>CM075676.1:69265000-71765000 GCA_037962975.1 Clitoria ternatea
CATAGAACCACGTTGTTTGGAATAGATGTGTGTTTCTCCTGCATATAGTTATGGTTTAGAGAACAGTTAGCAACTGCTTATAAATGGTAATTGTGGTTTTTGTTGATTATTTTCTTTCTTTGTTCTGTAATAGTATTAAGTGATCCTGCCAAGCGTCTTGACTATGATTTAACTGGGATTTGTGAGATTGAAAAATATAGCTTGCAGGTATGCAACGTAACTATCATTTAATGTGAATAATTATTTACTTTGATTTCTTTATGGTGTTGCATCCTATTGAATGGTAACTGTTGTGCCTGCCTTTCATGAAGCTGTCTTTCTGCTACACAGGAATATCTTGCCAGATTTAAAGGCATGATTCTTACATGCAATGGACTTGGTATCAATCAGACAGACAGATGGTATTTATTTTGAATCTTTTCCCCTATTTTCCTATTCTCTCTTATTCTAGGTAGATTTGGGATTTACCAGCTATAATATCTTCAATCTGACCATAAGTAACACAGCCCCCTTATGAGAGATTTCAAAATTACTGTGACTAGAATCTTTAGGGCCTTTTGGCTTGAGTTTCTTTCTCCAATTATAATCACAAAAAATGTCACCATATTCTCACTTTATTTTTATTTTCAAAAGTTATTATTTTCATTGTTTCATGTACAAATATTTGAACATACGACGCAAAATGAAAAAAATTAATTAAAAGTGATAATTAAAAATAGAAAAGAAACTTTCTTACCAAACCAAACAATCTTTTTATATTTGTGTTTGATGAAAACTCATTACAGTAAAAGAACTTGATGGGTTCTTTCCACACGACTAGATGAACTTTATTTTTCTCAAGCTCATAATTCACTGCAGAGATTCTATAGTCAAAATGATATTTTCTACTTAAGAAATTGACCAAATATTTTTGAAAGTAGACTAGTTATTGAACTGGTGAAAATACTAATTTTAATGAATTGAAGGTTGAATTATAGTTGAATGATTGTTATGAAAACCGAACTAGTCCGACCGGTTGAATTATGAACCAGTTTGGTGACGGTCGGAGCCAATTCTTTATAATGAGCGATTCAATCACGATTCAATTGAACCGGTATCCTTACTTATTTAATGACCGGTCCGATTTTAAAAATATTAGTTAAATCGATGGTAATAAAGATAAAACTTTTAGTTACCTTTTTACATTTGCTATTTCTTTTTATTGGTCTTAACATTTGCTGTTCGTAGCTTCGAAAAGGCATAATTTGGGTCTATGGGTGTCTTTTGGTTAGGCCCCCAGATGAATATCTATTACTATTATTGTAAACAAACCTTATCTGATGTTATTTTTATTTTTAATAATCAACATTGCCAAAGGTCCAAGTTTTATTTTTTTATTTAGCTGGAATCTTACGTAACATGAACATTAAATCTTTGTACTATAATGCAACGCAGGTCACAACATTTGATTGAAAATCTTGAATCCGTAGATAAATAAGGTTTGGCTTTGGCCTTTCCTCCTATTTGATGTACCCTTGGTTTTGGTTTTGTATATCTCTTCCTAAATTAATCTATGAACATTTCTGGCAGGAATCTAAATCTCAAATTTTGGCCACTGGAGATATGAATGAGGATATCTAAACATGTATTTTTTGTATGAATGAATTGTGCTTTAATGCAAGCTTCATCAATGTGTATGTTTATACAAATTTTCTTCACGTGTCTTCCCTGACCTAGTAGCTACTTTATATTTGATTTCACTTATCATTCAACCTTAATTGAATTGGTGTTAGTTTTGTGTCACAGTTCCGAAATCGTTGAACATTCTTAAGAGCCCAGTAAACGACACTGAACCTTGAAAATTGCAATTTAAAATGATAAAATATTGAGATTCAGAGATTCACTAACACAGTTATCACACTAGTTTTTTTTTTTTAATTATTATTATTAGTGAATCATGGCCACGGTAGAAGCTTTGCTGTTATTTTGTTTCTTTTACATTAATCCATTTTTAAATATTAGTGTTTATACCGTTCTTAATATTTAGTGAGAGAGAAATCCATTTTAATAGACAGATCATCAAAATAATTAAAATTGTCTCTTCAACGTCATTTTTATAATCTAGACCAAAGAAAAGTCATTTTTATGTTTGAGAGACACTTATTTATTAATTAAATTGGGTTTTATCTGTTAATCTATCATTATATAACTATAATAAAGAGTTTGCAATTCAGGCAATTCGAAGATTCAAATCAATAAACTTTTCTTTCTCGTTCTCTTTTTAATTCTTTTTGTAATTATTGAGTTAGTTTACAACTTTTTCAATTACATCTTATATATATCTAATATCATAATAAAATTTGTTTGTTTATTTTATTTTTTTATAATGTATAAGTTTTAAATATTTATATTTTAATATTTATTGTTTGAGTTTAATTTGTATATACCATCAATGTAAAAAAATTTATGTTGTTAACCAATCAAAATTCGTCATACATATGATTAATAAAATAATTATTATCAAAATTAATGAAGATGGTTTACAATAGGTTGTCAATATTAACAGTTTGTTTAAATTAAATTCTTATTTTATAAATCTATTTATTAAATTTACATTAGTCAATAAATTTATTCATTTCAATTTTATTACCTGTTTTTTTTATTCTTTGCTAAAAAATATATAAAACTAAAAAATTAAAAATTGAAACAGGAAGAAAATGAAAAAAGAAATTTTTTTAGTCATAATTTTTTATATTCTATTTAATTAAATAAAAACATTTATTATAGTATTGATTTGATAAAAATATTCAAATGTTGATATTTTTCTTATAAGATATAAAATAATACATTACATTTTTAAAATAATAATGATTTGTTAAATTATAATAAATTTGGGCCTATGCAATAGACTAAACTCTGTTATATCTTACTAGAGTCTCTTCCCTATCTTACAGACTCAATTTTATTCGGGCTTCCTTTCCGCCGCCGCCGACGACCACCCTCTTCGAAGTCCCGTCTCAGGAGCCGACGCTGATAGCCACTGCGTCCAGACACCGCTGTGCCGCCGGCGAATCTCCGCCGCTCTCTGCACGTCTCAGCCAATAGGTACTTTTCCCTAACGATTTGTCTCAAATTTTAGGTTTAGCTTTCTTCAATCTGTTAGTTAGTTAGCATCCGTTAAGACTTTCTATCTCATTGGATGTTCCCACTTTCACCATCGTATAAAGTTTATCCCATTGTCCATAAGCACGACTAAATGGTTTATACTCTGATCCGATTATCCATGAGCACAAGCATCACCGCCTTCTTACCGATGTCTGAACTCTTGTTTAGCTTACTTCCAATAGGGTTCATTCTATTGAATAATTTTATGAATCCATAAACGTTATGAATGCTGTAGTATGAGTTGCATTCATTATATCCAGTTTTTGTACTATTTAAAGGACTGAGATAAGTTTACAGCACTCAAACAAGAGTTGGAGTTAACATTGTTAGCGCAAATGATTTGGATATTTACCTGAGAGGATGAAGAAAATGTTGATTTCTTGGAATCACATAACATGAATCAATGAATATTACTGTTGGGTCGCGGGTAAAGACCCTATCCCTAATTGACTATAGTTGTACCTGTAATAAGACTGAGTTTGTCTCCTTTCTCCAGCTGCTACTGTTGTAATTTATTTGTTTGTCCACTGCTCTCACCTTTCTGCCATGCTTATGATTGGAAATAATTACAGTTTTGAGTCATCTCAGGCATATCCTGGATTTGAGCCTTATCAATGGCTGATGACACGGGTAAAGGAATTGAAAACGGTTCTCCAAACTCAGTAGAAGTAGAGAAGCGTCAGATTGAGCCCATAAGACTGCCCACAGTGGAGGAAATTCGTGGTCAGGATATTTGGAACAATTGTGCAATGCGCAGTGTCGTTAGTGGAGTCATGGGTATGCGATTAATCCTTGTTTTGCTTTTAGTTTTCATAGTACGTTTTAACCTTTGAATAAATTTGTATTGATATGCTACTAATGTTTATGTAATTCTTTTGTTAGTTTGGTGTTTCTGTGCCAAAATTTTCAAATGATACTGAGGTCATCTTTACTGATATTTACTTAATATTGTCCGAAAATAAACAGCCGATGAATGAGACTGTTGGTTTTTGTGAGAATTCCTCATGTATTGCATTGAAAATGGATTTACAATTTGTAGAGAGTAGAGAGAATATATCTTATTCTATAGATACAGATATGATACACAAGGAAAAATACCAGAGTTTAACATATAAGGAATTTACAACTCTATGCAATATCTAACACTCCCCATCAAGCTTATGTGTGGATAAATCAATTCATTAAGTGAAATACAAATGTTTCTCTCAGAATTCTCTCTCTACTTTTCTCTGTTAGATTAGACTTTGATATGGTATTAAAGTCTGACCTACCTTGACCATTGAGCCACCTGCAGATGTTCATTCCTGTAAACTTTTTGCATTAGATGTCCAGTAGCATGTTTAGGGTTTAGGGTTTAAGTTTGTGGCAACCCTTAACTCATGAGCTAGCATTTCAAATTAAAAATAAATATCTATAGGACTTAATTCACAAGTTCAAAGAAAGATTCTTCATGATATAAAACACAAGTTACACAACTCATAATGCACAAAAAAAATATAAGATTATATTTCATGATGCACAAGTTTTGTGTTTGTGTTTTCAAAGGAGTTAGGACCAAGTCATTGACATGGGTGAAAATTCCAAAATATAAGATAAAGTTATATCTCTAATTTCAAAAGGAAGGGTAATTTATTAATTTAATTGACATGATATTGATCATCTACCTTCTCCTTATTGAAGTGCCTATCCATCACAGCATGCTTAGTTCTCTAGGACTATCTTTATTCATAAATTCCTGACACTATTCGTTGTTGAGATGTATATTGTAAAGAATGGTTTGATGGGATTGATGTGATGTGTTTTAGGAGGGGGGCTTGGCATCTTCATGGGTTTATTTCTTGGAGCACTGGACAACCCACTGATGCAGGAGCAAATGACTGGCAGACAACAGCTTATATATCAAGCAAAGCAGATGGGACAAAGGAGTTGGAGTTCTTGCAAAGCATTTGCTGTTATGGGTTTCATATTCTCAGCTGCTGAATGTGTTGTTGAGAAGGTCTGGTGAATTTGAGGAATGAAAATACATATTTACATTGAGCTTGTAAGGTTCATTCTTCTTCTTACCATCCACTCCTTGATTTTTTTCCCAGGCTCGAGCAAAACATGACACAACAAATACTGTTGTTGCTGGATGTGTAACTGGAGGTGCAATATCTGCAAGGGGTAACTCTTTTTGTTTCATTTCTGTTGTTTTTATTATGCCTTTGTTTCTCTTAATAGTTAACATAATGTAAATAGTCTAAGAGAGCTGGAAATATTTTGGACAAGCAGACATATTAGACAAGATCGAATCAAAAGCAAACACATCAGAGAAAAAGTTATGGTAGGACCTGTTGCAGAAATGGGGATACAAAATGTTTTGATGGTTTGTGGATGTTGGGGATGATCTGTAGAAGCTCTAGTAAGGAGACTATATCAAGTGGAGGTTAGCTTGATTGCTAGAGGCAAAGGGAGAGAAAGGAAAACCATAGGCAAAATCATTAAGTAAGATTTAGAAGTTATAGTGTGTCTATACTAAAGACATGATACACAACAAAACATTATGGTGTTGTTTGATCCAGGTAGCCGAATGGCTGATTCCATCTAATGGGAAAAGGCTTGGTTGTTTTTAAGAGTGTATCATTGATGTTCAAGAGCTTATGCTCTAGTCCTGTAATTGTGTCTCTAAAAATGACTAACAGAGAACCGTAACAAGTTCATGCTGTGGCCTGCATTGTATTGATTTTTTATTCGATATGGGGGGTGCTATTCTAGACCTAGTTTTGCTTCTCTGATTTTTTCATTATTTTTTTCTCTCTAGTATCAATATCATCATTTGCTGAATAAAATCATAGAAGAATCTTTCACCCCCCTTTCAGGTGTATATAGTAGTGGGAGGGATGAGAAAGAAGTTGGTAGATCATAGATGTGAGGAAACAATAGAAGCATAATGAATTGGCAAAGCTTTAATTAAAATCTACAACATTAATCCCTTTATAAAGATGTATATTAAATGTTTCCATTGTTGTGTGGTTGTAGGTGGACCAAAAGCAGCATGTGCTGGTTGTGCTGGCTTTGCAGCCTTCTCCGTCGTAATAGAGAAGTTTTTGGAGAGACACCAGTAAGAGAATGAACTTCATTCCTCAAACAATTTTGTATTCCTTAATCATACTGACTTAGGGGGAAGCACACCAATTACTGGGTTTGTTTCACATCAATAAATTATTTGTATACGATGCCATATTGGGGAAAGTTCCAATGTAATGATATATGATTTAGGATTAAGTAATTTAAATGTATTCTTTTTATACTTACTAAAATTCACTCCAGTCAGTTTCTATTTTGATGAAAAAACATTAATTTGGCTGTTGGATGAAGTTGATTGTGGTTATGCTTGTAATTGCTAATAATCAGTCATTCATGGTTCCTTTTTTTTTTTTTGAAAAAATTCCTTCAGTTGTGTTATGCATGTGTGCATCCGTTCCTAATTCTAGAAAATGGTGCCTTTTGTCTTCACTTTAACTTCAGACTTCAATTTTGTTCCACAGATTTTAATTTTGTCTTGAAAAGTTTAAAGTTGCAAAAATTTTGCATTGCCTTGCAATCTTATGTTTTTGCTCTAACATGGTACAAGGAGTCTTTTCTACACCAATAAAAGTTTTGGTTACCTTTTTGCATTTGCTATTCTTGTTATTGGACATTTGCTGTTCGTAGTTCGAAAAGGCATAACTTGGGTGTATGGGTGTCTTTTGGTTAGGCCCCGGCGAATGTCTATTACTATAATTTGTAAGCAGACCTTATCTGATGTCATTTTTGTTTTAATAATCAACATTGCCAAAGGTCCAAGTTTTATTATTTTATTTAGCTGGAATCTTACGTAACGTGAACCTTAAATCTTGTACTATAATGTAACGTTAAAATCTTGAATCCGTAGATAAAATAAGGTTTGGCTTTGGCCTTTCCTCTTATTTGACGTACCCTTGGTTTTGCTTTTGTATATCTCTTCCTAAATTAATCGATGAACATTTCCAAATCTCAATTTTTAGCCACTGGAAATATGAATGAGGATATCTAAACGTGTATTTTTTTTGTATGAATGAATTATGCATTAATGCAAGGTGTCTTCCCTGACTTAGTAGCTACTATATTTTTTTTTTTTTGAGTGAGTAGTTATTTTATATTACCTTCGTCTTTAAATATAAGACTCTTACTAAATGGAGAGAGAATAAGTAAAGAAAATTTAATAAGAAGTGATAATCATTTTTAAAAAATTTAATTTTGTAAATTAGATAAAAAAAGGTGTTATATTTAATAATAAAGATAGTATTTGATTTCAGTTATCCTTCAACCTTTATTTTATTTTATTTTTATTTTTATTTTATTTTTTTTGGTCGAAGCTTAATTGAATTTGTGTTGGTTTGCGTCAGAGTAATCGTTGAACGATTCTTAAGAGCCCAATATACAACACTGAACCTTGAAAATTTCAAACCCATCAAATTAAAATATTTATGTTTGTCACCGTGTTGTCTCTCTTTTGTCTTTTAGGTGCCACTATCACTAATTCACTGCAATTTTTTCAATAATTTTGGTGTTGGTAATATTCAAATTATCTTGGCGTGTTTATCGGTTTAGCTATTGCTTGCATGACATCAACATATTTATGCTTACTGAATAAGCAATTTAAAATTATCAAATATTGAGATTCACAGGTTCACCAACACAGTCATCACACTAGTTTTTTTTTTAATTATTTATTAGTGAATCATTGTCACGGTAGAAACTTTGCTGCTGTTTTGTTTCTTTTACATTAATCCATTTTTAAATATTTGTGTTTATACCGTTCTTAATGTTTAGTGAGAGAGAAATCCATTTTAATAGACAGATCATCAAAATAAGTAAAATGTGTCTCTTCAAAGTCATTTTTGTTATCTAGATCAAAGAAAAGTCATTTTTATAATCACGAATTCAACTTTTATCATATTTGAGAGACACTTATTTACCAATTGAATTGGATCTTATTAATTAATCTATCATTATATAACCATAATAAAGAGTATAATTCAAGCCGGTAAAAATTTTTGTTCAAAATTTTTTTCATTAAAAATATTTGATGGAGGATTGAAACCACTAAACTTCTTTTTTTCTTTTTAATTTCTTTTGTAATTATTGAGTTAAGTTTATAATTTTTCTAATTATAATTTGTATGTATCTAATCATGATAAAAATTGTTTACTTATTTTTTTTTACAATGTATGTTTTAAATACTTACATAATATTATATTTTGAGTTTAATTTATATATAATCGGTGTAAAAACTTTTACACTATCACTACTAAAAAAACACCTGTTAGCGACGGAAAGAATTGGTCGCTAATCCATGCCAATACCGTCGCTACAACACTTAGCGACGACATCTCAGACGGGACATTCGTCGTCGCTAAAACCTTCGTCGAAAACATATCAGCGACCAATGACACGCCGTCGCTAACTCATTGACGGCATCATGCTGTCGCTAAAATGGTCTCTGCTTCACTCACTCCAGCCGTCGCTACTGTTGCCATACAGCGACCTCAATCCTCCGTCGCTACTAACAGCCACACTGCGACCACCACTTGCCGTTGCTATGGTTAGACATATAGCGACCGACTAGTCCGTCGCCAAGTGTGGCCTTCCAGCGACCATGCTCTGTCGTCGCTATGGTTAATCATATAGCGACTAAGTCCTCCGTCGCTAATTCTTGTCTACCAGCGACCGCATACCTCCGTCGTTGTGGGAAGCTATACAGCGACTACTGTAGTCCGTCGCTGTTGCTGGCCAACCAGCGACCACTGTTCACCGTCGCTATTTTTACAATATAGCGACCATCTGTTGCCGTCGCTAATTAGAATTTTTTATTTTTTAAAAATTTGGTCAAATATTTATATAGGTTTTGTTAATTTAACTTTAAAAATGTAGATTAATATTTTGTATTTTGTATTGGCTGATAAAATTTTATAATTAAATTTGAATAAATTTTTTAAAATATTAAATTATTATTAAAAACAAAATAATGGATTAAATTTATTTATCAAACAGGTTGAATTATTAATGATAATTACAATAAGGCTTTTTTATTTGAATTTAATTACCAATAAATATTGACATAATAAATAAAAAATGACAAAATAAATACTGAATGGAATATAATATAAAAAGTATAAATCAAATATACAATGTGTATAAATAATAAAAATACAATCATGGTGGTGGGGGATCCTGGGGTGGTGGTGGGGGCGCCTGGGAAGTGGGGGGAGGTAGCCTCGCCATCAACTGCATCAGTAGCTCCTGCTGCTGAGCAAGTTGCCGAAGAGTCTCGGCGTGCTGCTCCTCGGCCCGCTGTCGGTCCGCCTCGGCCCGTTGTCGGTCCGCCTCGGCCCGCTCCTCCAACAGCTGCCTCTGACGTCGCTCCTCCTGTAGCTCTTCGTTCAGGTTTTGAATTACCTGAACAACCTCAGTCGGAAGAGCAGAGGAAGAGGAAGGGGAAGGGGTCTTCACCTTTTTCGCCAGCTGCGTGCCGACGCCACCCAATCCAAATACCCTCCCTTTCTTGTTCACACCGCCAACAGCCTCCATATAGATGGCGTTGTCGTCAGAACAAGATAGGGTGGGAGGAACCTCCCCTTCAGGAGTGGAAGCCACCAGGTCCGCCTCTTTCTCGGCCCTCCTGGCCTGATACGGCTCCTGTAAATTCAAAAACAATGATAGGATTAGTAAGCTGATTTGTAAATTATAAGCATGTGTCAGTTAAAAGTAAATACCGCTAGATCCATAGTCTTCTGGTTTACCCATGCACCGGCTTTGTTCTTCTTGGTCATTTGCATGACCTCAAACAAAGAAGGCTCCCGGTGCTCCCTCAGCTCCTGTGGTTGACAAAAAACATTGAGATTATTATTTGTAAACATGTCAGACGAATCATCATAGAAATGTTTAACATAAATATACTTACAAATCTTTTCTTGTGCTCGAGGGTTGAAATGCTACCCCCAGTGTAAACTGAGGCTGCAGCATCGGCGGCTCTGTTTGCCCTGTTCCGAGCACTCGCCTGCTGGAACGGGACACCGCCCCACTTCTGGACCATCCCGTCCCAATGGTCCTCCGGGATCCAACGAGGGCGCTCACCCTTGTCCCTCACCTTCCAAAGGGTACTCTTGATGATTTTGGAGGTCTTTGTGGCAAAGACCTTTCTAATCTCATCAATCATACCCTCTCCCCACTGGTAATCACGCTGTAAAATGAAATGAGAAATAAAAATTAAGAAGAGGTCTATTTCACAAATCAAATCACAATAAATGAGCTAGGAACTTACCGAGAAGGTGTCAAACCACCTATCTTGGACAACCTTCCCAGCATCTGTCCAAGAAATATATGGACCATCCCACTGGGCCTTTAATACCTTAGTAATCGCTTTGGTAGTGCGACTACTATCAACAAAGCTGTAATGACAACAATTATATCAGGAGTATAACAACAGACAATCTAGGGAGACTCCCAAAATTTCGGCAGAGTCTCCCCTGTAAATGTAACATTTCCAAGTTTAAATAGTTACCATGTTACAAACAGAAGAGTGCCCAGTACAATTCAATCTATATAAGTACTAATAAAAGTAACATACAATAAACCAACAAGACTTTCCACTAAAGTTTAATATAAAGTACCATACAAATAACATTAAAGTATTTGAGTTTTAGTCACTTACTCGTCTCCGGCCGGCACGGGTACCAACATGGGCAAAGGGGATGCCGGAGGTGGGGTGGCCTGATGGCCATGGTCCTCCAAGCCACCAATTCCAAGACTCTGCTCTGGGGTGGTCAGTTGTGGGGGTGATGGGGTGGTCTGCTGTAGTGGTGGTGATGGAGTGGTCTGCTGTGGTGGTGGTGATGGAGTGGTCTGCTGTAGTGGTGATGGAGTGGTCCGCTGTGGTGGTGATGGAGTGGTCTCCTGCCCTGGGGTGGGAGTCCCCAGACGGGAAGCCGGGGTCCTGGACCCACCACCCCTATTGAAGGGCAGTCGACGTCCCGTCATCTGTGGATAAAATCATGAAAAGAAAGGTTAGTCTCAGGATATATATAAACCTATGTATATATGTTTAACAACTACATACTCTGTGTCTGTTTCAGTTTCAAATCCCCCCTCACTTTCAGTGTCACTGTGGATATCTGTTTGAACAACTTCGTCAGTATCCAGATCAGCCCTAGACCGTTTTGATCGAGAGACAAGGTCTTTGTCAATGTGTTCACCCCCCGTAGTGGTGAGTGTCTCATCCATTATGACTGGATCAATGTTGAACAACAAATTGGCATCGTTGAGCTCGTGTGGTGCAAGCTGATAAGCTTCATCGACCTCCTCGGAGACATTGTCAGTGATCTGACTTCGGGCCTTGGCCTTGATGACTGCATACCAGTCCCGATGTCCTCCCGGGAAGTCAGTGTAATAAACCTGCTCAGCTTGTTGGGCAAAAATGAAGGGATCAAACCCTTTATATCTACCATTCTTCTTGACCATAACTAAGCCATAGTTGTTGTCAACCTTTGTTCCAACACCGATTGTGTTGTCGAACCAATCACATTTGAAAAGAACAATATCTCTTCTTAGTCGTCCAGAGAATGAAACTTCAACAATCTCCGTCAGCACTCCATAAAAGTCTTCTTCCAACTGTCCAGCGGTGCCTTTAACACAAACCCCATAGTTATGGGTGCGCATCCCTTCACTCCATTGAAGAATATTAAACTTGTAGCCATTTACGTAGTAAATAGGCCATTTTTTAATAGTTTTCACCGGCCCCCAAGAAAGGGCTTGGAGTAAAGAATCTTCAATATGGTTGTTAGGGTCTTGTATCTATGTACAACATAAGAAGTAGGTCATCGTTAGATAACGGGAGTTAGAAGCAAATAGGCTTAAAAACACTTGGTATACGGGTCTTACGTGTTGCGCGAACCAACCAACGAACTTGGATGACACCTCACTATGAATTTGGTCATCAGTTAAATCATTTTGCTCAAGTTTTAGCATATCTGTGTATAAGCTATTCAAAGGAAACAAATTTAGATACTATAAAAGCTACGTTTAGAATGTAACATATAACTTCTATGACTTACTCAATAAAGGGTTCCACTTCTGGGCAATTTAGAAGAATGTACAAGTGAGCCGCCTTTCGATCTTTCTCATCAATGTAACATTTTGTGAGCCTGCCCCCCGGGTGACCAGGATAGTTGAAAATCGATGTTTGTTCATCAAACCCTGTGCGGCTGGCTACCCCAAGATTGCGGGGAATTCTACTCATTCTAGTTTCTATCTCCGTCGGAAAATAGAAAGAAGCAAAGGTTGTCATTTCTTCGACTAAGTATGCCTCACAAATTGATGCTTCAACGCAGGCTTTGTTCGACACTTTATCTTTTAAAGAGCGTAAGAATCTTCAACATCATTAACAAGATAGTGTTAAGTTAGAAAATACTATTATAAGAAGTGTTTGCAAGGAAATTAAAGAGTTCACCAAGCATTCACCTTTCGAATGGATACATCCAACGATACTGCACCGGGCCACCAACCAAGGCCTCGTACGGTAGATGGATAGGCAAATGCTCTATGGAGTCAAAAAAACTTGGTGGGAAAATTTGCTCCAACTTACAAATCAATACCGGGATAGTTTCTTCCATCTTCACAAGTTTCTCCACAGTCAACGAAGTAGCCGTCAACTCCTTAAAGAAGTGACTCAACTCCACCATCGGTTTCCAAATAGGCTTCGATAAGGCATGAAACGCGTACGGGAGTAGTTGTTGCATAAACACATGGCAATCATGACTTTTTATGCCAAACACCCTGCCCTCCTTCACGTCGACACATCTACTCAAGTTAGAAGCGAATCCGTCAGGCAGTGTCAACCCATTCATCCAAATACACACAGCAATCTGTTGTGGTCTAGTTAAAGCATATTTTGCATGGGGTTTAAACATTCTTCCACGTCCCGCATCCCTCAACTCCAACTCCTTCCTAGAACACCAAATCGGAAGGTCTAGACGACTCTTCTCATTATCCTTTGTTCTCCCTTTGATGTCCATAATAGTGTCAAAAATATTCATGAAAACATTACACTCAGTGTGCATGACATCAATGTTGTGTCTTAACAACAAGTCTTTCCAATATGGCAAATCCCACAAGACACTCTGCTTCACCCAGTGGTGTTCCTTACCATAACCCGCAAACTCTTTAACACTCTTGTCCCAGATGTAAGGATACTCTTTGACCCTCTGCCAAACCCGTGCACCAGATAACCTACGGGGTGAAGGTTCATTAACAACCTTGTTCTTCTTAAAAGCGGTTTTGTTTCTCCTAAACGGGTGATCCAACGGTAGAAACTTTCTATGACAGTCAAAGAAACTTGTCTTGCCACTAACAGGGAGTGATTCCCCCCCGGTATGTTCTATGCATACAGGGCAAGCAAGCTTCCCAGATGTGGACCATCCAGAAAGCATACCATAGGCCGGGAAGTCGTTAATAGTCCACATCAAAACAGCACGCATCATAAAGTTGTTCTTCAAAGACGCATCGTATGTCATTACCCCGACATCCCATAACTGTGATAACTCTTCAACCAACGGTTGCAAAAACATGTCTATGTTCGCCTTTGGATTTTTGGGTCCTGGAACCAGTATAGATAGAAACATGACCTCCTTCTTCATACACATATCAGGAGGCAGATTGTATGGGGTCAGGATGACTGGCCAACAAGAGTAAGCTCTTCCGTATTGACCGAACGGGTTAAACCCATTAGTACATAAGCCAAGTCTTACATTGCGTGGCTCGCCAGAAAAGTCCGGATATAGCTCATCCAAACACTTCCATGCTTTCCCGTCGGAAGGATGGCAAAGAAACCCCTCTTGTGTTCGGTTCAGAGCATGCCAATGCATGTGTTTTGCCGTAGACAATGAGGCATACAGGCGTTGAAGACGCGGTGTTATAGGGAAGTACCACATTTTCTTCCTGGCCGTCCGGGTTACCTTCCCTCTCCTTTTAACAGTTTTGTAGCGTTCCTCATTACAATGCAGACATTTTGTGACACTCTTATCTGCAAACTCATTTCTGAACAGCATACATCCGCCAACACAACACTCTATCTTCACACAACCCAACCCCAAGTTTGCCACTTGTTTCTTAGCACGGTACAGGTTTGCTGGCATTCTATGATTACTAGGCAAGTGGAACCCATCAGATTGACCATCTTATTAAAACAACCTCCAGAAAGATTATAATCTGTCTTTAGGCTTAAAGCAGCTAGGGAGGCGGATAACTCAGTGTGACTGTTGCACCCATCCCACAATGGAGTCTGAGCCGCCGCTAACAAATCATAAAATCTTTTCACCTCCGGATTAGGATCCTTCTCTACATTGTCAGAGTCTCCATGACCTGCTTGGTCATTATGTTCCAGCATACGCCCGGTGGAGGGTCCAACATGATCCATCACCATTTGTTCTATGTTGTTGTACGTATCCCTGTTTCCTCCAACCTCGTAGTAAGACTGTTGCACGGTTACGTCTGATGGTCTACGCGGTAACTGCTCACCATGGTTGTACCAGCAGTGGTATGTTTCCATGAACCCTTTCTCAGTTAGGTGGCACATGACATCATCCGCGTATTCAAAACTCATGCATTTGCACCTTGAGCACGGACAACGAATCTTCTGAGTTGCTTCAAATCCAGGCGTGTTTGCCGTAGCGAACAGAATGAACTCCAATAGCCCCATCATAAACTCCTCAGTCACTTGCCGACTGCAATCTAGTCGGTTGTACATCCATCGTCGATTTGGCGGTACCTCCATTTATACTATCTAACAAGCACGATTTCTGTTACTTTACGTTTTTAAATTTTTATTTAACTATCGGTTGTGAATCACTCTATCTCTTTAATGTTGCAAATTGATGGGGCCTTATCCCATTCGGGATGAATATGAAACCATCCGTAACCCATCCCATAATTGTATGTGGTCTATCTTGTGTCGTTGATGTTCATTTGAAATTTTGGCAGCATTTTGCATTGGTCCCCGAGTACACAGAGATACGTACGGTATGAAACACCGCACGCAGACATGCACCCTGGAGACAATACGAAACACCATAACCGAAATTTCAAATGAACATTCAACATCTCAAGATAGACCACATACAACATTGATATGGGTTACGCCCTACTGGTTACAAATTCATACCAAACTGTCCAACCGGGACAATTCAAGATCCAACACAACACGGTACATCAACCGGTTGTTTTGAAACTTGAACGGGAATCTAATTGGTACACACACGACTAAACCCTACATTATTAAATCATGAGTTTCATTTTTTAAGTTCCCTAAGAAAGAGAGCCTGTAAAAAATTTGGCAGAGTCTCCCCTGTAAACTAGACATTTCCCAAATTTACGAACGACCTATTACATACAGAAAACTTCCCAGTATAGATAAATAAACATACCATAAGCATTGTATATGATATTCAGAGTTATGAACACTAAATCATGTTATCAGTACATAAAACCAATGCCTAATGAGCTCTGCTCTCCACTAACAAACATTACATATGCATAAAGAATCATGTTATCAGCACACAAAACCAATGCCTAATGAGCTCTGCTCTCCACTAACAAACAATATTACACATGCATCTTCAAATCATGTTATCAGCACACAAAACCAATACCTAATGAGCTCTGCTCTCCACTAACAAACAACATTACACATGCATATAAAATCATGTTATCAGTACATACAAAACCAATGCCTAATGAGCCCTGCTCTCCACTAACAAACAACAATCCACATGCATAAACATAATGAGAAAGTCAGTGTTAGGGGATTACCTCGAGGAAAAAAGTGAGGGAAGAATATGAAGCTATCGACAAACGATCACAGACTAGGTGTAACGTGTGCTAGTCTGCATGACAAACCAATAACTGGTTGGACAGTTACAAGTAGCAAGGAAACTAAACAAAGAGAGACACGTAAAGCAAATTATAGATTAAGTACATTGCAAGGAAACTAAACAAACAGAGACAGTCAAAGCAAATTACTCAATATTATATAAGGTCTATCCCATTCAATGTTAAAGGTCAAGTTCAAGTAAAAAAAATAAGAACACTCTATTAGATTCGGATAGGGAGGCTTTAATGGATTTAGGAGGTTGAAGACTGGCTATATCAAAGATTATTTTACTATTATTTAGAACCTAGACTTTAGGAGGAGCTCTCAATTCTTTTCTTTTATAAAATAAGAAAGAGCTCTCAATTCTTTACATATCCATATGCGTATACTTAATAGACTCAGAAGATTAAGTGCAAACCCCAAACCAAGAAAAATGATTATTAAGTCTAAGCAAGCACACCTTTCCAGAGATTAGTTGATAGGATTAAAACTTAAACATATTTTTCTTGACATTCATGAAAATTCTATGCAATAGATTTTAGTAATGCAAGATGGAAAAAAAATTACAAAATCACTTGATTATTGATATTTACAAGGCAAATTTCTAACTCAACTTTCACAATTCAAGTTCGCCGGTGTTGACCGACGAGAGGGAGGGAGAATGGAGGGGGGCGGCTCCGGCGATGGAGGAGGAGGGGGAGATCGGCGGAGGGAAACAGTGAGGGAGATCGGAGAGGGGATGGCAAGGAGACCGGCGCCGGTGTTGACCGGCGAGAGGGAGGGGGAACGGAGGGGGAGTTCGGCGAGACAGAGAGTGAACATGAGAGGAAGGGTCACCGGTCAAGGTGACCGGCTGCTGGCCGGCAGAGGGAGAGGTAGAAGAGGGGTACCTTTTTTTTATCTCTTTTCCTTTCTCCTTATTTTGATCTCTGTTATTATTTTTTTGTTGTTTTTGGTTTTATTGTTCAGGAAGATATTGGGAGGTTTGAGAGGATGAAGAAGGTGTCGCTGGTGCTGTTGGGATAAAAGGGATGAAGGTTGTTGGGTCTGTTTTTTTTTCCTTGCTGTTGGAGGTGAAGGGGATGATGCTGTTGGGGTAGTGAGGATGAAGAAGATGCTGTCTGTTGGTGGTGATGGGATGAAAGGGATGAAGGTGAAGGTTGGTGGTAAACTGAAGAAAATAGTTTTAAGCTGAAGAAAACAGAACGAACCATAAACAGCAGCATAACCAACACGAACCATAAACAATTTTAAGCTGAAGAAAATAGTTTCAGCTGTCAGGAATGAAGAAGGCCAAAATGGTAAACTGTTTTTTTACAGAAAAATAGTATTAAAATGAAGGAGAAAAACAGAGTTGAAAAACAAAGCTTTGTTGAAGAAAGTTGAAAAAGTCACTGGAAAACTCGCCGGAATGGTTGCAGAGGTGGTTGTCAGAGACTCCGTGGCTGTTGCAGTTGCTCTGCCTTGCCGGAAACAGTCACCAGAGGCTGATGTATGCTGGCAGTGGAGGGTAGACGCAGAGGAGGGGGTTACCAAGTGAAAAGTCTATCAGAAATGGAGGGGGGCTGCTGCAAAACCTATTTTTTTTGGGTCTTCTAAGTGACCTGACCTGGCCCAACAGGGCCCAAACGTTGGAAACCCATATCAGAAGGAACTATGAAAAAAAGGTTCTAATAGAATTTGGTGATCCACCAGTGATCTCTATCTCTTCTAAGAGTTTTGCTTTGGTAACATTTTAATTTTTTTCTTTTTGGGAATGGAAGTCATTGCTACATGTTGTTGGTTCGAGTCTTTACTTGGAACAAGAGAATCCTGTCAATTTGGATTTTCTAAGCAATTCATTGAAAACAACACATATAAAATAATAAATGAAAGAATAAAACAATACCTTGATTGTCTCTCCGAATCATCAAAATTTGCAGAAAATGAATTCTGAAACCTGAAAAAGTTATTTCCAGTTGAGAAGACATACAAATATAAGGAAAACAAATAAGTAACGCAAAATTATAAATGATAGTTAGAACACTAAGTCGACTTGTACACCAACAAAGCAAGTCTAAAGCCAAACCAACTACTAGTAAGTAAAATGGGCAATCAAAAATTCTCCATATTTATAATAAGGATGTAATAAATACAGGATTATAATACAATCAATCTTAATCAATTCTAATTACATATTGCTATATTTACAATATTCTAACACACCCAAATGTTTTATGAATATTTTTTACTTTACCACTTTAAAAAGTAATTAGGTACAAACCAAAGGGTAAAACCATGTTATACCAAATAATTAATACTCCAACAGAACAAGAGAAAATAGAATACCAAGAGGTAAAGAGCCACATGTTTACATCAATTGAAGAGCATAGTTTTTACAGTTTTACCCATGAATATAACCTTTATGGATAATTTGAACCTGATCTTGAAAGATATGTTCCAAATAGAACACAACTGGTCACAAGCCAGACTGATTAGAACAAAATCATAGTTGTACCATATGCTAATAGATATCATCCTAATTCAAAATCAGGTTCATATTTTATAACAATAACACTATTTTCACAGACTTAAGGCACCCTAAATTTTCTATTTCAAAAAATATTTTTGCAGACAGGTTAGGGTTCATTCACCAGAGAATAACAACAACTCAAAACATTTACATGACAGAGATTAAACCCTAAACTCAAAACATTTTTTTCCTTAATATGCTTTTCAAGTATTCATAAGAATATTAATTGAAAATGAATTCATCTTACCAGTATCAACAACAGAAGTAACAAACAGAATATCTGAAGCAAGTGGAATTCAAATGAAACATCTAAGCATAGGCCTCCAAACAAACAGAACAAGCAACAAACAAGATAACTAAATGGTCTAACAAGTCACAATAGCTAAATAGCCTAAATTAATCTAACAACTAACAAGCAAGCAAAGCTCAGGCTTCTCATCAACAGGACAACAACAACAAGCAAAGCAACAGGCCAACAACAACTATTAATATATATGCTAATGTGGAAACCAAAACAGTGAATGAAATTCCCTTCACAGTACCGTCGCAGGGAGGAGGAGGAGACACGGTGGCACTGTGGAGGCTGCAGGTACGCATTTTAAAAATATATGCTAATGTGGAAACCAAAACAGTGAATGAAATTCCCTCTCCATCCCCTAACCCCTACCAAAAAGAAATCAAAAATAAAAACCGAACAAGCATAGAGACATAGATAGAGTTCCCCTAGCTTTCTTGTCGATGTCACTGTAGAGACAAGGACCCTTAGCCATGGCTTGTTTCGGGGCACATTGAAAGAGGAAGGGAAGAAAATTAAAGGACAACAAGTTAGGGGACTTACCAGATTGAGGTCGAAGGTTGGAGGGGACTTGCCGTGGAGGTAGCCGGAGTACGCGTGCATCGTAGGGGATGCTAATGACATGGGACATGAGAGAGTGAGAGAGGACATGAGAGAGTGAGAGACCGTGAGAAAATACAACATAGAGCTATAGGGGGACTTACATTGGAGGGTCAGAGGCTTCTCGGAGGTGCGGAAACTTGGTTGATGAGGTTTGATGAAGAAGAGCAATAGGGGGAAAGAGAGAAACAGAGACAGAAGGATTTTAGGGCAACACAGAAACTGAAAGAGAATCGGCATTCGAACGATATGTTATTTGATTTAGTGACGGCCCATCACCGTCGCTTATAGCGACGGCAAATGATGTAACATCCCTCTTTTTAAAAGCAGTTTTACCCTTATAAATTTTAATTATGGAGGGATTGTAAGCAAGAATAAGTCAATATATATACCCTGTTGATGGTCTGTAGTACCCCAAAAATGTCATTTTTACACATAATAATAGAATTTATATGGAATATTAGTGAAATGATGCAAAAACCGAGTGAAAAGGGCTCTGTTCCGAGTAATAGAGAAGAATTCCGAGTGAATGGTCAGAAAATCCGAGTGAAGGAGAAAATCCGAGTGAAAACATCATAGAAAGGCTCGGTTCCGAGTTGAATGCTTCCTTTTCTGAAGGAGACTACACTAATTGGAGTATTCCGAGTGAAAGAATGTATAAATACTCATGTTTATGTTGATTTGATGCTTCCTGCCGATTGGAGTGTGTTGTGGAATCAATTGAGAAGGATTCCGAACGGTTTCCTATGAATTTGCTTAGGAAACCGAGTGGAAAATGGTGGAGGGAGCCAATTTCGAGTGAGATACACTCCACTGGACCAAAACCGAGTGAGACTCGTACGTGTATGCCTTGTTCCGAGAGCTAATGGTTGAAATAAACCTTAATTGGAAGTATAATTGAAGAAATTGGCCTAAACCGAGTGAATAAAGTGAGGAAGACTCGGATTTCCGAGTGAAGATTCTGAGAAAGAAAGGACTCGGTCTGAAGAGGTATTACCGAGTGAGAAACCGAGTGCCTGAGTCGGTTCAAAGGAATTCCGAGTGAAGATTTGAAGCTTCGCTCAAGCGAGCAAGCCACGCTCAAGCGAGCCTTGAAATTGTTGACTCGGAAGTAGGAATTCCAGTCAGAATAGTTCTTAACCGAGTGTAATTTCACTCGGTATTCACTGACAGAAGTGCGTATTGACTTCAATTTTGTCTTTTAATGATATTTAAATTCAATCGTGCGCATTATGGATAGTGGACGACCAGAAATGGGCACTGACTCAGCATATATCTTTATTTAATCCCTAGTTACCCTTCCATTAGCACTCCACTAACAGCCCACTCAGAAAAGCTGTCCCCCACTTGTTTTTTTTCCACTCACTCTCTCCCTATTTAAACTAGCTCAAGGTTCTCAGAACTCACACCCATACACGACACAAACACCTTCATCACTGTCCTTCCCAGCAAGTTTCTTTCTCTCTTTTCCCTTTTGTTTCACTCGGATTTGAAGCAGGACAGTGAAGGAAACCTCTTTCTTTCCATCCAGGAACTTCATTGAGGTAAGGGGGTATATTCTTGGGTGCCTTGTGGGAAAACCGAGTGAAGGACAGATTCAGTGTGTATGAATTAAATGCTTTAAATTGTTATCTGTATATGCATGTATATATATATATATATGTTACCGAGTGTATATAATCAGTGATGAATTGTGAAATATGTACTTATTGGACTGAAAATACTAAGAATCATGGGTACCGTGTGATTTCCAGTGAAAAATTATGAATAGAAGATGGATTTAATGATAACAGGTTCTGTTTTATGTTAATCCGACCGGTTTTACACCTATAACAACTCGGTTTTGCTTAGTTTCAATCGGATTCAACCTTAACTGAATGTATTTCATTCTGATAGAACAATTTTCACTCGGTAAACAACCTAATTTCACTCAGAGAACTTTTTCTAGTTTATTTCCACTCGGAAAACATCATATTTCACTCGGAAAACACTCTATTTCTCTCGGACAGCATCTCCCAAGTTTTATTTTACTCGGAAATCTCTTTCTTAAATTATTTCACTCGGAACTTGACTTAATTTCACTCAGAAAATATAATTATCTTTTACTCAGAACCCTTTTTCAGTAAATTCACTCGGAAAACACTCTATTGCTCTCGGA
The DNA here is from genome assembly GCA_037962975.1 of Clitoria ternatea. Taxonomy (NCBI): domain Eukaryota; kingdom Viridiplantae; phylum Streptophyta; class Magnoliopsida; order Fabales; family Fabaceae; genus Clitoria; species Clitoria ternatea. The sequence continues at coordinate 69,286,635 of CM075676.1, forward strand.
CAGTAGCTTCCCAGTCTTATTTCACTCGGCAAACACTTTATTTTACTCAGCAAGCAGTTATTCAACTCGGATTTGTTTTATTTCATTCAGACAGAACTCTTTTCAACTAATTTCACTCGGTAAACTCATGTTTCACTCGGAACTTATCTTATTTTTACTCAGGAAACTCTTTTCCTACTGATTCCACTCGGAATCATACTTGATTTCATTCAGGAACTCATTTTAACTCAGAATTTAAGTAGCTTCACTCATGAAAACCTTTTCCAGTGATTTTAACTCGGTAAACCCTTAATTTCACTCAGAAAACTCCTTTTAGTTTAATTTCACTCAGAATATATAGTTAAATTAACTCAAAAAACTCTTATCAACCTGATTCCACTCGGAATCAGGATTATTTCATTCGGATTTACTTTACTCGAAGGTATTCTAGTCAGCAGAATGATTTTTCACTCGAAAATTATATAAATTTTACTCAGAAACCTTTCTGCTCAACACTTTTAACTAGGAAAAATATTTTTAACTTCCCTGAGAAAACTTTTAACCTGAACTCACTCGGATTGATGCTTATTTTATTCAGAAACTCACTTCAGCCTGAATTTACTCGGTATCTAAACTTATTTCACCCAGAAAATTCATTTTTCACTCGGAACAGACTTATTTTACTCGGATAATTTAGTTTCACTCGGTATTCAACTCATCTCACTCGGCAAACTCAATTTCTCACTCAGTATTAAACCTATTTTTCTCAAAAAGTTTGGAAATCAACATTTCTACTCGGATATAATTTATTTTAATCAGAAAAATCATTTCCACTCGGAATCAGACCTGTTTCAGTCAGAAAACAGCCTTCCAGTACAATTCCACTCGGATTTTTAGCCAGATCGCTTGGAGAACCCTTCTCTGTATGATTCCACTCGGAATCATACTCATTTCACTCGGATTTACCCTTGTTCCACTCGAAAAACTCTGTTTTTAGTGTTTTTCACTTGAATTTTCAATTGGAAACTAATCTTCAATACTTTTTAAGTTATTGGTAAGTTATAATTATCATTCTTATTCTATTATTATCATTATTTATTGTTAAACTTAATATTATTATCATTATTATTAGTTTTATTATTATTATACATTGTTAACATCTAAATTATACGTAATTACATAAACAATATATTATTTTACTCTTTATGAAAGAATATATATAATAGATATATTTCTAAAAATTAATAAACGAATATCTTACAAGGTTTAAATGATTGATGGAATTCAAAGAACTTGAGAATGATATGATGAGACTGGAAATACATAAGATACCCAGGGATCTAATGATAAAAATAAATGCATTTCGCATCATGAAAATATTTTTGAAGAAGAAAAACCTCCAGAGCATACACTTGGTACAGTGGAGGACACTCACGTTCGATCTCCATGAAGAATCTTGGGAGTACAACTGGAACGACAACCCAATGGCATCAGAGTCGCGCCTGATAGTCGGGTGAGACGATGCAATTCTAGTGTACTTTGACTAAATGACGGAGTGTAACTATGATCGTAGGGATCCAAGTTCCAAAAATATTTAAATCAATGATGAGAACCAATGAGTTCATTTGTACCACATGGAACTTGGGCGGACCCTGATCGCTCTAGATGATTGGAATGGTGATATTCCAAAGAATGAGAAGAAGATGAAACGATTTATTGGGCCCACATGCATCATGAGACTTAACCAAAGATAAATCATAATAAATCCGAACTCATGCATTCATTACAGCATATTTGATTGTTATAATTGTGAATATGTTATATGTACGATTTATTTCATGGTAATATGCTTGATTGTTATAATTGTGAACATGCTAAATATACGATTATGTGATGACAACATGCTTGATTGTTATAAATATGCTAAATGTATGATCTATGTGACATTGTATGTTAACTGGATTATGTCCGTACCAGATGAACTAATCAGGGTCTTGGGTTATACTCACCCTTACTGTTGAACATTTTTCAGAGGAATTAGAAACTCAAGAACCCGAGTGTGAAGATCAGCAATACGCTGAACCCATTGAGAACAATCATTAAGGATAGAATATTTATAATCAGACACCGGATGAATGTATAATATTTAAGGGTGCCTGCGTGCCCCATTCTGTTAAGAGTACAATTACTTACAGTTTGTGAATGACTATGTGATATATACAATATTGCTTCCACTGATCTGCCAAGTATTTATAAAAAAAAAAAATTCACTTTTTCTGAAAACTGTTAACACTCTCAGTTAAATAGGATGAACCTACAGAAGGATTTGTCTTATCTAACCGAGGGTGTTACAAAGGTGGTATCAGAGCATAGTCGAATCATTAAGCTTGTGGAGTGGACCATTAGGTTTCCACGTACTCTGATAGAAATATTGAACAGTCCATAACACTCCTAAGACTAAATATCCTATGTGGAATGCTCCACATAACGCATACCCTAAATCTATTTGTTGATATTCTTTCAGCAAATTCCTAATGGCACGCCAAAATAACAATCATGTGATGGAGAATCTTCTTACCAGAATTGTGGAGGTAATAGAATGACAAGAGTTACCTCATGCTTCTGCCAGACAGGGATTAGCTGATTTTCAAAGGAACAATCCTACGCAGTTCAAAGGAGGCTTCAATCCAGAAGGAGCACAACTATGGATTGAACACCTTGAAAAGATTTTTGCCGCTATGCGATGTTCTGATGAGGATTGTGTAATCTTTGTTGTCTTCATGCTAGTTGGAGAAGCAGAACACTGGTGGACTCATGCTAGAGTCAGACTAGCTACTGATGGGCATATCATTACTTGGGGACGATTCAGGACGGAGTTTCTCGCCAAATACTTCCCCGAAGACATAAGAAGGCAAAAGGAGCAGGAATTCTTTAATCTGAAACAAGGCAATATGACTGTTGGGGAGTACGCTGCTAAGTTTGATGAACTGGCAAAATGTTGTCCCTACTACACCCATATGGGAGAAGCGTCAAGATGTGCAAAGTTCGAAGCAGGGCTACGACATGAGATTCGTCAAGCCATATGTTGTCAACAAATTACACAATTCTCTACTTTGGTTGACAGATGCCACATATTTGAAAATACCTCTAATCTTCGACGACCTGGAGCGTCTAATCATGGGCCAGAGCGACGTATGCCAGAACGACAGCAAAGAAGGGATTTTCGAGCAGATCGGCCATATTTCCGATCTTTCAACTCAGCCAACCGAATTCCTCCTAAAGGTCAGGAGAACCAAAGTAGTAGAAACTGCACAATTTATGGACGGATCGGACATCGTGATGTTGACTGTTGGTACAGGAATAAAAATAACCAACAACAAGTAACTCAAAGACAGGCAGTACGACCAACAGGTCAAGGAAGTGGAGGATCTACTACAAATGTCTCTACCAACAATGCCCCGAAAATGCAAAATGTTCCCCGCAACAACAACTTCAGACACAACAATAATCCTGGAAGGCCCGGAAACAACTCAACCGGAAGGCCAGGGGGAAATGCCAGAGTTTTTACTATGAATGGTGCGGAAGTATCACAAGAGAACGATCTTGTGCAAGGTACATGCTTTATAGGAAGTACTCTATTAAATGTATTATATGATTCTGGAGCCACTCATTCTTTCATATCTGAGAATTGTGTAAAACATTTAAAGCTTCCTAAAACCTCTCTGCCCTATCAAATGATTGTCACAACTGCCGCCAATAAGCCCTAGAATGTTCTCTCAACATCAAAGGGAAAGCTTATCAAGTAGATCTGATATGTTTACCTTTGATTGATCTAGACATTGTTTTAGGGATGAATTGGCTTGCTGCCAACCATATTCTTATTGACTGTCATAATAGATCCATCTCTCACGGGTCTACTACATCTGAATGTAATCAAGTCATAGATTCTTGCCTTGTTAGCTCAGAAAAGGTAATCTCAAAAGAAGTCCAACTATACATGATCCTTACTGAAACTGAAAGTAAGGCCACTTCTCAACTTGAACAGATTCCTGTTGTTCAAGAATTTCCAGAAGTATTCCCTGAGGACATACGAGAGCTACCTCCAGAGCGAGAAGTCGAATTCAGCATTGATATTATACCGGGCGTGGGACCAATCTCTATTGCTCCTTATCGGATGTCACCCAAGGAACTCAGTGAACTCAAAGGACAATTAGAAGAACTTCTAGAGAAAGGAATGATTAGACCCAGTGTCTCACCTTGGGGAGCACCAGTTCTTCTAGTCAAAAAGAAGGATGGCAGTATGCGGTTATGTGTTGACTATCGTCAGTTGAATAAAGCTACGATCAAGAACCGATACCCTCTTCCAAGGATTGATGATTTGATGGACCAATTACGAGGAGCCACTATCTTCTCGAAGATTGATCTGCGATTAGGCTATCATCAAATCAGAGTAAAGAAAGACGATGTACCCAAAACGGCATTCAGAACACGATATGGGCACTATGAGTATCTTGTTATGCCCTTTGGAGTTACAAATGCACCTGCAGTCTTTATGGGATACATGAATCGAATCTTCCATGAGTACTTGGACAAATTCGTGGTTGTATTCATTGATGACATCCTCATCTACTCCAAGAGCCATGAGGAACACGAGGAGCATCTTCGAATTGTTCTAAACACTTTGCGTGCAAGGCAATTGTACGCCAAGTTTTCAAAATGTGAATTCTGGTTGACAGAAGTGAAATTCTTAGGACATGTCATCTCTAAGGAAGGAATTGTTGTGGATCCTACAAAGGTAGAAGCTGTACTAAATTGGGAACAACCCAAGAATGTGACGAAAATCTGCAGTTTCCTTGGACTGGCTGGATATTATCGTTGATTCATCGAGAATTTCTCTCGAATTGCAGCACCTTTAACTAAGCTGACTCGTAAAGATCAACCATTCGAATGGACTGACAAATGCGAAAGCAGTTTTACGGAGTTACGCCAACGACTCACTAGTGCACCTGTCTTGATTTTGCCAGATCCTGCCAAGCCATATGAAGTGTATTGTGATGCGTCAAAACAAGGACTAGGATGTGTCCTAATGCAAGAAAGAAAGGTTGTTGCTTATGCTTCAAGACAGCTAAGAACGCATGAAGTTAATTATCCCACACATGACTTGGAATTAGCTGCAGTTGTGTTTGCCTTGAAAATCTGGAGACACTACTTGTATGGTACATACTTCGAAGTCTTCAGTGATCATAAGAGCCTGAAGTATCTATTCGACCAGAAGGAGTTGAATATGCGACAACGTAGGTGGATGGAATTTATCAAAGATTATGATTTTGAACTCCGATATCATCCTGGAAAAGCTAATGTAGTAGCTGATGCACTCAGCCGAAAGGCCCTACGTCTATCATATATGATGACAAAGGAGTTGGAATTGATAGAACAGTTTCGCGATTTGAACCTAGCAGTAACACCAAAAAGGGGAAGCCTTATGGTTGGAATGCTAAGGATTTCCAATGATTTCTTGGAACAAATCAAAGAAGCTCAAGCCAATGACCAGGAATTATAAGATCTAGCAGAAAAGACAAAAGAAGGAGTCTCAGAGTTTAGCAAAGATGAACATGGGGTGATCAGGTATCAACAGAGACTCTGTATTCCAGTCAACACAGATCTTAAGAGATCTATCCTGGATGAAGCACACAAAAGTAAGTACAGTATCCACCCAGGATCAACCAAGATGTATCAGGACTTGAAGAAATTATTCTGGTGGCAAGGAATTAAAAGGGATATCGCTGAATATGTAACAGCTTGCCTGATGTGTCAGAAGGTAAAGGCGGAACAACAACGTCCAAGTGGGACCCTTCATCCTTTAGATATTCCAGAATGGAAATGGGATGAGATTGCTATGGACTTCGTGAGTGGATTTCCCAGAACATCAGCTGGATATGATGCTATTTGGGTAATCGTGGATCGATTAACAAAAACCGCTCACTTCATTCCTGTCAATATGAAGTATTCTCTAGAAAAACTCACCCAGATCTATATCAAGGAAATTGTACGATTACATGGAACTCCCACTGCGATTGTGTCCGATCGAGATCCTCGTTTCACATCACAGTTTTGGAAGAGCCTGCAACAAGCTCTAGGAACTCGTCTGAAGTTAAGTTCCGCATATCACCCACAGACAGACGGACAATCAGAAAGGACGATCAAGACTCTTGAAGATTTGTTGCGTCTTTGTGTCTTGGAACATGGAGGAAGTTGGCAAGAATATCTTCCACTTATTGAGTTCACTTACAACAACAGCTATCATGCAAGCATCGGAATGGCCCTCTATGAAGCTTTGTATGGAAGAAAATGTCGTACATCTTTATGTTGGTACGAGACTGGTGAAAAGACAATAATTGGACCAGAGATTGTTCAGAAGACAACAGAACAAGTTCAGAGGATTCAAATGGCAATGAAGGCTTCGCAAGATAGACAAAAGAGTTACTATGACAAACGTCGGAAGCCATTAGAATTTGAAGAAGGTGACCATGTATTTCTCAAAGTTACCCCTACCACTAGAGTAGGAAGAGCTTTGAAGGCCAAGAAGTTAAGCCCCAGATACGTAGGACCCTATCAGATTCTGCAAAAGATAGGAACTCATGCGTACCGCATTGCTCTGCCACCTGAGCTGACAAACCTTCACAATGTATTTCATGTCTCTCAACTCTGCAAATATGTACCAAGCCCTGATCATGTTCTAAGTCCCGATCAATTTGTTCTTAAAGAAAACCTTACCTTTGAAGCATCGCCGGTTAAGATTGCTGACCGACGTCTCAAACAGCTAAGAGGCAAAGAAATCCCTTTGGTCAAGGTAGTTTGGAGTCAGACAGATGATGGGGATGCTACTTGGGAAATTGAGGAGAAAATGAGAGAATTGTACCCTCAATTATTCCAACTTTGAATTTCGGGACGAAATTCCTAAAAGGGGAGGAGAATGTAACATCCCTCTTTTTAAAAGCAGTTTTACCCTTGTAAATTTTAATTATGGAGGGATTGTAAGCAAGAATAAGTCAATATATATACCCTGTTGATGGTCTGTAGTACCCCAAAAATGTCATTTTTACACATAATAATAGAATTTATATGGAATATTAGTGAAATGATGCAAAAACCGAGTGAAAAGGGCTCTGTTCCGAGTAATAGAGAAGAATTCCGAGTGAATGGTCAGAAAATCCGAGTGAAGGAGAAAATCCGAGTGAAAACATCATAGAAAGGCTCGGTTCCGAGTTGAATGCTTCCTTTTCTGAAGGAGACTACACTAATTGGAGTATTCCGAGTGAAAGAATGTATAAATACTCATGTTTATGTTGATTTGATGCTTCCTGCCGATTGGAGTGTGTTGTGGAATCAATTGAGAAGGATTCCGAACGGTTTCCTATGAATTTGCTTAGGAAACCGAGTGGAAAATGGTGGAGGGAGTCAATTCCGAGTGAGATACACTCCACTGGACCAAAACCGAGTGAGACTCGTACATGTATGCCTTGTTCCGAGAGCTAATGGTTGAAATAAACCTTAATTGGAAGTATAATTGAAGAAATTGGCCTAAACCGAGTGAATAAAGTGAGGAAGACTCGGATTTCCGAGTGAAGATTCTGAGAAAGAAAGGACTCGGTCTGAAGAGGTATTACCGAGTGAGAAACCGAGTGCCTGAGTCGGTTCAAAGGAATTCCGAGTGAAGATTTGAAGCTTCGCTCAAGCGAGCAAGCCACGCTCAAGCGAGCCTTGAAATTGTTGACTCGGAAGTAGGAATTCCAGTCGGAATAGTTCTTAACCGAGTGTAATTTCACTCGGTATTCACTGACAGAAGTGCGTATTGACTTCAATTTTGTCTTTTAATGATATTTAAATTCAATCGTGCGCATTATGGATAGTGGACGACCAGAAATGGGCACTGACTCAACATATATCTTTATTTAATCCCTAGTTACCCTTCCATTAGCACTCCACTAACAGCCCACTCAGAAAAGCTGTCCCCCACTTGTTTTTTTTCCACTCACTCTCTCCCTATTTAAACCAGCTCAAGGTTCTCAGAACTCACACCCATACACGACACAAACACCTTCATCACTGTCCTTCCCAGCAAGTTTCTTTCTCTCTTTTCCCTTCTGTTTCACTCGGATTTGAAGCAGGACAGTGAAGGAAACCTCTTTTTTTCCATCCAGGAACTTCATTGAGGTAAGGGGGTATATTCTTGGGTGCCTTGTGGGAAAACCGAGTGAAGGACAGATTCAGTGTGTATGAATTAAATGCTTTAAATTGTTATCTGTATATGCATGTGTATATATATATATATATATATATATATATATGTTACCGAGTGTATATAATCAGTGATGAATTGTGAAATGTGTACTTATTGGACTGAAAATACTAAGAATCATGGGTACCGTGTGATTTCCAGTGAAAAATTATGAATAGAAGATGGATTTAATGATAACAGGTTCTGTTTTATGTTAATCCGACCGGTTTTACACCTATAACAACTCGGTTTTGCTTAGTTTCAATCGGATTCAACCTTAACTGAATGTATTTCATTCTGATAGAACAATTTTCACTCGGTAAACAACCTAATTTCACTCAGAGAACTTTTTCTAGTTTATTTCCACTCGGAAAACATCATATTTCACTCGAAAAACACTCTATTTCTCTCGGACAGCATCTCCCAAGTTTTATTTTACTCGGAAATCTCTTTCTTAAATTATTTCACTCGGAACTTGACTTAATTTCACTCAGAAAATATAATTATCTTTTACTCAGAACCCTTTTTCAGTAAATTCACTCGGAAAACACTCTATTGCTCTCGGACAGTAGCTTCCCAGTCTTATTTCACTCGGCAAACACTTTATTTTACTCAGCAAGCAGTTATTCAACTCGGATTTGTTTTATTTCATTCAGACAGAACTCTTTTCAACTAATTTCACTCGGTAAACTCATGTTTCACTCGGAACTTATCTTATTTTTACTCAGGAAACTCTTTTCCTACTGATTCCACTCGGAATCATACTTGATTTCATTCAGGAACTCATTTTAACTCAGAATTTAAGTAGCTTCACTCATGAAAACCTTTTCCAGTGATTTTAACTCGGTAAACCCTTAATTTCACTCAGAAAACTCCTTTTAGTTTAATTTCACTCAGAATATATAGTTAAATTAACTCAGAAAACTCTTATCAACCTGATTCCACTCGGAATCAGGATTATTTCATTCGGATTTACTTTACTCGAAGGTATTCTAGTCAGCAGAATGATTTTTCACTCGGAAATTATATAAATTTTACTCTGAAACCTTTCTGCTCAACACTTTTAACTAGGAAAAATATTTTTAACTTCCCTGAGAAAACTTTTAACCTGAACTCACTCGGATTGATGCTTATTTTATTCAGAAACTCACTTCAGCCTGAATTTACTCGGTATCTAAACTTATTTCACCCAGAAAATTCATTTTTCACTCGGAACAGACTTATTTTACTCGGATAATTTAGTTTCACTCGGTATTCAACTCATCTCACTCGGCAAACTCAATTTCTCACTCAGTATTAAACCTATTTTTCTCAAAAAGTTTGGAAATCAACATTTCTACTCGGATATAATTTATTTTAATCAGAAAAATCATTTCCACTCGGAATCAGACCTGTTTCAGTCAGAAAACAGCCTTCCAGTACAATTCCACTCGGATTTTTAGCCAGATCGCTTGGAGAACCCTTCTCTGTATGATTCCACTCGGAATCATACTCATTTCACTCAGATTTATCCCTGTTCCACTCGGAAAACTCTGTTTTTAGTGTTTTTCACTTGAATTTTCAATTGGAAACTAATCTTCAATACTTTTTAAGTTATTGGTAAGTTATAATTATCATTCTTATTCTATTATTATCATTATTTATTGTTAAACTTAATATTGTTTTCATTATTATTAGTTTTATTATTATTATACATTGTTAACATCTAAATTATGCGTAATTACATAAAGAATATATTATTTTACTCTTTATGAAAGAATATATATAATAGATATATTTCTAAAAATTAATAAATGAATATCTTACAAGGTTTAAATGATTGATGGAATTCAAAGAACTTGAGAATGATATGATGAGACTGGAAATACATAAGATACCCAGGGATCTAATGATAAAAATAAATGCATTTCGCATCATGAAAATATTTTTGAAGAAGAAAAACCTCTAGAGCATACACTTGGTACAGTGGAGGACACTCACGTTCGATCTCCATGAAGAATCTTGGGAGTACAACTGGAACGGCAACCCAATGGCATCAGAGTCGCGCCTGATAGCCGGGTGAGACGATGCAATTCTAGTGTACTTTGACTAAATGACGGAGTGTAACTATGATCGTAGGGATCCAAGTTCCAAAAATATTTAAATCAATGATGAGAACCAATGAGTTCATTTGTACCACATGGAACTTGGGCGGACCCTGATCGCTCTAGATGATTGGAATGGTGATATTCCAAAGAATGAGAAGAAGATGAAACGATTTATTGGGCCCACATGCATCATGAGACTTAACCAAAGATAAATTATAATAAATCCGAACTCATGCATTCATTACAGCATATTTGATTGTTATAATTGTGAATATGTTATATGTACGATTTATTTCATGGTAATATGCTTGATTGTTATAATTGTGAACATGCTAAATATACGATTATGTGATGACAACATGCTTGATTGTTATAAATATGCTAAATGTATGATCTATGTGACATTGTATGTTAACTGGATTATGTCCGCACCGGATGAACTAATCAGGGTCTTGGGTTATACTCACCCTTACTGTTGAACATTTTTCAGAGGAATTAGAAACTCAAGAACCCGAGTGTGAAGATCAGCAATACGCTGAACTCATTGAGAACAATCATTAAGGATAGAATATTTATAATCAGACACCGGATGACTGTATAATATTTAAGGGTGCCTGCGTGCCCCATTCTGTTAAGAGTACAATTACTTACAGTTTGTGAATGACTATGTGATATATACAATATTGCTTCCACTGATCTGCCAAGTATTTATAAAAAAAAAATTCACTTTTTCTGAAAACTGTTAACACTCTCAGTTAAATAGGATGAACCTACAGAAGGATTTGTCTTATCTAACCGAGGGTGTTACAAATGACATGTGTCGCTAATATACCACACTAGCGACGACTACACCCGTCGCTTAATTTAAAAACCGATCCAAAATTTTAGAACCCTTTAGGAACCTTAGCGACTGAAGCTCTCCGTCGCTAATGTATACAAAACATAGCGACTTCCCTCCACTTCCGTCGCTATATATGGTTATAGCGATGGTATGGAGGGGTCGCTGATGCATTAGAAGACATAGCGACAATAATAACCCCGTCGCTATCAAATGGCGCCATAAATACGTTGGAGGGAAACCAAAAAAGTGGAGGGAAATAACGGTAGCGACCGTATCAGCGACGGTGTATGCGTTTGTGACGGAATTAGTGACGGGTCTTTACCCATTGTAGCGACGGGAGAGTGTTGGTCTATGATGTGGTCACTATTTTTGGTATTCGAGGTCCCTTTCACGTTGTGGTCGCTAACTCGGTCACTGAATAGCGACGGCATGCCGCGGTCGCTAACTTAGAGTAGAAATTTGTTATTTTTCTAGTAGTGTATTAACCAATCAAACTTCGTCATAGATATGATTAATAAAGTAATTCTTCTCAAAATTAATGAAGATTGCTTACATGACAATCCATGAGTAGATGTCACTATTAATAAAATTTACATTAGCAGTGTGTTTAAATTAAATTCTTATTTTATAAATCTATTTATTAAACTCACATTCGTCAATAGCTTTATTCTATATAATTAAATAAAAATATTTATTATAGTGTTGATGTGATAAAAAAGTGTTAATATTTTTCTTATAATATATTAAAAGATACTTATATTCATAAATATATCATATAAAATATGGGTATATTAGTTTAATTAGGAAACCCTCTTTTGCAGTTGATTGAACAAAATTTTAAGAAAATGAATGTGATATTACAAACCATAATGTTAAGTTTTAAAAACGTGAAATTAGGAAAAGAGGGTAAGATAAGAGATAAGAGGATGGTGGTGAAAAAGCTGCATCATTCTCTGCACTCTACACTCTACACTGTACGTATACAATACGATCTCTTCATCAACGACAAATTGAAAGGGCCCTATCACTTTTTCTTACTATCAAACAAATTTATCAGAAACTGCTTCTGGAACCTACTGTTTAAGAACCTGTTTGGTTCACCTCCGTTGCTTGAACAGCGTTTTGTTTGGGTCGTTCTTACGTTTTCATTCCGTGAACCACAACCTCCGGCGCTTCGTTCCTTCTCCTTTCAGCCAACGGAGTTGGAGCAAATGACCACCTTACCTCACTGCCATTTTAAGGGGACGTTAAATTTATAGTTAGAGAAATAAAATTAAAAAAATAAAAAAATTAAAGATTAATATTAATTTTTTACGTCGTTTTTCGAAAAAACGATAATTAAAACTTTCAAAACAATTAAAACTTCTTTCATCCATTAATTTTTAGCTTTTGGAAAAATTCAGAAAAATGATTGCCAAACATGCTGTAAATCATATGCCATAACCCAAAATCAAAGCACACCATGTTACTGAACATAATTAAATTTTTAAAAATAGTGTCTTGAAAATATGGTTATGAAAATTGAACTAGATGTTTGGTTTCACAGATTGGAGCCAAGATACTGATTTGGACAAAAAAATTAAAAGGGGTGAGATGGGGTTTGGAAATTAGTTAAAACCAGTTAAAACTCACAATTGAACAGACCAAATTTTAAAAACTACTACACTTTTCATTTTGGTTATTTCAAAAAGGCCTTTTAAAATATTTTTAATTAAATAAGATACTCTTATATAATATTTACATATTATTATTATTTATTATAATTTATTATTTTATAAAATATATAATATAATTCTTAGTTACTTTAATTTTTATATAATTTATTATTACTATATCATGAATTATATTATATTAAAATATATACTTTATTATCATCAATTTCACTAATAAACATAAACCAATATTTTTACCGATTTAATCATCAATTTAATTTTTAAAACATTACTTAAAATCATATAAGTTGTATTAATTATATATCTTTATATAAAACTTATTAATCACTATAAAATTAAGGAATCAGATCCTCCCTGATATTCGAAAGGGTCCAATTAATTGGTTGGAAAGTAAAATGAAGTGGGGTTAGGTGTTAGTCCCTCTGGATTACATGGAATTAAGGATTCTTAAGACCAAAAAGTTGGAAATTATTATATTCTTAAGCCAAAAGAGAAGAATACAATACCATGTTATTTATTTATTTATTTATTATTGGAAGTCTCATTTGCCTGGAAAGGAGCAAGTAATCATATAGTAACACAACACTAGAAAAAGAAGAAGAAAAAAAACCCTATGTGATTTTTGAAAGTGCAGTAATAAAGCTTAATAATAGAGCGAGAGTTGCAGGCGAATGATAAAATCAATCAGAAATGAACAAGCGAATGTGATCCAGAAAGGTCAAATGCTGAGGTCTATCTTTGCGCTTCACGTAACCAATCGCTTCTTTTTCGGAGTAACACCCAAACCCTCGTTTTCCGTTTTTCTTCCAAATCTCCATCGCGTAATTCCTGTGCGCATAATACGCCTCGGCGCACGTTAGCCCCTCCTTTTCGTTGCCGTCGACGGGGACCAGCTTGATGGGGAGACGCTCGTAGTGGGCGCGTGAGGTGCCCTCGAGCTCGTCCATGCGGGCGAGGCCGCGCGTGGAGACGGAGTAGAGCTCGCCGTGGACGCGGTGGCCGGCGCCGGGGAGGTTGAGGAGGAAGGGGACGCGGTAGGGCCCACAGACGAGGGGGTATTCGACGGCGGTGGCGTAGTTTCCGACGAAGGAGGCGTCGCCGGAGCGAATGAGGTCCTGGAGAAGGGGGTGGTTGGAGAATCCTTTCTTCAAAGTTCCGTATGTGAATATGAGAAATTCGCCATTAACGTCCCTTCTTTCTGCCACCATTTTTCTTATGGCATCGAATCGGAATCGCAGGCGAGATGATGGTTGAAATCAAGAACAGAAAAAAGCTCCCTTTTTATAATCGGAAGGTACCTTTTCCTTACCAAATAAAAATATTTTAAAACATTTTTATTAACTTGTCGTTTGTGGTGACAATTTTTAAATAAAAATTTTATGCTGAGTGTTTAGTTCATAAATTTTTTTAAAAAAAATAAAAAATTATTCTTAAAAAAATAAAAAAATTGTTTATCTACAAATTATTTAAAATTTTTTATAAAAAAATAGAAAATTAATTTTCTATTTTTTATAAAAATAGGAGCTGAATTACAAGATAAAGACTACTTTAACCGAAATATGAAACAAACTGCTACTAATTCGAAAAGTTTTACTACTATACGTTTTCAAAAATTATAAACACTATAACTTGTCTTGTTCATTTAAATTAGTATTATCATTCTTAAATATTGAAATATATTATAAGTTAGTTATTTGCGGAAGACCAACTCCACCATATCTATCAATTTAAATTTTTATTTTTTTTGTTAAATTTAAGATTTAATATTTCGTATGATTTTTATAATGTTTCACGATAATATTTTTATTACTCTTTGTAACTATTTTGAAATATATTCAAACAAACTCATTTGTTCTTATTTTAATATTACTTTAAATTTTTGTCATAGTTTTTATGTGATGCATATACTATACAATATTGTCATAAATAATATACATATAAGACATATATCAATTAATTTTAATGAAAGAATGTTTAAAAAATTTGAAAAACTGAATGCACTTGAACAACTTTTTTTGTTTTATAGTTTTCCAAATTGAAAAACTAATGCTGCGTTTAGTTCATAAGTTTTCTAAGAAAAATAAAAAATTATTTTTAGAAAAATTTAAAAAATAGAAAAACTGTTTATTTACAAATTATTTAAATTTTTTATAGAAAAATAGAAAACTGATTTTCTATTTTTTAAAAAAAATCAGAAAACTCTTTAAAAAAATTTTCTAAGAAGAGTGAAAAATAAAAGACAGTAACTGAATTACAAGATAAAATAATTGAATTACAAGATAAGGTAAATACAAGATAGAGACGGTTGTAACCAAATAAGAATATGAAACAAGCTGCTACTAATTCAAAAAGTTCTGCTACTATTTTGAAATATATTTAAACACAAACTCATTTGCTCTCATTTTAATATTACTTTAAATTTTTGTCATAGTTTTTATGTGATGCATATACAATATACAATATTGTTATAAATAATATATATAAGACATATCTCAATTAATTTGAATTAAAAAATGTTTGAAAAAAATTTGGAAAACTGAGCACTTGAACAACTTTTTTAGTTTTCTAGTTTTCTAAATTAAAAACTGTCACATTATCTAAACAAATTTTCAAATTTTTTTTAGCTATTCTAAGAAATGAAAATTTTGGAAAACAAGCGGAAAACTTTTCTTAGAAAACTAGAATAATTTTCTGTAACTAAACGCAGCCTAAATAATTTTCAACACAGGTTTTTAAAATTTTTCTAACTATTATAAGGAATGAAAATTTTAGAAAACAAAAGAAATTTTTTTTTTCTAAAAAATAAGAATAATTTTCTATAACTAAATGCATTAATTTTCCTAAAATAATTTTCCATATTTTAAAAAGTTGTTCATAGCTATGCAGCTAATTTCTTTAATTATTTAATATCTAAATACCTATGCATGGACTTATTATCCACACTTTAATTTCAAAAAAATAATTATTTCACAATAACATGACAACGAAAATATTCAATAAAATTCAAGATGAACATTAATTATAATGAAATATTTATTTCAAAACATAGTACATGTTTTGTATTAATAATAAATTAATTAAATTATTAAACTTAAAAATACATATTAGTATATACATATATTTAAAAATAAACATATTAAAAGGTATGGGTGTGTATTATAATACTCATACTCACACTTGCCCTTATAACTTTTTACAAATAATTTCTCATACCTAGTCTTATATCCTGTTTACGAATTATAATTTTTAATGAATGTCTCCATTCTGACAAAGTAATCTAATTAAAACTCATTTGAAATACAAAGATATTTTTCTAAATCTTAATTATTTTATAAATCTTAACTATTAAGAATTTAATTAAGACATACTTAAAAAAATTAAGTCTACCAATCGTAAATTGTCACTCATTAAAATAACTTTCTGTGATGACTTTTCTAAAACAGCTAAATTACTATATAATTTGTTAACCGTGTAAAGCATTTATAACAATTATTAATGAGAATTAAAGAATACTAAATAAGATACAAAAATATTTAATATATTTAAAATTTTAAATGTTTATACCAACCTTTATTAAAAATTATTTCGATTAATACTCTAAAAAGAACCAAATAACACTACTACACAACAATTCAAATAATAATGTGGTATTACGTGTTAAATAACATATATGAGTATATTGTAAGTATTATAAAATATTCCTTCCAGTACCAAGGGAATAGAATCTGTCATGAGCCATGATAATAAGCTCGTTTGTTTAAACTTATTTTAAAATATAAATATTTTTTAATTAAAAAATATTTGTTTTAAATTTTAATATGTTTGTTTAAAGTTTTAAAAATAAACAAAAGCTAAAAATAAACTGATTTTTGTTTATTTTAAGAAGCAACTCTAATTTACTTATTAAAAAGTATTTATAAAAAAACGCTTTTTTAAAAAACACTTAAAAAAAGCAAGCTTAGACAAACTCAAGTGGCTTTACTATCATTGTTATTTAATATTAATATAACAACCTCTTAACTAATTTTATTTTTAAGAAAGTTGGTTAATGTAGTTAAAATTATTTAATTTGTCTATAAATCATACTAGTTTTTTCAAAATTACCTTCTTTTTTTATTTGTACTCGCAAATCTTAATAAGAGTATTTTGGTGAAAAATAATTAACGTTATTGACTTTTAGATAAAATTCTTACGATGATAAGTGATCATATATACAGAAATTGCACAATTAAAATAGGAAAATACTAGAAATTTTATAATTATTAAAATAGGAAAAAATTATCTAACATGTCTAATTTTATACAAAGTAAGATATCAAAAGTTAAAACAAATTGTTTAAAAACATCGTTAATACGTACTCATACTGAATCATAAACAATTTACGTGTAATTTTGTTTTTCACACATTGAAAACAATGCTATGAATCCCTATTTGTATCCCTATCAAAAAGTTTTTACTTATATAAAATTTTACATCATTTTTGGGGAATTAAAATAACTTGAGGCTTGGCAATTAATGGACACAGATTTCAAGAAACAATGAGAAGTGGGAGTAGACACGGCTTTTCTTTTGATGGTGTGGGAAAGGGAAATGGTTGGTTTTGCAGTTTTGAGTACAAAACCGTACCCTAAAATCCAAAGCAGAAAGGGACAAAAGTAAAGTTGATGATGAAAAATGGCAGAACCATACATACACATACACCTGTGATTCATTCAAGGACTATCCGTACTTGTACTTATGATCCACAGTATAATATGCCAAAATACACTATACCCTATATGTATGGGCTTCATTTGTACTACTATCTGCTTTATAAGTGCTTTATCTAGGGTCATCTTAAACGGGTTTACACTCTTGTAACCCTCCTCCTCCGGACTAAAAAAAAGCCGTAAAGACAATTTACCCTCGTAAGACTCTAATAATAAATTACATGGGGTTAGATATTTTTAAAAAATAAATTTAAATTTTTATATTTTCAGCCAGTTTTTATATGGCTGGACACATCTGTGGGTAAAAATCATGAGATTATTATTATTTTTTATGTTTGATTTATAAGAAAAGAATGAAAAAATTATATTAGTATATATGCCCTTCAGAAAAGCAAACGATGATGAGAACATAATAGGATAATGGGAAAAAAGGGGTTCACTAGTGAGATTTTTTTCCATCCTGGTAAAGCAAAAACAACCAAACACGTCTCTTATAGGTATCCAATGATAATCTTTCAGTGTGTAGAGTACACACGTACTAGAGTTAACAAAACTAACTAGCACACTTATTTATCATGTTTTTGTTTTATTTGTATAATATTTAGTATGCAGTACTTTCAATTTATTTCAGGCATACTTAGATGCAGAAGAAAAAGAGATATATAAAACAAAGTAGATGAAGAAATGCTACCTTACGTATTTATACATTTTTTTTTATACAAAAAATTGTAAGACAACGAAAAGGACAATAAAAAAAAGTGTAAAATAAGATGATTTAATACGATGAAAAGATATACAAGTACTGTAAAAAGTTTTATATGAATAATATAACCTAATATTTATTGATGCTGTAATTTCAAACAACGTAATGAAATACTGAATGGTATATATAGACAAGCAGATCAATACGTTTTATTTTCCCACTTTTTTGCACAAAATATTAGTGCTCATTTCAAAAAGAAGGTTACATAAAACTTACCAATCATTTCGATTGCTTAAATTAATATGTGTAGTATATTTTTCATGTATCTATTTTATTTCCCAAGTCAAAAACTAGCACAGGTATAGGCCTAGAGACAGCTAATCTGGCATGGCAACTACCATTTACAAAAAGTAAACAAAAATATTCACATCACATCACATGGGTCATCTAAAAGGGGGATATGGCCTGGAGTCACAGTAGTAATTTGAACCATTGTTTCCAAACTGCCCTATACCTACAGGATTAGCACGACCAAAGTAGTTAGGAGGTAAACCAAACTGCATAGGCGTAGGCACAATTTCTTCATGGCAAGGTGGCACTGGTGGCATGTAGGCATGATGATGATGATGGTATTGGTAATGAGGATTGTACATGGAAGGCACAGGGCTTCTTTGAGCTGTCCTAGGACGTTTGTTGTTACCCCACTGATGGACTGCTCCAATGCCACGTTTATATTCTTCAGATTTGTGCCCAACTTGATTTACAGAGACTGATTCACTACCACTTTCTTCAGGTTGTTGCACCTGAACTTCATTTGTGATGACTGCTGCATATGCCCGTTTCTTTTTCGTACCCTGTTTCACTTTAACTTGATTCTCAGTGGATGCTCCAATAGCTCTTCTCTTCTCCTCAGGTTTTTCCAATTGAACTTTATTATCACTGACTGCGTCACTAGCAGATATCTTTCCTTCAGGTTGTTGCACTTGATTCATGGTCACTGATCCATCTGCAGAATACTTTTGTTCAGATTGTTGCACGTTAACTGGATTCCTAACGATTGATGCATTCTCGTGTCTCTTTTCTTTCAGTTGGTTCTTGGCAACTACTTCACTAGTATCAGGCAGATTCTCCTCAACTTTTGTGGGATTTGATGCTAAACGGACAAAAAATTCCTTCTGCCTTTCTAGTAAAACAATACGTTCTTGAATATCATTAACTAGATCCTGATATTCTAGGTTGTTGTCTGAAATGCATTGTAGAGCAGTTCCCAGACTAACAATTTCCATGTCTCTGGCAATAACCTGAGTTCAAGTACTTCAACATATAAGTAGCACGCCTCTATATGAAGAAGATAATTTAATGAAATAAAGTTTGAATAAGGAAAAAGAACCTTTCTTTCCATGCACTTTTTTTTGCCAAATCTATAAGCAACCCGTTTTACTCTTGCCATATGTTGCCGTAAGATATTAATTGGTTCAATCTTGTCAGTCAACTTTAATGCACAAACGAATCTTAGAGCTGCCATGTGCTTATGCTTCTTAGTAAGATTCTGAACAAAATCTGCGGAGAGACGCAAGATAATCATAATTGATAATTCATCAACTAAATCAGGAAAACTCCTTTGGGATATTACTTCGGAAGAACAAGCAGACAAATTAGGACATTCTAATGACTTGTCCAAAGAAAAATACAATACAGTCATAAAATCAATTAGTTTGTATAATGAGACTTCATACACACAGACACAGAGAGCAAAATTAAAGCCCATTCAAAGCATTAACTGAGATGTCAATACGTTGACAAAAAAATAAGGCATGTTCTGTGGGTAAGCAAGATAGAGAATATGTACAGACAGTAGTTTTCAACAAAACGTGGGTTCAACTTCCCTCAAGCAGCTAACATTTTAATCTTACCACATTGTGTTGTATATTTCCTGTATAAATTCTTCTTGCAATCCACAAATGTTTGACATTACCAATTTTAAACAAGAGTTCATCTGTCTCTACAGTATATTTTCTCTTAATTATTTTTATAGAGTAGTATATGGATCCCATAAAAAAAGGTTAGGGGAAGAAAAACAAAGCAAATCTGAGATTTGTAAATTCATGCAACTATCTTATTTTCTCTTTTGACATCTTTTTCAATTTCAATGACTCAGATACTCAGTGCACAAGGCTCCCACGCCTTACCCCTGGAGGAAGCACAGAGACAATGTTTAGGATTTAGTCCCATGACCTCCAAATCACAAGTTAAACTTACTATAGAACACAGACTCAACTTCTATTATAACTAGGGTCCAACACAGCAACTGGTGATTAAAAAAAACAGACTACTTTAAACATACATACCAGAGATTTTATCCAAAAAACCACGGGTCCGAGCGAGCTCGATGACTTGCTTGTGCTGAGCAGCAAGTTCAAAAAACTTTAAAACTTCATCTTCATCAAAGTCGGAAGTTAATCCATAAACAAATAAAAACAGTAGAAAGCCCAGAACCACCAATGAATTTTCAGCACTTCCTCTCATGTTTGCTTTCAAATCATGTGCAACCTTTAACGCTTCCTCTCTTACATGGGGTTTAATAGGTGGCGAGATTCTTGTCAACTGTTCTAACAGAAAAATATGGGTGCCATCAAAGATTGCACCTTCCTTTCCCTCATTCTGTGGAACAATAGGGTTCTGTATAATATCCAAAACAAGTTTTGCTGGATCTGATGATGTTTGGAGATTAAGTAAAATGTCGATGGCAATCAGCTCGTGCTCATTTGTGTGCTCCATGGAGAGCAACAGCAAATTTCTTCCATCAATGGCGGGACTTGATTGATTATCTGTGTCAGATATGATTGAATATTTAGCTAGCAGATATTTAAGCAACCTCATTTATGAAAATATCAGAAAATAAACGTGACCATACTAAAACAATGATCATAGACGTCAGCAATAATGCAATGCTCTCAATAATGCAAACAAGTTCTAGCTGATAAAAATTGGAGGTTTAGATTATAACCCTTTCAATTTTATAAACTCAAAGACATGAAATGTATCAAAAATACATCTAT
Source organism: Clitoria ternatea (assembly GCA_037962975.1). NCBI lineage: Eukaryota > Viridiplantae > Streptophyta > Magnoliopsida > Fabales > Fabaceae > Clitoria > Clitoria ternatea. The sequence continues at coordinate 69,307,964 of CM075676.1, forward strand.
AAGGCATGTCAGATACTCAGATTGAATCCAACCAAAACAAGATAAGCCATAAAATTTTACATTTTGCCTTCACTATACAGAATAGTTTATTCTCCAGAGAGAAGACAGGCAATTTAAACTCTTTTGTATCATGAACTAGTTGAAGATTATCATTTCTTGAATTCCTTCGCTTTGATCTTAAGGACCAAGTGCCTCAATGGTTCATAAAGAAATTGAACCAATATTGGAACACATGGGCCATACACCATTCGGAATATATTTGAGAAAAAGAACCACATTAATATATATTAAACCGCTTGATAAAGAATTCAGAGCAAGAGGTTTTGCATTTCAAGTGTTTGAAAGTTGGGAGATTCATAATCCTAGTCAGTTTAACAATAAATTATACAAGGTACTTATATAACTAGTAACTATCTATAAGGAGATTATGGAACTATTTCAATTTGATTAGGATATACAACAATAATCTGGCTAGAGAGATAATGAAGTATAAATATCAGGTGGATAAAAATATCAATACAATTAGGAAACAGTTGAGATGAAGAAAGTTTCAACAAACTACAGTAAGAGCATGTGTATTTAACTGGAGGTTTTTTAATATTACCAAGGGTTTGTGGGGCCTGACAATGCTGGGTGATTATATCTAGAAGCTTCTGAAATTCAACTGCATTCAAAGATGAACCAATCTCATAAGTAGCAACAAACTTCAAAAAATCCAGGACTTCAAAACAATTCTTATCAGCTACGGTTACATCCAACTTCCAGACACTTGCCAATTTCATTGCTTTTTGTTTCACATTACCACCAATTACTGGGGAAGATTTCCTTAATCCATCCATCAAAAGATTACATATTCTCCTTGAGACATTTGCATCATATTTAACAAGTTCTTGCCCTGGAGGAGAACAATAAAAACCTTTTATTGTATCTAGCACTAATTTAGTAGGATCAGCAGATGATTGAAGAACATCAGAGACTTGGCAACACATCAACTCAAACTCTTCCAGAAGATTAAAGAGCAACTCTAAATCCTTGGTATCGTATGCACTGTTGTTGTCGTCTTTAAAATTCAGCTGCTCAGTCTTCAATTGACGAAGAAGGATACTGGACGTCTCTTTTGACACTTTTTCTTCTTCTGACTCGGGGTCCTTCACTTCTCCTTCAGCCTGCTTCTCTTTTGACATCAGCTCCTTCACTTGCACTTTCAACTGTTCAACTTTTAACTCAAGCGCCTTCACCTGTTCTTCATACTGGTCATTTCTGGACTCAAGATCCTTCTTTTGTCCTTCAATCTGCTCCGCTCTTGACTCAAGCTCCTTTAGTTGCACACTAAGTCGTGCCTCTTTCAACTCAAGCTCCTTCACTTGTTCTTCATATCGATTTGTTTTGGTCTCTAGATCCTTCATTTGCTCTTCAGTCTGCTTTTCTTTTGACTCTAGCTCCTTTAGTTGCACTTTAAACTGTGCCTCTTTTAACTCAAGATCCTTGGCTTGTCCTTTAAGGTGCTTCTCTTTTGATTCAAGCTCCGTCACCTGTATTTCACACTGTTTCTCTTTTGACATGAGCTCCTCCACTCGGCCTACATATTGCTTTTCATTTGACTCAAGCTCTTTCACTCGTCCTTCGTATTGCTTCTCTCTAACCCCAAGCAATTTCACTTTTTCCTTAAATTGCTCCTCTTTTGACTCATGCAGCTGTAATAATCCTTCAAATTCCTCCTGTCTTAATTTGTGTTCCTTCACTTTGCCCTCAAATTGTTTCTGTTCTGATTCAAGATCCTTCACTTGAGCTTCAAATTGTTTCTTGTTTGACTCAAGCTCCTTCACTTGTCCTTCAAATCGCTTCTCCTTGGACTCGAATTCCCTCACCTGCACTTTAAATCGCCTCTCTTTTGACTCAAACTCCTTCACCTGTGCTTTAAACCGCACCTCTTTTAACTCAAGCTCCTTTGCCTTTACTTCATTTCTGTTCCTCCTGGACTCAAGATCCTTTTTCTGCCCTTCAATCTGCTTCTCTTTAGTCTCGAGTTCCTTCACCTGCCCTTTAAACCGTGCCTCCTTTAACTCAAGCTCCTTTGCCCTTACTTCATTTCGGTTCCTCCTGAACTCAAGATCCTTCTTCTGCCCTTCAATCTGCTTCTCTTTAGTCTCGAGTTCCTTCACCTGCCCTTTAAACCGTGCCTCCTTTAACTCAAACTCCTTTGCTTTTCCTTCATATTGATTCCTTTTGGAATCAAGATCCTTCTTCTGTCCTTCAAACTGCTTCTCTTTAGACTCAAACTCCTTCACCTGCACTTCAAACTGCTTCACTTGATCTTCAAATTGTTTCTCTTTTGACTCAAGCTCCTTCACCAGTCCTTCAAACCGCTTCTCTTTTGACTCAAGCTCCTTCGCCTGCACTTTTAACCGTGCCTCTCTTAACTCGAGCTCCTTCTCTTTGGCTTCGTTACGATCCTTTTCGGTCTGAAGATCCTTCTTCTGCCCTTCAATCTGCTTCTCTTTAGTCTCAAGCTCCTTCACCTGCCCTTTAAACTGTGCCTCCTTTAAGTCAAGCTCCTTCATTAGTCCTTCACATTGATTCTTTCTGGACTCAATATCCTTCATTTGTCCTGTAATCAGCTTCTCTTTAGTCTCAAGCTCCTTCACCTGCCTTCTAAACTGTGCGTCCTTCAGCTCAAGATCCTTCATTTGTCCTTCAATCTGCTGCACTTTTGATTGAAGCTCCTTCTCCTGCACTCGGCCCTCAAATTCGTTTTCCTTCACTTTGCCTTCAAATTGCTTTACTTTGGATTCAAACTCCTTCTCTCTCGACTCCAACTCCTTCGAATGCCTTTTAAATAGCTTCTCTTTCGACTCTAATTCCTGCACTCGACCTTCAAACTCCACCTTCATTGACTCAAAATCCTTCTCTTTCTTGTCAAACTCCAAGGCTCTATCGTCCATCAAGCACCTGAGATAATCAACCTCTTTCTTGTTCGAACCAAGATCCCGAACAGGTTGATTAATCCTAACCCGCATTGACTTGACCAAATTCTTGGTTCTCAAATCCGAATCATTTTCCTGTTCACGAAGCAACCTCCGCGTGGCCTCAAGCTCCTCCTCTTTCGTGCGAAGCTCCTGGTTGCGTTCCGAGACTTTGATCGAAATAGCCCGAAGTTCACCATCCAACCTTTCACGGTCTCTGTGGAAGTTATCAAGAACCTGATGATACTCCATGTCCTTCGCCTTAAGCTCTTGTTCGCGCTCCAAAATCAAATCAGCGACCAAACAGAGCCTGGCTTCCTTCTCGGCGAGATCGGTGCCGCGTTCCTGAATGGCTCTCTGGAGATTGACGTGAACCTCGTCGCGGTCGCTGATGACGCGGTGCAGCGTCTCGAGTTGCCAGTTGCATTCCTCCTCCTTGAGCCTGAGTTGCCTCTCGCAGTCGATAATCTTCCTCTGAATGGCGTCGAGTTGCTCTCCCTTGGCTTCGAACTCTCTGTTGCGCTCTTCGAGGGTTCGGCGAACGGAAGTGAATTCTCTGTCTTTGGCGTCGATGTCTCTGCAGTACAAGGCGAGTTGGCGTTTAACGGAAGAGAGTTGTTTCTCTTTGGCGTCGAGGGTTTTGGAGCGTTCATCGATGCGTCGCTCGAGAGACTGGAGTTTGTGTTCTTGCGCTTGTTTCTGGACGCGGCATTCATCGATGGACTTCCGAAGCAACGCGAGTTGTTGTTGTTCTGAACCGTGTTCCATGAATGTGTGGTGAAGAACACGTGGGTGATGTTGAAAGGGGTTTAACGCACCATCATCGATTACGACTCACTCTAAATTTTCTGACCTAGCTTTTGTCTTTGCTCTGCAATCACTATGGGGTTTACGCTGCGGTTGTTTCTTATTCTCCGAAACCCTCGCTATAGAACCATGTCAGTGGATGAAATTATCGCTTTTATTTGCTTAAATTTTGGGAATGTACTTATCCCGTAATTGGAGATAAAAACAAGTCCCGCAAAGCAACTAATTTTTATACAACGATATGTACCACAAATTAAGAAAGAATTAGGATCGAATCAAAATTAATTTTTTCTTTATATTAAAAGAAATTAAGTCATACTTTTTTAATAAATATTATTAAATACTATAAAAAATAAATTTTAATATATTTTGTTGTGGTTATTTTCTTTTCATTCAAATAATGTGTAGTATTTCATTTTTTATTCTTTTCGTCTTACCTTATCCTTACATCCAATTGAAGCACTAACCACAGCTGAAAGAAATGGCCGACAATACAGTACCTACAGTCGCCACTTGAACAGCCAGCGCAGCCAAAAGTTTAAATAAAACATTGGCAGACAAAGATCCACTTAATTTATTCTGATGTCCACTATATTAATATCTCTCTGATTAGGGTTTTCTTTAATGGGTATATTTTATAAATATTTTTGTAAATGGTATACATGTAAAAATATTTGTATGTTGGGGTGAAAAACATCATTGCATGCGAATTCGCGTTGACTAGCATTTCTACGTAATTGTTTTCACCCAAACATACAAATATTTTTGCATGTATCCCATTTCGCCCCACAGTGTATAAGGCTAGTGGTTTGATATGAGTGATCACTCTAAAACCTTTATTTCTCACTTAAATAAATGATATAATACCGGATCCTAATTGGATCGGTGTAAAACATACCTATACAGTCAAATATCTACTATCCTGAAGTCGACCTTTGCACTGTGACCCATACCAGTTCACAACTCTTCTAGAAATTTTTAGGTAACTATGGACATTTGTTGCACTTTTATACTCGTCAAGTGTGTGTTTATGTAGTATCTATGAACATCGATTATTGTCCAAACATCGTTTCTTTTTATTAAAAAATACCAAAAAAGATAAGAAAATTAAGATTCCAAAAATATTAAATAATTTGGATGATATTATTTTTTATTTTATAAAAGCTAAAAAATGTTCTTGTTTTTTATTTTTCTTTTTAGTTTTTATTATTTTATTAAATATTTTATCTTCCTTCCTCAATCTCCTTTACTCCCCACGTCATTCACTCACACAGTCACCAATCCACCATTTTTTGTTTTTCATTCATTTCACTATCCCCACCCACACAACATAAGATTCACAATGCTCATCCCTCTCAACGCTATAAGTAAAACCACCATTATTGTCGTCACTACTACCACTCTTATCATTGCCACCACCATCACACCATTCGTCTTGATCACCATCAATGTCGCCACCACTACCACCATTGTCACTATTATCATCACCACCACCACTGTAACAATCACCATGGCCGCCCTCACCACAACAATCAGTCTTATCACCACCATCACTGCTATAAGCACCACTACCATGATAACTTTAAATCGTAGACCATCATTACTATGACTACTACCTTACCACATGATTGTCTTTTGTCTTCTTTGCCACCATTATTGTCCTCACTGTCATCATCGCCATTAGTTGTCGTAGTTGTTTAATGTAATATGACGTCCTTTTACTAATTCCTATAACTTATCACAGGTTCTCATAAAAATCAGAGTGGATTTTTCACGTTGAAAACTTCCTTGACAATAAATAATAGGAATCTAATCAAAACCATCCAAATCCCTCAATTTTGGCTATTACACGAGTTTTGGTAATCGATTACACCAAACTGGTAATCGATTACGGTAGTCAATTACCTGCAAGCAACCTACGCAAAATTTTAGTTTTTCTATATGGTAATCGATTACCGAGCAGATAGACTTACAAAATTATATAGAATTTGGCCTCTAGGTCAACTTTCGTGCTACCTAACTTATTAGTTTTAACCTGGATTATTACGAAACTTTATAGGCACTACCCACAACTCATTCTAGACGTGTAAGTGTAGTTTGTGCTCAAAAAAACCTTCAGACCATGGAGACATGCACTAAAGTGAAATTTGGCCCTATTTCATACAATTTCATCACTTAATCACTCCAAATACAAATAAACTGGCAATTCATTTGCCCACACACATCCTAAATGTGCCTAGGGTACCACTAGTACCCTCTAGAGATTTTGGATCCCGCTAAAACTCAGGTTTACCTGCCCAATCAGTTATTTTAACCTTTTTCTCTCAAATTCAAAATTTCTAAGTACAATTACTCATGGTTTCATACCACAATAGCTATCAAGCTATTCATCTATTCAACTCACCACATTCATATACATACACATTCGTATATACCATTTGAACTGGTCTGAACCGGGGTCTACGATCCGGTGTGGGACCAGCCACAAAAGTATATGTATTTCAGTCTTTGTATACCGGTACAGTGGGTAACCGATATTATAATCTGGTCTCTCAGTGGGAGGAACCGGTCTCGTTGTCCTGGAGATCCTTTACACCAAAGTTTCGCGTTGGAGTGGGCGAAAGGTGGTGTCACCTGCGAAGATTCTCCGACGCTCAAGTTAAGAGAGTGTATATAAACTTTGTGGATACTCAAGCAATGCAATAGTAAGATAAAAGTACAAACAACATAACCTTGCATGTGTATTGGAATATGCTATATATAATTGGACGTGGAAAATGAATCGTTGGATACAGGTGGGCCCATAAGTTCTGATGCCGTGTATAGAGTGTCAATCAAAGTGGCTCAGTGCTTGGAGTGTGACAAGGGGTAGGTCAATTATCAGTGTACGATTCTGACACAGGGATGGAGGATAATCACCTTTTCTGTATATCACGTCTGCGATCGTACCTATTCCTTTCTGCAAGTGATATTGGCACATTCTGCTGTGCAGAGTATGCACACTTGATAAGTTATAATCCCTCTTATCTCATTGTGACACTGAGGCAAACAGTTATACATGACGGAAGTGAGGGCGGATGAAGTATCCGATGAGGTGAGAACGGATGAAGTATCCGATGAGAGCGGATAACCAGTGTGAAGATACTGCCCTGCGATACCGGTTACCCTTATGGAACAGTCATGCTGACGTCACAACTTGAAGGCCGGTATCCAGACCGGATCATTTGTCCCTTAGCTTGTATGAGGGACTGGTAAGTTGCTCATATAAGCTACACAGTCTTCAAGGAGTCTGGATGCCAGTAAGACACTCTGCGGGTGCTCATTTAGAACTCTTGTCAGCTATGCACCGGTACCTTGCCAGTGCAACCGCTCTATAGATTAGTACCCGCCCTCTTGATGCCCTTACAACGGATTCGGACAAAGATTTACAACGAGAGCAATCCCAAGAGTTTCTGGGAAGTTGAGACTTTTGGTATTCGAATAGTTGTTGGGGTGCATTTAATGCGTCTGAAATGATTGGACAATTAATGCCCTTTTAAAACATGAGCCATAATTGCCCTAAAAATAATCGTCTGTTGGGCTTATTGGGCATGGACTTTGGCTTTTGTGGGCCCGTTTCGCTTGAAAATTTTCATGAAGCGTCACCATTTCGCGCCTTGGACCATGAAACGACGGAGTCGTTTAAATCCAAAAAGTTACGTTTTGGGGCATACGACATGACTCTTGGCTGATCATTGTCCCCCTTCGTTACCTATAAAAGGGTAACTTAGCAAGTTTCGGAACTTACTTTCGCCTTCAAGCTTACTGAACCTTTGCTGAAATTTTAAAGACTCTGTTGCCGTTCTTTCCTTTCACAAAGTTCTTCCTTCCATTATTCCTTCTTAGGTAACCTCCTTATCTCTTACCTTCATATTATTTTCGGTTGCTTCAACTTCAACCATGCGCCCTAGGCCAAGCAGCGCTGGTACCTCGAACAGGGGGAATTTGAGTTCACGTGCCCCCTCTAGCCACCGTGGTGGGAGGATTCCTGTGAATCTCCTTGTGGCTGGGCCTCGTCATTCAGAGAGGGTTGAAACTTCTTCCTCGCGAGTGCCAGTGGTTCGGCGCCGCCCTAAGGGTTCCTTTGACTCGAGGGCTACCAGCCGCTCTGATAGCGGGTCAAATGCTGAAGGCTACCTCTCTGACGACGTTGCCTTTTATCACAGTACAGAGGCGTTTCAATACGCATCAGACGTGATAGAGATTCCAGGGTCTGGAAAGACGTTGATCCTGCAAACTGCGGAAGGGTGTGTCAACGTTATTGCACACCGGCTAAATTGGGAGAGGCTGAATAGGGAGTCCCTGTATTGCTGGGTTGAAGAAGAGTTCTTGAACATTGCTTCGCACCACGCGAGAGAGGACGGTAATCCTGTTGAAGCTCGATTCTCTGTCTACTCTAGAAAGAAATACAAGGACCGTTTTCTCATCCTTGCACCCCGGCCTATGGAGCGAGTCTGCCATCGAGTCCCAGACGAGAGGTCGGTCTACATGTATGACTTCGTCTTCTAGTACTTGGGAGTTCGTTTCCCCATGACGGAGTTTCAGATGGCCGTCCTTCGTTTTCTTGACTGCGCCCCCACACAATTGCACCCTAATGGCTGGGGCCTGGTGCGTGCTGTCGAGGTTCTCGGGGAGCACTTCAATTTCACAGCCACTGTGGCAAAACTTTTGTATTATTGCCAAGTGGTCCGCCGTGCCAACAAGAAGGCGCCTTGGGTTCATAACGCTCCGTTATGACTCAAGGATAGTAAATTTCAAATCCTATACTGAATCTACGAAGATCGACAGACGCTCTTTCAAACACTACTATACGTGGATTCGGGTGCAAACGAATAAGCCGATCTTCTAGCTCAACAAGGAGGGATTCATAAAATTCCCCCTCAGTTGGATGCACGAGCATTTTTTGTTGCTGAGTCGTGCTTACTACACCGAAGAGGGCAAACTTTCCCCTCACTCTGTGGAAGTTCTGAGTGCCATGCAATCGGCCTTAAAAGCCCTTAAGGGATTCTCTTGCAGACATCTCCTAGGGAGTGACGATGTCAGGAAGAAATACCTCTGTAATATCTATTCTCTAACTACACGCGTTGTATATTCATTCTGTATTTTCTGCTTTGCCCTTAGTATTCTAACTTGACCTTCCTTGTTTTGTAGAGCAAATCGAAAAAGTTTCCGCCGATATGCTTTCCCTAAAATCGATGCTGGCAGATGATGATTCCTCTTCTGAAGAGAACGACATCCAAGCCAAGAAGAACTCTTTCAAGGCTGAAGCTCCCATCATCCCCTTGACATCCGCTGTGTGGGACGATGTACCCCTACTTGAGGAAAAGGATCCTGAGGAGCAACCTCAAGTTGAGGAAGAAAGCCAGGAGCAGCCCGTTCCTGCAAAGAAGAAGAAGAGGGTCCTTGTTAAGGTCATTGACAGAAAGAAATCTTCTGCTGGCGAGTCTCCAAGAAAGCGTCAGAAGACTCTAGAAGAGACTAGCATGAAGAAAGACAAAGGGAAGAAGCCAGCTCTCTCTTCCTCTGCCCCTCCTTCGTACACCGGCACTGAGACGGAGTTAGAGAGCAGGCCTCCTCCGGTTAGTGATCCTCCAAAAGAATCCTTCCTTTCTCCCTACCTCTGGTTCTAGGGGTCCATGCCTCCCACACTTCCTAAGGCAAGGTATTGCCTCCGCCCCTCTCTCGAAGCTGCTGAAGTTAGGGGTGTATGTAAGGCCGGTCGCTGGCAGCTGGATGAACTCTCCGACCTTCTGGACTCCTTAAGCGATAAGGTAGATTATATGGAAAAAGTTGAAAAACTTAAAGCTGACATCGCTGTAAAGGAGGCCTGGGCGGCCAAGCAAGCGGAAACTACCAGGGGGTTGAGTCGGAACTAAAAATGGTTAAGGAACTGCTGGAGAAGAAAACCGAAGAAATAAGCCAACTCCACTTCACAAACAAATCTTTGGAGCGGCAGGTTTCTGAACTTCAGCAACAGAACAAGTCTATCCCCCTCCTGGAAGAAGAGCTCCAGCTTGAGAAGAAGAAATCCGCCAAGCTGAGTGAAGATCTTACAGCAGTGGAGGCCGGCCACAATAAAAGCTTAGGAGAGTGGGAGGCCCTCAGGAAGGAGCTGCAGACTCAAATTGAAGAGCTGAAGAAGGGGAGTGTGAGCACTGGGCCGTTGGAGGAAGAGGTTACCAAGCTTCAAAAGAGGTTGGCTGCTTCCAAGGCCAAGGCTACTAAGGCTTTGAAAATATGCAAGAAGGTAGCTTTTGAATCCTTCGGCCTGGCCCTTCGTCAGGTCTTCTACTACAATCCTGATATGAAACTTAACTTTTACGGGCTGGATCCGTTCTACGAGTTCCACGAAGGGAAACTTGTTATGGTGAAGAGTGACGGCTCGCACGTGGATCCTCCAGATTCTCTTTATGAACTGCCCCCTCTTTCGGAGGGCCAAAGTATGGAACAAGCACCGGTTACTCCTGGCCCTGAAAATGCTATTCAGGAGAACGTCTAATCTGGCCAGGAGACTGAAGTTGAAGGAGCCAGGGAGGGGGGAACGGATGCGCCCACAGCGGAGACTCAGACACCTGCGCCTTAATTTTTGCACTTTTATCTTATAGTTGTGTACTGGGATCGGCTCCAGTTTCCATAAACTCACACGTATACAATTTTTCTTCAAATAAATAAAATTTTCCTTCACCTTCCTTTTATCATTTGCGACAAGTGTATGGTTATTGAACTGTTCTTTACTGGGGGTGTAAAGGGGTGATTACCAAATAATTCAAATTGTATATGTAATATGAAATCTGATACGAAAAGGTCTTTGTACAGATACAAATATGGAGTACTCTTTGCATACAGGGACGGGGTACAATGCTCTCTGTGGCGGTGTAGTAGTCCGCCTGGAATAGTCTCCTTTGCCTTGACACAATTGGTGGTTGTACCTGCAATTATTCTCCGACGCTCAAGTCAGTATTTTGAAGTACTGTTTTGACTTAGAAAGCAAATCTAAGAGAGTTATGCAAGTGTGAATGTAAGGTTTAGAATTAAGGGTCTCCCCTTATACCTTTTTGCTGAGGTTTATATACCTGTTACTGGTGCTTTATTATTGATAGGACCCATTCCTTGTTTTCAGGCATAATACAAGAAAGGTAGTGGGCCCCTGCGCCGTTTACAAGCACCATCACTGTAGTGGGTATTTCCACTCACTTGGGAAGCGTTAATGCTTCATTATTTTATTTGTTGTTCCCTCTTATGCGTGACAATGTATTTCCCATTTTCAATCTCTCAAGACAGAGTCAATCTCGTGTCGGGGTTATTAGTATGGGCTCGCTTCGCAATATGGGGATTTTAGTATTCCGCCTGTGTTAAGTCTATGGCTTGGTGAAGTAGTGTGCATTGGAAGTGCTTTATGTACATGTGTACAAGTTTTTAATACTTTCCGCCTTGGCGGGGTCACATGCCTTGGCGGAGTCGCATGCCTTGGCGGAGTAACATGCCTTGGCAGAGTAACATGCCTTGGCGGAGTAACGTGAATATCCTTTTGGGCATGGACTTCGCTTAGAAGATACTTACAAAATAGGGTGTAATATATTCCGCCTAACCAAATCGCTTTCTTGGCGGAGTGGTGAGTACGTTTTTAAGGTATGTACTCCGTATAAGAGTAATTATAAGGGATTTGAAACGTACTTCTTCTGTTTGAAATGCTGATTTGGTAAAGCATTAAAACCATGCTCTTGGGGGCCGGTGTTGGGACCGGATTATCTGCCCCCTAGCTTGTTAGAGTGACTAGCGGAGTCGCTTTAATAAGCTATATCACTTTGTTATGTTTAGCTTTTATAGGCATGGGTTTAGGCGGTGTTTGCTAGTTCCGAATTTATGGACAAGTGTTTTCATGCATTTATTGTTTTTGTCATTACTTGCCACGCCTGTCATCAAAGTGCCTTGAAACTGCGTTTTGCCGCTTCAATCTCTCATTGCCACGTATGCCCTCGTAACGATTGCCATTCCAATGATGGGACATAAATGTGTGGGATGGCAGTTGGAATACGTTTTCGAGGTTATTACCATGGGCCTTGGATTTTGAAAATACGGCCCAGGAAATGCCTACCTTGAGATTCATCTAACGGTCTCAGAATTAATGAAACGTCATTATGATTCATCCAACGGCCATAGGTGCATTTCTGAAATTTTTGAGGTTTCGCTTATTTCCCCCCAAGTCGTGCCTATAAATAGGTAAACTGTTAGGAGAGGGAACGTTTTGCTTCATCTTCCACTCTGCGTTTTAGTGTTTAAACTGCCTTTTGAACACTGCTTCCTCGCGAGTCGTTTCTTGTTGCCAGTTCATCATTTCTTCAGAGATTTAAGGTAACTTTCTTTTTCCTCTGTTTTCTGTCTTCGTTGTTATTGGGTTGGTTTTGTTTTCTTTATATGTGTGTTTGTTGAAACGAGGATGAGAGGAAAAGAATCAGAGTCGTGCCCTAGGGTATCTGTTCAACCTATGTTTTCGGATATTGAGAGTGAAGATGGGGGCTTCTATACTGGGAGGGATTCAACGTTTTACAGCAGCGTAGAGTATTTTAGTAATGCTGTACATTCATTTGTAGCAAGAGGTACTCCTCAGATACAAGTAAGAACAATGGCAGAATGTCAAAACGTTGTGCTGCACGGGTTAAATTGGACAAAGATGCTGCAGACTGATCCCTATTGTTGGGTTGAGGCAGACGTCAAAGAAGCTTCTTTGCATCATGCAACGACAAGTGGTGGGGTAATGGAGTTGTCGGTGCCTGTCTAGGCGGATGAGAGATTTGAAATGAGGTTTATTGTTCGTTCACCAAAGACGTTTAAACGCATTTGCTATCGCCCTCAGGATGATCGTACTTTGTATGTGTACGATATCCTTTTTACTCAGTTGGGGGTGCGATTTCCTTTGAACAAATTCTAGATGGGTGTTCTTAGGTTTCTGGATTGCGTCCCCTCTCAACTGCACCCTAATAAATAGTCCGCAGCTTTGAAGTGCTGGCGAAGCATTTGGAGTTTACGCCTACTGTGTTGTTGTTTTTTGCTTTTTGCCGCATAATGAGGCAGGTGAACGCAAAGACCGGCGGAATAGGTTTCGTCACTCTTCGGGCGGAGCCGAAGATTATAAATTTTAAGGCATTTGCTGACTCCGCCAAAGAAGGCGGACTCCATTTCAGAATGAGTTTTGTAAAAATTTCTGTCAGGAAGAATAAGTCCATTTTTTGGCGGAGTGCGGAGGGGATTGATAAATTCCTGGTGGCGTGGACTCATGAGCACTTCCTCCTGACTAAACAAGCTTATGAGGTTGAGGAGAGTGCTTTGTCGCCTACCTTTGTGGAAGTACTCCGAACACTGAAGGAGTATAACTCTGCCCATAAGCAGTTTCTGTGCCGAAGGCTGCTTGGGCGTGATGCTGAAAAATATTTAAGTAATGTTTTAAGACTTGTTGTTTGTATACATACTACTTCTGTTCTTCTTGCAACTGCTAATCTCATTCGTGTATATTATGTTTGTAGGAGAGATTGCAGTATTTCCTGGGATGGAGCGCATCAAGCAACTCCGTATGAGTCGCCAGGAAGTTAATGCGGAGAATAATGTGTAGCCCCGGAGGAACCTTGCTGCAGGTCTAACAAGGACTCTCCCTTTGCCTGTATCCACCAAGGTAGTGATGCTGGAGGGTGGTGTGGGACCTTCGATAGTTGATGTAGAAAGGCGATCTAAAAAAACACCAAGAACCGGAAACTATTGAAGTGGAGGAAGAGGACCCCCAGCCTTTGCAAAAAAGGAAGAGCAAGGGAAAAGAGAAGGTGGGTGAAGGAGCATCATCTAATGCTGTGATAGGAGTTGAAGAAACTCTGGAGCCATCAGCTGTGGCTATCACTACTGAATTGGGCGGTCAGGAGGACGCCCCTGTAGAAGATGTTGTGGAAGAGGAGATGGAGGGGGTTCAAGGTTCTCCACCTCATCGATCTGAGACTCCTGCCCTGGACTTGACTGCTCGAGGAACAGCAGTTTTTCTTGTCAACGTTCCAGGGGAGCCATCTAGGCGGTCTGTTTCTCTTTCTCTGGCGGGGTCTCGTCGGAACCCTTACTTGTATTTTGCAAATATGGGAACCCGCCAGTCAGAGAGGCGCGATCCTGAGTTCATACTCCGCCCAGAGATCGATTTTGAGGAGATTGCGAATGCCACTGCTGCTGCAAGGTGGCATCTCGCCGAAATTGATGGTTATCTTGCTTCAGTGCCCCGTATTGCTGAGGTGGCTGCGGAGGCTGTTATGTTTCAAGAATCATTCCATGATTCTATTGAAAAAATTCGAAGCCTGGAGCATGATAATGAACAGTTGTCGGAGGTTATCAAGGCTAAAGATAAACATCTTGACACCGCCGACTCTGACAAAAAGAAGCTGGAAGAGGAGCTGGCCCGGGTTAAAGCTGATAAGGCCCTGCTGGAAAAACAAGTTTCGGATTTAAAACAGCAGAATTTGAAGCTGGACGAGGATGTGGGCGAGCTGACCCGGGTCAAGGCTGAAAATGTTCTGCTGGAAAAACAAGTTCTAGATTTGAAACAGCAGAACCAAAAATTGGGTGAGGATGTGAGTGAAGTTCAGCAGAGACTGGTTTCTTTTGAAACCAGTAAGGCTTTCGCTGAAGACGCCTGGGCCGTGGAGTTGGATCAAGCAGCCACTGCATATAGCGACCTTGAAAAACAGGTCGAAGAGCTGCAAGCTGAGAAAGCCATTTCAGATGCCGACAATAAACGCCTTGATCAGGAGTTGCAAATGGCTTTGGATTCGGCTGAAGCAGCGATCGATGACGCTTTTAGCATGGCTATTCGCCAGATCCGTCATCGCAATCCAGGCGTTGTTCTTAATACAACAGGTATTCACCCTTACTATGAGTTTATCAATGGTGAATTAATGGTACCTGTTCAGGGGGGTCATGTTCCTACGCCTAATGAAGAGTATGTCTTGGCGGACTTGCCCCCTTCACAGAGTTTGTCCAAGCCCAGTGAGTTTCAGCCTAGCTTTGCCCACCAAGAAGGAGTGCCACCCAAATCTTAGTGATTAGCTCTGGGGTTTCTTTGCAAATTTTGTTCTTTGTAGGGTTTTATGCACTTTAATAATATTGCCTTGTTCCAGGATAGGCTCTGGACCCCTAAAGAATTTTTAATGAAGTACAATTTCTGTAAATTTATACTTGTTCATATAAATGATGTTTGAGTCCGTAGGATTTGTGCCTTGTAAAATGTTATTAATAAGGCAGAGTAATCCTTTGAGGACTAATGAAACACGACTTAGTATAACGAAATTCTGTAAAGAGGCGGAGTATCCTTTTAAGAATTTAATGAAGCGAAATTCTGTAAAGAGGCGGAGTAGCCTTTTAAGAATTTAATGAAGTGAAATTCTGTAAAGAGGCGGAGTAGCCTTTTAAGAATTTAATGAAGCGAAATTCTGTAAAGAGGCGGAGTAGCCTTTTAAGAATTTACTGAAGCACAAATTCTGTAAAGAGGCGGAGTAGCCTTTTAAGAATTTAATGAAGCGAAATTCTGTAAAGAGGCGGAGTAGCCTTTTAAGAATTTAATGAAGTTAGATTCTGTAAATAGGCGGAGTAGCCTCTTAAGAATTTACTGAAGCACAAATTTTTGCAAGTATTGTACTTACTTGGACTTGTTGATAATGCTTGAGCTTGTTGATTATGTACTCCGCAGAACATTAGCAGTTAGGCAGAGTAAGGATTTGGATGGAGCGTTCATCCCTTTGAATTGGAATTGGAGTGTATCTCCTGATCAAGTGAAAGTTGTTAAATCTAGGATTGGTATGGTGCAACATAAGCTGTGACACCAGTCCTTCTCGTAAGAAGTTTGTTAAACCTTGGAGGCGGTATGGTGCAGCATAAGCTGTGACACCAATCCTTCCTGCAAGAAGTGTGTTGGACCTTGGGGTTGGTATGGTGCAGCATAAGCTGTGACACCAATCCTTTCCCCCCAAGGAGTTTTTTGGACCTTGGGGTCGGTATGGTGCAGCGTAGGCTGTGACACCAATCCTTTCCCCCCAAAGAGTTTTTTGGACCTTGGGGTCGGTATGGTGCAGCGTAGGCTGTGACACCAATCCTTTCCCCCCAAGGAGTTTTTTGGACCTTGGGGTCGGTATGGTGCAGCGTAGGCTGTGACACCAATCCTTTCCCCCCAAGGAGTTTTTTGGACCTTGGGGTCGGTATGGTGCAGCGTAGGCTGTGACACCAATCCTTTCCCCCAAGGAGTCTTTTGGCTCCGTTTGTGAAGCTTTGCTGCATATTGGATGGTCTTTATGGAATAAAGAGTTATGCTTTCATGCTTCAATTGTTGGAGCTGATGTCTTATCTGCATTGGAACAAGTTCTGTCATGGATAATTGACTGAAAGTTAGAATGAAGAATGAATGTAGGAAGGAATTTTATTAATGATGGAACTACATAAAGAGCTGAGTTGGGGTATGTCTCGTCGAAACCTTTTCAAGGAAAGCCCATTTGGGAAGAACCTTAAGTTAGGAGAAAGATAACATACCGTATTACCCAACTAGCTGTAATATATGTGTAAATTTAAAATGTTCCATTTATTCCTGACCGGAGTGCCATCTAAGTTTTCTAGGCGGTATGTGCCTTTGCCCAGAGCTTCGGTGACTCGGTATGGACCTTCCCAGGTTGGCGCCAATTTGCCTTGATGTGCAAATTTGTTGCCGATATTGGCCCTTCTCAGAACCAAATCTCCTTTTTTGAAATGGCGTTCAGAAACACGTGTGTTATACTGTTTGGCGGCCTTTACTTTGACAGCTTGATCTCGCACAAAGGCTTCTTCTCTCAATTCCGCCAAGACCTCGAGCTCATGGGCGAGGTTCTGTTGATTGGCTTCTTCATTGAAGTGGAGGACTCGAGCTGAAGGAGCTGTCAATTCAATGGGAATAACAGTCTCAACTCCATATGTCAGCCGATATAGGGATTCATTTGTGGTGGAGTGAGGGGTTGTCCGATATACCCATAAAACGTGGCATAATTGATTTGTCCAATCTCCCTTTGCTTTACCAAGGCATTTCTTCAGGCCTTTCAAGATTTCTCTGTTGGCAACTTTAGCTTGGCCATTGGTTTGAGGATGTTCCACAGAAGAAAAAACTTGCGTAATGCTGAGATTTTCTAGGAGTTTAGTGAACTTACGATCTGTGAATTGGGTGTCATTATCAGTAACTATGCGTCCAGGGACTCCGAAACGTGCGATGATATTTTCATATACGAATCTATGAGTCCTGGTTGATGTAATATGCACCATTGCCTCTGCTTCAATCCATTTGGTGAAGTAATCAACACCAACTATCAAGTATTTGATACCGCCCGGTGCAATTGGGAACGGACCTAAGATATCCATGCCCCATTGATAGAAAGGCCAAGGTGTTATTGAAGATGACATTTCTTCTACCGGAGTGTGATGAAGGTTTGCGAATCGTTGACATTGATCGTACTTCTGAACATACAAGGCAGAGTCATGTTTGAGGGTAGGCCACCAATACCCAGCCCTGAGTATCTTTCGTATTAGGCTACGCGCCCCCGGATGGTGTCCACACTGCCCTTCATGGACTTCTTCTAAAACGGCTTGCACCTCATTTTCGTTTATGCATATTAAATAAGGAACAGAAATTCCTCGGCGGTATAGTTGTCCGTCTAGGAGCGTATAATAAGGTGCTTCTTTCTTTAGTTTCCGTCGTTCAAGATCATCCGTGGGTAATTGTCCATTAACAAGGTAACGAACTATCGGTGCTACCCAGGAATTGTCATCAAAGGAGCGGCTTCTAATCATACACATTGAGGAAGGAAAGGAAATACTTGGCTCCGCCAAGGTACTTTGTATAACCGTAGTCGTGCATCCCGCCTTCTTTGTGCTAGCTAACCTGGAGAGGATATTGTTAGTCCTCAAATTTTCAATAAAAGTTTGAATAAAAATTTCATAAAAATTATAAAAATTAGTTTAATTTGTTAGAGAATTAGGATTTAAATTCAATAAATGGATGTTGTTAGAAATAATCTGCCCTTGATTAATTTTCTCTAGTTTTGCAGTGAAAAAGTTAAGAAATCAAGAGAAAATTACACTGGAGGAGCTGACGCGTAGCCTCACCCCACGCGTAGCATCAAGTGCTATTTTTGATGCTGACGCTACGCATCACAGCCACGCGTAGCGTCAGTGCTGCACAGTCTCCACTCCCACTTTGGCCAACCACTCCACTTGGACCCAATAATGGGCACTCCACTCAGCACAAGGGCCACCCCACTCATCACAAATGGCCAAAATACAGTGGAGACACGTCCAAGTGGCCAAGCATGATTGATTTTAATTATTTGAAGTGGCCATTATCAGCTGCTTAATGGGAGCTGAGTCAGGGGTCTGACGCGTAGCGTCACAGGGACGCGTAGCGTCAGCACCCTTGCTCAGCCCTATAAATAGGGCCATCCAACACCATTCATAGCATCCCATTCCATACACTTCTCTTCTCTTCTCTCTTGTGCTCGACTTTGAGTACTTCTTTTGTGAGTTGTAGTTCTAGAATAGTTTTCTAGATACTTGAGTGTGTTTCGGTGTATTGTGATCGTTGTATCGTGAAGTTTTCCATCGTCTTCGTAATGTCAAACTCTGTAAGTGTTGTCTTTACTTTTACCATGTGTAACTAATTTGTTTATGTTGGAATTGGTGAACTAATCTATTGAGTATAATGTTGTGAATTCGACCTCTGCATGTTTATGATTCAAGTCCATGTTAGTATCTCAACCTTTTATTAATATGAACGTCAAACGGGAGAATGATTTTCATGTGTATCGAAACTGGTTTTATTAGTATAAATGTCAAACGGGAGAATGATTATTTATGCCGTATTGAAACTTGTTTTGATGAAAGTAAAAAGTTGGAATACCCTTGGTATCTCAATTCTATAGGGGTTGTTAACCATTGTTGCCATAAGGCCAGGTCTTAATGCAAGTTTTTACTGAGAAAGCTCACGAGGGATCGGACTTTACGGTGAATTCTTAGAATTTATATCACGAGGGATCGGTTATAATGATTTTAAGCTGCAATGACATGAAACTTGATGATTAAATATGCATGTCTTGAGTTCCTCATTGTTATTCTAGATTAGGGATCCAATTTCCAACATAATTTGTTTATCTGTGTTTATCTCAAGTATCTTTCCTATTCTAGATTGCAACTCAACTTTTTAGATAGATTTTTATTTTCTTTTATCCTATGAATCACTCAACCATGCTATCTTGTGAATATTGTATAAACTGTATATGAATCATTCTTTTGTCTATAATTTCCTTCATATTTACCATAGTAAGTAGAAGATTACTGTTGTTATTGGACTTTCAATCCCAGTGGAACGATATCTAAATTTCGAAAACTACAAACGATTGGTGCGCTTGCCAATTGACAAAAACCCGGCGGTGGGAAAGAACCGCTGAGTCGCCGTCAGGCTAACAGATATCAGCACGTGTATTTTCTTCCCGGGGTACATGTTTGAAAGAGACTTCGTCGAAATGTTGCTTTAACTCATTGACGCAGTTTAGATATTGTTGCAGCAAGGGTTCTTTAGCCTGATACTCGCCAAGAATTTACGAGATGACCAATTAAGAATCACTGCATAAGGTGACAGTTTTGGCTCCAATATCTTGTGCTGCTCTGAGTCCGGCTAAGCAGGCTTCATACTCCGCCTGATTGTTAGACATAATGAAGGTGAAGTGCAATGAAATTTCAAGATGTACCCCGTCATCACTTTCTACAACAATTCCTGCCCCACATCCTTTGCTATTGGAGGACCCATCAACGTATACTGTCTAGTGTGAATGATCTGTATCTGGGCTAGAACCTGTTAACTCAACTACGAAATCTGCTAGGACTTGTGCCTTGATAGCAGTTCTTGGCTCGTAGGATATGTCGAATTCAGAGAGTTCTATGGCCCATTTGATCATTCTTCCAGCCAGGTCTGGTTTGAACAGTATAGTACGAAGTGGCAAGTCTGTGTGAATCAAGATGGGATGGGCATGAAAGTATGGTCTTAGGCGTCGTGAAGCCCAAACAACTGCAAGCACTGCCTTTTCAATCTTCTGATAACGGCATTCTGCACCGTGCAATGTTTTACCGGTGAAGTACACTGGTCGTTGGCCTTCAACTGTCTCCTTGACCAGAGCTACTGCTAAAGCCTCATCTGAAATAGACAAATAAACGATGAGTTGCTCACCTGGGCTTAGTTTTACCAGGATTGGAGGACTGGCTAAGACATTTTTCAAGCTTTGGAAAGCCGCCTCTTGCTCTGGGCCCTAATTGAATTTCTTGTCTTTTTTCAGCATTTTGTACAAGGGAAGAGAGCGATGAGCCACTTTTGGCATGAATCGTGCTAGAGCAGCGATTTTACCGTTGAGGGATTGTACCTCTTTTAGTGTTTTGGGGCTCTGCAACTCTTGGATAACGCGACATTTATCAGGATTAGCCTCTATACCTCTTTGTGTCAACATGAAGCCCAAAAATCTGCCACCAGGGACAGCGAATGTGCATTTCAAAGGGTTGAGCCTCATGTCGTATCGTTGTAGGCGCTGAAAAATGAGGCATAGATCTTCAACATGATCTCCTCCTTCCGGGGTCTTGGCAATAATATCATCAATATAGACTTCTACCAGCTTTGTGTGCATACCCTCAAAAACTTTGTTGATCATGCGCTGGTAGGTTGCCCCGGCGTTTTTTAACCCAAATGGCATGACGTTGTAGCAAAAGACTCCTTTATCATTAACAAACGCTGTCTTCTCTTGGTCATCCTCACACATTGGAATTTGGTTGTAACCGGAGTAAGCATCCATGAAAGATAGATACTTGTATCCTGAAGAATCGTCAACCAATCTATCAATGTTGGGGAGAGGGTATGGATCCTTGGGACAACATTTATTCAAATCAACATAGTCTATACACATACGCCACTTGCCATTGGCTTTCTGTATCATGACTACGTTAGACAACCAGGAGGAATAACAGAGTTCCCTGATGAACCCCGCCTTGAGGAGTTCCTCTATTTGCTCACAGACAGCTTTTTGTTTTGCCGAACCCATATGCCGTTTCTTTTGTGCTACAGGCTTGGTTTTAGGATACACCGCCAAGCGGTGACAACAAAAGTTGGGATCCATGCCAGGCATGTCTGCGGCGGTCCAAGCGAAAATTTCTTTATACTCATGGAGAAGTGCAATTAGTTTTGCCTCCATGCTAGCCTCAAGTTTGTCATTGATGTTTGTAATCTGTTTCGGGGTGTTACCCAAAACAATAGACTTGGAGCCACCATCTGAAGCTGGTTTCAAAGGGTTCAGTGGGTCTACAGAAGACTCCACCCTGGGGTCAAGATCCACCAAATTGACGGACGCTGCCGCACTGCTCCCTTCATTCAACTTTCTTTTCTTAGACATGGTTTCAAGCTTCACCATGTTAAGAGTCAAATTATAGCAATAGCGAGCCATTTCTTGGTCGCCCCTTACAGATGAGACTTGGTTATCTTTGTCAATGAACTTGATTAACAAGTGGGGGGTTGAAACGATGGCTTCCATGGCATTCAGGGTAGGCCGCCCAATGATGCCATTGTATGGAGATTTCACATCAATGATAAGAATCCTGGATTTCACAGTCCTTGCTCCAGGTTCACCGGCAAAAGTAATTCTTGTGTCCAAATAGCCTTTGGTGGGCTGTTTGGCGCCGTTGAAGGATGTAAGGTCCTGCGTATATGGTTACAAATCTGCATCAGTTAATCCCATGCGTTTAAAACAGTCATAAAAGATAACGTCGCAGGAACTTCCCTGATCAACCAAGATGCGTTTTACGTCCATATTAGCGATTACTGCAATAATCATTACTGTGTCATCTCCTTCAGGAATAGTAGGGCCAAAATCGTCGTCTGTGAAGGTTATAGGCGGAGTCTGTACCCCATTCCTGAATGGGCGATATTCTTTGCTTTTGCCTTGTACTGACAAGATCATACGGTGGTGGTTTTTCCTTGCGGTGCTTGAGGGTCCGCCCCCGGCAAAGCCTCCAGCAATCATATCTACCACCTGCCTTTTGCCCCGTGACTTGGGTTCAGGGCTTGGTTCTCTTTGGGCAGACTCCAGAACAATACTCTTTTGTTTTTTTGTTGCCGCTGTACGTTTTGGCTCCTGAGTGCTATCAGGATCCGGAGAACGATCACGAGGTCGTTTATCGAACCTCTCTGGCTCATCATGAGATTTACTCCTAAACAAATAGTGTTTTAGTTTGCCTTCACGGATAAGCACCTCAATAGTGTTTTTGAGTTGCTTGCACTCTTCCGTGGTATGGCCGACCGACTCGTGGAACTCACAATATTTCTTTGGATTCCCACCGCGTCTGAGTGGAGGTGGGCGTTGAATCCCGTAAACGTTGAGTGTAGTCCATCCTATTTCGCGCAAGATTTGTTCGTGTGTCATGTTCAGGGGCGCGTAATGAGCGAAATTGAATACACGTTTATCTTGCTGTTTGAAGGGTTGGCTCCCTGTCTTATCTTTCTGAAGGAATTTATCATTCTTAGATGATTTATCCTTTTCTTTGTCATGGTGTGGAGCTGAAATAGGTGGTTTATTGCAAGCTGCAGTGGCTTCCAAGTGCATTGCAATACCTACGTACTTGGATGCTTTTCTGCGAAACTCTTCCATGGTGGATGGAGG
Source organism: Clitoria ternatea (assembly GCA_037962975.1). Lineage (NCBI taxonomy): Eukaryota > Viridiplantae > Streptophyta > Magnoliopsida > Fabales > Fabaceae > Clitoria > Clitoria ternatea. Next base: position 69,330,498 of record CM075676.1, read on the forward strand.
TCCTTTTGCCAAAGACAAAGCAAAAGGGGACTTCGGCTGCATGGCATCGATGAGGATATGCAGCTGGATTGCTTCTGTTAAGTCAGGGACCATGGCTGCCTCTTTATAAAATCTCTTTAGGAAATCCTTTAAAGGTTCTTTATCACCTTGCTTAATCTGTGCCGAGGTATAGGAGGTTCTAGGCGTATCCCTAGAGATTACAAAGTGGCTGCCAAAAGCTGTGGCCAAGTCCTCCCATGAATCAATGGAACCTGAAGGTAAACTCTTGAACCAGCTAAGAGCCTCACCTGTGAGGGTCCTGGGGACATTCTGCACATGACATCTTCTTCCGCACCTAAGAACATAGCTTCATAGATGTAAGCATCTAAATGCTTAGAAGGATCTGTCTCCCCGGTGTATTTTCCTATGGAAATAGGTTGCATAGTTTACAAATGTCTGGGGACATGCGCATTCATGAGTCTTTTGGAAAATGGGACACTCATCTTGTATCCCGAGGGGGATGTATTTGAAACGACTCTCCTTCCCTCATGATGATGGGCATTTGCCAGTGGAAGGCTTCGTTGTTCTTCTATGTAAGTAGGGATGCGAGAATAATTTGGGGTACTCGATTCCTCCTGTACATGCGGTTCATGTTGCGGCTGTTTTGTGGGACCTGCTTTCTTGTGCATGGGATTCACCTTTTTACGTCGAAGCTCCGCGATTTCTTCCCTCAGCATTCTGATCATGTCATCTCTCGGATCTGGAGAGCTAACATGCGTTGCCTTTTTGTAAATTTAGTAATCCCACAATCCTTGATCGATTCCCATTACGTTGGTTCGAGTCCCACCGGGCGTGCCAATGAACTGTTCTTTACTGGGGGTGTAAAGGGGTGATTACCAAACAATTCAAATTGTATATGTAATGTGAAATCTGATACGGAAAGGTCTTTGTACAGATACAAATATGGTGTACTCTTTGCATACAGGGACGGGGTACAATGCTCTCTGTGGCGGTGTAGTAGTCCGCCTGGAATAGTCTCCTTTGCCTTGACACAATTGGTGGTTGTACCTGCAATTATTCTTCGACGCTCAAGTCAGTATTTTGAAGTACTATTTTGACTTAGAAAGCAAATCTAAGAGAGTTATGCAAGTATGAATGTAAGGTTTAGAATTAAGGGTCTCCCCTTATACCTTTTTGCTGAGGTTTATATACCTGTTACTGGTGCTTTATTATTGATATGACCCATTCCTTGTTTTCAGGCATAATGTAAGAAAGGTAGTGGGCCTCTGTGCCGTTTACAAGCACTATCACTGTAGTGGGTATTTCCACTCACTTAGGAAGCGTTAATGCTTCATTATTTTATTTGTTGTTCCCTCATATGCGTGACAGCGTATTTCCCATTTTCAACCTCTCAAGACAGAGTCAATCTCATGCCGGGGTTATTAGTATAGGCTCGCTTCGCAATATGGGGATTTCAGTATTCCGCCTGTGTTAAGCCTATGGCTTGGCGAAGTAGTGTGCATTGGAAGTGCTTTATGTACATGTGTACAAGTTTTTAATACTTTCCGCCTTGGCGGGGTCACATGCCTTGGCGGAGTCGCTTGCCTTGGCGGAGTAACATGCCTTGGCGGAGTAACATGCCTTGGCGGAGTAACGTGAATATCCTTTTGGGCGTGGACTTCGCTTAGAAGATACTTACACAATAGGGTGTAATATATTCCGCCTAACCAAATCGCTTTCTTGGCGGAGTGGTGAGTACGTTTTTAAGGCATGTACTCCGTATAAGAGTAATTATAAGGGATTTGAAACGTACTTCTTCTATTTGAAATGCTGATCTGGCAAAGCATTAAAACCATGCACTTGGGGGCCGGTGTTGGGACCGGATCAATTATCAAATAACTTAGACATATATGCTATGCTTTTACCTTTGTATTAATCGCAAGACCGCTTAGTTTAACCATGTTAACATTAAAAGCGTAGTTTGCACCCTAGAGAAAATAACGGACACCGTAACAGATAAGCAATATTTCATTGAATTATTTACACGTGTTTTGTCCCCAAGTATAAGTGTTTTGGGAAGCAAATATCTATTGTGAAGTGTTACCTTTAACTCCTTGGAGGGTGAAAAATTTCATTCGACCTCTACAATGCAATATCGCAATGTTTGCAATCACAGGCCCTGTGGGAACTATTTCAGATGTGAGGACGGCGATTGTACTTGGAGTTCAGTTCAATCCTACAACCCAAGCCTTCATGTGGGGTTCGGTACAACCTTGAAAAAGGTTAGATCCTACGATCCATTTCTTGAGGTTCGGTTTAATCCTACAACTCAAGTCTTCAAACGGGGTTCGGTTTAATCCTACTAACCGTACTTGGAGTTCGGTTTAATCCTACAATCCAATCCTTCAAACGGGGTTCGGTTTAATCCTACTAACCGTACCCAGAGTTCGGTTTAATCCTACAATCTGGGCCTTCAAACGGGGTTCGGTTTAATCCTACTAACCGTACCTAGAGTTCGGTTTAATCCTACAATCTGGGCCTTCAAATGGGGTTTGGTTCACTCCTGCAACCCATTTTACCCCTCAAGGAGTTACATCGTCAATTCACAGAATATGTGATTGAGATCATCCGTCCTGGGGGTCCTTATGTGCAACGGTCTATGACTATGAATCACAACATAGAAAGGAAAAGGTGAAAGTGATAATTTCATGAACTACATTCTCATTAAACTAAATGTATAGTACAAAGGGAGCGTAGTTGGGGTCATGCTCATTAAAACCTTCTTGAGAAAACCTAAAGGGAAAAAACTCAAGTGAGGAAAAAGAGTACATGTCGTCTTACCAACTAGCTATAGTAAATACGTAAATTCTGGGTGTTTCACTTATTACGGATTGGTGTTCCATCAAGCTCCTCAAGCCGGTATGACCCATTTCCAGTTACCTCAGAAACTCTGTAAGGGCCTTCCCATGTTGGCGCTAATTTTTCTTGATGAGCGAACTTATTTCCCACACTCGCCTTCCGCAAAACAAGATCTCTCGTATTAAAAGCTCTATATTGTACACGCTTATTGTACCGGAGGGCTGCCTTCACCTTTATCGCCTGGTCTTTAACAAAAGCTTCTTCCCTCAACTCATAGAGGACGTCTAGCTCTGATGCCAAGTTGGCGTCATTGTCCCCAGCTGAAAAGTATTCCACTCGAGCCGATCTGGTCTGAAGCTCCACCGGAATCATCGCCTCGACCCCATAAGTCAACCGATATGAGGATTCGTTAGTAGAAGAATGTGGCATAGTACGGTATGCCCATTGAACATGGCATAACTGATCAATCTATCCCCCTTTCGCTTCACCAAGGCGTTTCTTCAACCCCTTCAACACCTCTCTATTAGCTACTTCCGCTTGGCCATTTGTTTGAGGGTGTTTAATAGATGAAAAGATTTGGACTATCCCCAGTCCCTCAAGCAACTCTGTGAACTTCTTATCTGTGAACTGGGTACCATTGTCAGTTATAATCCGCCCTGGAACGCCGAATCGAGCTATGATATTCTCATATACAAAACGCCTTATCCGTGCTGATGTGATATGCACTACCGGTTCTGCCTCAATCCACTTAGTGAAGTAATCAACTCCCACAATCAAATACTTAATGCCCCCTGGAGCGGTTGGGAATGGACCAAAATATCCAAACCCCATTGATGGAAAGGCCACGACACCGCAGATAAAGAGAGTTCTTAGGCCGGTATGTGATGAAGATTAGAAAACCTCTGGCAAGCATCACACTTCTTCACAAAATCAATTGAGTCCTGCTTCATTGTGGGCCACCAATACCCAACCCTGAGGACTTTTCTCATCAAGCTTCTTCCTCCGGCGTGGTGCCCACATTGCCCGTCGTGTACCTCCTCCATTACTCCTTGTATTTCACTCTCTTTTAAATAGATGAGATAAGACACTGAGAATCCTCTTCTGTACAAAACCCCATCAACCATAGTGAAATATGGCAACTCCCTTTTTACTCTTCTTCTTTCTTTCTTATCGGTGAGAAGCTATCTGTCAGCCAAATAACGGATATATGGGATAACCCAAGAATCCTCGTAGGGGTAATTGACCATTATAGAGTTAAAAGAAGGGAACATAGGAATGCTAGGCGATGTCAGCGTGCTCTGAACCACCGACGTTGTACTGCCAGGCTGTTTTGTGCTTGCAAGTCTTGATAAGATGTCCGCTCTGGTATTCTCCTCTCTTGGCACATGCTTAAATTCTAGCGTATCAAATCTCCCCTTCAACTCATTCATACAATTCAAATACAATTGAAGTTGTGGCTCACGAACCTGATACTCGCCTTGAATCTGTGATATCACTAGCTATGAATCACTGCACAACGTCACTTCTGTTGCACCGATGTCGATTACAGCTTAGAGGCCATCCAGACATGCCTCATATTCAGCCTGATTGTTGGAAGTTTTGAAATTAAATCGGAGGGAGATCTCCAAATGCACACCGTCGTCGCTTTCCACAACAACACCAGCTCCACAACCTTTATTGTTTAACGACCCATCAACATAAACAGTCTAATGTGCTCGGGGTGTGGCTGGGTCCGTTCCCGTCATTTCTACGATAAAATTCACCAAGACTTGGGCTTTAATGGCTCCTCGAGGTTCATAAGAAATTTTGAACTCAGAGAGTTCGATAGACCACTTGATCATCCTTCCAGCGAGGTCCGGTTTACTAAGCATGGTACGAAGTGGCAAATCTGTTCTTACCAAAACTAGATATGCATGAAAATACGGTCTCAACCGTCATGAGGCCCATACAACTGCAAGAGCGGCCTTTTCTATCTTCTGGTATCTACCCTTTGCCCCCTGGAATGTCTTGCTAGTGAAGTCACTGGCCTCTGTCCTTCTAGAGTTTCTTTGATCAACGCTACGCCCAAGGCTTCATCAGAAATCGCCAAGTACAGGATGAGGGTTTCACCAGGATCTGACTTTACCAATATTGGTGGACTTGACAACACGGCCTTGAGTTACTGGAACGCCTGCTCTTGCTCTTTCCCCCATTCAAACTTCTTGTGCTTCTTCAATGCCTTGTATAAAGGAAGGGACCTATGCGCCATTTTGGGCATGAATCGAGCCAGAGTGGCCACCTTTCCATTCAACGACTGTACCTCCCTCAAGTTCTTGGGGTTTTGCATATCCAGTATCGCCTGACATTTACCAGGATTGGCCTCGATGCCGCGCTGGGTTAACATAAAACCCCAAAACTTCCCAACTGGGACTGCAAAGGTGCACTTTAATGGGTTCAACCTTATGTTGTATTGTCACAACCGAGTGAACACTTGGCGTAAATCTTCAACGTGATCACCTCCAGCGGAAGTCATAGCGATAATGTCATCAATATATACCTCCACCAACTTGGTGTGCATGCCTTCGAACACCTTATTGATCATTCGCTGGTAAGTGGCTCCAGTATTCTTTAACCCGAAAGGCATGACAGTGTAGCAAAAGACACTGTGGTCATTAACAAAAGCCGTCTTTTGTTGATCCTCCTCCTACATCAGAATTTGATTATACCCCGAATAAGCATCCATGAAACTAAGGTATTGATAACCAGACGAATCATCAACCATACGATCGATATTTGGGAGTGGATAAGGGTCCTTCAGGCAACACCGGTTGAGATCCACATAATCTGTACACATCCTCCACTTGTTGTTGGCCTTCTGCACCATTACTACATTGGAGAGCCAGGATGAATAGCGGACCTCTTTGATGAAACTAGCCTTCAACAATTCTTCTGTTTGTTCACACGCTGCTTTCTGCTTCTCCGGTCCTAATCTCCTTTTCTTCTGGGCAACCGGTCTTGTCTCTGGATAGACAGCCAATTTATAGCAGCAGAAATCAGGGTCTATCCTAGGCATGTCCGCAACAGTCCACGCAAAAAGGTCTTTAAACTCCTGAAGGAGTGCCACCAAGCGTTGCTCCATGACCATCTCCAGCTTATCATTAATGTGTGTGACCTTATCTGGGGAATCCCCTAAGACGATGTCCCTGGAACCACCATACGGTGTAGGCTTTGAGGGATTGAGAGGATCAATCTTCAATTCCGCTCTGGGGTCCAGATCAATCAAACTGACCGACCCAGTCACTGTTCCTCCATCATCCAGCTTCCCCTTCTTGTTAAATATTTCCAACTTCACCATATTCAAGCTTAGGTTGTAACAATACCTGGCCATCTCTTGATCGCCACGAAGGGATGATACACCGTTGTCCTTGTCAATGAACTTGATAAGGAGATGTGGGGTAGATACGATTACTTCCATCGTGTTCAAAATGGGACAGCCTATGATCCCATTGTAGGGGGACTCCACATCAATCACCAGGATTCTAGACTTCACCGTTCTCGCTCCAGGCTCACCTTCAAAGGAAATGAAGGTGTCAACATACCCTTTGGTGGGTTGCTTCGCCCCGTTGAACGGCGTGAGCTCTTGTGTATATGGTTGCAAATCTGCATCATTAAAGCCCATCTTTTTGAAACAATTATAAAAAATTACATTACAAGAACTTCCTTGATCGACGAGAATTCTTTTGACGTCCTTGTTGGCTATAACAACGATGATAACCACTGCATCGTTACCTCTAGGGATTGTTAGACCAAAGTCATCATCTGTGAACGACACCGTCGGTGCTGCCATACCGTCCCTGAAAGGGCGGTTGTCTCTGGGCTTCCCCTATGCTTACAGGATCATTCGATGGTGATTCTTTCTAGCTATGATTGACGCTCCCCCTCCGGCAAATCCTTCAGCGATCATCTCAATCACCTCACACCGGCCTTGCCTTTGCTGCTGAGGCATACCGCCCTGCTGAGCTCCTCTAGTGATCACTACTCCCTTCTGTTTCTCTGTGGCTGTGAACCTCCTGACCAGATTACGGCTGTTATCACCTTCATCATCCAGATCTCTTCCCCTCTTATCCGTTCTGTCTGGCTCATCTAAGGACTTCTCCTTGAACAAATACTGTTTCAGTTTCCCCTCTCTAATAAGAGTCTCCACCGTGTTCTTTAACACCTTGCACTCATCTGTGTGATGGCCAACCTACTCGTGAAAAGCATAATATTTACGCGAGTTCCCAGGTCTTTTCACTGGAGGTGGCTTCCTTATCCTATAGACGCTGAGCGTGGGCCAACCAACTTCCCTCAGGATTTAGAATGCCTGGAGTTCAAAGGGGCGTAGTTGCTGAAAGAGGAGATGCGTCTGTCTCACTGATGAGGTTGAGTGCTCATAAAATCTTCCCTTAGGGCATGCTTCTCTGGCCTTACCCTCTCCTTATCTCTCCGTGGTTGCTGTGAGGATGCTGGCAGCTTCATTCTAGCTACAGTAGCTTCCAGGTGCATCTCTATGCCAACATATTTTGAAGCTTTCCTTTAGAACTCCTCGAAGGTTATTGGAGGACTCTTTGCCAAACATAAGGCAAAAGCAGAACTAGGTTGCAAGGCTTCAACCACAATATGGAGCTGTATAGCCTCCGTGAGGTTAGGGACCAACGCAGCTTCCTTATAGAATCTCTTCAAAAACTCCTTAAGAGTTTCATTTTCTCCCTGCCTTATCTGGGCCAAGGTATGTGAAGTCCTTGGAATATCTCTGGAAATCACAAAATGGCTTTCAAATGCAGCTGTCATTTCTTCCCAGGAATCTATAGATCCTGAGGGTAAGCTCTTGAACCAACTAAAGGCTTCCTCCGTCAGCGTTCTTGGGAATATTCTACACATGACATCCTCATCAGCTCCTAGGTACATGGCCTCATAAACATAAGGATCAAGGTGCTTAGTGGGATCAGTCTCCCCATTATACTTTCCTATCGAAAGTGGCTGGGTTGTTTGCAGGTGCTTAGGGATAATGACATTCATAAGTCTCCTTGAGAAAGGGACACTGAGTCTGTATGCTCCAGAAGTTACCACTGCCTGCTCCTTCCTCCTTGTACTGACTCTATCACCAGAGTCTTGAGTCTACTCCCTCTCCTCGTAAGTAGGGATCTTCGAATATTGGAGGGTTGTGGACTTTTCCCTCACGGATGCATGATGGGCATCCTCCGCCTGAGACGTCACTCTGTCTCCGGCTCCTCTCTTCTCCCTTCTCAGCTCCATCAACTCCTCCCTGAGCTGCCTTATAACTTCGTCTTGAGGGTCAGGTGTTGCCACAGGTACCATCCTCCTCGTATTGGTTAAAGAAGATTAAAAAATGAGTCTCCTTCCAGCCTGCTACTGGGTCACATCCTCCACATGACCATAAACGAAATCGCGTGCATCTCCTTCCATATTAAACTACCAAACTTCTGTGAAAAGCGGGAATAACTCTATCGTGTCCCACTGGGCGTGCCAATGAACTGGTCTGAACAGGGGTCTATGATCTGGTGTAGGACCAATCACAAAAGTATATGTATTTCAGTCTTTGTATACCGGTATAGTGGGTATCTGGTATTATAATCTAGTCTTTCAGTGGGAGGAACCGGTCTCGTTGTCCTAGAGATCCTTCACACCAAAGTTTCGCGTTGGAGTGGGCGAAAGGTGGTGTCACCTGTGAAGATTCTCCGACGCTCAAGTTAGGAGAGTGTATATAAACTCTGTGGATACTCAAGCAATGCAATAGTAAGATAAAAGTATGAAGAACGTAACCTTGCATGTGTATTGGAATATGCTATTTATAGTTGGACATGGAAAATAAATCGTTGGATGCAGGTGGGCCCATAAGTTTTGATGTCGTGTATAGAGTGTCAATCAAAGTAGCTTAGTGCTCAGAGTGTGATAGGGGGTAGGTCAATTATCAATGTACGATTCTGACACAGGGATGGTGGATAATCACCTTTTTCGTACATCACGCCTGCGATCGTACTTATTCATTTTTGCAAGTGATATTGGCACATTCCGCTGTGCAGAGTATCCACACTTTATAAGTTATAACCCTTCTTATCTCATTGTGACACTGAGGCAAACGGTTATACGTGACGGGAAGTGAGGGCGGATGAAGTATCCGATGAGGTGAGAACGGATGAAGTATCTGATGAGAGCAGATAACCGATGTAAAGATACTACCCTGCGATACCGGTTACTCTTGTGGAACAGTCATGCTGACGTCACAACTTGAAGGCCGGTATCCAGACCGGATCACCATTATAATTACTTGTCCACATTCATACAACATCAATCAAATAACTCAGTGCCCTAATACAGTCCATGGTCATCAATCAATATATGCATCACCATTTACATCAGACTATCACAGATGTACTAACATAACCATCCATCAGGGTCTCAACACCATAAACGAGTTATCAGAATAGTCAGACTCATCAACCAAATGGTAACACGCATCACAAAACATCATACTCACATATATTCTCATTAACCATCATCATAGAGCTAAATACTCAAAATGTAACATGTTTACATATTTACACATATACATAATAGTCAAAACTCCTTGATATTGCTCTCAGTTCACCCGACACTAGTATATACGGCATCAGCGATGTCTTTGTCTATTGTCACTAAAACCACAGTAAGGGTGAGTGATTGGTAATACAAATCAATAAAAATAGTTAAAGCAGTATACAAAGGCGTAACATAGCCAAGGATACGTTAATCACATTTAATCAAGTCATTTCCACCTTCATTTTAACATCATTCATAATTCTTCAACCTCACCAATGGGATAATTAACAAACAACGTCCACAATACCACAATTAGTTTATTAAATTTTAATCATCAATTCAAATAATTTCATAACTCTCGATGATAATATATATGACTCTCTAGTACCCGAATACTAAATTGGATCAACCATCAGCTGAGGTACCTACCTGACCACCCGTGAACGCTACCTGGTCCACCGAGCCCAACTTGGCTCCCCTCCTCACCATCGGGTCCTACCTGACCACTAGGTAGCTCAGCTAGGTCACACTCAACCATGGGAGCCAAAAATAAGGGATAAATATACTGATCAGTGGCCCACACCACATAACAATCACATATATCACATTATATCTTGGTATCGAATTTATACAATTCATGATATATATAATCCCAATATTATAGTCATTACCTTGGGATTGCTTAAAAGCTACCCAGGCATACCAATCCCTCATTTTTTATCTTATTTCACAATATTTCTCCATCTCTCAATCATCAACAATCTCATCATGTTTACCTCATCAGCTCACACCAATATATCATTCATTTTGATAATAACATTTCCACAACTTCCGCATATAATTTATAGTTTACATCATAATCATCATAAAATAACACATTTATACAATCAAACTTCATATAATCAATTCCCCTTTGTCATCATGTATTTCATGGTATCTGTCATGGTCGATCATCAATCTATTCATTTCTCATCATCACATTCTAATTAAACATATCTAAAACCATACACATATGCAAGTATATACATTTATATAAAAATTAATACATTCAAAACTATCTTACCTTTTTCCCTCACGTTGGAGTTACTGTTATTATTATTTTCATTAATTTAAACACCGAATACACCCCTTACCTTACCTCCGCGTTTCTGAGGCTTCCACTATAATGTCGCAATCACAAAAATTCACCAATTACCTAACTTCAAGAATTTACAAAAAAAATGATTACATTTTGACTTTTAAATCTGTAACCCGCTTCACCAAAGTAGTTTCAAATTCCAATTCAAGGTTCCTGAAGCTTAAAATTTTCACTTTCGACCTTCACTCCTACGTTTCGTTTCACTAAGCGACCTTCCATCACTCGGTCCGCTAGTTATAACACTGAATTAAAACCCCATTAGCCGATCGTCATCACCTATTATATCAAGAACCATCACTAATCTTCAAAGTGCCATGAAAATGGAAAAACGAAAACCTCCACAACCTTGCCATTTTTGAGTTATACAGAGAAAAAGAAAACATAAAATTGAAACCACCAATTGACTCAACTCACTTCCTTGATCATGATGGTACTTTCAATTTCAAGTTTTGGCAAGAAAACAAGTGTCAATCACCACTCGTGCTTACAGTGCCATGGACGAGAGGAAGAGAGAAAGAAGCTTCATGTGAAGAGAAAGAAGGAATGGAAATATGTTTATAATCATAAGAGCTTATTTTATTTTCTTTTTTATTTTCTTTTATGTTTGTCTAAATTTATTTATCTTTCCATTTATTTATTTTTAAAAAAACTTATCGTAAGTAATTTCCATCCCTACTTTTACCACATGGTAATTAATAACTTACCATCACAATTTATTTTAAAGTTAATCTCTTAATTAATCACTTTTAATTAATTAATTTAATTCATCATAATATTCAATTAATTTACTTATTAATTCTTTACAGCGTAAATAATTAATTTTAATAATTGAGATGTTACAAAACATATACTAAATATAACTTAAAACGAGTAAAAATATGTAAAATAATAAATTTATTTGTGAATGATTATTTATTAAATAATATGAAGCTACATAAACAAACTTTAAATACAAGGAGTGATTAAAGAAAGAAGGGGAAAAAGATAACATTATACCATAATATCATAATACTAAACTTTAAATACGAGGGAAGATTAAAAAAATGGAGAGAAGATAATATTATATAATAATATTATATCAAATATTATGATGGAAAAGTCATAAATTTCTCTCCTTTTTTTATATTTAAAATATATATGATAGGCTTTATTTATTAAAACAAAATTATCATTATTATTTTATGATCTGTCCTGGACCGGGGTCAAGAGATCCGATCTCAAGCCAGTCACGAATAGTATGTCAATACCGTCTAATAGACCGGATGTATGTGTATCCGATGTATGTATCCGTTGTCCTTGAATGAGGAGAGCGGATTGGTAGAACTGGAGATCCTTCACACCGACCTAACGCGTTGAAGTGGGTGAATGGTGGTGTCACCTGCAAAGATTCTCCGACGCTCAAGTCAGTGATTATATTCCAAGTAAGAAATGTATTCAGAGAGTAATCAGTCGTAAAAGAGCTGAAGAAGATCCTCTCTTCAATCATGAAGTGAGTTCATATACCTGATTGGCTCGATTAACGAGGACTCGCTGGTGGGGAACCACCAACTCCCATTAGCATTATTATATTGCGCACTTACCTGCATGATTGGGTCAAGTGGCTATTTTATATTGAGCATAGAGAATGTAGACTAGGATTAGGGAACAAGTTGACCATTCCCGTGAGCAGAATTTGGCTCGTAGTGCAGGGAATTATTGATCGATCCCTGTAGCAACTGTAACATCCTATTTTCATCACAAATAGGAAATAGATATTAATATATATTTCTTGAAAAATACTTACTATAAGTTAGTTTATTATTATTTTTTTTTTTGAAATTTTGGTATTTATATTTTTATTATTTGTTTTTTTAAAATAATAATAATAAAAAAATGAAAATATTTCTGAATGAGAATTCTAAAGTGACTTAATTAATATTCACTAATTAAGAAAATTATATTAAGAATTTTTAATATCCTTATTATTCACCATTTTTATTTTATGTTGTTATATTTTTGTTTTTTTACATATTCAAGATTTAACTCTTATTAGAATTTTAAAATAAAATTTTGAAGGAATTAGACTATGGTTCTTTTGAACTTTTTGATCTACATAATATTTATGATTTTTTGGAATTTTTTGAAAATTTTGAATTATTTTAATAAAATAATATATTTTAAATAATTTTAAATTCATATAAAGTTGCTTAAAATTAAAAATATTTACAAGAATGTAAAGTTAAATTATAAGAAAATTTTCTAAAATCCATTTCAAGTAGACTTATCTAAAAATTATCGGTTTGAGAAAAATCTTGATTTTTTCTAATCGTTAAAAAATTAGAAACGTATCAATAAATTTTTATTAACAGAAAATTTTAGATTTTTAAAATTTCAGCTTTATATTACTTATTATAAAATTAGTGAGGACTGATATAATATCGCTAAATTTCAAAAAGGACTCATTTTGAATATTTAAAATATACCGAGTGAAGGATTACTATTTGACTTAATAATTTTGCCGACAATTACTATGCAAATCACTGTGCATGTATGAAATTTTCAAAAGATGCACAGTAACCTGGAATAAAAAATTCAAAAATGCATAGTACTTTTATATTAAAATAATAGAATGCATAGTAAAATTTTTTCCTATAAATACCGAAGGATTTCTTCTTTAGAATTCACAATTTCAGATTAAGTTTTCTTAATATAGTAGTGCTAGTGAGATAGTGGTGGAAGTGAGAGAGAGAAGAAAAGTTTTTGGAGAGAAGGTTCTGCCAAAATCCTAAGGTAAGAATACTTCTCTTTTATATTTTTTGGGTTATTTTTATATCGTTTTTAAAAATCTGTTATTATACTGGAAATAATATTATTTTAAGTTACTATTCTGCATAGTAAACACTATTTCAATAGTAAACTACTATTCAAATAGTAAATTACTATTTACTGTTACTATTTACCATTACTATTCACGATTTACTATTTACTGTTACTATTCACGTTTTACTATTTACTGTTACTATTCACGATTTACTATTCACTATTTACTATTCACTATTCACTATTCACTATTCAAAATTTACCATTTTTTATTTTAAGTTGTAATCTTAATTTTCATCTTGTAATTATATTAAAATGAAATTGGTATGTTTTAGAACTCGGAGACGAGGCGCGTATGGATTTTCAATAACGAATCGGTATACAAGAGGTAAGGGGGAGTGAGATAAGAATATAATATGAAAGACATAAGAATAAAGGGAGGAGTCCCCTACTCCTTTTAAAGTTAATAATATTATTATTTTAAAGTAATAACTTCTTAACTTAAAATTTATAATAAATTTAATATATTGTGTAACTTATTCTGAAATATCTATACATAGATCTGAATTATTATAACTTATACGGACTGAACTAAACCTATGCAAGGACTTGGATTTTTATATCCTATATGGATCGAACTAAACCTATGCAAGGACTTGGACTATTATGACCTGTCTAGACTGAACTATACCTATGCGAAGACTGGATATATGGACTTATATAGACCTGTGCGAGGAATGGACTATAAGGACTCAAAATCAAATCTACTAATTTAAATAACCATTAAAAATTTGAATTATATTTATAAGCGATATTTAGTTGATTTGACTTGATTATAATTAATTATATTTGATTTCGATTAATGATATTGTGATTTATAATATTAGACTGTGATTAATAATATGCAATTATGATTGATGATATTTGATTGTGATTGATGAGATTACTATACTTGATTGTGGTTGATGAATGATTGATGATCTTGTGATATGAAGTTTGAGCATATAGCAAGCATGACGGAAAGTTAAAACTCAGTAAGAATTTTCTTACCTTACTCTTTAAATTTTTATTCCAAGAGAAAGTATTTTGTAATTATTCTAGTCTTTTATTTCTTCTTATAAATAATTTTTATTAACTTTATTTTTAATCTCTATAATAAAATCTAGTATTAGAAAGAAGCTATTTTATGAAAATCAGAGGTTGAGATAATTAATCCTTGAATTAAAGAAAATTTTTATAGTTTTAAGTATTCTTAGTTAATGATTTTAAATTATTTTCTTTAGAAATTAGAAGTTTAAAGTAAATTATTTTGGTTTTCCCCAATGAAATAACTAAAGAATATTTTGTGGAGATTTCAAAAACTCAATCTAGTTAAGATTCAAATTGAGAAAGATTATGTAAATATATGAAGATTTTTAAGAGAAAGCTTTGAGATATTTAAGGCTTGGAAACTCAATTTTGGTAAGATATGAATTTGAAGACTGTACTAAATTATTTCAGTATAACAGAAGTTCAAAGAAGAACTTATGGAAATGTACAGTTTATTGTGATGATTTTGTGAACCTTTATGGTATTTAATAATTGAGTTTCTAAAAGCCTTAACCAACTAAATATACGAGTAGTTCATGCATCATGAATCATTAAAGAGAAATGAGATGTGATATTGCCTGGGGACGGATTATAGAAACCGAGGATACATTAGAGGAGGCTTAATTGCGAGCCTTGGGATGAGAGAGTGTGAAAGGGTGCTTCAGGTGACCTGGGGTCGCTCCCTGGTGTCGGGTACTTTCACAATAAAAACTTTCTCAGTCTGACTAGTCTCTAAGTGTTTCCACGCCAGTTGAGCTGTTCATATGCCATGAAGGCATTTATGTTATTATTATCCAGAATTTATGAAACAGTGTAAACTCCTGGTTGGCCCAGTACAAACTAAAACTTTAAGGGCCCACATGCATAAACTGAATGAGATAGTAGCATAAGCATTACATAACATTCATGTGATTGTGACATTCTATATGGATGGTTATGAATGAAAATATAAGTGTTATGTATGTGGAAACCCTATATTCATAATTGATTGTATATGAGATTATGACTGATATTACTATATTAGTTTGTGAAAACCCTTATGCTTATGTCTTATCTGTAATATATTATATTTTGTTTCTCACTCCTTCTTGTTTGAATTTTTGTGTCCAAAATATATGTTATATGATATATAGCTAGCAGTCCAAGATGGAAGGATATGTAATTACAAGAGGATAAAGTGGTCTCAACCTCAATCGATTAGATGAAGAGATATGACAAGAGTAGGATTCAAAAACTCGATGGTTCAAGGACTAGGAAATGTTTGTTCACATTTGTAGTAGAGGTATAGTTTAGTTTTATTTTACCTTATTACAATATCAAGTAGATAATTGTAACAAGGTAAAGGTTAAACTTTGATAAACTCTTTCATTCGGATATAATATTGTAATGATTTATCACTTATGATTTCTATAAATTATTTTGTCATTATGGATAAATATTGAAAGACAATTTTTTTTACTTTCAATATTCAAAGGAAATCAGATGTATATACGTCCTTGTATACACGAGATAAAGAGTGATAAATATGTATATCTTTCTAAAAGTTTTTTTTATCTCGTGTATATAAGGGGGTGTTACAGCAACAATCCTTGTCTTTTGCACAGTGACGTGTGTATTATCCGATGTCATGGTGTTATCCTGAACAACCGGTATAGGGAGAACGCCTGATACGGAATTACAGTCCGGATGTATACCGATGACACCGGTTACACGTAGATGTCTTATCAAAGACGTTGAAATATGTATAGCAGATCGGATACCGGTATTGAGACCGGATCATATGTCCCCTAGCTTGTGTAAGGGACTGAATAGTTGTTCACATAAGCTACTCAACCTGCGAGAGGTCTTAATATCGGTAAGCTTACGTGTGTAACAGTTCCTTAGCATCTGTTGTCATTCGTAAAGAACCGTTCTAAATTCAATAGATATGACCTTTCAGTACGGTCACAACGGATTCAGACAAAGATTCGTTGTGTGAGAATTTCAAGAGTTTATTGGAATTGAAAGCTCTTGAAGTTCGTGTATCGGCTATAAAGCATGAATTGCGTTGCATGATTAGACATTAATGCTTTTAATCACGTGGGCAAGCAATTATTACGCCTGAGATGAAAATCTCATTAACCGTCGTTTTGGGCTTAATGGGCCTGAAGTTTTCGAAACTTTTGGGCCTAGTGGATAGCCCTTCGCTGAGTCGCTATCGTTTTGGCGCCCAAGAATTTGGAACGGTTGTGTCGTTTCACTTGTGAACGAATGCGTTTTATCGAGAATGACACAACTTCAAGAGGGGGTAACCGAACCCCTTCGTTTCCTATAAAAGGAACACTTAGTGGATTCTGGATTCCACTTGCTTTTGCTTACTCAACGAAACTCTGCAGAAATTTTGCAAGGAAGTTTGCTGCCTACATTGTGAGGGTTTCTTCGTTCCTCAAATTCATTACTGTCATCTGAGGTAACTATCTCTTCCTTGTTGCTCTGGTTTTGTTTTGTTTTGCTACTTCTTAGCTAAAGAAAGTAGGCTTCATCTAGGGGGGGGATCAGTTTCCCGCAACCCTAATAGTCATGGGGAAGAATCCTTGTGATTCTTCCTAAGACTGAATCGCGTCGCTCAGAAAGGGGATCTTACTCACTGTGGAAAGTGACCTTTCCCTTCTCAGAGTCGCCCTCTGATTGTAATTGCTTATAAAATGCAGTGAGTAATGATTGCAACTTTCTGACGACATTTCATTTCTTATCGTAGATTAAGGAATTTGATTTAGAGAATTCAAATGGCCACTGGAGAGGGAACCTCTGGAAATAGCGCCATTACGAAGACAGCTGAAGGTCTCTATAGCGTAGTTGCTTCAAGGCTGAATTGGGAGGAGGTTCAGGCTAAATGGCCTTTCTGCTGGGTGTCCAGTGAGTTTAAGGACTTGGCCTCCCGACATGCGGATGAGGAGGGATCCCGAATCCAGCCGAGGTTTACTTTGAGTACGGATGAAGAGACAAAAAAGTGGTATAGGGTTTACGCACCACTTCCGACAGAGCGGATATGCCACGTCGTCCCTAATGACCGCTCTGTATACATGTATGACTTTATTTTCCATAATCTGGGAGTTCGTTTTCCTCTAACCGAACTCCAGATGGGCGTCATGAAGTTCCTGAACTGTGCACCCTCCCAACTTCATCCCAACGGTTGGGGCCTCATCCGGGCTCTGGAGGTCCTTGGTGAACATTTCAATTTCACGCCAATTGTAGCGATGCTGTTCTACTACACTCAGGTAGTTCGAAGAGCAAACAAGCAGGGTGGAGTTGGTCTGGTGACTCTCCGGACTCTTTGTTCCTTTGTGAACTTTGAGTCTTATACGGATTCTGCCAAGGTAGATGGGAAGTCCTTCAAGACTTACTTCACTCGCATCTCCATTAGGAAGGGCAAACCAAAATTTTGGAAGGATGAAGAGGATGTTGACAAATTTCCCCTGAGTTGGACACATAAACATTTCCTCTTGAGCTCACACGCGTACTACACTGATCAATCCGATCTTTCTCGTGAGACGTCGAGAGTGTTGTTCGCACTTGAATCGCACACTACAGGTCGTCACGTCTTTTCGTGTAGGCGTTTGCTAAGTAGCTCAAGCGGAGTCCGGGAGGAATATTTGCGTACTTCTCGTTTTATTTCACCTTTTCTCTTTTACCAAATATATATAAAATATCTGTGGTTGCTGACATCTTGTGTTTGTTCATGTAGGTGAAATAGAACAGCAAACTCCAGAAATGGACAAATTGAAGAAATTCAAGGCGGCTGGTAAATCCGTTGCCCATGAAAATGAAGTGAAGCCCAGGCCCTCAACTAAGGATCGTCCTGAGGTAATCATCTTGACCTCGGATGCTGAAGGGGACATCCCACTGGTTGAGGGCGGTTCATCCGATGTTGGCGCAGCCTCGGGTCAGCCTCCAGTTACTGAGAGGAGAAGAAAGATCCAGAATGATCCTGCAAGGCGTCAGTCCAAGAAGCAAAGGGTTTCGGAGGATCCTGCTGCTGGGGTTTCTGGATCAGAGCCGACCTCCTTCCCAACTACCTCGTTTCTCACCCCCTTCCTCTCCTATGAAGGTTCTACTCCAGCCACTCTTCCTCCTCCGATGTACAAACTCCGGCCTACACTCAGTCCTAAAGAAATTACGGAAGCGTGTAAGGCCGGAAGGTGGCAGTTAGCCGAACTTGCTGGAATGCTTTCTTCAGTCAGTGAGTTGGCTAGCAACGTCGATAAAGTTGAGGAATTGAGTGACGAATTGAAAGAACTCAAGCTTTCCTCGGAAAAGGACAAAGCCGCCGTGAAGTTAATGGAAGATCGTCTTAACAAGTCTAAGGAGTTTGGAGATATCATGACTAAAGAGAATCTCAAGCTCAAAGGCGATCTTAAAAACTTGGAAGGCAAAGTGGCAGAGAAGGAGGAAGAACTCCGTAGCAGCCAGGATAAACATAAAGTTGATGCTGAGGAGTGGTCTCAAAGGGAGAAGAAGCTCCTTCTTGAGATAGAGGGACTGAAGGCTAGGAAAGCGGAGTCCGAGGTGTCTAGTGAGGAGCTGTCCAAGTTGCGGGGAGAATTGGCTACAGCGAAGGCTGAGAGAGAAGAAGCTGTTGAAATATGCAGCCGGGCTGTTGAAGAGTCCTTCGGCCTAGCCATACGCCAAGTCTTCTACGGCAACCCCACTGCGAAACTTAACCTTTATGGAATGGATCCGTACTATGAATTCCATGGGGGAAAGTTAGTCGCAGTGGTGGATGGTCATCATGAGGATCCACCGACGTCCTTGTATGGTTTGGCTCCTCTTCCTGAGGGTCAAACCATGGGACCTGATTACGTCTTTCCTGTGTCCGAGGTGCCCTCTTCTGAAGAAAGGGCTGAGGCTCCTGGAGGTGAGACTCCTGAGGAGGTTCCAAAGGAAGGAGCACGAGAGCCCGGTGCTGAGGAGGCACCAAAAGCTGAAGAGCAGATTCCTCCTCCGTAGTATTCTTTTCATTTATATGTATAGTTGTGTACCGAGATCAACTCCGGATTTTGAACTATTGTATGTAACTTCATTTCAATGAATGAGTTTTGATTGAATAAATTTATCTTCGTCGTTTCATGTATATATAAATCGTTACTAATCCGTTCTGTATAATTAATCTTAAGGCCAGATCGAAATAACTGCCTCAGAAAATTAAACAATAAATTGAATTTAGAACGGATAAATATATACATGTCCCCAAGTGCGTATTAAGAAGAAGGGTGCCTGTCTTTGGGGCATGATCCTTAATTTTCTTAATTCTCTTGGGGAGAGATGGGTCGATCCGCTGTTCGGTAGAGTAGTGTAACAGGACGGATGACTGCTTTTAATTCGTAATGCTCTTACAGTTGCTCTTACTACAAGGAAGTGGTGTTTGAGTCCTTTATCATAAGGATGATGATGGGAGTTTTTTCTTCGCCAGGAGTTACGTCGTTGTATCACAGAATAGGTGATAAAGAGTATCCGTCCTGGGAGAATACCACTTGAAAGTGAAAGTGCGGACTGACTTTCGGAATTTTCCATCATAAAGATGATTATGGGAATTGATCATGCCAGGTGTTTTATCATCAAGTCACTTCATAAGTGATTGAGATTATCCGTCTTGGAGATGTGTACAGCACCAGAAGTTATAACATCGGATCACATAACAGGTGATTGAGATCATCCGTCCTTAAGGTGTGTATGGCGCCAGGAGTTACATCGTCATATCACAGAATAGGTGATTGAGATCATCCGTCCTGGGCAGGTACACCATGTCAAGGAGTTACATCGTCAGATCACATAATGGGTGATTGATATTGTCCGTTCTGGAAAAGCACACAACGCCAAGAGTTGCATCGTCAGATCACAGATTAGGTGATTTAGATAATCCGTCCTGGAGACATTTTACGGATTTAGTGAATACTTCTCAGAATGATGATGAGGATTGTTCATACCAGGAGTTACATCGTCGAATCACTTTATAGGTGATTGAGATCATCCGTCCTGGAATGATTATTGGAGTTCTTCGTACCAGGAGTTATATCATCGAATCACTGAATAAGTGATTGAGATCATCCGTCCTGGAATGATTATTGGAGTTCTTCGTACCAGGAGTTACATCATCGAATCACTGAATAAGTGATTGAGATCATCCGTCCTGGTGTGATTATTGGAGTTCTTCGTACCAGGAGTTACATCATCGAATCACTGAATAAGTGATTGAGATCATCCGTCCTGGTGAATTTTTCCAATCATGGGAGTGCGGATTAGGCGATTTTCGCATCCATCCGAAATCCGAGGGTTACCTCTACTGGCCCCCTAGCTGATGTGAGGAAGCAGTTGACTTGCTTATATGAGCTATATTGATCATGGTATGTTTGGATTTCGGATTTGCACCGAAGTGTAAATATCCGCTCTGGGAACCATGTTCCAAAGTGATGAAATTTTAAGGGCGGATTCGACAATGGGAATATCAGAAGTTTATCGAATTTCGCAACCCTTGGTATTCGGGTAATGGTGGCCACGTTTCTAATGATTGGACATTTAATGCCTTAATTCATGTGGGCGAGCCATTATTGCGTTAAGTGCGCATGTCTTAGTAACTGTCACGCATAGTCCTGTTGGGCCTAGTATTTGGTTTTAATAGGCCCATTTTGATAGCTCCGTGACAAGACGATGGCATTTTCGCGCCTTGAGGTACTAAACGATAATTTTAGTCCACTAAACGGGAAGTCGTTTCGGGGTAAACGACAGGTTGCGTTTAGTGGGTATTTGAAAAATTCTCGTGCCCTGAAGAAGGCATATCTGGTAATTTCAATTATCATTTGCTGTTGCTCCCTTGTCGAACCTCTGCAAAAGTTTCGAGAAGTTCTTCGTGTCCGCCTCTGTGAATTTCAATTCACTATCCTTAGGTAACCACTTTCCCTTCGTTTTCAGTTTCTCTTTTCAATATTTGAGAATGGCTAGGAAGGGTGTTAGCTTCAGTGGCGTTGGCCCTAGAGGAAGAGGAGGAAGGGCTTTGACTCAAAACCCTAGCGTTCGTGGTGGGAGGATCCCAGTGATCCTTCAGTCGAGGCCACGGAATACAGAGAGGGAGGAGTCGCAATATCAAAGGCGAAGGGTGATTATACCCTCTTCAGAGTCTTCCTCCTCCAGTGAGAGTGTCGAGAGTGGGGATTTGTATCTTTCTGATGATGTGAAATTTTATCGCAGCATCAAAGCTTTCACAATGGTGACAAAGAAAGCTACTGGGAGGAAATCGTCTGAAGGGGAATCTCCTTCTGAGAAGTATATCTTGAAGACCCAATCCGGCCTATGCAATGTGGTTGCACACCGGATAGACTGGGTGAAATTCCAACAGAAACGCCCATTCAGCTGGGTGGCTGAGGAGTTTCGTGAAATAGCATCAGTTCACGCTCGAGAGGGGGGAGCGGAGTTGGAGCCACGTTTTACGGTCTTCAAGAAGGACAAATACAAGAAGTGCTTCATGGTGATAGCTCCGTTGCCATCCGACCGAATTTGTCATACTCCGGACGAAAGGTCCTTGTATATGTATGACTTTTTATTTTTGAACCTTGGTGTACGGTTTCCCCTTTCGAAGTTTCAGATGGGGGTTTTGAGATTCCTGGACTGCGCTCCTTCGCAGCTTCACCCCAATGGATGGGGATTAGTCCGTTCTCTTGAAGTGCTTGGGGAGCACTTCAACTTCAAACCGACGGTGGCCATGCTCTTCTATTTTGTCCAAGTGGTCCGTCGTGCAAATAAAGAGAAAGGGGGAGTAAGCTTGATATCCCTCCAGACTCTCTCCAAGGTTATCAACTTTGAGGCGTACACTGACTCCGCCAAAGTTGATGGACATTCATTCAAGTCCTATTTCACAAAGATTAGCGTTCACCCTGATGAATCAGTATTTTGGTTAACTGAAGATGGGATTCCGAAGTTCCCAGTGGCTTGGACGCATGAGCACTTTTTGCTGACCTCCCAAGCATATTACACTGAGGAGGATGAACTAAGCCCGTCTTCGGTATCCGTTCTTTCCGCCCTTCAATCCTACACCGCCTCGCATCAATTTTTCTCTTGCAGGCGTTTGCTAGGATCGTGGTCTACCCGCGAGGAATATCTGCGTAATTTTCCTGCTATTTTTCATGCTTTATCGTATCATGCCTTGAAGTCTTTGATTTCTAACCATATTGTTTGTTTTTGCAGTTGAAATTGAAGCTGCTTCACCAGAGATGGAAAAACTGAAGGGGCTCAAAGCTAGAGTGAATTCCGTGGCAGCTGAAAATGATATTCAAGCGAAACGGAATTCGAAGAAAGCTACGGCGGAGACCATCATTTTAACTTCATCTGCTGGTGACGATATTCCCTTGCTAGAGGGCGGATCTGAGGGGGTTGCGGTTGAGAAGGTCGGAGAGAAGAAGAAAACGATAAAACGCGGTTCCTCAAGGACCTCGGATCGTCAACCCTCTCTGAAAAAACAAAAAATTTCAAGTGAGGGTGCTGATCCGGAGCTTTCAAAGGGAAAGAAAGTGGAAGGATCCGCTCCGGATGTGGGATCCAATCCGGATGCCCCTGGTGACAGGATCACTTATGGTGCAAAGCCTATAACAACTTACTTTGCACCAAAAGTTACTCGCCCTCTTCAAAGTGACTCCGGTCTTGCACAATATCTGGTATACGAGGGTTCTGTTCCTGAGGTCGTTCCTGAGACTCCGTACAAGCTAAAGCCCTCATTGATGAGCGATGAAATAAGCAAAGCTTGCGATGCCGGGCAGAAGCACCTGGCAGAGTTATCTGGGCTCTTAAGATCGGTTCGCAAGCTTCCAGAAGAGAATGAGAGGCTGAGCTTGTTGGTTGGCAAGGTTAATGACCTTAGCGTTGCTGCTGCTAAGGACAAGGCAACCATCCTTCATCTAGAAAGTAAATTAGAAGCTTCCAAAGAGGAAGGATATAAGAAGGATGAAGAAATTGTCAGGCTAAAACATCTTGCCAAGGAGTTGGAGGCCCAAGTAGCTGATCAAAAGAAAATCAATTCCGACCTCCACTTCGGTTTTTGTGCGGAGAAGGAACGCTCTTCGAAGCTGGAAGAGGAGCTTAAGGAAGTTAAAGTTGTTTATGCTCGAGGAACCGAGGATTGGTCGCGTAAGGAGAAGGAGTTGCTCTCAAAGTTGGCGGACACAAAAGCAGAATTTGACGAGGCTGTGGATATGTGCGATCAAGCAGTCAAGGAATCCTTTGGGTTGGCTGTTCGTCAAATTCAATACCGGAATCCCAAGGTGAAACTTAATCTGAATGGTATTGATCCGTTCTATGAGTTTCATCAAGGGAAACTGGTGGCCATAGTTGATAAGCGTCATGAAAGTCCGCCTAACACTCCTTATAAGTTCGCTCCTTTACCTGCAGGCCAATCAATGGGACCTTCATTCCTGAAGCCCATAAGCACAGGAACAAGCTCTCGCATTGAAGAAGGCAAGACCGGAGGCAAAGGCAAAGGGAAAGAAGGAGATTCAAGCCAGAGAAAGTAGCGCCCTTCCTTGTTTCCTTTTTCATTTTATTGATTCGAATTCGGTGTGTTCCGGGATCAGCTCCGGATTATTACACGAATTGTAATTCTCGTTTAATCAATAAAAGAGTTTTTTACCTCCATTCTTGTTTAGTGAGAAACAACTTAAATAGAGGGATTGCATGTGTATTGTATCATTCCGGATTTAAGTAATGAAGATCGGATTGTAAAACAAAATCTCCATACCGGACTTATACATGCGAGATGAATTTCATAATAAGATCACCGCTGATGAGGGAACACATCATCGCCTCAAGGACGGCTTAAGGGGAATGAATGTGAGATCGTTTAGACGAGAGTTCATTCCTCAAGATATTCGTTAAATCGTTGATGCTGTCCCCCAGTTTCATTGGGTGATTATTCACTTTGAATAAACTCTGAGCGAGTTTTCCTCGTGAAAGATTTTAAGAGTGAGGATTTAAAATAGAAATTCCTCCTCAAATATTTCCGACTGAGAGATTTCGGGTGAGTATGCCTTAGATTGTGGCATACCCGAGTGAATTGTTTGTGTCGGAGTTTACGAGTCAGGCTCAATTGAAGAATTGATGACTCGGAATTATAAGCTATAAAATTTCCAAATAAAGAACTTCACGATAGTATTAATTTGGAGTTTAGTATAACTTACTTGTTGTGTTTGGAGTTCGGTTTGATCCTACAGTCCATGTCATTTTTGGCCTTCGGTTTAATCCTACTAGCTGTTCTTCAATTGGTCTTTGGTTTTATCCAATGATAATTCTTCACCGACGTTCGGTTTATCCTACTAGTCGTACTCAGAGTTCGGTTTAATCCTACAATCCGAGCCTTCGATACGGGGTTCAGATCAGGGCTAATCCTGAACCTACTGCGCCCGTCACTTGGGGTTCAGCGTGGTCTTGAAGAAGAACCAGCTTACTGCGCCCAAGCCTTCGCATGGGGTTCGGTTTGTGGCCTTGAAAGAGGACCAGCCCTACAACCCATGTAGTCTTCGAATGGGGTTCGGTTTGTGGCCTTGAAAAAGGACCAGCCCTACAACCCATGTAGTCTTCGAATGGGGTTCGGTTTGTGGCCTTGAAAAAGGACCAGCCCTACAACCCATGTCCTGAGGTTCGGTTTAATCCTACAACTCAGGTCTTCCCCGACGTTCGGTTAATCCTACTAGTCGTTCTCAGAGTTCGGTTTAATCCTACAATCCGAGCCTTCACCGGTGTTCAGCCAAACTTACTAACCGTACCCAGAGTTCGGTTTAATCCTACAATCTGGGCCTTCAATACTTAGACACACTCGAGGAGTTACATCGTCAATTACAGAATGGGTAATTGAGATCATCCGTCCTGAGTATGTTCTTGTGCGTTCCGCATATTCGAGGAGTTACATCGTCAACTACAGAATAAGTAGCTGAGATCATCCGTCCTGAACATGCTTCTGTACACCGGATAAATTATAAATCACAGCATAAGAAAAACTCGAAAGAGTTAAATTGTTGTGAGAGATTCTTATTAAATCAAAAATAAGAATTGCAATGAGAGCGTAGCTGCGAAAATAAATTCTCCAGTATTCAATCCAAGATAAGGATAGGAGAGTGTAGAAACAGCTAGCTATAGTAGATGCGCAAGTTTTGGGTGTTCCATTTATTTCGGATAGGAGTGCCATCAAGGTTTTCAAGGCGGTAAGAGCCTTTGCCAGTAACTTTGGATACCCTGTATGGGCCTTCCCAGTTTGGGGCTAATTTTCCTTGATGAGCGAATTTGTTCCCTATACTTGCTTTCCTCAAAACCAAATCTCCAACGTTGAAAGTCCTTGATTGGACTCGTTTGTTGTACCGGAGAGCAACTTTGGCTTTGATGGCTTGATCTCTGATAAAAGCGTCTTCTCTGAGTTCTTGTATGACATCCATTTCGGATGCCAAGTTAGCATTGTTGGTTTCTTCAGAGAAGTACTTAACCCTCGTGGAAGCAATTTGCAATTCCACCGGTATCATTGCTTCGACCCCGTACGTTAGGCGATATGGGGATTCATTGGTGGATGAATGAGGCGTTGTCCGATATGCCCATAGGACATGACACAGCTGGTCTGTCCATCCGCCCTTGGCTTCGCCAAGGCGTTTCTTTAGTCCCTTCAGCACCTCCCTGTTGGCCACTTCAGCTTGACCATTAGTTTGGGGATGTTCGACGGATGAGAATATTTGGGTTATTCCTATCCCTTCAAGCAAATCTGTGAATTTTCTATCCGTGAACTGGGTGCCATTGTCTGTGACAATCCGTGCTGGGACCCTGAACCGTGTTATGATGTTTTCATACATGAAACGACGGGTTCGGGCTGAAGTAATATGCACCACCGGCTCTGCTTCTATCCACTTAGTGAAATAATCGACCCCTACAATGAGATATTTGATACCCCCAGGAGCAGTTGGAAAGGGGCCCAGAATATCCAATCTCCATTGGTAGAAGGGCCATGGAACAGCGGATGTGAAGAGTTCTTCCACCGGTGTGTGGTGTAGGTTAGAGAATTTTTGGCAAGCATCGCATTTTTTGACGAAGTCAATGGAGTCTTGCTTCATCGTGGGCCACCAGTATCCAGCCCTGAGGATTTTTCGCATTAAGCTTCTTCCTCCGGCGTGGTGTCCACATTGTCCTCCATGCACTTCCTCCATGACATCTTGCACTTCATCCTCTTTGAGACAGATCAAATAGGGCACAGAGAGTGCCCTTCTGTAGAGATTACCATCAATCATAGTGAAATATGGTAATTCTCTCCTTAACCTTGTCTTTTCCTTCTCATCTGTTGGTAGTTGTCCATCAGCCAAATAACGGATGTAAGGAGCCATCCATGTATCCCCATAAAGGGAGTTAGTCATTATGGCGTTTAGAGAAGGGAAAAGAGGGATGCTGGGCGACGTTAGCGTGCTTTGAACCAGCGTAGTGGTGCTACCTGGTCGTTTAGTGCTTGCTAACCTGGAGAGTATATCCGCTCTCGTATTCTCTTCACGTGGAACATGCTTGAACTCCACCTTTGAGAATTTCTCAGTCAACTCCTTGATACAGTTCAAGTATAATTGGAGTTGAGGTTCGCGAGCTTGATAATCTCCTAAGATCTACGAAATCACCAGCTGTGAATCGCTGCAGAGTGTCGCCTCAGAAGCTCCGATGTCAATTGCAGCTCTTAGTCCGGCCAAGCAAGCTTCGTACTCAGCTTGGTTGTTGGATGTTTTGAAATTGAAACGAAGGGAGATCTCCAGGTGTACTCCGTCGTCACTTTCGAGAACTACACCTGCTCCAGAGCCTCTTTGGTTTGAAGAACCATCAACGTAAATGGTCCAATGGACTCGAGGGTAATCTGGATCAGTCCCTGTCATTTCCACAATAAAGTCAGCCAGGACTTGAGCTTTAATAGCGCTGCGGGGTTCGTAGGATATATCGAACTCAGAGAGTTCAATAGACCATTTGATCATCCTCCCAGCGAGATCGGGCTTGATTAAGACAGAACGGAGTGGCAAATCCGTTCTCACTATAATTGGATGGGCATGAAAGTACGGACGCAACCGTCGTGAGGCCCAAACAACAGCGAGGGCGGCCTTTTCAATTTTCTGATACCGGACCTCAGCACCTTGCAAGGTCTTGCTAGTGAAATAGACCGGTCTTTGTCCATCAAGAGTTTCTTTTATCAAGGCAACGCCCAAAGCTTCATCTGAAATAGCCAAGTACAGAATGAGTGTGTCTTCGGGGTCAGGCTTTGTGAGAATGGGAGGTTTGGACAGCACCTCCTTAAGCTCTTGAAAAGCTTTTTCTTGTTCCTGTCCCCACTCGAATTTCTTGGACTTTTTCAGTATTTTGTACAGGGGGAGCGACCTGTGAGCCATCTTTGGCATGAATCGTGCCAAAGCTGCTACCTTGCCATTCAGGGATTGGACTTCTTTGAGATTCTTAGGACTCTGCATGTCTAGAATCGCTTGGCACTTCCCTGGATTGGCTTCAATACCACGTTGAGTTAACATGAAACCCAAAAACTTCCCAGCAGGGACAGCAAATGTGCACTTCATTGGGTTCAGCCTCATGTTAAATTGTCTCAAACGGGTGAATACTTGGCGTAGATCGTCAATATGATCGCCACCAACCGGTGTCTTTGCTATTATGTCGTCAATGTATACTTCAACAAGTTTGGTGTGCATACCTTCGAAAACCTTGTTGATCATGCGCTGATATGTCGCCCCAGCGTTTTTCAGGCCAAAGGGCATGACTGTATAGCAAAAGACACCACGATCATTTATAAAAGCTGTCTTCTCTTGATCCTCTTCGCACATCGAAATTTGGTTGTAACCAGAATAAGCGTCCATGAAGCTCAGGTATTGATAACCAGAGGAATCATCCACCATCCGATCTATATTAGGAAGAGGATACGGATCTTTAGGACAGCAACGGTTGAGGTCCACGTAGTCGATGCACATTCTCCATTTACCATTGGATTTAGGGACCATCACCACATTCGAAAGCCAAGAGGAATATCGGATTTCCCTGATAAATCCGGCCTTTAGCAACTCCTCAGTTTGCTGGCAAGCTGCCTTCTGTTTCTCTGGGCCCAATCGTCTTTTCTTTTGGGCCACGGGTTTCGTCTCTGGATAGACGGAAAGTTTATGACAGCAGAATTCAGGGTCTATGCCTGGCATATCGGCTGCGGTCCATGCAAAGAGGTCTTTAAACTCTTGCAAGAGAGCCAGCAGTCGCTGCTCTATTTCAGTATCTAGCTTGTCATTGATATGGGTGATCTTTTCTGGAGAATCTCCCAAGACGATGTCCCTGGAACTTCCATCCGGTGTGGGCTTTGATGGGTTGAACGGATCAATGTTCAAATCCGCTCTAGGGTCCAGGTCGACAAGGCTTACAGATCCAGCCGATGTTCCAGCATCATTAAGTTTCCTCTTTTTATTGGAGGCGTCCAGCTTTGTCATGTTGAGGCTAAGGTTGTAACAGTACCTAGCCATCTCTTGATCACCCCGGATAGATGACACAGCATTATCCTTGTCAATGAACTTGATAAGGAGATGTGGGGTTGATACAACTGCCTCCATTGCATTCAGAGTGGGACGGCCTATGATGCCGTTAAAAGGTGATTTGACATCAATCACTAGCACCCGAGACCTAACCGTCCTGGCTCCTGGCTCGCCTTCAAACGAGATAAGGGTGTCAAGATACCCTTTAGTTGGTTGCTTTGCACCATTGAAAGCTGTTAGTTCCTGCGTGTAAGGCTGTAAGTCTGAGTCTTTAAAACCCATTCTTTCAAAGCAATTATAGAAAATAACATCGCAGGAACTTCCCTGGTCAACAAGGATTCTTCGGACGTCCTTGTTGGCGATCACAGCAGTGATGACTACAGCATCGTCACCACCAGGAATGGTTGGGCCAAAATCCTCGTCAGAGAAAGAGATTGTGGGAGCTTCCATCCCACCTCTGTAAGGGCGATTGTCTTTGACTTTCCCTTGCACGGACAGAATCATTCTGTGATGATTCTTACGGGCTGTAATTGAAGCTCCTCCTCCAGCGAACCCTCCAGCAATCATGTCAATAACTTCACATCGGCCCTGACGTTGTTGCTGGGGCATGCTGTCTTTCTGTGCTGCATTATCAGCCATCACACCTTTTTGCTTCTCTGCAGCAGAGAACTTTCGAACCGGACTGGGGTTATTGTCATCCCCATCGTCTGGATCTCTTTCTCTTTTCTCATTCCGTTCTGCCCTGTCAAAGGATTTTTCTTTGAACAGGTATTGCTTCAACTTGCCTTCTCTAATTAGCGTCTCAACCGCGTTCTTTAGAGCTTGGCATTCGTCAGTTGAATGACCATTTTGTTCATGAAAATCACAGTACTTACGTGAATTTCCTGGTCTTTTCATAGGGGCTGGTCTTCTAATGCCATATGTGCTGAGCATTGGCCATCCGACCTCTCTTAAAATCTGAGACGGCCTGGCAGACAATTGTGCATAATGGCTGAAGGAATTGACGTGCCTTTCTCGAGGTCGAGGAGGATGGTTATTATCCTTAGGATTTGTGAATGGCCTCTCCATGCGTTCTGACCTCGTCTTCTCCTTACCCTTCTGGGTTTGAGGAAGTGGTGTTGGGGACTTTTTCTTTGCAGCTATTGCCTCCAAATGCATCTCTATACTCACGTATTTTGAGGCTTTCTTTCTGAACTCCTCAAAAGTTGCTGGAGGGCTCTTTGCTAATGAAAGAGCGAAAGCTGAACTCGGCTGCAATGCCTCAATAACAATATGCAGCTTGATAGATTCTGTGAGGTTAGGAACCAGGGCTGCCTCCTTATAAAACCTCTTCAAAAAATCTTTTAAGCCCTCTGTTTCACCTTGCTTAATCTGAGCTAAGGTATGGGACGTTTTGGGTACGTCTCTGGAGATGACAAAGTGGGTTTCAAAGGCAGCTACCATTTCCGTCCAAGAATCTATGGATCCAGAAGGCAGGCCTTTAAACCACCCAAGGGCCTCTTCAGACAATGTTCGAGGGAACATTCGGCACATCACGTCTTCATTAGCCCCCAAGTACATGGCTTCAAACACATAAGCATCAAGGTGCTTAGTTGGATCAGTTTCACCATTATACTTTCCGATGGAAAGTGGTTGAGTAGTTTGAAGGTGCTTGGGGATGCTGATGCCCATAAGTCTCCTTGAAAAAGGGACTTTCAGATTGTAAGACAATGGGGGTGCCGTTGTTGAATCTCTCTTCCTTCGAGAAGCTGCATCCTCAGAATCGCGAGTCTGTTCTCCCCCCTCAAACGTAGGGATATTTGAGTACTGAAGAGTGGTGGACTTTTCACCATCAGTCGTGTGGGGAGTGTTTTGCGTGCGAGATGATTCTTTATCCTCGCTTTGCCTTTTTTCTCTTTGCAATTCAGCGAGTTCTCTCTGAAGTTGTTTGATCAACTCATCGCGAGGATCAGGATCAGACACAGTTACTATCTTCTTTGAGCTGCCCCCTGAGAATCAAAGTTGAGTTTTCTGAAGGCATTAGGATTGAATCTGCCTCCAGCCTGATTCTCCATGAAGTCTTGTGCTTCGCCTTCCATGGTGGATTACCTGTTCTGTCAAAGGATATGGGAATAACTTTATTGGGTCCCACTGGGCGTGCCAATGATCTGTCCTGGACCGGGGTCAAGAGATCCGATCTCAAGCCAGTCACGAATAGTATGTCAATACCGTCTAATAGACCGGATGTATGTGTATCCGATGTATGTATCCGTTGTCCTTGAATGAGGAGAGCGGATTGGTAGAACTGGAGATCCTTCACACCGACCTAACGCGTTGAAGTGGGTGAATGGTGGTGTCACCTGCAAAGATTCTCCGACGCTCAAGTCAGTGATTATATTCCAAGTAAGGAATGTATTCAGAGAGTAATCAGTCGTAAAAGAGCTGAAGAAGATCCTCTCTTCAATCATGAAGTGAGTTCATATACCTGATTGGCTCGATTAACGAGGACTCGCTGGTGGGGAACCACCAACTCCCATTAGCATTATTATATTGCGCACTTACCTGCATGATTGGGTCAAGTGGCTATTTTATATTGAGCATAGAGAATGTAGACTAGGATTAGGGAACAAGTTGACCATTCCCGTGAGCAGAATTTGGCTCGTAGTGCAGGGAATTATTGATCGATCCCTGTAGCAACAATCCTTGTCTTTTGCATAGTGACGTGTGTATTATCCGATGTCATGGTGTTATCCTGAACAACCGGTATAGGGAGAACGCCTGATACGGAATTACAGTCCGGATGTATACCGATGACACCGGTTACATGTAGATGTCTTATCAAAGACGTTGAAATATGTATAGCAGATCGGATACCGGTATTGAGACCGGATCATTTTATAATAATTAATACATTATATTTTACTTCTTATAACAAAAAATTATTACTATTTATATATTGAGTCGTGATTCTTTTTTTCTCTTCAATGGATTATGATCAACTATGTAATAAGCTTTGATTTTTATTGTTTTTTATAAATTTCAAAAAAATAATAAATCATTTACCAATAAAGGTATGCAACATTTACTATAAATACTAAAAAATCAAATATTATTTTTTATTTTATGATTTTCTATAATTACTCTTAAAATTCATCTATCTCAAATTTGTAAATGTGAAACAAAAGCATCGTATGTTCAAAAAAAACATCGTAAGTAATGTCTCTCATTTTATATGTCAATATTCTTTTTCTTTCATCACTCAACTTATTTATATTATTATGTGAGCATATTATATTTAACATATATGATCATAATTGTTTTCTTTTGTCTTCTTGATTGCCTTTTCATCCTATTTTTTATAGGTATGAAATTTAATCATAAAGTTATTTAAATATTTTAATTAAATAACTATAGTATAATCATAAAACATCTTATCACTAACATCACACTCACCCATGCAAGGATAACTCACCAAGAAATCGTATTGGCAATTAAAATAAATTTCCTAGTTGAAAATTAAGATGCTATAAAAAATATGAACACCTAAAAAATAAAATTTATTCTTACTGTAATATTTGTATAGCAGACAGATTTAAGTTTCTTTAGCTATGTTAAAAGCTAATACACAAAAAAAATACAAAACTAATTAAAGCTTGTTGAAGCTTTCTCTCAATCTTTTGTTCTCACTTTCTTGTTCACAAGGCTTGCAAATAACAAAGGCAAGGTATCCTATTTATACTAAATTTTGTTGTCACTTTTTCTAATGAAGGAAAATTCAAGTTGGAACTTACTTCCTAAGTTAGCAAAATTCAAGTTGGATTTTGCTTCCTAAGATAGAAGAGTTCAAGTTGAAATTTTACTTCCTAACCTTAATCACTAACCTAATTAAATACATAAGGATGAAACATTCTAGGAGCTTCTAACAAATCAAATGGCCAAGTTTAATTTCTATTGTAACATCTCAAAAATTTCATTCTCAATTATATTTATTTTGATTAAGATCATCAATGATATTATCCATTTTATATCGACTTTCTACATAAATTTTGGTTAGGATAATATCTTCAATTTAACATTTTACCATTGTAAATAATTTTAACTTTATATCTTAGGTAAAAGTTAACCAAAATAACTTATTACCTATTTCCTTAGTTATCAATTTCTTTGCCTTTTCCATTTACTCCCATCAAATTACCAAATACTCCACTCAAAATACGTCATCTTGTACACATTTTAATTCCTAGTTATAGTCCAAATTTGAAAATATGATAAACTACAAAGTTGTTCCTCTTCTTCGTAGCTTTTTAACAAGACCAAATTCATTAAAATCTATTAAGATTTGAGAGAGATATGTCCAAACTATCGAAACTGTTTCGGAATTGGTATTTTACTTCAATCATATCATCTTGTACATATTTTAGTTCCTAGTTAGAGTCTGAATTTGAAAAAGTCGTCAACTACAAAATTGTTCCTATTTGTCTTATCTTTCCAACAAGACCAAATTAATTAAAATCTATTAAGATATGAGAGAGATATGCCCAAAATACAGAACCGTGTCAGAATTGATATTTACTTCAATCATACAAGCTATATTATGTAGGCTGCGGGAATGGTCAACAATCTAGCCTATTTTTCTCACCTAAAACCTCTATTGTCACTATAAATAATGCACCTAACATCCCACTACAATCCCATTATGAAAAGCTTGTCCCCTACTTATCATTTGCATGATTAAACCAACACTACGTCTTGTACCCAAGTCTGAATTCTTAGAACAAGCTAAAGTTAGTGAAGTCTCTCTCTTATTTTCTTTCATTTTCTCCATCAAAGTCACTTTTGATCTGAAGTTAGGACAATAAGAGAACACTTTAAACCACTCTAGGATCCTCCATCAAGGTAAGAGGGGATAGAGTGTTGAACAAATATGGAATCGGTAGAATTGTATGTTGTTCTAGGATTTCCAAATTTATTTTTGTAATTTGTTACTTAATTTTAAAACTGAAAATGTGAAAATTTAACTTTGACTTCTTCATAAAAGTTGTAGATATTTTTCTTATATGAATTTTAAGACTTTAACCAATTGATTTGGATATGTATAGCATGAGTTATGGTCAAAATACTGAAGTATATTTCTTTTGAATGTTTCATGACTTGGTTCTGGATATATGTTGAGATTGTAAATTTTATGAGTATGATTAGTCATCTTTATCTTCATAAAAGTTATAGATATAGATGTTATGATTTTGTTAGAATTTGTCTTATATCAAAATTCTAAGTAATATGGAATTTATGCTTAAATTACTCTTATGTGCTCATGTTGTTTAATGGTTTCTGAAAATGGGTGTCTTTAAGTAAAGTTTGGTAATTCATATATTTCAAAATTAAAAATGATATATTCATGAAAGTTGTAGATCTTTGTGTCCTATAAATTTAGAGACTAAAATCTTTCAAAAAGGATAAGTAAAACTTGAGTTATGATTTATTTATTAAAGTATGATGTTTCTGGAAGCTATGTATGGGTCAGTGCTTGTCTAGCTGTTTCAGAATAATTTATAAGGAATTTGAACTGTTCTTTACAGGGGGTGTAGAAGTATGCTTGTAGAACAACTCAAAATATACATATAAATGTGTTTTGATACAAAGCAATGTATGTATAAATGTAAATACAAAGAGTCTTCGTATGTTGAGGCGGAGTGTAATGTACTGCAGGGCGGTGTCACAGTCCGCCTGACGGGATCTGACTTGCCTTGACCCAATTGGGGGTGGTACCTGCAATCGTTCTCCGACGCTCAAGTCAGTATCTCAGAATACTTAGAGACTTAGAAAGACAATCAGAGAGGATTATGCAAGTAATAGAGTGTAAGGTTCAGAGAATGGGAAGAGAATCCCTTATACCTTTTCAAGAGAGGTTTATATACCTGTCACTGGTGCTGCATTATTGGTAGGACCCGCTCCTTGTCTCCAGGCATAATGCTGAAAAGGTAGTGGGTCCCTGCGCCGTTTACTAGCACCATTATTGTAGTAGGTATCACAACTTGTCTGGAAAGCGTTAGTGCTTTAATATTTTATTGTTATTTCCCTTTATGCGTGACAGCGTGATTCCCATTATTAACCTCTCAAGACAGAGTCAATCTCGTGCCGGGGTTGTGAGTATGGGCTCGCTACGCAGTGTGGGAAATTCAGTATTCCGCCTGAGTTGAGCCTATGGCTTGGCGGAGTAACAACTTTGGCGAGGTTACATTCCTTGACGGAATAACATGCCCGGACGGAGTTACATTCCTTGGCGGGGTAACGTGCCTGGGCGGAGTTATGAACCTTGGCGGCGTTACTTGCCCTGGCGGTATGCACTCCGTATAGTATTTGTAGTGTATTTGAAGAGTACTTCTCTTTATTCCAAATGCTGATCTGGCAAGGCATTGAAGCCATGCTCTTGGGGGCCGGTGTTAGGACCGGATCATATGCCCCCTAGCTTGTTATAGTGACTGGCAGAGTCACTTTAATAAGCTACAACACTTAAGTTTAGCTTTTGTAGGCATGGGTTTAGGCGATATTTGCTAGTCCGGGTTTTGTGGACAAGTGCTTTCGTGCATTTATTAGCTGTCATCACTTGTCACGCCTGTCATTAATGCGCCTCGAAACCACGTTTTTTGTTCTTCAGTCTCTTATTGCCACGTATGCCCTCGTAACGGTTGCCATTCTAAATGTGTTTTGATACATATAAATGTGTTTTGATACAAAGCAATGTATGTATAAATGTGTATACAAAGAGTCTTCGTATGTTGAGGCGGAGTGTAATGTACTGCAGGGCGGTGTCACAGTCCGCCTGACGGGATCTGACTTGCCTTGACCCAATTGGGGGTGGTACCTGCAATCGTTCTCCGACGCTCAAGTCAGTATCTCAGAATACTTAGAGACTTAGAAAGACAATCAGAGAGGATTATGCAAGTAATAGAGTGTAAGGTTCAGAGAATGGGAAGAGAATCTCTTATACCTTTTCAAGAGAGGTTTATATACCTGTCACTGGTGCTGCATTATTGGTAGGACCCGCTCCTTGTCTCCAGGCATAATGCTGAAAAGGTAGTGGGTCCCTGCGCCGTTTACTAGCACCATTATTGTAGTAGGTATCACAACTTGTCTGGAAAGCGTTAGTGCTTTAATATTTTATTGTTATTTCCCTTTATGCGTGACAGCGTGATTCCCATTATTAACCTCTTAAGACAGAGTCAATCTCGTGCCGGGGTTGTGAGTATGGGCTCGCTACGCAGTGTGGGAAATTCAGTATTCCGCCTGAGTTGAGCCTATGGCTTGGCGGAGTAACAACTTTGGCGAGGTTACATTCCTTGACGGAATAACATGCCCGGACGGAGTTACGTTCCTTGGCGGGGTAACGTGCCTGGGCGGAGTTATGAACCTTGGCGGCGTTACTTGCCCTGGCGGTATGCACTCCGTATAGTATTTGTAGTGTATTTGAAGAGTACTTCTCTTTATTCCAAATGCTGATCTGGCAAGGCATTGAAGCCATGCTCTTGGGGGCCGGTGTTAGGACCGGATCATATGCCCCCTAGCTTGTTATAGTGACTGGCGGAGTCACTTTAATAAGCTACAACACTTAAGTTTAGCTTTTGTAGGCATGGGTTTAGGCGATATTTGCTAGTCCGGGTTTTGTGGACAAGTGCTTTCGTGCATTTATTAGCTGTCATCACTTGTCACGCCTGTCATTAATGCGCCTCGAAACCACGTTTTTTGTTCTTCAGTCTCTTATTGCCACGTATGCCCTCGTAACGGTTGCCATTCTAATGATGGGACATAAATGCGCGTGATGGCAATTGAGAACCGTTTTCGAGGTTATTACCGTGGGCCTTGGATTTTGAAAACGTGGCCCATGAAATATCTGCCCTTAGATATATCTATTGGTTTCAGTAAAAAAGGAACCGTCAGTGGGGTCAATCCAACGGTTGTAAACGCATATTTCAGTTTTTTAGAACCGTTGATAAGATTTATCTGACGGCTGCAAACACATCTTCGAGATTCCTGATGATTCACTTATTTTCCCCCCAAGCCATGCCTATAAATAGGTAAACTTTCAGAAGGGGAATGTTTTGTTTCATCTTTCTCTTCGTATTTGTTTGCTGAAAGAGTTTTTGCTACTCTCTTGCGAGTTTATTGGTGTTTGGAGTTCTTCTATTTTTCCAGAAGCTTAAGGTACTTGCTTCTTCTTCTTCTTTGCTTCTTCATTTCCTTTGGGTTAGCTTTGTTTTCCCTTATTGTGTGTTTGTGAAAAGGAAGATGAGAGGAAAGAGGTCAGAATCACGTTGTAGGGTTTCTGTTCGTCCCATGTTTTCTGACATTGAGAGTGGAGATGATGCTTTTTATACTGGGAGGGACTCGACGTTTTATAGCAGCGTGGAGTACTTTAGTAATGCTGTACATTCATTTGTGTTAGGAGGTGTTTCCCATACACAAGTGCTGACTATGGCAGAGTGCAGAAATGTTGTATTGCATGGGTTGGATTGGGAGAAAACACTCGAAAATGACCCTTACTGTTGGGTTGAGGAAGATGTCAAGGATGCTTCCTCTCGACATGCGACGACAAGCGGAGGGGTAGCGGAGTTGCCTGTTCCGGTTTGGAAGGACGAGAAGTATGAGGATAGGTTCATCGTCCGTTCTCCCAAGACGTATGAACGGGTCTGCCATCGTCCTCAGGATAATCGTACCATATATATGTACGACATTTTATTTACCCAGTTAGGGGTGCGTTTCCCATTGAATAAATTCCAGATGGGTGTGCTTAGGTTCTTGGATTGTGCCCCTTCCCAGTTGCATCCTAATGGTTGGGGAATAGTGCGCAGCTTTGAGGTGATGGCTGAACATTTGGAGTTTACGCCCACAGTGGCGTTGTTTTTCTCCTTCTGCCGCATTATGAGGAGAGTAAATATGAAAACCGGCGGCATGGGTTTTGTGACTCTCCGGGCGGAGCCAAAGATTTTAAACTTTAAGGCGTTTGCTGACTCCGCCAAGGAAGGCGGACTTCACTTCAGGATGAGTTTTGTGAAGGTATCCGTCAGGAAGGGCAAACCTGTTTTTTGGCGGAATAAGGAGGGTGTTGATAAATTTCCAGTGGCATGGACGCATGAGCACTTTCTCTTAACCAAACGAGCGTATGAGGTTGAAGAGGGTGCTCTATCGGCGGCGTCTGTGGAAGTACTCCGGATGTTGAAGGAGTACAACTCCGTCCACAAGCTGATTCTTTGTCGAAGGCTGCTTGGGCGGGATGCTCAAGGATATTTGAGTAATATTATGAACAATTTGCAATGTGATTGAGTGTTTCCTCTACCTTGCATTTTCTAACTGAATCTTCATCTTGTTATTTCGCAGGAGAAATCGCGGAGTTCCCTGGGATGGATCGTATTAAGCAGATGCAAATGAGCCGCAGGGAAAGGAACGTGGAGAATAATGTGCAGCCCAGGAGGAATCTGGGTGCCGCCCTGACAAAAACTCTCCCCTTCCCTGCATCCACCAACATAGTAAATTTTGAAGGTGGTGCAGGATCTTCAGCAGCTACTGTTGAAAGGCGTTCTAAAAAACGTCAAGAACCAGAAGCTGCTGAAGAAGAAGAAGTAGATCCTCATCCTTTGCAGAGAAGGAGGACTAAGGGCAAGAAGAGGGCTGAGGCGGGGACGTCAATTGATGCCGCCATTGATTTGGAGGAGACTCCGGAAGTACCTGTTGTGGGTACTTCTGCTGATATGGGCGGAGCTGAAGGCATTCTCGAAGAAGATGTCGAGGGGGAGCAAGCGGAGGGATTGCAAGCTGCTTCTGGCCAGGATATGGGGGACGAGACAGAGGGAATTCAAATCTCCCCAGTCCGCCCGTCTGAGGATCCCGCCTTGAGCTTGACCACCCGAGGGACAGCCGTTTTTCCCATTGATGTACCAGGGGAAACATCCAGGCGGCTTGTTTCTTTGCCTGAGGCGGGGTCTCGCTTGAATCCCTTCTTATACTTTACAAATACGGGATTCCGCCAGTCAGAGAGGCGTGACCCAGAATTCATTCTCCGCCCCGACATCGACTTCGAGGAGGTACCGGAGGCTGCCGCAGCTGCGAGGTGGCACCTTTCTGAATTAGACGGTTTCTTGGCTTCTGTTCCCCGGATAGCTGACGTTGCTGCTGAGGCGAACATGTTTCAAGCGTCTTACCACGAGTCTGTGGAAAAAATTCGTAGCTTGGAGCATGACAACGAGCAGTTGTCCGAGGTGATCAAGGCCAAGGACAAACATCTGGACACCGCCGACTCCAATATCAAGAAGTTAACGGAGGAGTTGGCTAAGGTGAAGGCTGAGAAAGCCCAGCTAGAACAACAGAATAAAAAGCTGGGCGAGGTGGTGAGTGGACTTTCCCATGTCAAAGCTGATAACATTCTGCTAAAACAACAAGTTACAAATTTAGATCAGCAGAACCAAACTTTGGGTGGAGACGTGAGCATTCTTCAGCAGAGGCTGGTCTCCATCGAAATAAATAAAGCCATTGCTGAAGATGCCTGGGCAGCGGAGTTGAGCGAGGCAACAACCGCATATGGAAATCTTGAAGTGCGGGTTCAAGAGTTGGAAGCTGAGAAGACTGCCTCAGATGCTACCAGTGAGAGGCTCGACAAAGAATTACAATCTGCCTTGGATGCAGCTGAGGTGGCGATTGATGATGCTTTCAGCATGGCTGTTCGCCAACTCCGCTATCGCAACCCAGGTGTTGCTCTCTCCACCACAGGCATTCATCCTTATTACGAGTTCATCAATGGAGAATTGATGGTGCCTGTGCAAGGAGGTCATATGCCCGCGCCCAATGATGAATATGTGTTGGCGGACTTGCCTCCTTCCCAAAGTTTGACCAGGCTAGGAGAAGGTCAGCTCACCTCCACTCAGCAAGAAGGGAAGCCGTCTGACCCTTGAAGATCAGCTTCTCAGTCTCCTCCTCAGTCTCTTTGCAAGTTTTGTTTTTATTAGTATTTTAATGATATCGCCTTGTTCCAGGTTAGGCTCTGGATTTTGATTAATATTGGCAATATTCAATAAAATATATTTCTTGCAAATGTATACTTGTTCATAGATGTAGTGTTTAAGTCCGTCGTATTTATGCCTTGTATAATGATATTGAGAAGGCGGAATATTCATCTGAGGACTTAATGAAATATGACTAAGTAAAACGAGACGGAATAGCCTTTTTGCAATTCTGGTGAAGTAAAATTCAGTGAGGAGGCGAAGTAGCCTCTTAGGAATTTCAACGAAACAAATTCAGTAATGGGGCGGAGTAGCCTTTTTGAGAATTTAACTGAAGTAATTTCAATAATGAGGCGTAGTAACCTCTTGGGAATTTCATTGAAATGATTTTAATAGCGAGGTGTAGTAGCCTCTTAGGAATTTAAAAGGAATTGGATTCCGTAAGAAGGCGATGTGGCCTCTTAGGACTTTAAAAGGAATTGGATTTCGTAAGAAGGCGATGTGGCCTCTTAGGACTTTAAAAGGAATTGGATTCCGTAAGAAGGCGGTGTGGCCTCTTAGGAATTTCAGTGAAGTTGTATTCCGTAAGGAGGCGGAGTAGCCTCTTAGGAATTTCAATGAAGTTGTATTCCGTAAGGAGGCGGAGTAGCCTCTTAGGAATTTCAATGAAGTTGTATTCCGTAAGGAGGCGGAGTAGCCTCTTAGGAATTTCACTGAAGTTGTATTCCGTAAGGAGGCGGAGTAGCCTCTTAGGAATTTCAATGAAGTTGTATTCCGTAAGGAGGCGGAGTAGCCTCTTAGGAATTTCAATGAAGTTGTATTCCGTAAGGAGGCGGAGTAGCCTCTTAGGAATTTCACTGAAGTTGTATTCCGTAAGGAGGCGGAGTAGCCTCTTAGGAATTTCACTGAAGTTGTATTCCGTAAGGAGGCGGAGTAGCCTCTTAGGAATTTCAATGAAGTTGTATTCCGTAAGGAGGCGGAGTAGCCTCTTAGGAATTTCAATGAAGTTGTATTCCGTAAGGAGGCGGAGTAGCCTCTTAGGAATTTCACTGAAGTTGTATTCCGTAAGGAGGCGGAGTAGCCTCTTAGGAATTTCAATGAAGTTGTATTCCGTAAGGAGGCGGAGTAGCCTCTTAGGAATTTCAATGAAGTTGTATTCCGTAAGGAGGCGGAGTAGCCTCTTAGGAATTTCACTGAAGTTGTATTCCGTAAGGAGGCGGAGTAGCCTCTTAGGAATTTCACTGAAGTTGTATTCCGTAAGGAGGCGGAGTAGCCTCTTAGGAATTTCAATGAAGTTGTATTCCGTAAGGAGGCGGAGTAGCCTCTTAGGAATTTCAATGAAGTTGTATTCCGTAAGGAGGCGAAGTAGCCTCTTAGGAATTTCACTGAAGTTGTATTCCGTAAGGAGGCGGAGTAGCCTCTTAGGAATTTCAATGAAGTACAATTTTACAA
The DNA here is from genome assembly GCA_037962975.1 of Clitoria ternatea. Taxonomy (NCBI): domain Eukaryota; kingdom Viridiplantae; phylum Streptophyta; class Magnoliopsida; order Fabales; family Fabaceae; genus Clitoria; species Clitoria ternatea. The sequence goes on from CM075676.1 coordinate 69,371,876, forward strand.
GTATTGAACTTACTTGAACTTGTTGGGTAGTGCTTGAGTTTGTTTCTCATGTACTCCGTAAAACGTTGGGAGTTAAGCAGAGTCAAGTTTTGGATGGAATGTTCATCCTTTTGCATTTTGATTGGAGTGCGACTCCTTCGAGGCGGTATGGTGCAGCATATAGCTGTGACACCAATTCATCCTGCAAGAATTTGGTTAAACCTTCGAGGCGGTATGGTGCAGCATATAGCTGTGACACCAATTCAACCTGCAAGAAATTGGTTGGGGTTAGCGTGGTGCAGCATATAGCTGAGACACCAGCTCTTCCCACAAGAAGCCTGCAGGACCTTGGGGGCGAATTAGTGCAGCATATAGCTGTGACACTAGTTCTTTCCATAGGCGGCCTGCAGGACCTTGGGGTCGGTATGGTGCAGCATATAGCTGAGACACCAATCCTTTCCCCCCAAGGAGTTTTCTGTACCTTAGGGTCGGTATGGTGCAGCATATAGCTGAGACACCAATCCTTTCCCCCCAAGGAGTTTTCTGTACCTTAGGGTCGGTATGGTGCAGCATATAGCTGAGACACCAATCCTTTCCCCCCAAGGAGTTTTCTGTACCTTAGGGTCAGTATGGTGCAGCATATAGCTGAGACACCAATTCCCCAAGGAGTTTTTGTTGACTCCGTTTGTGAAGCGGCGTTGCATGTTGGTTGATCTTTATGGATTAAAGAGTTATGCGTTTGTGCTTCAATTTTAGAGTCGCTGTTTTATCTGCATGGGAACAAATTCTGCCATGGATAATCAATTCAAAGTTAGAGCGAAGATTAAATGCAGGAAGGCATTTCATTGGGAATGGAATTACATAAATGACTGAGTTGGGATATATCTTTTCGAAAGCTTTTCAAGGAAAGCATACAGAGGAAGATCCTTGAGTTAGGAAGAAAAGATCATACCGTATCACCCAACTAACTGTAATATATGCGTAAATTCAAAATGTTCCATTTATTTCTAACCGGAGTACCATCTAAGTTTTCTAGGCGGTATGTACCCTTGCCCAAAACTTCGATGACTCGGTATGGACCTTCCCAATTTGGTGCCAATTTGCCTTGGTGTGCAAATTTGTTGCCAATGTTGGCCCTTCTCAGGACCAAATCTCCCTCTTTGAAACGGCGTTCGCACATGCGTGCATTATACCGTTTGGCGGCCTTTGCTTTGACAGCTTGATCTCTCACAAAGGCTTCCTCTCTCAACTCCGCCAAAACCTCCAATTCGTGTGCGAGGTTCTGTTGATTGGCTTCCTCATTGAAATAGAGGACTCGAGCTGAAGGGGCTGTTAATTCAATGGGAATGACCGCCTCGACTCCATATGTCAGCCGATATAGAGATTCATTCGTAGTGGAGTGTGGGGTGGTTCTATATGCCCATAAAACGTGGCATAACTGATTTGCCCAGTCTCCCTTTGCCTCACCAAGGCGTTTTTTGAGGCCCTTCAAGATTTCTCTGTTGGCGACCTCTGCTTATCCATTGGTTTGAGGGTGTTCCACAGAAGAGAAAATCTGCGTGATGCTGAGATTTTCTAAGAGTTCAGTGAACTTGCGATCTGTGAACTGGGTGCCATTATCAGTGACTATGCGTTCAGGGACTCCGAAACGTGCAATGATATTCTCATAGACGAATCTTCGAGTCCTGGCTGACGTTATGTGCACCACTGCCTCTGCCTCAATCCATTTGGTGAAATAATCAACACCAACTATCAAGTATTTGATACCGCCGGGAGCAGTTGGGAATGGACCTAGAATATCCATACCCCATTGATAGAAAGGCCAGGGCGTTATTGATGATGACATTTCCTCAGCTGGAGTATGGTGAAAATTCGCGAATCGTTGACATTGATCGCATTTTTGAACATATGAGGCGGTGTCTTGCTTCATAGTGGGCCACCAATACCCCGCCCTGAGGATCTTTCTCACTAGACTTCGTGCCCCAGGATGATGTCCACACTGCCCTTCATGGACTTCTTCCAAAACAGCTTGCACCTCGTTTTCATTTATGCAAATTAAGTATGGGACAGAAATTCCTCGGCGGTATAGCTGCCCATCTAGGAGCGTATAATAGGGTGCCTCCCTCCTTAGCTTCTTTCGCTCAAGATCATCCGTGGGTAATTGTCCATTAACAAGATAACGAACTATTGGTGTTACCCAGGAGTTATCATCAACGGGGCGGCTTTTAATCATATGAATTAAAGAGGGAAGGGATATACTTGGCTCGGCCAGAGTACTCTGTACAACCGTGGTTGTACACCCCGCCTTCTTTGTGCTGGCTAACCTGGACAGGATATCAGCACGCGTATTTTCTTCGCGAGGTACATGCTTGAAAGTTACTTCATCGAAGCGCTGTTTCAACTCATTGACGCAGTCCAGATATTGCTGCAGTAGAGGTTCTTTAGCCTGATACTCACCAAGAATTTGTGAGATGACTAGTTGAGAATCACTGCATAGGGTGACAGTTTTGGCCCCAATATCTTGTGCTGCTCTGAGTCCGGCTAAGCAGGCTTCATACTCCGCCTGATTGTTAGACGTAGTGAAGGTAAAGTGCAATGAAATTTCAAGATGTACCCCGTCATCACTTTCTATAACGATTCCTGCCCCACATCCTTTGCTGTTTGAAGACCCATCGACGTATACTGTCCAGTGTGAATGATCTGCATCTGGGCTAGAGCCTGTTAATTCAACTACGAAATCTGCTAGGACTTGTGCCTTAATAGCAGTTCTTGGTTCGTAGGATATGTCGAATTCAGAGAGCTCTATGGCCCATTTGATCATCCTTCCAGCCAAGTCTGGCTTGAACAATATAGTACGGAGTGGCAAGTCTGTGCGAATCAGGATGGGGTGTGCATGGAAATATGGTCTTAGACGTCGTGAGGCCCAAACGACTGCAAGTGCTGCCTTTTCAATCTTCTGATAACGGCACTCCGCACCATGCAATGTTTTACCAGTGAAGTATACCGGTCGTTGGCCTTCGACTGTTTCTTTGACCAGGGCCACTGCCAGCGCTTCATCTGAAACAGACAAATAAACGATGAGTTGCTCACCTGGGCTTGGTTTTACCAGGATTGGAGGGCTGGCTAAGACATTTTTCAAGCTCTGGAAGGCCGCCTCTTGCTCTGGGCCCCAATTGAATTTTTTATCCTTCTTAAGCATCTTGTACAAGGGGAGAGAGCGATGAGCCATTTTTGGCATGAATCGTGCTAGAGCAGCGATTTTGCCATTGAGGGATTGTACCTCTTTCAATGTTTTGGGGCTCTGCAACTCTTGTATCACACGACACTTGTCAGGATTAGCTTCTATGCCTCTTTGCGTTAACATGAAACCCAAAAATCTTCCTCCAGGTACAGCAAATGTACACTTTAGTGGGTTGAGTCTCATGTTGTATTGCTGCAAGCGTTGAAAAATGAGGCGTAAGTCTTCAACATGGTCTCCTCCCTCTGGAGTCTTGGCGATGATATCATCAATATAAACCTCCACCAGCTTTGTGTGCATACCCTCAAAGACCTTGTTGATCATGCGCTGGTAGGTGGCCCCAGCGTTCTTCAGCCCAAATGGCATGACATTGTAGCAAAAGACTCCTCTGTCATTGATAAATGCTGTTTTCTCCTGATCATCCTCGCACATTGGAATTTGGTTGTATCCGGAGTAAGCATCCATGAAGGATAGATACTTGTATCCTGATGAGTCATCAACCAGTCTGTCAATGTTGGGGAGAGGATAAGGATCTTTAGGACAACATTTATTTAAATCAACGTAGTCTATGCACATGCGCCATTTGCCATTGGCTTTCTACACCATAACCACGTTGGACAACCAAGAAGAATAACGGAGTTCCCTGATGAACCCCGCCTTAAGGAGTTCTTCGGTTTGTTCGCAAGCAGCATTTTGCTTAGCAGGACCCATACGCCGTTTCTTTTGTGCCACTGGCTTAGTTTCAGGATACACCGCCAGGCGGTGGCAACAGAAGTTAGGATCCATACCAGGCATGTCTGCGGCTGTCCAGGCGAAAATCTCCTTGTACTCATGGAGGAGTGCAATCAGTCTTGCTTCCATGTTAGGCTCCAGCTTGTCATTGATGTTAGTTATTTGCTCCGGGGTGCTGCCCAAAACAATAGACTTGGAACCACCATCAGGAGTTGGTTTCAAAGGGTTCAGTGGGTCTATAGAAGACTCCGCCCTGGGATCAAGATCCACCAAATTGACGGATGCCGCCGCACTGTTTCCTTCGTTCAATTTTCTTTTCTTAGACATGGTTTCAAGCTTCACCATGTTAAGACTTAAATTGTAACAGTAACGAGCCATCTCCTGGTCACCCCTGATGGATGAGACTTGATTATCTTTATCAATGAACTTGATTAACAAGTGGGGGGTTGAAACGATGGCTTCCATGGCATTCAGAGTGGGCCGCCCAATGATGCCATTGTATGGGGATTTAACATCAATGACAAGAACCCTGGATTTCACAGTCCTTGCTCCAGGTTCACCATCGAAGGTGATCCTTGTGTCCAAGTAGCCTTTAGTAGGCTGTTTGGCGCCATTGAAAGCTGTAAGGTCCTGTGTGTAAGGCTGCAAATCTGTGTCAGACAGTCCCATGCGTTTAAAACAGTCATAAAAAATAACGTCGCAGGAACTTCCCTGATCAACTAGGATGCGTTTTACATCCATATTAGCGATCACCGCAATGATCACTACCGCATCATCTCCCTCAGGGATGGTTGGGCCAAAATCATCATCTGTGAAAGTTATAGGCGGAGTCTGAACTCCGTCCCTGAATGGGCGATATTCTTTGTTCTTGCCCTGCACAGATAAGATCATACGATGATGATTTTTCCGGGCGTTGTTTGAGGGTCCGCCTCCTGCGAAGCCTCCAGCAATCATGTCCACCACCTGTCTTTTACCTCGTGATCTAGGTTCAGGGCTTGGTTCTCGTTGGGCGGACTCCAGAACAATGCCTTTTTGTTTCTCTGACACCGTCGTACGTTTTGGTTCCCGAGCACTATCGGGATCCGGAGAACGATCACGATGTCGCTTTTCAAACTTCTCAGGCTCATCATGAGATTTGCCTTTGAACAGGTAATGTTTCAGTTTACCTTCTCGAATGAGCACCTCAATGGTATTTTTGAGTTGCTTGCATTCTTCTGTGGTGTGGCCAACTGATTCATGGAATTCGCAATATTTCTTTGGGTTTCCACCACGCCTGATTGGGGGTGGACGTTGAATTCCATAAACATTGAGGGTGGTCCATCCTATCTCACGCAAGATTTGCTCGCAAGTTGTGTTCAATGGTGCATAGTGAGCAAAATTGAACACGCGTCTGTCTTGCTGTTTGAAAGGCTGGTTCCCTACTTTGTCCCTTTGGTGGGATTTGTCATTCTTCAACAATTTATCTTTCCCTTTGTCTTGAGGTGGAGTTGCAGGGAGTGGTTTGCTGCGAGATGCAGTGGCTTCCAGATGCATCTCAATACCCACGTACTTAGACGCCTTCCTGCGAAATTCCTCCATCGTAGTTGGAGGTCCCTTTGCCAAAGACAAAGCGAAAGGTGACTTTGGTTGCATAGCTTCTATGAGAATATGCAACTGGATTGCCTCAGTCAGATCAGGGACCATGGCTGCCTCTTTATAAAATCTCTTAAGGAAATCCTTCAGAGATTCTTTGTCGCCTTGTTTGATCTGAGCCAAGGTATGAGAGGTTCTGGGTGCATCCCTGGAAATCACGAAGTGACTTCCAAAAGCTGAGGCCAGCTCCTCCCACGAATCAATGGAACCTGAAGGTAAGCTCTTGAACCAGCTAAGAGCTTCGTCTGTAAGAGTTCTGGGAAACATTCTGCACATGACGTCCTCCTCAGCTCCTAGAAACATGGCCTCGTAGGTATAAGCATCTAAGTGCTTAGAGGGATCTGTTTCCCCAGTATATTTCCCTATAGAAATGGGCTGCATGGTTTGCAGATGTTTGGGTACATGTACGTTCATAAGCCTTTTGGAAAATGGGATACTCATCTTATATCCTGAGGGGGAAGCGTTTGAGCCTGCTCTCCTTCCTTCTTGATGCTGAGCATTTACCAGTGGGAGGCTTCGTTGCTCCTCCATGTACGTAGGAATACGAGAGTAGTGAGGAGTACTTGATTCCTCCTGCATGTGTGATTCATGACGTGGTTGTCTTGCGGGACCAGCTTTCTCATGCGCTGGGTTTGCTTTTTCACGACGAAGTTCTGCAAGTTCTTCTCTCAAGATTCGAATCATGTCATCTCTCGGATCTAGAGAATCAGCTTGCGTTGCTTTTTTCTGAGCATCATCATCGAAGTTAAGACGTCTGGGATTGCGTGGAGGAGAATCCTCGTTCTGCATCTCTGGTCCTTGTCTCTCCATTGATGATGAAGATTGATCAAGATTGTGGGATTACCTAGTTTAGAGGTCCCACCGGGCGTGCCAATGAACTGTTCTTTACAGGGGGTGTAGAAGTATGCTTGTAGAACAACTCAAAATATACATATAAATGTGTTTTGATACAAAGCAATGTATGTATAAATGTAAATACAAAGAGTCTTCGTATGTTGAGGCGGAGTGTAATGTACTGCAGGGCGGTGTCACAGTCCGCCTGACGGGATCTGACTTGCCTTGACCCAATTGGGGGTGGTACCTGCAATCGTTCTCCGACGCTCAAGTCAGTATCTCAGAATACTTAGAGACTTAGAAAGACAATCAGAGAGGATTATGCAAGTAATAGAGTGTAAGGTTCAGAGAATGGGAAGAGAATCCCTTATACCTTTTCAAGAGAGGTTTATATACCTGTCACTGGTGCTGCATTATTGGTAGGACCCGCTCCTTGTCTCCAGGCATAATGCTGAAAAGGTAGTGGGTCCCTGCGCCGTTTACTAGCACCATTATTGTAGTAGGTATCACAACTTGTCTGGAAAGCGTTAGTGCTTTAATATTTTATTGTTATTTCCCTTTATGCGTGACAGCGTGATTCCCATTATTAACCTCTCAAGACAGAGTCAATCTCGTGCCGGGGTTGTGAGTATGGGCTCGCTACGCGGTGTGGGAAATTCAGTATTCCGCCTGAGTTGAGCCTATGGCTTGGCGGAGTAACAACTTTGGCGAGGTTACATTCCTTGACGGAATAACATGCCCGGACGGAGTTACGTTCCTTGGCGGGGTAACGTGCCTGGGCGGAGTTATGAACCTTGGCGGCGTTACTTGCCCTGGCGGTATGCACTCCGTATAGTATTTGTAGTGTATTTGAAGAGTACTTCTCTTTATTCCAAATGCTGATCTGGCAAGGCATTGAAGCCATGCTCTTGGGGGCCGGTGTTAGGACCGGATCAGAATTAATTTTTGAGCCCTTCATAAAAGTTTTAGATATTTGAGTTATGAACATATGGGATTTGGTCCCATGTAAAAATAATTTTTCTATTAAGAGATATACAATTTTTACCAAAGGTTGTCAAAGCTGTAACTGAATCTGTAATACTGAAATTACTGTTTGAAGTCAGAAAGTAATTTTAAAATTGTGTTTTATACTTATAGAATTGGGATATATGATCTTCATGAAAGTTATAGATAATTCTATTTTTGAAAATTTAGCATAAGTTTTATCTTAAAATAATCTTTTTACAAGGAGATATGCCTATTTTACCAAACTGTGTACATGCAGTAAAAATTTGCAAGAGTCAGTGTGTTTTTTGTAACATGGAGTAAATTCTGTAAGGAATTAGAATTTTTTGGTCTTCATGAATGTTGTAGATAATTTTGTTATGGAACTACAAAAAGTGGAATTACTTAAAAAGGATTTGATTTGCTCACGTTATGACCTTTTTACTAATGTAGCTGTTGTAAATTTTTGAAATTTACCTATGATGGTTATTATGGATGAAAGTCAATGTTTTTAGAACCGGACCGGTCATTGAACCGGTGAAAGCACCGGCTCATGAAAACCGTGCTAAAATCGGGGTTCAACCATGGTTGAATCGGTAGTATTAAAGATTTGACCCGGACCGGTCACCTAAGCGGTTCAAGGTTCAACCTGTTGGACCGGCCGTACCGGTTCGGTTTTGATAACAATGATGAAAATAATATTTTCCATGTGGGTAATGATTTATTTATGAATTATTAAAGGATTATTAATTATTATAAATGTTATTGAGTGTCCTATAAATGTCATACAGTATGTATATCTTTGTGATAAATAATTATGAAAGACTAAATTAATATATACATTAATGTCTTGTTGTTTATTGAGATATGTTGTTGAACTGTAAATCCATGATTTTGAAAATCGATATATGTGATGTGTCCTTTGAGGACTTGTGGCTTTCAAGTGATTATGGAAGTATTGATATTGTAACACCCCTATTTTTATTTTTATATTAAAATTTTGAAGGAATTAAATTATGGTTCTTTATAACTTTTTAATCTACGTATTGTTTATGATTTTTTTTGAAATTTTTTGGAATTTTTGAATTATTTTAATAAAATAATATTTTTTAAATAATTTTAAAGTCATATAAAGTGACTTAAAATTAAAAATATTTATAAGAAAGTGAAATTAAATTATAAGAAAATTTTCTAAAATCTATTTCAAGTAGACTTATCTAAAAATGATCGGTTTGAAAAAAATCTTGATTTTTACCAATCGTAAAAAAATCAGGAACATTTCAATAAATTTTTATTAACAGAAAATTTTGGATTTTTAAAATTTAAACTTTATATTACTTATTATAAAATTAGTGAGGACTGATATAATATCGCTAAATTTCAAAAAAGACTGATTTTGAATATTTAAAATATACTGAGTAAAAGGTTACTATTTGGCTTAATAATTCAGTCGACATTTACTATGCAAAACACTGTGCATGTACGAAATTTTCAAAAGGTGCACAGTAATCAGGATTGAATTTTCAAAAATTACACAGTACTTTTATATTAAAATAATGGAATACATAGTAATTTTCCTTCATATAAATACTGAAGGAATTCTTCTTTAGAATTCATAATTTCAGATTAAGTTTTCTCAATATAGTAGTGCTAGAAAGATAGTGGTGGAAGTAAAAGGGAGAAATAAATTTTTTTGGAAGAAGGTTCTGCTAAAATCCTAAGGTAAGAATACCTCTATTTTATATTTTTTAGGGTTATTTTCATATCGTTTTTAGAAATCTATTATTATACTGGAAATAATATTATTTTAAGTTACTATTCTAAATAGTAAAATACTATTTCAATAGTAAATTACTATTGCAATCGTAAATTACTATTTAGATAATAAATTACTATTTACTGTTACTATTTACCTTTACTATTTACGTTTTACTATTTATCATTACTATTCATGATTTACTATTTACCATTACTATTCATTATTCACTATTCACTATTCAAAAGTTACCATTTCTGCTTTAAGTAGTAATCTTAATTTTCATCTTGTAACTATATTAAAATGAAATTAGTATGTTTTAGAACTTAAAGACGAGGCGCGCACGGATTTTTAATAACAAATCAGTATATAAGAGGTAAGGGGGAGTGAGATAAGAATATAATATGAAAAGATATAAGAATAAAGGGAGGAGTCTCCTACTCCTTTTAAATTTAATAATATTATTATTTTAAAATATTAACTTTTTAACTTAAAATTTATAATAAAATTTAAATTAAATATCTGATGTAACTAACTCTTATGCAAATACCTGGATAACCTATGCGAACTTGACTGAACCTATGCAAGGACTTGGATTATTATGACCTATATGGACTAAACTATACTTATGCGAAGATTGGACTATATGGACCTACAAAGACCCATACGAGGAATGGACTATAAAGACTCAAAATTAATCTTATTAATCTAAATAACCATTAAGATTTGAATTACATTTATGAGTGATATTTAATTTATTAGAATTGTTTATAATTGATAATATTTGATTTTGATTGATATTTATTTGTGATTAATAATATTTGATGTGATTGATGATATTTAGTTATGATTGATAATACTTGATTTTGATTGATGATTTTGTGATGTGGAGTTTGAGCATATAGCGAGCATGACAAAAAACTAAAACTCAGTAAGAATTTTCTTACCTTACTCGTTAAATTTTTATTACTTTAAATCTTTTCTTCTTAGAAATTATTTTTATTAACTTTACTTTCAATATTTAAAATAAAAAAAATAATTAGTATTTATTTTAGAAAGAAGACATTTTATGAAAATTAATTTATAACAAATTTAGACAATTAAATCTTGAATTAAAGAAAAATTTTATAATTTTAAGTATTTTTGGATTATTCTCTTTTAATAAAATAAAATTTTCTAAAGCAAATTGTTTTATTTTTCCAACTTAATAACTAAAGATATTCAGAAATAATTGAGAATTCGATCTTGTTAAGGTTCAATTTAAGAAAGATTATTTAAAGTTTTATATTAGAAAATTTTGAGATATTTAAGGCTTAGAAACTCAATTTCAGTGAAATTCGAAAACTGTACCAAATTTATTTCTGCGGGACAAAAATTCAGTGAATTGAGAAAATGTACAGTTTATTGAAATGATGTTGTAAACCTTTAAGGTATTTAATAATTGAGTTTCTAAAAGCCTTAACCAACTAAATACGCGAGTAGTTCATACATCATAAATCATTAAAGTGAAACAAAATGATATTGTCTGGGGACGGATTATAAAAACCGAGGATACATTAGAGGAGGCTTAATTACGAGCCTTGGGATGAGAGGGTGTGAAAGGGTGCTTCAGGGGACCTGGGGTAGCTCCCTAGTGTCGGGTACTTTCACAATAAAACTTTCTCAATCTGACTAGTCTCTAAGTGTTTCCGCGCCAGTTGAGCTGTTCATATTATTATTATCTGAACTTATGGAACAGTGTAAACTCCTGGTTGGCCCAATGCAAATTAAAATTTAAGGGCCCACATATATAAGTAAGTTATGATGACAATATTGCATAACATTCATGCATTCATAATTGATTGTGTATGTGATTGTGACTGATATTATTATGTATTGGTTTGTGAAAACCCTTTGTTGCTTATGTCTTATTCGAGAATATTATATTATATTTCTCACTCCTTTCTCTGTGTTTTTGTTTCATATGTTTTAAATTGATGATTTAGAGGGAAGGATCGAAGAATCTCGGCAGTAAATATAGTGCGTTCTAGAAAGGGAGCTCGGTATGAATACCGTGGTCCAATGAATAAATAAAGTTATTAAGTAACTGCTTCTGGGCCATGGAGTTTCCTCTCTTTCTTATAATGTTTAATATTTATTTTCTTCGGATGAGTGTAAAATTACTTTATAAAGTTTTAATAATATTTATAAGGTATTTCAGAAATGATATATGTAATTTATTCTGATAGTTTCCTTTTAACAATCATTTCTTTAGTAAAAAAATTATGAATTTTTCTAGTATTTATTAAGGTGTAACAGAGGGCGTTACATGTAACACCCTCTGTTACACCCTCTGTTACACTTTAATAAAATATATAAAAATTCATAATTTTTTTTTACTAAAGATATGATTGTTAAAAAGAAACTATCAGAATAAATTATATACATTATTTCTGAAATACCTCAATATTGTTAAAACTTTATAAAGTATTTGTACATTCATCCAAAAAAATAAACATTAAACATTATAAGAAAGAGAGGAAACTCCATGGCCCAAAAGTAGTTACTTATTAACATTATTTATTCATTGGACCACAGTATTCATACCGAGCTCCCTTTCTAGAACGTGCTATATTTACTGCTGATATTCTTCGATCCTTCCCTCTGAACCATCAATTTAAAACATGTGAAACAAAAACACGGAGAAAAGAGTGAGAAACAGAATATAATATTCTCGATTAAGACATAAGCAACAAAGGGTTTTCACAAACCAATACATAATAATATCAATCACAGCATACACAATCAATTATGAATGCATGAATGTTATGCAATATCTTCATCATAACTTACCTATATATGTGGACCCTTAAATTTTAATTTGCACTGGGTCAACCAGAAGTTTACACTGTTCCATAAGTCTGGATAATAATAATATGAACTGCTCAACTGGCATGGAAACACTTAGAGACTAGTCAGATTGAGAAAGTTTTTATTGTGAAAGTACCCGATACTAGGGAGCTACCCCAGGTCCCCTGAAGCACCTTTTCACACCCTCTCATCCCAAGGCTCGTAAATAAGCCTCCTCTAATGTATCCTCGGTTTCTATAATCCGTCCCCAGACAATATCATTTTATTTCACTTTAATGATTCATGATGCATGAACTACTCGCGTATTGAGTTGGTTAAGGCTTTTAGAAACTCAATTATTAAATCCCTTAAAGGTTTACAATATCATTTCAATAAACTGTACATTTTCTCAATTCTCTGAATTTCTGTCCCACAAAAATAAATTTGGTACAGTTTTTGAATCTCACTGAAATTTGAGTTTCTAAGCCTTAAATATCTAAAAACTTTCTCATATAAAACTTTACATAATCTTTCTCAAATTAAATCTTAACAAAAACAAATTTAGAAATCTCAATTATTTCCAAATATCTTTAGTTATTAAGTTGGAAAAAAATAATTTTCTTTTTAAAAATTTTATTTTATTAAAAGAGAATAATCTTTAAATCATTAACCGTAAATACTTAAAGTTACAAAAATTTTTCTTTAATTCAAAATTTAATTATCTCAATTAATTTTCATAAAATGTCTACTTTCTAAAATAAATACTAATTTTTTTATTCTAGATATAAAAATAATTTCTAAGAAGAAATAAAAGATAATAAAAATTTAAAGTAAGGTAAGAAATTCTTATTGAATTTTAGCTTTCCGTCATGCTTGCTATATGCTCAAACTCCACATTACAAAATCATCAATCAAAATCAAACATTATCAATTATAACTAAATATCATCAATTAATCAATCAATCATAATCAAATCAATTAAATATCATTAATACATATCATAATGCAAAATTTAATGATTATTAATATAGTCAATTTGAGTCCTTTTGGTCAATTTCTCGCATAGGTATATGTAAGTTCATATAATCTAGTCCTTGCATAGGTATAGTTCAGTCCATATGGGTCATAGTAGTCCAAGTCCTTGCATAGGTATAGTCCAGTTTATATAGGTTATAAAAGTCCAAGTTCTTGCATAGGTAGGTTAGAGTTAGTTAAATCAGATATTTAATTTAAAATTTATTAAAAATTTTAAATTAAAAAGTTAATATTTTAAAATATTAATATTATTAAATTTAAAAGGAGTAGGGGACTCCTCCCATTATTCTTATGTCTTTTCATATTATACTCTTATCTCACTCCCCCTTACCTTGAATTGTTACCCAAAAGAGATTTGCTTTGCGCCTCCAATTTCTAGAAATATTAATACCAATCTATTTCAGTATAAGCTTAAGATAAAAATTAAGATTGCTATCAGAATGATAAATAGTAAATGTGCATAGTAATAATAAATAGTAACGGTAAATGGTAAGTCATCAATTGTAATGGTAAATAGTAATTTTTTGAATAGTAATAGTAAATAGTAAATCATGAATAGTAACTTTTTGAATAGTAGTGGTAAATGGTAAATCATGAACAATAACAGTAAATAGTAAATTTTGAATAGTAACGGTAAATAGTAAATTTTGAATAGTAATGGTAAATAGTAAATTTTGAATAGTAACGGTAAATAGTAAATTTTGAATAATAACAACAACTAATAAATTTTGAATAATAACGATAAATGATAAATTTGAATAATAACAGTAAATGGTAAATTGTAAATAGTGATAATAAATAGTAAATTTTGAATAGTAACTGTAAATAGTAAAAATAATACAGTGGTAATTTATTTTTACTATAGTAACTTATTCATAATAGTACTAGTATATTAATGGTTTAAGAGTGCCAAAAAAATAAACTAAAATTATAAAAAGAATATAGAAGAAAGTTATTACCTTATACCTCCGGCAGAACTTCTTTTTACCAAAAGAATTTACTTTCCACTAATTTCTTACGCACTATCTCTCTAGATTCTTTCTCTAATTTTTGGTGTGGAAATGTTGTAAATGAGCCATCTATTTATAGGAAGAAAATTTTACTATTTAAGATTATTTAATTATTTATTTTACTATTCATGATGTAAGTGATGATGTAAGCTATGATGTCGGCAATGGCATTTTGGTTATTAGATGAAAGATTAAGGGTATTTTTGTCATTCTAAAAAAATAAAAAATAAAAAAAATAAAAAAATTCTAAAAAATTATAAACTATATAACAATCAAAAAATTCTAAAGAACTATAATCAAATTCCTTTAAAATTTTATTTTAAATAAGAAATAACGAAATTAGGGGTGTTACATTACAGATATCATGGTATGTTAAATTGATAAAGAGAATTAAAGGCATTCATGCATCATAAGCATTTGGACGCACCATGGAATTTAAGAGTTCCATGATTGCCGGCCCTGTGGAGGGTTACTCTATGATGAGTTAAAGCCTTATTTTTGTTGAGCGCCATGAAGGGTAGGGATTCATGGTTTATGCTAAGTCCTACTTGTGTACTTCGGTACTTGAACGCCATGAAGGGTAGGGATTCATGGTATATACTAAGTCCTACTTGTGTACTTTGGTACTTGAGCGCTACGAAGGGTAATGATTCGTGGCATTATGCAAAGTCCTACTTGTGTCTATATGAGAGTTTTTACTGCAGTATTCCCACTAAATCAAAATGGATCCAACATGACATCATTTGACTAAATTAAAGATTATTAAATGTAAATGATCTTGTTTGGCATATTCATCATATCATAGTTATTTGTTGATTGTGTTTGTGCAATTTTACTTATTTTATATTTATTCTATATTCTATCTCACTCTTACATTATTTTTACAGTGCATGCTTCATAGAATGATGAGTGGTGAAATTGATAAAGCTTTTATGTTTTATTGCTTGGACTTTGACTTCATTTGACTTTTAATGTGTTGTAATAATATTATGTACCTCGTACTGCTATCATATCTATCGTTTCCACTATATAAATGTATTATGTTTTATTCGTTCACGACTAGTATGTATGATAATATTTCGCATTTATCAATTTTTACATAAACCCAGAATTTAAATTACGAATTTCAAAATGATTCTTTAAACGCGAAAAATTTATTTCAAAAATTTGGGTTAATTAATTGGAATTTGTAATTTGGGTTTTGGGTGTCACATCTAACATCCTCTTTTAAACTTGGCTTCATCATCCCGAGTATATTCTTCAGCTTTAAAAACAAATTTGCTTTAAGTGGGTTTGTAAAGATATTTGCTACTTTATTTCTGAAGTGCAATATTCCATCACAGTTTCTTTGCCTTTAATCAACTATGTAATAAGCTTTGATTTTTATCATTTTTTATAAAATTCAAAAAATAATAAATTATTTACCAATAAAGGTATGCAACATTTACTATGAGGACTAAAAAATCAAATATCATTTTTTTTATTTTATGATTTTCTATAATTACTCTTAAAATTCATCAATCTCAAATTTGTAAATGTGAAACAAAAACATCGTACGTCCAAAAAAAACATCGTAAGTAATGTCTCTCATTCTATATGTTAATATTCTTTTTCTTTCATCACTCAACTTATTTATATTATTACGTGAGCATATTTTATTTAACATATGTGATCATAATTGTTTTCTTCTGTCTTCTTAATTGCCTTTTCATCCTATTTTTTATAAAATTATAAAACATTTTAATTAATAACTATAGTATAATCATAAAACATCCTATCACTAACATCATACTCACCCATGCAAGGATAACTCACCAAGAAATCTTGTTGGCAATTAAAATAAATTTTCTAGTTGAAAATTAAATGTTATAAAAAAATATGAATACTCAAAAAATAAAATTTATTCTTACTATAATATTTGTATAACAGACATATTTAAGTTTCTTTAGCTTTGTTAAAAACTAATACACAAAAAAACATAACTAATTAAAGCTTGTTGAAGTTTTCTCTCGATATTTTTTCTCACTTTCTTGTTGCAAATAACAAAGGTAAGGTATCCTGTTTATATTAAATTTTGTTGTCACTTTTCTAACAAAGAAAAATTCAAGTTGGAACTTACTTCCTAAATTAGCAAAATTCAAGTTGGATTTTGCTTCCTAAAGTAAAAGAGTTCAAGTTGAAATTTGCTTCCTAACCTTAATCACTAAGCTAATTAAATATATAAGGATGAAACATTCTAGGAGCTTCTAGCAAATTAAATGGCCAAGTTTAATTTCTAACATCCTCTTTTAAACTTGACTTCATCATCCCAGCATATTCTTCAACTTTAAGAACAAATTTGCTTTAAGTGGTTTTGTAAAGATATTTGCTACTTGATTTTTTGAAGTGCAATATTCCATCACAATTTCTTTGTCTCTAATCAAGTCACGAATATAGTGATGTTTGGTATCAATGTGTTTTCTACGTCCATAAAAGACTGGATTCTTTGTCAAAGCAATTATTGATTTGTTGTCACAAAATATTTTTGTTGACTTATCTTGTTGATGTTGTAACTCACTTAATACTCCCTGCAACCAAACTACTTGAGTAGCACAATTTGTTGCTGCAATGTACCATGCTTCTACTGTTGACAAAGCAACTACTTGTTGTTTCTTGGAGGACCAAGAAAATACACCTGTTCCAAGATAAAAGGCATAACTTGTAACACCTTCTGTTACACCTTAATAAATTCTAGAAAAATTCATAATTTTTTTAAAGATATAATTGTTAAAAAGAAACTATCGGAATAAATTACATAGATTATTTCTGAAATACTTCATAAATATTATTAAAACTTTATAAAGTAATTTTACATTCATCCGAAGAAAATAAATATTAAACATTATAAAAAAGATAGGAAACTCCATGGCCCAGAAGCAGTTACTTAACAACATTATTTATTCATTGGACCACGGTATTCATACCGAGCTCCCTTTCTATAACGTGTTATATTTACTGCCGATATTCTTCGATCCTTCTCTCTGAATCACCAATTTAAAACATATGAAACAAAAACACGGAGAAAGGAATGAGAAACATAATATAATATTCCCAAATGGGACATAAGCAATAAGGGTTTTCACAAACTAAATATCAATCACAATCACAATCACATACACAATCAATTATGAATGCATGGATGTTATGCAATATCTTTATCATAACTTACCTATATATATGGGCTCTTAAATTTTAATTTGCACTGGGCCAACCAGGAGTTTACAGTGTTCCATATGTCCGGATAATAATAATATGAACAGCTCAACTAACATGGAAACACTTAGAGACTAGTTAGATTGAGAAAGTTTTTATTGTAAAAGTACCCGACACTAGGGAGTTACCCCAAGTCCACTGAAGCACCCTTTCACACCCTCTCATCCCAAGGCTCATAATTAAGCCTTCTCTAATGTATTCTCGGTTTCTATAATCCATCCTCAGACAATATCATTTTGTTTCACTTTAATGATTTATGATGTATGAACTACTCACGTATTTAGTTGGTTAAGGCTTTTAGAAACTCAATTATTAAATACCTTAAAGGTTTACAACATCATTTCAATAAACTATACATTTTCTCAATTCTCTGAATTTTTGTCCCACAGAAATAAATTTGGTACAGTTTTCAAATCTCACTGAATTGAGTTTCTAAGCCTTAAATATCTCAAAACTTTCTCATATAAAACTTTACATAATCTTTCTTAAATTGAATCTTAACAAGATCGAATTCTTAATTATTTCCAAATATCTTTAGTTATTAAGTTGGAAAAATAAAACAATTTGCTTTTGAAAGTTTTATTTTATTAAAAGAGAATAATCCAAAAATACTTAAAATTATAAAAAAAAAATTTAATTCAAGATTTAATTGTCTCAATTTGTTATAAATTAATTTTCATAAAATGTCTTCTTTCTAAAATAAATACTAATTATTTTTTTATTCTAAATATTGAAAGTAAAGTTAATAAAAAAAATTTCTAAGAAGAAAAGATTTAAAGTAATAAAAATTTAAAGAGTAAGGTAAGAAAATTCTTACTGAGTTTTAGCTTTCCGTCATGTTCGCTATATGCTCAAACTCCACGTCACAAAATCATCAATCAAAATCAAGCATTATCAATCATAACTAAATATCATCAATCACATCAAATATTATTAATCACAATTAAATATCGATCAAAATCAAATATTATCAATTATAAACAATTCTAATAAATTAAATATCACTCATAAATATAATTCAAATCTTAATGGTTATTTAGATTAATAAGATTGATTTTGAGTCTTTATAGTCCATTCCTCGCATGGGTCTATGTAGGTCTATATAATCCAATCCTCGCATAGGTATAGTTTAGTCCATATAGGTCATAATAATCCAAGTCCTTGCATAGGTTTAGTCCAGTTCGCATAGGTTATTCAGGTATTTGCATAGGTATTTTAAAGTTAGTTACATCAGATATTTAATTTAAATTTTATTATAAATTTTAAGTTAAAAAGTTAATATTTTAAAATAATAATATTATTAAATTTAAAAGGAGTAGGGGACTCCTCCCATTATTCTTATGTCTTTTCATATTATATTTTTATCTCACTCCCCCTTACCTTGGATTGTTACCAAAAGAAAGTTTGCTTTGTGCCTCCGATTTCTAGAAATATTAATACCAATCTATTTCAGTAAAGGCATAAGGTGAAAATTAAGATTACTACTTAAAACAGAAATGATAAAATTTGAATAGTGAATAGTGAATAGTAAATCGTGAATAGTAACGGTAAATAGTAAATCAAGAATAGTAACAATAAATAGTAAAACGTGAATAGTAACAGTAAATATTAAACGTGAATAGTAATAGTAAATATTAACAGTAAATAGTAATTTACTATTGAAATAGTAATTTACTATTGAAATAGTATTTTACTATTCAGAATAGTAACTTAAAATAATATTATTTTTATTATAATAATAGATTTCTAAAAACGATATGAAAATAACCTAAAAAATATAAAAGAGAGGTATTCTTACCGTAGAATTTTAGCTGAACCTTCTTCCAAAAAAATTTATTTCTCTCTCTTGCTTCCACTACTATCTCACTAGCACTACTATATTAAGAAAACTTAATCAGAAATTGAATTTCTTCGTTACTTTTCCTTCGTACCAAAGAAATTACTATGCATTTGAATATTTTAATATAAAAGTACTGTGCAAGAATTGAGAATTTTGTTCTTGGTTACTGTGTAACCTTTGAAATTTTCGTTCATGCACAGTGTTTTGCATAGTAAATGTCAGCTGAATTATTAAGCCAAATAGTAACCTTTCACTTAGTATATTTAAAATATTCAAAATCAGTCCTTTTTGAAATTTAGCAATATTATACCAGTCCTCACTAATTTTATAATAAGTAATATAAAGTTTAAATTTTAAAAATCCAAAATTTTATGTTAATAAAAATTTATTGATACGTTCCTGATTTTTGTACAGTTGGTAAAAATCAAGATTTTTCTCAAACCGATCATTTTAAGATAAGTCTACTTGAAATAGATTTTATAAAATTTTCTTAAAATTTAACTTCACTTTCTTATAAATATTTTTAATTTTAAGTCACTTTATATGAATTTAAAATTATTTAAAGTATATTATTTTATTAAAATATTTCTAAAATTTTAAAAAATTCCAGAAAATCATAAATAATACGTAGATTAAGAAGTTCTAAAGAACCAAAATCTAATTCCTTCAAAATTTTAATATAAAAATAAAAATAGGGGTGTTACATAACTCGAACTGCTTTTTTGAGTTTCAGTTTCACTAGCCTAAACACTGTCTATGTATCCAATCAACTCTGATTTGATAGAACCTGAATACAAGATACCTTTATTAATTATACCTTTAACATACCTCAAAATTCTCTTTGCAGCTTGCCAATGAGATTGTCTTGGTGATTTCATGAATCTACTTATGAGTCCACCTCCATAAACTATGTCAAGTCTTGTTGTTGTCGAGTACCTGAGGCTTTCTACTAACATTCTAAAACTTGTTGAATTAACAAGATCACCGCTACTTTTCTTCTTTTCCAAGTTTTAATATTTCTTCAACTGGTGTGAGCATTGGTTTACACGCCTCCATCTTGAATTTCTTCAAAATACCTGTTGCATATTTCCTTTGAACGATAAAAATTCCTTTATTTGTCTGTTTATCCTCACTCCCCAAAAAATAAAACATTAGGCTCATATCTGTCATCTCAAATTAAGTATAGATATTCTCGTTAAATTCAGCTAGAAATTTTGAATTATTTATAGTGAAAATTAAATCATCCACGTACAAACAAACAATAATGATATCTCTAACTTTGTTTGTTTTGACATATAAAGCGTGCTCATATGGACTTATATGAAATCCATTGTTGATGAAGTATGTGTTAATACGTGTGTAACAAGCTCCAGGCGCTTGCTTTAATCCATATAGAGCTTTCTTTAACATGTAAACTTTGTCTTTGTCTCCTTGTTGATAACCTGGTGGTTGCCCAACATAAACTTTTTCTTCAAGTACATCACTCAGGAAAGTATACTTAACATTCATTTGAGAAATCTTCCATTTATTTTGAGCATTAAGAGGAAGAATCATACGTACTATGTCCAATCTAGCAATTGGAGCAAAAACTTCAAAATAATCAATGTCGGGTTTTTGTTTATATCCTTTTGCCACTAGTTATGTCTTGAAACGACCTACTTTGCCATTTGGATTGTACTTTGTTTTGTAAACCCACTTTACACCTATTGGTTTCTTTTCTTGTGGAAGTGTTGTTAACTCCCATGTGTTGTTCTTCTCAATTGCATGAATTTCTTTATCCATTCCTTTAATCCAACAATCACCATTGGTTGTTTTCTCATATGTTACTGGATCATAGTCTGCAAATAAGGCATAATAAGTAACTTATTCTTTTGTTATCTTCTGGATCATCATCTTTACCAACTTCATAATTTTATAAGTGTGGAGGTGGGCGCCGCTCCTTTGTGGATATCATTAAGGTGATGAATCCGGTATTGATTCAGCTGATGGTTCTTTAACTTTGTCATCTACTTCTCTATGTATAGTAACTGTTACAAACAATAATTCTCTTTCTTTTTCTGACCAGTCCCGCATTCCATCTTCATCAAAGGTAACATCTCGACTGATGATTACATTTTGAGTTTCTAGATTATACAACTTATAGGCTTTTGTTTCTTCATTGTATCCTACAAAGATGTATTTTTCTAGTTTGTCATCGAGCTTCTTCCTTAGTTGATCAGGAATATGTGCATAAGCAACATAACCAACAACTTTTAAGTGACTAAGATTTGACTTTTTCTTATTCTATGCTTCTTGTGGAGTTTTATCATGAACACTCTTGACAGGACACCTATTTAACAAGTATTCAGCCTAAAAACTCTTTGGTAAATTCTTACAATGCAACATGCTTCTCACCATATCCATGATTATTTTGTTATTCCTTTTTGCTACCCTATTTTGTTGAAAAGTGTATCTAGCTGTCATCTGATACTTAAGACCATGTTTCCTCAAGAAGTCATCATAATCAATATATTCTACCCCCTATCAGTTCTTAAGGTTTTCAGAATATAACAACTCTACCTTTCAACATACGTTATAAAACTTTTGAGCGTATCACAAGCATCAGATTTGTTTTTTAGAAAGTAAACCCATATCTTCATGCTAAAGTCATCACAAAAGTAATAAAATATTTATTACCTTCATTATATAAAATTTCCATATAACATAAATCAGAGTGCACAAGTTTAAGTGGTTTTGTAGCTCTACAGCCACGTCCTTTAGGAAAAGGATCTCGATGTTTCTTACCAAGTACACAAGCGTCACACAGTTGATCAGGAGCTTGGATAATAGGCAAGCCAGTAACCCATTTTTTGTTTGTAAGAAACTTGATGCTTTCAAAGTTGAAATGTCCAAACTACATATGCCATCACTAGTTATCATCAATAGTTGTAGCTTTGCAGTATAAACCAACATCATACTTGATGTTCATAGGAAATAGATGATTCCTTAACATATTTGTCATTGCTATCAATCTCATCTCAACATCATTTATCGTACAACATTTCTTATTGAATTTTAAGTCATAACCTTTTTAGCAAGCTGACCAACATTTAAGAGATTCTGACATATATCAGGTGCGTAGAACACATAAAAAATGTAATTCAAAGATCCATCTTTTAGCCTAATGGCAATCTTTCCTTTCCCCGTGACTTTAAGGTTTGAGTTATTACCAAGTTTAACTGGAGTATGATAACTTTCATCCAAGTTAGAAAATAGTTCTTTTTTCCCACTTAGATGATTGCTGCACCTTGTATCTAACAATCACCGGTTGCCGTTTTTATCAGTTACCACATGACTTGTTGTAAGCACCATCTTCATACCTTCCTCACTTTCTGTAACTCGATCATGACTTTCTCTAATATTCAATGCTTTAGCACGACATTCTCGATTATAGTGACCAAACTTATTACAGTTATGGCACTGTATATAAGATTTGCATTCAGATTGAAAATGTCTGTACTTTTGGCATTTGTGACATTGAATATTAGATTTATTGGGAAATGACTCATTACCTCGTGTGCCTTGATTTGAGTCAGATTGAGGATTCCTCCATCTTCCTTTGAGATTTCGAACCCTTTGATGGTAGTTAGCCCTTCTTTGCACAGGTCCGTCATTTTTGACATTTGTTTGAGCTTTTAATGCTTGCTCAACTGTCCCACTTGACCTCTCTTTCATCTGCATCTCACGTGACTCTAAGGATGCTTGTAAATCATTTAGAGTCATTATGTTTAGATCTTTTAATTCTTTAATAGCTGCTATTATGTAATCAAAACGAGTTGACAATGTAAGTAGAACTTTCTCCATGATTTTTCTCCTTTTATTTCATCACCGTTGTTTTACATTTCGTTAACAAGTTTATCCATTCATGAAAAATAATCACGAATGCTCTCTTATTTGCTTAGTTCCATTAGCTTAAACTGACGTTTCAAGCCTTGCAATCTCGTTCGTTTGACTGGATCAACGCCTTCACATGTTTTGAGTAAAATTTCCTAAGCCTCCTTTGCTGTTTTAGCATGGAAAGTTTTCTCAATAACAGATAGCTCCACAGATTGACAGATCAGAAATAAGGCTTTCTTATTAAGTAGACAACTTTTCTTTACTTGTTGCATATCAGCTTTTCCTTTGTCTTCTTCAGTTGGTTTAGCAAAACCATATTTAATTATGTCTCCATAACCATTGATTTTTAACCGTAACTCCATAAGGCGTTTCCACATGGTAAAATTTGATCTGTCATCAGACTTGAAGACAATTGTTTGTACTTGTTGAACTTGACTTGCTCCTGTGCCGGAACTTATTGCCATTTTGACACAACAAGCTTTGATACCAGATGTTGGCAATTAAAATAAATTGCATAATTGAAAATTGAGATGTTATAAAAAATATTAACACTCAAAGAATAAAATTTATTCTTACTATAATATTTGTATAGTAGATACACTTAAGTTTCTTTAGCTTTATAAAGCTAATACACAAAAACAAAACACAAAACTAATTAAAGCTTGTTAAAGCTTTCTCTCAATCTTTTTTCCCACTTTCTTGTTCACTCAAGGCATGCAAATACCAAAGGCAAGGTATCCTATTTATACTAAATTTTGTTGTCATTTTTTCTAATGAAGGAAAATTCAAGTTAAAACTTTCTTCCTAAATTAGCAACATTTAAGTTGGATTTTGCTTCCTAAAGTAAAAGAGTAAGTTGAAATTTGCTTCATAACCTTAATCACTAAGTTAATTAAATACATAAGGGTTAAACATTCTAGGAGTTTTTAGCGAATCACATGACCAAGTTTAGTTTCTAACAAATCCAAATCCCGGAAATGAAAATGATCATATTTGGTTTCATTTTCATTTTCATTTATTGTTTTTATTTTTTAGTTTTATTTGTAAAATTATCATTATATTTTTTGTTTTTAAAATTTTATATATAAAAAATAAAACAAAAATAATTTTTTTCCTGTTTCGCATACAAATTTTTAATAATAGGAAATATAATATCAATTTTATAATTAAAATTAAAAACAGAAAATAAAACCAAAATGAAAATGAAACATGTCCTTAGACGACATTAGACACTCATAAATGTAGGAAAGAGAAAAAAAAAATAAAAAAAAGAAAGAAAGAAGAGAGAGATAAAATTAATAAACAGGTTTTGTATAATGTATATGGAAGCAGTGTGTTTCTCTCCTAAGCCCTAAAACCCTACAACTCTTCAACTCACTTAGCAGGAAACCTCTAGAAGCTGCAAGGTGCGCTTTCTGTTCCCTTTGAAGTTCAACGTTTTTCTTTCTCCTTTATTTGCATCCATTTTTAGGGTTCTTGTAGCTTTTCGCTACTTGAACGATCCAACATTTGGGTCACCGATTCGGACTAGGTATTCGAATAAGCATCGTTACTGAAATTCCCGTTTGTTTCGCTACAATGATCTTATTGCTAACTTATTCGCGTGCGATTTATACGTCTGTTACTTGCTTGTGCTTATGCTAGCTAAATCCTCACTATTTAGTTTTCCCTTTAATGCTTTGTGGAATGTTTAGCAGATGAATTTTAAGAAGGTGAATGTTCCCAAGGTTCCTGGTGGTGGAGTCTCTGCTTTGCTTAAAGTTAGCATCATCGGTGGGCTTGCTGTGTATGGAGCTGCAAACACCTTGTACAATGTTGAAGGAGGTCATCGAGCCATTGTTTTCAACCGTATTATCGGTGTCAAAGATAAGGTTATTTCATTCTCCATCACTGTTAAATTGAAAGTTTTCTGGTATGCTATGCTGCCAGCATTGAAATTTATAATTAGTACCGAGATTACCAATTAAGTAATTAACCATGTTGTTCATGAGTATAAGTATTTGTCTAAGCTTGTCCTTAGGTGTAAGTTTTATGTTTTTTTAGATTTAAGTAGCCCAGCTTCCTAAAACACTTTTTATCTTTTACAAACAACATCATTTTTCTCCTAAGCATAAACTTTGTGGAAATCCTGTTATTGAATCACATTCCCGTGTTTGTTTTAATGTCAAGCAGTAGTACTTCCTAGTTTAAAAGGGTTTGACCTTATGGTTGACCAACAATCCTGCTATTAAGCATGAGTAACGTGTGTAGTGCGTATAACTATGTACTCCCAAAGTCTGTATATTTAGACGGTTAGACACATAGTGTTGTGTTCGGTTCAACTTAGTTTGAAGAAATAACCACTTATTGTTAGCTTCTTGAAGAAATTTTAGAAAAGAAGTGATTTTCCAAAATCAATTCCTAAACATACTTGAACTATATTTGACTAGTAACCTCATTGTGGTATATCAATACTAATGTAGTATGCCTCTTGAAATGTAGGTCTATCCTGAAGGCACACATATTATGATTCCGTGGTTCGAGAGGCCTGTGATTTATGATGTTCGTGCACGACCTCATTTAGTGGAAAGTACATCGGGAAGCCGTGATCTCCAAATGGTTTTTTTTTGCTTTTCCCATTTCATATTTTTAAGTTTTCATCTTGCAGTATGCATGGATTATCTTCCTTTACCTTTTTCTATTTGTTTTTTATTTTGTTATAACAAGCTGACACTTTTTTGCTTTGAAGCTGGATTATCTTCCCTCACCTTGCCCTTTCCTGCCTAAAAGAAAAAGATGGGGTAAAGGGAAAAATAGGATGGGCTTTTCCTTCTCATTCTTTAATTTTTTAAAATTGTAACACCAAACATGAGAATAAAAGATTCCCTAGTTACAATTCTCAGAAATCTAAAAATGATCCACATGACAAATGCCTTTCTAGTGTCAGCATAGTACTATGTCATGATATTTTAAATTTATGGCAGAATGCTGAAACTGATTCACTACAATCATGTAAATATCATCATTGCTTCCTCTGTTAGTGTATGTAGATTTGAACCACACATGTTTTTATGCAGTGTAATCCTCTATAATGTGTACTATAATTTCCATTCTATGGATTTATGTTTTTGCTAGGTGAAAATTGGACTTAGAGTCCTTACCCGCCCTGTTCCAGACCAATTACCAACAATTTATCGAACCTTGGGTGAGAATTTTAATGAAAGGGTCCTGCCTTCTATCATACATGAAACTCTCAAAGCTGTTGTTGCACAATATAATGCCAGTCAGCTCATCACTCAGAGAGAGGTAAATATTTATATAGCTTCTCTCCCATCTTTTGTCTGTGTAGTGTCTGGACTTGATTGTCTGCATGCTCATGTACTTCCTGGTTGGAATTTATATTGTATTGTATTAAATTCACTTGTGGATGAGTATTAAATTTTTAAGTGAAGTTACAACCACAGCGGTGGGACTAAAGGTTTCTGAAAATACCATTTTACAGGCTGTTAGTCGAGAAATACGGAAGATATTGACTGAAAGGGCCTCCCATTTTAACATTGCTTTGGATGATGTGTCAATCACAAGTTTGACGTTTGGGAAGGAATTTACTGCTGCAATTGAAGCCAAGCAGGTTGCTGCTCAAGAAGCTGAGAGAGCTAAATTTGTGGTAGAAAAAGCTGAACAAGAAAAGAAAAGTGCTGTTGTTAGAGCTCAGGTAAGAATAGTTGCCCTATATTTGCATTTAAGATGATTCTTAATAGTTCTGGAGGTGGATACCATGCTTTTAATGTTCTGAATTTCTACCAAACCATACACAAATGAAAGAAAAGAAGAAAATGGATGGATACGTTAAACACTTCAAATGATGAACTGTTACTTAAAGTTAGTTTTGAATTACATTAACACTAAAGAAGTAATTCCTTTCAATTTTGATGCCATAGTACTTTGCCAAGAGTTAACTCCTTCACTACTTTTTGACCCACAGGGTGAAGCTAAGAGCGCCCAGTTGATTGGTCAAGCTATTGCGAATAATCCTGCGTTTATCACCTTAAGGAAAATTGAAGCTGCAAGGGAAATTGCTCAAACAATATCAAATTCTGCTAATAAGGTTTACTTGAATTCCAATGATCTCTTGCTGAATCTTCAGGAGTTAAATTTGGAGCCCAGTGGGAAGAGATAGTTGAGTTGTGACACTGAATTTACTCAGCTATTTCACCCTCTTTCCTATTATCATTATTCATCTTCATTCACCTGCATGTGCCTCTTATCAACTGTCCAATATGAGATTCAGCATGACAAACTGATGGTCATTATCATTAAGGGTAGGGATGTTCAACCAGGTTTTATCTGCTTTCAGTGCTTCTGTTCTTAAATAGTTTCTATTCTTGCGGATGTCAAGGATGATATTGATTTATTTGGCCTTTGTGATTCTGTTTTTTTACCCCACTGTTGACTTAACACGTTCCCTCTATTATCTACCCCACTTCAATTATGAACAAAACTCATCCTGCGTTGTGTTAACGATGTAAAATATGTTGATAACTTGTATCACGAAGGATTTGTGAACCAAAACAATCAAAGGGAAATTAAGAAACGGTAATTCTTTGCCCTCTTAAGAGCATTGAACATCTCATTCTAAATTTCGAGATTTTATAATACTAATAATTATTATTATCCCTCTAAAGGAGAGGTTTCGTTTTTATCGGCATGTGTATAATATATGCTGAATTTAATTGATGATTAATTATAATTTTGATTATACTTTTCGTCACATGACTTAAGTTTATTACTTATTAAGTAGTGGTACCATGGTGTTTTTTTCTACCCGGGAACTGGAATGTTCAACTGCAGTTTATGAATCTGAGTAATGTTCAAACTTTTAATTATAGTTTGCAATAAAATAATAGGATTTTAGTGGTTAGGTTTTGGTGACATTTTGAAAATTTGGGGGAAACAGATCCCTTATGTTACTCAGTCTGCTCTTCAATGGTGATAAATGATGGACGTGTCTTTAATTATTTGCAAGTTAACCAAGATATCTTAACAATTGGCATCGTTGTGGCTAGTCTTCTAATTTAAAAGGGGTTTTAATGAGTTGGAAGATAGTACCATTTGAAAAGAAAAAAAAAGACCAAAATTGTTGTTCATTACATATAATTTTTTGGGAGAGGAATTACCAATGTACTATTTATAGTCAAATTCATTACACTTAATTTAATACTTACCAGTGTTTCAGTTTGAAATATATTTAAAAAATACAATAAGTATATCAAGAAGGAAATTACACGGATAAAAATTAGTATAATTATACTGTTGGTCAATAGACTGAACACACGATTTCAGACATTTAACAATTTTTACATAAGTTTAACCTTTAATTTCTGTAATTGTTATAATTAAGTTTTGACGCCAGTTTTTTTGAAACTTGCAAAAAAAAAAAATCCCAAATTTTCATAACTGAGACAAATAGATTGTTTTAACCTACAATTTGCTAACAAATTTATTAAAGAAAACATAACGTTGATAAAAACTCATTTCTTTTCTTGGTTTCTCATTTCTCCATTTCTCATTAGAATTGAAGCTCGAAACGAGGAGGATAGGTGGTTAATACGATACGACGTCGTGGAAGGGATGGTGGAGATGTTCTTCTTGACAGGAAGAAACCACCCGAACCTGCTTCAACAAAACCATCCCAATCTATTCCTTCTTTCTGGCCCTCCTTCTTCGTATTACCATTTCCTCTCTCTCTCTCTGCAACATATAACATTTTTTTTATCGACGAATGTTAATTGTTAGTATTTTGTTAGAAGTTTGATTCTTGTGTAACATAACATATGACTATTGTTTGAATTCTTAACAAATAAATGTTACGTTAATGTACAGTGGAAAAACTTCTCTGCTGTTCCAATTTGCATTCAATGTAGCTGCACTTCATTCCAAAACTAACGTCATTTTCATTTGCAACCGCCACGGGTTGGATTCCAAACCCCCCTTTCTTTCCCAGGTACCTCTTTTTTCTCTCCCTCTCATCTTCCCCATTCTCTATTCATTTCTGAAATCACCAAGGTTTTTCTGAATTTCAGGGTATTGATCCATCTTCCCATGTCTTCCACCGCATTCAAATGAAGTATTTCATCATTCTCTATTAGTTTTTTCTCATCCAGCTAATGCCTCATGTTGCTATTATTTCATAAAAATTTGTTGATTGTTTTCAGGTACGTTAATGATGATGAAGACATTAGGAAGTTTTTTGCTGCCTTCCATCTGTATGATACATTGCCTGCCGCTGTTGTTATTGATGATTTTGGAGATTTCTTTGACAACAAGTAATTTCCCCCCTTTTAACATTACATGAGTTATGATTTGGCTAAGTAATCTTAGCCATGGTTAATTGCTATCTAAAGTAAACATATTTGGTGCTCACATAGATATAAAGTGTTAGTAGCGAAGTTTGAACTCTTGTCCCTATAACGGCCACACCCCTTTTAACATACCACAAACTATGATTTGTCTACCTAATCTTAGCCGTGGTTAATCATGTTGTAAGGTCAACATAGTTGATATTGACATAGACATAAAGTGTCGGAAGCAGAGTGGTCCAAGAAGATAAATTATGAATCTCAACTGTTGAGTTAAGGGTTAATATTGTGCTTTATATTCTAAAGTGTATTCTTGCACTTCAGGCAAGTCTTTTCCATGAGCTATGAACCCTTTCTATGACTTAATGTGTTTGCATTTCATCTGTTTATGTGTTTTTTCTAATATTGAATTGTGATATGAAAAGGATATGTCAACAACGATATTCTAATCCTCGAGGACGGGAATTGGCCATGGTCAAGAGTCTAGCCTTGTGCCACAATGCAATTACCTTTGCAAAGTAAGCATGCATTTCTTTTGTTGAGAATGTGGGGTGGTTGCTATAGGTAACTGAAGTAAGTAATCTGTTTTAACTTGCATAATGCACTTAGTGATGATTGATGAGTTTTACTTTCTGTTCTGAATTATGTGCCAGTCAAAAAGGGTGTTGCAAGCTTCTCTTGTCAGACACTCATACTCACCAGGGAGACTCCCCAAGGTTTCACTTCATCTATAAGAAATGGATACATACCACTTTTACTATCAAAGGTTATTTAGCTCACTTATCCACTTGCACATTAAGATTCCATATCAGGCATTCAAAGGGAATGGGCTGTATAATTGCTTGTCACACACGTGCAAACATATACTGATATTTGTTAATTGTCATGGTATCCTATCTTACAGAAGGGGATGTATCTGGACAATTTGTTCTGAAAGATAGGAGCTACTCACGAACTGATAACACAGTTACCATTAAAGCTGCGAAGTACTCTATAGCGCTTCAATATCTGGTCTTTGATGGAATTGTCCAAGATCAATTAGAATAGAGATTTCCCTCTTCCCCATGTAATATTGATTCATTCATGTAACAATGTCATATATGATATTCATTGTCTGCTTCCATTTAATGTTGCATGCTTGTTTGGTTAATCACTGGAACTATCCAATGGATGATGTTTAAGTTGTACAACGTTTGAGAAACTTCAAACCCCAGTTGAAATGATAGATAAAAAAATAACTTTACATATTGACTACACTCCATCAACTTAACTTTTAAACAAACAGATCTTTACATTTGTGATAATCTCTAATGAATCTCAATGAATTTAAGGATTCAATTATTTATTTTTTAAGTTAATTTATTTTTAAGATTTATATTTTACACCACATTTTTGTGGTGCTGAATCAAATCTGTAATCAATAATTGATGCTTTTAAAAAAACATAGAACCGAAACCACTAAGAATCCAAATCTCCTGCATGCATCAAGCTTTAAATAAAGAATCTCCAGAAAGTATATTACGGCAAATAATGTTGTTACTACAATGATATGATATATCATTTCACCAGAAATAATAATATTATTATTATTATGCTATCTCCGACAAAGAGAATTAATATAATGAAAGGTACTGAAGCTTAGATACGAGTAAAAGAACTACTACTCGCTTATAATTTACTCAATGAAATGCTTATAAATTATTGTAATATTGGATAGCAGCCAACTAAATTTCCATGATAATTATTGTAAATACTAACATAAATTATATAACACGTACTTTTTAATGTATTTAAAACTAGATGAGTCATTAAATCGATAAAGATATCAATTATCGATTCAACTTAAAAACTTGGTAACAATGATATTTATCCAATAATGTGTTTAAAGAACATTTGGGAAATTGTTCTTGATTTTCTTAGTTTTCAAAGTAGGTGCATCCAACATATTTATAGGACTAAAGTGAAATTTGAATGAAATTTTTTTAAGTTTAACATTTATTTTTATAAAATATTAAATTCTTAAAAAATATATTTTTTTAAGTTCATCTTTTGAGCTTTTAAGGATGTAAAATCATTTATTAAATTATTAAAATTAATATTTTAACATTTTTTTCAATTGATATTAAAGTCAATTTATTTAATCTTTGTTGATATTAAAGTCAATTATTTAGTCAAAATTGATGAGTCTTTGATATAACTAATAACCATTAAGATTAAACTAATTAATTGAAATTAATAAGATTAAACAACCGATTATCATTCAAGGCTTTTAGTCTTTGGGTTTGGGTATATGATTTTGTTTTTTTTTTAGGAACTTCTTTGCACACTTACATTTCAACAACGAAGTTTCTTTTGTTTGTTTATTATTTGTATATTACATCATTGATGTCGTTCTATTTTCTCTTCATTGTAAAATAGACTTCTGTTTAGCAAAATAGAATTTTATTATGAAGATTAAAGGTGATTACGAGTGTGTTAGAGTTAATTGTGATAGTTTTTTCTTATCTATATAATCTCGTATTATTGTAATCTTAAATCATTTTCTTATTCCTTTAAGAGCTGAAACACTTATCTCTTATCCTTTTTTCATTTATGCATTTATAATGACCTACTTTACATTTTTAAAATTTTTAGAGGCTCTGCTCTAATTATGGAAATTGAGCTCCTCCTTCCTAAATATTTAAAAATATGCATAAATTTAATAAAAGACTTGTGTAAATTTATAGGCTTTTAAATCTTGGAAACCCTTGATATTGAAGACCCTATACAAAGAATCCGTTTACATAGGTTGCTCCACAGGCAAGTGTTGGACTTGTCTCAAATGTTGAGTTATTTCCAAATATTTAATACCGTAAACTTTACACTTTAAATGTCTTGGATGTGACACAATGTAATAAGATAAGTCTTACATCAACTAAAAATATGGCTAATATCTAGTTTATAGAACTTGAGACAAATCTTAACTCTTGAATTAGCTTTTAAATTGAGTTGGATCCGTCATTTTCAAATATGGACACCGTGTAATTATATATATATATATATATATGTATATGTATATGTATAATATTTTCATCTATTGTTAAATAGTTGTTGTTTGTTTAGGATTAAAAAATATGAAGCAAAATTAATTATAATATTTAATAAATACTTTTGCATTTTACAAAATTTAAGGAATACAAAAGGAAAAAGGGAGATGTCAACTTTAGGGGTGTTCATCAACCAATCCGGAGCACTAAAAACCGTTCAACCAATCTGAAAATAACCAAAACCGATTAAATCAAAAACTGAAAAACTAAAACCGTGAAAAAATCGCTTTTCATGGCCGGTTTGGTTCAGTTTTCGGTTCTACATGTGGAAACCGAACCGAACTGTAATTTTCACATGTTCTGCGCATTATTTTGTAATTTTTTCCACACTATATAATAATACTTATTTTTTAAAAATTTATACAAGTTAGAGGAATAAGGAGAAAACTAAAATATTGACGGCAACACTTAATTTTTAATATTTATATTGTATTTTTACATTGAACCTTATTTAAGTAGTACTTTATTTATTTTGTATTTGAGTTTAAATTGTTGAAAACTTGAGATGTTTTACTTATTAATGATTTGAGAACCTAAAATATTTTTTAAAATTGTTATAATTATAGTTTTCATTTGATTTTGCAAAAAAATATAAATTGAAAAAACCTGAATAAATCAAACCAATCCAATCCAAACCGTATTTGATTGGATTAAATTGTGTCATTTATTTCAACCGAACCAAACATAACTACAACTTAATAAAGTGATCGAATCAGGTGATATTTTATCTCAAAACCGAACCGATCCATACTATTGGCACTAACTTCTTGTCAAGTTAGATTTATAATTCTCTTCTTATAAGATTTAAAATTTGAGACTGAGTTTTTTTTTTCCAAAAAAACTTTATTGGAATAGCTAATCCTATCGATCACCGTATTGTTGATGTTTAACCTCGACCCGCTATTGCATTTTTTTGGAAGGTGTAAAGTATTATTTATAATTTTCTATTTTATTTTCTCTAATTTTAAATATAAAAATAATTAATTTCACACATATTAAAAATAATAATTAGATATAGTTATTTATATGAATATTATAAAAACTTCTTAACCTATACCCCTATCAATTATTATAAAAAAATTTAATTACCTTTAAAATATATTAAAAATTCAACTAAAATTTACTTATATTTATAAAAAAATATATATAAAGTTTCATAATAAGAAAAAGTCCTATTGCTACAAATTTCTGCTAACACTAAGGGGTTTGTTTAAATGTTAAGGTTGATAGTTTGACCAACTTAAAAAAAAAATGTTATTGTCTCTAATAACATAAAGTATCAATATCAACTTTTAAGTTTTTCGTTTTTATAACTCAGTTTGTTGAAGTACACACCAAACGAATCGTAAATATGAAATCAACGGTGTTATTGACATTTACCAAACATCCATAGAAATTTGACAGCGTGATTGTTTGTGATTTCCCTTTTAGTATGTTTCTGTATGGATTAAAGTGAAATAATAATGTGATAAATTTAGTATGTGAAAACAATCTGTATTGTTCTTATTTTTAGTAATTTTTGTGAGTTGAAGAAGGAACACATGCCAAATCCATTTATTTTTTCTTCTGAAATACTCCTCCAATGACTCAGCCATGTCTGCACATGTCACAATCACACAAACAATGTTGCCAAACATAACCTACTTCTCTTAGCATAATTTTTTCCCACTTACAAAGGTAAGCCAGACATAATACAACAACAAATTTAACTTAAATGTTTAATATATTTAGTTCTTCATCTTTTCTTTTTTGTTTAATTCATAATGTGAATCAGGGTTAACTCATCCATAAGATCTTTGTATCAGACTCACAAAAAAATGGCCCCATTTTTTATTAAATAATCATAAAAACCTTTAATTAAAAATAAAACTAAACATATTATATTTTTTTTGATTTCTTTATTCTTAATTAAAGATACCAGGATTATTTCGTGTCTTTTCATTTATCTTTTAATAATATTTTTTATGTTTAGTTATTATTTTTACTTGAGGTCTCATTCAAATAACTTTTAATGTTTTTTTCTTCCGTGTCCATTTTATTCTTTTTACTTACTTTAACTCTACCATATTCTAGTTTTTAATTCTCAACAAAGATCAATTATGTCTCTTAAAAAATTGAATGAATTATTTTTATTGTCATAAATTAATTATGATACATTAACAAATAATTTCACATCACAAATAGCTTAAAAAATAAAATTTAAGCTCAAAAATAAATTTAAATATATTTTTAAAAAATATTTCACTTAACTTAATAACCGTATTTTAAGAATTTCCTTACGCTTCTGTATAACTAGGGCCACCATTGATGTAGACAACAAAGTTCTATATCAACTAGATAACACAGTACTCTTTTTGTTGTTATTACCCAATATTTCTAAAAAATATCAATACATGATCATTTAAACAACAAACAATAAAATTATGGTACATGTTGAGCAACTTGTCTGTAATAAAATATTTCAAAATAATTTTTATAGTATTATTGCCACAAAATAATATTTCTCATTATAATATAATAACTATGATATTTATAAAAAAATAATGATAAATATTTATAATTATTATATTACAACAGAAAATATTTATAATAATAATAATAATAACATTTTTATATGCATTAGAGATTATACTAATAATATATCCAGATGAATTAATTTTCCCGGTCTAAAGTTAAAACATAAATATTCAAGATAAGTAACACGCTTCATCATCACTTAATTAATTTATTGAAATTGTGATAAAATATAGCAGAAAGATAATGACAGTAAATTAAAATTAGACGAAGTTTAAATTACTTAAACTTCAATAGCAATGAAGTATATATAATATATATGACTTCGCACAGAGCTTATTAAAAATCATAAAAATACTAAAAAATGAACTATTGTTTCCAAAAGGAAACAAAAATCCGATAATAATTATGAGAATAGTTTTGATCACAAAAAATGCTAATAATTATCAGAAGAAATGGAGATATTAACAAAGAAAATTACAAATCCATAAACAAATAAAATAAATAAAGGAATAAAATGGAAGGTGAGGACATCACATTCACATTCACCCGGTCAGTTCCTTGAAGAAAACGCATCAAAGCCGATTGGTTTGGGTTCGGAGTGAGGTTCGGTTTAGACTTTTTTTTACTACTTATTTAATTATATATATCTCGATCGGAGTTAAAATAATCGTTCGTTTAAACTTATTTTAAGAGAAAATATTTTTTAATTTTAAAAAAAATGCTTATTTTAAATTTTGATATGTTTGTTTAAAATTTTAATACAACAAATAGAAACTGAAAATAAACAGATTTTTATTTATTTTAAAAAACAATTTTAATATGCTTATAAGTGTTCTTTTAAAAAAATTTAAAAATAAGTTTAAAAAAACTGACCGATTATATTTAAATTCGAAACATTTATATTATAATAAAGTTAATTTTTTTTAATATTTTTGATGTGTTATTGTTCGTTCGATTTGGACTTCGAAGAGCTAAGATAAGCACTTGCTTCGCTTTACCCTCCATCACCCGCCACTACAAAAGTATAACCCCACTTCCAAGTTCTAACCTTTTTCTCTTTCTCTCTCTCTCAATTCTCCCACTTCCTTAGAGAAAGTTCTCTTTTTCTTCTTCTTCCTTCTGCCTCTCAAGTTGCTATGATATAGGAAAATTCAATCAAAATAGCCAACACTATAACACAACAACAATCATGGTTAGTATTAAATTATCAATACCCTACATTCAATGCAAATATGTAATATCCAACCACCCTCACAAATACACAACATGTGTGTGTGTGTGTTTATATTTTAATTTCTCTTAAATTATCCCTTTTGATGATTTTTTTAATGATTGTGTTCAATTATTGACCAATTGACACTTGTGTGTCTGTTTTGGTTACTGGGTCGATGGGATCAGGGAGGTTTCAATGATGATGAAGAAGGTGTTATGGGAGAAAAGGAAGAAGAAAACAAGTGGCCTTCATGGTTGAAACCACTTCTCAAAACAAGTTTCTTTGTTCACTGCAAAGTCCACGCAGATTCCCACAAGAGTGAATGTAATATGTATTGCTTGGACTGTATCAATGGTGCCCTTTGTTCAGCATGTTTGGCTTCCCACAAAGAACACAGAACAATTCAGGTACGAGATTTTGGTCTTTTTTTTTTCATAAAAAAAATCATAACTTGATTGTGTTTTTGGGATCCATGACTTAATTTGATTCCAAAGGGTCAAACATCAAGGATTTGGGTGTCTGTAACATGATTTTGTATGCATTTTTTATGACTTAAGATCCAATAATCCCTTCTTGATCGGTTCTAAAAATATCTGTCTATTTTTTGTATTGGTTTCATCGGTTACACGTGCCATTCAATGCAGAATTTGCAAACACCATGAGTCATAGTTGAGTTGCAAATTTGCACTTTGATTATTATTATTATTATAATTATTATTCCCGATTGAGAAAAAAATAAATTGGGCCATTCAATTATTGTCCATTGGTTCTGCTTTGATAGATAAATGTTTTTTATTTTATGAGTTTTGGTATTTTTCTTTCAGCTAGAATAAATAAATAATGTGGTTATCATCATCTGATGACAATTTTTTTTATATATTTTCTGTTTAAAATTGATATAATTTTCAAAGATAAGGAGGTCATCATACCATGATGTGATAAGGGTGTCTGAGATACAGAAATTTCTGGAGATAACAGGGGTCCAAACTTACATTATAAACAGTGCCAAAATTGTGTTCTTGAATGAAAGGCCTCAACCTAGGCCTGGAAAAGGGGTCACCAATACCTGCCAAGTCTGTGAGCGCAGCCTTCTTGATTCCTTCAGCTTCTGCTCTCTTGGTTGCAAGGTATATTTTTAGATTAACCCAAATTTTCATCTGTTTGCTGCATTTTTAATTTCCCCTCCATTTTAACTACTCTATGGAAAATATCCTCAAGTACATCTTTGAATTACATTGGTTAAAAATATGGTGAATTTTGATTACCTAAGATGTGTTTGGTTTCAAAAAAATGTCTTTTATTCCATTTTCTGGCTTCGTTTTTAATTATAGAATTGTTACTTCATTTCTTTGTTTTTCAGAATTTGTTCAGAAAAGTAAAAAATAAAATGGTCATTTTCAGTGTTTCTTGTACTAATTTTGGGAATACGAAAAAACAATATAACGAAAGGAATGTAAATAGAAAACGTTTACAGAAACCAAAAGGTTTAGAAATATTGTATGTAAAAGTATAACCTTTGTGAGTTGTAAGTGCCTCAAACTTCTTTCTGTATAAAGCATGGAACTAACATTATAGTTGTACTTTTTCATGTTTACTTTGAAAAAGTAAGCAAAAATGATGATGAGAACAAGTGGATACTAATACAAGTGACCTCTACAACTTTTGAATTTTCGTCTCAGATTGTTGGAACCTCCAAGAAATTCCGGAAGAAGAAAATGTTAGGTGAGACAGATGGGTCTGATGGTGAAGAATCAGTGAATGGCATTAGCAATGGAAGTGGCAGAAACAACAAAATCCAAAGCTTTACACCTTCAACACCACCACCAACAACATTGAATTACAGAACTGCCAAGAGGAGAAAAGGGATTCCCCACAGATCACCAATGGGGGGAGGGCTTATTATAGAATACTAATGTTATATAGTGGTTTTTAAGTTAGTTACTTAACAATCAATATTTATACCAAAAGATATAGCACTTGTTGCCACTTTCTTAAGTGGCTTCCCTAGAAGATATACTTTATCATCTGGGCATAATACTGGTATCGGTATCCATATGTAACCTGCAGTGTCTGGTACCCTCAACTGCTTCTTATTTTAAGTAGTTGCTGCAATACCTGAGCCCTGGTCTCTGAGGCCGGTGTTGGAAACTACTGTTCTATGTATCTTGTACAGGACAAAAAAATAGGAAGAAAAATTATGTCAAAAAGCAAGTAATAAATGTAACATAGAGTGGAGAGTACTTTATGTTGGTGTAAGAATGACATTCATGTGCTGGTATGTGATGCTAAAATGTACATAGTGGTTTGTAGAAAGGAATTGTATAGCATCAAATTATTAGACAATAAAATGTTATGATGGGTATTAATTATATATTCTCTTTATCCTTTTGAAGTTAAAAAGTATGTTGTCTGGTTTGGATGGTGGACGAGTGGTGCGAAAATTAGTTGGCTTTTGCTTCTCTTTTCTGCCTTTGGAGTTGGCATTGAGATTGAGTTAATGAAATTTCTTAGATTTTTTTATTTATATGATTTGATGTCTGTAAGTAATTACCAAACAAGCAAATGGTGAATGTTTCCCCTATGTTAGGTTTCCTGTTAGGGAAAGGAAACCTTACATTTCCCATTTTACTGTCAACAAATGAGAGTCAAATGTTTAGGTTGGGGATTAAAAATCTAAAGCTGTTCATTTTTTGTTTGATACGATTTAAAGCTTCATCAAACATGTGACCTTTGTAGGAAAAAATATAGGCAATCATTAATTAGCTACAGGACAAGGACCAAATATAAATTATGAAACTTTAACCCCCTAAAGTAAGATCTATTTTATTTTATTTCAAACTAAAGATATTCTCTGATCCGACTTCAAATTAGTAATAGATTATATGATTATACATTTTTACACTTTAAGCGAAATTAAATGTGTTATTATAAAAATATAATTTATTGATAAATTGTAAAAACGCAACATAGCTTCTCTTGGATCCATAAAACTATGGCTGATTTTGATTTTCCAAATTTGAATTGACTCAATTGATTCTCTTTACTTTTTAAATTTGTCAAATTTTATTATCTTTAAGATATTTGTCTTCTATTTGAAATTATTGAATTCTCAAAAACAAATTATATAAAACCTTAACAATTTGAACTAATTAAATTGTTTTATACTTAACATCAAATTTAAGATTTTTATACAACACTCGCAAGCTATTATGTCAAACCCATAATAAAATTTGAAATTCTTAACAATTGATTGTGTCTCAATTGATAACGTAGGTTAAGATTGTAGGAAGAGTTTCAGATTTGATCCCCACCAAACATATTTATCGGGAGGAACGATGAACTTTAATTGTAATTAAGAATTATTTTTGGATGAAGATACCTATGGTCAACACATCTACTACTATGTTACATTCTCTAAGTCACAAAACCCTAACCCTAACATCGAAAAGGCTCAATGTCAATGTCAAGCTAATGCCATTGATGGTGGTAGCAACTACCTCCTCAAAGATGTCAAATCTTGTGAGGAGATGTAGGAGAAAAACTTTTTAGTTCCAAAGATAGAAAAGAAGGAATAATACGAACTTAAAAGTATTCAATCAAACCCTAATCAAGTAAAAACAATTGAGAATTTTGGAAAAAAGATTTGGCTATGAAAATTGAGACTTTTGTGGGTTTGGATTTTTGATGAAAATGAGATGGGGGTGATGAGTGGAGGTAAAAACCTTTCAAAGAGAAAAAACATTCTTTACATATTAATTTTCAAACGTTAAAAAATATTATACATTAGTTGATAAATTAAGACAGTATGACTTACCCTGTAACAAGGTTCCACGTGTCGAGTCCATTTGTTAATTAATATGAAGGACCAATTTTTTAAAAAAGGCACAGTAATATATATTTAACTTAAGCACTAACGTGCAAAACAAAAACAAAAATCTAGAGACTGAAATACTAATTTTAATAATAGGGAACTAAAATACAACACATTCACAAACTCATAATTATTATTCCAGAACTTGAAATGAATCCACATAATTAACAATTGTGTGCTGTAATTCATAGCAAAATGAGACCCTTTTCTTTTTCACGTGAAGGGGCTGGTGACAATCATATTTATGCACATAAAGGAAAAACATAACTAAAGGGATATAAACTATCAACACTAAATTCTTTAACAAAGTAGAACTAGTACGTTACCCATAACCATACGACAATTAATATAACCACATCACGTGTAAACATATAGAATATATAACATTCACCATATCTTCTTATCAAACTTTTCTATTTATTTACTTTTATAAACTATTCATCTTTTTTAAAAAATACATTCACCACATTAAAAACCCTAAAAGAATCTATTTTATAAGAATAAACTGACGAGATTTACAGAATCTAAATTCATGAGATATGTAGACAAAGTTGGTACATTCTATTTAAGATTTTGTTGAAATTTAAATATATTACAATTCTAAAGTGACTTTTAGTGAAAAATCAATATTTATTGTGACATCCCCGGGCCTTTGAGGGCGGGAAGTGATCGTCGGTGCATAGACACAGACAACGAACAACTTCCAACGCGAAATATGACATCTCGGGGGATTGTTAGTACAAGGAAACGGTTCCTGGCAGACTTTCAATAACCGAATAGATATCAAAATGAGAGGGATCCAGAGACTGTATAAGTATAAGACTATACAGTTAGCTTAAAAGAATTAATTCGTACTACATATACCAAAAAATACATTTGCTTTTCAGTAATTCATTACTTAAGCGTATTTAACTTGAATAAATTCTGGGTTCCGAAAACTTGTGTGACTGATGAGAAAACACA
The DNA here is from genome assembly GCA_037962975.1 of Clitoria ternatea. Taxonomy (NCBI): domain Eukaryota; kingdom Viridiplantae; phylum Streptophyta; class Magnoliopsida; order Fabales; family Fabaceae; genus Clitoria; species Clitoria ternatea. The sequence goes on from CM075676.1 coordinate 69,412,861, forward strand.
CTGAAAAATTAATGTGTTTTAATTTCAAAACGAACAATAAAACTCCAAACATGATACATAAATAAATCGTAAATTAATGATGACAAACTTATTGTTTGTAACATAGTTTGTTCTCGGATTTCTTGTTTGTTCTTGAATTTCTCCTTTTGTGAGATCCTGTGTGAGTCATGGCAATATCTTTGCCTTCGATTTATAAGATTCTCTCACACGGAAATGTATCAAAACTGCTTCAATATAAATCATAAAGTGGCATGCACACGTGGATACGTACTAACATTATTACCACGGTGAGTCAAGTGACGGTAAAAAGTAAGAGTAATTTTTTTTTATGACATAAACGTAAGAATAAAATTAGTATGTGTGTAATAGAGAGAGGTGTATGCATGACACAACAGAATTAAAAACAGGAAAAATAAGCGAACTGGTAAAGGAATATTTGATTCTATCAATTAAAAAATGGGGTTATCTAGTATATACAAAATTGTATATGATAAGAAATAAAATTAAATAAATATTTTTATTTAAAATCATTATATCCACTTACCGCAATTTCTAAAAATTCTTCATATAATTTTTAATTTCTTATCTTACAGATTTGAGAAACAACCCTAAAAAAACACAACAAATGAGAAGCATCCACTTCTTCATGTTAAACATTTTTTCTTAAGCAACATAAGCATCCACTTGCTTCTTTTATGTTAAGGCTGGCCTTGACTATATAGGCAGGATTAAACAGAAATTTACACATTTTTCATATCATAATAGAGTTAAATCTCAACCAGAGTTTTGTTTTTATTGTAATTTAATATTTGTGTTGAAAATTTGGTATGTATTCTAATAAAAATAATCTTTTTCTAATGATTTGAACTTGGTTACAAATATTAAAGTTTACAAAACTCATATCAATATAGTTTAAGTTGTAAAAAATTTCTCAATCAGAATTTAATGCAACTAAATATATCCTTGAAGGTGATATTATAAGTAACGTTGTAAAAATTATTTGTATCCCTTTTACAACTAATAAAAATTTCTTATTACATAAATCTAAAATACACCTGAAAGTATAAAATTGTAAACAAATTGTTCTACAAATATATATAGAAGTTGAAGGTAGAGATGTTGACGTATAACATGTCGTTTTATATCAGGGCAAAATCTTACCGGTATTACCGGTAAGGCAAACTAATCTACGGTCTATGTGGAATGTACCCCACATAAATTTTACAACTTTTCATGTCTCCTTCCGTAATTTTAATTTCTTTAAAATTTAATTTAAAAATATAATTAATACTAATTTTAATTTATTTATAATTTTTTAAATAGTATTTAATATTCTAATGAAATTCTCATAATATATTATTAAACTAATATTTAATACAATTGTCTTAAGTCGTTAAAACCACTCATATTTCAAAATAAATCTATTAAAGATAAAAGTAATGAAATAATTGCGTACACTAATTTTGTAAAAAAACATATACCTTTTTGAATTTTAAGAGTTGATTAAAAGTTTTTTATTTGTTTCTAAATATGATAAAAATATCAATATAATAATCTAAATGCGTGTTTTTTAAAATTATAATGTAATATTCTGATTAAATAAATTTTAAATAAATTAAGTATAATAATATTTTATTAGTGTACAAAAATTAGAGTATTATAATTAACATAGTTTATTTTCTTATTATGCCCTCTCAAATTGAACAATAATATACATGATGATTGCCCATCACCTTCCTTTGTGCCTCTTCCAATCATTTCCTGCCACGTGCCTCCAATTATTGCATATTGATTATTCCTTGGCGTTTTCAGCCATTAATTTATCCCTTAATCAAATTAAAACAAAATATATACACGAATATGATGCTGAATATCGCCCATCTTTGTTTTAAAAATCGAATCGGTGATCGAATTGGTGAAGACACTAGTTCACAGTTCAATAGTTCAACTGTGGTTAAATCGTGATCGAACTAGTGATAATAAAATATATATTTTAATATAATATAATATAATTATTGATATGTTAATAATAAATTATATTCAAATAGTTTTTATTTAATTTAAAAATACTTTTTAATTGATTTTTTTAAAATAGCCCAAAAAAGCAAAAAAAACAAAAAATAATAATTTTAAAACTATGACCGGGTCAACCGGTTTTCAATACTGGTTTTCAATACCATTTTGACCAGTTTTGGCCGGTTATTGACAAGTTTTAACCGGTTGAATCCGCTGATTTTTTTTTGACCGAACCGATACCCTGACTGGTTCCCGATCCAACCGGTCAAACCGACTGGTCCGGTTCAAATTTTATAACCTTGCTCATGATATAGGACTAGGGCTTTTATTTTTATAAGTAATTTTTAGAATGATACTAACAGAGTTTTTGTCTATTAAAATTTAATTTATCTTCATTTTCTTAGATTTTAAATTGAGATGATGTATATTTTCCTTTGTAATAAAAAAAGAATTTCATATCATATAAAATAAAAAAAATATTAACCAGTGTCCTAAGTGTATTGATTAAAAAGTTAAAGCAAATTTTTTTTATTTAAATACACAGTTAAAATTTACTCACCCCAATTTTTTAAATTCTTCATATGATTTTCAATAAAAATATTCTGTTTTTTTTGGTTAACATAGATCTTAAAGTAAATTAAATACCTTGTTGGTAGAAAATTCTCCCACCTTAGTTCAAATATATTTTTCTTTTGATATTATATAGACTTGAATCGAAGGTAATTATCACGAGGGACATAACTTTCCTATTAACAAGTACTTTTTTTTTAAAATAATGGTAAAGGGAGGAAGAAGTATGGGATCCAAGTTTAAAATCTTCTCTCACCACTTTATGTTTATAGAAAATCTAATACATTTTTTAATTGGAAATAGTTCTCATTTAAACTTAAATATGAACATCTAATTTATGATAATTGGTGGGTATGTATTAAACCTTTGTCTACATATTTTTTTTCTTGTTTTTAAATGTAATTCTAAACTTTTTTTAATATCATTTTTGTACTATATTCGGTTAACTAAGACAATCATTTATAACGGACCATCTTACTCAACTAAAAATACTAATTAAAGTTATAAAATTGTGAACTATTATTATTATACAAAAAAACAATGGTGGATCATAACATACATAATGGTTGTTTACATAGTTAAACAATGTTTTTATCAAATAAACAAGATACACAAATTCCCACTACATATTATAAGTTTAACCAAACTTCATGAAACAACTATATTGTCCTAACGACAGTTCATATCAGAATCTTACTCTTACATCTGTCTCCTTTTATGTCACTGTCAATCCTTCTTCCACAGGAATCGACTTTGTAACAAGAATTTTTTTTATTATACTTTCACTTTAACAAGAGTTTTTCATGTGTTGAAAATATTGTTATTAAAATCGGATTAAATTAGTTAGTCCAACTAGTTATAATGCTAACCGACTAATTAATTGTTAGGGGTCAATTTTTTTATCATTTCTTATTCAATTACAATTTCATCGCCCACTACGATTTATTTAAGAAATAGTTTGGTGATGTGCAAAGACTTTTTGATAGATAGAAAAGTAGTAATGATAAATTATTGAAGATGATGGTGGGGGACAAAGAATGTGACTGAGGCCTATGAGATTTTGGAAGAATAGTTGGATTAATGTTTATCAAGTTTGTAGTCAAACTGAATGTAGAACCACATAACAAAACTCATCTTCGCGACGCAATTATGCCATTGCCTTCTTTACTTTCCTAGAGGATCGGTTAAATTTTAATTTACGGATTAGGGTTTTAAAATAGAGTTTGAAAAATTTTATAGTTAAACGAAGTTTTGAAACTATACAAAGAATTAATATTAACATTTATATTTTTTATTTTCATAACTCTGGTTCTTTAACTGTATACTAAACACACATTTAATCTTCGTATATAAATTAAAATAACTTTTTTTAGTTTTTAGTAAAGCACATAAATATCCAATGACACTCTTCTTAAGGACGTTCTTCTGTTTTGGTTTTTGTCCATTTTTTCAATGTGTGTCAATGGGGGGTTTGGGTTCCTCTTCTTGTTCATTACATTTACTAGTGTTTTTCTTTTTTTGGTAATTTCTAAGTTAACTTTAATCAAATTTTGATACGTACATAAGTTTATCTGATAATATACATACTAATTAAATTGTGACACGTCACATAAAGATTAATTTACATAAATTTAAGAGATATAGACTAATAAATATACTTAACTTGTAATACGAATCCCTATTATTCTTTTAGTGTACTACTTTATTTTTACTTCTTTTTCTATTTATAATTTATAATATTGTTGCATTTCTTACACGTTTTTTACACTATTTTAAAATCAGCTATAAATTAAATATGTTTTTGAATAATTAAAACTTGGAAACATTTCATTTTTGGAAGTTGAATTTAAAAAAATGATTTTCCAAATTTCAATTTATGAGATATTAAAAAAACAAATTTAGTTTTTTTAAAAAAACTAAAATCATATAGAAAAAACAGTGGTAACAAAAATTAAAAATTTGGTGTGTTATTTCACCAAGTTTATAAAGTAACGAGATAATTGATAATAAAATATGTATATAACCTATAAGAAGATAAGTATTTTAAGTATAAAATTATACAAAAAAAAATTAGTGGTGTTAATGTATTTAGGTGGCCCAACATGTGCCCGTGTGAAGAAAACAAATATTGCGAGCCCAACAGTAGAATCCAGACCCAATGGAAATATGAAACAGCACTGTGTTTTCACTTTTCAGTCCCAAAAAAACAGAGTTTAAACCCTTTTTCTTATGACAGTGAATTGGAAAGGGAACCGAGTGAGAAGTTGATTTTGGTTTGGAGGAAGTGAGGATTTGTTCAGAATTGAAAGTGTTTGATAAATTATTTCAATGAGAGATATCTGCAGAAACTTCCAGCGAGGCAGGTTATTTCTTCAATTCCCCTTTCAATTTCAACTTTCGATTATGAAGATATTTTTCTTTTCTTTCTATTCATTCTTCAGTATTTGTTTTCCTTGTGGCTTTTCTGGTGCTTCAATGGAATTTGGATTCTCAACCATCGGTGTTTTATAACAACAATAAGAACCTAACTTGTGCATTATACACGTTTCAAAGATGCTATAGACCCATGTTATTGAACTTGTTTATCTATCAGTTTACAGTATTAAAAAGTTTAAAAAAAATATGTTTTTGATTGCTGGGTGTGTGGTTTCATGTTTCAGCTGTCAATATGGAGGCAGGTGTAGATATCTACATGTACAACAACAACAACAACAGCGAAAATCCAATGTTCATGGCTTTGGAGGACAGAACAGTGCTTACCAACAGCAAAATTCAAATCCTTTTGGATTTGGGTCTCATGTTGGCTCTGCCTCTCAACCTCACCAAAAGACCAATCCCTTTGGTTTTGGGGGCATGCAGAACAACTCCCAGTTAAATGGGCCCCCTCATTCTGACTTCAAATCAAACCAATTCAAGGTTCTTGCTTCGTACTCTTTTCCCATATGATGTGAAGGTTTATTTTTATTTTATTATTTTTAATTAGGCATTGTGATTTATACTAATTTAACATATGAAGGCAGCACTTTGATATTAAGGAGTGTTTTTTTTAAGAGATTTTGTTGCTATTTAGTTTCCTTTTCTCTGTTGGTAAAAACAATCTGTTTATTTGCTCTTAATATTGATGATTTACTTCTGAACCAGCCTTTTGAAAACAAATGGAATCGACAGTCGTCCAAACCCCAGAATGTTGGTTTACGTCAATCTGATAACAACTCCCAGCCGGTGAATCATAAGTAAGTATTTATCAACCCCTTCTCAATTAAATAAGCCAGCAATAGAAAAATTTGAGTCACTATTTTATTTCTCTTCAGCTTTCTGGTTGCCATCTCCTGCACTTTCCCCTGCAATAGAAAAATATGTATATGTATATTCAATAAAATGATTGTTCCATTATAGTAATTTTGCATCTATGTTACCTATAAATGTTTGTGGCTGATGCCTTATTTAACTTGTGTGTTTTGCATGAGATTAATTGACTTCCTTAACTTGGTTGATGTGACTGCAGATGCACAGATCCTGAGGTTTGCAAGCGCCAGATTGCAGAAGATTTTGAGCAAGAGAAACCACTTTGGATACTTACATGCTATGGTCATTGCAAAGGGTACTCTTCATTTTAGATATGGTGGTTTGAATTTGAAAACATTAATCAAATTTGTCACTGTAAATAATGTTTAATCATGGAGGTGGGTGCTATTTTAGTACCTAATGCAGATTGTACACAGCAGCCCGTGTAGAAAACGATCCATATTCTTTGAAACTATACTATTGGACTATGTACCAAAGGATTTTGTCAACTTATTCTTGCATTCATCCTTCACATGCAACACTGATAAACTGACCAATAATCATTGTACAACTCCTTAGTCTGGAGTCTGAAAATCATTCCCAAAGCTGCTGTCTAAATGAATGAGATTTTTCGTAGGAGCAATTTTCATTTGAATTAAAAGCTTTAGGTGTTACGAACTTGCATGGAAGGTTCACATGCACAATATCACTTATTATTTAAATTTCAACAAACTGCAGTTGAACCTTTCTAATTACTGATGAATTATGCCACTGGAATACACCAGCTAAATAAACCTGACAACATAACCTCAAGGATTTGGACATAAATGTTATACTTAAAAGTTAAAAGATCCTAGTCTACTTTCCATTCTTGAAAGCAAATTTCTTTAGAGAACCTTAACCAGTTCACTGATAGGAAAGCTAAGTATAGATTTTGACTTTTATGCAGTGCTCCTTGTGACATTGTTGGTGATATTAGCTATGAAGAATTGAGAGCAGAAGCTTATGAGGATGCTAAGCGTGGGATGAGCTTGCAATCAATAGTAAGAAACCGGATCTAATATGCTTACAGTTCAAGAGAGTTACTACTTGTGAGTTGTGATATTAACAGAGATTGGATACCTATTTTTATTCCCTTTGTTTCTCTGTTTTCTTCCCCCCATCCTTCGTTTAGAAGATACCCTATTCTCTAACTAGTTGTATACTTCATTTTACTTAAAAAAAGGTTTCATTTTGATTTTGACATTTCCTATTACTGAGAAATCCCCCTTATGATGTCTTTGTATTGGTGTTTGAAGCTAAAAGGTTACAGTTGTCTTCAACTATTGTATTCTTGTGTATCATGAAAATATGATGTTGCAGGTTGAGAAAGAGAGAAATATACTGAAGTCCAAGTTAGTTGAGTTCCAGAAACTGCTTTCTGAGCCTTATAAAGTACCACTAAACTCTTCTTTTGGGAGTCAAAAAAACCAATCCATTGGAGCCAATGCAAATCCGTTTTCAGTACCTACTCAAAATAATGGTCCTTTGTCAGTATCAAGCTTTAGCCAACTGGGTGCTTCATTGAATGTTGGTTTTGAAAGGTAATAAATGATCGGTTGAAAAATTTTCTTCATTCTCATTTCTCAGTTGCTTGGGGTTTGAAAATGACTACAATCAAGTAAAATCCAAAAGTTAATTAACAGAGAATATGATATGATCCCGTGGACTATGGGTTGCACTCTATAAGACATTGATGAGGTCTGATTGTTTGTGCATTCCATTACATCTTTTCTGGCATCCCTTTCTCTAGAACCCCTATTGCATTTTTTTTTTTTCCCGGAGATTGTGGTGTAATTTTCCAGAGAAAAAGGGTATAGTTTCTTAGAAAGCTAATAAGACTTGGTCAGATATCAGTTGTAAATTCTGTAGAATGACTCACATCTTGAGAATTTGGTGTTTGAAATCAATCATTCCAATAATGGCTAAGTGGTTAGGATGATATTCCCCCCTGAATCTTGTTTCCTTCGCGTTTGGGTGATTCAAAGCATGGTATGTACTGTGTAGTACTAGAATGGGAAAGATGCAATTCTGCAGTCAATGCTTTCCATGTATTGATTTGTATTTTGTCTTGTACTTCCCTTTTCTCTGCAAATAATTTTTATTTCTATGCCTACTCTTGGTCTAATCCGTGTGGAACTCTACTGTTAGGCCCTCGTCACTTGGAAACACACTGCCACAGCTTAATCCCTTTGGAAATGGAGGTATATATTTGGTGCAGTTTGGGTAGAGGGATGATTATATATGTCTTTTGTTTTTCTTGCCTATATATGTCTGATTGTCAATGTTCCAACACAGCAAACTTAAACAGCAGCGGCATCTCTAGTGCTCAAAGTCTCTTTTCTAAACCTGTGGAGTTGAACATGTTTCCGGCTGCAACCTCTCAGCACACGTCCATGGCCTTCAATGACTCTGGTCCGACCACAATGTTTCAAACAACACCGGATGTTCAGTTGTAAGTTCATGATCACAAGAGTTTAACTTTCTAAAATCTAGTTGTCCCCATTTAACCAATTTCCAATCTCATTCATAGAAAAATTAGTTCAACTTTCTATAATATTACCAGGCACAATGTTTCAGGCAAGATAGGATTAATAAATATGACATAGATTATAGCCCAGCCAATCAACATCTAGTGTTTTCACTGGAGACATTTCAGCCTGTTGCATCTTCAGTTTTGTCATGCATTTCAATATGAAGCAAATATCATGATGCTATTGGATAATTCAATTTTATGTATCTCCCTTTTAACTGTTCTTTTTAACACCATAGTCCCAATATCTGTGACCTAGTTGTAAGTTTTGAAATGATTATGATAAATTTTTAGTGAATTAAGAAATGATTATAATAAATTTTAGTTAATCAAGCTCAAGAAATCATTCTAATATTTTGGGTAAGAAGTTGAACCTATAGTAATTGTTTTGGTTTGGATGAAGTTGGCTGCATCATTCTCTAGTCATATGTTACAGCTTATAGATTTGAAAGATTTGTAAGTACTAAATAGTGAAGCTTGAAGGAGTTGGATCTTCTGTTAACTTTATCTTTGCTTGACAATGGCACCAGTTTATCTTAGTATTTGAATCTTCTTGTAAACTTCACCTTTGGTAATGCAATTATCTGAGGTTATCTTGATAGAATTTGAAGAAGTTTCCTTCTGCGTCTGTTTCTGCAGAAACAAGTCCCAAGTGGAGAATGTGTCTGGAGATGTCAGTATTTGGTTAAAAGAGAAATGGAATCCCGGAGAGGTAATAGTCTTCTGCTGTGCCTAACTATTAATTAATGTTGGCAAAAATTGTCCCCAAGACATTTTATTTTCATTCCCAAAACAGAACCAGGATGAACAAAATCCCCCTTAGCACAGATGCGCAATCAACCACAGTAATCTCTTGGTTTTTCCATGTGTTAAAAACCACCTATATTTTCATCTATGAGCAATAAAATTTGGCAGATTTTGATTTACTTTTTGTTGACCATGTTCTAAAATTTAGTTAGATATCTTTTTAGTTCCTATAAAAGAAGAGTCTTCTGGTTTCATTGCTGTAATTTTTTTCCCCTTGTACATCCAACTTGTATCAAATGTTTTATTTTTAGTTTCTGTTGTTAAGTTCAACTCATGTTGACCTGACTAACGGAACCACACATAAGCATGTCAACATGATTTTTGTTAAAGTCATGTAAATAAGTTAATTTGTAATGCTATTAATCGTGTCAGCATTTAATGAATTTAACTTAATAGTGGATATTAAAAAGATATTTGATAAGTTGGATGTAATTTTATTTAACAGAGACCAAACATATAAAGTACTTGGGTGTGATTATATGCCAACAAATTATTTTGTTTTTCCTTTTTCCGTCAATAATTTTTGTTGCTGTTTTCATTTTATTTTATTTGCTGTGTCTGTTTGGCAGATTCCGGAAGAAGCTCCTCCCGATGCATTTGTGCGGTAGACATTTGTATATTGGTACCAGAAACATACACTAGTTTGGGTCTTGAATTCATAAATTATGAAGATCTTAAAAGTTTTGTAACTTATTCCCACATAAAAAAAAGTGCCATATGTGACATGTATTCTTGTAAAATGACAGTAATTATGCGCTTGTAGAAAAAGGGAAAATCCAAATTCAAATCCACATGATACATGTTTGAAATATATGACCTTTCTTTTTGTTATTTTGGGAGTATTTTTGTTGCCTTATTTAATCGATTTGATCAAAATTTTATATACTAGAGTTTAATATTTATAGTTGAAATGAGAATTTTGATTAATAGGATGTATTTAATTTGCCAATATAAATAATGCAGTTACAAATTAAATTGAAGATTAAATAATTCAAAATAAGAACATTGAACAAAAAGTAATGCTTGCAGTAACCGTAGCATATGTATTTTCAATTAATGAAGCTTGACCTCCAATTAAAAAAATTAATTACAAACTTTAGATTTTGTATAGATTCTTCATGATCACTGTGCCTCTCATGATATAGAAAATATCTATGTACCTCAATAATAATAACAATCAAAGGCAAAATTATTACTGTTTGAAATTACTACCAGATATTTATGGTCTTAAATCAATTTTTATACTATAAATACTAAAACTTGAATTATTTTGTGTTAAAGAAAGGGGTCCAAATCACATAATTTCTTATAGTAAGTAGACTAAGCTGCAGCCTACGTAAATCAATTGCCAGCATGGCTATTTTTTTACACCAAAAGTGTATGTACAAGGCTTTGAAATATATTAAACCAAGGAGTTACATGAAAGAATTTATCTGATTATAAGCTGGAAATATGATCAGTGCCAACGTCAGATCGAATGGAGGAAGAATCAAATTGAAATGTGAAAGATTCAGCCAATTTGACTGCATCTGAAACTCTAAGCCGTGTTCCCTGTTGCCCAACAACAGTGGCTGCAACCTTAGCTGCTATTGTACCTATACTTCTCAAATCTGATATGCCTCTTAAAACACCATACAGTATGCCAGATGCATATGCATCCCCAGCACCACAAGTATCTACTGGAACACATGGAGAAGGAGGGATATATAATGCTGTACCTTTTACACCTATGTAAGAGCCTCTTGGACCATCAGTAACCGATACTAATGGAACAAAGTGGCTCAGATACCTTGTAGCTGAAGCTGCACTTTCCTTTGCTTCAAAATTACAAAGAGCTCTGGCCTCATCACCATTTGCAAACACTAAATCCACACAATTCCCAATAATTTCCCTGATAAATTAATGAACACATACAAATTAGTTATAACTTAGAAAGATTGTGTGTGTGATCTATACACCTGCAAATATCATTTATAGTAAGTATCATGTTATCTTCACTTTTTGTATTGAACCGAATCCATGTTTTGATAGTATACACAGTGAGTTAATTGTATCTACCTTAATGCACGTTAAACTATAGCATAACAAATTTTTATTATAGAATAAGCGCCCATTTGGTATACAGTTGGTTTAACTGAGTTTGCTTTTCACAAAAGATCAACGATTGTTATGAAATAGACATGTTCTCCGAGGCGTGTTGAATGGATAGAAAAAAATGTCGCTTCCACTCAACATGTTTCAGACGTGATTGAAGGTATGCTAACAGGCACTGAATCAATACGTTTATTGTTCTGTGGCTACTAGACCAAGATTAATGGGATGGTAATTACATAGAATTATATGATACAGGAGAATGAAATCATTTTGACATCCAGTGGAAATGATTGAGCTGTTATATAAAAAGGCAAAGCCAATGAATGATCTTACCAGAAATCATCGAAGTGTCTCTCAATGCAGGAGACATCTGATGCTGTTATTGCAACCAAGGCACCACTCTTCCGTGCATTCTCACATGCTTTAGTTATTGTTTTGATAGTATCAGGAAGTTCAAATAGATACCCTTCCACAACAAGTATGTTGGTCTTGGAAACTGCACTAGCCAAGGACGTGTCATAGTTAACAGTTGAAGATGTGCCCTGATACCGGAATACAAAAATATTAGCATCTTCACCATTCATATAGCAACAAGGAAGAGGCAGATGTGTATATCTTAATATTTATCGTTTGCAGTGTATTGAACCTGATATGCAAGCATTGTGCGCTGGGCATCTGGAGTTGTGAGCACTATAACTGTTCCAGTTGTCCCATCCTTGATAGGAGAAGAAAGAAACTGCACATTTGCTCGGCGTAATTTTTCCCTAAAAAAATGCAAACAAGCCCTATGAGCAACTCCATGAAATCTCACTTGCCCAAAACAAAACCAATGGAATCATTGAACAACATAGCAATCAATGTCCTTAAATTAACTATTTTTTTCTTCGGTCCTGCTGACCAATGTCCAAATAATACTGTTCAACGAATCTAAAGTAAAAAGTATTCATAAAAAATATGTCAAGACCTTGGTTTACAACAAAAGTTAAGGTATGAACTTAGAACCTCAAGTTAATTACGTAAACCTCCATCACTAGGCCAACCATAGTAGGTTAAAAAATCAAGACTGCACAAGAAAGATGAGGTTTAAAACTAGAATAACTAACCAAACCCTCTACCACTAAGCTAATCATAGACTGTTAAAAAAAATCACCATTTTTTTATCTATCCACTTTAGAGTTTTGATTTATTTCTAAGTATATGTCCAGTGAGAAATCCAAGACAATATTAAACATATATTTTTTCAACCAAAGTCTTATCTTTGTTTGATTATATCCCAAGAGCAGTAATATCAAACAAAAATAGACAGATAAAAAATATGGAGGGAGGATGTTAAGATTACCTAAGAAAGCTAAAGTTCAAACCTAGAACATCAATCTTGCTACCTAAACACCCTACCATCAAACCAACTTAATAAGTTAAACAGTTATGTTATGACTGCCTAAAAACTAGATATTAATGATGGTTTTACACAACAACTAAATTAGCCACAAGGCAATTTAATATTGCATTGGTTAACATTTTCCTTTTATCTTATATTAAACTAAATCATCCATAAATGAAACACCAAACTAACAACCAACCACATGAATAACCACATGAATCTGTTCTAGCTTAATCAGTCATATTGAGTTCAAGTGCTGAGGTTGAACTTTGTTGCTAAGATTCAAATAATGTACATTGATCAAACCCAAAAAACAGGTGGAAAGAATGAAGGGAAACCTATTACCTATAGAAGCCACCCAATAGATCACTGGCAACACTTCCAGCCATGGCAACATTTAAAGGAGGAGGTTGGAGAGAGCGAGTAGAAAGCCTTGCAAGAGCAACTAAGGTATTAGAAAGAGATCCACCAGCGGCAGCTTTATAGGTGCAGCCATCCATAGCCTGCAAAACTCTTCCTCTTTCCTCATGATTCACCACTTTCCTCGTTCCCTTCTCCAATCCCAATTTCTTCAAGAAATTATCATCAACCACGCCAGAGAAGTCCACCTATAACAATAACTCATATCTCTATTCATTCATTGAAATTGAATTGCAAGATAAGATAAGATGATATGGTATATGGAAAATAATTACCATGGCTTGACCAAGACCCAATACATCCCATCTTTCAGGCAAAACTAAGGAGCTAACAGCTTCTTCTTCTTCTTCTGCTTCTGCTTCTTCTTCTTCATCGTCGTCTTCTTCTTCTTTTAGTTCCCCTTCGCCTGCAGTGTGATATTCAGCAGCACCCTCGGGGAATCCTCGCCAAGAAGATGAGGGTCTTGGCGTGTGGCGGCAGAAGAGAAAGTGAGCATTTGGTGTTTTGAGGGGAAGACGGAAAAGAAAACAAGTTGAGGGAGTTGGATGGAGAAGAGAGGGTGAAAGGTGAGGCCAACAAGACAAACGAGCAACACACAGAGACATTAATTGTTGTTGTTGTGCTTTGTGTCTTTCTCTAATAAAAAGGAGACACAAAGAAACGGTAATGGAAGACGATGCTACAGAGAGAATGGATAAGGAGAAGAAGAGAAGGAGAAGGAGAAGTTAAATTACGAAACCACCCCCTGCAACAACAATTTCTAGAAATTCCACGACACAAAATCCTATCCTCGTAGTAGTAGTAACATTTTATTTTACGATAATGTCTTTATATTTTGGAGGGCAAGGACCTGCACACGTCCCATGTCTGCGTTAAGAAACAAACAGCGCATTCACCTTTCAAAATTGGTCAACATTGTTAAGAAAATTCAATGTATTTGGTTTTTTATTTTAAAAATAAATTTCAAAACAAAATTTATTCACTAAAAAATACCAAATTATGTTTTAACTCGTTTTTAAAATGATATTTAAAATTAATAATTTTTTTTTTAAAATTTTATCAACATTTAACCCTAATCTTAAAATTATAACCAATGTTTCTATCACAATTATCATCATGATATAAATATCGTTGTTGCCACTACAATTGTCATGGTTACCGTTGTCACTGTCATTATTGTCGTCCTAAGCACTATCCTTACCATGACAACCTGAGGTTAAATGAAGATTTTTTCAATAATTCTTTAAAATTTAAAATCATAAAAACTAAAAACTAAAACAAATTTTATTTTTTAAAAATTTAAAATTTAAAAACCAAAAATGATACTTAACCGGACCTAATAAAGTCTACATCTAGTTTCTAGTTTTCCTTTTAGTGATTCATGTTGGAAATGAGAACAAATATTTTTTTTTCAGTTAATTAACTTAAAGTAATGGAATTCTCTTTTCTGAAAATAGGTGCATGTTTTAGCAGAGGCAATCTTACTTTAAATGATAAAAAAGATTGTATTTAACTCAATTAGAGGTTAGTTAGTTTGGATTTTCGTTTTCTATTTTTAATTTTAGTTATTAAATCACAATCACATTTTCTCTATTCAAAAATCTGTATAGAGAAATGGGAAAACATATTTTCAATGTTTTCTTGAAAATAAAAAATAAGATAATATTTTTTAAAACCAAAAAAATAGAAACACAAACCAAATAACCATTTCATTAAAATTGAAAATTTAGTTAAGAGCTTGATTAGTAGTCCATGACAATACTGTTTAAATAATTAAAAAAAATATTTGAATAAAATTACATTGAGATTACTTTTTAATTAAAAATATGATAAGTTTATTTTTTGTAATTATTTTGTTAGATGACAATGGGTCAATGGCAATTGCAAAGCATTGATCCGAGGAAAACGATGAGATTGTGTTCCTAATTTTCTTGATTTAGAAACCCTATTGATGAAACAGTAACAACGTTATCGAGATGTACCTGAAGAAACCGTTGTGGAGCGAAGGGATCGAAGCAGCGAAAGGGGAGGCGAGTGGCTCAGATCCAAAACCGCAAGCTTACGGTGGTGCCGTCGCTGAATTGGTTAACTCACTGCAGCAACAGAGAGTGTACAGAGAAGTCACTCTCGCCCTCACTACCGGCCTCAGAGACGCACGCGCCGAGTTCTCCTTCCTCCGTGTCCGCGCTCTCCGTTCCCTTCTCAACTTCCTCCGTTCCGTCGCCGATTCCGACTTCACCATTGACCTCTTCATCCAAACCCAATCTATTCCCCAACTCCAAGGTTGAATTAATACTTGTGATTTGTCATGACACAAATTTCCATGTTTTGATTGTCATGTCATGTGGTTTACAGTGGTTCCGGTTCTCTTTCAACACTCCCTAAAAGAGAGTGGCTTAGAGGCTGAGGATGATTGCAATGAGAATAGGGTTAGGGATTTGAGTCATATATTTGGGGTCGAACCCATGAAGTTGACCAGTCCTGCTACTGATGCTGAAGTTGCGCTAGCTCTTAGAGTGTTGGAAGGTTGTTGTTTGCTTCACCCACACAGTACGGCTCTTGCCCATCGACACAACGCCATTCAGGTCATTTTCGTTTCTCTGTTTCGTGCCTTTTCTTGCTGCATCCATGAGAATCTTGTGTGTTTCTCTTTAAATATTTCTGGTCCAGTCTTGTTTAATGGACTCTAGTCTTTATGTTGTTTTTGATGTTGCAAGGAATGTGTGATTATACCTTCAATCACCATTTGAGAGTTATAGGATCTTTCTATTTCCCAAACCTCTGGTGTTTGCCTTTTGGATATTTTTACAGCTGAAAGGTGATTAGGGCAACAGACTGATAAAGTAACTATGCCATTAAATTTTCATGCTAAGGCTCCCCCAAATAACAGAATAACTTCTGATAAAACGAGATATAGGATACAAAGATGCAATATAAGATATCCTCCTCCATCTAAGGCACAAACAAAAACAATCCAAAAACAAAACACCTGGACCGTTATTGTAAATCTATTCAATGACTTTATATGTTCTCTAATTTCCAAATTTTTGGTTAATTGGTTTTAGAGCTATGGCTAACATGGATGGACTGATTATTGAAAAATTAGTTTTCCGTGTGTGAATTACAATTTTATAGGGTTATCATGTCTTATTCTCTTATTTGTTGAAGAAAATATTTATTTAAATTAAAGAAAGGCAGCATTCAAAGATGACAGATATGCTATTGAGATATTCATCTCATGGAAGGGCTGGAAGGCACAGACATTCTGATAAGATAACTACCTAATTGATAAGATAATCCCCACCTCTCGTGCTTTTGGACGGTCTTATGCTGATTAGTTCTTGCACCAGTGCATAACATAAACATAAGTTACAGCTACTATCGCCACCATGTCTTTTGGTGTATTTCATCATCTTTTTGGAAAAAAAACATATTCGTTGTGTCAAACATTGTAATTCCTTCTTATATCTTCACAGTCATTTATTTTAAAAAATAATAATAATAAAAAGAACAAGAAACCCCTCCAATTCCCCTAATACCACCGGGGGAAGTAGAATGCTAAATAAGACTTGGAAACATCAAAGAACTCTTGCTCATATCAAATTCAGAGGCAAATAAGGAAGTTTATCCATTGATTTGATAATTGCACTGCAATTATATGTAGCAAATAGCAGCATAAATAGCACACATCTGCAATACTATCCCCCCCGTCCTACCAAAATCTCTAAACTTAATCGAACTGTTAGATACTGACTTGTTTATGAAATTGCTGCTAACCTTTTACAGGTTTTAATGAATATATTATCCACTCGTGGAGTACTTGAGCAAGGTGCATGCTTAGATGCTCTAATCTCATTGATGGTGGATTCTCCACTGAATCAAATGGTACCCCACTGTTGCCTTTATATCATTTGCAAATGTGTTTCATTCTTCTATCATTCAACTTTTAATGTCTAGTTTCTTTTATCTTTGATTTATGCTTTGAAAATTGAGTTTATTGCCTCTTTAGTATATGTTTGTAAGTGAGGGAAAGTTACAAGATAGTTTTCCAATTATCATTAACAGTAAATGGAAAGGTTTTTTTTGCTGCCTAGAGATTTTCTGTCTTATTTCTCTTTGGTTTTTGTTTCTTCAAAAGATGCTTTTGATATCTCAGGGTCTTGGCATAGCTGATATGATTTACCAATTGATGTTCCTCTTGATGCTTTGTCTAAGGTCTGCTGCTAAAAAATCATTTTCTTTGTCAATTCATTTTTATCAAATTTATCTCTCTTGATAATTATTTATCAGGATTTCGAGAAATGTAATGGTATAATGGAAGTTGCTGACCTTATAAGAGACAAACAAGTGGATGAAAATCTCAGGTATTGCTGCTTTTTACAGCCACTCTCATTCATTTTAATGCTCTTAGGGTATGAATCTTTGGCTTTCTTCTGTAGATAATTAGTCTATATTTTTTCTTGCTGGTTGTGTTTTGTTATCCTGTAAAATTGTACTGACCTTGCTTCTCATTTCTGCTAGATATTATGTAGAGATTTGTTCTATGAATATGTGATGATAGAAGAGATCATCAGAATTTCTTATTTGTTTAGCTTTGATCATTGAGTATTTATCTTTCTTGTTTCTGAAATGTAAAGAAAAAAATGTACAGCAGTAAGAATCTCCCCCCACCCCCACCAAAAAAATAAAAAATGAAAATGAAAGGCTTCTCCCATATTTTTGCTGTGGAAAAAGATTAAAAATTGTACACTGTTAATGAACATTTTTGTTATATATTTTTAGTCAGCATTTATCTAATTTAATGTATTGTTTGGCTTGTGGTGTCTCTGCTGTCCTGAGATAACTCAATTATAATAATACGGGACATGTCATTTCTCAGGTTAAAATGTGGAGAGTTTTTGCAGCTGCTTATTGGGCATGTCAATGGAAGAGATTCATCTCCTCTGGCAAATATACATGAAGATACGAGGCGTCTACTAGGGGAGAAATCAGCCTCTTTGATATGGGCAGCTGGTCAGTTTGGCTCAACACTGGATCCTGAGCAGAGACTGACCGCCCTCCAGATCCAGGCTCGCAGGGTCCTTGAGTCATTAGATTTGTACTGAATTAGCACGGCAATTTCAGAAAATTGCCATCTTTTTGATTTGAGAATATTGGCAGAGAATGTGCCCTTTTTTGGTTTTCAATTTTTGTATCTATGTGCTCCTTTCTTAGCTGTAATGAAATAGTTGTTTTTGCAATCTGTATCTGATTATGCTTTTAAATTCCTTTTTAAGTAGGTTGATTTTCTTCTGCAGAAACTTCGAATGAGGGTAATGTGTGAGAATTCTACAGTTTTAATTTGTTCTGTGTCTTGAGAAACACCTCACCTGAAGTGCTTAAGCATCTCGGTTACTGAATCTTCCATCGCCCATGTCATATTTTAGCATGACAGTTGTCTCATTTAATTTGACCATTATTGTACACAATCAAAAAGCAAATTGGTTAGCTCACTCTCTCGAATTACTTAACGCAATTAAATATTTTAGAATCAAATTCAAGACTTTTGTTTAAGCTAAATTAATTCATGCATTCAGTAACCAGTAATATTTTCAAGTGCACTTCAGCAATCGTAAAATTGTGCAGCTATCTTTCTCTTATTATGAGTGCTATAAATAGTAACATACTCCTTCATGTTTCAATTATATTTATATCAGATATCAGACAGATTTCAGAAAATTATTTTGTGAAATTTTTACCAGAATAACATTTTTTTTATTACATGAGAAAATTAAAAGAAACTAAGCCATAAGAAAGTAAACAAAAAGTCCTCAATGTAATTACTTTTCGAGCTTAGAAGCATTTTCTATTGTCATTTAAAAAAACAGAAGAACAACCTTATTTTGACGTGAGTGCCAGGAGAATTGATAAAAGTGTGCAATTTAAGGAGTTGTTTGGATTTCAAAAATGTTTTTTGTTTTTGTTTTCCATTTTCATTTTTAAAAAAGTTTTTTTTCACTTTTCCTGTTTTCTGGAAATAGAGGAAATAGAAAACATGTTTGGTTGGTAAGTTGTTCCCTCTTTTAAGAAAATGAATGTAATGAAAATGTGTTTGGTTTGTTTAGTTTTTATATAGTATTTAAAGATGTAAAATAAAATAATATTGTTACATATATTAATAATTTATTTGAATGAAATATTTTTATATGTAAATTTAAACTAATATTTAATATTATAATTCTAAAAGACATTTCAAATATTTATCATTTGAATATTTGAAGTTAGGAACCAATTAAATTTTATAACTAGAAATGATTTCTGCTTACTACATAACTAATAACAAAATATGTAAAGCCACATTTGTGTTGTTATAGTTTCCTATAGTTGTGTCATTTCAAATGCTTCAGTATCATCCAAATTGGTATCTTTTAAATTTTTTGTTGAGTGTTATACATTTACACTTAAGTCTTCTTTGGAATATTCGTCAAAAAGTACATTAGTGTTATGTTGTATCCTAATAAAATTATGTATAATGCAACAAATATTAGGAATGAATCTTTGTTTTCTAATAGGATAATTTGGCATCATCTTTAAAATTGGAAACCTTGCCTTCAATACTCATAAACATCTTTCAATCGCATTCCTTAAAGTGTAGTGTCTTTGATTGAACAGTTTATATTTTCCTCACAATCGTCCTCCATCATGAAAATCACACATATATTTTTCTCTTCGGAATGGAGTGAGGTAACCAGTCATATTTAGAAATTCAAAATCAACTAGATAAAATTAATTTGTAAATAAATCAATTTTATGTTATTAAATTATTATTTAAAAATTATTGTGGTTATTGAAAATAACAATAACTAAATTTTACCTCTTTGAGACGGGGTTAAGGCATCTAAAAACACCATTGTGTCATTTGCATATCGTTTCAACCGGAATAAACAAATGTAAATAACATATCAAAATCACACACACATAATATATTTTGGATAATTGTAGCTTTTCTTCCAAGAAAGGCAAATTGTTTTGATGCAAGAGTATAAGTAAAAACATGTGTTCCATCAATTGTACCATTACAATTCTACAATTACAATTTAAGCAAAAGTTCAGGGCTTGTTTAGATTGTCCATTTTCTATTTTCATTTTCAAATAAAACAAAAAATAAGCATGAAAATATGTTTGGTTTAAATAATAGATCTCATTTTCTTTAAACATAAATAAGACTGAAAATGAAAACATGAAATCATTGTTTTCATTATTTTCAAAAACAAAGACACTAAAAACAGAAATGATAAAAACACGATGACATACTTATAATTATAATGAAATTACCATTACCTCTTTTACCATTTACAATGTTACTACTATATGATTATTTTTGGAGAGGAAAAAAGTTGATAAGTACGAGACTAATTTTTATACCAATAATTAACGTATTAAATAAACGAAAATGAATAAATGCCAGAAAAATATGAATTGTGTGTTGCGGAACTAAATAATCGAGGTAAACAGAAAGCGAAGGGTGGGTGTTGTCGCCATTGTTGATTGTTGATTGAGGTTTGAGCATGAATTCTGTTTTCGTGGTGAGCACGCACACGCACACGCACACGCACGCTTCTCCCTTCCGTGGCTTTCCACAGTCTTCAACCTTCTCTACCAATCTCAGACAATCCCTTTTTCGTTCGAAACCACCTCGCTTCTTTGCGTGTTCCTCTTCTTCCAATGAACCCATTCTTCAGAACCAAACCTTTCATACCGAACTCAGAAACCCTAAACTCCCTCCCTTTATTTCTCCTATCCCCAAACTTAGCTTCACTGACCAAGCTTTCTTTCTCCTCGCATTCATCGCCTGCACGGTATATCTCTATTAATCTCCATGAATCTTTCCTTTGGATTAAATTTGTTGCTCACAAAATATGCTTCTCTTATCGTTCCCACAGACTTCAGTGGCATTCACCAGCCTTGTTTTCGCTGCTGTTCCCACCTTATTTGTAGGTTTTCTATCTCAATCAATGCTTACATTTAGATGTAATTCTTCTACCACGATGCATTTGCTTCCGTTTTCTTCTATACAGCTTATCAAATATGAATGAACCCTTGAACCGTTCCCATTCTAGCACTCCTGCAAACGAACTGCCATATGTTTAGCAGACATGTTTGTAGAGAGAGCCGTGCGAGGGAACTTTGTTCTGAGAAGATCAGTTTTTTCTTTAAGACAAAGAATGTGTTCTGAAAGGGAACGTTGGATTTTAAATAGGGTTGCCAAGGAGTAGTCGTTAGCTGTTTTGAGAGCACGTTAAACGCTGAAAAAGGATCTGGAATCTATCTCCTAAGCTCAATCATTTTCAATTTAGTTATTATCCCTTTATGTGACAAATGTTACAATCAATGAATCTTTCAGCTTGAAAAAACATCAGATGTCCTATATTAAATGCAAATTTATCATTATTTTGTATTTCTGAGTGTGTTAGATCTTCTTCATCTTCTGTTTGAATCAATGGCAATTTGACTTTGCCATGTGTATATCACTTCGTTCTGCTACCATGTTGCAATTTCTTGGTTTTGTTTTGTTTTGTTTTTGATTCACTGTATAATTTCAGGTCTAGACTACCATATGTCATCCTCGTATTTATCTTATATGGATAATTATTAAACCTAAAGTTTCTAAACACTCATGTATACTTTTCCATATCTTCCTTAGGCAATGAGAAATGCTGCAATATCCCTTTCCAAGCTTGCAGATACAGCTCGTGAGGAGCTCCCCAGTACCATGGCTGCTGTTAGGCTTTCGGGGATGGAAATAAGTGATCTGACACTTGAACTAAGTGATCTAAGGTAACGACGAATACCTTGCTTTGAATGCATTGTTATACTGCATTTCGTTCCATGTATTTCTTCTTTCTAAATGTTGGCTGTTTTTAATATTATTATTAACACTATGTTGTAGTTCTGTTTTGCACTACTTATTTGTATTGCTGTCTTATACTGTTCTAACTTCTCTAACAGCCTGTATTCTTTTAGTATAAATGAAGCAGAAATGGGAGATACATTTGTATTCATCAAAATGGATTTTCTCTTTCTCAAGTTTTATACTGGCTATTGGGCTATTGGCTGGCTGATGGGTGTGGAAAACTCATTCTTATGAGTAGTTAACTGTTAGTTTTTTTAAACAATCATTAGACTCTAAGTGCGTCATATTTATAACCCTAAATGACTTGGAAAATGTAAGAGAGTATGGACCAAGGGTTTAATATGCTAGTGAGTTGTCCAATATTATAAGATTGTTTCATTCACAGTTATCTGGAAACAGCAAAGTATGGACATTATGTGCATAATTGCAGGATATGGACTTAAGGAAGACTTTTTCTTCTGGCTCTGATTCAGTTTTTGGCTTTTTGCTACTTGCTAAGACTCTCAAATAGCACTCAAAGGAGAAGAAAATAAGAAAGTAAAATGAATTAAACTTATAAGTTAATTAAGTTATGTGGATAAGCTTTTGAGAAGTAAAATGGGAGAGCTTCTAAAAAAGCTGAAGTACGAAGTTGATTGTAACCTATGAGAGAAGTTTGATTCTTAAGAAGTTTACTCAAACTGGACCATAGACTCACAAGTTCTTTATAATTCTTATGATTGGTTTCCCTTTTGATGTTGAGCTGGTCTGGAAAGAGATCCTTGCCAACCCTGTCTATTCCATCATTGGAAGATGTGTTTTGGTTGTTACCCAGTGTTCGTTTAGTATGCATAAAACAATTGCTGACATGCACCTTTGAATATAATACATCCCTTAATTTTGAAGATTAACATAACAAAAATATGCTTGAAAATAATCTTTGAAATTTTAAACAGTTAGCAACTGCTAATGTAGATGCCTTTTTATTAGGAAAAGAATTGCGAGCAATAAACTCTTTCATAAACTCTAGAATGAAAATTGTGTGGGACTCAATGAACCTCCTAGTAAGTTGGTCCCATACAAATTCGGCAAAATAATAAAAGTGTTGAAATCTGCTTTGACCACATTGCATATCTTAATCTAAAATCATTTGTTTTTCCGGCAATTAGCCAGGAAATAGCAGATGGAGTCAACAAGTCAGCTCAAGCTTTGCAAGCAGCAGAAGCTGGAATCCGACAGATTGGTTCAATGGCACAACAACAAACCATATGTATGTTTAATGTGTTTGCTGCGATTCCTTTTTTATTTGTTTTATCCCCCCCACCACTCATAACTACAACATTTAGCAGCTCTTTTACTTGTCTACACAATCATGTACTGAGCAATATTGTCTTTCTTCCATTGTTGGTCTGACTTTAGTTTGGTTTGATACAGCCATGATTCAAGAGAGGGCAAGTTTACCCATAATTTCTTTACGACCTGCTGTTGCTGGAGCTGCTAGAAAGACTTCTAGAGCAGTTGGTCGAGCCACAAAGAGCTTGTTCAACATCATTTCAGGAAGGCAAGACACGGTTGAATATGATGACGATGAAGCTTACATGTGAAAAATCTGACGAATTCAATAAAAAATACTCACTCCTGTCAATACCTCATTTTCTCAACGCCCACAATCCAGATAGTGTAGGAGGATACTGTAAATTGAACCAAAAGTTATGTCAAAATTTGAATATCTTCTGTTTATGTATAGGCATGGCAGTTTTACACGGCTTGCTACTTGGAGAATTACTACATGAAAGTGCGGTTATAGCTGCACCCAGTAGGCATTCAGAGACGCCAAACTTACTTCTGAAGCACCTGATATGAAGTTTGATCTTAGGAACGTGATATCTAAATTCGTACTAACGTTGCTCAATTGAAATTTTTTCCATCAGAATTTGTATAAAGGGAGAAAAGTTTGCATGGCACGGTATATTTTTATACTAATTTATCAGAATTTTTGGAGAGACTGAAAAATAATCAAATATATTTTACAAATTTCGTGAATGAGATAATCTCATTCTTAATAAAGTAATTTCACCGAGAATTAAAGATTTTTAGCAGCAGACTATCTATAAGGGTCATGTTTAATTATGCAAGCACAATTATCTGCATGATCTTGACTTTCTCAACAAAGAGAAATGAATTTAGAAAAAATGCTGTTGAATATAGCTTGTTATTTTTTCAGTCCTAAAAAATGGACTTTTAAACATATATAAGAAATATAATAACGTATATTTTACAGTGTTAAAAAATTGTCCAATCATTATTACTATGAATTTGTTATCATGTACTATTAATGGAAAAAAATTTAAATTATCACCCCAATAGAAAATACTCGAAATGTGATTTCTAGTACAGTTATTATACAATTTTGTGATTAGATATTAGTGAAAAAAATTATAGGCTGGTGATCTGTTTAATTAAATTCTATTACTAATACTAGTATATAAATAGATAGGGTTAATTTTATATGATCAGTCTCTGTTATCGTAAAAGGACTCTATTCAAATTCTCCTTTATAAATATGTTGGTTTATAATTATTTTCGAAAAAAATAAAATTAGTCAACACATATATTTGAAATGTTTTTTTTTTCATTTCACAAAATAAAAGAAATATATTTTTTGTGCTAAAAACATATTTATTGTTCATTAAATAAAGTATCCTGTAAACCAAGTTTGCGTGGCGAAGAGGAACAGAGAGAGCGAAGATGGAGAAAAGTGAGAAGGAATCGGAAAAGGTTTGCAAGAGATGCAAACAAACCTATAAGCCTTCTTCCAACACTTCCACCTCTTGCCGTTTCCACACTTCCTTCTTCGTTTGTCGCCGTCATGACGACCAAAAGAGGTTCCTTTTCTCCTCGTTTCCCCATTTCTACAATCGGAAATTATTGTAAAAAGTTTGGGATTCAATTAATTAATACCCTTAAAAATTACCCACAATCACTAGGAATTAGGATTGTATCCTTCAAATAATTATATTTGTTATGTTTCTTAACCATATTTCAACGATCTTTGAATCTGTTTATTTTAATTGAGTTAGATGTTGCATTGCTCTTCTACTCCATGTTTTTTACTTGATTAGTTTTTATAATTAATCTTAGTATTATTAAGGTGGCACTCTTGTTTCACTGGTTTGTTAGAAAGAAATCACACTAAAAGGAGAGCATATTGTGTTTAACTTTAATTCAAAAGCATGCATTGAGTTCTGGTTTTGGTAATATATGGACACTAATGTTGCTACTTAGTATGAATCTTTTTCCCCCTTCCAAAAATAAGGTTTAGTTAACGATGCAATAGGCAAAATTTTCATGAGAAAACTTAGGTGCAATCCTTGGATACTTCTGTGTTGTTTTCTAATTAAAATTAAAGTTTTACCTCAGTGCACTGTGCACTAAAGCTCGGCAATAACGATTGCTATTGATCATTGAGGTGAAATTTTAATTTTATTAAGAGAATAACACCAAATGCATATAAGGTGGTACATTTCTAGGAATATGGTACTTATATTCTTTATAAGGTTTGAGGTAACTCTTAAGTCATTATCTAGCTAAATTAGGTCCGTTATTTTCTAATATGTTATTAGAGTCTAACCCGCCTTGAAAGTTGGGTCACTAGTAGATGTTCAGTCCTGTAAACTTTACACATCGAATGTCTAGCCCTGGCCGTGAGAAGAGTGTGTTAAGATCTTGAGATAAGTTTTATCGACTAGCAATATGACAAATATATTTCTTATAAGATTTGAAGCAACCCTTAACTCATAAACTAATTTTTGGGTTGAGTCAAACCTGTTATTTTCTAATATATTTAATTCTGTTTAATTTATTATTGGGAAAAAAATTACATTGAAAAGTCATATCTTAACATGTAGCCAGACGATTCCATCTAGTAAGTAAAGGCTTGGTTGTTGTTGTTGTGCCAAGGGCAATACACTACCATTTAGATATAAGAAAGTAAGAAACTAAGAATTGCTAGTTCACTAATCTCCTTCATTTGTTATAATAGTCAATACCAAGCTTGACTGAAATCTTCTAACACTTACAAGTCACAATGTTTCTAATATATTTACCTTTCTTGAATATTCTTAACACGGTCACATTGCTGTATTCACCATCCAAGATTCTTAACCAGTTTCCTGTCAAAAAGGAATTTCTCCAATAAAATGGCTGATCTCTGACAAATTCTTGGGTCCAGTTTGTTTATGGAGTTCCAGTTCCTGACTGATTAAGGTGTTTCTTCAGTTGTCAAAATCTTTTGATCTCCCAAAATTTCCCATCCATAGCCCCAATTTTCTAATGGAGGCTTAACATGTTAGACATACCATGTACAGTACAATTTTTTGTCTGTAATTTGCAAAATGTGCTCAATAGGATTTAATTTTGTGATTAGTTGCATTTCTATTTCAAAAGATAACGTTTAGTTAATTGTTAGACCATATGGGATTGTGACCATCATTTTATAATTTTTATCCATAATTTTCTTATGCAAGTGTTTGAACCCATGCCCTAAGGCTTGTGGCCAGAAGAGTAGAAATTCTAAATCGTACACCAAAATGTCTTAAATATGGTCATAATGCATGGAAAACTATATTGGCGGATATTTGCGAAGTAACAAAAACTAACAAACTGATGTTTGCCTAAAAACAACGTCTAAGTAACATATACGAGGAACTGTGGATATAGTTTTAGGTTTTTCACCCTCTAAGGGCA
The DNA here is from genome assembly GCA_037962975.1 of Clitoria ternatea. Taxonomy (NCBI): domain Eukaryota; kingdom Viridiplantae; phylum Streptophyta; class Magnoliopsida; order Fabales; family Fabaceae; genus Clitoria; species Clitoria ternatea. Next base: position 69,439,624 of record CM075676.1, read on the forward strand.
CGCTGCCTATTATTTTTGGAAGGATGTTTTAAACTTATTTCTTAGGGGTAGCTATACCTGATCAGGAGTAAGTCATTCTGTTGACCTAGATTTTGTTTTTGTTCAAGATGAATTTAGGGCTCAAATTATCTATCTAATGCCATATGCTGTCATTTTTTTTGGGTTAATTATGAAAGGTACTATGAATTGGGCCCAGATGATCCGCCTTATGCTGCCAAGTTCTATGACTGTTGTGGGGCTGAAGACCCTGAAGCTTCTGGCTGCACTACGGATTTTCATGTCTCATATGATGAAGATTGATGTAACATCTCAGACTTAGTTCTGCTACATACTTGACTCATTTCATTTTCACCATTGTATATGTTTTCCAAATTCTTCATCTATACTTCGTTATGCACAAACTGAAAGTTGGATATCATGTTTCTTATTTCTTCATCTGTGTATTCAATTGTAATTTGTAAATGGTTTTCATGTCATTTTAAATCCATAGGATCGTTGCTAGACATCACTAGTGGGGGGCCCACTCTCATGGGACGGGGAAGACTGCTCTTTTATTTTACTTTTTATGGTGCCGTACACACACACTCATATGTGAACAGGTGCTGCTCAGGCTGCATCTATTTTTTTTCAACCAATGCAATTATCCACTTAATGAAGGTCATTCGCAAATGTTCTGCATTTTTAGTTAATTAAATCATTATTATTAGAATTTGGTTGTATCGTGAATTGGTTATGTAATTAATTTGGTTAATTTTTTATTACAATCAGTTCAATCATAGTTGGATCATTAATTTAATAATGATTTTTTTGAACTGGTAAAGATATAAGTTTAATGGTTGGTTTGGTTATATAAAAACATTGAATTTACTAACATTGATTCCAACCATACATATTTAAGTCGGATATCATCAATATCATTATAGATGAGAAATTTTTATCATTATTAAATTTTAGCATAACTTAATATAATTGAAATCCAAGCTATTTATTATTTTTCCCTCCTTTGGGGATAATTTTGTTTGTCTTGCATCGTTACCTGGATATGGTGAGACTTTTAGGGTCTGAGATCTTACTTAACCGTTATTAAACTGTTTACCACTTAAACTAGCCTCATTGGTTAAGACTATGTATTAAATTTTAACATAACTTTATATTTAAAATGATTAATGTGACAGAAAGATAAAAGAAACGGTGACATAGAAAGTATTGTAAGACATGAATATAACTTTAACTAGTTAACATACTCGTATTTTATATGATATATTTGTGAATAAGAATATTATGAAATATACTATTTTATATATTATGTATCATAAAAAATGATAACAGATAAAATATTTTTATGAGATCAACACTATATATAATAAACACTTTTATTTAATTAAATAGAATATGAAAAATAGAAAAAATTTGAATATTTTTTTCATTTTATTATTATTTTAATTTTTAATTTTTTTTATTTTATATATTTTCAAGCAAACAACAAACTAAAACCAATAAAATTGAAATAAATAAAGTTATTGGCCAATATTGAGTTTAATAAATAAATATATAAAATAAATATTAATATGTAAATAATTTAAAATATATACATTGTAAAAGAATAATAAAAAGATAGCTTTTATCATGATATTATATATATATATATATATATTAATTAGAAGAGTTGTAATATTGGGTTAGTGGTTAAAAAAAGGAATGTTATAAGTTCAAATAGGGGTTTAAATAAAAAAATAATTATTTAATTGGTTTAATTGGTTCACAGTTTAACTGATAAAAATAAAATTAGAGAATTGATAGGAGATTTAGCATGTGACAAAATCTCTTTTTGAAGGTATCATTAATGAAAGGAACGGCAGCAAAACAGCCAACTAACACGTTTCTTTGCTTTTCGCGTTGTCAAGTTAATTAAGTAAATATATGAATATGAGTGGTTAAAGGGAAATAAATTTTTGGTATATTTTGATTTTATTCATTCATTAAAATAAAAATAAGCATTTGGGATTGGGAGGTAGAAGTTGAAGCTGAAACACCTCACAATCATCTTTCCTGTCTCTGCATGTGCATGCCAGTTGTCTTCACGACATCTTTCAACATTTTTTTAACAAATTTTTAAGGGAAAAAAGGTAATAATTTTACAATTAAAATAAAAAATAAAATAAAAAATGTTTTTTGAAAGTAGACTATTGAAATGAGAAAATAAAGTTATGAAAATAAAAAAATTTAATAATTAATATTAATTATTTACACTATTTAAAATAATTAAAACTGTATTAAACCAATCAATCTTTTTTTCATCAATGAAACCTCACTTAAGTCCCCTATATTAGAATTTAAAGGTAAACAACAATCAATATGTCAAAAACAGAATCATGGATTGAGAGGACAAATTATTTTAGGGACCTCTTAAATCCTTTTTAATGTTTTTTTTAACTGATAAAAAACGATTAAAGAAGGTTTTAGAAATCTTATCAATTGCATCGAGTACAAAGTAAATAAGTGGGATAAAAAAGAAAAACAGAAACAAATTATGGTTGCATAAAATTAAAAAGGACTATAATGTAATACATACAATAAAATTGGGTGGAAATTTTATCCATATGTCAATACATAATTGAATAGTATAATGGAGATTTTAAAGTCCTCAACTCAATTTCTTTTATGTGGTTATTATTATGCATTATGCATTGGGTGTTGTAATTTTGATAATATTTTGTTAAATAATAATAATGGTTACTATATATATAACGCAATATGCATTATTGGTTGAGACATGTCATGTGGATGGTAGAAAAACAATGACTACTAACCTAATATAAATTTTTATTTTGGCATCAAATACACTAGTCAACCAGTACACTAGCATTAATTGAACTCAAGTTAATATGTTCTTTATCATTTGAAATTTAGGTAAACTTTACTTCCAACCATTTATATCTATGTCAGTTAATTTTAGAGGACAACTCATCAAGTTAATATTCAAGATTAATGTTCAGAAATTTTACTTAAGTTTTAGCAACTTCAATTTAATTGGTTTCTTATATGTTATTTTAAAAAAAAGTAATTTATTTTAATCTTTTAAATTTTGTTTTATTTTTTTATGGAATTTCATGTTAACTGACTAAATTAAACATCAAATAAAATGTATAATCGGGTTCAAATATTAGATAATTTAGCATCTCATGGTATTGTGCTTGATAATACTTTTGGTCCGTGTTCTTTGAGGTGAATGTGAAAAGACTTGTTCTCATTTTTTCTTTTTATGTAGAGTTACTTATTCATTATGGTAGAAGTGCTTTGGTTGGTTGAGCTATTGTTCGATTTTACATCATTATGGAAAGGAACACTTTGATTTAACTCTAAGCTTTGGGACTAATAATGAGATTCAATTTGGTTTGACTATTTTGTGGTTTGCAACGGTTTGGAACATTTGGGAAATGATGTCATCTTTAAAAGAAGCAATATGAATGTTGAGAATATGTTTGAATTGGTTCAGTATAGATCTTGGTTATGGTTAAGGTATCACATGCAAAAAAAATTTAGAAGTTTTAATGAATGGTTTAGTGAATTTTTTTTTGTTTATCAGGTTGTAAGTAAAATATTTGTATATGTGTGTTAAGGTATTTCTTGTACCTAATTTAATTTAATTGTTGCTTTTTGCTGATAAAAAAAATAATGACATAAATTAAATTGAGGTTTCTAAAGAAAGAATTTAACTATTATACATTGCTATTGTTATTTATAATACTACCTTCGGTTCCAAATATAAGCAAATATACCTAACTTTACACATATTAAGAATAGTAGTTGGAGGTAGTTATTTACATTAATGTTACCACATATTTGATTTAATTTTTTAAAATACCCTTAGTATCATTTATTACATAAAGAATTAGTGACCTTGAAAATATATATGATGAGGACATATTTGGTAAACAAGCATTTAATGACATTGGAAAAGTCTAATTTTGCTTATATTAAGGGGCCAAAAAATTCCACTAAAATTTACTTATATTTAGAACCGGAGGTAGTAATTATTACAAAGTTGATTGTTTAACTGATAATCTATTATTAAATTTCAATGTAAATATTCACACACATAATCAGAAATTTTTAGATATAACATAAGATATTCATCATTGTTAATTAATCTTTATAAACATCTTAATGACAACGTTTCATATCTAATTTATTTCAGGATTTGCAACAAGCAAGTGGCATCCATATATATATATATAGACTGAGATTCGCTTAAGTAACAATTATTATGCATTTTTTATAGATTCGATCTCATGAACAGGTAAAATAAACCTAACGTGTAATTAGAGCATAAATTAAACAGTATTATCATTATAAGTGCATACCAATTCAAGGAAATTGTGTACTATAAAACATATAACGACTAGAATGCTAACTACAGGTCTTTCTCATGTTGTTTTCGAAGATGTCAACCCACAGAATATAACAACCATTTTATCTAATTTATGAGTATTAATAGAGTATGTTAGTTAAATTTATTTTTTCTCTATTTAATATTAATGTGTGAAAATTTGAAAAAGTATATTATATCAGGAGATAAAAAAAATTGTAACTTAATTCCATTTGGTTTTGAATGAAGTGATTATGTGAATAGGAAACCAATATGTGTCATAATTGGCATTAAACCTAAGTAAAATGTAGCTAATATGCAATTAAGTAAGTATTAACAAAAGTGTGATAAATACAATGGTCCCCATAATCATAGAGCATGACATAAACCAGAAGCAAAACAAGTAGCTGTGATGCACCAAAACCAAAACAATACAGGTACTGATTTATTGGTTAGTAAACAATACATTAAATTTAATGTATTTTTAGGAACACTGAAAAAAACATAGTTACATGTTTAGCTGTCACATGTTTGGACTAATCCTGGTTTCTCTTGTATTATGAGGTGAAAACTTAATTAAGCCAATTTCTAAATTAATTTATTTTTAGGCATTCTCTTTGTTCCACATATTTTATTTAACACTTCTCCCTCCCCTAGCAAAATTTAGAAAGGGGTTATGGTAGTGATCGATTATGATTCAACACAATTGTTTTGGTTTCTTTATTTTTTATTTTATGGGTCAGGTGGTGGCTGGGTGATGACAATTAAGAAAATTTTATAAGGTTTGTGAAGAAGATATTGTTTCCATGAGTAAAAGTTTGAGGCGATGAAGGTGAAAACATCATGAAGAGAAGGCGATTCAGAAAATGCTCAAGATAAATTAATTAAAAACTTGAATTAATTAAGACTTAACCCCTAACAAAAAAAAATTAGGATTGTGACAGCTAAGAATTCACCCTTAACACTAACATTTAACTAACAGTGGGGTGAAACCATTTACCCTATAGTAAATCCTAAGGTTTTTTTTGGGAAACCCTAATTAAGATTTTTGGCAAGGGATAAAATAATACTTAAGCCTTAAATATTTTATATTATTCATATTAACTATCTAGCAAGATTAAATATTCTATAAATGAATAGTATTTTAAATAAATATCTCTTAATATATGTGCGATAATTGGACCTAAAAAATTGTACGAGGATGATAATTATTTAAAAGAAAAATAAAAAATTAATGAGACATAATAATAAAATAAAAATTAATAAATGTTTTGTCTGGTATAAGGGGATAGACTTAGTTATCAATATGATTATTATATTCTTAAGTCTTACACCGATTTAGTGAGAATCTGATATTAAATTCTTGAGTCCAGTACGTATCCCAGGGTCTCGATGTGATGAGTACAACAATCCATCGGTACTTCACATTGTGGGTTGAAATAAGGTATCAACTACAAAGGCACCCTTAAGTCAATATTAGGTAGATAATATTAGAGTTCAAGCGATAAGTTGGTGAACATACTTTAGATGTAGTAAATGTATGGTATTTATAGAGTTAAGTGGTGGTTGAGTCTTATATGGTCTGTGTCAGTATCTTTCCATAAAGTATGAGGAAAGTTGACAAAGGGAGAAACATTCCCAACACCCTCTACAGGTCTTTTGGCTGGTATGTCCCTAATTATTCGCAACCTTTGGCCAATATTGGATCAGTTGGACCCTAGTGTGGGACTTCCTTACATGTGTGATTTTCATATTGATTTATTGATTATGAGGCATACTAGATGTGCTTACGCCACATACCAGTATGATCTTCTAAGGTCTGGGTTGGCATTAGATCCAGATCATTTACTCCCTAGCATGTTGAAGTGACTTAGGGGTTGTTCAATAGGTTGACGTTTGTTTTCATAATGGTTCTGTTGAGAATTGATGTGCCTCAAAAAATTTATGTTGGCATGAGATCTCTTTATGGAGTGAGAAGTCTAAAAATATGATGTGTCACGCTATGAATGGTCGTTTCGTTTCAATTTCTATCCCATAACTGTTTGGAAGTGAAATGACGCACGTTGTGGGTGCAATCATAGTGTCGTAACGTCTCGTTCCCTTTTGGCCTCCAGGCTTTTTCTATAAAAGGGGCCCATTTCAATCATTTGGTACCATGCTTCCCCAAAATCCTTACTGCCTCAATATTATTGTTGCATCTCGGTTTCCCTAGCCTACACAAAGCATACTACTTGTGTTATCCACCCAGTTATCCTCCTTATATTGACTCTATAAATTTTTGTTCAGGGTCCTTTTTTTTCTTTTTAAAGCTGGGATATAGGGGATGGCCACGCGAGTCAAGAGTCAATTGAACTACTTTCTGAGCCACTGCCATAGTCGTTTATGAAATTTCGACATAAGATATGGAAGTCACAAACGGACATACGTAGATTCATGAATATGGATGTAAGAGATTTAATAATGGCCTTGTCGTGGAAGCCTTCATGTAAAATCTAGTTAGGCCTAGATCAATAAGGTTTTTATAAAATAAAATATTATTATTTTAGTGTAAAATCCAATTAGGTAACAAATAGATGGGAAAAAACAACCATATATAATTATAAGTCCAACATAAGTCCACAAGATGAAGACAAAGATGTAGGTCACAGGCAAAGAAGACTAAGGAGCAGAGAAGATGGACAACAGATGAAAAAGACATGCAGGTTGAAAACATCAAATACACATGAGAATATATGAACGTAGGTCTCCAAAGTAGTAATGTATCAAAGTTATAGGTCAAAGATACATAGTACTTCCTAACGAAATAGATGAGAAACTTATGAAATGTTTTGTGATGTACTTAACTTAGGTCACCTTTGAAAAGCTAAAACCCAATCATTTTGGTAAAAAAAAAGACAAATAAAAGATCAATTAAAAACGTTAAAGTCAAAATTTTTTTAAAGATTCTAACGATTTTAAAACTGAGTATAACTAAATTCATATTCTAACTAAAAATTAACTCACTTTTAAAATTAAACTCATAAAACTATAAGGTTCTAATAATTAACTCAAAATATTAACATCGGTTTGATTTTTGTCCTTATATTTTTGCTTTTAAATAAGTATATCTTTTGTCTTCATTTTATCACAATATGCCCTTACATTGTTCTAGATCTTTTTTGTTTGAAGCTCAGTATCTCTCACTTTCTATCCTCATATCCTTTTTATAATATATTATTTATTAAATCTTTTATATAATTTTACTTTGTCCTTATTTTTTCCATATATAATACTTCAAAAAATTATTATTAATTCATAGTAGGCTTGTAGCCTAGGCAAAGAGCCCCTTAAAATCTGGATTTGATTCAAATTTCAAATCACTTTGACCAGAAAAATTAGTTTGACCTTTGGTATAGGGTAGACTAGGGAAAAAGTTGCAACTTTTTGGATACAGATTATTCACATTGGTGTACCGCAGTCGCAGCTATGTTACTGCATATAATTTTTTTTAATCTGGTTTGGTATAAAGTTCAATGCAAATTCACCAAATAATTATAAAATTAAACTCACTAAAATTGAACTTTTCCATACTTTGTTGAATTGACTATATATATTTTCCCTTAATTATTAGACAACCTAGGGTATTAAAAGATTCCCCTATTTGTTTAATTAAAATTATATCTGCTAATTCACTCAACAAATAAAAAATTATGCCATGACTTAAAGTTCCTTACAAGTTACAAATGAGAAATGATAATATACAATTTTGTATAAGTTTCAAAAATTAGGAAGCAAGCTTTTAATTAAAAAACCATGAAAAAGTTAAACAAGGTTATTTAATTAAGAGTTTCTTCTCTTCTCTCTATGTTTCAAATTGTAACATTTAAGACCACACAAACTAAACAACTAAGTTAACTTAAAATTCTTATTTTCAACTTTAACTTTTAATTAACATTTAATATTAAGAAAATCAGGTAAAATATAGCGCTCTATTTATAAATTTAACTAAAAGGCTGTTTTTAAATCTATTCTTAATTAATTAATATATACGTTTAGGGTGAGTTTGAATATATAACTTAATTAAGAGTTTATCTAATAAATTATTTTTAAATGAAACTTTATACTATGAATTTGGTTTTTAAATTTATTAAAATAAGTTAAAAATAATTTATTTTAATAAATGACATTAATTAAAGTTTTAAAATAAATCAAAAACAAGTTCAAGACGTATTTTTATAAAATTCTTCCAAGTCCCTTATTACTAGGTCTCTTCATAGCTTGTTGCCAAATTTGGCTATCAACACCAGAAAAATGCAAAGTACATATTCATTTGTTTCCTGTTAATCCTGAAAAACACATTCTTAATTTATAATCTAGTATTATTTTTTAATAAATTAACGAAGTAAACAGCAAATGGCCCACAAATATATAGTTAATTTTACGCATCTCTTTAATCCAATGATTAATTAGACATTGTAAAATTTAACCCCGTCTTTGTTAACAACTTAACATGGTAGATAAAATTAATAAGATGTTTAATTTAGAATCCTGATATAAAATTTAGTTGAAATCAAACATAAATCATCATTATCAACTAGGGTTGACCTTGGGGGTTCTATATCTATGTACAAACCTCAAGTCCATCAATACATAAATACATAAATCATTACCAGCAACATGAGATGAAACAAAAAATCATTAATCGTGACAATTAAAAGAAGAAGGCTGTCAAGTAAGTTGGAAGATATAGAATTATGCAAATCGATTGATCATATATATATATATATACACATTATAATTCTACCAGAATTTATGAGGACTGATTTCTCCAAGTTTAATGGCTAAAACCCGTTTTGATTGAAAATAAATGAAAAACTTGCCTTATATCCATACCTGAATCTGATAGAAATAATGGTATGGGAAAACAACTACTTATTATGATTCAGCAACCAAACCCGTTTGACATACAAATTTCAATAATTTTACTTATAAATATAATTAAATGATAATGATAAGTTTATTATTTATAAAGAATTTTAATGTCTATTTTATATATTATTTTAATTAAATATCTTAAATATATATAATTTGTTTAAAATTATATATTTAAGTTATCAAAATGAAAATAAAATAAAAATATAAAGCATGATAAAATCTCCACGGGGTCCCTTGAACCTGATGGGAACCCACAAAGGATAAAGATAAACTCTAAAATTTTAAACTCGTTTTATTTTAACCTGACTAAACTTCTATAAGACGATAATGAAAAAAACAAAACTTATCCCGACCCACCCTATTGTCATGCCTATTTACATATTGATGATGATTAGTCAAACTAATGGATACAAAATATATTTTGAGAAATTTAAGTGACAAAACTTGAATTGAAAACTAAACATAACAATGAAATATGTGCGAAAATAATATTGTATGGAAATAAGTTGAGGTTAAGAATTATGTGGAGAGATGTTGGCATCACTTTCAGGATTGAAAATGAGACATTTTGCAATAATCAATTTTGCCACATCCACAAGATAAAGGATGGCTTGTTGTTGGTTGCTAGCTAGTCAACTTCTCACCATACAAAAGTTGATAAATTGGCAACTTCAGTTCGATTAAACTAAAATTTTTAATGTTCGTTATTCAACAGTTAAACCAAATGATAACTAACAATATTTCTTCCACCCATAACCAAAAAATTTATAAGTGATGAGAAAATTGGATGATGATTGTTATATACTTTAACGGGTAAAGCGCAAAGTTTAAGTTTTGTTAATCGTTACTCAAATAATAATAATAATAATTTTATTAATTATTAAAATATGTAGTTAATTGTTTATACTATTTTACCCAAAAGGTCAACGGGGTTTTCATATAATTTTCCAAATTCAAGTAACCATTTTCCATTCCAAATTCGTTGGATCAATATTATGGGGTTATTTTCGTCCATTCATAATTGCACCTGAACATCACTGAGAGAAGAAAAAAACGGTTAACAATAAATAAAAAAAATAGAAAGAGAGAGTGTGGCCACTCTGGAGACAGTCACAGCAAAACCAACTCAAATTATTTGGTTTCTGCTCTGGAAATTCCCTCTGTTCCCAATAATTAAACTGCAAAATTCTAAATTCTTCAAATTGTTTACTCTCAGCCAAACCAAAACTTGTTCTTTACTATGCCACTACTCTAGCATTCCCAATTCTGCAAACAAAACCCAACCCTTTTTGCTTTTTCAGTTTTTCTTTCTCACACCACCACTCCCCCCCCACCATGGCTTCAAAATCTAGGTTAGTGAATATCACTAACTACACTGTAAAGATCTGATTTGGGTTTCTTTCAATTCAATAACTTTTTTTATTTTTCTGCTTATGCTTTGCTGGATGAGGTTTGATCTGCTAGTTATGACATGCTATTCTGGGATTTCCCTCATAAATTTCAAAACTTGGAACTTTCAGTGTTTTTACTTTTTTCTATCTGGTTTCTACGTGTGCAATCCGAAATTGGGTTTCACTTCTTGTTCATAGTTGCTTTTGCTTGGTGTTTATTTATACAATTATGTTTGGTTAGGCCTGCTATGGATTGCTAATTATTTATTGATGGGTGATTGCATCATTATCTGCTGTTCTCGCCCTAATTTTTGGATGTTGAATGAGTTTGTGTTGCCAATGCTTGTGGATGCTGAATTTGGCATAAGAGAGTTAATTTCTTGTGGATGGATGTATAGAGCAATGCATTTTGTTGTCTTGTTTGGTAGTGTATGTTTCATTGAATGCATTATTGATCTGGTATCGATTTTATGAATTTGATAGGCCAAATCTATCTGATAATCCCAACAAAGCATCCTTGGCAACTTCAAGAGCAAGTAGAGGTAGCAAAGTTGTATCCAAATCAGAATCTGAATCACCATTGCCTTTGCAAAATTCGCGCCTTTCTGTGGATCGATCGCCACGGTCTGTGAATTCAAAGCCTACCGTTGAGCGGAAATCACCACGACCTACCTCCACCCCACCTGATGTAAGTTTATATTGCACTTGCTGTCCTCTCTTTCTTTGAGATTCATAGTTTAACTTTTTTCTTGATTATCAAATGGCCGCATTTGAACTGCTGCTGCTGCTTTCTTCATTTCCATTTCTAATTTGTGATGAAGTCTTTTAACTTCCTAAAGCCTATAGTTGCCTTGAATTGCTCGAGGATGCATTAGCATTACAGTCAATCAGTGCTAATTGTTTGGCAATTTTTCTTGGAACCTAAATTTTTTGATATTGCATGACTTCTTACTCTCTATTCTGACATTTCCAATACTTGGTTGGAAACTGCTGGAGATGTTTCTTTTGTTATTCCTTACAGTTGATATACAGTAGCAAAATATTTTATATAATTTGATTTCCTTTAAGAGTTTAAATGGTATCTGTACTTTAGTCTGTGCTTATATATTTCTTGCTTTTGTCAGAAACAACCCCCAAAAGCTGCCAAGGGTTCAGAGTTGCAGAACCAATTGAATCTTGCTCAAGAAGATCTCAAGAAAGCAAAGGAGCAGCTCATTCAGGCTGAGAAGGAGAAGGTAAAAGCAATTGATGAGTTGAAAGAAGCACAGAGAGTGGCTGATGAAGCAAATGAGAAACTCAGGGAAGCATGGGTGGCTCAGAAACGGGCTGAGGAGAATTCTGAGATTGAAAAGTTTCGAGCTGTTGAATTGGAACAGGCTGGAATTGAAGTTGTGAAAAAGAAGGAAGAAGAATGGCAGAAAGAGATCGAAAGTGTGAGGAACCAACATGCTTTGGATATAGCTACTCTTCTCTCCACCACTCAGGAGCTTCAACGGGTTAAACAAGAACTCGCCATGACCTGTGATGCAAAGAACCAGGCATTGAATCATGCTGATGATGCAACTAAAATTGCTGAGATTCATGCAGAGAAAGCAGAGATCTATTCAGCTGAACTGATGCGATTGAAAGCCATACTAGATTCAAAACTGGAAACAGAGTCTAGTGAAAATGAGTTTGTATTGAAGCTGAAAACAGAGATAGAAGCTCTCAAAGAAGAACTTGAAAAAGTAAAGGGTTATGATGAGAAGTTGACAGAGAAAGAAAATTCTATTGAACAGCTTAATGTGGAGCTTGAAGCCTCAAAGATGGCTGAATCTTATGCACGTAGCCTGCTGGAGGAGTGGCATAAGAAGATTGAGGAACTGGAAATGAGGGTTGAAGAAGCAAACAAGCTAGAGAGATCTGCATCAGAATCCTTGGAATCTGTAATGAAACAGCTAGAAGGAAACAATGATTTGTTGCATGATGCAGAATCTGAAGTTGCCACTCTTAAAGAGAAGGTGGGATTGTTAGAAATGACCATTGGGAGACAAAGAGCAGATCTTGAGGATTCAGAACGTCGACTTCTAAGGGCTAAGGGAGAAAGTCTCGAGAATTCAAAGAAAGTTGAGTCTCTGAAATCTGAACTTGAGACAGCTAAGGAAGAAAAAGTACAGGCTTTGAACAATGAAAAGCTTGCAGCTTCCAGTGTGCAGGCCTTATTAGAAGAGAAAAACAAACTTATCAATGAATTGGAGAATTCTAGGGATGAAGAAGAAAAGAGTAAAAAGGCAATGGAAAGCTTAGCTTCTGCATTACATGAAGTATCAGCAGAAGCTAGGGAAGCCAAAGAAAGTCTACTAAACAACCAAGCTGAACGTGAAAACTATGAAGCCCAAATTGAAGATTTGAAGTCAGTCTTAAATGCCACTGATGAAAAATATGAATCTATGCTTGATGATGCACGACATGAGGTTGATGTTCTTATATGTAGTATTGAAAATTCAAAGAATGCCTTTGCAAACTCCCAGGCTGAGTGGGAGCAAAGAGAACTCCATCTAGCAAGCTGCTTAAAGAAAACAGAAGAAGAGAATGTGACCCTGGAAAAAGAAATAAATAGATTAGTTTATTTGCTGAAAGAAACTGAGGAAGAAGCTAATGCCAACAGGGAGGAAGAAGCTCAGTTGAAGGAAAATCTGAAGGAAGTTGAGGCTGAGGCAATCCAACTGCAGGAAGCTCTCAAGGAAGCAACAGCTGAGAACATGAAATTGAAAGAGAATTTATTGGATAAAGAAAATGAGTTGCAGAATGTTTTTCAAGAGAATGATGAACTTCGATCCAGGGAAGCTGAATCTATTAAGAAAGTGGAAGAGTTATCTGAATTGCTGGAAGAAGCTACAGCCAGAAAACACATTGATGAAAATGGGGATCTTACTGACAGTGAGAAGGACTATGATTTGCTTCCTAAAGTAGTTGAGTTTTCTGAAGAGAATGGACATGGAGGAGAGGATATTTCAAAGGTGGAGCTTTCCCTTAATCAGGAGGCAGTCAAAGAAAGCTTACAGGAAGAAAGCGTTCTCTTGGATGACAAGGCTGAAAACATTGAATCTCCCAAACCTGAGGATGTCAAGGAGAAACCGAAGGAAGATGAGAGCAAAGAAAAAGATGATTCTACAGAAGTTGAATATAAAATGTGGGAGAGCTGCAAAATAGAGAAAAAGGAGTTCTCACCAGAGAGAGAACCAGAGCCTGAATCATTTGAAGAGGAAGTTGACTCAAAGATAGAAGGTGTTGAGAGCTTTGATAAGATAAATGGAAATGCTGTAACAGAGAACATTGATGATGGCGGGAGCTCACCATTAAAACAACAACAATTGAAGAAGAAGAAGAAACCTTTGCTTGGCAAGTTCGGAAGCCTGCTCAAGAAAAAGGGTGCTAGCAACCAGAAATAGAACAACATTCAACCTTGGGAGGTATACTGAACATTCAACATTCAATTGTTTGCATGAGTTTGCTTTTATGATTTTTTTCCTTCTTCTCAGAATAGGTTTTTTAAGGAATGACGAGGCTTGTAATTGTAATATTGTTTAGGATTTTTTGCTAGTGCTTCTTTTGGATTGTGGTTATTCATGCTAGTGTCAAATTGTACGTGATGCAAATGCCATCCCCTCTTCCCCTCATTGTATTTTTACCTCATCCCAATTCAAATGAAAATCCAGATACAAGTTTGATGTTTCTGTTCTGACATTTACTTGACACTTCCCTTTGACATATAATGATCAGTTGAACATTCAGGAGAAGCCTGGAGGGCGCTATAGCAAATGGATTTTGTATCAGACAACTTAAATACAGGACCATAAATTAAATAGAGACTTCATTCATTCTGATGAGTTATTATTGGTCATTCTAAGTTGTGTATGTTATTATATCGATCCTAATGTATGCAATTTTGGACAAGAAAAAGAATCAAAAAATGCATCTTTTTTTATTGAAAATTGTGTTTCTATGATTTTCAAGGCAAGTTCAACACATTGTTTTGATTTTTTATATTGAATAAAGTTGCATAGGTTAAACAAATCGTTATTTATTTTAGTCATTCAAAACTTTTGTTCATTAAATTAGTCCATTGAGGTTGTAGAATGTATTGGCTTCTTGAAAAGGATTCGATATTGTTGTTGCCACTTCTCCTTGATGTAACTTATACGGCGTCACCATTACCCTTGTCACCGTTTGCAGGTGGCTTGAACTTCTTTGTCTAATGTTGGTCATTTCAGTAATTTTTCCATTTCGTAATAGCATACAAAATTTAAGTTCTGCTCAAGTTTTGATAGGTTTATGGTTTTAAAGGATTTTAAGTAGAAACAAAACTTAAAGTAGAAAACAAAAATGGAGTAGGAAAGATGTACATGATGGATGAATAACTCAAAAATGGTATAGAAATTACAATAGCAACATAATACAGAAACATATCAAATCATACCCGAGAGAGTCTATAATCAATAATGTTACAAAGATCAAGTAAGCTGTAATGTAAGGAAATTACTTACAAGTGATAGAAAACACATTAGAATTCGAAATATAGAGAAACATACAAACATATACAGTGAAACTGCAACAAAATGGTCCAAACAGAACCAAAATATAAGAAAGTAAAAGATGCGGAAAATTAAAGTTGAAAGACAAACGATTGTTCCTAGATCATTCCGATTGCCCATACTTGCGACGGTGGACATGTTAGACGTTTTTTTTTTATGTTAAAACCTTGTGAATTTGTTCTCCTTCTCTTCATAGTTCAATTTTCATTTTTATACGTTCGTGCACAACTATAACTTCAAAGGAGTTACCTCTTTTTCTCTCACTACATGAGAGGTTACCATGTGCTCTAATTACATAACGCCATGTGCCCCATTATTGCCGAGTCTCCAAAACTACCCAAATTAATTATTTAGACATGTTCTAAGTCCAACTTGATCAATTTATGGGGAGCAATTTAGCCACAACTTAAAAACCTGTCAACTTGAAGATTTACCTATCGACTTAAAGATTGCTTATTCATTTAATGACATGTAAACATTGAAACTCTTTGTATTTAAAATTAAAATCACTCATAAAATTTCTCTATTCTTGCTTAGAGATTTTAATTTCACCCAATAATTTGATACGAAAAGAATAAAAAAATTTCCACGTTGCACTTGTCCATTCAATGCAAAGTGTGTATACCATTTATATAAGTTTTATTTTGTTTTCTATATCCTTTTTGAATTTAAAACAACAGAAATTCCATATGGAGGAAGTGATACGATTTATGATTTTTTTTTTCTTTGCTTGTTAGATGAAAACCAGTAGAAATAGTCTTACCTAACCGATAACAAAAACTCGTCTTTTTGCCAAACTGGTAGATTTTCCATGCACCTTCTAAGTCTCAATGTCAAGAGAATTACTGCATAAGCAACGTTTTCGTTAAGGTTTTGAGAAGTTTTAGTTGAATTTTCCTTCTTTTATATATTGAGTTTAACTTTGATGTATTTTATTTTATTAGTCTAAAAATATAATTATCTTCAATTCCTAATGATCGAAAAAATGTAGAAATATAAAACGTCATTATTGTTAACTAGCTAAAATACACAAAAGTACGACTTCTAATTTAAATAATATTAAAGTTAATAATTTTTAATGATGTTTCAATTAATGATTCAATAATAGAGTGTTTTAATTAAATTCTTATAATATGTTTCCAAAACGAAATGGGTCATTTTCACATCTTTCTATTTTGTGTTATTTTCCATAACAAATCGTCCTTAAATAGTATTCACTCATTTTTTTGCCCATTCTTCAAGTTTCAAAGTCTATCTTGTTTTAATTTGTTATCATCTCTTGACTCTTGTTCTATTCTTTTCTTTTCTTTCTCCAATGGGCTAGGTTAGGCCTTCTATTTAAAGTGTTTGGAATTAGCCATTTATCAACTCTAAAGCCAAATTCTCACTTATTTGATATAATTTTTTTTAAAAATCTATCTTTTAAAATTCCAGCTTGATGTAAAAAATTATTTAAAAAACATATTTTGAAATGGTGTTTTTAAATATGTAAGAACAAAAGGCATACTTATAAATATTTTTAAGTCTAAACTCAGATGTAAATTACTAATTTTAAACTTTTAAATAGATCAATAAACATTTACTCTTAAAATATTGCAATAAAAATCAATCTATTATTATTATTATTTAATCGAAGATGTCAACTTATTATGCTTAAAATACTTTATCAGTAGACTAAACTCCATCCTTTTTAATTTAAATAAGCTTAACTTGAAATAGACTACTGTGAATTGTATCATAATGTAAATAAGCCCATAAACAATTGATAATGGGTGTCACCTAATTTTACCCCCTATTCTCACTTTGTTTTATATTCAACCATTCAAATTTAAAATTTATAGTCACAATTGTTGATTAGTACGAATATAAAATGTTAGCGACAGACTTCAAATTCTGATTCTTACACTTTTTTCTTCCTTCATTTTACTGCTATTAGAAAACTGAGTCATATAAACTTTAAAGACTCTAGCATCCATAATAATATTATTATTTGAGAAAGAAGTGCTGCATATATAAATTGGTTGAATGCGTGTTTAATTCTTTGCTGCAATTAATATAGGAAGATGAAAAAGAGAGGATTTTATTATGTAAAATAAATGACAGTCTCCATGTTACATAATTCATCTATACAATGGAAGCTTATAATGTTTGAATCCATTCACAAAAATAAAACAAAATAAAATGTTTGAATCCAAAAATTAATCCATCTTCAAATTCACACAAATCAACCAAGTTGATCCTAGATATATATCAATGATATATAATTCCCATATGTCGCTGTGATAAACCATGAATCCAGTTTGTCTTTTTGTGAGACTATATATTGATTATGGCTGGTTACTGGTTACACTCTTGGCTGCAAATATAAACATAAGTAGATTAAAAATAAGTATATATGTGTCATGCCATAAATTATTTTTGAAAAAATCATTAGAGAAAAATATATAAGCACAAGTGGAGTATATAACAAGAAAGGTTACTTACTCTATGAGATCTTTCCAATAAGCATCACTTACTTCCTCATACATAAAATCTCCCCACATTTCAAAGGTGGTTGAAGTGGAAGAAGGGTCAGAGCACTCATTTGGGTTTCCCTTGTTTTCCATTTGCTTATTGACTGTGGAATTTTCAGGTGAGGCTGAAACCAGATTTGGAAGTGAACTGAATGGTGTCGTTGAACAACAATTTGTAGCATCAACCTTTTGATGTTTCACGCAGCTACTAATACTTCTGCCTCCATTCATGTTGTGATCATACTCATCAGCAGGTTTTGGAATTAATTGAGGGGCTTCAAATGTTTGGAAATTGGGCTGATTTTGAGAAGCAAGACCAGTTGAACCATCATAAATATTTTGAGGCTTAGAGTGATTTAATCCTAGAACTTCATGTAGGAAACCATCTGGCAGTGAAGATGGTGATGGTCCTCCAAATGGGTTGAGAAGGTCCAAGTTTGAGGCAGGAGTAGTGGAACCAAGGACTTGAATTATGTTCTGCATCAATTGGAGTTTGGCTAGTTGTGTGGCATCTGAGTGCATCCTTAGAGAGTTAATGTCCCAATTGTTTGAGAAGTTACTTAGAATGTTTGTAGCACTCAGCAACTGTTGGAGATTTGATAAAAGATTAAGGTGATCTGATCTTGGACGATGTGTCACTGGATCTAGCCCCATTTGTAGAAGCCTTTTCCTCAAATGAGTGTTCCAGAAGTTCTTGATTTCATTATCAGTCCTTCCTGGAAGATGTCCTGCTATAGCTGACCACCTAATAATGGAAATAAAGTATATACAAATCATAATCAACAACTGATCAGTATAATAATGTAACAGAACATATATAGTCCATGCAATTTTGGAATATAGATAACCAAGTGAGGTTTCAATGTTCAATTGCCATATTCTTAGAGGATGTTTGGTATTAGGTATGAATTTTTAGTTAATTTCCCTAGTAAACAAAAAAAAAGATAGCAAGTTATAATGGTGAGAATTTATTTACCTAATAATCTGGTCTTAGTTATTCACATTTTAACTTTTCGAGAAATTTACTAACCTAATAAAATTTTTCATACATCTTCTGCTAAACATGAGTGAACCTTTTTTTTACATGAGATTTTTCAGAAAAGAAAAAAATATTACTGATACCAAGTAATAAAATGAAATGATAATAGTAATTGGGAGATTACTTGTTCCCTAGAGCTGCATGTAAATTGATGATGAGTTGCTCTTCTTCCTCAGAGAATTTTCCTCTTTTGATGTCAGGTCTCAAATAGTTAGTCCATCTTAGCCTGCAACTCTTCCCACACCTATTCAATCCTGCAAGCTTTGGAAGTGCTCTCCAACTCCCATGGCCATGTTTTTGAATGTAATCAACTAATATTCCATCCTCTTCTGGGGTCCAAGGACCCTTCTTCAAACCATTTTCATCACAGCATGGTGCTCTCCCCATCATCACTACTGCCACTGCATGCATGCACAAACACATATATTCGAAACACTGTTAAGAATTAGTTTCATATTTGGAGTAGTTTCCATCATAAGTACAAAAATGAACAAATTAGTTAAAGAATCCAAACCTTGGAGTGAGTGTTGTGAAATGGAGAATGAATGGAATTTGGATATTTACCTCAGAGAGGTGCTTGTTATATATAGCATGGTGATGTTTGGAATAGCAGTGCTTGTTTACTGTGTTATCTTAGAAATTTCCAAGTTTGTCCTTTGTTATGCATATAGATAACGACCCTCCTCTGAGTAATTAAGGCTTCTATAATCGTCATGTTTAATTTCAAGGGAGATTATACGTACGTAAACAGGATTAGCCACACTCATTTTCAATGAACAGTTTACATAAATGCTTTTCCTTTTGAAAATATATATATATATATATATATATATATATATATATATATATATATATCACCCTTAAACATTGATAATTACTGTCTCCAGTCTAACCGAAAAGCAAATCAAGACACATTTTCATAATTACGCGGTAATTATCATTTTATTTTTCCAAAATGCAGAATGTGATTAGGACAACATATCGTATGCATACAGTATATAATTTCCATTTACTCTTTCAATTTTATGTAATTAAGTGTCTTAACTAACTTAATTAATATATAGCTTAAATCTTAATTATATTGACTAGTACATGAATGATGGTCAACCGTCAACGTTAACTAATCAAACAAAGGTTAAATTATGATTTTGGATTAAGGTAAAAAAGAAAAGTTATTTTTACTCTTACTTTGAAATGGAGTAATCAACCCTAGTATTATCAGTTAAATTTTTAATCTGGTTTCGTTTCTTTATTTTAATATTTCTTGGTTTAGCAGAATTGTTTTGTGTGAATTTGGGTACCCCTTATACTCAGTTTTTTTTTTTAAAAAAAGAGATGGATTTATAACAGGGATTATGCAAAATTTCAAGGTTTTGGCTTGTCCAAGAAGAACAAGGCATTTGCTTTACAACACATCATCAGCAACAACCTTAAACTACCAAGTAGGGTTGGTTTCCATGTGGCAACCTTTAAGCGAGTGGGAAGCTCACTTTTCATGGCCCATTTGGAGAAGAAACCTCTCCCTCCCAAGAAATTATTAGGTCATCCAGATTATCTTATCAATATTCATGATTTTAATTACGTATATATATATATATATATATATATATATATATATATATATATATTCTCAAGCTTATTAGGTAGTGCAAGTGAAGATGCTTGCGCACTTATTTGTTCATTAATTTCATCACCTTTTTTCGTATCAGAACCAATGCACAGTCAACCCCTAATCGGAAAAGAATCACTTATACGCATAATTAAGATGTATAACGAATCCTTATTTTCTTTTGTATTAAATTAATTGAACTTATCTCAATCTTTCTATGATTAGGTGAGGAATCACAATAGCTTTATGAATATTGTGTTATAGCGTCCCCAGTTGCAACTCCTTATACATTCTCAGAAGCATAATGAAATTAATTCACTATAATGTTAGTATATATATATATATATATATATATATATATATATATATATATATATATTAATTTAAGATTTTTTTTTAATTAACCTCAACTAAAAATCAAACAGTGCTTATACGTACCCATCAGTCCAAGTCTTCATCTTTGTATCTATCTGTATTACCAAAATGTTTGATGTTTCTCAATCATAAGTCTGAATCATCAAAATCTTGATGTAACAGAAAATTTGGCAATGTTCACTTTTTTTAATACAACAAAATCTCCAACTAATCTTGAGTGCTTCCATTGCAACAGTTCATCTTCCTTTTACCAAACAAAGAGTATAATATATGCTTCCGGATTTTATTACGATACTCCCTGTGGGGAAACAATTAGTGATATAAATAATGAGAGGAAGCAACAAATTAATTAATCATGAAAATCCCACATGCATGAAATATAGTTGGATAATTAACAATTCAACAATTAAAACGAAAATAGCTTCTTTAAGTAGTAATCTACTTTATTTGCTCTACTTAAAAACATGCATGTGATATAAAACATTCAGTTGGGGGTGATGTGGGAGAGACATGCAGGATAATTACATCAGAATAATAAATGCAGGATCTCATAGAATTATATAGCCACCTCTCAATTGATTTACTTAATAACAGTTTATTAATATCATTACTAATTTTTGTTAATATATGCTGAGTAACTCAACCTAAAATCTTTAATTGATACCTCCAAACTAAAATTTTCAACAACTAATCCATTAAGGTTTAATTTAAATAAAGATAAATTAATAATATATATATATACATATTTAAATATCATAAATTATTGATTAATGTTAACCCATAAAATTAAATAACTAATTAAAGAATAATATTAATTGTGGTACAATAATGATAAAGAAGGATGAAGTGGATAGAGAAAGATAATGAAAAAGAGACTAACTTGAAATTAAATAATTTTTATTAAAATAACGTATGTAAGTTTTGAGGCTACATGCTTTAGTCACCACAATACTTATTAGTAACAAAACTTTATTTTAATTGATCCAAATTTTTGGGATACCCTAACAAAAAATAATTGTTGGAAGACATTACTAGTTTTTTTAAAAAGGAAAAATGAAACGAAAAATAATATGGATTCATGAAGGATGATAGGCAATATTAATTTGACTGAACTATTGAATAGTTAATGCATATATACTTTAAAATTAAAGTTAGCTATTTAATAGTTTAAAAAATATAGTTTTTTTAATTCTAAATTAAAATTATTAAGTAATGTGTTCTTGCATCTTGAAATTCGAATTAGATAGAATGTGAACTTCCTGAAAATTAAAAAAAAGAAGTCTTATTATTAAAGAAAATGGTTTTCTAATTGCAACATGCATAAAACTTAATAATACTATAATCTATCAAAAAGAAGAGAAACCACATGACCTAAAAGATGCCTATGCATGCAAATTAATAAATGATTGTTAGAGTTAATACATGATTATGGTGTTATATGTCTCAAGTGACATCAATTGATAGAATAGTCAATTTGGGGGTTAAAGGGATGGTAGACCTTGCCGGGGAACATTACCTCATTATCCACATTTACAAGCCACCTAGTTTTGGTTTAATAATATTTTATCTCATTTTAATTAACTAATTAATCAATGCCCCAATAGGATTTCGTGTAAATAGAAAACTTGCCAACAACATTGGTTGCTTGTTCAACTTGATTTCCTTGAATTGGTTTTTGCCACATAGAGACTAATTTCGTTAAATTAAAATATATTATATGTATTTTTCGTTAGGGAAAGTATATACTATAAACTGGGTTTAGTTGTTCAACTTATTAACACAACTGTTGATTAATTATTAGAAGAGTTGGTAACTGCAACAATTCACCTCAGGAAAATTTTTACCAAAGCTTAATTAGTTGAGAAGATAACGCAATGCAGGATAATTTAAACCTTATATGTGTTCACATTATTGCTATTATTAATAGACGTGTACTCTGTTTATTTGCTCCTGCTCTTTTAAATTTTTTAATCTCTAATCAATTCTTTTTAGTGCTGAACTCGTATATGCTTATTGAAAAACAATCTTATTCAGGTTTAATTAAAGTTTTCACCTCATTTCAAAAAATATGCTTAATAAAGATAAAGAAATGAAACTTGAAAGGACTCAGCTAGAAATATTAGATGGAAGTGTTAAAATTAAAGAGTTGTATGACTTATAAAATAAATAAGTTTAAGGATATTATTTATTCTAAAGAGGTGAAGAGGGTGATTTTAGTGTTTGAAGATGAAGCGAGGAAATAAAATTCTTAATGAAATGTTTTCTTTTATTTTTATTTAAATTTAATAATTTTGTAAATGATAAAATGGAATATATATATATGAACTGTTCTTTACAGGGGGTGTAAAGGTATGATTGTCGAACAATTCAAAATGTACATGAAACGTAAAATCTGGTACAAGGAGGTGCTTATACAGATATGAATACGGAGTGCTCTTGTACGCTGGGCGTGGTATAGTGCACTCTATGGCGGTGTTGCAGTCCGCCTGGATTAGCTTATTTTGCCTTGACACAATTGGTGGTTGTACCTGCAGTTATTCTCCGACGCTCAAGTCAGTATCTCAGAATACTATTAGACTTAGAAAGCAAATCTGAGAGAATTATGCAAGTTTGAGTGTAAGGTTCAGAAATGGGGGAGAGCCCCTTATACCTTTTTGCTGAGGTTTATATACCTGTTATTGGTGCTCCATTATTGGTAGGACCCGTTCCTTGTTTTCTGGCATAATGCAAGAAAGATAGTGGGTCCCTGTGTTGTTCACGAGCACCATCACTGTAGTGGGCATTTCCACTTGCTTGGAAAGCGTTAATGCTTTATTATTTTATTTATTGTTCCCTTTTATGCGTGACAGCGTGATTCCCATTTTCAACCTCTCAAGACAGAGTCAATCTCATGCCGGGGTTATAAGTATGGGCTCGCTACGCAATATAGGAAATTCAATATTCCGCCTATGGCTTGGCGGAGTAGTATGCATTGGAAATACTTTATGCATGTGTATAAGATATTCAATATTTTCCACCTTGGCAGAGTAATGAGCTTAGGCGGAGTAACATGCCTTTGCGGAGTTTTCATGCCTTGGCGGAGTTTCCTGCATTGGCGGAGTATCGTGCCCTGGCGGTATGTACTCCGTATAAAAGTAACTATAAGGTATTTGAAACGTACTTCTCCTGTTCAAAATGCTGATCTGGCAAAGCATTAAAACCATGCTCTTGGGGGCCGGTGTTGGGACCGGATCATCTGCCCCCTAGCTTGTTATAGTGACTGGCGGGGTTACTTTAATAAGCTATAACACTTAAGTTTAGCTTTTATAGGCATGGGTTTAGGCGGTGTTTGCTAGTTCCGAATTTGTGGACAAGTATCTTCATGCATTTATTGCTTTTGTCATTACTTGCCACGCCCGTCATTAAAGCGTCTCGAAACTGCGTTTTGCCGCTTCAATCTCACATTGCCACGTATGCCCTCGTAACGATTGCTATTCCAATGATGGGACATAAATGCGTGGGATGGCAGTTGAGATATGTTTTCAAGGTTATTACCATGGGCCTTGGATTTTGAAAATACGGCCCAGGAAATTCCTGCCTTAAGATTCATTTATCGGTTTTAGAATTAAAGGAATCGTCAGTGAGATTCATCCAACGGCCATAAGCGCGTTTCTGAAGTTTTTGGTGTTTCGCTTATTTCCCCCCAAGCCATGCCTATAAATAGGTAAACTCTTAGGAGGGGAAATGTTTTGCTTCATCTTCTTCTCTGCGCTTTCGTGTTAAAACTGCCTTGTTAACGCTACTTTCTTGCGAGTTGTTTGTTGTTGCCAGTTCATCTTCTTCAGAAATTTTAAGGTAACTTTCTTCTTCCTCTGTTCTCTGTCTTTGTTGTTATTGGGTTGGTTCTGTTTTCTTTATATGTGTGTTTTTGAAATGAAGATGAGAGGAAAAGAATCAGAGTCATGCTCTAGGGTTTCTGTTCACCCTATGTTTTCGGATATTGAGAGTGAAGATGAGGGATTCTATACTGGGAGGGATTCAACTTTTTACAGCAGCGTGGAGTGTTTTAGTAATGCTATACATTCGTTTGTAGCAGGAGGTACTCCTCAAATACAAGTGTTAACAATGGCGGAATGCCAGAATGTTGTGCTGCATGGGTTAGATTGGACAAAAATGCTTGAGACCGATCCCTATTGTTGGGTCGAAGAGGACGTTAAAGAAGCTTCTTCACGCCATGCAACAACAAGTGGTGGGGTGATGGAGTTATCTGTGCCTGTTTGGAAAGATGAGAAATATGAGAGGAGGTTCATCGTCCGTTCACCCAAGACGTTTGAACGTATTTGTCATCGTCCTCAGGATGGGCGTACTTTATATATGTACGATATTTTGTTTACCCAGTTGGGGGTGCGTTTTCTGCTTAATAAATTCCAGATGGGCGTACTCAGATTCCTGGATTGCGCCCCTTCTCAGCTGCACCCTAATGGTTGGGGGATAGTCCGCAGCTTTGAAGTGTTGGCTGAACATCTGGAGTTTACGCCTACTGTGGCGTTGTTCTTTGCTTTTTGCCGCATCATGAGGAGGGTGAATGCGAGAACTGGCGGTATGGGTTTTGTAACTCTTCGGGCGGAGCCGAAGATTGTGAACTTTAAGGCGTTTGCTGACTCCGCCAAGGAAGGCGGACTTCACTTCAGAATGAGCTTTGTAAAAGTCTCTGTCAGGAAGAACAAGTCCGTCTTCTGGCGGAGTAAGGAGGGAATTGATAGATTCCCAGTAGCGTGGACCCACGAGCACTTCCTCCTAACCAAACAAGCTTATGAAGTTGAGGAGAATGCCCTATCAGCTACTTCCGTGGAAGTCCTTCGGACATTGAAGGAGTACAACTCCGTCCATAAGCAGATTTTATGCCGAAGGCTGCTTGGTCGGGATGCTGAGGGATACTTAAGTAATGCTTTATCATTAACAATTCCAATGTTGCTTGAATATTACTCCTGTTGTTTCCTGCAGCTTCTAATCGCATTTATGTATGTTATTTTGCAGGAGAGATCGCTGAATTTCCTGGGATGGAGCGTATCAAGCAAATTCGCATGAGTCGCCAGGAAATTGATGCGGAAAATAATGTGCAGCCTAGGAGGAATCTGGCTGCTGCTCTGACAAAGACTCTCCCTTTCCCTGCATCCACTAACGTAGTGACGTTGAAGGGTGGTGCAGGGTCCTCGACAGTTGAGGTTGAAAGGCGATCTAAAAAACGCCAAGAGCCAGAAGCTGTTGAGGTGGAGGAAGTGGACCCTCAACCCTTGCTAAAGAGGAAAAACAAGGGCAAGGAGAAGATAGGGGAAGGGGCATCATCTGATGCTCCTATTGAAGTAGAAGAGACTCCGGAGGTACCGGCTACGGGTGTCACTGCTGAAGTGGACGGTGCTGAGGGCGCCCTTGAAGAAGATGTTGTGGAGGAGGAGGTGGAGGGAATTCAAGTTTCTCCACTCCACCAAGCTGAGAGTCCTGCCCTGGACTTGACTACTCGAGGAACAACAGTTTTCCTCATCGACGTTCCAGGGGAGTCATCCAGGCGATCCGTCTCTCTTCCTGCGGCGGGGTCTCGTCTGAACCCTTTTTTGTATTACACAAATGTGGGATCCCGCCAGTCAGAGAGGCGTGATCCGGACTTCATTCTCCGCCCAGACATCGACTTTGAGGAGATTCCAGACGCCACTGCTGCTGCAAGGTGGCACCTTACGGAAATTGATGGTTTCCTTGCTTCTATGCCGCGTATCGTTGAGGTTGCTGCGGAGGCTGCAATGTTTCAAGAATCATATCCTGATTCTGTCAAAAAAATCCGCAGCTTAGAGCATGACAATGAAATGTTGTCGGAGGTGATCAAGGCTAAAGATAAACACCTTGACACCGCCGACTCTGATATAAAGAAGCTTGAGGAGGAGCTGACTCGGGTTAAGGCTGACAAGGCCCTGCTGGAAAAGCAAGTCTTGGACTTGAAAGGGCAAAATGCAAAACTGGGCGAAGAGGTGGGCGAGCTGACCCAGGTGAAGGCTGACAATGTTTCGCTGAAACAACAAGTTTTAAATCTGAATCAGCAGAACCAAAAACTAGGCGAGGGCGTGAGCGAACTTCAGCAGAGGTTGGTTTCCTTTGAAATTAATAAGACTCTTGCTGAAGACGCTTGGGCGGTGGAGTTGGATGTAGCGGCCACTGCATATAGCAACCTTGAAAAACAAGTTGAAGAGCTGCAAGCTGAAAAAGCCATTTCAGATGCCACCAATAAGAGGCTTGATCAGGAGTTGAAAATGACTTTGGATGCAGCTGAGGCGGCAATTGATGATGCTTTCAGCATGGCTATTCGCCAACTCCGTCATCGCAACCCAGGCGTTGCTCTCAACACTGCAGGCATTCATCCTTATTATGAGTTTATCAATGGTGAATTGATGGTGCCTGCTCGGGGGGGTCATGTTCCTGCGCCTAATGCAGAGTATGTTCTGGCGGACTTGCCCCCCTCACAAAGTTTGTCTAAACCCAGTGAGAGTCAGCCCAGCTCCACCCACCAAGAAGGAGTGCCACCCGAGCCTTGAGGATTATCTTCGGAGTTCTTTTCAAATTTTGTTTTTTATACTTTAATAATATTGCCTTGTTCCAGGATAGGCACTGGACCCTTATCAATCTTTGACAATATTCAATAAAGTATATTTTCTGTAAATTTATACTTGTTCATATAAACGATGTCTGAGTCCGTCGGATTTATGCCTTGTAAAACGATATTAAGAAGGCAGAGTAATCATTTGAGGACTTAATGAAATATGACTAAGTATATTGAGGCGGAATAACCTCTTTGGGAATTTGGCGAAGTAAAATTCAGTAATGAGGCGGGGTAGCCTCTTAGGAATTTCAATGAAGTGAATTCTGTAACGAGGCGGAGTAGCCTCTTGAGAATTTCAATGAAGTAAATTCTGTAACGAGGCGGAGTAGCCTCTGAAGAATTTCAATGAAGTGAATTCTGTAACGAGGCGGAGTAGCCTCTTGAGAATTTCAATGAAGTAAATTCTGTAACGAGGCGGAGTAGCCTCTGAAGAATTTCAATGAAGTGAATTCTGTAACGAGGCGGAGTAGCCTCTTGAGAATTTCAATGAAGTAAATTCTGTAACGAGGCGGAGTAGCCTCTTGAGAATTTCAATGAAGTAAATTCTGTAACGAGGCGGAGTAGCCTCTAAAGAATTTCAATGAAGTAAATTCTGTAACGAGGCGGAGTAGCCTCTTGAGAATTTCAATGAAGTAAATTCTGTAACGAGGCGGAGTAGCCTCTGAAGAATTTCAATGAAGTAGTATTCTGTACTGAGGCGATGTAGCCTCTTAAGAATTTCAGTGAAGCAAATTCTGTAATGAGGCGGAGTAGCCTCTTAAGAATTTAAATGAAGCACAGTTTTTACAAGTATTGTACTTACTTGAACTTGTTGATAGTGCTTGAGTTTGTTGATTATGTACTCCGTAAAACATTGACAGTTAGGCGGAGTCAAGTTTTGGATGGAGCGTTCATCCCTTTGAATTTGAATGGGAGTGTATCTCCTGATCAAGTGAAAATTGTTGAATCCAGGGTTGGTATGGTGCAGCATAAGCTGTGACACCAATCCTTTCCGCAGGAATTTGGCTGGACCTTGGGGTCGTTATGGTGCAGCATATAGCTGTGACACCAATTCTTTCCACAGGAAGCCTGCAAGACCTTGGGGTCGGTATGGTGCAGCATATAGCTATGACACCAATCCTTTCCACAGGAAGCCTGCAGGACCTTGGGGTCGGTATGGTGCAACATATAGCTGTGACACCAATCCTTTCCACAGGAAGCCTACAGGACCTTGGGGTCGGTATGGTGCAGCATATAGCTGTGACACCAATCCTTTCCCCCCAAGGAGTTTTTTGGACCTTAGGGTCGGTATGGTGCAATATATAGCTGTGACACCAATCCTTTCCCCCCAAGGAGTTTTTTGGACCTTAGGGTCGGTATGGTGCAGCATATAGCTGTGACACCAATCCTTTCCCCCTAAGGAGTTTTTTGACTCCGTTTGTGAAGCTTTGTTGCATGTTGGATGATCTTTATAGAATAAAGAGTTATGCCATTATGCTTCAATTGTTTGAGCCGGTGTCTTATCTGTATGGGAACAAGTTCTGCCATGGATAATTAACTGAAAGTTAGAATGAAGACTGAATGTAGGAAGGCATTTTATTAATGATGGAACTACATAAGGAGCTGAGTTGGGATATGTCTCATCAGAACTTTTTCAAGGAAAGCACAGCTGGGAAAAACCTTGAGTTAGGAAGAAAATAACATACCATGTTACCCAACTAGCTGTAATATATGCGTAAATTTAAAATGTTCCATTTATTCCTGACCGGAGTGCCATCTAAGTTTTCTAGGCGGTATGTGCCTTTGCCCAGAATTTCGACGACTCGGTATGGACCTTCCCATGTTGGTGCCAATTTGCCTTGGTGTGCAAATTTGTTACCGATATTGGCCCTTCTCAAGACCAAATCTCCTTCTTTGAAACGGCGTTCAGAAACACGTGTGTTATACCGTTTGGCGGCCTTTGCTTTAACAGCTTGGTCCCTCACAAAGGCTTCCTCTCTCAACTCCGCCAAGACCTCGAGTTCATGGGCGAGGTTCTGTTGATTGGCTTCTTCGTTGAAATGGAGGACTCGGGCTGATGGGGCTGCCAATTCAATGGGAATAACAGCCTCGACTCCATATGTCAGCCGATATGGAGATTCATTTGTGGTGGAGTGAGGGGTTGTTCTATATGCCCATAGAACGTGGCATAATTGATTTGCCCAATCTCCCTTTGCCTCACCAAGGCGTTTCTTAAGGCCTTTCAAAATTTCTCTGTTGGCAACTTCAGCTTGGCCATTGGTTTGAGGATGTTCCACAGAAGAGAAAATCTGTGTAATGCTGAGATTTTCCAGGAGTTCAGTGAACTTATGATCTGTGAATTGGGTGCCATTATCAGTGATTATGCGTCCAGGGACTCCGAAATGTGCAATTATATTTTCATATACGAATCTGCAAGTCCTGGCTGACGTAATGTGCACCACTGCCTCTGCTTCAATCCATTTGGTGAAGTAATCAACACCAACTATCAAGTATTTGATACCGCCGAGCGCAGTTGGGAATGGACCCAAGATATCCATGCCCCATTGATAGAAAGGCCAAGGCGTTATTGATGATGACATTTCTTCCGCCGGAGTATGGTGGAGATTTACGAATCGTTGACATTGATCGCACTTTTGAACATACGAGGCGGAGTCATGCTTCAGGGTGGGCCACCAGTACCCCGCCCTGAGTATTTTTCGCATAAGACTACGTGCCCCTAGATGGTGTCCATATTGCCCTTCATGGACTTCTTCTAATACAGCTTGCACCTCATTTTCGTTTATACATATCAAGTAAGGAACAGAGATTCCTCGGCGGTATAACTATCCGTCTAGGAGTGTATAGTAAGGTGCTTCTTTCTTTAGTTTTTGTCGCTCAAGATCATCCGTGGGTAATTGTCCATTAACAAGGTAACGAACTATCGGTGCTACCCAGGAATTGTCATCAAAAGAGCGACTTTTAATCATACACGCTGAGGAAGGAAAGGAAATGCTTGGCTCCGCCAAGGTACTTTGTACAACCGTAGTTGTGCATCCTGCCTTCTTTGTGCTAGCCAACCTGGAGAGGATATCAGCACGTGTATTTTCTTCACGGGGTACATGCTTGAAAGTGACTTCATCAAAGCGCTGCTTTAGCTCATTGACGCAGTCTAGATATTGTTGTAGCAGAGGTTCTTTAGCCTGATACTCACCAAGAATTTGTGAGATTACTAATTGAGAATCACTGCATAGGGTGACAGTTTTGGCCCCAATATCTTGTGCTGCTCTGAGTCCAGCCAAGCAGGCTTCATACTCCGCCTGATTGTTAGACGTAGTGAAGGTAAAGTGTAGTGAAATTTCAAGGTGTACCCCGTCATCACTTTCCACAACAATTCCTGCTCCACATCCTTTGCTATTGGAAGACCCATCTACGTATACCGTCCAGTGTGAATGATCTGCATCTAGGCTAGAACCTGTTAACTCAACTACGAAATCTGCTAGGACTTGTGCCTTGATAGCAGTTCTTGGTTCGTAGGATATGTCAAATTCAGAGAGTTCTACGGCCCATTTGATCATTCTTCCAGCTAGGTCTGGTTTGAACAGTATAGTACGGAGTGGCAAGTCTGTGCGAATCAAGATAGGATGGGCATGGAAGTATGGTCTTAGGTGTCGTGAGGCCCAAACAACTGTGAGTGCTGCCTTTTCAATCTTCTGATAACGGCACTCTGCACCATGCAATGTTTTACCAGTGAAGTACACCGGTCGTTGGCCCTCAACTATTTCCTTGACCAGAGCCACTGCCAAAGCTTCATCTGAAACAGACAAATAAACAATGAGTTGCTCACCTGGGCTTGGTTTTACCAGGATTGGAGGGCTGGCCAAGACATTTTTCAAGCTTTGGAAAGTCGCCTCTTGCTCTGGGCCCCAACTGAATTTCTTGTCTTTTTTCAACATTTTGTATAAGGGGAGGGAGCGATGAGCCATCTTTGGCATGAATCGTGCTAGAGCAGCGATTTTGCCATTGAGGGATTGTACCTCTTTCAATGTCTTGGGGCTCTGCAGCTCTTGAATTACGCAACATTTATCAGGATTAGCCTTTATACCTCTTTGTGTTAATATGAAACCCAAAAATCTGCCCCCAGGGACAGTAAATGTACACTTTAATGGGTTGAGTCTCATGTCGTATTGTTGTAGGCGTTGAAAAATGAAGCGTAAATCTTCAACATGGTCTCCTCCTTCAGGAGTCTTGGCAATAATATCATCAATATAAACTTCTACCAGCTTTGTGTGCATACCCTCAAAAACTTTGTTGATCATGCGCTGGTAGGTTGCCCTGGCGTTCTTTAACCCAAATGGCATGATGTTGTAGCAAAAGACTCCTTTATCATTAACAAATGCTGTTTTTTCTTGATCATCCTCACACATTGGAATTTGGTTGTAACCGGAGTAAGCATCCATGAAAGATAGATAATTGTATCCTGAAGAATCGTCAACCAATCTGTCAATGTTGGGGAGAGGATATGGATCCTTGGGACAACATTTATTCAAATCAACGTAGTCTATGCACATACGCCACTTGCCATTGGCTTTCTGTACCATGACCACGTTGGACAACCAGGAGGAGTAACGGAGTTCCCTGATGAACCCCGCCTTGAGGAGTTCCTCTGTTTGTTCGCAAGCAGCTTTTTGCTTAGCAGGACCCATACGCCGTTTCTTTTGCGCTACTGGCTTAGTTTCAGGATACACCGCCAGGCGGTGACAACAAAAGTTGGGATCCATGCCAGGCATGTCTGCAGCGGTCCAAGCGAAGATTTCTTTATACTCATAGAGAAGTGCAATTAGTTTTGCCTCCATGTTAGCCTCAAGCTTGTCATTGATGTTTGTAGTTTGTTCTGGGGTGCCACCCAAAACAATAGACTTGGAACCACCGTCAGGAGTTGGTTTCAAAGGGTTTAGTGGGTCTACAGAAGATTCCGCCCTGGGGTCAAGATCCACCAAATTGACGGACGCCACCGCACTGCTCCCTTCATTCAACTTTCTTTTCTTAGACATGGTTTCAAGCTTCACCATGTTAAGACTCAAATTGTAGCAATAGCGAGCCATTTCTTGGTCACCCCTTACAGATGAGACTTGGTTATCTTTGTCAATGAACTTGATTAACAAATGGGGGGTTGAGACAATGGCTTCCATGACATTCAGGGTAGGCCACCCAATGATGCCATTGTACGGAGATTTCACATCGATGACAAGGATCCTGGATTTCACAGTCCTTGCTCCAGGTTCGCCATCAAAAGTAATCCTTGTGTCCAAGTAGCCTTTGGTGGGCTGTTTGGTACCATTAAAGGCTGTAAGGTCCTGCGTATATGGTTGTAAATCTGCATCAGTTAGTCCCATACGTTTAAAACAGTCATAAAAGATAACATCGCAGGAACTTCCCTGATCAATTAGGATGCGTTTTACGTCCATATTAGCGATTACTGCAATAATCACCACTGCGTTATCTCCTTCAGGAACAGTAGGGCCAAAATCGTCGTCTGTGAAAGTTATAGGCGGAGTCTGAACCTCGTTCCTGAATGGGCGATATTCTTTGCTCTTGCCTTGCACAGACAAGATCATGCGATGATGATTTTTCCTGGCGGTACTTGAGGGTCCGCCTCCGGCGAAGCCTCCAGCAATCATATCTACCACCTGCCTTTTGCCCCGTGATCTGGGTTCAGGGCTTGGCTCTCTTTGGGCGGACTCCAGAACAACATTCTTTTGTTTTTCTGTTGCCGCTGTGCGTTTTGGCTTCTGAGTGTTATCAGGATCAGGAGAACGATCACGAGATCTTTTCTCAAACTTCTCTGGCTCATCATGAGATTTACCCTTAAACAAATAATGTTTCAGTTTGCCTTCACGAATAAGCACCTCAATAGTGTTTTTGAGTTGCTTGCACTCCTCCGTGGTATGGCCAACTGATTCGTGGAACTCACAATATTTCTTTGGGTTCCCACCGCGTCTGATTGGAGGTGGACGTTGAATCCCATAAACGTTGAGGGTAGTCCATCCTATTTCACGCAAGATCTGTTCATACGTGGTGTTCAGGGGTGCATAATGAGCGAAATTGAACACACGTCTATCTTGCTGTTTGAAGGGTTGGTTCCCTGCTTTGTCTTTCTGAGGGAACTTATCATTCCTGGATGATTTTTCCTTCTCTTTGTCATGGTGTGGAGTTGTAATGGGTGGTTTACTGTGAGATGCAGTGGCTTCCAAGTGCATCTCAATACCCACATACTTGGATGCCTTTCTGCGAAATTCCTCCATGGTGGATGGAGGTCCTTTTGCCAATGACAAAGCAAAGGGTGATTTCGGTTGCATGGCTTCGATGAGGATATGCAATTGAATTGCTTCTGTCAGGTCAGGGACCATGGCTGCCTCTTTATAAAATCTCTTAAGGAAATCCTTTAGTGACTCTTTGTCACCTTGCTTGATCTGAGCCAAGGTATGGGATGTTCTAGGCATATCCCTAGAGATTACAAAGTGGCTGCCAAAAGCTGTGGCTAGGTCCTCCCATGAATCGATGGAACCTAAAGGTAAACTCTTGAACCAGCTAAGAGCTTCACCTGTAAGGGTCCTGGGGAACATTCTGCACATGACATCTTCCTCTGCACCTAAGAACATAGCCTCGTAGATGTAAGCATCTAAATGCTTAGAAGGGTCTGTTTCCCCAGTTTATTTTCCTATGGAAATGGGCTGCATAGTTTGCAAATGTCTGGGAACATGCGCATTCATGAGTCTTTTAGAAAATGGGATACTCATCTTGTATCCCGAGGGGGATGCATTTGAAACTGCTCTCCTCCCCTCATGAGGTTGAGCATTTGCCAGTGGGAGGCTTCGTTGCTCTTCCATGTAAGTAGGGATGCGAGAGTAATTTGGAGTACTCGAGTCCTCCTGTGCATGCGATTCATGGCGTGGCTGGTTTGCAGGGCCCGCTCTCTCGTGCATAGGATTTGCCTTCTCACGACGAAGCTCTGTAATTTCTTCTTTCAGCATTCTGATCATGTCATCTCTCGGATCTGGAGAGTCAACATGCGTTGCCTTTTTGTGAGCATCGTTGTCAAAGTTGAGACGTTTAGGATTGCGTGGAGGAGAATCCTCTGTCTGCACTTCTGGTCCTGGTCTTTCCATTAATGATGAATATAATGGGAATTGTTCAAGGATTGTGGGATTACCAATTTTACAGGTCCCACTGGGCGTGCCAATGAACTGTTCTTTACAGGGGGTGTAAAGGTATGATTGTCGAACAATTCAAAATGTACATGAAACGTAAAATCTGGTACAAGGAGGTGCTTATACAGATACGAATACGGAGTGCTCTTGTATGCTGGGCGTGGTATAGTGCACTCTATGGCGGTGTTGCAGTCCGCCTGGATTAGCTTATTTTGCCTTGACACAATTGGTGGTTGTACCTGCAGTTATTCTCCGACGCTCAAGTCAGTATCTCAGAATACTATTAGACTTAGAAAGCAAATCTGAGAGAATTATGCAAGTTTGAGTGTAAGGTTCAGAAATGGGGGAGAGCCCCTTATACCTTTTTGCTGAGGTTTATATACCTGTTATTGGTGCTCCATTATTGGTAGGACCTGTTCCTTGTTTTCTGGCATAATGCAAGAAAGGTAGTGGGTCCCTGTGTCGTTCACGAGCACCATCACTGTAGTGGGCATTTCCACTTGCTTGGAAAGCGTTAATGCTTTATTATTTTATTCATTGTTCCCTTTTATGCGTGACAGCGTGATTCCCATTTTCAACCTCTCAAGACAGAGTCAATCTCGTGCCGGGGTTATAAGTATGGGCTCGCTACGCAATATAGGAAATTCAATATTCTGCCTATGGCTTGGCGGAGTAGTATGCATTGGAAATACTTTATGCATGTGTATAAGATATTCAATATTTTCCACCTTGGTGGAGTAATGAGCTTAGGCGGAGTAACATGCCTTTGCGGAGTTTTCATGCCTTGGCGGAGTTTCCTGCATTGGCGGAGTATCGTGCCCTGGCGGTATGTACTCCGTATAAAAGTAACTATAAGGTATTTGAAACGTACTTCTCCTGTTCAAAATGCTGATCTGGCAAAGCATTAAAACCATGCTCTTGGGGGCCGGTGTTGGGACCGGATCAATATATATATAAAGTAGAAATGTAAAAGGAAACCAATAATATAAGCAACAATGAATAACATTTGGAATGCATATATAACTAGCATAAAATAAAATAGAGGAGCTACACAATATTTTATTAAATAAATTATATTTTATTAACTCCTTATCATTTAGTGTAGTGACGATTGAGATTAGGGATTAGTCTCTGGATTTACGACTTAAAAAAATACTAGAGGGAAAATCTTACTAAAAATAAAAAAGTATTGCAATTCCAAGAATCACATGTCACTAGTGAAATACTAGAGAAGAAAGTATAAACCATTAAATAGTTCAATACTATTGTAACACCCTCTGTTACACCTTAATAAATTCTAAAAAAATTCGTAATTTTTTTTTTCTAAAGATATGATTGTTAAAAAGAAACTATCAGAATAAATTATATACATTATTTCTGAAATACCTCATAAATATTATTAAAACTTTATAAAGTAATTTTACATTCATCCAACGTAAATAAATATTAAACATTATAAGAAAAAGAGGAAACTCCATGGCCCAGAAGCAGTTACTTATTAACATTATTTATTCATTGGACCACGGTATTCATACCGAGCTCCCTTTCTAGAACGTGCTATATTTACTGCCGATATTCTTCGATCCTTCCCTCTGAACCATCAATTTAAAACATGTGAAACAAAAACACAGAGAAAGGAGTGAGAAACAGAATATAATATTTCCGAATAAGACATAAGCAACAAAGGGTTTTCACAACCAATACATAATAATATCAATCACAATCACATACACAATCAATTATGAATGCATGAATGTTATGCAATATCTTCATTATAACTTACCTATATATGTGGGCCCTTAAATTTTAATTTGCACTGGGCCAACCAGGAGTTTACACTGTTCCATAAGTCCGGATAATAATAATATGAACAGCTCAACTGGCATGGAAACACTTAGAGACTAGTCAGATTGAGAAAGTTTTTATTGTGAAAGTACCCGACACTAGGGAGCTACCCCAGGTCCCCTGAAGCACCCTTTCACACCCTCTCATCCCAAGGCTCGTAATTAAGCCTCCTCTAATGTATCCTCGGTTTCTATAATCCGTCCCCAGACAATATCATTTTATTTCACTTTAATGATTCATGATGCATGAACTACTCGCGTATTGAGTTGGTTAAGGCTTTTAGAAACTCAATTATTAAATCCCTTAAAGGTTTACAACATCATTTCAATAAACTGTACATTTTCTCTGAATTTCTGTCCCACAGAAATAAATTTGGTACAGTTTTCGAATCTCACTGAAATTGAGTTTCTAAGCCTTAAACATCTAAAAACTTTATCATATAAAACTTTACATAATCTTTCTCAAATTAAATCTTAACAAAATCAAATTTAGGAATCTCAATTATTTCCAAATATATTTAGTTATTAAGTTGGAAAAAAATAAAATAATTTTCTTTCAAAAAATTTTGTTTTATTAAAAGAGAATAATTATTAACCAAAAATACTTAAAATTACAAAATTTTTCTTTAACTCAAGATTTAATTAAATAAATTCTCATAAAATATTTTCTTTCTAAAATAAATACTAATTTTTTATTCTAAATATTGAAAATAAAGTTAATAAAAATAATTTCTAAGAAGAAATAAAAGATAATAAAATTTAAAGAGTAAGGTAAGAAATTCTTACTGAATTTTAGCTTTCCGTCATGCTCGCTATATGCTCAAACTCCACATTACAATATTATCAATCAAAATCAAACAATATCAATCATAACTAAATATCATCAATCAATCAATCATAATCAAATCATAATCAAATCAATTAAATATCATTAATACATATCATAATACAAAATTTAATGATTATTAATATAGTCAATTTTAGTCCTTTTGGTCAATTCCTCGCATAGGTATATGTAAGTCTATATAATCCAGTCCTTGCATAGGTATAGTTCAGTCCATATGGGTCATAATGGTCCAAGTCCTTGCATAGGTATAGTCCAGTCCATATAGGTCATAATGGTCCAAGTCTTTGCATAGGTATGTTAGAGTTAGTTAACCGGATATTTAATTTAAAATTTATTATAAATTTTAAGTTAAAAAGTTAATATTTTAAAATAATAATATTATTAAATTTAAAAGGAGTAGGGGACTCCTCCCATTATTCTTATGTCTTTTCGTATTATACTTCTTATCTTACTCCCCCTTACCTTGAGTCGTTACCAAAAAGAGATTTGCTTTGCGCCTCCGATTTCTAAAAATATTAATATCAATCTTATTTCAGTATAAGCATAAGACGAAGATTAAGATTACTACTTAAAACAGAAATGGTAAATTTTAAATAGTGAATAGTGAATAGTAAATCATGAATAGTAGCAGTAAATAGTAAAACATGAATAGTAACAGTAAATAGTAAAACATGAATAGTAACAGTAAATAGTAAATCGTGAATAGTAACGGTAAATAGTAACAGTAAATAGTAATTTACTATTTGAATAGTAATTTACTATTGAAATAGTAATTTACTGTTGAAATAGTATTTTACTATGCAGAATAGTAACTTAAAATAATATTATTTCTAGTATAATAACAGATTTCTAAAAACGATATAAAAATAACCCTAAAAAATATAAAAGAGAAGTATTCTTACCTTAGGATTTTGGCAGAACCTTCTCTCCAAAAACTTTTCTTCTCTCTCTCACTTCCACCACTATCTCACTAGCACTACTGTATTAAGAAAACTTAATTTGAAATTGTGAATTCTAAAGAAGAAATCCTTCGGTATTTATAGGAAAAAAATTTACTATGCATTCCATTATTTTAATATAAAAGTACTATACATTTTTGAATTTTTTATTCCAAGTTACTATGCATTCTTTGAAAATTTCGTACATGCACAGTGTTTTGCATAGTAACTGTCGGCAGAATTATTAAGCCAAATAGTAACCTTTCACTTGGTATATTTTAAATATTCAAAATGAGTTCTTTTTGAAATTTAGCGATATTATATCAGTCCTCACTAATTTTATAATAAGTAATATAAAGCTGAAATTTTAAAAATCTAAAATTTTCTGTTAATAAAAATTTATTGATACGTTTCAAATTTTTTAACGATTGGAAAAAATCAAGATTTTTCTCAAACCGATAATTTTTAGATAAGTCTACTTGAAACGGATTTTAGAAAATTTTCTTATAATTTCAATTCACTTTCTTATAAATATTTTTAATTTAAGTCACTTATATGAATTTAAAATTATTTAAAAAATATTATTTTTATTAAAAAAATTCCAAAATTCCAAAAAATTCCAAAAAATCATAAATAATACGTAGATTAAAAAGTTCTAAAGAACCATAATTTAATTCCTTCAAAATTTTAATATAAAAATAAAAATAGGGGTGTTACAACTATAATATTACTCTTTAACAAATAGTAAAACTAATAAAATTGTTAGAAATAAAATAGTATAATATTATAATTACTACCAGAAGAAAATTATAAAAAATATTTTATTAATAAATCTATATAACAGTAAGTTCATGGTCTTCGGTTCTTCCCACATCCTCAAGGGCTTCTTCAATTAATCGTGAATGAATAAGTGGTTCTTGAAATTATTTGCAAGTAGAAGGAAACTCTCATTATATGTTTAAGATTCGTTCCTTTTATTTTTACATAATTTTTTTTATAAGATACATCTCAATGACCTATGCATATATGTTTTAACCCAAAGAAAATGGAGAAATCTTACTAAATCAGGGAAATTGTTAACATGTTTTAACATCAGCTACGCATATATATTTCTTATAAAGCTTGTGATGATTCTCAATAAACTAGTAAATGGATTAGGTATATCATTTTTAATGCTTGAACACTTTAAATTTTGGGTCGCCTTAAAAATGTTTAACGCATAACCTTTGGACAATGTTAAACATTTGTACTTCAACTATTTCTTTTTTGTAAATGTAAAAAGTCTAATCCTTGCCCATTATCCCAAATCGGATCAGTGTTAGTTGTGAATTTTTTGCTTCCAAAAAAAAAGTTGTGAATTTTTTAAAAAATTTTCTTGATAAATTAAATTTTTAATTTGACATTAAAATACTTAATTGATGCCTTTATTTTGATCAATTTGAAGCAACGCTATAATTAACCGATTAATTTGAGTTTGTTTTGATAGGTTATAAACAAAATAAGAGAGCTGCAAGAAAGAAATTAAAGTCAGGCTCTTAGAGATTAACT
Source organism: Clitoria ternatea (assembly GCA_037962975.1). Classification (NCBI taxonomy): domain Eukaryota; kingdom Viridiplantae; phylum Streptophyta; class Magnoliopsida; order Fabales; family Fabaceae; genus Clitoria; species Clitoria ternatea. The sequence goes on from CM075676.1 coordinate 69,479,397, forward strand.
GCTCCAATCTTTATCCTGACGTTAAAACGGATGCTTGGATTTTTTCTCAACCATTCTAACTGTCAACCTGTCACATCGAGCAACGCTTGCATGATAAGACTTACTTAAACGTCTTGAAACATAATTTTTGAGATATCTTGAAACTTTTGGAGTTGAGCTAGGGCTTTTAGAGTCTCTCATCAATCTTTGAAGGCTTATGGCTTGATTCTAGGTTTAATCTCTCCACCTTTTAGTTTCTTGATTATATTTTGGATTTGCCAGCATGATTATAAGTGATTAAACCTTTCTTTGTTGGATTGAATATAACTCATCTTTTTTATGGTGTAGTTAATATTTGTATGTGTTTATGTTTTTATATCACTGTTAACATCTCTTCTATCTTTGCCTAATGCGTATTTTCAAACGGGAGAACATTTATGCATGTATTTAGGGTTTCTAAGTGGGTTTAAGTGAAGAAATACCTATTATTCTCTTCACCTAAGAATAAGGTTGATAATAATGATTGTTAAAACTTTTTCTTAAAGTAAATCTTAACATTGAATACTCAAGGACTTGATTTTTGATGATAGAGTTTAGAATCTATTCTTTAAGAGATTAGGTTTAATGAAATTTATATCATATTAACATGATTGAATGTATAACCATATAATAGAAACTCAACAGATTAAATAAAGTGGAGGAAGTTTGATCCCAACATATTTACTCATTGTATTATCACCTTTAATTAACTTTAACTTTGGAAACTTAACATTTCTCAACAATTAACCTATGAATATAATGTGAATATATTTTAGTGATTTACAAGTAAATATTGCATTAATATTATTGAATATCTCGTACATCCGTGTGGATTTAATAATCTTTTAAATACTTATTAAAATTATAGTCGATTTGGTACACTTGCTAAATGACCAATATACAGTCTAATACAAACCCTATATAGCCTAAATTTTATAACTCTAGCCTAGGGTCACTCCATTATAAACACCAGCGACATCAAGGCTCAAGAGAAACACAACATACTATCTTTAATTAGTGTTTTATTTCTTACCAAAAAAGATTAAATTATGTAAAAAAAAACGTTATAATTATGTGAAACTGAGATCACCCTTTGTAATTTTTTTTGTTAAAAGACTCTTAAAATATTTTTAATGTTTGGAGAAAACTATCATCGTTAAACTCTGCTTGTTGAAAGTTATCCTTTTGTATTAGTGTGGTTATTTTTGTTTGTGATTGTACATTGTAACCATGAATCATAAACAACTTTTTTTTTAAAAAATTAAACGTGTCAATACTGAGGTGGTTAACTATTAATCACTTTAGTATTTAACAGACAAAGTTTAACGACAATTGGATCCTAATTGCTTAAAAAAAACATTTCAAGGGGTAAGCTTAGTGTCACATAATTTCATAAGTTTTTATATAATTAAGCCAAAAAAAATATTGATGTCTTATTTATTTAAAACACTTATAACTTGTTTTAAACCTATAAGGGACTTGCATTATGACATCTTAATTTCTTTTTTTTTTTTAAATGAGTTGGGTCTTAGTGGCTCACCAAGGTCAAAAAATATCTCAAGGTGCAATGGACACTTACAATTATATAAACGCTTATTGTTAAGAAGGTGTTTATAGAAAACCCACAGACAAAATAATAACGTTAATGAGACTTGAAGTCGTGACCTCGTAACCATAAAATAAAGTTTTAACCAACTACATTGACCTTTGTTTATTAGGGACATTACACCTTGCATATAATTAAACTTCTAAGAATTTTTTCAGTTTGCCCAATTTAAAGCTTTTTTAAGGTGCTGACTTATCTCGTGTAACTAACAAACATGACCCAAAACAAGGTTGCAAGTTCTGATCATAATTAAATTGATGAATGTGCAGATCAAGAAAAATGCATTTGGTATCACCCAAATCCTCATTTCATAACATAGATGTCTCTCAACATCGCAAATCATTTGAGAAAGGACACATACATGAATTGAAGGGAAAAAACAACTTAAGAAAGCAAAGCAGGTTCTTTGAATTCATTTAATTTATTCATGATCAATATATTATAAGTTTTCCTTTGTGTAGTGTGTTGCTGTATTTGGAGAGTAAGAAGTAAAATGATTACTACTTTGCTTGTTGTGCAGTCTTGTTTCTGTTGAGGTAGTTTTTGGCAAGTTCTGCAATGGTTGCCACTGGCTGGACAGAAACAAGTGAAGCATTCCCAGCGTGCTCTTCCTTCACTTCATACTCAATTGTAGATTTGAGTATGCTTGAGTCTTCACCTTTCTCTATCACCTCAAAACGAACTCTAAATAGACTGAATCCTAACTCCAAGTACCCTCCTTCCACTACTTCTGCTTCTTTTATGCGCTTCTCATTATCAACCTTAGTAAACTTCTCTTTGTAACTAGCAGGCCCAGGTACGCCTAATTCAACTCCAACCAAAACAATGAATGTGTATTCAATCATAGATTTATAAGTGGAAAAAGAAAAAAGACTTAAATCAAGTCCTTTCCTTCCCTTTTTGTTTTCAAATTCTCCTATCAAATACCAACAAACAAACAAGTAAATCAACTAGTAAGAAGTTATCTTGTTTAATATATAATCTTGGATTTGAGTTTTAAAAAATACAATTTTATTAAATAAAGAGTTTTATCATATATTTTATTTAGGTTTGAGTTAATGTAATGAATCTCTATGCTGAGGTGGTAGAATTTGTTATTGTAGAATGAGTTGTGTAGTGTGGTGAGAAGTTGAGGGGGTATAAAAGGAAAAGAATTAGTGAGAATTAGGTGTGAAAAATATTAATGAAGTTGCTCTTCTTTCTATCTCTAGTTCTCTCTAGTGGTACATCTCCTTTTCTCATGCAATGTTCTTTGTTCTTTATTTGATTTGTAGTAGCAAACACTTATATACTGTGATCAATAAAATCATCTTTAATTGTTAGTTCTTTTCCTTCTATCTAATAGAAATTCACATTGTTACAATTGAGTAGGATGATTATGTGCTTTCAGTTAATCTACCTGTTTGATGGCTATTTGAGATTATGAAACACTTAATTCTTGATATGACAAAAAATAATTAATATGATATGATTATGATATAACCTGGAGAAAATGTTAGCTTGAGGACAGTTCCAACCCCTCCATCTCCTTCTGTCAACTCTACTTTCTGAAACAATTGAGGAAGCTCTTGCTCAACAAGTTTTCCGATCTGAAGGGTACCAAAGAGATCCCATGCCTCACTTGCCGGTACGTTCAGATCAAGTTCATGCTCAAGTTGCCCAAACATCTTCTCTCTATCTGTTTGCAAATGCAGTGTGTATGTGTCAATGTGTAGTATCAACTAACACAATATATATTATATTTTATGTGTATATAATGACAAGTTTTGCAGGCTTAGAGTTTCTACTTAAGTTGTTCCCTAAGATGCTTATCATGTCACAACAACAATGTCATAATTGCAGGCCCGAAATGTAAAAAATTGAGAAAATTCAATTAAACGTACTTCCAATAGTTTATAAGTGCTACGGGTCCCCTCTGAGTGGAATAGCCACTTAGCAATTAAATTAATATTGTTTTGTGGTCACAAATTGAAAGAGACGTGGAGCATGGAGGAAGGCACAACGTCATGTGGTGCAAATTATAAATAGGCACAAAACCAGCAGCAAATGCATGGAAGAAATTGAAGCACAATTGTAGGCAATTGTGTAAAACACTAGTGAGAGTATTTTGTGATGCCAAAGCAATTAATTAATTGCTTTGATGATTTAGAGTGAGGGAAAAATAGTTAGTGTGCGATAAAATAGTGAGGTTAATTGGGGTGTTTGGAAATACTTGAGTGCCACTATTTTGGGTTAATGTCTGGTTTGTATCTCTAATATTTTATTAGAGAAGTCCCTCTTGTACGCCTATTAATTTTATTAGTGAAAGAAATTCCAGAGTTTGTCTCGTGGACGTAACACAAATCAAAATGGTGAACCACGTTAAATTTTCGGTGTCATTATTTATTTACTTTGCTCTTATTTAATTTATTTTGTAACCACCTATTTTATCGGTCCGCTATTCCGCTGTGTCGAGAAAATATTAGTTAATCTGTGCCCAATTTTTCCCAACAACTGGTATCAAAAGCGGTACTAGGGGGAATTAATATCTACTTATCGTATGCTCTGTGGTTGCCACTAAAGTGGACCCTCCACATCAAAAAATAAGTTAGATTATTATTTACCCTTTAAAAGTCTAGTTGGGTCCATGGAGGTGAAGACAAGCAAAATGATTAATTTAAATGACATGAATTACCACATATGGAGAAACAAGATGAAGGATCTCCTATTTGTGATGAAGATGCATCTACCAGTGTTTTGTATAACTAAACCTGAGGACAAGACAAATGAAGAATTGGAATTTGAGCATGAACGAGTGTGTGGCTTTATTCGACAATTTGTCGAAGACAATGTGTACAATCACATTTGTAGTGAGAATCATGCTCGAACATTGTGGAACAAGCTAGAGGAGCTGTATGCTTCTAAAACCGGCACCAATAAATTATTTTATTTGACAAGTCTACTCCAGATGAAGTACCAAGAGGGTACATTGATGGCAGATCATTTAAATGAGATGCAGGGGATCATGAAGCAAATGTCAAGGATGGGCATTAAATTTGACGATGAAGTACTTGCTCTTTTGGTGCTAGTTTCCCTACCAGAGTCTTAGGAGATTTTGAAGATTTCAATCATAAATTCTGCACCAAATGGTGTCGTAAATATGGAAAATGTCAAAAGTGGTATCCTAAATGAAGAAATGAGAAGAAAAGTACAAGGATCCACATCATCGCAGTAGGATGTTCTTGTTGACAAGAGGGAGAAATCAGACCAAGGGTTCAAAGTCCAGAAGCAAAAGCAGATGAAAGTCAAATAAATATGCAAATGTAGAGTGCCATCACTGCAAATAGAAGAGCCACATAAAGAGGTTCTGTCGGATATTCGAGAAATCTCAAAAAAAGAATAAAGGCAAGGAGAAGGTCCAAGAAGACAGTAGTGATAATGAACAAACCAATGCTGTCGAGGAGTTCCACATCATCTATGAAGAAGACATTGTCAACCTTGGAACCTATGAGACCGGTTGGGTAGTTGATAGTGTAGCTACTATTCATGTGACATCTCAGAGGAAATTCTTCTCTTCTTATACACCAGGTGATTTTGGTGTTGTTAGAATGGGAAATGAAAATTACTCAAAAGTTGCAGGAAAATGAGATGTTTGTTTAGAGACACAGAATGGTACGCGGTTAGTCCTGAAGGACGTCAGGCATATTCCAGACATGCGCCTGAACTTGATCTCAGTCGGAAGGTTGGATGATGAAGGTTACTGCAACACGTTCTACAACGGCCAGTGGAAGCTCACCAAAGGATCGTTGGTTATGGCCAAAGGAGACAAGTGCTCAAGACTGTACATGATGCAGGCAAAGATTTTGTAGGATGTTATGAATATAGTGGAGAATGACGGTACAGTTGAATTATGGCACAAGCGGCTCGGTCATATGAGTGAGAAAAGTATGACCCTTTTAACTAAAAAGAATATATTGTCTGGATTGGATCAGGTCCATTTGAAGAAGCGTGTTGATTGTCTGGCAGGAAAGCAAAACAGAGTTGCTTTCAAGAGTTCCCCTCCTGCCAGAATGAAGAATGTATTAGACCTAATACATTCAGATTTGTGTGGGCCAATGCCAAAGTCACTAGGTGGTGCTCAATACTTTGTGACTTTCATTGATGATCATTCCCGAAAGACTTGGGTGTATATTTTAAAGACTAAAGACCAAGTGTTGGATGTTTTTAAATAGTTCTTATCTATGGTGGAGAGGCAGACCGGCAAGAAGCTTAAGTGTATTCGTACAGACAATGGTGGAGAGTACACAGGACCATTTCATGCTTACTATGAAAAGCATGGTATTCGACATCAAACGACATCGCCAAAGATGCCGCAGTTAAATGGTTTAGCTAAGAGGATGAACAGGACTTTGATGGAAAGAGTTAGATGTATACTCTCACATGCAAAGTTGCTAAAGATGTTCTGGGGTGAGGCTATACAAGCAGTCGCTCACTTATTGAACCATTCACCCTGTGTTCCTCTTCAGTATGACACTCCAGAAAAGGTATGGTCAGGAAAGGATGTTTCCTATGATCATTTGTGGGTGTTTGGTTGTAAGGCCTTCGTGCATGTACCAAAAGATGAAAGATCCAAACTTGATGTCAAGACACGACAATGCATGTTTGTCGGCTATGGTCAAGATCAGCTTGGCTATAGATTTAAGAAGCTTGTCAGAAGCCGTGGTGCAGTGTTTGTTGAAGATGAAGACCATTGGAGATATAGAAAAAGCCTAGGAAAATGCTTCCAAATCTAATGATGGTTCAACAAACATAGAGCTAGTTCCTTTAATGATGGTGCCAAGAGAAGTTAAAGATGAAGCTCCAAATAATCAACCTGAGATAGGTGATCTGATTGCTCCTTTTGAGATACCATCAGATGATTCTGATGATGAAATTGTTCATGATCAACCACTAGCTCCAGTGGGTTCTCTAAATCTAAGGAGATCTGATAGAGTCAGACAACGCTCTACAAGATATCATGAAGAATAGTATGTGTTACTAACTGACGAGGGAGAACCGAAAATCTTCCAAGAAGCTATGAATGATGAACACTATAAAAGTTGGACTGAAGCCATACAAGATGAGATGAATTCCTTGCATAAGAACAAAACATTTGAGCTAGTGAAGTTGCCAAAAGGTAAGAAGGTTTTGAAGAACAAGTGAGTGTTCAGGATCAAGCATGAAGAACACAGTCCCCAGCCACGATTCAAAGCTAGATTGGTTGTCAAAGGATTCAGTCAGAGAAAGGCGATTGACTTTGATGAGATTTTCTCACCAGTGGTGAAGATGACATCCATTAGAAGAGTGCTAAGGTTAGTAACAAGTCTCGACCTTGAAATCGAGCAGATGGATATGAAGATGACCTTCCTTCATGGTGACTTGGAGGAAGAGATATACATGGAGTAGCCAAAGGGTTTCAAAGTAAAAGGGAAAGAGGACTATGTCTGTAAGCTCAATAAAAGCTTGTATGACTTAAAGCAGACACCAAGATAGTGGTACAAGAAGTTTGAGTCTGTGATAGGGGAGCAAGGCTAGAAGAAGACCACTTCAGACCATTGTGTGTTCGTACAGAAATTCTCTGATGATGATTTTATTATTCTTTTGCTCTATGTAAATGACATGTTGATCGTTGGCCAGAATGTTTCCAGAATCAACAGTTTGAAAAATCAATTAAGCAAGTCTTTTGCTATGAAAGACTTAGGACCAACAAGACAAATTCTTGGCATGAAAATAACCAGAAACAGGAACGCCAAGAAATTATGGTTGTCATAGGAGAAGTATATCGAGAAGGTACTTCAACGATTCAATATGGATAAGGCTAAAGCGGTTAGTTGTCATCTTGCTAATCATTTTAGACTAAGTACCAAGCAGTGCCCTTCTATAGAGGATGAGAAGGATGAGATGTATAGAGTTCCATATGCTTCAGCAGTTGGGAGTTTGACGTATGTCATGGTATGTACATGACCAGATATTGCTCACTCTATTGGAGTAGTGAGTTGTTTCCTTTCAAATCCTGGAAAGGAACATTGGGCTGTAGTAAAGTGGATTTTCAATTATCTTCGTGGAACCTCCAAAATATGTCTATGTTTTGGAGATGAAAAACCTATTTTAGTACGTTATACAAATGCTGATATGGGTGGCGATGTTGACTCAAGAAAGTTTACATCAGGATACCTGAACACTTTTGCAGGGGGAGCTGTGTCATGGCAACCAAGACTATAAAAGTGTGTTGCTCTCTCAACAACTGAAGCAGAATTTATTGCGGCCATTGAAGCTTGCAAAGAACTGATATGGATGAAGAAGTTCTTGGAAGAACTTGGCATGCACCAGGAATAGTATGAGTTGTTTTGTGACAGTCAGACCATAATTCACCTTGGGAAGAATTCCTCCTTTCATTCTAGATCAAAACACATTGATGTGAGATATCATTGGATTAAGGATGTATTGGAGAAGAAGTTACTATAACTTGAGAAGATCCATACAGATGAAAATGGATCAGACATGATGACAAAGATTCTTCCAAAGGAGAAGTTGGAATATTGTCGACAAGCAGCAAGACTGGTAGAGCTTTCCATGTAATTGGGAGGGGGAGATTGCTAAGGGTCCCTCTTAGTGGAATGACCACTTAGCAATTAAATTAATATTGTTTTGTGGTCACAAATTTTAACAGACGTGGAGCATGGAGGAAAGCACAATGTCATGTAGTGCAAATTTGTTTGCATTGCCTATAAAAGGCACAAAACCAACAACAAATGCATCGAAGAAATTGAAGCACAATTGAAGGCAATTGTGTAAAACACTAGTGAGAGTGTTTTGTGAGGCCAAACTAATTAATTAATTGCTTTAATGATTTAGAGTGAGGGAAAAATAATTAGTGGGTGACAAAATAGTGAGGTTAATTGAGGTGTTTGGGAAATACTTGAGTGCCACTATTTTGGGTTAATCTCTGGTTTGTGCCTCTAATATTTTATTAGAGAAGTCCCTCTTGTACGCCTACTAATTTTATTAGTGGAAGAAATTTCAGAGTTTGTCCCGTGGACGTAGCATAAATCAAAAGGGTGAACCACGTTAAATTTCCAGTGTCATTATTTATTTACTTTGCTCCTATTTAATTTATTTTGTATTCACCTATTTTATCGGTCCACTATTCCGTTATTCCGGGAAAATTATCAGTTAATCTGTGCCCGATTTTTCCCGACAATAAGAAAAATGGAATATTTTGCTTTTTATTCAATGTGTCGTCTAGTTTATGTTCAAATCATTAATATTTAAACCATTAATATTTACATTTGACGCATGCACTTGTATTTGTATAATATTTATTTAGTTTAAAAAATACATCCCAAAAGAAAGAAGAGAAGTGTGTGAAAACAAGGTGACTCATGTAACAAAAAAAGAGAAACAAAATTTTTACTTACAATTTTAAGTTCTTTAAATATTTTTATTTTTTATCATACTGTTGAATTTATTTTGTACTTCTTCTATTTCTCTTTTTATTATGAAATATGTCACAAATAATTAGTTCAATTGAGACTCAACTAATGCATGTTTACTTATAGGGGTGAACAAGTACTGGATTGGATTGGATTTCACGTAAAAAGTAATCCGATCCGATCAAATTTTATTGAATTGGATTTGTGTAAATTTTTTTTGAAATCCAATCCAATCCGATCCGATCTACATTGGTTTGGATTGGATTGGATAATTGGATATCCGAATAAAGAAAATTTGTTATATTTTTTATGAAACCACAATATAAAAAAACTGCTAACATCTTAAAGTCCATCTCAAACCTCACAACATAGTACTTACTAGTATTTAATAACACACATAATTAATATAAATATAAATCAAATCCATTTTAACAACACATTTAAATTTAAAATAAAATGACAACAATAACAAGCTATGCCATTTTTTTATTAACATGGGTGTAGATTGAGTATTTCTATTTTTTTAACCTTGGATTGGGTCCCTTATTTGCTCTAAAGGGAAAAACATGAGTATGTGAGAAAAAAAATAAATATATATATAATATAATATAATATAAAAATAGATTGGGTACTCATCGAGTACTCGGATTTTTAAACATCAAATCTGATATCTGATCCGATTATAATTACATCTTGGTTGGATTTGATCTGATGACCAAAAAAATCCAATCCAATTTAATTGGATTGGATTGGATAATCGGATTAAACGGGTAAATTCGACCCGCTGTTCAGCCCTATTTACTTCCTCTTGAAAATTCTTGAGACTTGAAAAAGCCTGGTTACTCTATTTAACACTTCATTTTGCGCTAAGGAAAGTTCTTTGTCCTTTGCTTCTATTATAGTGTGGCGATTAGGCAATGTATTCATCTTTCATCTCTGGTTACTCTTGGGTAATTTCCCATATGTTTATTGAAAGATTCCTTTTTCTTTTCCTTTAAATTGTGTTTGGACGAAAAGATAAAGTAAAATATAATAAAGAATTAGAAAGAAAAGAAATAGATTGAAAATAAAATAGAAAACTATATTATTTGGATGGATATAAATATAAGCTGATCTGATACTATACTAACCCCTAGGCACAATGGTAATTTGACCAAGGAACCGTCCTTAGGGCCGATATCCTATAATGACTGGTGTCCTAACACCGGATCTTCGAAGTCACGCACAAAGTCTTTGAACCAATCTCAGTATGAGTCATTCTCTCAATACCGAGTGATAAGGTTACAAATCCGACCCGGTGTGAGTCATTCTCTCAATGTTGGAAAGTCATGATTGACATATGCATCAGTGTAGATAGAGCCGTTTGAATACGTCACTTTCATGTGTCAGCATTTCTACATGAGATCAAAAAAGTAATCTACGGATAACTTGATAAACAAGGAGACCGCACTACCTCTAAATGTAAATTCTCACGCATCAACATAACAATCATATAATTCAAATAAATGATTAACACTATAACTAATAAAATAATTTTGATCATTCATATTATATAATTGTGTGCAGGAAAGTTACTTTACTTAATGTTCCAAATTTAATAGTTAATTTGTTAGAAAACAATTTAACGTAATTCTGATACAAATATTTTTTTTAAAATGTCAAAGTTAATACTTAATTTATTACGTATCAAATTTAATAGTTAATTTGTTACAAAACAATTTAACGTAATTCTGATACAAATATTTTTTAAAAATTGTCAAAGTCAATACTTAATTTATTACGTAGCAATTCACATTTAGATGAAACTATATATATAAAAAACTTTATAAGAACATCAGCAGCAGTGTACTCAAATTAAATTCCCATAAGATTCACTCCCTACTTAATACAAGCTAAATTCTTATTCTACGTGTTTCACATGAATTTCATTTAATAATAATAATAATAATATGCTATATCATTTTAAATATAAACAAAACTAACTATTTTCATAGGTATTAAGAATAATAATTAGAAATAGTTATTAAAATTAATATTATGAAATATTTGATGTAATGTCCTAAAATTACACATAATTGTCTTGGGAATATATATATATATATATATATATATATATATATATATAAAAAGAGGATATATTTAATAGACAAACATTTAATTACATTGAAAACTTATAATTTTGTTTATAGTATAAGATTAAAAAATTCTACTAAAATTTGTTTAAATTTAAAATCAAATATAATATACTTTTTAAGAAAAATTAATTATAGTTACATCACACAGATTATACTAGTTTTTTAAAAGTATCATTATTTTTATTGGTACTCACAAATCTTATTTCTTTTCTACTTAATAATATTTATTTGAATAATAATATTTTAATAAAAATTAATTAATAATATTAATTTTTTAATAAAATTCTTATATAAAAAAAAATCAATATATTAAATGATTTCTCAAGACCACATATAAATTATAATATTGTCTTTCCCTCTGGTTCATATTCATTGCACCCCTCAATATGAGTATTAGTCACACGTCCATGCCACCTTAATGACTACACAAATTTCATATCCTTAATTCATGTTGTGTTTTGAATGTTAATTAATCAAATCCTTAATTTCAAATTTCCTAAAAATGAAATGCATGGAACCAATATTTCCCATAAGAACAGATGATGTTAATTGGCCCTGGTGTCACAAAGATCGACTAACAAGATACTATATATGGCAAAAGAGTAAACAAAAGTTTCATCCATTGTCTTCACCAATCACCACATAGCAGAATTTGCGTTAGTGTGTGTGTTCACAAATCATCATCTCATGCATCCAATTAATGTGATGTTTTTCTGTTACTTGTTTATCTGCCTCAGCAAAACGTACCATAATTGGCAAATCTGTGTATTTCCTTCCTCGTATCTCACACATGTTTCCTTTCACTTACACAACAACACATATAATAAACACATAATGAAGAAGCCCTCATTGTGTATACATGAATCAAAGCGTTTCATTTCATAACAATCTGAATCATTTGAAATGGCCACTCCTAATTCAACATGTGCACCATCAATGAAGGCCACATCCAACGGTGCATTCCAACATGAAAACCCTTTGGATTATGCGCTTCCCCTATTAATCATTCAGATGTGTTTGGTGGTTGTCTTTACCAGATTCCTTGCATTTATTTGCAAGCCTCTCAGACAACCCAGAGTTATTGCAGAGGTCATTGTAGGTTAACTTTTCTCATTGACAATAAGAATTTCAGTTACTCCTTTCATTTTTTTTTCCCTTTGATGAATAAATGCATTGCTTAATTTAAAAAAAAAATGAGCCTTGTGCATAAGTTATGATTTTTCTTGTACCACTTTCACATGTGTCAAACTCAAAACCTGCAAACTATGATCAAGGCCATTTGAATTCTTTATTATTGTGATTCATGCAAAAAATTTACGTGGGGTTGGATGCATCTTGCATTGGATGAAAATGAATGCAGGGAGGAATACTACTTGGACCATCTGCAATTGGTCGGAGTGAGAAATTCCTTGACACAATTTTCCCAAAGAAAAGCCTAACAGTGCTTGAAACAGTGGCCAACATTGGTCTTCTATTCTTCTTGTTTCTAGTGGGTCTTGAGCTTGACATGCGCTCTATACGAAAAACTGGTCACAAGGCATTACTCATTGCCCTTGCTGGAATTTCATTCCCTTTTGTGCTTGGCATTGGAACCTCATTTGTTCTCAGAGCCACCATAAACAAAGATGTTAATCCAGCCTCCTTCCTTGTCTTCATGGGAGTGGCTCTCTCAATCACTGCTTTTCCTGTCCTTGCTCGTATCCTTGCCGAGCTCAAACTCCTCACAACTGATGTTGGTCGCATAGCAATGTCAGCAGCCGCTGTCAATGATGTTGCTGCATGGATACTACTTGCTCTTGCCATAGCTCTCTCTGGCTCCAACACTTCTCCACTGGTTTCTTTGTGGGTCTTACTTTGTGGTGCTGCTTTTGTTCTCTTTGCTATCTTTGTCATAAGGCCCTTGCTTGCAATAATGGCTAGGCGTTCCCTTGAGGGTGAACCGGTGCAGGAGACCTACATATGCATCACCTTGACAGTGGTCTTGGCTTGCAGTTTTGTCACTGATACTATTGGCATTCATGCACTCTTTGGGGCTTTTGTAGTTGGTGTTGTCATGCCCAAGGATGGTCCCTTTGCTGCGGTGTTGGCTGAGAAGATAGAGGACCTTGTAATGAGCCTTTTCTTACCACTCTATTTTGTGTCAAGTGGTTTGAAGACTAATGTGGCAACCATAAGTGGGGCACTTTCTTGGGGTTTACTAGTTCTCGTTATATTCACTGCTTGCTTCGGAAAGGTCTTTGGCACATTTGTTGTGTCAATGTTATGTAAGGTGCCTTTCAGAGAAGCCTTGGCACTTGGATTTCTCATGAACACCAAAGGCTTGGTGGAACTCATTGTCCTCAACATTGGTAAGGATCGCAAGGTATCTTCTACTACCTTCATTCCTATTTAATTGTCTAAAAAAAGATAAATTTTATCCTAATTTAATTATCTCTCTAGGATTTCAAAGAATTAAGATAGTACTTATGAAATATTACACATATGATGTATGCTGCTCATTGATTAACCAAAGCAATCCATTCAGTTTGGAACTAATAAATCATGTTTGTTGAGAAATGCACAGGTGCTGAATGATCAGGCATTTGCAATCTGTGTTCTAATGGCATTGTTCACCACTTTCATAACCACACCAATAGTGATGGCAGTGTATAAACCAGCACGTAGAGGATCACCTTACATGCATAAAACAGTTCAGCGCAATGATCCAGACACAGAGCTTCGGGTGCTGGCATGCTTCCACAGTACCCGCAACATTCCTACCTTAATCAATCTGATAGAGTCATCCAGGGGAACCCGAAAGCGAGGAAAGCTCTGTGTGTATGCCATGCACTTGATGGAACTCTCAGAGCGACCATCAGCTATCACAATGGTTCAAACAGCACGCAACAATGGCTTACCCTTTTGGAACAAAAAGGAGGACATTGACAACAGAGATCAAATGGTCGTTGCATTTCAGGCTTATGGGCATCTAAGTAGTGTCAATGTTCGTTCCATGACAGCAATCTCTGCATTCAACAACATTCATGAAGACATTTGTACTAGCGCACACCAAAAGCGAGTAGCAATCATTTTCCTCCCATTCCACAAACACCAACGCTTTGATGGGACAATGGAGTCACTAGGAAACTCGCTCAGGGCAATGAATGGCTTAGTGCTTAGCCATGCTCCTTGCTCTGTAGGAATCTTGGTTGATCGAGGCCTTGGAGGGACAACACAAGTTCAAGCTAGTGATGTGTCATACAATGTTGTTGTGGCCTTCTTTGGAGGACGTGACGACCGTGAGGCACTTTCCTATGGGATGAGAATGGCTGAGCATCCTGGGATTTTGCTCACTGTTGTTAAGTTTATACCTCCACCTGGGATGACATTGGCATTTGGTGCCAAGTTGGTTGGTGTGACAGCCAACAAGGATAGGAAGGTGATAAAAGTGGCTGGTGGCACTAACAATGATGAAGATAAACAAGAGGATGACCAGTTTTGGTCTGATTTCTTAAGTGTATGCTGCAAGAGTGGTGAGTCAATCATTTATGAGGAGAGGTTGGTGGAAAGGAAAGAAGATGTTGCAGCTGTATTGAGGGAAAGAAGCAAGTGCAATCTGATTTTGGCAGGTAGAATGCCACCAGTGGTGCCTTTGGTGAACAAAAGTGATTGCCCGGAACTTGGTCCTGTTGGAAGCTACTTGGCTTCTTCTGAGTTCTCCACTTCTGCATCAGTTATAGTGTTTCAGCAATACAATCCCAAAACAGACATTTACCCTTTGGTTATGGAGGTTTCTGATTTCTCCAATATGCCAGACACGCCAACCAATTGTCCATAAAGTTGATAGAGATGCACATGCTATGTTGGATCAAGTTTAGGTTGTTCCTGGAGTTACTACTAGTCACTCCAAACCTGATATAACCAATAACGTTGCATGGTTATGTCTGGTTTACTAACTTTAGGCATTAGCTTTACAGATAAAGAAAGGTAGACCAAGTCTGAGGTAGAGCTTATTTGTTTGAGAATTGGAATTGCTATAAATCAGATTTCACTTCCATTATTTCGGCTTAATGTGCTTCATGCTATTGCTTGCACAACCAGAATCAGTGTATCACCCTATTTATTAGAACATGGTAGTTACAGTAAAAGCATTATTTGTTTCAATATGATAACCTTCCTGGACTAGAGTGAATCAACAAAGGGGTTGAGTATACGGGAAAGATTATAAAAAAGACTGGTAATACTAATAATAAAGAATTAAACATCACCATAGATTTTTTATACAGTTGAAAAATTTAAATATGACTTAGTGGTTCATCTAATAGATGTAAGAGAAATAGTGTATAAGTATAAAGACTCCTTCACTTGAAACATTAAAATTTTGAATTGTGTTGTGAAATCCAACCTTTAGTTTATTCTCCTTAATGTCTTTCTGTCATCATGTATATCTCTCATGCGCAAAGAATGGTTTTACACTTTTCCCAGTAAAAAGTAGTTTTTAAGAAATTTTTAAAAAAAAATTTGATCCGGGTGGTGAACAAGACCCAGACCGGGGTCCAAGAGCACCATGCCATGTTATTTAAAAGGCTGCAAGTTTATAACCGAAGTCCGAAACTGTTGGATGACTACGGACTCATCCCTTAACCCCGGCTCGTAACTGACAACCAGACAATGAATCAGAGGAGGTTTGGACAACCTCACCCTGCAGACACTGTAGCAACAGTAAATTAGGAATATGGTCAAATCACTTTCTAAGCTAAGGTAAACACTATAAATACAATTCATTTATTACTGAAAAAGGCTCTGATTCTGTAAGTTATCTCCGTAATATATTACCTTAGTGACCATACTGACTTCGGTGTGGTTAATACGGACAGAACATCAATAGCTACCTTTACTTGAAGAACCTCGTATTCCCACTGAACCTAGGTGTAAAATATCGTACTCCACTGGGGCGGTGTAAAACTAAGAGTTAGTGAGGTAACTACGGTCAGGAAACTTAACCTCTGACCTCGGTCAAGACACTTGACCCTAGTTCTTGAACAGAACGTTTTTATTTTGTAGAAAAGTATGAAAAATTATGAATATGTGTTCAGATACTATATCAATTTGCCAGTATTAAAAACTATATAATATGTTTAAATGCAACCAATTATTTATTTTTATTTTTATTTTTCTTTTACATTTTGAAAAAATTTACAATATTCACTCCTATGTACAATGGAAAATTTAGTGGTTATTTTTTAAATGGTGATTGTCTTTAAAAAAATTAAAATACTGCATTTTTTATTTTCTAAGTATTTTCTTTAGAAAATTAAATATACATATATTTTCTATTTTCTCGTTTATTCTTAAAACATTTTTTATTTTTCCCAAAAAAATGACTAAACATACCCAGGAACAGACTCAGGTTCATGGGATAGGGGCTTATACTCTCACTTAAATTTAATTTTGTTTTATATATTATGATATAAAATAATGATTTAAAGTTATTAAGCTTAAGTTTTAACTCTTAAAAGTTAGAATATTTTTTTATATGAAATAGAAAACATTATCTTGTTAACGTATAAAAAATATCTGGGGCCGTGAGTGAAGACACCCTTGCTATTGTGGTGAGAAGCTCTGAGAAATGTGGAATGGAAATTGTAATTCTTGAAATGTATGGAAAGATGAGACTGTAAAAAGATATACAAGTTGCATACGTAATCGATCCCATCTACATTGGAAATGTAAAAGAACTTCAAATTAAGGCAGAACACATACTGAATTTCAACGTTGAATATTATTACTGTCTGTGAATATAAAAGCAGCTACAGTTACCAGCTATATCAGCTGTTTGAAAGAAACACACATAGTTAAACATGGCATGCATTAAAGAAGATTGTGCATCCCCTATATAAAGTAAGCTACTAAGGTGTGTTTGGTTTCAGTTAAAATTAGTTAAATTGAAGTTTAACTAATCAAAAAAAATATTAGGATTAAATAAACAGAGTTTCAACTGTTTTATTTTTTCAACTGTATATCAAACCGACACTAAATAAATAATTACACTACCATATAAGAGATGCTTTATCAGTCATCACAGAATAGTTGAACAGCAAGGTCCAGTCTAGATTAACTTCTCAAGTACTTGTATAAGAGAAAAAAATTAACAGTATTATGAATATTTTATATGGTGGATGTCCACCTCTCCCTATTATAAATACCCACTCTCCTTTGCACTTGTAGATACATGAAAAACACTTCTTTCACTCCTAATCTCTCTTACTCTCAAGTTCTTCTTCTAAATCTTCTTCTCTTACTCATATAATTTTAGTTTATTTTATAACACGTTATCAGCACGAGGTCCTGACTAACTGAGATATAAGGTAACATAGCATTTTAATTTCTTTTCATAATTTTATTTCAATTTATATTATATGTATATATATTATAATAAGTTCCCGAAGAACTTAAATTTTAAACATCTCCAAAGGATGTATAACATTATATCTATATCATAAAAAATAGGTTCCTGAAGAACTTATTCATAAACATCCCTGCAGGATGTGTAAAATTAATAATTAAATAAATTAGAATTCCTGAAGAATTCTTCTTAAAATATTTATTAATAAGTTCCTGAAGAACTATAAGAATAAAAAAAAATGGCATATAATTTTTTTTCCCTACCACTTTTACTAAATATTGTTTTTGCTTTCCATTGTACTATACTTTCAATTTTTCACTGTAGCTTCACGTTCCAATTTTGCATGCATTAGCTAGTGCTTCAATCATCCACTTTATTTACTGTACAATCACAGCATTTATTTTGCTTTGAATTATAGATATTAATTTCTCATAATTAATATTTATAAATAATATAATATATTTTATAAATTAATGGGTTAATAAATAAGATAGTATTTATAAGGATTCAAACTCGGGACTTATAGCATGATAAGTTATCAATCTGCCATTAGGTCACTAGTATTTGAGTGATATTTTTATGAAAAGTTTAAATTTTCACTACCGAATTATTTATGTGAAATATTATTTAAATTAATTTATAATTTTTTTTTAAAAAAAAGGGGGAAACCAAGATTACTCTTATAATTAAATAAAATAATATATATATATATATAATCATTATTGACTTGTTATGATTACCATCATAATAATTATAGTTAATATATTTATTGAAGTATTATCTAACTTATTATTTATAATTTCTTGCATAGAAATACATATGGCAAATATTACCAACCTTGAATTTGTGGCCCTTGATATTACTGGCAAGAACTATTTATCATGGACATTGGATGCTGAAATCCATTTAGATGCAAAAGGTCTTGGGGAAACAATTAAAGATGGAAATAATGCATCTGACCAGAATAAGGCTAAAGCCATGATCTTTTTACGCCACCATATCCATGAAGGGTTAAAAAAATGAGTATTTAACAGTTAAAGACCCTCTCATTTTATGGAATAATCTAAAAGAGAGATATGACCATCAAAAGGATATAATTCTTCCAAAAACCCGTTATGAATGGATGCATTTACGTTTTCAATATTTTAAATCTGTAAATGAGTATAATTCAGCAATGTTTAGAATTACTTTGAGGTTGAAATTATATGGAGAAAAAGTTACTGAAAGTGACATGTTAGAAAAGACATTTTCCACTTTTCATGCATCCAATTTGCTCCTGCAGCAGCAATATCGCCAAAAGGGCTTTACAAAATATTCTGAATTGATTACTTGTCTCCTTGTGGCTGAGCAAAATAATGAATTGCTTATGCAAAATCATGAATCCCGTCCAACTGGAACTGCTCCATTCCCAAAAGTGAATGTAGCAACACACGATCATAATACTCATGATCGTGGTCGTGGCCGTAGCCGCGGTCGTGGACGAGGAAATGCTCGGGGACATGGTATTGGTCGTGGATATGGTTATGGCCGTGGTTATGGTCGAAATGATAAAAGATCATCATTCACATGGAAAAATAAAGAACTTATGAAAAAAGGGACAGATGCTCAAAATAGCGAACAAACTAAAAACATCTACTATCGTTGTGGTAGCAAGGGACATTGGTCTCGAGTTTGTCGCACACCAAAGCATCTCGTAGATCTGTACCAAAAATCCCTTAAAAATAAAGGGAAAATAATAGAGACAAATTTTACTGGTATAGATGATGATTTCTCTGATTTTAGTGTTGATGATTTTCTTACTCTTCCTGAAGAAGAAATTAACCACTCGATTGGAGAAGGGAGTGCTCCTAAATAAATTATTTTTAATGTTTCATGTAATTTGTTTTGTTGTAAATTTTGTCTTTATCAATAAAATTTTGTTAAATATTATTGTTAATTATATTTTTACTCATGATTTATTTTTATTAATTTAATGAAGAATGAATGCTCATGTGAATGACGAAGATATATGTCTCGCAGACAGTGTAACAACTCATACCATTCTCAAGAATAAAAAATATTTTTACCATATAGTAAAACAAGAAGCCAATGTTAATACTATATCTGGTAGTATAAATATAATTGAAGGCTCCGGCAGAGCCAGTATTTTGTTACCTGGAGGAACAAAATTGCACATTGAAAGTGTATTATATTCTAAGAAGTCTCAAAGAAATTTGTTGAGTTTTAAGGATATCCGCAGAAATGGATATCATATTGAGACCACAAATAAAGGAAATGATGAATATCTTTACATCACAAAATTAATTTCTGATAAGAAATACATATTGGAAAAATTACCTTCACTTTCCTCCGGTTTGTACTATACTTATATTAGTACAGTTGAAACAAATGTTATTGTAAACTAGAAGTTTACAAATAAGAATGACTTTGTTATCTGGCATGAACGATTAGGCCATCCTAGATCAATTATGATGCGAAAAATAGTTGAGAATTCAAATGGTCATTGTTTGTCCAGCAGACAAATTATGCAAACTAAGAATTTCTCATGTGCTGCTTGTTCTCAAGGAAAATTGATCATTCGACCATCACCAATGAAAATTAGGAATGAATCACTCACATTTTTAGAGCGTATACAAGGTGATATTTGTGGACCAATACACCCTTCATGTGGACCATTTAGATATTTTATGGTTTTAATTGATGCATCAACTAGATGGTCACATGTTTGCTTATTATCAACTCGCAACCAGTCGTTTGCGAGATTACTAACTCAATTAATTCGTTTAAGAGCTCATTTTCCTGACTATCCAATTAAGAAAATACGCCTTGATAACGCTGGTGAATTCACATCTCAATCATTTAATGATTATTGTATGTCCATTGGAATTGATGTTGAACATCCTGTAGCACATGTTCATACACAAAATGGACTTGTTGAATCATTGATTAAACGTTTGAAATTGATATCATGACCATTGTTAATGAGATCAAAACTCCCAATTTCAACTTGGGGACATGTAATCTTGCATGCGGTAGCACTTATTCGCATCAGGCCTACAAGTAATCATGAATATTCCCCTTTACAATTGGTTTATGGTAAAGAACCAAATATTTCCCATCTAAGAATCTTTGGAAGTGTAGTATATGTTCCTATTTCTCCTCCACAACGCACTAAGATGGGACCTCAAAGAAGGTTGGGAATATATGTTGGATACGAAAGTCCATCTATAATAAAATATCTTGAACCTTTAACAGGTGATTTATTTACAGCTCGTTTTGCTAATTGTCATTTTGATGAATCTGTTTTCCCACCATTAGGGGGAGAAAATAAACAGTTGGATAAAAGGATTAGCTGGAATGATATATCTCTATCACATCTTGATCCTCGAACAAAGAAATCTGAACTAGAAGTTCAGAAAATAATTAGTTTGCAAAATTTAGCAAACCAATTGCCTAATGCATTTGCTGATCCAAAAAGAGTGACTAAGTCACATATACCATCTGTTAATACTCCAATAAAGATTGATATCCCTGAAGGACAATCTAAAATTACAAATGAGTCTGAAGCCAAAGTAAAACGTGGCAGACCTGTTGGTTCTAAAGATAAAAATCCTCGGAAAAGAAAAGTAAATAAAGAGGATGGTCGAATCGAGGATATAAAGACTCCAGTAGAGTCTCCTGACATAATCAAAGTTTCAAATCCAGAAGAAACTAAGGTACCTGAAATTGATACAAACAAAGAGATCTCGATAAATTATGTCATGGATGGTATACAATGGAATCGACCTGAAGTCGATGTTGATGAAATTTTTGCATTCAAAGTAGCTCTTGATATTATAAATGATGATAAGAATCATGAGCCAAAATCTGTTAAGGAATGTGCACAAAGAAATGATTGGTCAAAGTGGAAAGATGCAATGCAAGAATAGTTAAACTCACTTGCAAAACAAAAAGTTTTTGGACCTGTAGTTCAAACACCTAAAGGTGTAAAACCAGTTGGGTACAAATGGGTCTTTACGAGAAAAAGAAATGAAAATGGTGAAATTGTGCGATATAAAGCAAGACTTGTTGCACAAGGTTTCTCACAAAGACCTGATATTGATTTTGAAGAAACATATTCACCAGTGATGGATGCAACAATTTTTCGATACTTAATAAGTTTGGCGATTCGTGAAAAGCTTGATTTACGCCTCATGGATGTTGTTGCAGCATATTTATATGGCTCACTTGAAAATGACATATATATGAAACTCCCTGAAGGATTTAATTTGCCTGAAGCATACAAGACAAATCCTCGAGAAAATTATTCAATTAAATTGAATAAATCTCTTTACGGACTGAAACAATCTGGACGTATGTGGTATAATTGCCTCAGTGAATATCTGTTGAAAGAAGGGTACAAAAATGACCTGATTTGTCCATGCATTTTTATGAAAAGATTGGGAAAAGAGTTTGTTATAATTGCAATTTATGTGGATGATTTAAACATCATCGAAACTCGTGAAGAGCTCTCAAAAGTTGTAAATTGCTTGAAAAAGGAATTCGAGATGAAAGACTTGGAAAAAATAAAGTTTTGTCTCGGATTACAATTAGAATATTTAAAGAAAGGAATTTTAATGCACCAAAAGACCTATACAGAAAAGGTACTAAAGCGGTTCTATATGGATAAATCACACTCATTGAGCAGTCCAATGGTTGTAAGGTCACTTGAAGTGAGCAAAGATCTTTTTCGACCTCAAGAGAAAAACGAAGAACTACTTGGTCCTGAAATACCATATCTCAGTGCAATTGGTGCACTGATGTATCTTGCTAGTCATACACAACCTGATATATCATTTGCTGTCAATTTGTTAGCAAGACATAGTTCTTTACCCACAAAAAGGTATTGGAATGGGATTAAACACATATTCCGATACCTTAGAGGTACAATGGACATGGGTTTATTTTTCCCATATGTATCTAAGGCAAACCTAATTGGTTATGCAGATGCGGGGTATTTATCTGATCCTCATAATGGTCGATCACAAACAGGATATTTGTTTACATGTGGTGGTACAGCAATTTCATGGAGATCCATAAAGCAAACGATTACAACAACATCATCTAATCATGCTGAAATTCTAGCATTACATGAAGCAAGTCGAGAATGTGTTTGGTTGAGATCTATGATTCAACATATTCAAGAAACTTGTGGCTTGTATGCTGGAAAATTACCACCAACAATCTTATGTGAAGATAATGTAACTTGTATCTCCCAATTGAATGAGGGTTATATTAAAGGAGATAAGACAAAACATATTTCACCAAAATTTTTCTTTACTCATGATCTTATAAAGAATGGTGAAATAAATGTCCAGCAAGTCCGATCATATGAGAATCTAGCAGATATCTTCACAAAATCATTACCAACCAAAGTCTTCGAGCAACTAGTACAGAAGATTGGTCTTCGACGCTTACATAAGTGTTCTGATGAGGGGGAGAATTAAATTGTTGTACATTTAATTATTTATTTACTTTGTAAAGAATGTTGTACTCTTTTTCCTTCACTAGGTTTTTATCCTACTGGATTTTTCCTAGTAAGATTTTAACGAGGCACATTCTAAAATGTGGACATCCAAGGGGGAGTATTATGAATATTTTATATGGTGGATGTCCACCTCTCCCTATTATAAATACCCACTCTCCCTTGCACTTGTAGATACATGAAAAACACTTCTTTCACTCCTAATCTCTCTTACTCTCAAGTTCTTCTTCTAAATCTTCTTCTCTTACTCATATAATTTTAGTTTATTTTATAACAAACAGTTAATTTTTGCATCCTGCGTATCAATATTTTAGAATTTTTTTCATTTGTCTTAACCAAAAGTCAAGGTGTATGTATGACTTGATTTTAAGTAATGAAACAAGTATAATTCATCGTGTGTTTTAATTTTTTAACTGGGTTAGTTAAATTTGTTTAGCCAACTCAAAAATAGATTCTACAGTTAAATGGAGTTTTAACTATCTTGAAAACGTAAATGATTAATATTAACTTTTAAATTTTTTATTTTCTCTAACTAAAAAACAAACCGGCTAGTATAATCCAGACTGAGCTCTAATAATGATGGACCACGCCTTCTCTTTCCATATCCACAGATGACATTAATGTTATAAAGAAGCAATCCTCATTTGACTAAGAGACCATTTGGTTTTTTAATAATTTAACCAACTTAAAAATAAATCTTATAGCTAAATAAAGTTTTGATTATTTCAAATGGCATAAAGAATTAATATTTATTTTTAAATTTTTTTATTTTCATAATTTTATTTCCTAAATTAAAAATCAAACGGACCCTAAATCGATGCAATGGTAACAGATTTCCACACTATGTAACGATATCAACCCTCCTCTCCCGAAATAAATAACACCCACTATCCATCTCAGAATCTATTTAGTATGATTTAATAGGGTGTGGAGAAAATGAAATTATAAAAATTAAAATATTAATTTTTTGTGTTATTTAAAATAATTAAAATTTTATTATACCAATAAAAATAAATTCATAAACCAAAAGCCCCGGTCTCTGTCTCTCCTTTCTTTTCCTGTCCTTGTCCTTTCACAAGTGAAAAATAAATTTATAGGGCATACATTATCACAGTGTCATTTTTCATGAATATAATACTTGGTTAAGTTTCTGCCACGGGAATTTTATCCAGTGAAATGGTTCTGTTAGGAGTTAAGAAAATAAAAAAATTTAAATATTGATCTTCTAACACCACCTGAGCGTACATGCAGTAGCTCATTCACACACTCTCTCAGTCCCTGCATCTCACAGAGAAGAAGATGGAGTTACTAGGCTACATACTCCTCCTCGTGTGCACCTTCACCATCTTCAAAGCTCTGTTTTCAAAACAGAGCAAAGCATCATCATCATCACCACACAAGAAGCTTCCACCAGGACCTTCCCCTCTTCCCATAATCGGAAACCTCCTTGCACTGGGCAAAAAGCCCCACCAATCACTGGCCCGTCTGGCCCAGATTCACGGCCCAATCATGAGCCTCAAGATCGGACAAGTAACCACCATAGTTGTTTCCTCTGCCGAAATGACCAAAGAGGTTCTCCTCACCCACGACCAATCCCTCTCAAACAGAGCCGTTCCACAAGTTGTACAAGCACTCAACCACCACCAACACAGCATCGCCTTCTTACCCATTTCACCTCTCTGGAGAAACCTCAGAAAACTAATCAATAGCCACTTACTCTCCAACACCACCCTCGACTCTAGCCAAACCCTAAGGCGCACGAAACTTCAACAACTCATTGATGATGTCAACCAAAGTAGTCTTGTTGGTGAAGTTGTGGATATTGGAAGATTGGTTTTTAAGACCTCCCTTAACTTGCTATCCAACACCATATTCTCTGAGGATTTGGCTCACTCTGCATGTTCTGCTGGAGATTTCAAGGAGTTTGTGTTGAAGATCATGGAAGAGAGTGGGAAGCCTAACTTGGCTGACTTATTCCCGGTGCTTGGGATGTTTGACCTGCAGGGCATCAAGAGCCGTAACGCTTTCTATTCTGGCAAGATTCTCGACATCTTTCGCCGTTTGATTCGTCAAAGGTTGAAGGTCAGAGAAAGCCAGGGGTTTGACTCAAACAATGACATGCTTAAGACCCTCCTCAACATCGCTCAAACCAATGACCAAGAAATGAATGAAACCCAAATCGAACATTTGAGCCTGGTATGTCTATCTACTTTGTATACTCATTTCCCTTTTCTACCCTTCTATTAAAAATAGTTGTTTATGGTTTTGATACAACTTCATCTGTCTAAAACATAATCGTTCAAGTTTTATTATCTTGATTTCATTTGAAAAAATTATGAAACTATTATTATATCCTTGAGGGACCTAGAAATTTTGAAAAGTAGAGGTGAAATAATATTTTTTTTCATCATATGAAAATAAATTTTATTTTGAGAGGGCAAAATTAAAACATTATAATGTAAATAATAACCTAATATCAGGTTAGTATTAATATATTTAAAAATTAAGTGGGGTATTTACCCACAAAATTTAATGTTTAGGTCAGTATAATTTCACTTTTTTTACTTTAATCTCTACTACCATAATAATTATCTTAATGATCAAAATTGCAAGAAATTAATTAATTGCATAATGAAAATTTAGAGGGACTATTGCTTTGAGACACATAAAATTGTCTAAGCAACTATTTTCTTCATTTTGACAACTTTACTTATCACTAGTGATATCTCAGTTGTCCTGTTTTTGTTCTATTTTTTAACATGCACTAAAATTACGGATACACAGTTGTCCTGTCTTTGTTCTGTTTTTTTAGCATACACTACAATTACTGATATGGTATTTGCATTAAAAGTGATTTTAAATAAATAAAAAATTATTTTTGATTCATTATCTAAGCCAAGTGGGTTGGGGATTTGTTAGCATTGTGAAGGATAGTGACTCATGATTAGATAATAACTTGATGATTGTGGTGGAGCACGCAGACTCTGTTTGTTGCGGGAACTGATACAATGACATCTACGCTGGAATGGGCAATGGCAGAGTTGATAAAAAATGAGAATGTGATGGCAAAAGCCAAACAAGAGTTGGAGCAAATCATTGGTAAAGGAAAACCAGTTGAGGAATCAGACATTGGAAGGCTTCCATATTTGCAAGCAGTGATAAAAGAGACATTCAGATTGCACCCTGCAGTGCCATTTTTACTCCCTCGGAAAGCGGTTGCAGATGTAGAAGTTGAAGGGTACAGAATCCCAAAAGATGCCCAAGTGTGGGTCAACGTTTGGGCTATTGGTAGGAGCTCAAGTATTTGGAAAAATCCAAATTTGTTTTCCCCAGAGAGGTTCTTGAACTCCGAATTTGACGTAAAGGGTCACCACTATGAGCTCGTACCATTTGGTGCTGGCCGTAGAATTTGTGTTGGTTTGTCATTGTCCATGAAGATGATTAACACTATGTTGGGTTCATTGATCAATTGTTTTAACTGGAGACTTCAAGATGGCGTTAAAGTGGAAGACATGAACATGGAAGATAGCTTTGGAATCACGTTGGCTAAGGCCCAACCCGTGAGAGTTATTCCTGAGAAAGTAAGCAATTATTGTGCCTAAAATGTTGTGCCATTGTTAGGAATAAAGTAAGGGCTCATGTTAGTCCAAAATGGTGGCTGGCTTGATGTGTGCACTTTGCATTGTTAGAATAATAAATAAGAACGAGGGTTTTGTTATAAATAAACTCAAATTATAAGAGTATAAGAGTAGAAGATTTAGAAGAAAGAAAAGAAGGTAGAGAATTAAAGTATAGAAGGAGAGTAATTAGAGAAGAGGATAGGAGAATTAGAGAGAGAGTGAAAAATGGTTAGTTATTCATTGAGTGACATGAGCTCTATTTATAGAGTTTATGGACATCCACTTTAATATATAAAAATATTTATAATACTCCCTTTGGATGTCCATATTTTAGAATGTGCTTCGTTAAAATCTTATTAGGAAAAACTCAGTGGGATAAAAACCTAGTGAAGGAAAAAGAGTATAACATTCTTTACAAAGTAAATAAACAATTAAATGTACAAGTATTTAATTCTCCCCTTGATTAGAACATCCATGTCTAAGCCGCCGAAGACCAATCTTCTGTACTAGTTGCTCGAAGACTTTGGTCGGTAATGATTTTGTAAAGATATCTGTTAGATTCTCACATGATCGGACTTGCTGGACATTTATTTCACCAAAAATTTTATAAGATCATTAGTAAAGAAAAATTTTGGTGAAATATATTTTGTCCTATCTCCTTTGATATAACCTTCTTTTAACTGAGAAATACAAGTTGCATTATCTTCACATAAGACTGTTGGTGGTAATTTTACAGCATGCAAGCCATAGGTTTCTTGAATATGTTGAATCATAGATCTCAACCAAACACATTCTCGGCTTGCTTCATGTAATGCTAAAATTTTAGCATGATTAGATGATGTTGTGATCGTTTGTTTTATGGATCTCCATGAAATTCTTGTACCACCACATATAAACAAATATCCTGTTTGTGATCAACCATTATGATGATCAGACAAATACCCTGCATCTGCATAACTAATTAGGTTTGCCTTGGATATATATGGGAAAAATAAACTCATGTCCATTGTACCTCTAAGGTAGCGAAATATGTGCTTAATCCCATTCTAATGCCTTTTTGTGGGTAGAGAACTATGTCTTACTAACAAATTGACAACAAATGATATATCAGGTCGTGTATGACTAGCAAGATACATTAGTGCATTAATTGCACTGAGATATGGTACTTCAGGACCAAGTAGTTCTTCACTTTTTCCCTTAGATCGAAAAGGATCTTGGCTCACTTCAAGTGACCTTACAACCATTGGACTGCTCAATGGATGTGATTTGTCCATATAGAACCGTTTTAGCACTTTTTCTGTATAAGTCTTTTGGTGTATTATAATTTCTTCCTTTAAATATTCTAATTGTAATCTAAGACAAAACTTTGTTTTTCCCAAGTCTTTCATCTCAAATTGCCTTTTCAAGCAATTTATAGTCTTCCAAAGCTCTTCAGGAGTTCCGATGATGTTTAAATCATCTACATAGATAGCAATTATAATGAACTCTTTCTTGAATCTTTTCATAAAAATGTATGAACAAATCAGGTCATTTTTATATCCTTCTTTCAACAAATATTCACTAAGACAATTGTACCATATGCACCCAGATTGCTTTAACCCGTAAAGGGATTTATTCAATTTAATTGAATAATTTTCTCGAGAATTTTTCTTGTATACTTCAGGCAAATTAAATCCTTTAGGGAGTTTTATATAGATATCATTTTGTTTCATGAAAATTAAATCCCTCAGGGAGTTTCATATAGATGTCTTTTCCAAGTGAGCCATATAAACATGCTATAACAACATTCATTAGGCGTAAATCAAGTTTTTCACGTATTGTCAAACTAATCAAGTATCAAAAAGTACTTGCATTCATCACTGGTGAATATATTTCATCGAAATTAATACCAGGTCTTTGTGAGAAACCTTGTGCAACAAGCCTAGCTTTATATTACACAATTTCACCATTTTCATTTCCTTTTCTCATAAAGGCCTATTTGTACCCAACTGGTTTTACACCTTTAGGTGTTTGGACTACAGGTCCAAAAACTTTCTATTTTGCAAGTGAGAACTCTTCTTACATTGCATCTTTCTACTTCGGCCAATCATTTCTTTGTGCACATTCCTTAACAGATTTTGGCTCATGATTCTTATCATTTATAGTATCAAGAGCTACTTTGAATGCAAAAATTTCATCAATATCGACTTCATGTCGATTCCATTGTATTCCATCCATGACATAATTTATAGAGATCTCTTTATTCTTATCAATTTCAGGTACCTTGGTTTCTTCTGAATTTGAAACCTTGATTATGTCAGGAGACTCTTCTGGAGTCTATATCCTCGATTCGACCATCCTCTTTATTTACTGAGGATTTTTATCTTTAGAACCAACAGGTCTGCCACATTTTATTTTGGCTTCAGACTCATTTGTAATTTTAGATTATCCTACAGGACATCAATCTTTGTTGGAGTATTAACAGCTGGTATATGTGACTTATTCACGCTTTTTGGATCAGTAAATGCATTCAGTAATTGGTTTGCTAAATTTTACAAACTAATTATTTTCTGAACTTCTAGTTCAAATTGCTTTGTTTGAGGATTAAGATGAGATAGAGATATCTCATTCCAACTAATCCTTGTATCCAACTATTTATTTTCTCCCCCTAATGGTGGGAAAACAGATTCATCAAAATGACAATAAACAAAACGAGCTGTAAATAATCACCTGTTAATGGTTCAAGATATTTCATTATGGATGGACTTTCATATCCAACATATATTCCCAACCTTCTTTGAGGTCTCATTTTAGTGCTTTATGGAGAAGAAATAAGAACATATACTGCACTTCCAAAAATTCTTAGATGGGAAATATTTGGTTCTTTACCATGAACCAATTGTAAAAGGGAATACTTATGATAACTTGTAGGCCTGATGCGAATAAGTGCTGCTGCATGCAAGATTGCAAGTCCACAAGTTGAAATTGGGAGTTTTGGTTTCATTAACAATAGTCTTGCTATCAATTTTAAACGTTTAATCAATGATTCAGCAAGTCCATTTTGTGTATAAACATATGCTACAGGATGTTCAACATTAATTCTGATGGACATACAATAATCATCAAAAGATTGAGATGTGAAATCACCAGCGTTATCAAGGTATATTTTATTAATTGAATAATCAAGAAAATAAGTTCTTAAATGAATTAATTGAGCTAGTAATCTCGCAAACTCCTGGTTGCGAGTTGACAATAAGCAAACATGTGACCATCTAGTTGATGCATCAATTAAAACCATAAAATATCTAAATAGTCTACAAATATCACCTTGTATACGCTCTAAAAATTTGAGTGATTCACTCCCAAATTTCATTGGTGATGATTGAGTAATTAATTTCCCTTAAGAACAAGCAGCACATGAGAAATTATTAGTTCAGAGAATTTGTCTGCTGGACAAGCAATGACCATTTGAATTCCCAACTATTTTTCACATTAAATTGATCCAGGATGGCCTAATCGTTCATGCCAAATAACAAAGTCATTCTTATTTGTAAACTTCTGGTTTACAATAACATTTGTTTTAATTGTACTAATATATGTGTAATATAAACTGGGGGAAAATGAAGACAATTTTTTCAATATATATTTCTTATCAGAAATTAACTTTGTGATGTAAATATATTCATCATTTCCTTCATTTGTGGTCTCAATATGGTATCCATTTCTTCGGATATCCTTAAAACTCAATAAATTTCTTTGAGACTTCGTAGAATATAATGCACTTTCAATGTGCAATTTTGTTCCTTCAGGTAACAAAATACTAGCTCTGCTGGAACCTTCAATTATATTTATACTACCAGATATAATATTAGCACAGACTTCTTATTTTAGTATATGGTAAAAATATTTCTCATAGTATGAGTTGTTGCACTGTCTACGAGACATATATATTCGTCATTCACATGAGCATTCATTCTTCATTAAATAATAGTAAATAAATCATGAGTGAAAATATAATTAACAACAATAAATATTTAACATAAATTCATAACAAAACAAATTTCATGAAATATAAAATAATTTATTTAGGGGCACTCCCCTTTTCAACCGAGTGGTTAATATCTTCTTCAGGAAGAGTAAGGAAATCATTAACATCAAAGTGAGTATAAGTATCATTTATATCAATCAAATTTGTTTCTATTGTTTTCCTTTATATTATTTTTTAAGGATTTTTGATATAGATTAATCAGATGCTTTGGTATGCGACAAACCCAAGACCAATGGCCTTAACGATAACAAATATTTTTTAGTTTGTTCACTACTCTGAACATCTTGTCCTTTTTCCATACGTTCTTTATTTTTTCATACAAATGATGATTTGTTATCATTTCGACCACGACCACGAGTATAATGATCATGTGTTGCTACATTCACTTCTGTGAATGGAAGAGTTCTAGTTGGACGGGACTCATAATTCATTATATATTTTTTTTAGCTACAAGGAGACAAATATAAATAAAATTTCACATAAGGAACCCGGTAATAAAATTTAGAATTTTATAAAATATTATTCAAATACTAGTGGCATGGTGGTAGAGAGATAACTTATCATAGGTATTAACCCGGATTCATTTTCTTATTAATGCATATTTTATTTATTAACACTTTTATATATAATAAAGTATATTATATTAATTATAACACCAATTATAACAGTATATTACAAAAGGAAAAGATTTTTGAATCAACCTCTTACGAGTGAATGGGAAAAGAAAAAGAATTTAGATATTTTTTTTCTAATACTCTCCCAGTTAATAATCACTGAATTTAATCATTTTAACGTGATTAGTATATCATTTTAATTTTTTTTAGTTAAAAGATATAACTCATGTAAATTTGAAAAAGGGAAAATATACTAAAATTTCTACTTTTTAAAAGGAAATTTTGAGTAGATAATATCTTTGATTTTTATATGTACCATATATATAAAATTCACACACCATGTATAGCAAGCAGTCAACACAGTTAAAATTGAAATAAAATAATATATATAACACCATATAGTGACAGGCAAAAGATAACACTGTTCAATTATGCAATGCAATGTGTTTCAATATTTGCTATAATACAAAGTGCAATTCAATTTAATTTCATAAGGTGAATTCGCTAAAGGCACAAGGTAATATCTATAATTATTAATACAAAATTAATTTGCAATATAAAACAAGTAGCATATAAAACATAAAACAAAAATAAAACAAAAAACTAGCTATTCACGTGAGAATGTGTTTATAAAGCAAAGCAATGGAAAAGCATGACAATTAAAATAGAAATCATATCATGCAGTAACAATAATACATGACAATGGAAATCATAATTTAATAATTTAATAATATACTAGCATGCAGTAGGTAGTAGCAATCAATAATAGAAGGCACTAGAAGACAGGTGCTAATATAAAATAATCATAAAGTGGTGTAGGAGATAACATATGAAACGGTGCTAATGGAAATAATAGATAGAAATTGAAATTGGATCAGCGTGAAATGGAAAGCGTAACAATCAAAATTGAAATCAATATAAAATAATATATAGCAATCAAAATAAGCAATCAGTATGATCCATGAAGTTATGATACAGGTTATAGAAAATAAAATAATCACAATTCTTCAGCAACTATCAATAAATATTTTTAAGAATTCTTTAAGAATTCTAAGTTATTTAACTATTAATTTTATGCATACTGCGGGGATGTTTATGAATAAGTTCTTCAGGAACCTATTTTTTTATGATATAGATATAATCTTTTACATCCTTCGGGGATTTTAAAATGCAAGTTCTTTGGAAAATTTTATAATATATACATAAATAATATAAATTAAAATTATAAAGAATAATAATGATAATCATATATTACCTCTCTTAGTCTTGACTAGATCTCAGTTGGTCAGAACCTCGTGCTGATAACGTGTTATAAATAAACTCAAATTATAAGAGTAGAAGATTTAGAAGAAAGAAAAGAAGGTAGAGAATTAAAGTATAGAAGGAGAGTAATTAGAGAAGAGGATAGGAGAATTAGAGAGAGTGTGAAAAATGGTTAGTTATTCATTGAGTGGCATGAGCTTTATTTATAGAGCTTATGGACATCCACTTCAATATATAAAAATATTTATAATAGGTTTTAATTTGATTGAGAGTTTTTAAATTAAGTTGGTGTATGGAAGCGTTGTGGGATGAGTATTGTTCTTTCGTTAATAGGTGTTTGTTTAGGTTTTCCGTTCCACCTATGAGAACCGATTCGTAGGTTTTATGTTTTAATGTTTTTATTTCATTTAGTCACAATCTCTTTCATTATTGCTTTATTAGTTTGTTTAATTTAGGCTCTATATTTTATTTTATAATTTTGTTTAAACTGTATGATAACACTTATTTAATTTTGTTTAATTTAGGCTCTATATTTTATTTTGTTCAAAAATTTATCCAAGTTAGAGGAAGACAAGAAGACTAAAATCTTGGCTCAAGACTTTTAATATTTCTGTTGTTTTACATTGAATCTTATTTAAGTAGTACTTTATTTGTTTTATGTTTGAATTTAAATTGTTAAAAACTTGTCATGTTTTACTTATTAATGATTATCCCATCTTTAAGAACTTAAAGAGTTTTTTTATTAATAAGGTTGTCAGAAAAACTATTTACACAAATGGGGCACTTTTGGAAAGATTATCATGTCTGGTGCTGTAATTTATGTGTCGCTAGAGGAAAAACGACTTAGGAGTGGTTGGTGCGAGTCGTCTCTTCGCTGGGCGACAACGCTGTGGTGCTGCCATGGACGACGACACCCAAGTCACTTCTCTGACGGACGACACGTTGGGGGATTGCCATGTGTAAAGTAGGTGCCTTGCCCAAAGACGACTCATATCACGGGTTAACGTATGGTCACAAGGTAGAAGCGCAACACCACTTCAGCTTGCTTCTTCTTCTTCCATCCGCGCAAATCACTATTTTTTTTGTGTTCAACTTCACTCCAGTACAAGGAAGGGCCCTTTAAATCCTAACTTCAAATTTGTTTAACAATTCTATTATAGGTAACATGATAATTTATTTAATGTTTTACAATTATATGGGTGTGGAGGGGTTGTTTATTTAAATGTGTTTTTAAAATGTTCAATATGTGGTTATTATTATATTTTTTTATAAATTGTTATTATATTATAAATTGTTATTGTTTATAGAGTGTTATTATTTAATAAATTATTAATATTAAAATTGTTAATAAACTGTTATTATAATAAACAGTTATTATAATAAACTGTTATTATAAATTGTTAATAAATTGTTATTATTATATAAATTGTTATTATTTAATAATTTTGTAGTATTTAATAAATCTTTATTATTTAATAATACAATAAATTGTTATTGTATTAAAAACTGCTATTGTTAAATAAATTGTTTATATTTAAATTGTTAATATTTACGTTATTATAAGTTGTTAATAAAGTGTTATTATAAATTGTTAATATTTACATTGTTAATAAACTTTTATTATAATATAAATTGTTATTATTTAATAAATATGTATGATTTAATACATCTTTATTATTTAATAATACTATAAATTGTTATTATATTAAAAATTGTTGTTGTTAAATAAATTGTTTATATTTAAATTGTTAATAAACTGTTATTATAAATTATTAATATTTTTATTATTATAAATTGTTAATAAACTGTTATTATAAATTGGAGTAGCACCACAAATGTGTGTCCATTTTCAGAGGGCACTACATAGATGTCGTACATGAAAGCTACAACATAGCCACGTGGTGAGTGCTGGATGTGTCGCTTGCTACACGTACGACTCCGGTGTCGTCCCACCAAGCTACACATGCAAAAGGGCCCTAGACATGAAATTTATTTAGAAAGTGCCCTAGATTCGCAATATATTTTATGCAAGGCACTAATAATAAAAAAACCCAAAGTTAAAATATTCTTTGCATTGCTATAATTATAATGTTCATTTGAATTTATGAAAAATATAAAATGAGAAAAAAACCGCATAAACCGATCCAATCTGAACCGTATTTGATCAGATCGAATCAGATCGGATGGTGTCATTCATTTCAACCGAACTGAACTAAACCGTAATTTAATAAAGTGATCGGATCGGATGATATTTTGTCATAAAATCGAACCAATCCGGACCACGAACACCCCTATTGATAATGTGACATCCTATTATTAAATTTAATTAATTGTGTTATCAAGAATTAATATATATATATATATATATTATTTGAATATATTATGAATTAAATTAAATAATTGGAGGAAATTTTAGTTGGAAATGAGATTGATTTAATTAATAAAAAGTGATGGAGTAAGAAATTAGATTAAATTAAATTGTGAAAGTAAATTATTAATTACCAAAAGATAAAAGTAAAGTATATTTAATTAGAAAATAAAGGGAAAAGAAAATAGAATTAGAAAAGAAAGGAAAATTGGAATGACAAAAATGCCCTTAGGCATATAATATTTTCATTTTCCATTTTTCCCTTCTTTCTCCATCCCCTTGCGTGCATCTTCTTCTTTCCTCCACCATCCATGGCAGTCAGCTACAAGGCCTTGCATAGAAGGCAAATTATCACTGAAACTCGAAATTGATCACATTTCTAGAATCCTGGAATCGGTGTGAACATGCAAGTACCTTTAATTTTGTGATTCGGTTAAGTTAATCTTCGTCTTGTTCCTTGAACGTCTAGTAAAGTGTTTGAGTTTTGAGATTCTAAATCGGTTAAAAAAGGTTCCTTGTAACCTCTGAATAACAATGGTAATGACGGAATTCCGTTTCGGTGTTGTTAAGTTTTGAACCGGGTGTCGGAATGATGTTAGACAGATGAGGGGTTTTGAATTGAAAGTTGGAGTACGTCGGGGTAAGTTTCTAAAACATTCAGAACAAATTTGAAGTTGTTTGGGTAAATTAAATTATGGTTTCAGAATCTAAATATTTATATCGCCTTGGAAATTGTTCGCTTTTAGATTTCGATGTGTCGATCTTGTGGGAAACCTCGCGATCACATGGAATCAAGGTAAAGGGGTGTACCGAGATAAGATTAATGTAAAAAGTTGTTTGTCCTATCTGGCGTGTAACATCCCGGATAATTATAGAAAATTTTTGTGAAGTGGAAATATTAAAAATTGTTTTTAGGAATTTATTTGATATTTTTATGAATTATTGGTGATCCGGTCTGGATACCGGTCCCAAAAGTTATGACGTCAGAATGACTTCGTGAGAGGGAAACCGGTGTCACAGTTCGGGCAGTGCCACACCGGATATCCGGTATCCCTCCATCCGCTCTTATATCATCAGACGTTCTACTCATTCTCTCTACAACGGATACTTCACTCGTTCTCACTGCACGTCTATATAACCGTTTGCCTCAGAATCACTGTGAGATAAGAGTTCCTTATAACTTATCAACGAAGATATCCTGCATAGCGGAATGTGTCAATGTCAATTACCTCAGAGAGTAAGTACGTGTGTCAGCGAAATATGCGGAAAAGGTGATTATCCTCCATCCATATCACAGGATCGTACTCTGATAATTGACCTACCCTCCTGACACATTCTGAGTACTGAGCCATTTTGATTGACACACTTCACACGCTATCAGAGCCAATGGGCCCACTTGCATCCAACGATTCATTTCCTATGTTCAACTATAAATAGCATGATCTAAAACACATGCAGGGTTACGTTGTCCTAACTCACTCTTTACTATTATATTGCTTGAGTATTCATTGAGTTCATATACTCTTCTGACTTGAGCGTCGGAGAATCTTCACAGGTGGCACCATCTTTCCCCCTCTCTCAACGTGAATCGCTGGTGTGAAGGATCTCCAGGACAACAAGACAGGTTTCTCCCACTGAGAGGCCGGACTACCACATCGGATACCCACTGTACCGGTGTGCAGA
The DNA here is from genome assembly GCA_037962975.1 of Clitoria ternatea. NCBI lineage: Eukaryota > Viridiplantae > Streptophyta > Magnoliopsida > Fabales > Fabaceae > Clitoria > Clitoria ternatea. Next base: position 69,516,091 of record CM075676.1, read on the forward strand.
CCCTAGAACACCTAAACTCTTATGGCTGGTCCCACACCGGATCCTAGACCCCGGTTCAGACCAGTTCAATTGGTTAATTATAAAAGGTGTGATTAGAAGAAGAGAGGTTTAATTAAAATCTTTAAAGAAATCATAAAGGAAATGGAGAAATGACCGGCTGAGAAAGTAACCGATTGGAAGTGACCGGTTGAGAAGGTAACCGGTTGCCATGAGTTTAAATAATGGTTTCCTTCTCTTTCTTCAATCATTTGCGCAATTATTCACTCTCTTTCACGTGAAGTTTCTTCTTCTTCATCTGTTTCCTTTCTTCCTTTCCTTCCTCCATTGTTGCGAGCTGCATGCTCTGAAGGGAGGTCTATCTTTGCATCAAACCTTGAAATAGTTACATAGCCATGACAGTGGTTCCAAGGTGAGTTCTTTGGACCGTTTAAGTTTATTATCTTATCCCTTTCGTTTCTTTTCTAGACCGAATGGTCATGCATGTGGGGGTACTATTCCGATCTCCACTCCTCTTGGCTGTGAGCCTGGAAATGGCCCTTTAACCGTGTGGGTGGTGGTGTGATATTAACGTGTTTCACGTTCCAAACCCGTAGGTAGTGGAACGAACACTGGTGGAACGCTTAAGGAGGCTGGTGCTGGAACAGAGGTGGAAACTGTGAACCCAACGACTGTTAAAGCTTGGAACGGAGGTAAGGGGGGTGTTCGGGTTATAATTAATTAGAATAGGACACTGTCTGAGTCATTGGAATGACTGAACCGGGTAAGAGATTGAAAAGTGTGAATATGTGTATGAATGTATATGTGAATGTGTATGAATACATGTGTATGGACACCGATCGGTTTCTGATCGTGTGTGTAGCGTAAACCGATTGAAATTGAAATATTGATGTTGTGACAATCGGTATTTAGTGGCAATATGATGCTGGGCTTGACAAGCAGGTCGCCCGAGTGATGTTGTTAATGGCCACTTATGATGTGAAATGTGAAAATTATATGATGATGTGGTATGGGACGACTGACGGTATATGTTACCCTCGTTTTTGGCTTCAGTGGTCAAGTAGGACCCAGTTGAGCTACCCAGAGATCTATGACCCAGTGGTTGAGGGGGAGTCAAGAAGGACTCGGTGAACCAAGCAGGGTTCACGGGGTGTCAAGTAGGACCTCCAGCTGAAAGTCGATCCTTTTAGTATCCGGATACTAGGCGTCAATTTTATATGAGAGTCAGTTATGACAATTGATGGATTTAGTATTGTGATGAGTATGTGATTAATTATATTTTTCGAGTGCAATTTACTATAATTACCGAGTGCAATATGTTATACCGAGTGGTAAATTGTTATACTTGCAGAATAAGTTGCTTACTGTGTGAATGATTATAATTGCTGAATGATTTGCTAAAATGGCCGAATGAGAATTGAAATATTTGCTGAGAATGATTTGATGTATTTGCCGAGTGTAATTTCATATATTTACCGAGTGGTAAATTGTCATACTTGCCGAATGAGTTACTCGCTAAAATGGTTGTGTTAATTGCTATGATTTTTGAGTGAGTGTATTGCTGAATGGAGTTAAATGCTGAGTTTAATGTGCAATTTAAGGATGAAAGAATCGGATGGAGTTTATACTCGTATTTTATTATTTAAATTCCGTTCTAGATTAATTATGATACTAAACACTCACCCTTGCTGTGGTTTTCAATTTTAGTAACCAGTGACAGGGAAAAAGTCAGAGCCATGGAGGTGCGTCAAGCGGAGGATTGATGCCAAGGCACTGAGTGATTGAATGAATTGTGTAATATATATATATATATATATATATATATATATTGAGTTTTCCAAGTGTTTGATGCTACAGTGTTGCCTGTATGTAGCATTAAAATTAAATCGGTATGTTGATTAACGTGAGTATGAATTCTTGATGTTATGAATCAGTTTATTTTATGAGTGAATTTGTATTGCTGTAGCATAGTTGATTACCGTGTGAATCGAGCCGAGTGGAATCATGATTGTCTGAGCAAGGGCCCATTGATTTGGTGCCTATTACGCTCGAGTATCCTTCATTTCTTTCTAAGTGAAAAATAACCGAGAGACCCACTTATGAGTGGAAGGTTAGGGTGTCTCCGAGTGAGCAATGGCTGAGAGAATCACTTCTGAGTGAAGAAAGATAAGAGTGTTCCCGAGTGAAGATATGAGTGAACTTTTCTGGGTAAAGGTTAAGCTGTTCCCGAGGAAGATATGAGTGAACTTTTCTGAGTGAAGGTTAAGCTATTTCCGAGTGAGAGGTGACCGAGTGGACTTATTTCCGAGTGAAACCCGACTTGTTGACTTTCTTTGTAAGTCTTGTCCGCTCCGATTTAAAGAGTAGCATTCGCTCAATCGAGTCGGATCTCGCCCAAGCAAATCAGAGTCTCACTCAGGCGATTAACCCTGACTCTGATTTCTTCCTTCCGCTGATTCTAAATCTTATTTTATGTTGAAATATTCCGATCGGTCATTATTTTAATATGCTTTTATTCAAGGATTTATTTCAGTCGGTTATTACTATTTTAAGTATGATCTTATTATTTTGAATGTATTTAAGAAAAGTAAATATTATTTTATATTAAAATCGAGTGGGTTTTTATTGAAAGCGAAAAATCTATTGCGAAAAATGAGAAAATTGACGCGGGTCGTCACAGTTGGTATCAGAGCGGTTCTTTCTAGAGCCGAGTGTATGGGTGAACCCAGTGATTTGTGTGAGTCCTATGTTGGACTGTTTTTGTATCCTGTTGCTTTGTGTTGGTGATTGTTTGTGCAGCTTGGCATCATTCCCTTGGCACTCCAGTGGCGTTGTATTTTATATGAGGTAAATATTCGACTCCCTGGTAGAGTATTGGTTAATGGTGAAGTGTTTATTCATTATAGAATTATTTTATGGGCGAAAAACTAGTTCTGCTGGAGGAAATGGCTTCTTCTCGGAATTTTCCAAATTGATGAGTAGGACCGAATCAGGTCCCACTCTTGATAAATTCCTGAAAAGGAATCTCCCTGCTTATGAAGGAGGGCATGACTACGGTGGGGTGTACGTTTGGATAAGGGAAATCGAATAAGCTTTTGAGTATTCCGAGTGCTCGGATGAGCATGAAGTATAGTTTATGACTTATCAGCTGAAGGAGGGGCTAGGATATGGTGGTCTCAGACTAAGGTACCGATGAAGACGACGAGTGAGTCGCCAGTGTGGGTGAATTTTCGAGAGTGGTTTCTTGTCAAGTACTTCTCAGATAATTAGAAAATTTGAAAGGAAATGGAATTTGAGGTTGGAATAGGACCAAGTGTCAATGGCCGAGCACACTACTAAGTTTGACGGGCTGTGTGACTTCTATCTCTTTCTCACTGGGAGGAACCAAGAGTAGTAAGTGTGCCAAGTGTGAAGCAGGATTGTGAATTGAAATTCGCAGTGTGATTATGCCGATTAAGATTCGGGATTATCCGACTCTGGTGAACAAGGATAGGCTGGCCAAGGAAGTGCAATTACAGAGGACCTTTCAGTCAAAAGATAAGAGGTCGTGAGGGCAAGAGGATCTAGTTTCAAGAAAATGGATCGGTTTTTTCGTGGCGGTAAGTTTCCGCTACATCTTCTTCATCTTCTGGTCGGAGTTCTACTGGCCGATCTGGTAGTCAGTCAGGTAGCCGAGTGTACTATAGTTGTGGCTGAGCCATATTGTGAAACACTGTCCGACTGGACAAATCATTTGTTTCTAATGTGGACAACCGGGACACCTTAGGCCCGATTGCCCACAGAAGTAGCAACCAAGTGGGCATGGTAATCGAGCCAACACTTCTGGGACTCGGGGTACTAATTTTCCGAGAGGAGGTTAAATCCTGTGATGAAATGAGAATAGTAAGTGCGTTGATAGCTATAAGTTTGTTTGAATAATAGAGTTTGATATTACATAGAATGAAATAAATGAATGAATACCCTGATATGATTATTCTTAGGAAGGATGAATCCCCTATACATTTCTACCTGGTCAGAATGACGATTGATATTAGTTGTTCATTTGGATGTTGAACGTACTTGATGGATAGTATGAAAATTCTTTAAGTAAAGGAATAAACTATTGCAATAAACTGTCGTGTATCGAGCTTAAGGTTAGTAAGCAAGTGATGGTATGCTAGTAACGTCGAGCAATCAAAGATGTGGAAACATTAGTGGTATAAGTAAATGGAAGGGATTATAAAATAAATCAAAAAGGGAATGGATGAATAATAGGTGATGCAAGTTAGCAACGTTGTAATAAGGTTGACCTTCTAGGAGGGCTGAGCCTCCTGTAGTGATTCTATAAAGTGGTTTAAACAAACGTTACCAGTATGTCATGTCCAAGTTGTTAGACGATTGATTAATGGACATTGGGAGAAATTCTGAGTAGGTAATGGAGGACAGTGTAATAATGCCGAATAAGTTGAAGGTAATAGTCGAATGGTGGTTAGTAATAATTTTCAGTGAGATAATTGATGAGGCGAGAATTCACTCGGAATAATTAAGAGAATGAATTGTGTGAGTGATGGTCAAGTGAAGTATATATATATATATATATATATATATATATATATATATATATATATTGGACTGTTGTGTATATGATAAGGAGAAGTAGAGAATGAAGAATATGGGACAAAGTAATTAGAAAGTGGTTGAGCAGGCAAATAATAAGAATGAAGAGAGGTTTTACCTAGTCATTTGGACTTTGCACGGATATTAATGTTACATGGGAATCATAATGGCTGGCCATCGTGGGTTCTTTTTAACATTAATTCAGTGTGAAGTTGCCGATAGGCATAGGTGAATGGATTAGGATGTAAACAGTTTGCATATCGATCAATGACGTGAATGGTTGGACTGTATACCTGACTTCTACTCGGCTTAACTACGAAGTGTTGAACTACTGAGACTGATCACCTCAGTTGTTGCACTATGGTTGAGGTCGTGTGGAGTCGAGGAGACAGACGTGTTTTAGCCGATCTTGGGTAATCAGATTTAGGAAGAAAAGTGTATGAGTCATATTTCTGAACTTGATAAATGATTAGAGATGAGGAGTAAATAGAGATGACACCAGGAAATCTGATGATTTAAGTTCCTACTAAGGTACACTGAGTGGAGAATTTCTGAGTGAATCATGTCTGAGACAAGACCTTCCGGGTGAAGAAAAGCTGATTTCGAATGAGTACTCGGTCCAAGATATTTTTGAGTAGTAAATTCCCGAGTGAGATATCTCCGAGTTGAGTGCGACACTTTCCGAGTGGGATGGCACCGATTAAGATATACTGAGTGAGCCTTTTTCTAGGAAAAGTACTTCTAGATAGAGAAAGAGGGACTTCAAATGAGTATGTTTCCTAGTGAATGGTTCCCAAGGGGAGTAAGTATCCGAGTGGTGAATTCGTTTAATTCGTGCTCGGGTCCATAATCAGAGTTGCTGAGTCTTTGCTCGGTTTCGTCTTCGAGATTGTCTTCGACTCCGAGTGATATTCTCAAGAAGTAATGTGGAATTAACTAAAGGTAATGATGGAATTTGGAGATTCCGAGACCGAGTGGTGGTGCCTGCAAAAGGTGATTTTAGGCAAGCCGTGCTAACTGAAGCATACAAAAGTTCTTTGAGTATTCATCCCAGTATTACCAAGATGTACCACGATTTGAAGAAGGAATTCTGGTGGTCGGATATTGAAGAGCCAAAAAGCTTAATCCGAGATACATCGGGCCGTATCAAATATTGGAGAGAATCGGTAATGTTGCTTACCGACTGGATCTTCTCAGTTCGTTAACTAACGTCCATAATGTGTTTCATGTGTCACAATTCCGAGCCTATATTCCGTGTGATTCCATGATTGTGTCGAGTGACTCTTTTGAATTGGAGGACCTGACGGTGGAAGTACACCGATCGGTATTGAGGAATTCCGGACCACACGGATAAGGAACAAGGAAGTGCCATTGGTAAAAGTGAAGTGGCAAAATTTGAATGGGGTAACCTACACTAGGGAAATTGGAATCGGACATGAGATAGGTGTACCCCAATATTTTCCAATAGGTGCGTTAATTTCGGGGACGAAATCCCTTTTTAGGGGGGGTGGATGTAACATCCCGGATAATTATAGAAAATTTTTGTGAAGTGGAAATATTAAAAATTGTTTTTAGGAATTTATTTGATATTTTTATGAATTATTGGTTAATTATAAAAGGTGTGATTAGAAGAAGAGAGGTTTAATTAAAATCTTTAAAGAAATCATAAAGGAAATAGAGAAATGACCGGCTGAGAAAGTAACCGGTTGGAAGTGACCGGTTGAGAAGGTAACCGGTTGCCATGAGTTTAAATAATGGTTTCATTCTCTTTCTTCAATCATTTGCGCAATTATTCACTCTCTTTCACGTGAAGTTTCTTCTTCTTCATCTGTTTCCTTTCTTCCTTTCCTTCCTCCATTGTTGCGAGCTGCATGCTCTGAAGGGAGGTCCATCTTTGCATCAAACCTTGAAATAGTTACATAGCCATGACAGTGGTTCCAAGGTGAGTTCTTTGGACCGTTTAAGTTTATTATCTTATCCCTTTCGTTTCTTTTCTGGACCGAATGGTCATGCATGTGGGGGTACTGTTCCGATCTCCACTCCTCTTGGCTGTGAGCCTGGAAATGGCCCTTTAACCGTGTGGGTAGTGGTGTGATGTTAACGTGTTTCACGTTCCAAACCCGTAGGTAGTGGAACGAACACTGGTGGAACGCTTAAGGAGGCTGGTGCTGGAACGGAGGTGGAAACTGTGAACCCAGCGACTGTTAAAGCTTGGAACGGAGGTAAGGGGGTGTTCGGGTTATAATTAATTAGAATAGGACACTGTCCGAGTCATTGGAATGACTGAACCGGGTAAGAGATTGAAAAGTGTGAATGTGTATGAATGTACATGTGAATGTGTATAAATACATGTGTATGGACACTGATCGGTTTCTGATCGTGTGTGTGTGGCGTAAACTGATTGAAATTGAAATATTGATGTTGTGACAATCGGTATTTAGTGGCAATGTGATACTGGGCTTGACAAGCAGGTCGCCCGAGTGATGTTGTTAATGGCCACTTATGATGTGAAATGTGAAAATTATATGATGATGTGGTATGGGATGATTGACGGTATATGTTACCCTCGTTTTTGGCTTCAGTGGTCAAGTAGGACCCAGTTGAGCTACCCAGAGATCTATGACCCAGTGGTTGAGGGGGAGTCAAGAAGGACTTGGTGAACCAAGCAGGGTTCACGGGGTATCAAGTAGGACCCCCAGCTAAAGGTCGATCCTTTTAGTATCCGGATACTAGGCGTCAATTTTATATGAGAGTCAGTTGTGACAATTGATGGATTTAGTAGGTAGATGAGTATATGATTAATTATATTTTCCGAGTGCAATTTACTATAATTATCGAGTGCAATATGTTATACCGAGTGGTAAACTGTTATACTTGCAGAATAAGTTGTTTACTGTGTGAATGGCTATAATTGCTGAGTGATTTGCTAAAATGGCCGAATGATAATTGAAATATTTGCTGAGAATGATTTGATGTATTTGCCGAGTGTAATTTCACATATTTACCGAGTGGTAAATTGTCATACTTGCCGAATGAGTTACTCGCTAAAATGGTTGTGTTAATTGCTATGATTTTTGAGTGAGTGTATTGCTGAATGGAGTTAAATACCAAGTTTAATGTGCAATTTGAGGATGAAAGAATCGGATGGAGTTTATACTCGTATTTTATTATTTAAATTCCGTTCTAGATTAATTATGATGCTAAACACTCACCCTTGCTGTGGTTTTCAATTTTAGTAACCAGTGACAGGGAAAAAGTCGGAGCCATGGAGGTGTGTCAAGCGGAGGATTGATGCCAAGGCACTGAGTGATTGAATGAATTGTGTAATATATATATATATATATATATATATATATATATATATATATTGAGTTTTCCAAGTGTTTGATGCTACTGTATTGCCTGTATGTAGCATTAAAATTGAATCGGTATGTTGATTGACGTGAGTATGAATTCTTGATGTTATGAATCAGTTTATTTTATGAGTGAATTTGTATTGCTGTAGCATAGTTGATTACCGGGTGAATCGAGCCGAGTGGAATCATGATTGTCCGAGCAAGGGCCTATTGATTTGGTGCCTATTACGCTCGAGTATCCTTCATTTCTTTCTAAGTGAAAAATAACCGAGAGACCCACTTATGAGTGGAAGGTTAGGGTGTCTCCGAGTGAGCAATGGCTGAGAGAATCACTTCCGAGTGAAGAAAGATAAGAGTGTTCCCGAGTGAAGATATGAGTGAACTTTTCTGGGTAAAGGTTAAGCTGTTCCTGAGGAAGATATGAGTGAACTTTTCTGAGTGAAGGTTAAGCTGTTTCCGAGTGAGAGGTGACCGAGTGGACTTATTTCTGAGTGAAACCCGACTTGTTGACTTTCTTTGTAAGTCTTGTCCGCTCAGGTTTAAAGAGTAGCAATCGCTCAAGCGAGTCGGATCTCGCCCAAGCAAATCAGAGTCTCGCTCAGGCGATTAACCCTGACTCTGATTTCTTCCTTCCGTTGATTCTAAATCTTATTTTATGTTGAAATATTCCGATCGGTCATTATTTTAATATGCTTTTATTCAAGGATTTATTTCAGTCGGTTATTACTATTTTAAGTATGATCTTATTATTTTGAATGTATTTAAGAAAAGTAAATATTATTTTATATTAAAACCGAGTGGGTTTTTATTGAAAGCAAAAAATCTATTGCGAAAAATGAGAAATTGACGCGGGTCGTCAAATGGCGTATAGTAAAAGGGTAAATCATAGCTGTTGTTAGTTGATTTGATTAATTTTAATGATCTTACGTTGAAGTAAATTAATAATGGGAGGAGTAGGTATGAAATATGAATAATACTCGCGTATTATTTATATGAAATATAAGTGGTTGCTAATATTGAGAATTGTGAGTGATAGATGAATTAATGAGTTGATACATAATTAGTCGTAATAGTCTATTGATAATTTAAGAAGCTATGAGGTAAATTGTGTCAGATAACTTAAATCAGGAAGGTAATGTGATAAGTTATAAAAGTGTGGATGATGGATCATAATATAAATTGTGAAAGTATAAGTTGATATGTAAGAATAATGAACAAAAAGTATGTGTATGTGTATGTGTGTGTAATTGATAGAAAGATAAAAGGAAGTATGATAAGTGGTGATTGTAAATATGTGAATTTATCAGTGTGAGGATGAAATTGTGCAAATTGATGTTGATTTAAAATTATGGTGTTTGAGTTTGATAAGGAAATTTTAATGTAGATGAAATTATTAGCTTAATTATATGTAATAATGAAATGAAATGAGGATGTGATGATGAAATGTGAAGATTGATGATTTTAAAAGTCTATGACTTATGATAATTAGGGTTGTTCATTGGTCGGATTCAGTTAATTTAGAGTCCACCCATTGTTATCCATGAAACATAAATAATAACTCATTTCACCCAATACTATGGTCGTTTTGCTCGAGTTCAGTTAATTGTGGTTCTCGATTTTTTTGGTCGGGTTTGTCGATTAAGTTTCTTAGGAAAGTTTGAGTTTTATTTTTTGTCAAACGCCTTTTGCGTATAAAATAATTTTAGCAAACACCTTGCATATAAAAACATTTCAAAGCTTTTATCAAGTACAAACATAAACCCAAAATGAATATATCACTGAAATATACATTCTAATTCCTTAATAAATGTAATGTAACCCATTAACCAATAATAACAACCACCACACCAAATCCCTAAGCAATCGGTCGGGTATGAGTATCACCTAGTTTAATTTTTTAACCTAAACCTGCCTATTCTTAATCAAAACAAACCATTTAAATGATCCTTTTTACCCACAACCTGTTACAAACCGACCTCTTATTTTTAAAATAAGGCATCTCGGGTTCACATGGATAAAACTGAAATTGGACACCCATAATGATAATTATTAGGTGATGTGTATTATGTAGAGATTTACGATGACTATGTTTAATGTGCCATAGTGATGATATAGAATTTGATTAACAATGTATGATGTAAGTTGAGTCTGTGTGGTCACCCTTATGTTTGAAATGTGGTCGAGTCTATATGGTCGTCCCTTTGTTTGAGATTGACGTTTTAAATGTCTATTTGAATATATGATATTGTATATTTGGGTTGGGTCTATGTGGTTGCCCTTATGTTTGAAATGTGGGTTGGTCTGTGAACTGGTCTGAACCGGGGTCTAGGATCCGGTGTGGGACCAGCCACAAGAATATAGGTGTTTTTAGGGTTTGCACACCGGAACAGTGAGTATCCGGTGTATTAATCCGGTCTCTCAGTGGGAGAAGCCGGTCTTGTTGTCCTGGAGATCCTTCACACCAACGTTTCACGTTGCAGGGGGGCGAAAGGTGGTGCCACCTGCGAAGATTCTCCGACGCTCAAGTTAGAAGAGTGTAAGAACTCCGTGAATGCTCAAGCGATGTAATAGTAAAGTGTAAGTTAGAACAACATCACCTTGCATGTGTATTGAAATGAGCTATTTATAGTTGAACGTAGGAAATGAATCGTTGGGTGCAAGTGGACCCCTTGGTTCTGATAGCGTGTGAAGTGTGTCAATCAAAGTGGCTCAGTACTCAGAGTGTGTTAGGGGGGTAGGTCAATTATCAGAGTACGATCCCCTAGGAAGAAGAGAGGATAATCACCTTTCTGCATAATCTGCTGACACATGTACTTGCTTTCTGAGGCCATTGACGTGACATATTTTGCTACATACAGTATCTTCGCTGATAAGTTATTAGGGGCTCTTATCTCGTTGTGACTGAGAAACTAACAGTTATATAAATGTTCTGTGAAAATGAACAATGATCCGTTATAGAGAAAATAAGTGGGGCGGTTGTGAGATGAGAACGGAAGGCCAGACATCGGATATCCGGTGTGGTAATGTTGAACCAGGACACCGGTTTTCCTTACATGAGGTCACTCTGACGTCACAAGATCGGGGCCGGTATCCAGACCGGATCAGTCTGTGTAGCCGCCCCTTTCATTTAACATGAGGCCTTTGTGCTAAGTATATAAAAAAAAGAGTTTGAAATGAATATATTGTTAGGGAATCCCTTTTGGATACGTAGCTGGAAAAACAAAGATTCTCATAAGATTTACAAAATGTCGTATTTTAAAGCATAAGACAAACATAAAAAATTTTACATTTTAGGATTACCTCCGGTAGAAAAAGAAGCAATCCTAGCCTCGCCCTTTAGGAGTCCATACAAGCACTCCCACCAGAAACGCTACACCTTCCAAATGCTAGTTTGATGGTGTGTAGCTCTTGCAACTTTTGCGTGTTTGTGTCTCTTTTTGGTGAACCGCCTATGAGCATCTTATGATCTATTTATAGGTTTAGGTTTGACCTAATTTGTTCTCTCTAAAGAATGAGCTTCTTACTCATTCTGAATGAGTTAAGCCCAATAACTTTATTTTAGTATTAAAATAAAATAATAACAAAACATTTTTTGATGGGCTTACTCTATGTGTCTGACCTTATAGGTAAAATACTTGATCATATTAATTATAAACCATTTTATTAATAATATAAAATAAGAGCGGCATCTAGCAATGCATCATTATGTCCGAATATTATTTAATATCAATATAACTTATAAGTGATCATTATTTTATATGTTTGTTCCTTTTGTCACGATATCCTAATTGGGCCCAAGGCATGGTCGTGTCATCCTTGTACAACCCAATTTAGTTTACTTGATACCGGAGTAGACTTTATCCGAATAAATATCCAATATTTATTCCTTTTAACATGACCATGCATTTCCTTAGTGTCACTCCATCAAGTGGCATATAGATATTACTCCTATCATATAAGAGAGACAAATCTTATTTACATCACTACGTCCCTTTACATAATTTATTCATTGCCTAATCACAACTTTTATAGTCCTCTTGTTACAGAAGACGTTTGATTATATTAAAACAACAAATTCCTCTTGTAGGAATCATAGTGACTTCAGGTTACCATTATCACATTGAGAATCGTTTATGACATTCATGTAACGATCCATGCAACGTTCTCATGGTGGGCTTGTCCAGTACATCATTACTCTTAATATGTATCCGTGTAAAGACTTGATATCATTTATATATATGATCTGTAAGATCAGATCATTAGTTCACTTACACACTACTCTCAATGTAATTACATGTCCCCACGTAAATACTTGACTAGGGACATTTTAGGAATAACTTTCATATGACCTATTACTCTAAGGATAAATACGTTTTAAAACAATTTTAAACTAAAATACTTGTTGATCTGTCCTGAACCGGGGTCAAGAGATCCGGTGTCTGGTCAGTCACAAATAGTAGATGATTACTTCTCTGAAGACCGGCTATACGAGTATCCGGTTTATATATCCGATGTCTCTGTATGATGAGAGCGGATTGGTCCTGGAGGTCCTTCACATCGTCCTTACGCGTTGATGTAGGTGAAAGGTGGTGTCACCTGCAAAGATTCTCCGACGCTCAAGTCAGTGATGATATTCCAAGTGAGGAATGTTTTTCAGAGAGTAATTGTAAGTTGATAGAGTCAAAAAGATCCTTCCCTTCGTTGATGAAGAGAGTTCATATACCTGATTGGCTCGATATTCGAGGATCCGTTAGTGGGTGTCGTGACCGGGGTCCCGGCGCACGACGCGGACTGGTTAAAGACAAATAAAAGAAAATTGAAACTGCATTGAAGTGAGGCTCTTGAGAAGCCTAAAAAATAAAGGGTTCATGGAGTCGCCACCAATATTTATTAAGGAAAATATTAGGAAAACCTTTAAATAGCACTGGTTTTTTTTTTGTTGTAAAAAAAAATGAGATTTTGTTTAGTCCGGGAGTCGAATTACAGGTGGGGAAGGTATTAGCACCCCACACTGTCCGTAAAAAACGGTTACCCAAATTGATCATGCGTAATTTAAAAAATGATTATCAAATATTTCATCCTTCATAAAACAATCAATAAATAATATACACAATAAAAAAATATATATAAATATGAATAAAACAAAGATAGTAAAAAAATACATCTCCTAAGTTTGTTGTTTTTTAGTTCTAAGAAAATAAATAAACAAATGATTAAAAGACCATAAAAATAAAAAGATAAAAAAAAACAATAAGACGTCTTGTCTTACTTATTTTCTAGTAAAAAAAATTGATTTTTATTGAGAAATATAAAGTTCAAAACAAACAAATAAATAAATAAATAAAGATAAGAGAAAAAAAAAATTAAACACATCAACATGAAGATAAAGAAATATAATACACTTAATTAATTAAAATTGACACGGAATATTATTTAATTATCTTTAAAAAAAATAAGATTAATAAGATGTCTCATCTAAATTAATCTCATCTTAAATTTAAGAGAAAAATGAATGAATAAATAACACACTATTTATTAGTCTTGATTTTTTTTTATTTATTATGAAAATAATTTCTTCTTAATTATTAAAAGGTTACTAAGAGAAAATAATAGAAAATCATGACCATAATAAAAATGGATAATTATGTATATATATAACATATTTATAAACTATTAAAATGGTCAAACGTAAATAAATAAATAGAAAGTGTAGAAAGATAAAAGCAAAAAGATAAATAACTAAAAATAAAAAGTATAGAGAATAAATAATAATAATAAAATAAAAAAAATAAAGGTAGAAAAAAAATAAATGAAAAGTTCAAAAAAGTAAAAATAAAAATAAATAGACATAACAATAAATACATAAAAATAAAAGAGCAGAAAAAATAAATACATAAAATAAAGGGGCAGAAAAATAAATAATAAAAAAAATAAAGGAACAGAAAAGTAAATAACAAAAATAAAGCAGCAAAAAAGTAAATAACAAAAATAAAGGGACAGGAAAGCAAATACATGAAAATAAAGGGGCAGAGATGTAAATAACAAAAATAAAGGGGCAGAAATGTAAATAACAAAAATAAAGGGGCAGAAATGTAAATAACCAAAATAAAAGGACTAAAAAGTAAATACATGGAAATAAAGGGGCAGAAATGTAAATAACAAAAATAAAGGGGCAGAAATGTAATTAACAAAAATAAAGGGGCAGAAATGTAAATAACCAAAATAAAAGGGCTAAAAAGTAAATACATGGAAATAAAGGGGCAGAAATATAAATAACAAAAATAAAGGGGCAGAAAAGTAAATATAAAAAATAAAGGGGCAGAAATATAAATAACAAAAATAAAAGGGCAGAAAAGTAAATACATGAAAATAAATGGGCAGAAAAGTAAATAACAAAAATAAAGGGACGGGAAAGTAAATAAATAAAATAAAAGGGCATAAAAATAAATAAATAAAGATAAAAATGTAAAAAATAAAAAAATGAACTAATAATTGCAGAAATATAAAGTGCGGATAAATAAAGTGCAGAAAAATAAATTAACAATAATAAAAGTACAGAAAAGTAAATAAAGAGGAATAAAAGTGTAAAAAAATAAAATAAATAAATAAGGAAAAATAAAGGTACAAATAAATAAATAAAGATGGAGATGCATAAAAATAAATAAACAGATAAATAACTGCAGAAAAATAAAGTGCAGGAAAATAAAGTGCTTGAATATAAATAAAGAAAAATAAAAGTGCAGAAAAATAAATAACAATTAAATAAGACGAATAAATAAATATAAATAAACAACTTTGTATTAATAAAAAATACCTTGGTACAAGATCAATTACAAAGAAACTAGAACGGAAGTTGGGAAATCAATTTTGTGTAGATTTCCTTTGCTTTTGGCTTTGTTTGGACTTGATTTGAAGGTATTTGGATACCGGTTACAACACTTGGACAGTATTTTAGCTCACAAAAACTCACATACTAAGACAAACAAGAGTTGTGCACTCATTTTCCTAACTAGGATTACACAAAGTAATTTTTGAAAACTCAAACTTCTAAAAATTCTCACAAAAATTTAACACTCTTTCCCCTCTTTTTTCTCTTCTTCCCCCAAAATGCCTCAATATCACCTTCTATTTATAGAAGAAAATTGGCATTGGATTCTCCATAAATGACATCACTTTTCTACTTTTTCAATTTGTCCAAATTTGATGTCAATTTCCCCAATTTTCTCCAATTATCCAACCAAACCGGGCCCACCACTAAAACCACCGTGACTTTCCTCTTTTTTTCTTTTTTTTTTTAATTTTTTTTTATTTTCGTTTTTTTTTAAAAAAAATTTTTTTGGACTTTTTTTTGGGCCCATTTCTTTTTTTTTTGTTCTTTTTGAGCTTTTTTTTTAGTTTTTTTTTTAGTTTTTTTTGTTTGGGCCCTTTTTTTTTCTCTTCTTTTTTTTTCTTTTTCTTTTCTTTTTTTTTGGCCCTTTTTATTTATTTATTTATTTTATTTTCGTTTTTTTTTATTTTTTTCTGATTTTTTTTTATTTTTTTTTTGCCCATTTATTTTTCTGATTTTTTTTTTGGACCTTTTATTTAAAGGTACAAATGGAAACATATATAAAATATCCAATAAATATAAATTACTACCCACACTATAAGGAGTAAAAAGGTAGTCACAAAACATCGTCTTCCCTCCCTTATTCTTTCCTCTTGGCTTCGGCATCCATCAGTCATTGCTTGAGAGAAATGAAGAGAATTGATAAAATGAAAGGTGTGGTAGGAAATGAAGAGGGATTGGGTATTTATAGAGATGGGGAAGGGTTACTATTCCAACGGTCACTATGCAATTTTTAATATTATTTTTTTTAATATGATCCGGGGTGTCAATCTGGACTGGGCGGGGTTCTAAGCACTGTACCGCGTCACCAACGAGAACTAGTAAGTCATAACCGGGGTCTGAAATCATTGGTCAACTATAGACATTTCTCTTCACCTAGGTTAAATATTAAGCATTGGGGACTCTCCTGCAGGTGTACTTCCGGTGTGTCTTGAAGTTCAAGTACGGATTAACACATCAGTTTTAACTTGAAGAACCTCGGATTCCCTTCGAACTGAGGTGTAAAATACCGTACTCCACTGAGGCTGTACGAGCTTAGAACTAATGAGGTAACACCGGTCATGAAACCGTGCTAGGACCCCGGTTAATGCAGTCAACATTGACTCCGGACTCTAAGACAAAAAACTCTTTTTCTTCTTTTTTTTTCTTTTTTTTCTTTTTTTTCTTTTTAATATATATCACCGGACAAAAATAGGTGTTCACAGATGCCCCTCTTTACTTCTTTTCATGAAAGAATATGAGACATATTCATATTATTGATGTGAAAAGAAAGTAAAGACGTGAACACCACTAAGAATACCCGACAACTTTTGACAAGAAGTAAATAGCCGAATGGTGTTGTCCCAATGCTAGACAGTTTAAGGAGAGGCACTTGGAACATGACAGGAAGATAAATGGCATAACCTAGGGGTTAATACCTGAAGCTTTGGAAAAATATGAAGTTGTCTTGACATTTTGAGGAGCCTAAGAATGGGTATTTGAGGCTTCAACATAAAATAGATGACAGGGGGATGCCCCTGAATGATTTTGATTGAGATAGCCTAGGGAGGGATACCTGAAGCTTTGACATGAAACTAAATGACTGGGAAGATGCCCCTGATTTGATTTTGATTGAGATAGCCTAGGGAAAGATACCTGAAGCTTTGACATGAAACTAAATGACTGGGGGGATGCCCCTGATTTGATTTTGATTGAGATAGCCTAGGGATGGATACCTGAGGCTTTGACATGAAACTAAATGACTGGGGATGCCCCTGATTTGATTTTGATTGAGATAGCCTAGGGATGGATACCTGAGGCTTTGACATGAAACTAAATGACTTGGGAGATGCCCCTGATTTGATTTTGATTGAGATAGCCTAGGGATGGATACCTGAGGCTTTGACATGAAACTAAATGACTGGGGAGATGCCCCTGATTTGATTTTGATTGAGATAGCCTAGGGATGGATACCTGAGGCTTTGACATGAAACTAAATGACTGGGGATGCCCCTGATTTGATTTTGATTGAGATAGCCTAGGGATGGATACCTGAGGCTTTGACATGAAACTAAATGACTGGGGAAATGCCCCTGATTTGATTTTGATTGAGATAGCCTAGGGATGGATACCTGAGGCTTTGACATGAAAATAAATGACTGGGGAAATGCCCCTGATTTGATTTGGTAGCCTAGGAATGGATACCTGAGGCTTTGACATGAAAATAAATGACTGGGGAAATGCCCCTGATTTGATTTGGTAGCCTAGGAATGGATACCCGAGGCTTTGACATGAAGTAAGACTTAAGGGAAATACCTCTAACATAATGACTTATGATGGAGAATTATATGAGATTTATGCTCAAGAAGAATGTGTCTGAGATTGACTTTTCTGACTTAGTGAGGGTTCCGAGTGAATACAAGGATTGCATTTTCACATCTTAGTAAACCATCCCGACTGGAGTTAGGTGATAGGCTGAAACTGTTGATCTCGACTCTTCATGGGGAGCGTTTGTCCTTGTTGTACCCTCAAACCTGCATGGAAGAAATAGTCAAGTGGAAAACCAAAGGTCAAAGATCTTGTTTCCTCCAGGTGACTACCACAATCCTTATGGGACTTGTTATTACTCATGGCAGAGCGGAATATCCTGATTACCAAGGTCTGTGTAATTGGGAAGTATCAAGCTTGTTTGAGATTAAAAATATGCCTTTCATGATTTTTTTTTTAATATTTTCCATGAAATGCATGCAAATGAAACCTGACAAGACCAGGATTGGAACTGAAATTGAGAATTCCATATATTTACTTGGGAAAATTACAAGTTTATATCATAATTTTTAATCCAAACTTTTAGAGGACATAAAGACTACCCTATCCCTTTAGAGTACGCTCAAGCATAATACTTCTTGACTGCATCTGAATTGACTGGGAAAGATAACTCCTCACCATCCATGTTCATCAAAATCAAAGCTCCTCCAGAAAAGGCTCTCTTTACGACGAATGGTCCTTCATAATTTGGCTTCCATTTGCCTCGGTGATCATTTTGATTCGGCAAGATTTTCTTCAGTACCAAATCGCCTTCATGAAATTGACGAGGTCGCACTTTCTTTTCATATGCCTTCTTCATACGCTTTTGGTATAACTGCCCATGACAGAGAGCGGTTAACCTTTTCCCATCAATTAAATTTAATTGATCATACCGGGACCGAACCCATTCAGTTTCTTCTAATTTGGCATCCATGATTACTTTTAAAGACGGAATTTCCACTTCTATTGGTAAAACAGCTTCCATACCATACACCAATGAGAAGGGTGTTGCGCCTGTCGAAGTTCGTACAGAGGTACGATACCCATGTAAAGCAAAAGGAAGCAACTCACTCCAGTCTTTGTAGGTTTCAACCATCTTTTGTATGATTTTCTTTATATTTTTGTTAGCAGCTTCCACTGCTCCATTCATCTTAGGTCTGTATGGAGATGAATTGAGGTGTTTGATTTTGAATTCCTCACAAAGTTCATCCATCATTTTATTATTCAGGTTTGTACCATTATCAGTGATGATCTGATTTGGTAAACCATATCTACAAATCAATTCTCTCTTGATGAATTTGACCACAACATTTTTAGTCACGTTGGTGTAGGAAGCTGCTTCAACCCACTTAGTGAAGTAATCAATGGCCACCAAAATAAAGCGATGCCCATTCGATGCTTTTGGTTCAATGGGACCAATAACATCTATGCCCCACATAGCAAAAGGCCAAGGCACAGTTAGAACGTGTAAAGAAGATGGTGGTGCATGAATGTTATCTGCATAGGTTTGACACTTGTGACATTTCTTGGCATAGTTATGACAATCATTTTCCATTGTCATCCAATAATATCCAGATCTGAGAATTTTTCTTGCCATCGAGTGCCCATTTGCATGTGTTCCGAAAGGCCCTTCATGAACATCCTTCATGATTTTGTTAGCTTCCGTCACGTCTACGCAACGAAGGAGAACAGAATCATAATTTCTCTTATAGAGTGTATTCCCAGTCATAAAGAAATTCATGGCTAGGCGCCTGAGGGTTCTTTTATCATTTTCTGAGATACCAGGAGGATATTCTTGATTTTGAATATAATTTTTGATGTCATGAAACCATGGTTTCCCATCGGGCTCTTCTTCTATCTCATGACAATATGCAGGTTCGAGACGCCTTTCAATCTCGATGAAGGGCATGTCACAATCCCTACTTACATTGAACATGGAGGCCAACGTGGCCAAAGCATCGGCTAATTGGTTATCATCCCGAGGAATATGATGGAAAGAGACTTCATCAAACCCTTTGATTAGTTCCATGATGTGAGCTTGATAAGGAATCAATTTTCCATCTCTAGTATCCCATTCTTCTTTCAGTTGATGAATCACCAAGGCAGAATCTCCGTATATTTGTAGAGATTTCACCTTTGCTTCAAGTGCCGCCTGAATCCCCAAAACACAAGCTTCATATTCTGCAATATTATTGGTACAATCAAAACAAAGTCTAGCAGTGAATGGGAAAAGCTTGTTATCTGGTGAGATTAGGATGGCCCCAATCCCATGCCCCAGTGTATTCGACGCCCCATCGAACATCAAAATCCAAGTTCTATTAGGACAATCTTTCTCTTCTGACAACATCATAATATTTTCATCAGGAAATTCGAATGACATTGGTTGGTACTCTTTTAGGGGATGGTGGGCCAAGTGATCAGCTAAAGCACTCCCTCTTACAGCTTTTTGGGTGACATGAATGATATCATACTCAGTCAAAAGAACCTGCCAACGAGCTATTCTTCCCGTCAGAGCCGGTTTCTCAAAGATGTACTTAATTGGGTCCATCTTAGATATCAACCAAGTAGTATAAGATAACATGTATTGTCTTAGGCGACGAGCAGCCCATGCTAATGCACAACAAGTTCGTTCTACAGTGGAATATCGTGCTTCGCACTCAGTGAACTTCTTGCTCAAATAGTAAATAGCATGCTCTTTTCTCCCAGACTCATCATGCTGCCCCAGTACAGAGCCCATAGACTCATCTATCACAGTCAAATACAACAGGAGTGGTCTTCCCGGGGTTGGGGGAACCAAGATCGGTGGGGATTGCAAGTATTGCTTTATTTGGTCAAAGGCCTCCTGACAATCATCATTCCATTGTGATGGTTGATTTTTACGAAGCAACTTAAAGATTGGATTACATACAGCTGTTAGTTGAGAAATGAAACGAGCTATGTAATTCAACCTTCCAAGGAATCCTCGTACTTCTTTTTTAGTGCTAGGAGCGGGCATTTCCATGATTGCCTTTACTTTATCGGGATCCACTTCGATACCTTTCTCACTGACAATGAAACCAAGCAACCTTCCAGAGCTAGCCCCAAAAGTGCATTTAGCCGGATTTAATCTGAGTTTGAATTTTCTCAGGCGTTCAAAGAGCTTTCGTAAGTCAATCAAGTGACCTTCAACAGATTTGGATTTGGCAATAATATCATCCACATAAACCTCTATCTCTTTATGCATCATGTCATGAAATAGAGTTACCATTGCTCTTTGGTAAGTGGCACCGACATTTTTCAATCCAAAAGACATCACCTTGTAGCAGAAGGTTCCCCACAAAGTAATAAAAGTCGTTTTTTCCATGTCTTCGGGTGCCATCTTGATTTGGTTGTACCCAGAAAATCCATCCATGAATGAAAAAATGGAATGTTGGGCCGTGTTATCAACAAGAACATCAATATGTGGCAATGGAAAGTCATCTTTTGGGCTAGCTCTATTCAAATCCCGGTAATCAACACACATTCGCACCTTCCCATCTTTTTTCGGGACCGGAACAATGTTGGCCACCCATTCAGGGTATTTGGAGACAGCCAAGAACCCGGCATCCAACTGTTTGGTTATCTCTTCTTTAATCTTTAAGAGCATTTCTGGCTTCATCCTTCTCAACTTCTGCTTTATGGGGATGCAACCAGGTTTCAATGGCAACTTGTGTTCAACGATGCAGTTATCCAATCCCGGCATATCCTGATACGACCAAGCAAACACATCGCTGAATTCGACCAACAATTCTATTAATTCCCTCTTATGTTCTCTACTCAAAGAGGTGCCGATCTTGACTTCTTGTTTGTTTTCTTCACTCCCCAAATTTATGACTTCAACAATTTCTAGATAGGGAGAAATTTCTTTATCTTCCTGATCTAGCAGCCTTAGTAATTCAGGGGAAGGTTCATCAGACTCTTCATCCTCTTCGCTTGTTGGATTAAAATCATGATGGGAGAAAGCAATCTTATTATTTTGGAATTCAATTTCAGATCTGCAATTTATTTAATATAAAAAGGTAAAATAAGGAAAATGATAATCGAACTTAACTTTTATTTATTGAAAATGATAAAGAAAACATGTTTTGCCCTTATTAAAACTCATCATAAGGCTTTAGGCATAGCCAAAGGATTTAAACAAAACCTACAAAGTGAATAATTACTTTGAAATGATCTCTGGAAGCTCAACGGCTTCCCAATTACACAACTCAGTATCTAAAGGACAAGGGTAAATCAAGTCTTCTTCTCTCTTGGACTCATCATCGATGACTGCCACTTGGTCTGGAGATGTCAAGCCTGTACTCCTGAAGCTTTGGTAAAGGTCACAGATAGGGATCTTCGCAGTTAGGGGTTCTCGGTTTTCTAACCGTGCAAGTCGCTTTTCTCTCTTATCTGCGAAAACCTTCGCTCTTTCCATTGGAGATGGATGATACCCCAGCCCAAAGCCATTCTTATTCTCCTTAACCAATAATGGGTCTACTCCTCCATCAAGCATCTTCCCAAGCCCTTTCCCTGGATGGAATCCAGATTTCATTATCACTTTAGCTACCATCATAGAAGCTTTAGAAGGACGAGCTAGTTGTAACCCTTCGCTCACATAGGTGGTGTGAGCAATTTCCAATGATTGGAAGGAAGTCTCAAGACTTTCTTCAGCCGCTTCTATATATGGAGTTGACATGGGCTTACTGATAAGGAAATCTCCCTCACCAGAAACAATGATTAGCTTGTTGTTTACCACAAATTTAAGCTTTTGATGAAGGGTAGATGGAACCACACCGGCAGAATGTATCCAAGGCCTCCCCAATAGGCAGCTATAAGCAGGATTGATATCCATCACTTGAAATAATACATTGAAGGTGCATGGGCCCACTTGGATGGGGATCTCAATATCTCCAATGACCTCTCTCCGAGTACCGTCAAAAGCTCTTACTACCATTGAGCTTGGCTTCATATGTGACCCATCAAAAGGTAGTTGATTTAAAGTGGACTTTGGCATGATATTCAGAGAGGAGCCATTATCAATTAGGACCTTGGCTACGATATGATCCCGACACTTGACAGAGATGTGTAATGCCTTATTATGACCTCTTCCTTCAGCAGGTATCTCTTCGTCGGTGAAAGTTAAGTAGTCATTTGAGGCAATATGCCCCACTATCCCTTCAAACTTTTCAGGTGAAATATCGTTCACAACATGTGCTTTATTCAAGACCTTCAATAACTTTCCACGATGTGGTTCTGAGTTCAATAAGAGAGATAACAAGGATATTTTTGCAGGAGTGCGGTTTAACTGGTCAAGGACCTGGTATTCGCTTTGCTTAATGAATTTCAAAAATTCACAAGCATCTTCCTCTGTTATTCTTTGGGGAGGATCTTGTTCTTTACCACGACTTTCTTTTTCACTTACAGGTGTATCCTCCTTTCTCAAGTTTTCAGGAGCATAAACTCGTCCACTCCTAGTCATTCCACTTGTCTCGGAAATATTGGTTACTGAGGATGACGATCCCTTTAGGAGTTGAGGGATTACATCCACTTCATACTTCCAAGGTACTGCATGGGTATCCTTGTATGAAAATGGAGATGGGGTCCTAATTGTCAAGGACGGATGGTTTATGACTGGTTCGGTCAAAGGTTTCTTGGTGTAATAGACCACCAAAGGAACAGGGGTGATTGGGCTTACTGAGTCTGTACTATGCTGCCCATGGATCATGTTGACATCATTGCAAGGGGAACAATGATCACTTCCCAAGTCATGTGTTATTGCATTTACCCCAGTATTTCCATGATTAGGCAAAGGATTTCTAATCACATTTGGGGAGCCTTCTTCAAAATCCAACCACTTGGCATTTATCAAATCACGTACCTTAAACTTTAAGGCAATGCAATTTTCTGTAGAATGCCCCGGTGCCCCAGCATGATAATCACACTTCACATTAGGATCATACCCCTTAGGATAGGGTGGCCCTACGGGTTTTAAAGGACATCGTACAACAAGAGACTTTTGAGAAGTTGAGGCAAAAGTTCAGTATATGTCATGGGAATTGGATCAAATTGGACAGAAGGACGTGAGTTTGAATATATTAACAGGTCCAAAAGATGTGCAAGGATTTTGATAATGACAAGCACTCTTGAAGAAAACAATGCAAAAACAAAGACATGAAATCAGAATTGAAGTAACAGCGAAGCTAATCGATTAGGATGCTGCGAAAACAAATTAAATGCATCAGGTACAGATGCTAATCGATTAGAGGAAGTGAAATAATCGATTAGTGACTCTCTGACTTGAAGCTAATCGATTACAATGCGAGGGTGTAATCGATTACGCTAGTGGAAAAACAGATTTAAGTGGGAAACCAGGTCATGTCTCCACCACTCTTCAAATTCCCACTAACTGCAACGACTATGATGGACTAGGGCACTCTTCAACAGCTATCTTGGCTCTATAAATTGAAGAGGAAGACAAGCACAAACATACAACCAAGAAGCAACAATTCATAGCTCTATCTTGTGCTTTGTAAGCCTATTTCTTGCATATTGTACTTTCACTTGTATATCCTCTCATCTTGAGAGATTAGAATTTGGGAGAGCTTTTCATTTGTATATTTGCTCTATTGAGAGAGTGTATTGATTGTAAACAAACACCAAACACACAAGTTATTCACTCTAGGTTGAGTGGTTGTTCACTCTAGGTTGAGTGGTTACAAAGGTTGTGGACTCAACCTTTGGGATTTTGTGAGATTGAGAGATTGGGTGGGTTGCCCTTATACTTGTGAGGATTGGGTTCTTGAGTGTGGGACACTAGGAAGCCGCAATTGCTCAAAGTTGTATCTCTAGTCTACAATAGTGGAAAATCCTCTAAGTGGGTTGCTTAGAGGCGAGACGTACACTGGATTGGGTGGAACTCGTTACATCGGTTTGCAAGCTTCTCTTCCTTACTCTTTTACTTTCATACATTGCATATTTGTTGATTGGTATTGTTTGGTTGAGAAGAACATACTTGAATTTGCTTAATTTGCTATACCTTAGACATTGCACACCAAGTGTTTGCTAAATTGCCTCAGCAATATTTACCTCTTGTAGTGCATTGCATATCATTGTTACTTGCTTTCACTTGCATAATCTCATAAACTTGGTTTTAGAAATCAATTTTAAAGGTATTCCAAGCAAAAGTTTTATAACTCAATTCACCCCCCCTCTTGAGTATTGAGGCCACTTGAACAACAAGTGGTATCAGAGCTTGACTCTTGGTAAATCAAGCTTAACAGCTTCAAGAGATTAAATGGCCTCAAGTTCTCAAAATGTTTTTCCCGAGGGTGGTGCGATAAATAGACCTCCCGCTTTCAATGGGGAAGGGTATGCGTTTTGGAAAGAAAGAATGAAAATCTTCATTCAATCAATTGACTTGAGAATATGGAATACCATTGAAAATGGTCCCTATATACCGATGCATACTATAGATAGCAAGAATGTTGAAAAACCTATAGATGAATGGACAAGCGAGGAAGAAAAGAAAGTCCAATATGGCTACAAGGCCAAAAATCTTATTACTATGTCTTTAGGTCAAGATGAATTTTTTAGGATAATGACATGCCAAACTGCTAAGGAAATGTGGGATACTCTTCAAGTAACCCATGAAGGCACTAATGATGTAAAGGACTCAAAGATTAGTACTCTTACTAGTCAATATGAATGCTTTAGATTAAACTCTCATGAATCGATTGTTGATATGCAAAAAAGATTTACTCTCATCATTAATCAACTCATTACACTTGGAAAGACTTACACTAACAAAGAACTCATTCATAAAGTGTTGAAAAGTCTTAACAGAGAATGGCAACCGCTAGTTACCGCCATCAAACAATCTCCTAGCATAAACGAAATGTCTCTCGCCACTTTATTTGGTAAGTTGCAGGAACAAGAACAAGAGCTGAAAGAATTAAAGATGGCGGAAGAGGAAGAAAAATCTTCCAAGAAAAAGGGTCTTGCTCTCAAGGCTACTTCCACAAATGAAGAAGAAGAATCCGGAAGTGAACTTGATGAAGAAGAAGAATTTAGACTATTTGTAAAACGCTTCGGGAAATTCATGAAAGGCAAACGCTTCCAAAGAAGCTTCAAAAGCTCAGGTAAGAAACCTATCACTAAAGAAAACTCTCCCTCACCCAACTGTTTTGAATGTGGCAAGGAAGGGCACTTCAAAGCCGATTGTCCAAACCTCAAAAAGAAGGGCAAGGACAAACAAAGAAGAAGAAGAGCCTATATTGCTTGGGATGAGAATGATGTGAGCAGCTCCGACGACTCGGAAGATGAGCAAGCCAATCTTTGCTTAATGGCAAATCATCAAGAAGAAGATAACGAGGTAAATCTTCTTGACTTAGATAAAAATGAGCTGTTAGAAGCATTTGAAGAATTGTATGATAAATTCACAAAAATCTCTAGTAAACTCAAAGCATCTAGGAAAACTAGTGACACTCTAGAGATGCACCTAATGGAAGTTTGCAAAGAGAATGAATGTTTAAAAGAAGAATTGAAAAATGCTCAAATATGTTCCATTAGTAAACCTTGTAATTTTGCTAAGAAATGTGTTGATCTAGAAAATAAAGTCCTAGATCTAAACAAAACCTTAGAGAAATTCACTAATGGAAGAGATAACTTGAATATCCTTCTTGGGCAACAAAAATGCATGTTTAGCAAAACCGGCTTAGGATATGATCAAGAACATAGTAATCATAAAATGGAGAAGCACTATAAAAACTTCTTTGCATCACCAAGCAAATCCTCCTCACCTTTTATGAAATGCAATCATTGTGGTACCAAAGGACATAGTGCTTATAAGTGTAGTGTTAGGAAACTAGGACCAAAGGTCTTAAGAAAGGTGTGGGTTCCCAAAGGAACATCTCCACAAGCTAACCTTAAAGGACCCAACATAAAATGGGTACCTAGTTCTCTAAAATGATTTTGTTTTGTAGGTATGCTTCAAGGCAAGCAACACCCATTGGTATTTGGATAGTGGGTGTTCTAAACATATGACGGGAGACAAAAGTAAGTTCATATCACTTACTCCACGAAGCAAAGGATTTGTTACTTATGGAGATAACACAAAGGGAAGAATACTTGGAATCGGAAATGTCGGTAAAAACTCTTCCACCTCCATAAATGATGTTTTATATGTTGAAGGACTAAAACATAACTTGCTTAGCATTAGTCAATTATGTGACAAGGGCTATAAAATTGTTTTTGAATCAAATGGTTGCATAATTAAAAATAAACTAAACAAGGAGATAAAATTTGTTGGTCAAAGAGTAGATAACATTTACATGATTAATCTAGATTGTCTTGCTTCAAATGATGTACAATGCTTTATAACTAAAGAGGATGAATCATGGCTTTGGCATAGAAGAATCGCTCACATTCATGTAGACCATTTAAATAAACTTGTTTCAAAAGATTTAGTTATTGGTTTACCAAAACTGAAATTTGAAAATAAATTCTGTGACGCTTGTCAAAAAGGAAAACAAGTAAAGGCTTCTTTTCAAGCAAAAAATATTGTTTCAACAACAAGACCTTTGCAGCTTTTACATATGGATTTGTTTGGACCTTCGAAAATCAAAAGTTTTGGTGGAAACTATTATGGTCTAGTGATTGTGGATGATTACTCTAGATATACATGGACATTGTTTCTTACTCATAAACATGAAGCATATCAAGCATTTAAGAAACTTGCCAAGGTTATCCAAAATGAACAAAACTTAAAAATAGCATCCATACGAACGGATCATGGGGGAGAATTTGAAAACCAATCTTTTGAAAAATTTTGTGAAAAGTTTGGCATTGAACATAATTTTTCGGCTCCAAGAACTCCACAACAAAATGGAGTAGTTGAAAGGAAAAATCGATCTTTAGCGGAGCTTGCAAGAACTATGTTGAATGAAGCAAATATCTCAAAACAGTTTTGGGCCGATGCCGTGAACACCGCGTGTCATGTTATGAATCGTTGTTTGATAAGGCCTATATTAAAGAAAACCCCCTATGAACTTTATAAAGGACGAAAACCAAATATTTCCTACTTTCATATTTTTGGATGCAAATGCTTTGTCTTGAACAATGGAAAGGAAAATCTTGGCAAATTTGATGCAAAATCTGATGAAGCAATTTTTCTAGGTTATTCATCTACTAGTAAAGCATATAGACTCTTTAACAAACGGACTTACACAATTGAAGAGTCCATACATGTTAAATTTGATGAACTTAACCAAAATCCTCCGAGAAAGGAAGTTGATGATCTTGTAGGTACCTTCCAAGAAATGAACTTGCAAGACAAAGAAGAAGAAGTCAACAATGATGGAGGTGCAGCACAAGTTGAGAAACAACAAGATTGGGTAACTTTGAAGGATCATCCCTTGGACAAGATCATTGGAGAAATAACCAAAGGGGTAAGTACTCGAAACGCCATTAGAAATGCATGCAATCACTTGGCTTTTGTATCCCAAATAGAACCCAAAAATATTGATGAAGCCATTATTGATGAACATTGGATGTTGGCCATGCAAGAAGAGTTAAACCAATTTGAAAGAAATAAAGTTTGGGAACTTGTGCCAAGACCCAATGATCATCTAATAATAGGCACCAAATGGGTTTTTAGAAATAAGCTAGATGAAAATGGTATAATAACTAGAAACAAAGTTAGACTAGTTGCAAAGGGATACAACCAAGAAGAAGGAATAGACTATGAAGAAACATATGCTCCCGTAGCTAGGTTAGAAGCCATTAGATTATTGCTAGCTTTTGCATGTTGTATGGATTTCAAATTGTATCAAATGGATGTCAAAAGTGCGTTCTTAAACGGCCATATTCAAGAAGAAGTTTATGTAGATCAACCTCCCGGTTTTGAAAATTATAAATTTCCAAATCATGTCTTCAAATTGAGAAAAGCCTTATATGGTTTGAAACAAGCTCCAAGAGCTTGGTATGAAAGACTAAGCAAATTCCTTTTAGAACACAACTTTGAAAGAGGAAAGGTTGATACTACATTGTTTATAAAACGCAAACAAAATGACATCCTCCTGGTACAAATCTATGTAGATGACATAATATTTGGTGCTACTAATGAAAATCTTTGTCAAGAATTCGCCAAGATTATGCAGAATGAATTTGAAATGTCCTTGATGGGAGAACTCACTTTCTTCCTTGGACTACAAATAAAATAAGCCATTGATGGAACATTCATTAGCCAAACCAAATACTGTAAGGAACTACTTAAAAGGTTTGAAATGAACAAGGCAAACGAGATAGCTACACCCATGAGCACATCCTGCTATCTAGACAAAGATGAAAAGGGTAAGGACATTGAAATCACCAAATATCGAGGTATGATTGGATCCTTACTGTATTTAACTGCGAGTAGACCTGATATTATGTTTGCGGTATGCATGTGTGCTAGATATCAAGCATGTCCTAAAGAATCACATTTGACTGCCGTAAAAAGAATTTTGAAATATCTTGTGGGTACTCCAAATGTTGGTTTATGGTATCCCAAAGGCGTTGAATGTAATCTTTTAGGATATTCTGATTCCGACTTTGCGGGGTGTAAGCTTGATAGAAAAAGCACTAGTGGTACATGCCATTTGCTTGGTAGTTCCCTTGTTTCTTGGCATAGCAAGAAACAAGCAAGTGTTGCATTGTCAACAGCTGAGGCAGAATATGTAGCAGCTGGTAGTTGTTGTGCTCAAATTCTTTGGATGAGACAACAACTTCTTGATTTTGGTATTTCCTTGAATAAAGTCCCCATTAAATGTGATAATACAAGTGCCATTAACATCTCCAAAAATCCAGTAATGCACTCTAGAACCAAACACATTGAAATTAGGCATCACTTTATTAGAGATCATGTGTTAAAAGGGGATTGTGTACTTGAACATGTAGAAACCTCTAGGCAACTAGCGGATATTTTCACAAAACCCTTGGCTAGAGAGCAATTCATTCACATAAGAAGAGAGCTAGGCATTCTTGACATGTCCAGTTGTGTTTGAATCTTTTGATAAGAACCTTGTTGAATGGCATAATGCATGGTATATATCACATTTCATGTTTAGAACCTTGCTGTTTAATATGTTTGAAGTTTTTGACTCCATAATCGATTACATTGTTAATCCCAATCGATTACTAAGCTTCTGTTTCTAAGCTAATCGATTATAGCTCACCCATAATCGATTACAATCATTCTGACACGTAATCGATTAGCATGCGCTCTGATGAGTCAAAACTCCAATTTCCTAGGCTCACTCGAACAACTCCCTCTCTTAACTCACTTCACTCCTTCCAAAACTCTCTTTCCTCCTTCCTAAACCTAATTTTCAACTATAAATACCCCCTCATTCACCTTCTCATCTCACACTACCTCCTTTCTCCCAAACCTCTCTAAAACTCTCTAGCACTCATATCTCTTCATCTCCTCTTTTAGCATTTTTCACCATGTCTACCTCAAGGAATGTCAAAAGGGCTAGGTCCTCTGCTGCTCAAGCTCATAATCCCCTTGACTTCTCAAGGTTTTTCTCTTCTCCTAGAGATCTTCAGAATTTTATGAAGAATTTTTCTGAAAAGGAGATTATGACCCCTCATTATACCATTGCTGACACCTTTGACAACCCAAGCCTTACCTTCACCCAAAGCCTCCACCACTACAACCTTTTCCCCTTCCTATCCCTCAAAGAAGAAGAATGCTATCCTGAGCTTATGAGAGTATTCTACTGCAACCTCCTCCTTGTCAATGGGATGGTTGAATCCAAGGTGAAAAACACCACCATCAAACTCTCCAATGCCCAGTTTGCAGAGATTTCCAAACTGCCCCTCAACAACGCTGACTTTGATGGAGGCGAACCTGAGGATGAATGGGGCTTCAATGCTCTTAATGCTCGCCAATCTTTATGGAAAGCTGACCGTCCTAGGAGCAACCACAAACTAGTTGGCCACTTGACCATGAACAACCGCCTGCTCCACTTCTTCTTGGTCAAGATGATTGTTCCCCGTGGTGGGAACTATGCTCTAGTTGAAGAGGATGATATCCTCTTAATGTGGGCCATGCTGAACCACAAAGAGATCAACTGGGTTCAGTTGATCAAGTTCCACATGCGCCATGCCAAGGACCAGCAAAAGCTCCCTTATGGTATCCTCCTCACCAAAATTTTCAAATTCTGTGGAGTAGATTTAGCAGGGGAACTCTCTGAGAAAGTGCCCCCTAGAGCTTGCATTGGCACCCATCACCTCACCAAAATGGGTCTTGCTTTCTCCAATGGAGCATGGTACTCACGAATGGAGGGCGTTTATGCCAACATTCCCTTCCAAGCTCCTGCTGAAGAAGCACCTGCTCCTCCTCCTCCTTCACCTCAACCACAAGCTACAGCCTCTTCATCTGCCCCACAAGCTGACCCTTTTGCATCTCTCTACGCCCATCTTGATCGCCACTTCGATCGACTCGAAAACTCCCTCCAAGAGTTTTCCATGACCGAGCAGCAACACTTTGAGATGATGCAGCAGCGATATGAAGAACTGGCTCACCAAATTGTAGAAATCCGCTTCTTCAACCCGAACAATTAGATGTTTTAGTTATCTTATGTTTAGCTATTGGTTTCTTGTTGGTTATTTTCTGAATTATGAATATTTTTACTTCTTGTATTCCCCATCTTTATTAATTCAATAAAAGTATCTCATTTCAGTATATATTATTTCTCTTCACTGCTCTAATTACTTTTGATGATTACAAAGGGGGAGAAGAATATATGTTCATATGTTGGATAATACTCTGATACAAAATATGGATAATTTTGAATATGCTCTGATAATATGCTCTGATAATATGGAAAATAGATGCTCTGTTAACAAAATTTGAAAAATCTTATCTGTTTGTTAAATTCTTTTTGATAGGGGGAGAATTATAGATAAGAGATAATAAAACAATAGATAAAATGAGATAAGACATTTTGGCTGCTGAATTGCTTTTTGAAATTGGTCATCTGCTATTTGAAAAAGAGATAATGTAGCAGAGTTGTTTTTGCAAAAGATAAGTCTATATTATTTAAACTAACAACCCTCAAGAGATGAACATAGTTGTCATCATCAAAAAGGGGGAGAATGTGTTTGAATATATTAACAGGTCCAAAAGATGTGCAAGGATTTTGATAATGACAAGCACTCTTGAAGAAAACAATGCAAAAACAAAGACATGAAATCAGAATTGAAGTAACAGCGAAGCTAATCGATTAGGCCATAGATGCTAATCGATTAGGAGCTTTCTGTTTTGGAAGAAATTGCATCAGGTATGAAAGCTAATCGATTAGGGAGCTGAACAATCGATTAGGAAGCCACTGGAATTTCAGGTAATCGATTATACACCATAGACTAATCGATTACAACAATCAAAAATGGAACTAAGTGCATCAGGTACGATGGCTAATCGATTATGGAAGCTATACAATCGATTAGGAAGCCACTGGAATTTAAGGTAATCGATTGCAAGACATGCTAATCGATTAGGATGCTGCGAAAACAAATTAAATGCATCAGGTACAGATGCTAATCGATTAGAGGAAGTGAAATAATCGATTAGTGACTCTCTGACTTGAAGCTAATCGATTACAATGCGAGGGTGTAATCGATTACGCTAGTGGAAAAACAGATTTAAGTGGGAAACCAGGTCATGTCTCCACCACTCTTCAAATTCCCACTAACTACAACGGCTATGATGGACTAGGGCACTCTTCAACAGCTATCTTGGCTCTATAAATTGAAGAGGAAGACAAGCACAAACATACAACCAAGAAGCAACAATTCATAGCTCTATCTTGTGCTTTGTAAGCCTATTTCTTGCATATTGTACTTTCACTTGTATATCCTCTCATCTTGAGAGATTAGAATTTGGGAGAGCTTTTCATTTGTATATTTGCTCTATTGAGAGAGTGTATTGATTGTAAACAAACACCAAACACACAAGTTATTCACTCTAGGTTGAGTGGTTGTTCACTCTAGGTTGAGTGGTTACAAAGGTTGTGGACTCAACCTTTGGGATTTTGTGAGATTGAGAGATTGGGTGGGTTGCCCTTATACTTGTGAGGATTGGGTTCTTGAGTGTGGGACACTAGGAAGCCGCAATTGCTCAAAGTTGTATCTCTAGTCTACAATAGTGGAAAATCCTCTAAGTGGGTTGCTTAGAGGCGAGACGTACACCGGATTGGGTGGAACTCGTTACATCGGTTTGCAAGCTTCTCTTCCTTACTCTTTTACTTTCATACATTGCATATTTATTGATTGGTATTGTTTGGTTGAGAAGAACATACTTGAATTTGCTTAATTTGCTATACCTTAGACATTGCACACCAAGTGTTTGCTAAATTGCCTCAGCAATATTTACCTCTTGTAGTGCATTGCATATCATTGTTACTTGCTTTCACTTGCATAATCTCATAAACTTGGTTTTAGAAATCAATTTTAAAGGTATTCCAAGCAAAAGTTTTATAACTCAATTCACCCCCCCTCTTGAGTATTGAGGCCACTTGAACAACAGGACGGTCATTGTTTGGCTTTTTTTGTGGAAGATTTGGGTTGGGATTTTGCATCCATTGTTGGGGAGGAGGTGGTGGTGTATTCTTAAAATTATGGACGGGTGGGGGTCTATATGATTGAGGATGGGGAAATGAATTTCCAGAAGCAGCAGCTACATAAGGGTAAGGTCCGTACGGTGGATAATGAGGTGGGAAAGGGAAAGGGGAAGGTTGAAACATTTTTTGATTATGTTGACCTTGATTTCCCATTACAGCATTTGCTTCCTCACCCTTTCTTCTTCCTGCCCCTGTCATAGGTCTTCCTATTGATGGGGAACTTTGGACAACTTTTCCTGTTCTCAAACCGCTTTCAATTCTTTCCCCTATTACCACCATATCAGAAAAGCTTGATGATACACTCCCAAGCATCCTTTCATAGAACGGTGGCTGAAGAGTGTCAATGAACATTGCCACTATCTCTTTCTCTATCAGAGGTGGTTCAACTTGTGCAGCCATTTCCCTCCATCGTTGAGCATATTCTTTGAAGGACTCAGTATTCCTTTTGGTCATATTCTGAAGTTGTAGCCGGTCTGGTGCCATGTCCATATTGTATTTATATTGCTTCAGAAAGGCATCGGCTAAATCCTTCCAACAACGAATACGAGTTCGTTCAAGGTGAGTGTACCAGCTCAACGCTGCCCCAGCAAGGCTATCTTGAAAAAAATGGATCAGTAACTTTTCATCATAAGCATACCCAGCCATTTTTCTGCAGTACATGGTCAAATGGTTACGAGGACAAGTTGTTCCTTTGTATTTATCAAATTCCGGCAATTTGAACTTGGGAGGAATTACCACATCTGGAACTAGGCATAATTCAGAAACATTTGTTACGCCTAAGCCACTTCCTCCCTCTACTGCACGCAACCTTTCTTCCAATATTTCCATTTGCCCTTTTGACAAAGGCGCTGCTGGCTGATCAGGATTTGGTGGAGGGACTTGAGCTTTGTGTGACAAGTTTTGGGAAACACCTGCCTGTGGTATTGGGCAACCATAAGGGAAATAATATGGCACTGCTTGTGGGTTTGGTTGTGTGGCATCATTCGGAGTCTGGTGATTTTGTTGTGGAATTGTATTAGGTGGAGTGACATTGGGTGGAGCCTGAGTGTTTTGGGGAATAGCTGTTGATTGGTTGAAATTTGGAGGGTTAGATACAGGGGGATTGGGAACTTGTTGAACAGCAGGAGGATTCTCTTGATTGGGATTAGGATGCATGGTGTAATATCCTTGAGGTAAGCCATATGGAGGCCAAGCATATGCTTGCTGAACATTCCCGTCTTGGGAAACAAAAGGTGGCAATGGCATACCATAAGGTTGGTGTGAGATGAATGGAGTTTCAGTGACTGGAGCAGGATCATTTAAAGGTATAGGGTTCCCCTCTTGAGCTTGAACTTGAGGAGTGGATGTTTGTTCCCCATTTCCTACAGAAGATCCCCTTTCTGTACCTCTTCTTTCAAGAAGCTTAAGTATTTCTGCCATCTGCTCCTTGATCTGGCCAACTTCATTCCTTAATTCTTCAACTACGCTTTCCGGCTCTGCCATGAGTCTTGTTTGCAGTCTAGTTTGATAAGGATGCTTTGAGCCCCTTCTCCCCGTGATGTGAATAAATACAAAGAAACCCCCCTTGGTACAAGAACAAGTATTGTTAAATGACATAAAGAGATGTAAAGTAAATACATGATGAATTTTAAATATCGGTAAGTAAAGATAAACCTTTCTTTTAGAATGTCTTTTTCTAAAGTACTAAGTTAAAAGAAAAATGCAATTTCAACATGAGATTTATTCATTGATCAACAAGTTCTGATACATTGTTTGTTACAACAACTCAAAATCAATTCTCTCTTGCTTTAGCAATCCAGACCTTCATTTCATCCAATCGCCCCTTGCAGTATTGGATGAATGTTGTGATTTCCTCCGGTGTAGAAAGCGGGCTCATCATTGCTTCAGCCTTCTTCAACAGGTGAGGAATATCTCTAAGTGTTCCATTAGCAAGACCGGCTAGATTAGAAAAACGGTCTCTCCAAGAATAGACAAGACTTTCCAACTCAACCCTTTCTAGGGTCATTAAACGTATAATCTCTTCATATCTATCCTTGTCTTCCATGGCTTGCCATTTTTCTTCATTTATTTCACGCTCACAAGCACTAACGACATCTCTGACTTGTCGTTCCAGTTCATCAATTCGCGCTTGCATAAGGTTCTTTTCAACTTGAGCTTCTTCTTTTGTCTTGGCTAGAATTTCTCGTAACCGCCCTTTGTCAGCCAATATATCATTCTTTTGCTTCTCTTTGGTCTTCAATTGGCTGTTCGCGGTTTGGAGGCATTGATCCAATTGCATCATATGTTCTCTTTCAATTCGCTGCTTCTTACCTATGTCTTCAAAGGCATTTTCTAATTCACACCTTTTTCTCTTAAGGGAAGCATTGTCTTGTTGAATTTTGATTAAATCATCCTCCAAAGCTTGATTTTTCTTTGTCATTTCAGCCAACTCACTCCTCAAATTTTCAATCTCTTTGCTTTCATCGGGAACTGGATTTCTCACATGAGCACCGTGATCTTTAAAGGGTAATTTAACAATGGCTACCCTATTTGAAATCCACTGGTGGTAACTTTCTTTTGCGGCATGACTTCGGACACCCAATTCTTTTCCTTTACTATGAACCTTGCCCCAAGCATCAATGACAGTTTGAATAACAGGAGCACTATTTCCCTCAATATAATAATGAAGGAAAGGCGTTACTGTTTCTTCTTCTGGAGGCTGTATTATAGGATAAGCAAGTTGTCTTTTTGCAATGCTAGGATTGTAATTGATGCATCCTTGAGTTCCCATGAGAGGCACATTCAGAAATTTTCCACAGCAGTAAATAATGGAATCTACGTTCATCCACTGAGGGTACCACCGAATCATGCTAGCAGATAATCCTGCCAGATGTCCTGCCCACTCCCTATTAGTCTTCTTGGTTAACCTAAGGAGCTTCAAATCAGAGATAGGACATTCAACCTTGCCAACCTGATTGAAGACATGAGAAGTAAGCCATAGATACAAGGCGGGTAGACAACAGACGATCTTTTTCCCATTCCGGTTATGACAGGAATCCATTGTACAATAGATATCAGCTAAGACAGCAGTCATGGAACTTTCACCTCTAAGCTTTCTAGCTAGGAAAACATCAATTGCCTTGAAATCAATATAATTATCAAGGCTTGGGAAGAGGATCACACCATAGATGGCCAACGCCAAAATGTCAACAAACACGTCCCATTCTCCTTTCCCTGCCTGACTGAGAAGTTGCTGCTCAAAGAAGCTTAGTGCGAATCCTGAAATTTGGTTCCTGTTTAATTGAGCCTTCTTAAGCATTTCAGGATCCATCTTAAGAATGCGAGCTACACTGAAGATTGAAGCATGATGTTCAGTTCGACGATAAGGTTTCAAATCTTCTAATGGCAAGCCAAATATTTGTTCAACCTCCTCCAAAGTAGGAGCTAACTGGAAATCTTTGAATGTAAAACAGCGGAGAGGAGGATCATAAAACTGAGCTAGAGCAGTAAGGGCCCCTTCTTGCACTTCGACCTCTAAGAATTTTAAGATCTTTCCATACTTCCTTGTAAAGGTCATTTTTTGGGTAATATCCATCCTTTTGCTTAAGGACAACAGATTGCTAGTATTTGATCTGATGACTTTGAGGTGTAACAAATTTTTTAGACCAGTTGCGTTCACTTCTTGATCACTTGATCTCATGTTAAATTCCATTTTTAGTGATACTTACCGATGTTTAAATTTCACCTTTAACAAAAGAAATAAATAAATCAGATTAACAAAGAAAACAGTTTGATAAATATCCTCACATAAGAGTGATAGTATTTATCATGACTTGAGTATAGAAAAGATACATTTTTGATGATTTTTTTTTTAAAAAAAAACTTTGTGCAAATGAATAAAAGATAAAAGGAATGTTTGCCCAATTGTGTCTTAGACAAGGCAACCACCTAATTGGCTCTAAGGCTATTTAATCGTGTTTCTTCAAAAGGTAATTGTTCTAATTGGTTCTAAGAAGGTCACCGGAGCTCTGATCTTTAGCTATGAGTCTTATGCAAAAAGTAGGGAATCCTACTTAGTGCGGACATCATAACTAAGATAACACCCCGGCTGAGATTTTCACGCGAATCATGGTAGGACGTCTCGTCCTAAATGACACCGCTAATAATCTCCCCTAGCCTATGTCTTTTGCGGGGCCCGGGAATAGGGTCCCTTCTAATAGTGTGTGCATTATGGTGAATGTGAAGTGTGTGGGGCATTCATACCTGGATTTTTACCCATTCTTCATAATGAACAAACATAAAGCAAAATAAATATCACATGTCTTCTACCCTAAGGTTCTAAATTAAGGCAATAAAGAAGTAAAAAAAATAGTATAAAATCTAAAATTAATGGAAGATTAGATAAACAACAAGAATAACATAACAAATAAATATAAAGGATGAAATAATTAACAATCAACAAAATACATAAGATCAATTTAACGGGCTTGACTCTCAAAATATCCCCAGTGGAGTCGCCATCTGTCGCGACCGGGGTCCCGGCGCACGACGCGGACTGGTTAAAGACAAATAAAAGAAAATTGAAACTGCATTGAAGTGAGGCTCTTGAGAAGCCTAAAAAATAAAGGGTTCATGGAGTCGCCACCAATATTTATTAAGGAAAATATTAGGAAAACCTTTAAATAGCACTGGTTTTTTTTTGTTGTAAAAAAAAAAGAGATTTTGTTTAGTCCGGGAGTCGAATTACAGGTGGGGAAGGTATTAGCACCCCACACTGTCCATAAAAAACGGTTACCCAAATTGATCATGCGTAATTTAAAAAATGATTATCAAATATTTCATCCTTCATAAAACAATCAATAAATAATATACACAATAAAAAAAATATATATAAATATGAATAAAATAAAGATAGTAAAAAAATACATCTCCTAAGTTTGTTGTTTTTTAGTTCTAAGAAAATAAATAAACAAATGATTAAAAGACCATAAAAATAAAAAGATAAAAAAAAAACAATAAGACGTCTTGTCTTACTTATTTTCTAGTAAAAAAAATTGATTTTTATTGAGAAATATAAAGTTCAAAACAAACAAATAAATAAATAAATAAAGATAAGAGAAAACAAAAATTAAACACATCAACATGAAGATAAAGAAATATAATACACTTAATTAATTAAAATTGACACGGAATATTATTTAATTATCTTTAAAAAAAATAAGATTAATAAGATGTCTCATCTAAATTAATCTCATCTTAAATTTAAGAGAAAAATGAATGAATAAATAACACACTATTTATTAGTCTTGATTTTTTTTTTATTTTTTATGAAAATAATTTTTTCTTAATTATTAAAAGGTTACTAAGAGAAAATAATAGGAAATCATGACCATAATAAAAATGGATAATTATGTATATATATAACATATTTATAAACTATTAAAATGGTCAAACGTAAATAAATAAATAGAAAGTGTAGAAAGATAAAAGCAAAAAGATAAATAACTAAAAATAAAAAGTATAGAGAATAAATAATAATAATAAAATAAAAAAAATAAAGGTAGAAAAAAAATAAATGAAAAGTTCAAAAAAGTAAAAATAAAAATAAATAGACATAACAATAAATACATAAAAATAAAAGAGCAGAAAAAAATAAATATATAAAATAAAGGGGCAGAAAAATAAATAATAAAAAAAATAAAGGAACAGCAAAGTAAATAACAAAAATAAAGCAGCAAAAAAGTAAATAACAAAAATAAAGGGACAGGAAAGCAAATACATGAAAATAAAGGGGCAGAGATGTAAATAACAAAAATAAAGGGGTAGAAATGTAAATAACAAAAATAAAGGGGCAGAAATGTAAATAACTAAAATAAAAGGGCTAAAAAGTAAATACATGGAAATAAAGGGGCAGAAATGTAAATAACAAAAATAAAGGGGCAGAAATGTAATTAACAAAATAAAGGGGTAGAAATGTAAATAACCAAAATAAAAGGGCTAAAAAGTAAATACATGGAAATAAAGGGGCATAAATGTAAATAACAAAAATAAAGGGGCAGAAAAGTAAATATATAAAAATAAAGGGGCAGAAATATAAATAACAAAAATAAAAGGGCAGAAAAGTAAATACATGAAAATAAATGGGCAGAAAAGTAAATAACAAAAATAAAGGGACGGGAAAGTAAATAAATAAAATAAAAGGGCATAAAAATAAATAAATAAAGATAAAAATGTAAAAAATAAAAAAAATGAACTAATAATTGCAGAAATATAAAGTGCGGATAAATAAAGTGCAGAAAAATAAATTAACAATAATAAAAGTGCAGAAAAGTAAATAAAGAGGAATAAAAGTGTAAAAAAATAAAATAAATAAATAAGGAAAAATAAAGGTACAAATAAATAAATAAAGATGGAGATGCATAAAAATAAATAAACAGATAAATAACTGCAGAAAAATAAAGTGCAGGAAAATAAAGTGCTTGAATATAAATAAAGAAAAATAAAAGTGCAGAAAAATAAATAACAATTAAATAAGACGAATAAATAAATATAAATAAACAACTTTGTATTAATAAAAAATACCTTGGTACAAGATCAATTACAGAGAAACTAGAACGGAAGTTGGGAAATCAATTTTGTGTAGATTTCCTTTGCTTTTGGCTTTGTTTGGACTTGATTTGAAGGTATTTGGATACCGGTTACAACACTTGGACAGTATTTTAGCTCACAAAAACTCACATACTAAGACAAACAAGAGTTGTGCACTCATTTTCCTAACTAGGATTACACAAAGTAATTTTTGAAAATTCAAACTTCTAAAAATTCTCACAAAAATTTAACACTCTTTCCCCTCTTTTTTCTCTTCTTCCCCCAAAATGCCTCAATATCACCTTCTATTTATAGAAGAAAATTGGCATTGGATTCTCCATAAATGACATCACTTTTCTACTTTTTCAATTTGTCCAAATTTGATGTCAATTTCCCCAATTTTCTCCAATTATCCAACCAAACCGGGCCCACCACTAAAACCACCGTGACTTTCCTCTTTTTTTTCTTTTTTTTTAATTTTTTTTATTTTCATTTTTTTTTAAATTTTTTTTTGGACTTTTTTTTTGGGCCCATTTCTTTTTTTTGTTCTTTTTGGGTTTTTTTTTAGTTTTTTTTTTAGTTTTTTTTGTTTGGGCCCTTTTTTTTCTCTTCTTTTTTTTTCTTTTTCTTTTCTTTTTTTTTGGCCCTTTTTATTTATTTTTTTATTTTATTTTCGTTTTTTTTATTTTTTTTCTGATTTTTTTTATTTTTTTTTTGCCCATTTATTTTTCTGATTTTTTTTTTGGACCTTTTATTTAAAGGTACAAATGGAAACATATATAAAATATCCAATAAATATAAATTACTACCCACACTATAAGGAGTAAAAAGGTAGTCACAAAACATCGTCTTCCCTCCCTTATTCTTTCCTCTTGGCTTCGGCATCCATCAGCCATTGCTTGAGAGAAATGAAGAGAATTGGTAAAATGAAAGGTGTGGTAGGAAATGAAGAGGGATTGGGTATTTATAGAGATGGGGAAGGGTTACTATTCCAACGGTCACTATGCA
The DNA here is from genome assembly GCA_037962975.1 of Clitoria ternatea. Classification (NCBI taxonomy): domain Eukaryota; kingdom Viridiplantae; phylum Streptophyta; class Magnoliopsida; order Fabales; family Fabaceae; genus Clitoria; species Clitoria ternatea. The sequence goes on from CM075676.1 coordinate 69,556,671, forward strand.
ATTTTTAATATTATTTTTTTTAATATGATCCAGGGTGTCAATCTGGACTGGGCGGGGTTCTAAGCACTGTACCGCGTCACCAACGAGAACTAGTAAGTCATAACCGGGGTCTGAAATCATTGGTCAACTATAGACATTCCTCTTCACCTCGGTTAAATATTAAGCATTGGGGACTCTCCTGCAGGTGTACTTCCGGTGTGTCTTGAAGTTCAAGTACGGATTAACACATCAGTTTTAACTTGAAGAACCTCGGATTCCCTTCGAACTGAGGTGTAAAATACCGTACTCCACTAAGGCTGTACGAGCTTAGAACTAATGAGGTAACACCGGTCATGAAACCGTGCTAGGACCCCGGTTAATGCAGTCAACATTGACTCCGGACTCTAAGACAAAAAAACTCTTTTTCTTCTTTTTTTTTTCTTTTTTTTCTTTTTTTTCTTTTTAATATATATCACCGGACAAAAATAGGTGTTCACAGTGGGGAACCACTAACCTCCAATAACGCCTTAAATTATTATTTTATTGCGCACTTACCAGTATGATTGGGTCAAGTGGCCATTTTATATTGAGCGTAGGGAGTATAGGCTAGAGTTAAGGGACAAATTGACCATTCCCGTGAGCAGATTTTGGCTCGTAGTGCAGGGAATTATTGATCGATCCCTGTAGCAATGCCTTTTGTCTTCTGCATAGTGACGTATACGTTATCCAGTGTCATGGTGTTATCCTGGACAACCGGTATAGGGAGAGCGCCTGATACGGAATTAGAGTCCGGATGTATACCGATGACACCGGTTGCACATTAACAAATTGACAAAGACGTTGAAATATGTCTTGCAGATCGGATACCGATATCAAGACCGGATCATATGTCCCCTAGCTTGTGTGAGGGACTGTGTAGTTGTTCACATGAGCTACTCAACTTGCGAAAGGTCTAGATGCCGGTATAGCTTTGCAGGAAACGTTTTTATGCATGTGTGCTGTTCAGCATTATTATGTCACGAGGAACCGTCCTAGAGTTGAACATCCGTTGTCATAATGTTATTGTAACGGTTTCAGACAAAGATTCGCAGCAGGAGAATACCAAAAGTTTTTTGAAAACTGAAGACCCTCGAAATTCGAGTGACGTCTGTAGAGCATAGATTGCGTCGCATGATTAGACATTAAATGCCTTTAATCACGTGTGCGAGCAGTTATTGCATTTAAGACGGGAATCTTAGTAACCGTCGTTTAGGGCTTAATGGGCCTACAATTTTTAAAACTTCTGGGCCCAGCGGAGAGGCCCTTTGACGAATTGACATTGTTTTGGCGCCCACGAATTTAGAATGACTGTGTCGTTTGATTCGTGAATCAACACGTTTAGTCGTGAACGACACAACCTCAAGAATTGGTAACTGAACCCTTTCGTTTCCTATAAAAGAAACACTTAGTGGATTCTGGGTTCCACTCATTTCTGATTTCTTAGCAAAACTCTGCAAAAATTTTGTAAGGATGCTTGCCGCTTGTTTTACGAAGCTTTTCTCAGTCTTCATATTCCTTATCATCTGAGGTAACCATTTTTCTTTCCCTTGTTATTTTCGTCTTCTTTTGCTCTGTTGTTTTTGCTCGAAAAGAATGTATCTTACTAGGGGGAGATTAACTTCTCGCAACCCTAATTATCATGGGGGAAGAATCCTTGTGATTCTTCCGAGGGCTGAGTCATGTCGCTCAGAAAGGGGATCTTACTCACGGTGGAGAATGACTTTTCCCTTCTCAGAGTCGTCCTCTGATTGTAGTCGCTCTGAAAAGTGAGATGAGTAATGATTGTTACCCTTCTGACGATGTGACTTTTTATCGTAGAACAGAGATTTTTGTTCACGCTACTCACACGATGACTGGAGAAGGAACCTATGGGGATCAAATTGTTCTGAAAATAGCAGAAGGTCTGTATAGCGTAGTCTCCTCTCGGCTAAATTGGGAAGAACTCCAGGCTAAGTGGCCCTTCTGCTGGATAGTTGACGAGTTTAAAAACTTAGCCTCCCATCATGCGAATGAGGACGGAGCTCGGATTCAGCCAAGGTTTATAGTTTGCGCTGAGGAGGAAATGAAAAAGTGGTTCAGGATATTTGCATCACTCCCTACAGAACGGATATACCACGTTGTTCCAGATGAGCGTTCGGTATATATGCATGATTTTGTATTTCATCACCTCGGAGTTCGTTTCCCCTTGTCCGAGTTTCAAATGGGTGTATTAAGGTTCCTAAATTGTGCACATTCTCAACTCCATCCGAACGGTTGGGGACTCGTCCGTGCTCTAGAAGTATTAGGAGACTACTTCAACTTTACGCCCACCGTAGCGATGCTGTTCTACTACACTCAGGTAGTTCGGAGTGCTAACAAGCAAGGCGGTGTAGGCCTAATCACACTCTGGACTCTATGTTCCTTCGTGAATTTTGAATCCTACACCGATTCGGCTAAAGTTGACGGGAAGTCATTTAAGTCCTTCTTTACCCAGATATCAATCAAGAAGAATAAGCCCGTCTTCTGGAAGAACGAAGAGGGTCTTAATAAATTTCCCCTGAGCTGGACTCATGAGCACTTTCTCCTGAACTCTTCAGCATACTTCACTCATCAGTCCGAGCTATCTACTGAAATGGCGACAGTGTTATTCGCCCTTGAAGCATATTCTACACGCTTTAAAGCATTTTTGTGTAGATGTCTTTTGAGTAGTTCAAGTGCAGTCCGGGATGAATATCTCCGTAATTCTCATTTTATTTTTCTTTTCCTCCTTTGTTAACTGTATTGAGCATTTCTTCGTTGCTAACATGTTTTATTTATGTATGTAGGTGAAATAGGGCAAAAATCTCTAGATATGGACAAGTTGAAAAACTTGAAAGCAGGAGGCAAATCTATAGCTGGCGAGAATAAAATCCTACCTAAGAAGGATTCTGTGAAGGATTGTTTCGAGCTGATCATTCTGACCTCGGATGTAGAAGGGGAGATTCCACTGGTAGAGGGCGGCTCGACTGGTGTTGGTGCAACTACGAGTCAGCCCAAAATCATAGAGAAGAGGAGGAAGATCAAGAATGACCCTTCAGGAGGACCATCGAAGAAACATAAACCTTCAAGAAGTCCGAAAAGGGCAAGAGCTTCAAAAGGTAAAGCTGTAGAGACCTCGGATGCAGCTGAAGTTTCTTCTGGACTCCATAAGGGTGTTCCTTCTGGGGTCCCTGGATCTAGTCCGATCTCTTTCCCCACTACTTCATTCCTCACTCCCTTCCTCTCATACCGGGGGACAACTCCAGTAATTCTTCCTCAGCCGTTATACGAACTCCGGCCCACGCTTAAAACTAAAGAAATCAAGGAGGCGTATGAGGCTGGAAAATGGCAGTTAGCAGAACTGACTGGGATGCTTCACTCATTCAGTTTGTTAGCTGATGATGTTGACAAGGTTGACGAGCTGTGTGATAAAGTAGAACAGCTCAACCTCTCGTCGGGGAAGGATAAAGCCACCCTAAGATTAATGGAAGATCACTTTGCCAAGTCTAAAGAGTTCGGAGATATTATGAACAAGGAAAATGTCAAGCTCAAAACCATGCTTAAAGACTTGGAGGGTAAATTGGCGGAGAAGGAGGAGATGCTTGGTAAATCACAAGAAGATCTCCGTAGCAGTCAAGCTAAACAAGCTGATCTTGAAGACAAAAGCAAAGCTGCTGCGGAGGATTATTTCAAACAAGCAGAGGAGTGGTCCCAGAAGGAGAAGAAGTTCCTCCTTGAGATCGAGGGACTGAAGGCTAGGAGCACGGAGTCCCAAGGATCGGATAGAGATCTTTCGAGATTGCAGGAACAATTGGCTATAGCAAGAGCTGAGGCGGGGGAAGCCATTGATATATGCAACCAGGTTGCTGAAGAATCCTTCGGCCTGGCTATACGTCAAGTCTTCTACCGTAATCCCACTGCGAAACTAAACCTTTATGGAATGAATCCATTTTATGAATTTCATGGAGGGAAGCTATTCGCAGTGGTTGAAGATCGTCTTGAAGATCCTCCGGAGTCCTTATACGGTTTGCCCCCTCTTCCCAAGGGTCAAAGTATGGGTCCGGATTCTGTTGTTCCTAAACCAGAGGGCATCTCATCTGAAGGAGGTACTGAGGCACCTGAAAAGAAAGCTCTGGAAGAAATCCCAAAAGAAGGGACGCAAGAACTTGGAGAAGGGGAAGGACAAAAAGAGACAGAAGAGCAAGTTCCTCCTCCGTAGTTTTGCTATTTTTTGTATGTAAAGTTGTGTACCGGGATCAACTCCGGTTTGGGTCAATTATATGTAATCTTGCTTTTTATGAATGAATATGATTGATTCTTTAGAAATTTGTCTTCAATACTTCATGTATATATCATTTGAGTCATTGATAATTCGTTCCGTATGATAAACATTGAGGTCGGATTGAAATAATTGCCTCGGAAAATTAGACAATAAATAAATTTGAAACGGAGAAATATATACATGAATACTGTCCCCAAGTATAAATATGTTAAGGGATAGATACCTGTCATAGGGCATCATCCTTAAGTCTATTGGGGAGAAAAGGAGTCGATCCGTTGTTCACAGAAGTGGTGTCTCAGGACGGATGACTAGCATTAATTGGAGTTATTCTCACAGGGAGGTTCACAGAATCAATCTGCTGTTCGATGTGAGAGTATTGTTCCGAGCTCATTGAACTGCAAAGATACATAAAAATGATGGTTGTGTCTTCCATCATAGGGATAGTGATGGGAACTTGTTCACGTCAGGAGTTGTGTCATCAAATCACAGATTAAGTGATAGAGAATATTCGCCCTGGGAAATACCTCTCAATCGTAAGAGTATGGATTGAGCCTTCAAGATCACAGGAGTTACATCATCGAATCACAGAATAAGTGATTGAGATCATCCGTCCTGGAGAAATACACTACGCCAGGAGTTACATCATCGAATCACAGAATAAGTGATTGAGACCATCCATCCTGGGGAAATACATTTCGATCATTAGGGTACGGAACTGAGTTTTCAATTTCGTTATCAAATCCGGTATCGAGACAGGGTCATCATCCTATTTGTCCCCTAGCTTGTGTGAGGGACTAGTAAAGTGGCTCATATAAGCTACATCGTCTATAATGAATTTGGATACCGGATGATATTCGTCGTTTATAGAAAGTCATTACGTGGTTGCGTAAATATCCGTTCTTGGAATGCAGTTCCGTTGTCGTAGATCTTCTTAGGATGGATCCGTACAAAAAGTTTTTTATGTGGGAATCCCAGAAGTTATTGAAACTTGCAACCCTTGGTATTCGAGAAACAGTTGCAACGTTTCTCATGATTGGACATTTAATGCCTTTAATCACGTGGGCAAGCCATTATTGCTTTAAATGCGCACGTCTTTATAACCGTCACTGAGGGGCTTAATGGGCTTGAAATTTAAATTCTGAGGCACATTTGAGAGGCCCTTTGACGAATTGACGCTGATTTCACGCCTCAATGTTCGAAACGGCAGCCTTGTGTCTATGAAAAAGGTGTCGTTTGGTTGTAAACGACATAACCTTCGACTCCTTATAAAAGGAGACCTTAATAGATTCAGAAATTACTCAGTGTTTGCTTCCCTAACGAAACTCTGTAAAAATTTCGAGAAGACATTCCTGTTTGCTTGTGTGAGATTTGAATCACCACTTCTCTTCATTCTTAGGTAACCTCTCTTTCGTCTTCTCGTTTTTTCTTCTAGTTTTTCTAAATGTCTGGGAGAGGCTTTGCTAGCTCGAGCCACGTTGGCCGTAGGGGAAGGGGAGGGAGAGTGTTGTCTCGTACTTCCTCAAGTCGTGGTGGGAGGATCCCTGTGATCGTCCACTCAAATCCACTTCATTCAGAGAGGGAGGCATCGCCCTACTCGAGGCGAAGGGTGATAATACCCTCTTCAGAATCCTCTTCTAGCGAGAGTGAGGGGAGCGTTGATTTGTACCTCTCTGATGATGTTAGCTTTTCTCACAGCATAAAGGCGTTTAAGCTAGCCGTAAAGAAGATGTCTGGAGAAAGCACCTCTAGTGGTGGAGCATCTTCTCAAAAATATATCATGAAGACAGCTTCTGGATTGTGTAATGTAGTTACACACCAGATTGACTGGGTAAAGTTCCAGCAGAAACGCCCATATAGCTGGGTTGCTGACGAATTTCGTGATACGGTGTCCATACATGCTCGGGAGGATGGAGCAAGGTTGGAGCCTCGCTTCACCGTTTCCAAAAAAGAAAAGTACAAGGAGCATTTCATGGTGTTGGCTCCCTTGCCTTCAAAACGGATCTGTCATACACTGGATGAGAGGTCAATATATATGTATGACTTCTTATTCCTGAACTTAGGCGTACGCTTCCCGCTCACCAAACTCCAAATGGCTATTTTGAGGTTCTTGGATTGCGCTCCCTCACAGCTTCACCCCAATGGATGGGGTTTGATCCGTTCTCTTGAAGTGCTTGGGGAGCACTTCAATTTCACACCGACGGTGGCCATGCTTTTTTATTTCACGCAGGTGGTCCGTCGTGCCAATAGGGAGAAGGGAGGAGTAAGTCTGATAACCCTCCGGACTCTCTCCAAGATCATCAACTTCGAGTCCTACACTGACTCTGCCAAAGTTGATGGACGTTCCTTCAAATCTTATTTCACCAGGATTCGTGTGAAGCCCGATGATCCAATTTTTTGGCTGAATAAAGATGGGATTGAAGAGTTCCCCGTGGCCTGGACGCATGAACATTTCTTGTTGACGTCCCAGGCTTACTACACCGACGAGGACGAGTTAACCCCAACATCGGTTTCCGTTCTTTCTGCTCTTCAATCATACACCGCCTCGCATAAGTTTTTCTCTTGCAGGCGTTTGCTAGGGTCAAAGACCACCCGCGAGGAATATTTGCGTAATTTCCTATCATTTTACATGCTCTTTCATTTTATGTCTCGATATCTTCTGTTTCTGATGGTCCTTTTTTTTAATTATGCAGTTGAAATTGGAGCTGAGTCGCCAGAGATGAAGAAGTTGAAAGGCCTCAAAGCTGGAGGGAAATCCGTGGCGGCTGAAAACAACATTCAGGCAAAGCGGAATTCCAAGAAGGCTACTGTTGAGACCATCATACTCACCTCGTCTGCTGTTGACGATATTCCTTTGTTGGAGGGCGGATCTGATATACCGACCTCCAACGTTGAGGGAAAAAAGGTTGATGAGAAGAGGAAAAAAGCAAAACATGAGCCTTCCAAGAAAACCGAGTCTCAGCCCTCTCCCAAAAAATAAAAGACTTCCAAAGGGACAGTTGATGCAGAGGCTTCTAAGAGAAAGATGATAGAAAAGGCTATACCGGATGCCCCAAGCAGTGTTCCTACGTCGGTTGCCAAACCAATAACTGCTTACTTTGTGCCCAAGGTTTCCTGTCCTCCTCCAGGGAATTCCAATCTTGCCCCATACCTAGTGTATGAGGGTCCAGTGCCTCAATGCATCCCTGATTCTCTGTACAAGCTGAAGACTTTAGAGCCTGAGGAAGTAACAAAAGCTTGTGACGCCGGACAGTGGCAGTTAGCAGAACTGTCCGGTCTCCTGAAGTCAGTTTGGAGACTGTCGGAGGATAACGAAAGACTCAGCAAGTTAACAGGCAAAGTTAATGACCTTAATGTTGCTGCAGCTAGGGATAAGGCAAGCATCCTCCGACTGGAGAATAAGTTGAAGGCTTCTAAAGAGGAAGGGGAGCAAAAAGATGAAGAAATCGCCAGGCTGAAATACCTGCTTAAAGAGTTGGAGGCCCAAGCACTTGATCAGAAGAAAATCAGTTTCGACCTCCACACCAGCCTCTGTATGGAGAAGGAGCATTCGGCCAAGTTGGGAAAGGAACTGAAAGAAGCCAAGGTCGTTTACCCGCAAGGAGTTGAAGACTGGACCCGTAAGGAGAAGGAGTTGTTACTAAAACTGGCGAGTTCGAATGACGAGGTCAAAGTTTTGAAAGCGGATCTGACTGCTACAAACACTCGAGCAGAAGAGGCTGTGGATATCTACAGCCAAGCAGTCGAGGAATCTTTTGGGCTTGCTGTTCGTCAGATTCAATACCGGAATCCCAAAGTGGAACTCAATTTGAACGGTATTGATCCATTCTATGAGTTTCATGGAGGGAAACTGGTAGCTTTGGTTGATGATCGTCAGGAGGAGTCACCAAACACCATATATAAGTTAGCTCCTCTTCCTACAGGTCAGTCGATGGGACCTTCTCTCCTGACCCCCATCACCCAGCGGCCTAGAGGTGAAGGAACAAGTGCTGATGTAGGTAAAGCTGCTGGTGAAGGGGGAGGCGAGGCTGGAGATAAGGGCAAAGGAAAGGGCGGAGAGACAAGCCAACATAAATAGTTCCTTCCTTGTCTTGTAGTTTTTATTGATTTAAATCTACTGTGTTCCGGGATCAGCTCCGGATTACTGAATCAATTCTTTAATGTAATTCATGATTTGATCAAATGAAAATACAACTTGCTTTATACGTTTGTCCATTGAGAGTAATTTCAATAGAATCATTGTATATATAATGATCCAATAGGATGTAGACGCGTAAATATTACATCGGATAGTAGCAAACAAGTTTAGTTCTTATGTATAGGTACTTTAATGACTAAAGGCTCGGTTTGATAGGAAAGATAGAATATCTTTTATTGTATCGAAATTGTTCACTTAAATCATATGTTTGGCATACATAAGCTTGGTAAAGGGCGCACCTTAATCTTTGATGATTAGGCTTTTCGATTATAGGCACCATAATAGGGGGGTCACCGTTGTTAGGAAACATGTTGTTGTCATGAGAACGGCTTGCGATGTTAATCTTGAGGGGGAATGATTGTGAGAACGTTTTACTAAGTGTTCATCACTCGGAATATGCGTTAGTTGTTCGATATTGTCCCCAAGCATTATTGGGTGATCAGTTCCGAGTGAGCAACTGACTCTGAATGAGTGACTCCGGGTGAGGCTAGTTCTGGCTATGTCATCCGGGAAATTCCATTACCCCTAAAGTTGCTCAGTAAAAGTATGTACGTTTTAACTGAGTCTTATTTTTCATCAAGGACGATTTCCAGTGATTTTTCCAAGTGGGAGTTCTTCTGATTGAGAATTCCGACTGGAAACTCCTCTGAGTGAGAGCTCCGAGTGGAAATTCTTCTGAGTGAACCTTCTTGGGTGGAAGGTTCCGAGTGATTCTTCAGTTGCACTCGGAGTTTGGACTTACAATTTGAGTTTCTATTCGGGCTCAAATTTTCTGAGTGCAAATTTTTCCGAGTGGAGTATTGTTGATTGAAACTCCGAAGTGAAATATTTTCGACTTAAAGAATTCATGAGTCGGGCAATAAATTTGAAGTGTCCCCGAGTAAGGAATTCTAAGGAAAAGTATTTCCGAGTAAGGTTAATGAGAGTGATGATTGATTCTTCTTGAGTCGGATTTTAATGAAATATTGCTGACTGAAGAATTTTAATAGTATAGTATCGAACTTGAAGCATTTCCGAGTAAGGAATTCCAAGGGAAAGTATTTCCGAGTGGGGAATTCCTAAAGGAAATACTTTTCAATGATTTCACTGAGTGAAGCATTTTCGAATATCATAGCTCTGAGTGGAGCATTTCTGAGTAGGAAAAAAGGCCGAGTGAAACACTTCCAATTTATGTGTAATATGGCACCAAATGGGATATTTCTAATTCCTTCATGGTGCAGTAATGGATGGAGAATTTCCAAACGAAATGCTTCGGGTGAATACACCTCAGATAGAGACATGCCCGAGTGAATTATTCCTGAGTCGGAAATAATGAGTCGGGCTTTGATAAAATATGACTCGAGTCTTTGAATAAGGAATTTCAACAGAAAGTATTACCGATTGAAGAATTTCCAGGAGAAGTGCTTCTGGGAAATTTAGAGTTCGGTGTCACTTACTTGTTGTATTTTGGAGTTCGGTTCGATCCTACAGTCCAAGCTTTTCACTGGGGTTCGGTTTTGATCCTGCAACCCACGTCTTTCTTGGCGTTCGGTTTAATCCTACTAACCGTTCTTCACCGACGTTCGGCCAAACCTACTAGTCGTACTCGGAGTTCGGTTCAATCCTACAATCCAAGTCCGGTTCAATCTTACAATTCGAGTCTTCAACACGGGGTTCAGATCAGGGCTAATCCTGAACCTACTGCGCCCGTTACTCAGGGTTCAGCGTGGTCTTGAAAGAGAACCAGCTTACTGCGCCCAAGCCTTCTTCGGTGTTCAGTCATACCTACTAACCGTACCCAAAGTTTGGTTTTATCCTACAATCTGGGTCTTCGAATGGGGTTCGGTACAACCTTATATAAAGGTCTGATCCTACTGCGCCCTTTTCCTGGGATTCGGTATGGTTTTTGCAAGAGGACCAATCCTACTATGCCCAGGTCTTCAATTATTCATGCATATTCGAGGAGTTACATCGTCAACTACAGAATGGGTAGTTGAGATCATCCGTCCTGAATATGTTTGTGCACGCCGGTAGACTGAAAATCACAGCATAAGAAAAACTCGAAAGAGTTAAGTTGATGTATGAGATTCTTATTGAGTAAAAATAAGAATTACAATAAAAGCGTAGCTGGGATCATGATATAATGATTTCTCTGTTGAACAATCTCAAGTGAGGAGAAAAGAGTGCATGTTGCTCCAGCAGCTAGCTATAATAAATGCGCAAGTTCTGGGTATTCCACTTGTTTCGGATTAGAGTGCCATCAAGGTTTTCGAGGCGGTAGGAGCCTTTGCCAGCAATCTCAGATACCCTGTATGGGCCTTCCCAGTTTGGGGCTAGTTTGCCTTGATGAGCGAATTTATTTCCCACACTTGCCTTCCTCAAAACCAAATCTCCGACTTTGAAAGTCCTTGATCGGACTCGTTTGTTATATCGAATAGCGACTTTGGCTTTGATGGCCTGATCTCTAATGAATGCGTCTTCTCTGAGTTCTTGTATGACATCCATTTCCGATGCCAAGTTAGTGTTATTGCCTTCTTCAGAGAAGTATTTGACCCTGGTAGAAGCAATTTGCAGTTCCACAGGTATCATTTCCTCCACCCCATAGGTCAGGCGATATGGGGATTCATTGGTGGAAGAATGAGGCGTTGTGCGATATGCCCAAAGGACGTGACACAATTGGTCTGTCCATCCGCCCTTGGCTTCACCAAGACGTTTCTTCAGTCCTTTCAGCACTTCTCTGTTGGCCACCTCCGCCTGGCCGTTAGTTTGGGGATGTTCGACGGAGGAAAATATTTGGGTTATTCCTAACCCTTCAAGTAAATCTGTAAATTTCCTGTCCGTGAATTGGGTGCCATTGTCTGTGACAACCCGTGTTGGGACTCCGAATCGTGCTATGATATTTTCATACATAAAACGACGAGTTCGGGCTGAAGTAATATGCACCACCGGCTCTGCTTCAATCCACTTAGTGAAATAATCGACCTCTACAATGAGATATTTGATGCCCCCAGGAGCAGTTAGGAAAGGGCCCAAAATATCCAATCCCCATTGGTAGAACGGCCATGGAACAGCGGATGTGAAGAGTTCTTCTGCCGGTGTGTGGTGAAGATTAGAGAATTTTTGACAGGCATCGCATTTCTTGACAAAGTCAATGGAGTCCTGCTTCATTGTGGGCCACCAATATCCTACTCTAAGGATTTTTCTCATCAGACTTGTTCCTCTGGCGTGTTGTCCATATTGTCCTTCGTGCACTTCCTCCATTACCTCATGTACTTCATTCTTTCTCAGACATATTAAGTAAGGTACTGAGAGTGCCCTTCTGTAGAGGTTACCATCAATCATAGTGAAGTATGGCAGTTCTCTTCTTATTCTCTTCTTTTCCTTCTCATTAGTAGGCAACTGCCCATCGGCCAAATAACGGATGTAGGGGGCCATCCATGTATCACCATAAAGGGAATTAATCATTATGGAATTTAGAGAAGGGAAAAGAGGAATGCTAGGCGATGTCAGTGTACTCTGGACCAACGTTGTGGTGCTGCCTGGTTTTTTGGTGCTTGCCAATCTGGAGAGTATATCCGCTCTTGTATTCTCTTCGCGTGGAACATGTTTGAATTCCATTTTTGAGAATTTCTCTCTCAACTCTTTGACACAGTTTAAGTACAGTTAGAGTTGAGGTTCACGAGCTTGATAGTCTCCCAGGATTTGTGAAATCACGAGTTGTGAATCACTGCATAGCGTCGCCTCAGAGGCTCCGATGTCAATCGTAGCTCGTAGTCCGGCCAAGCAAGCTTCGTATTCAGCTTGGTTGTTGGAAGTTTTGAAATTAAAACGAAGGGAGATCTCCAAGTGTACTCCATCGTCGCTTTCGAAAACTACACCTGTTCCAGAGCCCTTTTGATTCGATGAACCATCGACATAGATGGTCCAATGGACACAAGGTGTATCTGGATCTATCCCTGTCATTTCCACAATGAAATCGGCCAGGATCTGGGCTTTAATAGCGCCTCGAGGTTCATAGGATATATCAAACTCTGAGAGTTCAATGGACCATTTGATCATCCTACCAGTGAGGTCAGGCTTGATCAACACAGAGCGGAGTGGCAGATCCGTTCTTACCAGGATCGGATGTGTGTGAAAATACGGACGTAGCCGTTGAGAGGCCCAAACAACAGCGAGGGCGGCTTTTTCAATTTTTTGATACCGGATCTCAACACCTTGTAATGTTTTGCTGGTGAAGTAGACCGGCCTCTGTCCATCAGGAGTTTCCTTTACTAAAGCTACGCCCAAAGCTTCATCTGAAATAGCCAAGTATAGGATGAGCGTGTCCTCAGGGTCAGGCTTCTAAGAATAGGAGGTTTGGACAACACCTCCTTAAGCTCTTGGAATGCTTGTTCTTGTTCCTGTCCCCACTCGAATTTCTTGCACTTTTTCAGCACTTTATACAGAGAAAGTGATCTATGAGCCATCTTTGGCATGAACCGTGCCAAGGCTGCTACTTTGCCATTCAGGGATTGGACTTCTCTCAGATTCTTTGGACTCTGCATGTCAAGAATCGTTTGGCACTTCCCTGGATTGGCTTCGATACCGCGTTGAGTTAACATGAAACCTAAAAACTTCCCAGCTGGGATAGCAAAAGTGCATTTTAATGGGTTTAGCCTCATGTTAAATTCTCTTAAGCGGATAAATACTTGGCGTAGGTCTTCAATATAATCACCCCAAATCGATGTCTTGGCTATGATGTCGTCAATGTACACCTCAACAAGTTTGGTGTGCATGCCCTCAAACACCTTATTGATCATGTGCTGGTATATGGCCCCAGCATTTTTCAGGCCGAAGGGCATAACGGTGTAGCAAAAGACACCACGATCATTGATGAAAGCTATTTTCTCCTGATCCTCCTCGCACATAGGAATCTGGTTGTAACCTGAGTATGCATCCATGAAACTCAGGTACTGATAACCAGAGGAATCATCCACCATTCGATCTATGTTAGGAAGAGGATAAGGATCTTTTGGACAGCAACGATTAAGGTCTATATAGTCGATGCACATTCTCCATTTGCCATTGGCTTTCCGGACCATTACTACATTTGAAAGCCAAGAGGAATAACAGATTTCCCTAATAAATCCGGCCTTTAGCAATTCCTCGGTTTGTTGGCAAGCTGCTTTCTGTTTCTCTGGTCCCAATCTTCTCTTCTTTTGGGCAACCGGTCTCGTCTCTGGGTAGACGAACAATTTATGACAACAGAAAGTAGGATCTATGCCAGGCATATCGGCTGTAGTCCATGCAAAGAGGTCTTTGAACTCCTGTAGGAGCATCAAGAGTCGTTGCTCCATTTCTGTATCTAGCTTGTCATTAATATGGGTGACCTTTTTTGGAGAATCTCCCAATACGATGTCCCTGGAACTTCCATCTGGTGTGGGCTTTGATGGGTTGGACGGATCAATGTGCAAATCTGCCCTAGGGTCCAGGTCGACAAGGCTCACAGAACCAGCAGCTGTCCCACAATCATTGAGTTTTCTCTTTTTGTTGGAGGCTTCCAACTTTGTCATATTTAGGCTCAGGTTATAACAATACCTGGGATGGATAAAACTACATTATCCTTATCAATAAACTTGATAAGGAGATGTGGAGTTGACACGACTGCCTCCATAGCATTCAGGGTGGGGCGTCCTATGATGCCGTTGAATGGCGACTCGACATCGATTACCAGCACTCGGGATTTAACCGTTCTGGCTCCTGGTTCACCTTCAAAGGAGATAAGGGTATCAAGGTATCCCTTTGTTGGTTGCTTTGCACCATTGAAAGTTGTTAGTTCCTGTGTGTAAGGCTGTAAGTCTGAGTCATTAAAACCCATCTTTTTAAAGCAATTATAAAAAATAACATCACAGGAACTTCCCTGGTCAACAAGGATTCTTCGGACGTCCTTGTTGGCTATGACTGCAACGATGACTACAGCATCATCTCCACCAGGAATGGTAGGACCAAAATCCTCATCAGAGAATGAAATTATTGGAGCTTCAACCCCTCCTCTGTAAGGACGATTGTCTTTAACTTTTCCTTACACAGACAGAATTATTCTATGATGATTCTTTCGGGCTGTAATTGAAGCTCCTCCCCCAGCGAACCCTCCAGCGATCATATCAATGACTTCACGCCGGCCTTGACGCTGTTGCTGAGGCATGTTATCTCTGTGTGCTGTATCATTAGTCATTGCACCTTTTTGTTTCTCTGCAGCAGAGAATTTTCTAACCGGATTACGGTTATTGTCATCCCCATTATCTGGATCTCTTTCTCTTTTCTCATTCTGATCTGCCCTGTCAAAGGATTTTTCTTTGAACAGGTACTGCTTTAATTTGCCTTCTCTAATTAACGTTTCGACTGCGTTCTTTAGAGCTTGGCATTCATCAGTGGAATGACCTGTTTGTTCATGAAAGTCACAATACTTGCGGGGATTCCCTGGTCTCTTCATAGGGGTTGGCCTTCTGATGCCATAGATGCTGAAGGCTGGCCATCCTACTTCTCTCAGAATTTGAGATGGCCTGGCTGACAGAGGTGCATAATAGCTAAATGAATTAACACACCTTTCTCGAGGTCAAGGAGAAGAGTTGTTAACCTTGGGGTTGTTGAATGGCCTCTCTATGCTTTCTGACCTCATTTTCTCCTTATCTCTCCGCGGCTGTGCAGGTGGTGTTGGTGGCTTTTTCTTCGTAGCCATAGCCTCTAGGTGCATCTCTATACCCACATATTTTGAGGCTTTTTTCCTGAACTCCTCAAATGTTGTTGGCGGGCTTTTTGCTAGTGAGAGAGCAAAGGCTGATCCTGGCTGCAGTGCCTCGATAACGATATGCAGCTTAATGGATTCTGTGAGGTTAGGAACCAGGGATGCTTCCTTGTAGAACCTCTTCAGGAAATCTTTTAAGCTTTCGTTTTCGCCTTGCTTAATTTGAGCCAAAGTATGAGATGTCCTGGGCACATCTCTAGAGATGACAAAATGAGTTTCAAAAGTAGCTGACATTTCAGCCCAAGAATCTATGGATCCAGAAGGTAAACCTTTAAACCAACCGAGGGCCTCTTCTGATAATGTCCGTGGGAACATTCGACACATCACATCTTCATCAGCCCCTAAGTACATGGCTTCAAATACGTAAGCATCAAGATGCTTAGTAGGATCAGTTTCGCCATTATACTTTCCAATAGAGAGTGGCTGAGTGGTTTGAAGATGTTTGGGGATATGGACACTCATAAGTCTCCTTGAAAAAGGAACTTTGAGCTTGTAAGTTACAGGGAGTGTTGTAATTAGCTCTCTCCTTCTCCGAGCGGCTCCATCATCAGAATCGACGTGGGGATGTTTGAGTATTGAAGAGTTGTGGATTTTTCTCTATCGGTTGTATGGGGAGTGTCTCTTGTGCGAGATGACTCCTTGTCCTCACTCTGTCTTCTCTCTCTTCGCAATTCTGTGAGTTCTCTTTGGAGTTGACTGATCAACTCATCACGAGGATCGGGGTTAGACACTGTTACTATCTTCTTTGCGCTGCCCCCATGAGAATCGAAGTTAAGCTTCCTGAAAACGTTGGGGTTGGTCCTGTCTTCAGGTTGATTTTCCATGAAATCATGTGCCTCGCCTTCCATTGATGATCACTTGTTCTTTCATAGGATATGGGAATAACTTTATCGTGTCCCACCAGGCGTGCCAATGATCTGTCCTGAACCGGGGTCAAGAGATCCGGTGTCTGGTCAGTCACAAAAAGTAGATGATTACTTCTCTGAAGACCGGTTATACGAGTATCCGGTTTATATATCTGATGTCTCTGTATGATGAGAGCGGATTGGTCCTGGAGGTCCTTCACACCGTCCTTACGCGTTGATGTGGGCGAAAGGTGGTGTCACCTGCAAAGATTCTCCGACGCTCAAGTCAGTGATGATATTCCAAGTGAGGAATGTTTTTCAGAGAGTAATTGTAAGTTGATAGAGTCAAAAAGATCCTTCCTTCGTTGATGAAGAGAGTTCATATACCTGATTGGCTCGATATTCGAGGATCCGTTAGTGGGGAACCACTAACCTCCAATAACGCCTTAAATTATTATTTTATTACGTACTTACCAGTATGATTAGGTCAAGTGGCCATTTTATATTGAGTGTAGGGAGTATAGGCTAGAGTTAAGGGACAAATTGACCATTCCCGTGAGCAGATTTTGGCTCGTAGTGCAGGGAATTATTGACCGGTCCCTGTAGCAATGTCTTTTATCTTCTGCATAGTGACGTATACGTTATCCGGTGTCATGGTGTTATCTTGGACAACCGGTATAAGGAGAGCGCCTGATACGGAATTAGAGTCCGGATGTATACCGATGACACCGGTTGCACGTTGACGAATTGACAAAGACGTTGAAATATGTCTTGCAGATCGGATACCGATATCAAGACCGGATCACTTATTTTATTGATAAGCAGAAAAATGATACAAATGGAAAAAGCTTAAAAGCTCATAGTGTATATACCAACATATACGTTATTGTATGTGATGGTTTAGAGAACAGACTTAGAAGGGAAATTAAATAAGTTTGTTCATTTTTTTAAAACCAAAAGTGATATTTAAACGAAAGAGTGATTTGCACAGTAGAACAGACTTCTATGAATAAGGGAAGATACACGAGAGAGCAACAGACTCTTGTAAGAGATAGGGAGAGAAACAACACACATGAAATTTATATTGGTTCACTTCCAACGCATAAGCTACATTCACTACCTTCAAACTTAAAGGTTTTTTCCACTATATAAAATATCTCTTTTACATAAACAATAACTAGTAATACTTTTTATATACATGATATTTAAAAAATACAAGAAAAACAATATGTACATAAGCACTCTTAAATTGACCAAGAGTCTGTTTGGTGGGGGAGTTGCATTAAACGTAAAGAAGTTTCCGAAAAGGAAAAATAATCATACGATCCAACAGAGTTTTGACTGTCTTAAAGGATCAATATCAACCTTTAATTTTTTTATTCCCCAATTACAAACTTAACATCTTTTAAGTCAGTATAATGGTAACACATTCCCACACTATTTTTTTTTTAAACATTCCCACACTATCAAACGACATCAACCCTCCTCTCCTAAACTAAATAACACTGACCATCCATTATGTCCCCATCAGTCCTTTTTCCTGTCCTTGTCTTTTCATTCACACATGTACACATATGTCATTTTAATCTAGTGAAATGCTTCTGTCACATAGCTTATAAAATATTGCATCTACAAAGTAACCGATACTCTCGAACTTGCCAAACCACACACACCACCAGAGCGTAGCATGCAGTAGCTCATTCCCCCACATACGCGCACTCTCTCTCTTCCTTATTGTCTGTCCCTGCATCTCACAGAGAAGAAGATGGAGTTACTAGGCTACATACTCCTCCTCGTGTGCACCTTCACCATCTTCAAAGCTCTGTTTTCAAAACAGAGCAAAGCATCATCATCATCACCACACAAGAAGCTTCCACCAGGACCTTCCCCTCTTCCCATAATCGGAAACCTCCTTGCATTGGGCAAAAAACCCCACCAATCACTGGCCAATCTGGCCCAGATTCACGGCCCAATCATGAGCCTCAAGATCGGACAAGTAACCATCATAGTTGTTTCCTCTGCCGAAATGGCCAAAGAGGTTCTCCTCACCCACGACCAATCCCTCTCAAACAGATCCATTCCCCACGCTGTCCAGGTACACAATCACCACCAACACAGCATCACCTTCTTACCCATTTCACCTCTCTGGAGAGACCTCAGAAAACTAATCAATAGTCACTTACTCTCCAACACCACCCTCGACTCTAGCCAAAACCTAAGGCGCAGGAAACTTCAACAACTCATTGATGATGTCAACCAAAGTAGTCTTGTTGGTGAAGTTGTGGATATTGGAAAATTGGTTTTTAAGACCTCCCTTAACTTGCTATCCAACACCATATTCTCTGAGGATTTGGCTCACTCTGCATGTTCTGCTGGAGATTTCAAGGAGTTTGTTGTGAAGATCATGGATGAGGGTGGGAAGGCTAACTTTGCTGACTTCTTCCCTGTCCTTGGGATGCTTGACCTGCAGGGCATCAAGAGGCGTAACGCTTTCTATTCTGGCAAGATTCTCGACATCTTTCGCCGTTTGATTCGTCAAAGGTTGAAGGTCAGAGAAAGCCAGGGGTTTGACTCAAACAATGACATGCTTCAGACCCTCCTCAACATTGCTCAAACCAATGACCAAGAAATGAATGAAACCCAAATCGAACATCTGAGCCTGGTATGTATATGTACTTCGTATTCCCATTTCCCTTTTCTACCGTTCTATTAAAAGAATAGTTGTTTATGGTTTTGATACAACTTCATCTGTCTAAAACATAGTCCTTCAATTTCTATTATCTTGATTTCATTAGAAAAAGTTATGAAACTATTATTATACCCTTGATGGAACTAGAAAATTTAAGAAAAATAATATCTTTTTTGTCATATAAAAATAAATTTTATTTTGAGAGGGTAAAATTAAAGCAGTATAATGTAAATAATAAGGGTTTTTAACCATCAGGGGGTACATTATAAAAATAATTTTAAAAATGGGGTAGAATTAAAAATTTTAGGTGTCTGGGGTGGAAACTGTCAAATCCATTTTTTCATTACGCACCCCCGAAAAACGTAACAGTTGTTACGTACTCCCAACAAGCGTAACGAGTGCATGCTGGCCACGTGGCAAAGCCCCATGTATTACGCATTTCCCACGTACGTAATGAGCACTGACATTTCGCATTGTGGCAGTGCGTAATGCAGAGTCCCAGACGGTGCAGGTTTGACTGGGGTTACGTATTTTGCAAATACGTAACCAAGAGGAAGTTGACACATGGCACGTTGGAGGCTTTATAGTCCAGTGGTCCTCACCATTTTTTCACCCAGCGTTTTTGCCATTCCAGTTGCGTTTTTCCCCTTCCAGTAAGTGCATTTCACCATTTCAGTTGCTCCTCTTGGGCAGTTTCTCTTGAAGGTGTTGTGCTTCATTTCTTTAGGAATTAGCAGGTAAGTGTAGTTTAAAATATTTTATTTTTAATTGTTGTTTTATAGTACAAAAAAAAATTTAATTGTTGTTAGTTAAAAATGTAGGCTGGAAATATTTTGAGTTTATTATTTGTATAATTTTATGCTTAATTTTTGAGTATTATGATAGTTAAATTGGTCATTGTAAGTTTTTGAATAAAAGAATTTAAAGAAATTTGTTGGTATTATGTTAGTTAAATGGCATGGTATGGTGTTAATTTTTTAATTTTAGGTGTTATGTTTTAAATGAATAAGTTAAATAAAATTTTGTGTAATTATTCTTTGTTGTTAAGTTAAAAAGTATTCTATTTAGAAAATTGTTGTGCCTGAATTTAAAAATATTTAATTGTTTTGTTTTGTATTATGGTAGTGAAGATAAGCGGTGGATTTTATTTATGGGATAGTACAAAAAAAATTTAATGTTGTGTTACTTAAAAATGTAGGTTGAAAATATTTTGAGTTAATTATTTGTATAATTTTATGCTTAATTTTTTAGTATTATGATAGTTAAAGTGGTCATTGTAAGTTTTTGAATAAAAGAATTTAAAGAAATGTGTTGGTATTATGTTAGTTAAATGGCATGGTATGGTGTTAATTTTTTAATTTTAGGTGTTATGTTTTAAATGAATAAGGGTAAATGAAATTTTGTGTAATTATTCCTTGTTGTTAAGTTAAAAAGTATTTTATTTAGAAAATTGGTGTACATGAATTTAAAAATATTTTACGTTACTGTTAATGCAGTATGGCCTCATCGTCGCAGTCCCGTGAAGTTAACCCAGGTCCAGAAGATCCGTCGTTGTTGAGGTTTCAAAACGTGCACGTGTCAGAATCAGTTTGGAATGGAAAGCCAGATCGAATCTTGAAATGTAGGCGTGCATTGGCTATTCGTAGTGGTATAGAGGGTGTGCCAGAAGTGATTGTGCCCCTTTTGTAGAGGGCAGGATTTCTTGGGGTTGCCCAACTTCATTTTTTCCAAATAAAGCCCGCGTTACTGTCAGCACTTGTCGAGAGGTGGAGGCCTGAAACACATACATTTCATATGCCACCGGGAGAGTGCACCATTACGTTACAAGATATGGCCATTCAGGTTGGTTTGCGTGTTGATGGTTTACCTTTGATAGTGGACACACATGCTCGTGACTGGAGTTCGGTGGTGGCTAATTTGTTTGGTATATATCCACCCGAAGATGCCTTTCAGGTTGGTTGTTTGAAAATGAAATGGCTATCAGACAACTTTTCAAACATTGCAGATCATATGGGTAGTGAACTACAATTGTTGAGGTATACTAGAGCGTACATTGTACGGTTAATCGGGGGTGTAATATTTCCTGATCATTCCAGCAGTCGGGTTTCGTTAAAATATCTGCCTCTGTTGGAAGACTTAGACTTGTGTGGGCAATATAGCTGGGGATCTGCCGCCTTAAGCTATTTGTATCGTGAATTATGTTTATCGACGAAATATGAGCGGGCAGGGATTTGCGGGCTTCACCTATTGTTACAGGTGTGGGCATGGGACAGATTCCCAGCTATTGCGCCAAACGTGACGATACAGGGTAGACCGCCTGGGACGCCGTATGCCGCCAGGTTTTGTGCGTTTCATAGTTGTAATAATTTTGTGTTATGTTATTTGACCCACAGTTATCCGTATTTGTTGACTTTTGTTATAACTTTTATTGTAGGTGGTTGGGCAGGGAAACTTTCAAGGCAGTTAGGAAAGACATTGATTTTTATAGCTGTGCCTTTGACCGAATGAAGCGTACTGATGTAAGTTGTGTAGATTGTATGGACCAAACATGAATAATATTTTTTTTACTAACCACTTGTCTTTGTTGTGTAGATTGTATGGAGTCCCTACACAAATGAGGTCATGCAAACGTTGCCTGCAGTGTGTTTGCAAGGAGCAGAGTGTTGGAGAGCGGTCGTTCCACTGCTTTGTACAAACATAGTTGAGTGGCACCAACCGGATCGGGTGATGCGACAATTTGGAATGCAGCAACACATTCCTTCTCCCCCTCGACAACCTGATAATTTGCATGGCATCACACAGAAGGGGAAGGCTGGGGAGAATTGGAGCCAGTTCTATCAGCCACTGATCAACATTTGGCAGCGTCGAGTGGATTTTGTATATACAAACCCACTGCAAGTTGGTTTATTAGCTGAAAACTCTGACTACATGCGGTGGTATCAACTGAACACTCGTCGGTGGATAACCAGAAAACACGTTGTGTTGGAGCGCTCGGTATGGTTAACATACAATAGTTGGTTGTCATATAAGCCATGTTTTAATTAAACCCTAATGAACTGCTTTTTTTGACAAATTTAGGTTGACGTTGTAGAGAATATCCATTATATGGCATCGGAGGATGTAGGGATGGCGACTCAGGGCCCCAACACCATGCTTGACCAGATCAGACAACAATCCCTAAATGCGATGCAAATGATGGGGCAAGAGTACAGGGTTTTGGAAGCAAGACAAGTCGCCCCAGTTCCACTCCAGGAGGCACCTGTAGTCGACTTTGACATTAACATGCCTGGGACACGTAATGAACGACAAGGCCTTACCAGGGGTCGGACACAAGAAGAACGAATTGCATATACTCTCCCTGAGATGCCCCCTCGTCAGCATGGAACTTACTTTGTTCCATCACAGTCTGTGCCTAATGATCCATGGTCAACATACCAGTTTCCTTCCCGTGTTGAGTATGCTGGGGATGAGCAGTTCTACTACACTCCTCCAACAGATAACATGTACGCAGGAGGCAGTGGATATGTTCCATCACCAACACAGTCACCAACTGCATTTCTTCGAGACCTTGTAACACCTGAGACTCCACTTGTGACGCACAGGGGAGAAGGGTCTTCAAGGCAATTTGACCAAGGTTTAGACCTTACGCTACATTTGTCTGCAGCTGCTGACGAGACCCACTTGTCAGACGACGAGGGGGAACAGGAATTGTCACCAAGAAGGAATCCAGTTCAAGAGGGCAGAGGTCGGAGAAGACCATGTATACTATCTCCAGAGGGGGAAGCCCCCCACCGCCGTCATAGGTAGTTTGATGAGTATGTTGTGTCTTCGTATGTTGCTTGTTTGATGTTAAACACTTATTTGATGTACTTTGTGTAACGCAGTTATGTCTATTTTATGTTTGTTTTATTTTGTTGCTTGGTTGTTAAAGTACGGGATAGATTCAGACGTTACAATAACCAAATATTATTCACTACATACACACGTTACGATAACCAAATCTGATTTGATAGATAAAAACGTACACATTAGGATAATTAGTTACGCTAGAGTTGTGTACTGCTACCACTAGCGTTTGTTGGACACCGACGCCGGTTATGACCTTCCTTCCCACATTGGGTGCATCTGGCTACATTTGACTGTGATTCAACTAAGTCCATTTTATTTCTAATACGGGATGATTTTGGACGACCTTTAGAACGTAGCCGACTGTAGTCAGGAGTCAACACCCAACCATGATCAGTGAGAGGGATTTCATCATCATTACCAAGAGGGAACCATCGTGGTGAGTATGCATTTATAAGGTACTCAACGGTATATACAGGATGGATGAATTGAAAGTAGTCGACACTCACAACTTGGCAGGATGCGATCATGTGCGAACACGGATAATGATATGCTTGAAACCGTCCACAGTCACAGCTTGGTTTGTCAGACAACGTCACAGTATATTTTCGGCCAGCAATCTGCTGCACAGCGTCAAACGCTTCCTCCACTTCAAACCGAGTATCATGAACATCATAACGACGAACTGTGTGAGTGCTTGCGCTAGCCTGGTTTTTGGTTAAGGCGTCAATCAGCCTCTTGGTGTATCTCAACCCTTCCCCAAACTCTGCTCTGGCGCGCCCCCCCCCCGTTGAATGAAGTACTCAACCAACCTTGAATAGGTGCATTTGACTAACGTTGTGATGGGCATGTTTCGGGCCCCCCTAAATACCTTGTTGACGCATTCAGACAAGTTGGTTGTCATGTGGCCAAACCGACGCCCCTCCGCATCATAT
This sequence comes from Clitoria ternatea, assembly GCA_037962975.1. Classification (NCBI taxonomy): domain Eukaryota; kingdom Viridiplantae; phylum Streptophyta; class Magnoliopsida; order Fabales; family Fabaceae; genus Clitoria; species Clitoria ternatea. Next base: position 69,580,241 of record CM075676.1, read on the forward strand.
GCCAAGCTCCATTGCTCTTTTGGTATTTCATCAATCCATGCAGCAATCTCTGGCTTGACCTCACGAAATCTCAGTAATCTTCTGTCAAACACTGCCTTACACGGTGTATATCCTGCAACAAGGCATATTAATAACAGTTGGATGCAATTGCTATAATAAGGTTTGATGTTAAACACTAACCCATTTTCAACAAGTCTTGCTTGAGCGCAACGTTCTTAAACTTGTGGTTGAAATTGCTGGCTATGTGTCGAATGCAAAAAACATGGTGGCCGTTTGGTGGTTGCCAGCCTGTCTGTGGATTTCCAACAGCAGACTTGATGCTTTGGTGGCGGTCAGATATAAGACACAAACCAGTCTTCTGTGTCACATGGCATCTAATTTGTACCAAAAACCAACTCCATGCCTGTAGGGTCTCACCTTCAACTATAGCAAATGCAATCAGAATAACCGAGTTATTTCCATCCTGTGTTGTAGCTATCAACAAAGTGTGTCGATACTTTCCGTATAAGAAAGTTCCATCAACCTGAAGCATGGGTTTACAAAATCTAAGTGCATCAATACATGGTTTAAATGTCCAAAACACCCGTTTAAACTTACGAAACCGTACATCGACCTCAGTGCCGACATAAAACTCACTTGTCACCATTTCAAATGCTGACCCCCGAACTACATTGCGCATATGGTTAAGCCAATGCGGCAAGAAATGGTATGATTGATCCCAGTCTCCAAACACCTTCACAATTGCCTTTTGTTTGGCCTTCCATGCCTTACTATATGAGCATTTATATCCAACCTGGCCGCTTATCCGTTCTTGTATCAACGCGATAGAGATTGATGGATCTTGGTTAACCATTCCTACACAAAACATTACCAAGCACAAATTACTTAAGTGTGAATCATAAAACCTTGCCTGAATAAAACCACTTAATTAATATGATCATACATACACCTAACGCATACCAACCTATTATGCATGAAGATATAAACTCTGAGTCTAACTTCTCGTGGTCTTGGGAAAGTCTTACATTTACACAAGTATGAGACCCTCCCCATTTACTAACCAGCCAGGAATTTGTCTTCTTTGACAACATTGCCCTCATCCTCCATGGGCAACCATCGAAATGATTTGGACACCGAACAGTGAAATGTGTTGGTTTTGATTCAAGCACTATGTACGTTTGATGGACCCTCATCGAGTATTGTTTCAAGGCAACTTGTACAGCATTTTTTGAGCAAAATTTTAATCCAACATACAGTTCATCACCAACACGCCATTCACCACGGTCATCATGCGCTGTCATATCATTTTCTGTATCTGGATGATCCAAATCTACGTTACTATAAAAAGGTGATGAACTCCAAAATGCTTCACCGCTCAACCCTATAATGCAAATGTTAACTTAAGGATATACGTGTATTTTTATGGCAGTTAGATTATAGCTTCTCAGTAATACATACTCACCGGTTACAGACGGACCAACGCCCCGTGCATTTCCTAAGTTTAAGGTTCCTGATATTGAATCAAAGTCACCTTCAACATCTGTGTCCGCATCGCTATCAATCGGAATGTTGCCTTCATCAACATCTTCATCTTCACTTTGAAACTCAAGTTCAACATTCAAATCCACGTTATCATCAACAATTAAATCATCATTTCTTTCATCTGTACTTCAATAAAAATTACACAACTTTTATTATATCTATTTGGAAACAAACAACAATGTTTCATACTCAACCTAACATATCAATTTATTTACCTTGTGTTAAACATTGGGAGGGGCCTTCTGCCTCCTGAGACTCACACCTCCCAACATCAACATACACCTCGATTGCAGCCATGTCAGATTGTTTTTCAAAAAAGCGCAACACTAGCTCAAGCTCCTCATCATCAGATATTAGAAAACCAGAGAATTTATTTTTTTTCTTACCAATAACTAACCTGCTTGTTAGCTGAGTAATTATAATATTACCTTTTAGTTTTAACTTACTTGAAATTTTGGCTTTCAGCTCCTCAAAAGTAATATCACGCCTAACTTGAATCAACTTTGTGTTTCCTTCAAATGTATAACCTTCCGCCCCATCGAATTTACGCCCACTTGTGTAAAGAACCATCATCATTTCTAATGCCATTTTCAGATTGCAAATGCTGTAGAATATTGGAAACAAGAACCATGGACGGTGGAACAATCAGTTTATATAATGAACATTTCGTACCACCATCAAACGTAATGACACGTGGCATTTTCTGGTTGGTCCACCTACGCCTGGTTACGCATTTTGGGCATGCGTAATATCCATTACGCATTTCCGTCGTACGTCACACGTTACGCACTGCGCCAAAACGTAACCTTTGGCCATTTCGTGACTCCATGATGCGTAACACTCATTCGACTTGCCAGGTGTCATTACGTAATTGTTACGTATTTTCAGGGTGCGAAATGAAAATATCGATTTGACATTTTCCACCCCAGACACCTAAAATTTTTTAATTCTACCCCATTTTTAAAATTACTTTTATAATGTACCCCCTGATGGTTAAAAACCCAAATAATAACCTGATATCATGCTAGGATTACCACATTTAAAAATTAAATGAGGATATATGCCCATCCAGTATAATATTTGGGTCTGTATAATCTCATTTTTTTTACTTTAATCTCTACTACCATAATAATTATCTTAATGATCAAAATTGAAAGAAATTAATTAATTGCATAATGAAAATGTAGGGGGATTATTGCTTTGAGACACACAAAATTGGCTAAGAAACTGTTCCTTGTAACACTGTAACTGTCAAAACAGATTGTTTGGCTCCTATCAGATTAGTCCGATGCAAAGACAACCGACTTTGTCAAATCAGGCTAACTGATACCCAATTGTCCTTTTTTTTCTGTTTTTTTGCATACACTAAAATTACCGATATGATCAAGTGTGTTGGGGATATGTTAGCATTGTGAAGGATAGTGACTCATGATTAGATAATAACTTGATGATTGTGGTGGAGCACGCAGACTCTGTTTGTTGCGGGAACTGATACAATTACATCTACGCTGGAATGGGCAATGGCAGAGTTGATAAAAAATGAGAAGGTGATGGCAAAAGCCAAACAGGAGCTGGAGCAAATCATTGGTAAAGGAAAAGCCGTAGAGGAATCAGACATTGGAAGGCTTCCATATTTGCAAGCAGTGATAAAAGAGACATTCAGATTGCACCCTGCAGTGCCATTTTTAATCCCTCGGAAAGCGATTGCAGATGTAGAAATGGAAGGGTACAGAATTCCAAAAGATGCCCAAGTGTGGGTCAACGTTTGGGCTATTGGTAGGAGCTCAAGTATTTGGAAAAATCCAAATTTGTTTTGCCCAGAGAGGTTCTTGAACTCCGAAATTGACGTAAAGGGTCACCACTATGAGCTCGTACCATTTGGTGCTGGCCGTAGAATTTGTGTTGGTGTGTCATTGTCCATGAAGATGATTAACACTATGTTGGGTTCATTGATCAATTGTTTTAACTGGAAACTTGAAGATGGTGTTAAAATCGATGACATGAACATGGAAGATAGCTTTGGAATCACACTGGCTAAGGCCCAACCCGTGAGAGTTATTCCTGAGAAAGTAAGCAATTATTGTGCCTAAAATGTTGTGCCATTATTAGGAATAAAATAGGGGCTCATGTTAGTCCAAAATGATGGCTGCTTGATGTGTGCCCTTTGCATTGTTAGAATAATAAATAAGAACAAGGGTTGTGTTCGGTGCATGTGATGAGGGCTATATTTTACTTCTGCATTTCTGCTATAATTTAGTTATAGCAGTGATGCACAAACGAGTTTTTCACACACACACACACACATATATATATATATATATATATATATATATATATATATATATATATATATATATATATTTTGATGCAATGCAGAACCAACCAACCTCAGTTTCATTAGCAGGAACAATATTAGCTGTTACAAATCCAACAAGTTCATTATTAGAGTCCATAGCTCCGGCATTACACAATGTCACATCTATTCACCACATCTTGAAATAAAAAACCAGATTCATACCTGGAATTTCATAATTAGAGCAACATTATGTAAACAGTGATTAAAGCAAGATTAAATAATTATTGAACCGATAATATTAAAAAATTGATTCACATCATTTAGTCACCTACTGATTAAACAAGTTCAATTTTAATAATGATATACATTACAACTACGACAAAGGCCATTGAATACATGCTACTGCTGCACATTAAACAGATATATCAGATTCCATATTATAAAGACAGAAGAAAAAAAAAAGTCAATCATGAAACACTTAAATCCCATGTTATAAAAGTGCCAATTATGTTAATCTCGAAATGATTAACATGATTGAATTTTTATATATGTATATAATTAGGGATGACAATATGGGTTGGGCCCGTAAGCTGGTCTGTTTGGCCCATTAAAACAAGCCGGGCTAAGCTTTGAGGCCCGCTTTTCCGTTTTGACCCGTTAAAAAACGGGTCCATCACGGGCCAACCCGACCCAGTCCGGTGGGCCTTTATTAAAATATATATTAATATATTATATGTATAATATTAATATTTAGTTGGTTGTAATTTTAATTATTTGTATTTATTATTTCCATTTAATGAAATAAATTAGATTAATTATAAAAACTTTGTTTTAGAAAGGTGGAATCTAATTTTTATTTCTAATTTTTTTAAAAAAATATTTAAAAATAGTTTAAATTTAAAATAAAAAATAGTTTGTATAATTATATTAAAAAAAGGGTTGGCCCGTGGGCCACAAAGAAAACGGGCCGGATCAATGTTTTTTATCTATTTTCCTATTATGACCCGGCCCAGCCCATATTTAAATGGGCCTATGCCCGGCCCGTAGGCCTGTTTTGCCACCCCTATATATAATGCAGGAGTTAGGTGTTCTATTTTGAAGCCAAAACTCATGGTTACCCCACCAATAGCTAATTCTTTTTATAGCTTTACTCTAAATAAATTTCAATGAGTTGTTCAACTGCACGTGGTTGATCTATGATCTACACCCACCTACTTCTCATGAGGTTGAAAGAAAACCGCACTTTAATATTTTGTTAGGGAGAAGATTTCTTTATCCTTTACAAGATGAAATGAAGTGTGAAGTAGAAAATAGTTAAAAATAAAATAAAATAAGTATGTAATTAGATGGATAGAAATAGAATAAATAAATAGAAAAATTATTATAATAAATTTTAATACATAAAAATTAATTTTTTAAATGATTTTCATTATATTTATTAAATTATTAAATATTAAACAAAAATAAAAATACCCCATTTCATTTCCCTCTCTCCTAATTTAATTTCTTTATTTTTTTTTTGAAATTATTGTTTATAATGCATACTATAAGAATTCAAACGTTGTTGTTGAGTGAGTGGGTTCACCGATCCATAACTCAGTGTCGAAAATCTGATCCTGACTTTTGGTATGAAACAACTTTAAAATTTTAGATTAATTATTTCAATCATCAAATATTTACAAACCAATTAAAGTATTAGTCACCATGATTGATGATAGATAATCTAGGTTACACCTAAAAAAAATGTCAACTATAGGTCTTTTTGGCTAGCCAACTCAAGTCAAGGTATTTATAGTTTGAATTAGACCAATTTTAAAGTGAAAATTCATTTGATCAAAACATTCCAAACGCAATTCAATTTTAGATTAATATCAAATACCAACTAATCCAATTCTTTGAGGTTTGGATGTGATTAATTATTTCAATTTTAATATATAATATTTACTTATTTTAGAAAGATTTATAAATTCAAAATATTATTAGATATTTACATTTTAGGTTTTTTTTATACAAATATTTTATAATATTATTTAAAATACTTATAATATTTTATGGATTACCATGTATTATTTATGTAAAAGTTTTTTAAAAATTAAAATAACAAAAGCAATATGAATTTAGTAGTATTTGCATAATTTGCATCTATTCAATTTTGACTGGTTTTGAACATAAAATTCAAAATCCAATTTGAGCCTACAAAATTTTGGCATTTTTTGGTTTTTAATTTTTGAGTTAGGGTTTTATTCAATGAATTATTATTATTATTATTATTTTGTTATTATTATTATTTTGGTCGATTAAGCGGTTTGAAATGCATTTCATAATAAACTCAAAACTCTATTTAGATAAAAATGATTTTATCTCTATTAATACTTTTAATAAAAATGATATTTAATAATATCTCCATCCTTTGTTGATATGAATTTTTTATCTATGTTGAAATCTCATCAATGTAAGGATCTAGTTGACGAATAATGTATAAGCGTTAATAGGCTTTGAGACATGTTTTGAACTTCGACCCAACTCACCTAAATTTTTTATAGCAAAAAAAATTGGTGTTTTTTTTAGAAATTTATTTATCCTTTTTCATGGGACTTTGTTCAGTATTTCTGTAGTATTAAATTTGAATTGAAATATTCTTATAACTTAATAAGCTTTGTGATAAAAATAAAGTGTGATATATTAATGTTAAATTATTTCTTTCGAATAATAATTGGGTGAGATAAAATGCTGCCTTTTAAAAATAAAAACAAAAAAAATTAAAAACAATACCCGAATTTAATTTTATTTTCAAGGGTAAATATTTCTTTAAAAAAAATCTTAAAGAAAATAAGTTTGGGATATTGGTCATGAATAAGGAATGTGTTAATACCATGAACAGTATCTTAAATTAAGTTGTACAATTTTGATAGATAATAACTTGAGGTTGACCAAACTAATAAACAGAATAGAAAAAAAAATTAAGGGAAAGGGAGCAACAAAAGTTGATCATCTTCTTATGTATTCAATATATATTTTTTACTTTTTAATCTTTGATTTTTTTGAGAAATTTATATACTATATAAAATTTGTCTACAATGTCAACGGTTCCTTTCCAACTCCTTTCACTCTTTTCTTTTCTTTGCAAATCGCTTCTTTTTTACTCATTTTTTCTGCAAAAAATTCTCTTGGCATTTCATTTTTCTTTTCTCTACACATGTAATGTGGCTTGCTTTTGTATTACAAAAATTTTATTTTTAGTTTTATAATTCTAAATTAATTAGTTTTTATTGACTCTAAACTTATATTCTTAAATTTATATTTATTAAAGTTATTATTACTTTTTCAATACTTATAATAATTGAAACTATAATAATTAGAATAGTTAACAAATATTTTATTACTGAACGTGATTATTTTTTGAAAAAATTCATTATTTTATTTTAACTTTGTTTTGTTGTGTCAAAATTGTTTTAGTTATTGTCAATACTTAGTTATAATACCTTCTAGATCTTATTTTCATTTGCTTTATTTATATCCAGAATTTTATTACTATAATTTTGATACATTTTCATTTTATTTTCATTTTGGTAATGGCAATTATCTTTATTTTTAATGAAAATGTAGTATATCAACAAAATATAAATTTAAAAATTATTAAAACTAACTATAATTAAATTTAAAATATTTTTAACACTATTAAAATTATTTATATGTTAACTTTATTGTATTAAGAATCCCTTAACAACCACTAGTTAAAGTTAAAACATTTGTTTAATGCTAAAATAAAATATATAAATGAATGTAGGATAGGATAAGACAAATATAAAGCCAGATAAAATAAATTACAACCACATTGATGAGACTCAACTTATTATAAGCGCACACAATTTTTTCTTTTGAAGATATAAGCTCACAATTTAAAATAAAAAAAAATTGGCCCCAGTTAGAAAACTTCTTTGGGCAAAATATTTTAAATTTGTATAATTTTTTTTGGGTAACATTAAGCCAAAATAATGCTTTTGATTTTTCATTTTTTGAAAATAAACCTCAAATAATTAGGGATGACAATATGGATTGGGCCCGCGAACTGGGCCGTTAAAACGGGTCGGGCCAACTTTTGAGGCCCGTTTTCCCAAATAGGTCCGGCTCGTTTTGACCCGTTAAAAAACTGACCTGTCACAAGCTAGCCCGACGGGCCTTTATTAAAATATATATTAATATGTTATATATATAATATTAATATTTGGTTGGTTGTAATTTTGATTATTTGATAAGGAATTAATTTTGATGACTATTTATTGTTTCCATTTAAGAAAATAAATTGGATTAATTATAAAAACTTTACTTTGGAAAGGTGAAATCTAATTTTTATTTCTAATTTTTCTTAAAAAAATTAAAATTAGTTTAAATTTAAAATAAAAAATAGCTTGTATAATTCTATTAAAAAACAAGTTGGTCCTTTTTGACCTACGGTCTACATAGAAAATAGACTAAACCAATGTTTTTAGCCCGTTTTTCTATTTTGACCCGGCCTAACTTGTAGGCCGTTTTTCCACCCCTACAAATCAGTGTTATTAAAACCGGACCGGTGATCGAACCGGTCTAGGTATTGGGTCAATGGGTTAATGGTTAAACCGGTTGACTTATTGGTTGAACCGGTTGACTTAGTTTATTTAAAAAAAGAAAAAATAAAAAATACTATATATATATATTTTTTAAAGTTTTAAGTATTTCATACTACAAATGAAAATACCTCATGAAAGCAAAGTACCAAATTTCATAAAATAATTTTATTCTCCCAAATTAATCACATTTTTAAAATATAGATACATAGATATATTCATTCAATTGAATAATAAAGAGGCGATTTGTAGTTTGACGTTATTTGCTGGAGAAATGAGAAAAGCAAAATTTACTTTGCTCTGCTGAATCCTAATTGCCTTTTGGAAAATAAGTTGATAATATAAAAAGAAATAGAAAAGAAAGATTAAAAATTGATGAAAAGACTGTAGCGCGTGAAATGGGCATTGATTTTTCAATTTTTTAATTAAGCATTACGAATTGCACAAACCGTCATTTATATGCTATATAAATAAAAAAATAAAAATTTATTAGACCGGTTCAACCACTAGGTCACCGGTTTTTTAGAAAACCGGCCGGTTTAACCCGGGTCACACTGGGTCAAATACATTTCTGATCTGATTGAGGGTTCAGACCGGTTGGATCACCGGTTAGCGGTACAAATAATTATCCTTGACCTGAAATTATGATGTGACAGAGCAGAAAAATCCCCTTGTAAAGACATTATTTAATGAAATGATTGTGTCACATTGTGGCTTATAAAGACACATTTGGATGTACAAAGTTACTGACTCTCTCAAACTTGCCAAACCAGCCACACTAGAGCAGAACATGCAGTAGCTCTTTCACAGACTCTCTCTCCATCTTTTCCTTACTGTTTGACCAACCCTGCATCCCACAGAGAAGAAGATGGAGTTGGTAATCTACATGCTCCTCCTGTTGTTAACCCTTACCATCTTCAAAGCTCTGTTTTCAAAACAGAGCAAAGCATCATCATCATCACCACACAAGAAGCTTCCACCAGGACCTTCCCCTCTTCCCATAATCGGAAACCTCCTTGCACTGGGCAAAAAGCCCCACCAATCACTGGCCCGTCTGGCCCAGATCCACGGCCCAATCATGAGCCTCAAGATCGGACAAGTAACCACCATAGTTGTTTCCTCTGCTGAAATGGCCAAAGAGGTTCTCCTCACCCACGACCAATCCCTCTCAAACAGATCCATTCCTCACGCTGTCCAGGTTCACAACCACCACCAACACAGCATCACCTTCTTACCCATTTCACCTCTCTGGAGAGACCTTAGGAAACTGAGCAATGGCCACTTATTCTCCAACACCACCCTTGACTCTAGCCAAAGCCTAAGGCGCAAGAAACTTCTAGAACTTGTTACTGATATCAACCAAAGTAGCCTCGTTGGTGAAGTGGTGGATATTGGAAGAATGGTTTTCAAGACTTCCATTAACTTGCTTTCCAACACCATGTTCTCTGAGGATTTGGTTCAGTCTGCGGGTTCTGCTGGAGACTTCAAGGACTTGGTGGTGAAGATCATGGAAGAGTGTGGCAAGCCTAACCTTGCTGACTTCTTCCCTGTTCTTGGGCTGATTGACCCGCAGGGCATCAAGAGCCGCAACACTGTGTATGCTGGCAAGATCCTCGACATCTTTCGCCGTTTGATTCGTCAAAGGTGGAAGCTCAGAGAAAGCCAGGGGTTTGACTCAAACAATGACATGCTTAAGACCCTCCTCAACATTATTGCTCAAACCAATGGCCAAGAAATGAATGAAACCCAAATCGAACATTTAGGCCTGGTATGTATTCTCATCTCCCTTCTCTACCATTCCTATTATACTTCAGTTTATTTTGAGAGTTAGTGTTTGTTTAATAACGAATAAAATGAAGTTTTTGACTAACAACACATCCAATTTAAGACATCTTCCAAGTGCTCGATGAGTTAATAGTTATAAAAAATATAGTTACAAAATTATGTATATCGATTAAGATTGATCAAACACATTGAAAAATAGCCTTTTTAATCAACCCAGTTCGTAAATTCCATTACCAATGATTCAAAAATTTGCTTATGAACAATTCCAACTGGGCAAGTCAAACTTGGTACAACACAAGAATCACTAAAATTACTGATATGATATTTGCATTGATAGTGAGCCATTTTGGTGGATAGTGATTTATGATTTGATTATTTGATGATTGTGATTGAGCAGACTCTTTTTGTTGCGGGAACGGATACAATTACATCTACACTAGAATGGGCAATGGCAGAGTTGATAAAAAATGAGAAGGTAATGGCAAAAGCGAAACAAGAGTTGGAGCAAATCATTGGTAAAGGAAAACCAGTTGAGGAATCAGACATAGGAAGGCTTCCATATTTGCAAGCAGTGATAAAAGAGACATTCAGATTGCACCCTGCAGTGCCATTTTTAATCCCTCGGAAAGCGGTTGCAGATGTAGAAATTGAAGGGTACAGAATCCCAAAAGATACCCAAGTTTGGGTCAACGTTTGGGCTATTGGTAGGAGCTCAAGTATTTGGAAAAATCCAAATTTGTTTTCCCCAGAGAGGTTCTTGAACTCCGAAATTGACGTAAAGGGTCACCACTATGAGCTCGCACCATTTGGTGCTGGCCGTAGAGTTTGTATTGGTTTGTCATTGTCCATGAGGATGATTAACTTGATGTTGGGTTCGTTGATCAATTGTTTTAACTGGAAACTTGAAGATGGTGTTGAAGTGGATGACATGAACATGGAAGATAGCTTTGGAATCACATTAGCTAAGGCCAAACCCGTGAGGGCTATTCCTGAGAAAGTAAACAATTATGGTGCATAAGGTCCAAAACGGTGGCTGTATTCAAACTAATGTTATGTATATTAAAATAAAAGTCAATTTGTTGTTGTGATGTGTGCACTTTGCATTGTAAGAATAAGACAAGGCAGCAATATTTAAGAACGAGAACGTGTTCAGTTTACTAGACTTTTTCTTTGGGACTAAATGTCTGTTTACACTTTGGTTGGTTAAATTAGGGTTTGATCAATTCTAAAAATATCAAATGGAGTTTTGACTGTTTCGAATGACGTGAAGAATCAATATCAACCCTTTAATTTTTACATTTTTTCAAATTTATTTTCCCAATTGAAAACCAAACGGACACTAATAATGTTACAATCCAACTCTTCTTTCTTTACTTCCCAGTTCCTCACCAATTTCCAACGTATGAGGCTTTTTTTTTTTTTATATGTGAAACGTTTCAGTGAGAATATAATGACACTGCATGTGATGATGGCTATATTTTACATTTTATAAAATAAAATGTGAGAATAAAGATGCATTCTACCTTAAACTAATGTCGTACATAACTTTTGTTGTGGCTTTGAATGGTGTCTCCTTATTTGTTTATACAATCTTGTCTTTTCTAAATCTTTATTAGCAGCCAGAATGACTGTTTCAAAGACTAGTCTCACTCTCTCTCAATATATGTCACACCTACCTTCATTTCGTTTAATTTTGACCAAACATTGTTTTACGAAAGAAGCGAATTATGTATGTAGTAGTAACGTGATCACACTGAAAAGATCCAAAAAATATATATAAGATGTATTTTATGAGAAAACTTAAAAGAAGTAAATATGTAGTTGAGATTAAAAGTTTTTTAAAGTTACATGGTCATTTAAAGGATAACGTAACTTTTTAAAAAACTCATATGATTAATTTCAATCATCTATTGTATGATTGTACGGCTCAGATTCATTCATCTTATCCTCACGGAAGAGAAATTTTTTTATACGATACATTATATATATATATATATATATATATATATATATATATATATATATCAACGTGTTCACTTAAGTTAAGTAGCTTAGTACCATTTAAGTAAGATTCTGGGTTTAAAACTTTATGTATGTAGAGAATTCTCATTATTGAAAATCTCATTTATCATATTCAACTGTGTGATATAGACAAACATAACTACTTGGAAAGAACAATCTATTTGGAAAAAAAAAATGTATTGAAAGGTAGAAGAGATGTGTAACACCATGCCACCTTGAATTTATTTATTTGGATTTAATAAGTAAGACATATCATTATTAGTAGTAAAATAAATCTCATCAAATTAATTTTAATGGGAAATTGTATTGGAACAACATGTGCTGGGAAAGATTAAATAAAATATGAGATAATGGATATGATAAATGTGATATAGAGATATATAAAAAATGGTATATTAATTAATCTATTTCTTAAATATGCGGACAGACAGGTACATAGTGTCTATAATATTATTGCATAAAATAAATACTATATCTCAATTTTAATGCAGTTATGGTAAACTAATAATGATTAATGCAGTTACTATTTTACGATTTGATCGTTGAAATATTTCTTCAACTACGTGAACCAAAACAATTTTCATATATGATTAATGAATGATTAGATTTAATCACCAAAGGAACAAAAGTGAGAAAAAACATTTCCCACGTAAATAAGCATAATTAATTCCATTAGCAAAACGCCAAACTGGTTCTTTATCTTGTTCTTCTCTGTGGAAGATTGATTCTGGCATAAGCTTTTAAAACGCAGCAAATGGAGGTCAGTTCCACGCCTATTGATTCATTTTGTTCATAATAAAATGTTCCTAGGTAGATGATGATTCCATTTTATGGACCTGGTAAGGATTTCTAATCCATGCATGTTAGCTTATAAAAATTCACCTGCATTTATCATTATTTTTAAAAAATTCTACCAATTAATTAGAAATCGTTATCAATTTCTGTCTGAGTTTTGTGCGACATGATTCAATGTTTTTCAACTTTTTCTTTGTTGTCTTGTTTGGTAATTTCCTCCACTAATAACAATAATACCAAAGATATCTGCATAATTAACAAATAAATAAGAAAGTATAAATCTGACGCAAATCCACGAAATGAAGGATTCAAAATCCTGCATATATCTTAACTTCTAACCTTTTTTGACCATAAAAGAATAAGAAAAGCATTTTTTGACCATTGAAATTGCTAATTTATTAGACTTTTTTCCTTTGTTCTACAGATAAGATCGGTGAAAGTCAGCAATATCTCATCAGGCACGACCGAGAAAGATTTGAAGGAATTTCTAACCTTTCCAGGAAAAATTGAACTTATTGAAATGCAGAGGTTAATTTAATTTGTCTGCAATATATCATTATAATAGTTCGATATATTTTCTGTATGTTATTTGCCATGTTACGAGTACATTATTATACAGTAGTATATTAATTATATAGTTGCTCTCATTTTTTCAGAAATTCACAAGTTGCCTATGTTACCTTCAGTACCCCAGAGGGAGCAGAAACTGCAGTTCTTCTCTCGGTAGATTCATTTTTTCTTAGAAAACCATCAATTATTATTAATTAAGTTTAAAGAATATAAAATGGATTCCATGAGTTTTAATACATATTAAATATTAAATTCATTCTTTTTTGAAGAATTGACATGAAACTTATATTGGTATCTTCAGGGAGCAGTGGTGTGTGGACAGTCTATAAGCATAGAATTAGCTTCAGATTATGTTGTGCCTGCCTCTTCTGCATCTGTAGTGTCTAATCTATTCCCTCTCATTTCCTAATTATGTGATGTTGTTGATAACCACATTTGATAATCTAAGGTTTAATTAATGAATCTGATTAGGCAAAAGAGACAGGTAGAAATGATGAGAATGCTGAATCTGGTTCGAGAAATGCAGAGGATGTTGTGAGCAGCATGTTAGCAAGGGGTTTCATTTTGGGAAAAGATGCATTAAACCGTGCAAAGTCGTTTGATGAGAAGCACCAGCTTAGTTCTACGGCCACAGCAAAGGTTGTTTCATTGGACAACAAGGTTGGTTTCAGTGAAAGGATCAATGCTGGTACAATTCTGGTGAATGACAAAGTGAAGGAAATGGATGAGAAGTTTCAGGTTTCTGAGAAGACAAAATCAGCAATGTCAGCAGCTGAGAGGTCAGTGGCTAGTGCTGGATCTGCCATAATGAGGAACCGTTATGTGTTTACTGGGGCAGCATGGGTCACTGGTGCTTACAACAGGGTTGCTAAAAAAGCTGAGCAAGTTGGACAGAAAACTAAGGAGAAGGTTTTAGCAGAGGATAATAATAATCAAGGAAAGAATGAAGGTAATGTCCACACCATCAAACCTGAACCAACCAAACCTGAATCTCAACCCCCTAATCCTCCCTCACCTCAAGGTTTGATCCTTTGATTTACAAACTGGATTATATTCTATATGTTCATATCCTCCATTCCACTCCACCATTTCACTGTGTGAGACCATTTTTTCCCTTCTTATGTATTTGTTTGAGTTTCCTTGTTAAAAGAAAACTGAGCCCGATGTTAACTTATCTTAATGGATTAAATCATCTGATATCTTAAAACACTGTTGGTTGCAATGATGACTAAATTGATACATGTTTGAATTTGTTGATATATATATATATATATATATATATATATATATATATATATATATATATATATAGATTTTATTTAGAGTTTTCTTTTATGTATTTAATAGTATATTACATGTTGATCATGTTTGAATTATTCTATTATCTATTACAATGCCGTATGATTCCTTCTTTTGTTTTTGGTAAATATTATATCACACTTATCTCTTACTGTAATCTATTCTAAGTGTCGTGCTATGACTTTATATCAAAGCTTAGTTGGAAAAATATATATACTGATTCTTGCTGACGAGCAATATTGAATTTGGCTGTGCATTTAAAAAGTAGAGCTAATACATGACCTTTAAAAACTGATATATGAGCCCATTTGATTGGATTATCACCATTATTCTATCCAAATTATAGCTCTTATAATGTTTTGGCAGATTTGAATCCATTTGATGATTTGGATGTTTTTCAACTTCTTTGAATCGGTTTTTTTGTTACATTCAACTTATTCAAATTAAATATAGTTATTATTGTATTATTTCTCCACGACAAATTAATTAAAGTTAACGTATATAAGTTGTTGCTGCATGTGTTGAGTTTGGGACAAGATAACATTGTCCATGCTCACGTCACCTATATTATTAGGGGTGGCAATTTGGGCCAACGGGCCGGGCCGGGTCAAGGCCCGCAGAAGCCCGTCAAAATACGGGCCGGACAGGGCCAAAAACATTGGCCCGGCTCGTTTTCTATGTGGTCCACGGGCCAAACGGGCCGGCCCGTTTCTTTTTCCAAATTATTTTTATTTTTTTATATTTAAAATTTGTACTATTTTTAAGGTTTTTTAAGGAAAAAAAACTTTAAATATAAAAACTAGATTTTATCTTTTTTGAAACTAGTTTGTTTATAATTAACCTAATTTATTTTATTAAAAGTTTAAATAAATTATATTTACATTAAATGGAAACAAAAATTTTGTTATTTATATTTTATAATATTATACCATCAAAAGTATAATAACATATATAAATTAGAAAAATAGAAAAACATAACCTCTTTAACATATATAATTTATATAGTAATATAAAAATAGTTTTTTAGTAATTTAATATTGGCCCAAAGGGCCGGGCCGGGTCGGCCCGCATAGGCCCTTTTTTTACGGGCCAAAATAGGCCAGGCCTATATGGGAAAATCGGCTCAAAACCTTGGCCCGGCCTGCCTATTTTCAACGGGCCAAACGGGCCGGCCCACGGGCCAAGCCCAAATTGCCACCCCTATATATTATGTTTTAACGAAAGACTTCGACGCAATCAATATTTTTTGAATCGTTCAATTGATTATTTGAAGTTTGAGGTTCTTTTCGCAGTCTGTAGACTTTGGGACTTTGAATTCACTTGAGGAAACCATTATATGTTATTTCTTCAGATTCTACCTATCATGTATTTTTGTGAATAAAATTTTGATTTAGCTTCTAATTTTACAAAGTCAATAATTTTGTATCTTGCCGTCATTTTGGTAACAAATGAATTGTATTTATAAAAATGTCGCTATAAAATATAGAAATTGTGAAGTACAAAATAATATTTAATTATGGTTTCAGTGATTAATAGTCGAAAGATGTTAAAATAATAATTATGAAATTTTAGAATATATTGAAATTATTAAAATTACGAGAGTTAGTTATTTAAACACCAAAAATGTGATTTTTAAGTAGCGTATAAATTATTAAAATAATTATTATTAATTTACGAATTTCTGGCCTTGGAAACCAAAAATCAACGATTGACTCGGATCGTTTAAGGAGCTTTTCGAGCTTCGGGAATCAAGCATTTCAGGTAGAGGAGCATTATATATTTTAAATGCATGAGTTAAGAACGAATAAGGGATAGTTATATATTTTATTAAAATTAAAGATATGATTGTATTTACTCTTGAAATGTGATGATTATATAACTATTCCCTGTTGTATGTAATTAGCATGAGATGCTTGATGATGTGATACTGCTATATGACGATGAGTTGATTGTGATTCTCGTTCCTATGTGCTCGATAAATGTGATGTATTGATGATGATAAATGACACAATATGCTTGCTATGTCTGTTAAATCGAAATAGTATGATTTATCATGTAGTGATAGTGTTAACAAGCTAGAGTAGCTTGATTGATGATACAATGGAATATGATTATTGTTGGTGCATAGTGTGACATTCCGAGTCGATATACCATTTTATTTACACCCGGTTAATCATTTACACAATAATTTTTCGCATTTAGTAAAAATTCACTCGGTCGTAATATAAAATCATAATAAAATAATATTTACCTTTCGGAAATACATCCAAAATGAATAAAGCGTACTCAAAATAACACTAACCGATCAGAAAATAAGTACATTAATAAAATAAAGTTGGTTAGAAACAGCGGGAGAGAAACGAAGGTATAACGTCCTGAATTTTTAAAATAAATTTCCATAAATCGAATAAAATTTTCACAAATAATTTAAATTTCTAAAACAGAACTCGGAATTCAAAATAACAATATCAGTTTACATAAATCCGACCGGCCCATTTTTAAAAAAATATACAATCGGTTTTACATCAATCCGACCGGCTCAATTAAATACACAAATAAAATACAACAATCGGTATACACAGGAGCCGGCCAAGGCTTCTACCAAGAATAGCTATGTACAACCCGAGTAGCTGAGTGACTTCTCATATCATCTCCTTGTCCTACATCCACTGAAAAATAACAACAGTAGGGGATGAGCATAACCATATCAAATAACAGTTATTGAATCAGATTAAGAAGTCCAATTCATAACTATATATATATATATATATATATATATATATATATATATATATATATATCACACAAAACCCATCATATATCATTTATTCCCATATCATCAAATAATCACATCATCATGTTATTCACTCGGAATGGTTTCATCCCATGAAACACAGCTTTTCTTCCTCGGAATGACCCATTCACAAATGTCATTCGGAAATACACCAGTCAGACTTATCTCTCTCGATTATAACTCTTCTCGAGTCAGTCTTATTCTTTCGTCATTCGGAAGTCTCTCAACTGAAAGATCACTCGGAGTTTTGAAGTCCACTTTCTTTCTCGGAAATCATTCCACTTGAAAGGACTACTCGGGGTTGAAGAGTCTTAAAGACGAATCCGAGCACAAGCTCTCGGAAACACTAAAGATTGATCCGAGCACGAATTTAAATGACTTCATCGCTCGTATATTTGCTCTCCTCAGAATTATTCACTCAGAGCATACTCAATCAGAGTTGAAGTCTATCTTTGTCCAGAAGTACTCTTCCTGGAAAGACTCACTCGGAATATCTCACTCGGAAGTGTCACAGAGACACTTCACTCAGAAAGTCGCTCCACTCGGATATTCTCCACTCGGGAGTTCACTACTCGAAAATATCTTTCCGAGAAGTACCCTTTTTAAATCAAAGTTTCTCTTATTCAAATAAGTATTTCTCTTGGCAATAACTCATTCGGAAACGTAACCCACTTGGAGACGTTTCACTCGTACTTTATTCGGACACAACGTTACTTAACTCAGAAATGATTCTCTTAATGATGTTTCACTCGAAAACATCTTAAATTCACTTAGAATTAATCTTTTCTATCTTATTTCACTCGGAATCGAATAATTCTCACTCAGAAAATCTTGTCTTTGACATTTTTCACTCGGAAATTCATTCGGAATCTCTCCTTTTATCCTTAATAAATTATTTTTTTAAAAATCATAAAAATTGGGATGTTACATTTCTCCCCCTCTATAAAAATTTCGTCCTCGAAATTTAATAGCTCACACATTGTTAGAAATAAAAGAGCACACATCATTAAAATAAAAGAATAAGTTATACCCGAGTCAACACCATATTAAGAATTGGTGTTCCCGAGTGAACACTTATATAAAACTCATATACATAAAACTTATATAATCTCTCGGTTTAACATAGCAACGGGTATTTTCAGGTGTCTAACATACATTTTAGAAATAAAAGGAATGTATGGCACCCGGATCAAAGATTTCTGATCACTTACTCTGTACCATGTCACCAGCTTGTTCAGCTTCTTCCGCGTGAATGGTAAACACTCTACTAGCAACTTGCGAGTTAGCATTCCTATCCTGATCATTTCTTCCAATTATTAGGTTACTACGCCCACTATTTCCTCCTCTATTTCCGACTCCATGGCCTCGTCTTCGGAAGCTCTCTCGTTTTATGCTAGCATTAGACTCGGTCGGTTGCAAATGAGGACAATTAGGACGAATGTGTCCTTTCTCATTGCATTGGAAACAAATAATTTCGTCTCGGTTACAGTCACTCGAAAAATGATTACCACCACACTTGAAACATTTTATGTTCCTCGGATAACTCACCGATCGGCCACCAGAATTCACTCGGCCTTGGGATTTAGAGGATGATTCACCTCTTTTAAACTTTCCTTGCTTTTTGAAACTGATCGGTGATAGTTTTAAAGAACTATCTGACTTGTTGCTCGATCCGGTAGAGGCTTTGTCGTCTTCCTCATATATTCTGCATTTGTTGACAAGAATCGGAAAACTCCTGATTTCTTGGTGTCGGAAAGCCTTTTTAATGTTTGGTCTCAGTCCACTTTCAAATTTGATGCACTTTGAGCCCTCAGTGCCCGGCAATTGAAAAGGAGGGTAAAACAAACACAATTCTTCGAATTTTGCCGCGTATTCCTCGACACTCAGATTACCCTGTCAGAGTTCCATGAACTCCAATTCCTTTTGACTTCTAACAGTATTCGAAAAATATTTTTCAAGGAAACATTCCTTGAAATTTTCCCAGTTCAACTGGGTTCCCATGGTCGTCAGTCGGCTTTTGGCCATTCTCCACCAGTTTTCAGCCTCTTTCCGAAGCATGAATGCAGCGTATTCAACCTTCTGTGCCTCAGTGCACTGTAAACTGCCAAAGATCCATTCAAGATTCTGGATCCAGGCATACGCTCGGTCGGGCTGAAATCCTCCATGGAATTCAGTCGGTTTTCGCTTGAGAAAACAATCAATACTATGATTGTCACTCGGTTGAGGGGTGTTCTGCCTTTCTAAGATGTCAGCAACACGCTGGAAGGCAGCAACCATTGCGTCCATACCATGAGGGTCCATTTCTTGTCCTGAAATAATCATCACACTTTAGTACCTCTCATGGATATGAAAGCAATGTATTTATAGTTGATTTCCTCAACTATAACACGTAACAACAGTGATATGTTTTCACTCAACTCATAGCATTTAGTAGCTAAACCTTGGCCTTGGACTTTTCAAGTCTGCTCTGATACCAAAATATAACGTCCTGAATTTTTAAAATAAATTTCCATAAATCGAATAAAATTTTCACAAATAATTTAAATTTCTAAAATAGAACTCGGAATTCAAAATAACAATATCAGTTTACATAAATCCGACCGGCCCATTTTTAAAAAAATATACAATCGATTTTACATCAATCCGACCGGCTCAATTAAATACACAAATAAAATACAACAATCGGTATACACAGGAGCCGGCCAAGGCTTCTACCAAGAATAGCTATGTACAACCCGAGTAGCTAAGTGACTTCTCATATCATCTCCGTGTCCTACATCCACTGAAAAATAACAACAGTAGGGGTGGGCATAACCATATCAAATAACAGTTATTGAATCAGATTAAGAAGTCCAATTCATAACTATATATATATATATATATATATATATATATCACACAAAACCCATCATATATCATTTATTCCCATATCATCAAATAATCACATCATCATGTTATTTTCAATAGCATATATCAATGCATATGCATGCAGATCCGTCTCTAATGATGAAATATTCACAACATAATATCTCAGCTCCTAGCTGATTCAGCCGTTTTACAGGTACCAAACCGCTCTGCGCCCATAATGTAACACTGGTCACTCTCAGTGACAGCGGTAACACAACTCAGTGTTACGGGCCGGCCTTGAGTCCAACTCAAAGGCGTCCATGGTATTTAAATAAACCACCACAGGGTCTATGCCTATCATTAGGTCGTCCTCCCATCTGGACCGGCATCACAGGCCCCCTGTAGTCCTGTGTGCGTATGAATGCACATGTTATGCCATATAATACTCATACATTAACAAACTACCTGATTTCAACTATCAGGCTACCACTCGTTATAATAACCAATATAGCATGCAATTATATATCATGAAAATTTCATGAATATAATTCATATCATAATCATCAGTCATATACTAACATCATCTCATGCCATCAACCGATCAAATCATCAACATAATCATCACATAAGTATCCCATGAAAAGTTTATGAAAACCATTCTCATGATCGATCACACATATATCCAATCATCATATAAATATCATTAATATGAATGGAAGATGTAAAACATAAAATATGTTATTTAAACGGGGTCTCAATAACAAATTTATACACACAACATATATACATCATAACAATATTACCCCAAATCCATTCATAAACCATTTATTTGAGATGTAACACTCCCCCTACCATGAATAAGGAGTTCCAGCAGCTTTAAAAGCTATAACCAAGTCACTGCCCACTAATTCCGACTGGAATTGAAATTCTGCACCAATCCCAAGCTTTCTTCGTGAAAAGAAGAAATGAAGATTTAATTATCTTCGTTCAATGGTTTTCAGAGAATTGGAAAGAAAGGCTGATGATTTCACTTTCAAGAGTTCTTCCTTTAATCCAACAATGGAAGGATTTATATATATGGTTCATGCAGAAGAGACGTGAATGAATTGAAGTATTTTGACACACGTCTCTTTAATGATAATGAAGGATTAAGATATTTAATGAAAAGGGACAACACATCAGAGAGAGTCCCATACTTAGGAAATATCTGAAAAGTGAAGCTGCTAGAATATGGAAGAACAGAATGACGTGGAAAGCTTAAAATAGTTATTAATTCTGACTCAGTTTCAGCGTATTCCAACTCGGAGAAAGCCTCTGTTTATTCAGAATTCCTTTGTTCGGAGGTTATTCACTCGGAATGGTTTCATCCCATGAAACACAGCTTTTCTTCCTTGGAATGACCCATTCACAAATGTCATTCGGAAATACACCAGTCAAACTTATCTCTCTCGATTATAACTCTTCTCGAGTCAGTCTTATTCTTTCGTCATTCGGAAGTCTCTCAACTGAAAGATCACTCGGAGTTTTGAAGTCCACTTCCTTTCTCGGAAATCATTCCACTTGAAAGGACTACTCGGGGTTGAAGAGTCTTGAAGACGAATCCGAGCACAAGCTCTTGGAAACACTAAAGATTGATCCGAGCACGAATTTAAATGATTTCATCACCCGGATATTTACTCTCCACAGAATTATTCACTCAGAGCATACTCAACCAGAGTTGAAGTCTCTCTTTGTCCAGAAGCACTCTTCCTGGAAAGACTCACTCGGAATGTCTCACTTGGAAGTGTCACAGAGACACTTCACTCAGAAAGTCGCTCCACTCGGATATTCTCCACTCGGGAGTTCACTACTCGAAAATATCTTTCCGAGAAGTACCCTTTTTTAATCAAAGTTTCTCTTATTCGAATAAGTACTTCTCTTGGTAACAACTCATTCGGAAACGTAACCCACTTGGAGACATTTCACTCGTACTTTATTCGGACACAGCGTTACTTAACTCAGAAATGATTCTCTTAATGATGTTTCACTCGGAAACATCTTAAATTAACTTAGAATTAATCTTTTCTATCTTATTTCACTCGGAATCGAATAATTCTCACTTGAAAAATCTTGTCTTTGACATTTTTTACTCGGAAATTCATTCGGAATCTCTCCTTTTATCCTCAATAAATTATTTTTCTAAAAATCATAAAAATTGGGATGTTACAGAAGGCAGAAGGGTCATTCGCCTGAGTGAGACCCTGCTTGGCTGGGTGAAATCCGAGAGGGTCGCTTAAGCGAGTGCCGACTCGCTTGAGCGAATGCCATACATTAAACCTGAGCGGCCAAACATACAAGGAAAGCCAACGGGTCAGGTTTCACTCGGAAATAGGACCACTCAGTTATCCCTCACTCGGTAACGGCTTAACCTCGAATCACTCAGAAAAGGTTCACTCGGAAAACTCTTAACTTCCATTCACTCGGGCATACCACACTTGACTCATTCCTAACCTTCACTCAGGAATAGTTCGATCAACCATAGCTCACTCGGGGATAATCTAACTTCCTTCACTTGGAAGCACTCTAATCCTCACTCGGAAACGTTCTACTTTTCTTCACTCGGAACCTTCTACTATTTCTTCACTCGGAAGTAATTCCTTCAACCCTCGCTCGGACAAGGATAAATCTTCTCGGTAATAGACTTTGCTACAGCGACTCAAATTCGATCAAAATAAACACCGACCACAGCATCCAGAATTGATATTTATGTCAATCAGCATACTTATTCAAAATTTAGTTCAATTCACAGGCAACATGTAGCATCACACACTCGGAAAATTCTTTATACATGCATATTACACAATTTACTCAAAATCACTCGGGCCTTGGCATCGGTCCTCCACTTGGCGAGCCTCCAGGGCTCCGACTTCCTCCCTGTCACTGGTTACTAAATTGAAAACAACAGCAAGGGTGAGTGTTTAGCATCATAATTAATCTAGAACGAAATTTAAATAACAAAAGGAGTATAAACTCCGTCTGATTGTTTTATCTTCAGAACACAAATCACACACGGCAGTTAACTCACACTCGTCAAATATAACAATTTACACTCGGTAAATTTAACAAATTGCACTCAGCAATAAAACCAATCACGTTCGGTATATATAACAGTCCTCATTCGGCAATTTTAGCAAATCACTCATCAAATGTATCAATTGCATTCTGCCAAGGCATCAATTTATACTCAGTGAATATATCAAATTTCGCTCGGCAATATATCAAATCATACTCGAAAAATGTAGCAAATAGCACTCGGTAAATATAATTAATCATACACACATCACAACTAATAATTTAATTGTCACCACTGACTCTCATACAAACTGACGCCTAGTATCCGGATACTAAAGGATCGGCCTTCAGCTGGGGGTCCTACTTGACACCGCGTGAACCCTGCTTGGTTCCCCGAGTTCTGCTTGACTCTTCACCTCGACCACTGGGTCCTACTTGACCACTGGGTAGCTCAACTGGGCACAAAAACCACTGGAGGCGGAAATGAGGGGCTCTTCATACCATCGGTCGTCCCATACCACATAATCATACCGTCCCATACCACATAATCATACCACATAATCATACCGTCACATAATCATACCGTTGGCCGTCCTATACCGTCGTTCGTCCCATACCACATACCGGATACCCACTGTACCGGTGTACAAACCCTAAAAACTGTTAGGAAATCCCTAAACATGAGCAGCGGAAAAAAAAGGGATTCCATAGGATTTGTAAAGTTCCGTGTTTCAAAGCATAAAACAAACACAAAAAAATTCGTTTTGGATTACCTCTTGAAGAACACCGAAGCAGTCGTAGCCTCGTCCTTTAGGAGTCCACACGAGCACTCCCACCAGAATCACAACACTTGCCAACTGCTAGTTTGATGGCGTGTAGCTCTTGTAACTTTTACGAATTTATGTCTCACTTTAGTGAACGGCCTATGAGCATCTTATGCTCTATTTATAGGCTTAGGTTTGACCTAATTTGTTCTCTCTAAAAAGTGGGCTCCTTACTCATTCCAAATGAGTTAGGCCCAATAGCTTTATTTTAGTCCAACTAAAATAAGACAACATTTTCTGATGGGCTTACTCTATATGTGTGACCCTACAGGTAAAATACCCGGTCATATTAATAATAAATTATTTTATTATTAATATAAAATAAGAGCGACATCTAGCAATGCATCATTATGTCTGAATATTATCAACATAACCTATAAGTGATAATTATTTAATATGTTTGTTCCTTTTGTCACGATATCCTAATTGGGCCCAAGGCATGGTCGCGTCATCCTTGTACGGCCCAATTTATTTTACTTGATACCGGAGTAGACTGGATCCGAATAAATATCTAATATTTATTCTTTCTAGCATGGCTATGCGTTTTCTTAGTCTTACTCCATCAAGTGGCCTATAGATATCACTCCTGTCACATAGGAGAGACAAATCCCATCTACATCACTCACATCCCTTTGTATAATTTGTTCATTGCCTAATCACAACCTTTATAGTCCTCTTGTTACAGAAGACGTTTAACTGTATTAAAACAATAAACTCCTCATGTAGGAATCGTAGTGACTTCAAGTCGAAGGACTACATATACCATTATCACATTGAGAATCGTTTATGACAATCATGTAACGATCCATGCAACGTTCTCATGGTGGGTCTGTCCAGTACATCATTACTCTTAATGTGTACCCGTGTGAAGACTTGATATCATCTATATCTATGATCTGTGAGATCAGGTCATCAGTACACTCACACACTAGTCTCAGTGTATTTACATATCCCCATGTAAATACTTGACTAGGAACATTTTAGGAACAACTTTTATATGACCTATTACTCCAAGGATAAATACGTTTTAAAACAATTTTAAACTGAAATATTTATTTTATTGATAAGCAGAAAAATGATACAAATGAAAAAGCATAAAAGCTCATAGTGCATACACCAACACCGACTTCCTCTCTGTCATTGGTTACTAAATTGAAAACAACAGCAAGGGTGAGTGTTTAGCATCATAATTAATCTAGAACGAAGTTTAAATAATAAAAGGAGTATAAACTCCGTCCGATTGTTTTATCTTCAGAACAAAAATCACACACAGCAGTTAACTCACACTCGTCAAATATAACAATTTACACTCGGTAAATTTAACAAATTACACTCAGCAATAAAACCAATCACGTTCGGTATATATAACAGTCCTCATTCGGCAATTTTAGCAAATCACTCATCAAATGTATCAATTGCATTCTGCCAAGGCATCAATTCATACTCAGTGAATATATCAAATTTCGCTCGGCAATATATCATATCATACTCGAAAAATGTAGCAAATAGCACTCGGTAAATATAGTTAATCACACACACATCACAACTAATAATTTAATTGTCACCACTGACTCTCATACAAACTGACGCCTAGTATCCGGATACTAAAGGATCGGCCTTCAGCTGGGGGTCCTACTTGACACCGCGTGAACCCTGCTTGGTTCCCCGAGTCCTGCTTGACTCTCCACCTCGACCACTGGGTCCTACTTGACCACTGGGTAGCTCAACTGGGCACAAAAACCACTGGAGCCGGAAATAAGGGGCTGTTTATACCGTCGGCCGTCCCATACCACATAATCATATACATTCACATTCTCACGTTATAAGTGGCCATCAACAACAAATACTCATCACTCGAGTGACCTGCTTGTCAAGCCCGGTATCACATTTCTACTACACCAATTGTCACAGCATCAACCATTTTAAAATCATCATTATCATAAGCTACACACATGCTCGATCCTTATTCGATCGGTGTTCATACTCACACATGCACAAACATACACACAGCTTTCATTCAATAACATTTTCTTACCATGTTCACACAGTTCAACGACTCAGACTCGAAGTGTGTCCTATTCTAATTAATCATAACCCGAACACCCTCTTACCTCAGTTCCAAGCTTCTATAATCTGCTCCTGGTGCCGGTTACGCCCTCTGAGCAATGGGTTCACTGTCTCACTTCCGATTCCTGCACCAGCTCCATCAATCAGCCTTTCGTTGTTCGATCTGCTGCCTACGGAGTCAGAATGTAAAAACTCGTTAGCCTTACACCATCCTCAGCTCTAAGGACCACTTCCGAGTTCACACTCACCAGGGGAGTGGAAAACAGACCCACACACAGCCATGCATGGCCACTCGGTTAACAGAGAAAACAAAAAGGGCAAGGGAACATAAATACAAATGGATCGATGGACTCACCTTGAGACCACGGTCACAGAAATGGACTTATCACTCGGTTTCGATACGAATAGAGTCCTCCTCTGGAGCATGCAACTCACAACAATGGAGGAAGAAGAAGAAGATGAACAGAAACCGAAGCAGATAAAAAAAAAGAAAGAAGAAATGGTTCGTGAAGAATAAGGAAAGAGAAAAAAGGGACTACCTTTATTCAAGGCCCAGGGGCAACCGGTAACCTCCCCAGCCGGTTACCTTCCCATTACCATTTACTGTTTCGTTTTAAACGTTCAAGCCAACTCTTCTCTCCTTCGAATCACGCTCTTT
The DNA here is from genome assembly GCA_037962975.1 of Clitoria ternatea. Taxonomy (NCBI): domain Eukaryota; kingdom Viridiplantae; phylum Streptophyta; class Magnoliopsida; order Fabales; family Fabaceae; genus Clitoria; species Clitoria ternatea. The sequence continues at coordinate 69,607,395 of CM075676.1, forward strand.
TATAATTAATCCACCAATTAGATTTTTATTTACTTTCACAGCCTTTAATTATTTATAATTTCCCAATAATTCCTAAAAATGTCAAATAAATTCCTAAAACAATTTTTAATATTTCCACTACAAATAATCTCTAAAAAAATCCGGGATGTTACACATAGCATTTGCATAGAAAGCTTACAGGACAGTAGGGGGCCTGTAATGTTAGCTCAGATGAGAGGGCTTAGACCTTGTGGTGGTTTCTTTGGATTCCACAGAAGTTCTTGAGTGGGACTCAAGGCTAGCCCGCAACACTACCGTTGTCGCTAGGAGTGACTATGTTGCGTGAGTGGGCAAGTGGTTTGGTATCTATAAAATGGCCGAATCAGCTAGGAACTGAGATATATTATTGTGTTTGATATCCCATCATTAGAACGGATTTGCATATTGCATAATTGCGAGGCAGCCACTGTGACATCAATGAGCTGATGGATACTAGAAGCTGTGAGGCAGCCATTAGAATCATTCGATGTTGTGAAACAGCTATTAAGAATACTCATGATTATATGAGATGATTAGATAGTATGAATGTGTCTGTAATATTGAATTAAATGGCAACGTAATGTGATGAATATCAAATTTGATTCCGTATTTATCATTTTATATATATATATGCTCACCCCTAAGTTGTTGTTTTTTAGTGAATGTGGACTGGAGCGATAGTTGGTGATTGCTCGGTTAGGAGTTATCGTAATCTTGGACACCCATATAAATACGTATATATTTGCATAGCTTTTAGTATAGTATCGCCTTGACCGACTTCTAATGTATAAAGAATAACTTTTTGCTATAAACTATGTGTCTATATATATATATGTGTGTGTGTGTGTGTGTTTTAGGACTCCTAAACAATCTGATAGATTTACAAAAATCAAAAAAAAAATCCCATATTTTTATTAATTAGGGTGTCACACATCCATTGCAAAAAAATCCCCATGTACTAAATATGGTGAGGTTCAAGAATCGTTCAAGAACCAAAGTGGGTTCGAAGCTTACCTCTAAAATTGAAGCAATTGGAACACCCCAAGTTCATCCATGATTATGGTGAGCAAAGGAAAGGGAATAGAACTTGAAATTTGCCTTAGCTTCGAGAAATTAGAAGAAGAGGAGTTATAGTGATGGAGCCGCAAAAGAAGAAAAACGAAACACTAAGGCTGCGTTTAGTTACAGAAAATTATTCTAATTTTCTGGAAAAAGTTTTTCGCTTGTTTTTCAAACTTTTCATTTCCTTGAATAGTTAGAAAAATTTTGAAAACTGGTTTAGATAATGTGACTATTTTTCAATTTGGAAAACTAAAAAACTAAAAAAGTTGTTCAAGTACACTCAATTTTCTAAATTTTTTCAAATATTTTTTAATTCAAATTAATTAAGATATGTCTTATATATATATATATATATATATATATATATATATATATATATATGACAATGTTGTATATTATATGTATCACATAAAAACTATGACAAAAATTTAAAGTTACATTAAAATAAGAGCAAAATGAGTTTGTGTTTAAATATATTTCAAAATAGTAGCAGTAAAACTTTTTGAATCAATAGCTGTTTGTTTCATATTCTCATTTGGTTACAACAGTTTTTATCTTGTACTTCAGTTACCTTATCTTGTAATTCAGTTACCGTCTTTTTCTATTTTTTACTTTTCTTAGAAAACTTTTTAAAATAATTTTTTGATTTTCTTAAAAAATAGAAAATCAGTTTTCTATTTTTCTATAAAAAAAATTTAAATAATTTATAAATAAATAGTTTTTCTATTTTTTAAATTTTTCTAAGAATAATTTTCTATTTTTCTAAGAAAACTTATGAACTAAACGCAGCATAAGCCTTTCCCTATTTGCATACGTGAGGAGAATAATGTGAAACTAAGGGAGGAAATGAAATTAAACATAAAAATTTAAGGGCACATAAGTAATTTTACGCGTTAAGTTACTTTCTAAAATCAATCAGGGTAACTAACGGTTGAAACCTACCTAAATAAATTCTAAAAATTAACTTAACCGCCTAAGAATAATTTAAAACTCCTAAATTTAATTATTTGACTAATAAATTTAACCAATAATTAATTCAGGATGTTACAATGTGCATGTTAAATTAATTATTCAATTTTAAAATAAATAAGCTGGGGTCGTTACAATATTACATGATAAAATGTATGCCAGTATTTTAAATTTAAGATTGAAAAATCGATTAAATCATGTGACAAACATATGCATCCATTGCAGAAAAATCCCCTTGTACTAAATGTGACCGGTTTCTGCAACAAGACATTACTTAGTGAAATGCTTCTGTCACATTGTGACTTATGAAGACACATTTGGATATAGAAAGTTATTGACTCTCTCAAACTTGTCAAACCACACACACTAGAGCAGAACATGCACTAGCTCATTCACAGACACACTCTCTTTTCCTAGCTGTTTGACCCACCCTGCATCCCACAGAGAAGAAGATGGAGTTGGTAATCTACATACTCCTCCTGGTGTTAACCCTTACCATCTTCAAAGCTCTGTTTTCAAAACAGAGCAAGACACCATCATCATCACCACACAAAAAGCTTCCACCAGGACCTTCCCCTCTTCCCTTGCATTGGGCAAAAAACCCCACCAATCATTGGCCCAGATTCACGGCCCAATCATTAGCCTCAGGATCGCACAAGTAACCACCATAGTTGTTTCCTCTGCCGAAATGGCCAAAGAGGTTCTCCTCACCCACGACCAATCCCTCTCAAACAGAGCCATTCCACAAGTTGTACAAGTACACAATCACCATCAACACAGCATCACCTTCTTACCCATTTCATCTCTCTGGAGACACCTCAGAAAACTAATCAATAGCCACTTACTCTCCAACACCACCCTCGACTCTAGCCAAAACCTAAGGCGCAGGAAACTTCAACATCTCATTGATGATGTCAACCAAAGTAGTCTTGTCGGTGAAGTGGTGGATATTGGAAAATTGGTTTTTAAGAACTCCATTAACTTGCTATCCAACACCATATTCTCTGAGGATTTTGTTCACTCTGCATGTTCTGCTGGAGATTTCAAGGAGTTAATTGCGAAGATGATGGAAGAGAGTGGGAAGCCTAACTTGGCTGACTTCTTCCCGGTGCTTGGGATGTTTGACCTGCAGGGCATCAAGAGGCGTAACACTTTCTATTCTGGCAAGATTCTCGACATCTTTCGCCGTTTGATTCGTCAAAGGTTGAAGGTCAGAGAAAGCCAGGGGTTTGACTCAAACAATGACATGCTTAAGACCCTCCTCAACATCGCTCAAACCAATGACCAAGAAATGAATGAAACCCAAATCGAACATTTGAGCCTGGTATGTCTATCTACTTTGTATTCTCATTTCCCTTTTCTACCCTTCTATTAAAAATAGATGTTAATGGTTTTGATACAACTTCATCTGTCTAAAAAATAGTCGTTCAATTTTTATTATCTTGATTTCATTAGAAAAAATTATGAAACTATTAATATACCCTTGATGGAACTAGAAAATTTAAGAAGTAGAGGTGAAATAATATCTTTTTCATCATATGAAAATAAATTTTATTTTGAGAGGGTAAAATTAAAGCAGTATAATGTAAATAATAACCTAATATCATGCTAGTATTAACACATTTAAAAATGAAATGAGGATATTTGCCCACACAATATAATATTTGGGTCTGTATAATCTCATTTTTTTAACTTTAATCTCGACTACCATAATATTTATCTTAATGGTCAAAATGGAAAGAAATTAATTAATTGCATACTGAAAATGTAGAGGGATTATTGCTTTGAGACACACAAAATTGGCTAAGCAACTAGTCATATCTGAGTTGTCCTGTTTTTGTTCTATTTTTTAACATGCACTAAAATTACTGATACACAGTTGTACTGTTTTTGTTCTGTGTTTTAGCATACACTAAAATTAATAATATGATATTCGCATTAAAAGTGATTTTAATAAATAAATAAAAATCATTTTTGATTTATTATCTAAGCCAAGTATGTTGGGGTTTTGTTAGTGATTTATGATTAGATAATAACTTGATGATTGTGGTGGAGCACGCAGAATTTTTTGGCGGGAGCTGATACAATTACATCTACGCTGGAGTGGGCAATGGCAGAGTTGAAGGTGAAGGCAAAGCGAAACAAGAGTTGGAAGAAATCATTGGTAAAGGAAAACCAGTTGAGGAATCAGATATTGGAAGGCTTCCAAAGAGACATTCAGATTGCACCCTGCAGTGCCATTTTTACTCCCTCGGAAAGCGGTTGCAGATGTAGGAATTGAAGGGTACAGAATCCCAAAAGATCGCCAAGTGTGGGTCAACGTTTGGGCTATTGGTAGGAGCTCAAGTATTTGGAAAAATCCAAATTTGTTTTGCCCAGAGAGGTTCTTGAACGTACCATTTGGTGCTGGGTGTAGAATGTGTATGGGTTTGATGATTAACTTGATGTTGGGTTCGTTGATCAATTGTTTTAACTGGAGAGTTGAAGAGGTGTTAAAATGGATGACATGAACATGGAATCACCCGTGAGAGTTATTCCTGAGAAAGTAAGCAATTATTAATAAATAAGAACAAGGGTTGTGTTATTGTAAATAAATAAAAGTTAACGTATATAGTTGTTGTTGCATGTGTTCAGTTTGGACAAGATGACATTGTCCATGCTCACGTCACGTATATTATGTTTTAACGAAAGATTTGGACGCAATCAAATTATATGTTTTAAAATCGTTCAATCAATTGATTATTTGAAGTTTGAGGTTCTTTTCGCAGTCTTTGAGAACCATTATATGTTATTTCTTCAGATTCTACCTATCATGTATTTTTGTGAATAAAATTTTTATTTAACTTCTGATTTTACAAAGTTATGCGACAAGAAAAATCACTCTACGAAATAATTAAAATGAATTATCATATAGTAATTTGAAACTTTGAAATCTTTTGAATCTATACAACTAAGTGCCCGTTTGATTGATCCAACTAGGAGTGGGTTAATGGAAAAAAATATTAACTAAATGAAAATTTAATTTTATCAAACGATATGTATAATCAATATTAACTATTAGATTTTTTTATTTACTGATTAACAAATTGCCTATAGACATGATTTGATTGACTGGCTGCTAATTGAACAATTCATTAAATAAAATTGAATGTGTCATGATACATTCACTATTCTCTTAAACATTAATTCAATAATATTATTGAATTTAATGTTTTAATGATTGTTAGATCTAAGTCCCAATGAAAGACTATGAAGTCTGAACCTCTAAGATTTGTTAAAAACATTCATCAAGACTCTTAGATATGTGTTTCTCATAATATTCAACGAGTGTTACAGGAAAAGTATAAAATGCACATGTTGGAAGAAAAAAAGGGGAGTCCACTAAAACAAATTTGTCTTGAAAAGACAAGTCTGTTGCATTCATCAAAGCAACGATAAAGAAAAGTTTGAATGAAGCACCAAACCCTGAAGTATCACTTCTTCTTAAGGAATGTCTCTAAAAAGCAACTTTCCATTTCTATGAAAGAGTCAACGAGAGCTTTTGTGTCTCAACTCTGTGTCATTCACTAAAAAGGAAAAGAAACGAAAAGCTAAAAGATGATGCGTAGTAACCAAGGTAGATGCCTCGCACATCCCTAAAGGTTAGAAAAGCTGAAACAATGGGAGATCAAAAGCTTAAGGTCAACGTCTATAAGAGGTACTTGTTAGCTCGAAATGACTAAGCAAATAAGTCTCTTTTGGTATAGATTATCAAAGTGAACCATTTTTGTATAAACTCTAAAGCACACTAAACTCAGACTATGCAAAGGTGTACCTCTTCAACATAAAAAATGATCAATAGTTACATCCTCTTCAACAGTTGTTCAATGGCTATCTCAAAAGGATCTATAAATATGAAAAGCTTTCAAACCTTGAAGAGATTCGACACATGAATATTTACTTATCGTTTTCACACACAAGAATAAAATTCTTAAGTGTCTGCTTGTAAAAAGTTCTAAGTTCTTGTACCTCAAGCACAAGTCTGTCTTGTTCTACTTTTAGGAGACCTTGACTTGTTGCTTATCATAACTTAGTGTACCTTGCTTCATTATTCAATATCTTTGTAAACTAAGTTATCTTTGTAACACAAACTATCTTTTTACCACTCATACTATGTTGTAACTAGTCTGGTGTGTTCACCAGCCCATAGACTAAGTGGGAACCACTTTGTGACCTAAAGAGGTTTTTAAAAGAATACTTTGGTTGTTAAGCTAGGAGTGACTTGTTGAAAGAATATTTGGGTTTAAGCCAGAAGTGACTGGAGTCAATAATACTTATGACACTGGCCATGTTATTGTAAAAGTGTTTTTACAATAGTGAAAATCCTTCAAGTCTGGAAGTACTAAATGTAGCTTCTGCTTTAAAAGTGAACCAGTATAAATATGTTGTGTTATCTTCTCTTTACTCTTATCTTCTTAATGTCTGTTCGAACTAGAGTCTAAATCATTTAATAAGACTTGTTCCTTTAAAAGTCTACACGAAAAAGAGTTAAGACTTATTTAACCACACATTCTAAGTCTGACTCTTAACCATCAATAATCATCATCAAAAGTCAAAACAATAATATGTTGTTTTTTATAATTATAAATATATTGTTTGTTTTGTCTTTTACATTATAAGTCTCGTCTTATAAAAACACCCCATTTTAAAAAAGTAATCATTCTTTTAATTTTTTAAAGTAATTTTATCTTTTTAAATTTATCATTATTTAAGATCAAATTTCACTATCCTATATTAATTTTATAAATGTACAAACTAAAAAAGATTAAATTCTTTCATTCTAACAGGTAAAATAGAATAAATAAATGAATACTTCTAATCTTTTCGCAAAGACTTATACAATGAAATACCATTTTTAAGGGTTTATTATATGAAATGGAAGAGATAACATTTTATCAAAAAACTATTTACATTTATTTAATTATATTATATTAAATATATAAAATGTTACAGAAAAAGAACAAAAAATGTAACAATTGATTTATTTTCCAACAAGATGATGTTATCCTTAGAATCTTTGATGCTTAAAAGAGCTTAAGTTAACAAAACTGATTTTTTTTATCATACAACAATATAGAGATATGTTTAAATAGTGAACAAGTGAAAATTAAGCCTTAGTTTGATAATCAATTGTGAAAATAAAATTGTATAAGAGAGTCATCTACATAATTAATATTGACCATACACATTGTTTGAGATTAATCAATTTTTATTTGATCAACAGATTAAAAAATAACCTTTGATTATGGTTTTGCTTTTGCAAGCCAACCTTTTATCCCTTGGGTGTACTTAGGTGGGTTAAGATTTCTTTTGTTTTTAGATTCGATTGAGTGGTGTCAGCTAGCAAGTCATAGCTTATTGTTTGATTTCTTTAGGTCGTGTTCACACACACCACACTATGCCTTTGAGCTTGTACTTTCACGTTTTTACCTTCCTTGTTGGGCTTTCTTACACCAATAATGCTATTTTAAAAACTAATTATAACTATGGGGTTGTTTTTGAACAATTTACGCATAGGGTTATTTTTGTGAGTCGCAAGGGAATAGAATGACATTAATATCATCTTAAGTCAAGATGACACGCCAGGATGACATGTAACCTGTTGTCTTAGGTCAACATGACATCCCCCGGGTTGATACATGATTTTGTCATAGTCACCCAGGATGACACAACCTTTTTTTCTTCTAACTAATTATTAAATTCAATAACTAATTTTTTAGTTAGGAAAAAAATTAGTGTAGTGTGTTAAATTTCATAATTAGTTAGAAAAAATTAACGTAGTATGTTGAATTTAATAATTACTTTAAAAAATTAGTAGTGTATTGAATTTAACAAGTAGTTAGAAAAAAATTAATGTAGTGTGTTGAATTAGTGATGTGTTGAATTTAATAGTTAGTTAGAAAAAAATTAGTGTAGTTGTTGAATTTAATAATTAGTTTAAAAATAGTGTAGTGTGTTGAATTAATAACTAGTTAAAAATATTAGTACATTATGTTGAATTTAATAATTAGCTAAAAGACTAGTATAATATGTTGAATTTAATAATTAGTTAGGAAAAAAAAAAGCAGTAGGGATGTGTTATCTTAAGTGACTACGACACAACTACATGTTAGCTTGAGGGTGTCATATTACCCTAAATCGATATTAATGTCGTCCTACTCCTCGGCAATTCCCAAAAACAACCCCATAGTTATAATTAGTTTTTAAAATAGCATTATTGGTTAAGAAAAGACTTCTTGTAACATGTTAGAAAAAAAACATAAGATTGCAAGGAAATGCAAAATTTTTGCAACTTTAAACTTTTTAAGACAAAATTAAAACAAATATAACCTATGGAACAAGATTGCCACAATCTCATCTCAGTTAAAAAGAGATTGGTTAGAAGGAAAATCATTAATGATCCAATTTGTCCTATTTATAACTGGACTTTACCAGTTTGGTTTGGTGCCAATATTCAATGTCAACCTCACAAAGAGCTAAATTGAATTGTTCTCTAATAGGAAGCAAGGTTTCAGTTTTTTAGTGTCTAAGTTTCTATTCACAATATGGCATATATGGAAAGCTAGAAATAATTACATTTTCAGGAATGAAAAGCCAAATCCATTACAAGTTACAAATATCATTCAGCATGCAGTTAATGAATTCTTCTCAGATAATTTGACAATGCATGTACAGGAAGGGAATGGCAAAACAACAGTTCATAATGATAATGCCATTCGGCTTTGTGTGTCTCTCGTGCGAAGTAAACCCTGTTTTCCATTTTTGGGCCGTGTCTCTGTTTTTTCATGAGCTTAGTGGCTGTTTCTCTGTTCTGGGCCTTAGGCCCTTGTATTGTCCAAAAAAAGGTCATTTTAACTGGATATATTTGTGCGAGTGGGCCTTTCTCGGTCCATATTTGTAAACAAAAAAAAGCTGGATATATTTGTATCAATTCAAAAAAAACTGGATATATTTTTAGAAAAATACATTATTTGGTTTTGAGACCATTATAGGCAAAAAAAAATAATTTGTATTCTCTATATTGGAACCTAAAATTATAGATTTTGCAGTAACTGACAATTAATCTACTTGTTTTTTACTTATAATTGTAATTGTTTTTTAAATTATCCAAAACACTTATTAAAATTGTGAACATGCTTATTTTTTTAGAGGGGTTAATTGATATAATTCAGTGACTAGTTAGCACTTAACAAAAGTTTAGAATTAAAAATAAATTTATTATAATTTAACAAATCATTATCATTTTAAAAATATTTCCTTTTAAAGTTCTGTTTAAGTCTAGATAAAATGTCAGAGTTATCATGAACTCAATTCTTGATTCAATCTCATACAAAGAAAAACTCAATCAGAATTTTACAAATCCTCATGTTAAACCAAACATGGATGATTTTTCATGTTTCCATTCACAAATTTCTTTCATCCACAAATAGTAAATATGAGCAATCATGCATTTATAAGACTTGGGCAATATGAATTCAATGCAGCCACCAACAATATGAAGGAATTATTATGTTTTTGGGTTTGGATTGAGGGAAGAAGCTACAAATTTTCCAGTCAAACACAAAGGGATAAATGTTACAAGAGAGAAATCATAATATTTTATGTTCATATACCAGAAACTTAAAACTATTTAGTGGAGCAAATAAAAATTTCCATAAAACAGTATAGGTAATAAATAAAGATACAAGGGCAAATTACATTATGAATGTCGTGTACTTAACACCAACATTTAAGTGAAAACAAAAAGTTCTACACCCTGCATTTTCACTGTCTAATCCAGTATCTCGTATTCAAGAAAAGAGAAATTGCATAATAATAACACAGAAAGTTACCAAATGATATTGTTGATTATGACAAACATAAAACTGATACTTTATATTATGGTTGGGACAATTCGAAGTGGTTTAGCTTTCTGTAAGGTCATGCCAAATACTTCATCCATGTCAATATTTTCCGACTTGAAACCATCTTCATGTTTCCAATCAAACGAGTTTATCAATGTAGCTAACATCAGTAGCAACATCCTCATAGCCAACAAGGTGGCGGGGCATATTCTTCGTCCAGCACCAAACGGTGTTAGCTCAAAATGCTGCCCTTTGACATCAACCTTAGAGTCTAGAAACCTCTCTGGTGAGAATGAATCTGGGTTATCCCATATGGTTGAGTCCTTGCCAATCTTCCAAACATTGATTAGCACATGTGCATCTTTTGGAATGGTGTAGCCTCCAATGTTGACATCTCTTTCAGCTTTTCGTGGCAGAAGAAATGGTACTGGCGGGTGCAACCGAAAGGTTTCTTTTATTATTGCTTGTAAGTATGCAAGTTTGGATATGTCTGTCTCTTCAATTAGTTTGCCTTTGCCAATCATTTGCTCAAGCTCTTTTTTTGCTTTTGACATCACATTTGGGTTACCAAGTAGCTCGGTCATGGCCCATTCTAAAGTTGATGTGGTTGTGTCAGTTCCAGCAACAAACAATTCCTAGTAAATGAAAAAAACTCATTGTTGAGATGGTTGTAAAAGTTAAAACTGGTTTATAAATCAGTATCTTCACTGGTTTGGTTCAGTATACGAAAATTGGTTTTTTCTATCATGAAAGAGAGAGAGGTGATAATTACCAAAAACAAATGTTGAATGAGTGTTTTGTCCATGAAAGTGTTTTCTTGAGCAATGTCGAGTAGCGAGGACAACATGTCGTTGCTAGGATCAGCACCAGTTGTGGCCCTTAGCACCATTCGTTGGTGAATCAAACGACCAAATATGGTTAACAATTTATCGTGGTTCCTTGTTGATTGCTCGTGTATTCTCTGCGGATCAAACACCTTCAACAAAGGAAAATAATCAGCCAAATTTGGTGTTCCATTAAGTTTCGTTATGTTTGTCACCACATCCTTAAACTCACACGTGGTGCTAGTTGAGTGAACCATATCCATGGAGAAAATAGTGTTGGACAACAAATTTATGGTAGTTTTGAAAACTGTTGTGCCAATATCCACCGCTTCACCAATCTGGATATCGTTGACAAGCTGCTGCACTATTTTGTGCCTAAGGTCTTTGCATGCATCAAGAGTTTTCTGGGCAAACAATTGATTGCTACAAATTTTCCTCAAGTCTCGCCAAAGAGGGGACACTGGCATGAAAGCTAAGCTATAGTGTTGGTGGTTGAGAACTTTGCCGGAATCAGGAACAGGTCGATTTGAGAAGAATTGGTCATGGGTTTGAAGCACTTGTTTGGCCATTTGTGCAGAGGAAATTACTATGGTGGTTACTTGGCCTAGCTTTAGTTTCATTATTGGGCCATGGGTTAGAGCAAGATTGGCCAAGGATTGGTGTGGTTTTTGGCCTAGTTCAAGTAGATTTCCAATTATGGGAAGAGGGGAAGGACCTGGTGGAAGGGTGTGGTGCTTTGGTTTGTGTCTAGAAATGAGGAATAAGAGAGAGGAAATCAGTATGAAGAAGAGCAATATGCCACTAACTGAGTCCATTGCTGGGTGGGTAGGGAGAGACAGAGGATGGGGCAATCAATTTATAAGGGTTTAAAACATCAAACAGTAATAAGAGTTTGATTTTTATGCTGAATATTGAGACCAACATAATTGTTGTGTAGTGTGAACATAAATTTAAAGTGTTGTTTTGAGTCTCAATCTTAATTTCTCACCTTATCCCTTCAAGCATAATTTACAAAGAGTATTATTAGAGGCAAAATTAAAAGGCTAACTTGACATGAGTGAGAAGGGGCCAAGTGGTTGGGCATCAAGAGATTGGAGAAGAAAGGGGAGAGGTACTATGTTTGGTAATTATAAGAAAAAATGAACGGATAAAATACCATACATATAAATGAGAATAAAACATTTTTATTTATTCAACATTTATTATGCTATTTTGATAATTTAACATTATTCTGTTATATTTTGTGGCGTTTCACATTTTTTTTAAAAGAATAAATTAAATATTTACAATCATTCTATTTTATTTTTAAAATTTAATAAACGTTAATATCTCGTCCCGTCTCATTCCTATATCAAACTACATGAGCTACATAAATTTTTATATTGTTTCAATGATATTTTATGAGACAATTTCACTTTGAAACTCACAATTTAATTTGAAGTTCTGATACGTCAAAATTAGTACCCTTGAGCCAAACCGGTTCGAGGCTAGTTTTTAGGTGAGTTTGGTTTAAAAAAAATGGCTCATTTTTAAAGCGAAGCTTTTTTTTACTCGGCCTACTGAACCCGGCTCTTAGGGCTAAACCCGTAGTAATTGGCTCGCAGGTTGGTGAATTAAAAAAAATAACTATAGAATGTATTTAAGTTAAGACTTTAAGCTAAATTTTATTAATGGATACTTTGAACTTTTATTTAGTATGACGTTTTTAATTTGTATCATATTAAAGTTGAACTATGAAATGTATTTAATTTTGTTTTATGGATTATAGATTATATGAATTATGGATTTAATTTACAATAGAGTATGTTATGTGTTTGTATTTTCATAATAATGAAATTATTATAAGATATAATATTTATATGAAATTTGGTATTGGAATGTGAGGGAAATAAAAAATATCTTTCTATTTTCTCTATTTTAAAAATATTTTTTGTCATTTTCCAAAATTTATTTGATTTTTAATTTTTTTAAAAGGCGGGTCAACCCGTGAGCGGGTTGAGTCAGGTTGAGAAAAGTGGCTCACTCTAAAAAACGAATCAGGTTGGGTTGAGTTATAAAACGTTTCAACCTGTAATGAGTTAATCCGTGTGGGCCGAGTTAGCCCGTTTTAACATTTGTGATGTACATTAAAATTAAACTAATATACTTTAACAATACAAATAAATGATTAGAAATAATTATAATGAAATGGTCAGATGAAACATCACTTTTACTATTAAGAAATTATGTAATTAGACCATTTAAGCTGATTCCCACTCTCACTCACAAAATACTATTCTCATTTCAATATTACATCTTCTAACATTTTTTCTTTATTTTAAAATTTTTGTTATCTTCATATTTTTTTTATTACGACATCTTCAAAAACGTATAACTTACTAAGTTTTCTTTTACAAACATACCTCTTATCATTAATTTTATGATGTAATAAATTTAAAGTTCTCCCAACTAGTAAATGAAAGGTTAAGAGAAAAAAGATACATAAAAGAGATTCGTCATGCCAACCAAAATATATATGAACTGGTTTGAGTCAGGGTCAATGATCCGGTATGGGACCAGCCACAAGAGTCAACTACAGAGAGTATTTGTACATCGGTATAGTTGGTAGCTGGTATTGTGATCCGATATCTCAGTGGGAGACACCGGCCTTGGAGTCTTGGAGATCCTATGTACCTAGCTTTCGTGTTGACAGAGGGAGAAGGCGAAATGTGGTGTCACCTGCGAAGATTCTTCGACGTTCAAGTTAGTAAACAAGGGCAAGGATTCAAAATCTGAGAACTTGAGCGATGAAACAATGTATAGTGAATCGGGACAATCCAACCTTTCTAAGTATGAGAATCGACTATTTATAGGTTAGCATGAAGAATGAGGTGGGACCTGAGAACAAATAGTACACAGTACAGTTAGGGATGGAAAAATGGGCCAGGCCCGTCACCAAACCCGCCAAATTTGGCGGGGCAGACACTAATTTTAAGCCCGTTATCCCACCGTAGCCCGGCCCGCCTAGCCCGCCAGCCCGACGAGCCAATGAGTAAACGAGGCGGGCCAGCTCGTCGGGCCCCCACCTATTATATATATATATATATTTTTAAAAAATAAAATTATAAAAAAATATCGTGACTTGTTGTTGTTCCGTGCGTGATCTGTTGCTGCTGCTCCGTGTGTGACTTGGTCTGCGTGGCTTCCTTCCACTTGTTGTTGCGTGGTGACTTGTGAGGTAAGGGTTAAAGTGCTGTTGCATATCATAATGCATTAGCTTAGCATTAATATTATTATATAATAGTATAATTATTCATTGCAACAACGTGAATGATTATTCCATGCTTGCATTTTGAATCATGATGTGGGGTATATTAATTTATGTTATATTTATGTAAAATATTTTTATGGTGTATATAGACTTACAAACATAGTAGTGGAATGACTCATTTTTTAATTTTTTTAGTAAATAGATTCAAATTCTAACAAGGTACTAAATTAAATTTTTGAAAAAAAAAATAATTTCCCAACATTGGCGGGCCAGCCTGCGGGCCCGCTATTAAACGGGGCGGGCCAGGATTTCTAGCCCGTTTAACTTGGCGGGCTGAGCTAGCCCAGCCCGTTTATTGGCGGGGCGGGCCAGGGCCTGGCGGGTCAGCCCGTTTTTCCATCCCTAAGTACAGTATACGATTCTGACACACGACGCGAGAGGAGCCGCGTAAAACATCCAAACCTTAATTTAATAATAATAATAAATAAATAAAATATGGGATTTTTTTAAAAATATTCACACCCATCCTAGGATGTCCTTATATGACTCAATGGATCCCTCATAACATATCCTAGAGTTTGAGGCTCCAAAATGGCCCAAAGAAAATTTTTCAGCACGTCGGCTCCCTGCGCACCACTCGATAATTTGAGTCAAATTGGAGTTACACAACTCCAATCAATATGAATCCAGTTTGTAAAGATTCGTAACTCAAATACCTATAATTGTTATGAAGAATTTGAGGGCCAATTATACCCCGAAGATTGCTTAATTTGTTAATTTATGAAATCAGCCCTGCTAAAATTTTTAGCCTGAATACCCTTTAGTATTTTGGGCATAACTTGGGCTACCAAACTCCGATTAACGCAAATTGGGTATCAAAACGACGGAGATGAAATTTTATACAACTTTCATGAAGAAAGCAAAAACTGAATCAGCACACTTGAGCGTGATTTTCCACGCTTAAGCGAGCTCATGCTTAAAGCCACGCTTGAGCGTGAATTTATAGCATTAGGTCTTAACTCTCACGCTTGAGCGCGAATACTCACGCTTAAGCATGAATTGGGCAGAATCAGGCCCTAGTAAGCTCGCTTGAGCAAGAATTGAATGTAAATAAAAAAAAGAATCAAGGGCACGATCACGCGTGAGCGTGAGGCTCACGCTTGAGCGCGAAACCAGTCACGCTTGAGCGGCTCCCATTCAAGCTTGAGCATGATAATTTTATAACGTGGTCACACTTGAGCGTGTTAAGCTCGCTTGGGCGAGCACATTCCAGTAGCTAACATTATGCCTCTCGCTTGAGCGAGACTCCCTTGCTTAAGCGAGATTATGGCCTCTAAAGTTCTCGCTTGAGCATAACCAGAGTTGCTTGAGCGAAAACTAACCAGTAAGCTTTCTTCCTAAAACCAACTTATCTCGTTTGAGCGAGTTATACAATAATGAACTGGGACCTCAGATCTGTTATACAAAAATGACATACCAAACTCTTAAACCAACTCCCAACTTACATAATTTGCCCGTTTCAAGTTCAATTACTATGAAACTTCATGGACACTATATTTTCACCATTCCGGAGCTATTGGCACTGTCCGTTCCCCAAAATTCGGACATATGACCAATTTATGCACAAAAATGCACTATGATCCAAATATGTAATTTACATGCATCGAATCCATCAATTTGCATTCAAATACATCAAAACCTATATGGACAACTCATAATTGATATAGGGAATCTATCGATCCCTTCCGATGACTCAAAAACTCATCGGTCTTAATTTCACTCTTTCAATTCCTAAATTTCCTTTGTATGCATATGCTTAATTTCAAATTATATGAAATCAACTCATATCTCATACCATATAATATGAACATATATCATATACATATTCAAGTTCAAATTTTAAGCTTCCAAATGAAGTTATCCATCATTCAAAACTTTAAATCCTTTATACATATTATAAAACATCATCTAGAGCCAGCTAAGGCACAATATACTACTATACATACTATGTACACATACATGTACATAATACTTCAATCTCCACTGAATGCCATCTCATATGCCTTCACTGCGTTCTATATCCATTGAAAAAAAAACAATCATAAATAGGGGTGAACATACTACATGTTAAATGACAATTATTGAATCGGATCAAGTGTCCAATTCATAACCACATATAAATCATAATCATATCACATAATCTCATTACATTTCATTCATTCACAATGATCATATAATCATGTTGTTCACAACAACATACATCATGCAATCACATGCTCAATCAAATGGATCAATTATTAAGTTTTAATTTTATGTTGCAACACTGGCTCTCAGCCATAACTCAGCTCTCAACTGATCCGGCCATTTTACTGGTACCAAACCGTTTGTCCTTTCACGTGACACAATCACTCCCAACGATAATGGTAGTGTCACGGGCTAAACCCCGAGCCCCGCTCAAGAGGTTTGCCTTGAGTCCCACCCAAGGTCTTTTTGTGGAATCCTTGAAACCACATCATATTTCATGTTTATTCATCATATAAGCATCCCATGCTTTATCAAATGCATCTCATGCATTCATATCATGAAAACTTCATGAATATCATTCATATAGCATCTTATGCCATTCAAATCACAAGTTCTTTTCATGAATATCATTCATATCATCATCATTAATCATATATTATCATCATATTTCCTACTGCATCTCATGCATAGGTATCATCATAAATTCACACATGTAAATCATGTCTCATGCCAATTCAATTTCTCAATAACATTCACATATGAACGGAAAATACTATAACACAAGTATATAACACATCACATATTCAGGATTTCTCACTAATCACAACAATACTGTCCCGAATCCGTTTATAAACTATGCATTTAAAATGTAAACGCTCCCCCTACCTGGAAGAAATTCCAGAAGCTCCTCGAGCTATTAAATACAATCAGCTCGTTATTCACAAGCTCTGAATCAAACTCTTAGTTCTGAAATCTTCCACAGCTACCTAATTTATTGAAACAACCATTGTTAAGCTTTAATCCTCTAAAATTAGCAATTAAGAAGCCACTTAATTTCATTTTTTCATAAGGAGCTCAAGGTTCTTGAAAAACCTAAGCTCTTTACATATCAACGGTTTCCAACTTCTTTAAAACTCATGAAATTGAAAGAATTAAAGGATTAAACCATATCTCAACACAAGATTTCATCTTCTTACCTTGAATTGGAAAATTCAAATTCTCTTTCCCTTTTATCCAAACTGTCCACGTGAGAAGGTAAGATGAAAGAGATGAATTTTCACTTTAATTGATGATTTCCAATAGAAATTAGAAAAGAAAAAGATTAGAGATGATAATTTTGGATAAGAAGAGGAAGAAGATGGAGAAAAGATGTCTTTCTCTCTATCTCTCGAAAGTTTTAGAAGAAAAGAAGAGAAATTCAGCTTTTAAAACATTTAGGGACGCATCCGTCATTACGACAACTGTTAGGGACGTATCCGTCATTTTTGTAATTGTTTAAATTAATTCCCCATTTGCCTTTAAATCCCTCTTTAAACCTCGTTTTAATAGTAAATCCTATTTTTAGGATGTTACACCGCGTCTCCTACGAACGCCCCCTGATTGTTGTACCTTGTACCTTCTATCGGATGATGTGGATGTTTTCCGGTGTGTAAGGTGTTAACCTGGACATACTGGTATAGGAAGAGCGCCTAATACAGGGTTCTCATTTTGAAGGTATACCTGCAGCTCCAGTAGCATGAACGAGGGCGGACGAAATTACACCTTGTCCAGGTACCGGTATCGAGACCGGATCAATATATATATATATATATATATATATATATATATATATATATATATATATATATATATGGTATGATTGTTAATTTATACTACATCACCCTTAAATTATTTTCTGAAAATATTTTCTATTTTTATTTATAAAATATCATCATTGTTTCAATTATAAAATAATAAAATATTATTTGTAGTGTTTTTTGCACAAACTTTAAAATTAAAAAAATAATATGGTTATTTTGTAATTAAAATTAAGATTTTTTATAAAAATAAAAACAAAAATATTTAAACGGGCTTTTAAGTTTTAACTGTTATATTTTTAAAAAAATGAACAAAATTGGTCAATGTATCGAATTTTATTTTGTTAAGCTTTGCGTTAGAAACCAGAAATTAAATTCAATCGCTACCGAAGAAACTCAATTCAATAATCACCACGTATCGCAAAGAGAAGTTCAATAAACAGAAAATAACTTAGTTGAGTTAAATAAGTTTATACTGAATCAGTTTGTTTAACCTTATTTTTAAGTGTTTTTTAAAAAGTATTTCTTTTTATAAGTACCATTTTAATAAGTAGATCAAAGTTGTTTTTTAAAATAAGCTGAAATTCATTTATTTTCAGTTTCTACTTATTTTTAAAACTTTAAATAAACACATCAAAATTTAAAATAACTACTTTTTTAATTAAAAAAATATTTCTCTTCTAAAATAAGTTTAAACAAACGAGCTCATTATCTAAGTCAATATTAATATAAATATTATACTCAAAAATTAACACGTCTAATTTTATTCACACCCAGAACAGTGAGAACTAAAAGCTAATTAAAAAATTAATTTATTTTTATTTAACAATTGGCTAAATGTACAACATGTGACATTTCTAAAATGAATTTATATTATCGGTTCTGCACTTAAAATGAAAAAATGTAATAGTAGGGTTAATTTTTTCAATAGGATCTAAATTAAAAAAAATAAATAAATGAACAGACTAAAGTAAGATATCGTTTGGCCTAGTTCATTTTATTAAAAAAATATACTTTCAAATTGAAGGCACAAATAAAAACTTTTAAAATAAAGACAAATATTTTCGGATTAATTTATCAGATTTTCAAACAAAAATTTAATTTCAAAACTTATATATTATTTGTTCCCCCGAGTTAGGGGTGGTCTCCACAACCCCCTAAACCTCCTCACGTCATTTAGTGGTAGATTGATTTAGACTATAGCCTAATGGGCCATGACCCACTTTGTAACTTAAGTATAAAAATACCTGCTGTACGTATGTTGTAAACAAGTGACACATTATAGAGATTAATAAACCTAATTCATAGGAGGATTTTCTTAGGATTTTGTGCTCTAATCTAAACTTTGTGTGTAAACATTATTAAATAAGTAAATGAATTTAAAAGATATCTAAATGTAAGCTACATTAAAAATTTATTCCTCATAAAGTTATTGTATGAAAATCTACTTTTTAAATTTTATTTCTTAAAAGGGCAACTTTGTATTTTTGTAGACATTGGGAATCTTCAGTTTCTGAGACTGACTGAGACCGTGACCAACCTTGGTTGACAATTGCGACCACCATGGTATACGTATTCCTCGTGGGTTAGTTAAATCAATTTACCCAACAACCTAAAAAATTAACTTTTTTTTTATAATTCTATTTTCTTACCTAATCTAATTTTCTACTATATCAAAAATAAACCATATGGAAAAAAATTATAGGTAATATGATAGACATAAGTAAAATAAATAAATTAATTACATATTTAATTTTTGAAATGATAATAGGTTTTAGATATAAAA
This sequence comes from Clitoria ternatea, assembly GCA_037962975.1. NCBI lineage: Eukaryota > Viridiplantae > Streptophyta > Magnoliopsida > Fabales > Fabaceae > Clitoria > Clitoria ternatea. Next base: position 69,627,008 of record CM075676.1, read on the forward strand.
AAATTGCCTAAAACAATAATAATAGCTAGAACTCCTTTTGTTGTTGCTTGGTAGTAATACGTTTGAGGCATAATTTTTTTTTTGCAAAATCTATTTTCTTTTTAAAAGTTAAATGTGGAATTAATTTATTTTTTAAAATCGTGGTCTCATGTGCCAAATGTATCAATTGGCAGGTAAAAGGGGTCATGGTCTCTCTTCAACTTTATTTTGAAAAAGCATGACAATTTTTAAATGAAGATATATCTAGCTCATTTGTTAGAGTTAAAAAAATTGAGAGTGTAACTGTGTCATTTTTATCATGATGAAAAATAAATAATTTCATAAATCATCTTGAACATTATAATTATATTAATGGTTACCATAAGTAAAAAAATAAACATATATCAACACTATTGAGTTTACTAATTTTTATGATAACTATTAACATCCTCCGATAAAAAAAACATTCATTTTTATTATGAATATCATTAAAACTAAGTTTTTCAAAAAAAAAGGTGGATTTTTAAAAACAATATATTGTATACATAAGATGAACATTCTTATTTAGCTACAGATGAATTCAACAACTTCAAAGAATAATTTTTTTTAGTGACATTATTTCAAAAAGAGTATTATTATATGATTAACTTACTTTAAATTTATCTAATTTTTCTCTTAAATATTGTCTTATCGATACTTTATATTTTATAATATTTTTATTAATTTAGTAAGAAATTTATATTTGACTCCATCTTTATAATCAATATATATATATATATATTTTGTTCCTTAACTTCAACATATTTTAGTATATAACATTATAAATATAAAGTGTGTGGAGTATGTTTCCCACCATAATTTTATGTTTCTCTCCTATCTTCAGTATTCTCAATAATAATAATAAAATATTTATATATTTGCCCCTTTAACTCAAGTTCATAGTCTCGTTTTGAATATATTTTTATCGTATTATTTCATATTTTTTAATTGTATCGTCCCATAATATAATAAAATTTATCTTGTTTTTTAGTTTTATATTACTATTGTTATATCTGTTGTTGGTGCTGCTACTAGTAGTAAAATTAATAGTGGTAATAGTAATAATAACAACTTAGTACTTTCATAAGTTATTTTTTATTATTAAAATAGGTTAACTTTAACAAGTTTAGTAATTAAATTTATAGTAAAAATTGTCATCTAAAAACTACTTAATATATAAACTCTTATTTAAATTACGTATTGAAACATACCCGTATTCACTACAGTTAATATAATAAGTCCAGTAAAAAATATATAAGAGTATTATAATTAATATGTAATTTATATAATGATAGTATAATTGAAGTATTGTTTTAGGAGGCGTTTGGTGGGATGCTTCAACATAGAAAAGTTCTGTTGATGTATAGTAACTTTTTGATCATACGGGTTAACGGAATTTTAATTATCTCAAACGACGTGAAAAATTAATATCAACCTTTAAATTTTTCGCTCTAACTCAACTATGTTTCCCCAACTACAAACCAAACATCCTCTTATTCTTTAGACATGTTCACGAACGATGCCTTGGCTTTGACTATTGGCCGGAAGATATTCTTAATTTTATAAATAAATAAATATTTGAATCAAAATCCAATACTTCATTAGACAAAATCATAATTTATGTGCAACAAAATAAAAGCAATAAACTAATTTTTTCATACGATTTTTTAAAAAAAAATTCATTAAACAACGTTAATTTTCTCAAATTTTCGTTAAACCGGATAAAGTATTATTTTCTCAGAGTCTTTTCCTACTCATTATTAAATTTTCTACATGAATAAGAACATTTTCAAAACTCTCCTGTCATGAATTTTAGTCAATAAATACATTTTCAAAACGTTAATTTTCTAGTCATTATTCCACCTCATGCTGTGACATATGATGGCACTCTTGTGCCCACTTCGCAATCGTATAGCGTCACAATTCTTGGGTTATCCTGTAGAAATCGGAGATATTACTAATAAAAAAAATATTATTTGATGTAAAAAATTAATATTAATTATTAAATTTTTATGAAAAAAAATACTTAGATGAAGCATTGTTATGATTTCTAAAATAATGTATATTGTTTTAGCTTATAATAAAAACCTAAATCCTAATTGAATACTTTAAGTTAAACTAGACACATCCCACCATTAGTATTAGAAGTTTGACATAGTCTACCTCATAATATTTTACATGGTTTAAATACATCTTGAGCCACTCCAATCATTGTCAATTGATTTTGCGATGGAACCTTTAACATGGTATCAGAGGTAGAACATTTTTTTCGGTTCTTATGGACCAATAGTTGTTCTTTCGTTGTGGGTCAAAAGTTACTATTTGCCTGGTTCGGCAGGTTTCGTTGGAGGGAGGCGTGTTGAAAGACTCACATCGTCTGGCTCATAATATTTCACAAAATAATTCTCTAAACTTAAATATTTAAACTTGCTAATAATTTCACTTTAAACGATAGAAGTAATTTTCCTTTTATAAATAAATAATTTTTATCTTATTTTATAAATAAATAATTTTTATCTTATAAAAAATATTAACTTTTAAAGTAAATAAAAAATACGCCATTGACAAAAGCCCGCAACCCAACCTGTACAGAATTATATTTGAGTTTTTTTTTTGGTAAAAATATTTGAGTTTCAAAAACAACACCAAAACCAATCCCAACCGTTGGTTTTATTTTATGATCCATTTCCACGTTGTAGCATTAGATGAACCATATTCAACTAACTGGGCCTTGTGTAAAGTTTGGAAAGGGCCCTATGCTTTATTTTCAAAAACTATCACATTCCTTCTCCTCCAAACCACAAATGAGCCCAAACTCAAACCACATTCCCGAGGATACCCCTTCCCCTTCAGCTCCTAAATCCATTCCCTACCCTTGTGAAGATCTTCTTAGTAAGGGTATGCAACATATCTTGAATCTGAAAAGGGTGAGAGAAGACTATGAGGATTCTTTCATTACAAAAAAGAGACTCCTTCAACTCACTGATTCTGAATTCCAAATCCTGCACCTAAACCAATATGGCTCTAACATCACTACACTTTCTTCTGAGGCCGAGGAGGCGGGCCAAAACATGCCCCCAAAGCAGCCATGAATCTTCTCAGCTGGAACTGTCGGGGGATAGGAACCCTGCGACAGTTAGGGAGCTTAAGGCTCTCAAAAAGAAGTACAAGCTTGCTCTGCTCTTTGCCATGGAAACTAAGGCCCAGGCTAATCGGGTGGAAGATGTTAAAAGAAAGCTAGGTTTTAATTTTTGTTTTGTTGTAAATGCAAATGGTCTCTCTGGAGGCTTAGCCCTTATGTGGGACTCTTCTGTAAACGTGGTGGTGGAGATGTCTACTCCTGACATCATACATGCTTCTATATCTTTTGTGGCTTCTAATATCCAAATTAAATGCTCTTTTGTGTACGCTCCGCCTACTTTTGTTGATCGTAAAATTTTTTGGCAATTTCTTGAACAAATTAAGGTCCCTAATGATATTGGTTGGTACTTATTGGGAGATTTTAATGAATGTTTGCATGATCATGATAAAATCAGTCACATTCCTCCCATTCCGAATAGAATGGCCTTGTTTAAAGATCTTATCAACAGCCTCAACCTTTTGGAGGTCCCCATTAAAGGATGCAGTTTTACTTGGGTAAGTAATCCTAAAAATGGAGTTGTTACTAAGAAAAAAATTGATAGAGCCTTCTTCAATGTCCAGTTTCTTAAGTTGTTCCCCCATTCCCTCTGTACAGCTCTCTCTGCTACTGCTTCTGACCACTCCCCATTATTACTGGACCTTGTTCCCAACAAATCCAGCAACTCTTATTTCAAGTTTGAAGCTTTCTGGATAGAGCACCAGGATTGCAAGAACATCATTCAAAATGGATGGAATAAAGCTGAGAAGAAGAATAACCCATGGGATCAGCTGTTGGAGCATTACAAGCAATGTTGCACTTCCTTACAGCAGTGGAATAAAGAGACTTTTAAAAATTCTGATTTGGAAATTGCTAGACTCCAACATAGGCTTGAACGTCTTATGAATGAAATAAATGGAAAGTATGATCTTAATCAAGTGGAGGAAATTAAAAATCAAATTGATCAAATCCATGAGAGGGAAGAAATTTATTAGGCTCAGAGATCAAGGATACATTGGCTGAAATGGGGAGATTCCAATACAAAATTTTTCCATGCTACAACAATGCAAAGAAGAGCAAGAAATAGGATCACGAGACTTCAAGATGAGAGTGGCAACTGGGTGAAAGGTCAGCAGGAGGTTCTGAAAATGGTTACTGGATATTTCCAACAATCTTATTTGGCTGAACCGGTTCACAACTTACATGATTGCCTCAAAGTTATTCCCAACTTAGTCACCAGCTCCATGAATGATGCTCTCATGGCCCTTGTTTCTGATCTTGAGATTGAGAGGGCAGCTAAAACCATTCCCCCCCTCAAAGCTCCTGGGCCAGATGGGCTAAATGGCCTTTTTTACCACAAAAATTGGGAGGTTGTGAAGAATGAAGTCTGTCAGGCTGTTAAACTTTTCTTTGAGTCAGGGTATATTCCTCAAGAAGCTAATTTGACTTTGATATCTCTTGTTCCTAAAGTTCCCAACCCTGATAAGGTGTCTCAGTTTAGGCCCATTAGTTGCTGTAATTTTGTCCCAAAACTTATCTCAAATTTTTTTTAACTTAGACTCAAATTGATCCTCCCTAATATTATTTCCCATAATCAGTTTGCTTTTGTTAAAGGAAGGCAAATTCAGGATTGTCTCTCTATTGGTCATGAAGTGTTCCATTCCCTAAAAAGTGATATTAATTTCTCTAAAAACCATATGGCTATCAAACTTGATATGAGTAAAGCCTATGATCGCCTGGGCTGGAATTTCCTTCATCAGGTTCTCTTATCTTTTGGGTTCAATGATAAGTGGGTTAACCTTATTATGTCTCTGGTCAAGTCTGTCACTTATTGTGTCAATCTGAATGGTTCTAGGAGTTCCCCGTTTTGTCCCCAAAGAGGATTGAGACAAGGGGATCCCCTGTCTCCCTATCTCTTTATCTTAAGGGCAGAGGCTTTATCCTATCTTCTATCTCGGTCAATGGAGGAAGGATTGCTATCAGGTATGTTACTTGTTCCTAAATGTCCCAATCTAACACATTTATTTTTTGCAGATGATGTCTTCATTCTCGCTAAAGCTACGGAGTTTGATACTTATGAAATATTGAGGGTGTTAAACTTGTACACTCAAGCTTCTGGTCAAAAAATAAATACTGCAAAATCAGGGGTTCAATTTGGCAAGAGAGTTCCTAGCTATATTCGGGAACACATCTTATCTATTCTTCATATCAAGCAATGGTCAGGGGAAGGAAGCTATTTCGGTCTGCCCACTGATTGGGGGAGATCAAAAAACAATACTCTAGCTTGGATAAAAAATAAAATCAGATCTAAAGTGGAAGGTTGGAAGGAGTCTCTGCTTAGCCAAGCCGGGAGAGAAGTTCTTATTAAAGCTGTCCTTCAGGATATACCAGCTTTTGCTATGTCCCTGATTCGTTTACCGAAAAAGTTAATCCAGTCCATTGATTTTATTATTTCTAACTTTTGGTGGTCTAACAGGAAAGATAAGAATGGTGTCCACTGGAAGAGCTGGAGTTCTCTCTCTCTTAGCAAACACTCAGGTGGCATGGGATTTAAGGAGATGTCCTGTTTAAACTCAGCTTATTTAGCAAAGCAGGCTTGGCGGGCGTTAAAAAATCCTAACGAGCTCTGGGTACAGATTCTGAAAGGGAAATATTTTCCGGATATGTCCTTTCTTCATCAGATCAAGAAGAGGAATAGCTCATGGATTTGGAATAGCTTGCTGCAGGGAATAGATATCATTCTGAGATTAGGACAATGGAATATTGGAAATGGCCAGCAAATATCGTTATTTAATCACAGATGGTTATGGGATGGGTCCAAATGCTATCCTAATCACAGGCTGGATCAGGGGATTGACAGTAAACTTGCAGCAGTCATTGATCAATTTTCCTATTCGTGGGATCTCTTAAAACTAAGACAGATGATCCCCCAACATTTGTGGCTTAAAGCCCTTCAAACTCCTATTAGTCTAAGTGGGGAAGAAGATTCTATAAGATGGTCATACTCTCCAAATGGAGAATACACCATTAGATCTGGGTATAAAGCTATTAAGAAAGAGGCAGAGGAGGCAATGTCTAGGCCTTCCTCTTCGGCAATTGTAAGTGTGGATTTCTGGAAGATTATATGGAAGTCTTTTGTGCCTAAAAAGATTCAAGTATTTATGTGGAAGTTATATCAGAATTTACTTCTAATTAAGTATAATTTGAAAAGAAGAAAGATTGTAAAGGATGACTTGTGTCTTATTTGTTTAGAGCAACAGGAAACTATTGAACATGCTTTTTTATTATGCCCTTGGACAACACCTATTTGGTTTGGGGCCAATCTCCAGTGCCATCCAAGAGATGAACAATTTTCTTCAATCAGTCAATGGATAGATAGTAAAACCAGCTTGTTCTCTAGTATTAGTTTGGATTGCAAAGAATTAACTGCTAAGTTATTTTTTACTCTTTGGGTTATTTGGAATGAAAGAAACAAAATGGTTTTCCAACAATCCAACATTGACCCTGAACAGGTTGTAGAGACAATTCAGCAAAGGTTTCAGGAATTTATCATTGCCAACCAGCCTAGTCAAGCTAGTTATTCTCATTTACCTCCTCGGCAGATTCATCCAAACTGGAGACCCCCTCTGCGTGGAAAAATTAAGATCAATTCTGATGCTTCATGGTGTAATCCTTCCCAAAGAGCATATGCAGGCATTATTACAAGAGACCACCGTGGGGACATAATTTTTGGCCATGACTCATCCTTTTGGGCCCCGAATGCGTTGCATGCAGAGGCCTTGGCTTTGAGGGAAGCCGTGATCCTTGCTCGTAATCTGGAATGGGATAATGTGATCTTTGAGTCGGATAATCTTAACCTCATCAAAGCCGTGAGGGGGTATTCTAAGTCGGGAGAAATCGAAACTGTGGTTAAGGATATTTCTAACCTGAAAAGCTCCTTCTCTTCCTGCGGGTTCACTTGGGCTACGAGGGATTCGAATTTTGCCGCTCACACTGTTGCTCGTCTTGCCCATTCGAATTCCCTTGAGAAACATTGGTGGTCCTCCCCGCCGTTGTGTCTTCGTAAAGCGTTGGTGATGGATAAAAGGAATATTCCCCCTGATACCCTTGGGGCTGAGTGACCTGCTGGTCTCCGTTTCGTCTTGTTCTTGTCTCCCTCATCTTCGTTGGTTTCCTTCTCCGTCTATGTTGTTTCTCCCTTTTGGTTCAACTCGCATAGGTTTCCTCTTCGTAGGTATATAACATTCTTAATTTTAAAATAAATTCCAGTAATTCAAATAAAATTTTGTAAATAATTTAAATTTTAAAACAGAATTTGAATTAAACAATTACAATATCAGTTTTACAAAAGCCGACCGACTCTTTTAAGTATACAATTAAATATTTCACTCGGTATTCACAGGAGCCGGCCAAGGCTTCTACCAAAAACAACTATGTACAACCCGAGTAGCTGAGTGACTTCTCATATCATCTCCGTGTCCTACATCCACTGAAAAATAACAACAGTAGGGGGTGAGCATAACCATATCAAATAACAGTTATTGAATCGGATTAAGAAGTCCAATTCATAACTATATATATATCACACAAAACCCATCATATATCATTTATTCCCATATCATCAAATAATCACATCATTATGTTATTTTCAATAGCATATATCAATGCATATGCATGCGGATCCGACTCTAATGATGGGATATTCACAACATAATATCTCAGCTCCCAGCTGATTCGGCCGTTTTACAGGTACCAAACCGCTCTACGCCCATAATGTAACACCGGTCACTCTTAGTGACAGCGGTAATACAACTCAGTGTTACGGGCTGACCTTGAGTCCAACTCAAAGGCGTCCGTGGAATCAAAAGAAACCACCACAGGGTCTATGCCTCATCATCAGACTGTCCTCCCATCTGGACCGGCATCACAGGCCCCCTGCAGTCCTGTGTGCGTCTGAATGCACATGTCATGCCAAATAATAATCATGCATCAACACACTACCTGATTTCAACTATCAGGCTACCACTCGGTATAATAACCAACATAGCATGCGATTATATATCATGAAAATTTCATGAATATAATTCATATCATCATCAATTTATGTCATCAACCGATCAAATCATCAATATAATCATCACATAAGCTTTCCATGAAAAATTCATGGAAACCATCTCATCATCGGTCACACATATATCCAATCATCACATCAATATCATTAATAAGAATGAAAGATGTGAAAACATAAAATATGTTATTCAATCGGGGTCTTAATAACAATTTATACACACAGCATACATACATCATAACAAAATCACCCCACATCCATTCATAAACTATCTATTTGAGATGTAACGCCCCCCCTACCTGGAAATAAAGAGTTCTTGCAGCTTTAAAAGCTATAACCAAGTCACTGCCCACTAATTTCGGCTGGAATTGCAATTCTGCACCAGTCCCAAGCTTTCTTCGTGAAGAGAAGAAATGGAGATTTAATTATCTTCGTTCGATGGTTTTCAGAGAATTGGAAAGAAAGGCTGATGATTTCACTTTCAAGAGTTCTTAAATTAATCCAACAATAGAAGTATTTATATATCTTCCATGCAGAATCAAAAGAGACGTGAATGAATTGAAGTATTCTGACACACGTCTCTTTAATGATAATGAAGGATTAAGATATTTAATGAAAAGGGAACAGAACATCAAAAAGGGTCCCATACTTAGGAAATATCTGAAAAGTGAAGCTGCTAGAAGGTAGAAGAACAGATTTACGTGGAAAGCATCCATAATTAAAATATTTATTAATTCCGACTCGGTTTCAGCATATTCCGACTCGGTTTCAGCAGCTGGGCATATCTTTCCGAGAGGATTTATCAGAGCCTCTTTCCGCTCAGAATTCCTTCATTCGGAGGAACTTCACTCGGAAAGGTTTCATCCCATGAAACACAGCTTTTCTTTCTCGGAAATAACCCACTCAGAAATGTCTTATTCAGAAATATATCAATCAGACATCTCACTCGGTTATACCTCTTTCCGAGTCAGAGTCTTACTCTTTCGTCATTCGGAAGTTTCTCAACTGAAGGATTACCGAAGTTCAAAGTCCATTTCCTTTCTCAGAAATCACTCCACTTGAAAGGATTACTCGGGGTCTAAAGCTATTTATGAAAATGAATCCGAGCACAATCTCTCGGAAACTATAAAGATTGTTCCGAGCACGAACTAAATGAATTTATCACTCAGATATTTATTCTCCTCGGAATTATTTACTCACAAACATACTCAATCGGAGTTCAAGTCTTTGTCCATAAGCACTCCTCCTGAAAAGACTCGCTCGGTGCCATCTCACTCGAAAGTGTCATACTCAGAGACACTTCACTCGGCAAACCATCCACCCAGATATACTCCACTCGGGAGTTTACTAATCAGAGATATCGGTCCGAGAAGTACTTCCACTTCTCTCGGAAACAACCCATTCGGAATCATTCCACTCGGAGATGTTTCCGTTTCACTCGGATTTGCCTCACTCAAACGTGTTTCAATCGGATAATATTTTTCTTAACTCCGAATGATTTCCTTAATAATGTTTCACTCGGAAACATCTTAACTTCACTTGGAATTAGTCTTCTGTCTTATTTCACTCGGAGTCAGATTCATTTCACTCGGAAAATTCTTGTCTTTGACATTTTTCACTCGGAATTTTATTCAAAAATTCTTCTTTAATCCTTTCTAAATTATTTTTCTAAAAATCATAAAAATTGGGATGTTACAGTTGGGGTACTCTGTCCGAGTTGGGCCTTTTGTTCTTGTCTTCTCAAGTTGGAATCAAGCAGGCCCCATTGTTATTGTTTGATCCTTTTCTCCAGCTTTGTGTATTAGTTCTGTTGGGTGTTGGGTCTCTGGCCCTGTCTCCTTTCTGTATCATTTTCTTTCATAAAAAAACAATTTATAATAAAATATTTATATATTTGCCCCTTTAACTCAAGTTCATAGTCTCGTCTTTGAATATATTTTTATCGTATTATTTCATATTTTTTAATTGTATCGTCCCATAATATAATAAAATTTATCTTGTTTTTTAGTTTTATATTACTATTGTTATATTTGATGTTGGTGCTGCTACTAGTAGTAATAGTAATAATAACAACTTATTACTTTCATAAGTTATTTTTTGTTATTAAAATAGGTTAATTTTAACAAGTTTAGTAATTAAATTTATAGTAAAGATTGTCATCTAAAAACTACTTAATATATAAACTCTTATTTAAATTATGTATTGAAACATACCCATATTCACTACAGTTAATATAATAAGTCCAGTAAAAATATATAAGAGTATTATAATTAATTTGTAATTTATATAATGATAGTATAATTGAAGTATTGTTGTAGGAGACGTTCGGTGGGATGCTTCAACAGAGAAAAGTTCCGTTGATGTATAGTAACTTTTTGATCTTAAGGGTCAACGGAATTTTAATTATCTCGAACGACGTAAAAAATTAATATAACTTTTAAATTTTTCACTTAAACTCAACTATGTTTCCCTAATTTCAAACCGAACATCCTCTTATTATTTAAACATGTTTACGAACGATGCCTTGGCTTTAACTATTGACCGGAAGATATTCATTTTATAAATAAATAAATATTTGAATCAAAATTCAATACTTCATTAGACAAAATCATAATTTATGTGCAACAAAATAAAACCAATAAACTAATTTTTTCATGCGATTTTTTTTTAAAAAATTCATTAAACAACGTTAATTTTCTCAAATTTTCGTTAAACCGAGTAAAGTATTATTTTCTCAGAGTCTTTTCCTACTCATTATTAAATTTTCTACATGAATAAGAACATTTTCAAAACTCTCCTGTCATGAATTTTAGTCAATAAATGCATTTTCAAAACGTTAATTTTCTAGTCATTATTCCACCTCATGCTGTGTGACATATGATGGCACTCTTATGCCCACTTCGCAATCGCAAGGGATAGCGTCACAATTCTTTGGTTATCCTGTAGAAATCGGAGATATAACTAATAAAAAAATATTATTTGGTGTAAAAAATTAATATTAATTATTAAATTTTTATGAAAAAAATACTTAGATGAAGCATTGTTATGATTTCTAAAATAATGTATATTTTTTTAGTTTATAATAAAAACCTAAATTCTAATTGAATACTTTAAGTTAAACCACCATTAGTATTGGAAGTCTGACATCGTGTGCCTCATAATATTTCACATGGTTTAAATACATCTTGGGCCACTCCATTCATTGTCAATTGGTTTTGCGATGGAATCTTTAACATGGTATCAGAGGCAGAACATTTTTTTCGGTTCTTATGGGTCAATAATTGCTCTTTCGTTGTGGGTCAAAAGTTACCATTTACCTGATCCGGCAGGCTTCGTTGGAGGGAGGCGTGTTGAAAGACTCACATCGCCTGGCTCATAAAAATAATTCTCTAAACTTAAATATTTAAACTTGCTAATAATTTTACTTTAAACGATAGAAGTAATTTTCCTTTTATAAAAAAATAATTTTTATCTTATTTTATAAATAAATAATTTTTATCTTATAATAAATATGAAATTTTAAAGTAAATAAAAAATACGCCATTGACAAAAGCCCGCAACCCAACCTGTATAGACTTATATTTGAGTTTTTTTTTGGTAAAAATATTTGAGTTTCAAAAACAACACCAAAACCAATCCCAACCGTTGGTTTTATTTTATGATCCATTTCCACGTTGTAGCATCAGATGAACCATATTCAACTAACTGGGCCTTGTGTAAAGTTTGGAAAGGGCCCAATGCTTTATTTTCAAAAACTATCACATTCCTTCTACTCCAAACCACATATGAGCCCAAACTCAAACACCAAAATGAAGCCATGAAACAATTTAAATGTTATGGTTCATAGACTTTATATATCTGTTCAATAAATGTTATATTTTTTTTGGCTAACTAAGATAGAAACTAGTTGGGTCTCACTAATCTATTACTTAAGTTTAAGGTATAAGCTGATAATTTATGATAGGTTATATTTATAGGTATATTCTAATTTATATAACGGTTCGAGTTAACTCGATAATTTATATAAAAGTCTGATTTAAGTTTATGTTAATGAAAATATAAATAAACGTAGTATTAAATAGATTAATAAGTCTATCCTATCTTAAACAAATCAAATTGTCACTAAAAATCTAACAACTCAAGTATAATATAAATTTAATTATCAATTTTTTACATTAAAGATTTTAACTAAAATTAATTTTATAAATTTTAAAAAATATCATACATGTTTATAAATTAAAATATATTACAAATTATATTTTTTATATAAAATTATATACAATACTTTTTAAAAAACACAAATTATTTTTTTTTAAAAACTAAAACATGATCTATTTAATTAAATAGACCTTTTAAATTGTCTTCAACTGATCTTTATATTAAATATACTTATAACAAACTAAATTTAAATATTACCTCTGATTTTAAATATAAACAAAAGTACCTAATTTCACACATATAAAAAATAATGAATGAGAGTAGTTATTTGTATTAATATTTTCACACTAATGACATTAAAAATATATACAATAAAGAGATGTTTGATAAATAAATATTTCATAATATTAAAAAGTATAATTATATTTATATTAAAAGATTAAACAAATTCTGTAAAATTTAATTATATTTAAAACCAGATAAACATCTCTCTAACTTATTTCCATATACGAGCCTCTTTCACCAAAACAAAAAAAAGAAAGTAAAATTGTGTATTTATATATTTATCTAGGGTGTTATTTTCAGAGCGTAAAAATGATTACTTGTTTGTTCATGCAATTGAAGGAGCATGACGATGGATTAACATTAACTTTGTTTTGAAGAAATCACAGAAAGCTGTGAATGAAAGAATGGCAGGGAGATACATCCCGCGACCCAAATCGCGAATCACTCTGTTCGCTCTCTCTCTCCTCGCTTTCTCTCTCTTCCTCTTCCTCTTCTCTCTCTCCCCCCTCCGCGCTCCCTCTCCTTCTCCCTCCGATCTCCGCCTCGCCACCGCCGAGACCTCATTCGTCACCTCCCTCGACCGCTTCCTCGCTCGCACCGGCAAACCCCCCTCCTCCGACTACGACACGGCGCCCGATTCTCCCGAAGGCGACCGGCAACTCAAGAATCTCGACGATGCCATCCATCACTCCGAAATGGATAAACTCCATTCCGATCCTTACTATCCCCTTTCTCTCCCCCTTAGGGTTTACGTCTACAACATGCCTCCAAAATTCACCCACGATTTGCTTTGGCTCTTCAAGCATACCTACAGAGACACCTCCAATCTCACCTCTAATGGAAGCCCCGTTCACCGCCTCATCGAACAGGTTTCCTTCACTCTCTCGTCGCTTGTTCTTCTTCTGTCGGTTCGTAATCTTTGAATTTTTTTTTTGTTGCTGTTGCTGTCGTTTGAAAATGCAGCACTCGATTGATTACTGGCTTTGGGCGGATCTCATTGCTCCCGAATCAGAAAGGCTTTTGAAGAGTGTCGTTAGGGTTCATCGACAGGAGGACGCTGATTTGTTCTACATTCCTTTCTTTACCACTATCAGCTTCTTCCTCATGGAAAAACAACAATGCAAGGCCCTTTATAGGGTGTGAGTGCTCTTCTATTCACTTGTTTGATTCTATTTCTTTTGCAATTATTTCTCCTGTGTGGACAATTATGCTCTGTTGTAGTGTTCTACCATGTTCTTAGTTGTTGTGGTTGTGGCTGTAGGAAGCTTTGAAGTGGATCACGGATCAACCTGCATGGAAGCGTTCTGGTGGAAGGGATCACATTCTTCCCGTGCATCATCCCTGGTCTTTTAAGTCTGTTCGGAGATACGTGAAGAATGCTATATGGCTGTTGCCTGATATGGATTCCACTGGGAACTGGTTATCTTCTAACTTGCCCACAAAATTTCCAATAAAGACTTTCCATTCTTACAATCCCACATATTAGAAAAACCGTTTGTGTATATAATGATGTTATTAATTGGGTATGGCTGCCAATGATGTTTTTCATCTTTCAGGTACAAGCCAGGACAGGTTTTTCTGGAGAAAGACCTCATTCTTCCTTATGTTTCCAATGTTGATTTATGTGATGCCAGATGTTTATCCCAAACGAATAAGAAGAGAAGCACGCTGCTTTTCTTTCGTGGCCGGCTCAAGAGAAATGCGGTAAGCATGTTGTGTGAATGAATGGTTAATTGATTGATTGATTGACAGGCGGAAGTTTTGAAAGATGTATGATGTCACCTGAAGTTGGGAATTATTATTTTTTTAATTAACTTTGATGTTCAATCTCTTGGAGTTGCAATTATTGTAAATGCTGAAGAATATCTGTTTAGTTGTGTATTTTTAGATTATGTTAATTTTGGATGTGTCCTTGAACCCTTTAAATGTAAAAGGAAGACCTGGTAATTTGAGGTAGAAGAATCATGGCTGCTAATGTGTGTTTATTGTTTGGTTATCTGTTCTTATTCTAGGCCAGGAGTCTCTTACATCATGCTTTGCTCTACTTGTGTATGTAGAATTACCTCAATGTTTTGACACATGCATGTATTTTATGTTGAGTTTGGTTGTCATTTTGTTTTTGTGTTCTGTTTCAGGGAGGAAAGATACGCTCAAAACTTGGAGCTGAATTAAGTGGGGCTGATGGCGTGGTTATAGTCGAGGGGACGGCTGGAGAAGGAGGGAAAGAAGCAGCTCAAATTGGCATGCGCAAGTAATATAAGTTCAGCACTTGAATCAGTGTATTCTGATTGCTCATTTTACTCTAATTTTTTGCTCACCTTGCACATCATCAGGTCTGTATTTTGCTTAAGCCCAGCTGGCGACACTCCATCCTCTGCTAGATTATTCGATGCTATAGTTAGTGGATGCATTCCAGTTATAGTAAGTGATGAGCTGGAGCTTCCTTTTGAAGGAATACTTGATTACAGGAAGGTGTGTATGCATTTATATCAAATAGTTTATTAAATTAAGAACATTATTGAAAATAAATGGTGTAATTGCAACAAGGAACATAAACGAGGAACAAATAACGAATAAGCAGGACATCATTATGTCATTGAATAACTATTTTATAATGACTCATTTTCTAAAATGGAGCAGATTTGTTTAGAAAAATATTTTTTTATTGAAGAGAGGTTTACTGAGGCTTAGGTAAAGGTATCCTCACAAGCATTTTAGAAAAAAGTGTGAAAGGGCAGCAGGAACCCAAAAACTTCTGCAGGGCTATCCAATCTCTCTGACTCTGTATTGGAGTTGATAATGCCCATGGGCATACAACTGGAGAGAAATAAAGAGTTATCCTTCCCCCAAGATTTAAGTGCAGGGAGACAAAGGTATACATGCATTCTATTTCTCAACCAAATAATCCAAAGAATAACAGAGACTGCTATCTCTTCAGTCTGTTGTAGAACTTGGCCTCCTTGTTATTACCAAACCCTTATATAAAACAAACCTCCTCTAAGGTATGGCACACCCAGCGACCAAAAATTGCATTGTCCAATCTGCTACATGGTTATCTTATCTAAAAGCTTTATGAATTGTTAATTTTTATTTTTCAGTGGGAAGTTGCTAATTGCTTTTTGCCATGCATGCAGATAGCATTGTTCGTTTCATCAAGTGATGCTCTTAAGCCTGGGTGGCTTTTGGAATATTTAAAAGGCATCAGACCTGCTCAAATCCAAGAAATGCAACAAAATCTTGCAAAGGTAGTCCTGATCATGTAGAATTTTACTTCATTTCTGCTTGCCCATCTTGTGTTGTTATTTGATCCTTCTGCTGTCAATCTTGCTAGAGCTTTTTACCATTGCATAACATCAAGCTGAATTTTTCCCCGCCCTGTATAAATGTTTATAGTGATAATTAACTTGGATATTTTTCATTTTCTAAAATTGACTTGTGTGCTGTCTTGTTTGCATGTTTCTTGTTTAATGTTTCCTTTTTTCTTTTCAGTACTCAAGGCACTTCCTGTATTCTAGTCCTGCTCGACCGTTGGGTCCTGAAGATTTGGTTTGGAAAATGGTTTGTTACTGTTTGTTTTGTGATTTAGATTTCTGCTCCTGGTATTCTTTGTAGATAGTTTGTTCACATAATGAACTTTGTAACTTTGTTTAGCTTTGGAAAATGAAATGCAAATTATGCAATTATTCTTTTTTTTTTAATGCACTGTTGATATATATATATATATTGTCTGTATATTGTGGTATGTTTATTTCTGTTGGTCATCAGCCATGTGATGAGGTGAAAAGATAGATCATTAAGAGAAAGGTGGTGATTGGAATATATTGAGGTTTCATATTGACAGGCCTAGCGGTGGTGTTCACTTTCATATACTTGTTACTTTAGAATAAGTTTTGGCTAACTGGTATTTAACTGAAGTATTAGCTTTGCATAAATGGTGTAACTAGAGCCTTTCATTATCTATATGTTATTAGGTAAGATTATGCAGTTATGTCACACTAGTCCTACACTAATGTAAAAGTATGACATAC
This sequence comes from Clitoria ternatea, assembly GCA_037962975.1. Classification (NCBI taxonomy): domain Eukaryota; kingdom Viridiplantae; phylum Streptophyta; class Magnoliopsida; order Fabales; family Fabaceae; genus Clitoria; species Clitoria ternatea. The sequence goes on from CM075676.1 coordinate 69,643,683, forward strand.
CATACTGCTAGTAAATTGGGCTTAAGCGTATGATTCTGTTTCTTTGCTTGCTAGTAAGCTTAAGCGAATGACATTATTTATTTGCACATGTCTGCATGCTTCCAACCGTTAGTTGGCCATGCCTGGCAGTTCTGCATTCGGTTTACTTGGACTGCTGCAGATTATGTCCAAGATTGGATAGTATTTCTAATGAACTCCTTATGTCTTACTGATGAGGTTACACTTTCTGGGGAGTTTACTATTATATGTAGATTTAATCTTTGTTGGAAAACATCAGAAATATCTGTTGAGGAGTCTTAGAAATTCGCATTTTAGTTCTATCACATGACTTTTGATTTTTATGATTCTCCTGACAATTCAACTATTCTGTTGTGGGTGTATTCTGGAGTCCCTTTCTGAAGAATGATGGTAGGCGTCTCCTTTAACTGGTTTCCTCATTGTTACAGATGGCTGGCAAGTTGGTGAACATCAAACTTCATATCAGAAGATCTCAACGTGTAGTGGAAGGGTCTAGAAGTCGGTGTACTTGTGAATGCAGGCCCTCCAACGTCACTAATACTGCTTCAATAGTTTCTTGAATCACTTCATTTACTTTATAAATTTAATATTTGCGATTCCCCTCATTTTTTTTTGCGTTTATGTCTGTCTGCTTCAAATTTTGTATTCTTTGGCGCAGGCTAGTTTGTTGTATTACTTAGATAGTACTTGACAGGATAAAAAAATAAATAATAAATATATATTATCCTCTGTACTCTGTAGTATGACCTGCCTTAGGTGGAGGGCGATGGCAATCAAAGAATTACCTCTTTAAGTTTATTATCTATAATGTATACCAATATATAAATGGGTTTTAAATGGAAAGTGGTTATCGTATTTTGTGATCATTTTGCCTTTTATATATTGTTAAATCTGATATTTTTTTCTTTCACTTTGAGCCTTCAAATATTACTAAAAAATAAGATGTTACTTTGAAGAGTAAATCGACATTTTAGTCCATCAATCATATGTCATCTTACACTTCAGTTTCCCAACATCATTTTAGTTCTTAAGCCAAATGGGATCTTATATTTTAGTCTTCCAACGTTAAAATAATGTAAATAGATCCCTGGCCAATGCGACCAATGCCTTTCTTGATGGAGTTACTTTTGGTTTGTGTCATGTTAAGTGATGCATGATTTTTACGTATGTTGTGAACGACCTCGTATTAACCTTTAGACTAAGGTGTCTTCATATAAATGAGAATGGAGAAAGGGTCCTATTTTAAGAAAACAATATCCATTATCACGAGTTGGCTGCCAATCAACAATTCGTTGCTAATCAACAATTGTTAAATCTTTATGAAATCTCTATTTCCCCATATTTTAATAGCTTTGTTAGTTTAATAAAAAATTAACTTTATTAGTTATAATTTTTGTGATCTTTTCTATATTATACTTATCATATTAACAAATCATAGATAGTTACTTTAAAAAAAAATCATAGAAAGTTCAAATACTAATGTTGTGTTTAGTTCATAAGTTTTTTTAGAAAAATAAAAAATTATTCTTAGAAAAATTTAAAAACTAGAAAAACTGTTTATTTATAAAATTTTTAAATTTTTTTATAGAAAAATAGAAAACTGATTTTCTATTTTTTAAGAAAATCAGAAAACTCTTTTAAAAGATTTTTTAAGAAAAGTAAAAAATAGAAAATAAGGTAACTGAATTACGATAAGGTAACTGAATTACAAGATAAAGACTGTTATAACCAAATGAGAATATGAAACAAACAGCTACTAATTCGAAAAGTTCTACTGCTACTATTTTGAAATATATTTAAATACAAACTCATTTGCTCTCATTTTAATATAACTTTAAATTTTTGTCATAATTTTTATGTGATGCATATACTATACAACATTGTCATAAATAATATATATAAGACATATCTCAATTAATTTGAATTAAAGAATGCTTGAAAATAATTTATAAAACTGAGTGAACTTAAACAACTTTTTTAGTTTTTTAGTTTTCCAACTTGAAAAACTGTCACATTATCTAAACTAGTTTTCAAAATTTTTCTAGCTATTATAGGAAATGAAAATTTTGAAAAACAAGCGGAAAACTTTTCCCAGAAAATTATAATAATTTTCTGTAACTAAACGCAGCTTAAATTTCCTGATATTTTGTTGAGAAGTTATTATGTGAAGAATTTAAATAACTCCAAGGAACTTAAGCAAGTCCCATTTTTACTACTTTAAATTGAGTTTATTTTTTAATTTTACAAAATACTTAATTTTTAATTATTATTTCGTTATTATCTTTCTCAACCAAATTGTGTTTATTTATGGTAAAAAAATTAAAAATAATTTTGTCAGATGTCTTCATGCATTTTAATTTTAAGTTTTTGTCTTATTACTTTTTTTTTTAATTTTTCATTTACATAGTTCCAAAATAGAAACAAAAATATGAATAAGTAAATAATCAAATTATAATTATAATTAAATGTATATAATATTTTTTTGACAAATAAAATTAAACTAATATTTTTTTAGAAAACTGAATATATATTTAAAAGGTCCATATTAATTAATGCTTAAACGATATCAAAGAGAGAGAGAGAGAGAGAGAGAGAGAGAGAGAGAGAGAGAGAGAGAGAGAGAGAGAGAGAGAGTGTGTTGAAGTTTGTTTTATCTTTTGTGACTTTATGTAATAACGTAACGTACGAGGAATTCAAATTGAGAAGACAAAGACATTAACATCATCATAGAAGATAAGTGTAGACCAGAGGACTGAGACTCCAAGGAACATCAAACTCTATTTCACGTTCACTCCCTCGCTCTCTGCCTTCTCCAAAATTTCATTTTAATCAAAAAGTAGAAATATGAGTGACAATTTGAAGGCAAAAGTGAACAGCTTGGGTGGGCTGCTCAAAGTTGGTGGATCAGAAGTGGGTCGAAAGATGAGTGCTGGCATGAGTTCTGTGAGTTTCAAGGTCAAAGAGTTCTTCCATGATCCAAGCCAAGAAGATAAACTCGTTGGGGATGCTACCTCTGAGGCCCTCAATCACCCTAACTGGGCCATCATTCTTCATATCTGTGACTTGATCAATGCTGATAAACTCTCCACTGCTGAGTTGGTACGTGCAATCCAGAAAAGGGTGGCCACCAAGACTAGTCCTATAACTCAGTACCTTGCTTTGGTTTTGCTTGAAGCATTGGTCAAGAATTGTGACAAGGCTTTCTTGGAGGTGGCCACTGAGAGAGTCCTTGATGAGATGGTCAAGCTCATTCACGACCCTCACACTCTTGTTAATAACAGAAACAAGGCCCTCTCAATGATTCAGCTATGGGGAGACTTCACTGCTGAACTTCGCTATCTACCCGTTTTTGCACAAACTTACAAGGTACTTTTACTTTTACAACTTTTCACATGCTTATGACTTGGCTTAAATAAGAGAACCAAAATATAATAATATGCCAGTACATAGTAGCTCTATATGAACTATGTAATCTGTGTGTGTTTGGTGACTTTTCAAGGGAATGAAGTTACATTTGATGTATTATTAAATCCATGTTTTAGACACTATCTAACTTCATTTTAATAAATGGATTAAATGTTCGTTTGGTTTTATTTAATCATTAATTTGTTAATAAAATGAAGTTAAAATGTATTTAGAACATTTTGAATTAACACAGCCCAAATAACTGTCATTGATCAAACGTTGATTAACAATCTAATACTCAGAGATTACTTTTAGGCAACTACATTCGGATAAGACTTGCTAATCGTTATATAGTTAATGCTTTTTCTGGTCCAGAGTTTGAAATCAAGGGGTATTCGATTCCCTGGTCGTGACAATGAAAGTTCGGTTCCAACTTTTGCTCCTTCCCGCCCTGCTTCTGCTCCTCCAGAAGCTGATGTGCAGAGTTTCACGTCTGAACGAAGAAAGGAAGCTTTTGCTGTTGCAAGAAATAGCGTTGAGCTTCTTTATGTTGTGTTATCTTCTTCAACGCAGAAAGATGTTTCCAAGGTATTTTATATATCTTGTTTTTGTTATGTCATACTGCTACTTGCATTATTTTGCATGTGCTCTCATTTGGACTAAAACATTATACTCACGATTAAACTTTCATTTGTTTTAGCAATGTCAATTTTTTGCTTTATACACACTAGACTATGTCTATGATATGTTAACACCACATTATAACTGTTGCTTTATTGATATCTTGTTTTACATGGCCATCTTACAGGATGATTTGACCACTACATTAGTACAACAGTGCCGCGATTCCCAATCTAATGTGCATAGAATCGTTGAGACTATAGGGGACAATGAAGCAGTACTTTGTGAGGCCTTGAGTGTTAATGATGAGATAGAGAAGGTTCTATCCAAATATGAGGAGTTGAAAAAGAAACCTGCAAAAACAGTTGTTCCCCTTGAACCTGAACCGGCTATGATACCAGTTGCTGTTGCGGCTGATGAGTCACCCTTGTTTGCAAAAGAGGATGCTTTGATTAGAAGGCCAAGTGGTTCAAGAGTTAGGCACCACCATGATGACATGATAGATGATCTTGATGAGATGATTTTTGGGAAAAAGGGTGCTGGTGGACAACACCAATCATCAGAACATAATCTCATCTCCTTATAAGTTGCCTGTGACTTTATGCTACATGGTGATCATCCCTTTGTTATAAATCATTTAGATATGTTTAAACTTTGATATATGGTGCATATTTTATTTGCTTAGTTTGGAGACTTTGTTTCTAGAGAATTTCAATTTTAGTGTGTTATTTATGTAAGATTGAGGTGCTTTCTTATTGTTTTGTTAGTGGTGAGGCACATGTCTTTTGCCCCCAAAATGGTTTACAAGGACCATATTGTAGTAGGACAAGTTAACATTTTGTTTGTTTTCTCATGTAACCATCTCCATTCTCCCCCTCTTAATTGCTCCACTAACAGCTGATTATTGATGCAAAAATACATCAATATAACAACGTCATATTCGGCGACACTTCCGACCACTGCATCAAGAAAAGAGTTAAGACTAAACTATTAAGTAGCCATAACTTCTATTTAGTTGTGAAAAAACAAATTTAATAATTAAATTTTCATTTAATTTAATAGATTCCTTTTCTCTACTTGTTAAACCTTTGTTTAGTTAGATGAATGGAGAAGCAATCAAACACTAAGAATCATTAAGTGTGTGTTTGACACACAAAATTAAGTATGAATGTGAGGTTTAAAACTTGAATTGAGTATTAGAATTTCAATTTAATGTTTGAAAACCTTTTTAGAATTGTAATTATAATTCTAAGGTTTAATTCTATGGAATTAGAATATACTTACAATTAACTATTTTTAAGTTTAAGTTAATATTATCTTAATTATTAATTTTTATCATAATACTATATTGTTATAGATGCCACCTATGATCCACCATCCACCACCTTCATCATCTATGCTATTTCCATTGCCACCACTACTATTATTATTGTTATTGCCACCATTATTTCTACTTCCACCATCATCATCACTATCATTATTGTCCCCTATTAAGCCACTACTATCACAAACACCACTATCCCCACCATTAGTGCCTCTGTCACTGTTGTCACTGTGCCACCACCATCACTATTACCACTGTTGTCGTCATTATCATTCCTACTTCTACCACTACCACAATTGTCGCCATTATCATCACTACTTTTGTCGCAACCACCACTACAATTATAACTACAATTATTAGTAATTCTATAGTAATTCCAATTCAGTATACCAAATGAACCATAAATGCTTGATCCAGTTATCTGCTATGGTCCATCAACTCTAATGAATGCCCCCAGTCAATAGTCAATTAAGACTATTCAATGTACAATGGAACCAATGAATGAAAAAATTACTTTTAACCAATCGAGTTGACGTGTTAAACAAATAAACATTAAGTGCTTATTTAATAATCAAGTTTTCACAACCAACTCCATCCCACACATAAAATAAGTTTTCAGATGTATTTTTGTACGACATTCATTAACAATTGTGAAATCGCCTTCACCCAATTTCATGGGGTGAACCAAAAGGAGAAACAAGTTAAAATACACTAAATAAAGATATTCAAACTTTCCGTTAAGTGATAGCCTCGAGGGTTAATACATGCTATATATTTGGGACTCAATGAAACATAATCTTGACCATAATATAATATCACTAATATTATATATAAGGTTTACACACACTAAACACTAACGGTTAAAGTTTAGTTGTGTAAGTTTTTTTTTTTAGCAAAATAGATTATATTAACGATAATCATTCAATATTATCAACTACTATTGTTGTTGTCTTTTCTTTTTTCCTGATTTCCTTTTCATAAAACAATCAAGTTTCAATTTTTCCTAAGCACAGTTGTAACCGGCAAGTGCTGAATTGAAAAGTTAATTGAAGACTAGTTTATGGAATTATATATATATATATATATGTGTGTGTGTTCCTCATTTTTAAGTGATCCACATGTGTTTTATCTGTTAAGATCAAATAACTTTTTAAGAAAACCTTCCTACTAGTTCATTTCAAGGGATTAAGTGTTCAATGGTTATAAATTATAAATGATTTTTCCAATCATTCTAGTTAATTTTTAGGTTAATAAACCTTAAATCTTAAATTCCTTGACGGATTAATTAAGTAATGATTAGCTCAGTCAACATCCTACCTAGTAAACAGTCAATTTGCTTAACCTGACACAATTGACACTTGGTCAAGTCAACATGTTGTTAGGTTTGTTCAGGATACACTACCAAAAAAATCAATTATTTCTGAGGTTATTTAGTAGGGGTTGATAAACTATTAAAAATATCTAAAATTTACCTAAGTTTTACTAACCCCAGTAAAATAATCTACGTTTGTTTGAATTTTTAAAAACTAATTACTTATTCTATTTTTTAAAATCCAGTAAATCACTTTCCCTTTTCACTTCTTTACGAGCTCTAGCTACTCTCTCCATTTTCACAAATTCTCTCTCTAGTGCTCTTGCTACTGTGTCCGTTTTCACAAATTCTCCCTCGTACTCTCCCTCAATCTCGCCCTCCTTGTGATTTTTCACAGATGCTCCAGCTCCTTGTGATTCTTCTCCTGGCGCTCAACCTCACTCTCAGATAACTGTTCCCTCTCATTTTTACTGCGTTGAATCTTGCTCTCACTCAGTTAGTGTCGCTCAATCATTAAAGTTCATAGATCCTGGTTTTTTTTAATTTTTGAAACTTTCTTCTTCATTATCTATTTGCATATTCAGATTTCCTTTGCATGCTTCCTCTTTAATGTTTTTTTTGTGTAATTTTAAGAAATGTTATGTTCAATGCATGTTAAGTGTTTGATGAAATGTCAATTATGTTCAATTTTTTTTTACTATGTTTCAGAGTTTAAATAGAGATATGATCTTTGAAATAGGTGTAGTATATATGTTTTTCACTTTGTTTGTTATGCTGCCTTTCACTCTGTTTCTCTTTCGCACAGAGTTTGTGATTCTTGTAATAAACTAGCATACTTAAATGAGACCTCTTATTGTAGACATTGAACACGTAAATTAGAGTGCATCGTAAATTAGACCTCTGTCTGTTTCAACTTTGTCCTGTAATCATTTCAAACACAATCATATAATCACATAATAATAAACATTATAGATCAGCTTCATCTATAATAAAAAAATTATATATATATTGGTACATGTTTAAATAGACGTGTATAAGATTCTTTGTTTCTTGTATGAATATATACATGATATTGTTAAATTTATTTTACTTCGGTTAGATATCTACTTAAGAATTTAATTGGAAGATGAGAGCATAAAAGTTTGCTGTCTTGGTACATACGTTTATTTGTCACATGCTTCTTAGTTGTATTCAAGTTAATTGCAGATATTCTAGACCTCATGTCTCAATAATCTAAAGGAGGTGCAGGCTATATTGATTCACATGCTACCCTTCGACTTCTGAAGGATTCTTATCGAGTCACCGTAGTGGTATGTCTCTTCATAATCACCAAAGCTGCTCTGGTAAAAGTTGTTTATTCACCAGGCTGTGTGCTGAACAGTTGTTTTTCTTGCAGGATATTATTTGGTCATCTCAACTCAACTATATTTACTATCTCTTTATAAAATTTAGTTAATACAAAATGATTATTGAATGGTAATGAAATGAGTTATTACTATTTGATTTTATAGTTATTTTATTGTATTTTTGAAACGGAGGATCTTCGTTGATGGCTTTGTAATTTCACATACTATGCTAATACTACAATGATACTTATTCTTATCTGTAGAAAGAAATCCGAAAACAAGAAGGCCCGGTCCAACTAGTTACAAACAAAAATGTAGAGATCACATCACATGCCGGTTTTGACTATTATAATTGAAGTTGCGTTGCAGGAGATGAATGTCTGGGATTGACTCTGTGTTTGTTTAAGATTTAAAATGAAGTGACGAATTGGCGCTAGCAATTCGAAAAAAAGAAACTGAATTCCATGATGAACTAGGCAGGAATATCTTGCAGCAAAGGAGGAAGCTGATACTCAAGAAGGTCATGTGAGACAGCTTGAGGAAGAGATTAAAGACATGAGACAGAAACACAAGCAAGAGTTACAGGAGGCATTGGTGTGCAGGGAGCTTCTTCAGCAGGTAGAGCTTTCACTTATGGATTTCAAACTTAGAATCATTAAACGTGTTACATGAAGCTTTCAGTTTCTTCTTCCAGTAAATTTTCTTATCTTTTAGTTCTCATTTAATGTGGGTGATGTAATGAACCAGCCTGAGAGAGAGTTTTGGTTTCATGCTTTATGTTTTTTCCTAAAGAAAGTTTGCGAAGAAGGCTAACTTGCTTTATGTGGATTGTTCCACATTATATAGATGATTGGAATTAAATCTATGTTAGTGACCTTATTAATGATATATGGGTAAACTATGGAACCAAAACAATGTATAAAAATGCAAAAGAAAATTAGTAAGGGAGGTATGGTACTGCTCGTAATGGTATTAAATTCCAACTTTCTTATTAGAACATCATTTATTGTTGTTTTTCAAGTTCCTGAAGTAAGCTCTGCATTTTTTCCAGGAGATAGAAGAAGAAAAGGCGGCTCAATCAGAGCTGGAGAGGACTGCCCGTGTTCATACGACACCGTTATCAGTAGATCAAAAGCCCACTACAAAGCTAAATTCTGCTTTTGAGAATGGTGTGATGCTCTGTTTCTCTTTACTTCACTTAGCTTAGTTGTCTGATATATTCTATAACATTTAGTACCCATACCTTCCAGTCAATAGCTCAGTTTTTTTTCTCATCATTGAGAACATATCATAATGCCTAAGCAATAGAATACATAATTTATAATAGATAAGCAATATAATTTATATTCAGCTGTTAGATCTCAGGAAAGGGATCTCAAAGGCTTTCTTTGAGTACATTGATGACCTTTTTTCCTCCAATAATAAAAATTCCAGGCATCATTGGAATCTATTCATGATTCTCTTGCTGAGGAGTTGGTCAAAATGACAGCGCAGGTGAATTCAGCTTTTTGTTTACTACTTACTGGTCTTGTTCCTTGTCATTAACCATGACTTGCATATCCACTCTGTAGTGTGAAAAATTATCTTGTATTTTAGGGCTATTGTTGTACTAAGGCCTAAGATTTTGATGTACTGTTACTGTCCTACTACCTTGTATTTATATCTTTATTTTTATTATAGAAAAATTATCTACTTGTTTTTATCTAAAAGAAGTACAATGCTTTTAGCTGGAGGCACTTCGTGCGGATATTGTAGACTTGAAGGAAATGTACAGAGAACAAGTGAACTTGCTTGTAAATAAGGTATTTCAAGCAGGATCTTTTGCTCCTTAGATGCCCTAATGATCTTTTTCTCGCTTCTAACCTTGCTACATACTTCTACAGATCCAGATAATGGGTTCATCGGTGGCTAATGCCTAACTTGGCTGAAGAAAGGGTCTGGGGAACGAAAAGGGTATGCCTAGCCACATAAAGATAGCCATGATCATGTCTCTCAAGTTCCGTGTGATGTCAATTGTCATATTGAAGATTAGTTCTTTTGGCCTGTGCAGAATGATTCCTTCTGTTTCTCATGGGAAGGTTTATATTTTTGTTTGTTTGGGCAGCAGATACTGTAGTCACCCTTGTTAAGGGGAATGGAATTACTACTTATGAGTTTAATTAAGTTTGGTTTCCCTTCTTATTTTGTATTTTTTTCTTATATATGAATTGTGAATTATTCATACTTAAGTGCTAGCACTTTTATTTGATGTAAATATGAGAAAATTTGAAATGGGTATATCCATACTATTCATATATATTTTTTGATTTTAATTTAACTATTGTTCTTTTCCTAAAAAAAATATTTTACTTAAGGATAAGTCATAAAATCCATTAAAAAAAGGTCTTTGGTTTTTTTTGTACTTGTATATTCTTTTTTTTTTGGTAATTTTCACATGAATATTCTTTTAAAAAAATTAATACAACCAATCATTTTTTAATTTTATGATAAGTTCTTAGAAGAAAAAAATTTTGTACACAATTTAAATTTAAAAATTTACTTAAAAGGTAAAATTGAAATAGTAGGGGTTGATAACCAAGTATAAATTAGTAGAGGTTTAAGAATTATAGGTATTTTATAGAGGTTTATGAACCATGGATAATTAGTAGAGGTTTAAGAATTATAGGTATTTTATAGAGGTTTATGAACTATGGATAATTAGTAGAGGTTTAAGAATTATAGGTATTTATAGAGGTTTATGAACTATGGATAATTAGTAGAGGTTTAAGAATTATAGGTATTTATAGAGGTTTATGAACCATGGATAAACATCTCAACCACCTATGGTTGGTTAAAACCATGGGTAAATCATTAACCATACATGATTTTGTAGAGGAAATGAGAACTATGGGTAATATTTTTAGTGGAGGTTTAAACCCCCACAAAAAACAAAAAAAACCTCTACTAAAAATACTTTTTCTTGTAGTGATAATTAGTAGTAAGTAAGATATGAGTAGTTTTGTATAAAAAAATTACTTATTTATGTGTGTATTTATATATTCGTAATTCAAGTATCAATAAAATAGGTTATCTTTTGTATTATTTTATGGGTAAAATTTCTATATAAACATTTAAAACATGAATGTTTAGATAAATATACTTTAATTAGTTAGTATACATTCACTAGGTTATTACTTTAAGGATTTCACCCAGACTATATATACAATATGATTGGTTCATCGAATATATCATGTTTATGTTTGAGGTTTAAACATAAATACCGTGTCAATCATTCTTAACCCTTAAGTAAATATTATGTTATGTATAATGTAAAGTGTGTAATAACAATTAGATGTGAGAATGAAGCGCGTTTATATCGATGTGACAACGCACGTTATTTTTTTAAATAAGAGCATAATTATGGTGTGATGTGAGGCTAATCTCGGAATCAAAATATCTAATGAGGAAATTTGTGAAGTTTCAAGTTTCCATCAAAAAGGAAAACAGAAGAAAATGAAAGTGACTTAAATTCTGTTTGGTTACTCAATTTGATTTGTCAAATTCCAGTTTGATTAACCTTAAAAATAGATAATACAGTCAAACAGAATTTTAACTGTCTCAAATAATATAAAGAATCAATATCAACCTTTAAATTTTTTCATTAACTAAATAGATACCGGATACAAATTCAGGAGACGGCGTATACATGTTACACCATCATGACAGCCAGCAGTACAGCTTTAGCTTTAACACGCACCCAAACTTGTTTTTATTTATATTTTAAATTTTATTTTATAATATTCATTATTGTTGTTATTACAAGTGCATAAACAATAAGTTAATAACAGTGATCATGTGAAAAAAATTAAATAAAATTTTCAGGTCGAGCAAAATGTACTGATTTTAAATTTTAATAAAAATTATATGTTTAAATTAATTTAAAATACATTGTTCCCCCCAAAACCAATTAACATACATAAAATATACAATTATCAAAAGATTAATAATCTTAATATGGCAATTTATAATTAATTTTCCGCATAACTTAAATCTTAAACTCTTACCTTTACAATATATTTAATATTTAATTAAATTACTGTATAAAATACAAAGTGAATCAATTAAAAAAAATAGCATTGTAATAAGAAGATTTAGTATAAGAATATGACATGACAAGCTTCAATCATGGACAAGAAGTGCTAGTACACTAACTACCTCTGTGTGTGTACTATAATAATATATGGTGACAAATGGAGAGCATGTCTTAAACTTATTGAACCTTTCAAATCAGTTTCAAAGACTGTTTCTCATGACTTTGTTCTGAGATCAGACCCAGATCTCAAACTGAGTGGCACATTGAGTTTTTCTGCTATGCTTTTGTTTACATATTGTGAGTACTGTTTGCTTCATCCCCTTTTTCTGGTATATGCATTCAGTCTCATGATGGGGTGCTTTATTTTCTAGTAAAGGTGTAATCTTTATGTGATTGTGATGACTTTCTTGCATATTTAATGGATTGATTGATTGCCGAGAATAAAGGCGAGAAATGTGAAAAAAGTGAACTGGCCATGATTTTATTATTTTTATATTGGATTTTTATTTTTTTTATGCAATTTTAGCTTCTTTTTTTAATGATTTGTAGGTTAAGCAATGCCGGGAAGTCATAGGGGTTTTCCAACTCATGGTGACTTGATGTGACTGTCATTAACGGTTGGAGGGACACAACAGTTTTTGCTTATTTCCTCTGTTTTTGTTGAACTTTTTTCATCAAAATTCAAGGCCTACTTTCAGCTCTTTTGGAGTTGGTTTGGTTGCTGAGAAATTTTGAGAATGATCAAGGAGTTTTGGATCTTGCACTAGTGGTTTAAGCAACCCAATGTCCATGAATTGAGTTTCTGCAATGCATCAGTGTTCTTCAGATTCAGATGAATCTGTAGCCTTTTAAAAGGTTAGACGATTTTATTACAGTTTTATAGTCATTTTTTAAAATTTCAGTGAATTTGTTCACATTTTCTTTAAAATCTAAATTTTTTACTGAGATCCAGTGTTTTGCTCTGTGTATCTCTCAAAAAAGTGTCCACAATCACTAGTTATTTTATATTTTGATAGAGATTTTTTCATGCTTGTACTTGATTGGGACTTGAATGATGTGTCTTTATTATTAGGATGGTGTTAGGTGTGATTCACTTAAATTAAATACTTCTTTCTTTCATCATAAGTACTATGAGGCATTGATTAAGAATTTAAGACTCATTCACCTTTGTGTTGTTTCTGTTAGGTGGAATTAATTAAAATGCAGAAGAAGATCTGATCTGTATAAAGTGCTGGATTTGCAGTGTATTTGAATTAGTTTTTTGTCCTGAAATATGGCGTCAAAATCATTCAAGCCAAGTCGTTTATCTCACTCTCAATCAGCAGCATCTTCGGATGCACCTGAAGGCCAGAAGCCTCCTTTGCCTCCAACTGTAACATTTGGCAGAAGAACTTCCTCAGGTCGCTACATCAGTTACTCAAGAGATGATCTTGACAGTGAACTAGGGAGCAATGACTTCATGAATTATACAGTGCATTTGCCACCAACCCCTGATAACCAACCTATGGATCCATCAATCTCACAGAAGGTTGAGGAGCAATATGTGTCTAGTTCACTATTCACAGGAGGATTCAACAGTGTAACTAGAGCCCATCTAATGGATAAGGTGATAGAATCTGAGGCAAACCATCCACAGATGGCTGGTGCAAAAGGGTCACAATGTGCAGTTCCTGGCTGTGATTGTAAGGTTATGAGTGATGAACGTGGTGTGGATATTCTGCCTTGTGAGTGTGATTTTAAGATATGCAGAGATTGCTACATAGATGCTGTGAAAACTGGAGATGGAATATGCCCGGGATGCAAAGAGGGCTATAAGAACACAGAACTAGATGAAGTTGCTGTGGATAACGGAAGGCCACTTCCTCTTCCTCCACCAAGTGGAGTGTCTAAAATGGAGAGGAGATTGTCATTGATGAAGTCAACAAAGTCGGCACTGATGAGAAGCCAGACTGGAGATTTTGATCACAACCGGTGGCTCTTTGAAACAAAGGGTACCTATGGTTATGGCAATGCCATATGGCCCAAGGAAGGAAATTTTGGAAATGGAAAAGAGGATGATCATCATGTTGTTGAGCCAACTGATTTGATGAGCAGACCCTGGAGACCCCTTACAAGGAAACTCAAAATACCTGCTGCTGTTCTCAGCCCATATCGGTACAAAAAGCCTTTTGCCTTAGATTTCTTCTTTAATGAAAACAAAAATATAATTTCATTGTCAATGGCTTATCATACTCCCTTCCTTCTTTTGTAAATACAAATTAAACTTATTTCTTATTCCTTTTTATAAGAATTAACTAAACATTTCTATGTAATGATTAATTTCCTTTCGTACCCCTTATTTATCACGGGAGAGACTAAAAATTATTTAGTCATGTTATCTTATTTTAACCATTTGCCCTCACTTAGTGGGATAAGAATTTATTGTTGTTGTATCATTTAACCATTTAATTAAAGGTATAATTAGAAAATAAGTTAATTCTCTAACATAATTAATACAAATATTGGTTTATATGATTTAATCCTATGTTTTTTTTTATAAACGGGACCGGAGTGTTCCATACATGCATGTTTTATTTTAAAGAGCCATTTGGCTTCATTATATTTGTGACCCTATTTGAATGGGATATCTCTGAATCTGATGATTGGTAAGTCCATGCAGAAAAGTAGATACTGTATTAGTGTATGTATAATATGTTTGAGCCTTTATGTTTTTCGGTGGGTTTTGGTAATCAGCTGGAGATGACCAGTATTTTGTAATCCTTGTCTCATGATTGTTATGTTGCCCCACAATGTTTTTGTCAACTTTGAAATGATAATTCATAATTGCCTTAGAGAAAGAAAATCATGAGTAAAAAAATTGTATTGGATACAACAATGGAAATTGGCCTAAAATATTTGGCTGGTGTATATGGAAGTTTTAGAGGAGCTATATGGTCTCCATCTCTGTATTAGATCTTAAATGTGTCTGTGCAGACCTAAACACTTCCAAACTTACAGTAATATATCACTTGTTTTTAATTTCACACAAGTTTTATGAAGTAATCCAGTGGTGAACTTGAACATGAAAACGGTTACACCAATCATATATCTTCTGACAATTGCCTTTCTTTTTCTGTTGCTTATGATTTGACAGTCTGGTAATTTTCATTCGTATGGTTGTTTTGGTACTGTTCCTGGCATGGAGGGTGAAGCACAAAAATACCGATGCAATCTGGCTGTGGGGAATGTCTGTGGTTTGTGAGTTATGGTTTGCTTTTTCTTGGCTTCTTGATCAACTTCCCAAGCTATGCCCAGTAAATCGTTCCACAGATCTTAATGTTCTGAAGGAAAAATTTGAAACACCAACTCCTCACAATCCTACTGGAAAGTCTGATTTACCAGGCATTGATGTCTTTGTCTCTACTGCTGATCCTGAGAAAGAACCTCCTCTTGTCACTGCAAACACCATCTTATCTATTTTAGCTGCAGATTACCCAGTTGAGAAACTTTCCTGTTATGTCTCTGATGATGGAGGTGCACTTCTAACATTTGAGGCAATGGCTGAAGCTGCCAGCTTTGCTAATGTGTGGGTTCCATTCTGCCGTAAACATGATATTGAGCCTAGGAATCCTGAATCATATTTCAACTTAAAGAGAGATCCATACAAGAACAAAGTGAAGCCAGATTTTGTCAAGGATCGTAGACGGGTGAAGCGTGAGTATGATGAGTTCAAGGTCAGGATCAATGGTCTGCCTGACTCTATTCGGCGCCGGTCTGATGCCTTTCATGCTAGAGAGGAAATCAAGGCCATGAAGCTTGAGAGACAGAACAGGGAAGATGAGCCTCTTGAACCTGTGAAGATTCCAAAAGCAACATGGATGGCTGATGGAACTCATTGGCCTGGGACTTGGTTGAACTCTTCACCTGAGCACTCTCGGGGTGACCATGCTGGTATAATTCAGGTACTAATTAGTTAGGTCCTAGTGGAGTCATAAGTGCCTGTTGTATTCCTGATTTGGTTGGTTAGAAAGAAGTTTTTGATCTGATAATTAAACAGAGTTAGAAAGTATCTTAAACAATATATAGGATCAGTTTTATCCATTAGATGATGTTGTTGGCCAAACTCCGTTTTGATAACTGGGTTATTAAATAGGCAGTAAACTTAGTGGTAAGTTTGTTGTTCTTGGATAGATGCAAGAGAATGAATTATTCATGCTTGATGAATGAATGTTGAATTATGCAGGTGATGTTGAAACCTCCTAGTGATGAACCTCTTCTGGGATGCCCTGATGATGCAAAGCTCATTGATCTGACAGATGTTGATATCCGTCTTCCCCTTCTTGTTTATGTCTCTAGAGAGAAACGTCCAGGCTATGATCACAATAAAAAAGCTGGAGCCATGAATGCCTTGGTTAGAGCCTCAGCCATTATGTCAAATGGACCTTTCATCCTCAATCTTGATTGTGACCACTATATCTACAACTCCAAGGCAATGAGGGAAGGCATGTGCTTCATGATGGATCGTGGTGGTGACCGCCTTTGCTATGTCCAGTTCCCACAGAGATTTGAGGGGATTGACCCTTCTGATAGATATGCTAATCACAACACTGTCTTCTTTGATGTCAACATGAGAGCCCTTGATGGACTTCAAGGACCAGTCTATGTAGGAACTGGTTGTCTCTTTAGAAGGGTTGCCCTCTATGGTTTTGATCCTCCCCGCTCTAAAGAATACCAGGCAGGAGGCGGCTGCTGCTGCGGTCGGCGCAAGAAGACTAATGCTAACATCTCAGAAGAGAACCGGGCACTAAGGATGGGTGACTCTGATGATGAAGAAACAATGAATGTGTCAATGTTCCCTAAGAAGTTTGGAAACTCAACTTTCCTCATTGATTCAATCCCAGTGGCAGAGTTCCAAGGCAGGCCACTTGCTGATCACCCTGCAGTGAAACATGGACGCCCTCCCGGCGCCCTCACCATGCCGCGTGAGCTTCTTGATGCATCAACCGTAGCAGAAGCCATCAGTGTGATCTCTTGCTGGTATGAGGACAAGACAGAATGGGGGCAGCGTGTTGGATGGATCTACGGTTCAGTTACAGAAGATGTGGTTACTGGCTACAGAATGCACAATAGAGGATGGAAATCAGTGTACTGTGTTACTAAGCGTGATGCTTTCCGTGGAACTGCTCCTATAAATCTCACTGATAGGCTGCATCAGGTTCTCAGATGGGCAACTGGCTCAGTTGAGATATTCTTCTCAAGAAACAATGCACTTCTCGCTAGCCCAAGAATGAAGTTTCTCCAAAGAATTGCGTACCTTAATGTTGGAATTTATCCATTCACTTCAATATTCCTTATTGTCTACTGCTTCCTTCCAGCACTCTCCCTTTTCTCTGGCCAGTTCATTGTTCAAACACTCAATGTCACTTTCCTTACCTATCTCTTGACCATAACAGTCACTTTGTGCTTGCTCGCGGTGCTCGAGATCAAGTGGTCTGGCATTGAGCTGGAAGAGTGGTGGAGAAATGAGCAGTTTTGGTTGATTGGAGGGACTAGTGCTCACCTAGCTGCTGTACTGCAGGGTTTGCTGAAAGTGGTAGCAGGCATTGAAATATCATTCACGTTGACATCAAAATCTGCAGGGGATGATGTGGATGATGAGTTTGCTGATCTATATATTGTGAAGTGGACATCACTTATGATACCACCAATAACAATCATGATGGTGAACTTGATAGCAATAGCAGTTGGTGTTAGCAGGACTATATACAGTGTGATACCACAATGGAGCCGTCTAATAGGTGGTGTTTTCTTCAGTTTTTGGGTGTTGACTCATTTATACCCTTTTGCTAAAGGTTTGATGGGAAGAAGAGGGAAGACACCTACCATTGTTTTTGTATGGTCAGGCCTCATAGCAATCACAATATCACTCCTTTGGGTGGCAATCAATCCCCCTGCTGGTACCAACCAAATTGGTGGTTCATTCCAATTCCCATGATATATGATGATACCATATTCTTTTTTTGTTCAAAATTCTTTTTCCTTCTTGAGTCAACAACTGAACGATATGATAGTGAATGGACTTAACCACTATTTATTTATATTTGTTTCTCTTGATTTCCATTGACTTGACCATTGGAGGTCTATAAGGGAACCAAACCCCTTCTCGCATTCTTAGAGCTGGTACAGATAAGAGAGCTTAATGCAAATGAGCAAATTTTTTTCTACCTCCCAGCTACCAATATTAATGGCACTACACCTATGGTTATAGATGAAAGAAAAATTACAATCTATAAAATTTGTTGCGACATTTTAATTGTTTGTCATAGTAATCGGATATGATACAGGCACGTGGTACGAGGTTTGTAAAAACAAAACTTTTCCAGACATGTAAATAGTTTTGAAACATTCTAAAATTGTAATAAATTTAAGAAAAAAATATTATTGATAAAAAATTTTTTTTATATAATTCTTTATATAATTATATAATTGATGTAAAAAAATTAAGTATAACTAACATTATTATTTTAAATTGGTTATTTTTAAAATTAATGTAATTGTTTTACCTAAATTTAAAAAATGGTGTAATTTATAAAAAAGAAAGTTTGTACGGAACAACACATTATAATTAATTCTTAATTCTTAGCCCCTTACTCTATAGTTAAGAATCATATGATAGGGAACAACATAGTAAATTTCAATTCCTTAACTACTCACTTTTGTTACAAAAAAAAAAAATTAGTATAAAAGAATAATGTGAGACATATTCTCACACCAGGGATGGTGTGAGACTCAATGGTTTTATCGTGAAACTCATCTTACGTCATTCCAAAGATTTTAAAAGGTGTTCACTTCCTGATTTGGGCGTGAGACTTAAGTCTCATACTATTTTTGAAATTTTAAATGGAGTGGTATAGACATCTCACACCATATTTGAAGCTTATGAGAATTTTTTATTTGGACACTAAAGGGTCGAGATTTTAAAATCATGACCTAGGATTATTTTGAAAGTTTTATGTACGCAAAAGCTCTTCCCTCCCTTATCCCTCTAGAACTTTAAAATTTTATCTCAGATCCTTTTAAGATCCTGAAATTTCTTTTTGTGTGGTTCTTTACGTAGATGAATCCATCTTCCCTTGTCGGTCTCATTGTTTTCATGATATGAAAAGAAACATTTTAATTAAAGTGAAATTTCAAACAACTCAAAGATTAGTAACCTATTAAGTTTTTTATAACCAATTTTTTATCAGCAAAAACAGATTAAATAAAATAAAAGGTTTATTTAACATGTGCATGATAAGAAATAAAAGCAATATTTAAAAATATCATTAATATCCATTAACTCTAATTTCTTAGACACAATGTTCAATAAAACATTTATACTTTTTATTTCTTATCTTATTCACAATTATACAAGTAAAATAAATCCTAAAATAAAAAGATAAAAACGTAGTTGAACCCATTTATAAATAAGCTCAATTACAAGTCAACAAGGAAAAAAAAAGATTTTATTTTATTTAAAGCTTTCATGTTATGAAATTTTTTTATAAATTCATAGAACAAATATTTATAATGAGTAAAAAGATATCTAAATAGTATATAGATGAATGTTGAAAACAAGAAGTGGAAGCAACGAAGCAGAAAGTTATTGTGTTAGATGCATAAATGGCTCAAATTCTGTTGGCAAAAGAGTAGAATTCATAATTCTATGAATTACAAGTAACCGGTTTCGTATGTGGAATTATATATATATATATATATATATATATATATATATATATATATATATATATATATATATATATATATATATATATATATATGCGTAAGTTGCGGCTTTTTTTCTTTATTTTAAAATTGCTTTTTCAACCCCAATCCCCATACTTTAAGAAATTATATTATTTACTTTTTTACGTGTCCTGTGCATGGAGTTCCATAGTTTATTTTCAGTTGAGTAATCACATATGGAAATGAAAATAATTTAAAAGTTTAAGAGGTTGTACATAAGAATTATGTAAATAGAATTTGGAAAAACCTAAAAGGTATTAAATTACTCTCTTTATCTTAAAATTATTATTACTTTAATTTTTATTTTCAGGTTAAGAAATTATTAAATGTGTATTTCCTCCGTTTTAAAACTATTGTTATTTTAATTTACCCCCTAACTATTATTACTTTAAGAGTTCAAGAGTAATCAATTTATATTTTCTAATTAGATACTCTTGTAATTAATGTATTTCTCTCTTATCATCTTATCAATAAATAAGACTTCAAAAGTTGAGATATTATTTATCACTAATAAAATAATATAATTAAATGATGGTATTAGTTTATATCAACTCAAATGAATACATATTTAATAATTTCTTAATTTGTGTAAAAAAGACTAAAATGGCAATAGTTATAAGATTGATAGAATAATTATTTGAGCTAATATAAACCAAAATAGCCTCATTTAATTATATTATTTTATTAATAATGAATCATGTTTCAACTTTTATTGATCCAATAAAAAATATAACAAAGATATATTAATTAAAAAAATTAAAAAAATATAAATTAATTACACTTTAAAGTCCTAAAATTACAATAACCTTTTAAAAAAAAACTAAAACAACGATAATTTTAAAACTAGAAGAGTTATTATACATAAGATTTTGTTTGCAATTATGTGGTCGAAAAGCCACGGAGTGGCATGAAGGGGGATTCTTAATTTAAGTTTCTTAATTCCCAAGGGCCAGGTTATACACATTTCAAAAAAAAATGTTAAATTAATTTACATACCCAAATGAATGTAATCCAAATTGGGGTGTCAACAAAATACCATTACTAAAATTTGAAGTATTAAAGCTAGAGATTAAAACTCACTCGAATCAAGGTCTTAATTGATTAGTCCAAAATAATTTTTTTAATATTATCAATTCAATCACTAATTCAATTTTAATTTGATATCAGGTTATTTAAACTGGTGCATGTAACCAATATGATTCTAAGGATCATGATGCAGTTAAAATAATGTAATAAACATAATATTATTTTATTATTATTGAAAAATATTAAATTTTATTTATCTGATTTCAAAATAAAAAATTAGATATTTAAATATATTTAATAAAAAATAAATATTAATAATTAAACAAGTACTCATAAGAAAGGCATTTAATAAATATGCAAGTGAGGCAGGTATTTTTGTCATCCCTAGTTAAGTTAAGAAGGACATATTAAAAATATTTGTTGATTAAAAAATGAATTAACCAAGGACTGGTTGTGAACAATAAGCATTAGTCTTGGTTTTGATGAAACTGGGTGTGCCATTTAACTGGGTGGTCTCTCTACCCACCTACCCATGCCTCTCCCTTACGTATATATCTGCATGTCAATTCAAAACTTTTCATATCCTTCTCTCCTTTGTGCATCACCAAAATGTCACCAAAAGAATCAATTGCAGTTGAAACCCAACAACTATCCCAATGTTGTGCTGAAATGCTAAACATATCATCAAATTCAAAACCCCAAACTCACATCTTCAGATCAAAATTACCAGACATACCCATTCCCAACCACCTCCCTCTCCACACTTACTGCTTCCACAAACTCCCCCGATGCGCCCACCGCCCCTGCCTCATCTCCGCCACCTCCACCTACACCTACGCCGCTACCCACCGTGCCTCTCGGAAGCTCGCCGCCGGCATGTCAAAACTCGGAATCAAAAAGAGCGACGTCGTCATGATCCTCCTCCCAAACTCCCCCGAGTTCGTCTTCTCTTTCATGGCCACCTCCATGCTCGGCGCCGTCGTCACCACCGCCAACCCCTCCTACACCGCCGCCGAGATCTCCAAACAACTTGCCACCTCCAAGGCCAAGCTCGTAGTCACGCATTCAGTCCACGTCCCCAAAATTGGCTACGGTCTGAAGGTCATCACCGTCGATGACCCGCCGGAGAACTGCCTGCGATTTTCCGAGGTTTCAGAGGCGGAAGAGAGTGACATTCCGGAGGTGGAGATCTCACCGGAGGATCCGGTGGTATTGCTGTTCTCGTCTGGAACGACAGGATTGGCTAAGGGGTATAATATGACTAGCTAGCTTTTATAGCGAATGAAGCTAACTAATATTATCTAACTAATCTTCAACTAACGCTTATGTTTCTAACGGACACAGGGTGGTATTGACACACAAGAGCTTGGTGACGAGCGTGGCGCAGCAGGTGGAAGGAGAGAACCCCAACCTCTATCTGAAGGAGGAGGACGTTGTGTTGTGTGTGCTTCCGCTGTTTCACATATTCTCAATGCACTCCGTGATGATGGTGGCGCTGAGAGCGGGGAGTGGGGTGTTGCTGATTGAGAGGTTTGAGATAAGGTCGTTGCTGGAGATGGTGGAGAAGCACAGGGTGTCAGTGGCGATGGTGGTGCCGCCGCTTGTTGTGGCGCTGACGAAGAGCCCCGCCGTGGCGGAGTATGACCTGAGGTCGATAAGGATGGTGATGTCGGGGGCAGCGCCGCTTGGGAAGGAGGTGGAGGAAGCTCTCAAGAACAGGTTGCCTCATGCAATTCTCGGACAGGTATAATTAACTAACTAAACAGAAAATGTTGAGTGGGAAGAACACCAATACGATACCTTTTTAACATTATTCTTCTAATCTTATGTTATGGTTTTTCTTTCTCGTGCAACAAAAAAGACACCAAAACATTGAGTTATATTATAGCTGTTTTCAGATACACACCAAATAAAAAAAATATATTAATTAGTGTGATATGTATATATAAATGGATGTTTTTGTTTGAAAGGGGTACGGGATGACAGAGGCTGGACCGGTGCTATCGATGTGTTTGGGGTTTGCAAAGGATCCATACCCTACAAAGTCAGGCTCATGCGGCACTGTCGTGAGAAATGCAGAATTGAAGGTCATCGACCCTCGAACTGGCTATTCTCTTCCCCGTAACAAACATGGCGAGATTTGCATCCGAGGCCAACAGATAATGAAAGGTATGCATTGTTGTTTTTTCCAACTTAAAAACGGAGTATATTTTCATTGAATTAATAAAATATCAGGGTACCTGAACGATGAGAAGGCGACGGCGGCAACAATTGACGTGGATGGATGGCTTCATACAGGTGATATTGGGTACGTAGACGACGACGATGAGATTTTCATCGTTGACAGGGTCAAGGAACTCATCAAATTCAAAGGCTACCAGGTACGTCTTCTTAACAACAACAACAAAAATGGTTTGTTAAAAAACTGAGATTTAAACTTATGATTTCAGATTCAAATAGAAACGTTAATTGTTTTATAGTAATTAATTAGGTGCCACCAGCAGAATTGGAAGACCTTCTTGTGAGCCACCCTTGCATTGCAGATGCAGCTGTTGTCCCGTAAGTGTATATCTTTGAAATTAATTAACATGCAATTTAATTAATTAATCACGCTCTCTCATCTAATTAATCTTATCAATTAACAGGCAAAATGATGATGTTGCGGGTGAAGTTCCAGTAGCTTTCGTGGTCGGCTTCCATCTTACAGAACAGGCTGTTAAGGATTTCGTAGCTAAACAGGTAATTAGTGTGAAAAGTTGCAAGGATTTTAGATTCATTAATGCATATAATTACAAAAAATTCTTAGGAAATTAGTTCCATTTTCTTTCTTAAAATAGTTGACTTACTGCAATTAATATATATGTTACTCAACAAAAATTACATGAACTGACAAATTTATATATATATATATATATATATATATATATATATATATATATATATAATTGCAATTGAAAATTCCAAATTTGGCTAGACTGTAAAAAATTCTAGTTCATAATTGTGGAATTTACTCTCAAGTTTTATATATGATATTTCTATATTTGCATTTTTATACTGCTTAACCTTTATTTTGATTATCAAAAAATTTTGATTTCAGATATTTATTATAACTAAATTTACTGCAGTATGATGAAATTAACTACCATATTTATATATAGAAGTTATAAGTAGATGACATGCAGTATTTTTTTAACAGGTAGTGTTTTACAAAAGACTACACAAAGTATATTTCATTGATGCAATTCCGAAGTCTCAATCCGGAAAGATATTAAGAAAAGAGCTCAAAGCAAAGCTCACAAACACTAGCTAGAGCCTATTGGCATGTCTTTCTAATTGTTATTTAATGTATAATTAATATGTGGTCCTTGGCATAAAGATGCTAGTAATAGGTTTAAACTTTTTTGTAATTAAAAATGAGAGTTAACTCTTAAATTTGAGATATAATGTGTAATGCCCTCGTTAATAAATCATGTTTATTTGTAGTATTTTTGTAATTAATAGTGGTTTGTTTACTAAATCCTTCCAAAAGTACATATTCAAACTTTGACGTACTTTGGATCTAAACTAATTGCAGCCTCTGTTTTGAGAGGTAGACCATGGTCCCATGGTGTGCTACGGAAGAATTGTCAATAAATGGTTTGAATTCTCCGATTACGTATCCAATATAAAAATAATATCTTAAAGAGTATATTTACAGGTAGCTTAAGTGTGTTTGATAAGGTATTTTAATTAAATTATTAATTCATTTTAAAAACTTGAGTGAAGAAAAAATGTTGGCTCTTTGGTAAAACAAATTTCTAACTTCTAGGTAGCTTATACAGGGGGTTTAATAAGTTTCAAACTCTTATTGCGGAACTTAAAACTTTGAAAACGTAAGTGATCAAACTTTTGTACTAGACTTTTAAGAGTGGGAAAAGAGAAAGTGAATACAAAGGAATTTATAGGTTCACTTTCAACTCAGAAGCTATGTCTAGTTCCTTCAAACTTAAAGATTTCCACTATTGTAAAAACACCTTTTACAATCTCAACATCAGACCATGCCACAAGTATTGTTAACTCCAGTAACTTCTGGCTTACACTCAAGTATTGTTTCAACAAGTCACTCCTAGTTCAATCTCAAGTATTCTTTCAAAGCCTCTCCAAGCTACAAATTGTTTCCTAACAAAAATTAAAGGCTGGCAACACACTAGACTTTACACATACACAAATTTGAGTCAAAGAGTGTAAGGTGTTTCTGAGGAATTAGTGTATCAAAGATACAAGATAAGAACAAATACACTAAGTAAGAAAGACAAAGACCAAGGTTTGCTAGAGGCAAAACAACAAAAAAAGGTATTTGCTTTAGAGATAAGAACTAAGAATAAAGAAGAATGTTTTGTGAACTGATTGCAAGGGTTTCTTCAAACGTCTTAGAAGTTCTATCTTCAAATCTTTGAATCTCTTCATATTTATAGTTCACACAAGGTGACCAAATGATAATCTGATAAAGAGATAGTCATTGTAAATTCGTTGAAAGAGTTTAGTTGTGGAGAGCATCAGACCTTGAAAAGTAAAGGGAGGACAAAAGGTCTGGTATGAAGGAACATCAGAGCTTGCATTGCAATAGTGTTCCTTGAGATCTTCATATCAAAAAAACCTTCTGTTGGCTTTCTTCTTTCAACAAAAACAAGCAGAGCATATATGGTTGACCTTCTACAAGCTTTTTGACACACAAGCTGATCTTTATCAGCTTTTTTAAAGTGCGCAGAGTAGCTATATTGGTTTCTTTCCATGAGAGTTTTGATTGCTACATTGCCTTGTCTTTTTTTCTCTTTTGATGATAAGAGTAGTTTTTTTTATAAGAGCTTGATTCAGAGCATCATCAAAATAAACTCTAATCTTTGTTTGATGTGAGCTTGAAGTAATGTTCTTGTTTCTTCAAAAATTTGAGGTCTGATTAGTAGTCCAAAAGTTTGGGTGAATGCACCTAGATCAAACTTTTCTTGAGCATTGATTTTAGGATTAGATTTGTCCTGAAATTACTTGCATGGCTCAAAGTAAACTTTTTAATTTTGATAGACTCCCTCTTTCATTTGTAACATGTGTACTTTAAGCTTGTATCCTGAAAAACTTAATTGAACAGGTTAGATAACACATGAACAAACTTTATTTAATTTAAATGTCTTAATGTCACTAGTGGAAAAAAGGTCTTTTTGCACTGGGGGTTTTACACCGGTTGTAATGTGACCGGTGAGAAAAATTAGGCGGTGGCAATTTTGTAAAAAATATAAAACTTTACACCGGTCTACTCTTTAAACCGGTGAGAAATACTTAATTTTGTACCGGTTTTGTTTTGGACCGGTGAGGAAGGTTTAAGTGTGTACCGGTCTTGTTTTTGGACTGGTGAGAAATGTAAGACTTTATACCGGTCATGCTTTTTGGACCGGTGAGAAAAAATGTAACATGCTTTTTAATTTTCCCTCTTGTGAAACCTTACTATCGTAGCCCTCTCAAATCCCTACCTCTCGAATCCCTCTCAAAAGCCCTTCCTCTCGAGTTCTCACTCTCGAAAACTCTCTCTCTCTCGAAAGCCTTAGTGCTGTCTCTGTTCCCTTCCTCGCGAGCTCTCACTCTCGAAAACTCTCTCACTCTCGAAAGCCTTACTGTCTCTGTTTGTTGAAGCTTAGAGGTCTCCCTCTCGAAGGTCTCACTACTCGAAGATACCCTCCGTCGGTCACATTGCGCAGGTAAGCTTCGATCCCTTTGTCTTCTCCGATTTGCTGTTGCTGGTTTATCTGTTGGGGTCTCTCTGATTAGGGGTTGGATTGGGGTTGGGTTGTGGGGTTTCGTGTTAGCGATCGAATTGAGGGGGTTTCATCTTTGATTTTTTTTGGGTCACATTAGAAAAAAAATTAACAACTAATTCATTGGTCATACAAAGTTCAGATGAATTTGAATTCGAGTTTTCGACAAGGTCGAAACATTTCAAGTAATGAGATTTAAATACTGATGCTCAAAGATTCTTTTATTAGACATATAAATGCTACCTGTATACCTACAGGGCTACAACCCTTTTGCTGTAAATTGTCTTGTTCTTCTAGACAAACGATTACCATTTTTAGTTATAATAAAGTACAATTAAAAGGCCTTGAGCTTGATTTACTTGCTCTCCCATCTTGTCTAATATCGCCATTTTCTTTTGACCTTGTCAATAAAATGCAAGCTCTTGAAATGCCTATGATTGTGAATTATATTTTATTCTTTGCAGAAATAGTTTGTTTTTAGTTTGGAAAAGATAAAACATGCTTTTGTTGTATGATTCATCAATTCCTTTTCTTCCCCAATATGGTTTTTGACTCTTATGTTTGTGTATTTTGCAGGCTGGTCTATTTGTATATGACATATTCTGGGTTTTCTTCACTCCAGTGATGGTTAGCGTAGCAAAATCATTTGATGCTCCAATAAAGGTTAAAATCTTAGCTAAATGAAATGGAGTCTTCTATTTGCCCATCTTCATGTGAATTTTGCAGTGTTTGTGATGTGATAACTATCAGATGAAAATTGCTTTAAACTTCTTCCTAATATTGTTATTTGAATGCTTTTACAGCTTTTGTTCCCCACATCAGATTCTGCAAGGCCATTTTTGATGCTTGGACTTGGTGATATTATTATCCCTGGTATGATGATTCTTCATTGATGTATTGGTGTATTTCTGTTGTGAAATTGCCCTGTAATAATACTGCTAAGTTCTTGTTATGTATTTGGTATCTGATAATAGAAAGGAGATGAACTAAATACATGTTTGTGGGATTCTAGAATTCTCAACAGAGTTTTTACAAAATGAGAATTTCTCAATTCCTGTGAACATAGATTTTGAACACAATAACAGTCAGGATCTAAAATGATTTTGGCTCATGTGAAGTGACTTTGCGGACTTATTTTAAAGGTTTTACAAGTGACTTTTGGTTTCATAAATTTAAATACAAATCTTAAATGGTCAGTCAGGCAAAAATATATTCAACTTCATACCCCTACTGGCAAGTTTATTCAAGTTAGTTAACAGTTACAGCTTTGAATTAGAGTGGTAAATAATTTGTCTTCTTAGCTGTATCTCTGGAACTTTGGTGATTTTGATGTGTGTCTGTGCCAGGAAAGGGTATTTTTTTTATAAAAAAAAAATTTGACATGTTCATGCATGCACAGCCTCCTGTTGCATAAGATGATTCAATTCAAATGAGGAACTAAAGGCTTGTAATCATTTGGTTGTTCTATTTATGACTGCATATTTTTCCCTCTTCAGGTATTTTTGTAGCATTGGCTTTGCGGTTTAATGTGTTTAGAGGAAAACAGCCCCAGTATTTCAAGAGTGCCTTTGTTGGATACACTACTGGCTTGGTCCTTACAATCGTTGTGATGAACTGGTTTCAGGCTGCACAGGTAACTGATCTGTTGTTTCATCTCTTTTGTCCTGAGTAGGTTTGGGAAGGATGTGTGGGGTTTTAAGCCACCAATGGAATACCATACTCTAATACATGGCTGGCTGAGTTTGTGGAACTATCCTGGATTTTGGAGACCAACCTTTTCTAATTTCCCCCCTTTTTTACCAGCCTGCTCTTTTGTATATTGTACCTGCTGTAATTGGATTTTTGGCTGCTCATTGCATATGGAATGGTGATGTCAAAGAGGTTTGTTTCATTGCTTAGTTTTTCCACTTTTTTGTTCTTATGCTAATGATAACCCATCTTATCTTTATGCATTTTGCTTTGTATCATTAGTTTCTACACTTTTACTTGAGTGTGATACTTGTTTTGTATATCATATATATATATATATATATATATATATATATATATATAATTCATAATTAAATATATGATATATATTAGTTAAACTCTTCCATGTCATTATAATATTTCTGTAAAAAGCTTTGATAATGGTTTAATGGGAGGCATGAAATAGGCCAATATTTCACTAATATTGGAAAATGAGCGTTTGATTGACAATGGACCAAAATTAAATCCTTCAGAATATTGATTGGCATGATCGTTAACACCAGCAACAGTGCACAGTTAGCAAGTCTACATTTACTATGTTTACTTTTTAACTAAACTGATGAACAACTCTTTTTACAGTATGCATTTAGAGGTGCACTAAGCTCTGAAAATAGCTAATGTATTTACATTACAGATGTTTTTATTGTATGTTTTCAAATTAGCTTATGAAGATGGGCTTTCAGTTAAATTATCATCTAAAGGCAACTTTGCTTGTTATAATCAAAGATTCCATATTATATCTTTTGTTGCAACCGGATATCACTGTTTTGAAAGTTTTACAGACATTGATTGTGTCATTTTAAATAGTTACATCTTACATGTTAAGACTTACAGATGGTCAGGATTTATGAGCAGAAAATTTGGGAAAAAGTGTATTGGTGAAAAAGTACTTGGGGGCAGTGGCATTCAACAACATAACGAGGTTGGCATTTGGGAAAAGATTTGTGAATGCAGAGGGTGTGATGGATGAGTGTCGCGACCGGGATCCCGGCGCGCGACGCGGACTGGTTAAGGACAAATAAAAGAAAATTGAAACTGCATTGAAGTGAGGCTCTTGAGAAGCCTAAAAAATAAAGGGTTCAAGGAGTCGCCACCAATATTTATTAAGGAAAATATTAGGAAAACCTTTAAATAGCACTGGTTTTTTTTTGTTTTAAAAAAAATGAGATTCTGTTTAGTCCGAGAGTCGAATTACAGGTGGGGAAGGTATTAGCACCCCACACTGTCCGTAAAAAACGGTTACCCAAATTGATCATGCGTAATTTAAAAAATGATTATCAAATATTTCATCCTTCATAAAACAATCATAAATAATATACACAATAAAAAAATATATAAATATGAATAAAACAAAGATAGAAAAAGAATACATCCCCTAAGTTTGTTGTTTTTAGTTCTAAAAAAAATAAATAAACAAATGATTAAAAGACCATAAAAATAAAAGGATAAAAAAAAACAATAAGACATCTTGTCTTACTTATTTTCTAGTAAAAAAAAATTGATTTTTATTGAGAAATATAAAGTTTAAAACAAATAAATAAATAAATAAATAAAAATAAGAGAAAAAAATAGAATTAAACACATCAACATGAAGATAAAGAAATATAATACACTTAATTAATTAAAATTGACAAGGAATATTATTTAATTATCTTTTAAAAAAATAAGATTAATAAGATGTCTCATCTAAATTAATCTCATCTTAAATTTAAGAGAAAAATGAATGAATAAATAACACACTATTTATTAGTCTTGATTTTTTTATTTTTTATGAAAATAATTTCTTCTTAATTATTAAAAGGTTACTAAGAGAAAATAATAAGAAATCATGACCATAATAAAAATGGATAATTATGTATATATATATATATATACATATTTATAAACTATTAAAATGGTCAAACGTAAATAAATAAATAGAAAGTGTAGAAAGATAAAAGCAAAAAGATAAATAACTAAAAATAAAAAGTATAGAGAATAAATAATAATAATAATAAAATAAAAAAATAAAGGTAGAAAAAAAATAAATAAAAAGTTCAAAAAAATAAAAATAAAAATAAATAGACATAACAATAAATATATAAAAATAAAAGAGCAGAAAAAATAAATACATAAAATAAAGGGGCAGAAAAATAAATAATAAAAAAATAAAAGAGCAGAAAAGTAAATAACAAAAATAAAGTAGCAGAAAAGTAAATAACAAAAATAAAGAGACAGGAAAGCAAATACATGAAAATAAAGGGGCAGAGATGTAAATAACAAAAATAAAGAGGTAGAAATGTAAATAATCAAAATAAAGGGGCTAAAAAAGTAAATACATGAAAATAAAGGGGTAGAAATGTAAATAACAAAAATAAAGGGGTAGAAAAGTAAATACATGAAAATAAAGGGGCAGAAATGTAAATAATAAAAATAAAGGTGTAGAAAAGTAAATACATGAAAATAAAGGGGCAGAAATATAAATAACAAAAATAAAGGGGTAGAAAAGTAAATACATGAAAATAAATGGGCAGAAAAGTAAATAACAAAAATAAAGGGACGAGAAAGTAAATAAATAAAATAAAAGGGTATAAAAATAAATAAATAAAGATAAAAATGTAAAAAATAAAAAAAAATGAACTAATAATTGCAGAAATATAAAGTGCGGATAAATAAAGTGCAGAAAAATAAATTAACAATAATAAAAGTGCAGAAAAGTAAATAAAGAGGAATAAAAGTGTAAAAAAAATAAATAAGGAAAAATAAAGGTACAAATAAATAAATAAAGATGGAGATGCATATAAATAAATAAACAGATAAATAACTGCAGAAAAATAAAGTGCAGGAAAATAAAGTGCTTGAATATAAATAAAAAAAAATAAAAGTGCAGAAAAATAAATAACAATTAAATAAGACGAATAAATAAATATAAATAAACAACTTTGTATTAATAAAAAAATACCTTGGTACAAGATCAATTACAGAGAAACTAGAACGGAAGTCGGGAAATCAATTTTGTGTAGATTTCCTTTGCTTTTGGCTTTGTTTGGACTTGATTTGAAGGTATTTGGATACCGGTTACAACACTTGGACAGTATTTTAGCTCACAAAAACTCACATACTAAGACAAACAAGAGTGGTGCACTCATTTTCCTAACTAGGATTACACAAAGTAATTTTTGAAAACCCAAACTTCTAAAAATTCTCACAAAAATTTAACACTCTTTCCCCTCTTTTTTCTCTTCTTCCCCCTAATGCCTCAATATTGTAACATCCCTGTTTTTAGTAGCAGTTTTATTTGGTAAATTTTGAAGTGTGGAAGGTCAGAAAGTAAGAATAAGTGAGTAAATACCTTGTATAGGGTCAGTAATACTCCAAAAATTCTATTTTTGGGTATAATTATGGAATTTATGCAGACCTTTGAGGATATTAATCAAATTCCGAGTGAAAAGGGACTCTGATCCGAGTGACAGTGAGCAATACCGAGTGATAGAAAGAAAATCCGAGTAAGGAATGAAATTCCGAGTGTAAGGTTATGTCATCCGAGTAATATATGACCAAGAAGGGTACTACCGAGTGGATTCTTGATCACAGAGACATTTGGAGTGAAGTGTGTTCAAGAGAACCACTCCTGAGTGAAAATCCGAGTCAAAACACCCTTGAGAGACTTATTTCCGAAACAGACCTTGTCAATTGCTTCTTTCCGAGTAGCAATCCTTAGGATTACAGTATACCGAGTGAATAGACTCAGTCAGAGTTATAGCCAAGTGCAATCCGAATAAGTTGTCCAACTCAGATCTTCCTAGAGAAGAAGGGAATAGCATTCCGGGTAGAAAGATCTTCGAGTGTGGTGTTTTGGGTAGTAGAGTTCCGAGTAAGGGCATATTTGAATCCAGTATAACCTGTTCTAAAGGGCATGACCCCAAATATGCAATTCCGAGTGAAATATAGAGTAATGGAAGCTTATTCCGAGTGGAATATGTAGGACAGAGATATTTCAAGTAAGGTTTATGTCTGTTACTCATTTTTCCGAGTGGTGAAAGACCTGAAAAGATTCTGAATGAAATGTAATTTTGATGAAGGACTTAAAGGCTTGAGTAGTTAAGTATGAAATAAAATCCGAGTGAATGAAATCCTTTAAGTGATGGAGAGTTTGAATGGTTCCGAGTAGACAAGAATTTAGTAGGTCTGAATGAGAAACCCGAGTGAATGCTGAGGAGTTCTGAGTGAATGAATGCATATGAAGAGTTGATGCCTTCTACCGATTGAAATGTGTTATTAAAATTATTGAGAAATGTTGATGGAAGAAATAGTGATTTAAGTTATGGATTCCGAGTGGTTATATATAAATATTGTGAGGTTAAGGAATTACTTGGTTTGAATATGAGTGATGATAAATGAATGATACTAAGTGAACTGATACCGAGTGGAAAATGGTAGTGGGAACCATTCTAAGCAAATAATAGTGTGCACAGAGCCATTTCCGAGTGAATCTAAGGTATATAAACAAAATCCGAGTGACATTCTTATGTGTGGGTCTTTTCCGAAAGGTGATGGCCTTAAATAGGATTTTGATTGGAAAATATAGTTGAAGATGGTCTAAACCGAGTGAAAGGAGTGGAGAGAGAGACTTTAATACTCCTGCAAGTTAATTTCCTAATAAAGGATGTTATAATTCTGAGTGGAAACTGAATGAATATGGATACCCTTTTCCGAGTAAGCCTAAGGTGTTATGAAATCCGAGTAAAAAGAGATTTGATGTTGAGTTGGCTAAGGAATGATTTAGTTAAGTATGAAATAAATAAGAATAGGTTGTTTACCGAATGGAAATCCTGAGTAAAAAAAAAAAAAGAATCCGATTGAATCCAGAAGAAATCTGACCTAGAGAGGAGAAATCCGACTAGATGTTTTAAGAAGAAATAATCAAGAGTGAGGACCAAGAGAAACGAATCAGTTTTTGAAGATTTCCGAGCCATGAAGGGCGGACTCGCTCAAGTGAATCGGATTTCGCTAAAGCGATCCGATGTCAGCACTCCACACCAGTTAGCTAAAATAGGTCGTCCTTAGAGCAGGAGTTCACACCGGACAGCTTTGAGCCGGTGTTCATCACAACACCGCCCTCTTTACACAGACGGAGTCCTTAACTCCTTCACACACACCGTCCTTCCTTACTTCACACTCAACACCGCCCACTTCACACCGCCTCACACTCCATACCGCCCTCACACAGCACACCGTTTCACATTCCACACCGCCCTAACACTCCATACCGCCTCACATTTCACACCGCCCTAACACTCTATACCGCCTTACATTCCACACCGCCCTAACACTCCATACCACCTCACATTCCACACCGCCCTAACACTCTATACCGCCTTATACTCCACACCGCCCCACACTCCACACCGCCCTACACTCCACACCGCCTCATACTCCATACCGCCTCACCTAATACCGTCCTCACATTGCACTCCGCCCTCACTCACCCAATACCGCCTCACATGAGATGACGACCTTGCCAGCACTAAATATTTTTTTTATTCCACATCAGATAGTGGTCAGCCCACTTAACCATATAAAGCCAAGAATGATTGGCACAATGAACCAATCGAAGGAGAAAGTTGCCTCCATTACAATAACTTTATATATTTTATTTCTATTTAATGCAAAGCTGACTGGGAAAGGAGTCAAAAGGCTCCATTATCTCACCTAATCCTCCAACCGATGTTCCCCATTTAATTTCCACTCACTCTCTTCTTATTTAAACCAACGCCAGGACTCTTAGAGGACACACACACACGAGACTTAGCAACAGACACACCTCTGTTATCATTTCCCTTTCTTCTTTTTCTTCTACAAACAAGCTTTCTCTCTCAATTCCATTCCTCTCTCGCTCGGAATTGGTGTAGGACAGTGAAGGGGAAACCTCTTTCCTTCCATCCAAGAACTTCATTGAGGTAAGGGGGGTATATTCTCGGGTATTCTGGGGAAATCTGAGTGAAAGGAAAAATCTGGTTGTTGTGATTTAAATGTTTAATTGTTTGTTATATTTGTATATGTAATGTATTGAACATGTTTAATTACAGCGTTGTTTATTATTGGCCATGAGAATTCAGTGAACCTGTTGATTTTATTGACTAATATGAATGAATAAGTGTATATGTTTGATGCTGGACTGTTAAAATATTAAAAGTATCATGGGTATTTATGAGGACTCCAGTAAAGAGATATGAACTGACATCGGATACTATGTTATTAAGCTCGGTATTGTACCAATCAACCAGAGCAGTTCTGAATACACAAATTCACTCAGAAATTACAGTGATATGACCAGTTATATATTAATCCGATTGGTTATCTGAAGAATACAAGCTTCTTATTTAAAACTTTCAAACAGGATCATATTACAATTGATAAACACCTTAATTTCACTCGGAAAACATCTTTTCAAGTTGATTTCACTCGGAATTCAGTATGTCACTTAGAAAGCTCTTTCCAATTGATTTCACTTGAATTCAAATTTGTTTTATTCAGAAAATTCTCCCAGTTTGATTTTATTGGAAATCCTGCTTATTTTCACTCGGAATCTTAACTTTTACACTCGGTATTTATCCAAATTTTACTCAGAAAGTCTGGTTATCAACATTTCCACTTGGACATAACTTGTGTTTTAATCGGAAAACTCATTTCTACTCGGTACCAATCTATTTCTACTCGAAAAATTCATTTTTCACTCGTAAACAGATTTCTTTTACTCGGATAATTATATTTCACTCGGTATTTAATTGATTTCACTCGGAAAAACCTATTTGTCACTCGGTATTCAACTCCTTCTCCTCGGAAAAGCAGTCTTAACGTTACTTGGATTTTTCAATCAGAATCTCTTCTATACTCCTTAGTGAGTTATTAAAATGTTCTAAATATCATTATTGGTCTTTTCCCTATTATTATTCTTAATATTATTATTATTATTTACATTATTATTTTTATTATTGTTATTCCTATTATTATAATTAGTATTATTGCTATAAATATCTTATTTTATTAACTATGAGTAAATAAATATGAATTATATTTTATTATTTATACAAGTATAATTTCAACTAAGTTATGAACGATGTATTTTATCAAAATAACCTGCAACGTTTGATCCATTAAATCAAAAGCTTGTGAACGAATATGATGAGGCTGGAATCACATAAATACCCATGACTCAAAAGATGAAAGAGAATGCATTTCGCATCATGAAAATATTTTTGAAGAAGAAAAACCTCTAGAGCATACACTTGGTACAGTGAAGGACACTCACGTTCGATCTCAGTAGAAGAATCTTGGGAGTACAACTGGAACGGCAACCCAATGGCATCAGAGTCGCGCCCTGATAGCCGGGTGAGACGAATAATTCTGGTGTACTTTGACTAAATGACGGAGTGTGACCATGATCGTAGGGATCCAAGTCTCAAATATATATATATAAATCAATGATGAGAACCAATGAGTTCATTTGTACCAGAGCTTGGGCGGACCCTGATCGCTCTAGAGAATCGGAATGGTGATATTCCAGAGAAGAAGAAATAATTTCTTGGGCCCACATGCATCATGAAACGTAATCAAGAAATATCATAATGGAACTGAACTGGTCTGGACCGGGGTCTAGGATCCGGTATGGGACCAGCCACAAGGATGCAGGTGTTTTTAGGGTTTACACCCCGGAACTGTGTATGTCCGATGTACTAATCCGGTCTCTCAGTGGGAGAGGCCGGTCTTGTTGTCCTGGAGATCCTTCACACCAACGATTCGCGTTGTAGGAGGGCGAAAGGTGGTGCCACCTGCGAAGATTCTCCGACGCTCAAGTTAGAAGAGTGTATGAACTGAATGAATACTCAAGCGTGATAACAGTAAAATGTGAGATAGAATCACGATACCATGCATGTGTGTTGATATGGCTTCTTATAGTTGAACGTAAGAGAAAAAATGATACGTTGGATGCAGGTGGGTCCCTTATCTCTGATTGCGTGTATATTTTGTCAATCAAGGTGGCTCGACTTTCAGAATGTGTCAGGAGGGTAGGTCAATTATCAGAGTACAATCCTCTAGAGAGAGGGGAGGATAATCACCTTTTCCGCATAATCTGCTGACACGCCCCCTTACTTTCTGAAGCCATTGATGTGACGTATTTTGCTACAAACAGTGTCTTCGTTGATAAGTTATCAAAAGGCTCTTCTCTTGCTATGAGGGAAAAGCTATCAATTATATAAATATCCCGTATCAATGAACATAGAACCGTTGCCGCGAAAATGAATGATGCTGTCATGGAGTGAGGGCGGATGACCAGACAACGGATATCCGGTGTGGTAACGTTGAACCTGGACACCGGTTTTCCTTATATGAGGTCAGTCTGACGTCACAAGTATGGGGGCCGGTATCTAGACCGGATCATCTGTCCCCTAGCTTGTATGAGGGACTGTTAAGTTGCTCATATGAGCTACACAATTCTCGAGAGAAGTCTAGATGCCGGTAGTACATTCTTGTAAGTCTCTAGGAACTCGGTGGCGTCCGTTCTACTAAACAAGTAACCGCCCTCTTCGCGTTGTGTACAACGGATTCAGACAGCATAAAAATAAGCAGCGGAAATTCCAAGAGTTTCTGAAAATTGAAACTCTTGGTATTCGAAAAGTGGTTGGTAGGCATTAAATGCGCATGGCATGATTGGACATTAAATGCATTTTTTACGCACGAGACATCATTACCCAAGAGTGTAACCGTCGATTGGGCTTATTGGGCCTGGATTCAAACTGAAAGGGGGGGGCCCATTTTGCCAAAACGTTTACTGAAACGTTACCATTTTCGCGCTTATTCGTGACGAAACGACGGAGTCGTTTTGATTTGAAAGGTTACGTTTTGAGGCAAGCATTGTGACCTTCGACGAAACACTCTACCTCTTCGTTACCTATAAAAGGAACTCTTAGCAGATTTAGGAATCCATCCTTGCTCTCAAACTTAGTGAAACTCTGCTCAAATTTCCTTGGAATTTCCTTGTCGTCTTCAACTTCTCAAAGATCCTCTTCCTTTAGGTAACCTTCCTTCCCTTCAACTCCTTGCAATTTTAATCATTCTATTTCCATCATGCGCCCTAGAGCTGGACACGCTGGTCCTTCAAATAGAGGGAGGTTTGGCTCTCGTGCCCCCCTTAGCCACCGTGGTGGGAGGATTCCAGCGAATCCTCCTGTGGCTGGGCGCCATCGCTCAGAGAGAGCCGAAGCTTCTTCCTCACGAGCGTCTTCTTCATCTCGTCGCTCTGAGGTTCCCCTTGGTTCGAGGGCTACCAGCCGCTCTGATGAGGGGTCAAGTGCTGAGGGTTATCTCTCTGACGATGTTGCTTTTTATCACAGCACCTACGCATTCCACCGCGCCTGCACAACCATGGATCTTCCAGGACGTGGAAAAACGCCGTTTCTCCGATCTGCTGATGGGTGTGTCAATGTTGTGGCACACCGGCTTGACTGGGAGAAACTCAACAGGGAGAAACCTTATTGCTGGGTGGAAGAGGAGTTCCTAGAGATCCCTTCGTACCATGCAAGTGTGGAGGAGCGCACGGTTTCTTTCCGCTGTAAGATATATTCGGATAAGAAGTACAAAGCGCGATACGCTGTGATGGCACCGCATCCCAATGAAAGAATATGCCACAGCGTCCCTGATGCGAGGTCGGTCTACATGTACGACTACGTTTTCTTAAAGCTGGGGGTGCGCTTTCCACTGACGGATTTCCAGATGGCCGTCCTGCGTTTTTTGGACTGTGCCCCCTCACAATTACATCCCAACGGTTGGAGTCTTGTCCGGGCTCTGGAAGTCTTGGGGGAGCATTTTGGCTTCTCCGCCACTGTGGCCAAGCTATTTTATTATTGCCAAGTGGTCCGCCGAGCTAATAAGAAGGGCGGCCTTGGGTTCATTACACTCCGTAGTGACTCAAGGGTTGTAAATTTCAAGTCCTATACGGAATCCGCAAAGGTAGATGGGCGCTCCTTCAAGCACTACTACACGCGAGTCCGGATTCAACCAAATAAGCCGGTCTTCTGGCGAAATAAAGAGGGGTTTACCAAGTTTCCCCTTAGCTGGACGCACGAGCATTTTCTCCTTATGAGCCGTGCTTACTATACAGATGAGAGTGAACTTTCCCCTCATTCTGTTGAGGTCTTGAGCGCCCTGCAGACGGCCTCAAAGACCCTCAAAGGGTTCTCCAGCCGTCTTCTCTTGGCCGAGGAAGACATCAAAAACACCTACCTCCGTAATATTCGCTCTTATTCTCCTTGTGTTGTATGGTTATACCGTTCTAGTTATTTTCCTTCTTGTATGCTTATTCAACTCTTTTTGTTTTGCAGAACAAATTGAAAAGGCCTGCCCAGAAATGTTGTCGCTAAGGTCCATGCTGGCTGACGATGACTCCTCTTCTGAGGAAAATGAAATCCAGGCGAAGAGGAACGCCACCAAAACTCCCCTCATTCCTCTGACTTCTGCAGTAGGAGATGAGGTTCCTCTCTTCGACGAGGAGGAAGCCGAAGAAGCAACTGGGGCCGCTGGAGCGGGTGGCGAGGAGGCCGTCCCAGAGAGAAAGAAAAAGAAGAGGCATCTTGTAAAGAAGGCCGATCAAGAGAAGCCCTCCTCTGATGACCCTGTAAAGAAGCGTCAGAGGACGGCCGAAGAAGCCGAATTAAAGAAGAACAAGGGAAAGGAACCCGCTCCTGAGTTCTCTGCACCTTCTTCTCAAAATGCTTCAGAGCCGGATTCTGGGAACGGTCCTCCTCCGGCGTTTGATCCTCCGCGTGACTCCTTCCTTTCTCATTATTTGTGGTTTCAAGGATCTATGCCTCCTACTCTCCCAAAGGCACGATATTGCCTCCGCCCTTCCCTCGACGCTGCTGGGGTCCGAGGTGCTTGCAAGGCTGGGCGTTGGCAACTTGATGAACTGTCTGGCCTGCTTGAGTCCCTGAGCGAGAAAGCTGATTATATGGATCAGGTTGAAAAACTTGAGACCGAACTCGCAGTGAAGGAGAAATGGGCAGCCAAACAAGCTGAAGCTCGCAGAGGCGTGGAATCGGAATTGGAAAAAACTAAAGAAACACTCCAGAGGAAAACGGAAGAGGCAAGCAAAGTTCACTTTGCGAATAAGGCCCTAGAACGGGAAGTTGCCGACCTCCAAAATAAGAACAAATCCATACCCCTCCTTGAAGAAGAATTACAATTGGAAAAGAAGAGATCGGCTAAGCTTGCTGACGATCTCAAAGTTATGGAGGATGGTCGCAACAAGGACCTGGGGGAGTGGGAGTCTATTCGGAAGGAGATGCAAGCCCAAATTGATGAACTCAAAAAGGGTGGTGCGAGTGCTGGGCCTTCAGAAGAGGATTACGCCAAAGTTCAAAGAAGGCTAGCTGCTGCAAAGGCCAAGGCTGCCAAAGCCTTGGATATATGCAAAAATGTGGCGTATGAATCTTTCGGCCTGGCCCTTCGTCAAGTCTACTATCGGAACCCTGGAATAAAGCTGAATTTGTACGGATTAGATCCGTTCTTTGAGTTCCATGGGGGAAGACTTGTAGAAGTTCGCAAGGACGGATCGCACCACGAGCCCCGTGCATCTCTGTACGAACTGCCTCCCCTTCCAGAAGGATAAAGTATGGAGCCTACAACGTCCATTGCTGCCTCTGGAGCTGAAGCACAAGAAGGTGCCCCAACTGGAATGGAGGACAAAGCGGAGAAGGGAGGAGTGCCCACTGCGGAGGATCAAGAACCGGCCCCTTAATTTATGCTTTATTCATAGCTGTGTACTGGGATCAGCTCCAGTTTTAACTGCCTTGTAACATGAATAATTTCTTTATTCTTGGAAATAAAATTCACTGTTGCTTTTCTTCAACTGCTTGCGTCGAGTGTATGATTGTTGGGTAACTTAGTGTTGTACCAAACACTTTATTGTTTTTAATGCTTTACGAATCCGTTCTGTGTGGTTACCTAGCTGCTTAACGCGTACTTATCACACCGGATTAAGACAACAAATAGTAATGAATAAATAACAATTAAGTTAAAGCACGCCCTGTCCCCAAGTGTAAGTTCATTGGGAAGGGAAAGTTTATCTCAAAGATTTACCTTTTAAATTCTCACAAGATAAAAATGCTTATCTGTTCTCGAAGATGTAGAGCGGGTACATTAGCTTTCAACCGCTCTGGGATGGATATTCCACAATTGAGGACGGATATTGCCTTTGAATTTTGTATAGCTTTGGCAAGGGTAAGCTTTATGCCTTTCTCTTGAGATTCGGTTTGGTCCTACACCTCAAGTCTTCACACGGTGTTCGGTTCGATCCTACTAACCGTACTTGGAGTTCGGTGCAATCCTACAATCCAAGCCTTCAACACGGGGTTCGGATCAGGGCTAATCCTGAACCTACTGCGCCCGTTACTCGGGGTTCAGCGCGGTTTTCTCTGTGAACCGGCCTACTGCGCCCAAGCCTTCGCATGGGGTTCGGTTTGTGGCCTTGAAAAAGGACCAGCCCTACAACCCATGTAGTCTTCGAATGGGGTTCGGTTTGTGGCCTTGAGAAAGGACCAGCCCTACAACCCATGTTGTCTTCGAATGGGGTTCGGTTTGTGGCCTTGAGAAAGGACCAGCCCTACAACCCATGTTGTCTTCGAATGGGGTTCGGTTTGTGGCCTTGAGAAAGGACCAGCCCTACAACCCATGTTGTCTTCGAATGGGGTTCGGTTTGTGGCCTTGAGAAAGGACCAGCCCTACAACCCATTCTACCTCAAGGAGTTACATCGTCAAAACACACGATGTGTGACTGAGATCATCCATCCTGAGGGGTCTTCATCAGTTCCTCGAGGAGTTATATCATCAACTACAGAATTGGTAGTTGAGTTCATCCGTCCTGAGGTGTATGCGTATTAAACTACGGCTATAAATCACAACACATAAGAAACGTGAGAATGATAGGGCGGTTAAAATGTATTCTCATTAAAATTGAAAGTACATTACATGAAAAGCGTAGCTGGGGTCATGCCTCGTTAAAACCTTCTTGAGAAAACCCAATGGGAAAAAACTCAAGTAAGGAAAAAGAGTACACGCTGTCTTACCAACTAGCTGTAATACACTCGTAAATTCTGAGTGTTCCATTTGTTGCGGATTGGGGTTCCATCAAGTTCTTCCAATCGGTATGATCCCTTTCCAGTCACCTCCGAAACTCTATAAGGTCCTTCCCACGTTGGTGCTAGCTTTCCTTGGTGAGCGAACTTATTCCCCACACTGGCCTTTCTCAGAACAAGGTCTCCGGTGTTAAAAGCTCTGTACTGGACACGTTTATTGTACCGGAGTGCAGCCTTTGCTTTTATTGCCTGATCTCTGACGAAAGCCTTTTCCCTCAACTCTTGGAGGACGTCCAGCTCTGATGCTAAGTTGGCGTTGTTATCTTCTGCTGAAAAATATTCAACACGAGCCGATCTTGTTTGTAACTCAACTGGGATCATCGCCTCAACCCCGTACACCAACCGGTATGGGGATTCGTTAGTTGAAGAATGAGGCGTAGTGCGGTATGCCCATAGAACATGACATAACTGGTCAGTCCATCCTCCCTTCGCTTCTCCCAGACGCTTCTTTAACCCCTTTAGCACCTCTCGATTAGCTACCTCTGCTTGCCCATTGGTCTGGGGGTGTTCAACGGATGAGAATATCTGGATTATCCCCAGTCCTTCAAGTAAATCCGTGAACTTTTTGTCTGTAAACTGGGTGCCGTTGTCAGTCACGATCCGCCCTGGCACCCCGAACCGAGCAATGATATTTTCGTACATGAAACGTCTTGTACGTGCAGAAGTGATATGCACTACTGGTTCTGCCTCGATCCATTTGGTGAAGTAATCTACCCCCACAATCAAGTATTTGATACCTCCTGGCGCAGTGGGAAACGGACCCAGAATATCAAGGCCCCATTGATAGAACGGCCAAGGCACAGCAGATGAAGATAACTCTTGGGCCGGTGTATGGTGGAGATTGGAGAATTTTTGGCAAGCGTCACATTTCCTCACGAAGTCTGCGGAATCCTGCTTCACAGTGGGCCACCAGTATCCAGCCCTGAGGACTTTTCTCATTAGGCTTCGGCCTCCAGCGTGGTGCCCACATTGCCCCTCGTGTACCTCAGTCAAGACCGCTTGAACTTCGTCTTCTCTTAAACATGAAAGATATGGGACAGAGAATCCCCTTCTGTAGAGAACACCATCGACCATAGTAAAATATGGCAACTCCCTCTTTACTCGTCTCCTTTCCTTCTCGTCAGTGGGAAGTTGACCATCA
Source organism: Clitoria ternatea (assembly GCA_037962975.1). Classification (NCBI taxonomy): domain Eukaryota; kingdom Viridiplantae; phylum Streptophyta; class Magnoliopsida; order Fabales; family Fabaceae; genus Clitoria; species Clitoria ternatea. The sequence continues at coordinate 69,686,416 of CM075676.1, forward strand.
GCCAGATAACGAATATAGGGAATGACCCAAGAATCCTCGTATGGATAACTCACCATGACGGCATTCAGAGAAGGATACATAGGTATACTGGGTGATGTCAAAGTGCTCTGAACCACCGTTGTTGTGCTACCAGGTTGCTTTGTACTTGCCAATCTTGACAAGATATCTGCTCTAGTATTTTCTTCCCTGGGCACATGCTTGAACTCTAAAACTTCAAATCTTCCCTTCAGCTCATTAACACAATTCAAGTACAATTGAAGTTGTGGTTCCTTCGCCTGGTACTCTCCCTGGATTTGCGAAATCACCAGCTGAGAATCACTGCAGAGGGTAACTGCTGATGCTCCGATATCAATTGCCGCACGGAGACCGGCCAAGCATGCTTCGTATTCAGCTTGATTGTTGGAGGTCTTGAAATTGAATCAGAGGGAAATTTCTAAGTGTACGCCGTCATCACTTTCTACCACCACACCTGCTCCACATCCTTTGCTGTTTGACGAACCGTCGACGTAGATGGTCCAATGCGTTCGAGGGGTAGCCGGGTCTGCCCCAGTCATTTCCACTACAAAATCGGCCAACACTTGTGCCTTGATGGCTCCTCGAGGCTCATATGAAATCTCAAATTCAGATAGCTCATTGGACCATTTTATCATCCTTCCAGCGAGGTCTGGTTTGCTGAGCACTGAACGGAGTGGCAAATCTGTTCTCACCAATACTGGGTGCGCATGGAAATAAGGCCTCAGCCGTCGTGACGCCCACACAACTGCCAGGGCGGCTTTCTCAATCTTCTGATACCTTCCTTCAGCCCCCTGAAACGTTTTACTAGTAAAGTACACCGGTCTCTGCCCTTCAGGGGTTTCTTTCACCAGGGCTACACCTAGAGCTTCATCAGATATTGCCAAGTATAAGATTAACGTTTCGCCTGGATCAGGCTTAACAAGAATTGGTGGGCTCGAGAGAACGGCTTTGAGCTGCTGGAAGGCTTGCTCTTGTTCCTCTCCCCATTCAAAACTCTTGTGTTTCTTCAACGCCTTATACAAGGGGAGGGACCTGTGCGCCATCTTAGGCATGAAACGAGCTAAAGCGGCCACTTTCCCATTCAATGACTGGACCTCCCTCAAACATTTAGGACTCTGCATGTCCAGGATTGCTTGACATTTCCCGGGGTTAGCTTCAATGCCTCGTTGAGTCAACATGAATCCCAAGAATTTTCCTGCTGGAACGGCGAAAGTGCACTTTAAAGGATTTAACCTCATGTTGTACTGCCGAAGCCTAGTGAAAACTTGGCGTAGATCTTCAATGTGGTCTCCTCCAGCGGGTGTTTTGGCTATGATATCATCGATATAAACTTCGACCAGCTTTGTATGCATCCCTTCAAAGACTTTGTTAATCATGCGCTGATAGGTAGCGCCGGCGTTCTTCAGTCCAAAAGGCATGACGGTGTAGCAGAAAACACCGCGGTCGTTGATAAATGCAGTCTTCTCCTGGTCTCCCTCCCACATCGGAATCTGGTTGTACCCCGAATAAGCATCCATGAAACTGAGATATTGATAACCAGATGAATCATCCACCATGCGATCGATGTTGGGCAGGGGATATGGATCTTTAGGGCAGCAACGATTAAGATCCACATAATCAGTACACATTCTCCATTTGCCGTTAGCCTTCTGCACCATGACCACATTAGAAAGCCAAGATGAATAGCGTATCTCCCTTATAAAACCTGCCTTCAACAACTCCTCTGTTTGCTCACAAGCCGCCTTCTGCTTCTCCGGTCCCAACCTCCTCTTCTTCTGAGCCACCGGTCTGGTTTCAGGATACACTGCAAGTTTGTGACAACAGAAATCAGGATCCATCCCCGGCATGTCTGCTGCTGTCCATGCGAAAAGGTCTTTGAATTCCTGCAAGAGGGCTAATAAGCGTTGCTCCATAGCAGACTCCAGCTTATCATTGATGTGCGTGACCTTCTCTGGGGAATCTCCCAATATGACATCCCTGGAGCCACCATCAGGTGTGGGCTTAGATGGATTGAGTGGATCAATCTTCAATTCCGCTCTGGGGTCTAGGTCAATAAGACTGACAGATCCTGCCGCTGTTCCTCCGTCGTTCAACTTCCTCTTCTTGTTAAATGCATCTAACTTAACCATGTTGAGGCTCAGATTATAACAATATCGAGCCATCTCCTGATCTCCGCGGAGTGAGGACACAGCGTTGTCTTTGTCGATAAATTTGATCAAGAGATGAGGGGTGGATACAATTGCTTCCATAGCGTTTAAAGTTGGACGGCCTATGATACCGTTGTACGGGGATTCCACATCGATCACCAGAATTCTCGACTTGACTGTTCTTGCACCGGGCTCCCCTTCAAAAGAAATCAAAGTGTCGAGGTATCCCTTAGTAGGTTGCTTGGCTCCGTTAAACGCTGTGAGTTCTTGTGTGTATGGTTGTAAATCTGCATCACTGAAACCCATTCGTTTGAAACAATTATAAAAGATAACATCACAAGAACTTCCCTGATCGACGAGGATCCTCTTGACGTCCTTATTGGCTATGACGGCCACGATCACTACTGCATCATCACCTCCTGGAATTGTTGGGCCAAAGTCATCATCTGTAAACGACACCGTCGGGGCTGTCACTCCGTCCCTGAAAGGGCGGTTATTCCTCGGTTTACCCTGGACTGACAGAATCATCCTATGGTGGTTCTTTCGTGCTGTGATTGATGTTCCTCCTCCCGCGAATCCTCCAGCTATCATCTCAATCACTTCTCGTCTGCCCTGTCTCTGCTGCTGGGGCATATTACTTTGTTGGGCACCTTCAGCAATCACTACCCCTTTCTGCTTCTCAGCCGCAGTGAACTTCCTTGCTGGGTTGCGCGTATTATCATCTTCATCATCAGGATCTCTATTCCTTTTCTCCATTCTATGAGGCTCATCCATAGATTTCTCCTTAAACAAATACTGCTTCAACTTTCCTTCCCGAATGAGAGTTTCCACCGTATTCTTTAACGCCTTACACTCATCGGTGTTGTGCCCTGTCTGCTCATGGAAAGTGCAGTATTTACGTGGGTTACCACCCCTCTTGGCCGGGGCTGGCTTCCTTATACCAAAGACGTTCAGAGTTGGCCAACCAACCTCCCTCATGATCTGTGAGTGCCTGGTGTTCAACGGGGCATAGTGATCGAACGACGATACGCGCCTATCTCGTGGATGCTGACGAGCATTCACAAAGTCTTCTCTAAAGGCATGCTTCTCGGGCCTCGCTCTCTCCTTTTCTCTCCGTGGCTGCTGAGCGGGTGCAGAAGGCTTTACTCTTGCTGCAGTTGCCTCTAGATGCATCTCTATGCCCACATATTTGGAAGCTTTCCTTCGAAACTCCTCGAAGGTTGTAGGTGGGCTCTTTGCCAAAGATAGGGCAAAGGCTGAACTTGGCTGAAGAGCTTCCACTACAATATGGAGTTGTATGGCCTCCGTGAGGTTAGGGACCAACGCAGCCTCCTTGTAAAACCTTTTCAGGAACTCCTTAAGAGTCTCAGTTTCTCCCTGTCTTATCTGGGCCAGGGTGTGAGAAGTTCTTGGGATATCCCTGGAAATAACGAAATGGCTTTCGAATGCAGCAGCCATTTCCTCCCAAGAGTCTATAGATCCTGAAGGCAAACTTTTAAACCAGCTGAGAGCTTCCTCCGTCAACGTCCTTGGGAACATTCTGCACATGACATCTTCGTCTGCTCCCAGATACATAGCTTCATAAACATAAGCATCCAAATGCTTAGTGGGGTCGGACTCTCCATTATACTTCCCAATCGACAATGGCTGAGTTGTTTGCAAATGTTTTGGAATGACAATACTCATCAACCTCCGTGAGAAAGGGACATTAAGCTTGTATGTCCCTGGAGTTAACACCGCCTGCTCCCTTCTCCTGATACTGACTCTATCACCAGAGTCCTGCGTCTGCTCCCTCTCTTCATATGTGGGGATCTTCGAATACTGGAGGGTGGTGGATCTATCCCTCGCTGATGCATGGTGAGCATCCTCTGCATGGGACACTACTCTGTCCCCAGCTCCTCCTCTCTCTCGCCTCAGCTCCATCAGCTCCTCCTTCAGTTGCCTGATAACCTCATCGCGAGGGTCAGGTGTCTGCACTTGCACCATCCTCCGGGTTTGAGTTGCAGGAGATTCGAAGACGAGTCTCCTCCCAGCCTGTTGATGGGTCACATCCTCCACGTGACCTTCCACGAAATCTCTCCCGTCACCTTCCATTGTGCCAACCTAACTTCTGCGAAAATGGGAATAACTCTATCGGGTCCCACCGGGCGTGCCAATGAACTGGTCTGGACCGGGGTCTAGGATCCGGTATGGGACCAGCCACAAGGATGCAGGTGTTTTTAGGGTTTACACCCCGGAACTGTGTATGTCCGATGTACTAATCCGGTCTCTCAGTGGGAGAGGCCGGTCTTGTTGTCCTGGAGATCCTTCACACCAACGATTCGCGTTGTAGGAGGGCGAAAGGTGGTGCCACCTGCGAAGATTCTCCGACGCTCAAGTTAGAAGAGTGTATGAACTGAATGAATACTCAAGCGTGATAACAGTAAAATGTGAGATAGAATCACGATACCATGCATGTGTGTTGATATGGCTTCTTATAGTTGAACGTAAGAGAAAAAATGATACGTTGGATGCAGGTGGGTCCCTTATCTCTGATTGCGTGTATATTTTGTCAATCAAGGTGGCTCGACTTTCAGAATGTGTCAGGAGGGTAGGTCAATTATCAGAGTACAATCCTCTAGAGAGAGGGGAGGATAATCACCTTTTCCGCATAATCTGCTGACACGCCCCCTTACTTTCTGAAGCCATTGATGTGACGTATTTTGCTACAAACAGTGTCTTCGTTGATAAGTTATCAAAAGGCTCTTCTCTTGCTATGAGGGAAAAGCTATCAATTATATAAATATCCCGTATCAATGAACATAGAACCGTTGCCGCGAAAATGAATGATGCTGTCATGGAGTGAGGGCGGATGACCAGACAACGGATATCCGGTGTGGTAACGTTGAACCTGGACACCGGTTTTCCTTATATGAGGTCAGTCTGACGTCACAAGTATGGGGGCCGGTATCTAGACCGGATCAGGAACAAACTCATGCATTCCCTGATGACATATTTGATTTTTATAATCTTTGAAATGTGAATCGTATGATTACATGTTATTACTTGTTAGCTGGATTATGTCCACACCAGGTAACCTACAGGGTCTTGGGTTATACTCACCCTTACTGTTGAACATTTTTCAGAGGAATTAGAAACTCAAGAACCCGAGTGTGAAGATCAGCAATACGCTGAACCCATTGAGAATAATCATTAAGGATAGGATATTTGTTATTAATAATCAGACACCGGATGACTGTATAATATTTAAGGGTGCTTGCGTGCCCCATTCTGTTAAGAGTACAATTATTTACAGTTTGTGAATGACTATGTGATATATACAATATTACTTCCGCTGATCTGCCACGTATTTATTTATTTTAAAAAAATATATATATATATATTCACTTTTTCTGAAAACTGTTAACACACTCAGTTAAATAGGATGAACCTACAAAAAGGATTTGTCTTATCTAACCGAGGGTGTTACAAATATCACCTTCTATTTATAGAAGAAAATTGGCATTGGATCCTCCATAAATGACATCACTTTTCTACTTTTTCAATTTGTCCAAATTTGATGTCAATTTCCCCAATTTTCTCCAATTATCCAACCAAACCGAGGCCCACCACTAATAAACCACCGTCAACTTTTCTGATTTTCTTTCTTTTTTTTTTAATTTTTGTTTTTTTTGGACCCTTTTTTTTGGACTTTTTTTTGGCCCATTTTCCTTTTTTTTTTAGATTTTTTTTAGGGCCCATTTTTTTTCTTTTTCTTTTTATTTTTCTTTTCTCTTTTTTTTTGCCCTTTTTATTTGATTTTTATTTTATTTTATTTTCGTTTTTTTATTTTTTTTTATTTTTTTCTTTTTTTTTTATTTTTTTTTGCCCATTTATTTTTCTGATTTTTTTATTATTTTTTTTGGGCCTTTTATTTAAAGGTACAAATGGAAACATAAATTATTTATTACATATATGGAAATATATAAAATATTCAATAAATATAAATTACTACCCACACTATAAGGAGTAAAAAGGTAGTCACAAAACATCGTCTTCCCTCCCTTATTCTTTCCTCTTGGCTTCGGCATCCATCAGCCATTGCTTGAGAGAAATGAAGAGAATTGATGAAATGAGAGGTGTGGTAGAAAATGAAGAGGGATTGGGTATTTATAGAGATGGGGAAGGGTTACTATTCCAACGGTCACTATGCAATTTTTAATATTATTTTTTTTAATATGATCCGGGGTGGCAATCTGGACTGGGCGGGGTTCTAAGCATTGTACCGCGTCACCAACGAGAACTGGTAAGTCATAACCGGGGTCTGAAATCATTGGTCAACTATAGACATTTCTCTTCACCTCGGTTAAATATTAAGCATTGGGGAATCTCCTGCAGGTGTACCTCTGGTGTGTCTTGAAGTTTAAGTACGGATTAACACATCAGTTTTAACTTGAAGAACCTCGGATTCCCTTCGAACTGAGGTGTAAAATACCGTACTCCACTGAGGCTGTACGAGCTTAGAACTAATGAGGTAACACCGGTCATGAAACCGTGCTAGGACCCCGGTTAATGCAGTCAACATTGACTCCGGACTCTAGGACAAAAAAACTCTTTTTTTCTTCTTTTTTTTCTTTTTTTTTCTTTTTAATATATATCACCGGACAAAAATAGGTGTTCACAATGAGGAAGGAGTAGAATTCAAGGCGATTGTGGCAAATCAGTTAAAACAGTGCTGTACTAGTTTAAGGTCTTGTATCAAATGCTTTTTGTTCTATTTGTTTGGATTATGGTTCAAGTATTAACTGATTTCACCCGCTTTTCATATTTTTCTTTGTATTTCTTTCTTGAATATTTTATTTGACAAATTAATTTGAATGTCGTTCTATTGTATAGCCAAGCTTATTTAATTTCCTTTCTTTTGTTGCAGGTACAAATTTGTCATTTCAGCGCCTGAACCGAAGAAAGTTGCATCTTTTTTTGTCAACTCTGTAGGATCATACCCAGATGACATTTTTTTGTCTCCCTTGTTTTGTTAATTAACTGTGTAAATTCAGCTTTTAGTGGGAACCATGACAACTTCTTAGCACATAGTTAATTTACTTGTTTGTGTATGAAAAATACAATTTGTGTGTGTATATGAAAGGATTACCAAGTTGTTCACAGAGCAAATACTTATTCACTGCTATAGTTTTGCCTAGACTTAATTTGAAAATTGAATGATGCTTTATAAAATTGTAACAAAAGTGTTACTTAATTGGCGCCAAGATTCAAAATATATTGAAATAAAAATAAAAATACAAACTGTATTTCGTACCGGGTCTAACCAACAGGACCGGTGAGAAAGGTTCTTTTTTGTACCGGGCCAAATTGATGGGACCGGTGAGAAAAGTCCTTTTTTGTACCGGGCCAAAAACAGGACCGGTGAGAAAAATCCTCTTTGTACCGGGCCAAATCGATAGGACCGGTGAGAAAAGTCCTTTTTTGTACCGGGTCAAAAAAGGACCGGTGAGAAATGTAGTCTTTTACACCGGTCGTTATAAACAGGACCGGTGTAAAATGTATTTTTCTCACCGGTCCCAAAACCGGTGTAAAAAGTCCCTATTTTTCTCACCGGCTCCATCCACACCGGTCCTAAAACCGGTGTAAAAAGCCAAAAAGGACCGGTGTAAAAAGCCTTTTTTCCACTAGTGTGTATGTTATTAACAAATATTAAGGTCTGTTTAATAATGGTTAATAGTTTTCTTTTACAAAACAGACTTGATTCCAACATATACTTTTCAAAAATTATAAAATTGTATTTTATTTGGTAAATATATCTACTAGTTTATTTAGCCCAATTCAATTTAATTTTTTCAAACAATTCTATTATAATAAGCTAACTAAAAAACTGAGTTATATCATATCTAAAAAGTTATTAAGTTACAAATTATAAGTTAAAAACTACCCATTATATATTTGTTTCACCAAATAAGACACAGAATATATATAACTAAGACCCCACACAGACTAGAAACTAACCTAATAGGTTTTCTTATTGGATCAACCACGACTCTTATTTTCTTTTGGGCAAATACCTTTGTTTGAATTGAACTTGAAAACTTTAGATTTGGCCTCATTACATGTAAAAGATCGCTAGATTAATAAATTATTGGGTCTATTATTTGAGTAACTTTTGGAGATACCATAATTAAAAAAATCTCTGCTACTCCTATACAATATTTTAAAAATTAGATCGATGATTCAATCGATAAAGACACTAATTCATAGTTCACTAAAATTTAACCGTTCAATTGTTCATTTTTGTTATATTTTTGTGGGTATTAGTGTTTAAATTTGGCTAAAAAATTATGGTTGGAGAAAATCTACCGCTTCCATTGTAGAAATATGATGAAACTTCTGAACGACCTTACTATGTCTTTCTAACCTTGGACACAAAAAATAATGTAAAAATTTAACCGTTCAGTTTTGTCATATTTTTCGTGGGTATTAACCGTTAAATTTGACTAAAAATTCATATATTAAAACTTTAAAAACAAGAAAAGAAAATAACGTGTTTTGCCCATGATAAATATATTTATCAACAACTCTAAAATTTATTGTTTCTAAACAATGAAGTAAATATATTTATCAACGAGTCTAAACAATGAAGATATTTATCAACGACTCTAAAATTTGGGTACCATTTTTTATTTTTACTCTGAATATTGTTTTTTTAATTTCTCCCTTTCCTTAAAGAAAACTATGAAACTTCACTTTTTCTTTCAAGGAATGGACATAATAGTCACTTCAATGGGTATCATAACTGGTTTTGTAGCTGTTCTGAGTTGATGGCGTGGGTAAGTTTCATGAATTTAGCTGTCAGCTACAATGTTTTATGGAGTTTAATGCATTTGATTCCATGGTTACTACATCCTCACTTTTGCTTTTATGTAGATAAATGTCATTCTCTTCACAAAGTGTGGTAGCATTTGTTACATTGTCTACAGCTGTGTCTTGTGTTTCTGATGGATTCTGAAACCAATATTGGCTGTTTTTTATTTGATGACAAAGTATCCGTCATTGGAGGTGCTACTATTTTATGGCTTAGATTTTTCGAGCATATCAAGTTTACCCTCGTTATCAGTAATATTCACTCATTTTCTAGTAAATCATATATCAGTCAGCTTTGCTTTTTGAAGGTGATATATCAGTCAGTTAGATGGGAAAGATTTGGCATATTTTTTGTGTAGGTTTCAGTACGCATCATCGAAAGCTTAATTGTTCTCTTGAATATCTCATTTGGCATAGCTGTCAATGTTATCAGGATAAAGAGATCATCTTTCAAAAGCAGGTATATTGGCTTGTCATTCTTACATGGTCTTTCTTTTCTAGATTAGTGATAAGCATTAAGCATTAGATAAAATTTTAGAAGGTGGTAAAACTGATCATATTTCTCTTTCTCACTAAACTCATCTACTTTCCCTATAAACTGTTGGTCATGCTTGTTTATAGTTTTTAATGAATAAAGGTAATAGCAAAACAGAGAGAGAAAAATATTGAAGGAGAGAGAATATATGAAATGGAATGAAATAGACAGTGGGAATTCAATTTATTCGATTGCCAATTGCAATACATTTATAGTGCTTGCAGTAACAGAAAAACTAAGATAAAACTGAGATACTTTCTCCTAAAGTTTAGGAACAACTACTTTGACTAGAAAGACTTATTCAACAACTAAAACAATCAAAAACAATTCAAATAAAGATGCCACGTGCAGTCCAAAAGCAAATATCTAACACTCCTCCTTGATTTTGGAACTGCAAACTCCAATTTTTTGTCTTAAGAACTCAAATTTTCTGACTGGAAGTGGCTTGGTGAACAAATCTGCAAACTGGTCTTCTGTTTTGCAGTAAACAAGAGCAACAACTCCATCTCTTTGTACCTCCCTTAAGAAGAACAACTTAATGTTGAAATGCTTGGTTTTCCCATGAAAGACAGGATTATGAGAAATGGCTATTGCAGCTTGGTACATGTTAAGGTCAATTAAAATTTTCCTTAACCACAAGGCTTGGTTCATAGCAGCTGTAGCAGCAACAAACTCAACTTCTGTTGTGGATTGCGCAATAGTTTCTTGTTTCTTCAAGCTCCATGAGAAAACACCTGATCTAAAGCTAAAACAGTACCCCGAGGTACTCCTCATATCATCAATTGAGTCACCCCAATCACTATCTGAGAAACCTGTTAACTTAAATTCTTCAGTCCACTTGAACTTGATGCCAAAATTACAGGTGCCTTTGACATATCTAATCACCCTTTTTGCAGTCTTGAGATGCATTTCACTTGGACAATGCATAAATCGGGATAAAATGCTTACAGCATTTAAGATGTCGGGCCGAGTTGCTGTAAGGTACATCAAACACCCAATCATGCTTCTGAAATATACTTGATCTATCTTCTTGGTTCCATCTTCCTTGCACAACTCTTCCTTTTGATTCATTGGAGTGCTCATTTCTTTGCATTCTTCAAGTTTGAACTTCTTCAAGATCTCCTTGGCATATTTTTTTTTGACAAATGAAGACTTCATGTTCTCCTTGTTTGATCTCCATGCCAAGAAAGAAGGTCATTAAACCAAGGTCTGTCATCTCAAACACCTCCATCATTTCTTTCTTAAGCGTCTCTACAAGCCTTGTGTTGCTTCCTGTTACAAAAAGGTCATCCACATAGAGTGAGATGATAAGAATGTCAGCTCTATCATGCTTAACATACAATGTTGACTCAGCTAAGCTTTTGACAAATCCCAAGTTCAGCAAATGATCATCAATTCTGCTGTACCAGGATCTTGGGGCTTGTTTTAGCCCATAAAGAGCCTTTTTGAGCAAATAAACCTTATCTTCTTCTCCTTCCTTCACAAAGCCTTGGGGTTGTTCAACATAGATTTCTTCTTGTAAGAAACCATTTAAAAATGCTGATTTAACATCAAGTTGATAAACCTTCTAATTCTTTTGAGCAGCTATAGCAAGTAACAACCTGATGGTGTCTAACCGAGCAACTGGTGCAAACGTATCTGAGTAGTCTACACCAAAAATCTGTGCATAACCTTTCACCACGAGTCTTGCCTTATGTTTATTGATAGAACCATCAGCATTTAGCTTAGTTCTATACACCCACTTGACCCTAATTACTTTTCTGCCTTGAGGTTTTTCCATAAGAATCCAGGTTTGGTTTTTCTCGATCATTGACAACTCCTCCTTCATTGCAGCCATCCAGTTTGGACATTTCTTTGCTTCTTCATAATCTCCAGGTTCACACACAGAAATATTGCATCTTTCATAAATTTCAGAGAGCAATCTAGTACCTCTTACTGGAACATCATCCACTAATTCATTTTGCCAGCTTTCATCTTCATTCTGTTTTGTGTTTGAGGCTGAAAACTTGTACTTCACATCTGTAGAGGCCAGATCTGTCTTCCTTTTATCATCCCAATTCCATTCTTCATCTTCCACAAAGTGAACATCCCTGCTAATAACTATTTTTCCAGTTTGTGGCTGAAAGATTTTATAGGCTTTGCTAATTGTACTGTAGCCTATAAAGATACCCAGTGATGCTCTTTTATCCAACTTATCACGCTTGCTCTGTGGAACATGGGTAAAGCACAAACAACCAAATATTTTAAGAAATTTCAGAGATGGTTTGTAACCATACCAGACCTCAAATGGTGTTTGATCATTCAATGCTTTGGTGGGAAGTCTATTCTGAAGAAAAACAGTTGTACTTGCTGCCTCTCCCCAATATTCCTTTGGCAAGTTCTTCTCATACAGCATGCATCTCGTCATCTCCAAGATATATCGATTTCTCCTCTCACTAACCCCGTTTTGTTGTGGGGTATAGGGAGCAGTTAGTTGATGTTCAATACCGGAATCCTTGCAAAATTGATTGAATTTTTCAAAAGTGTACTCAGTGCCATTGTCTGACCTCAAAATTTGAATTTTGAAACTAGTTTCATTCTGAATTTTGAACTTCCAGAAAATTCTAGCCACCTCTGATTTGTTCTTGAAGAAAAATATCCAACACATTCTGGTAAAGTCATCAATAAAGAGAACATAGTAAAGATTACCTTTCAATGAAGGTGTTCTCTGAGGCCCTGCAACATCTGTGTGAATTAATTGCAGCTTCCTTGATGCTCTCCATGCTGTCTTTGAAAAAGGTTTTCTGTTTTGCTTGCCAAATTGACAGGCTTTGCAATTTGAAATTCGATCCTCAAGCTCAGGAACATCAAGTGTCAGCCCTTTTTCACTCAATTGTAACAGCCCTTGGTGATGATAATGCCCGAGCCTCTTGTGCCAGATTTCTGTGACATTTTCCTTTAGTGAGAAAGCAGCTTGCTCCTCCTCCATTGGATTTAGAGCAAAGCTTTTCCCTTTCATTTTTACCTTGAACATATCTTGACCAGCTGCATCTTTAATCAAGCAACATTTGTCTTCAAACACAACTTTAAATCCTCTTTCAATCAGTTGACCAACACTTAATAAGTTTTGGTCAAGTTGAGGAACGAAAAGAACATCAGGAATAAATTTTGTGCCTACGCAGCTTGTGATTGCAACTGTCCCCTTTCCTTTGACTGTGATATAATCATCATTGCCTATTTTGACTTTAGTGACATTAGTTGGCCTCAAATCTTTAAAGAGTGCCTTGTCAAAGGTCATGTGGTTGGTGCAACCACTATCAATTAGCCAACTTTCATTTGACTCACTGCTTAAGAAACAAGCAGCCACAAACAGTCGGTCCTCCTCCTCTTGATCGGCAATCTGAGCACCTTCATCCTGGAAATTTTTTATCTTACAAATTACAGCTTCGTGCCCCATTTGGTTGCACTTGCTGCATTTTGCCTCTGGTCTTTTCCAACATTTGTAGGGTGGATGACCTTTTCTACCATAATGTTGACAAGGTGGATAGTTTTTCTTTCCTCCTTTTCCTTTAATTTGGTTGTTGGCTGGACTTTCATTGCTTGACGTCTGGTTCTTCTTGAAATTTTTCTTTTTGCTCTTGTCAACTTCATGATGCTTGGCTGGCAAAGCACCTTCGACAACACGATCTTGTCTCATCAACCTTCTCTGCTCTTGGGCCTGTAAGGCATGTATCACTTCTGCCAAAGTGATCTTAGACAGATCCTTTGTGTTCTCCAATGAAGCTATAGATGCTTCATACCTCTCCGGCACCGTTGTCAAAGTATTCCTTGATTGTCTCATATTCTTTCATCCTTTGCAACTCAAATTCCCTCATTAAATTAAGTACTTGCATGCTTCGAATTCTTTCATCTCCAACATATTCTTCCTTCAAATAATCCCATATTGGTTTTGCTGATTTGAAAGCCATGATTCTTGTGAAGATGGTTTGAGAAACGCGAGCAAAAAGACATGCCTTTGCTTTTGCCTTTTTTGTTTGTCTTTCCTTGTGACTCTTGAGCCACGGTAGGATTATCCGGTGTAGGAGAAAATGTAAGACTGAGGCGTGTGAGAAGCACACTGGGCTTAAGGGTTTGTTCGCGTAGCGCGTGACCCCCCAGGATACAACAATCCGTCTGAATAGAACAGGAGCAGAACTAGCAAAAGGTTGAGCGTCATTGTGTGTAAACTGGAAAGAAATATATTATAAACATAACGTGTACGATTTGTTTTTAATATCAGAACCATAACCGATTAATTCCGTGTTAATGAGACGTTACAAAATTCAAATATTAATCATACTCATTAACCAGAAATTAATCAGATAACCTGGTAAGATATTCCCTTTAAAAACAAATCGTAACGTTCTTAAAATTAAACGCCCCAATAAATGGCTTTCTCAGATAGGCTTTTCAAATTTAAAATTCAAATTAAAGAAAAAGAATTTAAAAATAAAAAGGAACGACGTATATCATCGTGCGCGCAGGGGGGCAAATCTCAGATTTGCACACGAAACAGATATTTCGGCCCAAACTCACTTGCACTCGAGCTCACTTCCTTTCTATCTTGTTTACCACCATAAGTTCTCTTTCTATATATAAAGCCTTAAGAGAAATGTTGTTCAAGCAATGTGGGACTAGAAACTTTTGAAATAAGCAAAATTTTCAACAATCCCCTACATATTTCAAAAGTTTCTTTTAATTTTATATTTTATTTTTTAAAAATATATATATATATATCCGGTTTACATCATGGTGCAAATGCATCAGCTCTGGTGTCTTCAGGACTATGAACCAGACCCTAGACAGATAAACTTAACTTACAGTAATTTTGGTGAAGCAAAGCTTCTATGAACCAAAATCACTTTAATGTAAGATAGCAGTTTACCTATCACATTTCACTTCTCGACTCTTTTAGTTGTTTTTGCCGTTTTGCGCGAATAGGCCGTGCGCGTGCCTGGTAATTCATGAGTGCTTTAGAGATTTGCCTAAATCTCATGCAAGCGGCCTCACTTGACACTCATATAGGTGACTTCATCAAGTGTATCCTACATTTTATACACCACCCATAAAGGATATGAAAATCATTAAAATTTAATAATTAACCTCTTGTTCTTTGTAGCCTAGCACTTCACACATCATAGGAATGGAGGAAGAAATAATGCTAGAGGATTAACAATGACTTGTTATTACCCATATGAACCTTCTTCATGGGATCTCCAATCACAAAGGTTGGGTTCCCATCATTGTTAATTTTATTGTAGGCTCAAGTCCCATTCCCCTCGATGTTTCATAAACAAACTTTCTTCCCAAAGGTTTTGTCAGAGGATCGGCCAAATTCACTTCTGACTTCACATACTCTATGGATATTATTCCATTATTTAGCATCTGCTTTACCACATCGTGTCTCAAACGGATGTGTCTGTTCTTACCATTGTAAGATTTATTTTTAGCAATGGCTATCGCCGATTGACTATCACAATGCATAGATATTGAAGGTGTTGGTTTTATTCCTAATGGAATATCTGCTAAGAAGTTTCTTAACCACTCAGCCTCATTACCAGCCAATTCTAGAGCAATAAACTCTGACTCTATAGTAGATCTTGCAATAATATTTTGTTTGACTGATCTCCAAGTAACAGCCACCACCTAGTGTAAACACATAACCACTAGTGGATTTTGTCTCATCTGAATCCGAGATCCAGTTGGCATCACAGTATCCTTCTAATACTGCGGGATATCCATTATATAATATACCATAATTTATGGTACCTCTCAAATATTTCATTAATCTTGCTAAAGCAACTCAATGCTCATTATTAGGATTATGAGTATATCTACTCAATCTGCCCACAGCATATGCTATGTCAGGTCTCGAATAATTCATTAAATGTAATAGGCTCCCAATAATTTGAGCATATTTGGATTGAGACACAGGTTCTCCTCTATTTTTCTTTAATTGAGTATTGTCATCATAAGGAGTACTCACTGGTTTTGACTCAAAATATTCAAACTTCCGAAGAAGTTTCTCAATATAATGTTCTTGAGAGAGCATTATATTATTATCCTTCCATATGATTTTAACACCCAAGATAACACTTGCCTCACCCATGTCTTTCATATCGAAATTGTTAGCAAGAAATTGTTTTGTATTAATTACTATATCATCATTTGTACCAAAAATAAGCATGTCATCCACGTATAAGCATACAATCACACATTCACCATTTTCTACTTTTGTATATACACACTTGTCAACTTCTAAATAAAAGAACCCATTTCTAGTTAACACACTATCAAATTTTTCATGCCACTGTTTCGGTGCTTGTTTTAATCCATATAAAGATTTAAGAAGTTTACAAACTTTAGTTTCTTGACCAGAAACCACACAACCTTCTGGTTGAACCATATAAATTTCTTCTTCTAAATCACCATTTAAAAAAGCAGTTTTCACATCCATTTGATGAATAACAAGTTTATAAATGGATGCTAAAGCGATTAAAACTCTTATCGAAGCAATCCTGGTTACGGGAGCAAAAGTATCAAAATAATCAATATTTTGTTTTTGAGTAAAACCTTTAGCTACTAAACGGGCTTTATATTTATCAACTGATCCATCAGGAAAATATTTTCTTTTAAAAATCCATTTACAACCAATAGGTTTGGCTCCCGGAGGTAAATCTACTAAAGTCCAGGTTTTATTTTTTAAAATAGAGTCTAATTCAATTTTAATCGCTTCTTTCCAAAATACAGCATCAGAAGAAGAAATTGCTTCATTAAAATTTAATGGTTCATTGTTAACCAGATAGGTATAAAAATCATTTCCAAAAGATGTTTCTTTTCTTTGTCTCTTACTTCGTCTTAAATCTTCATATGGTTTTTCAGAGGCATCACACAAAGGTTCACTAGAAATATTAATAGGTTCATTCATTTGTGAACTAGAAATATTTTCAACAACAGGTTCACAAGAAACACGATCAATATGCATAGGAAATATATGCTCAAAAAACTCAGCATTTTTAGTCTCGATGATAGAATTGCATGCAATAATGTCGCTTTTCACAACTAAAAACCGATAGGTAGCGCTATTTTGAGCATAACCAATAAACATGCAATCACAAGTCTTAGATCCTATCTTTCTCTTTTTAGGATCAGGCAACATTACTTTAGCTAAACACCCCCACACTTTTAGATAATCTAAATTAGGCTTATAACCTTTCCATAATTCATAAGGTGTTTTACTAGAATGTTTATAAGGAATCCTATTTTGTATATGACATGCAGACAATATAGCTTCTCCCCAAAGATTATTAGGTGCAGATAAAGAGACAAGCAAAGCATTCATCATTTCTTTTAGAGTCCTATTTTTTCTTTCAGCTACACCATTAGACTCAGGTGAATATGGTGGAGTTATTTCATGTATTATCCCTTCTTTTTCACAAAAATCATTAAAAAGAATATATTCACCTCCTCTATCAGACCTTACCCTTTTAATTTTTTTATTTAATTGATTTTCCACTTCGGCTTTATAAATTAAAAACATATCAAAAGCTTCGTCTTTATTTTTAATTAAATAAATCTTAGTGTATCTTGAAAAATCATCAATAAAAGTCACATAATATTTTTTACCACCTCTAGTTACAGCTTGTTTTAAATCACCTAAATTGGAATGAATTAACAAAAGTAACTCAGACTTACGGTTCACAGGAAAACATGATTTTTTCGTAATTTTTGATTCAACACATATATCACATTTGTTTAAATTCGCATTTTGAAAACCGGAGATCATACCATCATCACGCAATTTTTTCAAATATTTAAAACTAACATGTCCTAGTCTAGCATGCCACAAATCATACGAATCACAATATACGCAGAAGATGAAACATTATTATTATCAGTAGAAATATTCAAAACAAAGAGTCCATGATCACAATATCCTTTTCCAACAAAAACATCATTTTTGGTCATGATGATCTTATCAGACTCAAAAGAAACCTTAATTCCTACTTTTCCCAAAAGAGCAACAGAAATTAAATTTGCTCTAATACAAGGTACATGAAGCACATCATTAAGTGCCAAGGTCTTTCCAGATGTGAGTTTGAGAAAAACTTTCCCTTTACCAAGGACATCAGCCTTTCGAGAATCACCGAGATACACAAATTCTTCTCCTTCCCCCACAACTTTGTAGGAGGTAAACATATCACGGTTCGCACATATGTGCTTGGTAGCCCCAGAGTCTACCACCCATTTACTCACATTGGCCACAATTAAGGCTTGAGAAACAACCGCAACAATAACATCATTGTCATCTCCTTCAGCCAAATTAACTCTTGGCTTAGGAGGAATATCGTTTCTCTTCCTGTATCTACATGCCGGAGCATGGTGACCTGGCTTACCACACACAAAGCAAAAACCCTTCTTTTTGAAGGCAGTGGGATTAGCAGAATTAAGTTGTCTAGCAGGAAAATGATCAAAGGACTTTTTGTTATCATACCTCTTATTTTTGTTCCTGGCCTGCACCATATTTACTCTTGCAGCCAGTGCTCTACCTCTCGCTGCCTTTTCTTCTTTACGGTTGGTGTCCTCAATGATTATGTGGGTAATCAATTCTGAAACAGAGAGCTTACTCAGTTTGTGCTTGAGTTGTTGTTTGTAATCCTTCCACGACTCTGGTAATTTTTCAATCAAAAAACCTACAACTAATTCATCCTGCATAGTAATATTTTTAGACTTGAGGTCCTCCAGCAGCTTATGGTATTCGTTAATTTGGACATTTATGTCCTTGTTATCAGTCATTTC
This sequence comes from Clitoria ternatea, assembly GCA_037962975.1. NCBI lineage: Eukaryota > Viridiplantae > Streptophyta > Magnoliopsida > Fabales > Fabaceae > Clitoria > Clitoria ternatea. The sequence continues at coordinate 69,704,782 of CM075676.1, forward strand.
CCAGCGATAAAAATTTCCAACCAGGAAATTTTGTTTCCCAGCATCCTCAGCGGTGTATTTTAATTTAATGGACTCCCAAATCGCCTTCGCTTCCTTGTAAGAACAGTAGACATCGAAAAGCTCGTTAGATAATGTACTAAGAATAGTATGACAACATACCTTGTTAGCATTGACCCATAATTCAAGAGCGTTAGGATCGGTTGGCTTGTCATCAATGATGGCAAACCCGACCCCGTGTATGTCTAGAACAAAGAAGACCCATTCCTGCCAACGGCGGTAGCTTTGGCCTCCGAAGACTTCAATTTTGGAGACGTCAGGAAAAGGTTTAGCAAAGGTGACCGGGGCAGGAGGCAATGGTGGGGGAACAATGTTGGCGTTGTTCCCATTGTCGTTCACAGCTTCAGCCATATCAAACCCTTAAGATTGTAGGAGAAAATGTAAGACTGAGGCGTGTGAGAAGCACACTGGGCTTAAGGGTTTGTTCGCGTAGCGCGTGACCCCCCAGGATACAACAGTCCGTCTGAATAGAACAGGAGCGGAACTAGCAAAAGGTTGAGCGTCATTGTGGAAAAAGAATTTAAAAATAAAAAGGAACGGCGTATATCATCGTGCGAAACAGATATTTCGGCCCAAACTCACTTGCGCGCGAGCCCACTTCCTTTCTATCTTGTTTACCACCATAAGTTCTCTTTCTATATATAAAAGCCTTAAGAGAAATGTTGTCCAAGCAATGTGGGACTAGAAACTTTTGAAATAAGCAAAATTTCCAACATCCGGCAGCGGAAGAACTTCATAGTCCTCTTCTACGGCTTCCCAAAGATCCAAAGCCTCCAGATAAGTCTCCATTTTGATAGCCCAGAGATCGTAGTTTTCTCCATCAAAGACTGGAGGTGCAACTTGTGAGAAATTTGATTCAGCATCCATTTTCACAGGTCCGTAAGAAAAGGGCTCACGATACCAATTGTAGTTTTTAATGAATAAAGGCAATAGCAAAACAGAGAGAGAAAAATATTGAAAGAGAGAGAATATATGAAATGGAATGAAATAGACAGTGGGAATTCAATTTATTCGATTGCCAATTGCAATACATTTATAGTGCTTGCAGTAACAGAAAAACTAAGATAAATAGATATACTTTCTCCTAAAGTTTAGGAACAACTACTTTGACTAGAAGGACTTATTCAACAACTAAAACAATCAAAAACAATTCAAATAAAGATGCCACGTGCAGTCCAAAAGCAAATATCTAACATTGTTGCCTAGCAATCCTTGGTTTTTTATATAGGATGCATTACTTGTCATTCTGCTTATCACTAAATCCAAATGAGTTGATCTGATTGTAGCAACAAACATAGTGCATTTATTTGATTGTGCATGTCGTTTAGTATATAGAAATGACCATTGTGTTTTGTTTCTAGAGTCGTTGATAAATATCTACTTCATCTGCTGTCATAATTTTAGTTTATTGGAAGATCCGCTTCTTTCAAATAGTGCAAACCTTGAGGAAGGTGGCTATCGTGACCTTGTAAGTATATGTAATCACTTATAACTTTTTTCTTAGACTCGTGTTTACTCTCTTAAATAATTTGTCTCCTTTATGCTAGGGATGAGTCCAGGCTATAAATCCTTAAATTTAAATGCAATTTAAGTTTTGCACACACATTGTTTCAACAAATGGATGGTGGAACTTGGAAAAGTTAAGGGGAGGAAATGTACAAAATTTTGAATTTGAGGCTTTTGATAATGTAGCTATCAACTTTCAACTTTGGCAGTTAACCACCCTTTAACTTTGAAAATTAAAGGGTTTGCATGCATTTTTATCTTGATTTTTTCCCTGTAGAATGTTATCTTATTGAAGCTTTTAAAGTGTTCCCAGTGATATTCTTCTTTTACAATTTAGCTCTTCTTTTTCTCATATGATGAATGCATCGCTTCTGAATCTTTGACTCGGTATATGTTCATACCTAAATAGGTTGCACATCACAGCTACTTCTGTCTGGGATGTATGAACAGTTAATTATAGCTTTGTTAGTTGATGTGGTTTCTTGTGTCTGATGTATCCTCCCAAAATACTTTAAAAGCAATAATGTGGCGTGTATTTCTTGGTCTTGAAAATCTGCATAAGACCTTTTTTGAAAAGAACAGTGACTTTAATGATTTAATATTTCTTTTCGCCGATAATTACATGATTAGCTAATTTAGCTTATTTTTGAAAGAAAATATAATCTTTTCCTGTTGTTTAATCATCATCTCTGTTATATTTATTTTCAATTTCTAAGATTGATATGCCCTCACTTGTTGACTCTTCTAAACTTCCATTATCAAGGGAAATAATGGAAACTGTTGGGATTTGATGACTTTCAAATTCATAATTCCAGTGATGAATCATGGTGTGGTAAAGCAATCAGACACTGAAGATCCGCTGCGACTGCCTACTGATATGGGTCCTATGTCCTGTCAAGGTATAAGTTTATCCAGCTGGCGAGCTCAACTGAGTAATAATGGTTCAGACCCATCTTTGTTTAGAGCACTCTGTAGTGCATATGGATGGCCATATCTCCGCCTGGGTTTATTGAAGGTATTTTGTACATTACTCTTTGTGCACAATATTTATTCGACATGTTTAAGCTGCAACAGACTGGTAGACTCTAATTCTTCTAACTTACACTGTCTATGAGACATTGGAACATTTAAATTCCAACATAGGTTCCTGACTATTTCCATGGAGATTGAAGTTCTGGTCTTTTATTTTTTCTGGAAATGGAATCCATGTTCAGTAGGTTTGTGTCTAAAGAAGTTGCTTTTTTTTTTTGTATTGCACATTGCCTTGAATTATAACAGAGCAATGGTTCAAGACCTTTGATCTTTCGCCAACTTATGAGATAGATTGTAGATTTGTGCCTAGAAATTCCAGCTGCACTGGGGGAAATTTTTTATGGTTCTCAATAATTTCAACTGGCTCCAAAATAGATGCTAAATTCAGAAGTGTCCAGAGAGATGATATTGGAATATAAACTATACATTGAAAATATATCCTTGAATTGAGCCATTTTCAGATAACAATGGATGATAAAACATACTACTAGATGCAATATAGAGTCTGCAATATTTTGGTATTATTACTTTTGTTGCCACTTCTACCAGTATAAAGCACCGTCATGTGTGAGTTCAGAATTCAGAGGCAAATTATTGCATAATGCCAAACTGCATAGTGTATGTGTATTACTCATAATAATTTCTTTGGTTGCCAAAAGAATTATGTCAAGAATAAACCTAGTCATCTAACTTTAAATCATAAAATAATACGGATTCTCATCCTTGCCAGTTCCATTCATCGTGTGGTTCATACTTTGGAACCAAACAAGCACAAAAATCAAGTCCAGGCACGTATTTAAGCAGTTATGCATGAACATAAACGAAGAGAGATAGATGGAAAGCAAAAAAATATGTATCCTTTTTACAACATCCGCTTGGACAACCGGCAAGAACATATATACCAGATCAAATCACCACCTTACTTCTTGATTTACCATAAGAAATGTTGGTGCATTAAGATTGATAATTAAAAATAAAATAAAATTTAGTCCGCATGAAATCTAGAGTACTTAGGATGTGAGCTTAATTAAAGCTTCCAATAAAATAGCCAGACATATTCTACGGTAGATCAAGGAGAGATAAGGAAAGTGGTAGCATAGAAGCAGATCACACTGTTCTCACAAAGCATCACGGGCAGCTATTCGGCAAGTTATTGCATCTGCAAGTGATGAAATGCCAAGTTCTGGGGCAGATATCTTGTAATGCTGAAACATAATAAATTATTGAATATGTTAGTTTGCACAAAATTATAGATATACACATTGATCTAATCAGGATCAAACCCTTACAAACCTTCAGTATTTGGGATTGGTTTGCTCTCCCTTCCAGCTCCTTGAGGTCGATCTCTTGGCCACTTATGAGCTTCTCTATGGCTTTTATCTGGTGAAGAGACAAACATCACATAGTTATGTGAGTGATAATGAAAAGATGGGTGACATATTTTACTTCAGAATCGTCTCACCTCATCGGGAGTAGCATCAAATTGAGCAGCAAGGATATAAGTTGTGCAGTCAGAGATGCCACATCGTTTCAAAGATTCAGTAATCTAGTCACAACAAGACATGCCAGAGTTAGCAACTCTAATAGTACACATGAACCATAACAAGGTTAAATAGCAACACATAAGTACATGCTTGGTCCCTGAGTAGTTGTAAATAAGCTCTGAATGAAGCGTGCGTGTGGTCAAGGAGTCCCGTGACTTGGCTACTAGAGTCTTGTGTGCAGCTGCTAGAACAGGAAAAATATCTGGAATCTGGTTCAGTAGATAACAGCAGTAACATTAGAAAGAAGCAAAGTGTTGACAGTCATTGTTGAAAATGCAAGCACCAGCATCATTAGGATTCTCTCATGTTATACACTAACATGAGATGGTCAAGTTACGAGTGGAAAAGAAACACAGGTAAATTTATCAGCTCCACCATAAACAATGACCCCTGCTATAATTACTTTTCCTCATTTTTCTCTTGTACCATGACCTTCTCGTGTTAGTGAGTGACATGAGATGATCTTGATCTTGTAGCAAATGATGCTGGAGATGACACAATACACAAGCATAAGAAACTATACAAGTAAAGCATTGAGGAATGCAACTTCCGGATCCGATGTCCCTGCTTGCATACTTTCCAAGAGTTCCCTGTGAAGTGAGAACAACAACAATTACATAATATACCCTAGCTATGAACAGGTTCCAAAAGTTCTATAAAAATTATTCCATTTATATACTTTGATAGATTATCACAAGACCAGAAATAGCTAAAAAGAAAAGTTGCAATAAGCCAATGACCAGCATAATTGCACTACTAACACCTAATGTTCATGTTATCACAAGCAAAAAAGAAGCAAATCAAACAATAACTATGTTGAAACTGAATTTTGAGAATAAGCATTTAACCTAAGCCGTGGTGAAGAAATTGATTTGAACATATTTCTGATAATAAAAACACCTCCTTGACAGCTGACATGAGACAAAAACCTTAAATTTGAAGTAATTGTAAATGAGAAACAAACTGACAACAATGTTGGCCTTCACTTATTTCAGGCAACATTCCCATAACAAGCTTTTAGTTTGGTTTTTTATTAGGAAATATAAGGTTAATCTAATAGTTCGAAACAGTTAAGAGGTTCGAATTTCTCCGTTGACACTCTAACAAAAACATTACCACACTAACGTTAAAAGAAGAAAGTTTGGCTTTTGATTCTGTAGAGTAATGAGAGACTAACTTTGAGTTGGTGACATCAATGAAGAGTGAAATTGAAAGAGTGGTTCCATTTATATTGAAGGACTTCATATCTTGTGTGCTTTGAATCTGCAAAGAAAGCAATAGCAGTTAAACAACAACAATTTGTTTTGGTAACAAAACAACAACAATTTTCAGTTCCCTATTTCAACAATAAAATGAATAATTCAAAAAGAGAACTGAACTCAGAAACAAAGGGTAAAACCAGTGCGTGCGTGTGTGCGGCTGTCACAGACTCACAGTAACAAAATGAAAATTTTGTAAAATTAAAAACACAGGGTTTCTAAAATTCAAAATTTACAAATTGGTCCCTGGTTGGAAAATAATAGGCACAATGACCCAAATTGGTCGCTTCCATTTCTTTTCTTTTGATATGGTACTCTGTTTTCTTGCTTTCAATTAATCTGATATGATCCAAATCATAGGTTTATGCAGTTCCCACATTTGGGTATTCTTCTGATGGATAAAGTGGGTTGGAGATTCAGGACATTATTGGTTGTGGGTTCCATAACCTTCCCTATTTTGCTCACATTTACTCTCATACACCAAAATTCTATCTTTGGTCTCGTTGAGGGATTTTCCAAGATCAACGTTTTGGCTGCAACTGGAACTGGAAGGGTCCAGAATATTACAGTTCAAGCTGAGGGACAAATAGATCAGAATATTAGAGAGTCGGTTATAGGTATGGCCACTGTTTGATATCTATTCTTATTGTTAGTTAATAACTGCAAAGTTCCTTTTTTCCCTCTCTAATCTTGGGTCTTTATTCCGTCACTAGTTACTTTATTTCATGCCCTTAATGTCTGATTTGATGTCTTTACTTGTATGTTAGATAAGGTGTTGAGAGAAAAAGATCACAATGGTATGTCTGGGATCTTAGGAGAACAGAACCAGGCAAAAACAAAATCTGATGTTGGTAATGTTCTTGCTTGCAGCTTAAGTTCAGCCTATTTTATTTCCTGATATGCCCACTTAATTATTCATTTTATTCTTTTTGTAATATATATAATATGCAAAGGATTAGTTTCATGATCATTGTAACAAACACTTGGAACATCTTCAACACAGAGCTGGCATAATTATCGACTTGAATGCTTGAGAAAGAAACCAATTTATACCACCACTAGTTATCTCTGGTTAAAGCACTCTTAGATTTTATCTCCAAGAGGATCTTTTATATGAATCAGCTCTAAGATGGTTTCCTTTAATTTATTCATTTTCAATTTGTAATCTGGATATAAATAATCTATAGAATTGTCAATGGTGTATTGTGTGTGATCTTTATTTTCTTTATGTTCACTTCTACAGGTCGAAAGAACATTTCATTTGAGGAGCAAAAGAATGATCCGTCCCTATCAGCTACAAGTGTTGCTAATGACAAACTCCTTGATGGGCTTTTAGTTTCCACATTTGATGAAACATCATGCTTAAGTAGATATCGATCTTACTTGTACCGCAAAGCTTCCCCTCATAAACCTTCTAAATATCTGATATCCAGGTTACGGAACTATGAACATCTTCATACAAATTGTGGGCCTCATACCAAATCCTACAACAAGATCGTGACAAAGGGCACAGAGGTTAGCAAAAATGATGCTGCTACCAAGTGCAAATATCTTGTTTGGACTGCTTCGAATGGCTTGGGGAACAGGATGGTAACCTTGGCTTCAGCATTCCTTTATGCTATCCTCACTAATCGTGTTCTACTTGTCAGATTTGGGTTTGATATGTTTGGTCTCTTTTGTGAGCCATTTCCTAATTCTTCATGGTTATTGCCCAGGAGTTTTCCTTATTGGAAAGATCAGAAACATATAGAAACATATGAAAGCGTGCTCATGAAGAACAAGGCAAACAGTTCACAGGAGCTTTTGCCACCATTTCTTATTCTTAATCTACAGCACAGCCATGATGGTCATAATAATTTTTTTCATTGTGATAGAGGTCAAGATCTTCTTCAGAAAGTTCCCACACTGATTTTGTCATCAGATCAGTATTTTGCCCCTTCTCTTTTTATGATTCAATCATTTAGACAAGATTTAAGCAAAATGTTCCCTGAGAAAGACACTGTTTTTCACCATCTGGGACGTTACCTTTTTCACCCATCAAATGAGGCATGGAAACTAATTAGCAAATCCTATGAGGCACACTTAGCCAAGGCAAATGAGAGGATTGGCCTGCAGATTAGAGTATTTAATACTCATCGAGCACCACATCAGACCATTATCAATGAAATCCTAGCTTGCACCATTCAGCATAAGTTGCTGCCTGAAGTAGACATGCAAAAGCTAGCAACTTCTCCTTTGAAGAAGCAGACATCAAAAGTTGTTATAGTAGCATCTCTATACTCAGAATATGGTGAGAAGCTGGGGACTATGTATGTGACAAACACAACTGTGACCAGGGAAGTAATAAGAGTTTATCAGCCAAGTCATGAAGAGCGACAGAAGTCGAACAGTGACAAGCACAACATAAAGGCATGGACTGAAATATATTTGCTAAGTTTGTGTGATGCGTTGATTACAAGTCCCAAATCTACTTTTGGGTATGTTGCTCAAAGCCTTGGAGGTCTGAAACCATGGATTCTGCAGAGGGCATATGGGGAAACCATCCCAGATCCGCCTTGTCAACGGGCCATGTCAATGGAGCCTTGTTTCCATTATCCTCCCAAGTATGGCTGTAAGGCCAATAGCACTGTTGACTTTACTTCCCTTTTTCATCACATGAAGCATTGTGAAGATGTAGCCAATGGATTGAGGCTAATTAATGCTCATCACTAGGTAACATAACATTGTCAGGAGCACTTTTTTTTTTAATTGCTTTGCTAACTAATATCAATGATCCTTGTTCGTTCCAATGTTTCATTGGGTTACTTTCTCTTCTTTGTTTGACAGTATTTGAGGTCCCTGCAAATGCAGAGAAATATGCCCTTGGTTCTGCAATTTCTTTCTCTCATTTTTTTCCCACTGACTCAGGGATCCGTCCATTTCTAATTCTCTGAGATAGAGGCTAGAGATTGTTTATTTGCATGATGAGTTGAAGGTAAGCATCTGTGTTCTGTGTATATAATTCTCGGGGGATTCGAACCCACCTTCTCTCCCTCCTTTTATCTTTCTCCAACCACTGGACCAACCTTATATCTCCAACTGAAATTCTGTCTGTGAGCCGGTGAGAGTAATATTTTTAACATTTGAGTTTGATTTTATATAGGCCATTGACAAATTTCCTGTTATACCAAATGCATTTCAACTAATTGGGATAATGTTATCCTCAATGCTAGTCTTCTTGTCCTTCGCTTTGTTTGCCAAAGGTTTCAAACTGGTGTCACTGCGTTAAAGCTTGTTTGTGCTCGTGAGGAACTGGTGATATTGGGTTAATATGTTGTATCTGTTTTCAAAGGATTCAAGAAGCTTCTCTACAAACCATAGATTCTCATTGGCATTGGAGGTGAACTCCTAAGTATATATAAAAGAAGACCAGCATTAAGGCTATCATTTATGGATGTAGTACTTTTTACAGCAGGAAAGATGATGGTGTTGGTTCTCCATCTGAGAAAGGCCATTGTAAATATTATATTCAAAGTGCAAACTTCGCTGCTTGATACCCCTAATTCTAAAAATCTCTGCCAATTTTGCTGCTGAACTGGTTCAAGGCATGTAATGATTAGTTGAGCTAAAAAAAATTTCTAATAACCCTTTTGCCCCTTGTTTTAACTGATATTTATTCATCAGCTTACATTATTTAATTCTAAAATTTGAAATTTTATAGTACTGAAATAATCAAATTCACTAATATATTGCATTGAAAATTTAATGACAAGCACCACTAATATTAACACATTTTTGTGCAAAATATGTAAAGATCGAATATTATAGATTAATGTTTATTAATTGAAAAGAAAAATAAAATATGAAAAAAGTGGAAAAACTTTGATCAAATATACTAAATAAAAAGTTTATAATAAAAGCAAATATAATTATATAAATTGATGTGTAAATACACCATTTACATAAAATAATATTCACTATAATTAAAAATATCATACAAAATATATGAGATAAATCTTACTGAAACTTATGACAATAAAATGTAAAGACGTTAAGATTAGAAATTATGAAGAGGTAGAAAACATATTTTAATAGATATTATATTGATAAGTATTTTTATTTTCTTTATGTGAAATTATTATTTGACATTTAATTATTTTTATTTTTTATTTGTTAAAATTAAGAAACAAACACCTATACAAATAAAAATACATCTTGAAAGCTTTAAATATAATATTTGAATTATCCAGTATGGGATAATCCAAAACATCTATCGAGTTATGTCTCACATCATTCTTATTTTATTTTTGGATATATTTATATTATTAATAACCATATTTTCCCTTTATTAAAAAATCATAATTATGTATAAAAAAATAATGATTTTTAGGGTTTAGGGAAAAATAACATACACAATGATTAATTTTTAATAAAGGGTGTTTATGGTTATTAATAATATAAATATATAAAAATAATGTACATAATTATAAATTTGATATTTTTTGTGCTTGAGTGAGTATACTGAGAATGTCAACTCAACCCATTTATAAGGGGAAAGGCCCCGCTTACTCGAATAAAGCCAGTTGGGATAGGTATACAGTCAGAGTCTTCATTTAGGACTCAATCAAACAAATTAAAAATAGAGAACGTAAGGGGAACCCCTCTTACAAATAGGGGATGGGAAGGCTTGGAACAATACTTCAACGCCAAAATGGATAGGACATACACTTAGATCAAGAATAAATGGGTGCCCTGGTACAATCTATTTCGCAGTGTAACAGGGTTAGGATGAGACAATGAACGCCACATATTCATCGTAGATGATGAGTGATGGGATGAGAAGGAACGAGTATGAAAAATTAAATATGTTGTGAATTGATATTTTAATTTGTATATACTCAGTGTAACATCCCTGATGTTTTAATGAAAATTATGAAATGGGAAATGTTAGTGAATGTTTAGAAATTCTATTTAGTATTTATTCTGTCTGAGCCGGTGTCGAGATCGGTCTCAGAAGCGCGGACAGACAGAGCCGAAGATCGGATGAGTAAGGAAGAGCGGGCAGGGCTAGGCGGTCTGGTCCAACCGTTGTGAGGAGAGCGCCTCACACGGTGTCATAGCCCGGATCAACCTCATACTAACTGAAACAACGGGTGTGTGTGACAAAGAGACGAGAGCGGATGATATACCCGACCTCTCAGGTTGTAGCTCGGATTTCCGAGGTATGAACATTAAGTTAGGACGGCGGGGCCGATATTTATATCGGGCCTATACTCTTGTGAATTATTAGAGGATTGTGACTACTTAGACGTTGAGGGGATAAACACGTGTAATTGATTTGATAACTATGCAATAGTTTAAAATAGTGAGATTGATTAAATTTAGTAAGAATACAAATAAAATAAAGGAAAAGACGATCTTGCCCATGAGCCATATATATATAAGAAGATTCCCTTCCTTTCCTCTTCATTTTTACAAGTTACCTTGCTGTTGGTCTATTCCTCCTCTTTTGTTTTACTCTTCTCTCTTAACGCTGATCTGCATGCACTGGAGAGAGACTCCATTGGTGTCTGAACTTCAATTTAACCCTATTTCTGTGATCGAGACTTCAAGGTGAGTCTAGTGATCCGTTCCAATTATGATCCCCTTATTCCTTTTATTCTTTAGCTGTTAAGGGCCATGCATGGCTATATTCGTGTTTGTTCTCCACTTCTCTGTGAGTGTGAGCCCAAATGTTGTCCATGAACTAAGGACGTTGAAGTGATGAAGCTGTACTTCATGATCCGTAGGTAGTAGGCTAAGCAACGGAAGACTGAGTGAAGGAGTTGAGATTGCAGAACAGGTGCTCAGAGAAAGAAATCGGCACAGAGAGCAGATCATCGAAGCGTGGAACCAAAGTAAGGGGGTGTTCGGGTTATAATTAATTAGAATAGGACTCACTTCTTATTCAGGTCTTTGAGGTAACGTAAATAGACTAAGGGAAATGTTGTTAAACGTAAATGTGTGTTTATACTGTGCATGTGTGACTGAGTTTATTAATTTGTGGATGATCGGATGTGGATGAGTTTATCATGTATGATCTTGTGAATCTAATGTGAAATGATCCGTGTTATGTGACGTCGGGTTAGCAAGCAGGCTACCCGAGTGATGAGAAATTGATATTGTGATGAGAAAGGTAAACTGTTGAATGATTATGTGGTATGGGATGGCTGACGGTATATGATAGCCCCTCATTTCCGGCTCCCATGGTTTTCGTGCCCAGTTGAGCTACCCAGTGGTCAAGTAGGACCCAGTGGTCGAGGTGGAGAGTCAAGCAGGACTCGGTGAACCAAGCAGGGTTCACGGGGTGTCAAGTAGGACCCCCAGCTGAAGGCCAATCCTTTAGTATCCGGATACTAGGAGTCAGATTATATGAGAGTCAGTTATGATCATGATGTATGTAACGAATGTGATGTATGTAATGAATGTGATGAACGTGAGGAATGTGATGGAATTGCGTAGTTGGTTTAATACAGTTACTGCATGAAATACTCCATGTTTTAGTATGTATATTTACGGGTGAAGCTTGATGTGTATGTATCAATGTGCATGTATAGTGTTAAATTCCGTTCTATATTAATTATTATGCCAAACACTCACCCTTGCATATTTTTTTTTAGTAACCAGAGACAGGGAGGGGGAAGGAGCCATGGAGCCGCGCCAAGGGGGAGAACGGTGCCAGGGTCTAAATGAATTTGAGTGACTCCTTATAGAGTCTTATGTGTGTATAAAAACCTCGTATTATAATTATTAGTTGTGTTTAATTAAGACCGGATCAGATGTAAAACTATATCTTAAAATATATTTCTGTTATGTGCATATGTTTTCATGGTAGCTATGGTAACTCCTTGGGTTCACAGGACCATTTGTTTGAGCGAAGTTTTGGGAGTCCGGTTGCATGTTTTGTTTAATCCGATGTGAGAAAGGTGTTCGTTCAACGAATAGCACCTCGTCTAAGTGAGAGTCCGGAATCTCGCTTAGACGAGTAGGGGCCTCGCTCAAGCGAGATGCCCTGATTTCCCTTTCTCTCATCCGTTGTGTTCAAATCAAATTGTTTTTCACTAAATATCGATTAATTTTTTTAGATAAGGGAGAATTTATCATAAAAGGTAATTGTTTAAATAAAAATAAATGTAAAAATAACCTAGGACGTTACACTCAGAGTACTTTCATATGTGACCCAACCCGATGTTTTTTTTTTGCTGACATACAGGAATGCCATCTATTTGTGAAGTATCGTCATGAGGGCCTCCCCCATACTCCTAAGCTAACATACATGTTTAAGGACAATGTAGAGACCATGGAATACGCTTGGGCTCCATGATTGTTTGGTCCTGGGAGTGGGCAATTTGGGAATGAGTAATATTGACCTGAACCTGAGCTCTTAACCTTCTCAGACAGCCAAGAATGGTGACAAAAGGCGGAGGGTGGTCGTTGGGAGAGACAAAGGCAAAAAAGTTAGAATGGATGATGTGTCAATTATCACTGAATTAATGAATCAGATGGCTGCAGTTGTTTCTTCACATACATCGACAGTTGTAAATGATGAAACCTCGTCCATTGACCTTACCCTTGAGATGTTTCGCAAGATGCCAAAATGTGTTAATGATAAAACCCTTTTTGTAAAGTGTGTGCGGGGACTTCGAGATAAGGAAACCCGTCAACGGTTCATCAGGATGAAGGGTCAATCTGAGCAGTTGACATTCTTATTAGATTCCACAAAGGATTTAGATTAGGGAAACCCTAGGGTTTAAGGTTCATTAAATAATGTTATTGTATAACTATAATGACTTTCATTTGTTGTTTAATTCGACATTAGTGTTGTACTAACTATTTTGAATTTTATTAGAACTACATCAATGACTCTTATGTTCTTTATTTACGTGTTCTACGTTGTATTTATTGCGTGAATTTTATTCCTATTTATGAATTGTATAACACCCAATAATGTGTGCCTTCACACGCAGGGACGGAAGCAAACACAGGTGGAAGGGTTAAGACCGGGGGTGATGATTCATCCTCAAGTGATGATGACGTGGGTGAACTTTCTGTGAGTATGTTAGGTTCTTCATCCTCTGCAGTCAAGGGATGAACAATGAAATATTTATGCAATGAACCATGCAGGATAATCGAGATGGGCGACCATGCATGAGTGCAAGAGATACTTCATGGAAATGACATTGGATGTGATGAAATGTTTAGGATGAACAAAATAAATACTCAAAAGTTTGTACACTGAATTGGTAAACCACAGATTAAGAAGGTCTAAACACATAGAAGTGCATGAAATGGTTGCCATGTTCTTACATGTGATTGGGCACAGTGCAGAAAATATAGTAATCCAAGAAAGATTCCAGCATTCCAGTGAAACCGTTAGCAGACATTTTCATCGTGTACTACAAGCATGTCTGGAGTTATCAGTGGACATTATAAAGCCTACTGATCCAACATTTGTGTAGATGCCACATAAATTACGTGATGATAAAAGATATTGGCCGTATTTCAAGGATTTCATTGGGGCAATTGATGGGACTCATATCTCATGCATGGTTCCATTAAGAGCCCTCTGTATTTTCATCCAAATTTATCCCTTGTATAAATCATCTGAAAAAGCGTTACAGTGATGATGTTTTCTATGAATCGAAATCAAATTCTAATACCGAGTATCACACATTGCCCAAAGTTTCTAGAACGAAAAAATCAACACAGCATTCCAATTATGATTCTTTTGAGCAATTTCAAATGCAAGAATCAGCCTATGTCCTACCTAGAAATGCTAAGCCAAGGTCATTCTCTTGCGGGGAGGAAAATGCTCTAAGAATCACAAGGCCAATAATGTGTGGAAAATATGGTGAAACATGGTGGAGAATCAGCTAGAGAGGTGCCAAAACCAATAAGAGTTGTTTCTCTCATTAAGGTTCTTAAAAGTTCGAGAAAGTGTATGGTCCCTACAAACAGCAAATGTAGTGGGCACTATTGTGGGAATCATGGTTTTAAAACCAAAGAATAGGATGAAACTTAAAATACAATAATTTGCAATGAAACAAATGTTAATATGTCTGAGGAGGATTTGGAGAGGAGTGGGAAATCACGTTTTATTTACAAAGAGAAGAAACATGCCAAAGTGAAGCAGGGTAATAATCTTATGATATAGAATTGGTGCATCATTTAAGGTGAAGAGCAAAGTTAAGAAGGTAGCATTAATGAACTTCCTTCTAATGGTAAATTAAATAATTATTTTTCTAAGCAATATCGTTTTTCTCTCAATCGGCTATCTTAATGCCGTGGGATTTTCAATTGATCACTTTACTGAGTGCTTAATAACAAATTTATAATAGTCTCTGATATTATCTTTATAAGATAAAAAAATTTCTAATAAGTAAGAATGTATAACTATTATATATATATCTTTATTTATTAAAAAATATTTTAGAATATTTTAAAAAAATAAAAAATCAATTTTGTTGGGAAAATCAGTTTAATTATGAATACTAAGTTAATTAAAAAACTGATGATTAATTAACAATATTTTACTATGATGAAGTTCGTGAGTAGACCATTAGTAAAATGGGTCGGGTCGGAGCACCAAAGGTTGGATCCATATGAATGCGAAACCCTACCAAAACCTCTGGAAGGTTGAAGAGAAAAGTTGGGTTAGGCTTAAACCTCTCTTCAATGGCGAAAACCTATGCAGCAGGATTGCTGTCGGCGATTGCTGCCGCTGCTGCCACTGCATCTCACAATCACAAGAATGCTTTTGCAGATGGAAACGCTTCTGATACTCATTCTTCTTCTTCTTCTTCCTCTTCTTCTCCGCCGCCCAAACCCCGAAACGATCATCCCAGAACCACCTCTGCCGGGTTTGACCCAGAAGCCCTTGAAAGAGGTGTCAAAGCTCTCAAGGAAATTTCCTCTTCACCCCATGGCAAAAAGGTTTCAACTTTGTCCTCATTTTCGCATTCCATTCAACCCCACTTACCCACTTTTCTATCATTTTTTTAAACTTGTCTCTTATGTTGTTGTAGGTCTTTGAAACTATCAAAAAGCAAGAAGAGACTAAGCAAGCTGAACTTGCTGCAAAGGTTGCTGAGTTCAAACAAATGAAAGCACAGCATGAAATTGTAAGTTCTTTTGGTTGATCCTCCTTGCTTTACTTGGTTTCCTAATTTTGTACAATTACAATTGTTATTTTTTTTTATTGAGTTTTACTATGTTTGGTGTCTATCATACACGTTTTGCTTTAGACTTTAGATTGTCATTAATTGAATTTTGTTGGTGGAAGTTGTCTAATAGTTTAAGGAAGCATGTTCATTGCTTCGTAAGTTCTATCCCATGCATGATGAAATTCATGTCATCAGAAGAGCATATTTTGCTGCAAGTGTGAGTGTGTGACCTTGAACAATTAAATTTTCGTATGAAACGGTTTTGCTTTGTTGTGTGTTACTCGGCGATGTTCTGTGTGTCTTGTGATTTGTGTTTTGGCATATTAATTGTTGGTTCACCTGGCAGGAAAGGCAAAGGATTATATATGATGAACAGAAAAAGCTAGCCCAACATCAGGCACAAACGAAATCCCAAATGGCTAAGTATGAGGATGAGTTGGCAAGGAAGAGGATGCAGGTATCAAGCCTTCTGAAACTTGAGGAGTTTTTGTTTATTTATTTTTTCATTGAGTTTTTCTTATTCTTGCGTTATTGGTGTCAGGCAGAAAATGAATACCATAGAGCCAGGAACCAAGAGCTGGTAAAAATGCAAGAAGAATCATCGATCAGACAGGAACAAGCTCGACGGGCAACAGAAGAGCAGATTCAAGCACAAAGAAGGCAAACTGAAAGAGAGAAGGCTGAGATTGAACGTGAGACGATCAGGGTAAGGGCAATGGCAGAAGCAGAAGGAAGAGCGCATGAAGCAAAGCTAGCTGAAGAGGTTAACAGGCGAATGCTGATTGATCGTGCCAATGCAGAGCGAGAAAAATGGGTTGCTGCCATAAATACTACTTTTGACCATATTGGAGGTACATTTCTACCTGATGTGCAATATTCCAATATTTATATTAACAATATAAGAAGAAAACAACTGCCTCTTTATATATGCATTTGTGGTTTTAAGTGTACGGGGCTAAAACATTCGTTATTTCACATGCATTTTTGTGGTAATGTCTCATTTTATCTTATTTTTCTTTCATAATGGTGACTTCCTGGCTAGCCTTTTAACTTTGATCCAGGGCCCATTACTTTACCTTATTATTCAATGATACTTCCTCCGGTCCTTTCTATTATAAGAGACAAATTGAATGTATTTTTTTGGTCCTTTTTATGAAAGACAATTACACATTTCTAGGTAAATTAATGATTAATTTCCTTTCATACCCCTTATTTATTACGAGAGAATGGAAAAAATACTTAGTCATGTTTCCCTTTTTAAACCATTTAATTAAGGGTATTCTTGAGAAAAAAAAAGTTAATTCTCTAACATAATGCAAATATTGGTTTGTGTGATTTAGTCTTATGTCAATAGGACCAGAGGTAGTATTACAATTTTAGGGTTTCATTTCTTTTTTCATTACATTCAGATTACCTAATGTAAGTTTTAGGCCTTTAGCTTAATTGATTTGATGAACTCCAATATATTTGCTGCTACCACCCGTTAATTAAAAGCTTGATCCATCTGTTGCAGGGGGCTTAAGAGCCATTCTAACAGATCAAAATAAGTTGGTTGTAGCTGTTGGTGGGGTGACTGCTCTGGCAGCAGGGGTCTACACTACAAGGTATACATTGGTCAGAAAGCTTGAAATGAGCTACTAATTCATTAAATAATTCTTTTTGGATTGACTTGAGAAGCTTATATTTGGCATGTTATGCCTTTCAAAGTCTCTATCTATCAGCTAGCTATTCAGTTATTGGTTATTGGGGCAAAATAGTAAAGAGAACATGAGATATATCATGACATGAATTATTTTGCCAATCTTTTTAGAGATTTTCAACTTGGAAGTACCCTTGTGTTTTCCCATTCTATATCAATTTATTTATTTTTTCTCAGAGTACTTTGTTTTATTTGACATTTACATACTAGAACTGCATGACTCATGTTCATCTTGGACTTTGTTTTTTGTGCTTATTGATTGCTGCCAATGTAATAGTGATATCTTGTGTGCCTGTGTCATACTCATATTGGTCTTGTTTTGGTCTAATGCAGGGAAGGTGCACGGGTAATTTGGGGATATATTGATAGAATTTTGGGACAACCATCATTGATCCGAGAGTCCTCCAGAGGGAAATACCCCTGGTCTGGCATGTTTTCTCGTGCCATGAGTTCCCTGTCTCAACGCACTGAACCGGGATCTACTTTTAAAAATGGAAAGGGTTTTGGCGATGTGATTTTGCATCCTTCTCTTCAGAAAAGAATTGAACAGCTTGCTTCTGCAACTGCAAATACAAAAGCTCATCAGGCACCATTTAGAAACATGCTTTTTTATGGCCCTCCAGGAACAGGAAAGACAATGGCTGCTAGGGAGCTGGCTCAAAAATCTGTATGATTTTGTACTTACCTTTTGATCTTGGGATTCTAATTTTCAATCATTTCATACCATATACCTGTCCATGGGTCAAATAAGTAGGTGCATTATTCAAAAGTTATGGTTTATTCTGTTTCTTGGAGAAATTTAATTTTATGTTGTCTTTTGTACTAATTTGTGTGGATATCATCAACATATCAGCAAATTTATCATCACAGTTTTTTCTGATTCATCTATCATCCATTTCATAAGTTTTCCTGGCTATTTAGGGCCTACGACTAGTAAAATCCAAAAGTACATTTGAGAGACTCCAAATTAACTTCCCCCACCTTTCTAAGTTCATAGTTGGAGCTTGCTTCTGTGGAATTCGGCTCTTTTAAATGGATATTCAGTACCATGTTTCTGGTTGTTGTATGTTTTGTGAAACATTAAAGTTTACCTGCTCACTTGATTCTCGTCAATTAAATTTATTTTTTAACTGGACATCATCGCTTTCAGATAAATTGTTATGTTATCTAAGTTGGGGTTTTCAACTTAACGCAGGGATTAGATTATGCTTTGATGACTGGAGGAGATGTTGCTCCATTGGGATCACAGGCTGTAACAAAGATACACCAGTTGTTTGATTGGGCTAAGAAGTCAAAAAAGGGTTTATTGCTTTTCATTGACGAAGCTGATGCATTTCTATGCGAGTAAGCAATACTTCTTCCATGAACTTTCATTCATTATGCTATGATTATGAGCAGCTGGATGCAGGCCCATGACTCGGGATCATTTTGGTTGCTTTCTTCAAATGAAAAAAAAAATGAACTTCCAAAGGGGGAGAGGAGTAACAAAATGTTAACGTGGAACATGATATGAAAATGACATTCTTTACATGAAAGTGTTTGGGTGGATTCATTACATTTGATGAATTTTGCAGGCGAAACAAGACTTACATGAGTGAAGCACAAAGAAGTGCACTAAATGCCCTTCTCTTCCGAACGGGTGACCAATCTAAAGACATAGTCCTTGCTCTTGCCACAAATCGTCCTGGTGATCTTGATTCAGCTGTGGCAGACCGTATTGATGAGGTCCTAGAATTTCCGTTGCCTGGCGAAGAGGAGCGTTTCAAACTTCTTAAGCTCTATCTGGATAAGTACATTGCCCAAGCTGGATCAAGAAAATCTGGTTTGGTTCAAAATTTGTTCAAAGGAAAACCACAACAGATAGAGATTAAGGGATTGAGTGATGATATCATAAAGGAAGCCGCAGCTAAAACTGAGGGATTTTCTGGAAGGGAAATAGCAAAGTTGATGGCAAGTGTCCAAGCTGCTGTATATGGAAGTGAGAACTGTGTGCTTGATCCAAGCTTGTTCCGTGAAGTGGTAGATTATAAAGTTGCAGAGCATCAACAAAGAAGGAAATTGGCAGCTGCTGATAAAGCTAGTGCATGAGGATGCTTATAGAGATTTTCTCAGGAACCCTTTATAATGCATGGCCAGCCTATTCTGTTCTGGTCATGCTTTTATTCAATGGCTTCCCTAATTGATGGGAAGATTTTGGAATTTTAATCTAGTATAGTTTCGTTTTCGGCTGAAAGTTACTATTCAATATTCAACACATAATGTAACAGCTAATTCAGGTTTTGCTGTTGCGTCGAATATTCTTTTCTCCCTATTAATTAGAGTTTCTTAATTTTGTATTTCTTGAAAAACCATACCGTGATCGAGGAGAGGTTCTATTTTCCCGTGTAAATTTTTTTATTTCGTAGTAATTACAATAATATATGTTGTGGCTTTCAATATTATTTTTATTTTTTTGTTGCTGAGTACGCATGCCCTTGGATAGACTGTAGATACGTAGTTTAGTAGAGGAATGACCCACCAATATAATCACCAAAAAACTGGGTTGTCTTCTACTTTGTAACAATGCAAGTTGAAGCTAGTAATTTGTGAGACTTCAGATAATTATTGTAATTCAGACCTTGAGTCTTTAAATCAAAATGCAATTTTCAAGTTACGGTACAGATATACTTGTAATCTGTATAAAGAGGTCTATTCTGATATATGTCATCGTGATTATTTAACTAAAAACAGTGTAGGTGTTGTTTTTTAAAAATAAAATAGAAATTCTAAAATATGAGCAGTTTAGTATTGAAGCATTGTCAAACAGGGTGGTTTTAACTTTTAATTCTAACAAATGGTATCTCTTGCAACCAGGAGAGGGTTTAATTCAACTCAATATACAAACAAATTAACCCATTCGGCACTTACAACTTTACCCTTATCTATTATTTCATCCGGTCTTTTTTATAAAGGGTTCTTTTAAAAAAATTTATTTCATATTTGTAAGATATAGTTACACAATGTATATGATAGTTTATTTATTTACCCTTATTAATTACAAGAAATAATAAATTGTTTAAAATACAACGTAAACCAACTAATCAAAAGAGAAAATATGTTAATATCTCATATTATTATCAAATGCATTAACTAAGCTCATGCAGGTAAACTTAAAATGCTATATTATTTTTTAGAAATCTAAGACCTGGATAATTTGATCAATTTTACTTTATAAAAAGACCGAAGGCAGAACTTTATTATGGCCTCACTACTATTGAGAAGAGGCAGCTTTAATAAATGTACTAGCTGTTATACCCCATCCGCTATCAGGATTCAGAAGCTTTGCAAATGAGGAACCACTGAGAGAAAATAGATCACTCAATGAAGCTGTGTACCTCCAGTCTCATACAACTAGCAGGTGGTAACACGAACAATCTTGACATATTCTTATTTAGCAAATTGTAACAAACTATATTTTGTTACACCACGATTTAGTCAGAAAACGTTGTAACCAAAAATATAATGTTCAACAGAAATTTCATACATGCACACCAGAATACTTGTAGACAGCAAGTCCTAATGGTGATGATCCTGAACATAACGTAGGCCACAATATTTGCAAACAGCTGGCTCGGCCAAGTCAAGGCATATAAATTCAATTGGGTGTCCAAGGGCAGGATTGGTATCTGAAACCACAGACAGTAAAATTCAAACTAGTTATACCCCCATATAATTAACAATGTTTAACCAGAAACTATATATATGATTTGTATAAACTTGGTTTAAATGCCGTGTATGTTTGAAGAAGAGAGATCAGAAAATTTCAAATGTTGTACCTCCTTCGCAAGCAACTATCCTGCCTTCCACCTTAATAGGAGGAACTTCATTAATCAGCTCCATTGGAGATTTTTTGCTCGTATCCTATTACAGAAGAAACAAATATAAGTTTCACAACTAGTCAAGATTCCAGTCCTGAAGACCAACTCCTATAAGCTAAGCTTGCTAATAAACAAATTAACATACATGAAGTTGGAGCCACCGAAAATGAAATGCAGCAATTTGGTATTAGCAACATGAGCCTTAACCCATTGAATGGGATGGGGTAGACTACATGCTCTGAAGTCTGAAGCATGGATACTTCTAAGTCCTAAAATCTTAAAGTACCAATACCGGATGCATGTTGGGTATGGGTATGCATCTAGCACTAGTTGCATACATGCCAGAAATGCTTTTCAAATATAAAAATTTGGATAAATGTATTAACTGGGTACATAGATCACATGATGCAACAATTGGATTTGACCACAAACCAAATTATCAGAAAAATAGAAAACCTAAATAATGGTATTACTATTAACTTATTAAAGTATTTCAATTTGTTTTCTTTATCTTAAAGTATACAAGAGGCCAAAAGGCAAATTAAAAACAAAAAAACAGAAACACCTTTTGGTAAAGCAAGCCCATGAAGCATCAGCTATTAGTAACATTGATAGAAGCAAGAGTGATCCACTCCCTCCCTAAACAAGAAAACCTACAAATTAATGCCCAGTTGCCAACCTAGTCAGTACTGCCGATACTTCCCCCCTCCCCTTGCTTCTTCACCTTCAGAATGCAGATATCTTCCATTCAAGTGATCTAGAAAGTTTCTGACACAACTAAGTGATGTTGATACGGGTCCAATCAGGGAAAGGCCTAGAAAAGCCACAGAAAGGCCCCATGTATTTAGTCTCTCAGCAGCCTCCCTTGGGGAGTTATGAATGAAATTGTCTTCAGCTTCTATGTTCTTGCTTTCTCGTCTCTTAGAATTTCCCTAATAGCTCTGAGATTGTTGAATTGGAACCTATCAGATTTACTACATTATTGAATCACATAACCCTAATCCCCTGATGCAAACATGTTGTGTGATTGTGCCTACCGTGGTCTTTATTTCCATTCTCTTACTCTATGGAGTTATAAGATAGGAACTGGTAAATATCAGATTTGCAATTCCAGCGAATATCAGAACAAACAATGAAAGTGAAAGGGAATAAACTAATTTCAAATATATATAATGGAGCAGAAGGTGTTAGATTCGTGATTAACAACGATATTTGGTACCTGCATCCACTTGGCGGTGTGGTTGCTGATTTGAGAGCTTACGAGGCTGAAACTTCTGGTGTTCTTCGATGATGCAAACCTCGTCAGGCTCCTCAAAACACTCGACGCCATCTCCCAAACCAAACCCAAAATTCAATCAGATCAATGAATCACAACAATCGTCTCCTTCTGAATTGAAACTTGAAATTCACACGAACCCTCGATGCGCAAGACGACGCCAGCTCGCTACACACAGAGGGAGTGATTGGGCCTACTCTATTCAAATGGGCCGGCCCATGATTTATTGACCCATCAACCTAAATAATGAAACTTTAAGACTCTCCTTTTATGACCAAAAAAAAAAGACTCTCCTTTTTAGCACCCCCTTTCTCAATTTTTATTTAACTTCCTATCTAAATATAAAAGAATACATTATCCAAAAAAAAGAATACACAAAATTTGTTTCTATTAATTGTCTTTTAAGAAAGGATCATTTAGAATTTTAAAGAAGTATTAATTGTTGTTATTTAAATAATATCTTTATTCATATTAAAAATTAAGGAAATTTTAAAAGCAGAAAGATGAGGATAAAATAAAAAAATAATCACTTATTTATAAAGATTACTAACAATATTTCTTAATACTTATATTTCTCCAAACAAGACCTTACCTTTTAATAAAATTTGCATGGGACTTGTTTAATGGAAAGTATAACTAATGTTAATTTCACTCAATCACGTCAGGTAAGTGTGTTGGTTCTATACCTCGTTACTTAACTAAGTGTTTGAAAAGTTTAGAGTGTATTTAAATAAGTAATAAAATTAAGAATTCATTCAATTAGTTATTTTTAAATGAGAATTTATATTATTAATTTGATCACAAAATTTATCAAAACAAAAATAACTTATTTTAATAAGCCACATAAATTATGTTATTGAAATAAGTGGATAATAGTATATAAACTCTTCCAAACTTATGTTTAATTCACAACTCCAACCAGCCATTAAAATGTAAGATTAATCTCATATCCTTAACTTGTTTGACTGAAAAATCTAGCAAATATTATGCTTTAACAAATAAAAGTAAAAACGATGACAGCCTCAGAGTATGAAACCCAGAGTATGGTGGCGTAACCCTTAAAAAAGTCTTAGTCAACTGCTGCAAGAGTTCTGCAGGGATTAAATAGTAGAACATGACTAGTAAGTGTATTGTTTTATTCGAAGAAAAATAAACAAATGGCAACTATGAGCATTATTTCCATTGCTGGCTTGCATGCCACATGGTCATGTTTAGTTAACAAAACTTGCAAACAAAATAAATTTTATCAATGAGAAGGTAAACGCTAGTGACACCACACCACAGGCCTAAGCAAAGCTATTTTTTCATCGCATGAATACAAATATGGCATTAGTGAGTGCTGAACTTTGTCTGCAAAGAAAGAAACAAAGAAATGGATGCCCCTAAGGAGTAAGAGTTTAAGAATACATTCCCTTCTATCGTGACTTCAAATCACACTAACGTGTTCTGATTTATCATTGTTTGCAGTCATCAAAATGTTGTAACCGTAGATGTCCACTCTGCCAAAGATCTGCTTAATTCTTCTTCCTATTGTTATCTTGATGTGAGGTACTGAGGCTGCAAGGCATTCATTTGATTTTAGTTTTTCTAATTCCCTTCTTTATTTTAATATGTTTAGGATAAAATTGGTTGGTTGAGACCAAGTTTTCTGATCTAATTTCTTTTTTTCACTTAAATTCCTCTCCTTTTTCTCCCCCTTAAAATAGGTCAGTTGAGGAATTCAACAAAAGCCATGTTGAGAATGCTCACAATGTCCCCTATATGTTCATCACAGAAGCAGGTAATGTGAATGAAACAGCTAGTCTTATCATTCAAGTTTCTACCCCTTTTAAGTTAAAGGGCACCCACAAACATTGATTTGGACTTAACTCACTACAAACAAACATTTCTTGAATGTTGTTCTGTTTTGCAAATGAACAGGACGGGTGAAAAATCCACATTTTGTTGACCAAGTAGCAGCAATATGCAAGAATGAGGATCATTTAATTGTGGTGCGAACTCTATTACCTGTAATTCTTTGTAATAAAAAAAAAACAAAAAATTGTAGATATGATGATGGAATGGATCACAAATTCAGGCTTGCAATAGTGGAGGAAGATCACGACGTGCCTGCGTTGATCTGCTTGAATCGGTAAGTTTTTCACTACTCACAAATTCAGTAACGTGAACGAAATTTTTGAAATAACAAATTGAAGGTGAAATATAAAAGAATCAATGTTGATAAGGCATAAATGCAGGGCTTTAAACATATAGTTAACATGGGGGGTGGCTACTCTGCATGGGTGGACGCTGGATTTGCTGGGAACAAGCCAGCTGAAGAGCTCAAAACTAGTTGCAAGTTCCGTCCTTAAACCAACTCAACATGTAGCATCGTAATCACTGTTTCTTGTTCTCGCTTTCTCGAATCTTATGAATAAAGACCGGAGGTTTAATTGTCTCAATAAGAAAATGTTGAAGCAGTTTGTAACTTCACTGTGTTGGGTAATAATCTATGCTTGTAATTGACTGCGCTTTAAATATGGGACTCACTTCATTGTATCAATCCACACTCATTCAAGTTTTGTACTATATCTTTCTTGATGAATAGATATTAAATAAACTCACCTATATAATGTTAAATAATCATTATAAAAAAATAAAGATGAAACACAATTAGCACATTAAGACACAGTTTAAGAAATAAAAAAATAAAAAGTTCAATTGTGTGACTTTTACATTTGTCAGTGGTTCATTACCGAAACCGCGATGATAAGCCTCGTTCACAAGATCCTGCGATGATAGGCTTATAGATTTGTCCGCGGTTCAGAATCGGGACTGCTAAGATAGACCCCATACAATTGTCAGCGGTTGGTGCAACTGAAGTCTTTTCGGTCTGTCTCTCATTTCCAGTTGAATTGAATAAACAGAGCTCCTGTTTGGTTAACCTCACCAACAACATACCTAATCATCTCGCCTTTATGGTTAAAACCACCTCCCCCAAAAAACTATTGCATCAGACCAACCAGCGTCATCATCAGCCCACCCTGAACATGCGATGAAACTGATAACTGAACACACACACATTTCTTTTGGTTTCACAGTTTGTGGAAGACATGTTAAGGAAAAGAAATTGAGGGTGGTCCTCTTAAGCCCACCTTCTTCCCCTGTAAATGGCCAAGATTCACCTAACTGAATTCATGCGCAAAACAAAAGGCTTCAAAATGGTTTTGAAAATGGGCTTTCATTTCCTACAGTAAGCTTCTTTCCTCTCTCTCTGATTGCCACCTTTTTATGTGTGTGAATTCTGAATCAGAAGCATTTTGATATAATGACTCACTGTTACTTTTTGTTTCCCTCTTAGCAAGTTTCTGAGGGAAAAGGTTTGGGAACACAAGAAGGTATGAAGGAGGGTATAACTTAGGCACCGCATTGAAGGTATCATAAATATTAAAATAATATTATTTTTTAAAAAAAATATGTAAGCACCCCCTTTTAGAATTACTACAAGGAGCAACTCTAAGACTTTACCATCGTGCGTTTAAATATTTGTTTAGTCCTATTTGAACACTTTTTTAAATAATTTTTTCTGATGACACAAAGTCACAAACTAAACAGATTCAAATTGAATTGAATTAGTTTAGTTAGTTTCATAAGGAAGATTATAAAGTAGAAACATGTTCCTGAACTTGGGAGAATTTGCCAGAAGCAACAACAAATGCATGTGGTAAAAATAAAGCAATGTATACATAAAAGATACCCAAATTTTTAGAATGGAAAACTTTAACGTAACAAGTAAAAACTATATGTCATCCACACCAATAAAACTAACTTTGCTATGATCAAAATGGATTTAAAAGAGCCTCAAACAATTGTTCAAATACATGCTAACAACTAGCCAAACAACATAAGCAACAAATTCCCAGTATTAAGAACATGAGAAAAATACCCAAAACTACAACTATATTAATCAAATAGAATAAGTAATATCAATCACTAATCCTAAATTTAAGTTACAAATGCTAGTTTTTAAATATTGCGGTTGATAAACATTCTTTAAGAATTAAAGACTAATTTGATTTTTTCGCATGGAACAATTTGATGTATTTAGAAAGACGAAATCGATGTATTTATAACTTGATTAGTAATAGGGAGCCAACTAAGCTAAAAACAGACATGTGTAACCTCCATATAGAGCTTAACATGTCACACGGTACACGTCCATTAACTTGGACATTGACGGAGGTGATAAATGAACCAAGTTGATGGACGTCTTAATACGATAGAAATCATAATGAGTTTTTCTTACAATAAAGATCAATTTGATTAATCATCAGTAAGATAGAAACAACTCTTAATTTTAACCCTAAGTGAACATTTATCAAAAAAGAGAGGGAGAAAACCCTATTGATGTCTATCAAGATTCAGATAGACAGTATTCAAACACGACTTATCGTGTACACGAGAAGATTCATTTCCGCCCAATATCAAGGGGTTAATCCGATCAACATTAATATTTCCGTGAGAGTCCAGATGAAATTTTTGCATTCCCAGAAACTCATGCTTTTTCTCAATTTAAATTTTCACTTTTCATGGAACAATTTAGAGTTACTCTTGATATAGAGCAGTCACTGCAACACGTTTAGAGTAACTACTCTTTAATCCGTTTGGTTTCCAGTTGGAAAAATGGAGAAATTTAAGAGTTGATATTAATCCTTCACGCCGTTCGAGACAGTAAAAACTCCGTTTGACTGTAGGATGTATTTTTAGGGTGGGGTTTGACCAACCGGGGTCTGTATCCAAACAGACCATAAAACAGCCACTGCAACACGGCCAAAGCACAAGAATAAGATTGTAGACACACATGCACCCATTTAACTAGGAACTAGCTAACTAGTCGGTAAATCAATAAAACAGTCACCGTAATCTGGCCAAACCACACGAATACGATTCTATACACACACACCCATTTAAATTAGAATTCACCAATTATCTTGCGTAACTCCCTTAAAATCTCCGTCGAAGTTACTTTGAAAATATAGAACACGAGAAACCTGAAGAGAACACTAGTAAAGCTACAAAACAAGCAAGATGCATTGGTCCAGATATCAACTAAACTGGAAAGCTTTTTATCTGTGCTGTTGGATTCCATTCCATGTCTATGGATCAGTACAAACCAATTTCTCTCTCACTAGTCACTATAAAGGGGAAAAGTTACAGCAAAAATATGTAGGAAATGAAAAAAATAATAATCAGTTAAGGCGGTAAATGATGGATTATGGGCAAAGAATTTGCCAGAGTCTACCCCTAACAACAAAGAAGCAAACAGTTGATCTGCTTCCAACCTACAAAATGATTTGGCTGTACTAAAGAGGAACTATTTTAAAAATCTATCAACTGCAGCAATTTTCTTTACAAAATATACAAACATGCTTATGGAAGGCAAGACAATATGATAAACTTGAAGATTAATGCTCTTGCTTAACTCTTGCCTTTAATATGCCTGGGAGCGGAGGTGATGTGGGAGGCCTAATCGACACATTTGAAGCTGGAGGAGGAACGTGAGACTGACACAGGCCTGACATGCTAGAACCTTCACCTCCATCAGCAAGATTGTGTGTCATATTATCATCACGTGGTTTATCACAAAATTTCATTGCCTTGAGAACATAATTGTCATCATGCAGCTCAAAAGGAGTACTGCACAGAAAGAAGAGAAGGTAAGCATACATGGGAAGTGACAGATACATTTCCCAACATGGGGAGGAAAGCTTTGCACCTCAGCCACCGAAACTACCTCCCCCCAACTTTCCTTTTAGTGACCTTGGTGCTTGACCATAATAGGATACACTAGTTCAATTTTCTTGTCTTTATGGAACTATTGAATTAGGCAATCTTCATATTAAGACGGCATACATGACAAAAAAAGATAATTTATGTCATCCCTCAAGAAATACACCAAGTAAAGAAACTAAAGCTTTCTTACCTATTGAAATCAAAATGAACAAGCTGCATATCTTCTGATATTTCCACTTCAACAGTTGCATGAGGACGTGTCTACAGTTTTAAAAAGCCAGAAAAACAAGATTAATTAAATTGCAATACCATAAAGAGGCAAATCAAAGCAGCGTGAGTAGATTCTCCTTTAAATTTAATAAGTCAGCAACTTTCTACAAACTGTGACCAAGAATTCTCTATATAGACCCATAACAGTCTTTGAGTAGATAACTAGATATAATGCCTAAAGGCAACCTGCGTAAGGTGAACTTAACAGTAGAGCTGATTGTATCCTCTTAGCATGTAGTTTATGCAGAAGTTGTATTCAGTTTAAAAATTCAAATGAACCATTAAGCAGCTGCAGTGACAGAGTTTCATGATAAACTCTCTTGTAATTTAAAATTCTAGCCAACTAATTAAGTACATGCTGAGTAGAGAGAGTTGATACCAATAAGATATAAGAATTGTCATACAAATTGAAGGTTCAAGACACAATTGAGCAGCATTTTCTACTAAAAAATAACCAAAACAGGAGAAAATGGGATGATGGTGCGTACCTGTACGAGAATAAAAGGTAAAGATACACCTCCAGTGGGAGGATTTCCTGAGCTATATAATTGCTCATTTCGTTGAATAAGGTTCTGAAGACCTACGAACTTGACATAATAACACAGGTAGTTAGTTAGCAAACAAAAACTAAACATTACAAAAGAGAATTAATCTGTCAGGGTCTTCAACATGTCCATGTTTCAAATGGAGCAAACCAGGTCCAGGATTTCATTCCCCATATTAAATATTTTAGAGTGAACAGGACTTACTTGCTCCTCAAGCTCCTGCAGATAGGCTGTTTTCCTTTCAATTCTATTCCTAAGCCCAAGACGCTCTGTCTGTGGAACCAAATACATTTACAGAATTATAATGTTCCCTCATCGTATTTTCAGATTAGCTAAGGACATCACTACAGGGAAACATAAGCCACTTGGCGTGGACAAACCTTTAGTTCTTCAATATCACTCAAACTAGTGCGAGGAAGACCCTTCCATTGAATTTCCTTTTTATCCTTAGATATAATATCCATTGCCATGAGAACGTTCAGAGCATCGTAGACCCTTCGACGAATGTTTTTCTCATCATAATGTTGCTGACAAAAGTTCACCCCCAAAAAAATAAGTCCAAAAACACTCATTTTACACCTTCAATTCATGAATATCAGATAACATCGAAATTGTTTACATGAAGAGGAGACAAAACCTGATCAGGGGTCAAAACACTATTGCTTGGATCGGCAAATTCGGCAACAAGTTCATCTGCCACCTATAATACAGAAACCATTTCTATAATGTAGATTGATTCTAATTCCTAGGCGTATACTTCATCATAGAAACTAAAGCAAGTGCAGCAAAAAGTGAGTTAAAGTAACAATGTTACCTCATTGTAAGTTGTTCTTCCCTTGCTTTCTACCTTCTCACACACTGGAGAGAACCAGGAATAAGAATAAAGGAAAAAAAAACATGATCAGGACCTACAAAAGATAACGAGTACTCCCCTGTTTCTTTTTAGCTATCCAGGACCAGAAAAACACACATATTAAAAAAAACAACAAATAGGTTATAGGGCTAATTTCTATAAAACAAATTATTTGTTTTCATATTTTATCTTTGTCTCTATGTATTACTCTTAATATCCCTCCACTCTTAATCAGGAGATTTTTGTAAAAAGTCAATTAATTCGCTCTTGAAATTCTAAAGGCACGAAAACACGTATCGTATAGAAACTACTTGTTTTTTTCCTCTGTAAGTGAAGTATCTAAGAACACAAAGGGTAAACATGAGGGGCACAAATATGACAGTGAGGGTGTGATTATTGGTTGAAAAGGAAGAACCTTTCATGCTAAATTGGCGGAGCCCTCTTCCAGACTTGTCAGCTCCAGCAGCAACGGGACGTTGGGCTCTCTTTTTCTTCTTGCCAGTGCCAGCGCCAGCGCCACTGCGAAAGAGAGTGTGTCAGAAATGAGAAATAGGATAGAATAAATTGAGATTTGGAAGTGAGGAGCAGCTAAGAAAAACACTGACGGGGGAGGTTGGGGTTGTGGCGAACCAGCGTCATCGTCGTGGGGGGATTTGAGAAGAGAGGTGGCGGAGGCTGATTGGGCGGAAACGGTGGTTGCAGAAGGCACCACCTCATCGTCGTCGTCGTCGTCTCGCATGGTTCTTCTAGGGCACGCAGATCGGGTTTGGTTGGTAATTGGTATCTTCAGTAACTCCGCACAACACGTAATGTAATGCGCTTTCGCTCCAAAATTGATTGGAGCAACTGTCCCTCCCAACCCCTAATTTCACTGCTTTCTTCACGTCACTTCCCCTAAATTATTTCTACCACTTCACTTTTATTCACTAACTTCTAATTAAATATCGTAAATAAACTCTTTCAAAGTTCTAGTTAATTAATTAATTAATTTACCAATACTCATTCCCATATTTTTTTATAAAATTTCCTTTAAAAAAGTTATATGGTATTTTTTTTATTTATAATGTAGTCTAAATTTTTCTTTGTATTAAATAGTTAAGATTGTTAAATAAATAAATATTTTTTAATTAACATACATAAAAATTATAATTATTAGATGAGAAATCTGAAATCAAAGGTTGTGATCTAATTTTCTTTTTCTCTCTGTATCCATCTCCTCCTTCTTTCTCCTCAAACAGCAATACCACCGCAACTCCTCCCCTGTTCCGGCGAAGTCTGGCGTCGGATCCAGCCATGGTCGACCTTCGAGCCATTTCCGTCCACCGTGGAACCCTCAATTTTTCGTTTGTTTGATTTTTTGCTTTGTTATCACTGTGTGAGCTTGGTGAAGGAGGAGGTGGTAGAAGGGAGAGTGAGTGGGAAAGGGAGTTGAAGAGAAAAGAGGACTTGGTGAATTTTTCATCTGGATGAAGATTATTATTTCTCATATGTCATTTAAAAAAATATTTTTTAAGAGGGTAACTATTTAAATTTTATTAATCCATTATTACTCGTGAGTGTGTTACCTCCTTTTCTTCATTGATTATGTTACCTAATGCAGAATAAGAAAACACTGTATTCACAAATAATAATGTTTTCTTTTCGTTGTAATCAACGACTAAAATTTAACCTAAAAAATATTTTATTTTAATCCACTAGTGCAAAATATAGAAACAAAGACGGGATATAAGTACGGTTTATAGCAAAACGTGTTTAAAAAGGGCGCGGTGGCAAACTTGAAATTATCAGCAAGTTTATAAACACGGTTGAATGAGAACCGTGTTCGTAGGTAGGGATATAAGCACGGTTCTAGCAAATCCGTGTTTGAAACCAGGCGGTGGCAATTTTGTAAATATGAGGAATTTCATAAAATTTATAAAACGCATATACGAGCACGGTTAAAACTCAACCGTGCTTAAAGGGCGCATATATAAGGACGGTTAGGAGAGAACCGTGCTTAAAGGGCGCATATACGAGCACGGTTAAAACTCAATCGTGCTTAAAGGGCGCATATATAAGGACGGTTAGGAGAGAACCGTGCTTAAAGGGCGCATATACGAGCACGGTTAAAACTCAACCGTGCTTAAAAGATATATATGAACACGGTTAGTAGAGAACCGTGCTTAAAGGGTATTTTTTAAATTTTTAATCCCCCATATACGAACACGGTGGTTTAGGGGACCGTGCTTATAGGTCTGGTTTTTAAAAAATTTTGACCGAATTTTGTGCTATTTCACGCTGTACCACTTTCGTTTTCCCTCCATCCTATTTTGTCTTCCCTCCCTCAGATTCACGAAACCCATCTTCTCCCTTTCGTCTTCCACCCTTCACCCATCTTCCCTTCACAAAGTTGTCCATTCTCTCCTCTCTCACGACTACATTGCTTTGTGTTCTTCAACTCCTTTTCTTTCATTGGTTAGTGTTCTTCTTATTTAAATATTGATTTCATTTAATATTCACTTTATATTTATGGAAACACTGAATCCTTCGTTTTGTTTGGTATGGTTAACTAGATCTCAATCATTTTCAGTTCTAGGTTCAGATGAGAAAGGATGGTGAGGGGAAAAACTCAGATGAAGCGCATAGAAAATGAAACGAGCAGGCAAGTAACCTTCTCCAAGAAAAGGAACAGGTTGCTTAAGAAGGCCTTTGTGGTTTGCTCTGTGATGCTGAAACTTTTCCAGTTCAAGGTATTTTATTTATTCACCAACTCCCCTTTAATTTCAACTTTGTTTTTCAATCTATAATATTAGTGATTTCTACTAGTTGATTTGTTCGCTGATACTTGCAATTTAATCTATGCATTATATTTCGATATTCGAATACTCCTTTTATGGCAAGATAGTTGATTCATATCAAGCGATAAATTTTAAAAAAATTTCCACTAGTTTTAAGCACGGTTCAAACTAACCGTCTTTATAGGTCTGAGTTTTTAAGCACGGTTAAAAGTAACCGTGCTGGAAAGTCCTCATCTATTATCACGCTGGCAACAAGCACGGTTCGGGAACCGTGCTTAAAAGTCCAGAATAACCGTGCTTATAGGCCCAAATTCCACTAGTGATCCAGTAATATAAAAAGTATTTTGGTTAAAATAATATAATTTAATTAATAAAATAAAAAATAAAAAAAAATCACATATTAATCATGTGCATGTTACGTGACACGATTTTTTTTCATCTATAAACAATGCTTACAAAATAAAGAAGAATTGAGTATTATTTAAAAAAAAAATAGTATAATTCACACCATTCTTAGAAAAGTTTCAAGTTAGTGTAATTATCCCTGAAATAAAAGTTTAACCAATTTGAATATTATTCTCGCCTAGGCCAGGAAGATGAGGAACATGTTTCTAATTGAACTTGTCTTGACATTTGTTGTCTCCAAAACAAATTAACTTGAGTAATTAGTAGTACTTTAGATTTGGTAAACTAAACTATAGATATTTACCTGCTCTATACTTGCTCTGTATGATAGTAATTCAAGTCCAGCTGTAAACTTTTGTGATGAGATTATAAAATCAAATTCTGCTTATTTTTTAGGGTTTATATAACATATATATATATATATATATATATATATATATATAACTTATATAGAATAAAAAATAACTTAAAAAGATCATTGATACCTGCCTATCTTAAATTAATTTTAAACAATTTCCATACCATTTTTTAATAAAACATTTCTTCTTATTATGTTTTTCTTTGTAAAGTTATATAGGGTAGACACAATTTCTAAAATCTATCATTTAAACTTTAAACACAAACTTCAGAGCAAAAGTAAACAAATGCAGAATGGTACAATGCAAGGCTCCAACTTTCTCTAGACTTTAGTATTTTTAGGGATATACTCTACGATTAGGTAATTTCCAAATACAATGACAGAGGTTAAATATTTTTTAAACTCACGTGATCACTTAAAATATCACATAACCTTTTAAAAGACTCATATAATTAATTTTAATCATTTATTATATAATTATACAGTCTAATTTCATTTATTTCACTCTTACATAAATTCACATAAAATAACCTTTTTCATAATCTTTTTTCATATATATATATATATATATATATATATATGGTTAACAAAATAAGAATAAACAGTTTTTAGAATATTTTAAAAGAGGAGATATAGATAGAATTTGAAAGAAGGTAATGAGTAGTTGATGGAATGATGTAAAAGGAAATTGGTGCCTCCCACCATCATCATCATACGCTAACGTCTTTCTCCTTCCAAAAGTCCAACTTCTGTCTCCTACCTGTTTCCATTATTTTCTGCAACTATCCTTTTTCTTCAACAAAGCGCTTAGCTGCAAATTTGACCCCTATACATAATTCAACAACAAGATTGAGCACTAAAAGCATATACTATATTTTAATAGCAATAATAATACCAAGAGCTTACATGTGGGAGCTGTTCTTAGGTCTTCGATGCAAGTAGCTTCATGACATGTATAATTCATTAATTAACAATATATATGGTACAGTTTTTTCCTCAGTCCAAGAAAACTAAAAACTAGAATGATAGTGGCTAGCTTACTTTTGTGAAGTCCAATGATAAGATGTGTACTTGAAGCTCGATGGATAGCAACGTATCAAGTCCTCATGTCAACATGTAGCAGCAAGAGCCATGCTAGCTACCATTAATTAGACCCGCTCAGAAATTAAATTCGAGATTGTGTTATGTCACCATTTTGGATTTATCTTTCAATTCTGTCACCATAGATGTTAATGGGATGATTTACGCTTAATGAATTTCCTGAATATTTCTTATGTTTATATATATATATATATATATATATATATATATATATATATATATATATCCATTATTGATCGGATGATTAATATTTTTATTGACTTGATAGAAAAATTTTAAAGTTATTTTATATTCAAGATTTATTTCTGATGTTATTTAGATGCATTTTAAAGTACAAATTAAGTTTTGTCCAAGCATTGCATGCGTGAGTTTTTATAATATGTTGGGGATATTAAAAATAAAGGAAAACCTTACTATTAACAACCTTGTAGCTCCCTTGTTATGTTTTCGTCCAAATCTTAGTTATCAATATATATATATATATATATATATATATATATATATATATATATATATATATATATATAATTTTAAGTTTTAAGACATTAAACGTATTTATTTTTATTTAATATTGATATGTTCGATATAGGGATGAGAACGGGACGGGTACGAATAGTACTTACCCGCTACCTACCCCATGTTGGGTAACCCATGTACGTGCGTAACCGCCTAAATGGATTTGAGCGGATTTGACAGATGCCTACGGATGTCGTGGATATCCATAGTTAATCACTATTTAAAAAAATATCAAGAAAAATACAAATTTTAAAAGAAAAAAAAAACCCACAATCATGGTATGAAATATTTTGTGAATTGTTAAGTATCCAAATCTGATATGTAAATTGTCAAGTATATGTTTTACAAGCCAAATAAATCAAATAATATTTCACTAATAAGTCTAATATAGTTGTCAGGTAACAAGCCTACTATATTTCACTCTTAAAAAAATAAATTCACATGGTCATAATGGGTACCCATGGGCACGGGTGCCCCTATACTGCTACCCGTTCCACTTATTAACGGGTTTCTGAAATGCCCGTTTAATTTACTCGTGGATAGCCATTAAGCTACCTGAATCTGCCCCGTCACAGGTAATATCTGCGGATATTCGGGAGCGAGTGTTTTTGTCATGCCTAGTTTGATATAGGCAATGGTAAGTCTGTTATAATTGAGTCATTGCAAACAAAGATTGAAGTTTGACCAACGAAAAAAAAAATCTATTGGTTCAACAAAGTTTTGGTTGTCTAAAATGACGTGAAAGATCAATATTGATTATTAGATTTTTCAATTTTCATAACATCATTTCCCCAACTAAATACCAAACAGACTCACATAATGGTTACATGTCGAAGGAGTATCCGCACAAATGCCTAACGAGACGACACTAGTGGAAAAAATGGATATAACAACGGGATATTATTCACGGGTAGAAGAGGATCAGTGATAAAAACATGCGCGGTGGCATTTTTGAAATTATAAGGTGAACGTTTTAATCAGAGAAAACTATATATCCACGGTTAACATCATAACCGTGAACGTACCCATAATATATATTCACGGTTGAGGAGTCAACCGTGGATATATAGTACCTGAAATATATATCGACGGTTGTGATCACAACCGTGAATATATATTGATGGGTACGTTCACGGTTATGATGTGAACCGTGGATATATATAGATGTCAATATTCACGGTTGTATTTCCAACCGTGGATATATAGTTCAGGTTTTAGGGTTTAATCACTGGGTACTCCATGTCCACGGTTGTTTCTATAACTGTGAATATAGATTTAATATTTATCCACGGTTACGATACCAACCGTGGATATATAGTTAACATTTATCCACGGTTGTTTGTTAAACCGTTAATATATGTTTAATATATTCACGGTTGTGAGGGGGAACCGTGAATATATATCCTTTCTGAAACTTCAAAAGCCGCGCCTTTCACTCTTTTTTCAGTTTCTCCTTACTTTCGCTGGTTATCGTCTTCTTCCTCGTCCTGCTCTTTGTTGGTCGTAGGCTTCTGGGTTCACTTCCTTCTTCTTTCGCGTGCCCTTCTTCTTCTTCGTTCAGCATTGTCAGGTAAGTGCTTCGTTGCCCTTCTTCTTTCGTTCACTTTTTAACCTCTGCTTCGTTGTTATGCTGTATAATCGTAATGGGTTTGCTTCGTTCTCTCTGTTTGTGTGTTTATTGTTGAAGCTGAACTCTGTCTCTGCTATTTTGACATTGCCTGTGACATTTTCATTGTTGTGGAGACGAGAAATGGCTGACGAGAATTGATATCTTTTTCATTGTTGCTATTTTGACATTGTTGCTCTTTTTACATTGCCTCTGAACTCTGTCTCTGTCTCTGCTGAAATGGGTGACGAGAATTTTATTGTTTGTGCACCAAAAAAACGAAAGAATTGATATCCTTCAAAACAAAATATACCAAAAAAAAAGTACTGAAATAAAAACAGTAGCTGTAATGATCATACTGTTTTTGAGGTTGCAATATCTACAAAATTAGAATCATTTTAAGAAAAAAATATTTTAAAGGGAAATTACTTAGATATACATCATAGCTGGTGTTTTAAGAAATTAAATTGAGGAAACATGGAATTTGTTATAAGAGTTTTCTATCACATATAACATATACCCATACATACATAAAAAAAATTATAGAAAGTTTGTATTAGGAGAAGTATGTACTTATCCTACTTACGGTAGGTAGGAATTGGTCTTCCGTGTTACAATAATTTAGCGTAACAACACCATCGTTGCATAAATCCCACAAAAAATAAAATCTTACATCAATGTGTTTACTCCTTCCATGTAGAACTAGATTTTTAGACAATGTAATGGTAGAAGCATT
This sequence comes from Clitoria ternatea, assembly GCA_037962975.1. Lineage (NCBI taxonomy): Eukaryota > Viridiplantae > Streptophyta > Magnoliopsida > Fabales > Fabaceae > Clitoria > Clitoria ternatea. The sequence goes on from CM075676.1 coordinate 69,742,132, forward strand.
ATCACAAAATATAATAGTTACTTCTTCATGGAAGTAGTTGAGATGCTCTAAAATTCTTCTTAACTAAAAGTGACCCAAAAAAAAGTGACCCAAAAATAAAATGAATCAATATGGATTTTTGACCAACCCAACCCGGGCCACCATGTTTAAAAAATAAAAATCCAATACCAAACAAAACTTGAAAAATGTCATAATCCAACACCATATCCATAATTCATAAAATAAAAGTTCAACCCTCATGTCTCAAATTCCATAATCCATCATCCAACACCATAGTTCTACTTGAAAATACCACAATTATATAATGTTATTTCTGTTGCTATTTTTTCTCTCATATAATGTTATTTGTTTACGTTTGTATGTATATGGTTGTCAATGTTGCGAACTCGTAGGCTCATACTAGCTAACTGGTATGAGGATGTGCATGAGTGAACTGTAGTTCCCCGTTTGAGATTCGACACAAATGGTCATTAAATTAATTAATGTCATCGTTTGTGTTGAATCTTGAATTGTCCGTTTGGACAGTTTGGGATGAACAATTATTTTTTATACGCCACTGTTAGTATGTACAAGTTAGGAGTTATTTTAAAATTTGAATGAATTTTCGGTAACTTGTATTTTGTGTTGTTCTCTGGGTGCATATTTGGTTGTGGTTGAATTTGATTTGACCACTCTCATTTTGTGTACTTAGAGACTAACGCGAAATGATGCCGAAATTTCATCAAATTTTAAAATAAGTCCTAACCTGTATATATGAATGACGTATAAAAACAATTGTCATGCTGAATGGGTATAGGACCACCACCTTTGTATAAAAAGTGAGGTTGATCATAGCACCTTGTAAACAGTTGGTATGGATCGGAGTTGGATAACTGCATCACGCCTAAGTCTGGAGTACGAGAGGGGAGTTGAATCATTTATAGAATTCGTAGCGAGGAATGCAGTGGGGGTGAATGGAAAGTATTTTTGCCCTTGTGTTAAATGCTTCAACCTGCATCGGGTAGACTTGGAAGAGGTGCGAGAACATCTACTGTGTGACGGTTTTCTACGTAGTTATACGCGTTGGATATGGCATGGTGAAGATGTGGTGGTGCCAAGTAACAGCTCTCAGACTAAAAATCGAAGCTCGATGCATGACAACGATGTCGACATGGATGACCGACTCGAGGATATGATCCGTGATGTAGGGGTAGAAGGTTTTAAGAAAACTCATGTATATACAACTCTGTGTGAGGACTCTGAGCAGCCGTTGTATCCAAACTGCCTCAATTTCACGAGGTTATCAGCAGTTTTGCGATTGTTTAATTTGAAGGCCATAAACGGGTGGACGGATAAAAGTTTCACTGACTTACTGAAGTTGTTGAAAGAAATGCTCCCAGCTGGAAACACCTTGCCGAAAAGTAACTATGAGGCCAAAAAGGTGTTGTATCCTATGGGTTTGGAGTATGAGAAAATACATGCATGCCCAAATGATTGTGTATTATTCCGGGGTGAGTTAGAAATGCTGCATCGATGTCCTAGATGTGGGGTGTCACGGTATAAGAAGAAAGAGGCGGATTCTGATGAGGTATGCACTAAAGGGTCTCCTGCAAAGGTGTTGTGGTATCTACCTATAGTTCCAAGACTAAAGCGTCTGTTTGCCAATGCAGATGATGCAAAACTTATGAGATGGCATGCTGATGAGAGGGTTGTTGATGGACTACTTAGGCATCCGGCCGATGGGTCGCAATGGAAGAAAATGGATAGGATTTTTCCAGAATTTGCCAATGAACCAAGAAATGTTAGGCTTGCACTAGCCACAGACGGCATGAACCCGTTTGGGAACCTGAGCACAAACCATAGTTCGTGGCTTGTTTTGTTGTTTGTTTACAACTTGCCGCCATGGTTGTGCATGAAGCGAAAATATGTGATGTTATCAATGATGATTTCTGGTCCACGACAACCGGGGAACGACATTGATGTATATTTAACTCCATTGGTTGAAGACCTCAAAAGGTTGTGGGAAGACGGGGTTGAAGTGTTTGATGGGTTTACCGGGCGATCATTCAAATTGCGTGCCATGTCATTTTGCACAATCAATAACTTTCCAGCGTATGGTAACTTATCTGGGTACAGTGTGAAGGGTCATAAAGCTTGTCCAGTATGTGAGGAGGGGACTAGTTCTGTGCGGTTGCATCATGGCAGGAAAAATGTTTATCTTCGACATCGAAGGTTTCTTAAAGCGAATCATCCGTTTCGAAGGTTGAAGAAGTCGTTTAACGGTGCCCAAGATTTTGAAATGGCTCCTCCACCACTATCTGGTCGCCAGGCATATGAAAAGGTGAAGGACGTCAACGTGCAATTTGGTAAGTGTGAAAAACAGCACCCGACACAAAACAACTGGAAGAAAAGGTCAGTGTTTTTTGACCTGCCATATTGGAGGGAGCTTGATGTAAGACACTGCATTGATGTAATGCATGTGGAGAAGAATGTGTGCGACAGTTTAGTTGGTACACTCTTAAACATACCCGGGAAGACTAAGGATGGCCTAAACTCGCGTATGGACTTAGAGTTGATGGGTATACGTTAGGATTTGCATCCACAATCAAAGGGCAAAAGAACATATTTGCCTCCAGCATGTCATACGTTATCCAGAAAAGAAAAGCAAAGTCTGTGTGAATCGTTACGAAGTGTGAAAGTTCCGTCTGGTTATGGCTCCAACATCAAGTCTTGTGTTTCCATGAAAGATTTGAAGTTAGTTGGGTTGGAGTCTCACGATTGTCACATGTTGATGCAGCAGTTTCTGCCTATCGCCATTTGTGACATTCTTCCTAAAAATGTGAGAAATGTCATAACAAGGTTGTGTATGTTTTTCAATTCCATATGTTGCAAGGTAATCGTGCCCGGCGAATTGGATGTGTTGGAACAGGAAGCATCACTTATATTATGTCAGCTTGAAATGTATTTCCCGCCCTCTTTTTTTGACACAATGGTCCACTTAATCATCCATTTGGTGAGAGAGGTTCGTTGGTGTGGTCCAGTGTTCTTACGGTGGATGTATCCCGTTGAGCGATATATGAAGATATTGAAAGGGTATATGAAGAACCAACGTCGTCCCGAAGCTTCAATTGTGGAAAGATATATTGCAGAGGAAGCAATTGAGTTTTGCACTGAATACATGTCACATGCTGCAAGCATTGGTATTCCAACGACTCGTCATGAAGGGAGATTGGATGGGAAAGGAACGATTGGAAAAAAAGTGAAGAGCATGCCACGTGCTGATGTCCTTCAGGCACACTTGTATATTTTAAACAACACGGACGACGTGCAACCGTATCTAGCCACACACAAGGAGCTAGTCAAGAAAACCAACCCTAAAATGACTGAAAAGTGGTTGTTGAATGAACACAACAAGAGTTTCATGCAGTGGTTCCAAAAGACCGTCCTGAAAGATGCATCTGCATCCTCGACATTACATCGACTAGCATAGGGCCTGAACTTTGATGTCCTCACCTTTTGTGGGTATGACATAAACAACTATTCGTTTTATACAAGGACACAGGATGAAAAGAGTACAAATCAAAACAGTGGAGTGATGGTTATGGCTCAGTCAATGCATTTCTCAACTGCAAAGGACAACAACCCTGTCATGGCCGAGTCATGCTACTTTGGTGTGATTGAAGATATATGGGAAGTTGATTACGGTCCCTTCACTGTTCCTGTGTTTAAATACAAATGGGTTGACAATAAGAACGGTGTCACAACTGATGATTTAGGAGTTACGTTGGTGGACCTCAACAAGATAGGGCATAAGGACGAACCATTCATAATGGAAACGCAGGTGAAGCAAGTTTTTATGTGGCTGACCCAGCTGACAAACGGTGGTCAATTGTTATCCAAGGTAGACACATTGGAGACCCCAATATTGATATTGTGGACATTCCATCAACTACAACACGTATTCCAACATCTATCGTGGAACATGACATAGATGATGTTGTTGCCAGTCGTCATGACCACCATGAGGGCTTGTGGGAAAATATTTCATCTTAATAGGGTATTAATCTTGTTGGTGATTCATTGAATTACATGTTATATTAGTTATTCGTTGTTTTAAATGTTATATTAAATATTTGACAGTTTTTTTCCTTGTTTGGACAGATACTCATGGCTGACCAGGATGGACGATCCAGGTCCGACTCACAGGCCAGTGGTTCCTCTGCTCGGAAGAGTAGAGGTGTTACCCGGATGCCAGACGTCGCACGTAGGCGTCACCGGGGAGAGAGGGTAGTTGTTGAGATGGATGTCAACACCGGTAGATTCAGTGGACCGCATGCCACGAAGTTGAGCAGTTATCTGGAGGTTGTGGTACGGTCGAAGGTGTCCATCATTATCCCCGACTGGGATAGTGTCGAGGAAGTGGTGAAGAACCAGCTATGGAGTGATGTTCTGGTAACTTAGATATTATTTAAGTTTTATTTTAGTGTATTATTTCATGTAACTCTTAATAAGTACTCCTTTATGGACTAACTCCTTTCATGTAGGATTCTTTTGACATACCATCTTCCGACATAGCGAGGAGGAAGGTCCTCGGTATCATGGCTGAGCGATGGAGGTCGTTCAAATCCATACTCACCACGAGGTATATTGAACTTTAAATTCTTAATCAACGCTTCACCAAATTGTACCAATCCTTAGTTTTAATGTACCTTTCATTGTAGGTATGTATTCGGGGACGACCAAGGAAAGTTCCCTGGAGAGAAATATCCCTTCATCGATCAGGAGACCTGGGATGCTTTTGTTGCATCTAGACATTCTGCCGAGTTTCAGGTACATTAGTTTTTAGATGATTAAATTATGTATAATTTATACGGCTAACTGTGAATATTTTTTTTCTTGTTGTAGGAGACCAGAAAGAAAGCCAAGGAGACTAGGAAGCTAAATGACTGCCCACACACACTGTCACGTGGGGGTTACCGTAGGTTGGAGGAGCGGCTGGCACAGGAGAGGCTGAGTCAGTGTCAGACTGACACTGGTATTGTGGATCCCCCTTCCCCACCTGCACGCCACGACAAATGGAAGCGGGCTAGGATCAAGAAGAGTGGGGAATACACTTCCTCACAGGCTCAGGAGGTTGCCTCACAGATAGTAAGTATTCCCCTTTATATCAGTGTCTGTTTTTCAGTTTACGTGAAGGAAGTGAATACTAACTTGTTTGGTTTCAGGATTCCTTGGTTGAGCAATCAACCCAAGGGTCTTTCGTAGCCCATGGACGGGAGGATATTTTGACTACCGCCATTGGCAGGCCAGAGCACTCAGGAAGAGTGCGTGCTATTGGTCGAGGTGTAGGTAAGTGCTAACTAACTCTATGCCTTCATTTTGTTATCTGTTAAACGATTATGGGCTAATCATTCACATTTCACAGGCCTCCGCGCCTATTACGGTGCTCCCGACCCTGCCCCATCCCTTGAGCAAATGGTGGAGCAAAAGGTGGCTGTTGTGAAGGCTGAGTACCAGGAGGAGATATCTAGGCTCCACCAGGAGATGGCCCGATTCAGGGAGGAGATGAAGGCCTCACTCAGCCACCACCAGGAGACTACTGCACCAGCCAGCGACCCACAGGTTATATTCTTTATTTAATTTCCTCAATTTTATTATTTGTAATCACTTTATTTCATTGTTGAATAACTTCTGCTTGATGTGTAAATATGTAGGTACGGAAGGTTAACACTAAGGGGTCGTGCGCTGCGGCTGACCCTGACGATGACGGGGTCGAGCCACCAGACACCCGTCAATGTGACCTGTTCATTGACGGGTCAGAGGAGCCAGTTGCCACTGGTATGGTGTACAACTTAGGCCCTGTGGTTCACCATCAGACATTACCTGATGGTATGTCCAGGGTCTCGGTTGTGCTCGTCCTCGAGAAGGATGCTGCTGTGCCAGTGGCAACTCAGGAGGTGAAGACCGTCGGTCAGGCGGTGGGCCACTTTCTGATGTGGCCCAACAGACTTCTGGTGATTGGCCCTGGACAGGTAAAAACCCTAAACACTAACTTGCTTTATTTCCTTGTCAATTATGGTACAAAATGTGAGGGTTGTCAATTGTTCAACAGGAACAGACATTGAAGAAGCCAGACCCGGCCAAGGATCCCATCCGGATGCTATGGCGCATCGGGTATGAGCAAGCAGACGACACTGTTCAGGTCCCATGGCAGCCACTAGTGTTCGGCCGTCCCAGTGATTTTCCAGTTTACGTTACAAATTCTGACATTTGTGACATTATTACGGGGACGTCGATGCTGAACGGCTCCATCTTTCAGTTGTGGGAGCTGTAAGTATATCCTTGTTTTGTCCAATTTTTTCATTATACAAGTTATTTGTCGCTAACCATGTCTTAACTTGTTTAGGTTTCTGGCAAAACTCTGTGTGGACTTGGGTTTCCAAGGAACCTACGGTTTCTTAGAGCCCTCTCTCATACAGAGGCAAGGAAACACCTCGCAGAACACCCAGACATACATCCAGAATTGGATGTTTGAGTCTGGGAAGTCTATATACATGGGCCCCTATCATAAAGGGTAATACTCTATTCCATAATTATTGTCATGATATTTTGCATTTTGAAGTCTCACTTATCACTCGTAACTGCAGGGCTCACTGGACGCTTCTGGTGATCTGTCCGAAGGACTATCTTGCTCTGTACTTTGATAGTTTGCATCGGACAGCTCCACAAGACCTGAAAGATATAGTAGACCGGTAAGTTTATCCCTAAAAAATAACCACAAATTCGATTACATCATTTTTAGAACTATACAATTCTAACTTATCTTGTGTTTTGTTTGACGCAGGGCGGTGGTTGGATACAATCTACTGATTGGAAACAAGCCCAAAGGAAAAACAGTTGTATGGGTGTACCCAAAAGTAAGTCAATCGTATTCATTCAAATCTTCAGTACATATTTTTTAAGTTCCGAATTCACTTATTCTATACTATATGTCCATTGTAGTCTTACAGGCAGAAGGGTACCTTTGAGTGTGGCTATTTCGTCATGCACACTATGCTGACCATTGTCCAACATCATTTAGTAGATGGATGGACAGAGGTAAGTCTCATCATTTGGACTACTTTTCTCTAATTTCATCAATTTCATGTAATAAATAAAGCTTTTGTTCTAATTGTTTTGTACATTGTTTGCAGTACTTTAATGACCGGTCATTTTTCCCAAAGGAACTTGTGGATGATGTTAGAAGGCAATGGGCCTCACACTTCATTGAACTTAGGCAAAGCTAGATATAGGATCTTTATTCTTTTATATATGTATCTAGTAGGATTTGGGGTTTACTTTTATTAGATTACATTCAACTTAATTGTATATACTTTCATTTTTTAGGTTGTTATGAATTGATATAGAAAATAAATTGTTATATATATACATACCATTCTTTCGACATAGTGTTGCTGTGGCATACTGTATATTGTACTGGTTTGTCTGAATGCAGGGTTGGGAAACGATAAAACAGAATCCATATTAAAAAAAAAACCTCAGTATTTATTCACGGTTATGGCAACAACCGTGAATATAGACTATATTTATCCACGGTTACTACCATAACCGTGGATATAGATACATTTTATCCACGGTTGTCCATCACAACCGTGAATATAAGTAGTTTGTAACTGAAACCAATCCATACTTATATTCACGGTTGTGATGGACAACCGTGGATAAAATGTATCTATATCCACGGTTGTCCATCATAACCGTGAATATAAGTGGATGTAACTGACATCTTTCAGTTCTTATATTCACGGTTATGCTCGATAACCGTGAATATAAATAGTAAGTTATATTCACAGTTGTTCTTAACCGTGGTTAGATGTGATTTATTACCACGGTTGTTAACCGTGGTTAAAGACCATCATCTACTACCACGGCTGCAACAACCACGGTTCTTTAACCGTGAATAAAGGCCTTTTTTAACCGTGATTATATCCTTTTTTTCCACTAGTGCGAAATGAGGGTGTGTCCTTGAGACACCCTTAATGCCTAGGTTAAAAAAGGACATCAAAACAAAATGGAATGAAATCTCAATTGTAAGTAGTAAATATGGGGAAATGTGTGTTTGTCACTTATAAAATTATATTTACAACGAGATCAGCATACAGGCATAAGAGTATCATATGTTTTTTTAAAGTCTATTGGTGATGCGCCAATTGTGACTGGTATAAGCTCTGGATGATATGTTGCACTGTCGAATCGAGCATGTTGTTTAATCTTTAGGCGAATTTTAATCTTACCCGATCGATGATATATCATACAAGTCCTATATAGGTCTGGACGATATATCCAGATTAAATACTAATAATATGTGCTTTAAAAGAAATATGGGGTAGGTAAAATATATCATTACTCATGCAGTAAGTGAATGTGAAAAATAAATGTATTAAAATTCAATTTATAGGAAAAGTTACTGAATTTTGTTCTAAAATAATTTTATCATATAGTACTATTTGTATTTTTGATATTCGGATCGAAAGTAAGAGAAAATTTGTTTGGATGAGATATCGATCCGGAGAGGTGCCAAAAAATACAGTTGGGAAAAATCATAAAAAAAAATGCCTTACTGAATACAAGTCATCATGGACTTCTCTTTTCTTTTTCCCGTTAGAACTGATTTTAAAAGGTTGTTTCTAATAGATTGTTTTAATAATTAATTTTAATTATAATTGGTTAATTCTATGATCAGTGATTTTGTATGGTTACTTGTGTTAAGTGAAAAGTGATTTTAATTTATTTTTTTAATATGAAAGTATTTATAGCGGATAGATATGCATTTTAATTAATTAATTAATGAAAAATAAAATAGAAAAAACTTAAAAATAATTTATAATTATAATATGTAAAATCATATAATATAATATTTATATTATAATATGATTTTCATAATTTACAAAATATATTATAAAGAGATTATAATCTAAAATAATAAAAACATAATGTTGTATATCAAATATGAATGATAAAAAAAAAGGTAAAAAAGGAACTGACTTATGAGTAGATGAACCAATATACCTAATACTAATTAATTTTAAGTTAGAAGATAACGTTTTATACTTATTAACTCTTCGTATAAACAGATGCAACAAAACTGCATTAACAGGCATGTGATTCTATAAGTTGTGTTTATTTTTTAAAAAGTAATTTTCAGAAATAATGAATGAACAGTTGAAGATTGAGATTTGAGAGAGACAAAGGTCATGAAGCTAGGTCTGGTTCCTGCTTCGGCCAACCAATGAGTGATGATGATAAGGAAACGGTTATTCCAATTCCATAATAATATCTATATGATTATGCCCACAAATGCATTTTTATTCATAAATCATAATGTGTCTTTATATAGAGCCTTTAATTAAGTCGTTTCCCTAAGATCGACTTGTCAATTCCTTTTCCACATCATATGGCTCATGCTATTGCTTCTTGTTACCATCGGTTTGTTTTGCTTTTTAATACATCTAACAACAAAAGCCAAATTCTTAACAAACATTTGGGATAATTATTTTAGCAAAATTTAAGGAACTTCACTTGCCATGTTCCTGTGATCGAGGATGTTATGATTTTTTCTCTAAAACTAATTCAAGAGTCTTCGAATTAGGAGTATGTCTTTTAAATACCACAAAATATATTATAAATCATACAATCAACAAGTCTCATTACATTAGGATGAAAAACATAATAATATACAAATAACAGTTAGAATCAAATGTCACATTCGGAAATGTAGTTATTTAACCAATAATAAGGATTAACATGTAATGGTTAAATCATTATTGTACATATTTAGAACTTACATGTTTATAATTCCTCTAAGAACACCAGCGGTTATCATTATGCACTCTCATATGACCTATGTAACAATTAGGCAACTATTTTCCTGAACTTGGCTTATAAATTGCTCCTTAGTTTTAAAAATTTTTAATCTCAATTATGCATTATATTATTATACAATCTAAATTTACTCTTCTCATTCTCGCATAAGAAAAAATAATACATTCTGTATATATATACACCCACTCAAGGGTTAAAGGTGTGAACTGGAGTCATAAAAATGTTAGTATATCCTTATGTTTCAAAGAAAAAGTGTGAATTAAAGGTGAAAAGGCATTTTTTAATTAAACAAAATAAGTGCTTTTAGTTTGAAGTTGAGGAAAGTGTGGATAATTAAGGTGAAATTGGTGGGGGCTCATAGGTTTTTAAAGATAAGCAAAGTATGGCTGGCTTTGATTTCCTGTCTAATCATCCTACCATTGACTCAGATAGTGACTTTAATGTTGTCTGGTTATAGTTTCCTAATACCCTTTATCATGTTCCAACCGCAGCTGCTAATATCTTTCAAAAATACTTTTAATGGCCATTTTCAAACATCGAAAAGACTTTATATGGGCAAGTGACATGCAAAAAAAGATTAATATATAATTTGAGAGTGATTAATACTATAGGGGGTTGACTGCATGGTGAGGTGGGATTAGTGGATGACACGCAGAAAGAAAAGGATGAATGTTGAAAGTGATAGCGATTATCCGGTCTAAATATCCTGCACCGCTGCTTTCTCCCATTTGCATTTCCTTTCGGACCCACCTGCTTCCTCCTACACTCTTCCAACCGCCCTAAAACCTCGTTTTCCTCAACCATATGTTTTCTATCAACTTCAAAAAATAATTATTCTTAAATAAAGTTATAACTGATAATTGTTGTCATTTTTACGTTGGTTTTGGATTTCAATCTTCTTTTTTCTTTTTAAATTTGGTTGTGCTCAATTTCTTCAGCATGAATTTTCAATTAATGGAAAAAGAAAAGACTAAGAAAAAATTGGTTTGTCTGGTTTATAATTTGTTGGACTCTTTACGGCATAACAAATAATGTTATTTCTAATATTCATATTGGATCTAGTAGTTCTCACTTGATTTTGGTTAAGATTAAATTTTAAATTTTTATTTAAAGTCTAGATTGTGAGCCTGTTTGGTTGCTCGTTCCAATCTCCTCTCCATTTCCCAACCTTCGTTCTTCCTCTGTCGTGGTAACGGCATAGTGTTTGGGTGGTCTATGTACCTCCGTTCCGTCTGCGTAACTCCGTCCCGCGAACCACAACCTTCGTTGCCTTGCATCCGCGTCCCTCCTCCCTTGAGCAAAAAGAGTTGGACCAAAAGGCGATTCTACCTCTCTGTTCCATGCAAGCGTCACCTAAACGGCACAAGCTTTTGATCGAAAAATGGTCACTTTTGTGACGTCCTTCGTCATTTTATATTTAATTCTACCCGTTTTAGTAATTTTTTTACAATAAATTTTTTTCGTATTTAAATAATTAAATTATATCATTTAAAAGAATATGTATTTCAATAAAGTACCAAAATATAATTTAAATAATCAATTTATAAACCTCAAAATCATTTAAGTTGAAAAGAAAAAACAAAAGCTGAAACAGGGGCCTAACGCTGCGCGCCAGTTCTACGCGTAGCATCAGCCCAAACTTGCGCATCTCACGCTACGCGTCAGCCTCAAGCGTAGCGTGGGCATGACAGTAACAGACCTGGTGTTGCTACATAATTTAGGCCATTCGGCCGACTTTTAACCTACCCAATTAGCCCGTTTTAGGTCTGATTGCCACGAAACTTCACGGGTCACCTGTTTTTCCCATTCTGAAACTGTTGGTGTTGTCGTTCGCCAAAATTCCGACGTATGCGTAAGTTATGCACAAAATGTAGTTTAATTCAATTAGGTGCAAAACCCTTGCACCAAACACCCTAAATGGGTTCCAAATGGCCCAAGGCCAATGCACACAGTTTCTAAATGTCCTAAAGGACCTATTGGTATCCCCCGGGGGTCCCAAAACCCACCGGGTCTCCAATTCATCTAATCAGTTCCTTAAATCCATAACTATTCACTATATGCATAATTATCTAAATCGACTAAAACACCAATCACATTGCATACAACATTCACACATCATCACAGAACCTGCCAATAGCATTCATCATTCATACAACATTGGCTCTGTGCCACATAAAACATCCCAACCATAATATAATTATTAGTATTAATTAAAATCAAGGGTTGATTTTTTTCACGATTTATTAAATCAAATAAAATATAGAAAGATCACGAAATAAAAAGAATTAACAAATACCCCTGGACCATCTAAAAGAAACCTATCCCATATATGGTGATATGAGAAGGTGTAAAAACTTTAATCAGAGGTACTCCTTGGACAATCAATATTGCGATTGACATAAGGATTAGCGGAAAGTGTAATTTAATTATGAAATAAGAGAAATATAATTTCATAATAAAAATAATAATAATGTATCGAAGAAAATGAAGAAAATTGAAATATGAACAAACTCGCTTGAGCGAAGCCCTTATTCGCTTAAGCGAGTTCTACACAGGTCGCTTGCAAGGCCTGACTCGCTTGAGCGAGCTTACAACATGTATTAGATCTCCTTCATCGCCTGAGCGAAACAGGCTCGCTTACTTCCAAAAGCACTTTCACTCATTCTCGCTTAAGCGAGCTTTACTCGCTTGAGCGAGATCAACATGAATCGCTTGAGCAAGACCTAGCTCGCTTGGGCGAGCACACCATCAACATCAGACCCTCACATTCGCTTGAGCGAATCACGCTCGCTTGAGCGAAACTAATCCAGCATCAATTCCTCACACAATTCGCTTGAGCGAGAGGTTCTCGCCTGGGCGAAATTCGTCCAGAACCATTTCCTCTATCACTCGCTTGGGCGAGTTCTCCCTCGTTTAAGCGAGATAATGCCAGAGCCATTCTGTTGTAAATTCGCTTAAGCGAGTATCATTCTCGCTTAGGCGAGATTAAGCCAGAGGCCACACCTCTGATGCATAAAAGTCTTGCTTGAGCGAATCTTCCTTCGCTTGAGCGCGTATACAACTTTCGCCTGAGCGAACCAAATTCGCCTGAACAAGAATTGGCCAGTAAGCCCCTACCTGTAACCGCTTTATCTTGCTTGAGCGAGAATCATCTCGCTTGAGCGAGTTATGCAGGTTGGACTTGGAAACTCAGATTTTTCCACACTAAATGACATGCTAACCCTATAATTCAATTTCTAACCTACATATTTTGCCCGTTTCAAGTTTGATTGCTATAAAACTTCATGGACACTATATTTTCCCCGTTTTGAAGCTAATGGCGATGTCCGTTCGCCAAAATTCTAACTTAAGACCAACTTATGCAAAAAAATGCATTATGGTCGAAATAGGTAATTTGGATGCACCAAACCCCTCTATTTACATACAAGTAAGGCAATTTCTATATGCACAACTCATAAATGATATAGGGAACGTATTGATCCCTTCCGATAGTCTAAAAACTCATCGGATTACAATTTCACCTTTCCAGTTCCTAATTTTTGCACTTTATGCATATGCACTATTCCAAGTTCAATACATTCATACTCATAGATGATAACATTCATCATAAAACTTACACGTATATTTATGTATACAAAATCATGAAGGTATCCATTATCCAAAACCACTAATCATTCATACATATCATAGTGTGTTATCAAGAGCCGGCCAAGGCAAATACATACTATTATCCATACTATGTACCAAAGATGTACATGACAATCCATGTTTAAGTTGAGTGATCTCTTATATGTCTTCACTTCTTTCTATATCCACTGTAAAAATAACCACAAATAGGGGTGAGCACATATATATTAAATGACAGTTATTGAAATCGGATCACTTATTCAATTCTCTAGCATATATATATATATATATATATATATATATAATGTTCACAACAATATTAGTAAATCTACCATTCACATATTCATAGAATCTCAATACATTTCATACATTAACATAATATCAAATGGCCATACAATTTATGTTGTTCTCAACAACATCCATCAATGCCCATGTATATTCATTCAATTGGATCCAATCATTCATTATTAAGTTTTATTTTGTGTTGCAACACCAGCTCTCAGCTGATCCGGCCGTTTTACTGGTACCAAACTGTTTGCCCTCTCACGTGATACAATCACTCTCAGTGACAACGGTAGTGTCACGGCTAAACCTCGAGCCCCGCTCAAGAGGTTTTGCCTTGAGTCCCACCCAAGGTCTTTTGTGGAATCCTCGAAACCACAATCATATTTCATGTTTATTCATCAATACAAGCATCTCATGCTATCAAGTGGTATCATGATGATTTCATACATAATTCATACCATCAATCAGGTATCCTACTACATCTCATGCATGGAAACCATTCACTTAAAACATTATAACTTCAACATACATACATCTCTACATAAACAAGTTGCATGTATCATATATTCAGGATATCATACCAATAATTCATAACATATAACAGTTAACATGACGGTATCATCCTAAATCCATTCATAAACTATACATTTAAAATGTAAAGCTCCCCCTACCTGGAATAAGAAATTTCAGAAGCTTCGAGAACTATCGAACACTCACAACCGTGAATTGTTATCAAAAGGCGATTCTACCTCTCTGTTCCACACAAGTGTCACCTAAAAGGAACAAGCTTTTGATCAAAAATGGTCACTTTGCTCCGTTCCAACAAAGATCCAAAAGAAAGGCAGACAAATTTATGAGAAGTGGTAAGGTTTTTTCTCTATTCCTTTTGTTTGGTTGATGGGCTGCGGGAGTTGTGAGCGTCAAGCTAGTCTGGAACCTGTGTGGTGTGTGATATATGACGGTGTAGTAATGGTGGAGCTCGTGCGGTGTTGGTGTGGTAGTGGAGCCCTATGTGGTGGTTGGTGTGGAATTCGTGTGGTGGTGGTGGTGGAGCTCGTAAGGTGCTGGCGTGGTGATAGATCCTAAGTGTGGTAGAGGTGATGGTTGGTGTAACATCCTAAAAATAGGATTTATTATCAAAGCATGTTAAAAGAGGAATTTAAAGGAAAATGAGAGATTAATTAGAATAATTACCAAAATAACGAATGCGTCCCTAACAATTATCGTAATGATCAACGCGTCCCTAAGTCTTTTAAAATTAAAAATCTCTCTTTTTTCTCATTATTTTTCGTTGGCATCAAAGGGAGTGAGAGATTTTACTTCTTTCTTCTTCATCTCTTCCAAACTAGCACTTATAATTCCTTTCTTTTCCAATTTCTCTCAAAATCATCAAATTGGAGTAAAAACCAAGCACTTCTTCTTTCCTTCTCACGTTGGTAGCTTGGATTGAAGGGGAAGAATTCTAAATTACTCAATTGGAGGTAAGATGATAAAATCCTACTTTGGGTTGGTTTAATTCAGCTTCCATCCTTTAATTCTTTCAAGTTTATAAGTTTCAAAGCAATTGGTCCCTTAGGTTCTTGTGCAAATACCTGAGACATTGAACTATGGATCTCACATGACGGATCACTAGAAAACCCATTCTCATGTTCTTGTAAGTGGCGCTAAGGTGATGTCACACCTAGGGATGAGAATAGGCCAGGCTAGACCGAGTTTTGTAAGGCCTGAGCCTGGACGGGTTCATAATTGTATGACCTGAGCCTAGCCTGTTACCTGAAATAGGCCAAAATTATAGGCTTAGTCTGAACTATTTTAAAGTCTACCTAGGCCTAATAGCCTATATAAAGGCCTGATTTTATAAAGGCCGATAAATAGGCTCACAAGCTTGATTGAAATAGGCCAATATAGGCTTATCCTTGAAAATTTTATTTTAAATAGGTTGACAGGCCTATATGTTTTAAATAAGTCAATAGGCCTCTTTTAAATAGCCTTTTTTTACTATAACTATAATTTAAAATTAATAAATAAAATATTAAAATTATAAAATATAAATATATTTTAATTTATTAATATGATTTACAACTCTTATTTTATTTTATAAAACTAATGTATATAAACTAAGTATATAAATTTTATATAAGGATGTATAAATAAGTCAGCCTGACAGGCCTAAAAGGCTTTTTTAAAAGCCTAAGCTTGACCTTTTAAATTAAAAAGACTTTTAAAAAAGTTTGAACCTAGCCTTTTTATTAAATAGGTCAGGCCATAGGCTCCTGCAGGTCAGCCCAGCCTATTCCCATCTTAGTCACACCCCCCGAGCTTCCTACCTTGGACCACCAACGTCGAAACACCCACGTTCGTCAATTATATTCTACTTTTTGCTCGATCATTTGGCATGCCTAGTTGGATACGTTAAAGGAATTCTCATATCACCACCACCTTGGTTTGTTCAGAAGATGTCATTGTTCAATATTTAAGATCAAAATTAAACATTTTCTAGTACCCATGTTTGGTTAAGAGGTATCTCAATTTAGTCAGGAAGCCTTTTTATTTGATGTCTTAAGGCGAAGAACGGGTTATTTCTTATACACTCATTAGGTTATAGGGTACCTCAATTTGGTTAGAGGGCATGTTCGGCCAGTACACAAGATCAAGTTCAACCTATTTCCAGTACCTTTGGTTGTGGGATACCCTGGTTTAGTCAAGACACCTCCCCATTTGATGCTTTGGTTTAAGATGAATCTTTTCTCCGTCATATCAACCTCTTTCTAATAACCTGGGTTGGTCATGAAATACCCCCTGGTTTGGCTAGGAGATCTCTTTATTCAATGTGCATATTTAATATCAACCTCTTATTGATAACCCTATTCAATTATAAGGCATCTTGGTTTGGTCAAGGGACCTCTCTATTTGATACCCTGGTTTATGATTTTTTGTTCGATGTCCTTAGTAAAGATCAAGCTTTTTTGATTCACCAATTTGTTCACGAAGAACCTCAGTTTTATCAGAATACCTCTTTATTTGATGTTCTGGTTCAAGATCAAGCCTTTCTTCATATTGTTAACCTCTTTTCAATAACCCAGTTTGGTCATGAAGTGTCCGAGTTTGGTTAGGACACCTCTCTGTTTGATGCTTAGGTTCAATATCAACCTTTTTTTGATACCTCCATTGGGTTATGGAGACCTTAATTTGGTTAAAAGACTTGCCTGTTTGATGTTTAGGTTTAAGACAAGCCTTTTGCTAATACCCTTACATGTTAATAAAGTATCTTGATTTGGTTAGGAGACCTCTCTGTTCGATGCCAACGTTCAAGATCAACAATTTTTTTACACACCCATTTAGTCATGCAATAACCTAGTCTGGTTAAGAGACCTTTGAGTTTGTTATTCTGGATCAAGGTCAATCTCTTTCTAATACCCTTATTTAGTCATGGTTTATTCATGAAAAACTTAGTATGACAATCTTAATCCAACAATAGTACCAGTTACATAAATGTTAAGTTTAACAAAAAAAAATGGAAACAATCACCATACATCTGCTACAACATGTTAAGCTTGGTCTTTCACGATTTCGATTAATAATACATCAACATGTTAAGCTCAATTTTTATATTATCAATTTATAGTACACCAACATATTAATTTTGACCTTTCCAGTTAACATTATACAATATGTTAGGCTCTACTTTTATGATTTCCATTAACATTACACTGATATGTTGAGCTTAACCTTTCATGGTTTTGATTATCGGTACACCGAGATGTTAAGCTTGACATTTACAGTTTGATTAACATTACACTATTATGTTAAGCTCGACCATGGCGGTTTCAATTAACAAAGTTATTGTTCTGTCCAGTGTGTAGGGGGTAAAGTGCTCCTCTCACAACCGGTGTCAAAAGCTCACTCTCACTTAATTATTACACCGTCTCAATAGAAGTCTAGTATTATAAAACACAAGTCCAGTGGGGATCACTGTGTCCTTCAAATTTTATTTGTCCTTGTTCGATTCAGATTATGTTGGGTGTATCGGGGTTGTACCTGCAAAAAGGACTCCAATGCTTAGTCAGTAATGGGTACAATGGAGCAATAATGATGTTCAAAGTGCAATTAATAAGTGTAGTATAAAACATCCAAACCTTAATTTAATAATAATAATAAATAAATAAATAATATGGGATTTTTTTATAAAAAAAATAACCACACCGATCCTAAGATGTACCTATATGACTCAATGAGTCTCCCATAACATATTCTAGGATTTGAGGCTCCAAAATGGCCCAAAGAAAATTTTTAAGCATGCCGGCTCCTTGCGCACCACTCGATAAACTGAGTCAAATCGGATTTATATAACTCCAAACGGGATGAATCTAGTTTGTAAACATCCACAACTCAAATACCTACAATTATTATGAAGAAGTCGAGGGCCAATTATGCCCCGAAGATTGCCCAATTTACAAATTTATAAAATCAGCCCTGTTGAAATTTTCAGCATGAATACCCTTTAGTATTTTGGTCATAACTCGGGATACCAAACTCCGATCGATGCAAATTGGGTATTAAAACAATGGCAACGAAATTATCTACAACTTTTATGAAGAGAGAAAAAGCTGAATCATCTCGCTTGAGCGAGATTTTGGGCGCTTAAGCAAAATTTTCGCTCAGGCTCTCGCGTGAGCGAAAATGCAACAGCATCAGACCCTGTCAGCTCGCTTGAGCAAAATTGGCAATGGCTTGAGCAAAAATGACACTCACTTGAGTGAAATTGTACTCGCTTGAGCGAGATTTGACCAGAATGCACACCCAAACTCATATAATGGCTCACTCAAGCGAAATTTGACTCGCTTGAGCGAGATTGACAGCTTTAAACATCTAAATTGACTTCCTACCTACCTATTTTGCTCGTTTCAACTCCGATTACTATGAAACTTCATGGGCAAGATATTTTCACCATTCCGGAGCTATTGACGTTGTCCGTTTGTCAAAATTTAGACATATGACCAACTTGTACACAAAAATGCACTATGGTCCAATTATGCAACTTAAATGCATCGCACCCATCAAATTCATTTCAAATACATCAAAACCTATAGGAACAACTCGCATTCGATATAGGGAATCTATTGATCCCTTCTGATGACTCAAAAACTCATCGGATCTCAATTTCACTCTTTCAATTCCTAAATTTCCTTTTTATGCATATGCTTAATTTCAAATTATATGAAATCAACTCATATCTCATATCATATAATATGAACATATATCATATACATATTCAAGTTCAAATTTTAAGCTTCCAAATGAAGCTATCTATCATTCAAAACTTTAAATCCTTTATACATATCATAAAACATCATCTAGAGCCGGTCAAGGCGCAATATACTACTATACATACCATGTACACATACATGTACATAATACTTCAATCTCCACTGAATGTCATCTCATATGCCTTCACTGCGTCCTATATCCACTAAAAAATAATCATAAATAGGGGTGAGCATACTACATGTTAAATGACAGTTATTGAATCGGATCAAGTGTCCAATTCATAACCACATATCAATTATAATCATATCACATAATCTCATTACATTTCATTCATTCACAATGTTTATATAATCATGTTGTTCACAACAACATACATTAATGCAATCACAGGCTCAATCAAATGGATCCATTATTAAGTTTTAATTTTGTGTTGCAACACTGGCTCTCAGCCATAGCTCAGCTCTCAACTGATCCGGCCGTTTTACTGGTACCAAATCGTTTGCCCTTTCACGTGACACAATCACTCTCAGCGACAACGGTAGTATCACAGGCTAAACCCCGAGCCCCACTCAAGAGGTTTGCCTTGAGTCTCACTTAAGGTATTTTTGTGGAATCCTCGAAACCACATTATATTTCATGTTTATTCATTATATAAGCATCCCATGCTTTATCAAATGCATCTCATGCATTCATATCATGAAAACTTCATGAATATCATTCATATCATCATCATTAATCACATATCATCATCATATTTCCTACTGCATCTCACACATAGAAATCATCATAAATTCACACATGTAAATCATGTCTCATGCTAATTCAATTTCTCAATAACAGTCACATATGAACGGAAAATACCATAACACACATATATAACATATATCACATATTCAGGATTTCTCACTAATCACAAAAATACTATCCCGAATCCATTCATAAACTATGCATTTAAAATGTAAACACCCCCTACCTGGAATAAAGGATTCTAGAAGCTTCTCGAGCTATCGGATATAATCTTGTCACCGTTCGTAAATTCCGAATCAAACTTGTAGCTCCGAAACCTTCCGAAGCTACCTAGTTTATTGAAATCACATTCATTAAGCTTCAATTATCTAGGATTAGTAATCAAGAACTATCTCTACTTTTTTTTTCTCATGAGAAGATCATAACTTTGGAAAACCTAAGCTTTCCTTCTATTTCAATGGATTCCAACTTCTATAAAACTTGAGGAATTGAAAGGTTTAAAAGATTAAATCATATTTCTACATAAAAGTTCATCTTCTTACCTTGAATTGGAGAGTTCAAGCTCTCTCTTTGATTCAAGCTACCTCTTGAAAAGAATAGTGGAGAAGATGATGAGTTTTCAACTCAATTTGAGGTTTTTCACTAGAATTTGGAAAAGAAATGATTAGAGATGATGATTCTTGATGAATAGAAGAATAAAATGAAGAGGAATGTTTTCTCTCTATTCTCACGAAGGTTTTTGAAGAAAAGAGAAGAGAATTTAGCTTTAAAATAGTTTAGGGACGCGTCCGTCATTACGACAAATGTTAGGGACGTATCTGTCATTTTGGCAATTGTTCAAATTAATCCCCCATTTACCTTTAAATCACTATTTAAGCCTTATTTTAATAACAAATCCTATTTTTAGGATGTTACATAGTAGATGAATTATGTATGTGTTAATGAATGCTTCTTGTATATAGAACTGCTTATGGTACAACTTGTAATTTGACCCCTGTCAGAGCTGCAAACTTGGATCAGAAGCAAGTTGGCCACTTGCATTTGATTTTGACTCAGTGTCAGCTTTTCTGATCGGGGTGGGTCTCAATAAGGATACCAGATATTTGAGCAGTTCGGCTCACTCTTCCCTGCAATATTCGCTTCTGCATTGTCCGATGTTACTTGCTCGTAGGGGCCAGTGTTGACACCAAATCAGTTATTTTACCATCTAATGTTAAACTTAAACAACTTAGTTTGTATATCACAACTTAAACAAGTCAACTCATGTATCTCAACTTAAGTACCCCTAACTTAAGCACCCCATCTCATGTATTTCAAGTTAAGTACCCCTAAACAGTTAAGCTCATGTATCTCGACTTAAGCACCTTAACTCATGTATCTTAGCTTAAGTACCCTAGCTTAAGCACCTTAGATTGGATATCCCAGTTGATGCACCTTAGTTTGTGTATCCCAGAACATGCACCTTGGCTCATGTAAATTAGTTAAGTACCTCTGCTTACACATCCCAGCTTGTGTATCCTAACAAATGTATCTTATTTTATGCATCCCAACTAATGCATCTTGGCATGTACTTGATGAACATACACCCTGAACCACATATATAAGTCAAGTCGACATCACAAATATCGATTTAAGTTAAGGGCAAATGATTTAAACATTAAAGGCTTGTATGCATTGAGCTAGACTACGTTTCCTTTTCAACTCAATATACCCTGGATTTAGGCTTATCCTTAGATTTGGTACCTTAATCAACTTAGTGTAACTCATATTACCTCACACGTCTTTAACATACTTCCTACAATTGTTGGAAAAAGTTATTGGCAAGAAAATTATCACCTCCGTACACTCCCTTAACTATAAATAAAGTCATCATACAAGCACACGGTACATCTATTCTTGCATCCTAAATCTCTTCATACTTATTGTTCTGACATATATCCCTGATATACTCTGACTTAGGTATCAGATCATACCATTGAGAAAACTTTAAGTTTTTGTTAATGTAAATGGAATGAACACACCTTAATCTAAAAATTTTGTGTCATATTAAATAAACTTTAAATCAATAAAACTAAAATCCAATCCAATAAAAATTATCATATTTTTCGATTGAGTTGAGTAGTTAGCTTTAAATTAGATTGAATTATATACATCTTACTGAATTTGTGATGATCGGAATATAATAATAATGCATTGCATGTGTACTAGATGGAATCGGTTCAGATAATTAGATTTGAACTCACATGCGGGTCACGTGAGTTTCAATAAATAATATGCAACTCGGTAAACGAATAGGAACATGACTGTGACAATTATTTGTTTAATTTACCACAACTATAGTTTAACATTTTATACAGAACTTCAATAAAATTAGATAATAACTAATTTGGTAATCTTCAAAATCAGAAACCTAGATAAAACAGCTTAATTAGATAATATATATGGCATATGCAGCCATAATCCAATAAAAAAGGGACACAATATGTTGAGTTGTGAAATAGTGAAATATTGCATTTACTTGAGTTTTATTTTTGATAAGGTAACAAATATATTAGCAATTATAAGGGTATCTAAACTCATTTATAATATGTTTATAAAGTCATCATAACGATCCAGCGGAACTAATCTCATACTTCCTACAAGACAACACGTTATTTATTAGTAACCAAATGGTTCAAACAATTACAAACCAAATACAAACCCATCTCAGTCTTTTGGCATTAACTTAAATATACAGTGTATATTATAACAATGTTTTGTTAACTAAACAACAATTTTTTCTAAAAAAATTAACATTCCTTTATTTAGATTCAACATGTGAAAAACTTTTACCGTGAAATAACAACCTCATTAAATTATATAACATAACTTTTTGTTGTTATAAAAATTTCCGAGGAACAAATGTTGCTTGCAAGTTAGAATTTATTTGGTAAAATAAATTTATAATTTATTATTTATAACTTGTAACGTTTTATGTAAAATATTAAAATAAAACTATTTAATAAAATTAACTTAAATTGTCTTAAATAATTTTTAAAAATATATAATGATATATATATATATATATATATATATATATATATATATATATAAACGTCTAATACATTATATGGATCGTTAACAATTTCTATAACAAAATCGACATCTCATCACATCACATGACAACTCTTCTAAAATTTATGGATATGAATGTAAGATGTCATCCTATAGAATCTATTTGTGACTCATGTAAATATGAACCATTTAATGACTTAGATATGTTTTTCTTCTCTCAATCTATACTTATGTTTTCGTTTTATTTGTACTAACTTGAGCATTGAAGTCTTTCATATGAGCAAACTCTACTTCGTTTTTGTTGAACCATATCAGAGAGATGATTAAGGAGACAACACTTAGTACTCGAAGGACCCCCTCCTAGCAAAT
This sequence comes from Clitoria ternatea, assembly GCA_037962975.1. NCBI lineage: Eukaryota > Viridiplantae > Streptophyta > Magnoliopsida > Fabales > Fabaceae > Clitoria > Clitoria ternatea. The sequence goes on from CM075676.1 coordinate 69,765,343, forward strand.
CATTGGTAATAACCTAAAATATATGTTTGGTTTCTTACATTATTTTTAAATCTTAGTTAAGTCTCATACTTTTTTTTATCAATTAAGTCCCTTATATTTCTAAACATTTACAAACTTTTTTATTTGTCATAAGTTAACAGAATATACTTCATTTTAGCTGTCAATATCACCCATGTCCCAACTCACACCACCCACCACATAACTTTACCTCTTTCTCTCTCCCACACTTACCATTGTCTATTACCTTGACGCCACCCCAAACTCATCATAATTGGAACCCTAAACCCCAAATCACCACACCCACGACAAAAATAATAACATACCAAAATAGTAATCATCTAACCAATCCATCTAATCGCAAACCCAAACTCAACCCATCTACACTCATAACCAAAAACAACAATAAAAGATAAGGAGAGGAGACGAGCGGTGCAAGCAGAATGTCATTAACAGAGGAAACAAATTGCAAACATTATGGAACTTATTGTCAATAAAAAAAGTATGGGACCTAAATGAGACCTAAAAATAACATAAGGGCTAAACAAATGTTTTAGCTTTAATAATATTACGCATAAAATTTCTACTAAATTGGGCTCTTTAAGTTGCATTGAAAGTAAACCAAGACAGATGAGATATTTACTAAAATAATATTATACTATATTTTCTTCTTCATTATTATTATTTTAATATATATTAAATATAAATAAATACCCTATGGGTACCTGTTACCCATAGATATGCATAGTAGTAACATACTACCTATCACGCCCGTCTTATTGTCATCCTTATTTAGATGAATAACATTACTTCAAATAATGTTTTACAATTTGAGATATTAACTAATTTTTTTACTTTGTCCCTTTATATTTTTAATAATTCTTAATACTATCATTTATTTTATTTTAAAAAAACCTCTATTTTGTTTAAAAAATATAAAACGTACGTCTCCTCTCCTGTCAATATATTTAAAATGTAAAAAAAGTTGGCCAAACCATAAAAAAATATTTTATTTTATTTTAAATAAAATAAAACAATTTTTAAGTTTCATAATTTTTTATAAAAATATTAAAAATTAAAATATTATTTATTAAATTTGAAATTTATTAAAATATCTCATAAAAATTACAAATTGTGTAAACAAAAATATGTATAAGTTTGATCTGAAAAATTAAATATATCATTTTATATCAATTTATATTTATCAATTACTATAGAAAATAATTTTATAAAAAAAACTTTGAATACAATCCGTTAATATGTAAAGTTTAGATATAATTAGCTAGGATGGGTGTACAGAACAGAGAATGGAGTTGTATTGTAAGATTTTAAATTCAAAGTTTTAAATTAAAGTGAAGTAGTTTATGTAAGCTAATTTATGTGTGAATGGAGTGTTTAGAGAAGTAGAAATGGAAAGAAAAAGGAAACTGGGAAGGAGAAAGAGAGTGGGACCATTGGGATGCTGTCTTTTTGAAACGCTTTTAATCAGATTGTCGTTCTACGCTCTCCCTTCCCTTCCCTTCCCTTCCCTTCAACGGCTCAATCAATCAACTCCTACTTCTACTACTACTACTTCACTTCCCCTTCACTCTCTCACACTTTACCACCACCAGGTACTTCACTTCACTTCTCTTCTCTTCTCTACTACTTCTACTTCACTACTCATGTGTCAACTGATTTTTGCAGGGTGTGCCAATGGCTTACATGTGTGCAGACAGTGGAAACCTCATGGCTATTGCACAGCAAGTCATCAAGCAGAAACAGCAGCAAGAACAACAACAGCAACAGCATCAACAACAACAACATCAACACCACCACCAACAACAACACCACCACCACCACCTCACACCCCTCTCTCTCCACCCATGGAACAACACTCCCTCTCTCGGCTACCCTCTTCCACTTCCTCTCCCTCCCACCGATTTCCCCGACCCCTTCCAAGTCCCCGACCCCCCCGGATTCCACTTCCCACCACCCCTCGACCCTCACTCCTCCACCACCACCACCACCACCACCTTTCGCTTCTCCGACTTCGACTCCGACGACTGGATGGACACCCTCATCGCCTCCGCCGACCCCGATTTCTTCTCCACAAACCCCACCCGAGTCATCCTCGACACTCCCCCTTCTTCACCCCTCAAAAACCCTACTCCTCCTCCTCCTCCGCCACCTCCTCCCCAAAACGACACCGTTTCCGAATCCTCACACCCTCTTCTCAAATCCCTAATCGAATGCGCTCGCCTCGCCGAATCCCAACCTGATCAGGCCTCCGAATCCCTTACCCGTTTGACCAAATCACTCACCCAACACGGGAACCCCACCCAGCGTGTCGCCTTCTACTTCTCCGAAGCGCTCTCTCGCAAACTCTCCCTTCACACCTTCCCCCTTCTGGAACCTTCTTCCGAGGAGCTAACCCTCTCCTACAAAGCCCTCAACGACGCTTGCCCTTACTCCAAGTTCGCTCACCTTACTGCCAACCAGGCCATCCTCGAAGCCACCGAATCCTCCTCCGACATCCACATCGTCGACTTCGGAATCGTCCAAGGTATCCAATGGGCCGCACTCTTGCAAGCATTCGCCACTCGCTCCTCCGGGAAGCCTCGAAAAATTCGCATTTCCGGGATTCCCGCCATGGCTCTCGGAACCTCCCCTGCTTCCTCTCTCTCCGCCACCGGCAACCGGTTGTCGGAGTTTGCCAAGCTTCTCGACCTGAATTTCGAGTTCACCCCTGTTCTTACTCCTATTCATGAGCTTAACGAGTCCAGCTTTTGCATTCACCCAAACGAGGCCTTGGCTGTTAACTTCATGCTTCAGTTGTATAACCTTTTGAATGAGACTTCCTCTGCTGTTGAGACTGCGTTGAAGTTGGCCAAGTCTTTGAACCCAAAGATTGTCACGCTTGGGGAGTATGAAGCTAGTTTGACCCGGGTTGGGTTTCTCAATCGGTTCAGCACTGCATTGAGGTATTTCTCTGCTTTGTTTGAGTCTCTGGAGCCTAACTTGGCCTCTGAGTCGCCGGAGAGGTTGCAGGTGGAGAGTCTTCTGTTGGGGCGGCGGATCGCTGGCGTGGTTGGGCCGGAGTTAAGGGAGAGGATGGAGGATAAAGAGCAGTGGAGGGTTCTGATGGAAAGTTGTGGTTTTGAGTCTGTGGGTCTTAGCCATTATGCTATTAGTCAGGCTAAGATACTCTTGTGGAATTACAGCTATAGTTCTTTGTATTCGCTGGTTGAATCTCCACCTGGGTTCTTGTCTCTGGCTTGGAAGGATGTGCCTCTGTTGACTGTTTCTTCATGGCGCTAATGTATTGTTATTTGGAAATGGGATTGATAATGGATAATGAATTCCACCTGGTAGTTTTTTCTCTGGTGTGGAACAGCTAATTAATTGTTGTCTATATGTTATGGATAATGGATGGTCATGCTAATGTTAGCTTCTCTTTCAGTTGATGATCTTTGATTGGCCAAGGGTTATGGTATGCACATTTGATATGTTAATTATTGGCTGCAATACTAGAATTTTGGAGAATTAGTTGCCGCTCTTAGCAGTTTGGTCCCTAGTGTCGTCTTTCTTTTGTTTTCAGTTCTTTTTTTCTTTTTCTTTTGTAGGGCTTTGATGTGGCAGTGGTGTTATTATTGTTAGGTTGAAGAAAGACTTGACTAGACAAACAGTGGTCGATCAAGCTAGGGAAAATGGAAATGCGAAGATATGGGATGGAAAAAGCTTTCTTTCCCGTTGCTTCATCTAGTCATTGTGACTCTGTAAATTTGATTTTGTTGTATGGACTTTAATTCGTCTGAATATCAAAGGATTTTTATTTTTATATCTCTCTTTGCTTTCTTGGTCATGAATTACATTTTTCATTAGTTTATGTAAGTTGCAAGCTAAATAATGGATTAGTTCATTTTCGTCCAATGTAGGGATTTGTTACTTCCTTTCCAACTCCTTTCATCATAAATGATTCAAAGACACCCAACAGGATCTACACCCATCTAACATTCCTCTCTTTTCTTTATCTTTTTAGGCAAATCTCATCTATAATATTTAATATTTATCATTTATCTCGTATATTCCTTTGTTTAATTGTATATTCGATCCAAGGAGTGAATACCAAATGCTTACCCTTCATATCTTGTGAATAAATAAATATTTCCCAACCGAACCATACGTAGTAGTGACTATCGTAGAGCAAAATAGTTTCTGTATACGGGTCACCACCTTCTATGTTGCACAGCACTTGATGAAAGATTCTTTTTAACTATTTGCGTCTGTGAGTGACTGATTGTTGCATGGAAATTGGGGGGTTGATGACTGATGACACACTCTTTACTCTGCCATCCTATTATTCGTGCACAGTCAACTGTGGAAAAAAGTTATTACTTTACTTTTATACTATTTCGTGGGGAGAACCGTTTCCTTGCTTGGGGAGGCCATTGCTTTGGTTCACACCATCTGATATTGAATAAAGTAGGTTTCTTTTTGTGTTTTTGTGAAACTGTTTAGCTAGCATAGCTTTGTTGCTGCTGGCAGTGTAGTGCTGATATTTATCAAATCTATGGGCCATATCAGTGGCTTTGTTGTCTGTCTCTTTCATGCTGCAATCAAGTTCCTTGTCTTCCTGGCACAGCAGAGATGGGGGAAGATGAGATGAATAGGCTTCTTTCTTTCTTTCTGAGTGTTCATAAAAACAATCGGCCAAAGCGTGATAAGGGAGACTGGTACTGCTGATTCTGGACTTGTGAGTGATGGCGACAATTCAAGGTTGTGACTTGTGAATAGGACGTTCTCTTATTGAACTTGATTTGGCAAAGGGTCCCATAAATGTAGACTACACTTTGTGAGGCTGGGTATGCGTCCTATTCTCCACTTTATATGGTGCTTCATAACTCATCCAGTACAATCCCTCATCTATACTAGAACACCATACCCCACTTGGCCAAAAATGTTAACCCAAATGCTTCTATAACAGAAAACTGCCACCCCACATGCTTAGTTCGTCCATTTATTTTATTTGAATAATTCTATTCCACAGCCTCCTACAGCATCATCTCATCATGCAAATTTTTCTACTTCTACGCATTCATTTGAGAGAGAATTTAACTTAATTTAATGTTTACGATGTTTATATTTTCATTCAATTCTGGTTTTATAAAGCAGTAAAAAGATTAACAAGAAGACGCGACATTGCTCTTTTTGTTTTTTCTTTTTAAAAGAACATTGTTATTTAGATAGCTTTTTCACGAAAATTTTGTCGATTAAAAACTAAGATGGGATGTTGGGGAGTTGCAAAGTTTAAGCAAGGAAAACATCACCTTTAACTTGTACCGTACTTTAGGATTATGTTGTGTATGTTTTAAAGTAACTTTGAGAAGAAGATTAAATTAAGGTAGTTTCAGTTTGTTGTTATGATATCACGTTCTTCCTGGTTTTCATGTCACAGAAATTGTGAGAAATAAAATCAAGCTGTGGGATGTGATTGCATTGGTTGTTTCAGGCAAATGAAGAACGAATGGAAAAAAAAAATTGTCAAGTGTACAACAGTGTTAGTATTCACAACTTTTTTTGGGCAGAAATATATGGTGAATTTATTAGATTCAATTCAAAGAAAGATAAACTCTTCACTTATACACTATAAAGGCTTTCTCAAGAGTTGTGCTTCTACTCCGGGAATGATTATCAGTACCGAACAGTAATGACTGGTTTTATAATTTAGAGCAAAATATTTTACATTCATGATTAAATATCCGTGGATGACTTAACAATTAAACCGGTCAGACTTTTATATCATATTAGAAAGTTGTAGATGTTAATTAAATGTTGTTTTAAGCCTTATTAAAAATATTTTGATCATATTTTTAATTAACACAAAACTTTTATCTTAATATTTACATTTCCCCTTCTAGGCCTCAAGCGCTGGTTTCTATACTAGTAGAAGTTGTTAATTATAATCATTTGATATAAGAAGCAAGAAGCCTACTATCAAATAGCTTATATTTGAGACGTTTTGATGGCTGTTGCAAGCAGCCAACATAGCATGCAACTGCTGCATACCATGGATGAAAGTTGTGGGTTGCTATTAGTTCTTTGAAATTATCTTTGATTCCTATCAAACAAAGAAGATCCACGGATCTTTGAAATGTTAATGAAGTTTAAAAATGTGTAAATCTCTAATACCTTTCAGGGTTTTGGTAAGATTCCACTGTGCCACTTAGCATCACAGTAGACTAAAATCTCTATGTCAGTCACATAGTTAGACAACTTGATCAGATCGCATTTTTTCTTGGTGTTAAAGGGAATGACAACAACCGGGTCCATAAAGTTTCGGCTCATTGGATAATAGCAGGCCTGTGTTTGTTTCACAGTTCTGTTTCCAGAATGGATGTTTAGAAAATATAGATTTTAAATTTGTTAGTTAAATAAAGTTTTAATTATCTTAAAATACATAAATAAATATTTTTATTTTTACAACTTTACCTCTTTAATTACTAACCAAACAGAGGACACCAAAACAACTTATATGTATGTATGAAGAAAACTTATTTGAGTAGTGTTGGATCAATTTCTTTGACATTGCATTCGTCTATCTTTATGACAGTTATCCCTCATTGGTTGTGATGTCTTGTAGTTGCAATCTGTTGGGTGGTATAATTAATTATCTTAACTAATTTTTCTATGTTTACTGCGTGTGCTTAACTAATTAAATGTAATCTTGCCCTGTTACAACAGATTATGACAATTTATAAAACCCCTTTATGATTATCATTTGGTGTGCATTAAGGACATTTATTGACCCCATAGGTCAAGATTAATCACCTTCAAAACAGGAAAATCAGTATAGTTCCTCATACTGTAATTTTTCAAATAAACATTCACTTTTTCTCTGGGTTTGAGGAAGTAGATCTGTGGTAATTACACATACTATTCAAAAGTCAAAACTGATTAATAGGTAATAACAAAGACTAATTATTAAGAAAAATAAAAAGTAATACTCACGTGTGAGAAATTTGTTGCCAGGCTGGTTTACCTTACTGCAGAGTGCATTTACCTTTGTAATTTTCTCTGACATCTGTGAAAGTAATTTTCATTTCAGCGTGATTACAGAAGGTTCAGAATGACGTCAATCAAGCCCTGCCATAGAAAGTTTTTAAGAAAGTGGCATTCATATCAATTCATCATACACAGTTCTAATAGTAATAAGTAATAACTATCTTTTCAGTTTTCTTTCACATCTCACAAACAGGGTAGACCACTTTGAAATTTGCATGAAACAAGTAATTCAATTAGCAAAGAATTTTCTCCCAAACCACAGTCCTAATTACACCAATTACAATCATGACTTATTTATTAGTAATTTTATAGATTAAATTGATGTTTCTGAAATTTTAAGAATTAGAATGATTTTGTACTCATAATGTTTGAGTTTGCAGCTTTTAATTATGGGAAGGCATTGAAATGGGAGTTCGGTTACTCAAATAATTGGTCTGAAATCTCTGAATCCTCATTCTCACTTTGCAGCTATGCTTCCCTCTGTGACTGTTTCTTTTTATTAACCTTGAACTGATGATGTAATACATATTTCACATGCTAATGCATTAGGTTTTCAAGCTGAGTGCGATTAAGGTAGGTAAGTTGGTTAGAAATGTGACACTTTTTGATATTAGTATCCTTACCGAATTAAGTGTGTTACATCAACCTTTTTAATAACAAATTAAAGTATATTTATGATAATGATAAATGGTAATCGATAAAAAAATATTAATTGTTAAAGTGTGTTAACTAACTTGGGGAGCAAGATAAATATGTTAGGATAGGATAATTAGTTTATCATATGATTATCTTTTGTCGTGTGAACCAACAAGATATGATGGGAGCTATCATGTTATCTATCATTTCCTATTGTTCATTTGTAATTTTCATCCAGAAGGTAAGCCAAGTTAGAAATAAAATTGATATAAGGATCAGTCTGTCTGCATTCTAAATGAGTCTATATTTTAAAACCGTAGGTCTACAGGGGTTAACCCACGTATAAGCGATTGTTCATTTTAAAATTGTTGGACTTTAGCCCAAAATACTTAAAAATACAATTTTAATAATTTAAAACACTAAATCATCTAAATTCTTAAAGATTCAATCATCAAATAAATGTTTTGAAGTGCTCGACTTCTGCCAATGTTTATCGTATATCGTTGGAAAGTCTAGTGGCTAGAATTGATTTTGATGAGATGAAAATGACGACTTATAATTCTAAAGAAACTTGACCGTAAAGTTTTACGTTTCCAAAAGGATTACACTATCTAGTGAGTTGATGATGTTAAAATGTATTGTACATCTGTTGATATTTTTTTTCACTAATTACAATTTACGTTTATTGTAGATTTACTTTAACTCATTATTTTTCATTGCTAGATATTAAAATGTTAGAGCAAAGGTACATTGAAGTAATGTCAACGGTGTCATTACACATACTTTTACTCACCAGTAAGAAACATCCGCTTACCAAACTTAAATCTATTCATTATTAGAATATCCTTCTACCCATTTTAAGAAAAGTTAAATTTTTCTACCTTAAAAAAAATCTTTCAAGCATGTGACTGAATGCACATTTTATAATAAGTGATTTTTTGTTCCATGCACCATACTCCAAGCCATAAGCAAATGTTTACTAACTCAATTACAAAAATAAAGTTAAAAAAAATTATCTAATAATTAATATTAATCACACATATAATTTAATATAAGCATTTAATTCCATTTCACCAATATACCAAGAACTTGCTTATATCCAAATTCAAAACAACCTAACTCAAAGTCAAACAAACTATAACTTCACTATTTCAACATATGTTTTTAGGATTCAAATCATAATTCTTTCATTAAGATCATAATGTGTCTTTACAACTACGTAAAGACTTTTGTTGATAAATTTTCTAACATCAACATGTGCTTGAAACTACTAAGAAGTAACGACCAATAAATCAATTAAGTGTTCAATACTTCAATGAGTACTGTATTTTTTATTTTGAACAAAAGAAAATGCTGGAATAATGCGCTGGATGTGTATATATACAAGTTGAAGCTTGAAGCGAAGACTGACTTGAACTTCCCTGACAATTAAATAAACTGAAATATTCTTATTTTCATTAAAACTATAAGCACAACTCGAGTAGAATGAGCACGTTACTATAACTTACAAAATATAATTGTCCTCTTGGAAATATTAATTACAAGGTGACAGATTATAGAGGTAACAAGGTGACAGATTAGAGGCATTTGGCTTCGATCTCCTCTAGTGTAAGCCCTTTGGTTTCTGGTATCACAAGGTATATGAATGCAAGAGATGCCACTGCTATTGCACAAAATATGTAAAACAATATTCCTGCTCCCAATAATGCCTGTGAATAGAACAAAAACGAAGTGTCACAAAACCAATTTAAATGATTTCACAGAATAGCAAGTTCCAAATGATGTTTCTGTAACAACAAAGCACAGTAAGGGGAAATAATTATGGGAAAACAAAATTCTTTTCATTGCACAGCCTAATTAACCATACAGAAATTTTCAATGCATTCAACTGATCACCAATTTGAAAATCATGTTAAATCACTATTTTATTTCGATTAGATCAGATTTTTCTATCCCCATATCATCACCTTCAGTGGGGAAAAAGCAAATGTGACCAGGGCATTTGCACCAAAGTTGACGAGTACAGCTATACTTAGTCCTCGACCTCTTAAGCGCAAGGGGAAAATCTCTGCTATCATGAGCCAACCAATTGGGCCAAAGGAAATCTAAAAAGAAAACAATGGAGAATCACTTAATTACATTACATGGAATAAACATTGCACTGGACAGAAGCAATATGAAAAATAATAAGCAAGATAATCCTCATACACACGGTGAGACTCCGAGTTGTCTGAGATCTAGAATGATATGAAGTATGAACAATGAAAAACAGAAGAAACTTATTCACCTGATAACAGCCTACATACAACAGCAGACCAACTACAGCGACGGCTGATGCGTTGTTCAAGAAAATGTAATATGAACCCAGAAGAAACAAAGAGATCACCTGTTAATCAAAGAAACTCACGTTCTCAAATTATAAGCAATGTTTCATAGCTGAAATTTCCAGGTCATAGTTATTCCTCTTATACATTAGCAGACTGGCTTGGACCTCTCAATTCTCAATTTGACATGGAAATGAAGAAGTTTTCATAGGAAATTACTACCAAAACCATCTGTCAGAATCAAGAGATAAGTAGGAAGTTACCATCCCAGAAACTCCTCCAAGAAGTAAAGGCCTTCTTCCAAGTCTATCAACAATGACAACAGCAACTCCAGTCATAATCAACTGGAACAGAAACAGAAGTGTCAACAAATCTCTAAAATTCTAATCTATTGAAAGCTGCCAAAAACAACAAGAATTTCTTCTTCACTTTGATAAAGTAATTTATTGAGACAAACAAATGCATATAATTTGCAGATATAGCATGTACATAAACAGCTCATTGCACCTCAGAAGAACAACAGAACTACAGAAAGAGTCAGATTCTGGATAGAATGACATTTCAAAGCCTGAATAACAACTTCATATGGACAATCCATTAATTCAAATTTGTATATCATAGAAAATCTTGACCTACATATGACTAATTAAACTGACAAAAAATTATGGTAGCACTACTGTGTCTTAATACAAATTCACAAGTTAATTATTAAGTATGGAAGAAAATAAGATCTACCTTAAAAAAACCAAGGAGAATAGAGACCCGGGTTGCATCAGATGCTACAGAGAATCCTGCACTCTACCAAATTGGATTGGATTACAATGTTTTTTCACTTTTCTATGCCACATAACAGATTGTATGAATTTGCAATAATTTTCCTTGACTAAAATTAGCATAATACCTGAAGGATTGATGGAGCATAGTAGAGCACACTTGGTTGCCCTGTGATCTGCCATAATTTGCAGGTTATGGTATAAATGTACTGAAATGTTGGGAACTCTGATAATTTTTACTATTTATTTGAGCAATTGCAATACCTGTTGAAATAAGACCAACCCTGCACCAATCCAAAGGGCTTTCAAGCATTTTCCTTGGAACATTTCTCCAAAGGAAACTTCTTTTTCTTCACCTACATTAGAAAGTTCTGCCAGAATCTCATCTACTTGCTGAGGAGCTGAATCATGAATAGCCTGACCTCGAAGCCGGCACAAACTTTGAATTGCTATGTCTTTCAAATTCTGACTATCCCCCTTTCCCTGTATTGCACGTAAAAGTAGCCATCTAGGAGAAGCTGGGAGCCACCACATTCCAATTCCCATGATTATTGCCACAGGACTACAAACTCCATACATATATCGCCACCCAGCTATAGTGTCTACCAACAAGCTACCAATTCCATATCCTGCCTGCAAAAATGATATGTAGTTACCCTTTTGTAATAGCAGGAGATTGAGGACAGAAAGTAACTTGATGGAGAGTTTAAGGTCCTCCTAGAAAGCTTAAGAACTTACAAGAATCCCAATTACTATAAAGAACTCTTTTAGAGAGATTAGTAGTCCACGTATTGGCGTTGGACCTGTCTCTGCAATGTACATTGGAGCAGCATGCATTGCCTAAAAGAGATAAAATTAAGATCATGTATCTTGCTTCAGAGTAAATACTAACACCTTAAAGAGAAATTATACAGCACATTATTTAAATCTTTTCACTACCAGATTCTTCAACTAACAATTCCTTTTACATGCAAATAACCTATTTTTCCTTGGTTGCAAGTTTTAGACCATTGCAAACATTTCTAAAGTCTTTTACAAACTGATAAAACTGGATATGTCAGCTTAATGGAAAAAACACTGCAGAAGTTTAATAATGGATTCCCCCCCCCACAAAAAAATAATAATGAAAACTATATAAGGTGATATATCACATAAAATCCAAGTGCTCACATCATATCAGTGAATCCACCGAATTGATTTACATTGTTTAGATAGTTTTGATAAAAAAAACACTTTTGATTTACATTGTTTAGATAGTTTTGATAAAAAAAACACTTTTTGATGAGTACATACCGATAAAGAGGCGTCTAAGAAAAAAACAAATTTTGATGGGTATGTACAAGTCCTATGTACCATTTGGATGAAGAAGATTTACCAGTCCAATTCCTGTCCCAAATACAAGTCTCCCAAGCACCAATATAGGAAAATTAGGAGCTAATGCTGTTACAAGGACTCCAACAAAATACAGTAATGCAGCTGCGACCAACTCCCTTCTTCTGCCTAAAAATCAAATTTGTCAATTCCACCAGGGAAGGAAATAGCGAAGATGATAACAGATAAAGGGGGAAATTACCTAAGAAGTCAGCAACATTGAAGGCCAACACAGAGCCAACTAAGGCACCATATAATGATCCACTAGTCTGCAAAAAGAAAGGAAGCACCAATGACTAAGATTATATTCAAGATGAATATATAATTACAAACATGAACAGATGTATCAAATCATAGGAGTGACAATAAGACAGTGTAGCCATGAGCAAAGATATAACAAACAAATCATTTAATTTAAACTTACAAGAAGACCAATTTCAATCGAAGACAAGTTGTACCAAGATATTCCACTTAGTGTTGGCGACTGCAGAAAAGGGAAATTATAAGTATACAACTAAACCATTGAAAGCGTACAACTAAATAGTAGCTTCGGAAGAAAATTTTGATTATGACAGTAAGTTCAGTTAAAGTAACAAAACATAAAAAGTGTCAGCACAAGAATCTATATTTCTGTATATTATTATAGTGGTATTAGGAATACATACCTTTTTTACTTTAATAAATAAAAAGACAATCACATCATAAGTTCGTTCTACTAAACGATGAAAAAGGCTACACAGTGAAAGCTCCATTCGTAGAACTGAATTACAAGTCACTCAAGTCTTTCTCATATGGTTGGGGAAAATGAAATCCTACAAGTCTATTTTTGATAAGAATGAATTGCTTTCTGATATAGTAATCCTTTGATCTATTACACTCTAGGACAACAAACTACCATACCATGAAATTATACTTAAAACAAAAATAACTATAATACAGAAGAAAAATCTGGATCTTTCGACTTTCAAGATAAAAAAATTATTATGGTTGCTACATTGCCAAATGAATATTGTAAAAATGTTGAGTCAGTACCTAAATTATAACAAGAAGGGTGTACCTCGATGGAAATGGCTGCACAAGATGTGGCACCAATATCATAGCCAAATAGTAGGCCGCCCAAAGCAGGGAAGATAAATCTGAGATTTTTGAAATGCATTTTAGGTTAGACCACAGGAAGAGATGTCTTTTTTTCTTCTTTTTCATCATGATCAACAAGACAGCGTATGTTAGACCAACAACACTGTCACCGTGATAACCAGAAGAACAATTACTATCAGAAAATCAGTGGGGCATAGTGAACACGAAATAATGCCAGTTTTCTCATTTGAAGTTTGTCAAATGTTTCATCAATGTTGTTCCCCCCATGAGATCGGGGGGTGGTCCCCACGATCCCCTCCACCCCCCCCCCCGACCCCATATTCTTTCCACGCTGGCAGGGAATTAACTGCCATGATCGTAGCTTAACGGGCCAGGCCCATTTCATGACCTAGTATAAATATAACTTATGTACGCATGATGTAAGCTAAGTGACACATTGAGAAATAATAAACCTAATCCCTACGGGAGTTCTCTAGGGTTTCATGCTAATACTCTGCGTGTGAACAAATGTAAAGCAAAAATAAGATGAAGAAATCTAAAAGGAGGATACAACTTTTTCAAGGTATTTGTAAACAAATCAACCCTTATAGCATGTGATGGCAAGCTAATTTTATTAGTTTGATAAGAAATTAAGCTGTAACAGGGTAACTAAAAGCACAAGATAGCATATGGTATGTGGAAATCAAATGAATTCTAGAATATATATATATTCAAAAGGGATGCATTATTTATGTGTTCTATCAAGATTCCACAATAGAGCAATGCAATGTGCATCAGCCATCCTCTAGCCTTAAAGGTTAACACATTTTGCCTCCCAGCAAACATGTTAAATGCAACACCACTCACAGAAACTATTGTCCTTTACTAAAGCTACTCGCCTAGTCCTAGCAAAAAGTTAATTCTTTATGAGGCTATCTACAGTGTCTATATGCTTTAAGATAATATAAAGGTTAATAATAGATTTCCGCCATAAAAATTAACACATAATGGATCAAACAGTAATACTTACGGGAGAATTGCCGCAGAGACAGAATAGCTCTCAGAGTGATGAACTCCATTAAGCAAAGGCTCCCTTTCACTCCTAATCTCACCAGACGACTTTCCTTCCTAATGAAAACCAATGTATTTTAAGTGTGATGAATGCAAAAACAAACACCAAAAAGATAACAACATATTTAGTTTAATTGCCAGTAAAACAACACACAGCTCTGCATGTGTTAGTGTGACTGTGTATCTGATTGCATGCATTCAGCTTATTCTAGTTTATGTTGTTTTTTCACCACAGACCAAACAAATAAACAATCAATAGGTAATAACTAAATGTACACAATTCTCTGGTTTCCTCTGAAAATAAATAAAAATAGTAGGTGCTCATAGGCCTGCAAGTGCAACTACAAAAAATAATTTGATAATTATGATTCTCTTATTTCTATTGAGACTCTTTCAACACAATACACGGATGCACTGATAATCAACTAGTACTTGATAAGTCATATAGTATAAAAACTAGTCGAAATTAGTCCTAACTCCTAAGGTAATAGTTAATTTTTATTGGCCTAATCTAGCTATTCGGTATATATGTTAACTTGAGTGGATAAACATCAAAACCCCAAATGAAGCAGTTCAAGTTATTTTGTTTGAGCTCATTCTGAATGGAACAAGTTCATGTTTTTGTGATACCCAATTCAACCCAAGATTGTTTGGCAGCCAAATTTCTTGCAGTTTTGTTTTCTCTTTCTGAGAAACCAAACGAAGTCTGCACATACTACAAGACATTCGTGTATAATCCAAAATTGGATTGCAGGGAACATGCTGATGAGTTCTAGCCTAGAGAAGAAGAATGAAAAGGAGACAAATAGTAAGGATAGAACCTCTGCGAGAGACGAATGAATTGGTCCCTCAGGATCGGAAGCCATTGTTTTCCAACTCTGAAAGGTTGAATGAGAGAGAGCAGTTGGAGAATAAGAAAAGTGGCAAAATAAAAATAAAATAAAAAGAAAGAGCTAGTACATGTAACGTGATGAATGAAGAAGGGAAGAATGAATGAAGTGAAAGTTCGGTGGCAAAACGCACGTGTCTAGATAAATCTATTTTTTCACTTTGATATTCTTAATTTCACACAATTAAGAAAAGAAAAAATATTAAGAGTGATTTTAGTTACACAAAATTATTTTAAGTTTTTTTTGTTTTCCATAATTTTTATTTTATAGAATAGATTAAAAAATTCTTGAAAATTTTTTACTTTTCAGTTTTTTTTAAAAAAAAATTAAAAAACTTCTCTGTTTTTCTTTAAAAAATTAAAAAAAAAACTCGATTTTTAATTTTTTATAAGTTTTCTTTGAATGTTTTGTAAACAAACATTTTTTCCATTTTTCCAATTTTTTAAAAATAATTTTTTATTTTTTTAAAAAAACTTACAAACTAAATACGAAATGCTGTTAGGTTAGTGTATTTTATCATTAGTGAAACTAAAAGTTTATCACATATAAAATTTGAGTTTTGAAATTAAATATTAGAACTATAATTTCTTAAGTTTGAAAATCTTTTTAAAATTAGAATTATTCCATTAAAATTAAATATTAGAGTTATAATTTTTTTTCTTTAGGAATCATTTTTAAAATTCCACTTATACAATTATATAGAATAGAATTGTTGTATATTTCTTTATTTTATATTACAATCCCCTAAAATACTAAGATTGTTTTATATAATTATTATAGTTATCACTACTATTATTATTGTCATTGTCGCAACCACATCATTATTGTTATAACTATTATTGGAGTAGTTATCATAGCCACCATCATCATCATTTTTGTTATCATTATTCTAACTATATAAAAAAAAGCATTTCTCAATAGTAAGGTTCTTAAAATTGTTAATTAAGAGCAAGTTATAGTGTTTTTTTCTGCTGGAGAAGAAAATTCAATAGGTTATATATTTTTACCAAAAATGTTGGCGTGTTCTGCTTCACTCCTTTTGGTAGCTGGTAGGGGTTTGTAGGCACTATTTCAAATTGACTTCATTTTTTCATATACGGTTACGAAGCTGGCAACGTTCATCCACTGATCTCAAAAGTCCTAACCTAACAATGCTTCATTTAATATTCATATTGCTGACAACTTGATAATTCGATTCACATGTGAGCATGTGGGAAAGTGGATCGCTTTTTTAAAAAAAATTAAAATGAGGCAGTGAATCATTATGTCCGTACACATATAGAAATTACATGTCTCTTTATAAAAATACAAAATAAAAAAAAAAACTCCATATTCAAGATCTAGTCTGTCGTGGAGAGATGGAAGATTGTTTAGGTCAAATGAGAGTAAAACACTGGCTTTTACTGAACTTCATTCCCTTGCGCCCACTCCTAAATAAACATACACTAAGTGTGTTGTGAAAGAGAGGCACAAGTGTTGGTGATAAGGAATTTGAGGCTATTTAATATACTATTGTTGTGAAAGTGGCAATGAAAGTTATTTATGGAAAATGATACCTTATGAATTGGGTTTTGAGAGCTAAATATAGAGATTGGATTGAACGGACAGAGGAACATGTTTTTTAAAGGGGTTTAAGTGGTGGGGTGATTGGGGAAGACTCCAGTTTTTAAGAAAGGGGATAATTGATTTCAACAACGGGTTAAGAGGGTGATAGGACAATGAGAGAGTTTTATGTTTTAGTATGATTGTTGGGTAAGGAAGTGTTTTTTAAAATTATAATTTGTTAAGTTGTAATGTATCTTTAGTAAAAGGATGTTAAGTTGTGTGAGATAAGGGAGTGACATGGTGACATTTGGAGGTAGGTGTTTCGATGGGGACGACGGTTATTTGTATGAGAATAAGATTTGGTTGTTTCATTTTTGTGGGTTTTTAGAATGCATGTTATGTCAAGATTGAACACTTCTAACTTGCACATTAGGGTACATGGTGTTAATGGTGTTTACTTAGTCAAATCGACATATTCCTCCTAGTTGCAGTAGGACCAAATGATAGCTAAAAGTAATTTGCAACAACGTGATATTATTTTGGATGGTTTATGTTTTCCATGTCGTGATGAAATTGAGGTTGCCTCTCATGTTCTTTTTATTTGTCTTTTTTTGTTCCGACTATTACAAATGGTTTTAATTGTAGTTAGGCACTAGTTTGACATCATTATTGCTTTGCATTTTAATTGTAGTTCACATTTTGAGCAACATGTTGGTCTGCTTGATGGTGGGGTTTAGAGCAAAGGTTGAGTGATGTTTAGTTTGTAATAATATTGACTATGGGTTATTATGAAATGATGTTATTTTTAGGGATGATAATATTTGTAGAGAGGAAGCTCTAAATCTGATTAATTCAAATCATGGTCTTGACTCCATAATAGATGTAAAGGTTTCAATATGTCTTTTGTTGATCGGTATAGAAAGTCATTTCTTTGTTTAATAGGTATGTGACTTGTTTATGAGATTTGACACCCCTTGTATCTTTTTAATGCATTGTTTTCTTCTTTGTCCATAAAAAATATTGTTTGAATCTAAAGTATGTGTTTTTTTATAAGCTAGTGATTGATCCAAGTGTCACATATTTAAATAAGTAACGATAGATCTCTCACGTAGTGTTATGAACATTGAACCAATTGAAACCATAAGTTAACATGTGCTTGACACAATGTTATGAATCTTGAACCAATCCAACCGATCGAACTGTTTGAATTAAAAATCGGTTATATAACTTACTTAAATTATCAATTAGATCTGATATGCAACTGACCCAACTTGGTCGATTTTAAAAAAAAAAACTAAAAGTTTAAATCTTTTTATGCATCACGTTGTTTTGTTTTTTTTTGAAGCATCACATTGGTTTAAAATCATAAGTTTGAGACCATGTTACCTAAAAATTTGAGATAAATGTAAACTGAACTTTCAAACAAGAGTTCAAATGGCCCAAAACTTAAGCAATGAGAAAGAGCCTGTCACTTATATAAGTTTGGGCCTTATTTCACTACTCCGAAGATGAGCAGCATGGAACTTGCAATGACCTGCTCATTCATAAGTTGTACTGGTGCTCTTTTTTTTCATTTGTTTAACTGATGCTCTTTTTTCACGTGTGATTGTGATCATGTTGGAAAACCATGCTGAACAAGTTTACTCAACATAACATATTCCTCTGTCCCAATGCCTTTTCCCCGAGGGTGCATCATTGGACTATTGGAGTTTTGCCATGTTTACAATATTTAAAAGAAACCCAACAACGACAAATTGGACACATATTTTGAACTAACACTTTTCACGGATGTCAACAAAACTTCACGACATTGAATTAGGTGAGTATGGTATCAATGGAACTTGAAGTCATATGTTTTATTGAATTAATATTATCATGTGACAAGTGGTTCGGTGTGGTGATGTTATATTATTCGCTAGTTTTGGTGGTATTGAAGAGGGAGATCACAAATGGCTTGAAATTGTATGGGTGGTTCACGAGTTTTATTACTTGGTGATGTGATTTGGCGTGTTCAACTTAATTGTGTGGTTTATGTTGATGAGTCTTCTATTGCTATGATTACATGTGTGGGGATGGAAATTAATGTGTTTAGATTATTGTTTCATTGATATACAGTTGGTGTTTTGTCTTTAGGTGTTGCTTCACATGTTCATGTTTGGACCTTTGTGGTGTTTGAACAATGGTAAGAAACGATCTGCTGGGATTCAATAAGCATTGAATTGTTGCGTGAAATAAATATTGAATTAATGCCACATTTTATAACTCAAAATGGTTTGAATTCGTGATTTGTGGATGAAATAGAGCTCTTCACCACTAGGACATCTAAGTGTTTTATAATTTCAACGCATATTTTATTATTTTAATTTAATATATGATATATATCATTTTAAACCGACTCAATTAATCTATCTGAGTTTTATAACATTGATGGTTCCTCACATATTCAATTTGTTGAGTTAATGAGTCCTTAAAGGTTATCTTTGTGATAAAACAGTTAAGTTGACTTTACATGTCACTTAACTTGACATGTGTTACACTATTAGGATTGTCAACCAACATAACATTAAAATATTCTTATGTCACTTGATATATGAGAGATGTATTAACCCAAATATCTAATTTGACCTCAACCCTTCATCATTACCACCCTCACCCTTAACCTTTTCCCCTACTTGCCCACAATCACCACTATTCTTACCCATTTCCCCAACCCATTAACATCGTTGCCACCATTGCCGCTCCTCTATAGGTTCTAAACCTTAGTGTATTTAAACCCTTATTTGTCATCATCAACATCACCCCCAACTGAACCCATAACCAATTAGAAGCCATGTTACCTTTTTTTAAACTAGAACCGTCTTTTGTTGTTAAAGAGGTAGTTGCTACATGAAAAGAAGTTAAGAAGTTTGTAGAGGAATTAATTAGTAAAGTAACAAAGAAAATGGAGAGCTGAAAAGGAACAATAAAGAAAAATGGTAAATTTGGCCAAGGAGTTGTAGCCCAAAGTAAAAGCCTTAGCTGTAGTTTTAAGGGAATAACATAATTTTGACTAGACTAGTGATGCAACCAACCTTGCACATAGGAAAATGCTTTTATGGACATGGATGTTTTTATAAATGCATTATTCCTTACCTAGCCTAAACTTCTAAAAAAACATTTTAAAATTATGTTAACCTTTCCATTATACTACTTTCCACCTCTACATTATTTGATATCTATCTCACAACATTTTCAATATTTGTTAATCTTTGTAATATAAAAATAAAACTAATAGCTTCCAATGGCGGGGACATGGGATGATGGCATTTAACTATGTGCTCAAACTAATTAGAGGGATTTTGAAGGTAAAAATGCAAGTTTCTTGCCATAAAAGCAATGATAAACAAAAAATACAACAACTTAGTAATGAAAATCAAACACTTAATCAAAATCAATAAATTAATTTATCAAATGCTATGGATTATAGATTTTAACCATCTAGCAACATGATAGTAGTTTAGCCTTGGTTCATGCTTTCTTCTTTCCAAGCATTTCAAATACAATCAAACAAATAAAACAACTCAATAAGTAGCAACACAATCATAAAATTAATAACAACCCTAAGTAGAAGGATGAATTCAAGAACATCAATGTAGAATTTGGAAAGGTAATAAGAAAAAATGACCTCCAAAATGAAGTAACGCTATATATGTATTGGTCATTTGGTAAGTGTACCAAAATCATAGTAGTTTTGATAAGTATTGAGTTATCGTATTGTTAGTTGTATATTTTAGGTTAAATTTCATGTAAATTTTCCCTTTGTCTTTGATATTAAAGCACCATTTAGCTAGCATTTTCCTATTATTTTGTGACTATCAAGCATGTGCATATAATCTGGCCTTATTTTGTGTTTTATGTTAATTTTGTAGGAAATGAAGACTTAAAAGGGAAAAAATGGTCTAACTGGCACGGGGGACAAAACTTCGGTTCTAAAAACTGATATCACTCTCTTATTGTATGTTACACCGGTCTAATGAGACTCAATATTATATCTCTCGTCTGGTGAGGAATCAGAAGTCTTGATGTCTCTCTTTAGTTATCACATCAGTCTATCATGTTGAAAGGTGAAAGATTGTATCACCTACCAGGATACTCTGACGCTTAAGTCAGTTCAGACACTTAATATCGAAACTCAAACATAAGTAAGGTAATGTAATGTAGCTTGATGGGTCATAAATGAGAAGTATTTCTAAAGTTTGGTTGTAGTTAAGTCTTATATGGCCTTATGCCAATACAAATTTGTAAATCATGAAAAAAATTAACACCTTTGTAGAAATTCTTGATACCTTTTACAGTTTGATTATCGATCTGCCCTTAACAGTTTTCAAAAATCTCCCTTACTATATGCCTTAAGGACTTTAGCTAGGGGATCAGGATAATGTGAGGTTCAACCAGTGTTGTTAGATGCTTTGCTTAGAGTGTTTATGTGCCATGGGGCATTATTTCAGTGTTGTGTCGTCTAGGCTAATATGGGTCCAAATCATTTACCGCCTAGCCTGTTGAAATGACTTAGGAGTTGCTTCGTTGGGCTAAATCATAACCTAATTACAAAATGGTTGATCATTGGTGCTTCTGCCATCTGTTCGATGCAATACCCCTTGTGATAAGCGTGGCTTGAATCATCGATCAAAATTGGTTTGTTATACCCGTGTGTGAGAGGACATGGACATATGGCATGTGTTGGTTGGTTGCTGTGACGCCCAAGACCCAAATTACAAATTCCAAATTATTAACCTAAAATTTTGAAATAAATTTTTCGCGTTTAAAGAATCATTTTGAAATTCGTAATTTAAATTCTGAGGTCATGTAAAAATTGATAAATGCAGAATATTATCATGCATACTAGTCGTGAATGAATAAAACATAATACATTTATATAGCGGAAACGATAGATATGGTTACAGTACATGGTACATAATATTATTACAACACATTAAAATTTAAATGAAGTCAAAGTCCAAGCTGAGACACCCTAAAAATCAGGGTAAATTTTTCACGTTTTTATAAATCATAAATTCAATGAAAGAAATTAAGTGCAGAAGCATTTTTGACACAGTACCTGGATCAATGATGAACCACTCCCATATATGAAGATATGAGAGGGTGGAATTAAAAGATTAAATTTTCAGGATAATTTTCCAAGTTTAAATCAGCGGAAGAAAAATTGAAAACATGAATGAAATGTGTTTATATTTTAAGAAACCGACCACTGGGAAATTAATAAACCCAATCATATACTCCAAGTATGCATCAGTATCATGGAATAAGGTCTCAGTATGGAAGAGAAGAAGAAATTAATAAATAACACGAGCAGGACCATCAGAGTCCCCCTCGCTCAAGCGAACTATGACTCGCTTGAGCGAGACCACCAAGCCTCGCTTGGGCGGATTCAGCGAGCATTGGGCGAAAATCCTCCAGAATCGAATTTAGTACAAACTCGCTTGGGTGAGACTTTTTCGCTTAAGCGAAAGACCTCCAGTGCCTAGCCTATATCCACTCGTCCAATAAGGCTTTCCAACACTTAAGTTTTCTCTCAGCAAAGCCCCTCCAAATCTGACTCCCAACACACAGGTTGTCACTCGGCATAATTCTCCAAAACCGACTCAAGGCACTCGGGTTCTCACTCAGCAAGATCATCCTGACCTACCATCGTTCACTCAGTCTCCTACTCGGCAATAGCAGTCCAGACCGAGTCCTCCCACTCGGAATTGTACAATCAGGGCACACCACTCGGAACAGGTTACACTGGACTCAGAAATTCCCCATTCGGGACTCCACTGTCCAGACCATCACACTCAATAGCCAGCTTACTCGGTTTATGACCACTTCCTCACTCGGAAAGTCATGACTCGGGCTTTGGTCACTCGGAATTCACTCAGAAATTCCCCCAACTCTTTGTTTATTTCCAAAATTCTCACTTGGGCAGGATTCATTCATGAACTTACCCACTCACCATCTAATGGTCTCGCCTGGGCGAATACCATTCCCCAGACCCTTCGCTCGGGCGGATTTCGTCTAGTAGCTAAGTCCCTGATCTATTATCATTATCGCTTGAGCGAACTGGCTATTCGCCTGAGCGAAATCAGACCAGTAGCTAATTCTTTCGCCCTTGCTCGGGCGAGACTCCATTCGCCTGAGCGAATTTCCTCCAGTGTCTAAACACTGATACTGGGACATTCTCGCCTGAGCGAAATTCACCTTTGCCTGAGCAAAAATTTCCCAGAAGCTAATTTCCAATCAGGTGAGACTCTCGCTCGGGCGAGAATTCACCTCGCGAGAGCGAAATCATCAGATATCATGCAGGACTCGAATTTCACACAACACAGCCCACTAAAATTAAACTTCACCCATTCTAATAGTATGCATTGCATATTAGTCATCATTCGGATCATTTAAAACTGATTATACACCATCCTATTCTTAAATTCCATTCAACTTTCCAAACACATATGATTCAATTCTCCATCTTCTCAACTTAATAAAATCGACAGTCAAATATAATTCTTCATTCATTCATCAGCATATAGAAACATTCCAATATAAACAAATCCTTCATACATACTTGGGTCACAAATGAAAATGAGATACACATACAATTTCTCATTTTCCTCCATGACCCTCCAAAATCATCTTTCATGCAAACTTCCAAAATACACATTCATTACATCTCCTGCTACACAAAACAGATATGTTTACATATATCGCCGGCCAAGGCGCTCCCTATACACTAATTACCTCCACAGCCATAATATACTTCAAAATGCTTACACTTCCCATGGATGCCCTGCATCACAAGCCTAAAAATTGACAACATGGGAGAGTGAGTCCACATTCCAAAGGAATGAACATGAATACCAAGTGATTATGCATCTAGGCTTTCACACATGTATACTTTGCACATCAATAATATTCACCATGCCATATACCAACACAATTTCACACAAAGCACACAAGCATATACATAATCACATTATTCAACCATTGAATTATCACACAACCTCTAACTGGTATTCATATCTTTTATGTTGTCTTAAATATACTTTTACCACCTCACACAATCATCATCACATCTCACCACCTTGGCATACTTCTTTCTATATGCAAATTCTCTTAACTAATGCATATGCACAAGGAATATTTCAACAATTACAGATCTGACTGTGGGAAATTCAACACCAACTGTGGGTTTCAAGCATGGTCATTTAACCACACCCCTACTGCAGTAGTAAAATGTGTACACTTATTCTTTAAATTGCATGCATTCACCAATAGTTTTACTGGTACCAAACCGCATCGCCCATCTTGCAACACCCGGCCATTTTTACCATGACCGCGGTACACAACATATCAACATATGGTGTTGCGGGCCAACCATGAATTATATCATGGCAGCTGTGATCTCAAGGACCACCGGGGACACCTGCTCCTCAAGAGCTACCCCCCACAAGGGTCAACCACATGTGGCTCCCCTAAGCACAACATGGGCAGCTTCGTGACTTATACACCAAGTCACAGGGGAAAATATAACTTGCTCGTGCACCGAGCCGCCCTCCCACTGGGCCAACCGAGGGAATCCCCTAAATTTCCAACACCGGCAGCTATGCAGTATGCCATGGATGCAAATGCAATCATATGCATTCCTCACTCTATGCATCCTATACTTGCCACTCATCATCCAACATCATCAACATCACCACAAGTTTTTGTTAACATTGATTGTTCACAATAGTTTAAATCTTTGGGTGGCATTCTCTTTATTCTCAATCTCAACAAACAACATCATCATTCATATCACATTCATGGTAAACACAACTTAACATCATATCACTGCTCATTACACACCTTCGCATAACATACCATGAATATTCTAAATGCACAAAAGCATGTTGCCAAATATATTATCTACATCACACCACAAGTCATCATTTCTTACAACATTCAAGCAAGGCTAACATGCATAACACTACATACCACAATCAATTAACATTCAAATTCATGCATTTATAACTTAGACTCCTCTCTTACCTCAAGAGAAGAATTCTGGTTGATAAGACGGTCCCGCCTCGTCGTTCGGAATAGGTCCTACATTCACATTCATGTAAAACCTTAATCAATCAACTACTCAAATCATCAATTCAATTCTATTTAGTCACAATCATATTTATAATGTCACAACATGTGTTAAACATGTTGTGGATATCATTTTATTCTCTATTAGGCTTCGGGAATTCCTTCCTATTAAGCCACCATCATTAAATTCAAGGATTACAAGACAACCCTATCCCCCAAGCTTCACCAAACTCCTTCCACCATCATTCATATCTTTTAATATCATACATTTCTCCATAAAACACATTCTCAAACTAACTTTAACTATTTTCCCCAAACTCTTAGGTTAGGGTTTCCTCCAAAACCCATCCACCTTCATTAATACATCATAGACCTTCATTCTCTGCCCTCATTAATACATCAACTACCATTTCCTTTTCATAAATACTCACATTTATGATGACCCATTCTAGGGCATAAGCATTAAATGCTCTAATAAACACCCATGCACATGCATCTTCTCTCCAAATCATAATACCCATAATATCAACATAAACCCATCCAAAAATGGTGGGAGAAGCTTACCTCACACCCAAAACGAATTGGGTTACAAAGTAGAGGTAGGCCACACGAAAATGGAAGAAAAGAGAAAGAAGGATTCAGCTTCAATGGTCTCCTTCCTAGTTCCTTGAAAACAAAAATGAGAGGGAAAGTTCACCACCCAACGCTAGGGCTTAGAAAGAAGAAGAGGAAATGAAGAAGATGATGAAGAGGAGGAGAATAAAGTGCATATGCCCATCTACTTCAGCAAACACACGTGAATAGGAAGGGAAAAATTGGGGTTTCTATTTATTTTTAATCACATTCATTAAAACTTCATCGTTTTATAACCAACAGGCTCTTAGTTCGGGCTCAATACTTCATCTAAAAATTATTCTGAATGTATATTCGGATTCCCAATATTATTCTCTACAGCCCTGACCAATATCATCTCATTCCGAGACACTTGGTCTGACACCCATATTTCAACCGGCTCATATTCAGCTTAATCGATCTCCATAAATTATCAATAATTTCCAAAAATCTTAATTTAATTAATTTCAATTTATTGGGACATTAAACAATTCGGATTCAACTTGCCAATATTTATTTTCCTTAATTAATCCTCTATTTTAAAATTCAGGATGTTACAATCCACCCCTCCAAAAAGAAAATTTCATCCTCGAAATTTAACTTACCGGATACCGTTCTCTGATGTCGTCTTCGCGTTCCCATGTGAACGTTTCAGTATTTCCATGTTTCCAAGCGACCTCCACCAAAGGTACCAATTAGTTCCGCAATTTCTTCATAGAATGTCCGACAATGCGAATGGAAACAGGAGGAATAGATAGATCCTCACGCACCTCAATCTCATCCACCGGAATCACGTGTAGAGGATCATAAACATATTTTCTCAACTGTGACACGTGGAACACGTTGTGTAGATTAGCAAGATGCGGAGGGAGTGCTATCCCATAAGCAACCTCATCAATCCGCTCTAACACCTCGTAAGGTCCAATAAACCTAGGGCTCAACTTCCCATTCTTCAGCGCCCTTCCAATTCCCTTATCACGCGAGACCTTCAGGAATACATGATCACCCACTTGGAACTCAAGTGGTTTATGCCTCTTGTCATAATAGCTCTTCTGTCTATCCTGAGCAATCTTCATATTCTCTTGTATCTTCTTAATTTGCTCGGTAATTTCTTGGATAATCTCCGGCCCTAAGGCCAAGTTTTCACCAACTTCAAGCCAACACAAGGGAGTTCTACACTTCCTTCCATACAACGCCTCATAAGGTGCCATACCAATACTGGAATGGAAGCTGTTATTGTATGTGAATTCGATCAACGGCAGAAATCTCTCCCAACATCCACCGTGTTCAAGGACACAAGCTCTCAACAAATCCTCCAAGCTTTGTATAGTTCTCTCCGATTGTCCATCGGTTTGAGGGTGATATGTGGAACTAATCTTCAACTTAGAACCCAACTCATCATGCAAACGTCCCCAAAACCGAGAAGTAAACCGAGGATCATGGTCGGATATGATGCTGGACGGCACACCATGCAGCCTAACAATCTCCTTGATATATATTTGTGCCAATTTCTCCAAGGAACTCTTCATATTAATGGGCAAAAAGTGAGCATATTTTGTCAACCGGTCAACAATCACCCATATAGCATCGTTTCCAGCACGAGTTCTGGGTAGTCCAGAAACAAAATCCATAGCTATGCTATCCCATTTCCAAACCGGGATCTCCAACGGTCTCAAATATCCTGCTGGTCTCTGATGCTCAACCTTCACCTTTTGACAAACAAGGCAAGATGCTACAAAATTCGCCACATCACGCTTCATACTGGGCCACCAGAAATTCTTCTTCAAATCTTGATACATCTTGGTGGAACCAGGGTGAATACTCAATATGCTTTTGTGGGCTTCCTCAAGTACACGTTTCCTCACATCATCACTTAAGGGAACATAAATTCGGCCCTTCACACGCCAAATGCCATCTTGACCTTCTTCTATGAACAAATTCTTCCCTTTCTCTTGAGTTTTCTTCATCTCAATCAAATACTCATCATTGGGTTGTTGCGCCTTCACATATTCAAGAAATTCATTTGTAACTTTTAACATTTCCAACACCATTTTCTTGGAAGTGTAAGTCTCCACGCCCACATTCAAATCTCTAAATTGTTCAATCAACTCCATCTCCTTTGCCATCATCATGGAAACATGCAATGACTTCCGGCTCAATGCATCGGCAACTACATTCGCCTTACCGGGGTGATACTTCAATTCAAACTCATAGTCTTTTAGGAACTCCATCCACCGTCTTTGGTGCATATTTAATTCCTTCTGGTCAAACAAGTACTTAAGGCTCTTATGATCACTAAAGACCACAAACTTGGAGCCATACAAGTAGTGTCACCACAACTTCAATGCAAACACCACTGCCGCTAGTTCAAGATCATGTGTGGGATAATTAACCTCATGCGGTTGCGACTGCCTCGACGCATAGGCTATCACACGTTCCTTTTGCATCAACACACATCCAAGACCAAGCTTAGATGCATCGCAATATACCACAAAGTCATCTGTCAAATCGGGCAATGCTAACACCGGTGCGGTAGTAAGCCTTAACTTCAACTCTTGGAAACTCTCTTCACATTCACGGGTCCACACAAAAGAGTGATTCTTCCGAGTCAACTTCGTTAGTGGTAAAGCCAATCGGGAAAACCCTTCAATGAACCTCCGGTAGTAACCGGCAAGACCAAGAAAACTTCTTATCTCCGTCACCGACGTTGGTCTTTCCCAAGCCATCACAGCTTCAACTTTAGATCTATCCACAATAACTCTATCATTCGAAATAACATGTCCAAGAAATTGGACCTCAGACAGCCAAAATTCACACTTAGAGAGCTTCGCATACAATTCCTTCTCGCGTAGAATAGTCAACACAAGACGAAGATGTCTTTCATGCTCTTCATGACTCTTGGAATACACCAAAATATCATCAATAAACACTACGACGAATTGGTCAAGATATTCATGGAAGATGCAATTCATGTAGCTCATGAAAATCGTAGGGGCATTCGTCACCCCAAATGGCATAACCACGTACTCATAATGTCCATACCCCGTTCGGAAAGCAGTCTTCGGAATATCTTCGGCCTTCACTTGAATTTGGTGATATCCAGAACGCAAATCAATCTTCAAAAACACAACAGCACCCTTCAATTGATCCAAAAGATCGTCAATACGTGGAAGAGGGTATTTATTTTTAATGGTTAGTTTGTTGAGTTGGCGATAATCAACGCACAATCTCATGCTCCCATCTTTCTTCTTCACTAACAGCACAGGAGCACCCCAAGGAGACACACTTGGGCGAATAAACTCCCGTTCAAGTAATTCTTCCACTTGCTTTTTCAACTCAACTAACTCCATAGGAGACATCCTATAAGGAGCTCGGGAAACAGGTTCCGCACCCGGAATAAGATCAATAGCAAATTCCACTTCTCGTGGAGGAGGTAATCTGGGAATCTCTTCCGGAAACACGTCGGGAAACTCCGAAACAATAGGAATTCCACCAGATTGGGAAACACCATTCCCATCAACCAAGCAGAACATCATAAGAAGCTGGGAAATACCTTGTACATCAAAGCCTTCAGCATTCGAAGTCGGGAAAATCACCGTCTTGCTATGACAATCCACTAAGACTTTGTTAGCGGATAACCAATCCATGCCTAGAATAATATCCAAATCCTTCATAGGCAAGCATACGAGGGATACAATAAATTTCCTACCCTCAAGGTTCATCTCGACGTCCTCACATCGAGTTACCGACCTTAAGCAAGTACCGGTCGGTGTAGTCACCAATATAGAACCTCTCATCATGCACACAGGCACCCGCAAGCGCCTCACACAATCTTCAGAAATAAACGAATGCGTAGCACCAGAATCATAAATAATATGCACCGGAGTGCCAAGGATTTCACACTCACCACGGATAAGATCCTCAGCCTGAGCCGCTTCTTCACCAGTAACTGTAAATACTCTTCCCGCAGCTTGTACTTGATCACCACCATTTCGGTTTCTATTTCTTCCACCACGGCCGATACCTTGACCATTTCTTCCATCGTTGTGATTGCCACCACGGCCACCATTTCGGCCATCATTTTGGCCACCACTATTTCCACGTCCACGGCCACCAAAACCTCCACGGTTAGCACCATAGTTCATGCGGTTAGGAGCATCAACATTAGCACCTCTTGCATTCATTGGACAATTAGGGCGAATATGCCCGGGTTGGTTGCATTGGAAGCACACAATGTCATCACGAGGGCAATCACGTGCCAAATGGTTGGCACCACATTTAAAACAAGTTATGCCTTGGACATTTCCGCGACCTTGGTTACCACCACCATAACCGCCTCTAGGAGCACCTCGCCCCCTTCGTAAAGAAGAAGAACCACGTACAAATTGTCTATTATTTTTAAAATTGCCTTTCTTCTTGAAGCTAGAAGATTGGCCCTTCAGCTTCTAATCATGCCCCGAGTATCTCCTTGGAGCAACATCATTTTCTTCAAAAATTCTACACTTGTCCACAAGAGTAGGAAAACTCCTAATCTCTTGATGACAAATCGCCTTCTTGATTTCTTGGCACAGTCCATTTTCAAATTTAACACACTTTGAAGCTTCAGTGCCCTCCTGTTGATAGGGTGGATAAAATGCACATAATGCTTCAAATTTAGAGGCATACTCCTCCACTGTCATACTTCCTTGCCTAAGCTCCATGAACTCAAGCTCTTTCTTGCTCCTATAGCTGTCCGGAAAATATTTCTTCAAAAATTCCAACCTGAAATTTTCCCAAATCAAGGGAACATCAGCAGCTATCATGCGTCCTCTAGTAAGACGCCACCACGCTTCAGCCTCATCGCGGAGCATAAAGACCGCATACTCCACCTTTTGCGCTTCTGAACATTCGAAGCTTGCATATATCCTTTCCAAGTCATTTATCCACGCATACGCATCTTCGGGTTTAAATCCTCCATGAAACTCCGAAGGATTCCTCTTGAAAAATAAGTCAAGACCTTGGGAACCTTGTCCCACATTCAGCTAGCCTTGCCTTTCCAAGAAGTCAGTGAATCGTTTCAAGGCGTTTGCCATGGCAGCAGCCTCACGATTTTGTCTACCAGCCATATCTTATGCCTATACATCAAAACATGGCTTACACATAAGTACACTAGGCCAAACATTAGCTTTTTGACTTATAAATTCTGGAATTTCAGCAATCATAAGCCTATCATATATCATATCACATAACCACATCATTTTTAATACATGATCACAGCATATTCATAAATAGAGGTAATTAGTGTAAAGACTCTTGGCCGGACTTAACAACTCCATACAGCAATCTCAATTCAATGTCAACCATCATAATTCAGTCAAGTAATTCATAAATCAGTCTTGCATAGTCAATAATCACATGTACATCTTTAATCATACTTGTATCAAGAGCAGCAACTGCTCTGATACCAGGTTGAGACACCCCAAAAATCAGGGTAAATTTTTCGCGTTTTTATAAATCATAAATTCAATGAAAGAAATTAAGTGCAGAAGCATTTTTGACACAGTACCTGGATCAATGATGAACCACTCCCATATATGAAGATATGAGAGGGTGGAATTAAAAGATTAAATTTTCAGGATAATTTTCCAAGTTTAAATCAGCGGAAGAAAAATTGAAAACATGAATGAAATGTGTTTATATTTTAAGAAACCGACCACTGGGAAATTAATAAACCCAATCATATACTCCAAGTATGCATCAGTATCATGGAATAAGGTCTCAGTATGGAAGAGAAGAAGAAATTAATAAATAACACGAGCAGGACCATCAGAGTCCCCCTCGCTCAAGCGAACTATGACTCGCTTGAGCGAGACCACCAAGCCTCGCTTGGGCGGATTCAGCGAGCATTGGGCGAAAATCCTCCAGAATCGAATTTAGTACAAACTCGCTTGGGTGAGACTTTTTCGCTTAAGCGAAAGACCTCCAGTGCCTAGCCTATATCCACTCGTCCAATAAGGCTTTCCAACACTTAAGTTTTCTCTCAGCAAAGCCCCTCCAAATCTGACTCCCAACACACAGGTTGTCACTCGGCATAATTCTCCAAAACCGACTCAAGGCACTCGGGTTCTCACTCAGTAAGATCATCCTGACCTACCATCGTTCACTCAGTCTCCTACTCGGCAACAGCAGTCCAGACCGAGTCCTCTCACTCGGAATTGTACAATCAGGGCACACCACTCGGAACAGGTTACACTGGACTCGGAAATTCCCCATTCGGGACTCCACTGTCCAGACCATCACACTCAATAGCCAGCTTACTCGGTTTATGACCACTTCTTCACTCGAAAAGTCATGACTCGGGCTTTGGTCACTCGAAATTCACTCGGAAATTCCCCCAACTCTTTGTTTATTTCCAAAATTCTTACTTGGGCAGGATTCATTCATGAACTCACCCACTCACCATCTAATGGTCTCGCCTGGGCGAATGCCATTCCCCAGACCCTTCGCTCGGGTGGATTTCGTCCAGTAGCTAAGTCCCTGATCTATTATCATTATCGTTTGAGCGAACTGGCTATTCGCCTGAGCGAAATCAGACCAGTAGCTAATTCTTTCGCCCTCGCTCGGGCGAGACTCCATTCGCGTGAGCGAATTTCCTCCAGTGTCTAAACACTGATACTGGGACATTCTCGCCTGAGCGAAATTCACCTTCGCCTGAGCGAAAATTGCCCAGAAGCTAATTTCGAATCAGGTGAGACTCTCGCTCGGGCGAGAATCCACCTCGCCAGAGCGAAATCATCAGATATCATGCAGGACTTGAATTTCACACAACACAGCCCACTAAAATTAAACTTCACCCATTCTAATAGTATGCATTACATATCAGTCATCATTCGGATCATTTAAAACTGATTATACACTATCCTATTCTTAAATTCCATTCAACTTTCCAAACACATAAGATTCAATTCTCCATCTTCTCAACTTAATAAAATCGACAGTCAAATATAATTCTTCATTCATTCATCAGCATATAGAAACATTCCAATATAAACAAATCCTTCATACATACTTGGGTCACAAATGAAAATGAGATACACATACAATTTCTCATTTTCCTCCATGACCCTCCAAAATCATCTATCATGCAAACTTCCAAAATACACATTCATTACATCTCCTGCTACACAAAACAGATATGTTTACATATATCGCCGGCCAAGGCGCTCCCTATACACTAATTACCTCCACAACCATAATATACTTCAAAATGCTTACACTTCCCATGGATGCCCTGCATCACAAGCCTAAAAATTGACAACATGGGAGAATGAGTCCACATTCCAAAGGAATGAACATGAATACCAAGTGATTATGCATCTAGGCTTTTACACATGTATACTTTTCACATCAATAATATTCACCATGCCATATACCAACACAATTTCACACAAAGCACACAAGCATATACATAATCACATTATTCAACCATTGAATTGTCACACAACCTCTAACTGGTATTCATATCTTTTATGTTGTCTTAAATATACTTTTACCACCTCACACAATCATCATCACATCTCACCACCTTGGCATACTTCTTTCTATATGCAAATGCTCTTAACTAATGCATATGCACAAGGAATATTTCAACAATTGCAGATCTGACTGTGGGAAATTCAACACCAACTGTGGGTTTCAAGCATGGTCATTTAACCACACCCCTACTGCAGTAGTAAAATGTGTACACTTATTCTTTAAATTGCATGCATTCACCAATAGTTTTACTGGTACCAAACCGCATCGCCCATCTTGCAACACCCGGCCATTTTCACCATGATCGCGGTACACAACATATCAACATATGGTGTTGCGGGCCAACCATGAATTATATCATGGCAGCTGTGATCTCAAGGACCACCGGGGACACCTGCTCCTCAAGAGCCACCCCCACAAGGGTCAACCACATGTGGCTCCCCTAAGCACAACATGGGCAGCTTCGTGACTTATACACCAAGTCACAGGGGAAAATATAACTTGCTCGTGCACCGAGCCGCCCTCCCACTGGGCCAACCGGGGGAATCCCCTAAATTTCCAACACCGGCAGCTATGCAGTATGCCATGGATGCAAATGCAATCATATGCATTCCTCATTCTATGCATCCTGAACTGGTCTGAACCGGGGTCTAGGATCCGGTGTGGGACCAGCCACAAGAGTTTAGGTGTTTTAGGATTTACACACCGGTACAGTGGGTATCCGGTGTTATAATCCGATCTCTCAGTGGGAGAAACCGGTCTTGTTGTCCTGGAGATCCTTCACACCGACGTTTCACGTTGAGAAGGGGCGAAAGGTGGTGCCACCTACGAAGATTCTCCGACGCTCAAGTTAGAAGAGTGAATGAACCCAGTGAACACTCAAGCAATGCAATAGTAAAAGAGTGAGTTAGGACAACGTAACCTTGCATGTGTTTTAGATCATGCTATTTATAGTTGAACGTAGGAAATGAATCGTTGGATGCAAGTGGGCCCATTGGCTCTGATAGCGTGTGAAGTGTGTCAATCAAAGTGGCTCAGTACTCAGAGTGTGTCAGGGGGGTAGGTCAATTATCAGAGTATGATCCTGTGATAAGGATGGAGGACAATCACTTTTCCGCATATTTCGCTGACACATGTACTTACTCTCTGAGGTAATTGACATTGACACATTCCGCTATGTAGGGTATCTTCGCTGATAAGCTATATGGAACTCTTATCTTATAGTGACCCTGAAGTAAACAGTTATCGACGTGAAATGAGGACGAATGAAGCGTCCGTGGTAGCGAGGATGAATAGAACGTCTAATGGAATGAGAACAGATGAAGGTACAACGGATATCCGGTGTGGCATTGTCTGAACTGTGACACCGGTTTCCCTCCTTAGAGGTCATTATGACGTCATAACATTGGGGACCGGTATCCAGACCGGATCATTTGTCCCCTAGCTTATGTGAGGGACTGTTAGGTTGATTACATGAGCTATACAGCCTTTGAGAAGTCTGGATGACAGTGAAACGTTCTAGAAATTCCTTCTGAAGACTCCTCAACATCCGCTCTGCCAAGTATGTGATCGCTCTTCTTATATTATCCATAACGGATTCGGACAAAGATTCATATTAAGGGAAATCCCAAGAGTTTTTGAAAATCAAAACTCTTGGTATTCGAGGAGTGGTTGGGATGCATTAAATGCGTCTGAAATGATTGGACATTAAATGTCCCTTTTTAACACGTGAACCATCATTACCCAAGAGTGTAACCGTCGATTGGGCTTATTGGGCCTGGATTTCAACTTATGCGAGCCCACTTCGTAAAAGCATTTACTGAAACGTTACCATTTTCACGCTTTAATGTTACGAAACGACGAAGTCGTTTGAATCGTGAAGGTTGCGTTTTGAAACAAACGTTGCGACTCTTGGCTGTTCATTGTGTTTCTTCGTTACCTATAAAAGGGGTACTTAACGAGTTTCGGAATCCATCCCTGCCATCAAGCTTAGTGAACCTCTGCTAAAATTCCTAAAGATTACCTTGTTGCCTTTCATCCTCATAAAGTTCTTCCTTCTTTTAGGTAACCTCCCTAACCCTTACTTCCGTATTATCTTTAGTCATTTGCTTCAATCATGCGCCCTAGAACAAGCAGCGCTGGTACCTCAAACAGGGGGAATCTGAGCTCTCGTGCCCCCTCTAGCCGCCGTGGAGGAAGGATTCCAGTGAATCTTCCTGCAGCTGGGCCTTGTCGCTCAGAGAGAGTTGAGACTTCATCCTCAAGAGCACCCATTGATCGGCGCTGCTCTGAGGATCCCCTTGACTCGAGGGCCACCAGCAGCTCTGAGAATGGGTCAAGTAACGAAGGCTATCTCTCTAACGATGTTGCCTTCTATCACAGCACATACGCGTTCCATCGTGCATCAGGTACCATGGAGATTCCGGGGTCTGGCAAGACGTTGATTCTGTGGACTACTGAAGGGTGTGTCAACGTCGTGGCACACCGGCTGAATTGGGAAAAGCTGAACAGGGAAAGGCCGTACTGCTGGGTCGAAGATGAATTCCTGGAAATTCCTTCTCATCACGCAAATGAAGAGGGCAGCTCGGTCACTCTTCGCTGCAAAATCTACTCTAAGAAGAAGTACAAGGGACGCTTTCTCATCCTTGCCCCCTTCCAACTGAGAGGATCTGCCACTGTGTTCCTGACAAGAGGTTGGTCTACATGTACGACTTCGTCTTCCAAAACTTGGGAGTTCGCTTCCCCCTGACGGAGTTTCAAATGGCCGTCCTGTGCTTCCTTGACTGCGCTCCTACTCAACTGCATCCCAACGGTTGGGGTTTGGTGCGAGCTCTCGAAGTTTTAGGAGAGCATTTCAACTTCACTGCCACTGTGGCCAAGCTATTTTATTACTGCCAAGTGGTCCGCCGTGTCAACAAGAAGGGCGGCCTTGGGTTGATAACACTCCGTTGTGACTCGAGGATGGTGAACTTCAAGTCCTACACCGAATCCGCTAAGGTGGATGGATGCTCTTTTAAACACTACTATACGCGGGTCCGAATCCAGCCCAACAAGCCGGTCTTCTGGCTCAACAAGGAAGGATTCACCAAATTCCCCCTCAGTTGGTCGCACGAGCATTTTCTACTGCTGAGCCGTGCTTACTACACTGAAGAGAGTGAGCTTTCCTCTCACTCCGTTGAAGTTCTGAGTGCCATGCAAACGGTCTCAAAGACCCTCAAGGGGTTTTCCTGTAGACTTCTCCTTGGGAGTGACGAAGTCCGGACTACCTATCTCCGTAATAACCGTTCTCAACTGTGGTTATGTTACATACTTATTTTGTTCTCTTTAATTTTCTTCCTATGTGCTTAACTCACTTCTTCTTGTTTTGCAGAACAAATTGGGAAGACCTGTCCCGAAATGTTGTCTCTGAGGACTATGCTGGCTGATGACGACTCTTCCTCCGAAGAGAATGAGATTCAGGCCAAGCGGAATTCCACCAAAACTCCAACCATTCCGCTGACCTCCGCAGTGGGAGACGGGGTCCCTCTCCTTGATGAGGAGGAGCCTGAAAAACAAACCGAGGCTATAAAGCAAAGTGCTGAAGAGGACATCCCAGAGAAAAAGAAGAAAAAGAGGCGTCTGGTCAAGTCTTCAGGCATGGAGAAGCCTTGTGACGTCCCGTGTAGTAATTTTCCGAATAAATTTTTTTTGCGTTTTAAAAATCATTTTTTTAAATTTGTAATAAGTCATGTAAAAGTTGATAAACGCGGATTATTATCATACATACTAGTCGTGGATAATCAAAGTCATGAAATATTTATATAGCGGAAACGATTTAGAAAAATACAGTACATGAAACATTATATTATTACAACCCATCAAGATTAAAATAAAGTCAAATTCCAAGCAATAATTCACGTAAACTCCATTCATGGCATCACTCTTCATTCTGTGTAGCATTCACTGTAAAAATTAATGTAAGAGTGAGACAGAATATAGAATAAATATAAAATAAATAAAATTTCACAAAAACACAACCAACAAGGCATAATGATATGATGAATATGCCAAACAAGTTCATTTATAAATCTTTAATTAGTCACATGATGTCATGCTGGATCCATTTGGTTTGGTGGGAATACTGCAGTAAAAAGTCTCATAAAGACTCCAGTAGGAATTAGCATAACCATGAATCCCTACACCTTCATGGCTCCTGCGAAAATAAGTGCACAAGTAGGAATTAGCATAACCATGAATCCCTACACTTTCATGGCTCCTGCAGAAATAAGTATACCAGTAGGAATTTGCACAACCATGGATCCCTACACTTCCATGGTTCTTGTGAAAATAGGGCTTAAACTCATCATAGAGTAACCCCCCACCAGGGTAGGCAATCATGGAACCCCTAAATTCCATGGTGCGTCCAAATGCTTATGATGCATGAATGCCTTTAATTCTCTTTATCATTTAACATACCATGATATATCAATTTCCAAAACCACTTGGAAAACCACAAGTCCTCAAAGGACACATCATATATAATAATTTTCAGAATCATGGATTTACTGTTTCAACCACATATATCAATAACCGTAAGGCATTCATGTATATATATTAATTTAGTCATTCATAATTATTCACCACCAAAATACACAAACTGAATGATGCTCATTAGACACTCATAAACATTCATAATATTTCATAATCACTCAACAATTCAATAATAATTTGTTACCCATAGGGAAAATATCATTTTTATCCATAATAACCATTATAAGCAAATTTCAGCATTTCCAACAGCAACATACGTTAGTAAAACAGTCATAACATGAGCAAATCAAATCCTTTTCATGTGATTCCACTTTCTATAGTTCAATAACATAAATATCTACAACTTTCATGAAGACCATAAATTCAAATTCTAAACAGAAACATCACTTATTCACAGAATACAAAACTACCTCAAAGAGGATTTTTAAAACGTACACATGTTAGTATTTTCAACGTTTCTGGAGCTACAAAAACAATTTTGGCATGAAACCAGTTCTAAATTATTCTTAACACAAATATCTACAACTTTCATGAAGGCACCAACCACTAATTCTCACCACAAAATTCCCAGTTTTAAAAATAAGATTCGGATTTCATAGTTAACAGATTTTCAGTTTGAGCATACTTTAGTATTTTAGGTATAACGAGAGCTAAAGACATCCTTTTAACTTGAAACCACTTTCTATAGATCCATAACATAAATATATACAACTTTCATGAAGACATCATAGTCTAAAAATGTATGTATAATTCCCAGAATATTAATATATGCACAAAACATAAGACAAGTATTTCAATCGGACATGTTGTAGTATTTTGATCATAACGTATGCTATACATATCCAATTCAGTCGGTTCAGGTCTCAAAATTCTCATAACAAGAAGATCTACAACTTTGATGAAGACACCAATCACTAATTCTCACCACAAAGTTCCCAGTTTTAAAAAATAAAATACGTATCTCAAGTTAACAGATTTACAGCTTGGACATACTTCAGTATTTTAGGCATAACTCGAGCTACAAAAATCATTTTGACTTGAAACCACTTTCTACAGATCCATAACACAAATATCTACAACTTTCATGAAGACATAAAAGGCTGATTATGCATGTATAAGTCCCAAAATTTTAATATATATACAAAACATAGGA
This sequence comes from Clitoria ternatea, assembly GCA_037962975.1. NCBI lineage: Eukaryota > Viridiplantae > Streptophyta > Magnoliopsida > Fabales > Fabaceae > Clitoria > Clitoria ternatea. The sequence goes on from CM075676.1 coordinate 69,803,987, forward strand.
TAAATATTCCACTCGGACATGCTGTAGTATTTTGGCTATAACTTTTGCTATACATATTAAAATTAATTGATTCAGGTCTCAAAATTCAGATAACAAAAAGATCTACAACTTTTATGAAGAAGTCAGAATCAAAATCACACGTTTTCAATCTCAAAACTGAGTAACAAGATACGAAAATAAAACTGGAATCCTAGGACAGCATACAATTCTACCCATTTCATAGTTATTCACAACTCTGTCCCCTCTTACCTTAATGGAGGTTCCTAAAGTGGTTGAAAGTGTTGTATTATTGTCCTAGCTTTAGATCAAGAGTAAAATTGATGGAGAAAGTGAAAGAAAATAAGAGAGAGACTTCACTAACTTTAGCTTGTTCTAAGAATTCAGACTTGGGAACAAGATGTAGTGTTGATTTAATGATGCAAATGACAAGTGGGGGACAAGATTTTCATAATGGGATTGTAGTGGGATGTTAAGTACATGAATTATGGTGATAATGAAGGTTTTAGGTGAGAAAAATGAGCTGGATTGTTGACCATTTCCGCAGCCTACATAATGTAGTTTGTTTGATTGAAGTAAATATCAATTCTGACACTGTTTTGGTATTTTAGGCATATCTCTCTCATATCTTAATGGATTTTAACAAATTTGGTCTTGTTGGAAAGCTAAGACAACGAGGATCAACTTTGTAGTTTACCACTTTTTCAAATTAGGACTCTAATAAGGTATTAAAATATGTACAAGATGATATGATTGAAGTAAAATATCAATTCTGACACTGTTTCGGTATTTTGGGCATATCTCTCTCATATCTTAATGGAATTTAACAAATTTGGTCTTGTTGGAAAGATAAGAAAAAGAGGAACAACTTTGTAGTTAATCACATTTCCAAATTCGGACTCTAACTAACAATTAGAATGTGTACAAGATGACGCATTTTGAGTGGAGTATGTGGCAATTTGATGAGAGTAATTGGAAAAGCCAAGGAAATTAATAACTAAGGAAATAGGTAATAAATTATTTGATTAACTTTTACCAAAGGTATAAAGTTAAAATTATTTACCATGGTAAAAGGTTAAATTGAAGATGTTGTCCTAACCAAAAATTTATGTAGAAAGTTGAGATAAAATGGATAATATCATTGATGGTCTAAATCAAAATGATTATACATGAGAATAAAATTTTTAGGATGTTACAATTCTCCCACCCTAATAAAAATTTCATCCTCAAAATTTAACATAACGCACTCCTCAGTGAAACAATTCTGGGTATTACGTCTTCATAGCATCCTCACGCTCCTAAGTCAGAGTTACATCATTCCCTTGTTTCCATGCAACCTTCACTAATGGTATGTTCTTGTTTCTCAGGTGTTTAATCGACCTTTCTATGATCTGTGTGGGTTCTGTAGGGATGGTCAAATTTTCTCTAACTTCAACATTATCATTAGCAATCACATGAGTGGGGTCTTGTACATACTTCCTCAATTGTGATACATGAAACACATTGTGCAAATTTACAAGATGAGGAGGAAGTGCAATCTGATACGCCACTGTACCAATCCTCTTTAGAATTTCATATGGTCCAATAAACCTTGGACTCAACTTCTTACTCTTCAATGCTCGGCCAATCCCCTTGTGAGGTGAAACCTTCAAAAATACATGATCACCAACTTGGAATTCAAGTGGTTTCCTCCTTTTATCATAATAGTGCTTCTGTCTATCTTGGGATGCCTTCATCTTCTCTCTGATTACTTCTATTTGTTCAGTAGTCTGCTGCACAATTTCAGGTCCTAACGCCAAACTTTCACCAGTTTCTAACCAACAAAGGGGCGTTTGACACTTTCTACCATACAATGCTTCAAATGGAGCCATACCAATACTGCTATGGTAACTGTTGTTATACGTGAATTCAATCAGTGGAAGAAATTGCTCCCAACTACCACTATGCTCAAGTACACAAGATCATAGTAAGTCTTCCAAACTTTGTATGGTACACTCTGACTGTCCATCTGTTTGAGAATGATAAGCTGAACTTAATCGGAGTCTTGAACCCAACTCCTGATGCAAGCTTCCCCAGAATCGGGATGTGAACCTCGGATCTCTATCTGACACAATACTGGATGGTACACCATGAAGTCTCACGATCTCTTTCACATATAATTATGCCAACTTTTGTAGAGAATTCTTCATATTCATCGGAAGGAAGTGAGCAGACTTAGTCAATCTGTCTACAATAACCCAGATTGCATCATTTCCTGAACGTGTTCTTGGTAATCCTGACACAAAGTCCATTGAAATGTCATCCCATTTCCAGACAGGAATCTCCAATGGTTGTAGTTCACCAGATGGCTTCTGATGTTCCACTTTGGCTTTTTGACACACCAGACATGAAGACACATATTCAGCTATTTCTTTCTTCATCCTTGGCCACCAAAAGCTTTTCTTCAGATCTTGATACATCTTAGTTGATCCAGGATGAATGCTCAACATACTTTTATGCGCTTCTTCTAGGATTGTCCTTCTCAGATCAACATCATCTGGTACACAAATTCTACTTTTGATTCTCCAAATTCCATCTGATCCTTCTTGTAATCCCATATCCTTTCCATTCGCCTGCAACTCTCTCAACTCCTGTAGTTGCAAGTCCTCTGTCTGCATTTCACCTATCAGCTTCAGAAAATCATTGGTTATTTTCAAAGTTCCCAAAGTCATACTTTTTGAAGATTTCATCTCCACACCCAAGTTCATGTCTCTGAATTGTTCTATCATCTCCATCTCTTTTATCATCAAAGATGCCATATGAATGGACTTTCGGCTAAGTGCATCTGCCACCACATTTGCTTTTCCTGGATGGTACTTCAAATCAAAATCATAATCTTTAAGAAACTCCATCCATCTTCGCTGCCTCATGTTCAATTCCTTTTGATCGGACAAATACTTCAAGCTCTTGTGGTCACTGAACACTTCAAACTTGACTCCATACAAATGGTGTCTCCAGATTTTCAAAGCAAATACCACCGCTGCCAATTCTAGATCATGTGTCGGGTAGTTCATTTCATGTGGTCTCAACTGTCTAGAAGCATAGGCAACCACCTTCCGTTGCTGCATACAAACACAACCTAAGCCCATTTTAGAAGCATCGCAATAAACCACAAAGTCTTCCTGTGGATTAGGCAAGGTTAAGACTGGAGCAGATGTAAGCTTCATTTTTAGTTCCTGGAAACTTCTCTCACATTCTGGCGTCCAATCAAAAGGTTGATTCTTCCGGGTTAGACGAGTCATTGGTAGGGCAATTTGAGAAAACCCCTTAATGAATCTCCGATAATAACCAGCTAATCCCAGGAAGCTTCGTATCTCAGTGACTGAAGTAGGTTTCTCCCAGTTCGTTACAGCTTCAACTTTAGAAGGGTCCACAGACACTCCTTCACTTGAGATTACATGGCCTAGAAACTTTACCTCTTTCAACTAGAATTCACATTTAGACAACTTAGCATATAATTGCTTCTCTTTCAGAATTTGCAATACCACTCGAAGATGCTTTTCATGCTCCTCCCATGTCTTGGAATAAATCAGAATGTCATCAATGAAGATAATAACAAACTGATCCAAGTATGAATGAAACACTCGATTCATGTAATCCATGAATACAGCTGGGGCATTGGTTACTCCGAAGGGCATCACAAGATACTCGTAATGGCCATAGCGTGTTCTAAAAGCTGTCTTTGGAATATCCTCAGACTTGACACGAATCTGATGATAACCCGATCACAAATCAATCTTGGAAAATACAGTAGCACCTCTCAATTGATCTATCAAATCATCAATTCTGGGCAAAGGATATCTATTCTTCACCGTCAATTTGTTCAACTGATGATAATCTACACATAATCTCATGCTTCCATCTTTCTTCTTGACTAGTAATACTGGCGCTCCCCATGGCGACACATTGGGCCTGATGAAATGCTTCTCCAATAACTCTTCAATTTGCTTCTTTAGTTCTGCCAGTTCAATAGGTGACATGCGATATGGAGCCTTAGATACTGGTTCTGCTCCTGGAATTAAATCAATTGAGAATTCTATCTCACGTTCTGGAGGTAAACTCGAGACATCCTCAGGAAATACTTCAGGGAATTCAGAAACAACTGGTATCTCGATCTCTTTAGATTCTCCATCTCCTTGTGGAAAAGTAAACAAGGCAAATAATTGGCTTTCACATTGTAAGGCAAAGAGTTTGAGATTGTCGGAAGTAAGATTTTCTTCTAATGGAAATATCACAGTTTTGTTATGACAGTCCACCAAGACTCGATTTGCCGATAACCAGTCCATCCCTAGGATTACTTCCAGATCCTTCAAAGGTAAACAAACAAGATCTACTAGAAAGTTTTTACCTTCTATGAGCATAGAACATTCGTTACACACCTTAGTAGTCCTAAGTTGTGTACCGGTGGGAGTGGAAACAATCAGATCATATGTCATAGGCTTCACAGGTAATTGAAGGCGTCTAACACACTCATCAGAAATGAAAGAATGTGTAGCACCAGAATCAAATAACACAGATAAAATTGTACCATTGATCTCACACTTACTTTGTATGAGGTCATCAGCTTGGTCTGCCTCTGAACCGTTGATGGCAAAGACTCTCCCAGTTGTTGGCTGTAACCTCTGGCCTGTTGACTCCCTTTTCAGTCTTTGAGGTTGAGCAGCTCGCGTATTTTCTCCACGACCTCCTTGATAGTTAGAGCCTCTTTGATTATTCATAGTGTTGCTGTCGTTTTGACGGTTCTGAGGGCAATTTGGACTGATGTGTCCTTTCTGATTACATCGAAAGCAAGTGACATCTTCAAGACGTCTGTTACAATCACGTACATGATGATTACCTCCACACTTAAGACACCTCATATTGTTGCGTCTCTCTGAAGATGATGATGATGATCCTCCCTTGAAACGTCTTGGATAGAACGATCCTCTTCTTTTGAAATCAACTGAATGAGGTTTCAGTTGTCTATTGGCCTTTTCATGTGCCAGTCTGGCTTGGTGATTTTCTTCAAAAATTCTGCATTTGTTGATTAGAATAGGAAAACTCCGAATTTCTTGGTACCCTATCGCCTCTTTGATTTCCAGATTCAGCCCGTTCTCAAATTTAACACATTTTGATTCTTCGGCACCAGCCTGTTGAAAAGGAGGGTAAAAGAGAGATAGTTCTTCAAACTTTGCAGCATATTCTCCAACAGACATTGAGCCTTGTTTCAGCTCCATAAATTCCAGCTCTTTACGGCTTTTCACACTTGCTGGAAAATATTTCTCTAGGAAACAGTCTTTGAAGTTGACCCAGTTCAATGGTCTATCAGTTTCAATCATACGAGTTCTGGCATGTATCCACCAGTTTTCTGCTTCCTCAACCATTATGTAAGTGGCACACTCCACCTTTTCAAATTCTGTGCAGGGCAAGGCTCAGAAAATGTGCTCCATTTCCTTAACCCATAGGTACGCTACCTCTGGATTGTAGCCTCCTTTGAATTGTGATGGCTTCCTTTTTAGGAAATGATCTAGCCCGTGAAGTCCACCAGCACTTCTCGGTTGATTTTGTCTTTCAATGGCTTCAGCCAAACGGTTGAAAGCAGCTACCATATCGTTGTTGTTGTTGTTTCTTGCCATCCTACATTTGTAGTTTGGTTTATACTAATTCTAAGGGAAAATATGTCGTATATATATAATATTATAACGTAACTATAAGTATTCTACAATTTATCAGATAAGTAATAAGTCATATAATATACATTTATCATATTATCAAGCAAGTAATCAAACAAGTCATTTTGCAATTTATCAGTCAGCCACAAGTCATATAGTACACACTTAACATATTATCAAACAAGTAATCAAACAATTCACGTAATATATCAAGAACAATACATGTTACATCAATTGGTCCTGAATTTTTGAAAACGCTCTGATACCACCAATGTGACGTCCCATGTAATAATTTTCCGAATAAATTTTTTTTGCGTTTTAAAAATCATTTTTTTAAATTTGTAATAAGTCATGTAAAAGTTGATAAACGCGGATTATTATCATACATACTAGTCGTGGATAATCAAAGTCATGAAATATTTATAAAGACATCCTTTTAACTTGAAACCACTTTCTATAGATCCATAACATAAATATCTACAACTTTCATGAAGACATCATAGTCTAAAAATGTATGTATAATTCCCAGAATATTAATATATGCACAAAACATAAGACAAGTATTTCAATCGGACATGCTGTAGTATTTTGATCATAACGTATGCTATACATATCCAATTCAGTCGGTTCAGGTCTCAAAATTCTCATAACAAGAAGATCTACAACTTTGATGAAGACACCAATCACTAATTCTCACCACAAAGTTCCCAGTTTTAAAAAATAAAATACGTATCTCAAGTTAACAGATTTACAGCTTGGACATACTTCAGTATTTTAGGCATAACTCGAGCTACAAAAATCATTTTGACTTGAAACCACTTTCTACAGATCCATAACACAAATATCTATAACTTTCATGAAGACATCAAAGGCTGATTATGCATGTATAAGTCCCAGAATTTTAATATATATACAAAACATAGGATAAATATTCCACTCGGACATGCTGTAGTATTTTGGCTATAACTTTTGCTATACATATTAAAATTAATTGATTCAGGTCTCAAAATTCAGGTAACAAAAAGATCTACAACTTTTATGAAGAAGTCAGAATTAAAATCACACGTTTTCAATCTCAAAACTGAGTAACAAGATACGAAAATAAAACTGGAATCCTAGGACAGCATATAATTCTACCCATTTCATAGTTATTCACAACCCTGTCCCCTCTTACCTTAATGGAGGTTCCTAAAGTGGTTGAAAGTGTTGTATTATTGTCCTAGCTTCATATCAAGAGTAAAATTGATGGAGAAAGTGAAAGAAAATAAGAAAGAGACTTCACTAACTTTAGCTTGTTCTAAGAATTCAGACTTGGGAACAAGATGTAGTGTTGATTTAATGATGCAAATGACAAGTGGGGGACAAGATTTTCATAATGGGATTGTAGTGGGATGTTAGGTGCATGAATTATGGTGATAATGAAGGTTTTAGGTGAGAAAAATGAGCTGGATTGTTGACCATTTCCGCAGCCTACATAATGTAGTTTGTTTGATTGAAGTAAATATCAATTCTGACACTGTTTTGGTATTTTAGGAATATCTCTCTCATATCTTAATGGATTTTAACAAATTTGGTCTTGTTGGAAAGCTAAGACAACGAGGAATAACTTTGTAGTTTACCACTTTTTCAAATTAGGACTCTAATAAGGTATTAAAATATGTACAAGATGATATGATTGAAGTAAAATATCAATTCTGACACTGTTTCGGTATTTTGGGCATATCTCTCTCATATCTTAATGGAATTTAACAACTTTGGTCTTTTTGGAAAGATAAGAAAAAGAGGAACAACTTTGTAGTTAACCACATTTCCAAATTCAGACTCTAACTAACAATTAGAATGTGTACAAGATGACGCATTTTGAGTGGAGTATGTGGCAATTTGATGAGAGTAATTGGAAAAGCCAAGGAAATTAATAACTAAGGAAATAGGTAATAAATTATTTGATTAACTTTTACCAAAGGTATAAAGTTAAAATTATTTACCATGGTAAAAGGTTAAATTGAAGATGTTGTCCTAACCAAAAATTTATGTAGAAAGTTAAGATAAAATGGATAATATCATTGATGGTCTAAATCAAAATGATTATACATGAGAATAAAATTTTTAGGATGTTACAAGCCTCCCGCTGGTGACCCCGCAAAGAAGCGCCAAAAGACTCTTGAGGAATCTAGGTTAAAAAAGGACAAGGGAAAGAAACCTGTCTCTAACTCAACCGCCCCTCCTTCACAGACCACGTCTGGACCGAACTCGGGGAGCGGTCCTCTCCCAGCAATGGATCCCCCCAAAGAGTCTTTCCTATCTCCATACCTTTGGTTCCAGGGATCCATGCCTGCCACTCTTCCAAAGGCAAGATATTGCCTCCGCCCCTCCCTTGACGCTGCTGAAGTTCGAAGTGCTTGCGAGGCCGGCCGTTGGCAACTGGATGAGCTACTCGGCCTCTTGGGCTCCTTGAGCGAAAAGGCGGATTATATGGAACAGGTTGAGAAGCTCGAGGCCGATATCGCTGTTAGGGAGGCCTGGGCGACCAAGCAGGCTGAGACTCACAGAGGGGTGCGGGCTGAATTGACTAAGGCCAAGGAAACGCTGCAAAAGAAGACTGAAGAAATAAGCCAGCTTCACTTCACTAACAAGGCTTTAGAACGGCAAGTCAATGAGCTTCAACAACAAAATAAGTCCATCCCCCTCCTTGAGGAAGAGCTGCAATTAGAGAAGAAGAGATCGACCACGCTTGGTGACGATCTCAAAACAATGGAGGCTGGCCACAATAAAAGCCAAGGGGAGTGGGAGATCCTTCGGAAGGAGATGCAGGCCCAGATCGAAGAGCTGAGGAAGGAGAGTACGAGCGCTGGGCCATCAGAGGAGGATTTTGCCAAGCTTCAGAAGAAATTATCTGTCGCTAAGGCCAAGGCTGCCAAAGCCTTGGAAATATGCAAGAAGGTAGCTTACAAATCCTTCGGCCTGGCACTTCGTCAAGTTTTTTACCGCAACCCTGGAGTGAAGCTTAATCTGTACGGACTGGATCCGTTTTCTGAGTTCCATGAGGGAAAACTTGTCAAAGTGAAGAAGGATGGCTCAACCAGGATCCTCGCGATTCTCTTTATGAACTGCCTCCACTTCCGGAGGGTCAAAGCATGGAACCTGCACTGTCCAAACCTGGCCCCGAAGGTGAAACACAAGAAGGTACTCAAACTGGCCCAGAGACCGGAGCGGATAAGGCTCAAACAGAAGGAGCTGAAGAGGAGAGAGCGAAAGTGCCCACCTCGGAAAATCAACCACCTGCTCCTTGATTTTATGCATTCATTTATAGCTGCGTACTGGGATCAGCTCCAGTTTTAACACTTTGAGACTCGTAAAATTTTTCTTCATAAAAATAAGATTTGTTTTTGCTTCTTTTCAATCATTTGTGTCAAATATACAGTTGCTGGATAACTTAGTCGTATACGCAATACTTTACCTTTTCAATACCTTACAAATCCGCTCTGCTTAGCTATATTGCTGTTTAAAGCGTGTTTATCAACTTGAAGTAAGATGACAAAAATGGTAATCAAAAAAGCAACAATTAAGTTAAAGTATGCCCTGTCCCCAAGTATAAGTATTTTGGGAAGGGAAATTTCGCTATAAAACGTTACCTTTAACTTCCTGAAAATTGGAAAGGTTCATCCGATCTTGAAGATATAGAACGGCCATATTCGCGTTCAACCGCCCCATTCAGAATGCTTCAGAAATGAGGACGGAAATTATATTTAGAGTTCGGTACAACCATTTCCTCCAAGTCTTCATGTAGGTTTTGGCATGACTTTGTAAAGGTTAGTGAACTACACCTTTCTCTTGAGGTTCGGTCTTGTCCTACAACTCAAGTCTTCAACGGTGTTCGGTTCGACCCTACTAACCGTACCCAGAGTTCGGTTTAATTCCTACAATCCAGGCCTTCAACACGGGGTTCGGATCAGGGCTAATCCTGAACCTACTGCACCCATTACTCGGGGTTCAGCGTGGTTTCGAAGATGAACCAGCTTACTGCACCCAAGCCTTCACATGGTGTTCGGTTCGATCCTACTAACCGTACCCAGAGTTCGGTACAATCCTACAACCCGGGCCTTCAGATGGGGTTCGGTTCAATCCTACAACCCATTTCCCCCTCGAGGAGTTACATCGTCAATACACAGAATAGGTGATTGAGATCATCCGTCCTGAGGGTTTTCAATCGTCCCTCGAGGAGTTACATCGTCAACTACAGACTAAGTAGTTGATATCATCCGTCCTGAGGGCCTTCGCTTAAGAATGGCTTATAGCTATAAATCACATCATACAAATGAGAGAGTGAGATTGATAGAGTCGAAAATTGCACTTTCATTAAGTTGAATAGATATTACAAAGGGAGCGTAGCTGGGGTCATGCCTCGTTAAAACCTTCTTGAGAAAACCCAATGGGAAAAAACTCAAGTAAGAAAAAAGAGTACATGCCGTCTTACCAACTAACTGTAATAAATACGTAAGTTCTGAGTGTTCCACTTATTGCGAATTGGGGTTCCATCGAGCTCCTCGAGTCGGTATGATCTCTTTCCTGTCACCTCAGCAACTCTGTAAGGGCCTTCCCATGTTGGTGCTAGTTTCCCTTGATAAGCAAATTTATTGCCCACACTTGCCTTCCTCAAAATAAGATCTCCGGTGTTGAATGCTCTGTGTTGAACACGTCTGTTATACTGGAGAGCTGCCTTCACTTTTATTGCATGGTCTCTGATGAAAGCTCCTTCCCTTAATTCATGGAGAACGTCCAGCTCCGATGCCAGATTGGCTTTATTGTCTTCAACTGAAAAATATTCCACTCGGGCCGATCTGGTTTGTAGCTCCACTGGGATCATCGCCTCAACTCCATAGGTCAACCGATATGGGGATTCGTTAGTGGAGGAGTATGGTGTAGTACGATACGCCCACAGAACGTGACACAGCTGATCAGTCCAACCCCTATTTGCTTCTCCAAGACGCTTCTTCAACCCCTTCAGCACCTCTCGATTGGCTACTTCTGCTTGGCCGTTCGTCTGAGGGTGCTCAACAGACGAGAAAATTTGGATTATCCCCAGTCCTTCAAGCAAATCTGTGAACTTTTTATCTGTGAACTGGGTGCCGTTATCAGTTATAATCCGCCCTGGGACACCGAATCGAGCTCTGATATTTTCATACACGAAGCGTCTTGTCCTTGCAGAGGTGATGTGCACCACTGGCTCAGCCTCAATCCACTTAATAAAGTAATCTACCCCCACAATCAAATACTTGATACCTCCTGGAGCAGTAGGGAATGGACCCAAGATATCAAGGCCCCATTGGTAGAACGGCCAGGGCACAGCGGATGAGGAAAGCTCTTGGGCCGGTGTATGATGGAGATTGGAAAATCTTTGACAAGCATCACACCTCTTCACAAAATCTGCTGAATCCTGCTTCAACATGGGCCACCAGTAACCAACCCTGAGGATTTTTCTCATTAAACTCCTTCCCCCTGCATGGTACCCACACTGCCCCTCGTGTACTTCCTCCAACACTGCTTGTACCTCGTCTTCTCTCAAACAAAGGAGGTACGGGACAGAGAATCCCCTTTTGTAAAGAACACCATCAACCATGGTGAAGTACGACAGTTCTCTTTTCACGCTTCTCCTTTCCTTCTCATCAGTAGGGAGTTGTCTGTCTGCCAGATAGCGGATGTAAGGGATGACCCAAGAATTTTCATAAGGGTAATTGACCATAATAGCATTCAGGGAGGGAAACAAAGGGATGCTAGGTGATGTCAATGTGCTTTGAACCATTGTCATGGTACTGCCAGGCTGTTTCATACTTGCAAGCCTTGATAAGATATCCGCTCTGGTGTTCTCCTCTCTCGGCACATGCTTGAATTCTAGAACATCAAATCTCCCCTTCAATTCATTCACACAATTCAAGTATAGTTGAAGTTGTGGCTCTCTAACCTGATATTCCCCCTGAATTTGTGAAATCATCAATTGTGAATCGCTGCACAACGTAACTGCTGACGCTCCGATGTCAATCGCCGCTCGGAGGCCGGCCAAGCATGCCTCATACTCAGCTTGATTATTGGAAGTCTTGAAACTAAATCGGAGGGAAATCTCCAAGTGTACGCCGTCATCACTCTCCACCACAACACCGGCTCCACACCCTTTACTGTTCGACGATCCATCTACATAAATGGTCCAATGCACTCGAGGTGTGGTTAGATCCGACCCTGTCATTTCCACCACGAAATCTGCCAGAACTTGAGCTTTAATAGCTCCCCGAGGCTCATAAGAAATTTCAAACTCAGAAAGCTCGATAGACCATTTGATCATTCTTCCCGCCAGATCTGGCTTGCTAAGTACTGAGCGGAGGGGTAAATCCGTTTTCACAAGAACTGGGTGCGCATGAAAATATGGCCTCAACCGTCGTGACGCCCACACAACTGCTAGAGCAGCCTTCTCAATCTTTTGATATCTTCCTTCCGCCCTCTGGAATGTCTTGCTGGTAAAGTACACCGGCCTCTGCCCCTTCGGAGTTTCTTTAACCAGAGCCACGCCTAGGGCTTCATCAAAAATTGCCAAATATAAAATCAGAGTCTCACCAGGGTCAGGCTTCACTAAAATTGGTGGACTTGAAAGCACGGCCTTAAGCTGCTGGAAAGCTTGCTCCTGCTCTTCTCCCCATTCAAAACTCTTGTGTTTCTTCAACACCTTATATAGGGGAAGGGATCTATGCGCCATCTTGGGCATGAATCGAGCTAGAGCGGCCACCTTCCCGTTCAATGATTGTACCTCCCTTAAATTCTTAGGGCTCTGCATATCCAATATGGCTCGACATTTTCTAGGATTGGCCTCAATACCCCGCTGGGTCAACATGAAGCCCAGAAACTTCCCCACTGGAACTACAAAGGTGCATTTTAGTGGATTTAGCCTCATGTTATATTGTCGCAGCCTAGTGAACACTTGGCGCATATCTTCAATGTGATCTCCTCCAGCAGGAATCTTTGCAATGATATCATCGATATATACTTCCACCGGCTTAGTGTGCATTCCTTCAAATACTTGATTGATCATACGCTGATAAGTAGCATCAGCGTTCTTCAGTCCAAACGGCATGACAATGTAGCAGAACACACCACGGTCATTGACAAAGGCCATCTTTTCTTGATCTCCTTCCCACATCGGAATCTGATTGTACCCAGAATAAGCATCCATGAAACTGAGGTACTGATAACCAGATGAGTCATCGACCATACGATCAATATTCGGGAACGGATACGGATCTTTGGGGCAACACCGGTTAAGGTCCACATAATCCGTACACATTCTCCACTTGCCATTAGCCTTCTGCACCATCACTACGTTGGAAAGCCAGGATGAATAGCGAATCTCCCTTATAAAACCAGCCTTCAACAGTTCCTCTGTTTGCTCACACGCTGCCTTCTGCTTCTCCGGTCTCAACCTTCTCTTCTTCTGGGCCACCGGTCTCATTTCTGGGTACACAGCGAGTTTGTGGCAACAGAAATCAGGGTCCATCCCAGGCATGTCTGCTGCAGTCCATGCAAAAAGGTCTTTAAATTCTTGCAAAAGAGCCAACAAACGTTGCTCCATGCCTGCCTCTAGGTTATCATTAATGTGCGTGACCTTTTCTGGGGAATCCCCTAAGACGACGTCCCTGGAACCACCATCCGGTGTGGGCTTGGAGGGGTTGAGAGGGTCGATCTTCAATTCCGCCCTGGGGTCCAAGTCAATTAGACTGACAGACCCAGCCGCTGTTCCTTCGTCGTTCAGCTTCCTCTTCTTATTGAATGCTTCCAATTTAACCATGTTGAGGCTCAGGTTGTAACAGTACCAAGCCATCTCCTGATCACCGTGGAGGGAAGACACACCGTTGTCCTTGTCAATGAATTTGATCAAGAGGTGAGGAGTGGACACAGTTGCTTCCATTGCATTCAGGGTAGGACGGCCTATAATCCCGTTGTAGGGGGATTCCACATCGATCACCAGAATTCTCGACTTTACCGTTCTCGCACCAAGCTCTCCCTCAAAAGAAATAAGGGTATCTAGATACCCCTTAGTAGGTTGCTTCACCCCATTAAACGCTGTAAGCTCTTGCATGTACGGCTGCAGATCTGCATCATTAAAACCCATTCTTTTGAAACAATTATAAAAAATTACATCGCAAGAACTTCCCTGGCCAACAAGGATCCTCTTCACATCCTTGTTAGCAATGACAGCAATGATCACCACTGCGTCGTCTTCTCCTGGGATATTGGGCCAAAGTCCTCATCAGTAAATGACACCATCGGGGCTGCCACACCGTCCCTGAAAGGACGGTTATCCCTGGGTTTACCCTGGACAGACAAAATCATCTGGTGGTGATTTTTTCGGGCTGTGATTGATGCTCCTCCTCCAGCAAATCCTCTAGCTATCATCTTAATCACTTCACGCCTGCCCTGCCTCTGCTGCTGAGGCATGTTGTTCTGCTGAGCTCCTTCAGCAACTTCTACTCCTTTTTGCTTTTCAGCTGCAGTAAACTTCCTGACTGGGTTACAATTATTGTCATCTTCATCGTCTTGATCTCTCCCCCTTTTGTCCATCCTATCAGGCTCGTCAGAAGGTCTTTCTCTGAACAAATATTGCTTCAACTTTCCTTCCCTAATGAGGGTCTCCACCGTATTCTTCAACGCTTTGCACTCGTCTGTGTGGTGACTCGTTTGTTCATGAAAAGCGCAATACTTCCGTGGGTTACCAATCCTTTTGACTGGGGGTGGCTTCCTTATACCAAAAACACTGAGCGTTGGCCAACCAACCTCCCTCATGATTTGGGAATGCCTGGCGTTCAGAGGAGCATAGTTACTGAAAGATGAGACGCGTCTATCTCGTTGATGAGGTCGAACGCTTGCAAAGTCCTCTCGAAAGGTATGCTTTTCTGGTCTCACCCTCTCCTTCTCCCTCCGTGGCAGCTGAGAGGGTGCTGGAGGTTTCATTCTAGCTGCTGTAGCCTCCAGATGCATTTCTATACCCACGTACTTGGAAGCTTTCCTTCGAAACTCCTCGAAGGTTGTTGGGGGGCTCTTTGCCAAAGATAGGGCAAAAGCGGATCCAGGTTGCAAAGCTTCCACTACAATATGGAGTTGTATGGCCTCCGTGAGGTTGGGGAGCAAAGCAGCCTCCTTGTAGAACCTCTTCAAAAACTCCTTAAGAGTTTCGGTCTCTCCTTGCCTTATCTGGGCTAAGGTGTGCGAAGTTCTTGGGATGTCCCTAGAGATGACGAAATGGCTTTCAAACGCAGCTGCCATTTCCTCCCAAGAATCTATGGATCCTGAGGGCAGGCTCTTGAACCAGCTGAGAGCCTCCTCCGTCAGTGTTCTTGGGAACATCCTACACATGACGTCTTCATCAGCTCCCAGATACATAGCTTCATACACATAAGCATCCAGGTGCTTAGTGGGATCAGTTTCTCCATTGTACTTGCCGATTGACAGTGGCTGAGTCGTTTGCAAGTGCTTAGGGATGATGACATTCATCAGCCTCTTCGAGAAAGGAACACTGAGTCTATAAACACCGGAGGTCACCACTACTTGCTCCCTTCTCCTGGTACTGACCCTATCACCAGAGTCTTGGGTCTGCTCCCTCTCCTCATACGTGGGGATTTTTGAGTACTGGAGGGTTGTAGACCTTTCCCTCACTGATGCATGGTGAGCCTCTTCTGCATGGGACGTTACCCTGTCCCCAGTTCCTCTTTTCTCCCGCTTCAACTCCATCAACTCCTCCCTGAGTTGCCTAATAACCTCATCACGAGGATCAGGGGTTTGCACTTGCACCATCCTTTGAGTGTTGGTAACAGGGGATTCAAAGACGAGTCTCCTTCCAGTCTGTTGGTGGGTCATATCCTCCACATGACCATCAACAAAATCACGTCCATCACCTTCCATTCTGACAACCAAACTTCTACGAAAAATGGGAATAACTCTAACGAGTCCCACTGGGCGTGCCAATGAACTGGTCTGAACCGGGGTCTAGGATCCGGTGTGGGACCAGCCACAAGAGTTTAGGTGTTTTAGGGTTTACACACTGGTACAGTGGGTACCCGGTGGTATAATCTGATCTCTCAGTGGGAGAAACCGGTCTTGTTGTCCTGGAGATCCTTCACACCGACGTTTCGCGTTGAGAAGGGGCGAAAGGTGGTGCCACCTGCGAAGATTCTCCGACGCTCAAGTTAGAAGAGTGAATGAACTCAATGAACACTTAAGCAATGCAATAGTAAAAGAGTGAGTTAGGACAACGTAACCTTGCATGTGTTTTAGATCATGCTATTTATAGTTGAATGTAGGAAATGAATCGTTGGATGCAAGTAGGCCCATTGGCTCTGATAGCGTGTGAAGTGTGTCAATCAAAGTGGCTCAGTACTCAGAGTGTGTCAGGGGGGTAGGTCAATTATCAGAGTACGATCTTGTGATAAGGATGGAGGACAATCACCTTTCCGCATATTTCGCTGACACATGTACTTACTCTCTGAGGTAATTGACATTGACACATTCTGCTATGCAGGGTATCTTCGCTGATAAGCTATATGGAACTCTTATCTCATAGTGACCCTGAAGTAAACGGTTATCGACATGAAATGAGGACGAATGAAGCGTCTGTGGTAGCGAGGATGAATAGAATGTCTGATGGAATGAGAACGGATGAAGGTACAACGGATATCCGGTGTGGCATCGTCTGAACTGTGACACCGGTTTCCCTCCTTAGAGGTCATTCTGACATTATAACATTGGGGACCGGTATCCAGACCAGATCACATCCTATACATGCCACTCATCATCCAACATCATCAACATCACCAAAAGCTTTTGTTAACATTGATTGTTCACAATAGTTTAAATCTTTGGGTGGCATTCTCTTTATTCTCAATCTCAACAAACAACATCATCATTCATATCACATTCATGGTAAACACAACTTAACATTATATCACTGCTCATTACACACCTTCGCATAACATAGCATGAATATTCTAAATGCACAAAAGCATGTTGCCAAACATATTATCTACATCACACCACAAGTCATCATTTCTTACAACATTCAAGCAAGGCTAACATGCATAACACTACATACCACAATCAATTAACATTCAAATTCATGCATTTAGAACTTAGACTCCTCTCCTACCTCAAGAGAAGAATTCCGGTTGATAAGACGGTCCCGCCTCGTCGTTCGGAATAGGTCCTACATTCACATTCATGTAAAACCTTAATCAATCAACTACTCAAATCATCAATTCAATTCTATTTAGTCACAATTATATTTATAATGTCACAACATGTGTTAAACATGTTGTGGATATCATTTTATTCTCTATTAGGCTTCGGGAATTCCTTCCTATTAAGCCACCATCATTAAATTCAAGGATTACAAGACAACTCTATCCCCCAAGCTTCACTAAACTCCTTCCACCATCATTCATATCTTTTAATATCATACATTTCTCTATAAAACACATTCTCAAACTAACTTTAACTATTTTCCCCAAACTCTTAGGTTAGGGTTTCCTCCAAAACCCATCCACCTTCATTAATATATCATAGACCTTCATTCTCTACCCTCATTAATACACCAACTACCATTTCCTCTTCATAAATACTCACATTTATGATGACCCATTCTAGGGCATAAGCATTAAATGCTCTAATAAACACCCATGCACATGCATCTTCTCTCCAAATCATAATACCCATAATATCAACATAAACCCATCCAAAAATGGTGGGAGAAGCTTACCTCACACCCAAAACGAATTGGGTTACAAAGTAGAGGTAGGCCACACGAAAATGGAAGAAAAGAGAAAGAAGGATTCAGCTTCAATGGTCTCCTTCCTAGTTCCTTGAAAACGAAAATGAGAGGGAAAGTTCACCACCCAACGCTAGGGCTTAGAAAGAAGAAGAGGAAACAAAGAAGATGATGAAGAGGAGGAGAATGAAGTGCATATACCCATCTACTTCAGCAAACACACGTGAATAGGAAGGGATAAATTGGGGTTTCTATTTATTTTTAATCCCATTCATTAAAACTTCATCGTTTTATAACCAACAGGCTCTTGATTGGGGTTTCTATTTATTTTTGATTCACATAAGAAAAATAAAACTGGCATTTGAATAAATTTGTTTCTCTATTTTGGATTCCTTAGTTTATTAAGTTTAGTGTTTTCTGTATTTTATCTTGTCAATATGGTGATTGCTTGAGGACAAGCAATGTTTTGGTTTGGGGTATTTTGATAAGTGCTTTTTAATATAATAAATAAGACCTAGTTTGCTTAGGATTTTAGTCATTGTCCACTGTATTTCCTTTATTTATTGCGATTTTTGCTCTCTTTCCACTCTATTCTACTTGGGTATGTTATTTTGCAGGAATTAAGGTAATAAAGGGTCAAAAACAAGAGAAAAACGACCATAAAATGATAAAGAAACAAGAAGAACAAGCCCAAAGTGGAAAGAATTCTCTTTTTAAAGCTGAAATTCGACTCAGAAAGCAAAAATCCGACTCAGAGCACTGAAATCCGACTCAAAATGGCCAAATCCGAGTGGGATAACTCAGAAATGGCCAAATCCGAGTGGAAGGACTCAGAATAGAGCAATGCCGAGTGGAATACTGCACTGCTGGAAGAAAATCCGAGTGAAATGTTCCCTGACAAAGCCATTCCGAGTGATAATTAGCTGACTGGAGTGAAGGACCAATGCTGAAATGGAATAAGTCTCGGTTAAAGGTGATTCCGAGTGGAAACTACCCGACTGCATCCATTCCGAGTGAAAAAAGGAGACTGACCTCCAATAAAAATGTCCAAAGCTATTTTCCGAGTGAAGAAGCTTGCTGATTGAAGTGAATCCGAGTGGGAGCTTTCTGATTGCAACTAATCCGAGTGAAAAATGTTCCGAGTGAAGTGATTCCGAGTAGAAGAGGCCACCAAAATGAATAAATGCTGACTAAGGAGGAATCCGAGTAGTCTCACTCAGTGAAAATGACATTCTCAAGCAGAACAAAGCATTTTCGAGTAATTCTTAATAGGACAAGGAAAAATCTGACCAAAAATGAATCACACTCGGGCAGACTCTCAAGTTTCACACTGAGCCCAAGTGAGAAGTCTCCAAGGAAAGGAAATCCAAGTGAGTTGGGTCAGAAAAATGCATTTCCGAGCAAAGCAAAGCTCGGACATAAGAGAAAATTCAATCAGTCAAATTCCAACTCTTCAAATGCAAGTTCCTGAGTAAAAGAGAAGGCCATTCCGAGTGAATTGATTGACGACTGAAGGCCATTCTGAGTAAAAGGCATGAAGGCCGACTGAAGAGTTCCAATGCAAAATCCGAGCAGAATTTTAACCGAGTGGTTCAGATTACAGTCGAGTGAAAATGATTGAGAACCGATTGAATAGATTCTGATTCCGAGTGAGTCTTCAATCAGTGCCGAATGAACTTCATGAATTTAAAGCCGAGTGAATGGATTCAATCAATTCCGAGTGAGTCACTTTGCCCAAACACCGAGTGAAACAAGACCTCTCGCTTGAGCGAACAATTCTCCGCTTGAAGCGAGACGGTCTCCTTCAACAAACACTCAACACCGACCCAATTCTTCACGCAACACCGGATCCATCAACTCCGCCTCCTTCTACTTTCCTTCAAGCCACAACACCGTCCTTTCAAAACCGACCCACATTCCTCTCTTCTATCCGCTGTCCCTCCTAATCCACACCACACACCGTCCCACCTTTCCTTTCCTTCCATACCGCCCAGACTCCTCCTTTCTATCCACACCGCCCATACTCTTTTCCTTTCCCTCAATCTCAACACCGCCCAACCGTCCTCTCCTTTCCAATACTCCACACCGTCCAATAATCCTCTACAACACCAACACTGCCCAACCGTTCTCACCTCAACACACCGCCCAACCATCCTCAACTCCCTACACCGTCTCCCTTTCTTCTTCTAATATATGATACCGCCCATGCAACCAACAACGCCCATGCAACCAACAACGCCCAGCAACCAACAACGCCCAGCAACCAACACACCGTCCAGTACTCAGCAAATCACCCTCCAGCAAGCTTTCACTCGGATTTGTGGGAGAATAACGTTTTTCCACTCTGAATGTCTTCATTCTGCACCGATCTTCACTAAAATCCAAGCACCGAATTATTGGATATATTAAAATATGCAGATTGGAAACAAGTTGGCACAGCTGGAATTCACATGCACCGAAAGTTTCTTCCACTTGCAAATTAAACGCGTTTTCATTGCTGGAATCTTCAATCCATTTGCCTATAAAAGCAGCAGCAACCCATCAGCAAATAATAACTTCTTCCCAAGTCTAAAATCACTCAAGCTTCATTTTTTCGTTACTTTCTCTCTCTTTTTCTTTAGTTCTATTCTTTTCCATTTTTTCTTTCTCTGTCCGTTTTCTTCTCTTTCTTTTTATTTTCTTTTCTTTCTTTTATTTTATAAGAGTGTGAGGGCTGTAAAAGTGAGAATTTAAATTTGTAATTGGTGGAGAAAATTATTGCAACAAGGAATTACAGTGGTAAATTATTCTGAGCTTTTGGAGAAACCCGTAAGTCTTTATTTTTACCATGTCTTGTATGTTTTATTTTTCCATTATTTATGTGAATTTAAATTATTTCATGAGTAGCTAAATTAATTATCTTGGGATAAAGGGGGTATGATAATATTTTATTTTAATGTTATTTTGACTTGGAATTAAATAAATTTCTGTTTTCCATTTAGTTCAACTATGCTTAATGCTTTTAGTAATTCCTAACAAGAATCTAAATGTTAAAACTGTATACTTACAGGTATATTAGTAAGTTTAGGTAATAAATAGAATCGAGAGATTTATTTATACCGGAAAGCTTTGAACTAAACCTAAGATTTTTGAAATGCTTTTTGTGACCTCGGTAAAACCGTGAAAGTAATCAAAATTCTTTTGAGGAAATAAAAGGGATTTTCATAAAACGATAATGGGCCTTTCTGAGGATTAAGCAGCGCTTTCCATAGGTTAGGTACATTAATAGGATTCCGAAAGGAACATATTAATTAGCTTTTGGAAAATTCGCCTTGGAAAACTTAATTCGATTCTTATTTATGAAAAGTTAAAATTCATTAAATATAAAATATAGTCTAAATCCCCCAAAATCCCAAGATACTCTCAACTCTGATTTTTTTTAGTGTCAAGAAAATTTTATTTTTATTCATATTCTGTGCAACTTTAATTTGTGCTTTATTTTATAAAAATCTTAAAAATTAATTGTGTGGATAATTAAATTTCAATATGTTGGTACTTTGAACACAGTCCCTGTGGAGAACGATAATCTTTTATATTACGCGACATAACCCGTGCGCTTGCGGGTCCTATCACTATCATACAATGCTTCAAATGGAGCCATACCAATACTGCTATGGTAACTATTGTTATACGTGAATTCAATCAGTGGAAGAAACTGCTCCCAACTACCACCATGCTCAAGCACACAAGATCACAGTAAGTCTTCTAAACTTTGTATGGTACGTTCTGACTGTCCATCTGTTTGAGGATGATAAGCTGAACTTAATCGGAGTCTTGAACCCAACTCCTGATGCAAGCTTCCCCAGAATCGGGAAGTGAACCTCGGATCTCTATCTGACACAATACTGGATGGTACACCATGAAGTCTCACGATTTCTTTCACATATAATTGTGCCAACTTTTGTAGAGAATTCTTCATATTCATTAGAAGGAAATGAGCAGACTTAGTCAATCTGTCTACAATAACCCAGATTGCATCATTTCCTGAACGTGTTCTTGGCAATCCTGACACAAAGTCCATTGAAATGTCATCCCATTTCCAAACAGGAATCTCCAATGGTTGCAGTTCACCAGATGGCTTCTGGTGTTCCACCTTGGCTTTTTGACATACCAGACATGAAGACACATATTAAGCTATTTCTTTCTTCATCCTTGGCCTCCAAAAGCTTTTTTTAAGGTCTTGATACATCTTAGTTGATCCAGGATGAAGACTTAACATACTTTTATGTGCTTCTTCTATGATTGTCCTTCTTAGATCAACATCATCTAGTACACAAATTCTGTTTCTAATCCTCCAAATTCCATCTAATCCTTCTTGTAATCCCATATCCTTTCCATTCGCCTGCATCTCTCCCAATTTATGTAATTGTAAGTCATTTTTCTGCCTCTCACCTATCAGCTTCAGAAAATCATTGGTTATCTTCAAAGTACCCAAGGTCATACTTCTTGAAGATTTCATCTCCACACCCAAGTTCATATCTCTGAATTGTTCTATCATTTCCATCTCTTTTACCATTAAAGATTCCATATGAATGGATTTCCTGCTAAGTGCATCTACTACCACATTTGCTTTTCCTGGATGGTACTTCAAATCAAAATCATAATCTTTAAGAAACTCCATCCACCTTCGCTGCCTCATGTTCAATTCCTTCTAATCGAACAAATACTTTAAGCTCTTATGGTCACTGAACACCTCAAACTTGACTCTATACAAATGGTGTCTCCAGATTTTCAAAGCGAATACCACTGCTGCTAATTCTAGATCATGCGTCGGATAGTTCATTTCATGCGATCTCAGCTACCTAGAAGCATAGGCAATCACCTTTTGTTGCTGCATCAAAACACAACCTAAACCCATCTTAGAAGCATCACAATAAACCACAAAGTCTTCTTGTGGATTAGGTAAAGTTAAGACTGGAGCAGATTTAAGCTTCGTTTTTAGTTCCTGGAAGCTTTCCTCACATTCTGGCGTCCAAGCAAAAGGTTGATTCTTCTGGGTCAGACGAGTCATCGGTAAGGCAATTCGAGAAAATCCCTCAATGAATCTCCGATAATAACCAGCTAACCCTAGGAAGCTTCGTATCTCAGTAACTGAATTAGGTCTCTCCCAGTTTGTTACAGCTTATATTTTAGAAAGATCCACAGACACTCCTTCGCTTGAGATTACATGGCCTAGGAACTTTACCTCTTTCAACCAGAACTCACATTTTGATAACTTAGCATACAACTGCTTCTCCTTCAGAATCTGCAATACCACTCGAAGATGTTTTTCATGCTCTTCCCATGTCTTAGAATAAATCAGAATGTCATCAATAAAGATAATAACAAATTGATCTAAGTATGGATGAAACACTCGATTCATGTAATCCATGAATACAGCTGGGGCATTGGTCACTCCGAAAGGCATCACAAGATACTCGTAATGACCATAGCGTGTTCTAAAGGCTGTCTTTAGAATATCCTCAGACTTGACACGAATCTGATGATAACCTGATCATAGATCAATCTTGGAAAATACTGTAGCACCTCTCAATTGATCTATTAGATCATCAATTCTGGGCAAAGGATATTTATTCTTCACCGTCAATTTATTCAACTGACGATAATCCACACATAATCTCATGCTTCCATCTTTCTTCTAGACGAGCAATATTGGCGCTCCCTATGGCGACACACTGGGCCTGATGAAATGCTTCTCTAACAACTCTTCAATTTGTTTTTTCAATTCTGCCAGTTCAATAGGTGACATACGATATGGAGCCTTAGACACTGGTTTTGCTCCTGGAATTAAGTCAATTGAGAATTCTATTTCACGTTCTGGAGGTAAACTCGAGATATTTTCTGGAAATACTTCATGGAATTCAGAGACAACTGGCATCTCAATTACTTCAGATTCACCATCTCCTTTGGAAAGAGTAAATAAGGCAAATAATTGAATTTCACCTTTTAAGGCAAAGATCTTGGGATTGTCAGAAATAATATTCCCTTCTGATGGAAATATCACGGTCTTGTTATGACAGTCCACCAAGACTCGATTCGCTGATAACCAGTTCATCCCTAAAATTACTTCCAGATCCTTCAAAGGTAAACAAACAAGATTGACAAGAAAGTTTCTACCTTCTACGAGCACAGAACAATCGTTACACACCTTAGTAGTCCCAAGTTGTGTACCGGTGGGAGTGGAAACAATCAGGTCATACACCATAGACTTTACAGGTAATTGAAGACGTTTAACACACTCCTCGAAAATAAAAGAATGTGTAGCACCAGAATCAAATAATACAGATAAAATGGTACCATTGATCTCATACTTACTTTGCACAAGGTTGTTTGCTTGGTCTGCCTCTGAACCGCTGATAGCAAAGACTCTTCCTGTTGCTGGTTGTAATCTCTTGTCTGTTGACTCCCCATTCTGTCTCAGAGGTTGAACAGCACGCGTGTTTCCTCCACGGCCTCCTTGATAACTAGAACCTCTTCGATTATTCATGGTGTTATTGTTGTTGTTGTTTTGACGGTTCTGTGGACAATTTAGACTGATGTGACCTTTCTGATTACATCGAAAGCAAGTGACATCTTCTAGGCGTTTGTTGCAATCACGTATATGGTGATTACTGTAACAGCCCAATTTTTAATTAAATTTGAATCGATAATCAAACAGTGAAAAATTAAAGTTTCTTAGAAAAATAAGAAATAAATCTTAGAAAATAAGAAATTTTATTCCGGTTACAGGGATATTTTTATTTCATAAATCAGATTTAAAATGAGACTAAACAAAAATAAAACGTGACAATAAAACGTAGAATTATTAAGGGACCCATTAACTAATTAAAATAAAATAAAATAAGATAAAAAATCTTCTCTGTCCCCTTTTCTTTCCCGAAAGCTCACCTTTCTTCTTCTCTTCTCCACCGCCTCATTTTCCACCGCCATTGAAGCCTATAAATATGGCTTCCACCCTTCCAATTTCCTCAAAAACAAAAACACTATAAATTCCTTAACCCTTCATCATCTTCTTCAAACCTCTAAATATCAATTTCCATAACCTAAAGCCTTTCAATTTTGCATAATAAGAAATTACTCAAACTTGAAAAATTGAAGAGATACAAAGGAGCTTAAGTCAAGAAAAGCTTAGGGATCTTCAATTGAGGTAAGAAAGAGGGGATATGACATTAAATACTTAGAAATTAAGTTAGAATTGCTTGTTTAATTGTTAATTGTTTAGAAACTCATATAGTTAGATTTTATTTTAATTTAATTTAATTTAAATTGTGAAATTGATGCTAATTGGTTTAGAATTTGATATATGATATGTTTCTGATGTTGTATGATGATTTGGAATCAATTGGTATGTTTAATTTTGTAATTAAAAGTGAAAATACAGCAAAAACAACAAGAGTAGAGCTGCTGTTTTCGTTCTGCATAACAGACCCCTTTAACAGCGGACGTTTTCAGGCGGTGTTAAAAACTGGAAGCGGTGGCATTTTCGTAAATAAAAACGTGCGGTGGCATTTTTGTAAATATATCAGAAGCGGTGGCATTTTTGTAAATAAATTAGAACGATGGCATTTTCGTAAATAAGACCAATGGCATTTTCGTAAATATGATTAAAAACTTAAAATAATGATTTTTTTTATAAAAATCAGAATTTTTATTATTATTGGATTTTTATTATTCTAAAGACTTTATTTTGAAATAAAATAAATATAATTAATTAAATAAAATTTAGAAGTTTATTTAAACATTTAAAGGGAGAAAACTCTTATTTTTTTAAATTATTTTAGTAGTATAATTTTATATCATGGAAAATCTATTTTCTATATTCTTTGGAATATGATATTAAATAATTACTATAACATGAAAAATGTGTTTCTATATTCTTTGAATTATTAAATATTATAGAAAATATGTTTCCATATGTTTGAATTATGGTATAAATATTATGGAAAATATGTTTCCATATGATTGAATTATGATATAAATATTATGGAAAATGTGTTTCCATATTCTTTGAATTACAAATAAAGTATGCTTATTTGAGTATTATAATAATTTTTTGTTTTTGATAATTTAATGCATCATGCATCATATGCATTGGCCGTTCAAAGAATCCGCAGGGGGGTTCTTTGAGGGGGTTCCCGGTGGGGGAACGTGCTCTGTTGAGCAACAGACCTCTGCGGTGGTTTTATACCACGGCCGTCTTAAGGGCTAAGCAGTGTGTCCTTAAGGGGGGTCCCGCAACACTTGTTATTGATATTATGATGTTGTTATCCAATGTTGGTGTTGCATTATGGGGCGCGGTATCGGTTGGATATCCGTAAAAATGTTATTGTTAGAAATCATTGCAGATGTTCCCACCAGAATGGATCCATCATGCATTTTCATTCATATAGAGAATGGAATTATTAATATAAATATAATACAAAATACTTGTTTGGCATCTGCATTGCATAGCATCCTACTTGTGATTGTGTATGTTCTAATTTAATTTCTATTTATTTGATATTTTATCTCACTCTTTTTGTTACTTGTGGCAACCCTTTAGTGGTTAATCAGGAAGACATGTGACAAAGTGGATGATGCTTGATGTGGATGAATTATGAAGGCTTTTAATGCTGATGTTTGCTTGCGTGACTACTATGGCTGTATTATGTGTATGCTATGTTTTGGTACTCTACCTCTTTATATTTTATAAGATCTAGGTGTCTGTTGTAAAATATAATATGTATTAGACTCTGATATCATGTATAATAAAATAAAGTTAGTTATGTAAAAAGTTTTGCATTCTTATATTGTATCAGTAACCTCTGGAATCAAGTTGTGAATCACTTGATAATTACCAGGTGAAAAATAAGTTATCCAAAAAATTTTATATGGTGACGGTAATTATCTTGGGATTTGCAAGTTGGCCCTAGGGTGTTAAAAGGCTTCCAGCGGGGAATGTGACATCTCGGGCACTGTTGAGGGCGGGGAGTGATCGCCGGTGCATGGGCACGGACAAGGAGCGGCTCCTGGCAGGCTTCTAGTAGAAGGGACACATGAACGAATCGAATACATACCGGAATGAGAGGGATCCAAAGACTGTATAGGTATGGGACTATATAGTCGAGGATAGCTTAAAGAAATGAATTCGTACTACCTATACCAACAAATGCATTAGCCTTTTCGGTGGCCTATCACATAAGAACTCCAAAGTTAAGCGTGCTTAACTTGGAGTGATTCTGGGATGGGTGACCTCCTAGGAAGTTCTCAGGAAATGTGTGAGTGAGGACAAAAGCACATTGGAAAGGTCTCGTGTTGGTCTGTGGGGAGAGTCGTTCATTCCTAAAAAGCGGTCGGGGCGTTTCAGTGGTATCAGAGCAATGGTTTATAAAATATAAAGAAAACCTTAGGAAGTAACTAGAAATTGAAGAAAGATAGCTTGAAGTGTGTGAACCTTGATTGTTATTTGTTTGAAATTTGTGTGCTTGTGTGTTATGTGTGCTCTTTGTATGTTTCTGTTTAGTTAGATAACATAAAATTGTTAGAACTCTGAGTATTTTAGATACTCAATAACCGAATGCAATGGTACCTGTAGGATAAGATATGGTTAGACGTCAGAACGATGATGCCATGGCTGCTGCATTCAATCGCTTTGCTAAGATCCTTGAAAGACAGGAACAGCAAATGTTAGCTGAAGGAACCTATGGACTTGACCATTTCCTGAAAAGGAAACCTACCCAATTCAAAGGAGACTATAATCCAGAAGTGGCTTACTTGTGGATTAAAGAAATGGAACGTATCTTCCGATCCTTACCTTGCACTGAAGCCCATAAGGTAGAATATTCTACCTATATGATGGTAGGGGAAGCAGAGAATTGGTGGATTTTCACTCAGGATAGGTTACTGGAAGCCGATAGGCTACTCAGCTGGGAAAATTTTAAAGAAAGTTTTCTTGAAAAATATTTCCCTGCTAGTGTCAGAAGCAAAAAGGAATTAGAATTTTTAGAATTAAAGCAAGGGAATATGTCTGTTGGAGAATACACTACCAAATTTGAGGAACTATCATTGTTTTATCCTCCTTTCCAACAGCCAGGAACCGAGGCTTCTAAATGTGTCAAATTTGAAAATGGCTTAAGGCCAGAAATTAAAGAAGCCATAGGACATCAGGAGATTAGGAGTTTTCCTACTTTAATCAACAAATGCAGAATCTTTGAAGAAAACCATCGGGCTAGGATCGAGCAAGAGAAAAGCAGTAAGCATTTGAGACCTCAATTAGTGAACTTTAAAAGGTGAGGAGCATTTAATCAGAATCGATTTCGAGGAGGATCATCTTCATCATCTGGAGGACGCGTGAACCCACCAATCACATGGAACTGTTACAAATACGGAGGAAATCATAGAACCCATGATTGTACACAGACAGATGTTACCTATTTCCAATGCAACCAGAAGGGACATATTCGTCCCAACTGCCCACAACTTCGCCAAGGCACTAACACTGTGAATGTTAAAACTGAGGACAACAACAATGGAGCTAACAGAGGAGGAGCCAACATTCGAGATGGACGTAATACAAATGGTCGCGGAGGACATAATGTCAGAGGCACAGCTGGTCGAGGACGAGAAAATGGACAGTTAGGGAATAATCAGAACAAATCACTTGCAGCTGGCAGAGTATTTGTAATTAGTGGATCAGAGGCATCGCAGGCAGATGACTTAGTACAAAGTGAGTGCATTCTTAACGATACTACTTTATCAGTTTTATTTGATTCTGGTGCGACACATTCTTTTATAGCTGAAGAATATGTTAGGCGTCTAAATTTACCTGTGAAATCTATGCAATATGATTTACTTGTCTCTACTCCTACTGGTAACCATCTTAGGACAGCTAATGTGTGTGAAGGCCGTTCTATACATATAGGAGGTAGGAATTTTAACGTGAACTTAGTATGTTTACCATTAAAGGACTTGGAAATCATTTTAGGGATGGATTGGCTATCTGCTAACCATGTCCTTGTAGATTGCCGTAGTAAGACAGTGATCTTTCCACCTGACAACATGGAGTGTCAAGAATATGATACCTTACAGAACCCTGAAGGAAATTCCTTAAACAATGAAGCCCAATTATTCATGGTATTTGCACTTACAGAAGGGAAAGTTATTCCTTATGTAAGTAAGATACCAGTAGTCTGTGAATTCCCAGAAGTATTCCCTGAAGATGTTCCAGGATTACCTCCTGAACGAGAGATAGAGTTCTCTATTGACCTAATTCCTGGAGCAGAACCCATTGCTAGAGCACCCTATAGAATGTCACCAGTAGAACTGATTGAACTAAAGAAGCAAGTTGAGGAGTTATTAGAAAAGCAATTTATACGACCTAGCGTATCTCCTTGGGGAGCACCTGTACTACTAGTCAAGAAGAAGGACGGTAGTATGAGACTTTGTGTCGATTATCGCCAACTGAACAAAGTCACGGTTGAGAATAAATATCCGTTACCAAGGATCTACTACGAGGAGCTACTGTGTTCTCCAAGATAGACCTGAGATCGGGTTATCATCAAATTCGCGTAAAGAAAGAAGATATTCCAAAGACAGCCTTTAGAATACGCTATGGCCATTATGAATATTTAGTTATGCCTTTTGGTGTAACTAATGCTCCAGCCGTGTTCATGGACTACATGAACCGGATATTCCATCCATACCTTGATCAATTTGTCATTGTCTTTATAGATGATATTCTTATCTATTCCAAAACCAAGGAGGAGCATGAGGAGCATCTGTACTTAGTGCTACAAATACTAAAGGAGAAACAACTATATGCCAAACTATCCAAATGTGAGTTTTAGCTTAATGAAGTAAAATTCTTAGGCCATGTGATATCTAAGAATGGAGTGTCAGTCGACCCTGCAAAGATTGAAGCTGTAATAGCTTGGGAAAGGCCGAAGACTGTCACAAAAATTAGGAGTTTCTTAGGACTTGCTGGCTACTACCGAAGATTTATTGAAGGATTCTCCCGAATTGCCCTACCAATGACCCGATTAACCTGTAAGAATAAACCTTTCGTTTGGACTCCTGAATGTGAAGCAAGTTTCCAAGAATTAAAGAAAAGACTAACAACTGCACCAGTTCTAGCTTTACCAAACCCCCAAGAAAACTTTGAAGTTTATTGTGATGCTTCAAAGTTGGGACTTGGTTGTGTCCTAATGCAACAAAGAAAAGTAATTGCTTATGCTTCAAGGCAATTACGACCACACGAACTTAATTAGCCTACTTATGACTTAGAATTAGCGGCCATTGTTTTTGCTTTAAAAATTTGGAGGCATTATTTATACGGTGCAAAGTTTGAAGTTTATAGTGATCATAAGAGCCTTAAATACCTATTTGATCAAAAAGAATTAAATATGAGACAACGTCGATGGATGGAATTTCTCAAGGACTATGACTTTGAGTTGAAGTACCATCCGGGAAAAGCCAACATGGTGGCTGACGCACTTAGTAGAAAAGCTATTCATGTGGCAGCTTTAATGATAAAAGAATTAGAAATGATTGAACAATTTAGAGATTTAAACATAGTAGTTGAGGAGAAATCTTCAATAAATATGGTTGTCGGAGTTCTGAAAATCACTAATAATTTTCTGAAGATAGTGTGTGAAAAACAAAGATTAGATGTATGTCTCCAAGAAATGATCGAGACACAACATAATAGAAAAGATTTGGGATTACAAGAAGGTTCAGATGGAGTATGGAGGATGAAAGGAAGAATATGTGTCCCAGAGGATGCAGAACTAAAGAAGATGATTCTAGATGAAGCCCACAAAAGCATGCTTAGTATTCATCCCGGATCTATGAAGATGTATCAAGATTTAAGAAAGGATTTCTGGTGGAAGAAGATGAAAAAGAAGATAGCTAAGTATGTTTCATCTTGCTTAATATGTCAGAAAAGTAAAGTAGAACATCAAAAACCATCTGGTGGATTACAACCACTAGAAATACCTGTATGGAAATGGGATGACATTGCCATGGACTTTATGTCAGGCTTGCCTAGAACACAAAGAGGCAATGATGCTATCTGGGTGATAGTTGATAGATTAACAAAGTCAGCCCATTTTCTTCCAATCAACATGAAGTATTCACTTGAGAAATTGGCTCAAGTGTATATAAAGGAGATAGTGAGATTACATGGAGTACCATCAAGTATAGTGTCTGATAGAGATCCTAGATTTACTTCTCGATTCTGGGGAAGTTTGCATAAAGAGCTTGGTACTAGACTGAAGTTAAGCTCTGCCTATCATCCACAGACTGATGGACAGTCAGAGAGAACTATCCAGAGTCTGAAGGATTTACTAAGAGCGTGCGTGTTAGAACATGGTGGAAGCTGGGAACATTACCTTCCACTAATCGAATTCATATATAATAACAGTTATCACTCAAGCATTGGGATGGCACCATATGAAGCATTGTATGGTAGAAAGTACAGGACACCAATCTGCTAGTTAAAGACAGGTGAGCACCTGACTCTTGGACCAGAAATTGTCCAGCAAACGACAGAGCAGATTCGGATGATTTGAGAAAGGATAAAAGTTGCGCAGGATCGGCAGAAGTCATATTATGATCAAAGAAGGAGGCCATTGGAATTCCAAGTTGGAGATTATGTATTCTTGAAAGTATCGCCTAACAAAGGAGTTGGAAGAGTGTTAAAAAGCAAGAAGCTTACTCCAAGGTATATAGGGCCATATGAGATCCTGAAAAGAATTGGTAAAGTGGCATATCAGATCGCATTGCCGCCTCACCTTTCCAATCTTCATAATGTGTTCCATGTCTCACAATTACGAAAGTATTTACCTTATCCAGACCATGTGATCGAGACTGATGATATAGAAGTTAAGGAAAACCTTACGATTCCAGTAACACCAGTGAAGATAATGGACAGAGACGTCAAGCGACTAAGAGGCAAGGAGATCTCATTGGTGAAAGTAGCTTGGCAACAAGGAGATGAAATAAGCATGACTTGGGAACGAGAAGATGAAATGAGGAGTCAATATCCTGAATTATTCTGACAAGGTACGTTTAAATTTCGAGGACGAAATTTTTATAACGGGGGGAGAGTGTAACAGCCCAATTTTTAATTAAATTTGAATCGGTAATCAAACAGCGAAAAATTAAAGTTTCTTAGAAAAATAAGAAATAAATCTTAGAAAATAGGAAATTTTATTCCGGTTACAGGGATATTTTTATTTCGTAAATCAGATTTAAAATGAGACTAAACAAAAATAAAACGTGATAATAAAACGTAGAATTATTAAGGGACCCATTAATTAATTAAAGTAAAATAAAATAAGATAAAAAATCTTCTCTGTCTCCTTTTCTTTCCCGAAAGCTCTCCTTTCTTCTTCTCTTCTCCACCGCCTCATTTTCCACCGCCATTGAAGCCTATAAATATGGCTTCCACCCTTCCAATTTCCTCAAAAACAAAAACACTATAAATTCCTTAACCCTTCATCATCTTCTTCAAACCTCTAAATATCAATTTCCATAACCTAAAGCCTTTCAATTTTGCATAATAAGAAATTACTCAAACTTGAAAAATTGAAGAGATACAAAGGAGCTTAGCTCAAGAAAAGCTTAGGGATCTTCAATTGAGGTAAGAAAGAAGGGATATGATATTAAATACTTAGAAATTAAGTTAGAATTGCTTGTTTAATTGTTAATTATTTAGAAACTCATATAGTTAGATTTTAATTTAATTTAATTTAAATTGTGAAATTGATGCTAATTGGTTTAGAATTTGATATATGATATGTTTCTGATGTTGTATGATGATTTAGAATCAATTGGTATGTTTAATTTTGTAATTAAAAATGAAAATACAGCAAAAATAGCAAGAATAGAGCTGATGTTCTCGTTCTGCATAACAGACCCCTTTAACAGCGGATGTTTTCAGGCGGTGTTAAAAACTGGAAGCGGTGGCATTTTCGTAAATAAAAACGTGCGTGGCATTTTTGTAAATATACCAGAAGCGGTGGCATTTTTGTAAATAAATTAGAACGATGGCATTTTCGTAAATAAGACCAATGGTATTTTCGTAAATATGATTAAAAACTAAAATAATGATTTTTTTTATAAAAATCAGAATTTTTATTATTATTGGATTTTTATTATTCTAAAGACTTTATTTTGAAATAAAATAAATATAATTAATTAAATAAAATTTAGAAGTTTATTTAAACATTTAAAGGGAGAAAACTCTTATTTTTTTAAATTATTTTAGTAGTATAATTTTATATCATGGAAAATATATTTTCTATATTCTTTGGAATATGATATTAAATAATTACTATAACATGGAAAATGTGTTTCCATATTCTTTGAATTATTAAATATTATAGAAAATATGTTTCCATATGTTTGAATTATGGTATAAATATTATGGAAAATATGTTTCCATATGATTGAATTATGATATAAATATTATGGAAAATATGTTTCCATATTGTTTAAATTACAAATAAAGTATGCTTATTTGAGTATTATAATAATTTTATTGTTTTTGATAATTTAATGCATCATGCATCATATGCATTGGCCGTTCAAAGAATCCGCAGGGGGGTTCTTTGAGGGGGTTCCCGGTGGGGGAACGTGCTCTGTTAAGCAACAAACCTCTGCGGTGGTTTTATACCACGACCGTCTTAAGGGCTAAGCAGTGTTTCCTTAAGGGGGGTCCCGCAACACTTGTTATTGATATTATGATGTTGTTATCCGATGTTGGTGTTGCATTATGGGGCGCGGTATCGGTTGGATATCCGTAAAAATGTTATTGTTAGAAATCATTGCAGATGTTCCCACCAGAATGGATCCATCATGCATTTTCATTCATATAGAGAATGGAATTATTAATATAAATATAATACAAAATACTTGTTTGGCATCTGCATTGCATAGCATCCTACTTGTGATTGTGTATGTTCTAATTTAATTTCTATTTATTTGATATTTTATCTCACTCTTTCTGTTACTTGTGGCAACCCTTTAGTGGTTAATCAGGAAGACATGTGACAAAGTGGATGATGCTTGATGTGGATGAATTATGAAGGCTTTTGATGCTGATGTTTGCTTGCGTGACTACTATGGCTGTATTATGTGTATGCTATGTTTTTGTACTCTACCTCTTTATATTTTATAAGATCTAGGTGCCTGTTGTAAAATATAATATGTATTAGACTCTGATATCATGTATAATAAAATAAAGTTAGTTATGTAAAAAGTTTTGCACTCTTATATTGTATCAGTAACCTCTTGAATCAAGTTGTGAATCACTTGATAATTACCAGGTGAAAAATAAGTTATCCAAGAAATTTTATATGGTGACGGTAATTATCTTGGGATTTGCAAGTTGGCCCCAGGGTGTTAAAAGGCTTCCAGCGGGGAATGTGACATCTCGGGCACTGTTGAGGGCGGGGAGTGATCGTCGGTGCATGGGCACGGACAAGGAGCGGCTCCTGGCAGGCTTCTAGTGGGAGGGACACATGAACGAATCGAATACATACCGGAATAAGAGGGATCCAAAGACTGTATAGGTATGGGACTATATAGTCGAGGATAGCTTAAAGAAATGAATTCGTACTACCTATACCAACAAATGCATTAGCCTTTTCGGTGGCCTATCACATAAGGACTCCAAAGTTAAGCGTGCTTAACTTGGAGTGATTCTGGGATGGGTGACCTCCTGGGAAGTTCTCAGGAAATGTGTGAGTGAGGACAAAAGCACATTGGAAAGGTCTCGTGTTGGTCTGTGGGGAGAGTCGTTCATTTCTAAAAAGCGGCCGGGGCGTTACAATTACCTCCGCACTTAAGACACTTTATATTCACTTGATTGTTGCGTCTCTCAAAAGATGATGATGATCCTCCCTTAAAACAATTTGAATAGAACGACCCTTTCCTTTTGAAGGTAACTGACTAAGGTCTCAGTTGTCTATTTACCTTCTCTTGTGCCAATCTGGCTTGGTGGTTTTCTTCAAAAATTCGGTATTTATTGATCAAGATGGGGAAAGTCTGAATTTCTTGATAACAGATAGCCTCTTTGATTTCACGATTTAAACCATTCTCGAACTTGACACACTTTGAGGCTTCAGCACCTGCCTGTTGGAAATGAGGGTAAAAAAGGGATAATTCTTTAAATTTTGCAGTATACTCACAAACAGACATTGAGCCTTGTTTCAGCTCCATGAATTCCAGCTCTTTTCGGCTCTTCACACTCGCTGGAAAATATTTCTCCAGAAAATAGTCTCTGAAGTTAGCCCAGTCCAATGGTCTGTCAGTCTCAGTCATACGAATCCTAGCATGGATCCGCTAGTTCTCTGCTTCCTCAATCATCATGTAGGTGGCATATTCCATTTTTTCAAATTCTGTGCAGTGTAAGGATCGAAAAATGCGTTCCATTTCTTTAATCCATAGGTATGCTACCTCTGGATTATAGCCTCCTTTAAATTGTGATGGCTTCCTTTTCAAGAAGTGATCCAATCTGTGAAGTCCTCCAGTATTTCTTGGTTAATTTTGCCTCTCCAAGGCCTCATCCAAATGGTTAAAAGCGGCTGCCATAGCGTCGTTATTGTTTCTTGCCATCCTACATTCGTAGTTTGGTTTATACTAATTCTAAGGGAAAATATATCGTATATAATTACAAGATTATAACATAATTATAAGTATTTTACAATCAGTTAAGCAACAAGTCATACAGCATACACTTAACATATTATCAAGCAAGTAATCAAATAATTCACGTAGTATATCAAAGAAACAATACATGTCATAACAATTAGCCCTGAATTTTTAAAAATGCTCTGATACCACCAATGTGACGCCGAAGACCCAAATTACAAATTCCAAATTATTAACCTAAAATTTTGAAATAAATTTTTCGCGTTTAAAGAATCATTTTGAAATTCGTAATTTAAATTCTGAGGTCACGTAAAAATTTATAAATGCGAAATATTATCATGCATACTAGTCGTGAATGAATAAAACATAATACATTTATATAGCGGAAACGATAGATATGGTTACAGTACGTGGTACATAATATTATTACAACACATTAAAATTTAGATGAAGTCAAAGTCTAAGCAATAAAACATAAAAGCTTCATTAATTGCACCACTCGTCATTCTGTGAAGTATGCACTGTAAAAATAATGTAAGAGTGAGACAAAATATAGAATAAATATAAAATAAGTAAAATTGCACAAACACAATCAACAAACCATAATGATATGATGAATATGCCAAACAAGGTCATTTACATTTAATGGTCTTTAATTTAGTCAAATGATGTCATGCTGGATCCATTTTGGTTTGGTGGGATTACTGCAGTAAAAAGTCTCATAGAGACACAAGTAGGACTTAGCATAATGCCATGAATCCCTACACTCCATAGCGCTCAAGTACCGAAGTACACAAGTAGGACTTAGCATAAACCATGAATCCCTACACTCCATGGCGCTCAACGAAAATAGGGCTTTAACTCATCATAGAGTAACCCCCCACCAGGGCTGGCAATCATGGAACCCCTAAATTCCATGGTGCGTCCAAATGCTTATGATGCATGAATGCCTTTAATTCTCTTTATCGATTTAACATACCATGATATCAATACTTCCATAATCACTTGGAAAACCACAAGCCCTCAAAGGACACCTCACATATATTAATTCTCAAAATCATGGGTTTACAGTTCAACAACATATCTCAATAAACCACCAGGCATTCATGTATACATTAATTTAGTCATTCATACTTATTCATCACAAAGATATACATACTGTATGACATTCATAGAACACTCAATAACATCCATAATAATCAATAATCCCTCAATGATTCATAAATAAATCATTACCCACATGGAAAATATCTTTAACATCTATAATAATCATTATAAGTAAATTTCAGAAATTTACAACAGCAACATACGTTAGTAAAATGGCCATAGCGTGAGCAAATCAAATCCTTTTTAAGTAATTCCACTTTCTGTAGTTCCATAACATAATTATCTACAACTTTTATGAAGACATCAAAGTCTAAATATGTATGTATAATTCCCAGAATATTAATATTACACAAAATAGAAGGTACTTATTTCAAAACAGACATGCTATAGTATTTTGACTATAACTCATGCTATACATATCCAAATCAGTCGGTCAAGTCTCAAAATTCACATAACGAAAAGATCTACAACTTTGATGAAGAAGTCAGAGTCAAATTCACACATTTTCAGCTTCAAAATTAAGTAACAAGCTACGAAAATAAATCTGGAAATCCTAGAATAGCATACAATTCTACCCATTCCATATTTATTCACAACCCTATCCCCTCTTACCTTGATAGAGGATCTTAGATTGGTTGAAAAAAGTTCCCTTCCTACTGTCCTAGCTTCAGATCAAAGGTGACTTGACAGAGAAAAGGAAATGAGAGAGAGACTTTACTAATTTTAGTTTGTTCTCAGAATTCATACTTGGGAACGAGTTGTAGTGTCGATTTAATAATGCAAAAGACAAGTGGGGGACAAGCTTTTTCGTAATTGGATTGTAGTGCATTAATTGCGGTGATAATAGAGGTTTTAGATAAGAAAATGAGCTGTATTGTTGACCATTTCCGCCGCCTACATACTGGAGCTTGTATGATTGAAGTAAATATATTAAAATATGTACAAGATGATATGATTGGAGTAAAATATTAATTCTAACACTGGTTCGGTATTTTGGGAATATTTACCGACTGGACCATTACCGGGTCAGTATATTTGCCGACTGGACCACTACCGGGTCAGTATATTTGCCGACTGGACCATTATCCTGAGATACTGGTTGATCTCTAGGATGGCTAAGATGACCTCTTAACCTTAGGGCCGGTATCTAGACCGGATCATTCCGAGAAGAATTCATCAGAGCCTCTTTTCGTTCAGAACCGCTCCACTCGGAAGGGAATTCGCTCAGAAATGTTTCTGCTTGAAACACTCAGTCATAGCTTTTCTTTCCTCGGAAGTGACTCACTCGCAAATGTCTCACCCGGAGACATTCAGAAATATCTTACTCGGATATCTCTGCCCGAAAAGTGTTCTTTTAAAGTCAGAGTCACCTTTCGTTCAGAATTGATTCACTCGGGAACTATCCACTCGGATATATTTCTGCCCGAAAGGTACTTATTTGAAGTCAGTCAGTCTTCACTCAAAAATATTTCTCTCGAAAGTGCGCCACTCGGAAATATTACATCCGAAAGATCATTCGGAGTTGAGTCACTCGGAAATCTTACAACTGAGGATCATTTGGAGTCGAAGTTCAGTCTTCTCGGAAATCGTTCCACTTGGGAATATCACTCGGAGTCGAAGGCAATCTCGAAGACGAAACCGAGTACAAGCTCTCGGCAACTTTGAATATGGCCCGAGCACAGGCTTTAGGCAACCTTTATGACACCCGAGTACGAATAGAATGAAGGGGTTCACCACTCGGATATTTGTTTTCCCTGGGAACTTTTTTCACTCGGAAACGTATTCATTCGAAGTCAGTCTTTCTCTGTTCCAGAAGTACTTCCCCTAGAAATGACTCACTCGGTAGTCTCAATCGGTGACATATCACGCAGGAATCTGAATGGTCTTCACTTGGTGTCATCCACTTGGAAATGTCTCACTCGGTACCATCCCACACGGAAGTGTCGCACTCGGGGACACCCACTCGGGAAAGTTGTATTTAAATCGGAGATACCCCACTCGGGAATATCTCGGCCTGAGAAGTACTCATTTGAAATCAATGATTTTCTTCGTTCGGAAGTACTTCTCTCGGAGACGTTTCACTCGGAGACGAGTCACGTTTCACTCGGAGACAAGTCATTCAGAGACGTTTCACTCGGAGATGAGTCATTCGGAGATGAGTCACTCGGAGACGTTTCATTCGGAAACGAGTCACTCGGAGACGAGTCACTCGGAGACGTTTCACTCGAAAATATGAAACTTGGAGGCGTCTTTGTCCGAAATGTGCTCATTCGAAGCCAGAGCTTTCCTTCAGTCGGAAGTGATCATCTCGAATTTCTTCACTCGGAAACATCTTAACCTTCACTCGGAAGTCCTCTCGGTCATACCTCACTCGGAAACATAACCTTCCTTCACTCGGAATTTCTCTCAGTCATACCTCACTCGGAAACAGATTCTTTTCTTCACTCGGACAGTCTTATCTCAGGCATGATTCACTCGGAAATTTATTGCTCAATAATATTTTACTCGGTAATGTCCCAATCAAAACGCTACCAGAAGTTAATATCAAAGGAAGCTATTTGAACGAATCAAAAAGAAGCTTCGATTCACAGCCAAACTTATGTAGAAAGTTAATATAAATAGATAATATCATTAATGGTCTAGATTAAAATGATTATACATGAGAATGAAGTTTTTGGGACGTTACAGTTGCGACGTATCATTTTAGTGCGTCTGATAGATAGAATGTAAAACAACACATCCTTTCAAATTTTGGCCCAACTACCCGCAACCTTATATATAAAAGGGGTTCATCTACACAATTAACTCACTTTACTTTCTCTATTGAAACTATGCTTTCATTTCATTTACACATATCAGATTTGTATTGTCAAGGCTCCTTGGCTTGTACGTGAAGAACATATTGTATCATCTATTATATAAGTAGCCATTCTGTCCCTCATATTTTAAACATTTGTTTACATTGTGCTTAGTAATAAGAAACGAGGGGAACACAAGTTTAAGTCAGTGAACATTATATATCCTTTAGTGTCATGTCACTTTTTACTTATTCTCAAGTAAGATAAAGTCGTGTAAAGAGGTAGTGTCAGAGACAATGGTGTAAGGATATCGTCTTCATTAGGTACTCTCTTCGATTATGGTTATAAACAAATTTTGATAGTTTTTTTTGCCTTAAATATAAGCGAAAGTATCTTTTTTCAATATTATTAAATGTTCATATGCCAAATATGTCATTTTGAATACATTTTTAATATAATTAAAAATTTTATGTAATAAATAAGATTGATGACACTTTAGACAAATATATCAAATATTTGATAATATTAATACAAATAACAATGTTTAGTCAATTTTCTTAATCTGTGTGGATTTTATCTTATTTGCTTATCGTTAGGTTTAGAAAGAATGTGTACTCATCATTAACGTTGATGCATAAAAAAAGAAAGATATAAATAATTGTTATAAAAGATTAAAGTAATAGAATCAAACTACAACAAACATAAAAAACTAAATAAAAAACTTTTAGACATATGAGATTAAATGAAAACCATTAACAAACATAAAAAATTAAACTAAAACTTTTCAAATATACAATGGGCTCGTTTGTTTAAACTTATTTTAAAAAATAAGTGTTTTTTTAATTAAAAAAATATTTATTTTAAATTTTGATGTGTTTATTTAAAGTTTCAAAAATAAACAGAAACTGTTTAAGAAATAACTCTGATCTATTTATTAAAAAAATAATTATATACTTTTTTAATAAATTTAAACAAACGGGTTCAATATCAAATTAAAACTTCCCCGCGGTTTACAAACTAACATGGTAATTATTCCGCATTATTTTTCAAACTTCATTATTTCACGCACACTTTGGTGTACAAAGTTCGGATTGGACGCAAGCCAACTGTCAAAATCTGGTTGGATGCTGATACATAATTTTTTTAAAAAAAATATAAATGGAAACCCATTTTAATATTAAAATTAAATATTAATGTCATGTTAGGAACAACATGGTAATCCACGAAGCCTGAACCTCGAAGCGGAGCTACAGCTACCCAGGTTGCCGCCCACCGACGTTGGTTTCTCCATTCCATTCCAACTTACCATCTCACACCTTCCAACTCCAAACTTGGTACCCCATTTTATTCTCATCCAATGTTTCAATTTTCGTTTTCTCTAACGCATCTTCATTTCATTCTTAGCTAGGTTTGAGTTTCAGTACAATTGGGCCTTAACAGAATCATATATCATTTATCTGCCTGTGCTAACTCAATTTTCAATTTCTATATTAAAACGTCGTTCATTTTATTTGTTCCACCCTTTCTCGGCGATGTCTAAACCCAATTAATGAATGCCCAGTATGGAATGTTTTCTGCTCGATTTGTAAATTTGTATTTTCTACATTTTTTCAAAGGGTTGTTTATGTTGTTATTTTGGTCTTGGATGTTCAGTTATTTCTAAAATTCAAATGCTAGTGTAAGAATGAATATAGGTTCACCAATGAGTTATGGTAATATAGGCCAAGATTGTGGGAGTAACCTTGAATTCCATTGCCAAACACACTCTTCGAGCTTCGAGAGGATACAATGATTGTGGGTCGGTTTTTACTTGCTGATTTAATTATTGGTGTGTTATTTTTGTAGAGCAAAATGATGAGGTTGCAGACATATGCGGGTCTTAGTTTGATTGCAACTCTGGCTATTGCATATCATGCATTTAATAGTAGAGGCCAGTTTTATCCAGCAATGGTTTATTTGGCAACTTCCAAGATCAGTTTGGTGCTTCTTCTCAACATGGGTCTAGTCATCATGTGTGTCTTATGGCAGTTAACCAAAAAGGTGTTCCTTGGTTCCCTTAGAGAGGCTGAGGTTGAGAGGCTTAACGAGCAATCATGGAGGGAGGTTATGGAAATCCTCTTCGCAATTACTATCTTTAGGCAGGATTTCTCTGTTACATTCCTTGCCATGGTCACGGCACTCTTGCTAATCAAGGCTTTGCATTGGTTAGCTCAGAAAAGAGTTGAGTACATAGAGACCACTCCTTCTGTGCCCATGCTGTCTCACATTCGAATTGTATCTTTTATTGGCTTCCTTCTTCTTCTAGATGGCCTCTTTTTGTATAGTTCTGTGAGGCATTTGATACAATCACGGCAGGCTTCGGTTTCCCTCTTCTTTTCTTTTGAGTAAGCCTTCTCTGTCCTCTTCTTGAATGATTAGTAACATGGTTAATCAATGTAACTATTAAAAGTTTTGTAAAAGATTTTTGGTTAGATGAGAGTACTTTACGTTTTTTGTCTATTACTCAAAAGACCAAACTTGTCCATGTTGATATATGGTTAAATGCAGAAAATAAAGAAGTTAACATTTCTGTTAACTCAAAATAATACTTTTTATAATTTTTTAGGGGCATGGTTTTAAAATAAGGAAAATCTAATCAGTGTCCTAAGACATTGAAGTTAAAGTGGAAAGTTTTTATTTAAGAATATCATTAACATCCACACACCCTGATTTTTAAGCAATTTTCATACAATTTCCAATAGAAAAACTTTCATTTTTACTTCTTTAAACAATGCCTCTAAGGCACTGATTAATAGGACCATTAAAATAATTTAACCTTGGGGACTTGTTTTTGACATAATATTTGTTTTTATATCAGGTACATGATACTGGCAACAACAACAGTGTCAATTTTTGTAAAATACATTTTCTATGTCAGTGACATGCTTATGGAGGGACAGTGGGAAAGGAAACCAGTCTTCACATTTTACCTGGAACTTGTCAGGGACTTGCTCCACTTGTCTATGTATCTCTGCTTCTTTCTTGTGATTTTTGTGTAAGTCGTCAGTTACATGTGTTTACTCTCTTGCATGAATTAGACTGCATAGCTGCACATATATGC
The DNA here is from genome assembly GCA_037962975.1 of Clitoria ternatea. NCBI lineage: Eukaryota > Viridiplantae > Streptophyta > Magnoliopsida > Fabales > Fabaceae > Clitoria > Clitoria ternatea. The sequence continues at coordinate 69,846,149 of CM075676.1, forward strand.
ATTAATGAAGTCATAGTATATTTAGGTATCATTAACACCTACTCATTTCCATTCAAAGTCAAAAGGTTCAATTCTAAATTCTTTGCCAGTATATTTGCTAGTTATTGAGTAGTAACTTATTAACAACATTTAACCACATAGGACAGAATTAATATATCCATATTCTTTACCCCTCAGTCGTTACAATGTTATGTGGAGAACCTGGACTGAAATCATTTAAGTTCAGAATTTTAAATGAACATATTGGATTTCAAAGATTGAGTTTTGGTTCAAAATTAAAAAGGTTACCCTTTGAAGGTAAACTGATAATTGGATTTTAGAAACTACTAGCATGATTTTTTGAGTAGCAAGAATTATTGGAGACTTTAAATTCTCTCTAAATGTTATTTAAAACTAATTGGGTATGAAAACATGTAAGATTTGGTGTTATAGGTGGCTAGTAGCAATGGAATTCTTGGTGATAGAGGGGGAATTTAAAAGAATTAGTTACAGCCTGTTCAATTCTGTAGCAGCTTATAATATGGTTGGCTGATTATGACATTAGTGAACACGGTTGCTTAATTTATTGGACATGGTACTTGGTTTTGTATTACTGTTTTAACCCAAAAGTTGTCAACGTGATAAGTTCACATGCTTAACCTTCATAAGTTGTCCTCTTTACCTAATATCTCTAAATTGATTTATCAGAAACTATGGTGTTCCTTTGCACTTAATAAGGGAGCTGTACGAGACATTTAGGAACTTCAAAGTTCGTGTGTCAGATTACATACGTTATCGCAAAATTACTTCCAATATGAACGATCGGTTTCCAGATGCAACCCCTGAAGAGCTTAATGCGTGAGTTCTAGACTTGGTATAGCATCTATGCTTATAAGTTTCATATTTATGCATATTCAATAATATCCTTTGAAATGGCTTTACAGAAGCGATGCAACCTGCATTATCTGTCGTGAAGAGATGACTACTGCCAAGAAACTTGTATGCGGACACCTTTTTCATGTTCATTGCCTCCGATCATGGCTGGAGCGACAGCATACTTGCCCTACCTGCAGAGCACTGGTTGTGCCACCAGAAAATGGGACAACTGCTCCTGGAGGGCAACAAGGGTCACAGTCAGGTGCTCATCGACATGGTAATCATATGATACACAAATAACTATGATCGGGAATGAAATTCTTAAACATGAAAAACATGTTGGCAGTGTGCTAAATTTCAGACTCAAAATGCTGTTATTTCTGGGGATACTGTGCTTTAGGATAAACATGAAAAAGTAGTTTAATATATGACCCTGACAAATTATTGCTCCTGTGATATGCACTTTCCGAACAATTACCTACTATATTCAGTTTCTAACTTGTTGAAATTTCTTGTGCATTTTTTTTAATAAATTCGTTCCACAGTCATAAGAATAATTTAAATGCGTTATTGCATCTATTACTTAACTTTTTGGACCTTGTTTTCTTTTATTTTTGGGTCATTATGTTGCCTGCTCAGTCTGACACAATTATACTGTTTAGAGTAGTTTAAAAGGGGATAGCTGTAAGCATTAGGCTTTGCATGCATTTTTTATTCAATCTCAATGTGATATTTGAGGTTGACTAATTGAACCTGGAATGCCACCTAGTGGGAATAAATGCTAGGTTATTCCTGTGGTTGTATTTTAACCTTGAATGGAACTGGAACAGGCTCTGGAAGCACAGGTCAAGCTGAGGGTGGCAGTGGGGTGGCAAATGATAATTTGAGTGGGCATCAAGCAAGACTCCAAGCTGCTGCTGCAGCGGCTTCAATATATGAGAAGTCTTACGTTTACCCCTCTGCAACTTCTTTTGGAGGGTATGAAATGTCTCCTAGGATAATATCCATCTTTTTCTGCTGTTGCTTAAGTAATCAGTTGCATGCATCTTTCTCATCTCCTGAAAAGGAAATAGATCAAAAATGGAGTTTACTGAATTTAAAATAGGATAGTAAAATTTGAATAGGGCCACACGATGAAAGTTTGATTTTGTTTCAAACTCTTGAATTAATAAAGTAGATCCATTTTCCCTTTACACTTGAAAACAAATAAGAAAATTTAGATACCCGTGTTTTTTTTGGGAGGGGGGGGGGGGGGTTCCTTTCTTTGTCCAAAAATGAAGAGCAGAGAGTTTTTTTGATGCCCTGTTAGTGAAAGAAAATAGAGAGGAAAGTTGAAAGAGAGAGAAGTTCCACTTTGAATGATTGGTGGGTTAAAGGGTAATACGTCATTTTAGTCCCTAAAATTGTAGATACCTGCTAATTAATGATGTGTTTACCTGCTGGCAAATGTTTAGTTTCATTCAATTCTTGTCCTCAAGATGGTAGTTATAGGATGTTTAGTTTCACTTATTTATTAACATAAAGAATTAATGAATTGGTAACAGTAAAGATGGTAGAAGAACCATTCCTTGAATCTAAGACTCTGAATTTTCAAACTCACAGGTCCCCTGGATACACTCTTCATCCCCCTGCTCAAAGATCGTTGGCAGAATCATCTAGTGCTGAGCTTAACAGAACACAAGCCTCCACTGAGCATGCACAAAAGCAATTTGTTATCCCTGATGGACCACTGAATGTATCGTCTCCTCCAATGGGAAACTTTTATTTCCTACCATCCCAAATGCATGCCGCATATGTGAATTATGGAGAGGGATTTGGAAATGATCCGAATGTGTCGAACTCTCAGCTGGAAGCTCAAAGAAAACTCCAGATTGAGGTACAATACCTCTTTTTTGTCCTCATTATTGCAACTTGTTTATCATCCTCCAGCCACACAATAAATGGTAATCTTGGTGTACTTTTATTGGTGGGTAAAAGGTCACATCTGATGAAATGTGGTGACCATGAAATGGATATTCCCTTCTCACCGTTTCTGTTTTCAAAAGCTGATACGCTAGTAAGGGATATGTAATGATAGTTTTATAATTTTCATTCGTGTTATTTTAATTGGTACTGTACAGTTAAGGTGCAATGGATGTCATGTTTATAACAGTTGAAGTTGGAGGTTTCAGTGAAATCACTTTCTTTAGACATTGGTGAAGCCAAATTCTATTTCATGTTACTACTATTGTTTGCATATAGTCAACGTGTTCCATGAATGGTGTGCCTCTCCGCATAGTTAAATTTTTTGATATGAGCTGCATTACATAATCTTTGCATGAAGATGAAATTAATCCAAATGCCATAGTAATTCATGGTTGACATTTCCCGACATTTTTGAACAGATTTTGCAAAACCAGCTTCAGCTTCTGCAAAATCAGCTCCAACTTCTGCAGAAGTCAAATACTGATAAAAGTATAGATGAGGACACGTCATTATCAGACAGCAGAGGCAAGCGCATCGGTGCCCCTTCATCTATATTTAATCGTGAGGATAATCAAGACAGCAAACCATAATGTCTATGTTTTTTTTATATTGGTTTTTTCTGATTATACAATGAGGAGATTGTCTAATGTAGGTATAGGACAAGGTAAAATGCAGAAATCACAGCATTGCTTTACTTCTATGTGACATCAATTTGAATGCTGTATTCTGTTTAAAGATATTACTCTTGTGAATGCATGGCACCTTCAATAATTTTTTTTGGCTTTTTTTCGAGGAAAAGAATAATAAGTGAAAAATTGAATGTGCATGTTAGCTTGTTAGAATTGATATGGATTATGGTCATAACTATCCCTGGGTACGCTATTGCCATCTTTTTTTGGATAAATTGGATGGTAAAAGACCAAACTAACGAATTTATAGACATTACGGATTTATAAACCCACACACTCAGTGTATAGCTTAGAGAACTCTTAGGGCTTGCAGAGGAGAATGTAAAATTCGTGAAATCGAATCTTTAATTCAAGATATTACCTCTTTTCGTAGTTCCTTTCGCTTTTGCGGTTTCATGCGGGTTGGAAGGGAAGCAAATGAAGCGGCTCATGTAGTGGCGGATCTGGCTTCTTCAAATCCCCTAGGCATAAATTGGTGAACCTCGCCTCCTCTTCGTTTAAGGAAGGTCTTAGTTCATGACAAGCGTGGTATATCACGATTCTAGGGTTCTGCTCCCTCTCTTTTGTCGCACATTGGTTAAGGTTCTCTTCTCCTCGGAGTGTAAACTGATTCTTAATTTATAAAAGAATTTTGTAAGTTTATAGATGCTTGTAAAGAAGTTAGATGAAGCAGATCTTAAAAAATTAAGGTGTGTAAATTAATTTTAATTTATAAAAGTTTAGATTTTTTATATCTTCCTAAATCATGTTTTTGATATTTTTTATAAGTTTTTTGTTGACATAAATGGATTAGCTAGTTCCACTTAAAAATAGATATTTTTCACATAATTTTTAGAATGTTAATATTTTCCATTTGTTACTTGTGACGACCTAGGTCAATTTATAATTATTTTTAATCGTTTAATTAAAATTTGTAATAAATTTTTCACAATTAAATAATTTAAGAAAATATCCATTTTTACTAAAAAGTTCCAAAATAGTGATTATGTAACCCTTTGAACTCAAAACCCATTTAATTTTGGAAAAGAACCATAAACCTGAAATAGAGGATCTGACGCTGCGCGTCAGCCCCACGTTACGCGTCAGCCCAAAACTGCACACCTCACGCTACGCGTCAACCCCACGCATAGGGTGAGCATGACAGTAGCAACACCTGATGCTACACATTCTAGGTCAATCAGCCAACTTCTAACCTACCCAAATGGACCATTTTAGATCTGATTGCCACGAAACTTCACGGGCCACACGTTTTCCCCATTCCAAGACTGTTGGCGCTGTCCGTTCGCCAAAATTTCAACATATGTGCAAGTTATGTGCAAAATACAGTTTAACCTCTTTTAGTGCAAAACCCTTACACCAAACATCCTAAATGGGTTCTAGTTGGCCCAGGGCCAATACACAGTTTCTAAATGCCCTAGAGGACCTATTGATACCTTTCGGGGGTCCCGAAACCCGTTGGATCTCGAAATTACCTATTTAGTTCCTTGGTTTTACATGAAAATCCCTATATGTAAAACTCCTAAAATCAATCAAAGCGTCAATCAATTATCAATCACATCACACACAATAATCATGCACACAGTAGTACCTGCCCATAATCACAGTCAATCATACAACGATGGCCCCGTGCCATGGTTCACAATATGCATCAATTACCAACAACATCATCATTTCTTTCATGTCATCATCATATCACGTACTAATTCTAAATCCATCATCATTATGCATTATCAATATATCACGCTTCAATTATAAATTCATCACCTATGATATCACACCACAATGCCATTAAGCATAAACTACTTTAATTCATTAAACACATAAGGCATAACATGTTATTACATATACTAAATGCATAGCATGACCAATGCATTTCATTCTTCCTTGGCATTAACCCTCCGCTTGGCGCACCTCCAAGGCATTAGCATTCTCCCTGTCACTGGTCACTAAAATTTAAATAAATCACAGCAAGGGTGAGTGTTTGATATATCATAATTAATATAAGACAATAATAAAATCTAACAATACCTACTATTCGCATTATTAAGTGATCTCTATGACTTCTTGCATTTATACATATATATTCATATATCTACCTCTTCTTTTCCTAATTTCCACCTTAACCAAAAGCCACGTACATTTATTCTTAATTCAAATTACTACCTCCGGCTTATCACATACGTCAGAAATCATCAAGGATTCATACATTCATCATAATACATCATCAATTCATATCTCATTATTAATCATACATCAATCATCAGTTCATATAATACACAATTAACTCGCATGCATCTGACTGGTGTAACATCCGAAGTTTTGTAATATTTAGCAAATTCATTTATGAAGGATTAATGAAGAAATTCTGAATGAAATTCCGAGTGAATGTTGTTTGAAATATGATATTCCGAGTGAATATGGTGCGATACCGAGTGAAGTAAGACCGAGGAACCTATCTCCGAATGGGATTAAGATGTTTCCGAGTGAAACATCATTAAGCAAATTATTTCTAAGTTAAGAAAATAAGTGTCCGAATGAGACACTTTCGAATAAGGAAATCTGAGTGAAACGGTTCCGGGTGGAGTATCTCTGAATTGAAACTTTTCAAGTGAAATGTTTTTGAGCACGATATTTCCGAGTGGAATGATACCGAGTGAGAAAAGACTCGGTCTGGATTATTTTGCCGAGTGGAAACCCGAATGAGTGATGGTCGATCTTGGAATTAATTTCTGAGTGAAATACCACACGAGAGAAGAGTCGGTTTTGAATTAATTCACCGAGAGAAGATCGATCAGGTGTTGAGTGGGTATGAGGGTGAATTACCGAGTGAATGACCGATCGAGTGATAAGTCTACTTAAACGTAAATTGCCGAGTGAAGGACAGAATGAGAGGAATCGGTTCTGGAATAACTTTCCCAAGTGAAAAACCGAGTGTTGGGAAGGACAACCTCTGGTCGGATTTCGCTTAAACGAGTGGATACCTCGCTCAAGCGAGTGAGTATGGAATTCGTTACTGGACATTTCTCGCCTGAGCGAGTGGCTACTAGGAGGGAGCCTCGCTCGAGCGAAAGCATGGAAAATGGTTATTGGACAGTTCTCGCTCGAGCGAGAGTGATCCGCTCAAGCGAGAGTCAGGTCTGATGCTTTCCACGTCAACCTGTTCTTCTACCTTCTAGTAAAGTCTTTTTCTGATATTTTTCTAAGTATGGGACCCTCTCTAATGTGCTGTCCCTTTTTATTAAATGCTCACTCCTTATTCATCATCTGCAGAAAAGTACAACAGATATCTTTTAGTCATTCACGTCTCTTTGCATGAATGATATAAATACCAATTTCCACTGTTAAAAGAGTTTAGAAAAACCTTCGAAAGAAAGGATATCATCTATAATCATTCTCTTCTAAATATTGCTGAAAAAGCCATTAACGAAGAAGGAATCAGTCTTCATTTCTTCTTTTCATAAAGAAAACACTGGATTAGCACAAAGCTAAAGTTCCAGTCGGAATTTGCAAGCTGTGAATTGGATAAAGCTTTAAGTATTGCAAGAACTCTTAATTTCAGGTAGGGGGAGCATTCCATTTCAAATAAATAGTTTATGAATGGATGTGGGGTGATATTATTATGTTATATATGTGTGTTGTACCCCGCTTGTATGATACTTTATGGTTTTATATATACATATATACCATTCATATTTTTTGATATTAATACCGACAGTGATATAAGATTCATGATGAGTTTATGCTTGAAATGTGTGAGTGTAAAGTATGTTATGACTTTCATAAAAGACCTTGGGTGGGACTCAAGGCAACCTCTTGAGCAGGGCTCGGGGTTTTGGCCCGTAACACTGAGTAGAGGATCGCTATCACTCTGGGAGTGGTACTCGGTGTTACACTATGGGCGTAGAGCGGTTTGGTACCTGTAAAACGGCCGAATCAGCCGAGTGCTGAATTATGGCTCGGGGAGCCAGTGTTACAACACAAAACTAACAGTCTTGATGGATCCAATTGCTTGAGCATGTGTATGCACTAATTTTGTGTGTATGCCCTGTTTATTGATAGAAAATGCTGTTCATATTGTGTTATATGACTCGGTTTGTGCATAGTTGTGGATTGGACCTTTAATCCAATTCAATAACTATTATTTGATATGTTTATGCTCACCCCTTACTCATTATTTTTGCAGTGGATAGAGGACACAGTGATGACACTTGAAGTCACTCTACCGACTAGAGCATTATGTATTAGTAGGCATAATACATAGTGTACATAGTAAATTGAGTAGAAGCCTTGGCCGGCTCTTGCATTTACCGAGTGATATATTTTTGTATTATGAAATGGTCGGTCGGCTTTTGTAAAGTAACAATGATAATATTAATACAAATTTCGTTTTAAATCATGAAATTATTTATGAAAAGTCTATCTATATTTAAATTGCATTCCAATGGGTCAGTCGGTTTGAAAAGAAATCGATACCTTTAATGACTGAATTCGATCTCTATTGGAAATTTAAAATTAATTGCGAAAAATTTATTTGATTTATTGAAAAATTAAATTAAAAATTAAGGATGTTATAACTGGTATCCAGATACCTAGGATCGGCCTTCATCTGGGAGTCTGACTTGACATCCCGTGAACCCAACTTGGTTCGCCGAGCTTGACTTGGCTCTCCACCTCAACCACTAGGTCCAACTTGACTATGGGTAGCTCAACTAGGCACAAAGGCCACGGGAGCCAGAAAACAAGGGGCTATACATATCGTTGGTCGTCCCACACCACATAATCATAAATCATATTACATAAAACATGGCATATCATTACAATTATTATACACAACTGTCAAAAACTGGCGTATGGTCATAACATAGGGCGACCGATTTGTCAAGCCACCACCACAATGCCATCACATATACATTGTCATAATCACCATTCCATTAATTTCATTAAATCATATACAATGATATCAACAAATATCATACCACACATCATTAACATCGATCAAAATTCATAATTTATTTGATGTTACTCATGTATATAGTTTATATATTTATTTTCCTCACTCCCTAACTCATAATTGCTCAAATCCATATAATTCTATATCCATCAATTATTTAATCATACTCAAACATACATATATAATTATATTAATTATGCTTAACTAACCTACACCATCCGTAATAATTTCTAAATAAATTATAGGTCTCTTGAAGCTATCATATATTCAAATCCTAATTAATTACGATTCAAACACCCCTTACCTCGATTCCAAGCTTCAATAATTTGTTCTTGCTGTCGGTTGCGTCCTCCAGTCACTTGATTCATCGTTGCTCTTTCAAACTCGATGTCCACTTCGTCGATCGTCCGTCCAACACCCGTTCTGACACCTACGGTTACCGAAACATAAAGCCGGTTAGCACATTATCTTTCTCACACTTCCAAACTCACAATCCTAACTTCCACATCCATTAAAACTCAGAATCCTAGCCTCGACAATCACATGCATGGCTCGGTGAGAAAACTCGAAATTGGAAGTTCCACGTGCCTTACCTTGGTCCCTTATGCCCAAAACCTCAAGAAATCTATGCTTCCACCAAGTTCCAAGTAGAATCGCACCAGAGGATGAAGAAAATGAGAGAAAGTGTTTCTGCCCAACAGTTTTGCATGCCTACGTTTTAAACTAATCGCGACGCTGACGTTACGTATCAGCTCATTATTTCGCACCTGACGCTACGCGTTCTAGCCACACTATGTGTCAGGGTCTTGATTTCATTTTCCTTAAGATTTCATTTTAAACTCCAATTTCCCCTTATATTTCTCATTTATCATTATCCTAAACCCTATTTATATTTTTTATTTATTTTCTAATTATAAATATCAAGGATGTTAATTACTTAATTTTATAACTACTTTTAAAATTATGATGTTGTCGTTTAAGGAGTGTAACATTACAAATGAACATACATTTCATATTTGATTTGATAAAAATGCAAAAAATATTGTAAATAAAAATATTGCTATACCCTAAAATGTTTTTGATAAAAATGCAAAAAATATTGTAAATAAAAATATTTCTATGCCCTAAAATGTTGTAAAATAAAAATATAATAAAATTATGCTTACACCAGGTTTTCTACATTATTTTTTCCCACAATAATGTATAATAGAAAATTTAGTATCTTTATTCAACGAAGGTTAATAAATTTTGTCATCAAAATGTATGTTGATTTAAACTTATGTGTAATAAACTATTCCTGTCATATTTACGCATATATATTAAATACATGTCTCTTAGACCATTAGTTGTTGTTTATTATTGAAATATATATTATTTTATTTTATAATAATGTAACATGAATTATTCTTATCATATTTAACCATACTTATTTATTAAAATAAATAAATAAATGCATACAAAGAGGGATGATTCCGCTAATATTTATAAAATTATTGGTGGAATACATGGAAAAATAAAAAACATGGCTGTAAATAGGCTGTTGATAATAAAGATTTATTTGATATCATTCTATTATTTGAAAATTTTAATTTATTAAATTAATATTATGTGATTATTTGAAAAATTAAATATTAAGTATTAATTAATAAATATTTTTATATAAGTTATAGATTAATTTTTATTTTATGACCATCACTTAATTTATATACAAATTACACTTGGTTTATTGCCACAAGAATTAGTTCATAATATAAATTTTAAGTTGTAACCATCAATTAACAGAAATAATTATAAAATCCAAAAAACTCTTTATCAATTTCAGAAATAAAATTAAAATAGTTTCAAAATGAATTTGTTTCTCTTCAATTTTTAATTTTTTGAGATAATTAAATAAAGTATTTTCTTTGAAATTATGAAAATTTATTTATTTATTTATTTTTCATAATCAAGCCAAACCAATATAATTTTATTTTTGTGATTAATTTGATGTATTAATTTTTTATACAATATCATGCTAATAGTTATTTTTCATTTAGATTGTCAGGAAATCTTGAATCAGGATAACTATTAGTTAAATAAATTTAATACTAAAATTTTGTACTTATTTTTAGTTAATTAATTAAATTTATACTGTTATATTACATAAAATATTTCATTATCTATTAGAAATTAGCAAAAAATTTATCTGAATTATACAAAGCAAGTTCTTTTATTTATATTATATGTATTTATAAAAAAGTTATATTCCTTTTGTCAATATGAGGATTATAAATAAAACTTAAATTTGCAACTAATGAAACAACAAAATGTAAATTATATTAACTTATACTAAAAGATTTTTCCTCAAAAAAAGGTAAAAATAAATTAAATTGGTTTAAATTTAAAAATTTTAAAAATTAGGAGAAAAATATATATAATATTAATGAAAAAACTTTTATAATAGAAAATAGATGTTATTAGTGAAAAAACATATGTTGGAAAGTTGAGTAAAGATGTGTTTGGTTTTTCAACTAGGTTGGGCAAATACCGGTTTGACCAACCCACAAATAAATCCTACGGTCAAACAGAGTTTTGATTGTCTCGAACAACATGAAAGAATAATATTAACCTTTAGATTTTATTTTTCATAATTTTATTTTTTCAACTAGAAACCAAACGGACCCTAAAGGACTTTGTCCACTTTAGAGAGCTATGCTTGGCACACAAATTACACATTTATAATATAGTATATTATGTTTTTATTTAATGAATTTTTTATAATATAAATAAATTATATCTTTTATATTATTAAATATTTGTTCACTAAATATATTTTTTATATATATATTTTTAAAACAACTAATATTTTATATAGTAAATAATATTAAAATATTACATAAAAATATAATATTAATACAAATAACTAATTTTAACTACTATTTTTAATTTTAATACGCGTGAAATAATTATTTAGTTTATATTTAATATTCGTCGTTACATTACAGAAAAACATGATAAAGAAAATTGTATACAAGTGGTTAATCAAAGGCAAAAGACGTACTTGCCCTAAACTGAAATCGTTATTCGTATTTATCAAGTCACAAACAATAGCCTCGCGCCGTTAACCCTCATTTTCACATCCACTCTCACTCTCACTCTCGGTGGCGAATTTCTCCGACGAGAAAAATGGCAGAGGATCGGAAAGTTCCGAAGCTTCCGTTGGAAGGGAAGCGCAACATCCTCATCACCAGCGCTCTGCCGTATGTCAACAACGTCCCTCACCTCGGCAATATCATTGGATGTGCGTTCTCGTTCAAATCCATTCCATTATTGATTCTGCAATCTGCATGTATTTCTCTATGATTGAGATTATAGTGTATTTATGATGTATTGGTTCGATTTTGATGCTGATTAGGTGTGTTGAGTGCTGATGTTTTTGCTCGCTACTGTCGCCTTCGGGGTTATAATGCTATTTACATCTGTGGTACTGATGAGTATGGAACCGCCACAGAGACTAAAGCCATGGAAGAGAAATGCTCTCCTAAAGAAATCTGTGACAAGTATTCTTTCTTTTTTCGGTTTAATCTCACTTGCATATGTTTTGTTTACTTGTTATGAATTATCCTGTTCAGTACTTATGTGGCAAGGCTTGTGTCTGTGTTTTTATGTGGTGGTTGTGGAATACTGTTGTTAATCTGAGCTGTTTTCTTCTCGTGATTAGTTGAAGGATCGATTAATTCAAGGATTTTACACATGTCTTATGCTTACTTTTTCCTTGAGCTAAGTTGAAATAATATTCTCAACTCTGTTTGTAGATACCATGCTGTTCATAAGGAGGTCTACGATTGGTTCAATATAAGCTTTGATGAATTTGGGCGGACCTCATCCCCTCAACAGACTGAAGTTTGCCAAGCTATTTTTAAGAGAATATATGATAACAAATGGCTCTCCGAGAATACAATGCAGCAGGTTCTTTGCCTATATCATATTATTTGAGTCGTTTATTGATATTTTTTTCCAAATCATTGCTCTCTTCTATTTGATTGAAAATTGAAGGGTGGTAGTTCTCTGATTTCAAGATTTTTCAAGGAACTTTGCTTTACTTAAATGCCCATTGTATTTCAGCTTTACTGCGATACATGTGAAAGGTTCTTAGCTGATAGGCTCGTGGAGGGTGCCTGCCCAACTCCAGGATGTGAGTATGATTCTGCTCGAGGAGACCAATGTGAGAAGTGTGGAAAGCTTCTCAATCCAACCGAGTTGAAAAATCCCAGATGCAAGGTATTAATGCTGCCTCTCCTCTTCAAGATGAAGGTTATGCTGGTCAATTAGTTAATGGTTCCATTCCAATTCATCAAAGCATTATGTGTGATTGTTGTGGATGATCTTACTCTGTTCCTTATGTTTTATTTTCCCTTGCTTGGTTCAACTTTCTGATAGACTGAATTTTTTTTGTTTAAATCATGGTTTTTGAAGCACATGCTTATTTACTTGTCATGTTCTACTACAATTTTGTAGTTGTTGCCTTTTTTGTGGTAGATGAAAGTCAAGAGAACCTCTTAGGTGAAATTTGTGTTGACATCCTTGACAGGTTTGTCAAAAACCTCCACGAATTCGTGATACGGACCACTTGTTTCTTGAACTTCCACTTTTGAAAGATAGATTAGAGAAATACATAAGTGAGATGTCTGTAGTTGGATCATGGAGTCAGAATGCTATCCAAACCACAAATTCATGGCTTCGAGAGGGATTAAAGCAACGGTGTATTACCAGGGATCTAAAGTGGGGGGTTCCTGTTCCACTTGAAAAATACAGTGACAAGGTTAGTTTTTCTGTTGGATTTTTCAGAATTTCATTTTTTCATTTCTTAATTTTATTTTCCCAATACTGGAAGGTGTTCTATGTTTGGTTTGATGCACCTATTGGATATGTTTCAATCACTTCATGCTACACACGTGACTGGGAGAAATGGTGGAAAAACCCAGAGAATGTGGAGTTGTATCAGTTTATGGGCAAGGACAACGTGCCCTTCCACACTGTAAGTTGTTTTCCATATGCTATTTTGGATTTTACATGCTATTATGTGCTCTTATGTTTACTTGGTCTTGGAATAATGTATATTGACATCTTGTCTTATATGATTTTCCCTCACTGATCATTGATTCTCCTGCCGAGTTATAAATTTCATCCGTTAATTTCATTTTATTTTCAAAAGATCTTGTGTGCTGATTCTGTAATTTTGTATATTTATAGATATTTTTGTGTCAATTATCAATTTTTTGAATAATATTGGAGTGGTATACTTTCACTGGCCTATCTATCTTTGTTCCTGTTCTCCTTTTTTCTTGTATGAAAGTTGCTAGAAAGTTTGGTATGAATAATATTTGTGTATGTTATTTTCAAATATTTTTTCTTTGGCCACACTACTATACTGTTCCTCAGGATGGTAGTTGTTTGTGTCCCCTGCCTAACCCATTATTTTATATCTCTACCATCATTGGTTGTACTGTGTGCAAATTGCTCATGCCATTATTCATTACCATGCTGTTTTGTGAACTGCAGTCTTTATTTGTCAGTATCATTTTGTGGCGATGAATTTAAATTATTTCCACTAAAACGGAAATATATTTGTTACTAAAAGAGTATTCAACTCTCCTGTTTAAATGTTTAATAAGTCATGGTGTTTATTTACGTGGGAAGCTCTTTCCGCTTGCCATATTGTTAAGGTCAAGTTTGGATTACCTAAGTATACTGTAAATCTTGATCGGCCCGTGGTCCATCGCATTCTCTTGCTACTATATTTGACATTTGTTGCTCTGCCCTTGGAATCATGCCACTGGGCAATGGATCTCTAGATTGTTTGGAACCTTGGTGCAGCATCTATTTGTTTCGTGAAGTTTTTAGTCTGATGGGATGGGTTTATATTAGAAATATTGTGGAAATAGTCCTTTTTAATCTGATGGGATTTAATTTTCAGGTGATGTTTCCATCTACTCTACTTGGAACTGGTGAAAATTGGACTTTAATGAAGACGATCAGTGTTACCGAATATTTGAATTATGAAGCAGGTATGTAATCTGGTTTGTAATGCCTCAGCAAGAGATGGTTTGATCAACTTCTTAACAAGCACCGATAGGTGAAGATAAAATGAGCCAATTTTTTCGCATTAGTAAAAATCAACTTACAATTCAACTTTTCAGAAGCCCTGTCATCTAATTTCTCCTTAAGCACTTGTAAACTTACAAGGGCTTTTTGTAAGTTTGGAATCAAATACTTATCTCAGTTTGAAAGATTCTGTAAGCATGAAGCTTGTCTAAACCAGGTCTAAATGATGCATACTGCCAGATAGTTGACTTACGATAGCAGTGATAATGATTGCTATTTGAACATGGTGTAACTTAATTGTAATTAAAAAAATGTTTTACAGGGAAGTTTTCTAAAAGCAAAGGCATTGGGGTATTTGGTAATGATGCCAAAGATACTAGTATTCCAGTTGAAGTATGGAGATATTACTTGCTCACAAATAGACCTGAGGTAATTTCAATTCAAGCATACTTTATCAATACTATTTTATCTCCTTTGTCAAACATTGATGGATGTTCTATATCGCCCCCTTTATTAAATGCTGTGAATGTTTATGCATTGTAGGTATCAGATACGTTATTTACGTGGCCTGATTTGCAAGCAAAATTAAATAGTGAGTTGCTGAATAATTTGGGCAACTTCATCAACCGAGTTTTGAGTTTTATTGCCAAACCTGCAGGTTGGTTGAATTCTTTGGTCATTTTTTATCTGTCTGAAGCCATGCCAAATCCTTAAAAATTATTTGCAGAAGGACTTTGACTATATATCTTGGATCTATGGAAAAGTAGTGATCCACTATCTTTGTTTTTGGAAAGTCTGAAGATCTATGCCTATTATTTTCTCCATCATTATTCTCACTATTTATTCAAGTCACTTTATTTTTTGCTTCTTCCTGTTTAATTCACACAATTCTTTTTCGTGTGAAGGTCAGGGATATGACAGCATTATTCCCTCAATTCCTGATGATGTAAGTGGCGACTCCCATGTTCCAACCAAAACATTGGCCGATAAAGTCTCTTCATATGTAGATCAATACTTGGAATCAATGGAGAAGGTAGCCAATCTCCCTTTTGAAATAACATGAAGTAGTAAATTGTAATCACTAGAATGCACTGTTTTTGTTTTTTATTTTAATTTTAATCAAATTAGTATCAGTCTTATACATATGTTTCTGCAATCTGTAAAGGTCAAATTAAAACAAGGGTTGAAAATTGCCATGAGCATATCTGGCGAGGGAAATGCTTATCTGCAGGTAACTTTGAAATTGTTGTATTCTCTGCTTTATTCTCCCCTTCCCCCAGCATTCATATTTTATGCTAGTTGATGCTATTTGGCCACATAACTTAATATTTTCAAAATTAACTTCATAGGAAACTAAATTCTGGAGCCTATACAAGGAAAACCAAGCTCTCTGTTCTCTTGTTATGAAAACTGCAACAGGAATTGTGTATCTTCTTGCTTGTCTGTTGGAGCCTTTTATGCCATCTTTCAGTGTTGAGGTAAACTAACTTCCCTGTATATTGTATTGCACTTTTGTCACTATGTTTTAATTTTGGACACTGATTCTGAGGTATTCTCTTTTCTGGCATTGAAGGTTTTTAAACAGCTAAATGTGCCAGCAGGGAATGTTTCCCTTTGTGATGATAAAGGAGATATTGACAAGGTAAAAAGGCCATGGAATATCTTAAGTCCTGGTCATAAAATTGGACTTCCTAAGCCATTGTTCAGGGAGCTGGTAAGTGGCATGGTTTCTGAAAATTAGTAAAGGGATTTAAGTTGAGCTTTTTGCTCAATTCTTTGATATTCATAATTGTTGAGCAGAAAGATGAAGAAGTGGAGTTGTACAGGAAGAAGTTCTCAGGAAGTCAAGCTGAGAGGGTTGTGCGTGCCGAGGCTGAAGCTGAAAAAGTTGCTGAGCATCTGAAGAAAACAAAAGTTTCAGGTTTTTTTCCTATTCCGTTTCTAATAAGTTGAGTTTAAAAGGCACAAAAGCAAAGACACAGAACAAGTTATGATCAAATAATTTTCACAAAACATGAACCTCAAGAAGGAAAGGGGGAAAATATATGTAAAACAGTAATGCCTTAGAGTATCTATTAATATCCCAAAACAAAGGCACTTGCTTCATCACAACGACATCGCAGTCAATCCAATTGAACTATAAATTAATTGGGTTCAACCTTTTATAGTTTTTGTTGATTTTCGTTGTAGCAATCATTATAAATATTTCTCAATTGGTCTGTCCTGGGAAGGAAATCCCGTTTCACTTTATGAAATTATTAGCTTTTCAGTGTTTTTCTATTTGCTGAGAGCTCGGCATCCTGGAAGGCGTTAGTATTGTGGTGCTGTTTTTATTTATAATTTCCTAAAATACAGTTTATATCAATGTTTTTGGCTGATGTATGAGTTATTGAACACTTAAATTAGTTATGTTAGTAGTAAGCTTAACAGCTACAGGCTTGGTGCTTACTATTAACTGACCTTGGGTGGACCCTTGTTTTAGGCTTTTAAGTTTTATCTTCACTGTCTTCAGTTTTTGTAGTGTATTATTATTGTTTTTCAATAGATAACAGAATTACGGCTTTTGTTTGCTACAGATAGCAATGGAAAGAAAAAAACATCAGCAAAATCATCAAATGAAGCAAAAAACAAGGCTGCTGCTGAACCTGAAATTTCCATTACGAGGCTTGATATTCGGGTTGGCCTCATAAAAAAAGTTCAAAAGCATCCCGATGCAGATTCACTGTATGTTGAAGAGATCGATGTTGGGGAAGCACAACCCAGAACTGTTGTCAGTGGGCTTGTCAAATATATACCACTTGATGAAATGCAGGTTTTTGTCTAATCAGCACTTCCATTTTCTGTTTATATCCCAAGTTGTGGAGGCACTATTTTAACTATTGGTTAATTGATGCAAATAACTTTCTGCAGAACCGAAAGGTATGTGTTCTATGCAACCTGAAGCCAGCAACCATGAGGGGCATTAAATCCCAAGCAATGGTTCTAGCTGCCTCAAATGATGATCACAGCAAGGTGAGGAAAAACACAATACCTGTAAATCAGGATGTGTTGATCTTTCATTAGTGCTTCTATTTACATGATTTTACTATCAATTTTCTAATGTTATGATTATAAGATGTAGTATGATCATTGTTGTGCCTTTATAATTATAAAGATGTAGTGTGGTCACATAAGTCGAGTGCTTATTGAAAGATCATATAGATCTCCAAGATTAATATGAAATTCTTTATAATTTTCTCAGACATTAACAATCAATCATTGAACTTCCCCTCTTGATTCTTTCCAAATAGTTTGATAAAATTGTCAAGTCAAGCTCCTTATAAAAGGGTTAGTAGGCGGACCTGGAATTAGGTTGCCGCTTGCCATAACTGTAGTTGCCCCCCCCCCCCCCCAATAAAGGAAACATGTCCTGGTCTCAGATTTTCCCTTGCCTTCTGATGAGATACACAGAATGAGCGCATGCACAGCACAAGATAGGGCAGAGTGAGTGTGCCTGGCTGTTGCCCATATATACGCAGCCTGCTTTATATATATATGATATATATACTATATTCAGGTTCAAATAAGGTAGAACCATTATGTATGACAAAATTCTCTATTAAAATTTGATGCAGCTATATTTTCTAATACTTGGATTGAGACCATAGGTTATAAACAGCTCCCTGATAGTAGATGTATGTGCCCGGTGGTGCCTATTGTTATATATAATTTTGAATTTTTTTAGTATTTCTGTGTCCCATTTTAAGTGCTTCTCTCACTGAGGTGTAAGATTAGTAGAGTACTAAATATCTGATTGCTGTGCACCCTCCAGGTTGAGTTGGTTGAGCCACCCAGCTCTGCTCCCGTTGGAGAAAGAATTACATTCCCTGGGCATGAAGGTAATCCTGATGAACTCTTAAATCCAAAGAAGAAAGTCTGGGAAACCTTGCAAGTAGATCTACACACGAATGAGGAACTAGTAGCATGTTACAAAAATGTTGCTCTCACCACATCAGCTGGCATTTGCAAGGTTTCCTCGATACGCAGTGGATCAATAAGGTAGACACACATCAAGGATTGGAATTCAAAAAGATACATATTTGCCATAAATTTATGATTTAAATTATGTGTAATTTAAAATGCTTTCTGCTGCTTCATTAATTGCGTATTTTGAATGAGCTGGAGCCATATTCTAATCACGATTGATTATTATTATTTTTAGGGTATTTCTTGAGAAATTATACAAGTTGTCCTATTTAGGATTTCTTTTTAACAAATGTCCTTTACATTATGGAGGAGAACTGAATTTTCTAAGATGTACTTAATAAATGTGATAGATTCTGTAGGCCTTCTCTTAATCAATTTATAAACCATAGCTATTTGTCTCAAATGAACAGGTATGTATGTAACGGTTAGCTACATAAATAGATAAAAAAAAACACCTTAAAGTTGTATAAAAAATAATGATATTTTACTTTCTATGGATTTGGATAAATGATAATGGCT
Source organism: Clitoria ternatea (assembly GCA_037962975.1). Lineage (NCBI taxonomy): Eukaryota > Viridiplantae > Streptophyta > Magnoliopsida > Fabales > Fabaceae > Clitoria > Clitoria ternatea. The sequence goes on from CM075676.1 coordinate 69,865,178, forward strand.
AGCCAACCTTAATAATGATAGGTTGGCGTAGTTTGTAAACGTTTTGTTTGATTATCCTATCTATATATCTATTTGAAAAATGGACAATAAATTTGTCTCTAAATAAATAAATGTGTGTAACTTAGTGTAAGTGGTGAGTTTTTAACCTTGAAGTATTGTTGTTTTAATTTAGATGGATTATTTTTTTGAAAAGATTGACCATATATGTATTAAAGTACTTGATCCTGTCCTTTTCAAGTTAGTGAGTAAATAAATAAACAAGTCATGAATTGAACCTTTTGCCCGTTTATACAATCTGAGTTTTGTAACAAAAAGAATATATAAATAAGATTATTATTTTTTTAATAAGCTAAAATTAGCAGTTAATTTGTTGATTAAATCCTTTAATATAAACATGTTATTAAGTCCTTTACAAATAATTTCAAATGAAATGTTGTATCTATAAGATTATGTCAAGTGAGGACACTTGATGTGGTGGGCCATAAGCACAATTAACAGTTACCATTATATTGTGATTAAAATACAAAATAAGTTATAACTAGGAAAAAAACGTCTAAGTATTTTTTTCAATTTCTGAAATTAATTTGTATTGTAATTTCACATTTGTGGAAGATGAGATAAACATAAGTTCTTTACGTATATTTTTTTTAAGCCCCTTGCAAATAATTCCATATGATATGTTGTTTGGGTTAAGCGAGAACAGTTGGTGTTGGGAAGGATCGTCTAGTTTGAGGGTATATTCTTGAATTAAAAGGTTTAAAAAGAATAATATTAACTTTATACTCAGGACAGATAAAAAAATGGGTAAAAAGATATAAGTTGATTATTAAAAGTAAACATGATAAAATTGATTTGACTGTTATGATTGTCTTAGATAAGAACAATTTAGATTTTATAAAACATGATGTCTTGATAAGATAAAACTTAGTTTTTTACTCAAAACCTCACACCAATAAAAAAATAAAAACTTAAACTCAAGTTGATTTGTTTTATATTATAAAGGGTCTTGTTTATATACTTAAGCAAAAATATTGTAATTTTAAAATAAATAAATTCTCATTAATGCTCACGTTATATTCCTTTGATTGTTTAACTTTCCTAACATTAAAACTTGAAATAAACTTTAGTTAACTTTTATAATGATCTAAAAATTCTTTAAAATATTAAAAATTTACTCAAAGAAAACTAAAAGACATCTAAAAATATATTTAAAATCAAATATGAAAATTATAAAAAAATTGAAAAATATTTTTTAATAACTAAGTTGCTTTTTTTATTCATGTAATTGTTTCTCTATTTATAATGATTTGTCCTCAAATCATCATTTCTCTTTAGTTGCAATACATATCCTCTCAGGTCAATAGTTAATCTTTTGAAATCATTTTTCAAATCTTTTGAAATTATATTTAAAAAGGTGATTGTAATTGTTGGTAGACTCGCTTGTGAACTTCAATCTTGAAACAAGTGATGATTTCCTTGAAAACTTTTTGAGAGTCTTGGTAAAATTTCTATTTAAAAGATATTTACATACTAGAACAAAATTTGTTATGATATATAATTGTTTAATCAATGGCATATGAAACACTTTTGACCTTAGATTTCCTTTCTTTTTCATTAAATATGTTCAAACACATTCCATTTTGATTTTCACTCATTTCGCTCATTCTCCTTTTCTTTTATTTCTTCTTTGTTTTCTCCAATATCAACAATCAATAAATGTGATTCCTCTTCCTTTTTCTTTTTCTCTCATTTCTTCTTTATTTTTTTAAATCTTTATTTTTTTCTTTTTAACTCCTCATTACAAAATTTATTTATCTCACTTTTTATCATCTTCAAATATTTTCCTCCACATATTTTTCTCCACTTGTTTTCTTTTTTCTCATTTTCTCTCTTCTTTATTCTATGTAAGCATTGACATCACTCTCTCCATGGAAAAGATGTTCTACTGACGAGAAGACCTGTTGGATATGAAGTCCTTCAATTAAACTTACAAACTTAGCATATGTGAATTGCATACTGTTTTAGTAACTACTCAAATACCAAAACGAGTTATGATATTCTCATATAGGAAACGGCGGGTCCGTGCGCGAGGTTATATGCACTACGACTTCTGTCTTGATTTACTTTGTAAAATAATCAACACCTACTGATGAGGACACCCCCCACCAATCAGGGGCACTTCAAGGAATAGGAGGGCCAATGACAAGATCCAAGGCCAAGAAGACCAAAGCCACCTTACAAAGGCTAATTCTCACCCTCCTAGAAGACATAACCAAGGAGCCATAAAGGACATCCAAGCTTACTCATTTGATCATGTGGAAGGATGAACAGAAGAGGGCCTAGGACAAATGGCCTAGCCTTAAGAATAGGGTAGTGGAGGAGTTGAATGACCTGTGTTCAAATCCTACCTAGATCCATTTTTTTTTATTTCTTTTTCTTTTGTAATTTTCGGTTTTTGCAACTATATTTCAGCATTGTCCCACTAAGACTTAGTGGTGGGCGGTTACCCTTGTTTTTAGGTAGTGGAGTAGTGTGTCTTTTGTCTTGTTTAGCCAAATTATACAAAACTGAATCAAGGGAGGAAAAAGGACAGAGAAGTTGATTAATGAATTTTTCTAAGTTTTGTAAACTTAGTGGTGAGTGTGATGCTCTTGGTCCATATGTGAAGCAAGGTTGATTAGCCATGCATTAGTGTGATACTTGTGTATGAATGCTAGTCCATTATGGAGGTGTGATGCTGTCCATCTTTTTATCTTTTATTTCTTGCGTTTTGTTTCTTCTACCTTGTCTTCCAAATTGAATCTAAAACAAAATTCTGAACTCAAAAAATAAAATTTAAACATCAAAAGAAAAATCAAGGAACCTTAATTCAATTGCCAAGCTGCGTTAAGGTCATGTTCTTGCGTTAACTTCCATTAAAGTGTGAACTGAAATTCACGTGAGAATAAAGCCAGTTTTGATTCTTGAATCTCTCATGGAATCTAAACAATCAAGGATAAGTTGAATTAGAATTTCTGACCCTTGCAAAACGTAACTTTCTCACTTCAATCTCCACTCTAGATTTCCCCATTTATCTATGTATCGTGTTATGTTTGTGTGTATTTCTTCCCTTTTTGCGTAGTCCTTCTTCATCTAGAAATCAGCCCTTGTCGGTCCTCAACAAGATCCACATCATTTGGTATCAAAGCTCTTGGAGTTAAGGGCTTGAAATTTCTTGGACAGCACCCAAAAAGGTATTTTGAATTCCATCATCTTCCATTGATCAATTCTGATTCTAAATGCCTAAAATTGACAATTAAGGTTGTGAAAAGAAAGGAAAATTGTCAAAAAAAACCGTACCCTAAATGTTTGAATTTTGTATGTCTTTGTCTTTGTTTGTAGTCCAATTCTAGTACTGTTTGTGTGTCCTTTTTGGTGTCTTGTTTTTGTTGGCCTCTAGTGATAGGATCATATCTCTATTTACCATTATTAGCATTTTGCATTAGGTAGAGCATTTGTGTGTGGGCTGAACTGTACTTGTGACTCTCAAGGATTGAATAGCATCAAGAGTGATAAAAGGCTAGAGTAAAAATTACATTACTAGAAAAAGCCAAAATTTGAGTAAAACACTTGAGAGAAATTATTTATGAGGTCCAAACAACAGTTGTTATAATTGTTTTTCACCTTGTATAAGTGATTTTAGTGATGGCAAAACAGGGTGAACAAGGGGGACTTAATCCATTTCAAATGCAAGCTCTAACTCAACATCTTGAGAGGCTATTCCGACAAGCCACTGACGAAATACATGAGAGAATTGACCAGTTAGAGAATGAAAGGAGAAGTCCAAGGAGGCATGGAGAAAGGATGCCAAGACATGAAGAAGATAGGAGGACTAGGGAACAGTGGAGCAATCCCCTTCAAGGGATAAAACTAAACATTCCTTCTTTTGCAGGCAAAAATGATCCAGAGGCATATTTGAGTTGGGAGCTTAAGTTAGAAAATGTATATGCTTGTGGAGAGTTTGAGGAGGAGCAAAAGGTGAGATTGGCAGCCGCTGAGTTCTCACACTATGCCTTGGTATGGTGGCATAAACTTCAGAGGGAGCGGCAAAGAGATGGAGAGCCACCGGTGAGTACTTGGGCAGACTTGAGGAGATTGATGAGGAAGAGGTATGTGCCTGCCTCCTATGAGAGAGATTTGAAGTTTAAACTTCAAAGACTCACTCAAGGGAGTCGGAGTGTGGAGGAGTACCACAAGGAGATGGAGATGCTGATGCTCCAAGCCAATCTAGAAGAGGATCCTGAGGTAACTATGGCTAGATTTTTAGCTGGTTTGTCTACTGATATTCGTGATGTTGTGGAGTTGCAGGAATTCATTGAGATGGATGACCTTGTGCATAAGGCCCTTCAAGTAGAAAGGCAACTCAAAAGGAAAGGGAGCTACAAGGAGAATTGCCCCTACTCCCACATCTGGGTGGAAGGACAAAGCCAAGAGGGAGGGCTTTGGGGTAGCACCCTATTCGGCCAAGGCAGCAGGTAGCTCGGCCTTGGATGTTAAGGCCACTAAGGAGGCTGATCATAATGCTTCTAAGGGTAAGGAACCAATCCCTAAGAGGACTAGGGACATTACATGCTTCAAGTGCCAAGGTAAGGGGCATTATGCCTATGAATGCCCTACAAAGAGGACAGTAGTGATAAGGGAGGATGGTGAATTGTCTAGTGAGTCTGATACACCTGAGGAGTATGAGAGTGAGGAGGGAGAGGGTGTAGAACCAGAAGTGAATGAGGGGGGATTGTTAATGGTTAGGAGGTTGTTAGGATCCCATATAGAACCCTTAGACCAAAGCCAAAGGGACAATATTTTCCACACTAAGTGTGTTGTACAGGGACAACTTTGCATGGTGATTGTGGATAGTGGGAGTTGTGCTAATGTGGCTAGTACTAGGATGGTATCTAAGTTGAATCTCCCTACCAAACCCCACCCTAGACCTTATAGGTTACAATGGCTAAGTGACGATGGAGAAATAAGGGTGAGGCAGCAGGTGGAGGTGCCTATAGTTATTGGAACCTATTCGGATGTGATCTTGTGTGATGTGGTGCCTATGGAGGCATGTCATTTGTTGTTGGGAAGGCCGTGGCAGCATGACCACAAGACTATCCATGATGGTTTCTCCAACAAAATATCATTCACCCATCAAGGAAAGAAGGTGGTACTTAAACCTTTAAGCCCACAGGAGGTGTGTCATGATCAGTTGAGATTGAGAGAGAAAATTATGAGAGAAAAAAAAGATCATGAGGGTGAGGGATTAAGTGTGACTGAGAGCTTGAAAGAGGAGAAAGAGAGAAAAGAGAGTGAAGAAAAGAGGGGAAAAATAAAAGGAAGAGAAAAGAGTGAAAAGGATAGGAAAAAGAATGAGAGAGAGATAGCAAAAGAAAGAGAAGTGAGGAAAGTGTTGCTTGCAAGGCAGCCACTCTACATGCTGGTTTGCAAGCCTATTCTAAATACTAATCCCATTTGTTTTTCTTCTTTGCCTTCTCCTATTTCTTCTCTTTTGCAGGAATTCAAGGATGTTTTCCCTTCAGATCTACCCAGTGGGTTGCCACCATTGAGAGGGATAGAACATCAGGTGGATCTGATACCTGGAGCCACCATTCCAAACTGGCCAGCCTATAGGAACAACCCTGAGGAGACCAAGGAAATACAAAGGTAAATGGAAGCTCTCCTAGATAAAGGTTGGGTAAGAGACTCTATCTCTCCTTGTGTTATTCCTGTGATCCTAGTACCTAAGAAAGATGGAACTTGGCGCATGTGTAGTGACTGTAGGAGTGTGAATAGCATTACCATTAAGTATAGGCATCCCATTCCTAGGCTTGATGATCTACTTAATGAATTGCATGGTGCAAAATTCTTTTCCAAAATTGATTTAAAAAGTGGATACAACTAAATTAGGATTAGAGAAGGTGATAAGTGGAAAACTGCTTTTAAAATCAAATTTGGCTTGTATGAATGGCTGGTTATGCCTTTTGGGTTAACTAATGCACCTAGTACATTCATGAGGTTGATGAATCATGTTCTTAGAGAATTTATAGGACACTTTGTGGTAGCGTATTTTGATGACATACTGGTGTATAGTGCTGATTTAGATTTGCATGTTCATCATTTGTATTCTGTGTTGGCTACTTTGAGGCATGAGCAATTATATGCTAATATTGAAAAATGCACATTTTGTCAAGATCATGTGGTGTTTCTAGGCTTTGTGGTGAGTTCTAAAGGGGTAGAGGTAGACCAAGAAAAAATGAAGGCCATCCAAGAATGGCCAACACCAAAAACCGTGAGTGAAATTAGGAGCTTTCATAGTCTAGCTAGTTTTTATAGGCATCTTGTGAGAGATTTTAGCACATTGGCAGCCCCATTAAATGAGTTGGTGAAAAAGAATGTGAGCTTTAAGTGGGGGAAAAACAAGAGAGAGCTTTCCAAACCCTTAAGCAAAGACTAGTTAGTGCACTCATTCTAGCATTGCCTAATTTTTCCAAGTCTTTTGAAATAGAATGTGATGCTTCTGGCATAGGTATAGAGGCTGTTTTGCTTCAAGAGGGCCACCCTATAGCTTATTTTAGTGAAAAACTAAGTGGGGCCGCCTTGAATTATTCCACCTATGACAAGGAACTCTATGCTTTAGTGAGAACCCTCAAAACATGGCAGCACTATCTTTTCCCTAAGGAGTTTGTTATCCATAGTGACCATGAGTCTCTTAAGTATCTTAGAGGTCAAGGTAAGCTTAATAAGAGACATGCCGAATGGGTTGAGTTCTTAAAACAATTCCCATATGTCATTAAGTATAAGAAAGGGAAGGGAAATGTAGTTGTTGATGCATTGTCTAGGAGATATGCATTGATTTCTATGGTTGAGACCAAACTGCTTAGGTTGGAAATTTTAAAGGGGCTGTATGATGGTGATAATGAGTTCGGCCAGAAGTATAGGGAGTGTGAAAGGGTGCCTAAGGATGAGTATTATAGGTTTGAGGGGTTTTTATTCAGAGAGAATAGGTTATGTGTTCCCCAATCTTCCATTAGAGAGCTTTTAGTGAGGGAAGCATATAGAGGGGGTTTGATGGGTCATTTTGGGGTGCATAAGACTTATGAGATCTTGCATGAGCATTTTTATTGGGTTAACATGAAAAAGGATGTAGCTAAACATTGTGAGGCATGCATTGAGTGTAAGCAAGCTAAGTCTAAAGTGCTCCCCAAGGTTTGTACACTCCCCTCCCTGTTCCTGAACACCCTTGGGTAGATTTATCCATGGATTTTGTGCTTGGATTACCCAAGTCCAGTGCTGGCCGAGATGCTATATTAGTAGTGGTGGATAGGTTTTCTAAAATGGCTCACTTTATTCCATGCAAAAAAGTCAATGATGCTAGCCATGTAGCTGAATTAGTCTTTAGAGAAATCATTAGGATCCATGGCATGCCTAGAAGTATTGTGAGTGATAGGGACTCTAAGTTTCTGAGTCACTTCTGGAGGAGTTTGTGGGGTAGATTAGGAACTAAGTTATTGTTTTCTACTACTTGTCACCCCCAAACTGATGGTCAAACTGAGGTGGTCAATAGGACACTAGGTGCTATGCTTAGAGCGGTATTGAAGCAAAATTTGAAATGTTGGGAGGCTTGCCTACCCCATATTGAGTTTGCTTATAACTGTGCTGTCCATTCCACAACTAATTGCTCTCCATTTAAGGTTGTGTATGGGTTTAATCCTTTATCTCCGCTTGATTTATTACCTGTACCTAACATTTCTGTGTTTAAGCATTATGAAGGACAGGCTAAAGCAGATTTTGTAAGGAAGCTGCATGAGCAGGTTAAAGCCCAAATCATCAAGAAGAATGAAAGCTATGCTAAGCAAGCCAACAAAGGTAGGAGGAAGGTGATCTTCCAACCTGGAGATTGGGTGTGGGTACATATGAGGAAGGAGAGGTTTCCTGAACAAAGGAAATCCAAGTTGCTTCCAAGAGGAGATGGTCCATTCCAAGTATTGGAGAGGATCAATGACAATGCCTATAAGATCCAAATGCCAGGTGAGTATAATGTGTCTTCTACTTTTAATGTGGCTGATTTGTCTTTGTTTGACACAGGTGAAGAAGACCCAGATTTGAGGACAAATTCTGTTCAAGAGGGAGGGAATGATGAGGACACCCCCCACCAATCAGGGGCACTTCAAGGAATAGGAGGGCCAATGACAAGATCCAAGGCCAAGAAGACCAAAGCCACCTTACAAAGGCTAATTCTCACCCTCCTAGAAGACATAACCAAGGAGCCACAAAGGACATCCAAGCTTACTCATTTGATCATGTGGAAGGATGAACAGCAGAGGGTCTAGGACAAATGGCCTAGCCTCAAGAATAGGGTAGTGGAGGAGTTGAATGACTTGTGTTCAAATCCTACCTAGACCCATTTTTCTTTATTTCTTTTTCTTTTGTAATTTTCGGTTTTTGCAACTATATTTCAGCATTGTCCCACTAAGACTTAGTGGTGGGCGGTTACCCTTGTTTTTAGGTAGTGGAGTAGTGTGTCTTTTGTCTTGTTTAGCCAAGTTATACAAAACCGAATCAAGGGAGGAAAAAGGACAGAGAAGTTAATTAATGAATTTTTCTAAGTTTTGTAAATTTAGTGGTGAGTGTGATGCTCTTGGTCCTTGTGTGAAGCAAGGTTGATTAGCCATGCATTAGTGTGATACTTGTGTATGAATTCTAGTCCATTATGGAGGTGTGATGCTGTCCATCTTTTTATCTTTTATTTCTTGCGTTTTGTTTCTTCTACCTTGTCTTCCAAATTGAATCTAAAACAAAATTCTGAACTCAAAAAAAAAAAAAAAATTTAAACATCAAAAGAAAAATCAAGGAACCTTAATTCAATTGCCAAGCTGCGTTAAGGTCATGTTCTTGCGATAACTTCCATTAAAGTGTGAACTGAAATTCACGTGAGAATGAAGCCAGTTTTGATCCTTGAATCTCTCATGGAATCTAAACAATCAAGGATAAGTTGAATTAGAATTTCTGACCCTTGCAAAACGTAACTTTCTCACTTCAATCTCCACTCTAGATTTCCCCATTTATCTATGTATCGTGTTATGCTTGTGTGTATTTCTTCCCTTTTTGTGCAGTCCTTCTTCATCTAGAAATCAGCCCTTGCCGGTCCTCAACAAGATCCACATCACCTACCATCAGATACTTAACTCCTTTTGGTGCTTTTGGGAAAGGACTCAAGATGTCCATCCCCCATTGATGAAAGGGTGATGCTACTGTCGATGTGAACAACCCCTTTGCTAGAATGTGATACCCAATATGGAAAATAGGTATTAACAAAAACAAAAATACCTAAAAAAAAAAGAGAAATTGGTTATGGGTTTCAAAATAATAGTACTAAAGATTAAATTTTTAGGAAAAAATGAAACATTAGGGGGTACTCTAATTTGGGACACTTGTGAAGAAGCTAAAGAAGGATGCAAAAATGAGTTAAGGGGAAAAGAAAGGTTTCCAAATTTATGGGAGTTTTGTATTTTAGGTTAAAGGACTGATTTGATGTGTATCAAACTTTGGAGACCTCTCAATAATACTACTTTAACACATACGACGACGTGACACCTTACATAAACAATTAACATGCGACTAAGCATTTAATGTGATATATTTGATAAAAGTGAAAAATGTTAGGATTTAAAAAATCATTTTTGTAGTATGAAGATAAATTTGATCTTTCACAAATAGATTAGGAGTGACTTCTTCACTCATTTCTAAAACTAAATTGTGTCATAGTTTTTACATTTTTTTAAGTTGTATGTTTTCACCTTCAACAATTGTGTCATCCTTATAAGGACATTATGCACAATTACTTGTTTTTTATTTTTGACATATTTTATTAATGAATAATAATTATTTAATTGTAATGATTTTCTACTTGTGTTTGTAATTTGTAATGTCATTAATCATGTATTACTATAAGGTGAGATGATGGTAAACATCATAAATTAAATTGGTTTAGTTGGTTTAATCTTACAAGTTTTCACTACGTAATCAAATCAAATTTCCATTAAAAATGAAAATAGGGAAATGCATTGATCCTCGTATACAAACTTATTGAAGGTAAAAACAAAATATATTAATTCTATTTTTAAAATCAAAATTATTATCAAATACTATCAAACAAGTAAATCAGATGTAAAAAAAAAACAAAAAATCAATTGGCATGATGTTATTATAACCTAATACTAGTAATCGACCTGTGCTTAATACTATGATGCTATTATAGCTTAACGTACATAATTTTTTTTATATTAAAACAACACTATCACAAAGTATCGTTTAACACTTTAACTCATAAAAGCATAACAAAACAATTTTTATCAGTGTAAACTATACAATTAAAAATATCTCATGATTCAACCCCTTTGAAACTAGAGTTTGACAACATGGTCATTAAAAAAAAGTTAAATAAAATTAGGAAGTGTATGTTTGGTATGTAGTTAAGAAAATAAATTTATAAAAATAAAAAAATTAAAAATTAATATTGATCTTCTATACCGTTTGACACAATCAAAATTTCATTTGATCGTAGAATTTCTTTTTAGAATTGATTTAACTGACGTTTAAACAAACACGTAGTACTTTTAACCAGAAATACGTAACCTTTCACATTGCACCTGAGAATACCCTGTTTTCCTTAAATAATTTTATCTGTTGTTGGGTTACTTTTAAATTATCTAAAAATAATTACACAATTTAATTAAGGTAGTATATTTGGAATAGATGAATAAGGTGCTAATACCTTTCCTATTCGTAACAAACTCTTGAATCTAGATTTATAAATTATTTTTTAAAAATTAAACTTGTTAAAATCGTTATCTGGTCATCCACATGGCAACACATGGTGCCAAGAGGAAAAAAAATTGAGAGATAAAAGGACAATGTGAGAATAAGAGAGGGGTGATGGGTTTGTTCTAAAAGGATGAAGAGTTTTACTACGTTAATGGTTAAAGTATTATATTTAAATAATTTATATAAATTATAAGTTATTTTAATAAATTACAAAAATTGTTGTAAATGCACCCTTCCAAAATAAAAAAAGAAATTCCATCATTATTAAACATATTCTTTTGACAAAAATATAGAAATAAGAATAAGAAGGCAAAAACAAAATAAAAAAAAATGGTGGTTTCAGAGGGACATAGCTTAGTATATCAAATCAAATCGAAACACACACACACAGAGACCCTTGCGTTGCGTGCGTGCGTGCGCTTTCATGTCGTTCAAACTCTGCTTCAAATTCAAGCTGTCTTTTTCGTCTCCCTTCCCTCTCTCTCGTTCTATATATATTCATTTATTTTAATTATTTGAATAGTAATAATAATTATTATTAAAATAAAAGTCTAAGCTATTCCCTCTCCCTGAAATCTCTCTAGTCTAGGGTTTTGGTTCTTGCTGGTGGTGGTGGCCGTACACTACTACTGAGTCTAGGGTTTTATCACTCTCATTCCATGGCCGCAGACAAACTCCGCGATTTGAGTCAACCTATCGATGTCCCCTTGCTCGACGCCACCGTCGCTGCCTTCTACGGCACCGGATCTAAGGAAGAGGTCTCTTTCACTCTCTGTCTCTTCGCTGTTCCGAATGCTTCACACTTTACTCAATTGAATTCAACGCCTTCCACATAGTCTCTCTATACGAAATATCCTCTTGCTGTGTCAGCTTATCGATTGTTATGCTCGTTAGGGTTTCAATTTGAAGTCATATAGTTATGTTGTTTTCATAGCTTGTGTGATTAGTTAATGATACTGGAACATCGACGTTTGTTTCCTTTTTTTTTGAGAATGTGCTTATTGCTTTGCCGTTATTTTACGCTTTTATATGGACTGTGGTCTCATGAGTTTCGGACACTTGAATTGTGCAGAGGAATGCTGCTGATCAGATTCTGCGTGAATTGCAAAATAATCCTGACATGTGGCTTCAAGTCATGCATATCTTGCAAAACACTCGAAGTCTGAATACCAAGTTTTTTGCCTTACAGGTTGATTCTTAGTGAACTTTTTGCTATGCAGTGTGGTAGTTGTTATTCTTTTTGTATAAAATTTGGATGAATTTGTGTTCTTCAATGAAAGGTGTGGGTCTCAGCAGTAATGTTAGAGTTGTTTTTGGTGTATACATAAGGTATGCAATGTGGTTTTTCTGTTGCAATGCCATAAGTATGTGTAGACAAGTATCAATTATAATATATGTATAGGCAGTTACCATGTAAATCATAATCTTCATTGTTGTACAAAACCTTCATAAACTTTTAATTGGGATTGATTCCAGCATACAAGGGTTTATTGATTTGTGGTGTGGATACAGATAAATATGCACTGTTTTTTTACGTAGATATATATATGCTACGTTGATCACATTAGGTGGCTATTTTAAAAGATATTACTAACGTAAAAGCACTTTCAGTCACTCTACTTGTAATTATGTGGCATTTGAGTACTTGTAGGCAAAGGTATTGTATCTAAGGTCTTGAATGCATTGCCTATGTTTGCTGAAATCTTAATATGCATCTTTTAGTTGCCAAGATTTGACCTCTGCTTCCAGTTGGCTTTTCTGAGCAAATGGCTTTGGGATAAATGCTTGTCAGGCTTGAACATGTTTTCTATTTTTTATGAGGATATTATTCCAGTTCCCTTTTTATCTGATATACGTTTTTCTATTCTTGTACATTCAGGTTCTAGAAGGCGTTATTAAGTATAGATGGAATGCATTACCTGTTGAGCAGCGAGATGGAATGAAAAATTTCATTTCTGATGTTATTGTACAGGTATCAGCCACATTTGAAGAAAGCAGAAATTTGTGCTAGTCAAACTTAGATCTTATGTGAATATTAAGGTTTTTCCTGCGTCATGAATCTCATTACTGGATTTTCTTGCATAGCTTTCTAGCAACGAGACCTCGTTTCGGCAGGAAAGGTTGTATGTCAACAAACTCAACATTATATTAGTTCAGGTAAAAATTGCAGTGCCTTAATGTTACTTTGACTGGTTATACTTATAATCCATTGTTCATTACATATGTTTCATCCGATCATATTCTGTAATCTCTATATTGAATTCAAGTTGGTTAGGTATCTTTTCTCTTCTTTTCATTCCAAATCTTTTTGGAGTACCTAATACTTAAAAATTGATTTGAATGATTCCTTTATCCTCAAAACCTGTTATTTGGGGTGATATAGCACATACTTCCATTCTCTACTCATAAATTTAATCTGCTTGCAGTTTTCAAACCCTCCTCAAAATGCCTACATACACGCATAAATACACATGTAACTGTATTTGGAAATCTCAATACTATGAATTTTTTTATCAAGATTTGAGATGAAAAAAGATCATTGCTTTATTTTTTTTAGAATTTTCTTTTAGAGGTTGTACTGCTGTAGATATTTTCCTCTTTATTACTAATATGACTTTTGAAACCCTTGAGGTTTTTTTGGGAGTTTTTGATATTTAAGCATTGATTTGCATGCTTCTAAAAGCTCTGTTTAATGGTGGATACGGGGCATCTCATGTAGATTTTGAAGCATGAGTGGCCAGCAAGATGGCGAAGTTTTATTCCTGACCTTGTCTCAGCAGCTAAAACTAGTGAAACAATTTGTGAGAATTGCATGGCTATATTGAAAGTAAGTTTATCCTCTTTACTTTAGGTTTTGTTCCTCATGATATTTACTAACCTTAAAATCTCTGTTCAGCTTTTGAGTGAAGAGGTTTTTGATTTTTCAAGAGGAGAGATGACTCAGCAGAAGATAAAAGAGCTTAAACAATCATTGAACAGGTACCTGCCCAATTTCCATAAATGTTTAAAAGCTTGCCATTTCATTTTAAGTTGGCTTTATGAAAGATTTTGTGTTTTCATTATTGGTTTTCTGGAAATATTGCTTTTAAAAACTATGGTTGTGATGCTATATACTTTTTGGCTGACTTGTTTAAATATATTTTTTTTATTCAAAGACTGGCAAGAGATTCTTACTGCTTTTATCAGTGGCTAGGTAGGTACTAGGTAGAGTGATTGATGATAGCTGGTAGATAGCATGATAGATTGTGGGTGTTAGTGCTTTAGTTGTTTATTGGGATTGGCACTTATCAGCTGGGGAGGTTAGATTGGGGTGATTGATCTGAAATGTTGTGGTTGTTGACTGGTAATCGCATTTGAAACTGAAAAGGTTTTTTTGAAATCTACCAAAAGGGGTTCTTGATCTTGGTACAAATATTTTCTAGTCTAAAGAATAACTTACTGCACAATTGGTTTATAATTACAAGTTGGCTTTTCTTTTTTGTTTCTAAACTGGATGCATTTTACCAGAAATTCTGTTGTCGTAAATTTACCATAATCCTGTATTTGGGTTAAACATACCTTAGTGGTTAGTGCTCTATAAATTGGGTTGACATAGGCACATCGGTACTTGTTACATGAATCTGTTTTTGTCTCCCCTTGTTGTACATGTTTATGTAGTTCATGTATTAAAAAGTCACTGGGTGTGTATTAGAATGCTATTTATGGCTAAGAATTATACTTGGTTGTCTGCAGTGAATTTCAACTCATACACGAGTTATGCTTATATGTGTTGTCAGCATCTCAAAGGACCGAGCTCATTCGTGCAACCCTATCTACACTGCATGCTTTCTTAACATGGATTCCCTTGGGTTATATATTTGAATCACCATTGGTAGGTGCACCTTTTGGCCAAAAATGATATTGTTTTGGAGGAATCCCAAAACTGAATTCTTTTAATATGTATCTCACAGCTTGAGACTCTCCTAAAGTTTTTCCCAGTCCCAGCATATCGGAACCTAACATTGCAATGTTTAACCGAGGTATATTCCATCCTTTGTGTCTGTACATTTTTACCTGAAATTATCTACATTATTTATCACCTTTTATGTTTGTAGGTGGCATCCCTTCAATTTGGGAATTATTATGATGTTCAGTATGTGAAGATGTACAGCATATTCATGGTCCAATTGCAGGTGTTTGAATTTGTGTTCCTTTTTGTAACGAATACTGTATTCTTATTCTTTTGGTTATATTGATTATTGAACGTATAATATTATATGTTGTAAATGGGTTCAATTGTTGATTTTGGGATAATGTTGTGTTTAATGTAGAGTATACTCCCTCTGACGACAAATATACCTGAGGCATATGCACAAGGCTCTAGCGAGGAACAAGTGGGTCTTTTCCTAAACAGGATGGCTAATTTGCTTAATTATTTGTGAAATATTTGACTGACCCTTTTCTCTATTTGTTTAGGCATTTATACAGAATCTGGCACTGTTCTTCACTTCATTTTACAAGGTTTTTTTTATTATTTGTTTTATTTCTATTCATAACATTATTTTATGCTCAAACAGCATGATTAAAGTGTGAAAGAATGCAATTCTGCCGAGGCTGGGATCATTAAGATGCGTTGTAGACTGTACATGTATCCATATCATATACTTGTTACATATTTAAATATGGATTCATCATCCACCTGCTCTATACTATCATTATTTTGCTAACTTTCAATTTATGTAGGTTCACATTCGCATCTTGGAATCCACTCAAGAGAATATATCTACTTTGCTGTTGGGCCTTGAATATCTGATCAACATTTCGTATGTGGATGATACTGAGGTGTTTAAGGTACTCTCATTGAAAGTTGTATCTTCCTTGTGGACATTTCTCCTGTTTGCCTTGTTGATGTCCTCTGTGCTCCTTAACACTATCTATTAGTCTGTGTGAATACTACATTTGTTTGCATGCCACTAGCTCTTGTTCTGATTTTGTGAAAATGACAGGTTTGTTTAGACTACTGGAATTCCTTAGTATCGGAACTCTTTGAACCACACCGAAGTTTGGATAATCCTGCTGCTGCTGCAACCTTGATGGGACTTCAGGTGCTCCCTCTATGAATATAACGCAAATTTTCTTTCTTGTTACTGAAACACCAGTTGATTTTTTTGAATTTGTATCATAATATTAATATTGAAATTGTGTGTCACAATTTTGATGTTCTAAGTATGTAATGAAAATTGTGTCTATTTCTACTATTAATTAATAAAGTTATTTTGGTTTCTCATATTATTATTTTGCTTCGGTGTTCACAAGAAGATTTTAATTTATTAACATGATATTACCTGGTCGTAAAATTGAACAATGTCTCAAAGATGAGTTATGTATGTATGTATGTATATAAATACAGACACATGAAGCGGATATATCAAGTGAGAATACTTGGTTATTATTGGAATTGAAAACAATAATATAAACCATTAGATTTTATTTGAATGGTCAGACCACTAACTAACTTTTAATCTTGATTACTAATTGATCCTTCATTTATGGTTGTATGGTCTAGATTTATCATTCTCATTTTTAATAATAACCAAGTTTCTCACTTGATTCATCTGTTATATATTTTTATTTATCTTGGTGTCTCATGTCTTTAATGTAAAAATTTCTTTTTCACAATAATGGTGTCAGTATGGTGTGCCTAAATAAGTATCACTGATATATTTTTATCAATGAAATAAGCAGGTGCCAGCAATGCTCCCTGGCATGGTTGATGGGCATGGTTCACAGCTTCTTCAGCGTCGGCAGCTTTATGCTGGTCCAATGTCAAAGTTGAGAATGCTTATGATCTGTCGTATGGCTAAGCCTGAAGAGGTTCTCATAGTTGAAGATGAAAATGGGAACATTGTTCGTGAAACTTTGAAAGACAATGACGTTCTTGTTCAATATAAGGTTATATGATGGCATCTTAGTTCTACCAGAGTTCAATGTCTATTATTCATTTCTATATAGAAAAATCTTTGTCTCAGTTATTTTTCTCTTTATATCGTGTTTTGACAGATTGCTTTTAGATAATATTGACAATTGGTGAATTTGAGAGACTTTAACTTGGCATTGTTTGATTATACAGATTATGAGGGAGACTCTCATTTACTTGTCACATCTTGACCATGATGATACTGAGAAGCAGGTATGCACAGAAAATACTGGTCCCTTTGCTGTTTTTCTGGGAAAGACAATCATATTGTTCTGTTGCTACCTTTTATCTGTTTTAATTGTTATTGTATGGAAGTTCATGTTGTTTAAAATATGATTCAATTTTTATTAACCAAATTGTTAAAGGAGGATATCAGATTTTTGAAATATAATATTGATGGCCTAAAGTCATTGAATAGCCTGAATATGTAATGTTGTGAATATACTGTTTTGGTCTGGAATGATATGTTGCAAAAGATTGCTTATTTGTGCTTTTATATATGGCATATTTACTCAATTGTATCTTATTGTATAATGTGCAGATGCTGAGGAAATTAAGCAAGCAACTGAGTGGTGAGGATTGGACTTGGAACAATTTGAATACACTCTGCTGGGCAATAGGGTCAATATCTGGTTCCATGATGGAAGAACAGGTACTGTTAACATAATGGTCACTCCAACATGCATATTGGTATGTTGGTATATGTGAAGCAGAATTTGTTAATCATCTCTTCTAAGCCTTTCCTTTATTAGTTTTTGTTTTTTGTATCTCTTTGTTCTGAAACAAACATCTTGGATTTTGTACAGGAAAACAGATTTTTGGTTATGGTCATTCGTGATTTATTAAACTTATGCGAAATCACAAAGGGAAAAGATAACAAAGCTGTTATTGCAAGTAATATCATGTAAGAAACGTTTGTCATTTTTGGTTTTTTTGCTTGTTTCATATTGCTTTTTGTCCTATTAACATATTTCTTGGCAGGTATGTTGTTGGGCAGTATCCTCGATTTTTAAGAGCTCATTGGAAGTTCCTTAAAACTGTTGTGAATAAGTTGTTCGAGTTTATGCACGAGACACATCCTGGAGTTCAGGTTATTTTTTCTCCTTTGAGGCTCTGTTATAATCTGTACCTTGTAGTATTTAGCATACAGTTAATTTGCTTAAAAATGAGCACATCCGGACTTGTGGCTTTTTGGGGGGGGGGGGGGGGGTGGGTATCTGAATATGTAGCTTCAATGTAGCATTCTTATGTCTTCTTTCTGTTTGTTGTCAGTTTCGGTAAAACATCTCTATAATAACCATCTGTTTACTGCTTCAAATACATTAGAGTTTAATTGGTAATCTTATATTTCAGGA
The DNA here is from genome assembly GCA_037962975.1 of Clitoria ternatea. NCBI lineage: Eukaryota > Viridiplantae > Streptophyta > Magnoliopsida > Fabales > Fabaceae > Clitoria > Clitoria ternatea. Next base: position 69,883,334 of record CM075676.1, read on the forward strand.
TATGGCCTGTGACACATTTCTGAAAATAGTCCAGAAGTGCAAGCGGAAATTTGTGATCACCCAGGTAGGGTTACACATTCTTCCTTTTGCATCTTACTGATTCCCAAAAAACTGACTTTTCTCTTCTCACAAGTCTTGCATATATGTTCTGTACGTGAAATTAATTTTAACAATAACAATGATTGCTATTTCAGGTTGGGGAAAATGAGCCATTTGTTTCTGAACTTCTATCTGGCCTTCCAATCACCATTGCAGATCTTGAACCCCATCAGATACATTCCTTCTATGAATCTGTATGCCTTTTGGATATGTTTTGTCTCATACTTGTTGGTTCTTTGTGTGTGTATTTATTTTTCTCATGTGTTTATATTTATACTTGCACAGATTAAATTATATTGCCGTATTGTAGGTTGGTCACATGATTCAAGCCGAGTCCGATGCACAGAAGAGAGATGAATATATCCAGAAGTTGATGGAGCTCCCAAATCAGGTCTTTTATTGAGAAGCCATATGATTTACTGAATCTCTCATGCTATGTGAATGAGTCCGTGCATTTTTGTTGTGGAGCCAAATATTTTAATTTCCCTATTTTTCCTGCAGAGATGGATGGAAATTATAGGGCAGGCACATCAAAATGTTGATTTTTTGAAGGATCAAGATGTAATCCGGACTGTTCTTAATATATTGCAGGTATGACTTTGTAATCATTTGGGTAATAGGTAATTTAGTATCATTTTGCTGTATATTATTTAAGGTCTTATCATTTGTGTTTTAAAAATTCTTTTATTATTTTATGCACTTTGCTTCAGAGATCATACTTGTTGATATCACCATTTGTTTTTGGGTTCACTTGGCAAAATGCCAAAATTTTTCCTTTGTTTGTCTTGTCTAAAGATTGTTTTGGACTTTTGGTGATATCATGCTTCTTATTTAGTAATTAACAACATGGAAATGGTTTTAGGCACTGTTCTTTGTTTGTTTATATTGTTAATTTTTACAGATTATACAACTCTAATAATGAACTTTATGACTGACAATTATCAGACAGTTACCAATGTTCTTTCATAACCTTTGCCTTTATAGGTTTATGCTAAATTTTTACTGTGTAATTGTTATGATTGTAAATTTGTTATCTATGCCAGGTCCTTTTTATTTTTCCTTAAATTTTCTTTATCTTTTAAGGTTGTAATTTGAATCACTCCTATTTGCAGACAAATACAAGTGTTGCATCTTCTTTAGGGACATATTTCCTGCCCCAAATCTCACTGATATTTTTGGATATGTTGAATGTGTACAGGTTTGTTCTGTTAATTGATTAATTTTTATATTTTGACACAAATAACAAAATTGATGCTAAGCACAAAATTGTTGAATTTAATTATGTATTATTGGTAAATGCTAAAGCATATATATATATATATTCCCTGTGCAACAGAATGTACAGTGAGCTTATTTCAAAAAGTATTACAGAAGGGGGACCTTTTGCATCTCGAACATCCTATGTGAAACTTCTACGGTAAGATCAATGAAAGATATATTGTTTTTGTTCAAACAAGATTAATGTTCAGTCTTTTCTCATGTTTATCATCTTGATGCAGTTCGGTAAAGAGGGAAACACTAAAGCTGATTGAGACATTCTTGGATAAGGCTGAAGACCAACCACAAATTGGGAAACAGTTTGTGCCACCAATGATGGATCCTGTTCTTGGGGATTATGCTAGGAATGTTCCTGATGCAAGGGAATCAGAAGTTTTGTCACTTTTTGCCACAATTGTAAACAAGTATGATTATATATTTTCCTTCCCATTTCCTCTTATTGATTGGTGTATGGTTCTGACATCCAAATTCTCCATATAGATGTTCCTTGCTATATTAATTACGAATGGCACATATCAATCATTTCTTTGTTGTTGATTGTTATAGAGTGTGATGATTCTTTGTTATTTCGTTATGAATAGCTAGCTCATGTCAATCATTTCCCTTTCTCTCCCCCAGATATAAAGCTGCAATGATTGAGGATGTGCCTCGCATATTTGAGGCTGTGTTTCAGTGCACACTTGAGGTAATTCTGTAGGATATTCAGCTGAGTACATGTCCACATTATTATTAATGCGGTGGAAGCCATATGTTGGTTGATATCTGTTTACCACTCTTTTCTCTTTTATTTTTGTTATTTTGCAATAATATAGATCAATGTTCTTTTTTGGGATGTGATTTTACAAATTTGTTTTCTTATGCGTGTGTGGAGAAAGCTGATAAAGATGGGATTGATTGTGGAAACATGGTGGTGTATTAGATGGAGGATGTCTTAATTGTTAGAGGTGATAGGAGATGAAGTATAGGTGAAACTATTAAGGATTTGAGGTCAGTGGTTTGTTTATTGGCATGATTCACAATAAAACATCAGGGCATCATTTCCTCTGTACAGCTTACCTGATTTAATGGGAAAAATCTTGGTTCTTGGTTTGGGATGCATGATTTAGAAGTTCTGCTAATGAGGCAGTGTATAAGTTTTAATTTGTACCCATGGTGACCAATATTTACTGGGCTGGCTGCATGTAAACACAATACACTGAATTATATTTTCCTTTTTATTTTGTTTTGCAGATGATTACAAAAAATTTTGAAGATTACCCAGAACATCGGCTCAAGTTCTTCTCTCTACTCCGTGCCATAGCTACCCATTGTTTTCCAGCATTAATCTGCTTGTCAAGTCAGGTTGTGTTTGTTGCTCCATCTCTGCTCAATATATCAATGACATGTCAGTTTTTTTCCGGTTTTATTTTATCTAGTGTTGACTATGATTGCATTGCTCAAAATTTGCAATCTCAATAATCTGTGCCTCATGTTATTTGTTATCTGTGTCAGCAACTGAAACTTGTTATGGATTCAATCATATGGGCATTTCGGCATACAGAAAGAAATATTGCTGAAACTGGGCTAAACCTGTTATTGGAGATGCTGAAGAAATTTCAGGTGCAGGCTATGTGTATTATTATGTTTATTGCTTTCTATTAACCTTCTCAGGTCCTTTCAACATACCTTATTTTTCCGTCCATGCCAAAACTAATTTGTATATCTTTTCTTATTTATATATCAGGGCTCAGAGTTCTGTAATCAGTTTTACCGTACATATTTCTTGACGATTGAGCAAGAGATATTTGCTGTCTTGACTGACACTTTTCATAAGCCTGGGTTCAAATTACATGTCCTTGTACTTCAGCATTTGTTCTGTCTGGTATAGTGTCATAACCAAGCTTTATTTGTTTGCCTAGCTCGTAAGTTTTTAAAAAATTCACGACTCTTGACTTTTTTACAGCTGGAAACTGGTGTCCTAACTGAACCGCTTTTCGATGCTGCTACAAGCAATACTGTGTTTGTACGTGAATTTACTATTAAACTTCTAAGCACGTCGTTTCCCAATATGACAGCTGCAGAGGTAATGGGTGGAAAATAAATAGTATTTGTTCTATTTCCAAAACCAATGACTAATTTCAAGAGTTTGCAGGTTACCCTATTTGTTAATGGGCTTTTTGAGTCCACCAATGATCTATCAACATTTAAAAATCACATACGGGATTTTCTTGTTCAGTCAAAAGAATTTTCAGCCCAGGTATTAGTTTATGTAATGTTACTACTTACATTTTCTTGTGCTAATATCAGGGGCTTTTCTCTGACTGATATGAGAATTGGGAAAGTTCCAATGCTAATTATTAGCATTTTGCTAGCTTATTGGTATAGATATTTAAGGTTTTGGTTAACATTTTGTTCACACTATTTGTTTCTTGATGTCACTCCTCTGCCCTAGTCATACAATGTGGTGTGACATTTGTGAAGCTTTTGGTTTGTATTTTGTTCACACTATTGGTAAATTTCCCTCTCTACTCCAGGATAACAAAGATCTCTATGCTGAAGAGGCTGCAGCTCAGAAAGAGAGAGAACGACAAAGAATGCTTTCTATTCCCGGGCTGATTGCCCCGAGCGAGTTGCAAGATGAAATGGTGGACTCGTAGATAGGATAAACAGCATGGTAGTTAACAGTAATATCATGCATTTTAACTTGTTTCACAGGCTTTGGTTCAATCTAGTGCCAGATACTGAGAAGAGATGCAGCTTTTTCATCCCAAGTTTAGTTCTCTCCTCAACATTGAAGTTGGGAATGGTTTGGCAACGGTTCCTGATTTCAGTTTTGACTGGCCGAGGATACTGCCTTGTCCACTGGGTGAGTGTGTAGATTATTCAATTGCTAATTGTGGATTTGTAAGGGATTCATGAAGGCATCTGCAGGATGGAAGACTCATTCCGAGTATCGATGACTCCTTTAGGTGTGACCCTCCTAACCTCGGGCGGTTTGTGCAGAAAACCCTTGTGGTTTGATATTTTGTTTTTTTTTTCCTACACCGATTATTTTTTAGGGATATTCATGTACCGTGGCTGCACTTAATATATGGTTTCATGAATCAGTGTGTTATACTATATGCCCCATTCTCCCAATAGAGAGAAATATTATTTTATACTTCTAATTGTCTTGCTTTCAAGTGTCAAGTCTGTTGGGTTTTCTATACTTGGATGAAAACATCGGAAAGAACCGCTCTTAAAAGTTTATTTCTGATTAGAAAATAGTACCATGAATAAGGAACCGAATCTAATATTTAATGCTTTGCCGACCATGAGGTACACGTATTCATACTCGAGGTGGGAAATGAGAATTGATAAAGGAATCTGCTTTGATTATTCGGGATGAAATTATAAGTATGTTTTCAGACATCTAATTTGTTTAGAAAAACCATTGAAAATCTATATGGTTAAAATTAAGAGGGAGGGTGTTATAGGGATTAAAAAATTATTTAAGCGTGGTATATTTTATTTATTTGAGGGGAAAATAAAAGGAAATACAAAGTGTGTACTTAAAATTTTTTCCCTCGAAATGAGAGTTGATTTGTTATTTTTGAAGTCCAAAAATGAAATATTTTTTTATAATATTAAACTGATATTAATCGTGGCCCAAATTAAACTGTAATAACAATAATAAATTTATCCAGACCGGAAGCATTAATATTGGAGTAGAGTATAATCCAGTCGTTCTACTGTGAGATAATTAGTTTATTTGAGATTCTAATTTCAAATATCAGTTTTTGTTGTTAAAAAATTAACGGTGGGGTAAATAAAATGTTTACGTATGTACCCAAAAAAAAAACGAATACCTTGGACATTATCGATAAATGTATTATATTATTATTGTTGTAGTAGAAGAATATATTAGTGTGATTTTTATAATTAATACTGAAGTATTGTTTTTTTTGGTAAGATGAAAGAAGTAAATATCGTGTTGTTGATTCTCTCTAATTTCTTTTTATTCGTTATAATTTTGGATTTTTTTTTATTATTTGTCACTTTTGAAATTTAAAAAATACTAACTGTTTTTTCTATTATATTTTTACTTTTAAAATAGATTGCTACAAGATATATAATAAATAAAGAGAGAAGAGGATAAGTATAAAGGTAAATTCAATATATTTATTTAGTAAAACTCACGATTAGTATTTTAAAATGTATTAATAAAATTTACTGTTAAATATAAAATAATATAAAAGATATTTTTTAAAAATCTACAAGTGAGAATAAAAATAAAAAATAAACTTGTAGTTTATCACTACAAACTTATAAATTTCAAGTTTATCTTATCTTAAATATTTTAAAAGTTAGTTTAATCAAATATTTTTTAATTTAATTACCTAACTTATTTAGTTTTGTCAAATTTATCTTTTATTTAACAAATTTTCAATTAGTAAGATTAGCTATAAATTAATTTAATTTGATATTGGTAAACTTCATAAACTTTACCAATACAGATTATACAATCAAAGGTATCTAACGATTTTGTTAAATAGGGTAATGGTTTTCATTCAAATAGTAATAATAGTTAAATTTTTAAAGGAAAAAGGAGAAGATTTATTTATTTGTATTAAGGTGTTTTGTTCTTTCCAAATCAAATCCAAGGGGAAGGCATCGCCAGCGAATTCCCTTCCCTTTTCAATTTGAAGATTACATTCAACAAATCGGTTTGCTTTTTGATTTGATCTCACAGCACAGAGAAAGAGCGTTTATTGATTATGGGCCAAACATTTCGCAAGCTCTTCGATACCTTCTTCGGCAATACCGAGATGAGGGTCTCTTCTCCATTTCGTTCGTATATTATAATTTTAATCATAATTAACTATTAAGTTTCATTTTTGCCTGATTTTATGTTTCAGTTCCACTTTGTTTATTTCAATTCTCTCCTTAATTTACAATCATCTGTCATCATCATGACCAGTAAACGAAGATTACGCAATTTTTAATCATCCTTGTCTTTTTGCTTAATCTATGGGGTTTAGGTTGTGATGCTTGGTCTTGATGCTGCTGGTAAAACAACTATACTCTACAAGCTTCACATTGGAGAAGTTTTATCGACTGTTCCTACAATTGGTGGGTTTCTTTAAGGTCTTGATTTCATTATTTATTATTATTATTATTTTGTTAACTTTTATACATGTTTCTTGGTATATATAAACTAATTATATTGTTTCTTTTTAGATGTCCAAAGAATGTTGAGCATATGCATGTTAGTTATCACTTATCAGTCAGCTACTTGGTTTAGTGTACTAGATTTCTTGTGTCATGGAAGAACGTATTCATATTTTCTCATCTTGAATTGGTAAATATATGTTTGAAGTGATAATGGGGGAATTAGCTAGATGCGAAATCGTGTACCACATCTCGGTTTAAAAGAAGAGAATGAGAATTGGTAATTTATATGGGTGAATTAACTAGATGCAAATGTATTTTTCAATGTTGTTTGTTTATGGCTTTGTAAATTTGTATTGCTTTGCAGGTTTCAATGTGGAGAAGGTTCAGTATAAGAATGTAGTTTTCACAGTTTGGGATGTTGGAGGGCAAGAAAAATTAAGGGCACTTTGGAGGCACTATTTTAACAACACTGATGGTCTGGTAAGATTTAGTTTCCATAATATTTTTTGTTTTTTGTGAAATTTTCTTTGTGTTAATTATTCATCCATGCAGTAGGATTGAAATGACAGCATACCAGTCTATAGTTTCCCAGTTGTTGATACATATTTGCACATTTATGCAGATATATGTCATTGATAGTCTGGACCGTGAAAGGTTAGGGAAAGCAAAGCAAGAATTTCAGGTGATAAAATCAAAATATGCACACACATGCCATGTTTTATTCCATACAGACTTTGAATAAAATCTATGGATTACTTGCAGACAATCATAAATGATCCATTTATGCTCCATAGTGTCATCTTGGTGTTTGCCAACAAACAGGACCTGGTATGTCTTCATTACTTCTTGATCTGTGTTATTTCAACTGAGTGACCTGACATTTATGGGACTCATAAATAAGGATGAAATCATATTGTTCTACTGAATATACTATAAGGGCAGGTCTGATGGGTAAAATAAGGTAGGATATGATAAATAGAGTTGGATAAAAGTAGGATAGGATATCGGCATGATAAATTTTTATTCTATGATAAATTGGATCTATGTTTTACTTTATTACACATTCAACTTGAATTCTTACATGTATACTGCCTGAATTTTGCATGCTTTTCCATAAAAGCATGCCTCCATGGTTTCCATTCCCATTATATACAGTTTCTTCGAATGCAACTTCTCTATATTTCAGAAGTAACCTGCACTATATATGATCATCAGTATCCTGTAACACTAGCGGACCATTCTTTTTTTAGCAAACTACTCTCCTCTGAAGTCCAAAAAAATTATGAGCCTTGTCTTATTCTCATGTCTAGTTGAAAATATAATTTTGAATGTTTTCCTCTTTTCCTCAGAGAGGAGCAATGTCACCAAGGGAAGTATGTGAAGGGTTAGGTCTCTTTGATCTCAAGAATAGAAAATGGCACATACAAGGAACTTGTGCTCTTCGGGGAGATGGCCTTTACGAGGGCTTGGACTGGTTGTCAACGACTCTGAAGGAGAGAAAAGCTGCTGGATACTCTTCAATAGGACTAGGAACCTCATCCTTTTAACTTTCAAGGTTGAACTATCACCTTATTTCAATCATGAGCTACCTTTCTACTTATCATCTCATTACATTAGTGTATTTTCCACTGCAGGTGTATTTTGGCCTTAGGATTTGGCGACAGGTGAATGTGTAGAGTGTGGTCAGTTCTAAAGTGATGTGATTGATAATCAAATTTTTTGAGTTACATCTGAAGCTGATAAGTATAAAGTTGTGTGGTCTTTCAGGGTGCTGAAGATATGTATGTGACTTAATCCACTTATAGAAGTTTGTGCATCAGGAATGATTAACTAAAATTCTTTCTGCCGCATTGATGACCCATATTAAGTGCATGTGTACTGGATGGAAAGTCATAAATACTGGATCACTTGTTCATTCTCCCTCGATTTGCCCTAACTTACTCTTTGTAGTATTTCTGTGTGGCTGTGCCTGTGGTGATTCATAAACATTTGGAGTGTCATGAGTTTCTTTTTGGCAACGTTTTCATATGGTTCAATTCAATTGCAACTACTTAATTTCATTCTTTTTGCTTATAATTTAGTCGCTTCAATTGGAATTCATTTGGAAATTAGGAAATCGTTATTACAAATGGTTTTAGCTAAAACGCTACTAGACCCACACGTATTATCAAATGGTATGTATTTGTACTTGGAATCATGGCCTATATTTTAGAAGAATAAGATGTTGTAAATTTAAAATGTTTATGTAACAAACTAGTAAAATATGATTTTAATATTAACTTAATTATTAAAAGTATGAATTAATTTTAACTACAATGAAAACGAGTCATAGATTTTTCAAGTTATAAAACATAACTAGCATGTGATTATATCAACTCTTCTATTGTATCGTTAAACCATCACTCTTGAATGTGATTTAAATATTTCTTTTAATTTATATTTTAAAAATCTCAGTTAAATGAATTTTTTTTACTATTAACTCTTGTCAAATAGCCAAGATTAATATAATGTGTGTGTATTTATATATGACTTGTAGATCTTTTAATTTTAATCCCATATGCACCTTTTTATCCTTGTATGGGTTAGGTTAAATATATTCACTTACACTTGTTAAAATATTATGTATAATTATTTATGGTTATTCTCAGATTCGTTTAATGAATAAAAATTCTACAGCGTCAAGGATAATTTTGTTGAGTTCAAATTGTCATCTGCTATTTCAACAAAAGGAAAAAATACGAAGAAAAATATAACCATGTGGATACGAGGTTATTTCAAGTTAAGTTGTTGCTGATAAAATTAAAATGAGTGGACATTTTAGAGTCTTCCTTAGACCTGTAACGTTAAAAGGCTCGTCTGCAATTGCATGAATATGCGATGGACCAAAAGTTTCGGTATTGTATTTTTCGTGGATATCACTTGATATTGAAATTTAGAAATATAAGCAACAAATTCTTTTTAAGACTGCTTAAGTCGCCTTCAAATTCTTTTTGACCTATCTTTCTTATTTTCACACCAAGTCATCCCTGGACCTTTTTAATAACTATACAAATATTAATGACAAAGAAAAAAAGTGCATCAATAATTCTATTTATAAGACAAAACTTACCTACCTAAAAATATTTAATATTTTTTCATGTTTATTTTGTTTTAAAAATGCAACTACTAATATTAAAATAAAATTTAAATTTAAATAAAAATAAAATTGAAATGTTATAATATATTTTTATAATATTAGTGTTTTGACCTGAATTATCCTAAGTGAGGGAGTATTATACTACAAATTCTTGTGAAAGAACACCGAAAGATAACCATGGTGAAAATTAGATAAGGGGAGGTGAAGTAGCATTGACAAGAATCAGATTATTATCCTACAACCGAGAGAAAAGAAGTCGGTAATATGGACATGAGAGAAAAATAGAAGATTGATAGTGTGTTTGGATCCCCATTTGATAAGTGAACGTGGAGTGTAAGAATTCTCATTTAATCCAATTGTGAGGTATTTGCAGGTATTATAATTACATTAGTAATGCACAAATAAACATCTGAGAAGTTAGCAGTGCACCCACCAAAACTACTACATAATTCTGTATGTGTTTCTGTGCATCAATACAAAAAATACAATTACAACATTACAATCTAAAATTTTTACTCGCCCACAACGAGTGGCACTGTGTTATGAACATAAACATAATAAAATCACCATCTTTCATCTTGTATCCAGTTGTTTTTCTCTTTTGGTCCCGTAGGACCTTCCTCACCATATAGTTCTACTGGAAACTTGTTAAACAAGTTCTTCACTGGATATTTGAGTATGCGAGGAAGAGCATTGATTATCTTATCCAGCTCAGTTTTTGAATCATAGACAATTTTGGGGCCCCACTGTCTCATAAACTGCAACCATGGAGGCTCAGTGACATCATTTCCAAGATACTCAGCTGCAATAAGCTCATAGTGAATACTAGAATCCACGTACAAATTACTGCGTGCAGCATCATTCCTAATTCCAATCCCAAGTTTTGAGGACCCTTGGATATAAGTCCCAGGACGAGGGTAACTTGCATGTCCACATTTTGATGAGTAAACAATGGCTTTATTCCCTTCAATATAACTCAAGCCATGGGCATCCACCCATTCACCACCACTGTGCTGCGAGAAATATATGCTATAGAGTTCTCCATTGAAGTTGCATATACGAAGTGTAAAATGCTCCCAGTCACCAACATGCTCTCCGATCTTGCTCAAAGGAATGTTCTTCATTCCAATTTTCAGAGTGGCTGGCCCATTGAAAGGACAGAAAACCCACATTGCAATGTCTGTAAAACTTCCACCATGTGCCGGCTTTACGTGAACATAAAGCCTTGCACTTTTCAAGTCCCCGCATTTGAGAAAATTCTTGCAACCATCCCTTGGCAAGTCTATCCAAAACCGCCCATCATTTGTTCCCCCTCCTGGTAGATTTGACCCAGTTGCATCAATGCCCTCTCCTACAGACACACCCTTTCTGTACAAGAGGGCTCCATTGTTGAAAAACCAATCCACAGAAGATGGCAAGTAAATTTCCTGTGGATGAAAAAAAACAGTAGGACCATAATGCTCAATAAGTGCATGTATCTGTTGCAAATTTGGCATTGCAGGTAGTAAATGATTTATATTCTTCAAGCATGCAATAGGCAACTCTTCCCCTGTGGTCTGACCACTGCTGCAGAAAAAAGTCCCAACAGAGACTCCTTTCCCTAGCATACCACGGTCACAAGGTCTCAAACTCCACACCTTAAATGTAAACTCGAGAATTCTAGAATCAACAGCAAGTATTTCGTGATAATCTTGACATCTATCAGTGAGGTCAATACGAACACAGCACATTTCATCCAACTCAGGCTCTCCTGGTTTGTTAGTAACAAAATAGCCAAGTGCCTTGTAACCTTGAGGAGGCATTGGAAGCCAAAAGTATACACTTGACATTTCTTGACTTGCTGCATTTTGATGCCAAACTAACTTATAACCAAGGGGATCCTTCAAAGGAGGTAACTTGTCATGGTTTTTAATATCAGCAGTTTCAGGCAAGCAATTTTCCACTTCTCTAACCACAAGCACAAAACCACATAAGGGCTTGTGACTAGGTTGACAATAGTGACCAAGGATACGAAATCCATTGGGTACTCCCACAAGCTTGTAGAATGTAACAACCTTTTTTGTGTCTAACAAAGCACTGCTGCTCCAAATGAACTCAAACCTGGTGACCTTGAAAACTTCTATTTCACCAAGATTTACAAGGCCAGAAGCAAAACCTTGTCCTTTAATGACATATACAAAATACATTAAGTTAGAGAGGAAAGTTAATTTTCTTTTTTCAGAATGAAATTTAACCCAAAAGAAGAAAGGCGTGAAGAAGCTAACTTTAAGAATTCAGATATGATGAATCTGAACCTGTACCTGTAAATCATAGTATTATGAAGGTCATTACTGAATGCACATTTGTTTAGTGAAACCCACATTTCATCAAACACCTAACAAGCTAAAAAAATGACATTAAGAAAGATTATACTTTAACTTTTGTCTCTGAAATTGGTAGTGTCCATTACTTCAGTCTCAAGCTATGAAATTAATCACTCAGATCGCCACGGTTATTTATCATCAATCAATTACTAACATCTTGGCTTTCAAAAATCAATAAGCATTCAAATTGTTCCTCAAAAGATCAAGTAACCGCCAACTAAGTCCATCAAAGATTATGATCATTAACTAAGTTATCTAAAAATTGATTTGGCCATCATATTGATACTTAAACCCTTTCGTAACGGTTAGAATATTCCTCTCTTTGTGGTTAAAGGAGAATCGAGGAAGGAGAAGTTGTGAGTTCAAATCCCTACACCGATAAATCAAACAAACATTATCATTCGTCTATTAAAAAAAACACTAAAAAGGTGTCTTGGGACCAATATGGCACTAGATCAATAGGACTTTTGGTCGCCCTCATAATGACTTAGTTGGTAACCATCTTATCTTTCAAAAATCAATTTGATTATTTATTAAAAACTATAACCTTAGTCTTGAGAATATTCGTTATCAATGAATTATGTAATGTAAGTATATGTTAGATACTAATGGTTACAAGCAATTTTACATACAAAAAAAATCAGATACTGAATTTCTGAGGACCAAAGTGCCTGACGTTACCCATTCAATCATTCAGGGATCGAAAATACATTCCATTAAGAACCCTAAGTATTCCGATTGTGACAAGTTGAAGAATGCGAAACAAAAGAAGAAGTAAAAAAGAGACCTTGAGGCCATTGAGGGACGGGAAACCGAAGAGAAAATGTTTGAGCGGAAGACGACGACGACGACGACGACGATTCAGCGATTGCATTTGAATTCCGACGAACCTCCATCGTTTCATCTTCCCATACTTCTTTTCTTTCGGAGCCTACGATGCATCGCTTTTCCTTCTCCATTTCAACGTAATTTAAATAATTCAAGCAATAAAACTTCAGATATTTTCATCAATAAGCTATCTATGATCTAATTAAACGTGGATTCGATAATATATATTTGAAATTAATGAATAATTAATCAAAGAAAATTAAATTAAATTAAATGATTAAATAAAAATATTAAAAAGTTATACTACCTCTTGCTCCATCTCATAATATAAGAATTTACTAATTGTACTAATTTTAGTTCTTAAAAAAGAGTCAAAATTATTTAATTGATTGAATTAATTTTTTAAAAATCTCACTTATATTTATTGGGATTTAAAAATCTTATATTATTTTTACTTTATTAATAACTAATAAGTCTATTTTGAAAAAAAAAATAATGTTAACTTTTTGAAGGAATTTTTACATTGAGGAAATTCAAGAGGTTTTTATATGTCACAGGTACTTATAAATTGCGAAGTTAGTACCAGGTCCCGGTTAAAAAAAACGTTAGTATTGGGTCTCTATTAAAAATTCCATTTTCAAACAATGGTCCTTCTGTTACCCCTCGTTACGTAGATTCTGTCAAGTGATGATTTGTCATGAAATAATTACAAAACCTTATTTTATTAATAATTATTGATTAAGTTTCCATAAGAAACTGAGTGAGTGAGATAAAGAGTAGTTTGTTATAAATAAATGGAATTCTAAATATAGAGAAAGAATAGAGAAAGAGAGGATAATTAAAGAGAGTAAAGCGTGAATGAGAATGGAAGAAGTGTATTGTGAGTGATGCATCAAGTCCTATTTATAGGACTAAGAGGGGGGACATCCATTATTAATTTATTCATAATACTCCCCCTTGGATGTCCCTATTTTAGAATGTGCCTCGTTAAAACCTTACTAGGAAAAACCCAGTAGGATAAAAACCTAGTGAAGGAAAAAGAGTACAACATTCTTTACAAAATAAATTAATGATTAAATATACAGATATTTAATTCCCCCCTCATCAGAACACTTATGTAAGCATTGAAGACCAATCTTCTGTACTAGTTGCTCGAAGATTTTGGTTGGTAAGGATTTTGTGAAGATATCTGCTAGATTCTCATATGATCGGACTTGTTGGACATTTATATCACCATTCTTTATAAGATCATGAGTAAAGAAAAATTTTGGTGAAATATGTTTTGTCCTATCTCCTTTAATATAACCTTCCTTTAACTGGGAGATACAAGCTGCATTATCTTCACATAAGATTGTTGGTGGTAATTTTCCAGCATGCAAGCCACAAGTTTCTTGAATATGTTGAATCATAGACCTCAACCAAACACATTCTCTACTTGCTTCATGTAATGCCAGAATTTCAGCATGATTAGATGATGTTGCTGTAATCGTTTGTTTTATGGATCTCCATGAAATTGTTGTACCACCACATGTAAACAAATAACCTGTTTGTGATCGACCATTATGAGGATCAGATAAATACCCCGCATCTGCATAACCAATTAGGTTTGCCTTAGATATATATGGGAAAAATAAGCCCATGTCCGTTATACCTCTAAGGTATCGGAATATGTGTTTAATCCCATTCCAATGCCTTTTTGTGGGTAAAGAACTATGTCTTGCTAACAAATTGACAGCAAATGATATATCAGGTCGTGTATGACTAGCAAGATACATCAGTGCACCAATTGCACTGAGATATGGTACTTCAGGACTAAGTAGTTCTTCATTTTTCTCTTGAGGTCGAAAAAGATCTTTGCTTACTTCGAGTGACCTTACAACCATTGGACTGCTCAATGGGTGTGATTTGTCCATATAGAATCGCTTTAGCACCTTTTCAGTATAAGTCTTCTGGTGCATTAAGATTCCTTCCTTTAAATATTCTAATTGTAATCCAAGACAAAACTTTGTTTTTCTCAAGTCTTTCATCTCGAATTCATTTTTTAAGCAATTTACAGCCTTTGAGAGCTCTTCAGGAGTCCCGATGATATTTAAATCATCCACATAAATTGCAATTATAACGAACTCTTTTCCCAATCTTTTCATAAAAACACATGGACAAATCGGATCATTTTTATATCCTTCTTTCAACAGATATTCACTGAGGCAATTATACCACATACGTCCAGATTGTTTCAGTCCGTAAAGAGATTTATTCAATTTAATCGAATAATTTTCTCGAGGATTTGTCTTGTATGCTTCAGGCAAATTAAATCCTTCAGGGAGTTTCATATCTATGTCATTTTCAAGTGATCCATATAAATATGCTGCAACAACATCCATAAGGCGTAAGTCAAGCCTTTCACGGATTGCCAAACTTATCAAGTATCGAAAAGTAGTGGCATCCATCACTGGTGAATATGTTTCTTCGAAATCAATACCAGGTCTTTGTGAGAATCCTTGTGCAACAAGTCTTGCTTTGTATCGCACAATTTCACCATTTTCATTTCTTTTTCTCGTAAAGACCCATTTGTACCCAACTGGTTTTACACCTTTGGGTGTTTGGACTACAGGCCCAAAAACTTTACGTTTTGCAAGTGAGTTTAACTCTTCTTGCATTGCATCTTTCCACTTTGGTCAATCATTTCTCTGTGCACATTCTTTAACAGATTTTGGCTCATGATTTGTATCATCATTTATAATATCAAGAGCTACTTTGAATGCAAAAATTTCATCAACATCGACTTCAGGTCGATTCCATTGTATACCATCAATGACATAATTTATCGAGATCTCTTTGTTTGTATCAATTTCAGGTACCTTAGTTTCTTCTGGATTTGAAACTTTGATTATGTCAGGAGACTCTACTGGAGTCTTTATATCCTCAATTCGACCATCCTCTTTATTTACTTTTCTTTTCCAAGGATTTTTATCTTTAGAACCAACAGGTCTGCCACGTTTTATTTTGGCTTCAGACTCATTTGTAAATTTAGATTGTCCTTCAGGGATATCAATCTTTATTGGAGTATTAACAGCTGGTATGTATGACTTAGTCACTCTTTTTGGATCAGCAAATGCATTAGGTAATTGGTTTGCTAAATTTTGCAAACTAATTATTTTCTGAACTTCTAGTTCAGATTGCTTTGTTCGAGGATCAAGATGTGAGAGAGATATCTCATTCCAACTGATCCTTTTATCCAACTATTTATTTTCTTCCCCTAATGGCGGGAAAACAGATTCATCAAAATGACAATAAGCAAAACGAGCTGTAAATAAATCACCTGTTAAAGGTTCAAGATATTTTATTATTGATAGACTTTCATATCCAACATATATTCCCAACCTTCTTTGAGGTCCCATCTTAGTGCGTTGTGGAGGAGAGATAGGAACATATACTGCACTTTCAAAGATTCTTAGATGAGAAATATTTGGTTCTTTACCATGAACCAATTGTAAAGGGGAATATTCATGATTACTTGTAGGCCTGATGCGAATAAGTGCTGCCGCATGCAAGATTGCATGTCCCCAAGTTGAAATTGGGAGTTTTGATCTCATTAACAATGGTCTTGCTATCAATTTCAAACGTTTAATCAATGATTCAGCAAGTCCATTTTGTGTATGAACATGTGCTACAGGATGTTCAACATCAATTCCAATGGACATACAATAATCATTAAATGATTGAGATGTGAATTCACCGGCGTTATCAAGGCGTATTTTCTTAATTGGATAATCAGGAAAATGAGCTCTTAAACGAATTAATTGAGCTAGTAATCTCGCAAACGCCTGGTTGCGAGTTGATAATAAGCAAACATGTGACCCTCTAGTTGATGCATCAATTAAAACTATAAAATATCTAAATGGTCCACATGAAGGGTGTATTGGTCCACAAATATCACCTTGTATACGCTCTAAAAATATGAGTGATTCATTCCCAATTTTCATTGGTGATGGCCGAATGATCAATTTTCCTTGGGAACAAGCAGCACATGAGAAATTCTTAGTTTGCATAATTTGTCTGCTGGACAAACAATGACCATTTGAATTCTCAACTATTTTTCGCATCATAATTGATCCAGGATGGCCTAATCGTTCATGCCAGATAACAAAGTCATTCTTATTTGTAAACTTCTGGTTTACAATAACGTTTGTTTCAACTGTACTAATATAAGTATAGTACAAACCGGAGGAAAATGAAGGTAATTTTTCCAATATACATTTCTTATCAGAAATTAACTTTGTGATGTAAAGATATTCATCTTTTCCTTCATTTGTGGTCTCAATATGATATCCATTTCTGTGGATATCCTTAAAACTCAACAAATTTCTTT
Source organism: Clitoria ternatea (assembly GCA_037962975.1). Classification (NCBI taxonomy): domain Eukaryota; kingdom Viridiplantae; phylum Streptophyta; class Magnoliopsida; order Fabales; family Fabaceae; genus Clitoria; species Clitoria ternatea. Next base: position 69,900,540 of record CM075676.1, read on the forward strand.
GAGACTTCTTAGAATATAATGCACTTTCAATGTGCAATTTTGTTCCTCCAGGTAACAAAATACTGGCTCTACCGGAGCCTTCAATTATATTTATACTACCAGATATAGTATTAACATTGGCTTCTTGTTTTACTATATGGTAAAAATATTTCTCATTCTTGAGAATGGTATGAGTTGTTGCGCTGTCTACGAGACATATATCTTTGTCATTCACATGAGCATTCATTCTTCATTAAATAAAATAAATCATGAGTAAAAATATAATTAACAATAATATTTAACAAAATTTTTATTGATAAAGACAAAATTTACAACAAAACAAATTACATGAAACATTAAAATAATTTATTTAGGGGCACTCCCTTCTCCAACCGAGTGGTCAATGTCTTCTTCAAGAAGAGTAAGAAAATCATCAACACTAAAATCAGAGAAATCATCATCTATACCAGTAAAATTTGTCTCTATTATTTTCCCTTTATTTTTAAGGGATTTTTGGTATAGATCTACGAGATGCTTTGGTGTGCGACAAACTCGAGACCAGTGTCCCTTGCTACCACAACGATAACAGATGTTTTTAGTTTGTTCGCTATTTTGAGCATCTGTCCCTTTTTTCATATGTTCTTTATTTTTCCATGTGAATGATGATCTCTTATCATTTCGACCATTACCACGACCATAACCATGACTACGACCAATACCATGTCCTCGAGCATTACCTCGTCTACGACCGCGACTACGGCCACGACCACGACCATGAGTATGATGATCGTGTGTTGCTACATTCACTTCTGGGAATGGAGCAGTTCCAGTTGGACGAGATTCATGATTTTGCATAAGCAATTCATTATTTTGCTCAGCCACAAGGAGACAAGTAATTAATTCAGAATATTTTGTAAAGCCCTTTTGACGATATTGCTGCTGCAGGAGCATGGATGCATGAAAAGTGGAGAATGTTTTCTCTAACATATCACTTTCAGTGATCTTTTCTCCACATAACTCCAATTTTGAAGTAATTCTAAATAGCGCAGAATTATATTCATTTACAGTTTTAAAATCTTGAAAGCGCAAATGCATCCATTCATAACGGGCTTTTGGAAGAATTATATCCTTTTGATGGTCATATCTCTCTTTTAGATTATTCCACAAAACGAGAGGGTCTTTAACTATTAAATACTTATTTTTTAACCCCTCATGGATATGGTGACGTAAGAAAATCATGACTTTAGCTTTATTTTGACTAGATGCATTATTTCCATTTTTAATCGTGTCTCCAAGATCTTTTGCATCTAAATGAATCTCAGCATCTAGTGTCCATGATAGATAATTTTTTCCACTGATGTCAAGAGCCACGAACTCAAGGTTGGTAATATTTGACATATTTATTTCTATATAAGAAATTAAAACAATATATTAGATATCATTTCAAATGAATAAATTTATTAATTATAAATATCTAATGATGGTAACAAGTCAATAATTATTATGAATATGTTTTATTTTTTATTTAATTATAAGAACAATATTTTTTATTTTTTTATTTTTTTTTTTTGAAAAAAAATAGAGTAACTTAAATGATCCGGCAATAAAGATTTACTATTTTTATAAAGTCATTCAGATACTAGTGGTTTGATGGTAAAGTGAAAACTTATCATGTTATAAGTCCTGAGTTCAAATCCTTATAAGTATTATCGTATTTATTAACTCTTTTATTATAATTATACTAATTATAAAGACTAATTTAACAAAGAAAGAGTTATGTACACGCTGCAGGCACTGCTATATTAAGCAAATAATAATCACTATAATAGTCAACGTGAAGTGGAAATAATAAATAATATAATAATCAATTATAGTGGCAATTGATAAATATATAGCAAATCAGTTAGTGGAATACTAGTGGAATCAGCATTTAATACGTGAAGCATAATTAACCAAAGCAAATAATGTATGGAATCAGCAATTCACGTATATTAACCAAACCCTTGAATATGGAACAGAGCAATTCACGTATATTAGCCAAACCAAAGCTCTAACAATTGAATGTGGAACAGAGCAATTCACGTGACGCATATAAGCAAGTGGAATCAGCAAATCAGCAATTGAAAAAGTAGCAATCAATTAACCAAAGCAAATAATTATAAAATAATATATGTAGCAATGATAGCATAATGAATCACGCAGCGTGAAGTGGAATGGCACCAGCAAATAATTTATAATTTCCAATAAATAATTTATAATAATATATTGCATTAATCAAGTCATGCAATCAATAATAATATATAGCACGCCCGTGAAGTCACAGTAAATAAAATTAACTCAATAAATGATTTATTTATTTATGATAATTTTAAATTGTTATAGTTCTTCAGGAACTATCAATATATATATATATATATATATATATATATATATTAAGAATTCTTCGGGAATTCTTTTAAATTTCATAGGAATGTTTAAAATATAAGTTCTTCAGGAACTTATTATTATTTTATACATCCTTCCGAGATATGTGGAGTATAAGGTATGAGTTCTTCAGGAACCCTTTTATATTATATATATTATATATAATAAGATACATAAATTAAACTAAAATTATGAAATAAAATTAAAATGATGTGTTACCTTTCAAAGGTTTGATTAGATCTCAGTTGGTCAGAATCTGGTGCTGATAACGTGTTATAAATAAATGGAATTCTAAATATAGAGAAAGAATAGAGAAAGAGAGGAGAATTAAAGAGAGTAAAGAGTGAATGAGAATGGAAGAAGTGTATTGTGAGTGATGCATCAAGTCCTATTTATAGGACTAAGAGGGGGGACATCCATTATTAATTTATTCATAATATAGGTCTGTTAGATAAGCAAATGTGTTGGCTTTTTTAATTTTCTAATTAATCACTATTTAAAGGGTTAAAATACACATGTCAACCATTTTGACATTTGATCTGACAAATCATCACTTATGAAATCTGAATAAGAGACAGTAACAGAAACCATTGTTTGGAAACAAAATATTTAATAGAGACCTAATACTAAACTCCGGAATTTTATAGGGACATGTAACATATGTAAGCCTATAAACTATCATGCAACGATTTAGTAAAAAAAATTTAATATATTAAAATAAAAAAATAATATAAACATTACGGCAAGAAGAGGAAGTTTAGTGTCCGTTTGGTTTTCAATTGGAGAAACGAAAAAATTTAAAGGTTAATATAGATCCTTCACGTCATTCAAGACAGTTAAAACTCTGTTTGACCATAACATTTATTTTTAGGGTTGGTCAAATATCCAAACGGGCACTTAGAAAAGGACGTAACGCCAGTGCCGCTATTTGTTTGAAAGATTAATCAAATAGGAAAACCTTTCCAATTGCAGGATCATAAGAGTGTAAGAGCACAAGTCCGTGAACAAGCTTGTGAATTTAACTTCCGAACACAAATTAAAAGCATCTACAGTGTGATTCAACCTCATGTCATCAAGACAAATATCTACTGAGAAATTGTAGCTCCAATGATTAACAAACCAGGGATTACACTACTCTACAATGACCAAGGTCCATGTTGTCTTCATAGCATTTGAGGCTCACCAGGAGAAATAATCAGATTATGAGCTCATCAGAGTTTATGGATTTAAAAGATAGACAATAACCATCAAGCTTATGTTATGCATTGTTAGCATTGGGCTCAGAATTTGTTTCGGATGATTTAACGTCATCAAGAGTTTCCGTGTCAATGGTCATATCATCACCCACGTCAGCCTCGGTCATAACTTCATCCTTATCAGCCACTGGAGGCTCAATGCCATTTTGATCACTATTGGATTGCTGCTTTTGTTGTTCACTTGCCTTCTCTTGGTCATCTGGCTCTTCTGTTGTAGCTTGTGGGTATGGATCAGTGCAGATGGTTAATGTAGATGTAACTAACAAGTTCTGCAAAGAAAAACACCAGAAAGAAGTCAACCAAATTGTTTAAACAAACAACTACCTATAACTACCAACCATAGAAATGAACGAATATCCATTTAAAAAATAAAAGATTTTTTACGGTAGTTGATTCTTAAAGTACCAAATTTGAACAGCAGTGCACATGCCAAATTATAAAGCATACCTTTTCAAGAGCTAAAGCAAGCTTTGAAAGACTTGGATAAATGTTTTTTGCATCCAATAAAATCTGTTCGATGCAAATCAGACACAGTAACATTGTTATTTATGACTCCTGTGCTAAACAGGTTTTGTTAATGACAAATATGAATATTTAAGTCATGGACTCTTAAGACAAAAAGATTGACTTAAAGCATGGGCAAAATGGACAAAACCAAAAATCTTTGATCTAAATTTGGGAAGATGAAATCGTTGGATACTTGAAGACTTCCTTTAGTTTTATTGTAAGAATTAAATAATAATTTAAGTGAGCATGTTCGACCAAGTTTTAGGCTTAAATTATTATGGTATTTCAAAAATGGTATTTCAAAAAGACTAATTAATTGAACCAAGTCTTAGGCTTAAAAGGGTTAGGATACTGAAAATAGCTGGTCAGAATCAACAGGGTCTACCCCAAGATCAACAGGGTTTACTTACGGTCAACCCCGCCTGATCAAGGTCAACCCCACCTGACTGGAACATGTTCGACCCTAAGGGGGTTCTGGACAGGTTCAACCCTACGGAGCTGTGATTGGTTATTTTAGGTTCCTTGACATATTGCAGGAAACTTGGTAAATTTTATTTCCTTTGTTGACGACGTTTTACCTTAGAAATTCAATGCTCAGTATTTGAGAGAAGTCGTTCCGTTAAGTGAGAAAAATCAAATCGTTTTTGCTCTTAGATTGAGAGTGTTTTGGGTCTAGGGTGTGAAAGGATTAAGTAACCGTCCTCTAGAGACACCTCAGAAATTTTGGGAACCTTTTGGGTTGTGTCAAGTTGCGAGGAGTATTGAGTTTTGGACAAGTAATCCAAGAGTTGTAATTAAACCTTGTAACTGACTTTGATTACAATGAAAAATTCTAAGCACTTTAACTAGGAGGCTGGACATAGACCACAATGGTGGTGTTTGAACTAAAATATATCTTGGTTTGCATTCTCCTATCCCTAATTCTTTATTTTTGCTTGTTAAATTGGCACTTGCTCTTTGTGTATGGATCGATCATCATCTTTTTGAAATTACTTAAAACCAAATTTCAATTACATTTCCAAATTAAGAAAAGGTTTAAAAACGTGAGTTTTTACCAGACAAAATCCCCCCCCCCCCCCCCCCCCTCTTCTGCTTAAGTCTAAGGGCCACTTGTAAACATTATTATGAAATAATCATGTTAAATTAGACATCCATTGATGTTGGAACATTATAATGCACCACAGACAAAAGAAACATATTTACCTCACAAAGCCTTTGTAATGTAAATGGAGGGCCTTCGATGAAACAAGTGAGTGCTGGAATCCATAAAAGAATATCAAAATACTTCAGTGGAGCTTATACCAGAATAATAAATAAATAAATACTTTGGCAGCCACAGTTTGACAATTGAACCAGTTCAAAGATTATTTATCATAAAATCTATTGAAAGGAGTATCAAACATGGATAGTATGACACTCGTAAAAATGGTAATATTTCTAGTTCACACTTCAAAGTAAGACATATTGAATCCTCATAGTTTCTTTTAGTAGTTCATCCAGTGGTTGGTTTATAGATCCTTTGGCTATAGAACTAAGAGTGGAATACCTTCATCCAATTTGTTGACCACCTCAGTGAAGGATTCTCCCAACAAAGCATATTGCTGCTCACTTGTCATTTTTGCCTCAGGATACTCTGACAATACCTGCGTAACAAATATGGAGAGAAAGAGGCAAAAGATTGAAGTGTAAGGACTATGATGCATGAACAATAAAATTTAAACAAACAATTAGACAAGCTAAGACAAACTATAAAAACTTACATGCTAGCATACCATTAAGAATCAACAAATTATACATAAGAATGCATGCTAGCATACCTCCCCATACCTGCTTTAGCTGAAACGATAGCATACTCTTCAACTTATCCCAGTGATGCCTGTTATTAAAAAGTAAATTCACATTAGCCTTTTAAAAATACAGACCCATCTCCATGTTGACTATCATTAAATCTAGCAATGGTAGTTAATCCTAGATAGCTATTCAGAGCGAGCAACCTCAAGAAGCAGTATAGTGGTGTAGTGGATAGCAAAATGGCTGCTATACCAAAGATAGCAGATAAAATACAAAAAAAAATTAAAATACATTTTTAGTCCCTATATTTTACTTTAATTTGGTTTCAGTTTCTATATTTTTAAATTTTGGTTTTTGGTCACTAATCACTATAGTATTTAAACTTCTGGTTTTGGTCCTAACTCCTAACTACAAGCAATATGTCAACACATATACCCTGCAAATACAACCATCTAGACCAATGTCTGCTATACTGGACCAAAACCTTAACACAATGAAACTGTACACACAAAAACCAAAAAGCAATATAACTATAAAGACCAAAAACTTAAACTTGTAAAATTATAAGGACCAAAAAGCCAAATATTTATAGCATAAATGACCAAAAATGTATGTAAACCAAACTTATAAGACACAAGTGTAAATGCTGAAAAGAAAAAAAATTAAATTAAAATAAAAATACAATTGATATTCATCGTTGATAGCCAAAACCCAAAACTTAGAGTCTATGGCACATGCTGATTCTTGAGCAATAAATCCTGAGCAACTAAGAGGATAGCACACAAAATGGAACTTACCACACATGTCAAATAGGTAAAGAAAAAAGTCGATACAAAAACACTGTGATAGGGACAACTGAATCATATCACAACAAATGAATGGAACAAGGGATGTGTGGAAAGAGGTTTGAAGAAGGATATGGAAAACAGTGTGTCCAAATGCAAAATGGAGGGGGGCTGCCGGAAAAGGTCCAGGTTTGGCTGGACACACATCAATACATTGGCTTCCAGAAGTTCAAAGGGTATTTTGCCTGAAGTTTGAAACAGAAGTTGGACACTTAAGGTTTTTTCATTTTTTTAAGGAACAAGGGTTTCTAACCAAGAAAAGTCTCTGATGCAAAAAGAATGAATGAGACACAAATCAGCAAAACAGAGTTTTTTACACCTGTTGACTGCCAGGATAGCTGAAATTCCAGCAGTGAGTAATAGCTACGGGCTTATTTGGTTGGTTCTCACTTGGGGTTGGCCAAAAACTATTTCTTGACCAACTTCGAACGGCATACAGAATTAATATTAACCGTTGGATGACTCTGTTTTCACTTTTCATAACTGGTTACCAAACGGACACCGATCTCAAATCCATGTAGCAGCCCGAGGCTGTGACTGCACTACAGCACTTTGATTCACCAAAATTAGATAATTTTCATTTGCTAGGTACAATCTAGGCCCACCAAAGCAATGAAAGATGTAACTGAATGATACTTTATCATTGTTTCCAAGTGATGCCACATAGTCAGGGACTATGATGTACACAAATGAAAATGCCCAAAAAGAATAGTAAATTAAACTCACTACTTGAATGTAAATTTTTCCCCTATAGGTTTGCACAAGTTTAAATTTAATTCCCTACAAATTTTGAAGAGGTCAAATTAAATCCATCTTCAAAAAGTAAAAGCCACTCAATGGGAATAGTGAACTGAAACCCATGAGGGGAAGTACTAAAATGTTTTACATCATTGAAATCTACACATTTGAGTTTAACCTAACCGATTTCCATTTGCAACCGACAGCCTATTAACAATGAAATTCGGTTGTCTCAATTGAAAAAGGGTAGTATGCTGCAATAAGAACCAAAAATTCTAATCAGAAACTTTAAACAAAAATAAAAAAATCCACAAGCATATTTAAAGCCAGTATCATAAAATACCCTGTCCTCACAGTGACAGGCTAAATTATTTTGCATGAAAAAACATGGGGTAGTAAAAAGGCACACCTATGTTGCTGGGGTGAGGTACCAGAACAAGTCAGCAACTTAGTCAGTGCCTTTCTGGTTCAAGCAAGGCACAACTGTATAGCACGTTAGCGATAATGTTTAAAAAAAACCACTGAAACAGCCATCTAACTAGCTCACTGTGATGCTAAAGGGATTAAAATAGTCAAAATATTAACAGAATAACTAGAAGTTGGTCTACAGAACTCTTAGCAGGGAGTGGCTTAGGGTTTTCTAAGTAGCAAATTGTAATTATTTCAAGTTTACTACAAATATTAAGAGCTTGACGCCCGAGTAATTAGTCTATACACAAAATCCAATCCAGAAGCCAGTACACTCAAATATCAAGTATGTATGGTTAATTAATTAATTATGTGGTGTGAAATGGACTCATATTCAAATGAACACGAAAGAAAAAACTGGTAGAACAACGAGACATACCAGAACCTGCCAGTGGATGCAATAACTTGGAGAATCTGCACAACTTGCTCCCTCGAAACATCGTGTTTTTGCTCAGTGTCTCTGTATAAATTAATTTACATGATTGGTGGCTCTATACATAGAATAGATAAAGGGTTTAGCAAAGTGAAAGAAATAGTAATGACCTGTGGTTGGAAGCATCATCGTTGTGTAAATGTTGGTGTGATTGGGTATCCATTAAATTGAAAACTACACAATACACATACACATCAAATCAAGTCACGGAAATGATAAATAAGAGTGCAGACAAAAATATGAAAGATGACGAAACGGTGAGTGCTTGTGAAAAAACATACCCTGAGAGGTTGTTTTGGTTTGCAGCCTCCGTCGCCGTCAGCGGAGGAACTGCGTCGGAGTATGCGTGTGTTGGGCTTCGCCTTTCGCAATGGAGGGCCTTCCTAATACCTACATAATAAATAATAATGAAAGTAAAATATAGGCTAAATAACTCTAGTGTCCCTTTCCCTTAATTTATTATCAGTTTGGTCCCTTATTTTTTTTGTTTCAACGAGATTTCGTAACTTTTTTAAATGCGTCAATTTAATCTTTCCATCAAGCTAAACTTAACACCGTCTATGACATTTGCTTATGTGGTCAAGGATTTTGATATGTATGTCATGTGTCATTTATTTACTTGCTCTGGTGGCATTAACAAAACGAGCCCGTTTTGAGGAATGGCAATAAAACGTTTTCAAGTTGGTTCCATTGTCTTCTTCCTTGGTGTTACATGTTTGAAGGATGACCTAAGCTACAAGCAAAGCATAGCTCCAACGAGATAGTCAGAGAGTTCTTGGGTTGCGTCGTCTTGTTCAACAGTGTAGGTAAATCCTGTAATCCTTCTTTTCCTTCGTTTTTAGTTTGAATGTCATTATTTTTGGTGAGCATGGTTTTTGTTGTATGTTAATGTGCATTTGGTCGTTGTTTAGGGCGAAAATATTTTTCTCACGGCATGGTATGGGGTTTACCTAAAAATGTGGGTTTACATGTTTACGTTTTATAAATTTGGTAGGATTTTTGGCATTTACTGGATTAGTATGGATTTAAATCGTTGTTGTAGGATGAATCCTCATTTCAAGTTGGAGATTTTTCATAGGGAGTGTTTTGTTGAAGAACATGGGAAGAAGTTGGGGTATAGTGGTACCGACTCTGAATGGGATATCGATGAAGACATATAGAATTATTTTGAAGTTATGGGAATACTAAAGGATACGGGGTACGTGAATGTTGAAGAATTAAGGTACGAAATCAGAGGCAAAGAGTTTCGTGTTGGTCTGAAGTAATTGGTAGATGATCAAGGTTGTTTAGAGATGACAAGGGTTGCACACTCTCGGGGGAAAGTTCAGATGTTTATTGTGCACCTAGTAAAGGTGTCAGAGGTTGTTCTAGACCTAACTAGCCCAGAAAAACAAATGATGTTGATGTTGATGAAGTTGTTGAAGGTAAGGGTGATGAAGGTGTTGAAGGCAAGGGTGATGAAACAGATGTTGAGGTAGTTGTAGGTGATATTAGAGCAAAAGATGATGATGATAGTGTAATGGAAATCCATTTCCATGATTCAGATGGTGAAGGGGTGGATCAAGAGGATGTCATGCCTAAAAATTCTGACCATGCACATGTTGAAGGTACTGATGAGGCATGTGATGGTGGAAGTGGTACTGGCACTGATGAGCCTACTGTAGACCCTATTGCAAAGAAATGGAAGAGGAAAAAATCTCAAAAACTGTTAACCCAAGGACATACATGAAGGTATTGGTGTTGGAAGAGGTGAGGGCTCCAGTTGTTAGAAAAACACAGGAAAAGGCAAAGAGGTCGTATCTGACATTGAGGAGGATTATGAGGAACTATATAGTGGTAACTCAGAAGACAGTGAAGGAGAAAGGTGCCCAACTTTTAAGATGCCTACACATATGGAGGGTTTTCATTAGAAGAAAGGTACTTTTTTCTTGACTAAGGAGCAGTTCAAAGAAGCTTATACGCCATTACAAATGGTAAAGATTTAAGGTTTGAAAAAAATGATAAGAAGAGGGTGTGAGTTTTATGCCTATTGTGGCAAGCTGTCAGGTGAGGATACATGGCAGCTAAGGACCATAATTGACAGTCATACTTATGGCTGACAACATAAGATAAAGTTTTTGGGTTCAAAATGGCTTTCTAAAAAATTAGTGAGTGGTGTGAAGGAGAATTCAAAGTTAAAACTACAAGATATATGCAACAGGGCTCAGGAGAATTGACATGCAAAAGTAAGCAAGTCCAAGGCTTATAGGGCTAGAAAAGCTGCAATAGGGATTATTGATGGTGACTTCACTTAGCAATATATAGAGAGCTGTGGGACTATTGCAATGCTTTACTAAACTCTAACCCTGGTTCAACCGTGAAGTTAAATGTATAACTAGTTGTAGAGGTAAGCAGAGTAAATGATGATCTAGGAGCAGTGACCACATCTTTTCATAAGTTGTATGTTTTTCTGAAAGGGAGCAAAGATAGTTTCAAGCATTGTAGAAAGATCATCGATTTAGATGGTTGCTTTCTTAAAGGACCTTTTGGTGGGCAACTCCTTAGTGCAATGGGTAGAGACCCAAATGATCAAATGCTACCAACTATTGTTGGTGTGGTGGAGTGTGAAAACATAAATTCCTGGAGGTGGTTTTTGGAATTACTTATTGGTGATTTAGGTGGCTTTGAGGTCTACAGTAGCATCATATTTATATCTGACCAACATAAGATATGTGTCATATCAAGATTGTGCAATTAGCAATTTGGTTTGCAGTAGCATTTATATTCTAACTATACAATTTGGGTCTGACTTGGTTTATATATTATAACTGGTTATGCAATCATGAGAGGGAATGTCCAATCCTGACTATGAGTGCAATCTTTCATGTTGGTATCCTGATTCTGAGTTTGGCTTGTTGACTCTGTTGTGGTAACTGATTTGGTTTCTTGATTTGGTAACTGTTTTGTGCATTTGGTAACTAATTTGTGCATTCGGTAACTGATTTGTGCATTTGGTTTTTGCAACTTAACTTTGTCTTTGGTCTTGTGCAATTTTGTAACATCCTAAAAATTTCATTCTCATGTATAATCATTTTGATTTAGACCATCAATGACATTACCCATTTTATCTCAACTTTCTACATAAATTTTGGTTAGGACAACATCTTCAATTTAACCTTTTACCATGGTGATCCGGTCTGGATACCGGTCCTAAGGTTAAGAGGTCATCTTAGCCGTCCTGTAGTTCAACCGGTATCACAGGATAATGATCCGGACAGCTCAATATATATCCGGTCTGGATACCGACTCTAAGGTTAAGAAGTCATCTTAGCCATCCTAGAGGTCAACCGGTATCATAGGATAATGATCCGGTCGGCAAATATATGATGCAAGTCTCTCCTACACTAGTCATCCGAAGTAACGTCCGAGACACTGGATACTTTATCCAATCTCATTCATCCGTCACCTAAAAAACCGTTTGCCTCAGTGTCATAACGAGATAAGAGGACTCATTACTTAACGAGACAGATATTCTGCACAGCGGAATATGTCTCTTTCATTCACCGAAAGGATTAGGTACAATCACAGGCGTAATTTATGGAAAAGGTGATTATCTTCCATCCCTATGTCATAATCGTACACTGAAAATTGACCTACTCCCTAGCATACTTTGAATACTGAGTCACTCTGATTGACACTTTATACACGGCATCAGAACCTATGGGCCCACTGGCACCTAACGATTCATTTTCCACGCTCAATTATAAATAGCATATTCCAATACACATGCAAGGTTATGTTGTTCTAACTCTCATCTTGCTATTGTATTGCTTAAGTATTTACAGAGTTCATATACACTCTTCTAACTTGAGCGTCGGAGAATATTCACAGGTGACACCACCTTTCGTCCACTCCAACGTGAAACTCTGGTGTGAAGGATCTCCAGGACAACGAGGCCGGTTTCTCCCACTGAGAGACCGGATTACAATACCGGATGCCCACTGTACCGGTGTATAAACACTAAAATATATATACTTTTGTGGCTGGTCCCACACTGGATCCTAGACCCCGGTCCAGACAAGTTCACATGGTAAATAATTTTAACTTTATACCTTAGGTAAAAGTTAATCAAATAACTTATTACCTATTTCTTTAGTTATTAATTTCTTTGGCTTTTCTAATTACTCTCATCAAATTACCACATACTCTACTCAAAATGCGTCATTTTGTACACATTTTAATTGCTAGTTAGAGTCTGAATTTGGAAATATGGTCAACTACAAAGTTGTTTCTCGTTGTCTTAGATTTTCAATAAGATCAAATTTGTTAAAATCCATTAAGATATGAGAGAGATATGCCCAAAATACCAAAACAGTGTCAAAATTGATATTTTATTTCAATCATATCATCTTGTACATATTTTAATGCCTAGTTAAAGTCTGAATTTGAAAAAGTGGTAAACTACAAAGTTGTTTCTCATTGTCGTAGATTTCCAACAAGACTAATTTTGTTAAAATCCATTAAGATATGAGAAAGATATACCCAAAATACCAAAACAGTGTTAGAATTGATATTTATTTCAATCATACAAGCTACATTATGTAGGCTGCGGAAATGGTCAACAATCCAGCTCATTTTTCTCACTTAAAACCTTCATTATCACCACAATTAATGTAACTAACATCCTAATACAATCCCATTAAAAAAAACTTGTCCCCCACTTGTCATTTACATGATTAAACCATCACTACATCTTGTTCCCAAGTTTGAATTCTTAGAATAAGCTAAAGTTAGTGAAGTCTCTCTCATTTTCTTTCATTTTCTCCATCAAATTCCCTCTTGATCTGAAGCTAGGACAATAAGAAAACACTTTCAACCACTTTAGGAACCTTCATTAAGGTAAGAGGGGATAGGGTTGTGAATAAATATGGAATGGGTAGAATTATATGCTGTTCTAGGATTTCCAAATTTATATTTGTAACTTGTTACTTAATTTCGAAGATGAAAATGTGTGAATTTGACTTTTACTTCTTCATCAAAGTTGTAGATATTTTCTTTATAAGAATTGTGAGACTTGAACCAACTGATTTGGATATGTATAGCATGAGTTATAGTCAAAATACTATAGTATGTCTGTTCTAGAATATGTACCTTCTATTTTATGTAAATATTAATATTCTGGGAATTATACATACATATTTAGACTTTGATGTCTTCATAAAAGTTGTATATATTTATGTTATGGATCTATAGAAATGGTTTCAAGTTAAAAGAATATTTGTAGCTCTAGTTATACCTAAAATACAGAAGTATGTTCATGCTGAAAAACCTAATGACGTGAATCACTGTTTGTATTTTTAAAAATGAGAATTTTTAAATGAGAATCAGTGTTTAGTGTCTTCATAAAAGTTTTAGATATTTGTGTTATGAGTAATTTAGAACTGGTCTCATGCCAAAATTATTTTTGTAGCTCCAGAAACATTGATTTTACCAACATATATACGTTTTGTTACTTTCTTTGAGATAGTTTAGTATACTATGAATTTATGATATTTCTGTTTAGATTTAGAATTTTTGGTCTTCATGAAAATTATAGATAATGGAATTATTGAAACATAGAACTTGGCCTCATTAAAAAATTATTTTTATACCATGAGTTATAGCTAATTTACTAAAGATTGTCAAACCAGTAAATTTTCCAGCAATTGGTGATAATGAAAAATGATAACCTATTGACTAATATATGATTTTGTGATGTTTCTGTTTGGAATTTAAAATTATGGTCTTCATGAATATTGTAGATAATTTTGTTATGGAACTACAGAAAGTGGAATTACTTAAAAAAGATTTGATTTGCTCACGTTATGACCTTTTTACTAATGTATGTTGCTGTTGTAAATTTCTAAAATTTACCTATGATGGTTATTATGGATGAAAATGATATTTTCCATGTGGGTAATGATTCATTTATGAATTATTGAGGGATTATTGATTATTATGGATGTTATTGAGTGTCCTATGAATGTCATACAGTATGTATATCTTTGTGATGAATAATTATGAATGATTAAATTAATGTATACATGAATGCCTTGTGGTTTATCAAGATATGTTGTTGAACTGTAAATCCATGATTTTGAGAATTGATATATGTGATGTGTCCTTTGAGGATTTGTGGCTTTCCAAGTGATTATGGAAGTAGTGATATCATGGTATATTAAATTGATAAAGAGAATTAAAGGCATTCATGCATCATAAGCATTTAGACGCACCATGGAATTTAAGGATTCCATGATTGCCGGCCTTGGTGGGGGTTACTCTATGATGAGTTAAAGCCTTATTTTTGTTGAGCGCCATGAAGGGTAGGGATTCATGGTTTATGCTAAGTCCTACTTGTGTACTTCGGTACTTAAGCTCCATGAAGGGTAGGGATTCATGGTATATGCTAAGTCCTACTTGTGTACTTTGGTACTTGAGCGCTATGAAGGGTAGGGATCGTGGCATTATGCTAAGTCTTACTTGTGTTTCTATGAGACTTTTTACTGCAGTATTCTCACTAAATCAAAATGGATCCAGCATGACATCATTTAACTAAATTAAAGATTATTAAATGTAAATGACCTTGTTTGGCATATTCATCATATCATAATTACTTGTTGATTGTGTTTGTGTAATTTTACTTATTTTATATTTATTCTATATTTTATCTCACTTTTCACAGAATGACGAGTGGTGCAATTAATGAAGTTTTTATGTTTTATTGTTTGGACTTTGATTTCATTTGAGATTTAATGTGTTGTAATAATATTATGTACCTCGTACTGCAATCTTATCTATCGTTTCCGCTATATAAATGTATTATGTTTATTCGTTCATGACTAGTATGCATGATAATATTCCGTATTTATCAATTTTTATGTGACTTCAGAATTTAAATTACGAATTTCAAAATGATTCTTTAAACGTGAAAAATTTATTTCAAAAATTTAGGTTAATTAATTGGAATTTGTAATTTGGGTTTTGGGCGTCACAAATTTCGTATCTGATTTGGTCTTTGGTCTTTGGTTTTTGGTCTTTGGTTTACTAATTTGGACCATATTCTATTTTGTGCATTTGGTAATTGATTTGGTCCTTATTTTGTTTTGCGCCTTTGTTAACTAATCTCAGTTTGGTTTATTGATTATGTTTGGTCTATGCTTTCCTAATTTGGACCTAACTTGTACAAACTAATTTAGACTAACTTGTGCATAATGTATCTATAATCTAATATTAGACCTAGTTCCTGATTCTATTTTATTGTATGTCAGTGAGGTCCCTTAACTTTTATTGTATGTCAATGAGGTCCCTTAACTTATATTTTATTTTAGTCCCTCAAATTAACTTTCATTCTGGAATCTGATTAAATTCTGTGCAATTTTGTATCTGATTTTTAAGGTTTGCTACATGCATTGGAAGAGATCATCTCTAGTGTTAATCAGAGGTTTTGTGTTAGACATCTATACAACAACTTCAGGAAGAAGCATCCAGGAAAACAACTCAATGACTTATTGTGGAAGGCAGCTAAGTCCACTTACGCACAGGCATGAGATAGGACAATGTTAGAGATCAAGGAAGTCAATGAGGCAGCCTACAAGGACTTGATCAAACTACCTCCCAGACACTAGAGCAAGTCAATATTTTCATATGCACCCAAAAATGATGTGATGATAAACAATATGTCTGAAACATTTAATTCAGTCATCATTGGAGCCAGGGGAAACCCATCATCACTATGCTAGAGGCCATTAAGACTTATATTTGTGAGTATCTGATTATGATATTTTTTTCTTACTATGATTGATAAAGCCTTGGCAACCAATTTGTCCCCTTTTTAAACCTCCCGTTTCCTCTCAAGTCCAAACTGACTCTAGGATAATGTGAATTGCATTTAGTCATTTTTTATATTATGTATAGGCGAACGTTGATGCATCTTGCACGGTGGTATCAACAATGTAAAGTTTTTTCCCCACTAATTAAAGAATTGCCATGTGGTATTTTATAACTATATTAAAATTAAATGGTTTAATTAATAACAGGGTTTTCTACTGCTCCAACTTACATTGTGTTTAGTTCGTAATTTTTCTTAGAAAAATAAAAAACTATTCTTAAAAAAGTTAAAAAAATAAAAAAAATTATTTGTTTATAAAATATTCAAAGAAAATATATAGAAAAATAAAAAAATCCGGTTTTATATTTTTTAAAGAAAATTAGAGAAGTCTTAGAAGAGCTTTTCTAAAAAAACTAAAAAGTGAAAAATGCGGTTTCCAAAGAGTTCCTCGGGCCCTCTAATACGTCTTCTTCAGAAAACTCTATACATATATTGTTTTAGTCCAACAAAAATAAAGGGAACAAGCTCTGTACAGATAAATATAGAAAAAGGAGATAGTAACAAAAGAAAGAATTAAAAAAACGAAATGAGATACTTGTACTTTCTTCATAAACATGTTGATCATAAAAGAAAGAATAGGCAAACAAACAAAGCAGCATAAACATGTTGATCATGTAGATTATGGTTGACCCAATCAAGAAGATTAGGACAACGTTTTGGATAATCACAGTGTATGGTCCTATTTGTAATATTAAAGACGACTTATGAATGTTGGCACGTGATGACTTATGTGTGTCGGTATGCAATGACTTATGAATGTTGGCACGCGATGACTTATGCACGTTTGGCATAGGATGATTTGTGTATGTTAGCATGCGATGACCATCATTAGTTCATTGAAACACTGAGCATTATTATATATGTGATTATATTTACTTAGTTTATAATATTGATTGTGATAAAAATTTGTTGTTCCACAGAGTTTATAACTTATTTACTCTCATTTTAATATTACTTTAAACTTTTGTCACAATTTTTAAGTGTACTTCAACAACTTTTACAGTTTTTCAAATTGGAAAAGTGTCACATCATCTAAACAAGTTTTCAGAATTTTTCTAACTATTTCAGGAAATGAAAATTTTGGAAAACAAATAGAAAGTTTTTCTTATAAAATTAGAATAATTTTCTATAACTAAACACAAAAGTATTTGTTTATATTCATTTTCATTTTCTCTAAATTTGATTATAGCTTCAAACTTTCCAAGTGGGACTTTACTCTGCCCAAAGTGTCACATATTGAATTCTTATATTATAGGGGGAATGATGCTAGCAAGTGTTTAGCATTGTCTTTCCCCAAGACAAGTAGGTGCAATACTACAATGTTTGTGTTTGCTAGTTGATAATGCCAAATTCTAACTTTGATGAATTTCAAATTAAGCCAAATGATTGCAGTTACAAAGAACAAAGTCATATTCCAAAAGCAATAAGATGGGAAGTAATTCTATACAAGAAAAACAAACAAGAATAAGATGAAATTATCAAGCATATGGCTATAGCAAAACTTGTGGCTGAGGCAGGCAGTAGCTAGTTATTTTTATTCCCTCCTGCAAGAACTAGAGTTTGAGAAAGACTAACTCTTTGATAGTAGAGGCGGAGCCTATGTTGTCAAGAGCTTCTTGGGTTGGTTCTTCATCGACACCAATAGCCATAATAGCCATCTTTTTCCGAGAGTTCCTTCCCACGCTCATAAAACTGACATTGACGTTATGTTGAGCCAGTATATTCCCAACACACCCAATCATCCCAGGCTGATCTACCTGGCGGCTTAGTATCAGATTCCCTTCTAAGCTCACATCCACACCAAAAGATCCCAAACACGTCATTTGACCATTATCCGATACAACACTACCAACTTTGGACTCAATAGTTGATATGTCTACCTGAATTGAATCAATAGGGTGCTCAGGGACGAATCAATCAGGGCCGGCCCTGGGCCTTGGAAACCAGGGCAATGGCCCAGGGCCCATTGAAAATAGGGGCCTAAAATAAATAATTTTTAACTTATATACAAAAAACAATCAATAGATTTCAATATGGTTTAACGGTTCAGTGGTAAGGATATGAAAGTTTCGCTACATGGTCCCAGGTTTGATTCCTCACTAGTTATGTTTTTTTTAAAATTAAATGTTTCTGAGTCAGGTATGGAATCAGAACAGGAATTAATTGGCAAAGGCAAATTAACGTTACAGGATTGAAATTGGAATCAGAATTTTGGAATCAGAATTAACACAGCAAATGGAATTAATTGGCATTGGAATCAGAACAGGAAATTAACACAGCATTGGCAAATTAACGTTAACGTAATTAATTTTTGTAACGTATAAAAAATTATTAACGGTAATTTTTATATATATATATAACAATTATACTTTCTTCCATAATACTTCATTTCATCTTCTTTGGTTTCTATAATTCTTTTCTACTCTTCCATCATCTTTCATCTCCTCTTCTTTTGTTTCTATAATTCTTTTCTACTTTAACGCTTTGATCCCTCTCAAGTCTCAATCACCACAGTTATATTGGAATATCATAAAATTGGTATGTGTTTCTATTCACCTTCTAAATTACTTGTTAATTACGTTATAATTTATGTTGTTATATAAATTATTTAGAAACTTTATTCTTGTTGATATCAATATTTTTTAAATTCTTATGTTTATAGGGTCATAATTTTTTTTATCATCATTGTTAATTGTTTAATTTTTTTATATTTTTATTATTTTTATGTTAAGATTATTGAATTTTTAAATTTTTAATAGTTATTACTAATTAGTTAGTTGTTTTGAATTTTATATTAATTTGTTAATTTTATGTTTACAGTGATTAAATTTTGCTACTGGAATTAGCTTATACGTGTGAAGTTGTGAACGTGTATCCAACACTAGCTTCTCTTTCCAGGTGTTATTGTTCTTTATTTTTTTTATTGTGTTAATTTATTATTTTAATTATATTTCACAATATGCCTCCTAAAAAACATTTATCTGGAAGTGAAAAAAGAAAAAAACAAAAACGAGAGGAAGAATTAATTAAATCACAAAGAGGAGCTCTTGATAAATTTATTTTTAAAGAGACAGATTCTCATGAAAATTTAAAACAATCAATTGAAATTGTGCATGATCAAATTCATTTAAATGAGAATGAAGTTAATGATTTTAGTGAAGCTAATAATGTGTCAAGTGAATCTAATATGGAAAATATTGATATTGAACAAGAAAAACTAATTCCTTCTTTAGATATTTATGATCCTAGAAATTGGGGTAATCTTGATAACAAAGGAAGGGATATTTTAATTGAAAAGGGACCTATTAGAGAAAACAATCTTATTTTTCCTTTGGATAATACTTCTAGACATTTTTCATATGCCTATTATTCTAGAAAGCTAAGTAATGGTGAGACTAGTGATAGAAAATGGTTGGTTTATTCCAAGCATGTTGATAGGGTATATTGTTTTTGTTGTAAGTTGTTCAAATCCGATAATAAAAAAAGTTCATTGGCAAATGAGGGTTTCAGTGATTGGAAGCGCATTAGTGAGAGACTTAAGCAACATGAAAATAGTTTTGAACATATGAATAACATGAATACTTGGAATGAATTGAGAGCAAGATTAGACAAAAATCAAACAATCGATAAAAATTTACAACAAGAGATTATAAAAGAGAAAGAACGTTGGCGACAAGTTTTACTAAGAATATTTTCTGTTGTTAAATGTCTTGCTAAAAATAATTTGGCTTTTCGAGGATCCAATGAAAAATTATATCAAGATAGTAATGGAAATTTTTTGGGATTGATTGAAATGATTGTAGAATTGATTTAATAATGCAAGATCATGTTAGACGCATTCAAAGTCGTGAAATTCATTATCACTATCTTGGGCATAAAATTCAAAATGAATTAATTTCACTTTTAGCTCATAGTGTTAGAAGTTCAATTGTAAAGATCATTAAAGAAGTAAAATATTTTTCTGTAATTCTGGATTGTACCCCTGATATGAGTCATCAAGAACAAATGACTCTAATAGTACGATGTGTGAATATGTCAAGTAATAAAATAAAAATTGAGGAATATTTTTTAGAGTTTTTAAAAGTAGATGATACATCTGGATTAGGACTTTTTAATGAATTACAAGATGCATTAAAATCTCTTGATCTTAATATTGATGATGTGAGGGGTCAAGGTTATGATAATGATTCTAACATGAAAGGAAAACACCAAGGAGTTCAAAGACGATTTCTTGAAATAAATTCAAGAGCCTTATATATGCCTTGTGCTTGTCATAGTCTTAATCTTACTCTTAGTGATATGGCACATTCTTGTGTTAAAGCTGTTTCTTTTTTTGGAATTGTTCAACGCATATATTCATTATTTTCAAGTTCACCAAAAAGATGGAAAATTTTTCTTGATTGTGTTCCTAGGTTAACCGTGAAATCTTTGTGTAATACTCGATGGGAGAGTCGAATTAAAAGTATTAAAGCTATTAGATTTCAAGCTCCCCAAATAAGATTTGCTTTGTTGGAATTACATAAATTTTGTGATGATGCTAAATCAAAAAGTGAAGCTGAGAGTTTGGCTAATGCACTTGAGAACTTTGAATTTTTATGGGGCATGATTATTTGGTATGATATTTTATTTTCTATTAATATGGTGAGCAAGAAATTACAATCTAAGTCAATATGCATTGATGATACCATAAAACAATTAGAAGATATATTGTTATTTTTTGAAAAGTATAGAGTTGAAGGGTTCATGTCTAGTATGAATATTGCTAAAGAAGTTGCACTTGATATGGATATTGAACCCATTCTTTTAGCAAAACGTCGTGCTATTAGGAAAAAACAATTTGATGAAAATAGTCATGATGAAGAAGTTCAATCGCCTGATGAATCATTTAGAATTAATTATTTTTTAGTTATTGTGGACATGACTATCACTTCTTTAAAGACTAGATTTGAGCAATTAAAGATATTTGAAAATATTTTTGGATTTTTGTTTAATTCAAAAAAGTTAAAATCATTAAATGATAATGAACTGAAAGAATGTTGTGTTAAAGTTCACTTAACGTTTTCTCAGGGCAATTTATCAGATGTTGATTTGGATGATTTTTTTTCTGAATTAAAAGTGTTGAAAGTGATTTTGCCTGATGATGTAATGTCAGCTATTGAAATTCTCAAGTTCATTCAAGCAGCCGATTGTTATCCAAATGTTTCAATTGCCTATAGAATTTTATTAACTATGCCTATAACTGTAGCATCTGCTGAAAGAAGTTTTTCAAAATTAAAATTAATAAAAACTTACTTAAGATCATCAATGTCACAAGAGAGGTTGAATGGTTTAGCAATTTTATCTATTGAAAAAGATATGTTAGAGAGTATTGATGTTGATGTTCTTATTAATGATTTTGCATCTAAAAATGCTAGACGAAACTATTTTTTATGATAATTTGTGTTTTTTTTGCTTCATTGTAGGTGGAAGAATGATTTTTAAAAGAAAGCATGAGACTATAGGAGCACAGTTTTGACTTCTTATTATTCTTTAGACTAGGATGATATATTTGATTTTTATGTTTAGAATTTATAATGACTTTGTTAATATTAATTTGATTATTTAATAATTTTTTAAAAAATATATATATTAAGGGGCCTTTATCTATCATGTCGCCCAGGGCCCATAAAATTCTAGGACCGGGCCTGGAATCAATAACTATTCTTTCCTCACTTATGCGAAGTCCCTTCTCCTTGGCCTTGTAATCTACATTCACAAGGTTGATTGGTTCAATGATGCCTTTTATGATCATGGCTCGCAACAGTCTTGTGTCCAGATCATCCGGTCCCTTTGCTGATCAATAAACCACCTTTACATTTTTTATTCTACTTTTTCCTGACACCAATTGCACTGCCAACTTCCCCAGCTTCTCAGCCAGCATAATATATGAATTCAGTTCTGACACTACCTACATATGCATGCATTGTAGGCTCCATCATGTTGTATTAATTTCATCAATCATGCATTAACATTACTTAATTAATTAATTAATTACCTCTGGTAGAACCATTGGAGCATTGACCGTAGTTGCTGAAAGTTCTCCCTTCAATGCTCCCACAACTGCCTCTGCTATATCAATAGCCACATCCTCTTGTGCCTCTTTGGTGCTAGCTCCAAGATGAGGCGTGACGGTCACCTTCTCGTGCTTCACCAACTTGCAATCTTTTGGTGGGGTTCCTCGATGAACACATCAAGTGCAGCCTGGGCAACTATTGTAACACCCACTTATATGCATGATATATATATATATATATAAACTTTTAGAAAGATATACATATTTATCACTCTTTATCTCGTATATACAAGGACGTATATACATATGATTTCCTTTGAATATTGAAAGTAAAAAAAACATTGTCTTTCAATATTTGTCCATAATGATAAAATAATTTATAGAAATCATAAGTGATAAATCATTACAGTATTATATCCGAATGAGAAAGTTTATCAAAGTTTAACCTTTACCTTGTTACAATTATCTAACTTGGTATTGTAATAAGGCAAGGTAAAACTAAACTATACCTCTACTACAAATGTGACCAATCATTTCCTAATTCTTGAACCATCGAGTTTTGGAATCCTACTCTTGTCATATCTCTTCATCTATCTGATTGAGGATGAGACCACTTTACCCTCTTGTAATTACATATCCTTCCATCTTGAACCGCTGGCTATATATCACATAACATATATTTTGGACACAAGATTCAAACAAGAAGGAGTGATAAACAAAATATAATACTTTACAGATAAGACATAAGCATAAGGGTTTTCACAATCTAATAAATTAATATCATTCATAATCTCATACACAATTAATTAAAATTGTAGGGTTTTCATACGCATAACAATCATACTTTCATTCACAATCATTCACACAGAATATCACAATCACATGTATGACATGTAATGCTTTTAATACTATCTCATTCAGTTTATGCATGTGGGCCCTTAAAGTTTTAGTTTACACTGGGCCAACCAGTAGTTTACACTGTTCCATAATTATGGATAATAATAACATAAATGCCTTCTTGGCATATGAACAGCTCAACTGGCGTGGAAACACTTAGAGACTAGTCAGACTGAGAAAGTTTTTATTGTGAAAGTACCCGATACTAAGGAGCGACCCCAGGTTACCTGAAGCACCCTTTCACACCCTCCCATCCCAAGGCTCGCAATTAAGCCTTCTCTAATGTATCCTCGGTTTCTATAATCCGTCCCAAGACAATATCACGTCTCATTTCTCTTTAATGATTCATGATGCATGAACTACTCGCATATTTAGTTGTTTAAGACTTTTAGAAACTCAATTATTAAATACCATAAAGGTTCACAAAATCATCTCAATAAACTGTACATTCCCATAAGTTCTTCTTTGAACTTCTATTATGCATAAATAAATTTAGTACAGTCTTCAAACTTAGATCTCACCAAAATTGAGTTTCCAAACCTTAAATATCTCAAAACTTTCTCTTAAAAAACTTCACATATTTACATAATCTTTCCTAATTTAAATCTTAACTAGATTGAGTTTAGAAATCTCGACTATAACAAAATATCCTTTAGTTATTTCATTAGGGAAAACCAATTTAAATTTTTGATTTCTAAAAGAAAATATTTTTTTAAAACATTAATTAAGAATACTTAAAACTATAAAAATTTTCTTTAATTCAAGAATTAATTATCTCAACCTCTGATTTTCATAAAATAGCTTCTTTCTAATACTAGATTTTATTCTAGAGATTAAAAATAAAGTTAATGAAAATTATTTCTAAGAAGAAATAAAAGACTGAAATAATGATAAAATACTTTCTCTTAGAATAAAAATTTAAAGAGTAAGGTAAGAAAATTCTTACTGAGTTTTAACTTTCCATCATGCTTGTTATATGCTTAAACTCCATATCACAAGGTCATCAATCATTCATCAATCACAATCAAGTATTGTAATATCATCAATCACAGTCAAATATCATCAAATCACAAATATTATTAATCACAGTCTAGTATTATAAATCACAATATCATTAATCAAAATCAAATATTATTAATTATAATCAAATCAAATCAACTAAATATCAGTCATAAATATAATTCAAATTTTAATAGTTATTTAGATTAATAAGATTAATTTTAAGTCTTTATAGTCCAATCCTCGCATAGGTATAGTTCAGTCCATACATGTCATAATAGTCCAAGTCCTTGCATAGGTTCAGTCCAGTTCGCATAGGTTATCTAGGTATTTGCATAGGTATTCAGATCAAGTTACACAAGATATTCAATTTAAAATTTATTATAAACTTTTAAGTTAAATAGTTATTATAATAATATTATTAAATTTTAAAGGAGTAGGGGACTCCTCCCATTATTCTTATGTCTTTTCATATTATATTCCTATCTCACTCCCCCTTACCTTGAATTGCTACCAAAAGTGAGTTCGCTTTGCACCTCCGAGTTCTAGAAATATTAATACAAACTTATCTCAGTATAGGCATAAGATAAAAATAAAGATTACTACGTAAAATAGAAATGGTAAATTTTAAATAGTAAATAGTAAAATATGAATAGTATAGTAAATAATAAAATGTGAATAGTAACTGTAAATAGTAAAATGTAAATAATAATGATAAATAGTAAATCGTATAGTAACAGTAAATAGTAATTCACTATTTGAATAGTAATTCACTATTTGAATAGTAATTTACTATTTGTAATAGTAATTTACTATTTGAATAGTAATTCACTATTCTTAATAGTAATTTACTGTTGACCTAGTAATTTATTATTCAGAATAGTAACTTAAAATAATATTATATCTAGTATAATAATAGATTTTTAAACAATATGAAAATAAACCTAAAAAGTATAAAAGAGAGTTATTTTTACCTTATGATTTTGGCAAAACTTCCTTCCATAAAAATTATTTCTCTCTCTTACTCACACCACTATCTCTCTAGCACTACTATATTAAAAAAATTTAATCTGAAACTGTGATTTTTCCTTCAGAAATCCTTCAGTATTTATAGCAGAAAAATTCACTATGCATTTAAATATTTTATTATAAAAGTACTATACAATTTTTGAAATTTTCGTTTCTGGTTACTGTGCAAGTTTGAAATTTTTGTTCATGCACAGTGTTTTGCATAGTAAATGTCGGTTGAATTATTAAGTCAAATAGTAACCATTCACTCGGTATATTTTAAATATTCAAAATTGATTTTTTTCAAAATTTAGCGATATTATATCAGTTCTCACTAATTTTATGATAAGTAATATAAAGTTTAAATTTTAAAAATCTAAAATTTTCTATTAATAAAAATTTATTGGTACGTTTTCGATTTTTTTACGATTGGTGAAAATCAAGATTTTACTCAAACCGATAATTTTTAGATAAGTCTACTTGAAATGAATTTTAGAAAATTTTCTTATAATTTAACTTCACTTTCTTGTAAATATTTTTAATTTTAAGTAACTATATATGAATTTAAAATTATTTAAAATATATTATTTTATTAAAATATTTCAAAAAATTCAAAAAAATTCCAAACAATCATAAATATTATGTAGGTCAAAAAGTTCTAAAGAACCATAGTCTAATTCCTTCAAAATTTTATTTCAAAATTCTAATAAGAGTTAAATCATAAATATGTAAAAACATAAATATAAAAATATAAAATCAAAGTTGTGAATAAGAAAGATATACATAATTCTTAATATAATTTCATTAATCAATGACTACTAATTAGGTCATTTTAAAATTCTCATTCAAAAGACATATATATTTTTATTTTATTATTATTATTTTATTTTATTTTGTAAAACAAAATAAATAAATATAAATACCAAAATTTCATAAAAAAATAATAATAAACTAACTAATAGTAAGTATTTCTCATTAAAGATATATTAATATCTATTTTCTATTTGAGTAGAAAATGAGATATTACAACTATTCTACCAAACGCGTCTTCATCAATGACTCGACCTCTAGCAACATTGATGATGCGAACGCCTTTCTTCATATTTGTGAAAGTGTTGTCGTTGAAGACCTTTTTAGTGGATGGAGTGAGTGGCATGTGGAGAGAGATGAAATCAGCAGTGGAGATGGCCTGATCAAAGGAGACCAAGTCAATGCCAATAACACGTGCTCTGTCAGCAGGGGCATAAGGATTGTGTGTAACCACATTCATTCCCAACCCTTTTCCACTACGTGCCACTTCTGACCCAACTTTTCCAAATCTCATTATGGCTAAGGTCTTTCCAACCATATACACATCAACGTACTTGCTTCTTTGCCAGTTACCAGCCTTGTGGAGGCATCAGCCTAGGCGATGTTTCTTGCCATGGCAGCAAGAAGAGCAATGCCTGGTTCGGCGGCGGCAACAATGTTGGCGGTGGGTGCATTCACCACAAGGCAACCAAACTCGGTGGCAGATTGCAAATCGACATTGTCAATCCCTACAAAGTTCAAACTTTCCCTTGCCTGGTTTGAACACTTCCCTCGTCACCTTTGTGCCACTCCTCACAATCAAAGCGTCAAAAAATGAGATTTTGAGCAAAGCTCTTGGGGTGAGAGGCATTCAACGTGCCCAAATTCATGTAGAAGTCGAAGCCCCGCCTCTCTAAGTTTCTCGTATTTTACACTATTTATTTTATCTTCCATAAAATATTTAATCTTTTTTAAAAAATAATCAATTTTTTAATTAATTAAAAATCTAAAATTATAATTACATATAAAATATTTCTTTATCTACAAAATAACAAAATTTAAATAAAAGCTCATTAATAAAACATGTCCTTTTTTTACCATTTTGTACTTTTTATTATCTAATTTCATTGCTAATTTTATCAACACCTTTAATTTGATAATTACCTTAACAACTATATAGCTAACTCTTTAACCTTTTAATATCTTATCAACTACATTTTTCAAACAGAATTCAGTTTTTCTTATTTACTATAATGATTATATAATAATTGTAATATATTAATAATTTGATAATAATGATTATATTATAATTGAAATATGTTAATAAAATAATATAGTAATATAGTAATGATGGTGACAATAGGGTTTTTGGCCAAAATGGGGTCTTTAATAAAAATATTAAGGCTTTTGGGTTAGAAAAAAATTTATTTGATTGTCTGGGGTAGAATCTCATATTTCAATTACGCATTTTCAAGGAGCATTTTTGTAATTTCCGCATGTCCAAGCTGCCTTTTTAATACAGGTATGCCACCTATGCACAGACATACAAATATTAATAAAATTTACATGCACTAGGGGTCAAACTTGGAACCTGTTAAACACAACCCACCATGGTAACCATTGAGGCAAGTTCTTGATTTATACAATTAGGGAATGTTATAATATCTATATCATTTGCATAATAAATATATATAATATAAAAAATTGCATACAACAGAGGTTGAACCTGGAACTCTTTAAACACAATCAATACTAATAACCATAGAGACAACTATTTAATTGATGTAATTAAAAAATATTATAATATCTATATCATTTATATATTAAATATATAATTTAATTTATTAAATATAAATTAATGTATAAAATATAAATAATTTATATATTAAAAATTATAAAATATTTTAATGGTTTTAAAATATAAAGTATAAATTACTGTTAACGTTATAACGTTAACAAATTTATAATTTAACGTTAATAGTAATTTATAATTTATATTTTATACATTAATATATATTTTATATTTTATAATTTATATTTTATAATGTAGCATTATTAAATTTAACAGTTGTCTATGGCTATCAGTGTTTTTTGTGCTTAAAGAATTTCAGGTTCAACCTCTGTTGTATGCAATTTTTTGTATTATATATATTTAATATGCAAATGATATAGATATTATAACATTCGCTAATTGCATAAATCAAACACTTGTCTTAGTGGTTATCATGGTGGGTTGTGTTTAACAGGTTCTAAGTTCAACCCTTGCATGCAAATTTTATTAATATTTGCATGTCTGTGCATAGGTTGACGTGTCCAATTATAAACGCATGGCGACAGTGCGTTTTTCAGAAAACGTCTTGACATGCGGAAATTGCAAATAAATTTTTTTCTGACCCAAAAGCCTAAATATTTTTATTAAAGACCCCATTTTGGCCAAAAACCCAGTGGTAATAATAATAGATTTTTTATAGCCACTTGGAAAACTCTCAAATTATTTTTAATTTATTTTTTCACTGTTAATATTAACAACTTAAAACTACCTGGAAACACCCAAAAGAAAACACTTGCTATAACAGGGCATGAACTTAAGATTATCATCACTGATATACCATCCAACAGGTACTTTAAAAATAAATCTAGCAGAAGCTTGAACTTCAACAACATCCAAAACACAACTGAAATTTTATTTATCATAAAAATACCATCAAAATAGTGTTTCTGGAAACACATGAAAAGTTACATTCAAAATATGCCAAGTGGTGACCAAACTAGAAGGTTTGGACTTCACACACCAAATTAACCAACAAAAAGATTTCCTTGACGCGTAGAAAAATAAAGGATTTATTTAGATAGCATTCCATTCCCAGTGGTGTCAAAACATAACTAACTTTCGATTTAGTAACTATCTAATTCTGAGCTTCACCCTCTGTCATCTGATTCTGTGGCAGTGCCTGTAATGCAGTTCTTTTCTTCGTTTCCTGCATGCATCATATGGATAAACAATGTCACCGAAAAATCAAATACTAAAAAAGACAAACTAAAATTCAGCCTAACCTTCACAGCATAATCAGCTTTAGAGTTTATTTTATCATCATCCAGCGTTAGCTTCTTAAGCATCCTCCGAAGTTCCCCCTTACTCTTACTCATAAGTTCCTCAGTTGTCAGGTTTTCCTTCATATCTCCCTTCAACTGGTCAGAAACAACTGCTTCAATAGAAACATCATCAGTCTTCTGCTTTTGTATTGGTTCCTCTTTTGGAATGGCAATATCTTCTGTTACAACATTACCATCAACAACCGTGTTAGAATTGCAACTCAGGACACGATCTGCAGAATATGAATCAACATAACTCTCACCTGATTCAACTGAAACCTGCTGATGAACTAGAGGGGCTTGAGGATCAGCAACCAACACAGTGTCTTCTCCTGCTGCACGTTCCTCAGGAAAAGATTCTTCACTTTGTACTTCAGCTCCCAAGCTCCCACGATCTGCAGAATATGAATCAACATAACTCTCACCTGATTCAACTGAAACCTGCTGATGAACAAGAGGGGCTTGAGGATCAGCAACCAACACAGTGTCTTCTCCTGCTGCACGTTCCTCAGGAACAGATTCTTCACTTTGTACTTCAGCTCCCAAGCTCTCTAGTTCCTCAGGAACAGATTCTTCACTTTGTACTCCAGCTCCCGAGCTCTCTAGGTCCTCAGGATCAGCTTCCTCACCTTGCGCTTCAGCTTCTACATCCATCACTGAAGATTCAAGAGTGCTTTCGTTTTCCTCTGCAGAACTAGAAAATGCATGATCAGCAACAACCACAGTATCTTCGTCTGATGCACCTTCCTCAGAATTAGATTCTTCACTTTGCACTTCAGTTCCCAAGCTCTCCAGTTCCTCAGGATCAGTTTCCTCATCTTCTGCTTCAGCTTCAAAGTTCTCGGAATTGTTCTTACTGTCTTCTGCTTCTACATCCATCACTGAAGATTCAAGTGTTGATTCTTTTTCCTCTGCAGAAGCATCCTTATCTACTTCCAGAATATCAGAAACATCATTAATTTCATCTGTCTCTGCCACTGATTCTTCGGACACATCTGATTTGGCTTCAAATTCTTCTACTTGGTGCTCAGCAGAAGGACTGAAAGTTGACAAAATCGGCTCAAGAACCTCTTCAGAACTTGCCAGGTCCTTCTCCTCAGCTGCTTTTTCATCAACATCATGCACTGGTTCAGAATTATGAATGCAACTGCCACGTGACTCATTTAACTGTTCATTCACATTGTACTTATCTTGGTTTTCATCATCAGTATTGCCATCAACAAATAACATCGGAACAAAGCCATCAGCATCTTTTTTAGTATCACCCATAGGAACATCATCAGGCTCCATAACAGTCACCTGTACAGGAGCATCTTTAGATTCCTCAACAGGTAAACCATTCTGCATAGTTCGAACATGTTCTTTATTCACCATTTCTAGTTCAGAAGAGTCACAAAATTCCTGAAGTACAGGCAACGTCTCAGATCCTGCAAAGTAATCACCAAATATCATACTCAGATCAGATGACTTCACTTAAGCACACTATCATCAATGTAACAAACCACAATAATTTTAATTAACAACAAATGTTATTAAGAGCAGAAATAAACCTGCTTCCTCTGAAGGTTCACACGAGTCGGAATTAGCACTTCCATCTAGTTCAGTCTCTTCTTGTGGTTCTTTGTTCTCGTCTTGGTTATCATCACCCTCACTGCTGCCTTCATCATCAATGCTGCACTTAACTAATTCTTTTAGGCTCACTGAAGCAACATCAACAGATGACAAGGAAAGCGAGCCGTCAACATCTTGATCAGTAACACCCTCAGAAACATCCTCAGGTACCACAACAGTCAAATAAACATCTTGGACAGCAGCCTCTTGCATAACATCTTCGGATGCCTCCACATCCACAGAACCATCATCAACAATCAAATCAACATCTTGGACAGCAACCTCTTGAATAACATCTCCAGATGCCTCAACTTCCACAGAAACATCCTCAACATTCAAATCAACATCTTGAACAGTAACCTCTGGAATTACATTTTCAGATGCCTCAACAGGCAATTTGTCTTGCCTGACTCCAAAGCATTCCTTATTTCCTATTTCTACTTCACAAGATTCTTCAATTACAGGCAACAACTCAGATCCTGCAAAGTAATCAACATCATACTCAAATGACTTAACTTAAGCACACCAACATCAACGTGCAAGAACTACCCAGAACCCACAATAATCTACTACTGTTAGAAAAAGGATAAACAAACCTGTTTCATTTGAATCATAACTTGAACCAAGGGGTCCAGAATCAGAGAAATTATCTTTCGGTGGTTCATCCCTCTCTTGTGGTTCAGCCTGCAACCCATCCACAGTATCATTTTCTGCTGCAGAAACTAATTCCACATCTGAGCTTAAATCATGATGTGATCGGCATCCATCTTCAGTGTTTTTTTCAAGAGAGGAAACTTCGAACTCATGAGTGGTATTCTCAGAAACCTGAGTTGACATCGCCTGTAAACTAGCTCCTGCATGAAACATTCACAACATTGTTGATTAACATTATATGTCACTCAAAAGCAATACAAAGAAATGCATATAAAAACAAACAACCTAAAAAAACCCAACATACCCTTTCCAGTCTCGGATGGACAGTCTTCTACTTGCTGTGAGACATTACTCAATTCTTCAGAAACATCATCAACCTTGTATTCAGTGTCCACCAAGTTCATCTTAGACAAGTTCTTCTCCAACGCTCTAACAGACCTCCTGGTGTTATATGCTCTCTGAACTGAAGTGCCAGAGGGAGTCTCTGTCTTAGTAGCTCTTCTCCTAGCCCTACTGCTAGGAGCTGCAGCAGGAGTTATAGGCACATCAATTGGTTTCACTTTCACTTTCCCTTGAACCTCATTCTTACCATCATCACCATTATCATCTTCCACCACCAGCTTCTCAGCGTCCTTCTTCCGGTGAGTGGTCCTTTTCTTACTCCCTGGTACAATAGCAGGAGTGAATGGTAAATTAGCATCTTTATTCTCTTCTTGCTCAACTACTCCTTCAGCAATTCCTCTTCCTCTAGTCCCACGTTGAAGCCTGGCAGAGACCACCTTCACATTGGATCCTTCTGCTTCCCCTCTCACTGGTTTCCTTTGAGATGTGCGATGATTCACAATTGGGGTTCCCGCATCACCTTCTCTTGAATTCAAAAATTCATCCAATCCTTCAACCTGAAACAATTCAAGAAAAAAGATTATAGCTTTTTTAAACCCCGGATGGAAATTCCCATCAATTTTGTAAAAAATTCTGTCTTTCTGAATCAAAAGAAGCACGTGAAATAAATAAGGTTAATAATAGAGCTTTTCAACCAAGCCCCCTTTAAAAGAAAAAGGAAAAAAAGAATGAGACTTTTCGAATTTCCCATCATAAAGGGGCATACCTGGGGAAGAGAAGAGAGAGCGTTGGCCATGGCAAGGTTGGTGATATTGGCTGGAATCTTGTTCTTCTTGCAGAGGGTCTGAAGCTCCTTCCTTGAGAGAGTGTGGAAATCCATTTTGCGTGAGAAGATGAAAACAAAACAAGGTGTTTTGGGGAAGTGAACAATGGAATGGAACAGAGTTTTGTGTGGTGAGTGAAGAGCGTCAGAGGGAGTGTGGCTATTTATTTATACACTGTGGTTGCTTGATCCGACACGACGTTTCACACATATGACCCTTAGACCCACTCTTTCAAATTTGAATTTCAAGGCCCATCAGATGATTCAGATTTTATTTCATTTTGGTAAATTCCCAATGGCCAATGGTGATTGAAAGATTTTTCAACATATATTTTTGGACTGTGTTATAAATTAATGATAGGGGTATTTTCTTTTTTTCATAAGAATGAGTCTCCAGAACCCAACTAAATAAATTTTATTGTTAAAAAATGTACTTTTTAAGGAATTGAAAGTTATTTTTTTTATAAAAAATTATCCTGGGATTGCTAAGAAATGAAGGATAGTGATTAAGTGAACATTCACAATAATTATAGGCTTAAATATATCTTCTTTCCTGTAAAATTGTCAAATTTTAGTTTTTATATCTATGAAATAATTGTTTTTCATCTCTCATTAACATAAAACATTTGAAAGTTAATTTAATTATTTTGTTTCGATACCTTTTTTTTTTGTTAATTTTAATTTTTCATCAAATGTCCATTCTTTCGTCTAATATGTTGTCTAATTATACTCCATATCATCTAATTTAGAAATTGTTAAATACATGTCTCAAATTTGGTTTTGTCTTCTGTTTAAAGAAATATTATTATATTCCTTAGAATTGCCTATAAAAGGATTCAAGGTACCACATTTGCAATCATGGTCTAATTCTCTCCTAGGGTAATCCTGAGAGAATTTTTAGTAGCGAGTATATTTTTTAGTTTCACCTGAGAGAGTACTCTAGTCAGAAAATTTAAGAGATAACTTTATTTTTGTCCTTGTGACTTATAGGGCTATTGTCTCTTTGTTCTCTTTTCTTTTTGAGAACTTCTTGTACTCTCATTCTTACATAGTGGAACTATTTTGCTCGTGATCATCAGTGTTCTTTTTCTCCAGTTTTGGAGGTTTTCTACAGAAATATTGTGTGTTTATTTTCTTGCCCTTATACTTGCTTCTCTTTATCTCCAATTGATTTGATCCAGCTGCTTGTTCGATTGAAGGTTCAATATGTCTACCGTCACTAAATTTGACATTGAGAAGTTTGATGGCAAGATTAGTTTTTCTATGTGGCGTGTCCAAATGAAAGCTGTTCTCACTCAAAATGGATTAAAGAAAACTTTAGATGGCAAATCAAAAAGGCCGTCTACTATGACCGATGAGCAATGGGACGAGTTAGATGAAAAGGCGCTTTCAGCAATTCAACTTTGCTTGTCCAAGGAGGTTCTTCGTGAAGTAGCCAACGAAACCACTGCTGCGGCTTTGTGGTTGAAGTTGGAGACCCTATACATGACCAAAAGTCTCGCAAATAAGCTTCGTCTCAAAGAACGGTTATATACCATTCGTATGGTTGAAGGTACTTTTATTCAATCTCATCTTAATGAGTTTAATTCTATTATTATGGATCTCGAAAATATTGATGTAAAAATTGATGATGAAGATAAAGCTGTTCTGTTGGTTGTCTCTCTACCTTCTACCTATAAACACTTTAAAGAAATTATGTTGTATGGTAACAACGATACCTTATCCTTTGAAGACGTTAAATCTAATTTATTGTCCAAAGAAAAGTTTGATCTTGAAATTCATTCTGAGGACAAGGGTGAGGGTTTAAGTGTCAGGGGTAGAACTCAAGAAAAAAGGAGTACCAGTAATAAGAATAGAAGCTCCAGATCCAGATCCAGAGGGCGTAAATCCAACAAAACCTGTCGCTATTGCAAGAAATATGGGCATGATATCTCTGATTGCTTTATCTTGAAAAAGAAACAAGAAAAGCATGAAAAAGATAAACAACCAGCTGAAGCTGCTAATGTTGAGAATAATTCTGATGGTGATGTTATGCTATCTGTTGTTTCTTCTGATAAGAGGAGCAAACATGAATGAATTCTTGATTCTGGATGTACTTTCCATATGTGTCCTTATAGGAACTTATTTACCACTCTTGAACCTATTGATAGTGGTGTTGTCTTAATGGGTAATGATACCCAATGCAAGGTTGCAGGAATAGGTACCATTCAGATTAAGTCTCATGATGGTATTGTCAGGACTCTTTCCAAAGTTCGCTTTGTTCCTGACTTGAAGCGGAATCTAATTTCTCTTGGCATCCTAGAATCTCTTGGGTGCAAATATTCAGCCGAAGGTGGAGTTCTAAAGGTATCAAAAGGTGCCCTTGTTCTATTAAAAGCTACCCGTGTTGGTAGTTTGTATATCTTGCAAGGATCTGTGGTGACAGGCTCAGCAGCTGTTTCATCTTCCATGCCTGATATTGATGTCACCAAATTATGGCACATGCGCCTGGGCCATATGAGTGAAAAAGGCATGCACCTTCTGAGCAAGCAAGGTCTTCTTGGTAATCAAGGCATCAGTAAGTTAGAGTTTTGTGAACATTGTGTTTTTGGGAAGCAGAAAAGAGTTAGCTTCTCTACTGCAACTCACCGAACAAAAGGTATTCTTGACTACATTCATTCAGATCTTTGGGGACCTTCTAAAGTTCCTTCTTATGGAGGAAAACGTTATATGATGACTATTATTGATGATTATTCTCGTAAAGTCTGGGTCTACTTTCTAAGACATAAAAATGAAACTTTTCCCACTTTTAAGAAGTGGAAAACTCTTGTGGAAACTCAGACAGGGAAGAAAGTCAAGAAGCTCAGAACAGATAATGGATTGGAGTTTTGTGAAGGTGACTTTAATGAGTTCTGCACAAATCATGGTATTGCTAGACATAAAACCATTCCAGGAAAACCCCAGCAGAATGGTGTTGCAGAACGTTTAAACAGAACTATCCTTGAGAGAGCTCGTTGTATGATCTCAAATGCTGGGTTATGGCATCGACGTGAATTATGGGCAGGGGCAACATCTACTGCTTGCTACTTGATTAATCGCTCTCCACACTCTTCACTTGATTTTAAAATTTCAGAAGAAATTTGGTCAGGTAATCCTGTTAATTATTCTAATTTAAGAATCTTTGGATGTCCTACATATGCACATGTTAATGATGGCAAATTAGCTCCAAGAGCTATTAAGTGCATATTTCTTGGTTATGCATCTGAGTCTAAAGGATATCGTCTATGGTGTTTTGATCCTAAGTCACGAAAGTTAATTCTCAGTAGAGATGTGACTTTTAATGAGGATGCATTATTATCTTCTGGAAAACAATCTTTTATTTCTTCTTCTAGTACTAATAATCTGCAAGGTACTAGCGAGAAGGTGGAGTTAGAATTAAAATATGCTAATGTTGATGCCTCATCTTCCTCTACCAATGAGTCTAGCATTGATGATCATGGTGATGATCGTACCACTTCTCCTATTTAGCCACAAGAAGAGGATTATTCTATTGCTCGAGACAGACCAAGGAGACAAATTAAAAGGCCAGTCAGATACACTATTGATGATAATCTGACTGCTTATGCATTGTCTATTGCACAAGAGATAAATGATGTTGTAGAGCCTACCAGCTATTCTGAAGCTGTTTCTTGTGTGGATTCTTCAAAATGGCTTCTAGCTATGAATGAAGAAATTGAAAGTCTTCAT
This sequence comes from Clitoria ternatea, assembly GCA_037962975.1. NCBI lineage: Eukaryota > Viridiplantae > Streptophyta > Magnoliopsida > Fabales > Fabaceae > Clitoria > Clitoria ternatea. The sequence continues at coordinate 69,936,881 of CM075676.1, forward strand.
AAGAATAATACATGGAGTTTGACAGAACTCCCCAAAGGCAAACGACCGCTTCGATGTAAATGGATTTACAAGAAGAAATATGGTATTCTCGGGGTTGAAGATCCTAGATGCAAGGCAAGATTAGTCGTCAAAGGCTTTTATCAAAAGGAAGGTATTGACTTTAATGAGATTTTCTCACCAGTTGTTCGTCATACCTCCATCCGTATCTTGCTTGCTTTTGTTGCTTTATTTGATCTGGAATTGGAGCAACTTGATGTTAAAACAGCTTTTCTACACGTAGAGCTGGAAGAAGAAATCTATATGGATCAACCTGAGGGATTTATTGTTCCTGGTAAAGAGCATCTTGTTTGTCGTTTGACAAAATCTTTATATGGTCTCAAGCAAGCTCCTAGACAGTGGTACAAAAGGTTTGACTCCTTTATGATTGGGCAAGGATATTCAAGGAGTCAATATGATGACTGTATTTATTTCCAACAATTTCCTGATGGAACTTTCATTTACTTGTTACTTTATGTTGATGATATGTTGATTGCATCATGTAACAAGTCTCTGATCAGGAAATTAAAAGCTCAACTTAATAATGAGTTTGAGATGAAGGAATTAGGTGCAGCCAAGAAAATTCTAGGCATGGAGATTCACAGGGATCGTCAAGCTGGTAAATTGTTCTTATCTCAACAGAAATATATTGAGAGATTGCTTGACAGATTTAATATGAAAACCTGTAAACCTGTTTCTACTCCACTCGCTGCACATTTCAAGTTATCTTCAGACCTATGCCCACAAACTAAAGAAGAAATAGAGCGTATGTCACACGTTCCTTGTGCTAGTGCAGTTGGTAGTTTAATGTATGCTATGGTATGCACTAGACCAGATTTAGCATATGCTGTCAGCATGGTGAGTCGATACATGCATAATCCTGGAAAGGATCATTGGAATGCTGTGAAATGGATTTTTCGGTATCTAAAAGGTACTTCTGATATTGGCTTGGTATTTGACAGAAGCAAAGCTACAACTAATGATGTTGCAGGTTTTGTTGACTCGGATTATGGTGGTGATCTTGATAGAAGAAGATCTCTTTCTGGTTACATCTTCACTCTTTGTAACTCTGCTATCAGTTGGAAAGCTTCACTTCAATCTATTGCTGCATTATCTACAACTGAAGCAGAATATATTTCAGCCACAGAGGGTGTGAAAGAGGCTCTTTGGATTCGTGGTTTGGTAAATGAACTTGGTCTTACACAAGATATTCTTACTGTGTTTTGTGATAGTCAAAGTGCTATTCATTTGACTAAGAATAGTCGTTATCACGACAAGACCAAACACATTGATGTAAAGCATCACTTTATCCGAGACATTGTTACAATTGGTGAAATTATGGTGCAGAAGATTCATACTTCTGATAATCCAGCGGATATGCTTACTAAGCCACTTCCTAATACTAAGTTCCAACATTGCTTGGACTTGGTTGGTCTACACAACACTTGAATGCCCTTTTAGGCTTTATTCTACAATCAGCAATTTAGCAAATTTGGTCCAAGGTGGAGATTGTTAAATACATGTCTCAAATTTGGTTTTGTCTTCTGTTTAAAGAAATATTATTATATTCCTTAGAATTGCCTATAAAAGGATTCAAGGTACCACATTTGCAATCATGGTCTAATTCTCTCCTAGGGTAATCCTGAGAGAATTTTTAATAGCGAGTATATTTTTTAGTTTCACCTGAGAGAGTACTCTAGTCAGAAAATTTAAGAGATAACTTTATTTTTGTCCTTGTGACTTATAGGGCTATTGTCTCTTTGTTCTCTTTTCTTTTTGAGAACTTCTTGTACTCTCATTCTTACATAGTGGAACTATTTTGCTCGCGATCATCAGTGTTCTTTTTTTCCAGTTTTGGAGGTTTTCTACAGAAATATTGTGTGTTTATTTTCTTGCCCTTATACTTGCTTCTCTTTATCTCCAATTGATTTGATTCAGTGTTTCCGCAACACGCTGATTCTCTTAACAGAAATTATTGATAAAAGTATGATAATATATAACCTAAAATATTAATTACCCTAATAAAAATTATCATGAAAAGTTATATTCATCCTAAAGATATGTAGATGACACATCCATAAATTTTATAAAGATCAAATAAATTAGTTGTTAATAATGATTCTCTAATTACAAAAATTAATTTTAAATATTATAATTTAATAGAGAAAAAAATATAACTCAAAATTTATAGGAACAAAAATTGAAATTTATCAATTTCATGGGAACGAGAAAATATATTTAACCCATAATTATAGAATAAAAAAAATTGACTTACCACTTAACGTTTTCTTTTTTCTGAATCAACTTTTATCGTATGTGAAAATTTAAAAACAAATAACGGTGGTATGATTTTAAATTAAAAAAAAATCATTTTTATTCCTTAAATGAAACATTGATATTTTTCTCGATTAACTAAACATTGATTAGCATTTCTCTCCGTAAGAGAAATTCTTTTATCTGTCCCAATACCACATCTTAAAAGTACACAAGTAGAAATTTTCCACAAATTTTTTATGGAAATTATGTTTAATCACGATTGAAAATTATAAAGACACTATATTAAATATTACGTCCTATTTTAGATATAAATAATTTTTAATACTTTTTTTCCTTAATATAAGTAAGGTTATACTTTCCCAATATTATTAAATATTTATTTTTCAAATAATTTTTAGTAAAACTATACTTTTCTAATGTTATTAAATATTTGTTTACTAAATATTACATCCGTCCCTATATATAAGACATTTTTATGAAGAAAGTTGGTTAGTTTACTTTGTCTAAAACTATGGATAATTTTTTAAAATTATCAAAAATTACCCTTATGATAATTGAGAATATCATATTTTCTTCTTACTTATTCCCTCTCCATTAAATATCTCTCTATCATAGTTAATAACTTGCATTCAATAAGGAGATAAATTAATTTTTATGTCAGTCAATTATAATAGGAGATATAAGTACTTTAAACAATGTAATTCATTTATGGTCTTTCTAAACTTGAATAAGACTCAATCCCTTTAGGAACGATACTGATTATTTAGTTAAACAATTGGTACACTTGTCATTGCCATAATGGAAAATCTATATAAGTTCTCTCTCCCTAAATTAATCCAAATATGTATTAACCTACTGCAGAAGGCAAGCATGGCTGTTGTGAATGGTATCTCTACCCCTATGGTAAGCTCAACTAAGCTCACCAAGGTTGGCATTGATTACTGTAAGGATTGTACCCTATATAGGTCTATTGTAAGAACTCTCTAGTATGCAACAATCACTAGGTCTGATGTTACACTCCCTTATATACACGAGAAATATATGTATTCTTCTTGCCTTAAAAAGAACTTTTAGAAAGATATACATATTTATCACTCTTTATCTCGTGTATACAAGAATGTATATACATCTAATTTTCTTTGAATATTGAAAGTAAAAAAAATTGTCTTTTAATATTTCTTCATAATGACAAAACAATTAATAGAAATCATAAGTGATAAATCATTACAGTATTATATCTGAATGAGAAAGTTTATCAAATTTTAACATTTACCTTGTTACAATTATCTAACTTGATATTGTAATAAGGCAAAGTAAAACTAAATTATACCTCTACTACAAATGTGACCAATCATTTTCTAATCCTTGAACCATCGAGTTTTGGAATCCTACTCTTGTCATATCTCTTCATCTATCTGATTGAGGATGAGACCACTTTACCCTTCTGTAATTACATATCCTTCCATCTTGGACTGCTAGCTATATATCACATAACATGTATTTTGGATACAAAATTCAAACAAGAAAGAGTAAGAAACAGAATATAATACTTTACAGATAAGACATAAGCATAAGAGTTTTCACAATCTAATATAATAATTTCAATCACAATCATACACATAATCAATTATGAATGTAGAGTTTTCGTAACATAACAATTATACTTTCATTCACAACCACCCACATAGAATGTCACAATCACATGAATGTCATGTAATGTTTTTAATACTACCATCTCATTCATTCTATGCATATGGGTCCTTAAAGTTTTAATTTTCACTGGGTCAACCAGGAGTTTACACTGTTCCATAATTTCGAATAATAATAACATAAATGCCTTCATGGCATATGAACAGCTCAACTGACGTGGAAACACTTAGAGACTAGTCAGATTGAGAAAGTTTTTATTGTGAAAGTACCCGACACTAGGGAGCGACCCCAGGTCACCTGAAGCATCCTTTCACACCCTTTCATCCCAAGGCTCGCAATTAAGCCTCCTCTAATGTATCCTCGGTTTCTATAATCCGTCCCAGGCAATATCACATCTAATTTCTCTTTAATGATTCATGATGCATGAACTACTCGCATATTTAGTTGGTTAAGACTTTTAAGAACTCAATTATTAAATACCATAAAGGTTCACAAAATCATCTCAATAAACTATACATTCCTATAAGTTCTTCTTTGAACTTCTGTTATACACAAATAAATTTAGTACAGTCTTCAAATTCAGATCTCACAAAAATTGAGTTTCCAAGCCTTAAATATCTCAAAATTTTCTCTTAAAAAACTTCACATATTTACATAATCTTTCCCAATTTAAATCTTAACTAGATTGAGTTTAGAAATCTCGACTATAACAAAATATCCTTTAGTTATTTCATTAGGGAAAACCAATTTAAATTTCTGATTTCTAAAAGAAAATATTTTTTTTAAAATCATTAACTAAGAATGCTTAAAACTATAAAAATTTTCTTTAATTCAATAATTAATTATCTCAACCTCTGATTTTTATAAAATAGTTTCTTTCTAATACTAGATTTTATTCTAGAGGTTAATGAAAATTATTTCTAAGAAGAAATAAAAGACTAAAATAATGATAAAATATTTTCTCTTAGAATAAAAATTTAAAGAGTAAGGTAAGAAATTTCTTACTGAGTTTTAAATTTCTGCCATGCTTGCTATATGCTCAAACTCTATATCACAAGGTCATCGATCATTCATCAATCACAATCAAGTATTGTAATATCATCAATCACAATCAAATATCATCAAATTACAAATATTATTAATCACGGTCTAGTATTATAAATCACAATATCATTAATCAAAATCAAATATTATTAATTATAATCAAATCAACTAAATACCAGTCATAAATATAATTTAAATTTTAATAGTTATTTAGATTAATAAGATTAATTTTAAGTCTTTATAGTCCATTCCTCGCATAGGTCTATATAGGTCCATATAGTTTAATCCTCGCATAGGTATAGTTCAGTCCATACAGGTCATAATAGTCCAAGTCCTTGCATAGGTTCAGTCTAGTTCGCATAGGTTATCCAGGTATTTGCATAGGTATTCAGATCAAGTTACACAAGATACTCAATTTAAAATTTATTATAAATTTTTAAGTTAAATAGTTATTATTTTAAAATAATATTATTATTAAATTTTAAAGGAGTAGAGGACTCCTCTCATTATTCTTATGTCTTTTCATATTATATTCCTATCCCACTCCCCCTTACCTCTTGTATCTTGGTTTGTTATGAAAAGTCTGTGTGTGCCTCATCTCCGAGTTCTAAAATATACCAATTTCACTTTAATATAGTTATAAGATAAAAATTAAGATTTCTACTTAAAACAGAAATGGTAAATTTTGGATAGCGAATAGTGAATAGTAACAGTAAATAGTAAAACGTAAATAGTAATGGTAAATAGTAAAACATGAATAGTAACGATAAATAGTAAAACGTGAATAGTAAAGGTAAATAGTAACAATAAATAGTAATTTACTATTTAAATAGTAATTTACTGTAACATCCTTGATGTTTTAATATTAGAAAATAAATAGAAATAAATAAATGTATTATTTGGGTTATAATTATAAAAATATATATAAGGAATTAAGTAGAAAATGGAATTTTAGGAAAATGACATCAGGACCCTGACGCGTAGCGTGGCTGGGACGCGTAGCGTCAGGTGTGAATTAATGAACTGACGCGTAGCGCCAGTGAGACGCGTAGCGCCAGCGTCGCGATCAGTTTAAAACAGAGGCATGCAAAACAGTTCGGGCAGAACCTTTTCTTCTCCATTTTCTTCTCCTCTGAGGCGATTCTGCTTGGGTCTTGTAGGGAGCTTCAATTCCTTGTATTTTTGGACATTGGGAGGCGAGGTAAGGCATTTGGGACCTCTAATTTCTAGTTTCTTCCTCTCCCTCTCATGGATCCGAGTATGCATGTGATGATTAGGGTTTTGGTTCTGAGTTTTAGTTAGTTGAAAGGCTTGGGTAATGAGTTTGGAAGGGTGAGGAAGGAAATGTACTAATTGGTTTGGTGGTTCGGTAACCGTAGATGCCGGAACGAGCATTGGTCGAGCGAGCGGCGAAGCGGGCGTCAGATTCAGAGGTGGAACAACAAATCAAGTGACTGGAGGGCGCAACCGACACCTCGAGCAAATTATGGAAGCTTGGAATCGAGGTAAGGGGGTGTTCGGGTCATAGGATTTGATAATATGATAGCTTTGGGAGGCTTAGCAATTATTTAGAAAATATTAGGGACAACATAGAGTGGTTAAATATAATTAATATAATTTTATAAGTATGTGAATGTGATTATATTATTGTTTGATAAAGAATTATCTTGATAGAGTTAATTATGAAATTGAATAACTACTTAAAACGATGTGAACAATGATTTGAATGATGAAAGTAATATTTATATGCGTGTGTGATATTTCCACCTTGAGATGTATATGCATATTTGAGTATGACTAAAATTATGGAGTTATGGATTATTGGCGAATTAATATATATGTATGTATGTGATGATGTTTGGTGGGCTTGACAAGTCGGTCGCCCTGTATTGTGAGCACATGTCAGTTTTTGGTAGTTGCATATGTTGTTTGTTGATGATATGCCATGATTATGAGATATGATATGTGATTATGTGGTATGGGATGACCAACGGTATGTATACCCCTCGTTTTATGGCTCCCGTGGTCTTTGTGCCCAGTTGAGCTACCAAGTGGTCAAGTTGGACCCAGTGGTTGAGGTGCAGAGCCAAGTTGGGTTCACGGGATGTCAAGTCAGACTCCCAGCTGAAGGTCAATCCTTTAGTATCCGGATACTAGGCGTCGAATTTTCTGAGAGTCAGTTGTGATATATATGGATTTGATGATGAATAATGATTAGAAATGAATTATGAATTTGAAAATGTGATATGGATTAATGAGTGTATGGTGTTGAATGAAATGTGAAAATTATAATGAGTTTGTGTCATTGAATGAGTTAAAGATTAGTAATTATATGTGTATGTATATGGACATGGATAAGTGCAGGAAGCTCAAGAATTCATGTAGTGTGAGCTGTAGGTATTAATAAGTTTAATATTTCGTTCTATATTAATTATTGTGAACACCTATTTTGGTCAACCAGTTTCTATGAACACCGCCAGCGATTAAAACATGAACTCAACAGCTGGTACAGACCATAAAAAGGGGACATCGTCCCTGACACCGTCCCACTCCAGAACATGAACTCAAAGTAGTGAGATCGGTTGGGCAGGTGACGTGCTCCTGAAGGGGACATCATCACTCGGAAAAGCCAGTGTCCAAGCAATACAACAATATGACCGGTGTCCCATACTGTATCGTGTTGAACGTTTAATGAGCCCAACATCGGACACTCAGACCGTCTTTGTTACACCATCCACAGAGTCTGGTTGCCCATGCCATGACCTGGAAATACACTACTAGATTCGATCCTGAAATCCAGGAAATGACAGACAGGGAATAAGGGATAAAAAAATGATAAAAAAACTCTCCACCTGTCGCTGTTCCCCACGACTGCTAGTGGCCAAGCTGTCCCTCCACTACACGCATGAGCTGAGTGGAAGCCCGAGCTGTCCAAGCACTCAACACGTAGGAGAGGCTCCGGGGAGCCTCTATAAATACCTCCATTGAAGAGGTCCAAGGGTCCGCTTCTTGAATCTTGAATCCCTAAAAAAGGAGCTCCGAACTCTGAAATCTCAGAACTCTCCTTCGAGAATTGGTCCGGAGAATTAACCCAGATTGATTCCAAAAAAAACACTGGTCCAAACTCGGTTCAAACTCGTCGCCCAGACTCCATCAGAATCCCTATAGAACTTGTTCTACAATTTAGCGGAGTACCCATCTCTCTTTCCAAAGTGACGTCATATTCATCGGCCCATACCGGATCAGCACTAAACCCTGCATAAGTTCTCCACCGAACTCTACTAACTCCTCACTGAACTCTACACCGGTTCCCTACTAAACTCTATCGGACCTCGTAACTGTTTAGTTCAGTCTTTTGCCATCACTTCGGGTGCTGCTGTTCCAGCCCACACCGGTCTGTACCTGCAGTTCGGTTCTTTCCAATGCCCACGCCACACCGGTTAAAATCTTGACTTCACCCCTTTTCTTTTTATATTAGTGTGTTTTATACTGTTTGTTCTTTTGCCAATTCTGTCATTTTTATTAAATCTGCTCTCTTGCTTGAATTTGTCCAGTTGTTAAATTTTCTTTTATTCTGATTCATCATAAAAAATATAACAAAACATGTTTCCAATATTTCTTTAAACCGGTACCGTAGTGATTTTTAAGTAGTGTTGTGCAGAAGCACTTCTGCCTACACTATTTCCAAGATGCATACACGTGCGTAGGACTTCGCCTTGTATGTCCTTTTCCTGTAAACCTAGGTTGTCACTAATCCTGATTTTATTCCAGAACTGTCCGATCTAGTATACCATATTTTAGTATGCTCCCACACCGGATTCGATAACTGCCTTATCCATTCCCGCTGCCTCACTTCGGTCATTGCTTTCCCGGTCTACACCGGTTTGAGTCTTAAATCTGGTCTTCACAGTGCACACCTCTGCACCGGTCACAGTTCAGTCATTTCATTCTTACTTTTTATTTATTCCCGTTTATGTTAAAATTCCTTTTGTTCTAATGTATAATGTAAAATAACAAAAACATGCATTTTTAATATTCTCGTACAATGGTAATTCAAGGTTAGTGTCGTGCAAAAGTACTTTGCCTACACTATCCCTAAGACCCATACACGTACGAAGAACTTCGCCTTGTATACCCCTTTTTCCCTAAACCTCACTTGTCATCAATCTCGTAAATTCATTTTAAGGACATCCTTCTTCAAGAACTACGTAACCCTGATTTCTCGAAGACTCAAGAATACGTAGGAGCAGGACTTAACTCCTGTCGGGCCCACTTTTTTTCCTTTCCCATTCTTCCTTTCAAAATTAATCTAACCCCCACCATCTTCTTGGAAGTCATTTTAGACATGACGTCTTGTTGATTTCCTTCCTTTTCCCTGGCCGTTATTATTTTTCCTAAAAATCATGACTAATTTGGATGACGTCCTGTTAGCATTCTCTCTCTTTCATACGTACCTCCATTAAAAGCCCGGATTAACTTGGACGTGACGTCCTGTTAGTCCCTCCTTTTTCCCTCCCGATCTGGTATCTTGACGAAATGATGACTAATTTAGACGAAACGTCTTGTTAGTTTCCTTCCCTCTTTTTCCCGTTTTCCCTCATTAAAGCCAGAATCAATTTGGACGAGACGTCCTATTGATTTTATTCAGTTTTTTTCTTCATTCATTTTGTCTATCTCTTCCATTTTCGAGAAAAAAATAGAAACAATTTTAAGGCTATTCATGATGCGCATTTTCAACTTTGGTACTGTTTTTAACAGACGATGTGGAGTGCTAATACCTTCCCCACTCGTAACTGACTCCCGAACTTGAATCTCACTCTTCTTAACCAGTGCTTTGTTAAAGTTTTTTTTTCCAATGTTTTTCCTATGGATAAAAAACGTTGGTGGCGACTCCCTATTATGAGTTATTTCATTTTTGAGAGTCGGCCGCGCCACCGTGATCCCGATCGCGATAGATGGCGACTTCGCTGGGGACTTAACTTGAGAGTCAGGCCATTTAAGTTGAAAGCGCATGTTTTTCTTATATAGCCTTTTGTTTGTTTTATTTTCTTCTCTTGTTTTATTTTTGTTGATAACTGTGTATGCCTACTTTTAATTCCAGTTATGTTTTGTTGCTTATGTACTGTTAATATTTATGCATGATTATTGAACCCAAGGGTAGATGACTCTGTGTTAGTTTTCTGTATAATTGTTGAACCCTAGGGTAGACGACTTTATTGTTGTTGCCTCGTGTTTGTTCACTGTGCAGGATAGGGTAAGGTACAGGTATTGAATGCCCTGTCGCACACTACACTCACATTTTTGCACACACTTATGAGTGGCACCCTATACCCGGGCCTCAAATGAAACTTAAGTTAGGAGGGGTTGGTAGCGGTGTCGTTTGGGATGTACTTCCCATCCAGCGATCGTAAGAACCCTAACTAGAGTTCGACCTTTCATGATGTATGCACCTAGTAGATTCCCTACTGTTGTGATCACATCATGATTAGGATCTTGGCTCTAGTAATCTTTTAAAAGTCTAGTGCAAGCCACCCAATGTGAGGAGTCACTCTTAGACAAACCCTAGGGCCCAGAAAAGACTTTCAGAAAAACCTGGTTCAGGCCACGAAAGGGCATACTTTACTTTACCTTACGCCATTCTTACTTTCCCTTTTTATCCAAATGGATGAGCCACCTACCCGTCAAAAGATTACTTGGTTTCAAAAAAAAATAACTCGCTTTTCTAGAAAAAAAACTAGAAATCTTTTAACGATAGGTGTTTCCCTCTTGTTCATGTATTTTTGAGACTTGGGTCATAGGTTTTCCTGGTTGTCGAGACAAAAATGAAAAGAAAAGAATGATTTTGTTCCCCTTCAAATGGGGCATTTACGAGATTGGGAAATCTATAACCCTTACGACTTTAGTTTGGCATGAGTTTTGCCGACCGCAACTTCCCGAAGCGAAAATGTTTTTCAGTAAATCGGTAAGGAAGTAGCAGTTTGCCAAAATGTGGTTGTAACTAATTTCCTTTTCTTTGTTTTTACAGGAAGCTATTTGGGATTTAGTGCACACCTCTGAGCAAGTATGGAAATTAACATGGGACATGAAAATTGTGGTACAGATATGACAGAATTAAGGAAAATACTACATGTTAAGGCCAAGATTGATACTGGTAGCCTACAGGCAATGGGGAAGAAATTAAACCTGACTCAAAAGATGGCCTTCATAAGAAAATATGGAAAGATTTTAAAGCTCTTGGAGGTTAAAGTACAAACTAGGTGATCACAGCCTTGGCGCAGTTCTACGACTCACCTCTCAGATGTTTTACATTCAGAGACTTTCAGTTGGCCCCGTCCATAGAGGAGTTTGAACAAATATTGGGGATGTCTTTGGAGAGACAAATTCCCTACTGCTATCTCGATCATCATGCAACCATCACCTCGATCGCCCGTGTTTTAAGAATCCATCCTGAGACATTGAGGAATATGTAGATGAATAGAAACCAAATTCCTGGGTTCACTCAAGAATTTCTTGAGAAACACATACAGATCTTGGCGGATAAAGAAGAATGTGAGGCCTTCATAGACACTTTAGCCCTTACTATCTACGGGGTTGTCTTGTTCCCTAATCTAGATAACTACGTGGATCATGATGCCATCGCTGTCTTCCTGGCTCGCAAACACAGACTGGAGAATCCCGTCACAGCCGTATTGGCCAATGTATACTGCACTATGGATTTCTGCCATACGCAAGGTGGGAAAAGAATTGTCTGCTGTCTACCTGTCCTGTATGTATGGTTCACGTCTCATGCTTTCCGTCAAATTTGCAAGGCCGAATGTCCTGTTTCTGATTTAAAACTGTGTCAATTGGCAATAAAGAATGGACGCGAATGGGCCAATCATCTTATAGGGCTCACAGCCGAGAGAGTCAGATGGTATCCCCAATGGTTAGAAGTTGAGTCGATCATCTATTATTGTGGAAGTTATCCAAATGTTCCTCTCATTGGCACACAAGGGTGTATCAACTATAATCCTGTTATAGCCAAACGTCAGTTGGCTTATCCTTTGCTTGGGCCACCGGATGAAGGGTTGCTCACTCCTCTCATTTTGTACTATGCCAAGGGGAACTATATGTTTACTGTTTGGGATATAGCGAACGCATGGAAAAGAGTTTCCAAGATGGGTAAAGAATTGGGGGCACACTGCCATGCTGTAGGAGAAAAGTATCATGAATGGGTCCTGAATAGGGTCTCCATTGTTAAATTACCCTTCAGGAGTCCCTAGTATCAATCTACTAGCACTCTCGCTCCACCATTTATCGTGGAAGACAAAGCAACCCAGGCTTTGAAGGCCAAGATAGAAAAGTTGACAGCTAAGAATCAAAGGCTGGAAGAAGACCTATTGAAATACCAACAAGAATGCACACTCCAAAAGAGGGAAAATTTGGAGAATAAGCAGGCCATGGATGGGATTCAGAAAAAAACGGAAGATTGAAGAAGACTATAGGGTGAAGCAAGATCAATGTCTCCAGGCGGCCAATTCTCAACTGAAAATGAAAAGCAAGCAAAGTGACACCATCCTGGCTGAGAAGCATTTCCTAAAAGATCTGTTGACGTAATCAAAGGAAAATAAAAGGGAGGCTTTGGTGTAGAAGGAGTTGCTACAATCCCAAGTCCATAGATTGGAGCAACAACTTGACGAGGTAATGAGAGCCTGTGAGCAGGAGATAAATGATGAACGAAGAAATGCCATAGATACAGAGCAACAATGTCAAGAGGCTACACGTCTTTTAGAAGCTGAATTAGCTCGACAAAATGAGATCGTTCGTTCATGGATGGATCGCTTCGCCAATCTAGCATACTTGGCCAATGGAGTTCAGGAGGATCTTCCACTATTGCTGAAACAAGCCGAAGGAATGGCTAACCCTCTCACTACTCCGAAGGAGATTTCAACATTTCTGAATTATTGTCATGAAAGAATTTGTAAAATGAGGGCTATGATCGCCCAAGCCAGGAACGGCTAAAAATGTTGTAATCAAACCTCTACGGTGACATTGTATCTTTATAGAAGTATGAAATGATGAAGTATTTTGCCTCCACAATTGTCTCATGTTAATTTCCGTTTTACTACTTTACCTGGTACTTTTGAACATGATGTTCTGAGGAACGGTCAGAGGGCACATGTAAAATCTCGAATCGCACCCCGCGTAACATCTTTCTTTCTTTTATCATTTCTATTAATCATTTATCTTCTTTTTTTTCTAACAAATCTCCATGTTCCTTTAAACATTACGGGTAAACATCCTTACGAGATCAGGATCAGAAAGAAACTCATGGCAGAAATAGAACAAGAAAATGAGAGTTTGAGAGCTGAGCTTAGTCAACTGAAGGAACAAATGGCCGAGATGGCCAAGCTTTTTGAAAAGAGGGTCACGGAAGGGGGTTCCTCTGCCGGTGTTGAAGACGCCAGACAGCAACCACCTACTCCACGACACTCTCCTGCTCCAGCTGGGGAACAGGGCCCTAATCCTATGACACATCCCCTCACTGTTCGTATTAGAAGGCCAAACCACACTGATACCCAGCAGCATACCTTCATAGATGCGGATGGCAATGTTATCCCATTCCCATTATATGGCTTACCTCTGGGCTATTTTCCTCCTCTCCACACCAACCCACAAACAGACCCGAACCACTAAGATCCTCACTCTGTTCAACCAAACATACCACCCTGTCGTGAATTCTGTACAACCCAAGGTCAAACACAACCCATCCAAGCCCACGTTACACAGCCTGCCTACGTGACCCAAACCACCACCCAACCACAGGTCTTTGTAGACCCAGTAAACCCCTCTTATATAGCTACGCATGTACAACAACCTTATGGGTACACAGATCCTCGTGTCGCTGCTGGTCCCAGTGGCACTACAGCCATCCAAGAAGGAAGGATAGAGGTCCTTGAAAGGAGATTAAGGGCAATGGAAGGATCAGAAGGTTTTGGGTTGGGAAATACTGTGAAACTTTGCTTAATCACGGACGTTATCATCCTTCCTAAATTCAAGGTTCCAGAATTCGACAAATACCGAGGGTTAACTTGCCCAAAGAATTATCTCACCATGTACTGTCAAAAAATGGCATCACACGCATCCAATGACCCATTGCTTATTCATTGCTTCCAAGACAGCTTGGCTGGAGCCGCCCTTACATGGTACACTCACCTCGAGCAGTCACGTATACGTTGTTGGAAAGACATGGCTAATGCTTTCATGAAGCAATACAAATACAACTTGGACATGGCACCAGACAGGGTGCAATTGTAAAACATGATGAAAAAGGAGGCCGAGACATTCAAAGAATACACGCAACATTGGCACAAAGTGGCCGCACAGGTCGACCTTCCCTTATCAGAAAAAGAAGTAGTTTCCATGTTCATTGACATGCTCTAATCTCCCTTCTACGATAGGATAATTGGAAGTGTTTCATCTCATTTCTCTGATATTGTTACTATTAGAGAAAGAATAGAGAACGAAATAAGAACTGGAAAGATTATCCGAGGCCCGTCTGGGGCAGGCACGGTAAAGAGACCAACAACAGGGGAAAGCAGAAGGAGAGATGGAGAAACTAATGTCGTCTCTTACAACTAAAAGAGAAACCAAATAAGGTCGTTTACCCCTATCACATTTCCATCGACCCATCCACACATGTCATACCCATGTGTAGCTGCAGTCCAAAATCTAAATCCATCTCACTTTCGTCCACCTATTATACGACCACCAACACCACCGCAAGCACCACATCAACCGCCACAGGTAAACCAACCACCAAATCCAAACTCAAGAAGGCTGAACAATAATCGTACCCAGATACAGTTCTATCCCATCCCTATGACTTATACCGAGCTCCTACCACACCTCATCAAAAATACTTTGGTAGTGCCCTGTCCTCTGAGGCCAATTCAACCACCTTACCCTAGAGGATATGATCCGAATACGCGGTGTGATTACCACGCTGGCGCACCAGGGAATTCCACAGAAAATTGCCTGGCTTTGAAGTTTAAAGTGAGAGATCTAATCCGGGCCGACTAGATAAGCTTCCGTGAGGGGAGCCCAAATGTATCAACCAACCCTTTGCCCAACCACGGAGGGCCAGGAGTCAATACTGTCGAGGAAGATGAAGAATGTATTTTGGAGGTTGATGACATAAAAATGTCTTTGGAAATAATCCACTCCCACCTTCTTGAGAGGGGGTTGATAGAAGGCTTATGGGATGAAGAGTGCAATAATGACCAATCTATGAAGCGACAAGGCTTTCAAAAAACCCTTCAAGAACTTATGGACAGTCATACTGTTGAGGTTTGCAAGCGCCGTGGAGGCAGAATAAATATGATATAAGAACAGACCAGGTACAAGCTCCAAAGCCCCTGGTCATATTCTACAATAAAAACACGCCGGCAGCTCTAACTCCTACCAAAACTGTCATTACAGTGCAAGCACCAACCCCGTTCCCTTTCAAGGATTCTCGAGCTATACCATGGAAGTACGGTACAGACATAATCGTTACCAGCTCCGAGACAGTTGATTCTACGTCGTTATCCTCTGTTACAAATATTGCCAGGGTTGGAGGCATGACTCAAAGTGGAAGGGTATATGCTCCTCCGGAGTTGAAACTTGACAAAGCTGCTGGGGAGATCAAAGCAGGGAAGGAAGGAACCACTGGTGAGGCAAAGAGGGCTATAACTGAAGAGGAATCCTAAGAGTTTTTGAAATTCATTCGTCACAGTGAGTATCAAGTGTTGGATTAATTAAACCACACCCCAGCCAAAATTTCTTTGTTGTCCTTGTTGATGAGTTTCGAACCACACCGGAACACATTAATGAAAGTATTAAGTGAGGCTCACATCAAGCATGACTTGCCCGTTGATAAATTTGAAGGCATAGTGGGGCACATAGTCGCTAGTAATTATTTGACCTTTACGGATGACGAGGTACCCGCGGAAGGAAGATGGCACAATAAAGCCCTTCATATTTCCGTGAAGTGTCGCGACCATATCTTGGCAAAGGTGCTTATCGATAATTGCTCGTCCCTCAACGTGATGCCGAAGTCTACATTGGCGAAGTTGCCTTTTGATGGGACGCACATGAGACCAAGTTCCATGGTGGTGCGTGCTTTTGATGGAACTCGCCGGGAAGTCATAGGGGAGATTGAACTACCGATACAGGTTGGACCATGCACCTTTCAAGTCCTCTTTCAAGTTATGGATATCACACCCGCCTACAGTTGTTTACTAGGACAGCCGTGGATCCATTCGGCCAGGGTGATCCCTTCCATACTACATCAGAAACTGAAATTTGTCATCAATAACAAATTAGTGATTGTTTCTAGGGAAGAAGACCTCTTGGTCAGCAAGCCTGTCACTACCCCATACATCGAAGCAGTTGAGGAAGCTCTCGAGACCTTATTCCAGGCTTTGGAGATAGTCAATGTAACTCACGTAAGGAAAAGCTTCGTAAGGACATCCTTCCCGAATGTGCCTCTAGCGATGGCAAGAGCAATGCTACGGGAAGGATACGACCCGAGGAAAGGGCGGGGGCAAGAATTGGAAGGGAGGGTGCAACCTGTGTGCCTCCCAGAAAACAAGGACAAATATGGCCTGGGATACCGACCCACGGCCACCGACAGAAAAAGGGTAGGGGAAACGAGAAGAGAAAGAAGGATTGCTTGTCTTACTGGTCAATAATTCAACACCACGGGAATCCCCATTTGTGACCTTTACCAGAGCTTCCGGAGCACAGGGATGATGCCTCCCGATCAAGTGGCCGTGGTCGAAGATGATCTCAACAGTGATGTTGGGTTTGTGTATGTTTGTCCACCGAATCAGGAGCTGAGTAACTAGGAGATCATGGAGTTCTCCACGACTCTAAACGTTTTGTCAAAGTAATAATATTTTTTATGACCTGTTAGTCCCTTTGCTATGTGTGAACACCTATTCCGGTCCAGTCAATTTTCACCAAGAATAGGGAATTTTTGTCACCAAGAATAGGGAATTCACAAGTAAAAAGAATTTTAAAAAGTAAAAAAAAAACAGAAACAAAATAAAAAGAAGTAAAAAGAGAGAGAAAAAAAAGAAATAAAAAAAAGGGGAAAAGAAAAGAATTCAAAAAAAAAAAACTCTGACTCGGAAATGATCATTTCCGAGTGAAAGGACTCGGAATGATCATTTCCGAGTGAAGGACATCCGAGTGGGATGTGGCCGAATGCTAAGTCTCCCAATAAGGAGCCTCCAAGTGGGCCTCAAGTGTCAAGGAAAGACACAAAGAAGGTTGGATCCGAGTGCAGAAGCCAAATTCCAAATTCTGAGTGAAAAGAAGGCCAGATCCGAGTGAAAATAGTGATATTCCAACTTCTGAGTGGAAAGAAGACAGTTTCTGAGTGACAAACGTCCGATTTCCAAGTTCTGATTGAAAAGCAGGCAGATTTCGAGTGAAAATGCCAAGTTTCCAAATTCTGAGTAATAAGAAGGCGGTTTCCAAGTGGATATGTCGAAATTTCCAAGTTTCGAGTGATAATAAGGCGGTTTCCGAGTGGTTGTCTAAGTTCTAAATCCTGAGTGAGGAATAAGGCCAATTCCGAGTGAAAACATTGCCAATTCCGAGTCAGATTACCAAATTTGAATTTCTGAGTAAGAAATATGCAATTCTGAGTGAAAATGTCTGAGATCCAAATTCTGAGTGGAGGGAAGACCGAGTCCGAGTGCGTTGAAAAGGCTGAGAAAAGATTTTCTGATTGAAGAGAACAGGTTGATTCCTGGGTAAGCATATCCGAGTGGTCAGATTCTCAATTTCTCAATTCTGATTGAGGTGTAAAGGATGACACCGAGTGCTGCAGTATGAAGCCAATTCCGAGCATATCGTGAAGGAAGATATGAAGCTATACCGAGTGAAGAATCTTCAATCAATGCCGAGTGAAGAATCTCCATTCCACCCTTTCACCGAACTCATTTTCATCAAACCCGAGTCACCCATTTTCACCCAAATCTGACTCACCATTCTCACCCGGATTCCGAGTCATCATGTACTCATTTCCGAGTCATTTTTTACCAAATTCCGAGTCTTCAATCATTTCTGATTCACTTTTGACCAATTACCGAATCATTCGTTTCTCACCCACTCCCAAATGACCACTCTCACTCAAATCCGAACCAATGCTCACTCGGAACCGACTGGCAATTCAGCTAGTTAGCCCTCTTCAAAACAATTCCCTCTTAACCCTCCTCAAGCCAATTACCGAGCCCATTTCCACCAATTTTCAGTCGTTCCCGAGTCATCTTTCACCTATCTCCGAGTCATCCTTTAAACAATTACCGAGTCCTTTTAAACCCAATTATGAGTCATTATTCAACCATTTCAGTCGGTTCCGAGTCATTTGTCACTCGGTTCCGATTGAGTGTCTCACAGCAACCTCATACCGAGCAAAACCACTCGGAAAGGAGTATTTTCACTCGGCTTTCTATGGGAAATGCTTCATTCCACTCGGAATTAACTCCCAATGTGGATGAATACTGACTGAGAGGCTGATCCGAGTCATTTTCACTCAGAATTCTACCATTCTCACTCAGATTTCCATCATTTTCTCTCGGATTTTCACTATGCTTACTTGGATTTCCACTATCCAAGTGGATCCTTAAATTACGGGAGGTGGTTGGCAACCAGACAAGGAGGAAAATGATAAAGAATTACCACCAGCCCCCATTCTCCTTAATTGTCAAAGATCCAGGCTGTTCCCAACACACCATCCAAGTTGTTTGATAATTTCAAGGGGCGGCTGGCAACAAGACAATGTGGAAATATTAAAAAATCCTCACCAATTGGCAGCCAGGCTGTCACGGGTCTGTTCAAGCAATCATCATGCTCCTCAAATGTTCTATAAATACTGCAAACGAAGGAAGAAGAGGGGATCCTGGAAGCATTCATTTAAGAGAACCCAAAGCAAATTTTCTTCCTCACCCACTTTTCAACCGTCCTTCTCCTCTCCAACACCGCCTCCTCAATACCGCCTCACACTCCTGCTTAACACCGCCTTCTCCACACCGCCCCACACCGTCCTCTCTCACTCCCCACACCATCCTGCTCAACACCGTCCTCTTAACACAGTCCTCTCCACACCGCCCCAAGACACCGTCCTCACAGCCCATTCTCCACACTGTCCTTTTCTCCCTCACCTCACTCTGCCTGATCCACACCGCCCCAAACCGTACTCTCCCTCACCTCACCTCACTCCGTCCTCTTCCTCCTCTCACTGTCCAGCCCCCTCTCCATAACACTGTATACCAACAGTCCCTCCTTTTCCACACAACCCTCACCATACTGTCTCCCTTCTCCTTCCAACCCATATATATCACACGGCTCTCTCTCTTCACCCAAAACCATACAGCCCTCTACCCTTCTCTCAACACCGTCCCCTTCTCTCCTCACTCAACACCTTACCGCTCTTCTTTCCTTCACTCCACACCGTCCCCCTCCACTAAAAACCATACCATTTTTTTAAAAAAAAACCAGCACCTTATCCCTCCTTTCCTCTCCGTCCAGCACCTCAAGCCCATAACACCGTCCAGTTCCTTTCTTACCACACCGGTCCCACTCTTCCCCTTATTTTTAATACTTGTATTTATTTTATTTTTTGCTAAATTAATTGTTATTCAGTGACTTTGTCTTCCTTTTCAATTATCAATTAATCTTTATTGATTGATAAATATTAATAAAAATGAGTGCTCCACATATTCTATTTAAATTAGCATAAAAGGTGTAATTATTGTTATTATTATTATTATTGCAATTTTTATTTTTCTATCTAAAAAAGAGGAGGAGCGAGTTTAATTTGGACGAGACGTCCTATTAATATCATTTTTTAAAAAAAGGGTAGAGCGAGTTTAATTTGGACGAGACGTCCTGTTAATCTCATTTTTTAAAAAGGTGGAGCGAGTTTAATTTGGACGAGACGTCTTGTTAATCTCATGTAAATATTCTGTGTTTATTTCTGTTTATTTTTGTATATTTTGTCACCTCGTATATTCTCTTTTCATGAAAAGTTAAAATAATTAATGGGTTAATTATAATGCGCGCTATCAAATTGAGGTAACCGTTTTTATAACGGACAGTTGTGAGGTGCTAATACCTTCCTCACCTGTAATCAGACTCCCGAACATGGAATTTCATTTTTATAACCAGTGCTTTAACAAAGGTTTTCTCGATATTTTATCCTAAAAAATATTGGTGACGACTCCCTGTTTATTTTTAAAATCGTTTTGAGGGTCGGCCGTGCCGCCGCGATCCCGGTCGCGACAGATGGCGACTCCACTGGGGAATTAGAGAGTCAAGCCAATCAATTTGATAGTGCATGTTTTAATTTAGCATATTAATTATTTGACTTCTTCCTTTATTTTATTTGGTCTCTGTTTTATTTGTATCCTATCTTTTATGTTATGTAAATATATGTGTGATCATTGAACCCTAGGGTAGTCGACTTTATTTTGTTGCTCTGTGTTTGTTTTATGTGCAGGATGAGTAAGGTACAGGTATTGAATGCCTCTTTCACATACTACACTCACAATTTGCACACACTTTTGAGTGGGACCCTATACCCGGGCCCAAATAAAACTTAAGATTAGGGGATATTGATAGCGGAGCCATTTGGGATGTACTTCCTATCTGGTTACCGTGAGAATCTCAGCTAGAGTTCGACTTATTCGTGGTGCCCACACTTAGTGGACTTCCTACTATTTGTGGTCAACATCATGAGTAGGATCTTGGCTCTAGTGACCTTTAGAAATTTTAGAATAAGCCACCTAATGCGAGACATCACTGATAAATAAACCATAGAACCATTAGGACACCTTCAGAAAAACCCGACTTAAGGCACAAAGGGGCAAACTTTACTTATACCTTTTCTCATTCTCGTTTTCTCTTCCGATCCAAATTAACGGACCACTTGCTTGTTAGTGGATTACTTTTTCAAAAAAAATAAAAGAAATGACCTATTTTAACCAGTGATCCTCTAATGGGCAAGTGGTCCTTTCCTTTTATATTTGCTTAAGTCTTAGGATCTTGAGTTATGAATTTTCTGAATTAAAAATTTTTTTTTTACAAAATATATAAAAAAATAGAAAATCATTTTTTTCTCTAAAAAAAAAATAATGATCAGAAAATTCATAGTTCACATGATCCTTGATTTATTGCAAGTTTTGACAAATTGTAACTTCCCTAAATCTAAAAATGTTTTCAAGAAAGTTACTAGGGGAATATCAATTTGCAAAGCATGTCAGTGACTGATTTTTCTTTTCTTTATGTCCTTACAGGAAGCTATCAAGGGCTTAGCCAGTACCTTTGAGTGAAATATGGAAATTAACATGAGATCGGATAGTTGTGGTAAAAATGTACCCGAGTTGAAAAAATTACTGCATGTTAAGGCTAGGAAAGTCGATACAACCAGTCTACAAGCATTAGGGAAGAAATTGGACATGAATCAGAAGATGGTTTTCTCAAGGAAATATGGGAGGATCCTAAAGCTGCTAGAAGTGGAGGTACAAGTCAAGGAAATTACCGCTTTGACTCAATTCTATGACCCACCTCTCCGTTGTTTCACCTTCCGTGACTTCCAATTAGCTCCGTCTGTTGAGGAGTTTGAACAAATTCTGGGGATGCCATTAGAAGGACAAACACCTTACCGTCATCTTGGACGTCAAGCGAATATTGTTACCATTGCTAATGTCCTAAAGATTCACCTGGAAGTGTTAAGGAGTGCACAACTGAATAGAAATCAGATTCTGGGATTTGATCGGGAGTATTTTGAAAAGCACATGCACTTGCTAGCTGAGAAAGGAGATTGGGAAGCCTTCATGGATACTCTAGCTCTCACCATTTATAGAGTTATCTTGTTTCCTAATATTGACAATTACGTGGACTATGATGCTATGGGCGTTTTCCTTGCCCATAAGTTCAAGTCTGAAAATCCTGTCACTGCTATATTGGCAAATATATACTGCACCATGGACTTCTGCTATACACGAGGTGGAAAGAGAATCATTTGCTGTTTACCTGCTCTATATGTATGGCTTACATCACATGTCTTCCATCAAGTCAGCAAAATTGAATGTCCTGTCTCAGATCTGAAATTATGTCAGTTAGTAGCGAAGAATGGGCGTGAATGGGCCAATCACCTGGTAGGGCTCACAGCTGATAAAGTAAGGTGGTACCCGCAATGGTTGAAGGTTGACACCATAATTCACCATTGTGGAAACTACCCGAATGTTCCTCTCATGGGCACTCAGGGATGTATTAATTACAACCCTGTCATAGCCAAACGTCAGCTAGCCTATCCCTTACTTGGGTCACCCGACGGAGAATCCCTTACTTCTTTCATCGTTTATTTCTCAGAGGGAGATTGCACGTCTGTCATTCAGGATGTAGCAAATGCATGGAAGAAAGTCCACAAACAAGGGAAAGAACTAGGAAGTCGAAGCCACGCCGTGAAGGAAGAGTACTACCAATGGGTCTTAAACAAAGTTTCCATTGTCAAGCTGCCTTTCAAGAATCCCTTCTATTTCCCGACAAGCACACATGTTACCTCTCCTACCCTTGAAGAAGAAGCAATGAGAGCCAAAATAAAAGAACTAATCGCCAAAAGTGAGGAATTAGAAAAAGAATTGCTGATATTTCAACAAGAATGTGCCCTTCAAAAAAGGGAGAATTTAGAAAGCAAGCAAACCATCAGGAAGATTGGAAAAAAGAGAAAAATTGAAAGGGACTACCTGAGGAAACAAAGCCAATGCCTCCGAACGGCTAATACTCAACTAAAAGCGAAGAACAAGCAAAGAGATACCATGTTGACTGATAAGCAGCTTCTAAGGGACATGTTGGCAAAAGCCAAAGAGCGCGAGCAAAATGTCCTGGTGCAGAAAGAACTTCTGTAATTGCAAGTTAGCCGATTAGAGCATCAGCTTGATGAGATGGTAGAAGCTTGCCAGCATGAGATAAATGGTGAGCGACGGCGTGTGATAGATGCTGAACGGGAATGTGGTGAAGCTATCCGTGTTTTGAAAGATGAACTAACACAGCAAAATGAAGATATTCATTCATGGATGAATCGCTTTGCCTACTTGGCATATTTGGCTAATGGAGTTCTGGAAGACCTCCCGCTCCTACTCAAGCAAGCTGAGGGGATGGTTAATCCTCTTAACACTCCAAGAGAAATTGTGACCTTCCTTGATTATTGTAGAGAAAGGATTTGTAAAATGAGGGCCATGATTGCCCGAACTAGGAATGGCTGATTTATTTTTTCTGCATAAAAATAGACTGGCAGCAGTAATGTATTATTAAGATTCCGAAAAAAGGGGGTTTCTCTTGTCTCCACAACTATCTCATGTTAATTTCCACTTATCACTTTTGAACGTAGTTCTGAAAAAGGTCAAAGGACACTGGCTGAATTCCGCGATCGCTTCACATACCATTTGTTTTTCTTTTGCTGTTTTTGTTTAATACTTTCTTTTTAACAATTTCTTGTTGACTTCCCAGAAATAACGGGTAAACATCCTTACGCGACTCGGCTTAATACCAGACTCATGGCTGAAATAGAACAAGAAAATGAGAGTTTAAGAGCTGAAGTCAATCAACTGAAAGAGCAAATGGCTGAAATGGCCAAACTTCTTAAAAGAAGGGTCACAGAAGGGGATTCTTCAGCAGGTGTTGAAGACACTAGACAACGACCATCCACTCAGGGTCCTGCCGGGGGACCAAGTTCAAACCCAGCTGCGCCTCCCCTAACCATTCATGTTAGGAAACCAAACACTGCTGACGCTCAGCAACCCATCTTTGTAGATGCAGAAGGAAACGTCATACCTTACGGATTGCCACAGGGTTATTTCCCACCGCTTCAAGAAGAACCTGATTATCAAGAAGCGATCCTACATACGGCCCAGCCAAGTGTCCCGCCCGTCCGGGACCCTCAAGTGATTCCAATCCATACACAAGTTACGCAACCACAAGCTGCCCAGGCGACAACCAGACCCCACATCTCAATGCCTAATGCAAACCCGACACATGTCGACCAACCAGCTAGGGATAATAGTCATCATGTCGCTGCAGGTCCAAGTACTGCTGCTACTACCCAGGAGGGAAGACTAGAATTCCTAGAAAGGCGATTCCGAGAAATGGAGAGAACAAACAGGTTTGGAATGGGCAGTGCTGCACAACTCTGTCTGATTCCTGATGTTATCATTCCCCCCAAATTCAAAATGCCAGAGTTTGACAAATATCGGGGGCTAACCTGTCCAAAGAACCATCTCACCATGTACTGCCGGAAGATGGCCTCTCATGCTTCTAATGACCCTCTGCTTATTCATTGTTTCCAGGATAGTTTGGCGGGAGCACCTCTTACCTGGTACAACCACCTTGAACGATCTCGTATACGCTGTTGGGAAGATCTGGCAGATGCTTTCATGCAACAGTACAAGTATAATCTGGATATGGCGCCGGATAGAGTACAGTTGCAAAACATGGCCAAGAAAGATAATGAGACGTTTAAAGAATACGCCCAACGGTGGTGAGAAGTAGCAGCGCAAGTCGATCCGCCTCTATCAGAAAAGGAGGTGATTTCCACATTTATTGATACACTCCAGTCACCTTTCTACGACAAGATGATTGGAAGCATTTCCTCCCACTTCTCCGACATCGTCACTATCGGAGAGAGAATAGAGAATGGCTTGAGAACTGGGAAGATTACTCGTAGCCCATTTGGGGCTGGGGCAGCAAGAAAACCTTCTTTTGGAGAAGGTAAAAGAAGAGAGGGAGAGACTAACCTGGTCTCTCATAACCAAAGAAGGAACCAGCTCAGACCACCTACTCCCGTCACCTTTCCGTCAACTTACCATAACACGCCACACCCATATGTGGCTGCAATTCCAAATCCGAACCCACCACATTTTCGACCACCTGTCATGCGACCACCTGCACCACCACAAACACCATATCAACCACCACAAATAAACCCACCAAATCCAAACATGAGGAGACAGAATAATGACCGCACTCAAGTGCAATTTGATCCAATTCCCATGACCTACACAGAGCTTCCCCCCCATCTTATTGAAAACACCTTAGTGGCACCTTGTCCTTTAAAACCGCTTCAACCACCTTATCCCAAAGGGTATGACCCAAATGCGCGGTGTGATTACCATGCCGGTGCACCGGGACATTCCACCGAGAATTGCCTGGCATTAAAGTTTAAGGTAAGAGATTTAATCAGAGCTGATTGGATAAGCTTCAAGGAAGGAAGCCCGAATATGACCACCAATCCTTTGCCTAACCATGGGAGACCAGGCGTTAACGCTGTGGAAAGAGATGAGGAATGTATTTCCAAGGTTCAGGACATCCAAATGCCGTTGGAAATAATTCATTCCCATATGCTTAAGAGGGGTTTGATAGAAGGATCATGGGATAAAGAGTGCAATGACCTCCAGTCCGCAAAGCGAAATGATTTCCAGAAAACCCTTCAGGGATTTATGGACAGTCATGTCATAGAAGTTTGCCGACATCATGAAGACAGAATAAATATGATACAAGATCAAGGCCGAGTTCGAGCCCCAAAACCTCTAGTCATATTTTACAATAAAAATTCACCTGTGGTTTCAACTCCTGTTAAAACTATCATCACGGTAAACGCTCCAACCCTGTTCCCTTACAAGGATTCGCGAGCTGTGCCATGGAAGTATGGCACTGATGTGATTGTTACTAGTTCTGAGGCAGTTGAGCCTACACCATCATCCCCTGTCACGAATATTGCCGGAATCGGGGGCGTCACCCGAAGTGGAAGAGTATATGCTTCCCCAGAACCAAAACTTGACAAAGCTACAGGGGATGTTAGACCTGGGAAGGGAGAATCCTCTGGTGAAGCAAAGAAGGTAGTAACTAAAAAGGAAGCCCAAGAGTTTCTTAGATTCATTCGTCATAGTGACTACCAGGTGTTGGACCAACTAAACCACACCCCGGCAAAAATTTCTCTGTTGTCCTTACTAATGAGTTCCGAACCACACCGGAACACGCTGATGAAAGTTTTGAGTGAGGCACATGTGAAACATGATTTGCCGGTAGATAAGTTCGAAGGCATAGTGGGACACATTGTGGCCAACAACTATCTAACTTTTATGGATGATGAGACACCGGCGGAAGGAAGAGGGCACAATAAAGCCCTTCATATCTCCGTAAAATGTCAAGATCATATAATGGCGAAGGTGCTGGTTGACAATGGGTCGTCCTTGAATGTAATGCCAAAATCTACGTTGGCAAAGTTTCCTTTTGATGGGACCCATATGAGACCCAGTTCCATGGTAGTCCGGGCTTTTGACGGAACTCGCCAAGAAGTCATGGGAGAAATTGAATTACCTATACAAGTTGGGCCATGCACCTTTCAAATCCTTTTTCAAGTCATGGATATTACGCCCGCATACAGTTGTTTGCTGGGACGGCCGTGGATCCATTCGGCTGGGGTAGTTCCTTCTACTCTGCATCAAAAGTTGAAGTTCATCATTGATAACAAGTTGGTGATTGTCTCTGGAGAAGAGGACTTGTTGGTCAGTAAGCCTGCCAACACCCCATACATTGAAGCGACTGAGGAAGCCCTCGAAACCTCATTTCAGGCTTTAGAGGTGGCCAATGCAACGATCATTACAAAGAAATCCTTCCCAAACGTGCCTCTGATGGTTGCAAAGACAATGTTGAGAGAAGGATACAAGCTGGGGAAAGGGTTAGGACGAGAATTGGAAGGAAGAACCCAACCTATATGCCTCCCAGAGAACAGGGATAGATATGGTCTGGGATACAAGCCTACAGCAGCTGATAGAAAAAGGGTGGGAGAAGAAAGAAGGGAGAGAAGGATCGCTCGCCTTACCGGTCAAGAGTTCGACACTGCTAGAATCCTTATCTGTGACCTCTATCAAAGCTTCAGGAGCGCCGGGATTATATATCCGGGTCAGGTGGCTATGATTGGAGGCGGACACAGCCATGATGTGGAATTAGTACGCGCTTGCTTACCCGGTCAAGAACTGGACAACTGGGAAATCATGGAGTTCCCCATAACTATCAATCCTCAGTCAAAGTAATTGTTGTTTTCAAAACTTGTCGATCCTTTTGCTATGCCTAAGGCTTTGGGATCTATTTTGTAATAAAGGCAAAAACTTGCTTGTTTATTAAATTAAATGAATGCAGTCTAATTTCATACCTCATCTTTGTTCAATCTCTTTCTTTTAAAACCTTCCATTTGCTTGCCTTTCTTTGTTTTCATTCATTATAATATAACACCTAATGCAGATCTGAAAGTGATTCTCCTGAGAATAATGAGAACTCGGTTCTATTTCATGACTCCGATAATCCAAATGATTACGCCTATGAGGATAGTGAGGAAGACTTTGAACCTTCACTCGAATTGACAAAGTTAATGGAACAAGAAGATAAAGAAATTCAACCTCATCAGGAAAAGATTGAGAGCATTAACCTGGGAGATGAAGGGGAAAATAAAGAAGTCAAGATAGGCACCCTCTTGAGCAAACAACGGCAGAGTGAATTGATTAAACTGCTCTAGGAATTTCGAGACATTTTTGCATGGTCGTATCAAGATATGCCAGGTCTGGATAATAACATTGTGGAACCAAAGTTGCCTTTAAAGCCGGAATGTCCGCCGATCAAGCAAAAGTTGCGACGAATGAAACCAGAAATGCTTCTTAAGATCAAAGAAGAAGTCAAAAAACAATTCGATGCTGGTTTCTTAGCCGTAGCTAAGTACCCGCAATGGGTAGCCAATATAGTTCCCGTTCCAAAGAAAGATGGGAAAGTAAGAATGTGTGTGGACTATCGAGACTTGAATCGGGCGAGTCCTAAGGATGATTTTCCTTTACCTCAGATTGACGTATTGGTTGATAATACAGCTCAGCATTCCATCTTCTCATTTATAGATGGATTTTCGGGATATAACCAGATCAAGATGGCACCAGAAGATATGGAAAAGACCACGTTCATCACTCTGTGGGGCACCTTTTGTTACAAAGTAATGTCCTTCGGATTAAAGAATGCAGGAGCCACCTATCAAAGGGCAATGGTGACTCTCTTCCACAACATGATGCACAAGGAAATAGAAGTCTATGTGGATGACATAATTTCCAAGTCCCGGTCTGAGGAGGAGCATATTGCTGACCTGAGAAAACTTTTCGAAAGGTTGAGGAAATTCAAGCTTAGATTGAATCCCGCCAAGTGCACTTTCGGCGCAAGATCCGGAAAATTGTTAGGATTCATTGTGAATGAGAGAGGGATAGAAGTTGATCCTGACAAAGTCAAGGCAATTCTGGAAATGCCTCCTCCTCGTACTGAAAAAGAAGTCCGAGGATTCTTGGGAAGATTAAATTACATCGCCCGATTCATTTCCCAAATGACAGCAACCTGTGAGCCGATTTTCAAATTGCTTCACAAGAATCAGCCTGGGCAGTGGAATGAAGATTGCCAGATTGCATTTGAAAAGATAAAGAAGTATTTACTGGAGCCACCAGTCTTAGTGCCACCTGTTCATGGGAGACCACTAATTCTATACCTGACCGTGCTGAATGAATCCATGGGATGTGTATTAGGTCAATATGATGAGACCGGAAGAAAGGAATACGCCATCTATTACTTGAGCAAGAGATTTACCAAATGTGAGATGAGGTATTCATCTCTTGAAAGAACATGTTGTGCATTGGCCTGGGCTGCCCGTCGCTTACGGCAATACATGCTTAATCATACTACTTGGCTGGTGTCTAAGATGGATCCCATCAAGTATATCTTTGAAAAACCTGCTTTGACTGGAAGGATTGCCCGTTGGCAAGTGTTATTGACGGAATATGACATAACATATGTCACCCAAAAGGCAATTAAAGGGAGTGCGCTAGCAGATTACTTGGCACACCAACCTATTGAAGCTTACCAACCAATGCGGCATGATTTCCCAGATGAGGATATCTTGGCTCTTTCCAAAGAAGAAAATGATCTGGAAGCCAAGTGGATCATGAGATTCGATGGAGCGTCCAACGCACTAGGACATGGAATTGGGGTTATCCTAATCTCACCCGATAAGGAATTCATCCCTATTTGTGCTCGGCTGTGTTTTGACTGCACCAATAATATTGCAGAATATGAAGCATGTTCTCTAGGAATACAAGCGGCTCTAAATATGGAAATAAAGATTCTGGAAGTTTATGGAGATTCTGCTTTGGTTATTCATCAACTAAAGGATGAGTGGGAGACTAGAGATAATAAACTAGTTCCCTATCATGCTCATATTAAGGAGATGATCAAAAGGTTCGATGAAGTTACCTTCTATCATGTTCCACGGGAAGACAACCAAATGGCAGATGCTTTAGCCACCCTAGCCGCTATGTTCGAAGTCAGCAATGATTACGAAGTGCCTCTCATTGAGGTAAAGAAGCAGCAAGAACCTGCCCATTGCCAGGCCGTAGAAGAAGAACCGGATGGCAAGCCTTGGTATCATGACATCAAAAGATACCTCCAATGCCAAGAATACCCTGAAGGTATCACGGATAATGACAAACGAACTTTGAGAAGGCTAACCATGGGATACCTATTGAGTGGTAACGTGCTATACAAGAGGAATTATGATTCTGTTCTCCTCCGGTGTGTTGATACCATTGAAGCAAACCAGATCATGAAAGATATCCACGAAGGATCTTTCGGAACTCATACAAATAGGCATGCTATGTCAAGAAAAATACTGAGAGCTGGGTATTATTGGATGACTATGGAAGCAGATTGTTTTGCTTATGTACGGAGGTGTCATAAATGTCAGATTTATACTGATCACATTCATGCTCCGCCTTCATCCCTAAATGTCTTGTCAGCACCATGGCCCTTTTCAATGTGGGGTATGGATGTAATTGGGCCCATTGAACCAAAAGCCTTGAATGGTCATCGTTTCATTCTAGTTGCTATCGATTATTTCACCAAGTGGGTAGAAGCAGCTTCATATACCAATGTGACGAAAAATGTTGTGGTCAAATTCGTCAAGCGTGAGCTGATATGCCGATATGGCCTACCAAACCAAATCATCACGGATAATGGAACAAATTTAAACAACAAAATGATGAAGGAGCTTTGCGAGAGTTTTAAAATCTCCCATCACAACTCCTCTCCATACCGTCCGAAAATGAATGGAGCAGTTGAGGCAGCCAACAAAAATATCAAGAAGATAGTGCAGAAGATGGTAGTAACTTACAAAGACTGGCATGAAATGCTACCTTTCGCGTTGCACGGATACCGAACCTCAGTGCGAACTTCAACTGGGGCAACACCATTTTCTTTGGTCTATGGAATGGAAGCTGTACTGCCATTTGAAGTGGAAATTCCATCCCTTAGGGTGATCATGGAAGCCAAACTGGAGGAAGCTGAATGGGTCCAGACCAAATATAATCAATTAAATCTGATTGACGGGAAGAGGTTAACCACCCTTTGCCAGGGACAATTGTATCAAAGACGCATGAAGCGGGCATACGAAAAGAAAGTGCGCCCCCGACAGTTCCAAGAAGGTGATTTGGTCCTCAAGAAGATTTTGCCAATTCAAAAGGACGTCCGAGGGAAATGGACACCTAATTACGAAGGACCATATGTTATAAAGAAGGCTTTCTCCGGAGGAGCCCTCATACTCACCAACATGGATGGAGACGACCTGCCAATGCCTATAAATGTCGATGCAGTGAAGAAATACTTTGCATAATAAATAAAAATATAAAAATATAAAAAAAAATATAAAAAGAAAGGGCTCGCTAGGTTGAAAACCTGAAAAGGCGACCTAGGCAAAAGTTAGAGCAGCAAGATGAGCCGAAAACCTGAAAAGGCGGTTCCACAACATAAACCCTTCAAGCCAAAGACAAAGGAGGTCAAAACGGGTATCAGGGTCATTGTCAAATTACTCCCTCAGAAGCAAAATCAGAGGACGAACACAAAGTCGTGATAAAGGGACAAGTTTCTCATTGCTCTCAGAAGATCACTAGAGGATATATGAGCCTTCCCCTTTCCACTTGCCTTCCATTCTCTATATCTTATCACATCTCTGTGCTTAATATTATTTGCATCTCTATTGTACACACCTGATGTTTATAAATAAAAGTCTCCCTTCTTCCAACATGTGTTCATAACTAAATTTTATGAATAAACAAGTTTTTGCCTAAAAGAAATTTTGAAATTGGAAACGATAGAGTATACAGTTATGGGGAACGAAATACATCCTAGCGCCAGAATTCGCTTGGTATAAGCATAGCTATCTCTACTAAATACGCTCGCCAAAAGTTGGAGATGTTTCTATTTCATCCATGAGTTATCTCAAAAAGTCAGTCGCCGGGGAAGATTTACCTGTAAGTCTTTTTATACTAACTCACTCTTTTGTCAAAGGGACGCCAAACCCATCATCCAAAAGTAGATATTCGCCAAAGTTTTCTCTTAGCAAGACCTATAGACTGAAGATCTCTCCTGAGGAAAACCGCGAAATGGACTCAGCTCCCTCAACCAGGATATTTCTTTGATCAGGCTTAAGAGGACTTATCCTTCCCCAGTGAGCTCATCATTACCAAACTAGCACCCATTATACTCTTCTCACTAAAAAGCTCAAACCGGGGCATCTCCCCAGATTTCTTTCAAGAAGCAGTTCCCCAACATCTCCCTAGATCACTTTTCTAGTCAAAGGACAGTACCCCGAATTTCCAAAATGCTCAAACTAGGGCATCTCCCCAGATTTCTTTCAAGAGGCAGTTCCCAACAACCTTTAGTTATGTCAAATTGGGGCATCTTCCCAGAGTTCATTCAAAGAACAATTCCCCAAACGACTTCCAGTCATATCAAACTGGGGCATCTCCCCAAGTTTCATTCTCTTTCCTTAAAAGGACAGTTCCCCAACAACCCCCAGATTACTCTTCCGATCAAAGGACAATATCCCAAATCACCTAATAATTCCCCAGTGGAACCATGAAGGTTACCAGACAAGTGCTAACCAAACCCTTCTCCAGTAGAGCTACACCTCCTGAACAATTCAAACTGGGGCATCACCCCAGATCCGTTCTCTTTCAGTCAAGGGGCAGTTCCCCAAGATTCTCCCAAACCTTTCAAAACTAGGGCATTACCTTAGGTTTTTTCTCCGTCAAGGGGCAGTACCCTTGATTTTCTTCAGCTGAGGTATCACCCCAGGCTTCCCTTCAAACAAAGGACAATGCCCCAAGATTCTTTCAGACCACCTCAAACTGGGGCATTACCCCAGATTTATTCCCTTTCAATCAAGGGCTTCAGTCATGACAAACCGGGGCATCACCCCGAGATTTTAGGTACAGAGGGTTAATTCGGACGAGACGTCCTGTTAGCTTCCCCCAAGATTTACTTTACCAGTCAACCGAGAGGCAACACCCTCACATTTTCCTGTCAACCGAGAGGCAACACCCTCACCTTTTACTTTTCCAGTCAACCGAGAGGCAACACCCTCACCTTTTACCTTTCCTGTTAACCGAGAGGCAACACCCTCACCTTTTACTTTTCCAGTCAACTGAGAGGCAACACCCTCACCTTTTACCTTTCCTGTTAACCGAGAGGCAACACCCTCACCTTCACCATTCCTGTTAACCGAGAGGCAACACCCTCACCTTCACCATTCCTGTTAACCGAGAGGTAACACCTTCACTTTCTACTCTTCCAGTCAATTCTTAGGTTTTCTCCCTCGTCTGATACTTTGACAATGGTGTTCACGTCTTTACTCCCTTTCCATTTCAAAAAGCAAGAAGAAACTTCATGCTTTTCCTCATGAAAAAGAAGTAAAGAGGGGCATCTGTGAACACCTATTCCGGTCCAGTCAATTTTTACCAAGAATAGGGAATTTTTCTCACCAAGAATAGGGAATTCACAAGTAAAAAGAATTTTAAAAAGTAAAAAAAAAACAGAAACAAAAGAAAAAGAAGTAAAAAGAGAGAGAAAAAAAAAAGAAATAAAAAAAAGGGGAAAAGAAAAGAATTCAAAAAAAAAAACTCTGACTCGGAAATGATCATTTCCGAGTGAAAGGACTCGGAATGATCATTTTCGAGTGAAGGACATCCGAGTGGGATGTGGCCGAATGCTAAGTCTCCCAATAAGGAGCCTCCAAGTGGGCCTCAAGTGTCAAGGAAAGACACAAAGAAGGTTGGATCCGAGTGCAGAAGCCAAATTCCAAATTCTAAGTGGAAAGAAGGCCAAATCCGAGTGAAAATAGTGATATTCCAACTTCTGAGTGGAAAGAAGACAGTTTCTGAGTGACAAACGTCCGATTTCCAAGTTCTGATTGAAAAGCAGGCAGATTCCGAGTGAAAATGCCAAGTTTCCAAATTCTGAGTAATAAGAAGGCGGTTTCCGAGTGGATATGTCGAAATTTCCAAGTTTCGAGTGATAATAAGGCGGTTTCCGAGTGGTTGTCTAAGTTCTAAATCCTGAGTGAGGAATAAGGCCAATTCCGAGTGAAAACATTGCCAATTCCGAGTCAGATTACCAAATTTGAATTTCTGAGTAAGAAATATGCAATTCTGAGTGAAAATGTCTGAGATCCAAATTCTGAGTGGAGGGAAGACCGAGTCCGAGTGCGTTGAAAAGGCTGAGAAAAGATTTTCTGATTGAAGAGAACAGGTTGATTCCTGGGTAAGCATATCCGAGTGGTCAGATTCTCAATTTCTCAATTCTGATTGAGGTGTAAAGGATGACACCGAGTGCTGCAGTATGAAGCCAATTCCGAGCATATCGTGAAGGAAGATATGAAGCTATACCGAGTGAAGAATCTTCAATCAATGCCGAGTGAAGAATCTCCATTCCACCCTTTCACCGAACTCATTTTCATCAAACCCGAGTCACCCATTTTCACCCAAATCTGACTCACCATTCTCACCCGGATTCCGAGTCATCATGTACTCATTTCCGAGTCATTTTTTACCAAATTCCGAGTCTTCAATCATTTCTGATTCACTTTTGACCAATTACCGAATCATTCGTTTCTCACCCACTCCCAAATGACCACTCTCACTCAAATCCGAACCAATGCTCACTCGGAACCGACTGGCAATTCAGCTAGTTAGCCCTCTTCAAAACAATTCCCTCTTAACCCTCCTCAAGCCAATTACCGAGCCCATTTCCACCAATTTTCAGTCGTTCCCGAGTCATCTTTCACCTATCTCCGAGTCATCCTTTAAACAATTACCGAGTCCTTTTAAACCCAATTATGAGTCATTATTCAACCATTTCAGTCGGTTCCGAGTCATTTGTCACTTGGTTCCGATTGAGTGTCTCACAACAACCTCATACCGAGCAAAACCACTCGGAAATGAGTATTTTCACTCGGCTTTCTATAGGAAATGCTTCATTCCACTCGGAATTAACTCCTAATGTGGATGAATACTGACTGAGAGGCTGATCCGAGTCATTTTCACTCGGAATTCTACCATTCTCACTCGGATTTCCATCATTTTCTCTCGAATTTTCACTATGCTGACTTGGATTTCCACTATCCAAGTGGATCCTTGAATTACGGGAGGTGGTTGGTAACCAGACAAGGAGGAAAATGATAAAGAATTACCACCAGCCCCCATTCTCCTTAATTGTCAAAGATCCAGGCTGTTCCCAACACACCATCCAAGTTGTTTGATAATTTCAAGGGGCGGCTGGCAACAAGACAATGTGGAAATATTAAAAAATCCTCACCAATTGGCAGCCAGGCTGTCACGGGTCTGTTCAAGCAATCATCATGCTCCTCAAATGTTCTATAAATACTGCAAACGAAGGAAGAAGAGGGGATCCTAGAAGCATTCATTTAAGAGAACCCAAAGCAAAATTTCTTCCTCACCCACTTTTCAACCGTCCTTCTCCTCTCCAACACCGCCTCCTCAATACCGCCTCACACTCCTGCTTAACACCGCCTTCTCCACACCGCCCCACACCGTCCTCTCTCACTCCCCACACCATCCTACTCAACACCGTCCTCTTAACACAGTCCTCTCCACACCGCCCCAAGACACCGTCCTCACAGCCCATCCTCAACACTGCCTCACTCCGCTCTCCACACCGCCCCAAGACACCGTCCTCACAGCCCATTCTCTACACCGTCCTTTTTTCCCTCACCTCACTCCGCCTGATCCACACCGCCCCAAACCGTACTCTCCCTCACCTCACCTCACTCCGTCCTCTTCCTCCTCTCACTGTCCAGCCCCCTCTCCACAACACTGTATACCAACAGTCCCTCCTTTTCCACACAGCCCTCACCATACTGTCTCCCTTCTCCTTCCAACCCATATATATCACACGGCTCTCTCTCTTCACCCAAAACCATACAGCCCTCTACCCTTCTCTCAACACCGTCCCCTTCTCTCCTCACTCAACACCTTACTGCTCTTCTTTCCTTCACTCCATATCGTCCCCCTCCACTAAAAACCACACCATTTTTTTAAAAAAAAACCAGCACCTTATCCCTCCTTTCCTCTCCGTCCAGCACCTCAAGCCCATAACACCGTCCAGTTCCTTTCTTACCACACCGGTCCCACTCTTCCCCTTATTTTTAATACTTGTATTTATTTTATTTTCTGCTAAATTAATTGTTATTCAGTGACTTTGTCTTCCTTTTCAATTATCAATTAATCTTTATTGATTGATAAATATTAATAAAAATGAGTGCTCCACACATTCTATTTAAATTAGCATAAAAGGTGTAATTATTGTTATTATTATTATTATTGCAATTTTTATTTTTCTATCTAAAAAAGAGGAGGAGCGAGTTTAATTTGGACGAGACGTCCTGTTAATCTCATTTTTTAAAAAAGGGTGGAGCGAGTTTAATTTGGACGAGACGTCCTGTTAATCTCATTTTTTAAAAAGGTGGAGCGAGTTTAATTTGGACGAGACGTCCTGTTAATCTCATGTAAATATTTTGTGTTTATTTCTGTTTATTTTTGTATATTTTATCACCTCGTATATTCTCTTTTCATGAAAAGTTAAAATAATTAATGGGTTAATTATAATGCGCGCTATCAAATTGAGGTAACCGTTTTTATAACGGACAGTTGTGAGGTGCTAATACCTTCCTCACCTGTAATCAGACTCCCGAACATGGAATTTCATTTTTATAACCAGTGCTTTAATAAAGGTTTTCCCGATATTTTATCCTAAAAAATATTGGTGGCGACTCCCTATTTATTTTTAAAATCGTTTTGAGGGTCGGCCGTGCCGCCGCGATCCCGGTCGCGACACTATGCCTAAGGCTTTGGGACCTCTTTTTGTAATAAAGGCAAAAACTTGTTTGTTTGTTTGGTTAATGAACACTCTCGGATTCTAATATCTTATTTTGCTTGATATCCTTTTATTTGGGCCGTTCACTTACTTGTTTTCTTTTTCATTCACTATAATACAATAAAATGCAGATCCGAAAGCGATTCTTCTGATAGTAACAAGAACTCGGTTTTGTTTCACGATTCTGATTATCCAAACGATTATGCCAACGAGGAAAGTAAGGAAGACTTTGAACCTTTGCCCGAGTTGACAAGGTTATTGGAGCAGGAGGATAAGGAAATTCAACCCCATCAGGAAAAGGTTGAAACCATTAACCTAGGGGACGAGGGAGAGATTAAGGAAGTCAAGATTGGCACCTTCTTAAGTAAAGAGTGGCGAGAAGAATTGATTAAGCTGCTCAGGGAGTTTCAGGATATTTTTGCATGGTCATACCAAGATATGTCGGGGTTGGATAACAGCATTGTGGAACACAGGTTGCCTTTAAAGCCAGAATATCTGCCGATGAAACAGAAGCTGTGACGAATGAAACCAGAAATGCTCCTTAAGATTAAAGAAGAAGTTAAGAAGCAATTTGATGCTGGTTTCCTAGCCGTAGCTAAATATGCTCAATGGGTAGCAAACATAGTTCCCATTCTGAAGAAAGACGGAAAAGTGAGGATGTGTGTGGACTACCGAGACTTGAATCGGGCCAGCCCTAAGGATGACTTTCCTCTACCACAGATTGACATACTAGTCGATAATACAGCTCAACACTCTATCTTCTCATTCATGGATGGATTTTTGGGTTATAACCAGATCAAGATGGCACCTGAAGATATGGAGAAAACCACATTTGTCACTCTTTGGGGCACCTTTTGCTACAAAGTAATGTCCTTCGGATTAAAAAATACGGGGGCAACCTATCAAAGGGCAATGGTAACTCTCTTCCACGACATGATGCACAAAGAGATAGAAGTTTACGTGGATGATATCATCGCTAAGTCCAGGTCGGAAGAAGGACACATTACTGATCTAAGGAAACTCTTCGAACGGTTAAGGAAATTTAAGCTTAGATTGAATCTGGCCAAGTGCACCTTTGGTGTGAAATCCGGCAAATTGTTGGGATTCATTGTAAGCGAAAAAGGGATAGAGGTTGATCCTGACAAGGTCAAGACGATTCTGGAAATTCCTCCTGTAACACCCTCGGTTAGATAAGACAAACCCTTCTGTAGGTTCATCCTATTTAACTGAGAGTGTTAACAGTTTTTTTTTAAAAAATGAATATTTTTTTTAAAATAAATTGATGGCATATCAGTGGAAGCAAATAGTATGTAATTCACATAGGCATTCACAAACTGTAAGTAATTGTACTCTTAACAGAATGGGGCACACAGGCACCCTTAAATATTATACAGTCATCCATAAATATTTAACTACTTATATTTTATTTAAGGAGCGCTCTCATTTGGTTCAGCATATTGCTGTTCTTCATACTCGGGTTCTTGATTTCCTAATTCCTCTGAAATATCAACAGTAAGGGTGAGTATAACCCAAGACCCTGATGGTTAATCCGGTGCGGACATAATCCAGTTAACAAATAATATTACATAAATCATACACTTAACATATTCATAACTATAACAATCAAATATTGTCATGGAAATGCATGAGTAGGGTTTATTATGAATTATCTTAATTAAGTCTCATGATGCATGTGGGCCCAATAAATCAATCCACCATCATCATTCTTTCATTCTTTGGAATTCATCCTGCTCAAGTTGTCTCTTGGGCACAACGTTTCCATTCTAGAGCGATTGGAGCTCACCAAGTCCTCCATTTATTATCATAGGGTACGAATGAACTCACATGTTCTCATCAATATATATATTATTTCATCTTGGGACTTGGCTCTACACGATCATAGATACATCCCGTCATTTAGTCGAAGTACACCAGAATTGCATCGTCTCACCCGGCTATCAGGCGCGACTCTGATGCCATTGGGTTGCCGTTCCAGTCGTACTCCCAAGATTCCCCTCAGAGATCGAACGTGAATGTCCTCCAGCGTACCAGGTGTATGCTCTAGTTTTTCTCCTTCAAAATATATTTTCATGATGCGAAATGCATTATTTTTATCATTTGATCCTTGGGTATTTATGTGTTTCCAGTCTCATATACTTGTTCATAAGCTCTTGAATCTCATCAATTGTTTAGACGTTGCAAGTTGTTTTATCGTCGTATTAGAGAAAATATATCGGTTATTTCCTAGTTGAAATTTATACTTTGTAAAGGGTAAAATAATATATTCCTTATTTAATTACTCATAATTAAAACAATATTAATATCAATAATAATAATAATAATACTAGTTAATAATAGTAAGAATAACAATAATAAGAATTATAATAATAACAATAATAATAATAATAATAGGAATAAGAACAATAATGATAATTGTAACCTTCCAATATTTCAAAAAGGAGTAAAGAAGAGTTTGGTAAATGAAAATCTGAGTGAAAATGTCAACAACCAAGTTTTTCGAGTGGAATAAGCTAAATACCGAGTGAAAATGAATTATTCAAGTAAAAAAAAATCTGTTTCCGAGTGAAAAATGAATTTTCTGAGTGAAAGAGTTTGATACCGAGTGGAAATGAGTTTTCCGAGTAAAATAAGTTATTTCCGAGTGAAAATGTTGATAACTAAGTTTTCTGAGTAAAATAAGTTTAATACCGAGTGCAATCAATAGGATTCCGAGTGGAATGAGTAGGATTCCAAGTAAAATCAGGCTGAGATGAGTTTCTGGGTAAAATGAACATGAATCCGAGTGAAATCAGACTAAAAGAGTTGTTTGTGAAGTTAAAAATGTTTTCCGAGTGAAATATGATTGTGGAAGAGTTTTTCTGAGTGAAAATAATATGTTTTTCGAGTGAAATCACTGAAAAAAGTTTCCTGAGTGAAGTTAAACTGTTTTCCGAGTGAAATTAGATTGTGGCAGAGTTTTCTGAGTGAAATTACTATAATTCTGAGTGAAAATGAGTTTCTGAGTGAAATCAAGTATGATTCCGAGTGGAATCAGTATGAAAAGAGTTTCCTGAGTAAAAATGTTTGTGAGTCCGAGTGAAAATAAGTCTCTGAGTGAAATAACTATGTTTTCCGAGTGAAATCAGTCTGAGAAGTGTTTTCCGAGTGAAACAGATACTGAAAAGGATTTTCTGAGTGAAATAACTTAAATTCTGAGTGAAATCTGACTGAGAGAATTTTTCTGAGTGAAAATGTTTATGAATCCGAGTGAAAATAAGTTTCTGAGTGGAATAAAATATGATTCCGAGTGGAATTAGTCTGAAAGGAGCTTTCTGAGTGAAAATAAGATATTTTCCAAATAAAATGTTCTGTCTGAATGATCTGGTCGGTTTATTGTAAAACAACTGAGTGAGATTATGTATT
Source organism: Clitoria ternatea (assembly GCA_037962975.1). Lineage (NCBI taxonomy): Eukaryota > Viridiplantae > Streptophyta > Magnoliopsida > Fabales > Fabaceae > Clitoria > Clitoria ternatea. Next base: position 69,976,646 of record CM075676.1, read on the forward strand.
TTTAGGTGATCTGGTCGGTTTTCACAAAATCCGAGCTTATTACTCACTGAATCCGACTTCTGTTTTATAATTCCTCGCTGGAATTCACATGAATACCCAAGATCCTTAATATTTTCACAGTCCAACAACCAGCATATCTTTTTATTAAATTATCATGCATAATAATAATCATTCCAATCAATTTAATTATATATATATTCAAATAAAATGCATAAAATAATAATAAAACATTAAAACATTTAATCAAACAATTCTGAACTGCCCTGGAAAGGTGAGGAACAAGGTTCCTTAACCCTTTCCTTTCACTCGAATTTTCCCAGAATACCCGAGAATATACCCCCTTACCTTAATGGAGTTCCTGGATGAGAAGAAAATGTTCCCTTCACTGTCCTGCTTCAGATCCGAGTGGAAAAGGAAAGGAATTGAAAGAGAGAAAGTTTGTTTGTAGAAGGAGAAAGAGGAAGAGAGAGTTTGCGTTAGTTTCAGTGTGTGTGTGTGAGTAGGTTCTGATGGTGGCATTTAATAAGGAGGAGATAAGTGGGAGACAACTTTTCCCCGTGAGTGATAATAATAGCCCCTTTCCTAGTCAGCTTTGCATTTGATTGAGAAGGATATATTAATATATATAAAGGGTGCTTCGAGTGGAGTGAAAAGGTGCACTATCCCTGAGTTGACTCATCCCCTTTTGGATTCATGTAGACTAGTGGGATTTGAAGAGGATATATATATATATAAAATATGAAAAAGGTGCTCTGATTGGAGGAAAAAGGTGTTTCACGTGAGTGGAGAAGCCTGGGTGTGAGTAGAAAAAGGAATCAGAAAAGGTTCCACTCGGTAAAATCTGTCCAAACCGAGTATTCTCTCACTCGGCTTTCACTCGGTAATTCCTTCCAAAAACCGAATTCCACCTAATTGAACATTCATTCGGAATTATGGCTTCTTGAAACACCGAGTCAGCTCTTCCTTCCCTTGAAGTGACTCAATCGGAGTTGTCCCACTCGGATTCACTCAGGAAGCACCTCACTCGGATATTTACCACTCAGAAATGAGTTTTTCCTTTAATTGGACGTACTTCACTCGGAATACTGTAATCGGAGAAGTTTCCTTGGGAAAAGGAAGCATTTGGCAAGGTTTGACTCGGAAACGAGTCATTCTAGGGTGTTTTGACTCGGAATTTTCACCCAGAAGTGGTTCTCTTGAACATACTTCTCTCCACACCAAGATTTCACTCGGTAGCATCCCTCTCGGTCGTGTTTTACTCGGAAAACATAACCTTACACTCGGAATTTCATTCCTTCACTCGGAATTTCTCTCTGTCACTTGGAACAGAGCCCTTTTTCACTCGGAATTCGCATAATACCATTAATGGTCCATATAATTTCCATAATTACACATAAAAATGATATTTTTGAGATATCACATCCCATCTACAGGGTATTTATTCACTTATTTTTACTTACAAACTTTCCATACTTCAAAATTACAAGATTAAAACTGTTTCTAAAAACAGGGATGTTACACCTCCTCGTCGTACGGAAAAGGAAGTCCGAGGATTTCTAGGAAGGTTGAACTATATTACCCAATTTATTTCCCAAATGACAGCAACCTGTGAGCCGATTTTCAAGTTGCTTCGCAAAAACCAACCCGGGCAATGGAATTAGGATTGCCAAACAGCATTCGAAAAAATAAAGTAGTACTTGTTAGAGCCGCCAATTTTGGTGCCACCAATTCCTGGGAGACCACTGATCCTGTATTTGACCGTGTTGAACGAATCTATGGGATGCGTATTAGGTCAACATGATGAGACTGGGAAGAAGGAGTGTGCCATTTATTACTTGAGCAAGAAATTCACCGAATGCGAGATGAGATACTTTTCTCTCGAAAGGACATGTTGTGCATTAGCTTGGGCCGACGCTTACGGCAATATATGCTCTGTCACACTACATGGTTAGTGTCCAAAATGGACCCCATCAAATATATCTTTGAAAAGCCTGCTTTAACCGAAAGAATCGCTCGTTGGCAAGTGCTACTAACGGAATATGACATAACATATGTCACCCAAAAGGCCATAAAAAGGAGTGCGCTAGCAGACTACTTGGCACATCAACCCGTTAGCAGTTACCAACTGATGCAGCATGACTTCCCGGATGAGGATATTTTAGCCCTTTTCAAAGAAGAAAATGATCATGAAAACAAGTGGACTATGAGATTTGATGGAGCTTCTAACGCACTGGGGCATGGAATTAGGGTCATCTTAATCTCACCTGACAAGGAGTTCATTCCCATTTGCACTCGGCTATGTTTTGATTGTACCAACAATGTTGCTGAGTATGAGACATGCTCTTTGGGAATACAAGCTGTTAGGAAATCCCTAAGCATGAGCAGCGGAAAAATAAAAGGGATTCCATAGGATTTGCAAGGTTCCGTGTTTTAAAGCACAAAAACAATTTCGAAATTCATTTTGGATTACCTCTTGAAGAACTCCGAAGCAGTCGTAGCCTCGTCCTTTAGGAGTCCACACGAGCACTCCCACCAGAATCGCAACACTTGCCAACTGCTAGTTTGACGGCGTGTAGCTCTTGCAACTTTTTCGAATTTTGTGTCTCACTTGAGTGAACGGCCTATGAGCATCTTATGCTCTATTTATAGGCTTAGGTTTGACCTAATTTGTTCTCTCTAAAAGTGGGCTCCTTACTCATTCCAAATGAGTTAGGCCCAATAACTTTATTTTAGTCCAACTAAAATAAGACAACATTTTCTGATGGGCTTACTCTATGTGTGTGACCCTATAGGTAAAATACCCGGTCATATTAATAATAAACTATTTTATTATTAATATAAAATAAGAGCGGCATCTAGCAATGCATCATTATGTCCGAATATTATCAACATAACCTATAAGTGATAATTATTTAATATGTTTATTCCTTTTGTCACGATATCCTAATTGGGCCCAAGGCATGGTCGCGTCATCCTTGTACGGCCCAATTTATTTTACTTGATACCGGAGTAGACTGGATCCGAATAAATATCTAATATTTATTCTTTCTAGCATGGCCATGCGTTTTCTTAGTCTTACTCCATCAAGTGGCCTATGGATATCACTCCTGTCACATAGGAGAGACAAATCCCATCTACATCACTCACATCCCTCTGCATAATTTGTTCATTGCCTAATCACAACCTTTATAGTCCTCTTGTTACAGAAGACGTTTAATTGTATTAAAACAATAAACTCCTTATGTAGGAATCGTAGTGACTTCAGGTCGAAGGACTACATATACCATTATCACATTGAGAATCGTTTATGACAATCATGTAACGATCCATGCAACGTTCTCATGGTGGGTCTGTCCAGTACATCATTACTCTTAATGTGTACCCGTGTGAAGACTCGATATCATCTATATCTATGATCTGTGAGATCAGGTCATCAGTACACTCACACACTAGTCTCAGTGTATTTACATGTCCCCATGTAAATACTTGACTAGGGACATTTTAGGAATAATTTTTATATGACCTATTACTCCAAGGATAAATATGTTTCAAAACAATTTTAAATTGAAATATTTATTCTATTGATAAGTAGAAAAATGATACAAATGAAGAAGCATAAAAGCTCATAGTGCATACACCAACACAAGCGGCTTTGGATGAAGGAATAAAATCCCTGGAAGTTTATGGAGACTCTGCTTTAGTTATCCACCAATTGAGAGGTGAGTATGAAACTAGAGACAATAAACTAGTTCCCTATCACGCTCACATCAAAGAGATGATCAAAGAATTTGATGAAATCACCCTCCATTACATTCTCCGGGAGGACAACCAAATGGCTGATCCTTGGCCACTTTAGCCTCAATGTTCGAGGTCAACAGTGAATATGAGGTGCCTCTCATCAAGGTGAAGAAACGACAAGAACTTGCGCATTGCCAGGTCATAGATGAAGAACCAGACGGTAAGCCTTGGTATCATGATATCAAAGATTACCTCCAATACCAAGAATACCCTAAAGCCATCACAGATAATGACAAACGAACCTTAAGAAGGCTCGCTATGGGTTATCTTTTGAATGGAAACGTACTATACAATAGAAATTATGATTCCGTCCTCCTTCGTTGTGTTGACACCGTCGAGGCAAATCGAATCATGAGAGATGTCCATGAAGGATCTTTTGGAACTCACACAAATGGACATCCATGTCAAGGAAGATCTTGAGGGCCGGGTATTACTGGATGACCATGGAAACAGACTGCTTTGCTTATGTGCGGAGGTGTCATAAATGTCAGGTGTATAATCGCATTCATGCACCCCCTTCATCCCTAAACGTCTTATCGGCACCATGGCCCTTTTCAATGTGGGGTATGGATGTTATTAGGCCCATTGAGCCAAAAGCCTCAAATGGTCATCATTTCATTTTAGTCGCCATTGATTATTTCACCAAGTGGGTGAAGGCAGCTTCGTACGCCAATGTAACAAAGAATGTTGTGGTCAAATTCATCAAGCGTGAATTGATATACCGATACGGCCTACCAAGCCAGATCATTACTGACAATGGTACGAATTTGAACAACAAGATGATGAAGGAACTCTACGAAAGCTTCAGAATCTCTCACCATAATTCCTCCCCTTATCGGCCTAAAATGAATTGGGCAGTCGAGGCGGCTAACAAAAACATCAAGAAGATAGTGCGAAAGATGGTGGTGACCTACAAAGATTGGAATGAAATGCTTCCCTTTGCTCTGCACGGATACCGGACCTCGGTGCGAACCTCGACTGGGGAAACCCCATTCTCCTTGGTCTACGAAATGGAGTAGCCTTTTGAAGTAGAGATCCCATCCCTCAGGGTGATCATGGAGGCCAAACTGGAGGAAGCTGAGTGGATCCAGGCCAACTACGACCAATTGAACCTAATTGATGGAAAAATGTTAACCGCTCTCTGCCATGGACAGTTGTATCAAAAGCGCATGAAGCGGGCGTACGAGAAGAAAGTATGACCGTGAAATTTCTGGGAAGGAGAATTGGTCCTCAAGAAGATTTTGCCGATCCAAAGAGACGAGCGCGGCAAGTGGGCACCTAATTATGAGGGTCCCTATGTTGTTAAAAGGGCCTACTCCGGAGGGGCTTTAACCCTCATCAACATGGATGGAGAGGATCTGCCAATGCCTATAAACGCAGATGCGGTGAAAAAGTACTACACCTAAAAAAAACCTCGCTAGGCTGAAAACCCGAAAGGGCGGCTTCGGCAAAAGTTAGAGCAACGACTCAAGCAAAAATCAAAAGTCTTGGCAGTACAGCTGGATTCCATGGGCGGAAATTACGAAACCAAACTGGGGCATATGCATCATCGTCAAATTACATTCTCAGAGGCAGAGTCAAAAGGCGAACATGAAATCGTGATAGAAGATCGAGATTCTTATCGCTCTCAGGAAGTCGCTGGAGGATCCAGGAGCCTCCCCTTTTCCACTTGTCTTCAATCCCATACATTCTATTCCATTCTTTCTATCTGTTTTACATTGCCTTGTTACCACCGTACATACTTGATATCCATAAATAAAATTTCGCCCTTCATTCTTTACGTGTTCATGACTGAATGTTATAACAAAACAAGTTTTCCTAAATGTTTTAAAAAATGGAAATAATAAAAGTTCTGAGTCGTGAGGAACAAAAAGCTCCCAATACCGGACCTTACCTCAAGCAAGCATAACCAACTCTACTAGGTGCTTACCAAAGTTGAAAGTTACTTTTATTTCATCCATGAGTTATCTCAGGGCCCGTCTCTAAGGAAGTTCACCTGAAAATGTCAATTTGTTTACTTTTGTACTACTCATCCTCTTTTTGAAGGTTGACTGAAATTCCTGGCCCGGAAGCGAAAGTTTGCCGAGCAGTCCCCCAGCGAGGTCACAACCCTCTACAAAAAAAGCACAAGTCAAGATCCCCTCCCAGGTGAATCTAAACCAGATTTCTCCCTAAGTGGAACCAGTAGGTCACTTCCTCAACAAAACCACAGTTACCACTAGGTAGACGCCAACCAAACCGCCCTTCCCCAGTGGAACAACACTCCAGAAATAGACTCCAGTTAGCTTCTCCCCCCAAGGAGATTACAATTGCCATAAAAAATGGCGCCAATCATAAAATCCTCTACTGACATTTACCTTTCTCCACCGAATCCTTCCTGCCAATGAATGCCCCAAACTTGGGGCAGCACCCCAAGCCCTCATTCCTTTCCAAACTTAGGGCATTACCCCAAGTCTCTCAAATCTGGGGCATCACCCCAAATCTCCAAACCTGGGGCATTACCCCAAGTCTATCATTCCTTCCCAAACCTGGGGCATTACCCCAAGTCTCTCAAATCTGGAGCATCACCCCAAATCTCCAAACTTGGGGCATTACCCCAAGTCTCTCATTCATTCTCAAACTTTGGGCATCACCCCACGTCTCTCAAAACTGGGGCAGTGTCCCAAGCCTCTCAAACCCAGGGCAGCACCCTAAACTGCATACACTCCTTTTCAACTGAGGGTCAACCCTAATTCTTTTATTTCCTGTCAACCGAGGGTCAACCCCAAACTTTTCTATCAACCGAGAGGCAACACCCTCAACCTTTACTTTTCTGTCAACCGAGAGGCAACACCCTCAACATTTACTTTTCTATCAACCGAGAGGCAACACCCTCAACCTTTACTTTCCTGTCAACCGAGAGGCAACACCCTCAACCTTTACTTTTCTGTCAACCGAGAGGCAACACCCTCGACCTTTACTTTCCTGTCAACCGAGAGGCAACACCCTTAACATTTACTTTCCTGTCAACCGAGAGGCAACACCCTCAACCTTTACTTTCCTGTCAGCCAAAAGGGCAATACCCAATTAATCACTTCTTGCTGAAACTAGGGCATTACCCCAATTCTTTTCCAGAATTGAAAAAAAAATCTAAACATGGCTGGATTTAAATTTGTCACAAGGGACGATGTTAAGGATTCAATTTAGTTGGCCAAATTGTTACGAGGCACGATGTTGGTTTAATTTGTTCCATCAATCATACATCGGTTCAGAACTCAATTTCCAGAGGGGTAGACGGTGTCATTTTGAGCTACTTTGCCAATCATGCATCGATTTAGAGTTGTACGATTTAAAGGGATGGAGTAGACGATGTCATTTCAAATTGTTTTATTAATCATACATCGGTTAGAAGTTTAATTTAACTTGCAATTAAAGTAGAGGCAGATGTGAAAAGTTTACTTCGTACAAGAAAAGGGGGGCACTACGACCTTACAAAATCTATAAACTTCGGAGCCTATCCCGGAACAAGGCTATCAAAAAATATATTCTAAGTCCTAGTGCTGGGGGGAGTCTGGATCGGCGACAGTAGTTGTCCTCTCAGAATCTTCTGACATCATCCTCAATTCCATACTTTGGCCTTCGGGTAAGGGCAGAGGTTCATAAGGAACATCCTCAGGTTCCACAGCCTGACCCCGATCCATAGCATACAGGTGCCCACCATGAAACTCATAGTAAACACCTATACCGTTCAAGTTAAGTTGCACAACAGAGTTCCGGTGTGCAACTTAACGAACGACGGAGCTGAAGGCGACATCGGCTAATTCTGAGAATTCAGCCATCTCCTCCTCTCTTTCTTGCCGTTCTCAGACTTGGGCCTCCTTCACGGTGGCGACCTCGGCTGCCAGCTCCTCGTTCTTCTTTTCAACCTAGGCTCGTCCAGCAAGGGCTTCATCCAATTTAACCTGAAGAGCTTTAAGAGCGTCCTCCGAAGCCTTGTACTTGGCCTCGGCCTCACTCGCCCTCTTAGTGGCCAAATTGTACGCCGCTGTGAGTTCGGTCAAATCCTCCTCCCTCTTAGCCAAAGCAGTTTGGGCCTCCACCCTAAGGGCTTCAGCCTCCTTCATCCGGTCTAGGCATTGTTTTTCCTCTATACTAAAATAATGAGACTTTCCCAAAGAATGGAGAACCCCAGCCACCTCGATCAAGTTGAAGATAGCTCCCTTGATAGCACATTGTGTCTTGGAAGCAGGAAGATCGTCCTTTAGCTTAAAGGGGTCTTGGAATCACACCGGTGTCTCCCCGACGTATTCTAAAAACTCTGAAACACTGGAGTTGTAATGAGTAGCGTTGGGATCAACAGGCTGAGTCTGGTCCAGAGCATTGTCATCTTTACCGGCAGCCTCCTCCTCCTCGCGCTGAGCCTCCACCTCGGCCTCAGCCCTTTGGGCCTTGTGCTTTTTAGCCTAGGAACTTTGGCCGGTGTGGGCGCGCCTTTTATTTTGGGCCCCATCACCATGGCCCAGAGCCAAATTCCCAACCTTGTTAGCCAGGATGCTGACCACTTTGGCCGCGGTACGCCTCGGAGTCACCCTGTTATCCATATCGGCAGCAGCAGCATTTCTGGCTTCGGTTTGTTCCCGGAGTTTCTTCAAAATGTCGATCCGAGCCATTTCGCCTAAAAAAAATAAACCGTCGTCAACACCGATATATATATATATATATATATATATAAATCTACCTAAGTAAGTATCCTGGCGGGACTTCTCCCCGAGAAGGTTTCTGCAGGAAATTTTGGCGAAGATGGAGTAGGCCTTTAGAGCGTCCAACACCTTCTTGGACTCAGTTGACAAGACACTCTCACTGACAGAGTAAGCATTACTGGTCAGGAGGAAGTGCTCATGAGTCCAGCCGGTGTAAAACTTCCTGGAAAAATCTGAATTCTCCCAGAACACCGGTTTTCCTGCATTAACCTCGACCTTGACATAGGAGTGTTTGAAGTTGACTCCGTCTGTCTTGGCTGACTTAGTGTAGCTCTCAAAGTTCACCACCTTGGCGTCACACCAGAGGTTGACAAAGCCAAGGCTGCCGCCTGCGTTACCCCGGCGCATTACCCTACAGTAGGTGAAGAAGAGAGCGACGGTGGGGAAGAAGTGGAAGTACTCCCCCAGTACCTCCAAAGATTTCACCAAGCCCCAGCCGTTGGGATGAAGCTGGCTGAGGGAGCAATCCAAGAACCGGAGTACTACTATTTCAAACTCCGTGAGGGGTAAGCGGATGCCGATCTTGGAAAAAAGCATCTCATACATTAAAATATATCTTGACCCCGGCTGGTGGTAAATCTGTTCCAAAGTCAATGGGCAAAAAACGGTGAAGTCGTTTTCATGCTCCTCGCCGGAGTAAACGACGACATCCTCAATTGTGACATCGGCAGCATCCTCAGCATAACGGGAGATAATGTTTCTGGGGTCTTCATGAATCTAAAAATAGGGGTCTTTGGCTTTCTCCGCAATCCAGTCTATCTGGTGTGCGATGACGTTGGTCTCAACGGCGTGGGTTGCGACGATTGGGACACCGGTCAAAGAGTTTCCAGAAGAAGCCATGCGAACGGTGTGGCGAAGAAAAGGAATGCAACTGTAAAATGCCACATCGTCAGATAAATAAAGATCAGCACTACTTCCTCGCTCACTAGCACAGCCTAAGTCAAAAGGTGAGGACGATGTGCGGGAGTCAGACGATGTGTCAAACTCCCTCGTTTCCCATAAAGGCAGTGTGGCAAAATGATTAGGTCCTTGCCAGTGTGAAACCCCAGAGGTAGCTTCACGTTGGCGACGCTGACCCCGGCTCACGACTCCTTCCGATCGACGTCGGGATTGGACCGAAGGTCCAGACAGGACCTCGACAAAATCGTCGCTTGAACCGTTGTCCCCCATACCCTATTTCTAAAAAGGAAGGAAGAAAAAGGAAGGTATGGAGGTACCTGCTGAGACGATGTGGGCTGTTTTACGAGTGCGAGCCAGAATGCTTTGAAGACACTGGAAGATTTGAACGTCAGAGCAGCAGAGTTTCAGAACGAGAAAATAAGTGAAAATGACTGACCCCCCGTGCCTGCTTTTATAGGGAGTGGGGGGTCGATTCCAGAACATTCCATATTCCGGCCCAGGCCCATGAAGAGGCCCATTAGCAGCGACGGTCCATATTCTGGCTAGAAGGCACGAAAAGGGAAAATTGACATGACGAATCAGGTGGTGACACGTGTAAGGGTTCTTGCATCATTTCAAATTCACACTGTCCGTTCCCAAGATTACACCGGCTAAAACATACCTACACATCGGTGTTTGTCACATCGGTTAGTTCCCTATAAATGGTCTTTCACTTGACCCCGACATCGGTGTTCACGTCTTTACTTCCTTCACACTTCAAAAACATGAAGGAACTTCATGTTTTTCTCGCGAAAAGAAAGTAAAGAGGGGCATCTGTGAACACCTATTTCGGTCTGGCCAGTTTCTATAAACACCGCTGGTGATTAAAACATGAACTCAACAGCTGGTACAGACCATAAAAGGGGGACATCGTCCTTGACATCGTCCTACTCCAGAACATGAACTCGAAGTAGAGAGATCAGTTGGGCAGGTGACGTGATCCTGAAGGGGACATCGTCACTCAGAAAAGCCGTTGTCCAAGCAATACAACAATATGACCGGTGCCCCATACTTTACGGTGTTGAACGTTTAATGAGCCCAACATCAGACACTCAGACCGTCTTTTTTACAACGTCCATAGAGTCCGGTTGCCCATGCCATGACCTGGAAACACATTACCAGATTCGATCCTGAAATCCAAGAAATGGCAGACAGGGAATAAGGGATAAAAAAATGATAAAAAAAACTCTTCACCTGTCGCTGTTCCCCACGACTGCTAGTGGCCAGGCTGTCCCTCCACTACACGCATGAGCTGAGTGGAAGCCTGAGTTGTCCAAGCACTCAACACGTAGGAGAGGCTCCAGGGAGCCTCTATAAATACCTCTATTGAAGAGGTCCAAGGGTCCTCTTCTTGAATCCTGAATCCCTAAAAAAGGAGCTCCGAACTCTGAAATCTTAGAACTCTCCTTCAAGAATTGGTCCGGAGAATTAACCTAGATTGATTCAAAAAAAAAATTGGTCTGAACTCAGTTCGAACTCGTCGCCCAGACTCCATCAGAATCCCTATAGAACTTGTTCTGCAATTTAGCGGAGTACCCATCTCTCTTTCCAAAGTGACGTCCTATTCATCGGCCCCATACCGGATCAGCACTAAACCCTGCATCGGTTCTCCACCGAACTCTACTAACTCCTCACTGAACTCTACACTGGTTCCCTACTGAACTCTATCGGACCTCGTAACTGGTTAGTTCAGTCTTTTGCCATCACTTCGGGTGCTGCTGTTCCAGCCCACACTAGTCCGTACCTGCAGTTCGGTTCTTTCCAGTGCCCACACCACACCGGTTACAATCTTGACTTCACCCCTTTTCTTTTTATATTAGTGTGTTTTATACTGTTTGTTCTTTGCCAATTCTGTCATTTTTATTAAATCTGCTCTCTTTCTTGAATTTGTTCAGTTGTTAAATTTTCTTTTATTCTGATTCATCATAAAAAATATAACAAAACATGTTTCCAATATTTCTTTAAACCGGTACCGTAGTGATTTTTAAGTAGTGTCGTGCAGAAGCACTTCTGCCTACACTATTTCCAAGATGCATACACGTGTGTAGGACTTCGCCTTGTATGTCCTTTTCCTGTAAACCTAGGTTGTCACAAATCTTGATTTTATTCCAGAACTGTCCGATCTAGTATACCAGGTTTTAGTATGCTCCCACACCGGATTCAATAACTGCCTTATCCAATCCCACTGCCTCACTCTGGTCATTGCTTTCCCGGTCTACACCGGCTTTGAGTCTTAAATCTGGTCTTCACAGTGCACACCTCTACACCGGTCACCGTTCAGTCATTTCATTCTTACTTTTTATTTATTCCCGTTTATGTTAAAATTCCTTTTGTTCTAATGTATAATGTAAAATAACAAAAACATGCATTTTTAATATTCTCGTACAATGGTAATTCAAGGTTAGTGTCGTGCAAAAGTACTTTTGCCTACACTATCCCTAAGACCTATACACGTACGAAGAACTTCGCCTTGTATACCCTTTTTTACCTAAACCTCACTTGTCATCAATCCCGTAAATTCATTTTAAGGACATCCTTCTTCAAGAACTACGTAACCCTGATTTCTCGAAGACTCAAGAATACGTAGGAGCAGGACTTAACTCCTGTCGGGCCCACTTCTTTTCCTTTCCCATTCTTCCTTTCAAAATTAATCTAACCCCCTCCATCTTCTTGGAAGTCATTTTAGACATGACGTCTTGTTGATTTCCTTCCTTTTCCCTGGTCGTTATTATTTTTCCTAAAAATCATGACTAATTTGGACGAGACGTCCTGTTAGCATTCTCTCTCTTTCATACGTACCTCCATTAAAAGCCCGGATTTACTTGGACGTGACGTCCTATTAGCCCCTCCTTTTTCCCTCCTGATCTGGTATCTTGACGAAAGGATGACTAATTTAGACGAAACGTCTTGTTAGTTTCCTTCCCTCTTTTTCCCGTTTTCCCTCATTAAAGCCAGAATCAATTTGGACAAGACATCCTGTTGATTTTATTCAGTTTTTTTTCTTCATTCATTTTGTCTATCTCTTCCATTTTCAAGAAAAAAAATAGAAACAATTTTAAGGCTATTCATGATGTGCAATTTTAACTTTGGTACTGTTTTTAACAGACGATGTGGAGTGCTAATACCTTCCCCACTCGTAACCAACTCCCGAACTTGAATCTCACTCTTCTTAACAAGTGCTTTGTTAAAGTTTTTTTTCCAATGTTTTTCCTATGGATAAAAAACGTTGGTGGCGACTCCCTGTTATGAGTTATTTCGTTTTCGAGGGTCGGTCGCGCCGCCGCGATCCCGGTCGCGACAATTATGATATTCCAAACACGCGCCCTTGCTGTTGTTTTATTTTAGTGACCAGTGACAGTGATGATGCTAATGTCGCGGAGGTGCGCCAAGTGAAAGATTGATGCCAAGGCACGAGGATGAATAAACAAATGAATGTAATATATAATATATGATTATGTGTGTGATAGATAGCAAATTATGTGTAATGAATTTAGTATGATTATGTTTGATGTGGTGTGATGAATTAATGATGATGATGTGAAATTATGGCACAGAGCCAATGATGTGTGAATGATGAATGATATGAGCAGGAACTGTGATATGCATAAATGTCATGTGTGATCTGTGGAATGGTAGATGAATGTATGGATTGATGTTTGATTGATTTAAAGGCTATGCATATAGTGCATAGATATGAAATTAAGGAACTGAATGGGTGAATTCAGGATCCGGTAGGTTTCGGGACCCCTGGAAGGTACCGATAGGTCCTCTAGGACATTTAGAATGTGTGTGCATTAGCTTTGGCACAATTGGAATCCATTTAGGAGGTTGGGTGTAAGGGTTTTGCACCTAATTGAGTAAATCTGTATTTTGCGCATATCTCGCGCGTATGATGGAATTTTGGCAAATGGACGGCGTCAACAGTTCTAGAATAGGGAAAACATGAGGCCCGCAAAGTCTCGTGGTAATCGGATCTAAAACGGGCCAATTGGGTAGGTTAGAAATTAGTTAAATGGTTTAAAATGTGTAACAGCATCAGGTGCTGTTACTGTCATGCCCACGCTACGCGTGAGGCTGACGTGTAGCGTGAGGTGCGCAGCAGAGGGCTGACGCTATACGTGGGGCTGGCGCCCAGCGTCAGGCCCCTGTTTCAGGTTTTTATTTCTTTCAAACTTATGTAGTCTTGAAGTTTTATGATGTTATGTTACTATTAATTTTGAACCTATTTAGTGAAAATAAACATTATTTTGAATTAAGGTATAATTAATTAATTAAATGTGAAAAATTTATTGTGAAATTAATTAAACGGGTAGAAATAAATATAAATTGACGTAGGATGTCACAGGTGGTATCAGATCGGTTCTTTCCAAAGCCGGGGAAATGGGTAAAGTTAGTGCATTGTTTAAGTCCTATACCGGACTATTACTGCATTTATTGCAATTTTTGGTGTGTTATTTAAATTGTAACAGGTTAACTTGCCATCATTCTCTTGGCACTCCGGGCAGCACCTTATTATATGTATATGTGTGAGGTAAATATTTTGCTCCCTGGTCAATTATTGGTTATTAATGGTGATGTGTTTGGATATTGTAGAATTGAGCTATGGCCGAAGGAACTAGTTCAGGTAGTGGTGATGATTTCTTTTCAAGGTTCTCATAGATGATAAGTAGGGCTGAGTCTGGCCCGACTCTTGATAAATTCCTGAAAAGGAATCCGCCCACTTACAAAGGAGGACATGACTATGACGGTGCGCATATGTGGCTGCGTGAGATCGAGCAGGCTTTTGAATACTATGAATGCTCTGAGGAACAGAAGGTACAGTTTGCTACTTATCAATTGAAAGATGAAACCCGTGTATGGTGGTCAAGGACTAAGATTCAAATGAATGATGTAAGTGAACCCTTGGTATGGAGGAATTTTCGGTGGAGGTTTCTTGCTAAATATTTTCTTGATAACTATAAAATCCGTAAGGAGATGGAATTCTTGAAACTTGAACAAGGCAGAATGTCTGTAGCTGAATACACAATGAAGTTTGATAAGTTGTGTGATTTTTATCATTCTTTCTCTCTTGAAGGAACTGAATGCAGTAAATGTGCAAAATATGAAGCTGGTCTTAGGATTGAACTCCGAAGTGCAATTGTTCCCCTTGAAATCCGTGATTATCCTACTCTGGTAAATAAAGTTAGACTTGCTGAAGAGGTACAGTTACAGAGGGCATCCCAGTCAAGGGACAAGAAACCATTGAAGGCTAAGGGATTCAGTTTTAAGAAGATGGGTCAATTCTTCCGTAGTGGCAAGTCTTCTGCTTCATCATCATCTTCTTTTGGTTGAGGCTCTACCGGCCGTTCCAGTCTCGTTTTGGTAATCGTTCATGTTATAATTGTGGACAGGAAGGGCACCTCTCTAGGCATAGTCCTGCTAATCAAATTGTTTGCTTCCAATGTGGACAACCTGGGCATCTTAGGTCTGATTGGCCACAGAGGCAGCAGCAGGGTGGACATGGTAATCGGGTTAATACTTCTATGAATCGTGGTGGTAATCTCCAGCGTGGGGGTTGAGGCGGCGGTGGCCGTGGAGGCCAACACCCTAGGCGATCTGATGCTCAGTCCAGTGGTGCTCAGAATGTAATGGCTGGACGTGTGTTTGCTTTTGATGCTTCTGAAGTTGCAAGAAATGATAATCTGGTACAGGCTAAGTGTCTTATTCATGGTTGTCTTGTAAATGTTATTTATGATTCAGGTGTAACACATTCTTTTATTTTTGAAAGTTGTGTGAGACGACTTGGCTTACCGGTGGTGTTAATGGAGAATGCTCTTAGTGTCTCCACTCCTACTGGTTCTACATTCCGTGCAACCACCATGTGTGCAGAATTGCCAATGCAAATTGAAGATCGTTCCTTTCTGGTGAATTTAATATGTATGCCATTGAAGAACTTGGATGTTATTTTGGGACTTGATTGGTTAGCTGCTAATCACATTATGGTGGACTGTTATCGCAAGATCATAATCTTCTCCCAGGAACTCGATACTAAGAATGTGGTGAGTGATGTCTCCATAGCTTATGCTATTTTGTTTGTTGCTGAGGGGCGATATAATCTTAAACCTAGTGATATTTCGTGGTAATCAAATTTAAAATGGGCCAATTGGGTAGGTTAGAAGTTGGTTAAATGGTTTAAAATGTGTAACAACATCAGGTGCTGTTACTGTCATACCCACGCTACGTGTAAGGCTGACGCGTAGCGTGAGGTGCGCAGCAGAGGGCTGAAGCTACGCGTGGGGCTGGCGTGCAGCGTCAGGCCCCTGTTTCAGGTTTTTATTTTTTTTAAACTTATGTAGTCTTGAAGTTTTATGATGTTATGTTACTATTAATTTTGAACCTGTTTAATGAAAATAAACATTATTTTGAATTAAGGTATAATTAATTAATTAAATATGAAAAATTTATTGTGAAATTAATTAAACGGATAGAAATAAATATAAATTGACGTAGGACATCACATTTACTATTTGATCCGGTCTGGATACCGGCCCCAAGGTTATCCGGTCTGGATACCGGTTTTAAGGACAAAAGGCCGACTCAGCCTTCCTAAAAGTCAACCGGTATCCCAGGATAATGATCCAGTCGGTGAACATGTTGATCCGATCTCACTTGAAGTAAAGTCTTTATAGCCGTCCTAGAGCTCAACTGGTGTCAAAGATATCGATCCGGTCTGTAACACACTAGGTAAATTTCACTTACACCGGTCATCCGAGGTGACATCCAAGATACCGGGTGGCCTATCCGCTCTCAGGCAGCGGGTGACTTATAATGGACTGCTCCAATATCATAATGAAGAAGGCATTCTGCATAGTGGAGTATGTCCCTTTCATCCACCGACAGGAAATGCTGGCCCACTCGGATTGACTCTTTACACACGCTATCAGAACCAGTGGGACCACTAACACCAAACGATTCATTTCCACGCTCGACTATAAGTAACATATTGCAATACATGTTCCAGGTTACGTTGTCCTTGCTCCCTCTCTTACTATTATACTGTTTGAGCATTAACAGAGTTCACTTACACTCTTCTAACTTGAGCGTCGGAGAATCTTCACAGGTGACACCACCTGTCGCCCACACCAACGCGAGAGGTCGGTGTGAAGGATCTCCAGGACAACAAGACCGACCTCCACACACCGAAAGGCCGGATCACAGAGACCGGATACGCACAGCCGGTCCTCAATTCCATTCAATCTTTAACTCTTGAGGCTGTCCCGACACCGGATTCTAGACCCCGGTTGGGGACAGATCACTATTCATAATAGTGATTTACTATTGACATAGTAATTTACTATTCAGAGTAACTTAAAATAATATTATATCCAGTATAATAATAGATTTCTAAACGATA
The DNA here is from genome assembly GCA_037962975.1 of Clitoria ternatea. Classification (NCBI taxonomy): domain Eukaryota; kingdom Viridiplantae; phylum Streptophyta; class Magnoliopsida; order Fabales; family Fabaceae; genus Clitoria; species Clitoria ternatea. The sequence goes on from CM075676.1 coordinate 69,993,515, forward strand.
TGAAAATAAACCTAAAAAGTATAAAAGAGAGTTATTCTTACCTTATGATTTTGGCAGAACCTCCTTCCAAAAATTTTATTTCTCTCTCTTACTCCTACCATTATCTTTCTAACACTGCTATATTAAGAAAACTTAATCTGAAAATGTGATTTCCTTCGTTAGAAACATCGGCTATTTATAGAAAAAAATTTCACTATGCATTTCATTATTTTATTATAAAAGTACTGTAAAATTTCTAAAATTTTCATTTTTGATTACTGTGCACCTTTTGAAATTTCCGTTCATGCACAGTGTTTTGCATAGTAAATATCGGCTAAATTATTAAGATAAATAGTAACCATTCACTCAGTATATTTTAAATATTTAAAATCAGTCCTTTTCAAAATTTAGCGATATTATATCAGTTCTCACTAATTTTATAATAAGTAATATAAAGTTTAAATTTTAAAAATCTAAAATTTTCTGTTAATAAAAATTTATTAGTACATTTTTTATTTTTTTACGATTGGTAAAAATCAAGATTTTACTCAAACCGATAATTTTTAGATAAGTCTACTTGAAATGGATTTTAGAAAATTTTCTTATAATTTAACTTCACTTTCTTGTAAATATTTTTAATTTTAAGTAACTTTATATGAATTTAAAATTATTTAAAATATATTATTTTATTAAAATATTTCAAAAATTTTAAAAAATTCTAGAAAATCATAAATATTATGTAGATCAAAAAGTTCTAAAGAACCATAGTTTAATTCCTTCAAAATGTTATTTTAAAATTCTAATAAGAGTTAAATCACAAATATGTAAAAACATAAATATAAAATAAAAGTTGTGAATAGTAAAGATATTCAAAATTCTTAATATAATTTCACTAATCAATGAATACTAATTAAATCATTTTAAAATTCTCATTCATAAATATTTTCATTTTATTATTATTATTATTTTATTTTATTTTTAAGAAAATAAATAATTAAATATAAATACCAAAAATTCATAAAAAATGATAATAATAAACTAACTTATAGTAAGTATTTCTCATGAAAGATATATTAATATCTATTTTCTATTTGTGTTGAAAATGGGATGTTACAACTGACATCAGCTGTGTTGTCAACAAAGCCTGTCAATTCCTTTCTATGCCACTTGACAAGCATTGACAAATAGTTAAGAGAATCTTAAGGTACCTAAAAGGTAACTTACACCATGGGTTGATCCTTTTGAAGGCAGATCATGTTCAGCCTTTTACTATTAGAGGATATAGTGATGTTGATTGAGCATCAGATCCAAATAATCGTAAGTCCACCTTAGGAGTCCGTGTGTTTCTTGGTCTAAATTTAGTTTCCTGGTGTGCCAAAAAGCAACCAGTAATGTCCAAATCTAGTATAGAAACATAATACAAAAGTTTGGAAGCCACTACCTAAGAGGTTATGTGGTTATAGTTCTTGCTCACTAAATTAAAAATCCCTACACCAAGCCTCGTGTGCTTTATGACAACTTGAGCGTCACAATCTTATTCTACACTACTATACACGTGGACTAGACATCTCCTTTGTGAGAGATATGGTCAGAGATAAACTCCTAACAATCCTACATATCCCATTTAAAGACCAGGTGGTTGATATCCTCACTATGGCCTTACCTCCATCCAAGTTTATATATACTCAAAGATAAACTCGGAGTGTTTGACAAGTTTGCACTTGTAAAGCCATCCTAAATTTATGGGGGTTATGATAAAGTATACTAATGTATACTATAGTTCAGAATGTAAATAAGCTCTATGCTCTTTAGATTTTCAAGTTAGCTCATAACAAAGTCTGTTGAGAGTATGTTATGACAATTGGCATTAGTTACAAACTATAAATATTTCCCTACATCCAAAGTTTAAAACTAATAAATTACAACTTTTACCTTCTTTATTCTTTACTTTTTTCTCTATTCTCAAAAGTATTGAAGGATTATCTCAACAATCCGTAAGGTTAGCATAAGCATATGGTGATCCTTTCAAGTGAATACACTAGCCAAAAAACTATCACATTAAGTGTTCGTTTGATATAGGTAGTTTATGATTTTATTAGAAGCTTATAATTGTTGAAAAGCTACTACAGTTATTTGGTGAGTACAAATAATAAGGAGTTTATAACTTCGTTTTTGAAAAGCTACTTAAGGTATCTTATTTAAAGTATCCTATAATTTTTCAAAAGTTATAAGTTCCTTATTAATTTTTTAGTTATCATTTTACTTTATACTTTTTTAATAATAAGTTTTATCTCTCACATAATTAAAGTATTAAATACAATTTAAAGTTATTTAACACAATTTAAATAAGTTTTATCCAACAACTCTATTTCAATAAGCTACCTATAAATCATAAAGGCTCGTTTTGTAAAATGAAGCGTAACCAGATAAAATCAATATCAATATAGTTTTTAAAAGCATTTAATATTGCAGCGTAAAGGATATGGAGGCTTGCTTCACCTTGAAATACTGTGGTTCTTAAAGCAACTCAACAAGCGTGTCAGATTTGCTTGTATATAACAGAAAGACTTGTGTGGCAATCATATAAACCTGGACAATGAAGTATGCCATCCGTTGGTGAGCTAGCCGTTGCAAAGTCACTCAACCGCCTATGCAAGGTCCTCAAGTTCCATGTCTACCGCATATTACACAGCATAGTTTGGTCCCTCTTATCGACCAACGAGACCCTCCATTTTGGCATCTCAAAACCATAGGCCATGTTGCAGCTCAATTAGACTCTCTCTTGTATTAATGGATGGAATAAGCTTCATTAATATAAAGTACAATTATAGAAATATAACTAGCAAATTTAATATTATAAACTAAATTAACTATATTTCATAGTTTTTATTTTTGTGAAATTTGACTTCAGAAGAAAATATAAGATATTATTTACCATGTTGAAAATCAAATGTGAATGGTGTGAATGAAGAAGTCTCACATCAAATAAAGATGAGCAAGTAAGGTAACTTATAAATAGATGGATTCATGCACCTAATGTCAATTAGTTTTAGATTGCAAGATGGTGTCCTATACTTATTGACTTCTCCGTCTAAATTCCCTCAACTTCGGTATTAAAGCCGATGTTGTAATCCGGCGAGTGGCTTTTGATTAATATGTATACACCATGATTATGTAAAGAGTGAAGACTGGTTGGTGTTAAAAAATAATCATAGATGTTTGTTATTGTTTACATACTTGGAGAACCGTGTTTTAATGAGAAAAATGACATTATAGAGCACAACAGCCATTTTCTATCTGTAAGTTACATGGATTTCTACTTTCTAGTCTACATGAATCGTTTCTTATATACTTTAGTTTGTAGTGAGACACTAAGAAATAGCAGTGGCAAGCAACTAAAACGGACCAGATACATTCGAGCCATACCCTTCCAAAGGTTCTAACCGCCACTCACTTCCGTCATAGTAAGAATTGGGCAAACCAAGCCAAAACTTAAAAGCCTCAGCGGCCCTTTTCCTCTCCACTCTTCGGTCTTGCCTAGCCCTTGAAGCATGCTTACTAGTGAACATCCTTGAATGCATTTCCACATAGATCCTAGTAAACTTGGTCTTGTTAGGAGGTATCCCATTCTCTTCCATGCAAGCCACAATTTCCAATGCCTTTCTAAAGAAAGCAGCTCTGACACATATATCAGCAAGAGTATCTAAAAGCCCTTCATCTGGCTTCAATGGGGGAACAGAAGAATCAGATTTTCTTGTCCCTTCTTTTTCCACCTCCCACCTCTCCTTCACTTCATTCCAAAGCAAAAGTGCCTCTCCGGGTTTCCTTGCTAACGCAATTCCATTGGCTAAACTACCATAAGTCCCCACATCAGGGTGAAATCCACTATCCTTCATCTTCTGAATCACTTTCTTTGCTTCATCCACCAATCCCAACCTACAAAACCCTTCAACCAACATGTTCCACGCAATCAAATCCACCTTCACTCGAGGGTCATTCACCATTTCATCAAAGACTCGGTGAGCCAGCTTTGGTTGACCCGAGAAAGCAAAGGCTTTCATCAAAGTAGTGTAGCTAATCTTGGTGGGAGCTATCCCTCTTGCCCTCATCTCATTAAAGAATGAAAGAGCCCCAGCACTGTCATCAACCAGTATACACCCATCAATGAGTATATTATAAGACACCACATCAGGCTGAATCCCTACACCATCAACCATCTCCTTAAGCAACTCCCGAGCCTTGTCTATCTGCAGCTGTTGGCAGTAACCTTTAAGGAGAATATTGAAGGTTATCAAGTTTGCAGGCACGCCAATCCTTGTCATTTCAGCAAGAACTTGACGAGCACGGTCCATGGAACCCACCTTCACAAGCGCTGAAACCACAGTGGTGTAGGAAACATGATCAGGGTGACTACCCTTATCATCCTGATGCCGCATTGCCTCAAGCATCCTCACTGTATCACTCACACGCCCTGCCTTCATATAACCCTTCATTAAAGTAGTGTATATCCTAGTGTTTGGAGCATATGCTTTTGGCAACAAGGGTGGCTCACTTTCATTCTCATCCACCAAATTCGGAAGCAATTTCCTAAAAACAGAATCATCATCATCAACATCACTATTCCCATCATCATCATCATCATGATCATCATCATCATCATAATCATCATCATCATTTCCATCTAAATATTTAGAATTAGATGGAACCCTCAATATTCTGCAAATGTCTCTCCTTTTTTCCCTCATTGCCTGAACAATTTTCTCAGCGGTTACCAAGTCACCAAATTCAACATAAGCGGAAACAAGGGAATGCAAAGTAGTCATACACAAAGGGATCCCCAATTGAAGAACCCTCTCTAAAACAAGCACAAGCAAGTCCTTCCTATGAACCCTACAACACAGCTTGATCAAGATGTTATAACTAAACGCATCAGGCGCAACATTGAACCTAGGCATTTCATCGAACACCTGCAAGAACGCGTCAGCGTCCCCCAAATTGGCGCACGCATTGAGCGCGGCGTTGAGAGCGGCGGTGTCAGGGCGCGACTCGGAGGCGATGTCGGGGTCCGAGAGCTTCCGGAGGCGGCGCGTGACAGACTTGAAGAGCCTGAGTGCCTCGGCAGGACCGTCATCGGGGGAGGAGGCGAGGCGGGCGACGACGGCGGACCAGGCCTTAACGTGAGGGAGGTAGCCGGAGCGGAGCATGGATTTAACGAGCGAGGAGGCGTAGAGGGTGTGGCCGGATTTGGCAGCGGAGACGGCGAGGAGGCCGAGGGAATTGGCGTCGAGGCGGTGGAGCTGGCGCTCATGACGGAGGCGCGTGACGATGGATTGGGCGCGCGTGAGGGAGGAAAGAGTGTTGTGATAGGATAACTGAGAGACCAAGCGACTGAGGCAAGAGGGGTTGGGGAGGTGAGAGGAGTGGGTGTAGACAAGCCACGCTTCTTCTGTTTTCCTCTCGCGTAAGAGTGTTTGAAGCTTCTGGTCGCGAGGTTCTGTTTTCAAGGTTGTTGTGGTGAGTGAAGTGTTGTTGGGGTTGATGCAGTTGGGTAGAAAGGTGTTGGGCTTCGTGGTCAGTGTGAAGTGGTGGGAGAATGGAGTGGTGCCGTTCATCTCCATCCGGGAAAACAGGATAAGGAAAGACCTCTTCTTATACTTTAGTTTTTAGTAACCACAATATATTAGGTATTATCACCCTAAGGCATTCACTAAAGAGGAGGAGGAAAAATTATTGAAATTCAGTATGCAGTTAGCTATATTCTTTGAAAGCATGGAATTTGTTAGAATCTTGCTTGAGCGACATTTATTTTGCTTGAGTGAATTTAACTTAACTTGAGTGAAATTATTCTTGTTTAAGCAATATTTACACAGAATGGAATCTCCAAAACCTGTAAACATCTCTCTTGAGCGAAAGCGAGTCATGACAACACCAATTCACATTTTATGTAGAATTTCATCCTAAGTTCAACTTCTAACCTATCAAAACCCTATCAAATCAAATCTAAACATCATCAACATTATACACACCTAAAGTACATTTTCTATGAAGTGTGACAATTGGCCGTACCTCAAAATTCTAAAATGACCGACTTATGCATGAAAACGTGATTCTAGCAACTTAGGCCTATAACAACCATTTGGACCATCAAATCCCATTGGAATTAGTCCATTCCACTTCCTATAACTTTTAAATGACATTAACAACCTATTAAACTCATCCGGAGGTCCCAACAACCTCACAGAGTGCAATGTGGCCTCTCTAGTAAGACTCACTCAAACTCATTAACTGTCAATTTCATATTATCAATCTACCTTCAAATGTTTATCCTTTTTGAATGCAATGCATGAACAATCTCTGCCAATAATAATCATGCAAATGCATCAAGTCTTCAAATCACATTTCCTGGATATTGTTTGCCATACACAATCATATCTCTTTGGCAACACATAAATCATTTCAATTCATTAAATTGCTATAACCTAAACATCATAAGATATAAGGAGATCTAGACTTAGATGTAATCATCATGCATATACTTCTCACGTAATCCACATCATGATCAAACTAGTCCTCATTAACCATCAAACTCATAATTCATCAACTAAAATCATAATTATTACCCAAAAATAACTTAAGCAAACATCCTTGGCCATCACACACACATATATACATATGTACTACACATCTATATATCAAAATATTTATCAACACTTTGTCTTGGCATTGCTCCCATAGTCACTTTGCACTAGTATCTGAAGCGTTTGCAAGGTCACACAAGGGGCACACTATGGTAGCAAATGAAGAAAAAGACCTGGAACCAAAGAGAGAAAAGGGACGGTGGTATACCAGTATTGTGCCGCAAGAAAGAGAGAGATGAGAGAATAAAGTATTCTTAGGGTTTTGTTTCAGGCCTTAAGAAAATTAGGCCTTGGACCTAAGCACACTGACCCAGCGGTTAGTAATGGATATCGATGGGTTTAATTTGCCTAATCCGTATTCGGCCGAAATTAAAAAAATGATTCATCCAATTACCATACATATCCGCTTCTTTTTTATTAATTTTTTTTTGTTGATTTTAGACTGGACCGGATACTACGGTTGTGCTCAGTCCTAGGTCAAATGACCTTTTTGCCCATAGGCTAGTGTCGAGATCGAATCGCATTCATAATTCGATCATAATATTCATTTATCTCATTTAACATTACAGAACTTTTATAATAATGATGAATGATGCCTCTATTATTTTTTTGTATTTACGAGTCAATGTATAAATTTTTTAATATAAAATATTTCCTTAAATATATTTTATCAAAGTTTTATTTCCTTAGAAAATATTGTTTCAAATTTATTGGAGAAAGTTTTATGTTGTAAATGAAATTCCAATTACTTTATATTGAGAAAATGGTACGATAAAAAAGATATACTGAAAAAAAAATACAAATAGAGTTAATTATGTTTTTGTTCATAAATTAGATAGTGTTTGGTTCAACTCCTTCAACTTTAAAACTATTAGTTATGAATTAAATAAGTATGAAATTAGTCTCTTATCAACCTAGATCACTTCTGTTAAGGGTAGTTTCACGTTCAACTTAATTTGTCTATACCTTGAGCGGAATATTTATAATAGGAAATGCTGAACTCAAAATTAAATAATGAAATTGCAACGTTTATTTAATTTCAACTCGTCCTAATATGCATGTTTTCTATCTAAGTTCAACTCTATTTTTTCCACAATATTTCAATAGATCTAAAATTCATTTTTTCCTAAAATTCATTCAAGGATCCAAAATAAAAAGGTTTGTTCTACTTGAAATTCGTTTTTCATGTTAGCCAGAGGTGAGAGATTCAGCCATTTCTTAAAAAAAATGTTGTGAATGTACGTTGAAACTAGAGATAATACGCAATTTATCCTCATTTTTATTCAGGTTCCCCCAACGGCCAGCTACGTGTTGATTTTGCTCTAGTGTTTATCTCCCAAGAGAAATAGAAAACGCGGTAACAGTCAAACAGAGAATGATCAAAAATGGTTTTCAGAAAAGTAATTCATTTCATTGAGTAGACTGCTTTTGAGCCGATTTGAGAGGTAAATGTTTCCTGGGTAAGAAATAAGCAGTGAATAATAACAAAATTGACTTTCTGCAATACAATAATACAAGTACAAAGGCGAGCTGTTTCATGCCATACATGTAAAGAAGCAGCAGCGGTCAGGAAACCTTGAGACTAAGCACATTCTTCCCTTGTAAACCTATTGACAGGTTCAAATCAACAGAACTACTACATTGGTAACAAGTTAGTCGCATTTCCCAACAAACCAAGATCTGGCCAAATGTACATTTACAAGGTAGCTAAATAATTTCATGTACCTTTTATTTATCTAGACTAGGTACATGATGAGTAGGGACTATACTGGATATTGATCCTCAAAATGCTGACAATAAATTGAATAGGACTTCCCTATGTTGGAAACAAAGACATCCCTGAAATTGTGCTACCACTGTATGATTATTTTTCTCATATAACAAACAATGTACATGATGTAACCTATGAATTTCTCTCCACACCAGTATTCAGCAAAGCCGCATTACTAGCTGCTTTCAATGGAGGCCTATTAATCTTCTCAAGTAACCTACTAAATACTAACTGGATTGGTATGCAAGCTACTGTAGTCGGCCCAGAGATTTCTGGTTTAATCAATCTATCTGTTTGATAACTGCTGATATCATGTAATGACTTTCTACCAAGATTATGCTCAGTAGATAATGAGGCCAGAGTTCTAGTTTTCTGGCTAGATGATAGGCTTGATTTCTTTGGCGCCACCTTTTTAAATGACTTTTTGTCAGCTGAAGAGCGATGACTTTTAAGGCCACCCTTCTTTTGAAAGCTAGCCTTGTGACTGGAACTTCCAGCATTTAATTTTTTATACTCAAAGTTTTGTTCTTGATCTGAGAAGAGAAACTCGGGAGCAAATTCAGAGCCATTTGATGTTGACACATGGGGGCGCGGGACACGGAAATTTGCTGTTCTCCTTGCAGTGCTCCATGCAGGTGAAAGCGTATTACTTCCCTCAATACCAAATCCATCATTACTGAAGTCATCAATTGCAGGAAATAGAATATCAGATGAACCATCCTTGACAGCCTCAACCTGGATTGGGTGCCCTATTATTGCCCTACCATCTAACTTGCTCGTGAGAGAAACAATGGGTACAGGTCCTTTCCGATAGCTCGCTTGAACCTTCAAATCTACATTAAACAGCATCGACCCCTCCCTCCCACCAAAATGATACCGATCACCATACATTGGATAATATCGTTTAACATCCCAATATCTTTTCGAAGAAAGATGATCATCCCAGGCCCAATTGTTCCAAGCATCCCTATTATGAATTTTACCAGGCTGTTTGGATGCAGATCTAGAAGTTAGCGCGTATTCATCCTCCAATCTAAACATTAGATCATCATCATCCTCAAAAGCATCAGTGAAAGCACTTCTGTAGCAATGCAAACTTGGATGCGCTCTCTTGTGGCTTAAATTACTTCTTCCTTCAGCATCTGCTTCTACTCCATACATACTACGTTTTCCATTGGAAGTACTAGCAGACCTCTTCACAAGATTCCGATTATTCCTTTTCCCTTTTAGTTGCCATTTAGACACAGCTTCATCACAAGGTATTGGGTTACGAGGATAAAGGTGAGGCATGTCACTGGAAATTGCAAAATCATCAAGCTCCTCATCACTAGTGCTTTCATGTTCTTCGACATCATGACCATTTTCTGCAATTATTGTAAGATCTGAGAAGAGCCATGAAAGAAGATGTGAAAGAAAGCTAAATCAAAAGTGCAAAATAAAAATTGAATCCTAAGATGCTAATAAAGTATGGAATGATGCAGGAATGTAGAAAGGAAGAACAACTAGATCAGAGACCAAGAGAATGACTTGCACATAATTCATTTCAGTATCCATACAATCATGTCACCAGAGATAAGAATAACCAACAACCATTTTCATTGAACAAAGCCAAGAAACATGATTAAGTATAGGAAAAATAAATTCACTAAATAAAAGATAATGGCAGAATAGATACCCCATTAATTTTTGTTTAATTTTTCATTCAATGTGGCAAATTGATCACAATGCTAAGATAAGGAAACTTAGGATAGTGTAACTAAGGATGGCAGAAAGTAAACCTGAATGTGTGGTCATCTCATCGTCCATGTCTGGTTCTGTCTCTGAAGAATCTGAATCAGAATCAGGAGAAGCTGTTTCTGAAGAATCAACATCATCCATGAAAGCAGATTCAGTCTGTCTAACCAAAGAACCATGGTAAGGAAACCCCCTTCTGAGTTGGGAAGATGGTGTGTCAACATGGATTAGAGTCTCATTGTAATCAAGAGAATCACTAGACTCAGCTGGAACATACACACATCTGCTCCTCTTTGCTCGATAAGCTCCTCCTATTTGCCCGGATCCTGAAAACAGAACCAAAGTCAGTTTACATCATAAAACGAATCCCTAATTTTCAGAACATTTCTCACTCAATCTCTCATGCAGCTTTATTTTATTTCTCTGGAGAATTTTACCATTCATGTGAGGCATACTCCTGCCCAAGTAAAGGCCACCACTTGCAAGAGCACGAGCACCCTCGTCAACAGCAGGTTTCTGAGAAATGTTTGGATCAACATAAGATGAGAGCTTCCTTTTTCCAGGGGTAATCTTGAGCCCAAAATCCTGCAAGTCTCTCATCCGAGGCGTTGTTTCAGAACAATCCATTTCCCCATTCAGTTGATAACCATCATTGACAACCTCTGCAGGAAAAGGACCTCCAATAGTCTCATTTTCACAAGACAGATATGATTTCGCATTTGCAAGATTCTCATCATCATTTCTCAGTGTTTCCGGAGGCAATGTAACTGCACCCTTCTTAACTACATTTGACAATATAGAGTCAATTCGATCAGCAGCAACACCTGATTTCCCTTGCTTCTTCAGAATTTGCTTCTCAAGTTCAAGAGCATGAAGAATGGCATCCTCTCTGCGGGCATATTTCTCTCTTTTCTTCAACGGCATCCCCTGGGCAGATTCAGCCCTTTCAATGCAATCATCAAACTCACCGCATCGGAATGCCTTGACACGCTTGGATTTCTCCAAATTGTACCAATCCCTAAGCAGAGAAAAAAAAATAACAAATTCAACAAACACCCGTTAACAATGTGAATACATACAAACACACAGCACAACGAAACACGCAAATGTTGGAACCTCTTAGCCAATATCTATCATCGGATTATTACAATTCAACTACTACACAAGTGATGGTAGCTAAGTTAATAGCAAAAAACGTAATCGATTGATTAATGTAAAGAAAACGACGAAGAGTAGAGTGAGAGAGAAAACTTACACGCTGGCGTCTTCTCGGCCGAGAAGCTTCACCGGAGTTCCTGATCGGGGCGAGGTGAGGTGGGAGGCAGAGAGGTCGTCAGGGCCGAGGATTTGACCCGGCCACCACGACCCGTTTCTGCGGCGAACCCAAACGATGGATCCAACGCCGCAATCCATCGTGCGCTTTGCGCGGTGTTGGTCAGCCGACGGCGAAGGTGAACGATGAGCGGAGGATCCGGGAACCGTTGAAAGTGGAGGATCCGATTAGGGGTAAATGGGTTAGGGCAAATGTTCCCATTCAGATTTGGGGAAATTTCAGTTTTTGGAGGCTTCAATTTTAATGTTCTCAATTTTTCTATGTTATTTTTTTTTTGGGAGGAATAGTTGGGTTGGGTTGTGGAATTGAAGGTTGAGTCCAATCCAAATGGTTTTATACAGCCAAATTCAGATACATATTGTTCAATTTCTCCACCAAAAATTGTCAGAAATTATTTTTTAATAATCAAAAAAACTAATTTCTGAAAGTTGGTACTTTGTTTCACTTTCAAAAATTAAATTCCAAGTTATATGTCCTTTAAGACATTAAAATTTAAAAGTTAAATTATTTTGTTGGACTTAATATGATAAGATAATCTTATTTTATCACTCTAATACGAAGAAAAATTAATTCAAGGAAGTTGAGGATTTGTATAATTATATATATTGTTGGTTATGTTTGATGTTGATTACAATCAAAACATAATAATGACATGACATGTTGTTTGGAAATCCCCATTATGACTTTTTTATTGAAAATTATACTAGAATGTAATTGGCTGTGATGATCGAATAATGGTGAATATGATCCTTGATATTGATTATTGAAACTAATGCATGAGGTTGCAAATGGAAAGTTATGATGCTTGATGATGAATATAAAATTTTGATCTGATAAAGAATGAATTAATTATGTTTAGTTGAATTGCATGTTATGCTTTTGATGGAATAACTTAATTGTGAACTCTTAGTGATGGTAACTAAGTGGTGACCCCTGATGATGGTAATTAAAAGGTGTGATAATGAATCATGAATGTTGTGGCATAACATTTGCATAAGACGCTCATAGGACTACAGGGGGCTTATGATGCCAGCCTAAATGGTAGGGTGACCTGATGGTAAGGCACATACTTTGTGGTGGTTTCTTCAGATTCTATAATCGTTGCTTTATAGTGGGACTCTAAGGTCAACCCGCAACACCTAAGTTGAGGTACTGCTATCACTTGGAGTGACTGGTGTTGCAAATGGGCGAGCAGTTCAGTGCCGGTAAAAAGGTTTATTGATATATGTTGAGAAAATTTTAATATTGATACATTTATCCCATCAGTAGAGTCAAATTCATGTGCATATGCATTAACATATAGTGATTAAGATTAATATGTTGTTGGGCAGCCATTGATGATGAACGTGATTGTGGTTGATACATCTATGTTGATGTGATGATATATGAATATGTTAAATGACATTTGATGAATTGTTATGAATAATAGTTAAGTATGATTATGTAATGTGATTTGTGAGTTGGATAATAATATAGATATGTTGTGAGGTAAATCTAGTTCTTTATTTGTCATTTAACATATATATATATATATATATATATATATATATATATATATGATTGTAAAGTTTTTAAGGTTATATGTCTTGGCCGACTCTTTTGATTCATGTTATGTATATAGTGGATAGGTATCTAATAACCTTAGTAGAGGTTTAGTATTTGTTTTGATACTTATATGTGTAAATGTTTTTGATAAATATATATGTGAAGGTTGATTATTTAAGTTTAATACGATCATGGATTGATCCATGTCATGATGTTAATATCGGAATTGCATTATGGGCAAATCATGAATAATATGATGCATATAGGATGGATTGACAAATTAGAAAAGTATTATGGTATTGAATCTACACCACTTAGCATGTCAATGTTGAAATTTCTATCTGCATAACACTTGCATATTGTTTCATAGGGCTTAATCTAGAAGGAATTAGTCTTCCTTTTATTCATCAAAGTTGTAGTTAATTAAACTAAAAAGGTGTACAAACTGGATTCACCTCAATCATAGCCCCGTAGATCAAGTTATGTCCAAAAAATTACGATGCACTTGTGCTAGGACTGGGTTCTAATAGTGAGAACCACGAACCACGGTCAGGTCGTGGGAGCCACCACGGTCAGGTTGTGGGAGCAACCATGGTCAGGCCGTGGAACTCATTGCTAGAGGGACCATTTTGGGGCATTTTCACCCCCTGTATGGCGGAGGGAACCACAACCATGAAACCCATTGTCAGGGCCCTATTTTGCGCCAGTTGTCACAGCTGCTAGTTGCTCCTTTATGTCCTCTTGTTTAGGGTGTTGTCCCTATATTTCTTAGCTCTTTTTGGCACACTTTCCATATGTCTTCTGCTTCTATGTGCAAGGGGATTCTATTTGAATCTGCATGATGTTTTCTATGTATCGTCGCATCAAACTATTGTTGTTGTCGTATTACATTATATTGTGGCTCTCAGTTTCCTATGATTTGGTCTGCAGTGCAAGTGGTGAGTTTATGTTTTAAAACATAAAAGTTTTATTGGTATTTTTGTTAATTAATTATATTTGTATTGAGATGTGAGTCATGAAAATCAGGACATCACATCGTAAAATTATGCAATTTAAAGGATGATCTCATTATTCATAGTATTAACTATTATAAATAATATTTGCAAATAATTAAAGTAATTTATTAAATTCAAATGTTTATTCACCTATACAAACTTTTTTTAAATTGAATAAAAAAACTTACTCAAATGATATTAATAAAAATGAAACAAACGAATGATTAATTTAAACTCATGGGGAAAAAATTTTGAGCAACAACTACTCATTCAATGAGCTTTTAATATCAAAATTTCATTCATAAATTTTAGTTGGTTCAATTTAACATTACCCTGTTTAATAAAATTGGAAATTTGTGTCAAAGTTTAATTTCAAATTATAAGTAATTAGGATCTTTATTTATTCAATTTAACATTCTCAACTTAGATAAAACCGTTCAACTTGATAAAACAAACTACAGTATGAGACTTAAGTTAAAACAACTTTAACTCGATGGATTTACTTGCAATGATCTTTATTTTAGATGTTATACATGCATAGTCAACATGGAAAAAAAAATTATACTACTAATGAAAGAAAAAATGGCATTATAGAAAAAGGGTTACATTAAAGTAACCAAATAATTTTTAAAACTTGTAAGAGTTTGGACTTTTTTTTACTAATATAGATATTACATAACTGATTAAATTTCTATTTAATATATGCATATATAATAAAAAGTACTTTTGAATAGATGTTAAAATTTATGTTATTGTTCATTGAAGTTTTTAAAAATAACAACAAAAGTATATATTATAAAATTGAAAATTACAGAAAGATGAGAATTAAACAAGGTAATTTAAAAGTTAATGACTAATAAATTTAGGTAATAAACTTGATTTTTTAAAATTAAAGAATGGGAGGAAATTCTGAATAGAATATTAGTAGAAAACTTTGATGAGAATACTAATATATGTATCTGTTTGATATACACAATATAAATTATAATTTCATGATTTAATATTTTATATTATAGTTTATTTGTTTTTATTATAAAATTTACTATTGTAGTTATTGTATAAATCATTTTGTAACTTTTTAAAAATTTATTACTTTATTTTCTATTTATTTATCCCGTATACACTTTCATTGGAATTTTGTACTCTATGTGTTTTCATTAAAATTTTGTATTTACACCCATTCAAATTATTGATTTTTAACTAATTTATTGTCATAAATATTTTAAGAAATTTGAATATTATAAAAAGAAACTTGAATATTATATGTGTTAAAGATTGAAAGATAAAAGAAGTTTTTTAAAAAAAGTAAAATAAGATGATTCATTATCACATGGATATTGATCCGGTCTCAATACCGGTATCCGATCTTCTATACATATTTCAACGTCTTTGATAAGACATCTACGTGTAACCGGTGTCATCGGTATACATCCGGATTGTAATTCCGTATCAGGCGTTCTCCCTATACCGGTTATCCAGGATAACACCATGACATCGGATAATACACACGTCACTGTGCAAAAGACAAGGATTGTTACTACAGGGATCGATCAATAATTCCCTGCACTACGAGCCAAATTCTGCTCACGGGAATGGTCAACTTGTTCCCTAATCCTAGTCTACATTCTCTACGCTCAATATAAAATAGCCACTTGACCCAATCATGCAGGTAAGTGCGCAATATAATAATGCTAATGGGAGTTGGTGGTTCCCCACCAACGAGTCCTCGTTAATCGAGCCAATCAGGTATATGAACTAACTTCATGATTGAAGTTAGGGATCTTCATCTGGATCTTCTTCCTCAGCTCTTTTACGACTGATTCCTCTCTGAATACATTCCTTACTTGGAATATAATCACTGACTTGAGCGTCGGAGAATCTTTGCAGGTGACACCACCATTCGCCCACTTCAACGCAATAGGTCGGTGTGAAGGATCTCCAGAACGCCCAATCCGCTCTCCTCATTCAAGGACAACGGATACCTACATCGGATACACATACATCCGGTCTACTAGACGGTATTGACATACTATTCGTGACTGGCTTGAGATCGGATCTCTTGACCCCGGTCCAGGACAGATCATTGGCACGCCCGGTGGGACTCGATAAAGTTATTCCCATATCCTTTGACAGAGCAGGTAATCCACCATGGAAGGCGAAGCACAAGACTTCGTGGAGAATCAAGCTGAAGGCAGAACCAATCCTAACGCCTTCAGAAAACTCAACTTTGATTCTCATGGGGGCAGCTCAAAGAAGATAGTAGCAGTGTCTGATCCTGATCCTCGTGATGAGTTGATCAAACAACTTCAGAGGGAACTCGCTGAATTGCGAAGAGAAAAAAGGCAAAGCGAGGATAAAGAGTCATCTCGCACGCGAAACACTCCCCACACAGCTGATGGTGAAAAGTCCACCACTCTTCAGTACTCGAAGATCCCAACGTTTGAGGAGGGAGAACAAACTCGTGATTCTGAGGATGCAGCTTCCCGAAGGAAGAGAGATTCAACAACAGCACCCCCGTTGTCTTACAATTTGAAGGTTCATTTTTCAAGGAGACTTATGGGCATCAGCATCCCCAAGCACCTTCAAACCACCCAACCACTTTCCATCGGAAAGTATAATGGTGAAACTGATCCAACTAAGCACCTTGATGCTTATGTGTTTGAAGCCATGTACTTGGGGGCTGATGAAGACGTGATGTGCCGAATGTTCCCTCGAACATTGTCTGAGGAGGCCCTCGGGTGGTTTAAAGGCTTGCCTTCTGGATCCATAGATTCTTGGGCAGAAATGGCAGCTGCTTTTGAAACCCATTTTGTCATCTCCAGAGACGTACCCAAGACGTCTCATACCTTGGCTCAGATTAAGCAAGGTGAAACAGAGGGCCTAAAAGATTTTTTGAAGAGGTTTTATAAGGAAGCAGCTCTGGTTCCTAACCTCACAGAATCTATCAAGCTGCATATCGTAATTGAGGCATTGCAGCCAGGATCAGCTTTCGCTCTTTCATTAGCGAAGAGCCCCCCATCAACTTTTGAGGAGTTCAGGAAAAAAGCCTCAAAGTATGTGAGCATAGAGATGCACTTGGAGGCAATGGCTGCAAAGAAAAAGCCACCAACACCATCTCCCCAAACCCAGAAGGGTAAGGAAAAGACGAGGTCAGAACGCATGGAGAGGCCATTCACCAATCCTAAGGTGGATAACCACCCCACTCGACCTCGAGAAAGACATGTCAATTCCTTCAGCCATTATGCACAGTTATCTGCCAGACCATCTCAGATTTTGAGAGAGGTCGGATGGCCAGTTTTCAGCACATATGGCATCAGGAGACCAGCTCCTATGAAAAGACCAGGAAATTCACGAAAGTACTGTGATTTTCATGAACAAAATGGTCATTCCACTGATGAATGCCAAGCTCTAAAGAACGCGGTTGAGACGCTAATTAGAGAAGGCAAATTGAAACAATACCTGTTCAAAGAAAAATCCTTCGACAGGGCAGAACGGAATGAGAAAAGAGAAAGAGATCCCGACGATGGGGATGACAACAACCCCAGTCCGGTTCGAAAGTTCTCTGCTGCAGAGAAGCAAAAAGGTGTAATGACCGATAATGCAGCACAGAAAGACAGCATGCCCCAGCAACAACGTCAGGGCCGACGTGAAGTCATTGACATGATTGCTGGAGGGTTCGCTGGAGGAGGAGCTTCAATTACAGCCCGAAAGAATCATCACAGAATGATTCTATCTGTGCAAGGGAAAGTCAAAGACAATCGCCCTTACAGAGGAGGAATCGAGGCTCCCATAATCTCTTTCTCTGACGAGGATTTTGGCCCAACCGTTCCTGGTGGTGACGATGCTGTAGTCATCACTGCTGTGATTGCCAACAAGGACGTCCGAAGAATCCTTGTTGACCAGGGAAGTTCCTGCGATGTTATTTTTTATAATTGCTTTGAAAGAATGGGTTTTAAAGACTCAGACTTACAGCCTTACACGCAGGAACTAACAGCTTTCAATGGCGCAAAGCAACTAACTAGAGGGTATCTTGATACCCTTATCTCGTTTGAAGGCGAGCCAGGAGCCAGGACGGTTAGGTCTCGGGTGCTAGTGATTGATGTCAAGTCACCATTTAATGGCATCATAGGCTGTCCTACTCTGAATGCAATGGAGGCAGTTGTATCAACCCCGCATCTCCTTATCAAGTTCATTGACAAGGATAATGCTGTGTCATCTATCCGGGGTGATCAAGAGATGGCTAGGTACTGCTACAACCTTAGCCTCAACATGACAAAGCTGGATGCCTCCAGTAAAAAGAGGAAACTTAATGATGCTGGAACATCGGCTGGATCTGTAAGTCTTGTCGACCTGGATCCTAGAGCGGATTTGAACATTGATCCGTTCAACCCATCAAAGCCCACACCGGATGGAAGTTCCAGGGACATTGTCTTGGGAGATTCCCCAGAAAAGATCACCCATATCAATGACAAGCTAGATGCTGAAATAGAGCAGCGACTGCTGGCTCTCTTACAAGAGTTTAAAGACCTCTTTGCATGGACTGCAGCCGATATGCCAGGCATAGACCCTGAATTCTGCTGTCATAAACTTTCTGTCTATCCAGAGACGAAACCTGTGGCCCAAAAGAAAAGACGATTAGGCCCAGAGAAACAGAAGGCAGCTTGTCAGCAAACTGAGGAATTGCTGAAGGCCGGATTTATCAGGGAAATCCGATATTCCTCTTGGCTTTCGAATGTGGTGATGGTCCCTAAATCCAATGGTAAATGGAGAATGTGCATTGACTACGTGGACCTCAACCGCTGCTGTCCAAAAGATCCTTATCCTCTTCCTAATATAGATCGGATGGTAGATGATTCCTCTGGTTACCAATACCTGAGCTTCATGGACGCTTATTCTGGTTACAACCAAATTCCGATGTGCGAAGAGGATCAAGAGAAGACAGCTTTCATAAATGATCGTGGTGTCTTTTGCTATACAGTCATGCCCTTTGGCCTGAAAAACGCTGGGGCGACATATCAGCGCATGATCAACAAGGTTTTCGAAGGTATGCACACCAAACTTGTTGAAGTATACATTGACGACATAATAGCAAAGACACCGGCTGGTGGCGATCATATTGAAGACCTGCGCCAAGTATTCACCCGTTTGAGGCAATTTAACATGAGGCTGAACCCAATGAAGTGCACATTTGCTGTCCCTGCTGGGAAATTTTTGGGTTTCATATTAACTCAACGTGGTATAGAAGCCAATCCAGGGAAGTGCCAAACGATTCTAGACATGCAAAGTCCTAAGAATCTTAAAGAAGTCCAATCCCTGAATGGCAAGGTAGCAGCTTTGGCACGATTCATGCCGAAGATGGCTCACAGGTCGCTCCCCCTGTACAAAATACTGAAAAAGTCCAAGAAATTCGAGTGGGGACAGGAACAAGAAAAAGCTTTCCAAGAGCTTAAGGAGGTGTTGTCTAAACCTCCCATTCTCACAAAGCCTGACCCCGAAGACACACTCATTCTGTACTTGGCTATTTCAGATGAAGCTTTGGGCGTTGCCTTGATAAAAGAAACTCCTGGTGGACAAAGACCGGTCTATTTCACTAGCAAGACCTTGCAAGGTGCTGAGATCCGGTATCAGAAAATTGAAAAGGCCGCCCTCGCTGTTGTTTGGGCCTCACGACGGTTGCGTCCGTACTTTCACGCCCATCCAATCATAGTGAGAACGGATTTGTCACTCCGTTCTGTCTTAATCAAGCCCGATCTTGCTGGGAGGATGATCAAATGGTCTATTAAACTCTCTGAGTTTGATATATCCTACGAACCCCGCAGCGCTATTAAAGCTCAAGTCCTGGCTGACTTTATTGTGGAAATGACAGGGACTGATCCGGATTACCCTCGAGTCCACTGGACCATTTACGTTGATGGTTCATCAAACCAAAGAGGCTCTGGAGCAGGTGTAGTTCTCGAAAGTGATGACGGAGTACACCTGGAGATCTCCCTTCGTTTCAATTTCAAAACATCCAACAACCAGGCTGAGTACGAAGCTTGCTTGGCCGGGCTAAGAGCTGCAATTGACATCGGAGCTTCTGAGGCGACACTTTGTAGCGATTCACAGCTGGTGATTTCGCAGATCTTAGGAGATTATCAAGCTCACGAACCTCAACTCCAATTATACTTGAACTGTGTCAAGGAGTTGACTGAGAAATTCTCAAAGGTGGAGTTCAAGCATGTTCCACGTGAAGAGAATACGAGAGCGGATATACTCTCCAGGTTAGCAAGCACTAAACGACCGGGTAGCACCACTACTCTGGTTCAAAGCACGCTAACGTCGCCCAGCATCCCTCTTTTCCCTTCTCTAAACGCCATAATGACTGACTCCCTTTACGGAGATACATGGATGGCTCCTTACATCCGTTATTTGGCTGATGGACAGCTACCCACAGATGAGAAGGAAAAGACGAGGTTAAGGAGAGAATTACCGTATTTCACTATGATTGATGGTAATCTCTACAGAAGGGCACTCTCTGTGCCCTATTTAGTTTGTCTCAAAGAGGATGAGGTGCAAGGTGTAATGGAGGAAGTGCATGGAGGACAAAGTGGACACCACGCCGGAGGAAGAAGCTTAATGCGAAAAATCCTCAGAGCTGGATACTGGTGGCCCACAATGAAGCAGGACTCCATTGACTTCGTCAAAAAATACGACGCTTGCCAAAAATTCTCTAACCTACACCACACACCGGCGGAAGAACTCTTCACATCCGCTGTTCCATGGCCTTTCTACCAATGGGGATTAGATATTCTGGGCCCCTTTCCAACTGCTCCTGGGGGCATCAAATATCTCATTGTAGGGGTCGATTATTTCACTAAGTGGATAGAAGCAGAGCCGGTGGTGCATATTACTTCGGCCCGAACTTGCCGTTTCATGTATGAAAACATCATAACACGGTTCGGGGTCCCAGCACGGATTGTCACAGACAATGGCACCCAGTTCACGGATAGAAAATTCACAGATTTGCTTGAAGGGTTAGGAATAACCCAAATATTCTCATCCGTCGAACATCCCCAAACTAATGGTCAAGCTGAAGTGGCCAACAGGGAGGTGCTGAAGGGACTAAAGAAGCGCCTTGGTGAAGCCAAGGGCGGATGGACAGACCAGCTGTGTCATGTCCTATGGGCATATCGGACAACGCCTCATTCGTCCACCAATGAATCCCCATATCGCCTAACATACGGGGTCGAGGCAATGATACCTGTGGAACTGCAAATTGCTTCCACAAGAGTTAAGTACTTCTCTGAAGAAACCAACAATGCTAACTTGGCATCTGAAATGGATGTCATACAAGAACTCAGAGAAGACGCTTTCATCAGAGATCAAGCCATCAAAGCCAAAGTTGCTCTCCGGTACAACAAACGAGTCCAATCAAGGACTTTCAACGTTGGAGATTTGGTTTTGAGGAAAGCAAGTATAGGGAACAAATTCGCCCATCAAGGTAAACTAGCCCCAAACTGGGAAGGCCCATACAGGGTATCCGAGGTCACTGGCAAAGGCTCTTACCGCCTTGAAAACCTTGATGGCACTCCTATCCGAAACAAATGGAACACCCAAAACTTGCGCATCTACTATAGCTAGCTGTTGTAACCATCTACACTCTCCTATCCTTATCTTGGATTGAATACTGGAGAATTTATTTTCACAGCTACGCTCTCCTTGTAATTCTTATTTTTGATTTAATAAGAATCTCTCATAACAATTTAACTCTTTCGAGTTTTTCTTATGCTGTGATTTTCAGTTTATCCGGTGTACAAAAGCATATTCAGGACGGATGATCTCAGCTACTTATTCTGTAGTTGACGATGTAACTCTTCGAATATGCGCAACGCACAAGAACATACTCAGGACGGATGATCTCAATTACCCATTCTGTAATTGACGATGTAACTCCTCGAGTGTGCCTAAGTATTGAAGGCCCAGATTGTAGGATTAAACCGAACTCTGGGTACGGTTAGTAAGTTTGGCTGAACACCGGTGAAGGCTCAGATTGTAGGATTAAACCGAACTCTGAGTACGACTAGTAGGATTAACCGAACGTCGGTGAAGACCTGAGTTGTAGGATTAAACCGAACCTCAGGATATGGGTTGTAGGGCTGGCACTTTTTTAAGGCCACAAACCGAACCCCATTCAGAGATTACATGGGTTGTAGGGCTGGTCCTTCTTCAAGGCCACAAACCGAACCCCATTCGAAGACTACATGGGTTGTAGGGCTGGTCCTCTTTCGAGGCCACAAACCGAACCCCATGCGAAGGCTTGGGCGCAGTAAGCTGGTTCTTCTTCAAGACCACGCTGAACCCCAAGTGACGGGCGCAGTAGGTTCAGGATTAACCTGATCTGAACCCCGTATCGAAGGCTCGGATTGTAGGATTAAACCGAACTCTGAGTACGACTAGTAGGATTAACCGAACGTCGGTGAAGAATTGTCATTGGGTAAAACCAAAGGCCAATTGAAGAACGGCTAGTAGGATTCAACCGAACACCAAATATGACATGGACAGTAGGATCAAACCGAACTCCAAATACAACAAGTAAGTTATACTGAACTCCAAATTAATACTCTCGTGAAGTTCTTTATTTGGGAGTTTTATAGCTTATAATTCTGAGTCATCAATTCTTCAATTGAGATCTGACTCATAAACTCCGACACAAACAATTCACTCGGGTACGCCACAATCTAAGGCATTTTCACCCGAAATTCCTCAGTCGGAAATATTTGAAGAAGAATTTCTATTTTAAATCCTCATTCTCAAGATCTCTCACGTGAAAATCTCACTCAGAGTTTATTCAAAGTGATAATCACCAAATGATACTGGGGGACAACATCAACGGATTAACGAATAATTTGAGGAATGAACTCTCGTCTAAACGATCTCACAATCATTCCCCTTAAGCCGTTCTTGAGGCACTGATGTGTTCCCTCATCAGCAGTGACCTTATTATGAAATTCATTTCTCATGTATATGTCCGGTATGGAGATTTTGTTTTACAATCCGATCTTCATTACTTAAATCCGGAATAATACAATACACATGCAGTCCCTCTGTTAAAGTTGTTTTTCACTAAACAAGAATGGAGGTAAAAATCTCTTTTATTGATTCAATAAGAATTACAATTCGTGTAATAATCCGGAGCTGATCCCGGAACACAGCGAACTCAAATCAATAAAATGAAAAAGAAAACAGAAAAGGCGCTACTCTTTCTGGCTTGAGTCTCCCTCCTTCCCTTTGCCTTTATCTCCGGTCTTGCCTCCTTCAGTGCGAGAGCTCGATCCTGTACTTGTGGGTTTCAGGAGGGAAGGTCTCATTGATTGACCTTTAGGTAAAGGAGCAAACTTATAAGGAGTTCTAGGCGGACTCTCTTGACGATTGTCAACGATGGCCACCAGTTTCCCTTGGTGAAACTCATAGAACGGATCAATACCGTTCAAATTAAGTGACACCTTGGGATTCCGGTATAACACCTGACGAATTGCCAACCCGAAAGCCTCCTTGACTGCTTGATCACACATGTTTACAGCATCGTCCAAGTCTGCTTTCAGGGTCTTGACTTCGCCATTCGAATCCTCCAGCTTTAATAGCAGCTCCTTTTCCTTACGTGACCAATCGTCCGCTCCTTGGGAATAGACGACCTTAGCCTCCTTCAACCGCTCATCTAGCTTCAAAGAGCGTTCCTTCTCCACACAAAAATTGGCATGGAGGTCAGCGTTGATTTTCTTCTGATCAAGAACCTGACCCTCCAGCTCCTTGGCAAGCTTCTTCAACTTGGCAATTTCTTCATCCTTCTTCTGAGTTTCCTCTTCGGAAGTTTTTAATTTCCCTTCTAATTGGAGGATGATTGCCTTGTCCTTGCCAACTATCGAGGTGAGCCTCTCGTTTTCTTCTGTGAGCTCGCGAACTGACTTGAGGAGCTTGGATAAATCAGCCAAGTGCTTCTGTCCGTCGTCGCAAGCTCTCATCATTTCTTCACTCTTTAACGAGGGCTTCACCTTGGGTGAGGATTCAGGAACGCCCTCAGGAACGGAGCCCTCGTACACCGGATGTTGAACAAGACCGGAATTACCTTCAAGAGAGCAGGGGGCTTTGGGCGCGAAATAAGTCGTTATTGGCTTCGCCCCACAAGTGATTACACTGCCGGGGGCATCCGGAGTGGGTTCTTCCGCTCTCTTCTCTTTAGAGGGCACAAGCTCAGCAGACCCTCTTGAAGTTTTTGGCTTTTTGGGTGAGGATTGACGGTCTGAGGTCTTCGGAGGATCACGCTTAGTCCTCTTCTTTTTCTCAATCACCTTCTCAGATCCGCCCTCAATCAGAGGAATATCGTCACCAGCAGACGAAGTTAATATTATCGTCTCAGCAGTAGCCTTCTTCGAGTTCCGCTTTGCCTGAATGTCATTTTCAGCCGCAACGGAAGTCTCTCCGGCCTTGAGACCTTTTAGTCTATTCATCTCTGGTGATTCGCTCTGAATTTCACCTGCACAATTAAAAGACACAATCAGAAACGAAAAAGTTTCAAGACATGACATAATAACGCATGAAGAATGGCAGGGAAATTACGTAAATACTCCTCGCGGGTAGACTTTGGTCCTAACAAACGCCTGCAGGAGAAAAATTGGTGTGAGGCTGTGTAGGACTGCAGAGCCGAAAGAACTGAGATTGAAGTTGGGCTCAGTTCGTCCTCCTCGGTATAGTACGCTTGGGAGGTCAACAAAAAATGTTCGTGCGTCCAAGTCACTGGGAATTTTGGAATCCCTTCTTCAGTCAACCAAAAAATTGATTCATTCGGATGGACGCTAATCTTCGTGAAATAGGACTTGAATGAACGCCCATCAACTTTGGCGGAGTCAGTGTACGCCTCGAAGTTGATGATCTTGGAGATAGTCCGGAGGGATATCAAGCTCACTCCTCCTTTCTCCTTATTCGCACGGCGGACCACTTGAGTGAAGTAAAAAAGCATGGCCACCGTCGGTTTAAAGTTGAAGTGCTCCCCAAGCACTTCAAGAGAGCGGACCAATCCCCATCCATTAGGGTGAAGTTGCGAGGGGGCGCAGTCCAAGAATCTCAGGACTCCCATCTCAAACTTCGTCAAGGGGAAACGCACACCCAAGTTCAGAAATATAAAATCATACATAAACAAGGACCTCTCGTCCGGTGTGTGGCATATCCGAACCGATGGAAGGGGAGCATATACATGAAAGCACCATTTGTATTTGTCCTTCTTCCATACGGTAAACCGCGGCTCCAGCTCCCCTTCATCCTCCCGAGCGTGGAGGGACGGTGTCTCACGAAATTCCTCAGCCACCCAGCTGAATGGGCGTTTCTGTTGGAATTTCACCCAGTCTATCCGGTGTGCAACCACATTGCAGAGGCCGGATTGGGTCTTCAAGATATACTTCTCGGAAGAAGATCCCCCTTCAGATGATTTCCTCCCAGTCGCTTTCTTCACCACCATTGTGAAAGCTTTTACACTGCGGTAAAAATCCACATCGTCAGATACATACAGGTCACCGCTCTCAGCACTCTCACCAGAGGAGGATTCTGAAGAGGGTATAATCGCCCTTCGCCTCTGATACGGCGACGCCTCCCTCTCTGAGCTTAGTGGCTTCGATTGAAAGACCACTGGAATCCTCCCACCACGAACTGTGTGGTTTTGATTGAAGGCCCTTCCTCCTCTTCCTCTAGGCCTGATACCACTAAAACTAACACCTTTCCTAGACATTTTCAGAAATTGAAACAAGACACAAAGTATGGAAAGAAAGTGGTTACCTAAGGATGGATGAGGATAGTGAATTGAGATTCACAGAGGCAGACACGATAATCTTCTCGAAACTTTTGCAGAAGTTCGTCAAGAGAATTAGGAGAAATGGTAACTGAGATTGCCAAATATGCCTATATCAGGGCACCAAAATTTTTCAAATACCCACTAAACATAACCTGTCGTTTACCCCCAAACGACTCCCCGTTTAGTGGACCAAAATTGTCGTTTAGTACATCAAGGCGCGAAAATGCCATCCTTTCGTCACAGAGCTTTCTAAATGGGCCTACGAAATCCAAATTTTAGGCCCAACAAGCCCCTACGTGACGGTTATTAAGACATGCGCATTTAACGCAATAATGGCGCGCCCACGTGAATTAAGGCATTAAATGTCCAATCATTAGAAACGTGGCCACCATTACTCGAATACCAAGGGTTGCGAAATTCGATAAACTTCTGATATTCCCATTGTCGAATCCGCCCTTAAAATTTCACCACTACGGAACATGGTTCCCAGAGCGGATATTTACACTTCGGTACAAACCCGAAATCCAGACGTACTACGATCAATATAGCTCATATGAGCAAGTCAACTGCTTCCTCACATCAGCTAGGGGGCTAGTAGAGGTAAGACTCGGATTTCGGATTGAGCGAAAATTGCCAATTGAATCCGCACTCCCTTGATTGGAAAAATTCACCAGGACGGATGATCTCAATCACTTATTCAGTGATTCGATGATGTAACTCCTGGTACGAAGAGCTCCACTAATCATTCCAGGACGGATGATCTCAATCACATATTTTGTGATTCGATGGTGTAACTCCTGGTGTGAATCATTCCAGGACGGATGATCCCAATCACCTATAAAGTGATTCGACGATGTAACTCCTGGTATGAACAATTCTCATCATCATCCTTACGATGAAAGTATTCACTCAATCCGTACTCCTACGATTGAAAAATGTCTCCAGGATGGATTATCTAAATCACTTAATCTGTGATCTGACGATGTAACTCTTGACGATGTGTACTTTTCCAGAACGGATAACCTCAGTCACCCATTATGTGATATGACGATGTAACTCCTAACGCGGTGTACCTGCCCAGGACGGATGATCTCAATCACCCATGCTGTGATCTGACGATGTAACTCCTGGCGCAATACACACCCAAAGGACGGATGATCTCAATCACCTAATATGCGACCTGATGATGTAGTTCCTGGTATCGTACACATCCCCAAGACGGATGATCTCAATCACTTATGAAGTGATTTAATGATAAAACACCTGGCATGATCAATACTCATAATCATCTTTATGATGGAAAATTCCGAAAGTCAGCCCGCACTTTCGCTTTCTAGTGGTATTCTCCCAGGACGGATACTCTTTATCACCTATTCTGTGATACAACGACGTAACTCCTGGTGCAGAAAAAACTCCCATCATCATCCTTATGATAAAGGGCTCAAACACCACTTCCTTGCAGTTCCCTAAACTTGGAACAATATTATCATCTCCTGTAAGAATATTACGGATTAGAAGCAGTCATCCGTCCTGTTACACTACTTTGCTAAACAGCGGATCGACCCATCTTTCCCCAAAAGAATTAAGGATCATGCCCCAGAGACAGGCACCTTCTTCTTAATACGCACTTGGGGACATGTATATATTTATCCGTTCTAAATTCTATTTGTTATTTAATCTTCCTAGGCTGTTGTTTCAATCCGGCCTTAAGATTAATTACACTGAACGGATTAGTAACGATTTATATATACATGAAACAATGAAGACAAATTTCTTCAACCAAAATTCATTCATTGAAATGAAATTACATACAATAGTTCAAAATCCGGAGTTGATCCCGGTACACAACTATACATGTAAATGAAAACAAAATTACGGAAGAGGAATCTGTCCTTCAGTTTTTTGCGCCTCCTCAGCACCAGGCTCTTGTCCCCCTTCCTTTGGAACCTCCGCAGGAGTCTCACCTCCAGGAGCCTCAGCCCTTTCTTCAGAAGAGGGAACCTCGGACACAGGAAAGACATAATCCGGTCCCATGGTTTGACCCTCAGGAAGAGGAGGCAAACCATACAGGGACGTCGGTGGATCTTCGTGACGACCATCCACCACTGCGACTAACTTTCCCCCATGGAATTCATAGAACGGATCCATTCCATAAAGGTTAAGTTTCACAGTGGGGTTGCGGTAGAAAACTTGGCGTATAGCTAGGCCGAAGGATTCTTCGACAGCCCGGCTGCATATGTCAACAGCTTCTTCTCTCTCAGCTTTCGCTGTAGCCAATTCTCCCCGCAACTTGGACAGCTCCTCACTAGACACCTCGGACTCCGCATTCCTAGCCTTCAGTCCCTCTATCTCAAGAAGGAGCTTCTTCTCCCTTTGAGACCACTCCTCAGCATCAGCTTTATGTTTATCCTGGCTGCTACGGAGTTCTTCCTCCTTCTCTGCCACCTTGCCTTCCAAGTTTTTAAGATCGACTTTGAGTTTGAGATTCTCTTTAGTGATGAGATCCCCAAACTCCTTGGACTTGTGAAGACGATCTTCCATTAACTTCACGGCGGCTTTGTCCTTTTCCGAGGAAAGCTTGAGTTCTTTCAATTCGTCACTCAATTCCTCAACTTTATCGGCGTTGCTAGCCAACTCGCTGATTGAAGAAAGCATTCCAGCAAGTTCGGCTAACTGCCACCTTCCGGCCTCACACGCTTCCGTAATTTCTTTAGGACTGAGCGTAGGCCGGAGTTTGTACATCGGAGGAGGAAGAGTGGCTGGAGTAGAACCTTCATAAGAGAGGAAGGGGGTGAGAAACGAGGTAGTTGGGAAGGAGGTCGGCTCTGATCCAGAAACCCCGGCGGCAGGATCCTCCGAAACTCTTTGCTTCTTGGATTGACGCCTTGCAGGATCATTCTGGATCTTTCTTCTCCTCTCAGTAACGGGAGGCTGACCTGAGGTTGCACCAACATCGGACGTACAGCCCTCAACCAGTGGGATGTCCCCTTCAACATCCGAGGTCAAGATGATTACCTCAGGACGATCCTTAGTTGAGGGCCTGGGCTTTACTTCATTTTCACGAGCAACGGATTTACCAGCCGCCTTGAATTTTTTCAGTTTATCCATTTCCGGAGTTTGCTGTTCTATTTCACCTACATGAACAAACACAAGATGTCAGCGAATGCAAATATTCTATATATATTTGATAAAGGAGGAAAGATGAAATAAAACGAGAAGTACGCAAATATTCCTCCCGGACTCCGCTTGAGCTACTTAGCAGACGCCTACACGAAAAGACGTGACGACCTGTAGTGTGCGATTCAAGCGCGAACAACACTCTCGATGTCTCACGAGACAGATCGGATTGATCAGTGTAGTACGCGTGAGAGCTCAAGAGGAAATGCTCGTGTGTCCAGCTCAAGGGAAATTTGTCAACGTCCTCTTCATCCTTCCAAAATTTTGGTTTGCCCTTCTTGATGGAGATGCGAGTGAAGTAAGTCTTGAAGGACTTCCCGTCAACCTTGGCAGAATCTGTGTAAGACTCAAAGTTCACAAAGGAACAGAGAGTCCGGAGTGTCACCAGGCCAACTCCGCCCTGCTTATTCGCCCTTCTAACCACCTGAGTATAGTAGAACAACATCGCTACTGTTGGCGTGAAATTGAAGTGCTCCCCAAGCACTTCGAGAGCTCGGATGAGGCCCCAACCGTTGGGATGAAGTTGAGAGGGTGCACAGTTCAGAAACCTCAAAACGCCCATCTGGAGTTCGGTTAAAGGAAAACGAACTCCCAGATTATGGAATATAAAGTCATACATGTACACTGAACGATCGTTGGGGACGACATGACATATCCGCTCTGTCAGAAGTGGTGCGTAAACCCTATACCACTTTTTTGTCTCCTCATCCGTACTCAGTGTGAACCTCGGTTGAATCCGAGATCCCTCTTCATCCGCATGACGAGAGGCCAAGTCCTTAAATTCGCTGGACACCCAACAGAAAGGCCATTTAGCCTGAACCTCCTCCCAATTCAGCCTCGAAGCAACTATGCTGAAGAGACCCTCAGCTGTCTTCAAAATGGCACTATCTCCAGAAGATCCTTCTCCAGTTGCCATTGGAAATATCTAGACCGAACTCCTTAATCTACGATAAGGAATAAAATGTCGTCAGAAAGTTGCAATCATTACTCACTGCATTTTTTAAGCAATTACAATCAGAGGGCGACTCTGAGAAGGGAAAGGTCACTTCCCGCAGTGAATAAGATCCCCTTTCTGAGCGACGCGGTTCAGTCTTAGGAAGAATCACAAGGATTCTTCCCCACGACTATTAGGGTTGAGGGAAACTGATTCCCCCCCCCTTTTTAGGTGAAGCCTACTTTCTATAACTACGAGTAGCAAGTCAAAGCGAAACTAAAGCGACAAGGAAGAGATAGTTACCTCAGATAACAGTGATGAATTTGAGGAACGAAGAAACCCTCGCAATGTAGGCGATAAACTTCCTTGCAAAATTTCCGCAGAGTTTCGTTGAGAAAGCAAAAGCAAGTGGAACCCAGAATCCACTAAGTATTCCTTTTATAGGAAACAAAGAGGACCGGTTACCTCCTCTTGAAGTTGTGTCGTTCTCGATAAAACGCACCTGTTCACAAGCGAAACGACACAACCGTTCCAAATTCTTAGGCGCCAAAACGATAGCGACTCAGCAAAGGGCTATCCACTAGGCCCAAAAGTTTTGAAAACTTCAAGCCCATTAAGCCCAAAACGACGGTTAATGAGATTTTCATCTCAGACGTAATAATTGCTTGCCCACGTGATTAAAAGCATTAATGTCTAATCATGCAACGCAATTTACGCTTTACAGCCGTTACACGAACTTCAAGAGCTTTCAATTCCAATAAACTCTTGACATTCTCACACAACGAATCTTTGTCTGAATCCGTTGTGATGGTACCGAAAGGTCTTTTCTATTAAATTCAGAGCGGTTCTTTGCGAATGACAACAGATGCTAAGGAATTGTTACACACGTAAGCTTACCGATATTAAGACCTCTCGCAGGTTGAGTAGCTTATGTGAACAACTATTCAGTCCCTCACACAAGCTAGGGGACATATGATCCGGTCTCAATACCGGTATCCGATCTTCTATACATATTTCAACGTCTTTGATAAGACATCTACGTGTAACCGGTGTCATCGGTATACATCCGGATTGTAATTCCGTATCAGGCGTTCTCCCTATACCGGTTATCCAGGATAACACCATGACATCGGATAATACACACGTCACTGTGCAAAAGACAAGGATTGTTACTACAGGGATCGATCAATAATTCCCTGCACTACGAGCCAAATTCTGCTCACGGGAATGGTCAACTTGTTCCCTAATCCTAGTCTACATTCTCTACGCTCAATATAAAATAGCCACTTGACTCAATCATGCAGGTAAGTGCGCAATATAATAATGCTAATGGGAGTTGGTGGTTCCCCACCAACGAGTCCTCGTTAATCGAGCCAATCAGGTATATGAACTAACTTCATGATTGAAGTTAGGGATCTTCATCTGGATCTTCTTCCTCAGCTCTTTTACGACTGATTCCTCTCTGAATACATTCCTTACTTGGAATATAATCACTGACTTGAGCGTCGGAGAATCTTTGCAGGTGACACCACCATTCGCCCACTTCAACGCAATAGGTCGGTGTGAAGGATCTCCAGAACGCCCAATCCGCTCTCCTCATTCAAGGACAACGGATACCTACATCGGATACACATACATCCGGTCTACTAGACGGTATTGACATACTATTCGTGACTGGCTTGAGATCGGATCTCTTGACCCCGGTCCAGGACAGATCAGTACTGAACTAGTAGGATAAATAAATAGAAAGGTTGAAAATATGAAAAGTTAAGAAACTACTTGTTTGAAAAAGTAAATGAAAGGTTAAAAATAAATACTTAAATTGAATGAATTTTAAAAAAAAGGAAAATTATAACAAAATGACATGTGATGTATTTAAATTTTTTAATTTTATTAAAATTAATATATTATTGTTTGTTATTTGTTATAAAATTAAAAAAACAATATATAATTTTAAAAAAATTGGAAGTCTATTGAAAAAATAAATAAAAACAAACTACAAACTGTTTTTAAATTAAACTTCATAACAATGTTAACTGTACTTCAATTAGTAACCCTAAAACTCTAATTTCCTTAAGTTTACATTAAGCTTTCCTAACTTTAGTTTTAATTCTCCAATTTGTTTATCTATGTGTTTCCAATCATACCTCTCTCTATGTTCAATTTTGTTTTCTTGTTGGAGTGTCTTTGTGTTGTCCTTATCTTTGTTGAGTCTTTCCAATTTAATAATGAGCCTATCAAATATCAACAATTGTAATAGGTTTTTTTTGGTGACACGAGTGTGGATAAAAGTATAAAAACAACTTAATTGAAACTTTTAAAAAATATAAAGATTAATTTGAAAAAAATAAAGTAACCACATTAAACCTAAAACATAAAATAGATGATCAATCTATATATTTAGCCAAGATAATATAGTAACAAAATAAAATATAACAACAAATTTAAATAAATTTAAACCAATTAAATTATAGGATAATATTTTGCTCTAAAACAACATACTGTTCTACAAGAGCTCTACATTATTTCATTAAGTATAGTTAATTTATAGTTAATAAAATAACGTTCATTTTAATGTATACAACCTAGTGACATCTTCTATTTTGTTTCTGATGGTATTAACAAAATTGGATCCGTTTATTTAAACTTATTTTTAAGTATTTTTTAAAAATACGTTTTTTTATAATATTTTTTTAATAAGCAGATGAGAGTTGTTTTTTAAAATAAGCAGAAATTAACTTATTTTCAGCTTCTGTTTATTTTTAAAACTTTAAACAAACACATCAACATTTAAAATAAATATTTTTTAATTAAAAAAGTACTTATCTCTTAAAATAAACTTAAACAAAAGAGCCTATTGTATGTTTAGTAGTTAGAAAAATACATAGCACAAGTTTTATCAACGTATACAAAATGATATAAATGTCTAATTTTCTTATTTCACCGACCATTATTAACAGAATTCTAATGCTGTAAATAATTTACAAAATTATTCATTCTTAACTATTTTATTATAAAAGTGATGCAATTATACTATTGATTTTTTCCTCAACTGTTATAAGCAGACTAATTGTATCTTGTTTTAAATCACCCTTGTAGCAACTTATTATTTTCTCTTCTAATTATTTTCTTCAATCTCTTTTCACATTTTTTTCAAATGAAATAAAAAGGTAATAAACAATTAACAAAAAAACTTCAAACTAGGTTGACTCCTAACAATGTTCGTGTTGTGCTACTAAAATCTGGGCAAAATTGTGTGTTCGGTGGTTGTTATGAACTATTGAGCAAATGTGATAATGGTTGTTAATCAAGCATGTCATGTAACTTTAGTGACTGATATGCATATGGTATTAGGTTGAATGTTTATTGTGCATGGTTGTTTTCTCTTGTTGTAGATGATTTTGTCATATTCTTAAAAAAGTAAATGGAGTTTATAGTGCACGTGATTGTGGTCTTAGAAGTTTTTTATAGTTCCATCCACTATTTTAGTTTTTTGTTTTATTTTTTCATATATGTTGCATATTAGTGAGTGCATTATAAATCCTTTCTGACCCGTACTGTTTCATGCAACATGAAAGTTCACTCTTTTTCCGACCCATTGCTCGATTGTTATCGAGTTTTGGTGAATCGCGAGAGATGAAAAATTGGTCCAAGGAAGGGTGCAGCTGGGTATCTAAGATTCTTCATTTTCAGGGAAATGTGGCGATCTCGTCTCGGCAATTTGCAAGCCAAGTGGACCATCGTGGTTAATGTGACCCCACGTGGTTTTCTGGTTCATCAATTGCACAACATGGTCACGGTGGTGCAACCAGGAAGGGTAAACGGGTTTTGAGGCAACCTCCTATCCGTCAAGTCTCTGATTTTTTACACCCACAATCCCCCCAACAGGTTTTGCATTTTTGTTTCATTTTTGGAATATGATTTATAATTGTATATGTTGGTGTTGAGATTTAGTGTCCGTTAACCAGTTCTCAAAATGAAGTTGTTCAAATGGAGTTATTCAATGGTTAATATTGATCTTGGCATGGTGTTGGAAATTAGAAACATGTCTTTTGGGTAACTCTAGTTGGGGTTTCCCCAAAAACCAAACACACCCTTAACTTATTAGAGTTTACCATGAGTGAGTGCTAAATTATTTGCATGTGTGTAGCATTGTTAATTAGCTATAGGTTCCTCTTAATCATTGTGCATTGTTTGTTATGCTAGATGCTAGATATGCAATGTAATGGTGTAGTCATCTATCATCTTGACAGACATTCTACTACTTTAGGCTATGGCTAGAGTTGAACTATATTATTATGATGGGAATAAGGTGCTTTTGTTTGTGCAAAACTTTGCAGAAAAAAAAAAGCTTTGGTGATTCCCGCCCCCCCCCCCCCCTAAATTAGGTTTGACATATTTTTTGGACTAATTTAAAAATAAAATCATAAACAAATGGTACTAGTTTTGAATCCTTTCGTGTAATTTAATATGGAGATGTTCTATGTGCCCTTAATAGGCCAAGGTAGCACCTCTGTTTGCCGAGTCCACCTTATTGATTACCAGAGATATCGAGTGGGCAAACCTTATGTTTGGCTTTGAACAGGTGATATTCTTTATTCTTTGATGCCTGAATCCTTTGATCATGTTTGTGTCAAAGTCAACTTCTTTTGATGGCCTCTATTTTTTCGCTCATTACATGTAGTGGATGTCTTGTATGTTGTGGCACAGAATGCAAAGGAAAGGAAAGAAACACTCAAATGAGTTCTATGTATTTGATATTGAATTGAATGCATTTGGGAGCTTACAAGGCACCTATTTATAGTGCTCTAGGATTACATAAATACTTAAAATAATAACAATGATAAGATGAATCATTGCAAATGAGAGGAATGGGCAAAGTGTAGTGGAATGAGCAAAGTGGGGTGGTTGAGATTAGTGGGATGTGGATGGGAGTGGGTGTGAGTTGGTTATGGCTTTTTGTTCCATATCATTCTCCATGGGTTGGAGAAGACTTGTCCTCGAGGCTTAAATTATTTTCTTCATCAAAGAAGGGTGATAGATCTGCAACATTGAATGTGGCTGATACTCCATATGATCCTGACAATTCGATCTTATAGGCGTTGTCATTGATCTTTTGAATGACTTTGAACGGGCCATCAGCTCTTGGGGATAACTTGGCATTAGGTTGTTTTGGAAACCTTTCCTTTCGAAGGTGAATCCATACCAAATCTCCTTCCTTGAAACTTTGCTGCTTTTGATGCTTGTCTTTTCGAGCTTTATACTTCAAATTTTGACTTTCGATCCTTGCTCGAACTTACTCATGAAGTTTCTTAATTTCCTTGGCTCTCTGGTCAGCGTCAGCACTAAATTGATTTTTTGTAGAATCTGGAACCATGTCCAAGGGGCTAAGAGGTCGCGCACCATATACAACTTCAAATGGACACCTTCCAGTAGCCTGATTAAATGAGTTATTATAAGCAAACTCGGCTTGGCTAATGATGAGGTCCCATTGGTGAATATTATCGCCAACAAAGCTTCGTAACAAGTTGCCCAATATTCTGTTGATCACTTCTATTTGTCCATCCGTTTAGGGATGACTGGCACTACTGAATTGCAACTTGGTGCCCATCTTCTTCCATAAGGTTCTCCAAAAATGGCTTAAAAATTTGACATCCCAATCAGAGGTGATGGTTCTTGGAATCCCATGCAGCCGGACAATCTCTCGGAAGTACAAGTCAGCGATGTGGACAACATCATTAGTCTTTTGACAAGGGACAAAATAAGCCATTTTTGAGAATCGATCCACAACTACCATAATGAAATCCTTTTGCCTTTGAGTTTTTGGTAGTCTAAGAATAAAGTCCATGCTGACGTCTTCCCATGGAGCAATTGGTATTGGTAAGGGCATGTATAGTCTGGGGTTTTGACTAGTGGATTTGGCAAGGTGACAAGTCCTGCAACGCTGAATATGTCAGTTGACATTCTTTTCAAGCTTGGGCTAGTAAAAGTTCTCTTTGATGAGTGAAACAGTCTTGTCTCGACCAAAGTGGCCCGCTAATCCTCCATTATGAGCTTCCCAGATGATGGATTCTCTTAAGGAACAGCGTGGGACACATAAGACATTGTCCTTAAATAAGAACCCTTGATGTCGATGGTAACGCTGAAAATGTTGACCTTCAGTTGATTTCCAGAAAACACTAAAATCTGGGTCATCTTAGTACAATTCAATGAGTGTCTCAAAACCAATAACCTTCACTTGCAGTGTGGAAAGCAAGACTTGGCGTCGACTGAGTGCATCAGCGACAGAGTTTTGGCGTCCTGCCTTGTGTTTGATCAGAATTGAATAAGCTTGTAGGAATTCGATCCATGCTGTATGCCGGTGGCTGACCTTTTGTTGAGAATTAAGATATTTGAGGGCTTCATGGTCAGAATAAAGAATGAATTCTTTTGGAAGCAGGTAGTGACTCCAATGTTGTAGTGCACGTACGATGGCATAGAATTCCTTATCGTACGTGGAGTATTTAAGCTTGACATCATTTAACTTCTCACTAAAGAAAGCAATTGGTCATCCTTCTTGACTGAGCACTGCACCAATACCAATGTTAGAAGCATCATAATTGACTTTAAATACCTGGTCAAAGTTTGGAAGTGCTAATACGATTGTCTTAGTCAGGTGTTCTTTTAGCTGATCAAAGCTCTTTTGTGCTAGTTCTGTCCATTGAAATTTATCTCCTTTAATGCAGTCAGTGAGGGTTGTTGCTATGGTGCTGAAATTCTTGATGAAACGACGATAAAAAGAAGCTAAGCCATGGAAACTTCAGACATCATGGATAGACTGGGGAGTAGGCCAGGATTGAATTGCCTCGACTTTGCTTGGATCTACCTTGATACCCTCGGCAGTAATAATGTACCCAAGAAAAATCACTTCTTCGGTTAGGAAAGAACATTTTTCCAAGTTGACGTAGAGTTTTTGCTCTTGAAGAACCTCTAAAACCTTCTGTATGTGCCCTAGATATACTTCTTTACTTTTGTTGTAGGTTAGGATATCATCGAAGTATACTACTACAAATTTGTCAATGAATGAGCGAAGTACCTGGTTCATGAGGCGTATAAAGGTGCTTGGGGCATTAGAAAGCCCAAAAGGCATGACCGTCCACTCATAAAGTCCATCTCAAGTCTTAAAGGCAGTCTTCCATTCATCTCCTGGATGGATCCTAATCTGATTGTATCTACTACGTAGATCAATCTTGGAGAAGATAGTAGCACCATGCAACTGATCCAACATGTCGTCAAGTCGAGGTATCGAAAATTGATACTTGATAGTGATTTTGTTGACTACTCTATTATCCATGCACATTCTCCATGTTCTATCCTTTTTGGGGACTAATATCACTGGAACAGCGCAAGGACTGACACTTTCCTGAATTAACCCCTTCTTCAATAAGCTTTCAACCTGTTTTCACACTTCAGCATGTTCTTGTGGGTTCATGCGGTAGACAGGTTTATTTGGAAGAACTGCTCCTGGAACAAAGTCTATGGCCTGTTGAATGTCGCGCATGGATGGTAGTCCTGAAGGAATTTCCTTTGGAGCAACAATTTTTGGTGGTAGATTTGTTCCATAATTTTGTTCAACTAATAGTAAGAATCCTATATGACTTGTCTCACCTTTAGTTCTTTTAGTAACTAAAGATACCATTGGAGTTGTTTTCTTTTCACCACAACTTGATTCACTAGGTAACAGTGAAGTTAGTTTGACTTTGACTCCATCTTTAGTAAAGGAATAGGTATTGGCATAACCATCACATTGTGCTCGTCTGTCATACTGCCATGGTCTTCCTAAGAGGAGGTGGCATGCATCCATCGGAATGACATCACACCAGACATCATCTTTGTATTTTTGCCCGATCGAGAATGATACAAGGCATTGTTTAGAAACCTTGACTTCATTTCCCTTGTTAAGCCATTGTAACTTATAGGGATGTGGATGAGTCTGTGTCGGCAATTTGAGCTTGTCCACCATATAATTAGAGATGACATTTTCACAGCTTCCACTGTCTATGATGACATCACATACTTTACCTTGAGTAGTGCATCGGGTGTGGAAGATGTTGTGCCAAGGTTCTTCTTTAATCGGGGCTGTGTGTAAACTTCGCCTGACAACTAGCAATTCTCCATAATCTGCGGGCGTGTCTTCATCATCATACACGGCTGCTATAACTTCTTCTTCAAGTTCTTCATCGGAAAGCTCATATGCTTCTCCTTCAAGGATGGTGATGACTCTCTGGCTTGGGCAATCTGAGGCTATATGTCCGAAACCTTTACATTTGAAACATTGGAGAGATGTTTTGGATTTTGATGGGGGTCCTGGGGGGTTGTCTCTGGAAGGTTTGGCCGGTTGGGATTTATTTGAGGTGTATGGATGAGTGGTTTGTGTTTGGGTCTTGTTTGTGGTGTATGGTGGTGTGGTTTGTGTTTTTTGTGTGTAAAAAGGATTTCGGGAGGAAGAGGGTTACAGTTTCTTAGAGAGTTGTTTCTCTATTCTGATAGAGACACGAATTACATCTTCTAAAGTTCAGTATTGTTGCAGTTGGACTAGATTGGTAATGTCTACATTTAAACCTCCAAGATATCGGGCCATGGTTTGTTCGTCTTTTTCTTGGATATCACATTTCATCATGAGTTTTTCAAATTCCCTGGTGTACTCTTCCATGGAAATAGATTTTTGTCGCAAGTTATGTAATTGAATAAAATTATCTTGGTAATAATGGTCAGGTAAAAACTTACGTGTTAACTCACGACGCATCTTATCCCAAGATTTGTTGGGTTGGGCTCCCAACTATGTGTCCAAAGGCCCAATATTCTTCAAGCCCACTTAGTGACCTAATTAGGGAAGAGAGTAGTCAAAAAAGTGAGTGAGAGAGGTCTCATTTGCTAAGAAACCCGCAGCCATAGAGAGAGAGAAAAGAAGAGAGAAAAAAGTGCAGAGTTTCTAGACCAGCGTACTTCCGTCAATAATCTCCGTCAATCCCACCGTTGGATCAGCTTGAAACTTTGAGAGTGTGTTCTCACATCCTCCTCTACATTCTCACCGTTCATATTTTCAGTTAGACATCTTTAGGTGGAGAAATCGTGTTTAGACCGCGACCCTATTCTAGTTCACAGGAATTCTGACCAGCTTCGGGAAAACTACCATTTCCGATTCGTTAACCGTTGGATCGGGCTGAAATTTTGGTATGAAATTTTTGAGACGTGGAGATAGGTACTTACCGTTGGGATTTTGGTTTTGAGGTCCAGACTGGGAAATATTGTGCTTGAACAGTAGCACGAGTTTGTGAGTTTTCAGCTTCTTGTTCTCTATTTGAAAGCCTAGTTGGTTTGTTGTATTGGCTGGTAGTATGCATGAACTTGTGCAGCATTTTGAGACTCTTTTTGTACCCTTAATTTTGATCATAGTGGAGCTTGATTACTGGCTTGTGCCCATGAGTTTTTATCTCTCAAATTGAGAGGGTTTTCTCACATAAATAATTGTTGTGTCTCTCTTGTGGTGATTATTATTGTGTTGCTGCCATATTGTTGTTGCTCCTCACAAATTCTTGTAAGTTTGGGAAAATTATATCCGCTGCGTACTTTGGTACTTTAGTTGTGTATTGTTTTTCTCATCACAGTGGTATCAGAGCTCCTTGGTTGGAGCTATATATATTACTTGTTTCAATGATTGAGGCAAATACAAAAATGGTTGCTTTGAATGGTACTAATTATCACTTGTGGAAGGGCAAGATGAAAGACTTGCTATTTGTAAAGAAAATGCATCTTCCTGTCTTTGCTGTACAAAAGCTAAATTCCATGTCTGAAGAAGAGTGGGACTTTGAACACCAACAGGTGTGTGGTTTTATTCGGCAATTTGTAGAAGACAATGTTTATAATCACATTGCCAATGAGACACATGCAAGAACTTTGTGGGAGAAGATCGAGTCTTTGTATGTCTTTAAGTCAGAGAACAATAAATTGTATTTGTTGAACTATTTGATGAATTTGAGATACATGGAGAGTTCTTCCATTTCTGATCACTTGAATGAGTTTCAAGGGCTCCTAGATCAACTGTCTGGAATGGGTATCAAATTTGATGATGAAGTTTTGGGACTATGACTACTGAATACTTTACCTGAGTCTTGGGAGACATTTCGAGTTTCAATCACGAACTCAGCCCCTAATGGTGTTGTTTCTTTGTAAATGGCAAAGAGTGGTGCTCTTAATGAAGAGATGAGAAGGAAGGCACAGGGTTCTTCATCTTAGCCTGAGGTATTTTTCACAGAAAATAGGGGGAGAAGTCAGAAAAAGGAACCGAAGACTGGTAGAGAGAAGAGCAGGAGTAAGTCCAAGTCCAGATACAAGAATCTAAAGTGTAATTATTGTCACAAAATGGGACACATACAGAAGAACTGTTTTCGATGGAAAAGGGAGAATAAAGATAAGAAGGGTAAGCAGAAAGAGAATGAGCATA
The DNA here is from genome assembly GCA_037962975.1 of Clitoria ternatea. NCBI lineage: Eukaryota > Viridiplantae > Streptophyta > Magnoliopsida > Fabales > Fabaceae > Clitoria > Clitoria ternatea. The sequence goes on from CM075676.1 coordinate 70,033,922, forward strand.
ATGATGATCGTGTTGCTACTGCTACTTGTGGTGATCTTGTTATTCTCAGTGACCATAAGTCAGTTAATCTTGTATCAGCTGAGAGCATGTGGATAGTTGATAGTGGTGCTACACTGCATGTTACACCAAAGAAGGATTTCTTTACATCTTACACTTTTGGTGACTTTGGAGTGTTGAAGATGGGTAATGATGGTGTGTCTAAGGTGATTGGTGTTGGTGATGTCTGTCTACAAACCAACATCGGAATGCAGTTGTTTCTTAAAGGAGTCAAACATGCTCCAGATATCCGTTTTAATCTGATATCTGTACCGTTGCTTGATGATTGTGGTTATGATAATCACTTTGGTTCTGGTAAATGGAGACTCACTAAAGGTAACTTGGTTATGGCTAGAGGGGAGAAAAATTCTAAACTGTATTGGACTAAAGCTTTGGTTGCTAGAGACAGTGTGAATAATATGTATATGGAAGCATCCTTGTGGCATCGAAGGCTTGGTCATATCAGTGAAAAAGGGCTTAACTGCTTAGCTAAAAAGGATGTTCTTTTGGGATTGAAGAGTACAGAGTTGGAGAAATGTTCTCATTGCATGGCTGGTAAACAAACCAGAGTATCCTTCAAGAAGCATTCTCCCTCTAGAAAGTCAGAGTTGCTTGAATTGGTGCATTCTGATGTTTGTGGCCCGTTGAAGGTAAAGTCATTCAGTGGCACACTTTACTTTGTTACCTTTATTGATGACTGTTCTAGGAAGCTATGGGTCTATACACTACAGAGAAAGGACTAAGTGCTTGAAAAATTCAAAGAGTTTCATGCTTTGGTGGAGAGGCAGTCAGGCAAAAAGCTAAAATGCATTTGTACTAACAATGGTGGTGAGTAGTGTGGACCCTTTGATGTCTATTGCAAGCAGTAGGGTATTAGACATGAAAAGACTCCTCCTAAAACTCCTCAATTGAATGGTCTAGCAGAAAGGATGAACAGGACTTTGGTTGAAAGAGTTAGGTGTATGCTTTCTGAAGCAAAGTTGCCTAAACATTTCTGGGGTGAGGCATTGCTTATGGCAGTGCATGTTATTAATCTCAGTCCTACAGTTGTTTTGAATACTGAGGTGCCAGACAAGATTTGGTTTGGCAAGAATGCTAGCTATGGTCATTTTCCTGTCTTTGGTTGCAAGGCGCATGTTCATGTTCCAAAAGATGAAAGACCCAAGTTGGATGTGAAGACAAGACAGTGTGTCTTTATTGGTTATGGTCAAGATGAATTTGGCTACAGGTTGTATGATCCTGTTGAGAAGAAGCTTGTTAGAAGCCGTGATGTGTAGTTCATGGAGGACCAAACCATTAAAGATATTGACAAAGTGGAGAAGACGACACCTGATAAAGACAGTGATATGACTGATGGTAATCTGATGTGGTTTCTTGTTCACAATCTGGAGAATGCTGATACTGATGCTCAAAATGATGAGCAACATGGTGATGTTGATGATCAGCATGTTGGAGATGGATTTGAGGTACCTGTTGATGATGTTCAAGAGGAACATGATATGGTACCCGATGATAATCTTGATGAAATACCACAAGTTCAACCCAGGAGATCCAGTAGGCCGAGACAACCTTCTACTAGGTATAATTCAAGAGATTATGTGTTGTTGACCGACGAGGGAGAACCTGAGTGTTTTGAAGAGGCCATTGAGAGTGAAGAAAAGCCAAAGTGGCTGGATGCAACGCGGGATGAGATGAAATCCTTGCATGATAATCACACTTATGACTTGGTGAAGTTTCCTAAGGGCAAGAGGGCCTTAGAGAACAAGTGGATCTTCAAGGTGAAACAAGAGAGTAATTCTACATCTCCAAGGTACAAAGCTAGATTAGTGGTGAAAGGCTTCAGGCAGAGAAAGGGTGTTGACTTCAATGAGATTTTCTCACCAGTAGTAAAAATGTCATCCATCAGAATTGTGCTGAGTTTAGTTGCTACTCTTGATTTGGAGGTTGAGCAGATAGATGTGAAGACTGTTAGGAAATCCCTAAACATGAGCAGCGGAAAAAAAAGGGATTCCAAAGGATTTGCAAGGTTCCGTGTTTCAAAGCACAAAACAAACACAAAAATCGTTTTTGGATTACCTCTTGAAGAACACCGAAGCAGTCGTAGCCTCGTCCTTTAGGAGTCCACACGAGCACTCCTATCAGAATCGCAACACTTGCCAACTGCTAGTTTGACGGCGTGTAGCTCTTGCAACTTTTGCGAATTTGTGTCTCACTTGAGTGAACGACCTATGAGCATCTTATGCTCTATTTATAGGCTTAGGTTTGACCTAATTTGTTCTCTCTAAAATTTGGCTCCTTACTCATTCCAACTGAGTTAGGCCCAATAGCTTTATTTTAGTCCAACTAAAATAAGACAACATTTTCTGATGGGCTTACTCTATGTGTGTGACCTTACAGGTAAAATACTCGGTCATATTAATAATAAATTATTTTATTATTAATATAAAATAAGAGCGGCATCTAGCAATGCATCATTATGTCCGAATATTATCAACATAACCTATAAGTGATAATTATTTAATATGTTTGTTCTTTTTGTCACGATATCCTAATTGGGCCCAAGGCATGGTCGCGTCATCCTTGTACGGCCCAATTTATTTTACTTGATACTGGAGTAGACTGAATCCGAATAAATATCTAATATTTATTCTTTCTAGCATGGCCATGCGTTTTCTTAGTCTTACTCCATCAAGTGGCCTATAGATATCACTCCTGTCACATATGAGAGACAAATCCCATCTACATCACTCACATCCCTCTGCATAATTTGTTCATTGCCTAATCACAACCTTTATAATCCTCTTGTTACAGAAGACGTTTAATTGTATTAAAACAATAAACTCCTCATGTAGGAATCGTAGTGACTTCAGGTCGAAGGACTACATATACCATTATCACATTGGGAATCGTTTATGACAATCAGGTAACGATCCATGCAACGTTCTCATGGTGGGTTTGTCCAGTACATCATTACTCTTAATGTGTACCCGTGTGAAGACTTGATATCATCTATATCTATGATCTGTGAGATCAGGTCATCAGTACACTCACACACTAGTCTCAGTGTATTTACATGTCCCCATGTAAATACTTGACTAGGGACATTTTAGGAATAATTTTTATATGACCTATTACTCCAAGGATAAATACGTTTAAAACAATTTTAAACTGAAATATTTATTTTATTGATAAGCATAAAAAATGATACAAATGAAAAAGCATAAAAGCTCATAGTGCATACACCAACAAAGACATCTTTCCTTCATGGTAATTTGGAGGTAAGAGATTTATATGAAGCAACCTGATGGTTTTCTTGTTGAAGGCAAGGAAGACTATGTGTGTAGGTTGATAAAGAGCTTATATGGTTTGAAGCAGGCTCCTAGACAATGGTATAAGAAGTTTGAGTCCTTTATGCATGATCAAGGCTATAGGAAGACTACTTCTGACCATTGTGTCTTTATCAAAAAGTTTTCTGATGATGACTTCATTATTATGTTATTGTATGTTGATAACATACTTATTGTAGGGAAAAATATTTCCAGAATTGACAGGTTAAAGAAGGACCTGGGCGAGTCATTTGCTATGAAAGACATGGGAGCTGCTAAGAAGATTCTGGGTATAAGCATCACCCATGACAGAAAAGAGAAGAAGCTTTGATTATCACAGGAGCACTACATTGAAAAGGTGTTAGAGCGTTTCAACATGGAAAATGCTAAAGCAGTGAGTACTCCTCTTGCAGCTCATTTTAAACTGAGTGTTAATCAGAGTCCTTCAGATGAAGCTGAGAAGACATATATGAGCAGAGTTCCTTATGCATCTACGGTGGGTAGTTTGATGTATGCAATGGTATGTACAAGACTTGATATTGCACATGCTGTTGGTACAGTCAGCAGATTTTTATCAAATCCAGGTAGAGAGCACTGGAATGCTGTGAAATGGATTTTAAGGTATCTTCATGGTACTAGTGGTTTGAAGCTTTGTTTTGGAGGTGATAAGCCTACTTTGGTGGGTTACTCTGACTCAGATATGGCTGGAGACATTGATTCCAGAAAGTCCACTTCGGGCTATTTGATTAAGTTTGCAGAGGGAGTTGTGGCTTGGCAATCAAGGTTGCAAAAGTGTGTAGCGTTGTCTATTACAGAGGCAGAGTTCATTGCACTTACCGAAGCGTGCAAGGAGTTGCTATGGGTGAAGAAATTCTTGCGGGAGCTTGGTTTTGTACAGGACAAGTACTTGTTGCTCTGTGATAATCAAAGTGCTATCTATCTTGGTAAGAACCCAACATTCCATTCTAGATCCAAACATATTGATGTGCGGTATCATTGGATACGTGATGTTTTGGATGCTAAGTTGTTGGAGTTGGCTAAAGTTCATATTGATGATAATGGTGCTGATATGATGACTAAGGCACTACCAAGAGGAAAATTTGAGTATTGTTGCGAGATCGCCGGATTGGCGGTCACCTCCACATAGTTGTGATGGGGGAGATGTGTTGGGTTGGGCTCCCAACTATGTGTCCAAAGGCCCAATATTCTTCAAGCCCACTTAGTGACCTAATTAGGGAAGAGAGTAGTCAGAAAAGTAAGTGAGAGAGGCCTCATTTTCTAAGAAACCCGCAGCCATAGAGAGAGAGAAAAGAAGAGAGAAAAGAGTGTAGAGTTTCTGGACCAGCGTACTTCTGTCAACGATCTCCGTCAATCCCACCGTTGGATCGGCCTGAAAATTTGAGAGTGTGTTTTCAACATCCTCCTCTACATTCTCACCGTTCATATTTTCAGTTAGACATCTTTAGGTAGAGAAATCGTGTTCAGACCGCGACCCTATTCCAGTTCGCAGGAATTCTGACCAGCTTCGGGAAAACTACCATTGCCAATTCTTCAACCGTTGGATCGGGCTGAAGTTTTGATATGAGATTTCTGAGACGTGGTGATAGGTACTGACCGTTGAGATTTTGGTTTTGAGGTCCATACTGGGAGATATTGTGCTTGAACAGTAGAATGAGTTTGTGAGTTTTCAGCTTCTTGTTCTCTATTTGAAAGCCTAGTTGGTTTGTTGTATTGGCTGGTAGTATGCATGAACTTGTGCAGCATTTTGAGACTCTTTTTGTACCCTTAATTTTGATCATAGTGGAGCTTGATTACTGGCTTGTGCCCGTGAGTTTTTATCTCTCAAATTAAAAGGGTTTTCTCACGTAAATAATTGTTGTGTCTCTCTTGTGGTGATTATTATTGTGTTGCTGCCATATTGTTGTTGCTTCTCACAGATTCTTGCAAGTTTGGGAAAATTATATCCGTTGCGTACTTTGGTACTTTAGTTGTGTATTGTTGTTTTTCCCATCAAGATTTGATCTTGCTTTTCCCTTCCCGTTCACGCCTTTTCTTAAGATTCTCCCACCATATGGAGGCGTGTTTTTTGAGCTTTATTGCGACAATTTTGACTTTTTGAGCATCAGGAACTTCCTTCAACTCAAATATTCGTTCAATGGTTTGCAACCAGTCAACAAACTCATCAGGTTGAAGTTTACCTTCAAAATCAGGAATATCCACTCTGATGTTGTCACTCTAGAATTGTTGTCGTCGTGGTTGACGGCTAGTGCTGGAAGAGGAATCACTAGCATCAGATTCTCCATCCAATCGTCTCCCTTTCTCCTCCAATTGTGCTTGTTGCATGGCAACAGCGGCTTGGAGTTGTTGGATTAGTCTTCTAAGCTCTTCCATTTCATTCTCACGAACATTTCTTCTTGGTGGCATTTTGTATTTTTTTTTAGTTTTTTTAAGGAATAAGGATAATAGGAGATTTTGAGAAGGTAAGGTGAAAAGATAATTTTTAGGGGTACAAAGGTAATTCTGAAAGTGAATAAGGGAAAATAAGAAATTTGGAAGGCTTGGGGGTAAAATGCTAATTTTAGATAGATAGGGGTAAGTTTGTAATTTCAAAACATTTAGGGGTAAAAGGTGAATTTAATGAAACTATAGGGGCCAATACGTAATTTGGGAATGATATGGGCTATAATGAAATATATTGAAATATAAGGGGCAAATGTGTAAAAAAAATATCTAGTCAAACCTGAGTCAATGGTACACGTGGTAGGATGTGGTGTGGGATACTTTTGACAGCAACTTGATGAAAAACTACTGTAGAAAGTCCAAACTTTTAATAGCGGTTGTTCAGACTTTTAACAGCGGTTGTTGAACCGGTGTTAAAAGTATCGTCTTCAACCTCTGAATTTTCCGACAAAGCCCGATTTTTCGGCGAATTTTCCGGCGAGGCTGTTCTAACCTCAAATGAGTTCCGTTTTACTGAAACTTAGTATCCCAAGGTTTTGGGACCTTCCAAACACTTATGTGGTGGCAGTTTTGTCAAAAACGGACTTGAAATGAGTGTTTTGTTATGACCCAAATTTTTTTGGTAAGGGAATAACTACCCACTCACTGTTTCTGCTCTCTCTAACTCAACCTAAGGCGCAGCAAGTTCTGGGAACTTAGTTCTGATTACCAAAATGGCACAGAATGCAAAGGAAAGGAAAGAAACACTCAAATGAGCTCTATGTATTTGATATTGAATTGAATGCATTTGAGAGCTTACTAGGCACCTATTTATAGTGCTCTAGGATTACATAAATACTTAAAATAATAACAATGATAAGATGAATTACTGCAAATAAGAGGAATGGGCAAAGTGTAGTGGAATGAGCAAAGTGGGGTGGTTGAGATTAGTGGGATTGGATGGGAGTGGGTGTGAGTTGGTTATGGCTTTTTGTTCCATATCATGTTGAGGCTGCAGAACATTACTCTGGCATCTTCTAAGAATTTTATTGTTACTTCTATGATGTTCCTCTTCTTTTACCCTTCTTGACTTCATGTCTAATTTTGTGATTTTGTTTGGTTGTATTATAGGAAAATCGTTACACCATTCTAGATGGACGCTACCTTTGCGTCAGTGACAAACTTTATCCCCTTTTCATTACTCAGTTATATCGTCTGTATGTATTTGTCTTACACAGCTCATTATAATGATGGTTGACTTTGTTCGCTACTTGCTGCTATGATGCAGTCGGCAGGTAGTATTCGTGAACAGAGCAATGTCATTACCAGACAGGTATTCAATTCAATCATCTAATTTTCACGTCCTGTGATTATTTATGCTCTAATACTATTACTATGTTTCATGTTCATCCACATGGAAAGAAAATAGTAATTGTATATTTTATTGTTTATTATCATTTTGATGGATGCTGCTATTGACAATAACTTAGATACCTGCATAATTTATTTTTAAATACAAACGCTTTTGCTGTATTAATTGTTTGCGTATCATTCCACCACATGGACTGTTCTTTTTCCAAATACCAAGCCCATTATTTCCGAAGTTGACAAATCTAGTCTAAACACCATCATATGTGAATGTAAAGTACATGAACATGGGTTTAAAATCTTTTGCAACATCTCTTGGGAACCCATCAATCAATTCCATCAAAACCTTATTAGTTGTGTGTAATAACTAATAAGCCTTAAGAAAATGTAACAGATAAACTTTTCCTCAAAAATTCCTGAGGGAAATGAGCACTCCTTCAATTCTAGCATTAGACATTCCTTAGAAATCCATCTAGATAATATTTGCCAAAATCAGCTTAAGTCAGATCTCTCATTCAAATTTTCTTTCACTTCTTATATTGAACTAGCAAATGCGCCTCAGTAGTTTATGAGGACCCCGAATTGTAATTTCACTGATTAGAATTCTGTCTTGTAATTGTTAGAATAAAAATATCCTTTTGACTTTTGTAAAGATTATGAAAGGACCCTCCCATGTACTTACTAGGAAACGCATGCCTTATTTTAAAGTCAGTACACCAAATATCTTGTACAACAGCACCTCCCCTGAATTGTAACATGAGTTATTAGAATTGTGTCTTAGAATTATGTGGAATGAAAACATTGTTTTGACTTGTCGACTTGAGATTATGAAAGGGTCCTCCTATATGCTACATTTTACATGGGTGTCATCTACTTGTTGGTAGCTAGTAAGTTAGTTCTTTATCTGTCTAAAGAAGGAAAAGAATCCTAAGTTGAATTATAGGAGTTCAGATTTGGGGACTTTATACAATGGCCAAGGACTGAAATGTGTAATTCAGTGGTGAATTCTATAGATATTTTTCTTGGTTTACAAATATTGGTTTGATTTGTTTGCTTTTGCTGTGATATTCATGTATGCATTATAGGTTTTGACATTTTGTTTAAATTTTTGTTTTATTTCATTCCCATTTCAACCTTCATGCTGCAGTTGCTTCGTCTAAGGCGGCCTTTTGTTGCATACATAAATGGTCTCTTCGAAACTGAGCTCTTTAGGGTGAGCAATATACTTTTGGTATTGTTCTTTTATTTTATGCACATGAAAATTTTATTTGTATTCACACAAGTGAAATAAGTGGAGTGTCTATTGTATATTCAAAGAATTTATTCTTTAGCTTGAGTTAAGGCTGTGCTTTTCCATGGTTAGGTTCGCAGACCCTTTTGGTGGATAACAAGCTCAATTTATGCTGAAATTGATGGTAAGGTATGCCATTTTCTTTAGATGCTGTACATTGTTTTACATTGGTAAGTTTTTATCATCACCTTGGCTTTTAGTTGTGTCTACTGTCAAGTCCTTTCCAGGAAGTTGGAGTAGTTCACAGGCGATGGCATCTATGGAGGAGAATCTATGACTTGTACCTGGGGTAATATCAATAAAATATGTTTGAGTTTAATAATCGTTATAATCAACTGCCAAAATCATAACATCCTTTGCTCCCTTTAGTTGTCATTTTACATCTGAATATATTTTTTGAAAAATATTAAGTAGTGAACAAGTTGTGTATGTGTTCAATTTTCTAAAAGCTGAAGCCTAATATCATTTCCTAAATAGTGAAATCATAGACAATTAGACATATACGGTGGGAGAGTAAAAGTTTACAATGTTCCCTGCAAATTAAGAGTTTATTGTATCAAACTTCTTTCAATCACCAAAGGTTGACTTTGATGCTCATCGTGTGTCATTTATATGCCCATTACATACAATTTGAACTTTCTGTAATTTGTTTACTTCATGATAGTCAATATGCATGTTAGGAGTTAGAGGCATTTGTCTTCGTATGAAATGTAAGCCTGAGAACAAGATTTGCAGGAATAAGCAATTTGCTGTGGTTGAGAATCCTGGCTTTTGGAATTGGACATTCACCTTGAAAGATATGAATAGTGAGGTGCTTGCACAAATAGATCGTGATTTGAGGGGTTTTGGTTTTGAGGTTAGTTTTGGCATTACTCATTTTTCATTGGAAAAAGGGTTTTTGTTACCTTAGTTAAGCATGCTTTAATCATCCATTAATACTATTTTCCTCTTTTATCATTTATGGTCGGTCTTCTTTAAACATTCTAAATAATATTTTATTCTTAGAATATCTATAGCATGGTGGGGTTTCCATTGATGTTCTATAAAATAAGTCCAAATTTGATGTTTATTGCAATCAACCACATTGCCATGTTATCTATATTTCTTTTTGCACTAGGTAATTGACGACTGTTGTTCCTGCATTCTAGTGTTTCAAGTTTCAATTGAAACAATAGAATTGAAATTAAATAATTTTTAGTTTACCAATCAGGGTTCACTTGACTTGTAAGATTGAAGCTCTTGACTTTTTAATGGGGTGATCTCCTATCCTCAACTTTTTTTTTCACAAACAGAAAAGGTTTCAATGGATCATCTACGAGTAGGACACTAGAGACTAGAGACTAGTGGGAAAAAGAGGAGCAAAAGCATAGAGAAAAACAGTTAACTGATCAAACTGACTCGTACTTGGTAAAATAAATTAATAAAATGAAGATTAAAGGATTTTATTATTGAAATGTTCTTAGGGATCAGTCTATTCAATGCTTTCCTAAGGATTTCCGAGGTTTACCTTACATCTGTTAAGATAGTATTTACCATTGCACTAGTGATATAGGAGCATTGAAAAAAAAGAAGGTAGCCATTCCACAGAAACAGAAGTATGTACATGTCATTCAGGGGTTAGGATTTGTTTTGTGAAAGGGTTATCTTGTATAAAGAGATTTCCAAAACTGAAAGGGTGTAGTTCAGATTTTTCTTAATAAGTTTTCGTCATTTATTCCCTGGTTACTAACCAAATGACAAGCCCGTTGTTGGCTGTGTACAAACCAGATATCATTGCCTCTTGTTTCTTCTTCCCTTTACTCAAGTGTTACAATTTAACCTTATGCCTCTAGCCTTCTATTTATGGTGTATAACTGTTATTGTGGAATGTGGAGTCATTTGGATAAGTTGACTGAAGAATTCATTTTCAATTCTTCATACATTTTTGCTGGAGTATTGAAACTTGAGTGATACAAATTATAATTTTACTGAAATGTGCAGATTTTAACTGATGCTAATCAGCATGTGATTCGATTTGGGAGTTCTGATCCCAGCTCCAACATTACCCTTGAGCCTGCGGTAAAGCTCCTATCTTCCAAAACCTCCCTCTCCATTTCTTCCATCAGTTTCTAATTGGTATGGTGTTCTTTCTGCAGATTCAAGACCTGGAAGTCAGTCGCCCACTGACCCTTGTGGAGAGAGCTGTAACTGTAGCTCTTGCTATATCACTAGATAATGACTACTTCTCAAGACATAGAGTGTTAAATACATGTCTCAAATTTGGTTAATGTGGTACTTCATTTATCTTGAGTAATTCAAATTGAATTTTGTTTCTTCTCAATACAAATTCAATTTGATTTTTACTTCTTTAGAATAGCAATTCAAATTGAATTCTACTTCTTCAGAATACAAAGTCAATTTGAATTCTACTTCTTCAGAATACAAATTCAAATTGAATTCTACTTCTTCACAATACAAATTCAATTTGAATTCCACTTCTTCACAATACAAATTCAATTTGAATTCTACTTTTTCAAATACAAATTCAAATTGAATTTTACTTCTTCACAAAACCAATTCAATTTGGTTTTGTCTTCTGTTTAAAGAAATATTATTATATTCCTTAGAATTGCCTATAAAAGGATTCAAGGTACCACATTTGCAATCATAGTAAAGTTCTCTCCTAGTGTAATCCTGAGAGAATTTTTAGTAGCGAGTATATTTTTTAGTTTCACCTGAGAGAGTACTCTTGTCAGAAAATTTGAGAGATAACTTTATTTTTGTCCTTGTGACTTATAGGGCTATTGTCTCTTTGTTCTCTTTTCTTTTTGAGAACTTCTTGTACTCTCCTTATTACATAGTGGAACTATTTTGCTCGTGATCATCAGTGTTCTTTTTCTCCAGTTTTGGAGGTTTTCTACAGAAATATTGTGTGTTTATTTTCTTGCCCTTATACTTGCTTCTCTTTATCTCCAATTGATTTGATCCAGTGCTTCTGCAATACGCCGATTCTCTTAACAAGTGGTATCAGAGCTGCTTGTTCGATTGAAGGTTTAATATGTCTACCGTCACTAAATTTGACATTGAGAAGTTTGATGGCAAGATTAGTTTTTCTATTTGGCGTGTCCAAATGAAAGCTGTTCTCACTCAAAATGGATTAAAGAAAACTTTAGATGGCAAATCAAAAAGGCCTTCTACTATGACCGATGAGCAATGGGACGAGTTGGATGAAAAAGCGCTTTCAGCAATCCAACTTTGCTTGTCCAAGGAGGTTCTTCGTGAAGTAGCCAACGAAACCACTGCTGCGGCTTTGTGGTTGAAGTTGGAGACCCTATACATGACCAAAAGCCTCGCAAATAAGCTTCGTCTCAAAGAACGGTTATATACCATTCGTATGGTTGAAGGTACTTCTATTCAATCTCATCTTAATGAGTTTAATTCTATTATTATGGATCTCGAAAATATTGATGTAAAAATTGATGATGAAGATAAAGCTGTTCTGTTGGTTGTCTCTCTACCTTCTACCTATAAACACTTTAAAGAAATTATGTTGTATGGTAACAACGATACCTTATCCTTTGAAGACGTTAAATCTAATTTATTATCCAAAGAAAAATTTGATCTTGAAATTCATTCTGAGGACAAGGGTGAGGGTTTAAGTGTCAGGGGTAGAACTCAAGAAAAAAGGAGTACCAGTAATAAGAATAGAAGCTCCAGATCCAGATCCAGAGGGCGTAAATCCAACAAAACCTGTCGCTATTGTAAGAAATATGGGCATGATATCTCTGATTGCTTTATCTTGAAAAAGAAACAAGAAAAGCTTGAAAAAGATAAACAACCAGCTAAAGCTGCTAATGTTGAGAATGATTCTGATGGTGATGTTATGCTATCTGTTGTTTCTTCTGATAAGAGGAGCAAACATGAATGGATTCTTGATTCTGGATGTACTTTCCATATGTGTCCTTATAGGGACTTATTTACCACTCTTGAACCTATTGATAGTGGTGTTGTCTTGATGGGTAATGATACCCAATGCAAGGTTGCAGGAATAGGTACCATTCAGATCAAGTCTCATGATGGTATTGTCAGGACTCTTTCCAAAGTTAGCTTTGTTCCTGACTTGAAGCGGAATCTAATTTCTCTTGGCATCCTAGAATCTCTTGGGTGCAAATATTCAGCCGAATGTGGAGTTCTAAAGGTATCAAAAGGTGCCCTTGTTCTATTAAAAGCTACCCGTGTTGGTAGTTTGTATATCTTGCAAGGATCTATGGTGACAGGCTCAGCAGCTGTTTCATCTTCCATGCCTGATATTGATGTCACCAAATTATGGCACATGCGCCTGGGCCATATGAGTGAAAAAGGCATGCACCTTCTGAGCAAGCAAGGTCTTCTTGGTAATCAAGGCATCGGTAAGTTGGAGTTTTGTGAACATTGTGTTTTTGGGAAGCAGAAAACAGTTAGCTTCTCTACTGCAACTCACCGAACAAAAGGTATTCTTGATTATATTCATTCAGATCTTTGGGGACCTTCTAAAGTTCCTTCTTATGGAGGAAAACGTTATATGATGACTATTATTGATGATTATTCTCGTAAAGTCTGAGTCTACTTTCTAAGACATAAAAATGAAACTTTTCCCACTTTTAAGAAGTGGAAAACTCTTATGGAAACTCAGACAGGGAAGAAAGTCAAGAAGCTCAGAACAGATAATGGATTGGAGTTCTGTGAAGGTGACTTTAATGAATTCTGCACAAATCATGGTATTGCTAGACATAAAACCATTCCAGGAAAACCCCAGCAGAATGGTGTTGCAGAACGTTTAAACAGAACTATCCTTGAGAGAGCTCGTTGTATGCTCTCAAATGCTGGGTTATGGCATCAACGTGAATTATGGGCAGAGGCAACATCTACTGCTTGCTACTTGATTATTCGCTCTCCACACTCTTCACTTGATTTTAAAATTCCAGAAGAAATTTGGTCAGGTAATCCTGTTAATTATTCTAATTTAAGAATCTTTGGATGTCCTGCATATGCACATGTTAATGATGGCAAATTAGCTCCAAGAGCTATTAAGTACATATTTCTTGGTTATGCATCTGAGTCTAAAGGATATCGTCTATGGTGTTCTGATCCTAAGTCACGAAAGTTAATTCTCAGTAGAGATATGACTTTTAATGAGGATGCATTATTATCTTCTGGAAAACAATCTTTTATTTCTTCTTCTAGTACTAATAATCTGCAAGGTACTAGCGAGAAGGTAGAGTTAGAATTAAAATCTGCTAATGTTGATGCCTCATCTTCCTCTATCAATGAGTCTAGCATTGATGATCATGGTGATGATCGTACCACTTCTCCTATTCAGCCACAAGAAGAGGATTATTCTATTGCTCGAGACAGACCAAGGAGACAAATTAAAAGGCCAGTCAGATACACTATTGATGATAATCTGACTGCTTATGCATTGTCTATTGCACAAGAGATAAATGATGTTGTAGAGCCTACCAGCTATTCTGAAGTTGTTTCTTGTACGGATTCTTCAAAATGGCTTCTAGCTATGAATGAAGAAATTGAAAGTCTTCATAAGAATAATACATGGAGTTTGACAGAACTCCCTAAAGGCAAACGACCGCTTCGATGTAAATGGATTTACAAGAAGAAAGATGGTATTCCCGGGGTTGAAGATCCTAGATGCAAGGCAAGATTAGTCGTCAAAGGCTTTTATCAAAAGGAAGGTATTGACTTTAATGAGATTTTCTCACCAGTTGTTCGTCATACCTCCATCCGTATCTTGCTTGCTTTTGTTGCTTTATTTGATCTGGAATTGGAACAACTTGATCTTAAAACAGCTTTTCTACACGGAGAGCTGGAAGAAGAAATCTATATGGATCAACCTGAGGGATTTATTGTTCCTGGAAAAGAGCATCTTGTTTGTTGTTTGACAAAATCTTTATATGGTCTCAAGCAAGCTCCTAGACAGTGGTACAAAAGGTTTGACTCCTTTATGATTGGGCAAGGATATTCAAGGAGTCAATATGATGACTGTATTTATTTCCAACAATTTCCTGATGAAACTTTCATTTACTTGTTACTTTATGTTGATGATATGTTGATTGCATCATGTAACAAGTCTCTGATCAGGAAATTAAAAGCTCAACTTAATAATGAGTTTGAGATGAAGGAATTAGGTGCAGCCAAGAAAATTCTTGGCATGGAGATTCACAGGGATCGTCAAGCTAGTAAATTGTTCTTATCTCAACAGAAATATATTGAGATTGCTTGACAGATTTAATATGAAAACCTGTAAACCTGTTTCTACTTCACTCGCTGCACATTTCAAGTTATGTTCAGACCTATGCCCACAAACTAAAGAAGAAATAGAGCGTATGTCACACGTTCCTTATGCTAGTGCAATTGGCAGTTTAATGTATGCTATGGTATGCACTAGACCAGATTTAGCATATGCTGTCAGCATGGTGAGTCGATACATGCATAATCCTGGAAAGGATCATTGGAATGCTGTGAAATGGATTTTTCGGTATCTAAAAGGTACTTCTGATATTGGCTTGGTATTTGACAGAAGCAAAGCTACAACTAATGATATTGCAGGTTTTGTTGACTCGGATTATGGTGGTGATCTTGATAGAAGAAGATCTCTTTCTGGTTACATCTTCACTCTTTGTAACTCTGCTATCAGTTGGAAAGCTTCACTTCAATCTATTGCTGCATTATCTACAACTGAAGCAGAATATATTTCAGCCACAGAGGGTGTGAAAGAGGCTCTTTGGATTCGTGGTTTGGTAAATGAACTTGGTCTTACACAAGATATTCTTACTGTGTTTTGTGATAGTCAAAGTGCTATTCATTTGACTAAGAATAGTCGTTATCACGACAAGACCAAACACATTGATGTAAAGCATCACTTTATCCGAGACATTGTTACAATTGGAGAAATTATGGTGCAGAAGATTCATACTTCTGATAATCCAGCGGATATGCTTACTAAGCCATTTCCTAATACTAGGTTCCAACATTGCTTGGACTTGGTTGGTCTACACAGCACTTGAATGCCCCTTTGGGCTTTATTCTACAATCAGCAATTTAGCAAATTTGATCCAAGGTGGAGATTGTTAAATACATGTCTCAAATTTGGTTAATGTGGTACTTCATTTATCTTGAGTAATTCAAATTGAATTTTGTTTCATCTCAATACAAATTTAATTTGATTTTTACTTCTTTAGAATAGCAATTCAAATTGAATTCTACTTCTTCAGAAATCAAATTCAATTTGAATTCTACTTCTTCAGAATACAAATTCAATTTGAATTCTACTTCTTCAGAATACAAATTCAAATTGAATTCTACTTCTTCACAATACAAATTCAATTTGAATTCCACTTCTTCACAATACAAATTCAATTTGAATTCTACTTTTTCAAATACAAATTCAAATTGAATTTTACTTCTTCACAAAACCAATTCAATTTGGTTTTGTCTTCTGTTTAAAGAAATATTATTATATTCCTTAGAATTGCCTATAAAAGGATTCAAGGTACCACATTTGCAATCATAGTAAAGTTCTCTCCTAGTGTAATCCTGAGAGAATTTTTAGTAGCGAGTATATTTTTTAGTTTCACCTGAGAGAGTACTCTAGTCAGAAAATTTGAGAGATAACTTTATTTTTGTCCTTGTGACTTATAGGGCTATTGTCTCTTTGTTCTCTTTTCTTTTGGAGAACTTCTTGTACTCTCCTTCTTACATAGTGAAACTATTTTGCTCGTGATCATCAGTGTTCTTTTTCTCCAGTTTTGGAGGTTTTCTACAGAAATATTGTGTGTTTATTTTCTTGCCCTTATACTTGCTTCTCTTTATCTCCAATTGATTTGATCCAGTGCTTCCGCAATACGCCGATTCTCTTAACATAGAGGCTGGCAACTTGTTCTTGATTTGTTTACACGAGTGTATTTAATGGTGGTCAAATGGTTATAACCAAGAATGAAATAACAATCATTCTAAAAAGGATTAGGCGATTTCTTATTCCACACCAGGGTGATGATATGATGAAACAAGAATGTGTTACCATTTTCACACAAATAATGTATTCTACGATGAAATTTCTTGATGCTGCAATATCAGCAACTACACTTGCCCGATTGGTGTAATTTAACAAAAAAAAGTTTTACTTGATCATTAAAACTATGGAGATATTATGTAAATTGGAAGTTGGAGTCAAATCTACAAGTTAACTTGCTTATTCTACTTCTCGAGACTCTTCTTGGAATGATAAAAAAATAACTTGTAACTAAAGTATTCGTATATTCATTAATCGGGTAGGTAGTGATATTATACAAGTGATGTGCCCACCTAACTATTTATATTTAGTTTTTATTAAATATACTTAAATATTTGAGTTTTTATTTTATTTTATAATGAGACAAATAAATTTTAATATTTTTTTAATGATAATGTTTTTAACTTATAAGTTATAATGTATGATACAATATTAATTTGTATTATATTTTATTAAAATAATATTATACATAGTATATTACACTATATTTTATTATTATTATTTTTTAAAAAATAAATATGGATAAATACTCATAAGTACTCGTACCTGACTTATGAATATATGTTAACCTTCTCATACCCACAGATACAAGTAGTAGTAACACATTACCCGCCCCACCTTGTCATCCCTAATTGGTCCTTACCAATTTTGTTAAAAATCCATGTTTCACAGGCAAAATTTAAGATAAATCTAATAAAATTTTAATTTATAATCTTAGTTAATTGAGTTCAATTATGAAGGGCCTTTTTTATTCCATTTTTAAAAGTGTTTATAAGTTTAGAATTTTTAAACTTAAGAATATAACGACTTTTTAAAGTGAGTGAATATGCATAAAATAGCTATGAAAATGTGTTCAAGTTTCAAACAATATAATAATAATAATAATCTATGTAAATTTAAGGTTTAAGTCATTAAAAGTAATATTTTTTATGAAAAAAAACAATACATACTTTTTTAAAAAAAAGTAAATGGAGTTTATGATGCATGCCATTGTGGTCTTAGAAGCTTTTTATGGTTTCATCCGCCTATTTTAGTTTTTATTTTATTTTTTCATATATCTCACATATGAGTGCATTATATTTAGTAGGAAACAAGAACATTTGATTTGAATCTTCATTGTAAAGGTCTTTTGTGGGAAAAAAAATAGATGTAAAAAGGGTGATATGAACTAACCTATCACATAGATGAAGATTGCTATAATTGCTTTTAGTGTCCATGGCTATTTAAAAATAAGGGGTAACTTGACATAAAGAGCAATTGGTATAAATAGTGGTCTAAGAAAATTGGAGTATAGGAGAAGTTGGAAATGATAGTGGGGCTATAGAAATGGCATTTGGAAAGTACTTGGTTATGGTGACTTGTATGTGGTGCACAAAATTTCAAAACTTGAAATTGTGTTACAAGTAGACATATCATCTAAGGTGAACATTGCTATATAGTTGATGTGCATTCTGCTTTTGTTGAACCAAGTACTGCAAACCAAGGAGATAATTACATGCATGTGAATGCAATAGATTTCATCTCAACCTGTTCTAGGAAATGAACTTATAATGTCGTGCATTAATCTATGATGTACCCTGCTAACATGCCTAACTTGTGGAGGGTGACATATTTCCCTTGTGTTCTACCTCTTTCAATCAAAAGGCAACCAGGAAAGCCAAAGAAGAATAGGATTTAAGTGCACAATGGGACAGAAAGGGACCTAAGAAGTTTTGGACACAACAAATCAACTTGTAAAGTGCCTATAAGAGAAGTCTTTGAATCACAACAATCAACGCAAAAGTGAGGAAATTTTCAAGTAGTCCAAAATGTAACATCCCAAGCTTCTTAGCCATCGTATGGGTCAATAATTATCACCACCAACGCATCTCAACATCCAACCCAGCAAGCTTCCTAACCACCAAACCAGTAACCTACCCAACCACCTCAAGCTCATTACAATTTACAATAAGGAGCAAGCTTCAAACCGTTAAGGGTGTGATGAAGACATAAATGATAGTGTTACAAATGATGGTTGGTTTTGTTTTTTCAATAAGCAAATATCTTATTATGGATACTTATTACGACTATTGAGCATTTTGTCAAACTCAATTATCGATATTATGTGTTTTGTATTAGGTCACATATTGTGGTGACATTATATTTTGCTGTTAGTGGATACTGTTAATGTTAGGAAAATTCGCAACATCACACCTTGATCAGATTTGAAAACGAGCAAAAATACGGAATAATAAGACACAAAATTTGATAACAGAGTTCGGCCAATTATGCTTACATCTCCGGACTGCTGCAGATATTTTACTAATAGAAAAGGAAGATACATAAAGTTTACAAACACTCACAACCCATAACCCAATTACACCCAAGATTTCACTCACTAAAAACTTATCTCTCTAAGTTTTTCTCTCTTGAATGCTAAGAACTCTTAGCTTGGGATGATTTCCTTCTTTTATGGATGTATCTATTTATAGGAAATTTTTAACAATGTGAACACTTATTAAAATGGTTGGCTACCAACCATTCATATTTTTCTTATTTTACATGGTTGTTGGCCTAACACATTTGACCAATTTTGACTAACAGTTATATACCTGTCTAATATTATCACGCCTTTAGATAATCTTACTATAAAAAAAATTCTCATTGACATATCTTTAAAATCTACCTGTTTTATAGGACAGGGGAATGAAAAGTCACAAGATAGGACTAAACACTATTTAAAACAATGCATTTTGACAAGGAAATGAACAAATACATTAACTCATTGCAAATTGACCAAACACATTATCTCACAGCAAATCAAACACAATCCAACATTTTATGGCTTTTTGGTAGCATCCACCAAAGAACATTATAAACCAATAATAGATTTGTAAATTTTTTTCTTGATTTAGACTATGGAACTTTGGAAGGTTACAATCCCTCTTCCCAGCCCACAATCAAAGCGTCTCCAGTATCTCTGTCATCTTCAATATACCACTAAAACAACCACGTGACTCCTCATACTAACATTTAGGAGATAGCAAAAAACCACAAATAATTAACAACAATCATTACAAAAAATAAATCTGAAAGGATTTATGAAAATGTCTCCCCGCATTTGCCCTGTGCAAGCAATACAACACATCGTAAGTTCATTATGACAATAATAAGGAAACTCTCTTGCACTCCCATTAAAACTTCTAAAAGACGGGTAAGGATGAGAACATGATTCCGTTGCAGCGCATTCTGAAAATTTTAGAAACCATTGAGGAATACGATGAACACAAAGTTTTTTCTTTTAATTTTGGCCCACTGTTTCCAACATTCATCTTCCACGCATGCCTTACCTGAAAGTTGACTATGTCACCAGTGTTACTATATGTATGTGTCTGTTTAGACGAGGAAATAAAATTTAGAAAAAAATAAATTTAATGATTAATAATTAAAACTATGTTTAACTGTATGATTATTTTTTCACTTTTACAAAACTCTGTTACATTGTTTTGGATATAGAACCACACATGCTAGTCATCTGACGAATAAAGGTTTCTGAAAATTAAAAACTAAACTAAACCTAGGAAAAATTAAAGGACCAACTTAAAGCATTGGGTAAATTTAGTGAACTAAATTTGTCTATTCACAAATTGCATCAATATCGAAATGTAGCAATACAATTCATTATATATATATATATATATATATATATATATATATATAATATGCATAGTTTGATTGTGGGTACTCTTTTTTTTATGACTTTCTCCTTTTTATATTGTGAATATATAATTGAAAATAAGAGGTGGGTAGTTTGTAAAAGCCTGAAGCCTGATGCAAGTTAGATTTATGTATTAGGTACTGAGGCTCAAATATTTTTAGGCACTTTTTAGCCAGACCATGCGAAAAGGTGTTGCATTGACATCCCTGCTTCACCATGCATATGGTTTTGGCTCAAGCAAAAAACATAAGTTAAGCTAAAAACAACCTTTGTCATGTCAACAAATGTTAGAAACACTCCACCTATTCCTTTTTATCTTTCCAGTTTGCTAAAAACAACCCATGTCATGTTAACAAATGCTAGAAATACTTCACCCATTCCCTTTTATCTTTTCAATTTGTATTATTTATTTATTTATAAATACTTGTCCATTTTACAAATTCAAGACAACACTTAATACTTGTTCTTCAATTATATGGTTTTTGATTAATTCGGTTACTTTATTAAAACACGAGAGCATTAATTAATCTTTAACTATAGAAAGAGAAAAATATTTTAGTAAAAAACAAGAGAAAAAAATATTTAATTTGTATTTTTTTATCAGCATAAGAAATAATATTAAAAAAGGTACAACGGGTACCCTAATCCATATATAAATATTAATATATCACAACTCAAATAAACATAAAAGAGGTTTTTTATACCATTTAATATAGCTTCTAGCGAACTCATTCATTCATCTTTAACCAAACCCAAAACTTGTCCCGAACTAAAACATCATTTCTTGCACCATAAATAGTTCAAATAGTTGCCAACCACAACACATCTAGCCCATGTTTACTCGTATTATCAAAATTGTTTCCCAAAGCACATTCAAAGTGTTCCTTACTACCATCATACAGAACCAAATAAAAACTCAACCAAACAAAGGACAACTGCCGCAAGGGATAAGGAATTTTACAAGAGAATAACATATGAGAACCATTTTCAATACGTTCACCACAGAGGACACAGAGTAGAGATGAATTATCAAACTCAACCCCATGTTTAGACAAATTATGTTTGGTTTGAATTTGATCGAATAATAACCTTCATCCAAAGCCCCCACTTTTAAGGGGAACAACATTAATCCAGAAAAACCATACAAAAGATTGATTCCACGTATCTAAATGATGAATCAAAAGGCTATAAGCAGATTTCATAAAAAATGACATAAAAAAGATCCCAACCATAATAAAAAATCTAGAGTAGTCTCCCACATACTTGAAAATCTTTTAAGATCATGAAAAAAGGGATGATATTAACTCCTATTCCCAAACAAAAAACTCATTATGTCATTTAAGGTCCAAGACCCACACGTTTCCCACTACGCACCCATGTTAACTACAGTTGCATTATGTTGTGATGAAATTAAAAACAATTTGTGGTACCTAAATTTTTTAACCCCTCACCCCAACCCGCCTTGTAAGCTAACCAAAACCTTGTATTGACCTATTACCCATAACCCTCCTCAAATTATTCCTAAATCACTCAAACTAGATTTTCTTACTAAACTCCCTAGGTCCCTCCACCATTTGTTCACTTCCCAAAAATATCTCAATCTCTTGACCGAACACTAGTATCATATTTTGATTCTAACACTTTACCCCTCAAAGTATCATGATCTTCCAATAACTTTCACACCCACTAACCTAACAAGGTCGAATTAAATTTTTCACATTTTTTAATTTATGTGAAAATACCAATGTGAATAGATGAAAAGAAACGAAATAATTACATTATTTTACACTTTTATGACAAATGTGAAATCACAAGTGAAATTCATTAAATAAAAGTGATGTCAAATAATTTCATATTTTGTAATAAATTTCAGCAAATAAAAAATGTATATTTCTTAATAAAATGTTGGAATATTTTAAAAATAGAATCCATTATTTAACCAGTAGTGTTTCAAGCAACATGAAAGTTCAACGAGTGCTGTGAATACATATATCAGAGACAATACATCACTCTTTTTCTGACCCATCGCTCGATTGTTACTGTGTTTTGGTGAATCGCGAGAGATGAAAAATTGGTCCAACGAAGGCTGGAGCTGGGTATCTAAGATTCTTAATTTTCAGGGAAATGTTGCGATCTCGTCTCGGCGATTTGCAAGCCAAGTGGACCATCAATTGGCGAGGGACTTTCTCAAGAATCTGTGGGTCGCTGATACAAAAATGAGAAACCCCAGAGGAAAGCATGCTACGAAATTAGTTAAACATCGTGGTTATGGTGACCCCACGTGGTTTTCTGGTTCATCAATTGCACAACATGGTCACGGTGGTGCAACCAGGAAGGGTAAACGGGTTTTGAGGCAACCTCCTATCAGTCAAGTCTCTGACTTTTTACACCCACAATCCCCCCAAGAGGTTTAGCATTTTTGTTTTATTTTTGGAATAAGATTTATAATTATATATGTTGGTATTGAGATTCAGTGTCCTGTTAAAATGGAGTTGTTTAAACAGAGTCATTCAATGGCCAATATTGATCTTGCATGGTGTTTGAAATTAGAAACATGTCTTTTGGTTAACGAAACCCAACACACCCTTAGCTTATTAGAGTTTACCATGAGGGCTTTAGGAAAATTATGTGCGTGTGTGTGGCATTGGCAGATATAGGTTCCTCTTGATCATTGTGCATTGTTTGTTATGCTAGATGCTAGATATGCAATGTAATGGTGTAGTCATCTATCATCTTGACAAACATTCTATTACTTCAGGCTATGGCTAGAGTTGAACTATATTATTATAGATGGCACGAATTGTGAAGATTACGAATAAGGTGCTTTTGTTTGTGCAAAACTTTGCTGAAAAAATAAAAGCTTTGGTGATTTTCCCCCCTTAAATTAGGTTTGACATTTTTTGGACTAATTTTTTTAAAAAATAAAATCATAAACAAATGGTACTAGTTCTGAATCCTTTTGTGTAATTTAATATGGAGATGTTCTGCTTGCCCTTAATAGGCCAAGGTAGCACCTCTGCTTGCCAGGTCCAACTTATTGATTACCAGAGACATCGAGTGGGCAAACCTTGTGTTTGGCTTTGAACAGGTGATATTCTTTATTCTTTGATGCCTGATTCCTTTGACCATGTTTGTGTCAAAGTCAACTTCTTTTGATGGTCTACTTTATTTTTTCACTCATTACATGTAGTGGATGTCTTGTATGTCAAGGCTGTAGGACATTACTCTGGCATCTTCTAAGAATTTTATTGTTACTTCTATGATGTTCCTCTTCTTTTACCCTTCTTGACTTCATTTCTAATTTTGTGATTTTGTTTGGTTGTATTAAAGGAAAATCGTTACGCCATTGTAGATGCATGCTACCCTCAGTCGGTCAGTGACAAATTTTATCCCCTTTTCATTACTCAGTTATATCGTCTGTACGTATTTGTCTTACACAGCTCATTCTAATGATGGTTGACTTTGTTCGCTACTTGCTGCTATGATGCAGCCCGTAGGTTATATTCGTGAACAGAGCAATGTTATTACCAGACAGGTATTCAATTCAATCATCTAATTTTCACGTCCTGTGATTATTTATGCTCTATACTATGTTTCATGTTCATCTACATGGAAAGAAAATAGTAACTGTATATGTTTATTGTTTATTATCATTTTGATGGATGCTGCTATTGACAATAACTTAGATGCCTGCATAATTTATTTTTAAATACAAATGCTTTTGCTGTATTAATCGTTTGCGTATCATTCCACCACATGGACTGTGCTATTTCCAAATACCAAGCCCATTATTTCTGAAGTTGACAAGTCTAGTTTAAACACCATCATATGGGAATGTAAAGAACATGAACATGGGTTTAAAATCTTTTGCAACATCTCTTGGGAACCCATCAATCAATTCCCTCAAAACCTTATTAGTTGTGTGTAATAACTAATAAGCCTTAAGAAAATGTAACAGATAAACTTTTCCTCAAAAATTCCTGAGGGAAATGAGCACTCCTTCAATTCTAGCCATAGACATTCCTTAGAATCCATCTAGATAACATTTGCCAAAATCAGCCTTAGTCAGATCTCTCATTCAAATTTTCTTTCACTTCTTATATTGAACTAGCAAAAGCGCCTCAGTAGTTTATGAGGACCCCAAATTGTAACTTCACTGATTAGAATTCTGTCTTGTAATTATTAGAAGTAAAATATCCTTTTGACTTGTGTCTAGATTATGAAAGGACCCACCCTCCCATGTACTTACTAGGAAACGCATGCCTTATTTTAAAGTCAGTACACCAAATATCTTGTACAACAGCACCTCCCCTGAATTGTAACATGAGCTATTAGAATTGTGTCTTAGAATTATGTAGAATGAAAACATTGTTTTGACTTGTCGACTTGAGATTATGAGAGGGTCCTCCTATATGCTACATTTTACATGGGTGTCATCTACTTGTTGGTAGCTAGTAAGTTAGTTCTTTCTCTGTCTAAAGAAGGAAAAAGAATCCTAAGTTGAATTATAGGAGTTCAGATTTGGGGACTTTATGCGATGGCCAAGGACTGAAATGTGTAATTCAGTGGTGAATTCTATAGATATTTATCTTGGTTTGCAAATATTGATTTGATTTGTTTGCTTTCACTGTGATATATATGCATTATAGATTTTGACATTTTGTTTAAATTTTTGTTTTATTTCATTCCCATTTCAACCTTCGTGCTGCAGTTGCTTCGTCTAAGGCGGCCTTTTGTTGCATACATAACTGATGCCTTGGGAAATGAGCTCTTTAGGGTGAGCAAATATATTTTTGGTATTGTTCTTTTATGCACATGAAAATTTTATTTGTATTCACACAAGTGAAATAAGTGGAGTGTCTATTGTATACTCAAAGAATTTATTCTTTAGCTTGAGTGAAGGCTGTGCTTTTCCATGGTTAGGTTCGTAGACCCTTTTGGTGGATAACAAGCTCAATTTATGCAGAAATTGATGGTAAGGTATGCCATTTTCTTTAGATGCTGTACATTGTTTTACATTGGTAAGTTGTTTATCATTTCCTTGGCTTTTAATTGTGTCAACTGTCAAGTCCTTTCCAGGAAGTTGGAGTAGTTCACAGGCGATGGCATCTATGGAGGAGAATCTATGACTTGTACCTGGGGTAATATCAATATCCTATGTTTTTGAGTTTAATAATCATTATAATCAACTGCCAAAATTATAACATCCTTTACTCCCTTTAGTTTTCATTTCACATCTGAATATATTTTTTGAAAAAAATTAAGTAGTGAACAAGTTGTGTATGTGTTCAATTTTCTAAAAGCTGAAGCCTAATATCATTTCCTAAATTGTGAAATCATAGACAATGAGACATATACGGTAAGTTTACAATGTTCTGTGCAAGTTAAGAGTGTATTGTATCAAACTTCTTTCAATCACCAAAGGTTGACTTTGATGCTCATCATGTGTCATTTATATGCCCATTACATACAATTTGAACTTTCTATAATTTGTTTACTTCATGATAGTCAATATGTGTTAGGAGTTAGAAGCATTTGTCTTTGTATGAAATGTAAGCCTGAGAATAAGATTTGCAGGAATAAGCAATTTGCTGTGGTTGAGAATCCTGGCTTATGGAATTGGACATTCACCTTGAAAGATATTAATAGTGAGGTGCTTGCTCAAATAGATCGTGATTGGAGGGGTTTTGGTTTTGAGGTTAGTTTTGGCAATTACTCATTTTTTCATTGGAAAAATGGTTTTTGTTGCCTTTGTTAAGCATGCTTTAATCATCCATTAATACCATTTTCCTTTTTTATCATTTATGGTCTGTCTTCTTTTAAAGTTCTAAGTAAAATTTTATTCTTAGAATATCTATAGCATGGTGGGGTTTCCATTGATGTTCTATGAAATAAGTCCAAATTTGATGTTTATTGCAATCAACCACATTGCCATGTTATCTATATTTCTTTTTGCACTAGGTAATTGACGCCTGTTGTTCCTGCATTCTGGTGTTTCAAGTTTCAATTGAAACAATAGAATTGAAATTAAATAATTTTTAGTTTACCAATGAGGGTTCGTTTGACTTTTAAGATTGAACTGTGTAGACATCAAGCTCTTGACCTTTTAATGGGTTGATCTCCTATCCTCAACTTTTTTTCACAAACAAAAAAGGTTTCAATGGGTCATCTACGAGTAGGACACTAGAGACTAGTGGGAAAAGAAGAGCAAAAGCATAGAGAAAAACAGTTAGCTGATCTAACTGACTCGTACTTGGTAAAATAAATTAATAAAATCAAGATTAAAGGATTTTATTATTGAAATGTTCTTAGGGATCAGTCTAGTCAATGCTTTCCTAAGGATTTCCAAGGTTTACCTTACATCTGTTAAGATAGGTATTTAGTATTGCACTTGTGATAGGAGCATTGCAAAAAAAAAAGAAGGTAGCCATTCCACAGAAACAGAGCAGCCTTGTTTAATTTTGTTTTGTGTTTCCAATTACTCTAGCTACCTTATACAGCTCTGATTAGACATGTCATTCAGGGGTTAGGATTTGTTTTGTGAAAGGGTTTATTTTGTATAAAGAGATTTCCAAAACTGTAAGGGTGTAGTTCAGATTTTTCTTAATAAGTTTTCATTTATTCCCGGTTATTAACCAAATGACAAGCCCGTGGTTGGCTGTGTACAAACCAGATATCATTGCCTCTTGTTTCTTCTTCCCTTTACTCAAGTGTTACAATTTAACCTTATGCCTCTAGCCTTCTATTGTGTATTATGGTGTATAACTGTTATTGTGGAATGTGGAGTCATTTGGATAAGTTGACTGAAGAATTCATTTTCAATTCTTCATACATTTTTGCTGGAGTATTGAAGTTCACACTTGAGTGATACAAATTATAATTTTACTGAAATGTGCAGATTTTAACTGATGCTGGTCAGTATGTGATTCGATTTGGGAGTTCTGATCCCAGCTCCAAGATTGGCCTTGCGACTGCAGTAAAGCTTCTATCTTCCAAAACCTCCCTCTCCATTTCTTCCATCAGCTTCTAATTGCTATGGTGTTCTTTCTGCAGATTGAAGACCTGGAAGTCAGTCGCCCACTGACCCTTGCGGAGAGAGCTGTAACTGTAGCTCTTGCTATATCACTAGATAATGACTACTTCTCAAGACATGGAGGCTGGTAAGTTGCTCTTGATTCGTTTACATGAGTGTATTTATTATGCTAAAAAAGAAGAGAATATATGCACGTTCATTCTTGCCTTTTATTTTACTTTTTATTCTGATTTGCCACCAGTCAGAAAATTGGAATTGATATTAACATTTTTGTTTTTAATTTGGGATGTTAGGGGATTACCCTTGATTGCTGTTGGCGAGTAAATTTAATTTCACAAACAGTGTAGTCTGGCTATCTACCGAGTGTAATCCTTGAAGCCATTCTCTATCAAGTAATTTTTGAAATTGAGGGTGTTCAAAGCTAACACCAAGGTTGACCCTGTTGAATACTGGTAGTGGTCTGATTATTCATGTAACAAACTCAAAATCTTAACTCTGCAATTTACTTGTGCCTGTTCTTGATTCCTTTTACTGGATGACAAGGGAATAAGATGATTAGATATGTCATTGCTATGTTAGTTGGTAACAGTTATTCATGAATCATAATCCTTGTTTTATTTTGGTCCCTGCAAAAACTAAAACACAGCTACCAGGAGCTTTGATCTTTGAAGTGGCTTAAATGGTGGTCAAGTGGTTATAAGTGCCGTTAATCACCAAGAATGAAATAACAATCATTCTAAAAAGCATTAGGCGATTTCTTATTCCACACCAGGGTGATGATATGATGAAACAAAATTGTGTTACCATTTTCGCACAAATCATGTATTCTAGCAAGTAATTGAGTTATGAGGACCAGAGTTATCCAACGATGAAATTTCTTGATGCTGCAATATCAGCAACTCCACCTACGAGTGCTTTTTAACCCGATTAGTGTAATTTAACAAAAAAAAAAAAAACCTGATCAGTAAAACTTTGAAGATATTATGCAAATGGAAGTTGGAGTCAAATCTACAAGTTACCTTGCTTATTCTATTTCTTGAGACTGGCTCTTGGAAAGAAAAAAAACAAAACTTGCACATGTGGGATATCTGCCATGGGTATTTGTATATTCACCGGTAAGTTGTATTATACTACCCGTGTTTCTGCCTAAGTATTTATATTTAATTTTTATTAAATATATTTTAATATTTAAGTTTTTTTATTATTTTATAATGAGATAAATAAATTTTAATATTTTTTAATAAAAATATTTTTTATTTATGAAGTTGTAATATATGATACAATATTAATTTGTATTATATCATACCAAAATAATATTATACTTAGTATAATATACTATATTTTCTTCTTTATTATTATTTAAAAAATGAATAAATATAGGTACTTGTTACCTGACTTGTGAGTACCTGTTACCCTACTCATACCAATGGATTCGGATAGCGGTAACATATTACCCGTCCCACTTCATTATCTTCCCTAACTAGTTACCAGTTTTATTAAAAATCCATGTCTCACGGGAGGTAAAGTTTAAGATAAATCTAATGAAATTTGAATTTATAAACTCAGTTAATTGAGTTCAATTATGAAGGGCTATTTTTGTTCCATTTTTAAAGTGTTTGTAAGTTTATAACTTTTAAACTTAAAAATATAAAGACTTTTTTGAAGTGAATATGTATAAAATAACTATGAAAATGTGGTCAAGTTCAAAACAATATAATAATAATTCATGTAAATTTAAGGTTTAAACCATCAAAAGTAATATTTTTATGAAAAAACAATATATAATTTTTTTTGTAATGTAATGATTACATCTATTGAATAAAAAATTATTTAATATTTATTTTTAATGGCTTAAACTTCTTCTCAAGTTTAGAACTAACAAAATCCATAAATTTGTTAGTTTTACAATAGTGAGGTATCTTGTTCTTAGTAGTTGAATCTTCAATAGAGGAATCATAAGAGAAGTGGCAAACTTGAAGAAAATCATAATACCCGTTTGATAATCAGTTATGAAAATAAAAAAAATTAATAATTAAAATTGATATTGCATACGTTCGAGGCAATTAAATTTCCACTAAGTCAATAATGTTTTGTTTTTCATTAACCCCACCTCAATTGGTGGACACAACGGCTAACTAAATAGACACATAATCAATTGAGAGACACTAAATTCTTACATGTACATCCTTACACAAAATAATAAATTAAACTTTTTATTAAAAATCATATCAAATTTGAAGAAATCATTAAAAAAACACATTAATATTAATTTTAAATAATTTTTTTCTTTTAAAATTTATTATCCTATAAAAATGTGCATAAGTTGAAAAAATATTTTAATTAAACCAGACGTAAATATAACATTCGTAAAAATTTAATCCCGAAGGCAAACAAAAATCCGTGCACCCTTGAGGGTAAGAAGTAAGAAATCCACCGAGATGTTGATTGTCCGGTTTTCCCTTTATTTAGATTAGTTTTGTGGCATTGGTTGGTAAAGTTCTTTACTAAACGTGTGCTACATTAACTTTTGTGCCCCATTTCTTGCTTCTAATAAGTAATAAATTTGTTTATTCCTAAAATATACCTTCCTTCTAAACTCTTTCACTGTTGTGTGGTTAAAATGTAACTTATAACACATTAGGAAAACAAAAACAAAAAGTATATTCATTACACCTGCAGAACATTATAAAGATTGATATACTTTTGTTACCACAATTTCATAGTATACTACCTCAGCATGCATATTATGCTAAGAGTATTAAGAGTAAGTTAACATCTTAAATTGTATTGTCGTCTGGAACATCCAATATAAACATAGCAAAAGTCATCACATAGTGACATATATACAAACAAATCCTAACAAACAGTCCTTCCCTAAAAAGAAATTAAAGTTGCCTCCAAACTTCAATGAACCTGAGTGATGCAGTGCAGTGTTGAATCATGTGAACTGTCGTCTGATGTATGTATCTTCATGCACAAACACTGGATCTTGATTAGTCTGAGATGGGACTTGTGGTTGTCCCATGGCTATGACCCCTTGATTAGGATAAGAGGGATGGCTACCATTCTTTCCCTCAGTTAAGCTAATGTAATACACAATTCCAAATGCAACACTTGCAAGGGATAAAATTGCACCCCCTGCAAACACTCCAGGTTTCACAACATAGCAGTAGTAGTAACCAAAGTATACACTCTCTTCACCACGTTCATCGTTCAGCGCAGCGCCAGTAAACAACAGCAGAAAAGCGATCACAAATGTGAACCTGTTTGAACATAGATTTCTGTATAATTCACAATCAAAGTACCAGTGCTTGATGTTTCTAAACTCAGTACGAAAGTGTGTAAATGACTAGCGTCGAGTAATAGCTAGTAAGGTGAATGCAAATATTTAAATATAAAAGCATGCAATTTTTATCCCAACTGTATCCACTGTTCTGAAATAAACCCAGCAGAAATACTCTACTCAACACAAAGTCTTGGCATCAGAAAACAGAAGTTAATGTTTCAGATACGTTTCAGATACTCAATGCAATCCCACACCGCACACACAAAACCAAAAACAGCTTCGTTTCTGTTCCTTCAGTAATCAATCTCAATCTCAAATAAAGAATATCTCAATTTGTGTTCATGAACAGGAAACTTACTAAACAAATGCATTGTCTACAAGAAAATAATTGTGACAAATCTCATCAGTACATATTTTGTGTTTAATGGGAACTAGGAAGAGTAAAATAATAAGATGAACATTATTATTTTTATACAACAGAGGTCAAATCCAAGAATAATCCTTACTACTGCATACCTCAATCCTTTAATTTATATATATCTTACTCGAATTACTTCATACATAACATTTTGCCTGTTGCTAAAATTTGATAATCTTGAAAATCTATTAGAAAAGAAGCAATAGAAAATTGTGATATCTTCTATACATGCACTTTGCAAATGAGAATGATGAAATGCTTTTCGATCAACTTATACAATCTGTACCTCATTCAATCCATTTTCAATATCAAAACATGTGTTACCAAGCTGTCCATGCACCTTTTATTGCAATTTACAAATAAAATAACAAATATTTAAGCTTGAAGGAATATATGCTATGAGACATAAAGAAAAGGGAAGACCCCTCAAAAAATATAAGTGGCGTATATTATACAATATACTTTAAATATACTACCCCACAAGATGAATGCTCCAAGTCCATCTTTGCTGCCTACAGATGTAGGTCTGCTTTGTTCAAAGCCAATTCTCTTTAGGAGAATGAAAGTAAATTCACAAGCTGATACCAGCTTATGTTTTCACCTTATTAGGATAACTATATGATGGATTACTACAGCATAATCAAACAGAAGAGGAAAATGACGAACAAAAAGTACAACGCAAAAGTTACCAGGATAAAACAAAGCAGACCAGTGCCACCTTCCAATTAGAGTCTGGTATTTGAACACTTCTTCTGCAACAAATACACCCAGTTGAAACATTTATGACTATTTGAGATATCATAAGAGCCAATGTTGCAATTAAACCCAGAGACATAGCTGGGCTTCGAGGATACATGCACTGATCCATTGTAACAAAATGAACTTGAGAAGCCTGCACAAAATACATAGTAATAGTTATTATAGCAAACTTTTGTTCACGGACAATATAAACAACACAACAGAATTCACAATGGTAAAGCAAAATCATCAAAAGAGAAAATGTTACATTACTTAAAAGTACTGAAATAACACATCACTAAAAATCTACCAACATAAGATTTGAAGTTAAATGACACAAAATCGTTGGTAAAATCCCATGCATCTAAGTTCATGCCCTTTTTACAGACCCTTTCTGCACCAAAATTGGTAGAAAGAAAAGGGTATCCAAAGAATCACAATAAACAAGTAAAAGGGAAAGCTTGAATGTGAAATCAACGAAAAGAAGAAGTGGGGGCTCAATGTAATTTCTCAATTAGATGGCTGAAGAAGGGAACTATATAATAGATGCTTAAAGATAAGAAATTTGAAAATTTTCTTTGTTTTTTTTTTCATACACTCATAACTCGTTGAAGGGTACCCTTAACTGTGTGAATGAGAAATACAAGCACTAGAGCAGATATTCAACTACAAAAAAAGAAGAAGCAAAAGATGAATCTTTTACATGAAGGGTTTTCTAGGGAAGAAAGGAAAGAAAAGACAAACCTTGATCCTTGTAGCTTCTGCAGCGAAACTAGTTGCAGCAGACAACAACCCCAAGAAGCCCACAAAGCAGCACACTATCAGAACCTTTCTCTCCATTTTTTCTCTTTCTCTTTTCTTCTGTGTGTCTGAGCGTGTCTTTTTGGTGTTAGAGTATCTCTTTCAGAGACTGTGTTATGGAAATGTAAAAGTTGGTAAGCAGAGATAGTTAGTGGCCACGAAACGTGATTCTGTCTCGAATAATAATGATGAAAAACCCAGAAGACCACGACACCGTGAGTGAAGTGATAGAAAATCAAATCCTGAACTGATTATAGTAACATTACTACTTACCAAAATAAAATAATGCCGAAAGAGGAGGTGATAAATAATTCCTCATTTAACCATAAAAAAATTATGCGTTAAATGTTTTTTTAATTTTGATTAATTTTTTATTTTTATTGCTCAATTATTTTTTTGGATGTTAATGTTATTTAATATATTGAAAGAAAATAAAATAGGGCGTCAATTTTAAGAAGTTTTAAAATAAATTAAGTTGAAGAGACTAGTGAGAAAATAGACAATATATTATTTCCTTTTGTTGAGCTAGTAATTATGTAATGGTTTTATATTTTAGGGGTAAATTTTAATATATTACATAATATAAAAATTGAAATCAATAAAAAAAATAAGTGAAGGGCTGTTTATTCATCTAATGAGATAATCAACCAACTAATACAATTATATGGAGAAGTGTGTTTAGTAAACATATAAAAAGTAATTTATTTTTAAATATTTATTTCAATAATTGAATTAATTATATTGAAATCTATTTTGATGTTTAGATATTGTTAAGAAAATAAATTATTTAGATGTTGTATTTTGTTTATATCGTATAAAAAATAACTTTTTTAAGTTTAACATCACTACAATAAATATAAAAATTAGAAATTTGTAAAGATACAAATGATAAAATAGAAAAATAATAAGTGTAGAATAAAAATAAACATTTTTATAATAAAAATCTAAAAAATAGATTATAATTATAATCATTTTCTTTTTTTAAAAAATATTTAATAATTATAATCAACTTTTAAAAAAACGCCAAACATAAAAAAATATATTTTTCAGAAAAAAAACTCCAAACTATTTTTATTTTCTCTCTTTATGCACCCCAAAACATTTTCTTTAAGAGCTCCTTATTTGTCTTTTCAAAAAATATCAACAAAACTGATGTGGTCATCGTGTCTTGTATAACAAGATGAGATGAAGATATAAAAGAAATGCGTGAGCGTGATGATCCTATTTAATTCTTTAACTTTAATAATTTTTTGTGGTTTCTGAAACTAGACTTTTTTTATATAATTTTAATTTTTAAAAATTTAGAATAGCTCTTATTATTTAAGAGTGACATAATTATGTTAGTGGAGGAGTACGAGTCCCCAGAGATACATTCTCCAACACACTTTCAAAAGCACTCATTTTTACATTACAAAAAGAAAGTACTCATTTTTATTGATTCAATCTTTTTAAGAAAAATGTAAAATCTTAACTAAACTTATCAAATGAGAAATGAAATCTACATAAATTTACGTTTTAAAATAAACCTTAGTCAATAAAAGAGAATGTGTTTTGAGAGTTATTCTTAGCATTTATCCGTCTTAGTGGCTGTCGTGATATGTCATAAATAAATACTAGTAATAATTTGTTTTAAAATTTATAATGTTTCCACAAAAACAAAATGGAAAAAAAGGCTTTTCGCGAATAAATAATGTTTCCCACAGCATCTCATGCGTGTTTGATTCTTAATTAAGAATTTTCAATTATAAAATATTTTTCAACAGCCACCTCGTGTATTATCACACATTAAAGTGGAAAAATTTGTTTTACCCCTAAACCATAAACCAACTTTGCACAAAATGATGGGCGATTTTTCGAATTGGAAAGATGATACCCCCACAGCCAGATGAAGAAACCATATTTCATATTCGTTGAAATGCTAAGTTAACTCACTTGTATAATGTCTTGAAAGGGGGAAATTCAAAGTATAATTTAAGCATGACATTCCCCACACATGCAATTAAAAACAGATGCTCAACTCAAAATGCCTCGTACATAAATTCTGCTTTACTTTGAAATACATGCTGTGTTTAAATGGACCATAACATCTATAGCATCCGAAACACAGGAAAACACATAATAAACATGCAAGTTCCTTGGCCCCTTTCCTTCTAACGGATAACAAGAAGCTTTGATTATAAAATACTGCTCTTTGGTGCTAGAACAACAATCAAATTTTATTATATAATACTTGGATGCACTGGTCCCTTAGATAGACCAAGGCGAACTTCCATCCCATGATGCATGTCCAAAGGCCGGAAAGTCTCTGATTCACGGGGGTCTGCAAGCAACATTAACAACAATGAGAAGACACACGAAAGCACCAAAAATAATATTCCATATGTCAATAAGAGAGAAAAACAATTCAAAAAAGAGTAACAGCTAACACTGCATTCTTCAAGGATCATGGATCCCAACTAGAAGAAAGCTTTAACAAAAATACATGATTCTGGGCATGCTGTATCTATTTTGGTGCTTAAAACATTATCACTAGTGGACAGGAACTGTCATGTTTAAGTTATAATGCTAATCAAACCTTAAAACAGCCAAAATATATCAGATTCTCAATGTTTCTGAATCCACTTTAAAATTTTCAGTATAGGTTACTCCTAACATCCCTGAGACATTATTGATTGTTCAAAGTGTGATTTAAGTCTGAATAGTCTTTACAAGTAGTGCAAATTTTCAATATTAAGCATCAACGCAGATTCTCAGCAAGTCTGAATTAACTTCAAAGATTTTAGTACATTACTCTCTAGATCCCCGAACCATGCAAGTCCCTACAACCTTTATAATCATCTCAAAACAAAATAAACATGATTGTGTGTACTCATTATCACAACAAAGCTTTGCCACATTGATCCACAATCATCTCAAAGCCAGCAAGTACTTAATTGCATATAACGCCCAAAAACAATTTATTAAGTTATTCATACAAGCATAATACACTTTCAGAACAGTTGTAATATATTGGTTCAAAGCTGAAAGCATAATTTTCTCCCTCAAATCCTGTATTAAAGAAAGCTCCAAGATGTGTAACATGTTTATTTAATAATAAAAGACATTGAAAACAAAACAAAAAAATCCAGTCATATCATGCAGGGACTTCTACTTATGGGAATTCACGTCTAATGTTAATGATTCATAGTTATAGCGTGTGTTACTAAATAATGATCGCGAGTTATTGCAGCGAGCTCAAAAAACTTTATACAAGTTACAACGGACACTATCTATAACAGGGTATGGTGGATACATAGCGGACATAATAAAATAAAGCTATATATATATATATATATATAAAGAGCTTCATTATATCATATAAATACTAAACAAAATTGCATAATGTTAGAAATAAGCTAAAAATAGCAACATACAGTAGCATATAACGACATAAAAACACAAAATTCACAACAAAAACACAAAAAGTCAAAGCCAAAATGCCAAATTAACAACTCAGTACTAAACATGATAAACTAAACAAGAAAACACAGTCTAATCTTCATCCTTTTCCTCCCCTTCCCCTAACCATAGTCTTAACTAAACAAAATACTGTAGAGTGAGAAAACAGCGAAGAGAAAAAAACTAACATAAAACAAAAAATAAACAACTGAGGGAAGTTAGGAACTGAAAATATATTTTTAAAGTTTAAACAGTGAAGGAAGGGAACTAAAAACAACAAAGAATGAAAAAAAGAAGAAGAAGAAGAAAGACGACACACGAAACTAAAAATAACAGAATAAAACAAAAGTAAAACACATAATATAAAACAGAACGGGGATGAGGGAACACAAGAATGAACGCACGAAACAGGGATAAGAGGAAAAAAAGAGGAAAGACATGGTGAAGTCTTGAAGAAGTGAAACAAGTAGAAGATGCCTTAGTAGTTGCCGTGAGTTCTCAAAGGAACATCACTTTCAATCACTGGAGTGGTCGCATCACTTTCAATCACCGGAGTGTTCGCCGGAGTGTTTGCAGCATCATCGCCACCGTCGGAGGATGCTGGTGACACTAACCAAGGATGAGCGCACATGAACAGAAAGAATTGAGGGAGAGAGACACACGAAAGATTTAGGGGGAAGAGGCAATGGGTCTAAAAGGGGTGAAAAACCAATATTTCATGGGCCTGGGACTCGAATTGACCTGACCCAGAAAACCCAAACAGTAAATAAAAACATAAAAAGCGTCGCTATGACCACTACAGGACACCATGTCCGCCATGCTCATCGCGGTCACTTTTTCATGAATGGCAGACACTGCCATATCACCCGCCATTTCCTGCCGTGGATTCCAGTTTGGCTGGAAAACACCACGCCATAACCGTTGTTTAATAACACTGGTTATAACATCTCGTTTAGTTCAGTGATTGAAGTGCAACAAATCATAACATAACACAAAAAATAGTAATACTTTTAAGATACCTGGCAAATGACATGAAGCATAATTTCAATACACAATATGCATGAACCACTATCAATTTAAGTAGAAACCAAATATTTCGAAATAGGTAATAAACACTTCCAACAATACAAAAAAGAAAGGCAAGTCATTTCACCATTCAGACAATCCTCAAAACCAAAGTGATCAACGCTTCCAGTAACAGTCTCCAAACCCAGCATTGAAGATGAAATTGGACCCGGGGGCCGTTGGAACCTACAAAGAACAGTAGCATTACATCAAATTCAAATTCCTTCCACCATTCTTAAAAAAAACTATCCCGGCAATCTCTTCTTTCCATAAAAAAAACATATCACTACAACTCTACGAAGAGTCAAAGTACTGCCAACCTAGCCAGCCATAAACTCACCAACACAGCAAGCAATGTTAGTTAATCAGTAATCAGAAATTTCATTCCCATACATAGTAATAGTTGTTTTTAATATATTCATAGAATAAGCACATTTCTAGTACACAATAACATTCCCGTAATCATTGATTCACGACACCCCTATACGGTGATCTATAGTATCGGCCCCTGAAACTGAAATTCCAGCTATACAAAGTTAACCACTCGCCATTAACACAAACAAGGTAGAAAGCCTAAATCACATTATCAACAAAACATGCTAAGAAACTACACTGGAATAGGTAATTCGAAACGTACCTAGACAAGATTTGCCTGTCAAGTTCCTCCTTCAGTGGAAAAGCAGTTCCATACAAGTTAACTTTGCATTGCCTCTTCATCGCTTCATCCATCTTCCTTGTCTGAAAACAACAAACACAAAAAACAAAAAAAAAAGATAGGAATTAATGAGAATTTGGAATAATTTCAGTAAAAGAAACCCTAATCAACAAAGGGGGAGAAATAACAGCTGAAATTGGAGAAAGCGTTAAGCGAATAGTAGGTTAGAAAATGGCAGATAAATTGAAAGACGAAATTGAAAAGAAGAGAGAGAAAGTTGAGAGGGATTACAGATTGGATGGACGATTCAACAGGGTGAAAGCCAACAATGTCGCTCTTGACTCCATGGAGTCCGAATCGAAGCGCATCCTTTTGGATCCCTCCGATTTGGTGTGGTATGCACTTTGATGCTTCCTCCATCTTCGATTCTTCTTCTCTTTCTCTTCGATCTTCTCTTCTCTTTCTTTCTCCCTACTCCACCAGCACTATACACAACCAAGTTTGCAACAACACCGCTTTATATAATGGATTTTTTAAAACGAATTTAATTTGCCAAAATATTTTTTTAGCTTTTATCATTTTGCAAAATCTATTTCCCAAATTAAAAAGTTTAGACCCATCATCTCTTTATTAGTTTTTAAATTAAATTATATTTAAAAAATATATAAGTACTTATATTTTAAAAAAGGGTCTTGAACATAACAAACCAATCTATTTCAACAAGCTCCCTTGATTTTCTTTCTTATTTCCTAGACTTTGAGAGTGTAATTAATTGCTATAAAAGTATAAGAAAAATTTCTTTAGGAAAAAAATTGACATTTTATTATTTCCTTTTGTTTGACAATTTTTATCTTTTTTATTGGAATATTATTTTTTAGATCTATTATCTAAAATTTTCTCACCAATAGAAAATTTTTTAATCAAGCCATCTTTTTCATAATTACTTTTTGGCCCAGATTTTCTATCAATAATAATAATGTTAACATGAATAAATATAAATAATAATCAAATAATTATAATAAAAATAAGGATACAATAATAGTCATATAATATAAATAATTAAAAAATTAGTAATGGGCATTTTCTTAAAAACATGCTAAATACCTCTTTTATAATATAAAGTGCATCGGTAACTTTAACCATTTTTATAACTATTTTTTCATGCTTTTTTAACTAATCAAATATCAAAAAAATAATAATCGTATACTTTTTTAATCAACCAAACAATATATATTTTTTAATACTTTTCTTTCTTTACCAGCTGTATGATATAAACCTATGATATTATGTATAAAATAGTCAACTATCTATCAATTTGCGCATATTTAATTAATTAAACTATCTATTATTATTGTGCTATGTAAATATTAGTGTGCCAGTTTACCTATATTTTTTTAGAGAATAATCCATTTTAATGTTTAGTTATTTCTTTAAAAAAAAAGTAAATGTTTATTCATATAATTTAGATACACTAGTGGAAAAAATGGCTTTAACCACGGTTAAAAAAGGCTTTTAATCACGGTTGAACAACCGTGGTTAAAAGTGGGCGTGATTGTATATCAGGATATTTAATCACGGGTTTGAACCGTGGTTAAAAGTGGAATGGATATAACCACGGTTGCCTAACAACCGTGATTAAATGTACTGGACCAAAAAAAAAATTAAAAATCGTGGTTATCATCTTCACCATTCAGAAACAGCAAGAACACAATGAACACCAACACCAGAAATAAGAAACGCAGCAAGAACGCAAGAAACAAAAACAGAAGAAAAGTAAATGAATGAAAATCAGAACAACCACAAGAAACAAGAAACAAGAATGCTACTACAACAACGGAACGAGAAGAACTACAACAAAGGAACGAGAAGAACACAGAGTAAAACGAAGAACACAAGTATAAATCTAAAACGTAAACCTGTAAATAATCAATGGCGTGCGATGGGAAACCTGTAAATGGCAACAGAAAAATAGTAAGAACTCACATAATAAACAAATCTAGAACGTAAATAATGAAATGTAAATGGAAACATGAAAACAGAGAAGAGAAACCTTACAGAAAAGAAGGAGAGAAAAGAGAGTTAGACTAAGGCGCGCTCGTGAAATTACGAAATTTAAAACGAAAAGGAAGCTATAATCACGGTTACACAAGGACCCGTGGTTATATGTATGACCTATAACCACGGTTATGCTAGTACCCGTGGTTATATGTATGACCTATAACCACGGTTACTCCAGGACCCGTGGTTATATATATGATATATAACCACGGTTGAATAAGGGACCCGTGGTTATATGTGAAAATCTTATTTTGGCATTAGAAAACACCATAAAAAATTTTAGAATTTTTAGAATTTATTTGGTAGGTAAAGTAGAAACCTAAAAATCCAAAAAATAAGCAAATAAATCACAAAAAATAAAAAATTTTGAGAAAACAAATTCATGATATATTAATAATATATTGCATAAAAATTAAACTAACTAAGAGTTATATTACATGTTTTATAAGATAAAAATTATAAAATAAAATAATATGTAAATATTATATATGAATCTTTTATTTATTTAAAAATATTTTAGAAAAGAATTAGAAAAACAAAGAAAGAGAAAACCAAATTTTTAAAATCTAGTTGATTATGATCAATCATGACCAATTTTGAAATTCCCAAGTCTCCTTGACTGGTTCCTAGTCCAACCGGTCAACCCGGTTTGGAGTTTATATGGTGTGTTTATATTAATTATGAAAATTAACCAACTGAGTTATTTAATGATGTTCATTTGACATATAGTTCCAGACACATTAAAAACTCCACATAACCAACAAATAAAGTGTCTATTTGGTTGGCAAATCTACCAACCAAATCAGGGTTGAGCCAACAAAAAAAATGGTTGGTTTAACGAAAATCCAATTAACTCGATTTATAAAATTAATATTAACAATTAGATTTTTTTTTATCTTCACAATTTTATTTTCACAACTAATTATTAAACGAACTTTACAAATTTATTTCCAACAAACTATTGAGATTTCCCAATTAAAAACCAAACACCAGACACATTGTATATGTTGATGGGGAAATATTTACTAATTACTTCGACTTAAAAATGTAAAAATAAACTATATTTATCAAAATAATGTTAAAATAAAATTATTGTATTTTATGCATCAAGATAGGGTATTTTGCAATCTGATTATGCAAACCATTAAGATTAATTTAGAATGTATACAAGCGAGAGTACATTATTCATTACCTACAATACCAAATATATACAAATAAAAATATTAGTTTTGGAGTTACATATTTGACAGAAGCTGGATCATGCTATGACGTGGTCTGCATAACGCAACCAATGGTTCAAGTTTGGGCATGGTAATCCCAGCTCCCTCGGTCATGTCAATTTGTTGATGCTCAATTGTGTCCCACTCAAAACACTGAATCAAGGCTCCTAACGCATGTCCCGTAAAACGTTTTGCCAGAACACTTCCTGGGCAAGCTCTTCTTCCAGCACCAAATGGAATCATGTTGTAAACTTGATGAATGTCACCACCTAATTCCACTCCCTCGAATCTTTCTGGCACAAACCTTGTTGGATCCACCCACGAGTTTGCGTCCCTATGCAAGGTCCATAGATTCACCAGTAACATTGTCCCTTCTGGTATCTCATATCCGTCAACTACGCAGTCTTTGGAGGACTCGTGGGGTAGCAAGAGTGGAACCACTGGATATAGACGAAGAGTCTCCGTAATTACATTTTGCAGATACTTCACTTTTGTACTGTTTGATTCATTCAACAATTCATCTTGCCCCACATAGCTTTCTATCTCACCCCTAACCTTATTCATTGCTTCCGGATGGTTAAGGAGAAGTGACAGTGCCCATTCCATGGTATTCGCCGAAGTTTCGGATCCAGCTACAAGCATTGCCTGCATGTATACTCCCAATATGTTCTATTGTTTAGCTTTGTTGCACCACATGTCTTTAAATTTTTTGTAGGTACTGGGTGATTTAGATATACTTTTCTATCAAATTTTTTTTTTATTAAATAACCAAAACAATATTAATAAAATCATTCAAAATTCTGATATTTCATCTTAATACAAAACATAATAATATTCGATGTTTTTTTCAAAAATATATGAAAAACAAAAAGAATTAAATAATTAAGAATGATCATAAAAAAATTAAAAAGTAACAATAATGATATCAACCTTAATAAAGTTAACAAAGACTTAAAATAATAATTGTTAAAAAAAGAATAATAGAATTCTTGTGGTGTAATTCTCTTCCAATTCTTATCTGGTTAGATTTTTTAATTAAGTTATATTAAAATTATCTTAATATTCTATCCGTTATTGTTATGATTTGTCAATATGTAGATTTTTTTAATTAATGTCCAACAATATAAATGTGTAATGATTATTATTAAAATTTGTAAAACAAAATTAATTATTATACTAGAAAAGGATTAAATCTTCAACAATTAACTTAAAACATAAATATCTCATCTAGCAAACTATTATTATTCATTTAAAATTATTGATTCTTCTTTTTACATAACCTAACTATTATTTATTTATCTTCCACAAACCTTTATTTTAAACACCCATAAATGGCCTGCTTTATTCTTTAGTATGATAGAAAAATAACTCGTTCAGTATATAGTTGAAAAAAGAAAGTTTAGAAAAAAAAGATAAAGTTAATAAACAGGCGGAGAGTGTAGGATTGATATGTTTTCTAAAAGATGGCGTCATCCTTTGAAAAGACCATGCTACTATGAGCTCCACGAGAAAAGAAAATGATAATATATTAAAATTCGTGCTCACCAGCACAACACCTTTGACGGTTTCATGCGTGAAAAATTCTGGGTCCGTTTGTTGCAAGTCCAACATGACATCAATGAGTGTGGTGGCATCATTCCCCTGTTCCTCTCTTCCCCTGTTTCTCACTTGCTCATCAATCATCTTCTGAAGGAACCCATCAAGCCTCTTCATCACCTCCACCATCTTCCTCTCCACCCCTTGAAAATCAACCCACCGCAACACCGGAAAAAAATCATTCAAATTCCCATTCCCCATTAGCTCCACAAACTCCTTCATCAAACCCTCAAACTCCTTCACTTCTCCCTCAACCCCATAGTACCGTTTCCCCGATATCATCCTCACCATTATATTAAAAGAAAGTTCCACAAATCTCGACCTCAGCTCCACCTTTACGATCACCACATAAAATAAATAAAAAGTATAATATTATAATTATTTTGTAATCTGCAAGTTTTCGGTATCACTGAGCTTTAAAACACTTTGGGCTCATGATCCTATGTTAAAAAGAGCATTTCTCTTACCTTGGAGTACGACAACATTTGATGTTTGTTCTCTTGGAATAATTGTTTCACCATGAGCTTCACCTCGTCTTCGCGAACTTTGGAGAACA
Source organism: Clitoria ternatea (assembly GCA_037962975.1). Lineage (NCBI taxonomy): Eukaryota > Viridiplantae > Streptophyta > Magnoliopsida > Fabales > Fabaceae > Clitoria > Clitoria ternatea. Next base: position 70,076,987 of record CM075676.1, read on the forward strand.
TGGCGAGGCGAGTGGAGGAGAAGAGTTGGAGGGTGGTTAGGCGGCGAAGGTTGCGCCAGTAGTCGCCGTAGTTGGCGAAGCCTACGGTTCTACTGTTGTAGTTGAGGTGCTTGGCGGCGATTGTTTGGGGACGGTTAGCGAAGGTGATGTCGTTTTTGGTGAAACATTCTTCGACGGCGGAAGGTGAGGAGACGACGAGGACGTTGCGTTTGCCGAGGCGGAGGGAGATGGTGGGGCCATGTTTTTGTGTGAGGTTGTGGAGGCTTCGGTGTAGGGGTTCTTTGATGAGGTGAAGGTGGCCGATGAGTGGTAAAGAGGGTGGAGTGGGTGGTAGGTTTTTGGGATTGGATTTTGAAAGGAAAAGAAAAAAGAGGAGAGTGATCACTGCTATGATCACCCACAAACTTGCTTCTATTTCCATGACTTGCAGCTTCAACTATTAAAGAAATTATCAAGTGTTTGTTGCTTGTAACAATGATGAAATCTTTGGTTATTACTAGGTTTGGCAAATATTTTAAGCCTCACAATTTAAGGAAAATATCTTTTGACTAATGACCTTACTTGTCTCAAAGGTTTCCGAGGACTAAAGGAAAAGTATATTGTACAGTATTAAACATTTGGGCTTAACCTATACACTTCTAAATTTAAACTATCAAACTAAAATTAAAACGATCAACTTAAAATTTGATTGACAATTAAAAGATTAAACATGCATTGTATTATTATTATTATTATTATTATTATTATTATTATTATTATTATTATTATTATTATTATTATTATTATTATTATTATTATTATTATTATTATTATTATTATTATTATTATTAACCCACTAGATTTGGGTTGATGACGATTTCCGTAGTAACGAGAGTGAGGAGGAGTACAGAAGTGAGACTAATGGTAATGAGTTTGAGGAAGACATGGAGTTTGATAGTGATGGTAAGAATGATGAGAATAACGTAAGGGGTAGTAAAGTTAGGAATGAAACAGAAAATTCACAAGAACATGTGATTTAAGGGAGAGAAAGAAGGAAGCCGACTTGGATGGGAGAATTTATGAGTGGAGAATGGTTGAGTGAAGGAGAAACAAAGACCTACATGGTCCAAGATGTTATAGGTGATGATCCAATTTTATTTGAGGAAGCTATTAAACATGAAAAATGGAGAAGAGCTATGGACAGTGAAATAAACTCAATTGAAAAGAATCAAACTTCGAAGCTCATGAACTTGCCAACTAGAGCAAAAACAATTGGAGTCAAATGGATTTTCAAGACAAAATTGAATAAGCTGGGTGGAGTTTATAAGGCAAGATTGATAGCTAACTCTCAACAGCATGGAATCAATTTTTCTGAAGTCTTTGCCCTTGTTGCACGCATGGATATAGTAAGGTTGATTGTGGCACTTACAACATGTAAACAATGGAACATCTTTCAGTTGGATGCCAAATTTGCATTCTTACATGAAGAATTAAGCAAAGATGTGTACATTGAGCAATCAAAGGGATATGTCAAGAATGGGAAAGAGCATAAGGTTTACAAGTTGCATAAAGCGTTGTATGGCCTAAGGCAAGCACCAAGAACTTGGTTCAACCCTTATAGAATCACATTTCATTAAGGATGACTTTAAAAAATGTCCAAATGAACAAATCTGGTTCATCAAAAGAAGCATCAAAGGAAACATATTAATTGTTAGCATCTATGTTAATTATTTGATTTACATTGGTAATGACTTGGGTATGATGGTTGAATTCAAGCAATCTATGATGCAATCCTTTGATATGTCAATTATATTTTGAAGAAATTTGCAATGTACGAGAGTAAACCTGTGAAGACTCCAATTGTTATAGGTATTAAGATTAACAGAGATGTTAATGTGCAACTATATAAATGACACTTACTTCAAGCAAATTGTAGGAAGTTTAATGTATTTGACAACTACAAGGTTAGATATCATGTTCAGTGTAAGCTTAATTAGCAGGTATATGTTAAAACTAAAAGAGAAAATATTAAGGTATTTAAGAGGAACTGCTAGCTATATATGAGATATTCTATAATAAGGGAGGGTAGAAGACTTGTTTTCACGTATTCTGATTATGTAGGAGACAAGGAAGATTCCAAAAGTACATCTAGTTATATTTTCTTGTTGAGTTTGGGAGCAGTGTCATGGATGTCCAAGAAGCAACCGATTGTTACTCTTTCAACTATATAGGCATAATTTGTTATTATTGTTGTCAGTGCTTGTCAAGCTATGAGGATGAGAAGAGTTTTGAGAAACTTAACTCATGCTCAAGACGGTAGCATTGTTATTATGTATGATAATAGTTCAACAACTAAACTTTCAAAAAATCAGTAATGCATAGGAGCAAGCATATTAGAATCTGTTTTCATGTTTTAAGAGATCTTGTAAAAGATAAAGAAATTGAGTTGGTACATTGTGGAACTCAAGAGCAGGTTATAGATTTAGCGACTAAAACTTCAAAACTTGAGGCTTTCCAGAAGCTCATGAAGAAGATGAGAATGCTTGGTCTTACAAAGTAGCTATAGTTTAAGAGAATGAATGAAAAAGTCTTTATTGTTATAGTTTGTTAAAAGTCATTCTATACTTCTATTTAAAAAATTTTAGTTTTCAAGAACAATTTATTTTAAATTATTTCAATCATGTAGTCATGTATTTTGTTAAGAGTGGTAAAGACTATACAATAGTCTCTTTAAATCCAACAAAGATGAACAAGTTTTATATCTCTACACAAACATAATTTAGTTTTTACATCAACAAAATTATAAACTATGTCACATAACTCATGAAAGAAATAGTCCTGCGTTACTTAAACCCCAAAACTTTTATTTATTAATTTTTCATGGAGTGGACGACACACTTACATGTTGGACAAAACCTTGATCATGTTTGGACGTGGCGTGCATAAGGCAACCAAAGGGTCCAATTTGGGCAAAGTGATACCCGTACCCTCCATCATGTTGATTTCTTCACCCCCAACCGTATCCAAATCAAAACACTGAATCAAAACACCCAATGCATGTAGCATAGCACGTTTTGCCAAAGCAGAACCTGGGCAAGATCGCCTTCCAGCACCAAATGGAATCATATTGTAAATTGCTTGATCACCACCACCCTCATCAAATCTCTCTGGCACAAACTTTGTTGGATCTTCCCACCACTTAGCATCCCTATGCAAGGTCCATAGATTCACAAGCAGCATTGTCCCTGCTGGTATATCGAAACCACCAACTTTGCAATCTTTGGAAGACTCGTGAGGTATCAACAGTGGAGCCACGGGATATAGACGAAGTGTTTCCGTAATTACATTCTGCAAATACTTTAGTTTTGTACTGTCTGATTCATTCAACAGTTCATCTTGCCCCACATAAGCATCTATCTCAGCCCTCACCTTATTCATTGTTTCAGGATGGTTAAGGAGAAGCGACACTGTCCATTCCATAGTAGTGGCCGTAGTTTCGGATCCAGCTACAAGCATTACCTGAACACTCACAAATATTCATGTTTCTTATGCATTCATTATTTCCAGAATATTTCTTTTTAACCTTTACATGCATATAATTTCTCCGTTTATTTTTCACATGAGGAGTGTGTGGCGTGTAATATATATATATATATATATATATATATATATATATATATATATATATATATATATATATAATTTTATGATTTAAATTTATTCATCCAACTCTTATTGTGTGTGTATATATATATATTTCACAAATAGGAATTATGTGCTTTTATAAATGATTTTTCCTCTCAGCACCTTCCTTATTAACCAGTATTTTTGTGATAGCTGTAGCTAACGCAAATAGTTGAAAGCGATATGATCATATAAAACGATAAGTAGGCGTCATTTTTAATTTCCTGAAGAGGAATGATATTCACACAAGTAAACTAATTACCTGTTTCACACATTGTTTGTTAAAAAAAAACAATTGTTTCTTTTTGTATATTTTTAATGTATTTCCATTATTTATATCGTAGCCATTATATCATGTAATTTTCTCACTTTTTCTTATAAAACCTTATCTTTGCATTCATGATCAGTTTTCAAAAAGTAGTCTCAACACCACACCACATTATTTTGAAAGAGGAAACACCGCCATTATAGAGTTGATCTGTATTTTTTTATTTTATCTTCTTATCAACCCTTTCAACGTAGATATTGTTAAAGAGAATTTTTTTTACTTGTATATTTCCAATTCTTACATGTTTTTTTTTAAAAAAAACTGACTTATTTAAAACACAGATATAGACTGATATAAATTAACTGGTTACGAGACGAACTTATACGGGTGGAGACATAAGGCACTGCCACATCTCTAACTGTATGAAAAACAACCACCGCTTAATTCTTAAAAGTAGCTAACAAAATTAATTGGATAGTTAATGATTGGAAATTTAATGAGTTAGTGAATAATAAATTGAAGAACTCACCAGAATAATACCCTTGAGAATTTTATTAGTGTAGAACTCTGGTTCGTTTTCCTGCAGTTCCAGCATAACATCGATCAGGGTCATATTATCCCGGCGTCCATTCGTCGCACGTCGGTGCTCATCAAGAAGCTTCTGGAAGAAACTATCCATCTTCTTCTTCACCTTCACCATCCTCTTCTCAACCCCTTGGAAATCAATCCATTGCAGCATCGGAAAAAAATCATTCAAATTCCCACTTTCATTCAGCTCCGCCATCTCCTTCATCACAACCTGAAACTCCTTCCCCTCTTCCGCAACCGCGTGCTTCCCGTAGTACCGTTTCCCCGTTATCATCCGAAGCATCATGTTGAAAGAAAGCTCCACAAGCCTCGCCCTCAGCTCCACTTTCGATGCTTCTTTTTGTCTTCCTCTGCAATCTTCGTATAACTGCTTTATCAATAGTTTCACCTCTTCTTCTCGAACCTTGGAGAATTTCGCGAGGCGGTTGGAGGATAGGAGTTCGAGGGTTGTGAGGCGGCGGAGGTTGCGCCAGTGGTCGCCGTAGGAGGCGAATCCCATGGCCGTGTTGTCGTAGCTGAGGTGTTTGCCGGCGAGCGTGCGGGGACGGTTGGCGAAGGTGATGTCGTTTTTGGTGAAGCATTCTTCGACGGCGGAAGGGGATGAAACGACGAGGACGTTGCGGGTTCCGAGGCGGAGGAAGAATATGTGGCCGTATTTTTGGGTGAGGTTGTGGAGAGTTCGTTGGAGGGGTTCTCTTTTGATGAGATGAAGGTGACCTATGAGTGGTAACGAAGGTGGGCTTGGTGGAAGGTTTCTTCTTTGTTTCTTCTGTTTGGTGAATTTTGAATAAAGAGAAAGAATCAAGAGGAGAAAGATTATAGTGGATAACACCAACCCAGCTTCTTCCATTGTTCTGATAATTCTAATGCTTTATGCCAACTCCCTCTCTGTATATGTAATTTTGGATAAAGACACAAAGTGTTGGCTTCACATAAAAAATAATTTTTGATTAATAACAGACGCACTACTCTTGACATATAATAATCCAAAAAGAATGTTGTATCATATTAAAAATTATCTCAAAACTAATTGAGAATAATTTAAGTGATTTAATAAATATTTAAATTATGTAAAATATTGTGATATAAGCTATTTAAGAATTTATTTTGGTTAATCATTAAAGATTGATTTGATGAAACGATATTTTTTAACACCTTAATTATTTATTCTTTGTTGCCTATTATATCATATTTTGCATTTTATACCGTGGCATCTTTCCCCCTAAAATAACAAAAGGAAATGAGTGCGAGGTTAGGTATAGTGGTTGTTTGCTTGGGTAAGATGAAGTGGCTTTCAATAGGTGAATATCTAATATTTTTCAAAGTCGAATCCTTAGACTTGAACCGTATTATAATTAAAGCTAGTAAATTTGAAGTTAATTTCTTTTGTAACACTTTTTGTTTTGTCTTTTATTATGACTAGATTTGCACAACTAGTAATATTAATTTTATTATCATCAAGTGCGTAAATGATTTTGATCCAGTCGTGATATAGACCCATGGACTTAAAGGTCATCTAATATGAAAGTCGTTATATAAGACCGGCATCGTTGAAAGCGTTAAAGTTTAACATCTGTTTCCAATATCGCGTATGAGACGCGTGACATGATCCTGGTATGATTTATTCTCTTAACACCAGAGTTGACTTATACGATCACACGTTGATGAAGCAACTTACAAAGTTACTGATGGAAAGGAGCATGTGGTAGGTAAAGTTACTATTATGTGTCAGTCTTTCTACAAATCATCAGACTCACTCTGATACCTTGTAAATACCCACACATAATAAAGAATGGAAGATACTTTTTACATATTCGAACTTACGTTTCATTGGTTTGAGCATCGGAGTATCCTTGTAGATGAGACCTCCTTTTGTCCCCCAACGCGTGGAGGTTGATGATTTGGTATGAGGAATCACTCAAAGACCTTTGTTTACCCGCTGGAATAAAGATTACAATACCAAATCCCTTCTAGATGGTGTAAAATCTGATAGAATAATATACTTTGAGGCTAGTCTTGAAGCCGACCCTTATACCCTAGCCATGACCAGTTCAAATCTTTTAACCGGCAATCTCATAATACAAGCCTTTTAGAAACATTTTTCTAACTGTTAAAATAAAAAAAATTATTTTTTCCCCTTAAAATTTGTGTCATATTTTTTACTATTAAAATATAATTTCATAAATAGTATCTATTTTTAAAAAATCATTCATTCCATAAATATTTACATAATTCTCTATGTACCATTTAATTATCATAAAGATAATTATAAGAAACATTTGAAATAAAAATATTTAACTTATTATGATATTTTTATTAAAATAATTAATTTTAAATTACATATTATTATAATTTTTACTTTTTTATTAATAAATTCTAAATTAAATTATATATAAGATATGATCCGGTCTAGATACCGGCCCCAAGGTTATCTGGTCTGGATACCGGTTCTAAGGACAAAAGGCCGTCTCAGCCTTCCTAAAAGTCAACCGGTATTCCAGAATAATGATCCACTCGGCAATGTATTAAGCCAATCCGAACACCGGCTCCAAAGTAAAGAAGTCATCTAACTGTCTAAGAGGACAACCGATCTCACAAAGTAATAGTCCGGTCTGCAACTACATAAGGCAAGTGGTCTGAGGTGACATCCGAGACACCGATTGGCTTATCCGCTCTCTTACACCGAGTGGCTGATCCGTTCTCTAACCGACTGTCACAGTGTCATAGCAAAGAAGGCACTCTCTACACAGCGGAATATGTCACTTTCATTCACCGACAGGAGTGGGTACAATCACCAGCGGAATTTTACGGAAAAGGTGATTTTCTTCCATCCATGTGACAGAAAAGTACACTGATAATTCACCTACCCTCCTGACACACTCAGAATGCTGGCCCACTCGGATTGACTCTTTATACACGTTATCAGAACCAGTGGGCCCACTAACACCCAACGATTTATCTTCCATGCTCAACTATAAATAACATGTTGCAATACATGTCAAAGGTTATGTTGTCCTTACTCTCATTCTCTCTATTATACTGCTTAAGTATTACAGAGTTCATCTTACACTCTTCTAACTTGAGCGTCGGAGAATCTTCGCAGGTGACACCACCTGCCGCCCACACCAACGCGAGAGGCCGGTGTGAAGGATCTCCAGGACAACAAAACCGACCTCCACACGCTGAGAGGCTGGATCAGAGAGACCAGATACACACAATCGGTCTTCAACCTCATTCAATCTTCAACTCTTGAGGCTGACCCAACACCAGATCCTAGACCCCGGTCGGGGACAGATCAAGATATAATTAGATAACATATCAAACAATATCATAAAAATCTATTAAAAAAGTTATAACTAACAATTTGAGAGACTAATATACATAATAATTAAACTCATAAGTGACTATTTATAAACATTGATAAGAGAAAAAAATATAATTAACAAAATGAAGAACTTAGCAAATTTTTTACGGGGATGAAAAGCCAAATTTGTTAATTTTATAACGAAGAAAAAACATATTTAAAAAAGGTTATAGAAACATATTTTTCAAACACATCAGAGTCTAAGCAAACATAACACTGAATTATTGACCCACATATTAAATTAGATTTACTTCCCATGCACACTCATTTCCATGATGTGTAATTATTGACCCAGACATCAAATTAGATTTATCTGCATCAAAACCACAACTTCATACACAGCCCCTAAAATAGTAAGATATAGCCTTCCTTTTTTCCTTACGTAAAGACAAACCTATTCATAAAGGAAAGTCATCCAACCATGAAAACACATCATAAACATAAATATTTTGCACAACTTTAAAAAGCACAACCAGATGCTCCATGTTTTTTCAAATTAAAACAAGTAAACATAAAGGGCAATCCACATATTGTAGCAACATACCCTTAATTACCATCAAATTAAAACGAGAAGAAAGAACAAGATTTGCCACATAAAAACCATAAGTACCAACATTTTCAAACTTTTCTCAGAAACGGAACAACACGAGCATAATTAGTGCACCTTGTAAATGGATCTACAATTCTTTACTTTTCTTGTTTTTTTGTTTTCATATTATTGGATCATCACTTTGCAGGGTCCATAGATTTACAAGTAACCTTTGGTATATCATTCATATTGGAGGCACTAGTGCAAAAATTGGATATAACAACGGGGATATATTCACGGGTAGAAGAGAATCAGTGATAAAAACATGCGCGGTGGCATTTTTGAAATTATAAGGTGAACGTTTTAATCAGAGAAAACTATATATCCACGGTTAACATCATAACCGTGAACGTACCCATCAATATATATTCACGGTTGAGGAGTCAACCGTGGATATATAGTACCTGAAATATATATCGACGGTTGTATTCACAACCGTGAATATATATTCATGGGTACGTTCACGGTTATGATGTGAACCGTGGATATATATTGAAATCTATAATCACGGTTGTATTTCCAACCGTGGATATATAGTTCAGGTTTTAGGGTTTAATCACTGGGTACTGTATGTCCACGGTTGTTTCTATAACTGTGATTATAGATTTCAATATATATCCACGGTTGGGATCATAACCGTGGATATATAGTTAACATTTATCCACAGTTGTTTGTTAAACCGTGAATATATGTGTAATATATTCACGGTTTCAAGGGGAACCGTGAATATACATCCTTTCTGAAACTTCAAAAGCCGCGCCTTTCACTCTTTTTTCACTTTCTCTTCTTCTGCGCGTTGGTTGTCGTCTTCTCCATTCTCTCTGAGCTTCGTGCCCTGAGCTTCGTGCCCTTCTCTCTGTTCATCATCTTCTTCCTTTCTTCATTCAGTAGGTTCCCTGAACCCCCATTGTCATGCGTGTTTGTCATTCGGTCACTTGCTGCTGAGAACCCTCTGTTCCCTGAACCCCCCCATTAAAATGCGTATGTAGTAGAAGCTGAACCAATGTTGCCTCTGTGTGTGTCTTTTCATTGTTAATGTTACCTCTATATTTGTTGGATGGCCTGCACGGAGGTCACCCGGCGTAGGAGCAGCGACGAACACTTCTTCTTCCTCTGTTTGTTATTTTGTGTTGTTTATGAATGGTCCTGTTTTGTTAGGTCGTAAGTACATAATAATTTCATTGTTCAATTATTGATTCTTTCTCTGTTGGTACATAATAATTTGATTCCTTGTTTCCTGTGACACGATAGTTATTGGTTCAAAAGCTTAAGTTATAGAGAAAATTACCAGGTTTAAACTCTGTTTATATATCACAGATAATCGATTTTGCAAAAGTGAAAATTTATCACCTATATATTCTAGAAAATTAAGATGGAAGCCTTATATTCATAGGATAACTAGTTACATTAACAATCTTTGGATGAACCAACCTATTGATTTGTAGTTGTAAGTTTAAATTGGGTGTATGAACTTTAGAAATATTATAAGATACCTCTTTTGGTTAAAATGTACTCCCTAAATTGAAAAGTTCTAAATGGTTGAGATTACTGTTCTCCTAGAACTTATATTGTTCTTCTTAAGTAGAATTTAACCAAATTCAACACCATGTCCATAAGTCGTAATCCATAAAATAAAAGTACAAATCTCAATTCTCATAATCCATAATCCATCATCTAACACCATAGTTCTACTTGAAAATAATAGAATTTAAAAATATCATATTAATTACTAAATAAAAGTCTAAAGTTTGAACCTGCATTATAAACTAACATCATAATCCATAATCCATAATCCATACTCCAACACCATACTTCTACTTCAAAATAACACAAATTAAAAACATCATACTAATTTAGGAAAAAAGTTAACTAAATTATTATCCATTTTATTTCTGTTATTGTTGGTTGCTCTTATATGTTATGTTTATTGCTGTTGTATGTGTGTGGTTGTTAACTAGTATGAAAGTTGTTGTGCATATGAGTGAACCGTAGTTCCCCGTTTGAGATTCGACACCAATGGTCATTAAATCAATTAATGTCATCGTTTGTGTTGAATCTTGAATTGTCCGTTTGGACAGTTTGGGATGAACAATTATTTTTTATACGTCATTGTTAGTATGTACAAGTTAGGAGTTATTTTAAAATTTGATTAAATTTCGGTAACTTGCATTTTGTGTTGTTCTCTGGGTGCATATTTGGTTGTGGTTGAATTTGATTTGACCACTCTCATTTTGTGTACTTAGAGACCAATGCGAAATGCTGCCGAAATTTCATCAAATTTTAAAATAAGTCCTAACCTGTATATATGAATAACGTATAAAAACAATTGTCATGCTGAATGGGTATAGGACCACCACCTTCGTATAAAAAGTGAGGTTGATCATAGCACCTTGTAAACAGTTGGTATGGATCGGAGTTGGATAACTGCATCACGCCTAAGTCTGGAGTACGAGGGGGGAGTTGAATCATTTATAGAATTCGTAGCGAGGAATGTAGTGGGGGTGAATGGAAAGTATTTTTGCCCTTGTGTTAAATGCTTCAACCTGCGTCGGGTAGACTTGGAAGAGGTGCGAGAACATCTACTGTGTGACGGTTTTCTACGTAGTTATACGCGTTGGATATGGCATGGTGAAGATGTGGTGGTGCCAAGTAACAGCTCTCAGACTAAAAATCGAAGCTCGATGCATGACAACGATGTCGACATGGATGACCGACTCGAGGATATGATCCGGGATGTAGGGGTAGAAGGTTTTAAGAAAGCTCATGTATATACAACTCTGTGTGAGGACTAGTTCTGTGCGGTTGCATCATGGCAGGAAAAATGTTTATCTTCGACATCGAAGGTTTCTTAAAGCGAATCATCTGTTTCGAAGGTTGAAGAAGTCGTTTAACGGTGCCCAAGATTTTGAAATGGCTCCTCCACCACTATCTGGTCGCCAGGCATATGAAAAGGTGAAGGACGTCAATGTGCAATTTGGTAAGTGTGAAAAACAGCACCCGACACAAAACAACTGGAAGAAAAGGTCAGTGTTTTTTGACCTGCCATATTGGAGGGAGCTTGATGTAAGACACTGCATTGATGTAATGCATGTGGAGAAGAATGTGTGCGACAGTTTAGTTGGTACACTCTTAAACATACCCGGGAAGACTAAGGATGACCTAAACTCGCGTATGGACTTAGAGTTGATGGGTATACGTCAGGATTTGCATACACAATCAAAGGGCAAAAGAACATATTTGCCTCCAGCATGTCATACGTTATCCACAATCAAAGGGCATGTTCGGTCGTCCCAGTGATTTTCCAGTTTACGTTACACATTCTGACATGTGTGACATTATTTCGGGGACGTCGATGCTGAACGGCTCCATCTTTCAGTTGTGGGAGCTGTAAGTATATTCTTGTTTTGTCCAATTTTTTCATTATACAAGTTATTTGTCGCTAACCATGTCTTAACTTGTTTAGGTTTCTGGCAAAACTCTGTGTGGACTTGGGTTTCCAAGGAACTTACGGTTTCTTAGAGCCCTCTCTCATACAGAGGCAAGGAAACACCTCGTAGAACACCCAGACATACATCCAGAATTGGATGTTTGAGTTTGGGAAGCCTATATACATGGGCCCCTATCATAAAGGATAATATTCTATTCCATAATTATTGTCATGAATTTTTGCATTTTGAAGTCTCACTTATCACTGGTAACTGCAGGGCTCACTGGACGCTTCTGGTGATCTGTCCGAAGGACTATCTTGCTCTGTACTTTGATAGTTTGCATCGGACAGCTCCACAAGACCTGAAAGATATAGTAGACCGGTAAGTTCATCCCTAAAAAATAACCACAAATTCGATTACATCATTTTTAGAACTACACAATTTTAACTTATCTTGTGTTTTGTTTGACGTAGGGCGGTGGTTGGATACAATCTACTGATTGGAAACAAGCCCAAAGGAAAAACAGTTGTATGGGTGTACCCAAAAGTAAGTCAATCATATTCATTCAAATCTTCAGTACATATTTTTTAAGTTGCGAATTCACTTATTCTATACTATATGTCCATTGTAGTCTTACAGGCAGAAGGGTACCTACGAGTGTGGCTATTTCGTCATGCATACTATGCTGACCATTGTCCAACATCATTTAGTAGATGGATGGACAGAGGTAAGTCTCATCATTTGGACTACTTTTCTACCAATTTCATCAATTTCATGTAATAAATAAAGCTTTTGTTCTAATTGTTTTGTGCATTGTTTGCAGTACTTTAATGACCGGTCATTTTTCCCAAAGGAACTTGTAGATGATGTTAGAAGGCAATGGGCCTCACACTTCATTGAAGTTAGGCAAAGCTAGATATAGGATCTTTATTCTTTTATATATGTATCTAGTAGGATTTAGGGTTTACTTTTGTTAGATTACATTCAACTTAATTGTATATACTTTCATTTTTTAGGTTGTTATGAATTGATATAGAAAATAAATTGTTATATATATACATACCATTCTTTTGATATAGTGTTGCTGTGGCATACTGTATACTGTACTGGTTGTCTGAATGCAGGGTTGGGAAACGATAAAACAGAATCCATTTAAAAAAAAACCTCAGTATTTATTCACGGTTATGGCAACAACCGTGAATATAGACTATATTTATCCACGGTTACTACCATAACCGTGGATATAGATATATTTTATCCACGGTTGTCCATCATAACCGTGAATATAAGTTGAACTGGTTTGAACCGGGGTCTAGGATCCGGTGTGGGACCAGCCACAAGAATATAGTTGTTTTTAGGGTTTGCACACCGGAACAGTGAGTATCCGGTGTATTAATCCGGTCTCTCAGTGGGAGAAGCCGGTCTTGTTGTCCTGGAGATCCTTCACACCAGCGTTTCGCGTTGCAGAGGGGCGAAAGGTGGTGCCACCTGCGAAGATTCTCCGACGCTCAAGTTAGAAGAGTGTAAGAACTCAGTGAATGCTCAAGCGATGTAATAGTAAAGTGTAAGTTAGAACAACGTCACCTTGCATGTGTATTGAAATGAGCTATTTATAGTTGAACGTAGGAAATGAATCGTTGGGTGCAAGTGGGCCCCTTGGTTCTGATAGCGTGTAAAGTGTGTCAATCAAAGTGGCTCAGTACTCAGAGTGTGTCAGGGGGGTAGGTCAATTATCAAAGTACGATCCCATAGGAAGAAGAGAGGATAATCACCTTTCCGCATAATCTGCTGACACATGTACTTGCTTTCTGAGGCCATTGACGTGACATATTTTGCTACATTCAGTATCTTCGCTGATAAGTTATTAGGGGCTCTTATCTCGCTGTGACTGAGAAACTAACAGTTATATAAATGTTCTGTGAAAATGAACAATGATCCGTTATAGAGAAAATAAGTGGGGCGGTTGTGAGATGAGAACGGAAGGCCAGACATCGGATATCCGGTGTGGTAATGTTGAACCAGGACACCGGTTTTCCTTACATGAGGTCACTCTGTCGTCACAAGATCGGGGCCGGTATCCAGACCGGATCATAAGTAAAAGGTTTCAGTTACAAACTGCTTATATTCACGGTTATGATGGACAACCGTGAATATAGATACATTTTATCCACGGTTGTCCATAATAACCGTGAATATAAGTAGTCACCTTTTAATACTTATATTCACGGTTATGATGGACAACCGTGGATAAAATGTATCTATATCCACGGTTGTCCATCATAACCGTGAATATAAGTGGATGTAACTGACACCTTTCAGTTCTTATATTCACGGTTGTGCTCGATAACCGTGAATATAAATAGTAAGTTATATTCACAGTTGTTCTTAACCGTGGTTAGATGTGATTTATTACCACGGTTGTTAACCGTGGTTAAAGACCATCATCTACTACCACGGATGCAACAACCACGGTTCTTTAACCGTGAATAAAGGCCTTTTTTAACCGTGATTATATCCATTTTTTCCACTAGTGAGGATTCATGGGGTAACAAGCCAATTGTGTTTCACTAATTACAGTTTTTGTAGATATTTAAGTTTTGCAGTGTCTGATTCCTTCAATAATTGATCTTGCCTTGCAAATGTGCCAATGTTAACTTCTGTTGATTAGGTTGTGTGCAGTTTGAGCCACACATAAAATTGTCTATTGGGATACTTGATTGATTTGATATTCGAACATGATGCATGGGACAGTTGTGGACACTACTAAAATATCACACCGCCTATCTGCATGCTGTTTCAAAAAACTAACAAGCTATAGTCATCTTTTACACTAATCCTATTTAAATCGAGAATATTTACATTATTATGACACTATATCTTTCTCTTTTCAATAAATTTTTCAGTCGACAAAAACTTAACCAAGTATACTGAACCAATTACTTGCCAGTACTATAGGTCACTTTAAAATTTATAATAAAATAAAATTTTCAAATTTGATGATATTTTATGTGAATACCTATATATATATATATATAGTTTTCTTACCAAATGAAAGTGAAATGTTCATATTTTTTCATATAGAAAAGTCACAAAAAAAATTTATATGTTTTACAAACAATTAAGATAAAACTCGTTTAGCAAATGTTATCAAATGCATTTTTAATTTTACAAAGCATGAGTTTTAAATTCACTAGAGTTGGTTAGCTAGTGTTGGAAAGTGAATTAGTTGGAGGTAGGTTTAAACTCCATAGTTTCTTTCTTATATAAACTTCAAACAACTACAAATATAATGGATATGGTCGCATTTGCCTATTCCTATATCTTTACTAATTTTTCCTAGTATGAATGGCATCACTTTTCAATTGTTGGGATTTTTAATTGTCCACTAATTGTTTTTCATATATTTAATATATATTATCTTTCTTTTCCATTTCTATCATTATTTTACATTTTTTCACACAAAATAATTAAGTATCTAGTTAGTCTCAAATACTCTCACTTAATTCTAATTGTTTTATTAATAATAAATAATAATTTCAAATTTTTTAATCTCATTCATTGGTTAAAACAGGAGATGATAGAAAAAATATATTAATTATATGAGAATACAATTGAATAAACCTTAATCTTTTAAAATAACAATAATTTAAAACACAAGGCGATAATATATAGATATAAGAGTGAAATAAATATGTTATACCTATAATTAAGTCGGATTCACATTTCACCATTATGAATTTTTTTTTAACACATACTTATATTGATTATATCTTTTCAGACATAATGTAATTTAAAAAATTTTACTTCTCCCTTAATTAATATGAAAAAATAATTAACATATTTAATATATTTCGTTAATCTAGCTAAATTTTTTAGTTAATGTAAAATGTGTAGTATGATATTATAAGGATAACAGGAGGCACTTACTTTTTTTATATATATAAAATTTATAGTTGCATGGAAATAATTGGCGGCGTCACATCTAATTAATTTGAGTTAGGAGAAGGGAAAAATATACCATTCAAAATAATTACAATTTCATTTAATTTTAAATTATTTTTAAAATTAATTAAATTGAGATTTGACCAACCTCAATCGAAACTACGCACCTAAACAGATTACCAGTGTTTGGTACAGGGGATCTTTGAACATTCCTGGAAATGCTACTTAAAATATTTCCTTACCCATGTTTGGTATAAGATAAAAAAAAAATATTCCCAGCAATGTGAGATTCCCAGAAACTTAATTATGAAAAAATTAAAAACTTCATTTTTCCATTTCAATGGATGGGTATCCTATACATTCCCGGGAATAAAAAAATTTAAGAGAAAAATGCCCCCATTTTCTTCCCAAATTCTTATAAAACAAAAAGATTTCCGAGTAAGTTTTTTTAATACCAAACATGAAAAATAAGTTACTCAAAAAATACATTTCCAAAAAACATATTTTTAGAAATCTTACTTAAAAAGATTCCTCGTACCAAACACCACCTAATTTAATATTAGCGGTACAAGTTGTATTTGTTTACCGTAATTCAGTCCAGGTTCATGGGGCAGGGGCTGTGTGGCAACCTTCCCCGCCCCAAAAACGCACTCACTAACCCTTTTTTATTCTGCATGTCTGTCAGATTTTTATGTTCACGCGCTTTCAATAAAGCGAAGAGCGCGTGCTTTTTACTATCATGTAATTAGTATGCTTAATTACTTTGATTTGAACATAAATGAAAATAGTTGAGCAGTGGAGAGAGTGAGGGGAAGATGCGCGTGGGTCATATCATATGAGCGAATATATATTGTTTGAAAAGGTTCTCGTGGGATGCACGTGACAAGAGAAACAAAACCAAGTTTGGCTTCACCTTCTTCTCATTCTCGCTCGCCACACCACTAACTACCACCCAATAGCAGAGCACATACAAAAACCCTTCCTTCTTCTTCACCTCATGACGACGTCGTTTCCAGCACCCACCACCTCCGCATCTCTCAAGGACCCGAAGCTTCAGATCCCCTCCTTCCATGGCTTCAGGCCTTCTTCCTCCGCCTCTCCTCTCCCTCCCAATGCCCTTTCGCTCCCTTCCTCCACTCGCTCCCTTCCCCTCATCCGAGCTGTCTCCACGGTCCTCTTTTTTCTCTATTCATTTTTTGCTTTCATAATTTTCGCTTACAAATCAAGCTAATTATTAGTTGATTATATCTGGAATGTTGAATTTCATTTTGATTTGTTCTTGTTCTTGTTTTTATGCTTGCGATTTCTCTCTAGTCTCCCAAGCCTGAAACTGCCACTGAGAAGCGCAGCAAGGTCGAAATTTTCAAAGAACACAGCAATTTCATTAGGTATCCTCTTAACGAGGATTTGTTGACGGATGCTCCTAACATAGGTGAAGCCGCCACTCAGTTGATCAAGTTTCATGGTAGCTATCAACAGTACAACAGAGAGGAGCGTGGTGGCAGAAGCTACTCTTTCATGATACGCACCAAGAACCCTTCTGGCAAAGTCTCTAACCAGCTTTATTTGACCATGGATGATCTTGCTGACCAGTTCGGAATCGGGACACTTCGGTTAACCACCAGACAAACGTTTCAGCTCCATGGTGTCCTCAAGAAGGACCTTAAAACTGTGATGAGTTCCATTATTAGGAACATGGGCTCTACTCTTGGTGCTTGTGGTGACCTGAACAGGAATGTCCTTGCTCCTGCTGCTCCCCTTGTGAGAAAAGATTACCTCTTTGCTCAACAAACCGCGGAGAACATTGCCGCGCTGCTGGCTCCTCAATCTGGTTTCTACTATGATATTTGGGTTGATGGGGAGAGGATTTTGTCGTCAGAGCCGCCCGAGGTGGCTCGTGCAAGAAATGACAATTCACATGGTACAAACTTCCCGGATTCACCTGAGCCCATCTATGGAACTCAGTTCCTGCCGAGGAAATTCAAGATTGCTGTTACTGTACCAACTGATAACTCGGTGGATATTCTCACAAATGATATTGGTGTTGTTGTTGTTACCGATGATAATGGGGAGCCTCAAGGGTTCAACATATATGTAAGATGGATTTTGATGACAGTTGAGTGGAAATTTTTAAACCGTTGTTCTGACTCGGAGCTTGTGACTTTTCTTGCAGGTTGGTGGTGGAATGGGAAGAACTCATAGGTTGGAAACCACTTTTCCTCGCTTGGCTGAACCATTAGGGTATGTACCAAAAGAGGATATTTTGTATGCAGTGAAAGCAATTGTTGTAACCCAACGAGAAAATGGGAGAAGGGATGACCGCAAGTATAGTAGAATGAAATATTTGATAAGCTCTTGGGGAATTGAAAAGTTTAGAAGTGTAGTTGAGCAATATTATGGCAAGAAGTTTGAACCTTTCCGCACATTGCCCGAATGGGAGTTTAAAAGTTATCTTGGGTGGCATGAACAGGTTGGTTCTCTAGATGAATGAATAGTATTAATGTCTTTATGCCAGCTTATATACTCCATAACATAGCTTGTTGATGTACGCCATTCTTTCAATGATGGAAGTTGGTGGATAGGATTGGTAATGGGCTTGTTTAATGTGTATTTATGGTTTTAATAGCTGATATGTTGACAATGGATCTAATACATGCTGTCTTATGTGCGGAGTGTATAAATACTTGCCATGTGACTATGTGAGAGAGCTAAAGCCATATCTCCTCTTTATATAGCTTAAGCAATATGTAGTTGGTTCATTCTTTGGTGTTATTGACATATTATCTCTGGCTAATTTATAGTAACTTCATGCCCTCATGCTATATGGGCTCACTTGGTGACTCTCATCTTCCAGGGTGATGGAAAATTATTTTATGGGCTTCATGTTGATAACGGTCGTATTGCTGGGAAGATGAAAAAGACATTGAGGGAGGTCATTGAGAAGTATAATTTGAATGCACGAATCACTCCAAATCAGAACATCATCTTGACTGATATTCGTTCTGCATGGAAGCGTCCTATTACAACCACTCTTGCACAAGCTGGTCTTCTGGTGAGATGTTTACAGCTTAATGCTTGCATATTATACTATAATTTGTTTTCTGTATTAAACTATATTTGCTAATAAACTGTTTAACTAGTTTGTTCCATGATGTACTTTACATTGCGAGTTTCATTTGGAGACCATAATACACTAATTTAGTAATTTTGTTTTGGTGCGTTTAAAACAAGTATTCTTACAAGCCCAACTTTACTTTATCGTTAACAATTGTAACTTCTAGCTGTGTGTAGATCTGATTAGTTGCTGCTAGTGTATTGATGGACTCTTTTTTTGGTGAGCTACACAGGGATTGTTCTTAATCTTTTTCTTTTTCAATTCACTGTTTGATACTGGATGTGTATGATGATTTAGATTTGCCTTATTCGCCCTTATTGTGTCTGTTGCTTGGAACATTGGTTAGCTTCTTTAATACTGCTTGCTTTTACTTAATGGCATGCTCAAATGTCAATTTGCTCTTCCTTTTTTGTTTGCTCTCTAATCTCATTTTTTTTTTCATCTCTCATTTGTTTTGCTGTGGTTCAGTATACAGAAAAAACTAATTATTAAGCCTGTAATGACCTGTTTTGCTGTGAACAGCAACCTAAACTTGTAGATCCCCTCAACATAACAGCGATGGCATGCCCTGCTTTCCCATTATGTCCACTGGCAATAACTGAAGCTGAACGTGGCATACCCGGCATTCTTAAGCGGATTCGTGCTATTTTTGAGAAGGTATTACTGCAGATGTATGTGACAATATTGATTTGATAGAGATCATTAATCAGTACCATTTTATAACAATATTCACCTGTTTGCCATTCAGGTTGGTCTGAAGTACAGCGAGTCTGTAGTTGTAAGAATAACTGGCTGCCCTAATGGTTGTGCTAGACCATACATGGCCGAACTTGGACTAGTTGGTGATGGCCCGAATAGCTATCAGGTTTGTTAATCAGTGGCTCGACCCACTTACATTTGACAGAAAATTCCAACTTGCAATCATCTTCACTTGTTTATCTAATGCAGATTTGGCTTGGAGGAAATGCTAAACAAACATCATTAGCTCGAAGTTTCATGGACAAGGTGAAGCTTCTAGACCTTGAAAAAGTGTTGGAGCCTTTGTTTTATTATTGGAAGCAAAAGCGTCAATCCAAAGAATCATTTGGCGACTTCACAAACCGAATGGTGAGTTTTGGCCAAAGTCAATTTATATTTGCATCGGAGCCATGTTTACTGGGTTTCTTCATAATCTTTAAAATGATTACTGCGGTTGCTAAAGTGATTTGTATCATGTTTGGCCAAAATGGCACCAATATATGTTTCTAGGGATTTGAGAAGCTTAAAGAATATGTTGAGAAGTGGGAGGGTCCAATAGTAGCACCGGCACGCCACAACCTCAAGCTTTTTGCTGACAAAGAAACCTACGAAGCAATGGATGAATTGGCAAAGCTTCAAAACAAGAGTGCTCATCAGTTAGCCATGGAAGTTATCCGCAATTATGTTGCTTCGAACCAAAATGGAAAAGGAGAATGACTTTGCTGACTTGGCGGCGGAAGATGTATGTGATTTGTGGTTGACTGGAATGGTGGATTGACGACTGAACACAACTCTCTGTTGTTACTGTGTGGTAACTCTGGGGATAGATTAAGCTTAAGAAGTTTGGATTTTTGATTAATTTGTACCTAAACGGCTTTCGGCTAGAATCCTTTGGTGCATCATTTTGATTGAGTTTCTGAAACAAAATAAGTCTTCCTATCATTTCTGTATCAAATTTTGGGTGTTTTTTGTCCACATAATTCCGTAGGTGAGATCTTTCTCAATTTTGTTCTTTCTCCAATAAAGTTAAGTTGAATAATTGCAGTGATGTGGTATATTGGTGATTAATTGCAGAATATGGTTCGGCTGGGAATAATATGATGGGATTTGTTAAGCTGCTTTAGTTATTATGACTCTTCATGATAGAAAATTTTGCATGAAAGAAATATTCTAGTAAAAGTACAGTTTTTAATAATAAAAAAAAACTTGTATTTTAATAAAAAAGAATGTTGATATTGTTTTTAGATTATTGTGCTTAAAGTTAAAACGCACGTTTGAACACAAGTAATAAAGTTGTTACTATCCGGAAAATAGAAAAGGTGTTGAGTAATAGAACAGTGGCCGAATCAACTTCGGTTTAGCTCTGTAGTGAGTTCACAATTCAGATTTTAAATGGCTATGGTGAGACTTGCGTGTAGTGCCTAAAGAATTAAAACAAGTATGGTTCTTTATTAATCTTAAGATGTTGTTGGCACTTCTTTTAGTATATAACTATATTTAAAGTTAATCATCATCTTGCATCTCATTCAAAATGATTTTGTCTCGAAAGAGAGAAAATAATAAAAAAGATTTCTTTAAAATTTAGTCATGTTTTTTAGATAAAAAATAATAGAATTTTATATATATGTAACATTGAATGTAGAACGAGTTTGATCAAAGGGACTGAGTTAAAATTCCGTTGTGTAATAAGTAATGGGCCTGTTTTTTTAAGTTTATTTTTAATTGTTTTTTAAAAAATATTTTTTTATAAGTGTTTTTTAAATAAGTAAATCAAAGTTCTTCTTAAAATAAGTTGAAATTACCTTATTTTCAGTTTCTACTTATTTTTAAAACTTTAAACAAACACAGAACATTAAAATTTAAAATAAATATTTTTTTAATTAAAAACATTTATCTCTTAAAATAAGTTTAAACAAACAAACTCAATATAATGATAAATTTAACACATCCACTTATATTCTAGTTTGTAAGTTGATTAGACAAGTCCACACATTTTATGGTTTATCCTATGGTTTGGCCCATATTGATTTCTTCAATTATATATACTTTTTTGTTATTTTTTAATTGACATGTTTCACTTATTTTCTCTTATTTCCTTAGCTTTGTTTTTCTACCCTCTGAAAGCATATACAGCCTGAGAAGTATGAAAAAGATTTTGTTTTAAATTTTAACTTCAAAATATATTTGGATTCCTTTGGATATCACTCCATAATACTGTTTGTTATATTGTTAACATGCATGCTGAGGTTAAATGGCTAAATTAATAGAACTTGGTTTTAAGGATAGAGGGGACAGACCAGTTTCAGTGTCCACGGTTTGCTATTATTATATTTATTGGAAAATAATAGAAACAAAAGTCTAAGGTGTCGCTGTTCTAAAAGAATTTATTTATTGAATCACAAAGTTTCTTAAGATACAATAGACAGAGATAAGACCAAAACTAACAATAATTTTAAGATAATTCAATGAAAAAGAGAAGAAGATTTTTAGATGTTTTGGAGAACTAGATTAAATGTTTTAAAGATAGGACAGAACTCTGCTATGTAAAGGTGTTTGTTCAGAAAAAAATCTTGTCCCAATGGTAGCTGTTCAAAGAATGGTGGGAAACACATATGTTAAAC
The DNA here is from genome assembly GCA_037962975.1 of Clitoria ternatea. Lineage (NCBI taxonomy): Eukaryota > Viridiplantae > Streptophyta > Magnoliopsida > Fabales > Fabaceae > Clitoria > Clitoria ternatea. The sequence goes on from CM075676.1 coordinate 70,099,303, forward strand.
TTCAACAGAAAAATGTGTTTGTTCAGTAACATGACCGTTAAAACAATTACCTTTCATTTCAAAGTTTAAAACTATAAAATTTTCCAAAAATAAAAGCCACTTTTTTTTTTAATTTAATTTGCAGACTTCCACCCAAAAGGACAAGACTAAAACAAACAAAAATTTTAAGATAATTCAACAAAGAAGAGAAGAACATCTTTATATGTTTTGGAAAACTGGATTTAGTGTTTTAAATAAGAAATGAAAAGGTAAAATCGATATCCATTGAAATACAGTTCTGTTATGAAAAAATGTCTGTTCATAGAAAAACAAATATGTTTCAATGGTGACTATTCAAAAAACAATGGAAAACATATCTATTCAACCTTGGGAAAAAAATACATATGTGGCCATTAAAACAACTACCTTTCTTTTCAAAATTTAAGACTATAAAATTTTCCAACTTTTTCTAAAAAAATTTAATGTGCAACAATTAGAGAAAAATTATCATTTTAAACTAAATTTCTTAACACCATGTTTAGACTCGTCTGTATAAAAACTCAACACTTTTTATTATATTTACATATTTCACATTTATATTAGTATATAGACTCTTAAGTAGTCTCAAATTTAAACAATATAGAATTGTATATTTTTCATTTTATAAAAGTTATATGTTAATCTTCAGAACTCTTCCTTTTTCCATATAATTTCTATGTTAAATTTTTGTTTGTTTTGTCCAAAATTGTTTATAAGGAATTATACGAGAAAAAGTTAGATTGTAAATAAAAAAATAATATTCAAACTAAAATGATCATATGGAAGACTTGATTTTACACATGTTGAGAGAAAAAAATAATATATTTTTGTTCACAAAGAAGCGTTTCTTTCTAAATTAGTATTTATTATGTTACCTAAAATATATAAAACTACGTTTTTTTCAATTTTTCTTTTATTCAATTTATATTCATTTGTCTGGACAGTAACAAACCCAGAAAATTTAAGAAGTTGGAATAAAATAATATCTTTTATTTGATAAAAAAAGAAATATTGTTTTTGGGAGAAAAAATGATATCATAAATATTAATTAAAGTTTTTTTGGAGATTAAATATTAATTAAGTTGAATAGGATTATAAGTAGATCTGTCCATGTGTTTGGGATACTTCGATTTGGAAGATGTCAGAGAACAAGGCAAATTCGCAGTAATAATAAAAATGTATAATTTGAAAAGGTACTAAACAATTAAAATTTGAATTTTGTTAAAGCATTAAACAATAGTGGACATACTCCAACGTGCCACAAAATATAATAATACAATTTGTAACGGTAAAATCATGAAACTCTTCAAAACTGATGACTTTATAGAGAAATAGAGAATTAAAAATACATGTAATGTTTTAAAGAATTATTCATATAATATTTTTCTTTACATTACTTATTTTATTTATACTTATATTCTTTCATTGGTTTCTATAATAATTGTGTAATTTTGTTGTCTAAAAATAGTTTCTTTCGATGATTCCAAACTAAACAAACCTAGGCTTATGAAATTAGGTTAAGAAATCCCGAATAACTTTTTTAATAGATCAAAACTATGTATTATAAATTTACCAACCCCCGTGGCGTTTTTAATTCATCCTATGCTATTTTGTAATAAAATAACAAATTTTAATTTCTTATGACGTATTTAGAATGGTTGTCAAATTTTGATTTTAAAAAAGTATGTTTGAAAATTAATTATATTTGACAAAAAAAAAACAAAGTGTAAGTTGAGTTTTAACTTATTTTTAAAACGGTTTTTAATAAGAAAAAATTAAAAAAATATTTTTTTTAGCTTTATAAATATATAACCTTCATTGTTCCTACCGTTATCACCACCACTATTGGCGCAACCATCACCACGGCTACCACCACCTCTCAGTGTCACCATCATCATCGTCGTCATCACCCCCGCCATCATCATCATTGCCGCCACCGCCTTTGGCACCTTTATCGCCACAATCACCACTATCGCCTCCACTGCCATCACCGTCGTCGCCTTGTCGTCACCACCATTGTTATTGTTGTCACCACCACCATCACTATTGTCACCACATTACTACCACTGCCGCCATTGTCACTATTATCGTTGTCTCCACTTCCATCGTTGTCATACCACCAATTAATTGTCACGATCAATCCCCAACCACCGTTGTCAATGTCATTACTATCACTAACATTACCACTACCACCGTTATAGAATATTTATAATTACTATTATTATATTATTGTAATTTTTTACGTGTAAAGTATGTTTGAAAATCATAAAAGTTTCATAATAATTTTTTAAAATTCTAAACCAAAAACCAATTTTGATTTTTTAAATTTGAAAATTATAAACTATAAACCAGGAACTTCATCATATGTTTAAGATACATACGGGAGAAATATCACCAATGCATATATCTTATGATTTTCAACATGAATTTAATAACAAAATTATTTTGGATTTCTAAACGAACACTTAATAAAATCAGTTGTACTTTTATTTTATGAAAAATCATTTGTAATTTTTTATTATAGATTCTTTATCTCGCTAAATAAGCACATTTTTTAAAATTACTAGTAGACTTGTAAAGCTTATATATTGCCTTTAATAATTTTTTATAAACATTAAATTGGATTAATCCAACCGAATAATTGAATTCTCATGGAAAATACATGAAGTATTTAAAATTCCATATAATTTAAGAATTATTTGATACTTTATCAGTTATTTTTTATTTTAATAATTGATAATTGATTGTTTTTATCAAATGGATTATGTGATGCTTTCTGGTTGGTGAGACATTTTGAGAAAATCTTGTAATCAGTTTTGATTAAATCTCGTAATCAGTTTTATTTAAATAATATTATATTTTTGCTACGTAAAAAAAGAAAAGAAATTTTTTTAGCAATACCTTTTTCAGCTAATCTCCCTAAAGTCGTTGAATTCAAAAATTGTGACATATATAAACAGCTAATGGTAAAGACAAAAAACAGAGAAAACGATTCAAAGGGGAAGTGTTGTATAAAACATGCACGATTTGGATGTATGTTCCCATCCCCATAGGTTCAATTTAAAGCATATCCTACTTGCTCCACCTCCGTATATTATAAAGCTTCAGTTTATTTTTGTAGTGGTTAGTCAAATTTCGGTTTGATCAATTTAAAAAAAATCTATAATTAAACAAAGTTTTAATTATCTCAAATGATATTAAGAATCAATATTAATTTTTAATTTTTTTTATTTTTAAAATTCTTTTTTTTTTCAACTTCATATCACACAAACACAAACTCATCGAAGTTTCTGCAGGTTTTGATTTTTTTGAAAATGATAACTGATACTGAATCAATCACAATTGACTCGGGAAACAAAGGGAATCTCACTCACTGTTTTGCATGAGAGACACAAACAAGACAAGAGAGAAAGGATAACCTTAACACAATTTGTATATATATATATATATTAAAACTTGAAACTTGAAAAGACATGTACGTAGACATTATAATTTAACACTTAATTAATTTGTAATTGTATATATTTTATTGTCTTAAATATATTGTAATAATAATTCAAATGTAACATGCATGATCACAAGACTGACCTGTAAAAATGTGTTAATTATAACTCATCCAGTTTTTCCTTCTTTCTTTTAATACAAGTACTATATATATATACATCAAAATTTTAAAACTATGCGTAGAATTCACATTCCATAATAAATATATTCTTATTTAATTCAAGCCTTTGACGAAAATTATTTTAAAACTTAATTCATGAATTAATTATTTTTTATTCGTCTTGATGATACAATCATCTTTTCTTATAAAAAAATTAAGGATTTTTAGAAAAATACTAACCAGCATCCCAAAGATATTCTTTAAGGAAGTAAAAAAATAATTTAAAAATATTGTTAAAATTCACTCATACTAAATAATTGCTACATAATTTTGCTTGATTAATGGATGGCCTACATCCTTTAAAAGAGTGCATTAATTGTTGAATGAGGGAAAGTGTGATATTGTGTATTAAGAGTTAAGAGTGGATCACCCTCCACGGCACGGACCACTTAAATTTATTATCACATTTAATCACTGATTAATCACTCACTCACAACAAACATCTTGATATGCGTGATTCCCTTCAAAACATGCGCTCGCCAACTCACCCCCTTTTCAAACTTACAATTTTCTTTTAACATAATATCTCGTTTGATTCGTAGTTACGAAAGTAAAGTTATATAAAAATTATTATTAATTTTTTATATTATTCAAGATAGTTAAAACTGTATTTAATTATAATTTTTTTAAGTTAGTTAAATTCCAATAAAGAACTAAACACTCCCTCCACCCAACTCGAAGAAGATTCCCCAAATATGTGTTGTTACGGGTTTATATTTATTTACATTGATTCGCATTTAAACATGTTACTGTTAGCCTAAAGTTTTTGTACCCTAACATCCAATCCTAGATTATTATGTAACTAAGTAATAATTATATTTAAGGTAAATTCTGATTGGTTTGGTTGACAGTGTAATTTTTTTTACAATGGCGATATATATAAATAAATTAAACTCTTAATAAAATATGAAAAGTTTATTTTGTTTCTTTTCATTAATTTCAGAGATAATTTTAAAAGTATAATAAAAAATAGTTAATACATTAAATGTATTTAACTGGAATAATCATATTTCTTAATTCATGTGAAGTTTGTTAATTGAGTCTTATGAAAAAAAATAAAAAAGAGTACTACTTTTTGACATTCACCAGTTAAAGCATTTTAAACAAACAGAGTCATTTTATTTAATAATTGATGCAGCTAATCATTTTCTTAAATGCATGCATAATTCAAAAAAATGGGGGAAGTTGCAATTTTTTTAACTTAACTATGGAAGTAGTTTGATTAATAATATCATTTATTTATTAATATTATTATCAATGTTGTTTGAGATAATACTATTATATTCCAACTCTATTTAGTTAACAAACGTTTAGTATCTTGTTAGAATTGGTCAAACCGAGATTTATTGAACTCAAAAAAAGATCGTATAATCAAACTTTCCAATAATATAAATGAAGCATTAATATGATTTTTTTCTATTTTTACGACCTTGTTTGATGCTAAAACAACACTTACTCTTAATTCTAATTCTAGTTGAGAATCAAAATAGGCATGAAATATACTAATTTGAATTATAAAAAAAATAAAATAATGCGCAAATGTTGTATGCATGTGTTTTGTCGTTTGTAAGAAAGGAGGAAGAAAACGAAAAGTAGAAGGGTTGTTTCAAATTCCCATAAATAAATAAAGAAAGAAGCAGAGACAGTATCTCACGTTGGAGATAAATAAACAGAGAGAAGCAAAATCTAAAAAGCAACCAACACAACACAACACACTTTTTCATTTGAAATCTCTGTTCCTTCTTCCTTCCACTTCACGAGGTATCATTGGTTGCACGCCAAACACCTCTTTACCCGTTACTCTCCAGGCTCTACACACTCTCACTCTCTCAATATTACTATTTCTCTTTCAACTTTCAAACCATTAACATCATTTGCATTGCATGAGATTGAAAAAAACATGGCCACAGCAGCAGCACCTAGAAGAGCCAAGTGGCAGCAGCACCACCCTCCTCCTCCTCCAACGCCGAGGATCCTCCACTTCCCTCGCCGTCCTCGCCGGAGAACCCCTTCCAAAGCCAATAACGTCAGGTTGGGCACTTTGCTTGATCGAGAAAGAGAAATGCGTGCATGTGTTCCTCCAACTCCAATAGTGGTGTTTGACCAGTGGCAGCACTGTGATGAAACAACATCAAGAAGAAGAAGCAGCGTTTTGGAGGAGGAAGACAAGTGGAAGTTTCAAGCCGAAATGCTGAGGGCAGAATGTAACTTGTTGAGAATGGAGAAGGAGATTGCGCTTAACAAGTTGCATAGGGCTCGTGCCAAGATGGAGACAACTCTAAGATCTGCACTTCGCACCCTTGTTTCTGTTGGTTCTTCTTTCTCATTTATTTTTGCCATGTCATCAATAGTCCATTTTCTATTTCTTATGTTGCACATGTTAGATAACCCCATATAAGAATAAGAAACATACCAGCTGATATATATATATATAATCTAATCACAATGAATCATCATCATCATCATTAGATTCTTTTTTGCTTTGATACAATGCTCGTCTGGTTCCCACTTTGGATTGTTCAAATAGGTTGACTAAAAATAAGTTTTTGATATGTTGGTTAAATAGAGTTAGAATATGTTTCAAATGGTGTAGGAAATCAATGTTGATTATTGTATGGTGTTGTTAGCCGGACATAGTTGTTGTAGTATGAAAATGAGCATTAAGAGCGATAAAATTATCTTTCTTAATATTTAATGCAAATGCATGTCAAGATTCTGTAACCTTGATTTAAGCAAAACTGCTTTGATTATATAGCTCTATAGTCAAAATAGATCAGTACAGGGAAAAAGAAGAAGAAGATGCAATGTGATCAAAGCAATTTGGGAGGTGTTTCTCAATTTAGCATACAGAGGAATGTCTTAAATGAAGTTTTGTTATGATTTGTTTGTTTAAGATATGTTGTGGGCAATTGGTAAGGTTGATTTTTTAAAGTTTTGACAGTAGGCTGGATGTTTTGTACTGACATCTTCCTTTTCTCTGTTTTTCATTTTAAAGTGGTTAATTGTACTTGCTAGTTTTGAGTGGTTTCACAACACTTGTCTTCTTGTAAGACTCTGTCATTTGCCTCTATTTTCTTAACGTGATGATTTTGCATCTTCTGATCTTTAAACTGTAAATTGGAATCCAGGGAAGAATAAAGATTTGTGAAGGACGGAATATTGAAATGGTTTTGGATGAGGAGATTCGTGAATTGACAGAGAAACTTGAGAGATTGCAGAAGAGATCAGCAGTTAAGGATGTGGGGGTTAGGAGTCAGAAAAATTTTGACAAACAAGTTTCTGTTCTTCAGAGACGACTGGAGAAGATTGGAGGATCATCCGATGAGATACGTTTGAGGGAGTTTCAAGAGGAAAATATAAGCTTGTCAATTGAAAGAAGTAGCAGATTTCATGACTGTGTTGTTGCAAGTGGAAAGCTAAATGTAAGTTAGAAAGTAACCATAACCATTACCATTTGCCTAACTGCTTAGTGCTTCCTTTCTCAAAGCATTTCTTTTTGTTTAGAATTTCTTACAATCCAATGACATGCCTTTTAAGAGTGAAAGCTCCGTCTCCAATGACCAAGACTAGTTATTGATTCAACCATGCCATTCAGGCATTTAACTTTTCCATTTATTTTCCCCCTTTATCTTTTTATTATTTTGATGTTTGTTTCTCATGGATTTTTTATTTGAAGGTGGAAATTCTTAGAAGGAAAATGGAGGGGTTGTCAAAAGGGATGTTACTGCAGAGAATGGAGGAAGAGTATAATTCACTGCTGTCCACTGCTAGTGGTTCTCTAACCAGTTCTGGCTCAACTTCCAAGAGAGTTGAATTTCAAGATTCATCTTCTTCCAAACGACCACCTCATCAGGCATATTCTTGGTTTCTTTGCTCATCACTGGTTGACATTAGGCTATTGTTGATAATAATTAGTTTTTATTATTGGTACAGAATATGATATACTAGTACCAATGAGTTGTGCTTCAGTGGTAACGGAGTCTCGAGTTCAATCCTAACACAACTTCTATTAAAGGAGAATACTTATAGTCACTACAAAAGAAATACTTCCTCTGTATATCCTTATTTTAAAAAATGCTACTATTAACATTAAAGTAGAATTTGAATTTAAATAAGGATAAATTTGAAATGTTATAATGTCTTTTTATAAAAATTAGTACATGAATACATAAACTTAATATATGTATTTTGATTTAATTGTTTTATTGTCTTGTGAACAAGAACAAAGAGAGGATAATATATCTAGTTCACTATGTTGTTAGGTTGTCTTAAAAAATCTCACCATCAATAGGAGGATACTTGTGGTTATTGCAAAAATAATATTCCATCTATTTCATATTATAAGTCTTTATTTAAAAGGACACAATTTTAGGATAAGCTTCACCTATTCCGTTTAGGTTGACTTCAAAAATCATTCTTAGTGTTGTAATTCTTTTAAGACCCCGTAAAGGTTAAATTTCTTTTTTTTATTATTAAAAAATTTTCTTGACTAACTGAATTAAGAGAATGACTTCTTAGTTCTTACCAAATTTTGGATTGACAAATCGTGCAGGAAAAATTGCCTGAAGGGAACCTGTGTGCAGGACACTGCAAGACTATTGTGAGAAGAATTGTAGAGCAAGTTAGAGCAGAGAGTGAACAATGGTCTCAAATGCAAGAGATGCTTGGTCAGGTGAGGGAAGAGATGGAGGAATTGCAGGCTTCACGAGACTTTTGGGAAGATCGTGCTAAGCATGCTGATTCTCAAATCCAATCCTTAAACAATGCTGTAAGATACACTTCATTGTTCTCTTTGCTATGTATATATATTTTTGGTGAAACTAAGGAAGACTAATTCTTTTAAGGCATTGTTCTCTATATGTTCTATGGTTTCCTATTTCTGAAAGTTCTTGTTTTAAAGTTGTGTTTTATTTCTCAGGTGCAAGAATGGAGACATAAAGCTCTTTCATATGAAAGTAAAACTAATGAGATTGAAGCAAAACTGTGTGTGTTTCGTGGCGATCTTGAAAGATTGAGGAAGGAACAGAATGATGCTGAGGGCAGCAAATGTTCAGCCATTCCACACAATGAGTTGGAGAAGCGAATAGTGGTTTGTTGCTCAAAGGAAAACAACAACTGCAAAGAAAATAGCAAGCATAACAATGATGTTTTAAGGAAGGTGGAAAGAAAATCACATGTTGGTAGAGGTGGAGGATTAAGATCACCATTTGGAGACATTGGGAACTCATTGTTGATGAAGCAGAATGGCAAAGCAGTTTTCCCTTTGCATTGCCATCTCTCTTCAAATGGTGACAAAAAATGACTAGTGTCAAAGGATTTGTAATTTGAGGCCTCAGATTTCTGTAACCGGATATTTCGTTACGGCCTCTGAAGGAAGATGGACTGTATTTGGAGCATCAAGAATGTTGAAATTCAGAGATTCTCTCTCCTTTATACGATGCTCTTCTCTTTTCTAATTAATAATATCTCTATCCATAATTTTAATATCATATCTATCAATAAAAATACTAATTCAAGTAAACTGTGATCAAATCAGTAGCAACAAAAGAAAGAAACCGGACCGAAATACCTAACTAGTTCACGGTTCAACCAGTTGAACTAACTAGTCTGGTTCGATTTTGATCATAATTATTGATCTGTCCTGGACCGGGGTCAAGAGATCCGATCTCAAGCCAGTCACGAATAGTATGTCAATACCGTCTAGTAGACCGGATGTATGTGTATCCGATGTAGGTATCCGTTATCCTTTAATGAGGAGAGCGGATTGGGCGTTCTGGAGATCCTTCACACCGACCTAACGCGTTGAAGTGGGCGAATGGTGGTGTCACCTGCAAAGATTCTCCGACGCTCAAGTCAGTGATTATATTCCAAGTAAGGAATGTATTCAGAGAGGAATCAGTCGTAAAAGAGCTGAGGAAGAAAATCCAGATCCCTAACTTCAATCATGAAGTTAGTTCATATACCTGATTGGCTCGATTAACGAGGACTCGTTGGTGGGGAACCACCAACTCCCATTAGCATTATTATATTGCGCACTTACCTGCATGATTGGGTCAAGTGGCTATTTTATATTGAGCATAGAGAATGTAGACTAGGATTAGGGAACAAGTTGACCATTCCCGTGAGCAGAATTTGGCTCGTAGTGCAGGGAATTATTGATCGATCCCTGTAGCAACAATCCTTGTCTTTTGCACAGTGACGTGTGTATTATCCGATGTCATGGTGTTATCCTGAACAACCGGTATAGGGAGAACGCCTGATACGGAATTACAGTTCGGATGTATACCGATGACACCGGTTACACGTAGATGTCTTATCAAAGACGTTGAGATATGTATAGCAGATCGGATACCGGTATTGAGACCGGATCATATGTCCCCTAGCTTGTGTGAGGGACTGAATAGTTGTTCACATAAGCTATTCAACCTGCGAGAGGTCTTAATATCGGTAAGCTTACGTGTGTAACAGTTCCTTAGCATCTGTTGTCATTCGTAAAGAACCGCTCTGAATTTAATAGAAAAGACCTTTCGGTATTGTCACAACGGATTCAGACAAAGATTCGTTGTGTGAGAATTTCAAGAGTTTATTGGAATTGAAAGCTCTTGAAGTTCGTGTAACGGCTGTAAAGCGTAAATTGCGTTGCATGATTAGACATTAATGCTTTTAATCACGTGGGCAGGCAATTATTGCGTCTGAGATGAAAATCTCATTAACCGCTGTTTTGGGCTTAATGGGCCTGAAGTTTTCAAAACTTTTGGGCCCAGTGGATAGCCCTTTGCTGAGTTGTTATCGTTTTGGCGCCCAAGAATTTGGAACGGTTGTGTCGTTTCGCTTATGAACAGGTGCGTTTTATCGAGAACGACACAACTTCAAGAGGAGGTAACCGGTCCTCTTTGTTTCCTATAAAAGGAATACTTAGTGGATTCTGGGTTCCACTTGCTTTTGCTTTCTCAACGAAACTCTGCAGAAATTTTGCAAGGAAGTTTATCACCTACATTGCGAGGGTTTCTTCGTTCCTCAAATTCGTCACTATCATCTGAGGTAACTATCTTTTCCTTGTTGCTTTAGTTTCGCTTTAACTTGCTACTCGTAGTTATAGAAAGTAGGCTTCATCAAAAAGGGGGGGAATCAGTTTCCCTCAACCCTAATAGTTGTGGGGAAGAATCCTTGTGATTCTTCCTAAGACTGAACCGCGTCGCTCAGAAAGGGGATCTTACTCACTGCGGGAAGTGACCTTTCCCTTCTCAGAGTCGCCCTCTGATTATAATTGCTTTTAAAATGCAGTGAGTAATGATTGCAACTTTCTGACGACATTTTATTTTTTATCATAGATTAAGGAGTTCGGTCTAGATATTTCCAATGGCAACTGGAGAAGGATCTTCTGGAGATAGTGCCATTTCGAAGACAGCTGAAGGTCTTTTCAGCGTAGTTGCTTCGAGGCTGAATTGGGAGGAGGTTCAGGCTAGATGGCCTTTCTGTTGGGTGTCTAGCGAATTTAAGGACTTGGCCTCTCGTCATGCGGATGAGGAGGGATCTTGGATTCAACCGAGGTTCATGCTGAGTACGGATGAAGAGACAAAAAAGTGGTATAGGGTTTACGCACCACTTCCGACAGAGCGGATATGTCATGTCGTCCCCAACGATCGTTCAGTGTACATGTACGACTTCATCTTTCATTATTTGGGTGTCCGCTTCCCATTAACCGAACTCCAGATGGGTGTTTTGAGGTTTTTGAACTGTGCACCCTCCCAACTTCATCCCAACGGTTGGGGCCTCATCCGAGCTCTCGAAGTGCTTGGGGAGCACTTCAATTTCACGCCAACTGTAGCGATGCTGTTCTACTACACTCAGGTAGTTCGAAGGGCGAATAAGCAGGGCGGAGTTGGTCTGGTGACACTCCGGACTCTCTGTTCTTTTGTGAACTTTGAGTCTTATACTGATTCGGCCAAGGTTGATGGGAAGTCGTTTAAGACCTACTTCACTCGCATCTCCATTAAGAAGGGCAAACCGAAATTCTGGAAGGACGAAGAGGATGTTGACAAATTTCCCCTGAGCTGGACACATAAACATTTCCTCTTGAGCTCACACGCGTACTACACTGATCAATCCGATCTGTCTCGTGAGACGTCGAGAGTGTTGTTCGCGCTTGAATCGCACACTACAGGTCGTCACGTCTTCTCGTGTAGGCGTTTGCTAAGTAGCTCAAGCGGAGTCCGGGAGGAATATTTGCGTACTTCTCGTTTTATTTCATTTTTCCTCCTTTACCAAATATATATAGAATATTTATAGTTGCTGACATCTTGTGTTTGTTCATGTAGGTGAAATAGAACAAGAGACTCCGGAGATGGACAAATTAAAGAAATTCAAGGCGGCTGGTAAATCCGTTTCCCGTGAGAATGAAGTGAAGCCCAGGCCCTCAACCAAGGATCGTCCTGAGTTAATAATACTGACCTCGGATGCTGAGGGGGACGTTCCGTTGGTTGAGGGCGCTTCTTCTGCCGCTGATGAATCCACGGGTCATCCTCCAGTTTCTGAGAGGAGAAGAAAAATCAAGAATGACTCAGTGGGAGGCCCGTCCAAAAAGCGCAAAACTTCGGAGGGTAAGCTTGTTGAAACCTCGGAAGCAGCTGGTGCTCCCTCTAGTCTTAATAAAGAAACTGCTGCTGGGGCTTCTGGGTCAAATCCGACCTCCTTCCCAACGACCTCGTTTCTCACCCCCTTCCTCTCCTACGAAGGTTCTACTCCTGCCACTCTTCCACCACCGATGTACAAACTCCAGCCTACGCTTAGTGTTAAAGAGATTGAAGAAGCGTGTAAGGCCGGGAGGTGGCAGCTAGCCGAACTTGCTGGATTGCTGTCTTCCGTCAGCGAGTTGGCTAAAAACGTCGACAAGGTTGAGGAGCTAAGTGAAAAATTAGAAGAGCTCAACCTTTCCTCAGACAAGGACAAAGCCGCCATGAAGTTAATGGAAGATCGTCTTAACAAGTCTAAGGAGTTTGGTGATCTCGTAACTAAAGAGAATCTCAAGCTCAAAGTCGATCTTAAAAACTTGGAAGGCAAGGTGGCAGAGAAGGAGGAAGAACTCCGTAGCAGCCAGGATAAACATAAAGCTGATGCTGAGGAGTGGTCTCAAAGGGAGAAGAAGCTCCTTCTTGAGATAGAGGGACTGAAGGCTAGGAATGCGGAGTTCGAGGTGTCTAGTGAGGAGCTGTCCAAGTTGCGGGGAGAATTGGCTACAGCGAAAGCTGAGAGAGAAGAAGCTGTTGACATATGCAGCCGGGCTGTCGAAGAATCCTTCGGCCTAGCTATACGCCAAGTTTTCTACCGCAACCCCACTGTGAAACTTAACCTTTATGGAATGGATCCGTTCTATGAATTCCATGGGGGAAAGTTAGTCGCAGTGGTGGATGGTCGTCACGAAGATCCACCGACGTCCCTGTATGGTTTGGCTCCTCTTCCTGAGGGTCAATCTATGGGACCTGATTACGTCTTTCCTGTGCCCGAGGTTCCCTCTTCTGAAGAAAGGGCTGAGGCTCCTGGAGGTGAGACTCCTGCGGAGGTTCCAAAGGAAGGGGGACAAGAGCCTTGTGCTGAGGAGGCGCAAAAAACTGAAGAACAGATTCCTCCTCCGTAATTTTGTTTTCATTTACATGTATAGTTGTGTACCGGGATCAACTCCGGATTTTGAACTATTGTATGTAATTTCATTTCAATGAATGAATTTTGGTTGAAGAAATTTGTCTTCATTGTTTCATGTATATATAAATCGTTACTAATCCGTTCAGTGTAATTAATCTTAAGGCCGGATTGAAATAATAGCCTAGGAAGATTAAATAACAAATAAAATTTAGAACGGATAAATATATACATGTCCCCAAGTGCGTATTAAGAAGAAGGTGCCTGTCTCTGGGGCATGATCCTTAATTCTTTTGGGGAAAGATGGGTCGATCCGCTGTTTAGCAAAGTAGTGTAACAGGACGGATGACTGCTTCTAATCCGTAATATTCTTACAGGAGATGATAATATTGTTCCAAGTTTAGGGAACTGCAAGGAAGTGGTGTTTGAGTCCTTTATCATAAGGATGGAGTTTTTTCTACGCCAGGAGTTATGTCGTTGTATCACAGAATAGGTGATAAAGAGTATCCGTCCTGGGAGAATACCACTAGAAAGCGAAAGTGCGGATTGACTTTCGGAATTTTCCATCATAAAGATGATTATGAGTATTGATCCTGCCAGGTGTTTTATCATTAAATCACTTCATAAGTGATTGAGATCATCCGTCTTGGGGATGTGTACGATACCAGGAACTACATCATCAGGTCGCATATTAGGTGATTGAGATCATCCGTCCTTTGGGTGTGTATGGCGCCAGGAGTTACATCGTCATATCACATAATGGGTGATTGAGGTTATCCGTTCTGGAAAAGTACACATCGTCAAGAGTTACATCGTCAGATCACAGATTAAGTGATTTAGATAATCCATCCTGGAGACATTTTTCAATCGTAGGAGTACGGATTGAGTGAATACTTTCATCGTAAGAATGATGATGAGAATTGTTCATACCAGGAGTTACATCGTCGAATCACTTTATAGGTGATTGGGATCATCCGTCCTGGAATGATTCACACCAGGAGTTACACCATCGAATCACAAAATATGTGATTGAGATCATCCGTCCTGGAATGATTAGTGGAGCTCTTCGTACCAGGAGTTACATCATCGAATCACTGAATAAGTGATTGAGATCATCCGTCCTGGTGTGATTATTGGAGTCCTTCGTACCAGGAGTTACATCATCGAATCACTGAATAAGTGATTGAGATCATCCGTCCTGATGAATTTTTCCAATCAAGGGAGTGCGGATTCAATTGGCAATTTTCGCTCCATCCGAAATCCGAGTCTTACCTCTACTAGCCCCTTAGCTGATGTGAGGAAGCAGTTGACTTGTTCATATGAGCTATATTGATCGTAGTACGTCTGGATTTCGGGTTTGTACCAAAGTGTAAATATCCGCTCTGGGAACCATGTTCCGTAGTGGTGAAATTTTAAGGGCGGATTCGACAATGGGAATATCAGAAGTTTATCGAATTTCGCAACCCTTGGTATTCGAGTAATGGTGGCCACGTTTCTAATGATTGGACATTTAATGCCTTAATTCACGTGGGCGCGCCATTATTGCGTTAAATGCGTATGTCTTAATAACCGTCACGTAGGGGCTTGTTGGGCCTAAAATTTGGATTTAGTAGGCCCATTTAGAAAGCTCTGTGACGAAACGATGGCATTTTCGCGCCTTGATGTACTAAACGACAATTTTGGTCCACTAAACGGGGAGTCGTTTGGGGGTAAACGACAGGTTATGTTTAGTGGGTATTTGAAAAATTTTGGTGCCCTGATATAGGCATATTTGGCAATCTCAGTTACCATTTCTCCTAATTCTCTTGACGAACTTCTGCAAAAGTTTCGAGAAGATTATCGTGTCTGCCTCTGTGAATCTTAATTCACTATCCTCATCCATCCTTAGGTAACCACTTTCTTTCCATACTTTGTGTCTTGTTTCAATTTCTGAAAATGTCTAGGAAAGGTGTTAGTTTTAGTGGTATCAGCCCTAGAGGAAGAGGAGGAAGGGCCTTCAATCAAAACCCCACAGTTCGTGGTGGGAGGATTCCAGTGGTCTTTCAATCGAAGCCACTAAGCTCAGAGAGGGAGGCGTCGCCGTATCAGAGGCGAAGGGCGATTATACCCTCTTCAGAATCCTCCTCTAGTGAGAGTGCTGAGAGCGGTGACCTGTATGTATCTGACGATGTGGATTTTTACCGCAGTGTAAAAGCTTTCACAATGGTGGTGAAGAAAGCGACTGGGAGGAAATCATCTGAAGGGGGATCTTCTTCCGAGAAGTATATCTTGAAGACCCAATCCGGCCTCTGCAATGTGGTTGCACATCGGATAGACTGGGTGAAATTCCAACAGAAACGCCCATTCAGCTGGGTGGCTGAGGAATTTCGTGAGACACCGTCCGTCCACGCTCGGGAGGATGAAGGGGAGCTGGAGCCGCGGTTTACCGTATGGAAGAAGGACAAATACAAATGGTGTTTTCATGTATATGCTCCCCTTCCATCGGTTCGGATATGCCACACACCGGACGAGAGGTCCTTGTTCATGTATGATTTTCTATTTCTGAACTTGGGTGTGCGTTTCCCCTTGACGAAGTTTGAGATGGGAGTCCTGAGATTCTTGGACTGCGCCCCCTCGCAACTTCACCCTAATGGATGGGGATTGGTCCGCTCTCTTGAAGTGCTTGGGGAGCACTTCAACTTTAAACCGACGGTGGCCATGCTTTTCTACTTCACTCAAGTGGTCCGTCGTGCGAATAAGGAGAAAGGAGGAGTGAGCTTGATATCCCTCCGGACTATCTCCAAGATTATCAACTTCGAGGCGTACACTGATTCCGCCAAAGTTGATGGGCGTTCATTCAAGTCCTATTTCACGAAGATTAGCGTCCATCCGAATGAATCAATTTTTTGGTTAACTGAAGATGGGATTCCGAAGTTCCCACTGACTTGGACGCACGAACATTTTTTATTGACCTCCCAAGCGTACTATACCGAGGAGGACGAACTGAGCCCAACTTCGATCTCTGTTCTTTCGGCTCTGCAGTCCTACACCGCTTCACACCAATTTTTCTCCTGCAGGCGTTTGTTAGGACCAAAGTCTACTCGCGAGGAGTATTTACGTAATTTCCCTGCCATTCTTCATGCGTTATTATGTCATGTCTTGAAACTTTTTCGTCTCTGATTGTGTCTTTTAATTGTGCAGGTGAAATTCAGAGCGAATCACCAGAGATGAATAGACTAAAAGGTCTCAAGGCCGGAGAGACTTCCGTTGCGGCTGAAAATGACATTCAGGCAAAGCGGAACTCGAAGAAGGCTACTGCTGAGACGATAATATTAACTTCGTCTGCTGGTGACGATATTCCTCTGATCGAGGGCGGATCTGAGAAGGTGGTCGAGAAAAAGAAGAGGACTAAGCGTGATCCTTCGAAAACCTCAGACCGTCAATCCTCGCCCAAAAAACCAAAAACTTCAAGAGGGGCTGCTGAGCTTGTGCCCTCTAAAGAGAAGAGAGCGGAAGAACCCACTCCGGATGCCCCCGGCAGTGTAATCACTTGTGGGGCGAAGGCAATAACGACTTATTTCGCGCCCAAAGCCCCCTGCTCTCTTGAAGGTAATTCCGGTCTTGTTCAACATCCGGTGTACGAGGGCTCCGTTCCTGAGGGCGTTCCTGAATCCTCACCCAAGGTGAAGCCCTCGTTAAAGAGTGAAGAAATGATGAGAGCTTGCGACGACGGACAGAAGCACTTGGCTGATTTATCCAAGCTCCTCAAGTCAGTTCGCGAGCTCACAGAAGAAAACGAGAGGCTCACCTCGATGGTTGGCAAGGACAAGGCAATCATCCTCCAACTAGAAGGGAAATTAAAAACTTCCGAAGAGGAAACTCAGAAGAAGGATGAAGAAATTGCCAAGTTGAAGAAGCTTGCCAAGGAGCTGGAGGGTCAGGTTCTTGATCAGAAGAAAATCAACGCTGACCTCCATGCCAATTTTTGTGTGGAGAAGGAACGCTCTTCGAAGCTAGATGAGCGGTTGAAGGAGGCTAAGGTCGTCTATTCCCAAGGAGCGGATGATTGGTCACGTAAGGAAAAGGAGCTGCTATTAAAGCTGGAGGATTTGAATGGCGAAGTCAAGACCCTGAAAGCAGACTTGGACGATGCTGTAAACATGTGTGATCAAGCAGTCAAGGAGGCTTTCGGGTTGGCAATTCGTCAGGTGTTATACCGGAATCCCAAGGTGTCACTTAATTTGAACGGTATTGATCCGTTCTATGAGTTTCACCAAGGGAAACTGGTGGCCATCGTTGACAATCGTCAAGAGAGTCCGCCTAGAACTCCTTATAAGTTTGCTCCTTTACCTAAAGGTCAATCAATGAGACCTTCCCTCCTGAAACCCATAAGTACAGGATCGAGCTCTCGCACTGAAGGAGGCAAGACCGGAGACAAAGGCAAAGGGAAGGAGGGAGACTCAAGCCAGAAAGAGTAGCGCCTTTCTTGTTTTCTTTTTCGTTTTATTGATTTGAATTCGCTGTGTTCCGGGATCAGCTCCGGATTATTACACGAATTGTAATTCTTATTGAATCAATAAAAGAGTTTTTCACCTCCATTCTTGTTTAGTGAAAAACAACTTTAACAGAGGGACTGCATGTGTATTGTATTATTCCGGATTTAAGTAATGAAGATCGGATTGTAAAACAAAATCTCCATACCGGACATATACATGCGAAACGAATTTCATAATAAAACCACCGCTTGTGAGGGAACACATCAGTGCCTCAAGAACGGCTTAAGGGGAATGATTGTGAGATCGTTTAGACGAGAGTTCATTCCTCAAATTATTCGTTAAACCGTTGATGTTGTCCCCCAGTATCATTTGGTGATTATCACTTTGAATAAACTCTGAGTGAGATTTTCACGTGAGAGATCTTGAGAATGAGGATTTAAAATAGAAATTCCTCTTCAAATATTTCCGACTGAGGAATTTCGGGTGAAAATGCCTTAGATTGTGGCGTACCCGAGTGAATTGTTTGTGTCGGAGTTTATGAGTCAGATCTCAATTGAAGAATTGATGACTCAGAATTATAAGCTATAAAACTCCCAAATAAAGAACTTCACGAGAGTATTAATTTGGAGTTCAGTATAACTTACTTGTTGTATTTGGAGTTCGGTTTGATCCTACTGTCCATGTCATATTTGGTGTTCGGTTGAATCCTACTAGCCGTTCTTCAATTGGTCTTTGGTTTTTACCCAATGACAATTCTTCACCGACGTTCGGTTAATCCTACTAGTCGTACTCAGAGTTCGGTTTAATCCTACAATCCGAGCCTTCGATACGGGGTTCAGATCAGGGTTAATCCTGAACCTACTGCGCCCGTCACTTGGGGTTCAGCGTGGTCTTGAAGAAGAACCAGCTTACTGCGC
This sequence comes from Clitoria ternatea, assembly GCA_037962975.1. NCBI lineage: Eukaryota > Viridiplantae > Streptophyta > Magnoliopsida > Fabales > Fabaceae > Clitoria > Clitoria ternatea. Next base: position 70,118,013 of record CM075676.1, read on the forward strand.
CCAAGCCTTCGCATGGGGTTCGGTTTGTGGCCTCGAAAGAGGACCAGCCCTACAACCCATGTAGTCTTCGAATGGGGTTCGGTTTGTGGCCTTGAAGAAGGACCAGCCCTACAACCCATGTAATCTCTGAATGGGGTTCGGTTTGTGGCCTTAAAAAAGTGCCAGCCCTACAACCCATATCCTGAGGTTCGGTTTAATCCTACAACTCAGGTCTTCACCGACGTTCGGTTAATCCTACTAGTCGTACTCAGAGTTCGGTTTAATCCTACAATCTGAGCCTTCACCGGTGTTCAGCCAAACTTACTAACCGTACCCAGAGTTCGGTTTAATCCTACAATCTGGGCCTTTGATTTTTACACACTCGAGGAGTTACATTGTCAATTACAGAATGGGTAATTGAGATCATCCGTCCTGAGTATGTTCTTGTGCGTTGCGCATATTCGAGGAGTTACATCGTCAACTACAGAATAAGTAGCTGAGATCATCCGTCCTGAATATGCTTTTGTACACTGGATAAACTGAAAGTCACAACATAAGAAAAACTCGAAAGAGTTAAATTGTTATGAGAGATTCTTATTAAATCAAAAATAAGAATTACAAGGAGAGCGTAGCTGTGAAAATAAATTCTCCAGTATTCAATCCAAGATAAGGATAGGAGAGTGTAGAAACAGCTAGCTATAGTAGATGCGCAAGTTTTGGGTGTTCCATTTGTTTCGGATTGGAGTGCCATCAAGGTTTTCAAGGCGGTAAGAGCCTTTGCCAGTGACCTCGGATACCCTGTATGGGCCTTCCCAGTTTGGGGCTAATTTGCCTTGATGGGCGAATTTGTTCCCTATACTTGCTTTCCTCAAAACCAAATCTCCAACGTTGAAAGTCCTTGATTGGACTCGTTTGTTATATCGGAGAGCAACTTTGGCTTTGATGGCTTGATCCCTGATGAAAGTGTCTTCTCTGAGTTCTTGTATGACATCCATTTCAGATGCCAAGTTAGCGTTGTTGGTTTCTTCAGAGAAGTACTTAACTCTTGTGGAAGCAATTTGCAGTTCCACAGGTATCATTGCCTCGACCCCGTATGTTAGGCGATATGGGGATTCATTGGTGGACGAATGAGGCGTTGTCCGATATGCCCATAGGACATGACACAGCTGGTCTGTCCATCCGCCCTTGGCTTCACCAAGGCGCTTCTTTAGTCCCTTAAGCACCTCCCTGTTGGCCACTTCAGCTTGACCATTAGTTTGGGGATGTTCGACGGATGAGAATATTTGGGTTATTCCTAACCCTTCAAGCAAATCTGTGAATTTTCTATCCGTGAACTGGGTGCCATTGTCTGTGACAATCCGTGCTGGGACCCCGAACCGTGTTATGATGTTTTCATACATGAAACGGCGAGTTCGGGCTGAAGTAATATGCACCACCGGCTCTGCTTCTATCCACTTAGTGAAATAATCGACCCCTACAATGAGATATTTGATGCCCCCAGGAGCAGTTGGAAAGGGGCCCAGAATATCTAATCCCCATTGGTAGAAAGGCCATGGAACAGCGGATGTGAAGAGTTCTTCCGCCGGTGTGTGGTGTAGGTTAGAGAATTTTTGGCAAGCGTCGCATTTTTTGACGAAGTCAATGGAGTCTTGCTTCATTATGGGCCACCAGTATCCAGCTCTGAGGATTCTTCGCATTAAGCTTCTTCCTCCGGCGTGGTGTCCACTTTGTCCTCCATGCACTTCCTCCATTACACCTTGCACCTCATCCTCTTTGAGACAAACTAAATAGGGCACAGAGAGTGCCCTTCTGTAGAGATTACCATCAATCATAGTGAAATACGGTAATTCTCTCCTTAACCTCGTCTTTTCCTTCTCATCTGTGGGTAGCTGTCCATCAGCCAAATAACGGATGTAAGGAGCCATCCATGTATCTCCGTAAAGGGAGTCAGTCATTATGGCGTTTAGAGAAGGGAAAAGAGGAATGCTGGGCGACGTTAGCGTGCTCTGAACCAGAGTAGTGGTGCTACCCGGTCGTTTAGTGCTTGCTAACCTGGAGAGTATATCCGTTCTCATATTCTCTTCACGTGGAACATGCCTGAACTCCACCTTTGAGAATTTCTCAGTCAACTCCTTGACACAGTTCAAGTATAATTGGAGTTGAGGTTCGCGAGCTTGATAATCTCCTAAGATCTGCGAAATCACCAGCTGTGAATCGCTACAGAGTGTCGCCTCAGAAGCTCCGATGTCAATTGCAGCTCTTAGCCCGGCCAAGCAAGCTTCGTACTCAGCTTGGTTGTTGGATGTTTTGAAATTGAAACGAAGGGAGATCTCCAGGTGTACTCCGTCATCACTTTCGAGAACTACACCTGCTCCAGAGCCTCTTTGGTTTGATGAACCATCAACGTAAATGGTCCAATGGACTCGAGGGTAATCCGGATCAGTCCCTGTCATTTCCACAATAAAGTCAGCCAGGACTTGAGCTTTAATAGCGCTGCGGGGTTCGTAGGATATATCAAACTCAGAGAGTTCAATAGACCATTTGATCATCCTCCCAGCAAGATCGGGCTTGATTAAGACAGAACGGAGTGGCAAATCCGTTCTCACTATGATTGGATGGGCGTGAAAGTACGGACGCAACCGTCGTGAGGCCCAAACAACAGCGAGGGCGGCCTTTTCAATTTTGTGATACCGGATCTCAGCACCTTGCAAGGTCTTGCTAGTGAAATAGACCGGTCTTTGTCCATCAGGAGTTTCTTTTATCAAGGCAACGCCCAAAGCTTCATCTGAAATAGCCAAGTACAGAATGAGTGTGTCTTCGGGGTCAGGCTTTGTGAGAATGGGAGGTTTAGACAACACCTCCTTAAGCTCTTGGAAAGCTTTTTCTTGTTCCTGTCCCCACTCGAATTTCTTGGACTTTTTCAGTATTTTGTACAGGGGGAGTGACCTGTGAGCCATCTTCGGCATGAATCGTGCCAAAGCTGCTACCTTGCCATTCAGGGATTGGACTTCTTTAAGATTCTTAGGACTTTGCATGTCTAGAATCGTTTGGCACTTCCCTGGATTGGCTTCTATACCACGTTGAGTTAACATGAAACCCAAAAATTTCCCAGCAGGGACAGCAAATGTGCACTTCATTGGGTTCAGCCTCATGTTAAATTGCCTCAAACGGGTGAATACTTGGCCCAGGTCTTCAATATGATCGCCACCAGCCGGTGTCTTTGCTATTATGTCGTCAATGTATACTTCAACAAGTTTGGTGTGCATACCTTCGAAAACCTTGTTGATCATGCGCTGATATGTCGCCCCAGCGTTTTTCAGGCCAAAGGGCATGACTGTATAGCAAAAGACACCACGATCATTTATGAAAGCTGTCTTCTCTTGATCCTCTTCGCACATCGGAATTTGGTTGTAACCAGAATAAGCGTCCATGAAGCTCAGGTATTGGTAACCAGAGGAATCATCTACCATCCGATCTATATTAGGAAGAGGATAAGGATCTTTTGGACAGCAGCGGTTGAGGTCCACGTAGTCAATGCACATTCTCCATTTACCATTGGATTTAGGGACCATCACCACATTCAAAAGCCAAGAGGAATATCGGATTTCCCTGATAAATCCGGCCTTCAGCAATTCCTCAGTTTGCTGACAAGCTGCCTTCTGTTTCTCTGGGCCTAATCGTCTTTTCTTTTGGGCCACAGGTTTCGTCTCTGGATAGACAGAAAGTTTATGACAGCAGAATTCAGGGTCTATGCCTGGCATATCGGCTGCAGTCCATGCAAAGAGGTCTTTAAACTCTTGTAAGAGAGCCAGCAGTCGCTGCTCTACTTCAGCATCTAGCTTGTCATTGATATGGGTGATCTTTTCTGGAGAATCTCCCAAGACAATGTCCCTGGAACTTCCATCCGGTGTGGGCTTTGATGGGTTGAACGGATCAATGTTCAAATCCGCTCTAGGATCCAGGTCGACAAGACTTACAGATCCAGCCGATGTTCCAGCATCATTAAGTTTCCTTTTTTTATTGGAGGCGTCCAGCTTTGTCATGTTGAGGCTAAGGTTGTAGCAGTACCTAGCCATCTCTTGATCACCCCGGATAGATGACACAGCATTATCCTTGTCAATGAACTTGATAAGGAGATGTGGGGTTGATACAACTGCCTCCATTGCATTCAGAGTAGGACGGCCTATGATGCCATTAAATGGTGATTTGACATCAATCACTAGCACCCGAGACCTAACCGTCCTGGCTCCTGGCTCGCCTTCAAACGAGATAAGGGTATCAAGATACCCTCTAGTTAGTTGCTTTGCACCATTGAAAGCTGTTAGTTCCTGCGTGTAAGGCTGTAAGTCTGAGTCTTTAAAACCCATTCTTTCAAAGCAATTATAAAAAATGACATCGCAGGAACTTCCCTGGTCAACAAGGATTCTTCGGACGTCCTTGTTGGCGATCACAGCAGTGATGACTACAGCATCGTCACCACCAGGAACGGTTGGGCCAAAATCCTCGTCAGAGAAAGAGATTATGGGAGCCTCAATTCCTCCTCTGTAAGGGCGATTGTCTTTGACTTTCCCTTGCACAGATAGAATCATTCTGTGATGATTCTTTCGGGCTGTAATTGAAGCTCCTCCTCCAGCGAACCCTCCAGCAATCATGTCAATAACTTCACGTCGGCCCTGACGTTGTTGCTGGGGCATGCTGTCTTTCTGTGCTGCATTATCGGTCATTACACCTTTTTGCTTCTCTGCAGCAGAGAACTTTCGAACCGGACTGGGGTTGTTGTCATCCCCATCGTCGGGATCTCTTTCTCTTTTCTCATTCCGTTCTGCCCTGTCGAAGGATTTTTCTTTGAACAGGTATTGTTTCAATTTGCCTTCTCTAATTAGCGTCTCAACCGCGTTCTTTAGAGCTTGGCATTCATCAGTGGAATGACCATTTTGTTCATGAAAATCACAGTACTTTCGTGAATTTCCTGGTCTTTTCATAGGGGCTGGTCTCCTGATGCCATATGTGCTGAAAACTGGCCATCCGACCTCTCTCAAAATCTGAGATGGTCTGGCAGATAACTGTGCATAATGGCTGAAGGAATTGACATGCCTTTCTCGAGGTCGAGGAGGGTGGTTATCCACCTTAGGATTGGTGAATGGCCTCTCCATGCGTTCTGACCTCGTCTTTTCCTTACCCTTCTGGGCTTGGGGAGATGGTGTTGGTGGCTTTTTCTTTGCAGCCATTGCCTCCAAGTGCATCTCTATGCTCACATACTTTGAGGCTTTTTTCCTGAACTCCTCAAAAGTTGCTGGGGGGCTCTTTGCTAATGAAAGAGCGAAAGCTGATCCTGGCTGCAATGCCTCAATTACGATATGCAGCTTGATAGATTCTGTGAGGTTAGGAACCAAGGCTGCTTCCTTATAAAACCTCTTCAAAAAATCTTTTAAGCCCTCAGTTTCACCTTGCTTAATCTGAGCCAAGGTATGAGACGTCTTGGGTACGTCTCTGGAGATGACAAAGTGGGTTTCAAAGGCAGCTGCCATTTCCGTCCAAGAATCTATGGATCCAGAGGGCAGGCCTTTAAACCACCCGAGGGCTTCCTCAGACAATGTTCGAGGGAACATTCGGCACATCACGTCTTCATCAGCCCCCAAGTACATGGCTTCAAACACATAAGCATCAAGGTGCTTAGTTGGATCAGTTTCACCATTATACTTTCCGATGGAAAGTGGTTGAGTGGTTTGAAGGTGCTTGGGGATGCTGATGCCCATAAGTCTCCTTGAAAAAGGAACCTTCAAATTGTAAGACAATGGGGGTGCTGTTGTTGAATCTCTCTTCCTTCGGGAAGCTGCATCCTCAGAATCGCGAGTTTGTTCTCCCTCCTCAAACGTTGGGATCTTCGAGTACTGAAGAGTGGTGGACTTTTCACCATCAGTTGTGTGGGGAGTGTTTCGCGTGCGAGATGACTCTTTATCCTCGCTTTGCCTTTTTTCTCTTCGCAATTCAGCGAGTTCCCTCTGAAGTTGTTTGATCAACTCATCACGAGGATCAGGATCAGACACTGTTACTATCTTCTTTGAGTTGCCCCCATGAGAATCAAAGTTGAGTTTTCTGAAGGCGTTAGGATTAGTTCTGCCTTCAGCTTGATTCTCCACGAAGTCTTGGGCTTCGCCTTCCATGGAGGATTACCTGCTCTGTCAAAGGATATGGGAATAACTTTATCGAGTCCCACTGGGCGTGCCAATGATCTGTCCTGGACCGGGGTCAAGAGATCCGATCTCAAGCCAGTCACGAATAGTATGTCAATACCGTCTAGTAGACCGGATGTATGTGTATCCGATGTAGGTATCCGTTATCCTTTAATGAGGAGAGCGGATTGGGCGTTCTGGAGATCCTTCACACCGACCTAACGCGTTGAAGTGGGCGAATGGTGGTGTCACCTGCAAAGATTCTCCGACGCTCAAGTCAGTGATTATATTCCAAGTAAGGAATGTATTCAGAGAGGAATCAGTCGTAAAAGAGCTGAGGAAGAAAATCCAGATCCCTAACTTCAATCATGAAGTTAGTTCATATACCTGATTGGCTCGATTAACGAGGACTCGTTGGTGGGGAACCACCAACTCCCATTAGCATTATTATATTGCGCACTTACCTGCATGATTAGGTCAAGTGGCTATTTTATATTGAGCATAGAGAATGTAGACTAGGATTAGGGAACAAGTTGACCATTCCCGTGAGCAGAATTTGGCTCGTAGTGCAGGGAATTATTGATCGATCCCTGTAGCAACAATCCTTGTCTTTTGCACAGTGACGTGTGTATTATCCGATGTCATGGTGTTATCCTGAACAACCGGTATAGGGAGAACGCCTGATACGGAATTACAGTTCGGATGTATACCGATGACACCGGTTACACGTAGATGTCTTATCAAAGACGTTGAGATATGTATAGCAGATCGGATACCGGTATTGAGACCGGATCAATTATCTCTTTAAATAACCTTATCTCCTTTAAATTGAAAGTGCACTTATCCTTAAAATAATACAAAATATTACAAAATAATCTTTAATGATGCCTAAAATGATCTACATTAGGAACAAAATAGGTTGTTTATTTTGCTTAGGTAAAGTGGTTATATATGTTTTAAGTGAAACTCTTAGTAACTACCTTTTTAGGAGAATACCATAATACTAACAATTGCTTGATAGACATTGATTAAAGAAGTAAAAATAGAAAATTTTAATTCAAAAACATAATTAAAATTTACTCATCTTGATTTTTAAGTAATCCTCATATAATTTTAATAAAAGAAATTCATTTTTACTTCCTTAAACAATGATACGACCATTTTCTTAAAGTCAAATTATCTTATGTTAAGTAAATGAATGTTTAAAAGTGTTTTTTTGTTGTAAAAGTATATGTTAAAACCCACATCGTAATTAGGGATAAAAATAGTTTAGACCATATATAATGGGCTATCACCTAAACCATCCAAAGCCTACTCACAGTAAGCTTGTTACGTAAACATGTTAGACTTAGGGTTTTAAGAAGTTTATTTAATTAAATAGGTTGGGCAACGAGCTTTCAAAAAATTCAATCAGGTCAACCCGTTTAGTTAGTTTGTTATGTTAAACACATATTTAATGTATTTATTAATATAATAATATATAATTATAAAATTTTTAAATAATATATTTATAAAAAGTTTAATTTAAAAAATCAATTAGAGATAATGACGTAACAATTTTTAAAAATTTTCTAAGATATAAGATCTCATTTTTTTAGTTAGAATAAAAAGGAGTACATGCTATTATTTTTAATTTGAACTAATCATATCTTTTAATTTGAACTAAATGTTCATGATTAATTGTTCTCATTTCTTACCATATCACTATGTTCTCACTATTATGTACACTCCACAGTGTCATATATTATATGTAATTAATCATGATAGTACCAACAAAAATATTTATTCATATAATTAATTTTGATGAATTCTTTTCATCATGATTGAAAATATCCAATTAATGATAGTAACACCAAAGAAAATGTTATTGTTACTTCTTATAGAAGTAAATATTTACAAGTGTATATATATATATATATATATATATATATATATATATATAGTTTTTGAAATACTATACAACTAAAATTCTGATATAGTGTATGTTGACAAATAACCTCAGACTTAAAGGGGATTAAGTTGGCAAAACTATACTTTTTGCGGAAGCAATTTATATAAAAATGTTTTAAATGTTTCTTTTAAGAAAAATAGGTGTAGATGAAAAGAGTAAAAAATTTAATTAAGATAAGAAAAATAAATTGTACAAACGTAAACAGATAAGGATAGAGAAATTTACACGAATATGTTATCCTTATTTTTTTGATCAGCAAAAAAGAAACCAATAAATTAAAAGAGGTATAGGGGGTACCTTAACCCATATACACGAATATGTTATCCTTATTTGATCACCACCATTGTGATTTACGTCCAATCTCCCAACACAACGACCTAGAATTTGTCTAGTATACTTGAATTGATTACACGGTGATGATTCATATCAACGTAGGATCAATAAGGTCTTAGAAGTATCCTAAAGATCACTATCTCACACCCTAGACCCAAAACACTCTTCATCCAAAAGTAAATAAAACAATAGAGAACATAATAGGAAAAGAGATAAAAGAACATATATAAAGTTTTGTGATGATTATTTGTGAGGATAGGATGGTCTCTGTATATAGTTTCCCTTCAAATGACATGTATTAGGTAAAGAGAATTTCCATAAGCCCAACTAACTTAATTTGCTTTCATCATCATTCCAACTTATCAAAGTAAAATACCCCTAATTCTACAAAAAATATGTCCTTCACTTTTACAACCTCACTAAGACCGGTGAATTCAATGGTGACACATCTTTGTGACTACTGATAGTCATTGGATAGTTAGTGATTTCGTCCGCTCATTTAAAATTAAAGTATAATGTAATTCAACAATGTCTTTCAATTGAAAAACAATTTTTGTCCCGATCTCAAATCAACAAATCATTATTTCACCTTTTCATTGAATTGTTGATTCAAAACTGAATAATAATTATTTTTTAAATTGAGTGACATTATGAAATTATATTACACTTTAATTTTAAAATAAATGGACAAGATCACCAATTAAATATAACCATCAATTAATGGTTCTAAAAAAAAAACCATGGAGTATACCACCTCATTCAGGTCTTGATAGATAAATTAAGGAATACAATTAACACTTTTTTACTCATGAGTTTTATTAATATGTTTTTTCTCTTTCTTAAAAAACACTTAACATTCAAAAGATCAGTTAATGTTATATTATATTCTTAAAAGATATAGTTAGAAAAAGAGAATTTAATATTATCTTATAATCTTAAAAGGAGACATTTTATAAACAAAATCACGCTCCTAAATGACACATGCATAGAAACACAAGGAATTAAATTTACGTTATATTACACAAGTAACCTGGGTATTGCGTCCCCTGCGCAAAAACACTTGCAGTTGCTGGTACAATTCTTCCTCGGCTTTTTTGTTTACATGAATAGTCTTGAAGACACTAGCATATGTGTCGGCATTTCTACCCTTTTTAAATGTAAGAATATGATTATAACCCTTAGATGCCAAAGAAAAATTACAAACATGAACATCTAACTGCATCTCTGAATGAAATAAGTTAAAGAGACAAGAAAATATATAACATCGGCAAGGAAATGTGAAGTGGTATTTTGAGCTTTGAATATAATGCCATTGATACTAGTTGGAGCAGAAAAAAATGGGAGATACAAAAGTCCTAAGGTAACATAACCTCTAGCAGTGGAAAACACATGCAGAAACAAATAAGTCATTCAGTTTTCTATACAAGGGATGAAAGCTTCACTGTGAGAAACATGGTACAAAACTGATATTACTCACCAACAGACCCTACAATTGTGCGATATTCTTGTTCTGAAATTGACTTTATACCATTTGAATCAGGAATTACGGCCTCCATATCTTCATGTGGAGGAAATCCGTGAATCGACCAAGAATCCATTGGTCTATAACCCCGCAATCGATCGCATACTTGATGGAATGTTCCAGGTATCCTTTATCAGTTATCAAATGAGGCTGAACCGTCAACATTCACATGAGAGCTGCAAAGACAACAAAAGAAATCAGATGGGGAGCTTTGTTAGTGGATGATGTGATGTTTCACCCTTAGAAAGCCAGTTGAGCTTCCATGTGAATTGATGCTTGAAAATTTTTTTGTATACAAATCTTTATGTTCCAAATATATGAGCAGTATAAGCACTATGTTAATGGCATTCATTAAGCAACTTCAAACGTGGTTTGTTTCCTAAAATCATTATAAGGACAATGCAGGAAATCATCCGCCACAGTGAATTGATGAATGCATGAGATTTAGATCATTAAATGTGAATAGATAACATATTTTTAATTTTAATAAACGATCAGTTTAGCATTTGAATAGTCAGATTTTTCTACGGCGTGTGCAATGAAATTTACAATTGAGAAAATCTTCATATGGGCAAAGGTGATTGAGTTTAATCTTTATATATGTCATGGTTGAATAAATAAGTTTTATCAAAGTCAATTCCTCAAGAACAGTGTCCTCCTGAAGGATTTCCAGAAGATAAATAAGACAGCTGAATTGCATGATATAAATGATTCTTTTCATGATAGTGGCAGAAATGATCTAAAGGAGGTTTCCTTTTTATGTTTCTAAAGGTTTGATACTTTCTATTGGGGTGGGAGGGGATGCACGGCTATGATTGAAATGTAAATCTAATGTACCTGCAACGATGCCATCTCAAGATGCTGACATATCACAAGTGAAAGGGGTAACTGGGGTATCCTCCATCCCAAGAACAGAGCCATCAAGCTCTTTGGTGAAATAATGAATCTTGGAAGTTCCATTTGCCACGGATAAAACCTTCAGATTTTCATGCCAAAGTGGGGCAACCACTTCAGGTTCATAATGGACAAATTTCAATCTGGCACTATTTTTGGTGTCAAATTCTTCAGATGGTGTTATCCCACATAAGAACTCTCGTTCTTGGTTCTTGCTTGGTGACCTCAATAATGTCTGCAAGATGCCACACTTTCTGAATGAACATCTTAGTTTTTTCCCTTGAGTGCCAAAGTGGCATAGGAAGGTTTAGATCATAGAAAACAACCGCTCCAAAATACTTTGAAATCTTGATGGCTTGCAATTTAGTTGATCTCATATTACAGTCAAGCAGGGAATGTGTGTTGAAGTAGAACATCTTTGCCTGCATGCATGTACTTAAAAGTACTCATTGCTCAATCGTATTTGGTAGCAATCTAACCACCCAAGAGGCTAAACCCAAAAAGGTAACTAGAAACATAAATTATACAGGGGACCTAAGAGAAGTCTAGGCAAGCAACTAAGCCTGAATGGATCCAACTATATTTTTCATGTTTTATTACTTTTCATTCAAATGCATAGATGGTGGTAAGATAACTAATATGGAAATCAACAAAGCACCATTTCAACAAAAGACATGACTGTAAAATAAATATATAGAACAATAAAAGCAGGATGATAAAATAATTTATTGGTTAGCTCTTTGAATTTTACTACCAATGAACATTGGTTCCATCTGATGAAGAAAAATATGTATCAATTCAAGCTCAATAATGTTGCCACATCAACAATGATAAGACTGAAACCTACAACTACAAGCTACAGATAATTCTATTTATTTATTTTAAATCTCTTTATTTGACAGGTTTCAAGTTCCATACCCTTTCAGCACATCAGTATTTATCTCTGACTTCGTCAAACTAGCTTCAGCAGGGTTTTACACAACTCATTTTAAGTCGACTCCTTTTGCCAATCTTCATGAGTGATACAGCTGTCGCCCTTTTATCATCAATACAGACTGATATGGTTTGGGCATATTTGAATTCATATAGTAAAGCATTGCTTGACCATAGTCATCATCCCCAAGTTTTCCCATGAAAGCAACCTTGCCACCTAATGTTGCAAGAGCAATGGCAACGCTACTAGCAGAGCCCCCAGGAGCCCTAACAAATCTTTCAGGGCTCCACAGGGCATCCTTCATGCTTTCATTAATTTCATGGTTTATAAGCCTATGGAAGGCCTCCCTGAAGGCGCAATAGCATGTTGCACAGCTCCGAAGCAAAAAACAAGGGGAGGCCACCCATAGGTATAACTAATGTCCTCTCCATCTTTTACCGGTTCCAAGCCACTGTCACTATCATCTTCCACATGTTCCATGAATGAAAGCTCATCTTGGTCACTGATTTCGGCTTCATCCTCTTTAGCCTCTATAATTAAATTCTCCTCTTTAGGTTTCCTTCGTCTTTTAACCTTTTTCTCTTCCTTGAGTTCTTTCTCTTCTTCCACACCAGCAGAAATAGATGCATCTATAAAAAATGATAGCGGCTCTTAGCTAGCAAACACTTACAAGCAAAAGACATATATCTATCATAATTGAGTTTCCCAGTATGGATATTTGAGGCAAAGATTAAGACATTACCTTTCTTCCTAGTCCTTCGAGTTTTCTTCTTGGAACCATCACTAGAGGCTGATAAGCTTTCTTCAATGGAGGAAGCATTATCTATATCTACCAATGAATCAATGCTCCTTCAGGAGACTCATCTTTTGCTTTCTTCTTCATCCTCACTGTCGCCCTCTAAGTTTTAGGTGACCTAGTTGCCTTCTTTTCCACAGCAGATTCATTATCACTGGGAATAACAGAGTCTAGAGAAGCCTTTTTCCTAGCCATTGCCACATGATCCCATTTACACCCAAATCTAAGTTCCCCAAGTTGCACTGTGTTAAATGAGGTAAAACAATAGGTCCATGTCAAGTGATACCTGCAAAATTGCGGAGACAAGATTCACACTCACATAACATTCAACCACCACAGGAATTATAAGCTAAGAATAAAAATTTCAGCTAAACTTAAGGTTCTAAATCGATGCCTGAATCCCATTACATGATTCTCCCTCTCCCCACCAAAAAAGAAAGCAAAATTCAACAAAATTTCCAATAGAAGAAAGATTCTTTTTTTTATTTCAGATTATCAGTAAAGCTACAGAGGGTATCAACTAAATTTCAAAACTTTCCTTGAAACCCATTTCATGATTATGTCATAAAAAGAAAAATTGTTGGAAAAAAACTATTTTTTGGAGATTAAAAGAAGAGGGTAGAACCTGAGAAGAGAGAGAAATTGGGGAAAAGAAACGCACACCATAAGAAAGCAAAGAGTACAAGTTACAAACACTGACTAAATTTTCCTTGTGGCATGACATGCAGAAGCTAAACAAATTGGAATGATTACAACACCTAAAATCACTTTTTAAGTTTTGTGAGACGTAAAATCCTAGGAACCTGATCATCAGGCTGAACTACAATAAGCAAGGAATGATCAGTTATTGCATGTGACAAAATCTGTGAATGAACAAGTTACAAGGGTTGGGATAAATTTGTTAATCGAACATATATTAAGGAATGAAATGAATGCAGGAAGGAGACATTATTCTGAATTTAACAACGGTATGCTGATTAATGAATGCCTTTTTGTTCTGGCGTTGGCAGCATTATGGTGTTTTGCATATGACTTGCAGTAGGTGTGACATAGCAGAGAACAACATTAAGGCAAATTGATAAACCCAGAGGTGGCATGGCAAATAATATCAGTACATGAATTGGTGTAGAAAGACATATTCATTGTCTAAATTTCATGTGAGAACTTTTCTGTCTAAGAATTGCATCACAAAGCTTCACAGCATCTACATTACCCTTGACATTGTGCACCCTAACAATATTAGCCCCACCCAAAACACCAACTGTGACAGAAGCAACTGTAGCAGGATCCCTGTCAACTGCACCAGGTTGAGAGCAAATTTCACCTAAAAATCTCTTTCTTGAGGGTCCAATTAGCATAGGAGCATGAGAGATGGCCAAACTTCTTTTGGCAATCTCTTCTCTGATGTCAGGCAGTCCCATGAGGACATCCAAACAATCTTCAGTTTTCTTTGAGAATCCAATGCCTGGGTCAACCACAATCCTCCATGCCGGGATTCCTGACATTTCTGCCTCTCTAACGCGTGAGTATAATTCCGATGACACTTCTTTACAAACATCATCATATTTAAGATTTTCGCTATTCTGCATCGTACATGGGTCTCCCCTCATGTGCATTGCAACATAAGGAACATCAAGATCTGCCATTACCTTAAACATATTAGTATCTAACTGCCCGGCAGATACATCATTTATAATATGAGCCCCTCTACTCACTGCTTCTGAAGCAACTTCAGAGTAGAAAGTATCCACAGATACCATTTTCCCTTCTACCTCAGGGATTGACATTACAGCTTCCAGGACTGGGATTAATCTGCCTAATTCTTCTTCTGCAGAGATTTGCAATGCCATTGGCTGAGTAGATTGAGCACCAATATCAATAATATCTGCTCCTTCTGAAATCATTAACCGGACCTGAGAAACAGCAGACTCCACAGACTGGAAATTTCCACCATCGCTAAAACTATCTGGAGTCAAATTAAGGATCCCCATGACAGAAGTTCTCCGGGACCAGTCAAATAGGCTTTTTGAAACAGGCATTACCCTATACATACCTTCCTTTCCAATAAGGGATTCACCACCAAGTTTTTCCCATAAGCCAGAGAGTCCACCAGAATGGCGTGAAAATGAATTCCAGGTAGCAACTGTGTCACTGTCAATAGCTGATCCCAATAAATCCATCAAAGGGGCCATAACAAATGGCCTTTCCCAAATTCTTTCATGAGGAATAGTGAGAATATCAGATCTGACTTTATGTTTACCATAGAATAAAATGTCCAAGTCAATTGGCCTTGGGCCATACCTTATACCATCTGTACGGCCCAAGTCCTTCTCAATTCTTTTAAGTGCAGACAATGATTCATGTGGCCCGAGTTTAGTAACAGCTCTAACTGCAGAGTTGATAAAGCGAGGTTGATCAGTAACATATGCTGGTGTTGTCTCGGACAGACAAGCGTGTCTTGTGATGTTTATGCCTGACTTCCTCATCATTTTCAATGCTTCCCTGAAGTTATGCAGCCTATTACCTACATTACTTCCCATAGCAATCACTACTTCCTCATCTTGTGAATGAAGTTCCACAGTGGAATTTGGAGCTGTGTGAAGACAGGAAAAACCCAGTACTGCAATGAAAATTAAAACATTATGGTGACTGGCTTTGATTAATTATCAAAAAAAATGAAGAGCTCTGTTCACATTTGTCCACAGCTCCACTACATGACATAAATTATATCCTTTTACTTACAAACCTTAGGAGACCAAAATACAGAGTTTAGGTACCATCCTGGCCTAGAAAGCTAAAGAAGTTATTTCTTAAATCAGTAAAATATCTAGTATTCTCAAAGGCAAAAAAGTTAACAACTCTCTATGTCTCCATCCAAGTATCAGTTGATGACAATCTTAGTTTAAGAAAGTGCAAATAAGGAAAACCAACTCACTGACACAGGCAGAAAAAACTTTTTACTACTACAATAGCCAAAGGCCCACAAACTTCAACATGAATTGCTTTTAATATCAGATCACAGAAAATAAATACAGTATTCTACCCAAAAGAGCAGCTTGATCAAGTTCAATGAGTTTACAGTTGACTTACACTTGCCTTTAATATACTTTTTGGCAGCAAAAAGCTGACGCCTTGGTGCTCCCAGGTACTCTAGAATACCCATCTAAGCAGATGCTTTCCTAAGTGTATTGTGAAGCCAAGATCCTACCTCTTCACCTGATGCACCTTATTATGCAATATCCTAGCCATTAGTCACAAGGTAAAGAAAATCAGAAGGGGTTCTTCCCATTCCTCTAGAGAATCAAATGTCTATGGAACAACAATTAAAAATAATAACCTATTATTTTATCCAGACGACTATCTGGCCCGACCCGGCCCATCCCCTTGGGTTGCGAGCTGCCCATATTGAAAAAGATGGTAATTAAAAAGGGCTTGAAGCCTAGAGAACAAGAGCTTGCTATCTATTTACAATATACTTTAGTAATGCTATTATACTTTGGCATCTATTTGTTAAAGATAATTTGAAGCTTATTTAAGAATTTATTAGAGGAAAGGGTTTAAATTTTCACTTTCTTTCTCTTGGTCTCACCTCTCAATCTGTCTCACTCTCACACTCTCATCCCTAAGCCCCTGTATCAGATCTTCCCGTTCTCAGACCCTCTATAAAGTTTTTGAAGCATTTATTATTTTCTCTAATCTGTCAATGAATCCTTATAATATTAAAGTTTCACTTTAATAAAGGGTAAATTTAAAATGTTAGTGGTTGATGTTTTTAATTAATATATTTACTACTTTTATTTTTTCATTTTTCTTTCTGTGTAATATAGTTAAGAGTTTTGTTTAAAAGGATTTATATGACTAAATTCTAATATAATAGTATTTGCTTCAGAACATATTACTTTTATTTTATCCTTCGTCTTTTTTAAAAAAAACTACAACAGCAGAAGATTATTTATGCACCACTTTTATGGAAGCCTTCTCATATATTTTCTCTAACTTGTTTTAATAAGTTTCATTTATTTTATTTTATTGATTTATTATTTTTTTATGTCACCAGAATTAAGAGTGTTCACAGTACATTTTGATTTGGTTTCCAAACAAAAACCAAGCCAAACCGCATATCAAAGAAACTTGCGGTTTGGTTAAAAAAAATTATGAAACCAAATCAAACCAATTTGATTGCTGCAATTTTTATAAAAATAAAATACTATATATTAAAGTCTCTTATCATGAGAAAGCAGATCACCGAACTTGTGTAAAATACACATATGGCATATTGATACCAAGAAAGTGAAGCAGTAGAGAAAACAATATGGCCATAAGAAAAAAATAAAAACTATTTTCCAAACAATTATAACCCCAAACTAATATTTGTGTAACATCATATTAAAAAACACAGCATATATACCTGCAAATATAGAACTCTTATTTCAGCACCAGAGTAAGGTTCAATTCACACATAACACAAAGCCTATTTCAGCAGGTATATATTTAGCATACACAGTATTTATGGATCACAAAATCAAGTAAGCTTAGAAATCCCTTTGGAATAACAATAACAAAGCCTACTTAATTGTTGTCTTGTCCTTTTCAATTTCCATATGCTCTTGGAGTAATGAAAGGTGTAAATCACACTAGTTTTAAATCTTTATCTATTTAGAAGTGAAAAACCAAAACTCCAAGGCAATTCTTTTATTTCTTTTCTAAGACTTAAATCATATAATCAATCTTACAATCTACAAGGGCGCATCACTACAGATACATATAATCAATCTACAGTCACTCTGATTAAAAATTCGCTTATATAAATATAAATATATAACCAATCTTCCTTCATACCCAAAATTCCAGTCCCCTTTTCCAAAAACCCTCACCGATCCTCTAATTCTTTCATTTCTATCTGTTTTCCATCACCTACAGTAACTCCCAACTAATCTTTCAGCTGGTGTGTTGCAAATGATGTCTCTTTGTTGGTATAATAATGAAACAACTTAGTCAGCGTTGAAGTGTTTTGGTGGAGGGAGTGAATCATTGGAAAATAAGGGATGAGAGAATAACCTCTTTGGGGTAAGGGAGAAGAGGGCGAAACTGAGAGTAGAGGATGAGGTTGGTAAGTATGGATTGGATAAGTCTAAGTATAATTCTAATTTAAATTTAATTTAATTTTATTTATTATGATTGAATTTTAAAGTGATTTTTTTATGTTAAATAAAATTTGGTCTAAATCTAATTTTTAAAAATAAATTTGTCTAATTTAATTTTTAAAATCTGAATGTAGTTAAATTTGATTTTTTTAAAACTATATTTTATTTAAATCTAAATTTAAAATTGGTTTTTATTGAATCCAGTTTTAAAAACCAATTTTATTAATCATATTTTAGTTTTAAAATTGAATTTTAAGGTAAATCTATTTTTTTTTGGTTTTAAGCTTTGATAGAAATGACAAAGTTTGTATTTCACTTTGTATACACATGTACACCATGGATTCTGTGTCACTCTAGATGAAAGTTATTGACAGCTTTTAAAGCGCAAGCATTTTTTCATCTCGATTAGAATTTTAGGTTCGAAAACTTCTTCATGCTTGAAAAATCATAGGAAAGGTTCCCTTGACACTGCTTTCTGATGTCATAATAATGCAACAAAGTATATAGTTGCTGGTTAAAACTTTTAACGGATATGGGATTTTAAGAATTTACACAATCTCTGTAAATATCAAGATACAAATTTCTTCAAATTGATTACCCACTTGTGACATACCTTTTCACAAAATTACATATATCTCTTTCATCCTCAACAACCCAGTCAGGAAAAATAAGAGGAACTGCAATTGATTGCCCATGGCCTATGATAGAGCAGAATATAAGATAAGTCTATGATAATATGTACATATTTAAAATTCAACATCCAAAAACTTTGTAGGGATACAAGTCACTAAACCATGCATAGAATATGCCAGTTATGAAAAGCCAAACACAACATTACCAACAATAAAGCTAGGTAGATTAATGGATGAATGCAAAATAAATAAGAATGAGCACCAAATAATTTGTATCTATCTACTTGAGAATTTCACGCTAATCAACAATATCAGATTTCAATAATAATCAAGTTAAGTGTCATCACCCCATCACCCTTTCTAGGCCTAAACCTCACTTTACGACATTGATTAACCACACTCTAACCTTAAAGATGAAAGAAATATTCAGAACCATATTCATGTTGCAAAGGTGTGTCAGTAGTTCCATATTGCATAATTCAAACAATTCTATTTTCATATAATAAACTTACAAAATTTGAATAACTATAGCTTGAATACTTTTAGATGAATAAGTTTTTTTTAGCAACCATAAGTATGCTCATTTAAAGAAAATTCTATTTGTTTTAATGATAATTAAGGTTCTTCCTGTTGTTGTGGGAAGTCCCACATTGGAAATTTATAAGGGGGGGGACCTTCCTAGCTTATATAAGGAAACCCCCTCCTTTAGTTTTAATTTATCCCAACAAGAGTCTAATTAACTATAAGGGCTTTTGTGTATTTTTTCTCTCCCTTTTGTAATATTTCTAGAGTGAAATATTAATTGAGTGGTGTCCGAGAACGTAGGCAAAATTAGCCGAACCTCGTTAAATTCTGGTGTTCTTTATTGGCTATTTAATAACTTTATTTTTAGTAGCTGTTGTGAGTTATTGTACTATTAATTGCATAGAAAATTCTGTCTAAGGAGATTGAGTATTAAGTGGGACCGTTTGTGACCCTTCCAGTCTTTCTTGTGAATTAGTAAGTGAAATTTTTAGTACAATTATCTACGCACTACAATTGGAGATGGGTGAAATATTATTTTAGTTCCACAACAATTGGTATCAGAGCCAATTGGTTTTGAAGTATGCTCTATGATTGCAGTATAGACTGATTTGTCACATCAGAAAAGATTCCATTAGGCTCCAGGCGTTCCGCATATTGATAGCTATTAATTACCAAAATGAGTGAGCAAAAGAAAACCAATGGAGAGGGATCATCCACATCAAAAGTAGAGCCTTCCTTATCTATCTTGACGAGAGTGGGGAACACAAAATTGTCCGTTAAAATTTTTGACGGTACTGGTCATTTTGACATGTGGCAATGTGAGGTGTTGAATGCTTTTTTTCAACAATGGCTAGATATTGCTATTGAAGAGAAGAAACCAGAAGAAGTTGATGAGAAAGAATGGAAGACGGCCAATCGATTAGCATGTGGTACTATCCGGTCGTGCCTTTCAAGAGAGCAAAAGTATGCGTTTTGCAAGGAGACTTCTGCAAATAAATTGTGGAAGGAACTGGAGGAGAAATTCTTGAAGAAAAATAGTCAGAATAAGCTGTATATGAAGAAAAATTATTCCGATTCACATATACTGCTGGTACCACTTTAAATGATTACATCACCTGTTTTAATCAGCTTGTGTCTGATTTGGTGAATATGGATGAAACATTCAAAGATGAAGATTTGGCCTTGATGCTGTTGGGATCTCTTCCTGAGGAGTTTGAGTTTCTTGAAACTACTCTACTCCATGGGAAAGTTGTTGTCTCCCTAAGTGAAGTTTGTGCTTCTTTATATAGTTATGAACTAAGAAGGAAGGACATGAGAAGCAGTATACATGAAACAATAGAAGCTCTGGTTGTTAGGAGAAGAACACAATCCCAAACCAGAGGGAAGAAGGGGAGATCTAAGTCAAGGACCAAGATAGAAAAAGATGAATGTGTATTTTGCCGAGAGAAGGGACATTGGAAGAAAGATTGCCCGAAGTTAAAGAAGAAAATGGGAAAGCTATCTCTAATTCAAATGTTGCGGAATGTGATGAAGATTCAGACTTCTCACTGGTTATTACGCCGTCTGATAATCCTTCTAGTGCATGGCTATTAGATTCTGCTTGTAGCCATCATATGTGTCCCAATCGGGATTGGTTTGTTGATTTTAAAGAACTAGAAGGCGGAGATGTCTATACGGCAAATAATGACCATGTACCACCACTGGGATTGGTTCAATACGCTTGAAGAACCATGATGGATCAGTTAGAACTTTAACTGATGTTCGTTATGTACCGAGCTTGACAAAAAATCTGATTACTATGGGAACTCTTAAATCAAAGGGTTTCACAGTTATTGCAAGAGAAGGAGTAATGAAGGTCATCTCTGGTGCATTAGTGGTGATGAAAGGAATTCAAAATAACAATAATTTGTATTACTATCATGGTAGTATAATTACTGGGATTGCTGCAACAGCTTCTAGTGAGGATAGTGAGATGGAAGCTACCAGATTATGGCATAGACGTTTGAGGCATACTGGAGAAAAATCCTTGAGCTTACTTACAAAGCAAGGATTGTTGAAAGGAGTACGTGCTTGCAAATTAGACTTTTGTGAGCACTGTGTCAAGGGGAAACAGACAAGAGTGAAATTTGGGACTGCGATCCATAATACACAGGGGATTTTGGATTATGTTCACTCTGATGTATGGGGGCCTTCCAAGACGGCTTCTTTGGGAGGAAAACATTACTTTGTTACTTTTGTAGATGGTTTCTCTCGGAAGGTGTGGGTATATACTATGAAGGCTAAAGATGAAGTGTTGAAAATTTTTCTTACTTGGAAAAAGATGATTGAAACTCAAACAGGCAGGAAGATCAAACGACTTCACACAGATAATGGCGGAGAATACAAGAATGATCCTTTCCAGAAGGTCTATAATGATGAAGGTATTGTTCGACATTTCACAGTCAAAGAAACACCGCAGCAGAATGGAGTGGCAGAATGCATGAATCGGACACTATTGGAGAAAGTTTGATGCATGTTGTCCAATGTTGGTTTGGGCAAACAATTTTGGGCTGAAACTTTGATGTATGCACGTCATTTGGTGAATCGTTTGCCATCAACTAGAATTAATGGCCTGACGCCATTTGAAAAATGGTGTGGGAAACCTGCTACAGACTACGATTCCTTGCATGTGTTTGGATCCACTGTTTTCTACCATGTTAAGGAATCTAAGCTAGATCCAAGAGCTAAAAAGGCTCTATTTATGGGGATCACATCTGGAGTGAAAGGATATCGTCTCTGGTGCTTGGAAACAAAGAAGATAATTCATAGTAGGGATGTTACTTTTGATGAGTCTACCATGTTGAAGAATGTAAAGCCGGTAGAGGAAACTCCAAAGCAGGTGGAGTTTGATAGAAGAATTGTTATTCCAGCTATAAATACAGAGACAGATGAAAATACTCCTATGGTAGTAGATAAGTCTAGTGAAGAAGAGGTTACAACTCAAGAACCTCCCCAACAACTCTCATCATCAATAGAGCCAATTGCAAAACGTAAAGGAAAAAGGAGTAGTAAAGTTCCTCTGCGTTATACAAATACAGTGGCTTATGCATCTCCAATTGCAATTGAAGATATTCCTGCCACTTATCATGAAGTAGTCCAAAGTTCAGAAGAAGATAAGTGGAGAATTGCAATGAATGATGAAATGTAATCCCTTCATAAGAATCAAACATGGAGACTAGTCAATCTTCCGAAGGGAAAGAGGGCAATTGGATGCAAATGGGTGTATGCAAAGAAAGATGGATTTCCTGGGTAAAGTGATGTTCGCTACAAAGCAAGATTGGTGGCTAAAGGCTATGCTCAAACAGAGGGAGTTGATTATAATAAAGTATTTTCCCCAGTTGTAAAACACTCCTCTGTCCGAATATTGCTTGCTCTAGTAGCACAAATGGATCTGGAACTTGCTCAATTGGATGTAAAAACTGTATTTTTACGTGGAGACTTGGAGGAGGAAATCTATATGACCCAACCTGAAGGGTTTAAAGTTGCTGGAAAAGAGAAAATGGTTTGCAGACTTGAAAAATCGTTGTATGGTTTGAAGCAATCTCCAAGGTAGTGGTACAGACGATTTGACAAGTTTATGAAGGAGCAGAAATACACACGAAGTCAGTATGATCAATGTGTGTATTTGCGTAAGCTACAAGATGGATCCTATATTTATCTCCTTCTGTATGTTGATGATATGTTGATAGCATCCAAAAGTCATAAGGAGATTGATCACTTAAAAGCTCAAATGAAGAAGGAATTTGAAATGAAGGATCTGGGAGAAGCTAAGAAGATTCTTGGCATGGAGATAAGCAGAGATAGGAAATTAGGGAGGCTTTGTTTGACACAAAAAGAATATCTGAAAAAGGTATTGAAGCATTTTAGGGTTAATGAGAAATCAAAACCAGTTAGTACCCCACTTGCTCCTCATTTCAAGCTTAGTTTATCATTGTCTCCGAAGACTGATGCAGAACGGGAATACATGGAAAAAGTACCGTATGCTAATGTTGTGGGCAGTTTAATGTATGCTATGGTGTGCACAAGACCAGACATTTCACAAGCAGTTGAAGTTGTCAGCAAATACATGCATGATCCTGGCAAGGAGCATTGGCAAGCTATGAAATGGATTCTACGGTATATTCTGAACACTATAGACGTTGGATTAGTGTTTGAGAAGACCCAGCAAGATGGAAAATGTGTAGTTGGATACTGTGATTCTGATTATGCAAGTGATTTGGATAAACGTCGATCAACTACTGGTTATGTCTTTACTCTGGCTAAAGCACCAGTAAGTTGGAAGTCTACCTTACAGCCAACAGTGGCTTTGTCTACCATAGAAGCAGAGTATATGGCAGTTACAGAGGCTATTAAGGAAGCAATTTGGCTTCAAGGTCTACTTGATGAACTTGGAATTGGGCAAAAGCAGATGGAGATACATTGTGATAGTCAGAGTGCCATTCATTTAGCAAAGAACCAAGTTTATTATGCAAGGACGAAGCACATTGATGTTCGTCATCACTTTGTACGGGAGATTCTGAAAGAAGGTGGAGTACTAATTTAGAAGATTCCGACAGTAGAGAATCCTGCAGATATGTTGACAAAGGTGGTGACAACGGTCAAGTTCCAACACTGCTCGGACTTGATTAATATTGTTAAAAGTTGAAGATCAACAAATAAAGACATCACTATTGTTTGAGAAAAGATCTTGAAGATGCAAAATGTGGAAACTTCCCAAGGTGGAGATTTGTTGTTGTGGGAAGTCCCACATTGGAAATTTAGAAGGGAGAGGGGGGGGGGGGACCTTCCTAGCTTATATAAGGAAACCCCCTCCTTTAGTTTTAATTCATCCCAACAAGAGCGTAATTAATTATAAGGGCTTTTGTGTATTCTTTCTCTCCCTTTTGTAATATTTCTAGAGTGAAATATTAATTGAGTGGTGTTCGAGGACGTAGGCAAAATTAGCCAAACCTCGTTAAATTCTGGTGTTTTTTATTGGTTATTTAATAGTTTTATTTTTAGTAGCTGTTGTGAGTTATTGTGCTATTAATTGCATAGAAAATTCTGTCTAAGGAAATTGCAATTTTTAATACAATTATTTACGCACTACAATTGGAGATGAGTGGAATATTATTTCAGTTCCACAACACTTCCCCCACCTTAAAAATGTGTTTAATAAAAATTGAACCCTAACTATATTATGTTCTATATACATATAATAAAAAATAATAACTATGAACAATAGCCTAATGTCAGCCCCTAGCTGTGGACAGCAGTGAATTATACTCTTCCTCCATTCTCTGCAGCAACATCCCCTTTGACAACCCCTCCATTTTCCTTCTAAGAATCTCCACCTTCAAATAAAAGATCCATGAGAAACAAACATAAAAATAATAAAAAGATAAAGGGGAAAAACAAATGGAAAAGTTAAATGCCTGAATGGCATGAATCAATAACCAGTCTTGGTCATTGGAGATGGAGCTTTCACTCTTAAAAAGCATGTCTTTGGATTGTAAGAAATTCTAAACAGAAAGAAATGCTTTGAGAAAGGAAGCACTAAGCATATCTCATAGGATGATCCTCCAATCTTCTCCACTCGTCTCTGAAGAACAGAAACTTGCTTGTCAAACTTTTTCTGACTCCATAAAACTACGTCGTTTTGGTTATGTTTTCAGAAGAAAAAAAAATCAAAACTTGAAAAAAAAAATAGAAAGAATAGAATGAACCTTCATTTGTCTCTCTATTGCTTCTGATTTCTGAACCCTAGTTCCTCTTCTCTCCCTCCCGACCTCCCAAACCCTCTTGCTCCCTCACCAGCGGCCCTCACCGGTGGCACTGTTGTCGCGCATCGGAACCACCGTCTTGCTCCCTCCACCGTGTTGCTTTGAAAAGGTACGAATTGTTAACTATTTTAATCCAATGTATTGTACAATGATTTCTTGATTAAATGTTATGTTCTATGTTGCATATGTTGCTCCTTTCAACGTGAATATTTTTTATCTAATGTACACTTGGACAGTGATTTTTAATCGTGATGCTATAAAGTTTCATATATATTGTGAGGCTATATTTTCGTGACTGGTGAGTGTATATATTTTTAATTTTTTTATATGTATTTAGCCGTACTCGTACCCTTGTTTTTGAAAAAGTGCTGTACCCATGCTGCATAGGTTATTTGAGATCAGATAAAATGATGGCTTGAGACTTGAGAGTTCAAAAGTATCATCAATTAATATTCTCAAATTATCATTGCCTTGGTATTTATTGTGGTTCCAGAAAGGCTATTATTAGGATAATGAAACACGCCAATTTGACTTAGTTCGATTGATTGCTTGAGGAGGGGGGATTCTTTCTCTCTGTCTCCTTCTTCATCTTTTCAGAATCATTCTGCTGTGGGTGTTTTGTTGGGAGGGAATTAAGAGGATCTTGAGCCTGAATGTGAAGGTCCTTACTTTCTGCATTGATATGCAACGATACTATGGCTGGCCTTCTTATTTAAATTTGGTGAATTGCTTTGCACCTATAGTATAGGTATAGATGTTGTTGGTGTTCTGCTCTTCTGGTAATGGGAATGATTGTGTCTGCTGAAATGCTGAAACAATGGTTCTACCCTAACTGCCATCGTGGTTTGGTTCAGCTTAGGCTTTTAACAATTTTGCTTCCTGAAGTATTCTTTGATTACATTACAAAAGATCAGCACTTTGTACATGAGTACAAGCTGTATATTCTTTGTAAGGTTTTCATGATAACCAAACCATTTCAAACTTTATGCTGCTTCACATTTCCATAACTTGAAGAAAAAAACATTCTTGTCATGTAGAATTTCTGATCGTGATGTGGTTGGCGATAACTGTAATGGGGAATATTGTCTACTATTACCGAATAATATTATCTGAAATTCTGAATGTGGTGTGCGTTTCATATAATCATCTTTGTTTTATGCTTTGATCTTTACACAATACTATTAAAAGTTTGAATCTTGTAGATTTAGTCTTGACTTGTAATAATAACATTTGTTAATCTCTGCTATTGTCTTCTGTGTGGACTTACCACTTTTGTCCCCCTTGTATGTAACTCCATCTTCTTTTATTCTTCAGAGTATGGAGTTGCCTTTCATATCTGCAAGCTTGGAAGACAACAAAGAGTGCAACTGAAATATGTTCCACCACTGATTGCATTAGCCAAAGATGGCATATCTGTGAAGCAAGATTAGCAAAGGACGATTAGGTCTTGCTGCGTAATAGATTTTACCCTGCAGGCCTGTCTGAAATCAAACAACCTATTGCAATGAATCTTAGCGTGGGTAATAATTCTTCTCCGCCTCGGCCCAGATGGAGAAAAGTAGCATATGGTGGTATGCAACCTGGTTATGATGACAATCATACTGATGAATCTTTCCTTGAAGGAATGGTCATGAATGCCAGTGTCGTAAAAAGGGATATGGTAAAGGTGATGTTGGACTCGGTTTCAATTTCTGAATATTTATGCATTGTTGCTCTTGTTGTCTTGGTCTGGACTTGTACACTTGCATCAACCATTGATGAAAACTCTCTCCTGTTCATTGATGTAAGTCTTCTTGTTTCAGGTTTTCTAATTCTCCTTTTTACTCAAGAAATGCTTTCCTTTAACCTTCTCCTCCATTATTTCCTCAATATCTCATTTTTCATAACTGCACTATATGTTTTGGCTCCCATCTATCAAACTCTTACAAGGTCCATTAGTTCAGATTCCATTTGGGCAGTAACCGCATCACTTGTCATACTTCACCTTTTTCTGCATGACTATTCAGAATCCACTGTTAAAGCTCCAGGGGTTTTGAAGCATCCTGCATTGACCAGTTGTATCTCTTTAAATGCATCTGTAGTTGCTTCGGTCTTCATTGCATCTCGCCTTCCTTCAAGAGTACATGTGTTTGCTATCATGTTGTTCTCATTGCAGGTTTTCCTGTTTGCTCCACTGGTTACATACTGTATTAAAAAATACTCCTTCCGCTTGCACCTATGCTTTTCTATCAGTTTGATGGCAATGACCTTAAGTTTTGTGTACATGCTGCATCGCCTACTTTTTGTGCTGCTGCTTAGTTTACTGGTTTTTGTCAACGTTGTCTGCCCTTATTGGCTTATAAGGATTCAGGAATACAAGTTTGAGATCAATGGGCCTTGGGATGAAGCTAAGCTTTGTTTTGATATCACAGACTAGAATCAGAACATGGTTGCTGTGACTTTGTAGTACCGTGTGCGCGCGCGAGAGCTGTTGAGGAGGGGAGAATATGGGAACATCCTTGCAATGTCAAGGGAGTGTAAGAAAAGGAAGTTTATATGCTTTAGAATGATAACAAATTATGGTTTAAAAATTTCTTTGGGTACAGTGGAAGTACACTCTAGTTTAGAGTCATCCAATTTGACTAGTTTTGACCTTATTGTGTGTTACGTTCCCGCTAAGTGTAAATAAATGACTCGTTATGTAGGCTTGATGTTACAGTGACCAAATACCCATGATTTTGAATTTATTTACAACCTCTCGTGTGCTGATGTTTGCAGTCAAATGTCGTTCTGCATCAGTTATAATAATTAGAGCTCAAGACACTTCTCAAATTCAACCGTACTGGACAATGTGTTGACATATACAAGTGAATAGATTATCATTTAGAAAATATACTGTAAACGGTGCGCATATATAGGCTTTAGAAGGTCTCATTGTTGCATTGCACCATTCATTCATTTGTAGATAAATGGACAACAAAAACCAAACGTGAAAGCTTTTGGAGATAAAATAAATTCAGTGTTTGATGGAGATAATAGGGGTGTTCACGGTGAGAAAAGCAAGTTTGGTTTGGTTAAAAAAATTATGAAAACCAAATCAAATCAAATTGCATTATTGTGATTTGGTTTAGTTTGGTTGATACAGTTTTTATTCTTATTATTTCTGAAAATAAAAATCATAATTTAATTAATAGAAAAAAATTTGTTAATTAATGTTACAATCATGTTGAATTAGCATGACTTTGTAACATATTATAGTTACAAATAAATAAAAATAATGATCATACAAAAACTACAGTATTAGACATGTTAGTTATGTAATTTCACTTAATTGACTGTAAATATTTTCTTTTGATAAAAAATTATACGATGGTTTTATTTAATTGACTTTAAACAAATTAATTGTAAAAGGTACACTGGCAAATAAAAATGTATGAAAACACGGTTTGATTTGGTTTGGTTCAGAACCACAGGTCGAACCAACCCGTACTTAAAATTACAGTTGTTTTTATTTTACGTTTAGTGGTTCTCAGTTTAATTTGATTCAGATTAACGGTTAGTTACGGTCTAGTTTGGTTCTTGAACACTCCCTAGAATGAAAATACCTATTAAACACTTAATTATAATTCTTAAATTGTCTTACTTAAACTTTAGATTAAAATAAAGTTGTAAATAAAGTTGTAGTTGTGAGTATTACATTTGATGTCCCTCTGTTTTTTTGTCTTTTTTGTTCATAAACTTACTTCTGCTAATAAACCATGGAGATAAGTACTCAATATTGTGTTATCCATATTAAGAGAACTAGTAGGAGAGAAGAAAGAAACAAAGAAAGATGGGCATTTGGTATTATTCCACCTATAATTTCCCTTTCGATTTGGTCCTTTGTCAAACAACATTAACCTGTTGGATAAATGATTTAATACAAGCTTATTTTATTACAGTACTAATTCCTTTCAAACAACCAAGAAGTCTATCATAGTGACAAGCTGAAGGCAGTTGAGATCATCCATATTTATTCATGTAGGACATTTAACAGCTTAAAAGTTGACAACCTTCTTTTCTCTGAAGCATTCCACAGTCTCCCTTAGGGTCACTTCCAAAGGAGTAAACTCTATTCCCAAGCCCTTTTTTGCCCTTTCTGTGGAGATCTGATATGTTGGCATATACGGCTCATCCACCTCACACCTGATAACATTGTTGAGATTTGAGAAAGTGCAAATATTATTAGAAAAATGAAAAGAAAATCTTAAACCCTAAACCCTAAACGATTAAAACAAAAAACCCTAAACCCTAAACCCTAAACCCTAAACGATTAAAACAAAAAACAAATCAAGACAAAAATGTTCACAAACATACATCACTAAATCAATTCCATTGCAGAATCTTCCAATTTTCAGTTTTGAGTTGAGTTTTAAAACTAGTCAGTAAAGTACTAAAAGGGGAGTTTCAATAAATGGAGATCCCAATTCATGTTTTATAAAATTAAACTTACTTATCTGAAATTTGTAGCGTAGGGTACAGATCACGTAAAATCCTAGCTAGTTCAGAGTGGTGTAAGACTCTCTCAACCAAGCAGTATCTTCCACTAGCTGAAGCAATCTCATATGCCTGAATATGGGCATTAGCAACATCTTTCACATCAACCCATCCATAAGTTCTATTTGGAAATGGTGCACCTGCATTAAAAATGTAGAAAGTTAATCTATTGAGCAAAACAGTAATATATTTGACACACAACAACAAAGTATTATCATGGATTTTGATGTAATGGAAGGACTAAATCATATACTTTCGAATGATTGAAGGACTAAACTGATATAATAACAAATTTTTGAATCAAATTATAAATATATTGAAATAATTAACTTCAAGGTAGTAAAAACACTCCTACACAAATACTAGTTTGAAAGGAATGCAATGTTTCAACGTTGCACACATTTTGCTGCAGTATGGTGTATTTGGCTTCGACGTAATGAAAGTTTTAGTTTGGCGCAGCGAGGAAGGTACTATCTTCTTCGTGAATGAAAACCATTGGTTCCTAAATGGATTTAGTTTTCTTAATGCAGAGTAACTTGTAAGTTCATTTTAGCTTAAGGTATCATAATTTCTTAACATTGACCAAATTGAATAAAAAATCACCAGTTATTAGCTTTAAAATAGGCTCAACACTTTCATTGATATATGGTTGTAAGAGAGGTCCAGCAACCATTGTCGGGTTAATAGCAATCATGTCAATGTTGTTTTCATTTGCAAATTTCCAAGCAGCACTCTCAGCCAAAGTCTTTGAAAGTGCGTACCATAACTGAATACACAAATAAATAAGAGATGACAAGGAAGTTAGTGAGCATGGTGACATACAATATAAGTTATTACATTTGTCCATGTTTGAACAATACATTAGAGATTGAGGGACAAATCAATGGCAATTGTCTAGTAAATACTAGATTGACAATACTGAACAAAACAAATGGAAAGTGAACTCCTCTTGATCCTATGACTATAGAATTTTAAAAGTTAATTGAATTACCTTTGCACTTTTTAGACACGTTTATATTTTGCATTAACCAATTACAAATTTACTCCTCATGATATTCCTCTTTTCCTAACTGTTGCCACTGCTGTCATGGCTATTACTACTTTTCTTTCATCTATTCATTACAAAGCTTAAGCAGGGTTAGCAAAACGCTGCTTAGTTTACTAATAACCTGCAACAATTATATGGATAAATAAGTTTCAGATTAAAAGAAAAAAGGGACAAATGTTCCTTCAGAGGCAAGTAATGTCCTTGTTTGTAGTTTAAACCACTTCTCATCATTCAACAGTGCAAATATCCCCTGCCCGTGGAATTCACACGTCTCAGTATTCATGATCAGCACACATTAATGCCGTTTACATGTAGTGGTAAGACACATAAATGTTGTTTAGGTGAAAATAACATGACATTGAATTTCCAATTTCGAACTTCAAATAAACTACATGAAAACAACAGATTCCACTTTCATGAGCTTCAGGTTCCTCATTTCCAAATAATTTTATAAAAAATAACACAAACCTTAATTTCCCGACAAACATCTGGATCTGAAAACCATGTCTCATCAGCTACTACTTCAGGACTTAACGGTCTTCCACTAAATATAACTGCGGAAATAGAAGAAGTTAAGATAACTCTTTTCACGGATGGTGATTTTGCACATGATTTGAGAACATTGAGAGTTCCCTTCACTGCTGGATCAATCACTTCAGCCTAAAATAATGAAAACAAAAGTTAACAGTGGCTAGAAAGGTGAACAACAAAAGGGTAAACTCAAATATGGACTTATTTTAGGTAGAACCAAGATGATAATTTTATAATGAGAAGTATATACAGAAAATGAAAAGAGAAAAATATTTTTTAAAAAGAAAATCTAGTTCTAACCAACAAAAACTTACTAGAACTAAAAGAAGTATATTTATATGGATTAAAAAATTATTTAAGTTCTTATTCTTCATATAAAATGATAATTAAATTGAGGTGGTAAAATTAGGTTAAATATGTTTTTTCATTCCTAGAGAAGTATAAAATTTAAGTTTTTGTTCTTATAAAAATTTTGTTATGTTTTTAATTTCTCATTAATATTTTTATTATATTTTTTCTTCTCTCGTTAATATAAAATGTTTAAAAATAATCTCTTATTAATTTAAATTTCTTCTAATGCAATATCCCAAACTAACTGGGGATTTGCCGAGAAGAGATTGGACTAAATGATGTAGGTCATGTTATTTTGTTGGGAGGGTAGAAAAGGAAAAATCAGATTACTGATGTTCTAAAAATGATAAATATTATTTTTATTTTAACTATCTATTTAAAATTTTAAAACATTAAAAATTACATTTTTAACAATATCTAAATGACAATATTTAATAATTAGTTATAAAAATTAAAAAAAAATTATTATTACATCGTCCTTAAACTAATAATTTTATTTATTTAACCTAAATTTAACTGGCACATCAACTAATGAAATGGATAGTTAATCTCTGATTCCAATTCCTTCCATCCAAAGAAAAAATCCTTGTAATTCTTTTGAACTGAAATCCCATCCCCAGATAGTATGAGAGAAACAGGGGAGTAGTTACCTGTGGGTGGTTGACAATGAAACGAACAGGGGAAGCAGTGTGAAAGACACCGTGACAGCCATTGACGGCGGAATCAAAGGAACCTTCTTCTAACAGATCTGCTTTGAAGAGATGAAGCCTCTCTTTTGCACCATCCAGATTAAGCAAATGCTGAACCTGCTTCAGATTACCTGTAAATTTTAATTCAATTCAATTGAGTGAAAGTGAAATATAAGAAGGAATCAATGATTACGCCACTGACTTGGGTCTCGAACGGTGGCCCTGACAGTGTAACCACGCTGAAGAAGGAACTTGACAATCCACGAAGCAATAAAACCAGAAGCACCCGTCACACACACTGTCTTCCTCATTCTACTTCCCATTCCCTTCTTCTGTTTTACATAAATAGACTTTATCTTGTAGATAAGATTATTAAAAAAAATTCTTTATTTTATAAATAGAAATTAATAGAATAATACTCTCCTCTCTCCCTCCAATATCAGGAATTTAAATATGATATATTTTAATTAATTACACTTTATTTAATAATGTATTTTTTAAAGTACTATGAAGTTTTAAGGTTTAGGAATTATAACTTACTTTTTAATAAGATTAAATGATATCAACAAACATATGTTCAAGAACAGATGTAGTAGTGTTTAAATTAATTATATTGAAGAATAAATTTTTTTCCTCCAGTTAAAACCACCTCTAATTAAGTGATTAAATAAGAAAAATGTGACTCATTGCGTTTAGTTACAGAAAATTATTCTAATTTTTTAGGAAAAGTTTTCCGCTTGTTTTCTAAACTTTTTATTTCTTAGAATAGTTAGAAAAAATTTGAAAACTCGTTTAGATAATGTGACCGTTTTTCAATTTGAAAAACTAGAAAACTAAAAAAGTTGTTTAAGTGCACTCAATTTTTTAAATTTTTTAAATATTTTTTAATTCAAATTAATTGAGATATGTCTTATATATATATATATATTATTTATGACAATGTTGTATATTATATGCATCGCATAAAAATTATGACAAAAATTTAAAATTATATTAAAATGAAAACAAATGAGTTTGTGTTTAAATATATTTCAAAATAGTAGCAGTAAAACTTTTTGAATCAATAGCTGTTTGTTTCATATTCTCATTTGGTTACAACAGTCTTTATCTTGTAAGTCAGTTACCTTATCTTATAATTCAATTACCTTATCTTGTAATTCAATTACTATCTTTTCTATTTTTTATTTTTCTTAGAAAACATTTTAAAAGAGTTTTATGATTTTCTTAAAAAATAAAAAATTAGTTTTCTATTTTTCTATAAAAAAATTTTAAATAATTTATAAATAAACAATTTTTCTATTTTTTAAATTTTTCTAAGAATAATTTTCTATTTTTCTAAGAAAACTTATGAACTAAACGCAGTATTTCACCTTTTTTTTTCTTTTCTATTTCTACTCTTCCTGCTATTTAGATAAAAAAATTACACAAATAAAAAAATTAAATCATTTTATCTAAATCACATACCAAAATCTCTTAATAGTCGTTCATTTATGAAATTAACTTATCTCTTTTTATTCAATATATTTTCTCTCTCATATAAGTTTTATTGGGGAAAATCATTAGACTTAAATACACTTTCCCTTTGTTTCCTGTGGCTAAAAATTAACCCAAAACAATTGGTGCGTAAGCAGTAAACATAATATTATGATAAAAGAAAAAAAAGTATAAGAATAAAATCAAATTTTACTATATTTTCCAGGATCAAAGCAAATTTTACATTAATTCTATGACTATATTTCAGCAGAAAAAGAAATTAATATGACTATATTTTGTTTCATCCAATTTTAAAATAGATTGAATTATTGATTCAAGACCATATCGTTTCATTTTCCTTTACATAACCCAAAGTTTGTCACGGATCACTTTGTTATAATTAATAATGGCATGAGGCCACTTTTATTAATAATATAGTGGCCATGGTTTAGCACCACTTTTAGTAGCAGAGTCCTTACATAAGATTGTTCCTTTCACATTTGATATTAATTAAGAAAATATAACATTAAAATTCAATAAGCTTATTTTCTTTTAAGCTTTCAACAGTCTCTCTGAGGGTCACTTCTAGAGGAATAAATTCAATTCCTAAACTCTTTGCATTTTCTTTGGAAACCTGAAATGTTGGTTCATATGGCTTATCATCCTCACACCTGATAACATCGTTCAGAAAAATGTTATTCAGAACAGAAACTCACAAAAAATAGAGAAACTTAATTCTTAGTTTTCACTATGGTTATACAAACACTGCTTCTTAGTTTCTTTGAAACAAATTATCTTCCAAAAAATTGAGTAAATCATTAGAAAATGGAGTTCAACAAAAGAGAATCTTTATGAAAATAATCATACTTACTTCTCTGGAATTTGTAATGTTGGGTATAGATCATGTAAAATCTTCACAACTTGAGAGAAGTGCAACACTCTTTCAGCCAAACAGTATCTTCCACTGGCAGAAGCAATCTCATATGCTTGAATATGGGCATTTGCAACATCTTTCACATTGATCCATCCATAAGAAGCATTTGGAAATGTTTGTGAACAACCTACACCAAATAAGGAAAAGAGAAGTTATTATATTAAGCAACAAGACAAATATAATTCCTGTTTCTAGGGAGACATCTAATATTATTAATCAACTAATATAGAGCAAAATGACAAGTTTATACCATTTATTAAGTTTACAACTAAGGCAGAACTTGCATTAATCTCTGGTTGTAAAAGTGGCCCTATGACAACTGATGGGTTGATAGCAACCATGTCAATGTTGTTTTCTCTTACAAATTTCCAAGCAGCACTCTCTGCCAAAGTCTTTGAAAGTGTGTACCATAACTGATAGACACAGTAAATATAGTAGGAGACAAATATTTATGGGTAAGATACAACATTAAACTTGTTATTGAATTTCCAACTTGAACAAACCACACCAAAACATTCGATTTAACCTAAATTAAATTCAAGTTTTAGGGAGGTACGTTTGATTGTGTACATAAATCAGGATCTGAAAACCATGTCTCATCAACCACCACTTCGGGACTTCGAGGTCTTCCATTGAATGTAACAGCAGCAATAGATGATGTTAAGATAACTCGTTTTATAGATGCTGATTTTGCACATGATTGAAGAACATTAAGAGTTCCCTTCACTGCTGGATCTATTAACTCACTCTGAAAAACAACCAATTAATGTTTTTAAAAAATCACTTTTTGGGATATATATATATATATATATATATATATATATATATATATATATATATATATATATATCCAAATTTAATTGAATTACCTGTGGATCTTGGACAACAGAAAGAACAGGTGATGCTGTATGAAAAACAGCATCACAACCTCTAACAACATCGTCAAAGGAACCTTCTTCTAGGAGATTTGCCTTAAACAACTGCAACCTCTCTTTTGAACCATCAAGTTTAAGCAAGTGTTCAACCTTTCTAGGGTTACCTGTGCCAAATTATTATATTCAAATATTCATTTTGAAATAAGTATCAGTAAAAATCAGTTTGCAATTTTGCATTTGCAAATGACATCTTAGAAGTTATTTGTCTCATTAGATTATAATGTAAAATTACTAAGATCAAAAGCATATATAAATAACTTTCAAATGCGTTAATCGTTAAAATTTAGAGAATTGATCAACATTTTTCTTACTTGTAGACTTAATTTATTATAAGATTTATGTTAACTATACATCTACTTCTATTTACCTGGGTCTCGAACGGTGGCTCGGACAGTGTAACCACGGTGGAGAAGGAATTTGACGATCCATGAAGCTATAAAACCAGAAGCACCTGTGACACACACCACCACCATGCTTTCTTTTTCTCAATGCTTTGAGTGGAGTGGCCCTTACTCACCAACCATACTGCGTATATAGTTGAATGCTTAGCAACGTTTTAGATATATGTGGAAAGAATTTAATATAGACTAAATCATTAATCATGTTTTATTTTTAAGATTTGTTTGAATTATTTCCTATAATTTTTTTAACATGAATTCCTTATTTTTTAAATTTGTTTGAAGTAAGTTGTTTTCGTTAATTTTAAACTAACAATGATAGGTGATCTGACAAATTACACGTGTTATAATTTTATTAGATGACATGTGTCACAATTTGATTAGATGATGCGACAAGCTCATGACATATACCGGTAGTACTATTTTACTTACGGACATGTATTACAATTTGATTGTAACATATTTTAAGTATATATATTAATTCCGTTAGTTTAGACTAACATCGTTAGGTGACGTAACAAACTCATAATATATGTCATAATTTTATTTGCTAACTCATAATTTGATTGAGTGATATGAGAAGTTGGTCAAACATATCACTAT
This sequence comes from Clitoria ternatea, assembly GCA_037962975.1. Taxonomy (NCBI): domain Eukaryota; kingdom Viridiplantae; phylum Streptophyta; class Magnoliopsida; order Fabales; family Fabaceae; genus Clitoria; species Clitoria ternatea. The sequence goes on from CM075676.1 coordinate 70,154,174, forward strand.
TTTATTAAATGAGACATATACTAATACATACTTATTACATATAAATAAACAATTGAATTAATATTTATATAAAAAAACTTAGAATATGAAATATTATATATGTTATAAATTTAACCAAAATTCATTCTAATTAAAATAAGTTAAAATATTCTTATCTTATTCATCCTTATTTTATCATAAACAAAATCATCTTTACCTTGAAATTTATTGAAGTAATTAAGTTTAAAAATTTATTAAAGGGATTATAAGCCATTTTTGTGAAATTTCGATATACTTTCAATATTTTTTTTCTAAATGTTTCTTTTCCATATTAATTGAAAGTATAAAGTATAACTAACTTCAAATATTTAGTAAGGTTGGTTTAGTTAATAAAGATTTAATTTGTGTTTATAAGATTATGAGTGTAAATCTTATTAATGTAAAGACTTTATTGGTTGGTAATATATAATCACATCTATAAATGTTCTTTAAGCTTTGAATATGTTATATATGATCCAATGAACCATAAACTCAACTTATCTAAACTTTTGTTTTGTGAAAAAAGATATTTAATATTCTTCAATGAATATTGTAAACTTACAATGTGAGACAAAACTACTAAAAATACAAATTTTTAATGAGATGAATGTAGTTTTTTCATCATAAAAATAAAAGTCTAATAAATATTTTAATTTTAAAAACATTATTTTTAGTGGCTTAAACTTGATCTTTAAGGACTAAGGTTAACAAAATCTTCTCTTTAATCAATGTTTCATGATCAAATCGATTATTAAACCAATAAAAATATCGATTTAAAGGAACTGTGATCAATAGGAGATTGAACCTAAACATATAAATATGTAGCTTGAACCAAACACCTAAATAATTTTTGGCTCTAGTGAAGTTTCATGTTTTTTCATTCACTTTTGTTTCTATTCATTTATTATGTTAATGAGATTAATCTAGTTGGTTAAGGGTTCAACTCGTATCCTTAAGAATACATATTCCAATCTCATTTATGCAAAAACTTTGTTGGTGGGTATTCTGCATTTATTTTTATAAGCACGGGGAGAATGTTTTTGGAGTTTGATCTATGTTTTATCTCTTAGCTTTTTTTGTTTAGTTTTATCTCTATGTTATCTAAATTATTATTTTAAGTCCCTAAAACATAATTCCATTTAAAAGAATGTTAACTTCACCTTGTTGACTGAATGACACATGAAATATTGTTTGGTTAAATATATTTTCAATCTCTATGATTTGACACATATTTAGTTTTAGTCCTTAGTTTTTTTTTTTTTCATTTTGGGTCCTTGACTTTTTTTTTGTTTGGCTTAGTCCCTGTGATATTTAAATTGTTACTTGAAGTACCTAAAACGTAACTTCAATTAAAAGTGTTAGCTAACCAAACCAAAAATTAACATCATCTAGCTGATAGTACACCAATGATATGACACATGAAATGATTCATCTCCCCCATTTTCTAATCTTAAATTCTAAATTAAATTTTTAACAAAACATATATAATAGGGTAAGCATCAATATTTCTGCCCCACACATGTAAAAGACAACAAAGAGGAATAGTTTTTTTTATGTCATCAAGATTAGACCCACAACATTTAAGTCGTTTGCATATTCTTCAAACTCAACTCAAACTTTATTGTTTCGTTTAGGTGTCTTTGTATATTTACAAAATCGTTATTTCAATTTCTCATATTATTAAAGTTCTATCAACTAAATGAGATATCAATTTTTTATTTAATAAATTAGTATTTTTGTAATTAGGATACTAATAAGAATAATCTATATAATATAAAACTTTATATATAGAGAGAGAGAGAAAGAGAGACACACAGAAACCGATATAACAAGTAATCTTGTTTTATTACATGCTTCATTGTAGATAATACACACTAAGGATGGGGCGAAGAAAAATATGATGAATTAAAAGTTGGTGAACTTCTTTTCTTTCAAGCTTTCCACAGTTTCTTTGAGACTTACTTCCAAAGGAATAAATTCAATTCCTAATGTCTTTGCCTTCTCTTTAGAAACCTGAAATGTTGACACATATGGCTTATCGTTCGCAGCCCTACATCAAAGTCAAAATATTATTAGATTTCTTTTTATAAGCATTAATCTAGGAATTACACAGATAATTAAACTTACTTTTTTGGAACTTGATATGTTGGGTACAGATCACGTAAAATCTTTGCAAGTTCAGAGAAGTGTGCCACTCTCTCAACCAAACAGTATCTTCCACTAGCTGAAGCAATCTCATATGCCTGAATATGGGCGTTTGCAACATCTTTCACATTGATCCATCCATAAGTATCATTTGGAAATGTTTCTGAACCTGCATCAATCAACTCAACACAACTCAAACATTAATTCTATATGAACTTATGGTGTGAGCCTCCAAAGTCCAAACTCTATTAGTACAATAATAACAAATAATTAATTTATCAGAAGCTTCAGGGATTACTATTGGCTACCTTATTTTCCCATCAGATATCAAAATTAACTACTATAAAACATATTTCACATTGGCTAATATTTATGAATTCAATTGGAATACATGGTCAATGTAAACTAAACTGTTATCAAATTATAATTTGTCATGTAGGTAAAAAATCATTGACTTACATGGTAATTATATTATAAGTTATATCTACCATAGTATATATATCTAATTGGTTGGCCATGTAAAAATGTTTACACACAATACATCACAGTTTAACTCAACCCAATTTTCATAGTTTGTACTTCTCTTTTCAATTTTACTTGAGACAGTAAAAGCAGTTGACTTGTATTTGGAAGACATCATGCAGTGTAAGTATTGTAACCCAGATGCAGAAAAAATTGTTATAATAGAATTTGATTGCAGCTGAAGTCTTGGATAAACCAAGAATACTACCATTAATCAGGTTTAAAATTGCAGCAGCACTAGTGTTAAGCTCTGCTTGCAAAAGTGGCCCTACAACCATTGCTGGGTTAACAGTAACCAAGTCAATGCTGTTTTCCTTTGCAAATTTCCACGCAGCATCCTCAGCCAAAGTCTTGGAAAGCATATACCATATCTGAAAAACAACAAATAGGAAATTGTAAGAAACATGTTAAGTTCTTAACACTTTGTACACATTGGAGCAATATAGGGAAAAAACAGAACATACCCCATTTTCCCTACAGTAATCTGGATTTGAAAACCATGTCTCATCAACAACAACTTCAGGAGTCTTAGGCCTTTCATTATATGCAACTGCAGCAACAGAAGATGTTAAGACAACTCGTTTCACAGATGGTGATTTTACACATGACTTTAGAACATTAAGAGTTCCCTTCACTGCTGGGTCAAGTAATTCAGTCTGAAATCAGAAGGAAAAAAAAACTTGGTTAATTTGATTGGAATACTGAACAAGGCCATCATTCATGTATATAATATTAATACTTTATCAAGAAAAAACAGAATGGAAAAACCTGAGGGTCTTTGACATTGACGATAAAGGGAGATGCAGTATGAAAGACACCATCACAGCCCTCAACAACAGAATCAAAGGAATTTTCAGCCAGAAGATCTGCCTTAAACAGATGCAATCTCTCCTTTGCACCTTCAAGTTTAAGCAAATGTTCTAGCTTTTTGTGATCACCTGCACAAAATAAATCATTCATTCATCAATCATCATTAGATTGAGTTAAAACCTATCTATAAAATTTATAAATAAAAATTTAATTATAAAGTAATCTAATTACTCTTTCTTAATCAAAATCTCCACATTATTACCATGGAGGAGCAGTGTCTTGATAAAGAAAATTGGTGAAAGAAGAGAAAGCACATACTTGGATTGCGAACAGTGGCCCGGACAGTGTAACCACGTTGAAGGAGGAGTTTGACTATCCATGAAGCTATGTAACCGGAAGCACCGGTCACACACACCAACTTCCCTGCATTGTTGTTGCTCATTCTTCACCTCTTTCTTTGTTTCAAGTGATTGGAGTCACTTCACATTTAGCCACTTAATAATAGTAATCATGGCTTCCCCTGCATTATATAGTGTCCAAGGTTTGATGCAAAAAATATAAATAAAAATGTCACTGTCATTTGTCTATACTCCACTAAAATAATCACAATATATATTTTCATAAAACTAGACCCCATTTTCACATCATACTGACATTAAAAACTTGATAATTTTTTACATATAAAAAATTAAAAATAGATTAATTTTTTTAGAATTATTAGTATGATTTAAAAATTAAGATAACTAAATATTAATGAATTTTTTATGTTGTATATTGTCCAATGTTACTTTTAATGATATTGTTTAGAGGTGTCTAAACAGATTATTCAATTTGTATCAAGTTAGACTGTATTGAGTCAGACTAATGATATTAATAACGAATTTATCCAACAAGACAAAAAAATTAGGTAATTCAGGTGTAAAAATGAATAATCAAACCTAATAAAAACTTAATTTTTATGAGTTCTGTCACTTGAATTTGCATTAGGCTTTATAGGTGAGTTAAAATGCCTAACACTAATTCAAACTTATAATTTTTATGATCAAATTCACTTATTTTACAACAAACTCAATTTTACATCCTTAATTCTATGTGTATGTGTAGGAGCCTAATTTTTATTTTTCTAAAAGAAATGTTTGATATAAAAGTTCAAAAGCATGAATTCAAATTAATCAGTTCAAGTTATTTTATGACCGACTTTTACCCATTTTTTAACTTTTATTTGAATTTGAATTTGAATTGCCACTCCAACTAATCCAACTTGATTTTGCTTCTTCTTTAAACAAGATGAGAAAATGTGTCAATGTTGATATTGAATTGGATAATGAGAGAATCTTTTCATGTTGACCTCGTATAAATGTGTGAACAGTTTGACGGATTAAGCTTTTTTTTCAATGAGTTGGTTTTTTATTAAGCAGTTTTATTTGAATAATTTCATTACAAGTAAGTCTAAACTATTTATTTAGAAATTTGCTATCTCATTTCTCCATCACTTAATATAAGAATTTTTAACTAATTTCAATCAAAACAAAAACTATTTAATAAAGTTAAAGTGATTTAATTTATCTATAAATTATGTTATTTTTTTAAAAAATACCTTTTTACTTTTATTGAAACTCATAAATTTTATTTTTTTTATTTAAGGTTTACTATATTAATGAATAGTAAGTGTATTTTAATAAAAAATTAATTAACATTATTACCTTTTTAAATGTAATTCTTATTTGAATTTATTTAAAATATACAATTTTACAAAGTTTAAGAAATCTCTCAAAATATTCTTATATTAATTAGTTAACTGTTAAACAAACTAAATCAAAATTTAAACCAATAAAATTTTAACTCTTGACTGATAAAAAAAATTAATATAAACTATTTTAGGTTTTTTATTTTTACAACTTTATTTTTTTAATGTTACCAAGTAATGAGTCAAAGTTAAACAAGAGTTTGATGTTGTGACAATTCCAAATGAATATGATTGCCTAGCACTGTGTATGACGTTTGGGCTTACATTACATGTATTTTTAATGGAGGCTGCTAACATTTATTTACTATACTTAATTTAATCCCGTACAATTTCGTTTGGTAACATGTTAATATGAAATTTGCTAGTGGTCTATATAATAAATAGTCTACGTTTTAGATAACTGATACCAGATTTACATTATTTCAAACGATTAGCTAAAAAAGAATAACATAACAGAAAAATCATCAATAGGTGGCTACCATTTTGCAATAAATTATAGAAAATACAAACAAGTGTCTTGGTTAAAAAATAAAAAATAAAAGTTCTCATTTACACATATTATTAAAACTCATATTTTCTTATTTTAAAGTAATTTTTACATATTTTTCAATAAAAAAGTTTATCATTGTTTTATTTAAATAATACATTTGGGACACTGATAAATTAAGCCTTTTTTTCAGGCTATCACAGTTTATGTGGGCCTTTGTAGTTCAAGAATAAAAAAACCAACAAATAAAAGAAACATCAAAATTTTAAAACTGTTATAAAATAAAATTTAAAAGAAAGTAAAGAAGAGTTGCACAGGAAAGGAGAGCAAAGGAAATGTAGAGAGAATTGAGGAATGAAGAAGGTTTTTAGCTTTGCAAATGATGAAGGACATAAGTCCTTTTATAGGCAAAATGATGGACATCCATATTGATTATAAAATTCATAATACTCCCCATTGGATGTCCATATTTTAGAATGTGTCTCGTTAAAACCTTATTAGGAAAAACCTAGTGGGATAAAAACCTAGTGAAGGAAAAAGAGTAAAACATTCTTTACAAAGTAAATAAATAATTTTTAATTCTCCCCCTCATTAGAACACTTATGTAAGCGTCAAAGACCAATCTTCTGTACTAGTTGCTTGAAGACTTTAGTTGGTAATGATTTTGTAAAGATATCTGCCAGATTCTCATATGATCGGACTTGTTGGATATTTATATCACCATCCTTTATAAGATCATGAGTAAAGCAAATTTTTTGTGAAATATGTTTTGTCCTATCTCCTTTAATATAGCCTTCCTTTAATTGAGAAATACAAGCTGTATTATCTTCACATAAAATTGTTGGTGGTAGTTTTCCAACATGTAAGCCACAAGTTTCTTGAATATGTTGAATCATAGACCTCAACCAAACACATTCTCGACTTGCTTCATGCAATGCTAGAATTTCAGCATGATTAGATGATGTTGCTGTGATCGTTTGCTTTATGGATCTCCATGAAATTGTTGTACCACCACATGTGAACAAATATCCTGTTTGTGATCGACCATTATGAGGATCAGACAAATACCTTGCATCTGCATAACCAATTAGGTTTGCCTTAGATACATATAGGAAAAATAGACCCATGTCCATTGTACCTTTCAGGTAACGAAATATGTGCTTAATCTCATTCCAATTCCTTTTTGTGGGTAAAGAACTGTATCTTGCTAACAAATCGACAGCAAATGATATATCAGGTCGTGTATGACTAGCAAGATACATTAGTGCGCCAATTGCATTGAGATATGGTACTTCAGGACCAAGTAGTTCTTCATTTTTCTCTTGAGGTCGAAAAGAATCTTTGCTCACTTCAAGTGACCTTACAACCATTGGACTGCTCAATGGGTGTGATTTGTCCATATAGAACCGCTTTAGCACCTTTTCTGTATAGGTCTTTTGGTGCATTAAAATTCTTTCCTTTAAATATTCTAATTGTAATCCGGGACAAAACTTTGTCTTTCCCAAATCTTTCATCTCGAATTTCTTTTTTAAGCAATTTACAGCCTTTTGAGAGCTCTTCACGAGTTCCGATGATATTTAAATCATCTACATAAATTGCAATTATAACAAACTCTTTTCCCAATCTTTTCATAAAAACACATGGACAAATCGGATCATTTTTATACCCTTCTTTCAATAGATATTCACTGAGGCAATTATACCACATACGTCCCGATTGTTTCAATCCATAAAGAGATTTATTCAATTTAATTGAATAATTTTCTCGAGGATTTGTCTTGTATGCTTCAGGCAAATTAAATCCTTCAGGGAGTTTCATATAGATGTTATTTTTAAGTGAGCCATATAAATATGCTGCAACTACATCCATGAGGCGTAAGTCAAGCCTTTCACGGATTGCCAAACTTATTAAATATCGACAAGTAGTTGCATCCATCACTGGTGAATATGTTTCTTCGAAATCAATACCAGGTCTTTGTGAGAATCCTTGTGCAACAAGTCTTGCTTTATATCACACAACTTCACCATTTTCATTTCTTTTTCTCGTAAAGACCCATTTGTACCCAACTGGTTTTACACCTTTGGGTGTTTGGACTACAGGTCCAAAAACTTTCCGTTTTTGCAAGTGAGTTTAACTCTTCTTGCATTGCATCTTTCCATTTTGGCCAATCATTTCTTTGTACACATTCTTTAACAGATTTTGGCTCATGATCTTTATCATCATTTATAATATCAAGAGCTACTTTGAATGAAAAAATTTCATCAACATCGACTTCATGTCGATTCCATTGTATTCCATCCATGACATAATTTATAGAGATCTCTTTATTCTTATCAATTTCAGGTACCTTGGTTTCTTCCCGATTTGAAACCTTGATTATGTCAGGAGACTCTACTGGAGTCTTTATATCCTCGATTCGACCATCCTCTTTATTTACTTTTCTTTTCTGAGGATTTTTATCTTTAGAACCAACAGGTCTGCCACGTTTTATTTTGGCTTCAGACTCATTTGCAAATTTAGATTGTCCTTCAGGGATATCAATCTTTATTGGAATATTAACAGCTGGTATGTGTGACTTAGTCACTCTTTTTGGATCAGCAAATGCATTAGGTAATTGGTTTGCTAAATTTTGCAAACTAATTATTTTCTGAACTTCTAGTTCAGATTGCTTTGTTCGAGGATCAAGATGTGATAGAGATATCTTATTCCAGCTAATCCTTTTATCCAACTGTTTATTTTCTCTCCCTAATGGTGGGAAAACAGATTCATCAAAATGACAATCAGCAAAATAAGCTGTAAATAAATCACCTGTTAAAGGTTCAAGATATTTTATTATGGATGGACTTTCATATCCAACATATATTCCCAACCTTCTTTGAGGTCCCATCTTAGTGCGTTGCGGAGGAGAGATAAGAACATATACCGCACTTCCAAAGATTCTTAGATGGGAAATATTTGGTTCTTTACCATGAACCAATTGTAAAGGGGAATATTCATGATTACTTGTAGGCCTGATGCGAATAAGTGCTGCCGCATGTAAGATTGCATATCCCCAAGTTGAAATTGGGAGTTTTGATCTCATTAACAATGGTCTTGCTATCAATTTCAAACCTTTAATCAATGATTCAGCAAGTCCATTTTGTGTATGAACATGTGCTACAGGATGTTCAACATTAATTCCAATGGACATACAATAATCATTAAATGATTGAGATGTGAATTCACTAGCGTTATCAAGGCGTATTTTGTTAATTGGATAATCAGGAAAATGAGCTCTTAAATGAATTAATTGAGCTAGTAATCTCGCAAATGCCTGGTTGCGAGTTGATAATAAGCAAACATGTGACCATCTAGTTGATGCATCAATTAAAACCATAAAATATCTAAATGGTCCACATGAAGGGTGTATTTGTCCACAAATATCACCTTTTATACGCTCTAAAAATGTGAGTGATTCATTCCCAATTTTCATTGGTGATGGCCGAATGATCAATTTTCCTTGAAAACAAGCAGCACATGAGAAATTCTTAGTTTGCATAATTTGTCTGCTGGACAAACAATGACCATTTGAGTTCTCAACTATTTTTCGCATCATAATTGATCCAGGATGGCCTAATCGTTCATGCCAGATAACGAAGTCATTCTTATTTGTAAACTTCTGGTTTACAATAACATTTGTTTCAACTGTACTAATATAAGTATAGTACAAACCGGAGGAAAATGAAGGTAATTTTTCCAATATACATTTTTTTATCAGAAATTAACTTTGTGATGTAAAGATATTCATCATTTCCTTCATTTGTGGTCTCAATATGATATCCATTTCTGCGGATATCCTTAAAACTCAACAAATTTCTTTGAGACTTCTTAGAATATAATGCACTTTCAATGTGCAATTTTGTTCCTCCAGGTAACAAAATATTGGCTCTACCGGAGCCTTCAATTATATTTATACTAACAGATATAGTATTAACATTGGCTTCTTGTTTTACTATATGGTAAAAATATTTCTCATTCTTGAGAATGGTATGAGTTGTTGCACTGTCTGCAAGACATATATCTTCGTCATTCACATGAGCATTTATTCTTCATTAAATAAACATAAATCATGAGTAAAAATATAATTAACAATAATATTTAACAAAATTTTATTGATAAAGACAAAATTTACAACAAAACAAATTACATGAAATATTAAAATAATTTATTTAGGGGCACTCCCTTCTCCTACCGAGTGGTCAATGTCTTCTTCAGGAAGAGTAAGAAAATCATCAACACTAAAATCAGAGAAATCATCATCTATACCAGTAAAATTTGTCTCTATTATTTTCCCTTTATTTTTAAGGGATTTTTGGTATAGATCTACGAGATGCTTTGGTGTGCGACAAACTCGAGACCAGTGTCCCTTGCTACCACAACGGTAACAGATATTTTTAGTTTGTTCGCTATTTTGAGCATCTGTCTCTTTTTTCATATGTTCTTTATTTTTCCATGTGAATGATGATCTCTTATCATTTCGACCATGACCCCGGCCATAACCATATCCACGACTACGACCAATACCATGCCCCGAGCATTACCTCGTCCACGACCGCGACTACGGCCACGACCACGACCATGAGTATGATGATCGTGTGTTACTACATTCACTTTTGGGAATGGAGCAGTTCCAGCTGGACGAGATTTATGATTTTGCATAAACAATTCATTATTTTGCTCAGCCACAAGGAGGCAAGTAATTAATTCAGAATATTTTGTAAAGCCCTTTTGGCGATATTGCTGCTGCAGGAGCAAATTGGATGCATGAAAAGTGGAGAATGTCTTTTCTAACATGTCACTTTCAGTGACTTTTTCTCCACATAATTTCAACCTCGAAGTAATTCTAAACATTGCAGAATTATACTCATTTACGGATTTAAAATCTTGAAACCGTAAATGCATCCATTCATAACGGGCTTTTGGAAGAATTAAATCCTTTTGATGGTCGTATCTCTCTTTTAAATTATTCCATAAAATAAGGGGGTCTTTAACTGTTAAATACTCATTTTTTAATCCTTCATGGATATGGTGGCGTAAAAAGATCATGACTTTAGCTTTATTTTGACTAGATGCATTATTTCCATTTTTAATTGTGTCTCCAAGACCTTTTGCATCTAAATGGATCTCAGCATCCAGTGTCCATGATAGATAATTTTTTCTAGATATGTCAAGAGCCGCGAACTCAAGGTTGGTAATATTCGACATAGTTATTTCTATACAAGAAATTATAAATAAGTCAGATAATATTCAATATATTATCTATAATTATCTAATAATGATGGTAATGACAATAGTAATAAAACAAGTTAACAATGGCTATTATTTTTATTTATTAATTATGAGAAAAGAAAAGAAAAGACAAAAATTAATCATTTGATGATATAATTGATAATCCACTAATATATTAAATAAATGCATGTATGGAGAATGACTCATGAAATAATTAAGCAATACATTAAAATATATATTAACTAAATACAAGCTAGCAATTGGGACACGTGAAGTTACATGAAGCTACAGGAGTGCATTTTAAAGCAAAAACAATATAGTGATGGAAAAAAAATAGTTAATATCAATTCCGTTAGTTAAATTTTAGTCAATTATACTAGTGCATATATATTTTATTACTAACATCGTAATTGGTTAATATCATTAACTCCTTTATATAATAATAAAATATATTATATTAATTATTTACAAAATATTAATTATGAGAAATTGATCTCTTATATGGCAATATAAAATTAAGTGAGGTAAGGTAGTATACAATTGGTAGTGCAATCATCCAATTATGAAGCAATTACGGAAATTATAAAGTGAATTATATAAATTGAATTAAGCAAGCAGTAGAATCAGTGATTATATAAAATGAATTAAGGATATATAAATTAAGTTACGACAATAATAAAGTAAATAAAATTAGTTTGTAATAATTAGTGCAAAATTGGTACGACAATTATAGGCTAAGCAATTAAATTAATCTAATATAATTAGAGTATAAAATAATTCAAAGGTAAAGCATAAAATAAGAACATGTAACGTGAAACAATTATGAAGCAGGCACGTGAAACAATTGTTATTACATGTACTATTATTATATAATTTGGTGTACTCTTTTTCCTTCACTAGGTTTTTATCCCACTCGTTTTTTTCTAGTAAGGTTTTAACGAGGCATATTCTAAAATATGGACATCCAAGGGGGAGTATTATGAATTTTATAATCAATATGGATGTCCATCATTTTTCCTATAAAAGGACTTTTGTCCTTCATCATTTGCAAAGCTAAGAACCTTCTTCATTCCTCAATTCTCTCTACATTTCCTTTGCTCTCCTTTCCTGTGCAACTCTTCTTTACTTTCTTTTAAATTTCATTTTATAACACGTTATCAGCACGAGGTTCTGACCAACGGAGTATCTGATCAAATTTTGAAAGGTAATATGTGATTATCATTATTGTTATTATTATTGATAATTTTAATTTATATACTTTATATTATTTATGCATATATTATAAAAGGTTCATGAAGAACTTATTCAGAATAGTTTAGAATTTTTGAAGAATTCTTAAAATTATTTATTTATAGTTCTTGAAGAACTACATTTATATTATGATATATATATATATATACATATATTCTTAAATAGGAATGTTAAAGAAATAATCCAATTTCTGCTATAAATATATTACATAATCAGTAAAAAAAAAGAGGAAAGAAAAATCATTAATATATATATATATATTATTCACACCTATATGTAATTTTATATGTTAATTGATTTTAAATACTATTGGTGTTATAGTGCTATTGGTTTTTTTATTTTTTTTTGCTATTATCTTCATGCACATACTGTGACTTCACGCTGCTGTGCTTTGCTTTTCTTACGCTGCTACATAGTGTGTTTTGCTTTTTTTATGATAGTGCTTTGCTTTGCTTTTGATAGTGCTTTGTTTTATAATAATTTCTGCACTAAGCTGCCAAATTATATAGTGCCTATAATTTCTGCACTAAGCTGCCAAATTATATAGTACCTACAGCACTGCATCAAATTAGTATTATTGCTATATATTTTATTATATTACTATATTGTGTTTTTTTATCCTAATTGCTTGCTTCCAAATTATATAATAATAGTACATGTAATAACAATTATTTCACGTGCCTGCTTCATAATTGTTTCACGTTACATGTTCTTATTTTATGCTTTACCTTTGAATTATTTTATTATTTTATACTCTAATTATATTAGATTAATTTAATTGCTTAACCTATAATTGTCGTACCAATTTTGCACTAATTATTACACATTAATTTTATTTACTTTATTATTGTCGTAACTCAATTTATATATGCTTAATTCATTTTATATAATCACTGATTCTACTGCTTGCTTAATTCAATTTATATAATTCACTTTATAATTTCCGTAATTGCCTCATAATTGGATGATTGCACTACCAATTGTATACTACCTTAACTCACTTAATTTTATATTGCCATATAAGAGATCAATTTCTCATAATTAATATTTGTAAATAATTAATATAATATATTTTATTGTTATATAAAGGAGTTAATGATATTAACCAATTACGATGTTAGTAATAAAATATATATGCACTAGTATAATTGACTAAAATTTAACTAACGGAATTGATATTAACTATTTTTTTCCATCACTATATTGTTTTTGCTTTAAAATGCACTCTCGTAACTTCATGTAACTTCACGTGTCCCAATTGCTAGCTTGTATTTAGTTAATATATATTTTAATGTATTGCTTAATTGTTTCATGAGTCATTCTCCATACATGCATTTATTTAATATATTAGTGGATTATCAATTATATCATCAAATGATTAATTTCTTTTCTTTTCTTTTCTTTTCTCATAATTAATAAATAAAAATAATAGCCATTGTTAACTTGTTTTATTACTATTGTCATTACCATCATTATTAGATAATTATAGATAATATATTGAATATTATCTGACTTATTTATAATTTCTTATATAGAAATAACTATGTCGAATATTACCAACCTTGAGTTCGCGGCTCTTGACATATCTGGAAAAAATTATCTATCATGGACACTGGATGCTGAGATCCATTTAGATGCAAAAGGTCTTGGAGACACAATTAAAAATGGAAATAATGCATCTAGTCAAAATAAAGCTAAAGTCATGATCTTTTTACGCCACCATATCCATGAAGGATTAAAAAATGAGTATTTAACAGTTAAAGACCCCATTATTTTATGGAATAATTTAAAAGAGAGATACGGCCATCAAAAGGATATAATTCTTCCAAAAGCCCGTTATGAACGGATGCATTTACGGTTTCAAGATTTTAAATCCGTAAATGAGTATAATTCTGCAATGTTTAGAATTACTTCGATGTTGAAATTATGTGGAGAAAAAGTCACTGAAAGTGACATGTTAGAAAAGACATTTTCCACTTTTCATGCATCCAATTTGCTCCTGCAGCAGCAATATCACCAAAAGGGCTTTACAAAATATTCTGAATTAATTACTTGTCTCCTTGTGGCTGAGCAAAATAATGAATTGTTTATGCAAAATCATAAATCTCGTCCAGCTGGAACTGCTCCATTCCCAAAAGTGAATGTAGCAACACACGATCATCATACTCATGGTCGTGGTCGTGGCCGTAGTCGCGGTCGTGGACGAGGTAATGCTCGGGGCATGGTATTGGTCGTAGTCGTGGATATGGTTATGGCCGGGGTCATGGTCGAAATGATAAGAGATCATCATTCACATGGAAAAATAAAGAACATATGAAAAAAGAGACAGATGCTCAAAATAGCGAACAAACTAAAAATATCTGTTACCGTTGTGGTAGCAAGGGACACTGGTCTCGAGTTTGTCGCACACCAAAGCATCTCGTAGATCTATACCAAAAATCCCTTAAAAATAAAGGGAAAATAATAGAGACAAATTTTACTAGTATAGATGATGATTTCTCTGATTTTAGTGTTGATGATTTTCTTACTCTTCCTGAAGAAGACATTGACCACTCGGTTGGAGAAGGGAGTGCCCCTAAATAAATTATTTTAATATTTCATGTAATTTGTTTTGTTGTAAATTTTGTCTTTATCAATAAAATTTTGTTAAATATTATTGTTAATTATATTTTTACTCATGATTTATTTTTATTTAATGAAGAATGAATGCTCATGTGAATGACGAAGATATATGTCTCGCAGACAGTGTAACAACTCATACCATTCTCAAGAATGAGAAATATTTTTACCATATAGTAAAACAAGAAGCCAATGTTAATACTATATCTGTTAGTATAAATATAATTGAAGGCTCCGGTAGAGCCAATATTTTGTTACCTGGAGGAACAAAATTGCACATTGAAAGTGTATTATATTCTAAGAAGTCTCAAAGAAATTTGTTGAGTTTTAAGGATATCCGCAGAAATGGATATCATATTGAGACCACAAATGAAGGAAATGATGAATATCTTTACATCACAAAGTTAATTTCTGATAAAAAATGTATATTGGAAAAATTACCTTCATTTTCCTCCGGTTTGTACTATACTTATATTAGTACAGTTGAAACAAATGTTATTGTAAACCAGAAGTTTACAAATAAGAATGACTTCGTTATCTGGCATGAACGATTAGGCCATCCTGGATCAATTATGATGCGAAAAATAGTTAAGAACTCAAATGGTCATTGTTTGTCCAGCAGACAAATTATGCAAACTAAGAATTTCTCATGTGCTGCTTGTTTTCAAGGAAAATTGATCATTCGGCCATCACCAATGAAAATTGGGAATGAATCACTCACATTTTTAGAGCGTATAAAAGGTGATATTTGTGGACCAATACACCCTTCATGTGGACCATTTAGATATTTTATGGTTTTAATTGATGCATCAACTAGATGGTCACATGTTTGCTTATTATCAACTCGCAACCAGGCATTTGCGAGATTACTAGCTCAATTAATTCGTTTAAGAGCTCATTTTTCTGATTATCCAATTAAGAAAATACGCCTTGATAATGCTGGTGAATTCACATCTCAATCATTTAATGATTATTGTATGTCCATTGGAATTAATGTTGAACATCCTGTAGCACATGTTCATACACAAAATGGACTTGCTGAATCATTGATTAAAGGTTTGAAATTGATAGCAAGACCATTGTTAATGAGATCAAAACTCCCAATTTCAACTTGGGGACATGCAATCTTACATGCGGCAGCACTTATTCGCATCAGGCCTACAAGTAATCATGAATATTCCCCTTTACAATTGGTTCATGGTAAAGAACCAAATATTTCTCATCTAAGAATCTTTGGAAGTGCGGTATATGTTCTTATCTCTCCTCCGCAACGCACTAAGATGGGACCTCAAAGAAGGTTGGGAATATATGTTGGATATGAAAGTCCATCCATAATAAAATATCTTGAACCTTTAACAGGTGATTTATTTACAGCTTATTTTGCTGATTGTCATTTTGATGAATCTGTTTTCCCACCATTAAGGAGAGAAAATAAACAGTTGGATAAAAGGATTAGCTGGAATGAGATATCTCTATTACATCTTGATCCTCGAACAAAGCAATCTGAACTAAAAGTTCAGAAAATAATTAGTTTACAAAATTTAGCAAACCAATTACCTAATGCATTTGCTGATCCAAAAAGAGTGACTAAGTCACACATACCAGCTGTTAATATTCCAATAAAGATTGATATCCCTGAAGGACAATCTAAATTTGCAAATGAGTCTGAAGCCAAAATAAAACGTGACAGACCTGTTGGTTCTAAAGAAAAAAATCCTCGGAAAAGAAAAGTAAATAAAGAGGATGGTCGAATCGAGGATATAAAGACTCCAGTAGAGTCTCCTGACATAATCAAGGTTTCAAATCGGGAAGAAACCAAGGTACCTGAAATTGATAAGAATAAAGAGATCTCTATAAATTATGTCATGGATGGAATACAATGGAATCGACATGAAGTCGATGTTGATGAAATTTTTTCATTCAAAGTAGCTCTTGATATTATAAATGATGATAAGGATCATGAGCCAAAATCTGTTAAAGAATGTGCACAAAGAAATGATTGGCCAAAATAGAAAGATGCAATGCAAGAAGAGTTAAACTCACTTGCAAAACGGAAAGTTTTTGGACCTGTAGTCCAAACACCCAAAGGTGTAAAATTAGTTGGGTACAAATGGGTCTTTACGAGAAAAAGAAATGAAAATGGTGAAGTTGTGTGATATAAAGCAAGACTTGTTGCACAAGGATTCTCACAAAGACCTGGTATTAATTTCAAAGAAACATATTCACCAATGATGGATGCAACTACTTGTCGATATTTAATAAGTTTGGCAATCTGTGAAAGGCTTGACTTACGCCTCATGGATGTAGTTGCAGCATATTTATATGGCTCACTTAAAAATAACATCTATATGAAACTCCCTGAAGGATTTAATTTGCCTGAAGCATACAAGACAAATCCTTGAGAAAATTATTCAATTAAATTGAATAAATCTCTTTATGGATTGAAACAATCGGGACGTATGTGGTATAATTGCCTCAGTGAATATCTATTGAAAGAAGGGTATAAAAATGATCCGATTTGTCCATGTGTTTTTATGAAAAGATTGGGAAAAGAGTTTGTTATAATTGCAATTTATATAGATGATTTAAATATCATCGGAACTTCTGAAGAGCTCTCAAAGGCTGTAAATTGCTTAAAAAAGGAATTTGAGAAGAAAGAATTGGGAAAAACAAAGTTTTGTCTCGGATTACAATTAGAATATTTAAAGGAAGGAATTTTAATGCACCAAAAGACCTATATAGAAAAGGTGCTAAAGCGGTTCTATATAGACAAATCACACCCATTGAGCAGTCCAATGGTTGTAAGGTCACTTGAAGTAAGTAAAGATCCTTTTCGACCTCAAAAGAAAAATGAAGAACTACTTGGTCTTGAAGTACCATATCTCATTGCAATTGGCGCACTAATGTATCTTGCTAGTCATACACGACCTAATATATCATTTGCCGTCAAGTTGTTAACAAGATACAGTTTTTTACCCACAAAAAGGCATTGGAATGGGATTAAGCATATATTTTGTTACCTGAAAGGTACAATGGACATGGGTCTATTTTTCCTATATGTATCTAAGGCAAACCTAATTGGTTATGCAGATGCAGGGTATTTGTCTGATCCTCATAATGGTCGATCACAAACAGGATATTTGTTCACATGTGGTGGTACAACAATTTCATGGAGATCCATAAAGCAAACGATCACAACAACATCATCTAATCATGATGAAATTCTAGCATTGCATGAAGCAAGTCGAGAATGTGTTTGGTTGAGGTCTATGATTCAACATATTCAAGAAACTTGTGGCTTACATGTTGGAAAACTACCACCAACAATTTTATGTGAAGATAATACAGCTTATATTTCTCAGTTAAAGGAGGGCTATATTAAAGGAGACAGGACAAAACATATTTCACCAAAATTTTTCTTTACTCATGATCTTATAAAGGATGGTGATATAAATGTCCAGCAAGTCTGATCATGTGAGAATCTGGTAGATATCTTTACAAAATCATTACCAACTAAAGTCTTCGAGCAACTAGTACAGAAGATTGGTCTTCGACGCTTACATAAGTGTTCTAATGAGGGAGAGAATTAAAAGTTATTTATTTACTTTGTAAAGAATTAAAATCTTTATTGTAGTTCATGGATTAAAAAAAACACATTTAAGAATGCAGCTTGTGTGTCTGGTCACCGTATTGTTATATTTTGTTATATTTGTTTAAAGAAATCAACATATTTTATTACTAAGCACAAATTTTACTGAAAAACAAATTGATTTCAGAACACAGTGCCAAAATCAGATTTCATATCACACTGAGCACATCACCCACTCCACTAGCAACATAACACACATTCTAAAATTGGACTAATGATTCGTGTTGAACTTGAGGTTGATATAGTTGAATTGATAACGATAACATATATGATGAAATGATTATAATATTAATGTTTGAGAATGAATCATTTGATTGATGAATTAAAGTTGTCAATTATATGATGATAAATGGCGAAATATAAACGATGTTGTTGATGAGTTGGTGGCCTAAGTGGCTTATTTTTATATCCCAAGGTGATGGGTTTTATGTTAAGGATGATTTGATGATGATTTTTGGTAATTATATGTTATTTATGTTTATTGTGTGGTGGGGACAACCACTCGATATATTTTACCTCTCATTTTCTACTACAGTGGTCATTTATAGCCCAGTTGAGCTACCAGTAGTCGAGGCTGAGACGCCCCGAAATTACGGGGGAAAACTTATAAATAAAGTGTGGATGATGAAAATAGATGATAAATTTTTTGCGATTTAAAACAATTAAAGGATGGGAGAAATCGCGAGATGAAAACTTTAACAAGTAACCCCCGGACCTTTTTTTTAATAACCTATCTCATATATGAAGATACGAGAAGTGAACAATTAAGTCAAGAGTGAACCTTGGATGATCAACCTCATGATCATCAACAAGGAGTAGCGGAAGTGTACAATAACATTAAGAAAATGAAGGGGAGTGGTAGAAGGTCAAAGGATGATTCATTGAGTTGTTAAAATGTATTAATTATGCGTGTAGGTCATCGTACAATCATATTATAGTTGAACAATACCAATTGTACCCCAAAACAGAGGAAAAAGTGTGAAAACAGGGCCATGAATCAATTCAAACACCCTATGAATCGATTCAAATGATTCTGGAGTGCAAAACAGTGAAAACAGGACCCCTTGAATCAATTCAAGCTTGTATGAATCGATTCAGACGCTTCTGGAACTCAAAATTATGCAAACAGGGGTCCTTGAATCGATTCAGGCCTTCCTGGAACCAAAAACAGTGAAAACAACAGCTCTTGAGTCGATTCAGGGATCCTCGAATCGATTCGAGACAACACAGTTACTGTTTTTATGTAGAAAAAGCATTATTTTTTGGACTTCCAACCCCCTAACTTTTTCATATCAACTCCAAACGCTACCAAATTTTAACACCAACTAAAATAAACCATTTGTGACGTGTGGCCACCGGCCTCACTCAAAAATTCTCAAAATGAGAAACTTATGCAAATAAATGCGTTTAGTCCATTCCTAAGCCTTTTTGAGTAACTTAGGGGTCTATTCTCAATGGAATTGACCCGTTCCAGTTTCTATAAGTCATAAATCATGTATTTAAGCTATTGGAACCACCACACACTATCCAAAACTCATAAAACTCATTTTTACCCTATTGGTTCCTCAATTATGCATGAACTCCATATGCAATCTTCACAAATTAATCAATCAATCAAACATCATGCACACTATTGTCATCAATTGGCCAAGAAACTTCATAATTAATATTCATTCCTTAATATGGTAAGCTAAATCAACATATCCATATCAACATCAACCAATATTAAGGTCACTACCCAAAAATTGGCCTCTCAAAACACATAGGGTCCAAATTTCACAAGTGACCCCCAAAAGAATACATACTAATATTCATGAAATAAAATAAGCATATACATATAATTGTTGTTTTACAAAAGGAACTCCGGCCAAGGCTTACAAACTTCCATTCCATATTTACCTCCTCCGTGACTCAATCCTCCAAAAGAATAGAGTATTCAAGATACCTACATCAAGCTTTAAAAATGGCAACAAAGGAGGTGAGTAACATATACCAAATGATCCAAAATCATACATTATGATGATATCAATACATAGATGCATAACATGTATTTCTCAAGAAGCATCATAAATTTCTTTCACACATCATCTCATTCCCTTCAACATCATACATGTCCAAATCATTACATTCATATTTCACACATCAAAATCATGGCATTCATAATAAAAGTCATCACACATTCAATGTTAGTATCACAACTTCCTTACCCTTTATTTAACAACCATCCATCACCACCACGGCTACCAATTAGGCATATCTTCGGCTATATACAAATGCTCTTATGGCTAATGCATATGCACAAAGGAATCAATAACAATTGCGGATCCGACTGTGGGAACAATATCATGTCAAATGTGGGTCAAGCATATGTGTGCTACTATGCCCCTACTGCAGTAGTAAAATGTGTACACATATACCTCAATTCATGCATGCTCAATAACATACTTTTACTAGTACCAAACCGCTCTCGCCCATCTGTAGCACTAGTCACCCCATGACTTGTGGATCTATAACGTGGCCTCACTTGCCACAAGTGCTACGGGCCCCTCCCGAACACACATCAAGAGAGCCGTGTCCCGTCGGACACCAAGGTAACTTACTCATCACAGAGCCGCCCGCCCACTGGGCCCGCCACATAGGGTGCCTCGTCACCAAACTATGGACAGCTTCGTGATTCCCAGAATCACTAGGGAAAATACAATAACATACCCGTGCACCGGGTCACCCTCCCACTAGGCCCGCCTAGTGGAACCCCTAACATTCCACATAGACAGCGAATGATATGCCATGGATGCAAATGCAATACAGATCAAATGCATTCTCACACTATGCATCCTAAATGCCACTCCACCATCAACAATTCATCCTTAACTCTTTAGTGGAACTCTAGGTTCTCATCATCCTCAACCATCACCAACATTCGTTAGATTTCATATACATAATAGTTAGTGGCAATCATAAATCATTAATTTATATATCATAGGATGTTCATCAACAATGTAAAACCATCACAACAACTCTCATTATTTAACAGTCAATTCAATGTCATACTCATCATCCCACAAACATAAACCACATAACACCATTCACTCTAAATGCATTTTCAATCAAGTAGTCATTAATTCATTCATCCAAGCCAAATAGCATAACACAATCATATACACACACAACACTAATGGATGAAATCAAGCATTTAGAGAATGTTACCCCCTCCTATCTCAAGAGAAGTAGAAATCAACGCGGTCTGATGGTCTTGCCTCGTCGATAGGGTCGTTTCCTACATTATACAACATACCACACAATTATTCTCTATTCAAACCACCAAGATTCAAGTGCTCTTAATTAACCACTTGGTGTTTTATGCCTTTTTAATTCTCAATCTTTACTTATTCATTTAATCCACCATAACCACCATGGGTTAGGTGCCCAATCTCATTATTAAGCATTTAAGGCTAAACCCATTCAAGGGCTTCCACATTAATGAACTCCACCAACCATTTACCACCATTAATGGTCACTACACATCATAAATAGCATCTACCATCAATAATAAATGCTCATCTACCTACATCTCACATTCTCCCTAAATTCTAGGATTAGGGTTTCATCAAAACCTAATAACCATGACCAATACCCATCTCCTTCCATCACATTAAGTGCCATTTTCATATGCCACAATGTGCTTTTATAAAACCCACATTAAAACACTTTACCTTAGGGTTTCACATCATAAATGTCTCCCCTCAAAGCAACTCACATGCATTTCCCTCCCAAAAACCATAATAACCTAAAACCTAGGGCTAGAGCTTAAAGAAATGAAGAGGAAATTTTACCTCAAGCCAAGAGTGAGTAAGCTCAATAGAGAGAGGGAGAGAGTGACGAATTTGAGAAAGGGAGAAGGAGGAAGAGGGCTTCCAAGCCAAGGGCTCCTTGTTGCTTGATGTTGACTAAAATGGAGACAAGGCACACACACACATACCACTTTGTGGGGTTTTTTTTTGAAGAAGAAGATGGTGAAGGGAAGGAGAAGAAATGAAAAAGTAAAGAGTATAGAAGAAGGGAAGTGTGACGTGAATGAAGAGAAGAGTGAGAGGGTTTAGTGTTTTAATTTAACCCCCCACTTAAAGTTTTCCGTTTTAAATCAAATAGGACCGCTGTTCGGGCTCAATACTTTATCTAAAAATTATTCCAAATATATATCCGGACTCCTAATATTATCCTTAACAGCCCTGACCAATATCATCTCAATCAGAGATACTTGGTCCGACACCCATATCTCAACCAGGCTTATTTTCAGCTTATCCGATCTCCATAATTCACCAACAGTCTTCAAAACTCTAAATTTAATTATTCTTAATATTTTGGGACGTCAAATAATCCACATACAATTTCTAATATTTATTTCAGTAATTAATTCTCTATTTTAAAAATTTAGGGTGTTACAGAGGCGGGGAGCCAGGTGGGCTCGGTAGACCAGGTGGGTTCACAAGATGTCAAGTGGACTCTCAACTGATGGATGATCCTTTTTAGTATTCAGATACTTGAGTCGCATGATTATAATTGATTGAGAGTTAGTGATGATAATACTAATGTTGATGTTGATTAAATTGATAATGAAATGGTGTTGTTTGACTTAATGATGAGATGATGTGGATTAATGTGATTATGATGTGATGTTGATTATATTGATGATGAGATAATGTTGACTAAATTAGTAATGAGAGGATGTGATTAATTTAAAGTTAATTGAACTAATGATGAGGTTTATATTAATTGAATTAATGAGAAGTTTGATATTATTCACACTGACGATGAGATGAATGTATTTGAACTAATACGAACTATATTGAGAGGGAGGTGTGAGATTTATAATGGTATGTGGAAGTACATTACTAAAGATAACAATTTAACTAGGAAGGTAGCTAGATTATATTTTTTCCTAGTGATATTTTCTGTATTAATTATTAATTCTAGTTACTCACTCCCTTGTTGTGGTTTTCTTTGAGTGACTGGTGACAAGTTGACACCGCAAAGATGAGTACTAAATGGGGTTCATGTAGAGTCAATGCCAAGGAAGAAAGTTATGATTGCGTAACCATAATAATGAAGTTAGATGCATCTATGATACTATTATTATGTATGGATATGAGTTTAAGTGCTTTATGATGGACTTGATGGGTTTTGTTCTCATAGCATTGTGTGGTGTATTTTGTTTCATGATTGTGTTGACGAATAGAGTAGGCAGATTTAATGCATTAAATGGATAAGTGGATGAATATGATTGGATTTATGTGTGCTTGTGGCATTGAGCCATTGTTGAAATTGAATTATAAATGTATTTGGCATGTGAGCATTGTTTAAGATTGCATTACCCTATGTTAGTGATAAGTTAAACCATGGCGGAATGACATTTATGTGAAATTGAAGTGTATTGAAGGATGTGGGTAGGTCATTTTGAGCTTCTATGGGAATTGGACTCCCTGTATAATCTCTATCGATTCGTAAATGCATATTGAGTTTGTGTGCATCCTTGAATAGAAGTTTGAATGGCATTTCATGCATTTGGTATCGTGTGTTGTCCCGTAAACTGTGAGAATGCATTTTAACACATATTTTAGTCATATGTAAGAATTTTGGCGAACGGACTGCGCCAGCAGTTTTAGAATGGGAAAACATAGTGCCCATGAAGTTTGGTGGCAATTGAAGTTAAAAGGTAAGATAGGGTATGAAGAAATTGGTTTAAAGGTTAAAATGTTAATATTTTCACTCAAGTGAGCCAATTTTCACTTAAACGAGCCCATGTATGTAAAACATCCTAACCCTAATATGATTAATGAAATTAATAAAATTGAGGGTAAATTTTTTGCGGTTAATTAAATCAAATAAAATGTAGAAAAAGCCATGAATTAAAATTCAACAAATACCCCTGGACCATTTGTAAGAACCTATCCCATATATGGTGATATGAGAAGGTGTAAAAATCACAATCAAGAATGATCCTTGGACAACTAATATGGCGATCATCACAAGGATTAGTGGAAAACGTAATTTAATTATGAAATAAAAGAAATTACTATGGCTCAAGTGTCAAAAGATAAACATTATATTAATTAGAAATAAAATGAATAAATAAATTAAAAGGAATTGGAAAAAATAAAAGAAAATAAAAGAAATTGAAAACTAGGCAACTCACTTGAGCGAATGCCTTACTCGCTTAAGCGAGTTCTACAGAGGTCGCTTGAGCGAGTATACAATAGGTAACAGACCTTCTTCCTCGCTTAAGCGAAACACGCTCGCTTGAGTGAACCCTCAATTTCGCCTGAGCGAAGCAAGCTCGCTTCACAATCCCACGCATTCTCGCTTGAGCGAGCATCCACTCGCTTGAGCGAGATCTTTCCAGAATCAAATTCTCATCCATTTCGCTTGGGCGAGATGTGCTCGCCTGAGCAAAATTCATCCAGTACCATTTTCACCATCACTCACTTGAGTAAGTCTTCCCTCGCTTGAGCGAGATTGGGCCAGAGACCACACCTCTGATGCATGAAGGTCTCGCTTGAGCGAGGTTCATTCTCGCTTGAGCAAAACATCATTCTCGCCTGAGCGAACTAAATTTGCCTGAGCGAGAATTGGCCAGTAAACACCCTACCTGTAACTGACTTATCTCGCTTGAGCGAGTTATGCAACAAGAACCTGGAAATTCTGATTTTTCATACAAAATGACATGCATACCTTATAGATTAACTTCTGACCTATGTATTTTGCCCGTTTCAAGTCCGATTGCTATGAAACTTCATGGGTACTATATTTCCCCATTCTGAAGCTATTGGCGATGTTCGTTTGCCAGAATTCTAACTTATGACCAACTTATGCAGAAGAATGCATTATGACCATCATCTGCAATTTCAATGCATTATACCTCTGTAATTTCATTCAAACAAGGTAAAATCTATATGCACGACTCATAAGTGTTATAGGGGACCTATTGATCCCTTCCAAGAGTCTAAAAACTCATCAGATCACAATTTCACCCTTCCAATTTCTAATTTTGCACTTTATGCATATGCTCCATTCTAATTTTATACATTCATACTCATAAATCATAACATCCATCATGAAACATATACATATATACGTATACAAAGTCAGATCTCAAGCTTCCAAGTGCAGATATCAATTATCAAAACTGCTAATTATTCATACATATCATAATGTATTCTTAAGAGCCGGCCAAGGTAAATACATACTACTATGTACACTATGTACAAACATATGTACATAACACTCCATGTTTATGCTGAGTGATCTCTCATACGCTTTCGCTTCTTCCTATATCCATTGTAAAAATAACCATAAATAGGGGTGAGCATATTACATATTAAATGACAGTCATTGAATCGGATCACTTATCCAATTCTATGATATATATATAAATAATGTTTACATCAATATTAATAAACCTACCATTCAATATATTCATCCATTCACATATCATATGATCTCATCACATTTCATGCATCAACATATTATCAAATGGTCACACAATTCATGTTGTTCTCAACAACATCCATCAATCCACATGCATATTCATTCAATTGGATCCAGTTAATCATTATTAAGTTTTGTTTTTGTGTTGCAACATTGACTCTCAGCCATATACTCAACTCTCAGCTGATCCGACCATTTTACTGGTACCAAACCGTCTGCCCTCTCACGTGGCACAATCACTCTCAATGACAACGGTAGTGTCACAGGCTAAACCTCGAGCCCCGCTCAAGAGGTTTTGCCTTAAGTCCCACCCAAGGTATTTTGTGGAATCCTCGAAACCGCAATCATATAGATTTTACATTTCACATACATGTATTATCACATATAGCATCCCATGCCATCATTGACAATAAATCATTCATTCTTCTTGCATCTCATGCATACATATATCATAATGATTTCACAAACACAATTCATATTTTGTGCCAACTCAATATCAATAATATGAACGGAAAACATCACATATATCATATAATCGGGGTATCACACTAATAATTCACAATATATAACATATATCATAACAATATCACCCCGAATCCGTTCATAAACTATACATTTAAAATGTAAAGCTCCCCCTACCTGGAATAAGGAATTCCAGAAGCTCCTCGAGCTATCAAATATAATTTGCTCGTTATTCACAAGCTTCGAATCAAATTTCTAGCTCCGAAACCTTCCGAAGCTCCAATTGAGTGATTTAGAATTCTCCCCCTTCAATCCAAGCTACCAACGTGAAAAGGAAAGGAGAAAAAGATTAATTTCCACTTTAATTTTGATGATCTTGGAAGAAAATTGAAAAAGAAAGAATTAGAGGTGATAATTTAGATGAGATTAAGAAGCAAAGGAAGAAGAGATAAACTCTCTCTAGCTCACGAAAGAATTGAGAAGAAAAGATAAGAAATTTCAATTTTAAATAATTTAGGGACGCGTTGGTCATTACGGCAATTGTTAGAGACGCATTCGTCATTTTGGCAATTGTTTTAATTAATCTCCCATTTTTCTTTAAAATCCTCTTTTAACCATGCTTTGATAATAAATCCTATTTTTAGGATGTTACAGTATGATTTTGGGGGTGTTTTCTGGAAAAATGTCACTTAAGCGAGGATAATTTCGCTCAAGCGAGTGTCAAATGGTTGGTTTCTCCTAAATTTTCGCTCAAGCAAAAGTATTTTCGCTTGAGTGAGCCTCACAGGTGTTGTTTCTGTCAAATTTTTACTCAAGCGAAAATCTCACTCAAGCGGGCTAATTTGCTTCCTTCACAAAAGTTATAGATAATTTTGTCATAGTCGTTTTGCCGCCAGAATCACATCAATCGAAGGTCGGTAACCCGAGTTATGCCAAAAATACTACAGAGTGTTCAGGCTGAAAATTTCAAGTAGGCTGATTTCACAATTTTGCGATTTGGGGAATCTTAGGGGCATAATTAGCCCTCGACTTCGTCGTAGCAATTGTAGGAATTTGAATTGCGGAAGTGTACCAATTGGATTCATCTTGATTGGAGTGATGTAACTCTGATTTGACGTAAATTACTGAGCAGTGTGCAGTAAACAAGCATGCTAAAAAATTTCTCTTTAAAATTTTTCTCAACATAGTTTGAATTTTTTTTATAGCTACCATATTATTTAATGTAATATTAAGATAAATTAAATATAAATAAATTATTTAAACTCTAATAATTAGGCGGGACGTTATACCTACTATTTTATTTTTCTGTTATTTTGCAGTTACGATCACAATTTATGCGGGTTTTTTCATTAAAAGTTAGGATTGTACATTAATCTTAGTTCAATATTTTTTATTAAAAGAAAATATATTTATTGTATTTATTTAATATTTTATGTGAAGTTTTGGAGTTTTGTTAATTTTTATGTCTTGGCGGGTCACAATCCGTACCTAAGAAATGTTTAGCGTTATATATTAAAAAATTGTGAAGCACAAAGATCAAACAAACACAAGTCCACGGAGTAACAGACCACAAGGTTACTACCAATATATTTATATGACACCTGCTATGTTCTTTTTCGGGAAAAAGGTTGTTCTTCCGGTATTCTCTACAGCATAAACCTAAAGATTAATTTTTAATATCAATGATTAATACACTAAGTGGCAGGAGTTAATTAAATAATTTCTTCTATTTATATTTATTAGAGATAACTTTTGATTATACTTAAACACGCTTCTTAAATATATATGTCTATACTTTTCATTTTAGATAAATGTAATATGTAATGTAATTCTATTAAAAGAAAGACTTATTATAATATTAATTGATTCGGTCTAGATGCCGATTTATGGACACAAAAGTTATTCGACATAAGAGTCATCATGCAAGATCTATATGAGTCATTATCTCAATACAGCTAACCCATGTAATTACGTGTTGAGGAAGTAATTCTGGGAAGTAACACACGAATAGGTAGAGCCATTTGCAAACATCCCTTTCACGTGTCAGCTTTTCAGCAAGGGATCAAAATCGTACTAACATGTACGCGAAACTTCCTAAGCAAGATGACTTTTCTGTTACCTCAGGTATAAGTATCCACCGATCAACAATGAATCTCTACTGGACCGTGTAACATCTAAACTTACAACACCTCTCGAGGACTAATCTCCACACCAAACTTTACACCCCAACCTAGATCAATTTATTAATATCCTTATGCATTGTAATTTCCCAATTCACAACCCCATGAATATGTTTGTTTTTAAGCCATACATTATGAATAATTGTTTTTTAATCATATGTATTTTCTAAAAGGTAATTATATTCAGGCTAAAAACATCACATCAATGTAGATGTTTTTAAAAGAAATTATAATTAAAATAAAAATCATTGAGAGTTTTTCAAGAAATATATAAACATGATTTTTAATGCAATAATAGTTTTATACAAATCATTTTCTATAAATTTCACTATTTTCTCTATTTTTTTTTGCAGTGTACGCTCCCTTTTATGTCACAAGTGATTAGTTGTTCCTATGATCATATATATTCTTATTAAAGAAACGTATTAAATTTGATTATTTTCATTTTTTTCTTTTTCTTCAAAAGTTTATTCAAACAACTTATATAAAATATCTTTCAAAGTGATTTAAGTAATTGTTCACATTCTCAGGATAATCTTAAACAATGCTTTTGAATTTCTTTTCATTCAAAATAGAGAATATATATATAATTCCATAAATTAAATGCAATAACCTAAAATGTTTTGTTTTATTTATATCATTACAATCCCGTCGCCAAGAAATTAAGAAGACATTTGGTATCTTCTTCCAACGGAGTTTTTATTCGTAAGGAGTTTTTTAATCCTACGGGTCAACGGAGTTTTGGTTGTCCTAAACGTGAAGAATTAATATCAACTTTTAAATTTTTCACTTCAACTCAATTTCGTTTCCCCAACTGCAAACTAAACCCTAAATGTTGACCATCTTCTTTTGTTTGAAACTTTCCACAGTTTCTGTGAGGGTCACTTCTAATGGAGTGAATTCAATTTTCAAACTCTTTGCCTTTTCTTTGGAAACCTGGGCCGTTGGGGCATATGGCTCATCATCCTCACACCTATTAAGTAGTGAAAATGCTATCAATAATCATTAAAATCTAAACAAAAGCTTAAATCTTTTAATATTGTTAAAGGTGGTTTGTTGCAGAAAATTTGACAATAATAACCAATAAATCATTATTTGCTTGCATATAATATCAGTCAGATAAAGAATCAACATTGCATTTCAATGAATTTGAAGTTTGAATTTTAACATTTCTCACTAAATTACTCAAATCCTTACCACTAAGTCAACTTCACTGAGTTGAAGAAATAAAGAACGTTATGATAAACAAGTCTAAAAATTAAGGACTTGTTTATGCTTTAAACAGACAAATACCAACTAATTAAGATGATAAATATAAAAACCTGTGTTGGAATTATGCTTACGTTTCTTTATTCATATATTATTTTTATAAATATATAAAACATGAATTTAATAGCTTTGAAGATGAAAACAAGGGCATGTAAGGAGGGAAATATAATTACCATGTTTTCTATTATAAACAACAAAGTGTTTTTTATCAAAATTTAATTTTACAACATTTTGTAGGAGTCAAATCTAGGGATAAGTAAAACGTGAGTTTTCGATTCCCTAATTTTAATCTCAACCCCATGAAAATCATAATAGATTCAAGAACGAGTTTAAGATAGGCGTTTTGAAACCTCATCCCCCTTATACCTTTTATGTTTGGAAAAACTGTAGAATCAAACTTTACTCTCTCTTAATTTTAACGGCATAAATATGTATATTTTAATACAAGTTAGTTGTATCCAATACATTTTAATTAAAATAATAATTGAAAATAGAGCCTAAAATCTTAAAATAATAAAGTTAAGTATATTATATTTTAATCATTATTATAATTAAAATAACTTAATTTTAAATCAGGTTAGAATCAAGGAAGATATATGTATTCTTAAACTCACTCTTATTCTTTCAATGTCGAGTTAGGTTGGATTTAAACATAGATTTCCTTAAAACCCATTTTAAAATGAAAGATTTAGAGTATGGATCTAATTTAACATTAAAAGTTATCTTTTATAAAGTATATATTAAACATATTTTTAATCAGTGTTACACTTATAATGTTAACATGGTATTCTAACCAACATCTCTAAATCAATTTCAAAGTTGAACATTCTCATTTGTTCGAATAGTGTTGTGAATCAATAGACTGAGAATTTTTAAAGTGCAGTTAATTTATAATTTATAATATAGTAAGTAAACTTACTTGTCTGGAATTGAAGCTGATGGGTACAAATTGCGTAAAATTCTAGCAAGCTCAGAGCAGTGTACCCCTCTCTCGGTCATACAATATCTTCCATTAGCTGAAGGAATCTCATATGCTTGAATATGGGCATTAGCAACATCTTTCACGTTAACCCATCCAAAACAACCATTTGGAAATGTTTTTGAACCTGCTTTAAGCAAGTGAAATAATCAAGCAATGACATCATTGTTGTATTGGGAAACAATTCGAAGATTGAGTGTTCGTTACTAACTAGTTGGGAAGACAAAGTTCTGAAAGTAAAAAAATTTAACAATTAATATTGATGTTTCACATTATTTGAGATAATTAAAACTTTATTATAGATTTTTTTTTCATTAGCCAAACCGAGATTTAGGTTAACCAAACTATTGCTAGAGATCACACAAAAATAACCAACTAAGGGAAAAAAAGTCTTCGAATTACTTGATGTTAAATTTTTAATTCTCCTATGATCAATGCTAAACACACATAAACCTCCAAACTATAGCATAACTTGATGAGTACACAAAAAATTACCAATAAGGCGTAAAATTGGCTTGACACTTTCGTTAACCTCTGGTTGTAAGAGAGGTCCTGCCACCATTGATGGGTTAATAACAACCATGTCAATGTTGTTTTCCTTTACAAATTTCCAGGCAGCATCTTCAGCCAAAGTCTTTGCAAGTGTGTACCACATCTGTATGATGAAATGGCAACTCACAGAGCTTACTAGTATAATACAGAGGACAAGCTCATGAAGGGAAAAAAACCACATTAATTAGCATAAACCCAGCAACAATTGATTAGAAATACCAAACCATTCTCAATGATATTAGCAATTTATTGTATATACATTTATATCCATCAATTTAAAGTGTCTACAAGTCAGTAAATATATTAATAATCATAATTGACATTGAATATCTTAAGTTTTATATTAATGATGATGATCGACACTGAATATCCTAGATTTTACATTAATCAATTATAGATATTATCGGTTTAAGGAAGCCTTTCACCATTTTGAAAGGTGTGTTAGTACATTCAAATGAGAAATTCTATACCTAGATTAGCTTCAAATTTCATTTCTGAATTAGTGTAATGAAAAAAAGGGAACATACGTTAGTTTCTTTGGGATCTGAAAACCATGTCTCATCAATTACTGTTTCGGGATTTATAGGCCTCTCAGTATATACAACTGCAGCCATAGAAGACGTCAAGACAACTCGTTTCACAGATGGTGATTTCACGCATGATTTAAGAACATTCAGAGTTCCTTTCACTGCTGGATCAATTAATTCAACCTGAAACAAATAAAAAAAGATAGTATTATTAGAAAAGAATACTTAATACATTTTAAATTTGCAAAACATTAAAATTAACATCTTCTAAGTTGGTTGAATAAAATATATGGATTATTATAAATTCGACAAAGTTTAAAGATGTTTAGTAGAACATGTCAAACTAATATTAAAATCATGCGGAGGGATATAAGGTGAACCTACGTGTGGGTCATGTTTGACAACGAACTGAACCGGTGAAGCAGTATGAAAGACACCATCACAGCCCTGAACAGCAGAGTCAAATGAACCTTCTTCTATAAGATCTGCTTTAGAGATCTCTAACCTTTCTTTTGCACCATCAAGTTGAACCAAGTGGTCAACCTTTTTAGGATTACCTGCGTTTGTGTTGTGTGTGCAATCATGCCCAGGTAAATAAATAACATAAACCATTCATTAACACATTAATATATAAAAGTAGAGAATCAGTATATAATGAGCTCAACTTCAAAGAGAAATTAGCGTCCATTTGGATTCAAATCTCGGTCAAACAAAGTTTTGACTGTCTCAAACTACGTGAAGGATCAATATTAACCCTTAAATTTTTCTATTTCCCCAACCCCGTTTCCCCAACTGGAAACCAAACGGACCCTTAGTCATTTCGTTAAAGGAGAAATTCAAGAAAAAATATGAAAGGTGGAGAAAGAAAGAGCACTGACCTGGGTTTCGAACCGTGGCCCTGACAGTGTAACCACGTTGAAGGAGGAACTTGACTATCCATGAAGCTATGTAACCGGAAGCACCGGTGACGCACACCACCTTCCCAGTCCCCGTGCTACTGCAGGAACTCATTTTTCTTAATTTCCTTTGCAATTTTTCAAACTCTCACCCACCACCACAAGTGTCTACATTTGCACTGCTTTATATCTTGTCCCTATTCTCTGTACACTCTGTTAAATCTTAAATTTTTCAATGCTGATATTAGGTGTGTTTGGTATATAATTAGATTAACAAAATTATAAAATAGAAAAATTTAAAAATTAATATTGATTTTTTATATAATTTGAAATAATTAAAACTTGTTTGACTATAGAATCTTTTTTGGGTGGACAAACTTACCAAGGGAAAACCAAATACCCCATTATTTCATCCGCTGAAGTCTTGAAGTCTAAAATTTGATAATATAATACTTAAATATAATAGTTAATAACATTTGTGAAAAGAACAATACTTTTTCCTTTTGTTTGAATTTAGAAAAAATTTGTGGGAAAAAAGTTATAGGAGAGATATAAGAATTTGTGTTGTTTGGTTTAATGAAAAATTATGAGAATAGATTTTCTTTTTTACTTTTCTTGCAATATATTTTTTTACCTAGTTTGGTTTGAGAAAAAAAAAGTGTAAGGAAATTATTAAATAAAATTTTAAATGATCATAACAACATTGTATCTTCAATTAAATTTATACGAAAAATGAATGTAATATTTTCTCTATAATCAATTATTAAAATCATTAAAGAAAAGATTATTGAAAGCCAATAATTTTTTTATTTATGTTTTGAATAAACTCGTCATCCTCTACTGAAAATCGAAGATAAAACCCTTTGAGATGTATCATAGTGAGTTTTATCTCATATACAATGATTTTCTTTTGCGCCAATAAATCTTAGTCCGATGGATTAAGAAACGAAGTTTTAGTTATCAGGTTACATGTTTAAATCTTATAATAAGCCTTGTTTGTAGGTAATTTATAAATAATAAGTGTTTATTGAGCCTTAAAACATGGCTAGTGGCAGGTTGTGGAATCTAACTCATTTTAATTTTTACTCAAAAAAAGTTTTATCTAAACAAATAATAAAATAGATAGATAATAAAATTTAAAGTCTAATAACATCATTGTTATCAAAACCAAACCAGATTGACTTATCTGAACAGTTGAATTATGAACTGATTAGGTAACCGATTTGAGCTAATACTTTATTAGTATCGATTTAGTTACAGTTAACTTTTCAATTTATTCATGATTCACTTGAATTGATGCTGTTATCAATTCAATAACCGATCTAATTTTAAAATACTTAAATAAAATACATCAAATTTGAAAAGACTAATTCGATAAGGTATCAAATTTGGTTTTCCATCAGTCACATGACGTGTGTGCTTGGGTAGATTATTCGTCAAATAAGGGAAGCTATTTGGTGTATTGAAGTTGCACTTATCCTTTCCTTTGTGTGTATATTAGGCGTTGATTTTCCGAAATTTATAATCATTTTCTAAATATTAATTTAGTGTTAAGGGACTAGCTCATTAGTTAAGCAACATATGTTAAATAAAAAATAATATCAATTTATTAGTAAGAAATTTTACAAGAATATTAAGTATTTTTGTTGGCTATTCATTCAAAACAGACTTAAAAATATAACAAATCAGTATGACAAGAATTAATGAATTTCAATGTTTTATTTTATCTCTTGAAGAGTCTATGTTGTAGGGAGAGAACCCAAATTAAATGATAATGACACCAATGAAATTACACAAACGTGTTTTCTAAACAAAAAATTTCTCAGCGTTAAGAAAGAAAAAACAGCTACTTCGTAATTTCATTTCTATGATCACATGTTTCTTACAGATCTATGCCTTCTTTCCCATATGAGAGAGATAGATCCATTCTTAGAGGAGGTAATAAAGTAGGACACTCTTTGGCTCCTTTGTCACTGCTGAGACATTGTAAGGAGATTGTCAAATCTTGATATAAATGGAATTTTCAAGATTAGCTTTTATATTCAAGAATTGAATAATACATTTAGATTAGGGAAAAACATAATAAAGCTTAAATAACAATAACTAAAAATGTTGAAATTAATAGTCTATTTAGAGTGTGGTGTGCAGAAGAGAGATAATCTAATGTTTGTTTGATTTTTAGTTAGAGTTGTTATTGGTTATTTGATAAATGTATCAAATTGATTGTAGTTTTGATAAGTATTAGAGTTATTGTATTTGTAAAGACTTGTGTGATATTTGATGATAACATAATAATTGCTTGGAAATTACAAATAATATATGTACAATATGTTCAAAGACTAATTCATTAATTGTTGGTTTGGAAATTGGTTGATTTCAAGAGTAAAAAGCGACAACACAAAATTAACAATTAACAAAATGGATTGGGATCGAACTTCTATATTTTTTTTCATTCTTTTATGCATGATTTCGCATTAAATCAAGTTAATATGATGTAAAAGTTACTAAACCTAATCTTTTAGTGAATAGATTTAAACTCTAACATCAAATCTCAATCCTTTGACAATATTTAATGTTAGAATTTGCATTAAGAGAAAACTTTAACAATTATTAGAATCAATTCTATTCCTAAAAGAAAAATCTAATGAGCATTTCAATCTTAAAGTTTGTTCAGTACCCAAACACATACAAATCACATTATTCTAGATAGAAATAAATATTAGGCACGAGAAATGAAATGCATATGATATTAATGCATCAACATACACAAATATATATTCACTAAAAAGTCAGGAATAAAAATGGGTTTGTCCAATACCAACAAAAGAGAAGTTTTACTACACATTCATATGTAATGACAAACCCTAAATACATCAAATTGAACAAAAGAGAAAGAGAAATAAACCTTATAAAAAGCTCCAAGGCCTTGAAGAATGAAGGGAAACTCCCAAACTCCAAAGTCAATGAGTACCACAAAATATGTTTTAGAGCTCTTAAGTGACCTTTCGCAAGCACCGCTCAAGCCGAGCTAGCGTGGCTCAAGCAGATGGACAAAAAAATATTAGCATCCTTAGAGCCAAGAGAGCTTGGTTGGAACGAATGGCTTTGAGGGCAAATCTTCATTTGCAATTCCGTTTTTATGCCAAAAACTTATCAAAACACATCCAAATCATCGATTAGTTAAGAATTTAAATGTTATTTCAATCTAATCAAAATGAGAATAATAAATTGCATGTATAGTTAAGTATTTTAATGTCAAATTAAAGGTGAAATTTATTTAAAAAAATCCTAAAATTGGAAACTAACAATTATTCAATCAAGTTTCAAAAGCAAGTCAGACAACATGTTATATTAATGTTGACCATTAAATAGTATCTCTGTAACATCCCTAATATTTTAGTAAAATTATGATTAACGAAAAATAATAATAATTGTTTTAGAGATTTATTTGATATTTTTATGAACTATTATTAAAATAAAGGCAATTATAAATAATTAACTAGTGTGGAAATAAATAAATTTATTTGATTGATTAATTACAAAAGGGTTAAATGAGGTGAAATTAGAAAGAGGTAAATTAAAAGTTACCAATGGAGGTAAAAGGTAAAAGTTTAATTAAAACTTTCAAAGAAAATATAAAAGAAATGGGGAAATGACTATTTTGCCCTTGGACCTTAAAATTTAACTTCGTTTTCTTTCTCCTTCCTCATTTCACGCGAGTCCACTTCTTCTTCTTCTTCTCCTCACCATTGCCGTGGACTTGCATGCTCCAAGGGAAGCCTATTTCGTGTCGAAACTTCGAAGTAACTACGTTTTTGAGATCGTGGTTTCAAGGTGAGTTCAATGGACCCTTTAAATTGAGTTATCTTCCTCCCTCTTCACTTTTCCTCTCTAGCCGACGGCCATGCATGGTGGAAGGAGGCCTTGTTTTCTACTCCTTTAGTGCATGTGAGCTTGAAAACGATAATTGGAACAACGAAGGTAATATAACGTTAATGGGTTTTGGTGTTTCGACCTCCGTGGGTAACGAAACGGATGTCGGAGGACCGATTAGCAAAGCGGGTGTTGAACTTGGAGGTAGGACCTTGAACGCAGCATTTAGAGAACGCAGTCGACATCAAGAACGAGTCGTCGGAGCTCGGAATTGAGGTAAGGGGGTGTTTGGGTTGTAATTAATTAGAATAGGTACATATTTTGGGTCCGGGTCGTCAAACCAATTATAAAAATGGTAAGAAATATTACTGGATGATAGTTGTATGTGTATGTATGTATGTATGTATGTATAAATATGGACACCGATCGGTTTAGGATTGTGTATGGCTTACAATGATCATGAGGTTAAAATACTTGACGTTGTGATAAATCGAAGTGTATAGTGGCAATGTGATGGCGGGCTTGACAAGTAGGTCGCCCATTTGATGAGTATGTGCTGTTGTTGATGGCCACTTGTGATATGATATGAGGAATGTGAATTATATATATATGATTGCGTGGTGTGGGACGACCGACGGTATGTATAGCCCCTCGTTTCCGGCTCCCGTAGTTTTTGTGCCAGTTGAGCTACCCGGTGGTCAGGTAGGACCCAGTGGTTGAGGTGGAGAGTCAAGCAGGACTCGGTGAACCAAGCAGGGTTCACGGGGTGTCAAGTAGAACCCCCAGCTGAAGGCCGATCCTTTAGTATCCGGATACTAGGCGTCGATTTTGTGTGAGAGTCAGTGGTGATAATCGATAGAATTATTAGTATTGTGTGATGATGTGTATGTACTTAATTATATTTGCTGATTGTGATATGTAATTTAAGAATAAAGCATTCGGATGGAGTTTATACACATGCATTTGGTTATTTAATTTCCGTTCTAGATTAATTATGCTGCCAAACACTCACCCTTGCTGTGGTTTTCTTTTAATTTAGTAACCAGTGACAGGGAAGAGGTCAGAGCCCCGGAGGTGCGCCAAGCGGAGGATTGATGCCAAGGAACCAAGGAATTATGAAATGAATTATGTGTGTAATATGTAATGAGTTTTCTGTGTATGTGATGCCATAATATGTTGCTTATGTGTGTTGAACTAATCTAGAATTGGTATGTCGATTAATGTTGATATGAATTCATGTTGCTGAAGTGGTATGGTGGTGATGCTAATGTGGTCGATGTCGAATTCTATGAGTTTGATATATATATTGGCACGGATCCAATAGTATATGTAAATGATAAATTGCTATGGGTAGGTTTTGTAAATAATTGTGGGTCATGAATGAATTGTGTCTCCTGTAGTATAGTTGATTACTGGACGAATATCGCCCTAGCGGATTCAGTCTCGTCCGAGCGAGGGCCGGGGGAATTGATTCTATGCCTATTTCGCTCAAGTGAGTATCCCTCGCCCCTTTCCGAGTGAAGGAAGGTTAGGAGGTTTCCGAGTAAGGCAAGACCGAGAGAACCACTTCTGAGTAAAGGAAGGTTAGAATGTTTCCGAGTGAGGTATGACCGAGAGAACCCCTTCCAAGAGAAGAAAGGTTAGGATGTTTCCAAGTGAGGCATGACCGAGAGAACCACTTCTGAGTGAAGGAAGGTTAGAATGTTTTCGAGTGAGGTATGACCGAGAGAACCCCTTCCGAGTGAAGAAAGGTTAGGATGTTTTCGAGTGAGGCATGACCGAGAGAACCACTTTTGAGTGAAGGAAGGTTAGAATGTTTTCGAGTGAGGCATGACCGAGAGAACCCCTTCCGAGTGAAGGAAGGTTAGGATGTTTCCGAGTGAGGCATGACCGAGAGATCCACTTCTGAGTGAAGGAGGGTTAAGATGTTTCCGAGTGAGGCATGACCGAGAGAACCCCTTCTGAGTGAAGGAAGGTTAAGATGTTTCCGAGTGAGGCATGACCGAGAGAACCCCTTCCGAGTGAAGGAAGGTTAGAATGTTTCCAAGTGAGGTATGGCCGAGAGAACCCCTTCCGAGTGAAGGAGGGTTAAGTTGTTCCCGAGTGAGATATGACCGAGAGGACCATTTCCGAGTAAAAGATTGAATTGTTAGTGAATTTTCCTTGCAAGTCTCGTATTTCGATCAGGTTTAAAATGTAGAACTCACTCAAGGGAGTAGGAACTCGCCTAAGCGACCTTCACTGGTTTCGCTTAAGCGAATCAGGGTCTCGCTTAAGCGAGTGACCCCTGACTTCATTTTCTTCTTCCCCTTATTTTTAATTAATTCTATTTTATTATTTAATTTATTTACTATTGTTTATTATTTTGAGTATGCTTAAGAAAAATAAATGTTATTTTACATTAGGACCTAGTTAATTATCATTAAACGTGAAAAATTTATTGTGAAAAATAATTAAACGGATATAAATAAAGGTAAAATGACGTTGGACGTCACAATCTCTGATCAGCTTTAATTGCATAATTAGGGTTATCAAATGGATTTGGATTTGGTGCTTTTACCACTAGTGCAAAAAATGGCTACGACGATGGGATATGATCACGGTCCAGGGAAAAACCGTGTTTGAAAAATATGCGGTGGCATTTTTGTAAATATGAGGAAGTTTTTAATCATGGTTCTGACGTAACTGTGGTCGTAGGAACAAAGTTTTTTATTTTTATTTTTATATTTTTAAAAAATGTACCTATAATCACGGTTGAGAGGAAACCATGATTGTAGGGTATATATAATCATGACTTTATGGAAAGCCGTGATTATATCTATAACCAGGTTGTTTTATTTATATTTTTAAAAAATGTACCTACAATCACGGTTGAGAGGAAACCATGATTGTAGGACATTTATAATCATGACTTTATGGGAAGCCATGATTATATCTACAACCAGATTTTTTTATTTTAATTTTTTTATTTTAAAAAAATGTACCTACATTCATGGTTGAGAGGAAAGCCGTGATTATAGATACCCTACAATCACGGGTGTTTGGGAACCGTGGTCATAGGTGTTTTCAAAATATAAATTTTGAACGTCGCGCGCTCCTTCTCTTTCTCTGTTAACTTTCTCCCATCTTTCTCTCAAAGATTTCTCCTTTCTGTTTTCCCATTGTCATTGACGTTTACATTTGTTTGTGTTCTAGATCTAACGTTCTATGTGTATATTTTACAGGTTTTATTTTGCTATTCTCTTTGCACGCCATTGACGACCACCACGTGACCCTTCTCTTATTTTCTCGTTCAACCATGTAAGGCTTCTCTTTTGTACATATCTTCTTTTTTATCTCTTTCGATTATAATGAAGGTTTTATAGGTTTCTGTTAGTTATTTTGTTTGTTTTTATTCTTTACGTTTTGCTTCTGTTTGTTTCTATAATGGAGGTTTTCTGTTTTGAAGGTCAACGTTGAGGTTATTTTGAGGAGGATGTTAGTGGCAACTGCAGAGATGTGCGCAGAACTTTTAATCACGTTCTCTGATCAAAAGGAACGGTAGTGGTGATGGTGAGTTGGGTTTGGATTGTGGAGTGAAAGATTATAGAAGGTTGACTTTTAATCACGGTTGTGGTTGGCAACCGTGATTAAATAGGGTCTTATTTAATCACGGTTTCAAACAACCGTGATAAAATATGATCTATAACCACGGTTATAAACCGTGATTAAAAGCTCTAATCTATTACAACGGTTGGAACAACCACGATTCATGAACTGTGATTAAAAGCCTATTTTAACTGTGATTAAATTCCTTTTTTGCACTAGTGTACATTGGATGTAGTTTACATTGGTTGTTTTATAAAGCAATATAAAAAAAATGGTGTTTTTGAAACAACCAATATAAAATTTCTTTATTATTTTAAAAACCCGTGTAATTTTTTTTTTACTAATTAATTGTTTTATAAACTAATGTAAATTTTTTATATTAAATAATCGATATAAAAAATACTAAAAACAAATAATACACCAACTATACCCCATGCCAACAACATTCGTTACAAAACTCTCAATTTCCTTGACATTTTAATCAACTAGATAAATTTTAGCTTTGGTTTCATAGATGCAAATAGAGAAATAAACATACATTGAAGTAATTTTACTCTTGTCCCTCAACAAGACCCATTGAGAAGGGAATTTCCAAGTGATTCAAAGATTGTTTGCTTCCCATTTTGTTGAAACGGAGGTTGGAAATAAAAACTTTTTAGATTTTACGGTCAAACAAAATTTTAATTATCTAAAATACGTAAAAAATTAATATTAACTTTTAAATTTTTCTATTTTTATAACTTTATTTCCCTAACCTAAATTTGTTTCACATACTGCAACAAAACTCTAGAAGAACAAGGTATCGAGGATTTCTGCGGTCCAGTTCATCAAGTGTTCTTTTGTTTTCTTTTCTTATTAGCTCTCTTCAAAAAAAATAAAAAAATTGGTAAAACATTTAAATACGAGTTATCACATGCTTTTTCTCAACCAAATCAACAAACATTTCATCAGAAACAAAAACTCAACAAAGTAACGTGTCTTGTAAAACTATTAATAAATATGTATGTTTCATTATTTGATAGAAGAACTAAATACCAAGGATGTTTACAAAACAATTTGATATTATAAGTTATTAGAGAAATGATTTCCAGTAATTACTCCTTAAGATATCATTAACTATTAATTAATGTTGGCAAACTTCTTTTCTTTCAAGCTGTTTACTGTCTCCTTAAGGCTGAGTTCCAATGGAATAAATTCAATTCCCAAGCTCTTCGCTTTTTCTTTGGAAACTTGGAATGTTGGCACAAATGGATTATCTTCTTCACACCTGAAATATTGTTGAAAAATGAAAAAATCAGAGGAGACAGAAAAACCTTAATTTCTTGAATATAAAATTTGATGAACACTCGAATAAATTGACCTAGTTTTGCTTATGTGTCAATGATTAAACTTACTTGTCTGGAATTTGTAAAGTTGGGTATATATCTGGTAAAATTTTTGTAAGTTCTGAGAAGTGTGCCACTCTCTCAACCAGACAATATCTTCCACGAGCTGAAGCAATCTCATATGCTTGAATGTGGGCATTTGCAACATCTTTCACATTCACCCCATCCAAAACTAGTATTTGGAAATGTCTTTGCTCCTACATCAGCCAATTAAGTCAATGAGTTATTTTGTCAGTAACAGCACAGTGCTTGCTTGGGAGGAAAATTGGAACATGGAAAATGATGCTTTCAAATAATTTTTTTCTCATAATTCTTACAGATTTGGAGAGAATCTCTATAAGAAAAAAAGATAAGTAAATGTGAAAGAAAGAAAAAGAGAAAAAATGAATTTTGAAAATTGTTGTAAGATCAAATTTATTAAAATGTCAATGTAGGATTAGTCTCCACTAATGTATAGTGTTGCTTGGTTCCCCATTAATAGAATTAAATTTTTAGTGTTGGTTTGATGAAAAGTTGAGAAAATAAGGTTACAAAAACAAAATCATATAATAATTAATATAAATTTTACGTATTGTTTGAGGTTGATCAAATCTTATTTGATTAATAGATTAAAAAATAAGGTTTAATCAACTTTAATTAAGAAATTTCAATTAGAAATCAAACAAGTTATTAATGTGTTAAACAAAGTTGATCAAACAACATACAAGATTAATAATGACTATATGATGATCTTGTTGTCCAATCACACCTCTACTACATCCTAGCTTGGAGATTCCTCACTTGGTATAGGGAAAAAAAACAGCAATGTTGCAGACAAATCGGATAACAGAATGTTTGAAGAACTTTCATTACTAATTACATAAGAATTACCATTTATGAGGTTTAAAATTAAAGCAGCACTTGCATTAAGCTCTGGTTGCAAGAGGGGCCCTATCGTCATTGTTGGGTTAATAACAACGAAGTCTTTGTTGTTTTCGTTTAGAAGCTTCGTAGCAGCATCCTCGGCTGAAGTCTTTGCAAATGCATACCACATCTGAGTGTCAATAAAATTACAAAG
The DNA here is from genome assembly GCA_037962975.1 of Clitoria ternatea. Taxonomy (NCBI): domain Eukaryota; kingdom Viridiplantae; phylum Streptophyta; class Magnoliopsida; order Fabales; family Fabaceae; genus Clitoria; species Clitoria ternatea. Next base: position 70,196,943 of record CM075676.1, read on the forward strand.
AACTATTTAGTTTAGATCTTCGTGTTACAGTGTTAACTGTTAAGTATACAATATATAAAATCCAACATATCAAAACTTGATTTGATTAACCTAAGGTGGTTAACTAGTACTAGTACTTTGGTTTGAGATATATTCTTCAACAATATTATAGGAAAGCAATTGTTTTTCTTACTGTCTTTTGTCATAGTTTAGAACACTTTATCACACCCCTAGTACTAGTATCCAATAAACAACTCCGAACTAACTACACCAGAATCACATATTCAATTTGTACTGTTTTCAAATTTCTGTTTTGATTACTTTAATAAAAGGGATATATATACCTCATGTTCCTTCAAGAAATTTATATCAGAAAACCATGTCTCATCAACTACTGTTTCTGGAGTTCTAGGCCTTCCATTATGTACAACTGCAGCAAGAGAAGATGTTAAAATAACTCGCTTCACAGATGGCGATTTTACACACGATTTAACAACATTTACTGTTCCCTTCACTGCTGGGTCAACTAGTTGAGCCTGCAGAAACATAGAAAATAACACTTTTATTTCGGTGGAAATCAAAAACATGTTATAATAGAAGATTTGTAGATTACAACCAGACTCACGTACAATATTTAATCACCCAACCAGTTAAGCTAGACTCACTTTTACCAAGGAAAATAACATTTAAATGTAAATCAACATGACACAAGAATCAACAATTAGTAATTTCTCTTCAACTGAGTCTTTTATGATAATTCAATCTTATAAAGTTTCTGCATATCTTTGTTTTCCCTTATTACAAATGCATGTGCATCAAAATACTCATTAAAGGAAGGGCCACCCTCAATTATTTATGAACAAATGGAGAAGAAAATGAACCTGTGGGTCCTTGACAATGGGATTAACGGGTGAAGCAGTATGAAAGACACCATCACAGCCCTCAATAGCAGAGTCAAATGAACCTTCTTCTAATAGATCTGCTTTAAACAATAGCAACCTCTCCTTTGCACCATCAAGTTTAAGCAAATGGTCAACCTTTTTCGGATACCAAAGAAATCATTCATTAATTCATGCCTCTATGGTTGAAACTTGAAACCAAACACCAGTAACTGAAACCAAAAAACCAACAATATTTGAAGTTGTTTTGTTTCCTATAAGAAAATATTTTCTGTTTTAATTTTTTTAATTATAGAACTCTTACTGTTTTACCATGTTTTTATTAAAATGATTGAAAAAATAAAAAATAAAAACAGAAAAGGTTTATAAAAGGAAATTACTAACTTGGATTTCTAACAGTAGCCCTAACAATGTAACCACGTTGAAGGAGGAACTTGACAATCCATGAAGCTATGTATCCAGAAGCACCAGTCACACATACCACCTTTCCTGTGTTGCTGCTCATTCTTCTTTGCTTTCAAATTTTGATTAAAGAGATGATCATGATATTTCAAATATGTGCCCATACCTAAGTAGACCACAACCATTATTGCATTTTTTAAAATTTCTTATTTTAGTGTCCTCGTGACCCATGCATTCGACTATATATGATAATGTCACCCTTTTAATTAACGCAGACATGTTTCTTAACAAATATTTCCTTGTGTAGCAATTTTTTTCCCCTCAAACATGAATGGAAGAGTAATTGAATTTGCCGATCTTATAGATTGAGGCTAATCATGACAGATAGATTTATCAATTTAAATTTAGAATAAGATGGATGTCCGTTTGATACGTAGTTGAGAAAATAAAGTTATAAAAATAAAAAAATTAAAAGTGAATATGGATTTTTCACGTTGTTTAAAACAATACATTTGATGGTAGGATCTAAAATCTATCTTTTCTAAACTTCCATTCTAAAACAGAGATCCAAACATGCTAGTAATGTTTCTATCAATGTGGTTTTCATGCTGTGAATAAATATTGTATCTTCACATTTTTTTAAACTTTATTTATGTTTGTATAGTAGTTATGAGTTATGAATGTGTGTATGTATAATAGAGGAAAGGTATTAAGAAAGACATGAATATGTGAGAGAAAATAACCTGTAAGTATAATTTTGCATAATAAAAAATTATATTGAAAATTATAGCTATTACTTTAAAACAAATTAATGGAAAAATAAAAATAGTATATATAAAAATGATTTGTTTAAATAAATGAATTAAACTTAAATATTTTTTTTGACTAGTTAAACCTAAACATTTAAATACTACTTGATTTGGGTTGACTCATTTGCACCACTGTAACTATGTTGATAATATCATACACGATCAATTTGGACATCTAACTTATCATTTTTAACCAATGGACAATGATTACTATATGATGATGACTTTTTCACCTACTCTTATTCTCGTTTACGAATTTTGTTAGAAATGTTAATATAAGTTTCACATCTATTAAGAATATGTTTAGTATTCATTTTATAAGTTAGTATTTGAGATGAGTTAGACTCATCATTTTATATGGTATTAAAGTTTGATTTGCCTTGAATGTTAGGTCACCCCCATATGTCTAATATTATAAAACTTCAGGCTATGTCTTAGGCTTATTGATTCCCGATATCGGCCCTGGACTTAATGATAATTTAACTAAAATTCATTCTTAAGGACCGATGTCACGTAATATCTGGTGTCTTAACATTGGACCTCTTGGATCACGTGCAGGGTCTTTAAATCCAACCCCGATATGAGTCATTCTCTCAACACCAAAGGTCATGGTTGACCTGCATCAACGTGTTAAACAAGTAACCTGTAAAATGACTGGTTGGTAGATAGAGCCATTTGGTCATGTCCTTTTCATGTGTCAGTTTTTCTGTAAGAGTTCATAAAAGTACTTACACCATGTACGAAAAGCTTGATAAACAAGGAAACGCTTCCACTACTTTCAGGTAGAAATTCTCATGCATCAATGTAACAAGGTAGAACATATTCTCTAAAACTTATGCTTGAGCTCTAAAATTCTCCTTAAATATTCACTGACTTGAGCGTCATAGTGTCCTTGCAGGTAACACCCATTTTCGTCCCTCAACATGTAAGGATGGTGATTTGGTACGAAGATTCACTCCAAGACCTTGATTCCATATTGGAATAGAGGATATAATACCGAATCCCCATTGGATCAGAGACCTGTTTTAGGGGCTGTCGCGAGGCCGAATCTTATACCCCGACCCAGACCGGTTCACTTATTATATACATTTTTTCAAATGTCATTAAATGTTTGTATACTAAATATGTCATTCTTATTCAATAATATTAATACAAATAACAACTTTAAAAGAACATACCAAAAAAGGCTTTAAGTATTTTGTAACAACAAAGATTCGAACTTAATTTGTTACTTTCACAACAACAACAAAGAAAATCACTTAACTTATTAGGCATGTTGACCACCAGTGAGATGAATAGGCATGGGTATAAGTGGTTGTTCGATCAATAAAAAAAAGATACTTTAGCTTAACAGAATTTTGATTGTTCAATCAATAAAAAAAAGATAGTTTAGTTTAAGTGATTTTTTTTTCATAATTCTATTTTTTCAACTGGTTACTAAATAAGTACTAAGTTTCCCCGGCCCAAAAATTAAGGTGGGTTCTAGTGTAAGTTTAAAAAAGACGAGTTTAAAATTATGCAACTTAAATTTCATCTCTTGTGGGTAGTTGATTTCACACTCTATTATAGCTAATAATTTATGCATTTATTTTTATTAATTTTAATAACATAAATATATATATTAATAAAAGTCAATATATCTAATACATTCTAATTTAAGTAATATTTAAAAATAATCCTAAAAATAAAAAATAGTAAAACTTAAAAGTGATATCGTATTTTAATAAAAATATATTAATTTATTATTATTATTATTATTATTATCAACTACATTATAATTAAAATCAGTTAAATTTTACTGGGGAACGGTTCAAGTATATTCTCAAATTTATCTCATCACGAAGCAGGTGCCATAATCATTCCTATTGACCACCACCATCCTTTGAAAAATCAACCTAGTAGTACCCTACCTAGTTGTCTCCGAGCACTTTGGTGGTCTTTTCTTAATGATATTAATTTTTTAGAAAAATAATCATTGCTTATTTGAAAAACATCATTAGCGACAAATGACATGAGAAATAAGCAATAGTGTCTTGGTTATATAATTCTTGCTTATAACAAAAAGTGGGTCAAAGTTGTATATTTAAAGCTAAACGATGGGGTATGTAGGAAAAATATATAACATTTTTCAAATTGAATTATATATAGACAGAGGAATGAGTTGTTTTAAGTTAACAAGTGACAATTTAGGACTACGAGTTTGACCTTATTATTCTAAGAGTTTAAACAAAAGGGCTTAAAAATAGTTTTAAAACAGGAAGGTCCAAGTCCTATTTTGTTTATAATAATAAAAGTAACACAAATAACATAATGCATAAAAGAAATCACCAAGTAATTAAAGACAAATATTATTTATATGGCAATGTCATTCAACAATTCTTACAATATTATTTTCTTTCTTAATCTCTCTTCATCAGGCCTATCATATTATATATCTTATTTGGCTCTTTTTTGTCTCTATTCCTCGCTTCATACAACATGGCCAAGTATCATTTCAAAGCTTAATTAAGATACTCGAGACACATTTGCATATTGTAAAAGTTCTTGGTGGCATTCAAATTTGACTGCATCTTCCTCAGTTAAGGTTACCAATGCCTCAATCCCTTTCCCACATATTGAAGGCAATAAAATGACAAAATCTTTTGCTGGCGCAGGAATAGTGCATGCCCAAGTTGGCTTTCCCCATCCAAAATCAGCCTCATGTAAATGAAATTTTGTCCAACTAGTAAACATAAACCATCGATTGCCCTTGGAGGCCATAGACATTCCTATTTTAGCAGTTTTCATGAGCACATCAAACCCACCATTAGCCTCCACAAGTTCCTTCACATAATTTTCAACCACATGCCTTATGGCATTCCTTACCAGTAATGCCAAATCCCTTAACTCAGCCACTTCAGCTACTACTGCTGGTGTAATAGCAGCAAGAACAATGTTTCCGACGCAATTCTCTGGCAACGGTGGTTCCAAGTGACTACGAATGTTCACCACCTGAGTTATAAATGACTCAAAAACTTTTTGCTCGCTTGATTTGGCCACATCCATGAAGGATTTCCACATAACAGCCGTCAATGCTTCAACCCCTGTGGGATTGAAGTCTTGAAATTTAGCTTTTAGCCTCGACATGTTTTCCTCGTCAAACACCAACCTCATACCCACGAGAGTTGCACCTTTGTCACCACCACTTCTCAGTGGAAAGGAAACTTTGAAGTCTATTGGCGGGAAAAGCTTGCTTGCTTCCAAATGAGGTTTGGTAACTGGGTTGCCATTGCCACTGCCACTGCCACTGCCACTGCCACTTCCGTTTGCTATTCCAACCCAAGCTTTAAGGAAAGATGACATCGTTGCTCCATCAGCAACAACGTGTGAGCCGCAAAAGCACAGCGCCATAGCGCCACACTTGAGTTCAGTGACTTGAACTGCCATCATCACACGTTCTTCTTCTTCTGCTACCGGTTCAAATGGATCAATTGGCATAAATTGTTTCAACACATTGGTCTGTGGATTTTCTAGAATTTCCGTGAGGCTAATGGGGACTCTAGCCTGGTTGAAAAGCACACCTGCATCGTTGCACTCTATGCTGTCATTTCCTTTGGCTCTGCCACAAAAGGGGTAGTATAGGGTCAACACATCTGATAAGGAAGACTTCAACTTCTCGTAGGAAGATGAAAAGCCAGTGCCATAAGTGGTGACTTTAGATGCAGGATAAAACAAGATAATAGGGATATACGTTTGCAGATTCAATTGATCAAAGAAGCAACGTTTGTAATATTTGAGATGGTGAGGAGTTGGGTAGGATGGTTTTATGGTTTGCTTTGACAAACTCTCAACCTTAGCTTCCATGGTTGAAGTGTTTTTCTATTCTGTGGATTAGTTACAAGTTGGTTTCAATACCACCCCTTGATATATATTCTGATAAATATATAATATAATATTATTATATAATTGTTTTGTTTTGAAGTGTTATTATATTATATTATTATATAATATTATATATTATCATAGGCCGTAGGAAATCTACACCCAAAAGACTCTTTCATTATGTGTCTATATTGGCAGTAAATTATTCAATATTTATTAACATATCTCAATCTTTTGTTATATAAATAAAAATATATTTTATTAATATTATTAAATGTTTTTTATTAAATATATTATATTTATACATATTTTCAACATAATTAGTTATTTGTGTAATAAATAATATTAAAGATATTTTATAAAACTACATCAAATATTTAATATCATTAATGCAAATAGTTGTTTTCAACTAACACACAATTATTTATTTTATTTATATTTTATACCAAACGAAGTACAATATCTATTAAATATTCATTCTAATTATATATTTTATATATTTTTAAATTTTAAAAATGGAAGATTTTTATACGATTTTACAATCATAATATCATTCAATATAATACTATAAAAATATTATATTAAAATCTCATATCAAATATTCTTTTTGGTTGTGGTATGAATTAAAATTATCAGGTGAGTTACCACTCATACACACTCTGTTGAACTAAACATACTTATTTGGTACTTTAACTTTATTCAAAGGTTTGGTTGTTTAACTTTATTTTTATTCAAATTCATCTTCTATTTATTCATAAGGTTTCAATTTTGTTCTTCCATCAGTTGTGTGTTAACTAATGGTATAGCAAGGTTAGAACGTCACAATTTGATTACAATAGTGTGTAAAAGAGAACATTAAATATATATATATATAGGTAAAATTATATATTTTAAAAATATTTTTCTTATAAATATATTAGATATTATAAGTTTATTCAATAAAAATATGTTTTAATATATATATTTAATGGTATATTTAATAAATACATATTTGATCCGGTCTAGATACCGGCCCCCATCTTTGTGACGTCAGACTGACCTCATATAAGGATAACCGGTGTCCTGGTTCAATGTTGCCACACCGGATATCCGTTGTCTGGCCGCCCGCCCTCGCTCCACGACAACATCATTCATTTTCTCCATAGCGGTTCTAAGTTCATCTTTACAGGGTGTTTATATAATTGTTAGCTTTTCCCTCATAGCAAGAGAAGAGCCCTTGATAACTTATCAACGAAGATACTGTTTGTAGCAAAATACGTCACATCAATGGCTTCAGAAAGTAAGTGGGTGTGTCAGCAGATTATGCGGAAAAGGTGATTATCCTCTCCTTTCCCTAGAGGATTGAACTCTGATAATTGACCTACCCTCCTGACACATTCGGAAAGTCGAGCCACTTTGATTGACACAATATACACGCTATCAGAGCTGAGGGACCCACCTGTATTCAACGACTCATTTTCTCACGTACAACTATAAGTAGCATATTTCAACACACATGCAGGGTATCGTTATTCTATCTCACACTTTACTGTTATTACGCTTGAGTATTTATTCAGTTCATACACTCTTCTAACTTGAGCGTCGGAGAATCTTCGCAGGTGGCACCACCTTTCGCCCCCCTACAACGCGAATCGTTGGTGTAAAGGATCTCCAGGACAACAAGATCGGCCTCTCCCACTGAGAGACCGGATTAATACATCGGATATACACAGTTCCGGTGTGCAAACCCTAAAAACACCTGCATCCTTATGGCTGGTCCCACACCGGATCCTAGACCCCGGTCCAGACCAGTTCATTGGCACGCCCAGTGGGACTCGATAGAGTTATTCCCATTTTCGCGGAAGTTAAGTGGTTACAATGGAAGGTGATGGGAGAGATTTCGTGGAAGGTCACGTGGAGGATGTGACCCATCAACAGGCTGGGAGGAGACTCGTCTTCGAATCCCCTGCAACTCAAACCCGGAGGATGGTGCAAGTCCAGACGCCTGACCCTCGCGATGAGGTTATCAGGCAACTGAAGGAGGAGCTAATGGAGCTGAGGCGAGAGAGAGGAGGAGCTGGGGACAGAGTAGTGTCTCATGCAGAGGAGGCTCACCATGCATCAGCGAGGGATAGATCTACCACCCTCCAGTATTCGAAGATCCCCACATATGAAGAGAGGGAGCAGACGCAGGACTCTGGTGATAGAGTTAGTATCAGGAGAAGGGAGCAGGCGGTGGTAACTTCAGGGACATACAAGCTTAGTGTCCCTTTCTCAAGAAGGTTGATGAGTATTGTCATTCCAAAACATTTGCAAACAACTCAGCCATTGTCGATTGGGAAGTATAATGGAGAGACCGACCCCACTAAGCATTTGGATGCTTATGTTTATGAAGCTATGTATCTGGGAGCAGACGAAGATGTCATGTGCAGAATGTTCCCAAGGACGTTGACGGAGGAAGCTCTCAGCTGGTTTAAAAGTTTGCCTTCAGGATCTATAGACTCTTGGGAGGAAATGGCTGCTGCATTCGAAAGCCATTTCGTCATCTCCAGGGATATCCCAAGAACTTCTCACACCCTGGCCCAGATAAGATAGGGAGAAACTGAGACTCTTAAGGAGTTCCTGAAAAGGTTTTACAAGGAGGCTGCGTTGGTCCCTAACCTCACGGAGGCCATACAACTCCATATTGTAGTGGAAGCTCTTCAGCCAGGTTCAGCCTTTGCCCTATCTTTGGCAAAGAGCCCACCTACAACCTTCGAGGAGTTTCGAAGGAAAGCTTCCAAATATGTGGGCATAGAGATGCATCTAGAGGCAACTGCAGCAAGAGTAAAGCCTTCTGCACCCGCTCAGCAGCCACGGAGAGAAAAGGAGAGAGCGAGGCCCGAGAAGCATGCCTTTAGAGAAGACTTTGTGAATGCTCGTCAGCATCCACGAGATAGGCGCGTATCATCGTTCGATCACTATGCTCCGTTGAACACCAGGCACTCACAAATCATGAGGGAGGTTGGTTGGCCAACTCTGAACGTCTTTGGTATAAGGAAGCCAGCCCCAGCCAAGAGGGGTGGTAACCCACGTAAATACTGCACTTTCCATGAGCAGACAGGGCACAACACTGATGAGTGTAAGGCGTTAAAGAATACGGTGGAAACTCTCATTCGGGAAGAAAAGTTGAAGCAGTATTTGTTTAAGGAGAAATCTATGGATGAGCCTCACAGGATGGAGAAAAGGAATAGAGATCCTGATGATGAAGATGATAATACACGCAACCCAGCAAGGAAGTTCACTGCGGCTGAGAAGCAGAAAGGGGTAGTGATTGCTGAAGGTGCCCAACAAAGTAATATGCCCCAGCAGCAGAGACAGGGCAGACGAGAAGTGATTGAGATGATAGCTGGAGGATTTGCGGGAGGAGGAACATCAATCACAGCACGAAAGAACCACCATAGGATGATTCTGTCAGTCCAGGGTAAACCGAGGGATAACCGCCCTTTCAGGGACGGAGTGACAGCCCCGACGGTGTCGTTTACAGATGATGACTTCGGCCCAACAATTCCAGGAGGTGATGATGCAGTAGTGATTGTGGCCGTCATAGCCAATAAGGACGTCAAGAGGATCCTCGTCGATCAGGGAAGTTCTTGTGATGTTATCTTTTATAATTGTTTCAAACGAATGGGTTTCAGTGATGCAGATTTACAACCATACACACAAGAACTCACAGCGTTTAACGGAGCCAAGCAACCCACTAAGGGATACCTCGACACTTTGATTTCTTTTGAAGGGGAGCCCGGTGCAAGAACAGTCAAGTCAAGAATTCTGGTGATTGATGTGGAATCCCCGTACAACGGTATCATAGGCCGTCCAACATTGAACGCTATGGAAGCAATTGTATCCACCCCTCATCTCTTGATCAAATTTATCGACAAGGACAACGTTGTGTCCTCACTCCGCGGAGATCAGGAGATGGCTCGATATTGTTATAATCTGAGCCTCAACATGGTTAAGTTGGATGTATTCAACAAGAAGAGGAAGTTGAACGACGGAGGAACAGCGGCAGGGTCTGTCAGTCTTATTGACCTAGACCCCAGAGCGGAATTGAAGATTGATCCACTCAATCCATCTAAGCCCACACCAGATGGTGGCTCCAGGGATGTCGTATTGGGAGATTCCCCAGAGAAGGTCACGCACGTCAACGATAAGCTGGAGTCTGCTATGGAGCAACGCTTGTTAGCCCTTTTGCAGGAATTCAAAGACCTTTTCGCATGGACAGCAGCAGATATGCCGGGGATGGATCCTGAGTTCTGTTGTCACAAACTTGCAGTGTATCCTGAAACCAGACCGGTGGCTCAGAAGAAGAGGAGGTTGGGACCGGAGAAGCAGAGGGCGGCTTGTGAGCAAACAGAGGAGTTGTTGAAAGCAGGTTTTATAAGGGAGATACGTTATTCATCTTGGCTTTCTAATGTGGTCATGGTGCAGAAGGCTAACGGCAAATGGAGGATGTGTACTGATTATGTGGATCTTAACCGTTGCTGCCCTAAAGATCCATATCCCCTGCCCAACATCGATCGCATGGTGGATGATTCATCTGGTTACCAATATCTCAGTTTCATGGATGCTTATTCGGGGTACAACCAGATTCCGATGTGGGAGGGAGACCAGGAGAAGACTGCCTTTATCAACGACCGCGGTGTTTTCTGCTACACCGTCATGCCTTTTGGACTAAAGAACGCCGGCGCTACCTATCAGCGCATGATTAACAAAGTCTTTGAAGGGATGCATACAAAGCTGGTCGAAGTTTATATCGATGATATCATAGCCAAAACGCCCGCTGGAGGAGACCACATTGAAGATCTACGCCAAGTTTTCACTAGGCTTCGGCAGTACAACATGAGGTTAAATCCTTTAAAGTGCACTTTCGCCGTTCCAGCAGGAAAATTCTTGGGATTCATGTTGACTCAACGAGGCATTGAAGCTAACCCCGGGAAATGTCAAGCAATCCTGGACATGCAGAGTCCTAAATGTTTGAGGGAGGTCCAGTCATTGAATGGGAAAGTGGCCGCTTTAGCTCGTTTCATGCCTAAGATGGCGCACAGGTCCCTCCCCTTGTATAAGGCGTTGAAGAAACACAAGAGTTTTGAATGGGGAGAGGAACAAGAGCAAGCCTTCCAGCAGCTCAAAGCCGTTCTCTCGAGCCCACCAATTCTTGTTAAGCCTGATCCAGGCGAAATGTTAATCTTATACTTGGCAATATCCGATGAAGCTCTAGGCGTGGCCTTGGTGAAAGAAACCCCTGAAGGGCAGAGACCGGTGTACTTTACTAGTAAAACGTTTCAGGGGGCGGAAAGAAGGTATCAAAAAATTGAGAAAGCCGCCTTGGCAGTTGTTTGGGCGTCACGACGGTTGAGGCCTTATTTCCATGCGCACCCAGTATTGGTAAGAACGGATTTGCCGCTCCGTTCAGTACTCAGCAAGCCAGACCTCGCTGGAAGGATGATAAAATGGTCTATTGAGCTATCTGAATTTGAGATTTCATATGAGCCTCGAGGAGCCATCAAGGCACAAGTGTTGGCAGATTTTGTAGTGGAAATGACTGGGGCAGACCCGGCTACCCCTCGAACGCATTGGACCATCTACGTTGACGGTTCGTCAAACAGCAAAGGATGTGGAGCAGGTGTGGTGGTAGAAAGTGATGACGGCGTACACTTAGAAATTTCCCTCCGATTCAATTTCAAGACCTCCAACAATCAAGCTGAATACGAAGCATGCTTGGCCGGTCTCCGTGCGGCAATTGATATCGGAGCATCAGCAGTTACCCTCTGCAGTGATTCTCAGCTGGTGATTTCGCAAATCCAGGGAGAGTACCAGGCGAAGGAACCACAACTTCAATTGTACTTAAATTGTGTTAATGAGCTGAAGGGAAGATTTGAAGTTTTAGAGTTCAAGCATGTGCCCAGGGAAGAAAATACCAGAGCAGATATCTTGTCAAGATTGGCAAGTACAAAGCAGCCTGGTAGCACAACAACGGTGGTTCAGAGCACTTTGACATCACCCAGTATACCTCTGTATCCTTCTCTGAATGCTGTCATGGTGAGTTATCCATATGAGGATTCTTGGGTCATTCCCTATATTCGTTATCTGGCTGATGGTCAACTTCCTACTGACGAGAAGGAAAGAAGACGAGTAAAGAGGGAGTTGCCATATTTTACTATGGTCGATGGTGTTCTCTACAGAAGGGGATTCTCTGTCCCGTATCTTTCATGTTTAAGAGAAGACGAAGTTCAAGCGGTCTTGACTGAGGTACACGAGGGGCAATGTGGGCACCACGCTGGAGGCCGAAGCTTAATGAGAAAAGTCCTCAGGGCTGGATACTGGTGGCCCACTGTGAAGCAGGATTCCGCAGACTTCGTGAGAAAGTGCGACGCTTGCCAAAAATTCTCCAATCTCCACCATACACCAGCCCAAGAGTTATCTTCATCTGCTGTGCCTTGGCCGTTCTACCAATGGGGCCTTGATATTTTGGGTCCGTTTCCCACTGCGCCAGGAGGAATCAAATACTTGATCGTGGGGGTAGACTACTTCACCAAGTGGATCGAGGCAGAACCAGTAGTGCATATCACTTCTGCACGTACAAGACGTTTCATGTACGAAAATATCATAGCTCGATTCGGGGTGCCAGGGCGGATTGTGACTGACAACGGCACCCAGTTTACAGACAAAAAGTTCACGGATTTACTTGAAGGACTGGGGATAATCCAGATATTCTCATCCGTTGAACATCCCCAAACCAATGGGCAAGCAGAGGTAGCTAACCGAGAAATACTGAAGGGGTTAAAGAAGCGTTTGGGAGAAGCGAAGGGAGGATGGACTGACCAGCTATGTAATGTTCTATGGGCATACCGCACTACGCCTCATTCTTCAACCAACGAATCCCCATACCGGTTGGTATACGGGGTCGAGGCGATGATCCCAGTGGAGTTACAAACAAGATCGGCTCGTGTGGAGTATTTTTCAGCAGAAGATAACAACGCCAACTTAGCATCAGAGCTGGACGTCCTCTAAGAGTTAAGGGAAAAGGCTTTCGTCAGAGATCAGGCAATAAAAACAAAGGCTGCGCTCCGGTATAATAAACGTGTCCAGTACAGAGCTTTTAACACCGGAGACCTCGTTTTGAGAAAGGCCAGTGTGGGGAATAAGTTCGCTCGCCAAGGAAAGCTAGCACCGACATGGGAAGGACCTTATAGAGTTTCGGAAGTGACTGGAAAAGGGTCATACCGATTGGAAGAACTTGATGGAACTCCAATCCGCAACAAATGGAACACTCAGAACTTACGTGTCTATTACAGCTAGTTGGTAAGACGGCGTGTACTCTTTTTCCTTACTTGAGTTTTTTCCTATTGGGTTTTCTCAAGAAGGTTTTAACGAGGCATGACCCCAACTACGCTTTTCATGTAATGTACTTTCAATTTTAATGAGAATACATTTTAACCGCCCTATCATTCTCACGTTTCTTATGTGTTGTGATTTATAGCCGTAGTTTAATACGCATACACCTCAGGACGGATGAACTCAACTACCAATTCTGTAGTTGATGATATAACTCCTCGAGGAACTGATGAAGACCCCTCAGGATGGATGATCTCAATCACACATCGTGTGTTTTGACGATGTAACTCCTTGAGGTGGAATGGGTTGTAGGGCTGGTCCTTTCTCAAGGCCACAAACCGAACCCCATTCGAAGACTACATGGGTTGTAGGGCTGGTCCTTTCTCAAGGCCACAAACCGAACCCCATTCGAAGACTACATGGGTTGTAGGGCTGGTCCTTTCTCAAGGCCACAAACCGAACCCCATTCGAAGACTACATGGGTTGTAGGGCTGGTCCTTTCTCAAGGCCACAAACCGAACCCCATTCGAAGACTACATGGGTTGTAGGGCTGGTCCTTTTTCAAGGCCACAAACCGAACCCCATTCGAAGAATACATGGGTTGTAGGGCTAGTCCTTTCTCAAGGCCACAAACCGAACCCCATTCGAAGACAACATGGGTTGTAGGGCTGGTCCTTTTTCAAGGCCACAAACCGAACCCCATGCGAAGGCTTGGGCGCAGTAGGCCGGTTCACAGAGAAAACCGCGCTGAACCCCGAGTAACGGGCGCAGTAGGCTCAGGATTAGCCCTGATCCGAACCCCGTGTTGAAGGCTTGGATTGTAGGATTGCACCGAACTCCAAGTACGGTTAGTAGGATCGAACCGAACACCGTGTGAAGACTTGAGGTGTAGGACCAAACCGAACCTCAAGAGAAAGGCATAAAGCTTACCCTTGCCAAAGCTATACAAAATTCAAAGGCAATATCCGTCCTCAATTGTGGAATATCCATCCCAGAGCGGTTGAAAGCTAATGTACCCGCTCTACATCTTCGAGGACAGATAAGCATTTCTATCTTTTGAGAATTTAAAAGGTAATCTTTGAGATAAACTCTCCCTTCCCAATGAACTTACACTTGGGGACAGGGCGTGCTTTAACTTAATTGTTATTTATTCATTACAATTTGTTATCTTAATCCAGTGTGATGAGCACGTTTTAAGTAACTAAGTAACCACGCAGAACGGATTCGCAAAGCATTGGAAATAATAAAGTGTTTTGTATAACACCAAGTTATTCAGCACTCACACATTCGATGCAAACAGTTGAGGAAAAGTAATAATGAATCTTATTTTCAAAAATAAGGAAATATGCAGGTTACAAAATGTTTTAAAGCTGGAGCCGATCCCAGAACACGGCTATGAGTGAAAGCATAAAATTAAGAGGCCGGTGCTTGATCCTCCACAGTGGATACTCCCGCCTTCTCCGTTTGGTCCTCCGCCCCAGTTTGGGCACCTTCTTGTGCTTTAGCTCCAGAGGCAGCAGTGGACGATGTAGGCTCCATACTTTGACCTTCTGGGAGGGGAGGCAGTTCGTATAGAGATGCATTGGGTTCATGGTGCGATCCGTCCTTGTGAACTTCTACAAGTCTTCCCCCATGGAACTCAAAGAACGGATCTAATCCGTACAAATTCAGCTTTATTCCAGGGTTACGATAGTAGACTTGACGAAGGGCCAGGCCGAAAGATTCATACGCCACATTTTTGCATATATCCAAGGCTTTGGCAGCCTTGGCCTTTGCAGCAGCTAGCCTTCTTTGAACCTTGGCGTAATCCTCTTCTGAAGGCCCAGCACTCGCACCACCCTTTTTGAGTTCATCAATTTGGGCTTGCATCTCCTTCCGAATAGACTCCCACTCCCCAAGGTCCTTGTTGCGACCATCCTCCATAACTTTGAGATCGTCAGCAAGCTTAGCCGATCTCTTCTTCTCCAGTTGTAATTCTTCTTCAAGGAGGGGTATGGATTTGTTCTTATTTTGGAGGTCGGAAACTTCCCGTTCTAGGGCCTTATTCGTAAAATGAACTTTGCTTGCCTCTTCAGTTTTCCTCTGGAGTGTTTCTTTAGTTTTTTCCAATTCCGATTCCACTCCCCTGCGAACTTCAGCTTGCTTGGCCGCCCATTTCTCCTTCACTGCGAGTTCGGTCTCAAGTTTTTCAACCTGATCCATATAGTCAGCTTTCTCGCTCAGGGACTCAAGCAGGCCGGACAGTTCATCAAGTTGCCAACGGCCAGCCTTACAAGCACCTCGGACTCCAGCAGCGTCGAGGGAAGGGCGGAGGCAATACCGTGCTTTTGGGAGAGTAGGAGGCATGGATCCTTGAAACCACAAGTAAGGAGAAAGGAAGGAGTCACGTGGAGGATCGAATGCTGGAGGAGGACCATTCCCAGAGTCCGGTTCCGAAGCATTATGAGAAGAAGGGGCAGAAGACTCAGGAACGGGTTTCTTTCCCTTGTCCTTCTTCAATTCAGCGTCTTCGGCCGTCCTCTGACGCTTCTTCGCAGGGTCATCAGAGGAGGGCTTCTCTTGATTGGCCTTCTTTACAAGATGCCTCTTCTTCCTCTTTTTCTCTGGGACGGCCTCTTCGCCACCCGCTCCAGCGGCCTCAGATGCTTCTTCGGTCTCCTCCTCCTCGAAGAGAGGAACCTCATCTCCTACTGCAGAAGTCAGAGGAATGAGGGGAGTTTTGGTGGCGTTCCTCTTCGCCTGGATTTCATTTTCTTCAGAAGAGGAGTCATCGTCAGCCATCATGGACCTTAGCGACAACATTTCTGGGCAGGCCTTTTCAATTTGTTCTGCAAAACAAAAAGAGTTGAATAAGCATACAAGAAGGAAAATAACTAGAACGGTATAACCATACAACACAAGGAGAATAAGAGCGAATATTACGGAGATAGGTGTTTTTGATGTCTTCCTCGGCCAAGAGAAGACGGCTGGAAAACCCTTTGAGGGTCTTTGAGGCCGTCTGCAGGGCGCTCAAGACCTCAACAGAATGAGGGGAAAGTTCACTCTCATCTGTATAATAAGCACGGCTCATAAGGAGAAAATGCTCGTGCGTCCAGCTAAGGGGAAACTTAGTAAACCCCTCTTTATTTCGCCAGAAGACCGGCTTATTTGGTTGAATCCGGACCCGCGTGTAGTAGTGCTTGAAGGAGCGCCCATCTACCTTTGCGGATTCCGTATAAGACTTGAAATTTACAACCCTTGAGTCACTACGGAGTGTAACGAACCCAAGGCCGCCCTTCTTATTAGCTCGGCGGACCACTTGGCAATAGTAAAATAGCTTGGCCACAGTGGCGGAGAAGCCAAAATGCTCCCCCAAGACTTCCAGAGCCCGGACAAGACTCCAACCGTTGGGATGTAATTGTGAGGGGGCACAGTCTAAGAAACGCAGGACGGCCATCTGGAAATCCGTCAGTGGAAAGCGCACCCCCAGCTTTAAGAAAATGAAGTCGTACATGTAGACCGACCTCGCGTCAGGGACGTTGTGGCATATTCTTTCAGAAGGATGCGGAGCCATCACAGCGTATCGTGCTTTGTACTTCTTATCCGAGTATATCTTACAGCGGAAAGAAACCGTGCGCTCCTCCTCACTTGCATGGTGCGAAGGGATCTCTAAGAACTCCTCTTTCACCCAGCAATAAGGTTTTTCCCTGTTGAGTTTCTCCCAATCAAGCCGGTGTGCCACAACATTGACACACCCTTCAGCAGAGCGGAGAAACGGCGTTTTTCCACGTCCTGGAAGATCCATGGTTGTGCAGGCGCGGTGGAATGCGTAGGTGCTGTGATAAAAAGCAACATCGTCAGAGAGATAACCCTCAGCACTTGACCCCTCATCAGAGCGGCTGGTAGCCCTCGAACCAAGGGGAACCTCAGAGCGACGAGATGAAGAAGACGCTCGTGAGGAAGAAGCTTCGGCTCTCTCTGAGCGATGGCGCCCAGCCACAGGAGGATTCGCTGGAATCCTCCCACCACGGTGGCTAAGGGGGGCACGAGAGCCAAACCTCCCTCTATTTGAAGGACCAGCGTGTCCAGCTCTAGGGCGCATGATGGAAATAGAATGATTAAAATTGCAAGAAGTTGAAGGGAAGGAAGGTTACCTAAAGGAAGAGGATCTTTGAGAAGTTGAAGACGACAAGGAAATTCCAAGGAAATTTGAGCAGAGTTTCACTAAGTTTGAGAGCAAGGATGGATTCCTAAATCTGCTAAGAGTTCCTTTTATAGGTAACGAAGAAACACAGTGTTTCATCGAAGGTCACAAGGCTTGCCTCAAAACGCAACCCTTTCAAATTGAAACGACTCCGTCGTTTCACCACAAACGGGCGCGAAAACAGTAACGTTTCAGCAAACATTTTCGCTTAATGGGCCCCCACTCAGTTTGAATCCAGGCCCAATAAGCTCAATCGACGGTTACACTCTTGGGCAATGATGGCTCTTGCATAAAAAACGCATTTATTGTCTAATCATGCTGTGCGCATTTAATGCCTCCCAACCACTTTTCGAATACCAAGGGTTTCGATTTTCAAAGACTCTTGGGATTTCCATTACTTATTTTATGTTGTCTGAATCCGTTGTATGCAACGCGAGAAGGGCGGTCACTCGTTTGCTAGAGCGGACGCCACCGAGTTTCCAGAGACTTACAAGAATGTACTACCGGCATCTAGACTTCTCTTAAGAGTTGTGTAGCTCATATGAGCAACTTAACAGTCTCTCATACAAGCTAGGGGACAGATGATCCGGTCTAGATACCGGCCCCCATCTTTGTGACGTCAGACTGACCTCATATAAGGATAACCGGTGTCCTGGTTCAATGTTGCCACACCGGATATCCGTTGTCTGGCCGCCCGCCCTCGCTCCACGACAACATCATTCATTTTCTCCATAGCGGTTCTAAGTTCATCTTTACAGGGTGTTTATATAATTGTTAGCTTTTCCCTCATAGCAAGAGAAGAGCCCTTGATAACTTATCAACGAAGATACTGTTTGTAGCAAAATACGTCACATCAATGGCTTCAGAAAGTAAGTGGGTGTGTCAGCAGATTATGCGGAAAAGGTGATTATCCTCTCCTTTCCCTAGAGGATTGAACTCTGATAATTGACCTACCCTCCTGACACATTCGGAAAGTCGAGCCACTTTGATTGACACAATATACACGCTATCAGAGCTGAGGGACCCACCTGTATTCAACGACTCATTTTCTCACGTACAACTATAAGTAGCATATTTCAACACACATGCAGGGTATCGTTATTCTATCTCACACTTTACTGTTATTACGCTTGAGTATTTATTCAGTTCATACACTCTTCTAACTTGAGCGTCGGAGAATCTTCGCAGGTGGCACCACCTTTCGCCCCCTACAACGCGAATCGTTGGTGTAAAGGATCTCCAGGACAACAAGATCGGCCTCTCCCACTGAGAGACCGGATTAATACATCGGATATACACAGTTCCGGTGTGCAAACCCTAAAAACACCTGCATCCTTGTGGCTGGTCCCACACCGGATCCTAGACCCCGGTCCAGACCAGTTCAATATTTAATAATACATTTAAGAATATATATTTAATAACATATATAAGAAATATATATTTAAATATATATTGAATATGAATTAAATGTATATTCTTAAGTATTTAATGATATGGTCAGGTCAGACTAGCATACATAGAAAGATCAATTTTTTTATGGCACTGTTTGTAAATTATTATGTTAAGAATTTATGTATTTATTATTCACTATAATTCATGCATCCTCAACCAATTAAGTCAATTTTTTTTAATTTGTGGTATGTATTTTTCATGTATTCATTATGGTACATACTTTTAACATATATTTTTCATATATTCTTAAAAATATATTTAATAATATTTTTAATATTTAATATATTTATAAGAAATATTTTCAAAATATATAATTTTATTATTGTATTCAATGTTTTCCTTTATATATATATATATATATATATATATATATATAACATGTGTGTGCTAAAGGTAATCTGTAATTTAGTGATTGAAGTTATAATATCTTTTAGTCAAAGATCCATTAATCAAGTCCAACTTAAGGTATATTTTTTATTTTTAAGTTAAATTGTCGGTCAAATAACATTTTGAATAGAAAGAAACCAATTTGAATCTTTAACTAAGGTTAGAGGATTAAATAAATATTTTGTCAAAATATAAATGCAATAAGAGTATGGTATTATAATATAAAATATTGTAAAAGTTATATTTTGAATATGAAATTATTTTTTTAGTAAATATTTACTATAATATTTTAGTTAAATATTGTAAATGATATAATCTTAATTGTAGCGATTTTTTTATAATGTAAAGGAACATTGATATCAATAATACAAAATAGTATCCGATCGGGAACACAACTTTTAACAAAGTGAAGTTGAAAACGGCGGGGGGAGGAGGAGGAGGAGGACGAGGAGGACGAAGATCCGCCCGAGCGAGACCTCAAGGTATCTAGGCGAAATCCGAGAGCCGCTTAAGCGAGTGCCGACTCGCTTGAGCGAATGCCATACATTAAGCCTGCACGAACAAGACGTACACGGGAACTGAAGAAGAAGAAGAAGAAGAAGAAGATCCGCCCAAGCGAGACCCCAAGGTATCTAGGCGAAATCCGAGAGCCGCTTAAACGAGTGCCGACTCGCTTGAGCGAATGCCATACATTAAGCCTGCACAAACAAGACGTACACGGGAACTGAAGAAGAAGAAGAAGAAGAAGAAGAAGAAGAAGAAGAAGAAGAAGAAGAAGAAGAAGAAGAAGAAGAAGAAGAAGAAGAAGAAGAAGAAGAAGAAGAAGAAGAAGAAGAAGAAGAAGAAGAAGAAGAAGAAGAAGAAGAAGAAGAAGAAGAAGAAGAAGAAGAAGAAGAAGAAGAAGAAGAAGAAGAAGAAGAAGAAGAAGAAGAAGAAGAAGAAGAAGAAGAAGAAGAAGAAGAAGAAGAAGAAGAAGAAGAAGAAGAAGAAGAAGAAGAAGAAGAAGAAGAAGAAGAAGATTCGCCCGAGCGAGGCCCCAAGGTATCTAGGCGAAATCCGAGAGCCGCTTAAGCGAGTGCCGACTCACTTGAGCAAATGCCATACATTAAGCCTGCACGAACAAGACGTACACGGGAACTCAAGTCGGGATTTCACTCGGCAAAACACTCAACTTCCATTCACTCGGGCATACCATGCTTGACTTATTTTTACTCTCCACTCAGAAAGGTTCGCTCGGTCACAGCTCCCTCGGGGATAATCTAACCTCCCTCACTCGGTAAGAGTTCCTCCAGATATCCTCACTCGGAAAATACCCTGACCTTACTTCACTCGGGAGAACTCAAATTGTCACTCAGAAACAATCAACCTTTCTTTACTCGGAATCATGATACACCCTCTTCACTCGGAACAGTCTCCCAGCCAATCTCACTCGGGACATTCAACTTTCCACTCAGAGGAGGGTTTCTCGGTTGTTCTTCACTCGGGAATGAATCCGTTCGGTAAAAGACTGTCACAACAAACACTTGAAAATATGTACCAAGCATAATATAATATGAGTTCATATCAGATTCAATTTAAGTCAACACACAGGTGATATTACACACTCAAAAAACTTCTTATACACACATATGCATTATACAATCACTCAAAATCACTCAGGCCTTGGCATCGACCCCTCCTTGGCGCGTCTCCAGGGCTCTGACTTCCTCCCTGTCACTGGTTACTAAATTGAAAACAACAGCAAGGGTGAGTATTTGGCATCATAATTAATATAGAACGGAATTTAACAAGTTATATATATATATATAAGTTCCGCCCGATTGCATTTTCATCTCTTTTTCAAATCATCCTCGGCAATTATGATGACGAACTTCACTCGGCCAATATAACGAATTTCACTCGGCAAGTATATCCAATTGCATTCAACAAAGGTGTCAGTTCACACTCAATGAATATATCAGATTTCACTCAGCAATCTATCAAGTCACACACGGAAAATATAGCACACTGCACACGGTAAACATATCAACTCAACTTAGCAATTATATCAAATTCATTAATGATCACAACTGACTCTCATACAAAATTGACGCCTAGTATCCGGATACTAAAAGGATCGACCTTCAGCTGGGAGTCCGACTTGACATCCCGTGAACCCGACTTGGTTCACTGAGCCCGACTTGGCTCCCCCTCAACCACTGGGTCAAAGACCTCTGGGTAGCTTAACTGGGTCTGACATGACCGCCAAAGCCAAAAACAGGGTAATACATACCGTTGGTCGTCCTCCACCACACAATCACATTCCATTATACATAAATAGGTACATCACTTGCAACTGTCAGAAAATTCCTTGCTCTTACCACGTGGGGTGACTGACTCGTCAAACCCATCAATATAACACTCTCACTAAACACCGATTGCCACAGTATCCAAACACTTCAAAGTCATCATTATTACAAACCACACAAACACATGCATAAACATACGTACACAACAACATTCAATAACATTTTCTTACTCTTGTTTACACAGTTCAATGATTCGGATACGAAGTAAGTCCTATTCTAATTAATCATAACCCGAACGCTCCCCTTACCTCGGTTCCAAGCTTTGATGATCTGCTCCTGGTGCTGATCTCGTCCTCTGAGCACTGTGTAACACCCCGAAATATTAATTAAAATTTTCGAGTAAATTTTTCGCTTTTTCGAAGATCATTTTAAAAATTCATAAATTTAATTCAGAGTTTATGTAATAGTTGATAACAGCGGAAAAATTATCATACATACTAGTCGTGAATAATTAAATTCAAGAAAATATATAAGTAACGGAAACGATTTAGAAAATAATGGTACATGACATATTATACTTATTACAACCCATAAAATCAAAGTTCAAGTAATAATTCAAATAGGCATCAATCATGGCATCACTCTGCATTCTGCGTGTCGTTCACTGTAAAAATTAATGTAAGAGTGAGACAGAATATAGAATAAGTATAAAATAGATAAAATTGCACAAACACAATCAACAACTCATAATGATATGATGAATATGCCAACAAGTCCATTTAATAGATCTTTAATTAGTCAAATGATGTCATGCTGGATCCATTTGGTTTTTGGTGGGAATACTGCAGTAAAAGTCTCATAGAGACACAAATAGGGCTTTAGCATATACCATGAATCCCTACACTTCATGGCGCTTAAGTACCGAAGTACTCGAATATCATAAGTAGGACTTTGCATAAACCATGAATCCCTACACTTCATGGCACACAACAAAATAGGGCTTAACTCATCATAGAGTAACCCCCCACCAGGGTAGGCAATCATGGAACCCCTAAATTCCATGGTGCGTCCGAATGCTTATGATGCATGAATGCCTTTAATTCTTTTAACATACCATGATATCCATATTTCCAAAACTTCTTGGAATGCAAGTCCTCAAAGGACACAACACTCATAATAATTCACAAAATCATGGATTTACTGTTTCAGTCACATGTGTCAATATCACAAGGTATTCATGTACATATAAAGTAGTTTCTTTATTCATAATTATTCGCCACCACATCATACAAACTGCATAATGCTCAACAACATTTCTAATAACTCATAATCACTCAAGAATTCAATCATAAATCTTTATCCATAGAGAAAATATCATTTTCTTTCATAATAGCTTTTATAAGTGAATTTCAGCATTCCCAACAGCAACATACATTAGCAAAACAGTCATAACATGGGCAATTCAACACCTTTTTAGATGATTCCACTTTCTATAGCTTAATAATACGATTATCTACAACTTTCATGAAGAACACAATTTCAGATTCCAATCAGAAATACCACTTATCCACAAAATACCACACTGCCTCAAGATGAGTTTTCCAAAACGTATACATATTAGTAATTTGAACACTTCTGGAGTTACAAAAATGATTTTGGCATAAAACCAGTTCTAATTTATTTTTAACACAAATATCTACAATTTCCATGAAGACACCAACCCTTAATTCTCACCACAAAATTCCCAGTTTTAAAAACGAAATTCAGATTTCACATTAACAGGATTACAGCTTGTACATACTTCAGTATTATGAGCATAACTTGAGCTACAAAAATTATTTTGATGTGAAACCACTTTTTAAAGATCCACAACATAAATATCTACAACTTTCATGAAGACATCCAAGGCTGATTATGCATGTATAATTCCCAGAATATCAAAATATGCACAAAACATGGAACAAATCTTTCACTCGGACATGCAGTAGTATTTTGGCTATAACTTTTTCTACACATACTCAAATCAGTCGGTTCAGGTCTCAAAATTCATATAACAAAAAGATTTACAACTTTCATGAAGACACTGATCACTAATTCTTATCACAAAATTCCCAGTTTTAAAAATAAAATACAGATTTCAAGTTCACAGATTTACAGCTTGTACATACTTCAGTGATATGAGCATAACTTGAGCTACAAAAATTATTTTAATGTGAAACCACTTTTTAAAGATCCACAACATAAATATTTACAACTTTCATGAAGACATCCAAGGCTTATTATGCATGTATGATTCCCAGAATATCAAAATATGTACAAAACATGGAACAAATTTTTCACTCGGATATGCAGTAGTAATTTGGCTATAAATTTTGCTATACATACTCAAATTAATTGGATCAGGTCTCATAATTTATATAACAAAAAGATATACAACTTTCATGAAGAAGTCAAAGACAATTTCATACGTTTTCAGTTTCAAAATTAAGCCACAAGATACGAAATTAAAACTGGAATCCTAGAACAGCATACAACTCTACCCATTTCATAGTTATTCATAACCCTCTCCCCTCTTACTTGATTTGATGATCTTTGGCTGACTGAAAAGGAGTCCCCTGGCTGTCCTGGTTCTATTTGAAGGTCTTGAGGAAGAAGGAAAATGGTATACTGTAATTCTGTTTTCTTAAGAGTTTCTGAAGGGATATTGTTTTGTTTAATAATGCAAGGCAGTGGGGGACAATCTCTTTGTGAGTGGGTTTGCTAGTGCTGTTAGTGGAGATAATGAAGGATTAATAATAGAAGGTGGCTATCTTAGTGCCCATTTCTGGCCGTCCTACGTACTAGAGCGATTAGTGGGTTCAAATGCATTAAAATATGCCTAAGAGACAAGAAAAAGGTCAAAAAGTTACTTCTGCTCTTTAAACCGACTGGAATTCCACTTCCAAGTCTGATTGAGGAGACCAGCAATTCCTCTTTCCTTCCTTTGGGCGGACTTCATCCGGTCTTGTACACTGGCTCAAAGTCATCCGGTGTAGACATAAGTTCTAAGGAAGGCTGAGTTAAACCTTCCTTGAAGCCAACCGGTGTTCATTAATAATAATCCGATCACATGGTCATCCGACCTATAGCTTATTCGGTAAAGCATTGATCCGGTGTGTAATACACACAAGTCAGTCCCCTCTGCACCGGTCGTCCGATATGATGTAGGTATTAATTGACATCCGTTCTTCCCCTTTGAAATCTTGAAGTCATCCTAACCTTGGAGGTTAGAACGGATCAGAAGTGTTTCTTCCGATCTCACTCAACCGACTCCTCTTCCTTCATCCTTTCACTCGGTCAAGTTCTAATCTGACTGGAATTCTACCAGTCGTGCGAAGAAGAAGAAAAATCGAGTCCATCTCGCTCAAGCGAATACCAACTCGCTTGAGCCAGGCACTCTTCCTCGCTTAAGTGAGGCATTCATTCGCTTAAGCGGATTCACTCGGTTATCATTCAATATCTTAGTCCACTCGGTAAAACCTCCTGATACTGAGTCAGCTCTAAGTCAGTCTTTTACTCAAGTTTTTACTCAGTAAAATTCTTCTGAAACCGATTCCAAGCATTCAGTTCTTCATTGCCAAAACTTACTCAACATCAGGTCAATCATCACTCGGTAATTCATCTCCAAACCAACCCTTCTCCTAATCAGCTTTCACTCGGTGAATTTCCTCAATGCTGACTCATTCCAATTGAATGCCCACTCGGTAATTTAGTTAAGACTGACTTACAACTCTAAGGTTTCTGTTCGGTAATTACACTGTGTGTCCCCAGTCGGAATTCTTCCACTCGGAAATATATTTTCCTCTATATTTCACTCGGAATGAATGCACTCAGTGAGTTTTCACTCAGAACTGTAACGTCTGGCTATGCTTGACTCGGAGATTAGTCCTTCAGAAGTATTCGACTCGGAAACGAGGCTTTGGAGAGTACTTGACTCGGAAATAAGTCTTTCTGACATGTTTGACTCAGCAGTGAGTCTCTGAGACAGAATTTCCCTCGGAATAAGTCCCCTTGACCATGTTTCACTCGAAAAACACAATTTTCACTCGGTATTTCCATTTTCCACTCAAAATTCCTCTTGGTCACTCAGAATTTGCAGTTTTCACTCGGAACAGACTCTCTTTCTCACTCGGACAGTTCTTTCTAAGGTATTTTCACTCGGAAATTGGGCCTTATTAATAAGGATCTATATAAATTCTAGATTTATATCCAAAAATGAAACTTCTGGAGCATTAAAAACCATCCATAGAGTGTTTTATTCATTAATTAATACTTACAGGCTTTTCATGCTTCATAAATTATAAAATAGAGCTATTATTAAAAGCAGGATGTTACAATTCTCCCACCCTAATAGAAATTTCGTCCTCGAAATTTAACTTAACGCGCTCCTCAGTGAAACAATCCTGGATACTGTGTCCTCATAGCATCTTCACGCTCCCAAGTCAGAGTTACATCAGTTCCTTGTTTCCATGCAACTTTTACCAGTGGTACATTCTTGTTCCTCAAGTGTTTATTCGATCTTTCTAGGATCTGTGTAGGTTCTGTGGAGATGGTCAGATTTTCTCTAACTTCAATATCATCAGCAGCAATCACGTGGGTGGGATCTTGTACATACTTCCTCAGTTGTGATACATGAAATACATTATGCAGATTTGCCAGATGAGGAGGAAGTGCAATCTGATATGCCACTGTACCAACCCTCTTTAGGATCTCATATGGTCCAATGAACCTCGGACTCAACTTCTTACTCTTCAAGGCTCGGCTAATCCCCTTGTGAGGTGAAACCTTCAAAAATACATACTCACCGACTTGGAATTCAAGTGGTTTCCTCTTCTTATCGTAATAGTGCTTCTGTCTGTCTTGAGATGCCTTCATCTTTTCTCTGATTATTTCTATCTGTTCAGTAGTCTGCTGTACAATTTCAGGTCCCAACGCCAAACTTTCACCAGTTTCTAACCAACAAAGGGGCGTTTGACACTTCCTACCATACAATGCTTCGAATGGAGCCATACCAATACTGCTGTGGTAGCTATTGTTATACGTGAATTCAATCAATGGAAGAAACTGCTCCCAACTACCACCATGTTCAATCACACAAGATCGCAGTAAGTCTTCCAAACTTTGTATGGTACGCTCTGACTGCCCATCTGTTTGGGGATGATAAGCTGAACTCAATCGAAGCTTTGAACCCAATTCCTGATGCAAGCTTCCCCAGAATCGGGAAGTGAATCTTGGATCTCTATCTGACACAATACTAGATGGTACACCATGTAGTCTTATGATCTCTTTCACATATAACTGTGCCAATTTTTGTAAAGAGTTCTTCATATTCATTGGGAGGAAGTGAGCAGACTTTGTCAATCTGTCTACAATAACCCAGATTGCATCATTCCCTGAACGTGTTCTTGGCAACCCTGACACAAAGTCCATTGAGATGTCATCCCATTTCCAGACAGGAATATCTAATGGTTGCAGTTCACCAGATGGCTTTTGGTGTTCTACCTTGGCTTTTTGACATACCAGGCATGAAGACACATATTCAGCTATCTCTCTCTTCATCCTTGGCCACCAAAAGCTTTTCTTCAGATCTTGATACATCTTAGTTGATCCAGGATGAATACTCAACATACTTTTATGTGCTTCTTCTAGGATCGTCCTTCTTAGATCAATATCATCTGGTACACAAATTCTATTCCTGATCCTCCAAATTCCATCTGATCCTTCTTGTAGTCCCATATCCTTCCCATTCACCTGCAACTCTTTTAACTCCTGTAATTGCAAGTCCCTTGTTTGTCTTTCACCTAACAGTTTCAGGAAATCATTGGTTATCTTCAAAGTCCCTAAGGTCATACTCCTTGAAGATTTCATCTCTACACCCAAGTTCATGTCTCTGAACTGTTCTATCATCTCCATTTCTTTTATCATCAAAGATGCCATATGAATGGACTTTTGGCTTAGTGCATCTGCCACCACATTTGCTTTTCCTGGATGATACTTCAAATCAAAATCATAATCTTTAAGAAACTCCATCCACCTTCGCTGCCTCATGTTCAATTCCTTTTGATCGAACAAATACTTCAAGCTCTTGTGGTCACTGAACACTTCAAACCTGACTCCATACAAATGGTGTCTCCAGATTTTTAGAGCAAATACCACTGCTGCCAATTCTAGATCATGCGTCGGATAGTTCATCTCATGTGGTCTCAACTGTCTAGAAGCATAGGCAACCACCTTTCGTTGCTGCATCAAAACACATCCTAAGCCCATTTTGGAAGCATCACAATAAACCACGAAATCTTCTTGTGGATTAGGTAAGGTTAAGACTGGAGCAGATGTAAGCTTCAACTTCAGTTCTTGGAAACTTTTCTCATATTTTGGCGTCCAAGAAAAAGGTTGATGCTTCCGGGTTAGCCGAGTCATTGGTAGAGCAATTTGAGAAAACCCTTCAATGAATCTCCGATAATAACCAGCTAATCCCAGGAAACTTCGTATCTCAGTGACTGAAGTAGGTCTCTCCCAGTTTACCACATTTTCTATTTTAGAAGGATCCACAGACACTCCTTCGTTTGAGATTACATGGCCTAGGAATTTTACCTCTTTCAACCAGAATTCATATTTTGATAACTTTGCATACAACTGCTTCTCCTTCAAAATTCGCAGTACCACTCGAAGATGCTTTTCATGCTCCTCTGCAGTTTTTGAATAAATCAGAATATCGTCAATGAAGATGATAACAAATTGATCCAAATAGGGATAGAACACTCGATTCATGTAATCCATGAATACAGCTGGGGCATTGGTCACTCCGAAAGGCATCACAAGATATTCGTAATGACCATAGCGTGTTCTAAAGGCTGTCTTTGGAATATCCTCAGACTTGACACGAATCTGATGATAACCTGATCGTAGATCAATCTTGGAAAATACTGCAGCACCTCTCAATTGATCTATCAGATCATCAATTCTGGGCAGAGGATATCTATTCTTCACTGTCAATTTGTTCAGCTGACGATAATCTACACATAACCTCATGCTTCCATCTTTCTTCTTGACGAGCAATACTGGTGCTCCCCATGGTGACACACTAGGTCTGATGAAATGCTTCTCCAACAACTCTTCAATTTGTTTCTTCAGTTCCGCCAGTTCAACTGGTGCCATACGGTATAGAGCTTTAGACACTGGTCCTGCTCTTGGAATTAAGTCAATTGAGAATTCTATCTCGCGTTCTGGGGGTAAACTTGAGACATCCTCAGGAAATACTTCAGGAAATTCAGAAACAACTGGCATTTTGATCTCTTTAGATTCTCCATCTCCTTGTGGAAGAGAAAACAAGGCAAATAATTGGCTTTCACCTTGTAAGGCAAAGAGTTTGAGATTGTTGGAAGTAAGATTTTCTTCTGATGGAAATATCACAGTTTTGTTATGACAGTCCACCAAGACTCAATTTGCCGACAACCAGTCCATCCCTAGGATTACTTCCAGATCCTTCAAAGGTAAACAAACAAGATCGACTAGAAAGTTTTTACCTTCTATAAGCATAGAGCTTTCGTTACACACCTTAGTAGTCCTAAGTTGTGTACCAGTGGGAGTGGAAACAATCAGGTCATATCTCATAGGATTCACAGGTAATTGAAGACGTCCAACACACTCATCAGAAATAAATGAATGAGTAGCACCAGAATCAAATAACACAGATAAGATTGTACCATTGATCTCACACTTACTTTGTACGAGGTCATCAGCTTGATCTGTCTCTGAACCGCTGATGGCAAAGACTCTTCCAGTTGTTGGTTGTAATTTATGATCTGTTGACTCCCTGTTCTGTCTTGGAGGTTGGGCAGCACGTGTGTCTCCTCCACGGCTTCTCTGATAATTAGAGCCTCTTTGATCATTCATAGTGTTCCTGTTGTTGTTTTGATTGATCTGCGGACAATTTGGACTGATGTGTCCTTTTTGGTTACAACGAAAACAAGTGACATCTTCAAGACGTCTGTTGCAATCACGTATGTGATGGTTACCTCCGCACTTTAGACATCTCATATTGTTACATCTTTCAGAAGATGATGATGATGATCCTCCCTTGAAACGACTTTGATAGAACGACCCTCTTCTTTTGAAATCAACTGACTGAGGTTTCAGTTGTCTATTGGCCTTTTCATGTGCCAGTCTGGCTTGGTGATTTTCTTCAAAAATT
Organism: Clitoria ternatea; assembly: GCA_037962975.1. Lineage (NCBI taxonomy): Eukaryota > Viridiplantae > Streptophyta > Magnoliopsida > Fabales > Fabaceae > Clitoria > Clitoria ternatea. The sequence continues at coordinate 70,226,792 of CM075676.1, forward strand.
CTGCATTTGTTGATTAGAATAGGAAAACTCTGAATCTCTTGGTATCCTATCGCCTCTTTGATTTCCAGATTCAGCCCGTTCTCAAATTTAACACATTTTGATTCTTCGGCACCAGCCTGTTGAAAAGGAGGGTAAAAGAGAGATAGTTCTTCAAACTTTGCAGCATATTCTCTAACAGACATTGAGCCTTGTTTCAGCTCCATAAATTCCAGCTCTTTGTGGCTTTTCACACTTGCTGGAAAATATTTCTCCAGGAAACAGTCTTTGAAATTGACCCAGTTCAAGGGTCTGTCAGCCTCGATCAAACGGATTCTAGCATGAATCCACCAGTTTTCTGCCTCTTCCACCAACATATAGGTGGCATACTCCACCTTTTTGCATTCAGTGCAGGGCAATGCTCGAAAGATGCGCTCCATTTCCTTGGCCCAAAGATATGCTCCTTCTGGATTATAACCTCCTTTGAATTGTGAAGGCTTTCTTTTCAGGAAGTGGTCTAACCCATGAAGTCCTCCAGTGCTCCTTGGTTGGTTTTGTCGTTCTATGGCTTCAGCTAAGCGGTTGAAAGCTGCTGCCATATCGTTGTTGTTGTTGTTGTTGTTTCTTGCCATCCTACATTCGTAGTTTGGTTTATACTAATTCTAAGGGAAAATATATTGTATTATAACCTAACTATAAATATTCTACAGTTTATCAATTAAGCAATAAATTGTTTAACACATTTATCATATTACCAACAATAATCAAACAAATCATTTTTGCGATTAATCAGTCAGGCACAAGTCATATAGTACACACTCAACATGTTATCAAGTAAAGAATCAAACATTTCACATATTATATTAAGAAACAGTACATGTCATAGCAATTGGTCCTGAATTTTTGAAAACGCTCTGATACCACCTATGTAACACCCCGAAATATTAATTAAAATTTTCGAGTAAATTTTTCGCTTTTTCGAAGATCATTTTAAAAATTCATAAATTTAATTCAGAGTTTATGTAATAGTTGATAACAGCGGAAAAATTATCATACATACTAGTCGTGAATAATTAAATTCAAGAAAATATTTAAGTAGCGGAAACGATTTAGAAAATAATGGTACATGACATATTATACTTATTACAACCCATAAAATCAAAGTTCAAGTAATAATTCAAATAGGCATCAATCATGGCATCACTCTGCATTTTGCGTGTCGTTCACTGTAAAAATTAATGTAAGAGTGAGACAGAATATAGAATAAGTATAAAATAGATAAAATTACACAAACACAATCAACAACTCATAATGATATGATGAATATGCCAACAAGTCCATTTAATAGATCTTTAATTAGTCAAATGATGTCATGCTGGATCCATTTGGTTTTTGGTGGGAATACTGCAGTAAAAGTCTCATAGAGACACAAATAGGGCTTTAGCATATACCATGAATCCCTACACTTCATGGCGCTTAAGTACCGAAGTACACGAATATCATAAGTAGGACTTTGCATAAACCATGAATCCCTACACTTCATGGCACACAACAAAATAGGGCTTAACTCATCATAGAGTAACCCCCCACCAGGGTAGGCAATCATGGAACCCCTAAATTCCATGGTGCGTCCGAATGCTTATGATGCATGAATGCCTTTAATTCTTTTAACATACCATGATATCCATATTTCCAAAACTTCTTGGAATGCAAGTCCTCAAAGGACACAACACTCATAATAATTCACAAAATCATGGATTTACTGTTTCAGTCACATGTGTCAATATCACAAGGTATTCATGTACATATAAAGTAGTTTCTTTATTCATAATTATTCGCCACCACATCATACAAACTGCATAATGCTCAACAACATTTCTAATAACTCATAATCACTCAAGAATTCAATCATAAATCTTTATCCATAGAGAAAATATCATTTTCTTTCATAATAGCTTTTATAAGTGAATTTCAGCATTCCCAACAGCAACATACATTAGCAAAACAGTCATAACATGGGCAATTCAACACCTTTTTAGATGATTCCACTTTCTATAGCTTAATAATACGATTATCTACAACTTTCATGAAGAACACAATTTCAGATTCCAATCAGAAATACCACTTATCCACAAAATACCACACTGCCTCAAGATGAGTTTTCCAAAACGTATACATATTAGTAATTTGAACGCTTCTGGAGTTACAAAAATGATTTTGGCATGAAACCAGTTCTAATTTATTCTTAACACAAATATCTACAATTTCCATGAAGACACCAACCCCTAATTCTCACCACAAAATTCCCAGTTTTAAAAACGAGATTCGGATTTCACATTAACAGGATTACAACTTGTACATACTTCAGTATTATGAGCATAACTTGAGCTACAAAAATTATTTTGATGTGAAACCACTTTCTAAAGATCCAAAACATAAATATATACAACTTTCATGAAGACATCCAAGGCTGATTATGCATGTATAATTCCCAGAATATCAAAATATTCATAAAACATGGAACAAATCTTTCACTCGGACATGCAGTAGTATTTTGACTCTAACTTTTGCTACACATACCTAAATCAGTCGGTTCAGGTCTTAAAATTCACATAACAAAAAGATTTACAACTTTCATGAAGACACTGATCATTAATTCTTACACAAAATTCCCAGTTTTAAAAATAAGATACGGATTTCAAGTTCACAGATTTACAGCTTGTACATACTTCAGTATTATGAGCATAACTTGAGCTACAAAAATTATTTTAATGTGAAACCACTTTCTAAAGATCCACAACATAAATATCTACAACTTTCATGAAGACATCCAAGGCTGATTATGCATGTATAATTCCCAGAATATCAAAATATGCACAAAACATGGAACAAATCTTTCACTCGGATATGCAGTAGTAATTTGGCTATAACGTTTGCTATACATACTCAAATTAATTGGATCAGGTCTCATAATTTAGATAACAAAAAGATCTACAACTTTCATGAAGAAGTCAAAGACAATTTCATACGTTTTCAGTTTCAAAATTAAGCCACAAGATACGAAATTAAAACTGGAATCCTAGAACAGCATACAACTCTACCCATTTCATAGTTATTCACAACCCTCTCCCCTCTTACTTGATTTGATGATCTTTGGCTGACTGAAAAGGAGTCCCCTGGCTGTCCTGGTTCTATTCGAAGGTCTTGAGGAAGAAGGAAAATGGTATACTGTAATTCTGTTTTCTTAAGAGTTTCTGAAGGGATATTGTTTTGTTTAATAATGCAAGGCAGTGGGGGACAATCTCTTTGTGAGTGGGTTTGCTAGTGCTGTTAGTGGAGATAATGGAGGATTAATAATAGAAGGTGGCTATCTTAGTGCCCATTTCTGGCCGTCCTACGTACTAGAGCGATTAGTGGGTTCAAATGCATTAAAATATGCCTAAGAGACAAGAAAAAGGTCAAAAAGTTAATTCTGCTCTTTAAACCGACTGAAATTCCACTTCCAAGTCCGGTTGAGGAGACCAGCAATTCCTCTTTCCTTCCTTTGGGCGGACTTCATCCGGTCTTGTACACCGGCTCAAAGTCATCCGGTGTGGACATCAGTTCTAAGGAAGACTGAGTTAAACCTTCCTTGAAGCCAACCGGTGTTCATTAATAATAATCCGATCACATGGTCATCCGACCTATAGCTTATTCGGTAAAGCATTGATCCGGTGTGTAATACACATAAGTCAGTCCCCTCTACACCGGTCATCCGATGTGATGTAGGTATTAATTGACATCCGTTCTTCCCCTTTGAAATCTTAAAGTCGTCCTAACCTTGGAGGTTAGAACGGATCAGGAGTGTTTCTTCCGATCTCACTCAACCGACTCCTCTTCCTTCATCCTTTCACTCGGTCAAGTTCTAATCCGACTGGAATTCTACCAGTTGTGCGAAGAAGAAGAAAAATCGAGTCCATATCGCTCAAGCGAATACCAACTCGCTTGAGCCAGGCACTCTTCCTCGCTTAAGCGAGGTATTCATTCGCTTAAGCGGATTCACTCGGTTATCATTCAATATCTTAGTCCACTCGGTAAAACCTCCTGATACTGAGTCAGCTCTAAGTCAGTCTTTTACTCAAGTTTTTACTCGGTAAAATTCTTCTGAAACCGATTCCAAGCATTCAGTTCTTCATTGCCAAAACTTACTCAACATCAGGTCAGTCATCACTCGGTAATTCATCTCCAAACCAACCCTTCTCCTAATCAGCTTTCACTCGGTGAATTTCCTCAATGCTGACTCATTCCAATTGAATGCCCACTCGGTAATTTAGTTAAGACTGACTTACAACTCTAAGGTTTCTGTTTGGTAATTACACTGTGTGTCCCCAGTCGGAATTCTTCCACTCGAAAATATATTTTCCTCTGTATTTCACTCGGAATGAATACACTCAGTGAGTTTTCACTTAGAACTGTAACGTCTGGCTATGCTTGACTCGGAGATTAGTCCTTCAGAAGTATTCGACTCGGAAACGAGGCTTTGGAGAGTACTTGACTCGGAAATAAGTCTTTCTGACATGTTTGACTAAGCAGTGAGTCTCTGAGACAGAATTTCCCTCGGAATAAGTCCCCTTGACCATGTTTCACTCGGAAAACACAATTTTCACTCGGTATTTCCATTTTCCACTCGGAATTCCTCTTGGTCACTCGGAATTTGCAGTTTTCACTCAGAACAGACTCTCTTTCTCACTCGGACAGTTCTTTCTAAGGCATTTTCACTCGGAAATTGGGCCTTATTAATAAGGATCTATATAAATTCTAGATTTATATCCAAAAATGAAACTTCTGGAGCATTAAAAACCATCCATAGAGTGTTTTATTCATTAATTAACACTTACAGGCTTTCCATGCTTCATAAATTACAAAATAGAGCTATTATTAAAAGCAGGATGTTACACACTGGGTTCACAGTCTCAGCTCCGTCAGTCGGCCTCTCATTGTTTGATCTACTACCTACGGGTCAGAATGCAAAAACCCGTTAACTCAACACCCTTGGCTCTAAGGGTCACGTTCGAGCTTACACTCACCAGAGGAGTGGAGAACAGGCCCATACACAACCATGCATGGCCACTCAGTCACCAAAGGAATGAAAGGGAATAGGGAAACAAAATGCAACAGATCAGTGGACTCACCTTGAGGCCATAGTCACGAAATTGAGCTTAGCACTCGGTTTTGATGTAAACGAGATCCTCTCCTAGAGCATGCAACCAGCGATGAAGGAGGAAGAAGATGAATAGCAACAGAAACAAATGAAGAAGAAGAGAGAAAAGCAATGGTTCGCGGGTGTGGGTGAGAAAATGAGAGAGAGAGAGGAAAAGAAGCCTTTTATTTAAGGTCAGGGGCAACCGGTAACCTCCCCAGCCGGTTACCCCCCATTTCTAATCATCATTTCATTAATTGGTTAACAGCTCCTCCTCCTTCTAATCGCTCCACGTTTAACCAATCAGATAATTCCATTTACATTGGCCATATTTAATTATTTATAATTATCCAATAACTCATAAAAATACCAAATAATATTCCAAAACAATTAATAATATTTTCTACTACACAAAATTTTCCTAAATTGTCAGGGATGTTACATCCACCCCCGCTAAAAAGAGGATTTCGTCCCCGAAATCAATGCACCGATTGAAAGAGATTGGGGTACATCTGCCTCATATCCGATTCTAATTCCCAAGTGTAGGTTATCCAATCCAAATTCTGCCATTTCACCTTCACCAATGGCACCTCCTTGCTCCTTAACCATTTGGTTTAATACTCTTCAATACTGATCGGTACAGTTTCCACCGTCAGATCTTCCTTCAATTCGATGGAGTCACTCGGTACAATCATTGTGTCACACGGAATATAGGCTCGGAGTTGTGATACATGAAATACGTTGTGGATGTTAGTCAACGACTGGGGAAGATCCAGTCGGTAAGCAACTTCACCTATCCGTTCCAATATTTGGTATGGTCCGATGTATCTCGGATTAAGCTTTTGGCTCTTCAAAATCCGACCTACACCTTTGTTCGGTGAAATCTTCAGGAACACCCAGTCGCCCCCTTGAAATTCAAGCGGTCTATGCCGATTGTCATAATAACTCTTCTGTCGGTCTTGGGCAGTCTTTATCTTCTCTCGGATTAAAGTAACCTGTTCATTCATCTCTTGAATCCGCTCGGGCCCCAAATGAATGGCATCGCCATTCTTATTCCAACATAATGGGGTATGATATTTCTGACCATAAAGGGCTTCATACGGAGCCATCCCAATGCTGTTATGATAGCTGTTATTGTATGCAAACTCCACCAAGGGCAAGTATCTCTCCCATGATCCGCCCTACTCCAACACACATGCCCTCAACATATCCTCAAGAATCTAAATAGTTCGTTCTGACTGGCCATCGGTTTGAGGATGATAAGCTGAGCTCAGTCAGAGCTCAGTACCCAATTCTTGTAGCAAGCTCCCCCAAAATCTTGAAGTGAATCGAGGATCCCGATCGGAGATAATGCTTGAGGGTACACCATGCAGTCGTACAATCTCAGCAATATACAGCCTAGCCAGTCGGTCCAATGATCATTTCATATTCATCGCCAGGAAGTAGGCACTCTTGGTCAGTCGGTCAACAATCACCCAGATTGCGTTGCACCCATATCAGGTACGAGGTAGCCCGGATACGAAGTCCATGGTGATACTTTCCCACTTCCAGATCAGAATCTCTAGAAGTTAAAGCAAACCTGGGGGTCTCTGATGTTCAACTTTGCACTTCTGGCATATCACACAGGATTTCACATACTCGGTTATTGCCTTCTTCATGCCTGGCCACCAGAATTCCTTCTTCAAGTCGTGATACATCTTTGTCACACCGAGATGAATACTCAAAGAACTCCTGTGTGCCTCAGCTAGCATAGCTTGTCTGAAATCACTGTGTGCAGGCACCACCACTCGATATCAGAATCTCCATATTCCATCGTTACCCCGAGTTAACTCCATATCCTTGCCTTATGTCTGAGTGTCAATCAGTTTCAACAACTCCTCATCGTCTTTCTGAGCAACAATAATATATTCCAGAAATTCGTTGGAGATCTTCAGCATTCCGACTGTCATTCGGTTTGGGTAACCATTCCGATGTTCATATCTTGAAAGCTCTCCAACAGCTCTTGCTCTCTGCCCATCAAGTAAGCCACATGTAACACCTTTCTGCTTAGTGCATCGACAACAACATTCGCTTTGCCCGAGTGGTACTTCAAATCGAAGTCATAGTCCTTCAGGTACTCCACCCATCTCCTTTGCCTCATATTTAGCTCCTTTTGATTGAACAAGTACTTCAAGCTTTTGTGGTCACTAAATACCACAAAGCGAGACCCATATAGGTAATGACGCCAAATCTTCAATGCATACACCACTGCTGCCAGCTCCAGATCATGAGTCGGATACTTTAATTCATGGGGTATCAGTTGCCTGGAAGCATAGGCAATCACCCGGTCGGATTCCATCAGCACGCATCCCAAACCGAACTTGGATGCATCACAATACACTACAAATTCCCGTGTTGCATCGGGCAATGCAAGCATCGGGGCAGTCATCAAACACTACTTAAGGGTCTGGAAACTCAACTCACACTTTTCCAACCACACAAAGGGACTCTCCTTTCTTGTTAACTGAGTCAGAGGAAGCGCTATCCGAGAGAACCCTTCAATAAAACGCCAATTTCCAACCCTTCACAAAGGGACTCTCCTTTCTTGTAATTCTTATTTTTGATTTAATAAGAATCTCTCATAACAATTTAACTCTTTCGAGTTTTTCTTATTCAGGACGGATGATCTCAGCTACGTATTCTGTAGTTGACGATGTAACTCCTCGAATATGCGCAACGCACAAGAACATACTCAGGACGGATGATCTCAATTACCCATTCTGTAATTGACGATGTAACTCCTCGAGTGTGTCTAAGTATTGAAGGCCCAGATTGTAGGATTAAACCGAACTCTGGGTACGGTTAGTAAGTTTGGCTGAACACCGGTGAAGGCTCGGATTGTAGGATTAAACCGAACTCTGAGTACGACTAGTAGGATTAACCGAACGTCGGTGAAGACCTGAGTTGTAGGAATAAACCGAACCTCAGGGCATGGGTTGTAGGGCTGGTCCTTCTTCAAGGCCACAAACCGAACCCCACTCGAAGACTACATGGGTTGTAGGGCTGGTCCTCTTTCAAGGCCACAAACCGAACCCCATGCGAAGGCTTGGGCGCAGTAAGCTGGTTCTTCTTCAAGACCACGCTGAACCCCAAGTGACGGGCGCAGTAGGTTCAGGATTAGCCCTGATCTGAACCCCGTATCGAAGGCTCGGATTGTAGGATTAAACCGAACTCTGAGTACGACTAGTAGGATTAACCGAACGTCGGTGAAGAACGGCTAGTAGGATTAAACTGAACGCCAAATATGACATGGACAGTAGGATCAAACCGAACTCCAAACACAACAAGTAAGTTATACTGAACTCCAGATTAATACTCTCTTATGAAGTTCTTTATTTGGAAGTTTTATAGCTTATAATTCTGAGTCATCAATTCTTCAATTGAGACCAGACTCGTAAACTCCGACACAAACAATTCACTCGGGTACGCCACAATCTAAGGCATATTCACCCGAAATCTCTCAGTCGGAAATATTTGAAGAGGAATTTCTATTTTAAATCCTCACTCTTAAAAGCTCTCACGAGAAAATCTCACTCAGAGTTTATTCAAAGTGATAATCACCCAATGAAACTGGGGAACAGCATCAACGATTTAACGAATACCTTGAGGAATGAACTCTCGTCTAAACGATCTCACAATCATTCCCCTTAAGCCGTTCTAGTGACGATGATGTGTTCCCTCACAAGCGGTGATCTTATTATGAAATTCATCTCGCATGTATAAGTCCGGTATGGAGATTTTGTTTTACAATCCGATCTTCATTACTTAAATCCGGAATGATATAATACACATGCATTCCCTCTATTTAAGTTGTTTCTCACTAAACAAGAATAGAGGTAAAAAACTCTTTTATTGATTAAACGAGAATTATAATTCATGTAATAATCCGGAGCTGATCCCGGAACACAGCGAATTCGAATCAATAAAATGAAAAAGGAAACAAGGAAGGCGCTACTTTCTCTGACTTGAGTCTCCTTCCTTCCCTTTGCCTTTGTCTCCGATCTTGCCTTCTTCAGTGCGAGAGCTTGTTCCTGAACTTATGGGCTTCAGGAGTGAAGGTCCCATTGTTTGGCCTTTAGGCAAAGGAGCAAACCTATAAGGAGTGTCAGGCGGACTCTCATGACGGTTATCAACGATGGCCACCAGTTTCCCTTGGTGAAACTCATAGAACGGATCAATGCCGTTCAGATTAATTGACACCTTGGGATTCCGGTATAGCACTTGACGAACTGCCAACCCGAAAGCCTCCTTGACTGCTTGATCACACATGTTTACAGCACCGTCTAAGTCTGCTTTCAGGGTCTTGACTTCGTCGGTCGAATCCACCAACTTTAAGAACAACTCCTTTTCCTTACATGACCAATCGTCCACTCCTCGAGAATGGACGACCTTAGCCTCTTTCAACTCCTCTTCTAGCTTCGAAGAGCGTTCCTTCTCCACACAAAGATTGGCATGGAGGTCAGTGTTGATTTTCTTTTGATCAAGAACCTGACCCTCCAGCTCCTTGGCAAGGTTCTTCAGCTTGGCAATTTCTTTATCCTTCTTCTGAATTTCTTCTCTGGAAGCTTCTAATTTTCCTTCTAATTGGAGGATGATTGCCTTGTCCTTGCCAACCATTGAGGTAAGCCTCTCGTTCTCTTCTGTGAGCTCACGAACCGACTTGAGGAGCCCGGATAACTCAGCCAAGTGCTTCTGTCCGTCGTCGCAAGCTCTGATCATTTCATCACTCTTTAACGAGGGCTTCACCTTGGGTGAAGGTTCAGGAACGCCCTCAGGAACAGAGCCCTCATACACCGGATGTTGAACAAGACCGGAACTACCTTCAAGAGGGCAAGGGACTTTGGGCGCGAAATAAGTCGTTATTGGCTTCACCCCATAAGTGATTACACTGCCTGGGGCATCAGGAGTGGGCTCTTCCGCTCTCTTTTCCTTAGAAGGCCCTGGCTCAGCAACCCCTCTTGAAGTTTTTGGTTTTTTGGGTGAGGATTGATGGTCTGAGATCTTCGAGGGGCTACGCTTTGTCCTCTTCTTTTTCTCCACAACCTTCTCAGATCCGCCCTCGATCAGAGGAATATCGTCACCAGCAGATGAAGTTAATATTATTGTCTCAGCAGTGGCCTTCTTTGAATTCCGCTTTGCCTGAATGTCATTTTCAGCCGCAACGGAAGTCTCTCTGGCCTTGAGTCCTTTTAGCCTATTCATCTCTGGTGACTCGCTCTGAATTTCACCTGCAAAATCAAAAGACACAATCAGAGACGTAAAATTTTCAAGGCAAATGACATAATAACGCATGAAGAATGGCAGAGAAATTACGTAAATACTCCTCGCAAGTAGACTTTGGTCCTAACAAACGCCTGCAGGAGAAAAATTGGTGCGAGGCTGTGTAGGATTACAGAGCCGAAAGAACAGAGATCGAGGTTGGGCTCAGTTCGTCCTCCTCGGTATAATACGCTTGAGAGGTCAATAAAAAATGTTCGTGCGTCCAAGTCACTGGGAATTTTGGAATCCCATCTTCTGTTAACCAAAAAATTGGTTCATTCGGATGGACGTTGATCTTCGTATAATAAGATTTGAATGAACGCCCATCAACTTTGGCGGAGTCAGTGTACGCCTCGAAGTTGATGATCTTGGAGATAGTCCGGAGGGATATCAAGCTCACTCCTCCTTTCTCCTTATTCGCACGACGGACCACTTGAGTGAAGTAGAAAAGCATGGCCACCGTCGGTTTAAAGTTGAAGTGCTCCCCAAGCACTTCAAGAGAGCGGACCAATCCCCATCCATTAGGGTGAAGTTGCGAGGGGGCGTAGTCTAGGAATCTCAGGACTCCCATCTTAAACTTCGTCAAGGGGAAACGCACGCCCAAGTTCAGAAATAAAAAATCATACATGAACAAGGACCTCTCGTCCGGTGTATGACATATCCGTTCTGATGGAAGGGGAGCGAGCACCTTAAAACACCATTTGTATTTGTCCTTCTTCCAAACCGTAAACCGCGGCTCCAGCTCCCCTTCATCCTCCCGAGCGTGGACGGACGGTGTTTCACGAAACTCCTCAGCCACCCAGCTGAATGGGCGTTTCTGTTGGAATTTCACCCAGTCTATCTGGTGTGCAACCACATTGCATAGGCCGGATTGGGTCTTCAAGATATACTTCTCAGAAGGAGACTCCCCTTCGGACGATTTCCTCCCAGTAGCTTTCTTTGTCACCATTGTGAAAGCTTTGATGCTGCGATAAAATTTCACCTCATCAGAGAGATACAAATCCCCACTTTCGACACTCTCACTGGAGGAGGAAGACTCTGAAGAGGGTATAATCACCCTTCGCCTTTGATATTGCGACTCCTCCCCCCTTGTATACTGTGGCCTCGACTGGAAGATCACTGGGATCCTCCCACCACGAACATTAGGGTTTTGAGCCAAAGCCCTTCCTCCTCTTCCTCTAGGGCTAACGCCACTGAAGCTAACACCCTTCCTAGCCATTCTCAAATATTGAAAAGAGATACAAAAAACGAAGGGAAAGTGGTTACCTAAGGATAGTGAATTGAAATTCACAGAGGCGGACATGAAGAACTTCTTGGAACTTTTGCAGAGGTTCGTCAAGGAAGCAAGAAGAAATGGTAACTGAGATTGCCAAATATGCCTATATCAGGGCACCAAAATTTTTCAAATACCCACTAAACACAACCTGTCGTTTACCCCCAAACGACTCCCCGTTTAGTGGACCAAAATTGTCGTTTAGTACCTCAAGGCGCGAAGATGCCATTGTTTTGTCACAGAGCCATCAAAATGGGCCTATTAAAACCAAATACTAGGCCCAACAAGACTATGCGTGACAGTTACTAAGACATGCGCACTTAACGCAATAATGGTTCGCCCACGTGAATTAAGGCATTAAATGTCCAATCATTAGAAACGTGGCCACCATTACCCGAATACCAAGGGTTGCGAAATTCGATAAACTTCTGATATTCCCATTGTCGAATCCGCCCTAAAAATTTCATCACTACGGAACATGGTTCCCGGAGCGGATATTTACACTTCGGTGCAAATCCGAAATCCAAACGTACTATGATCAATATAGCTCATATGAGCAAGTCAACTGCTTCCTCACATTAGCTAGGGGGCTAGTAGAGGTAATACTCGGATTTCGGATGGTAATACTCGGATTTCGGATGGATGCGAAAATTGCATAATCCGCACTCCCATGATTGGAAAAAATTTACCAGGACGGATGATCTCAATCACCTATTTTGTGATTCGATGATGTAACTCCTGGTACGAAGAGCTCCACTAATCATTCCAGGACGGATGATCTCAATCACCTATAAAGTGATTCGACGATGTAAATCCTGGTATGAACAATTCTCATCATCATTCTGAGAAGTATTCACTAAATCCGTACCCCTACGATTGAAAAATGTCTCCAGGACGGATTATCTAAATCACCTAATCTGTGATCTGACGATGCAACTCTTGGTGTTGTGTACTTTCCCAGAACGGACAATCTCAATCACCCATTATGTGATCTGACGATGTAACTCCTTGACATGGTGTACCTGCCCAGGACGGATGATCTCAATCACCTATGCTGTGATATGACGATGTAACTCCTGGCGCCATACACACCTCAAGGACGGATGATCTCGATCACCTGTTATGTGATCCGATGTTATAACTTCTGGTGCTGTACACCTCCCCAAGACGGATGATCTCAATCACTTATGAAGTGATTTGATGATAAAACACCTGGCATGATCAATTCCCATAATCATCTTTATGATGGAAAATTCCGAAAGTCAGTCCGTACTTTCGCTTTCAAGTGGTATTCTCCCAGGACGGATACTCTTTATCACCTATTCTGTGATACAACGACGTAACTCCTGGCGTAGAAAAAACTCCCATCATCATCCTTATGATAAAGGACTCAAACACCACTTCCTTGCAGTTCCCTAAGCTTGGAACAATATTGTCATCTCCTGTGAGAGCATTACGGATTAAAAGCAGTCATCCGTCCTGTTACACTACTCTACTGAACAGCGGATCGACCCATCTTTCCCCAAGAGAATTAAGAAAATTAAGGATCATGCCCCAAAGACAGGCACCCTTTTTCTTAATACGCACTTGGGGACATGTATATATTTATCCGTTCTAAATTTTGTTTATTGTTTAATTTTCTGAGGCAGTTATTTCAATCTGGCCTTAAGATTAATTATACAGAACGGATTAGTAACGATTTATATATACATGAAATGACGAAGACAAGTTTCTTCAATCAAAACTCATTCATTGAAATGAAATTACATACAATAGTTCAAAATCCGGAGTTGATCCCGGTACACAACTATATATGTAAATGAAAACAAAACTACGGAGGAGGAATCTGTTCTTCAGTTTTTTGTGCCTCCTCAGCACTGGGCTCTTGTGCTCCTTCCTTTAGAACCTCCGCAGGAGTCTCGCCTCCAGGAGCCTTAGCCCTTTCTTCAGAAGAGGGAACCTCGGACACAGGAAAGACGTAATCAGGTCCTATGGTTTGACCCTCAGGAAGAGGAGCCAAACCATACAAGGACGTCGGCGGATCTTCGTGACGACCATCCACCACTGCGACTAACTTTCCCCCATGGAATTCATAGTACGGATCCATTCCATAAAGGTTAAGTTTCGCAGTGGGGTTGCGGTAGAAGACTTGGCGTATGGCTAGGCCGAAGGACTCTTCAACAGCCCGGCTGCATATGTCAACAGCTTCTTCTCTCTTAGCTTTCGCTGTAGCCAATTCTCCCCGCAACTTGGACAGCTCCTCACTAGATACTTCGGACTCCGCTTTCCTAGCCTTCAGTCCCTCTATCTCAAGAAGGAGCTTCTTCTCCCTTTGAGACCACTCCTCAGCATCAGCTTTATTTTTATCCTGGCTGCTACGGAGTTCTTCCTCCTTCTCTGCCACTTTGCCTTCCAAGTTTTTAAGATCGCCTTTGAGCTTGAGATTCTCTTTAGTTATGAGATCCTCAAACTCCTTAGACTTGCTAAGACGATCTTCCATTAACTTCATGGCGGCTTTGTCTTTTTCTGAGGAAAGGTTGAGTTCTTCTAATTTGTCACTCAGCTCCTCAACCTTGTTGACGTTTTTAGCCAACTCGCTGACTGAAGAAAGCATTCCAGCAAGTTTGGCTAACTGCCACCTTCCGGCCTCACACGCTTCTTCAATTTCTTTAACGCTAAGTGTAGGCCGGAGTTTGTACATCGGTGGTGGAAGAGTGGCTGGAGTAGAACCCTCGTAGGAGAGGAAGGGAGTAAGAAACGAGGTAGTTGGGAAGGAGGTCGGATTTGACCCAGAAGCCCTAGCAGCAGTTTCTTTATTAAGACCAGAGGGAGCACCAGCTGCTTCCGAGGTTTCAACAGGCTTATCCTCCGGAGTTTTGCGCTTTTTGGACGGGCCTCCCACTGAGTCATTCTTGATTTTTCTTCTCCTCTCAGAAACTGGAGGATGGCCCGTGGATTCATCAGCGGCAGAAGAACCGCCCTCAACCAACGGAACGTCCCCTTCAGCATCCGAGGTCAGTATTATTAACTCAGGACGATCCTTGGTTGAGGGCCTGGGCTTCACTTCATTTTCGCGGGTAACGGATTTACCAGCCGCCTTGAATTTTTTCAATTTGTCCATTTCTGGAGTTTCCTGTTCTATTTCACCTACATGAACAAACACAAGATGTCAGCAACTACAAATATTTTATATATATTTGGTAAAGGAGAAAAGATGAAATAAAACGAGAAGTACGCAAATATTCCTCCCGGAATCCGCTTGAGCTACTCAGTAAACGCCTACACGAAAAGACGCGACGGCGTGTAGTGTGCGATTCAAGTGCGAACAACACTCTCGACGTCTCACGAGACAGATCGGATTGATCAGTGTAGTACGCGTGTGAGCTCAAGAGGAAATGTTTGTGTGTCCAACTCAGGGGAAATTTGTCAACGCCCTCTTCATTCTTCCAAAATTTCGGTTTGCCCTTCTTAATGGAGATGCGAGTGAAGTAAGTCTTGAAGGACTTCCCGTCAACCTTGGCAGAATCCGTATAAGACTCAAAGTTCATAAAGGAACAGAGAGTCCGGAGAGTCACCAGACCAACTCCACCCTGCTTGTTTGCTCTTCGAACTACCTGAGTGTAGTAGAACAGCATCGCTATAGTTGGCGTGAAATTAAAATGTTCACCCAAGACCTCCAAAGCTCGGATGAGGCCCCAACCGTTGGGATGAAGTTGGGAGGGTGCACAGTTCAGAAACTTCAAGACGCCCATCTGGAGTTCGGTTAGAGGAAAATGAACTCCCAGATAATGAAAAATAAAGTCATACATATATACGGAGCGGTCATTAGGGACGACATGGCATATCCGCTCTGTCGGAAGTGGTGCGTAAACCCTATACCACTTTTTCGTCTCTTCATCCAAACTCAGCGTGAACCTCGGTTGAATCCGGGATCCCTCCTCATCCGCATGACGGGAGGCCAAGTCCTTAAACTCACTGGACACCCAGCAGAAAGGCCATTTAGCCTGAACCTCCTCCCAATTCAGCCTCGAAGCAACTACGCTATAGAGACCTTCAGTTGTCCTCGAAATAGCGCTATTTCCAGAGGTTCCCTCTCCAGTGGCCATTTGGATTTTCTAAATCAAACTCCTTAATCTACGATAAGAAATGAAATGTCGTCAGAAAGTTGCAATCATTACTCACTGCATTTTAAAAGCAATTACAATCAGAGGGCGACTCTGAGAAGGGAAAGGTCACTTTCCACAGTGAGTAAGATCCCCTTTCTGAGCGACGCGATTCAGTTTTAGGAAGAATCACAAGGATTCTTCCCCATGACTATTAGGGTTGCGGGAAACTGATTCCCCCCTAGACGAAGCCTACTTTCTTTAACTAAGAAGTAGCAAAACAAAACAAAATCAGAGCAACGAGGAAGGAACAGTTACCTCAGATGAAAACGATGAATATGAGGAGCGAAGAAACCCTCGTAATGTAGACAGCAAACTTCCTTGCAAAATTTCTGCAGAGTTTCGTTGAGTAAACAAAAGCGAGTGGAACCCAGAACCCACTAAGTGTTCCTTTTATGGGAAACGAAGAGGTTCGGTTACCCCCTCTTGAAGTTGTGTCGTTCTCGATAAAACGCATTCGTTCACAAGCGAAACGACACAACCGTTCCAAATTCTTGGGCACCAAAACGATAGCGACTCAACGAAGGGCTATCCACTAGGCCCAAAAGTTTCGAAAACTTCAGGCCCATTAAGCCCAAAACGACGGTTAATGAGATTTTCATCTCAGACGTAATAATTGCTTGCCCACGTGATTAAAAGCATTAATGTCTAATCATGCAACGCAATTCACGCTTTACAGCCGTTACACGAACTTCAAGAGCTTTCAATTCCAATAAACTCTTGAAATTCTCACACAACGAATCTTTGTCTGAATCCGTTGTGACCGTACCAAAAGGTCGTATCTATTAAATTTAGAACGGTTCTTTACGAATGACAACAGATGCTAAGGAACTGTTACACACGTAAGCTTACCGATATTGAGACCTCTCGCAGGTTGAGTAGCTTATGTGAACAACCATTCAGTCCCTCACACAAGCTAGGGGACATATGATCCGGTCTCAATACCGGTATCCGATCTGCAGTACATATTTCAGCGTCTTTGACAAGACATCTACGTGTAACCGGTGTCATCGGTATACATCCGAACTGTAATTCCGTATCAGGCGTTCTCCCTATACCGGTTGTTCAGGATAACACCATGACATCGGACAATACACACGTCACTGTGCTAATGACAAGGATTGTTGCTACAGGGATCGATCAATAATTCCCTACACTACGAGCCAAATTCTGCTCACGGGAATGGTCAACTTGTTCCCTAATCCTAGTCTACATTCTCTACGCTCAATATAAAATAGCCACTTGACCCAATCATGCAGGTAAGTGCGCAATATAATAATGCTAATGGGAGTTGGTGGTTCCCCACCAACAAGTCCTCGTTAATCGAGCCAATCAGGTATATGAACTCACTTCATGATTGAGGTGAGGATCTTCTTCAGCTCTTTTACGACTGATTACTCTCTGAATACGTTCCTTACTTGGAATATAATCACTGACTTGAGCGTCGGAGAATCTTTGCAGGTGACACCACCATTCGCCCACTTCAACGCGTTAGGTCGGTGTGAAGGATCTCCAGGACGCCCAATCCGCTCTCCTCATTCAAGGACAACGGATACATACATCGGATACACATACATCCGGTCTATTAGACGGTATTGACATACTATTCGTGACTGGCTTGAGATCGGATCTCTTGACCCCGGTCCAGGACAGATCAGTTATGATCAGGTCTCATTTTTTAAACTGAACCCGCCCTTTCTTAGTCAATATAAATATTTTAAATGATCTATTTTTACCCAAAGGCCCGTTACAAACCGACTTGTCTTTATCTTCAAATTCGGGTACCACGAGTTCACATGGATAAAGTCAAAATTGGATAGACCTATATATACTATATAGCATTAGCTTATTATTATTATTTGTACTTGGTAGATTTTGTAAATAATAACAATAAAAAATATTTTGCATCATTTTACAAGTATAAAATTTGATAATAAATATTTTAGGAATTAACAATGTTTGTTAATAAATATTATTGAATTAAAAAATCAAAGAAGTCTCTTTGAAAAAATGGCATAGAAAGAAAATTGTCTTGATTATTCTATTATGAAAATTATTTATATAATTATGAATTAATATAGCTATTATAACTAAAGTAATTTTATTTTGTCAAAATGATGAGCTGTATTTAGAGGAAAATATGTAATTAAAGAAATTTTATATATACATTTATAATTAAAATATGTTTAGAAACACAAAATATGTTTACAAAAGTAATATTAAGAGAGTAATTAGTTTAAAAATGAAGTAAAGATCAAATCCATGGTATATTTTTTAATCTTAAAGATCTATTTTTAACTTGTATAATTAATATTCTCTCCCAGTTCGAAATTTTAAATTAACAAAAATAACTAATTAAAAGATGACTACTATATATTGCAAGTTAATAATTTTTAAAAAATATGACAAACCTAAATCGATTTAAAAATCGATACATTGTAACAAGTTTAAAGTTATTTTAACTTGATTAGAAATGCCACAAATAAAAAATAATTAATTGAAAGATTCTAAAATTTTATAAGAAATGTAAGCATTTAATAATAAAGATAATGGCGACTACATATGAAAAACAATTGCAAATGTTAAACTTTTTTATAAATCTATATTGATTTTTAATTTAAAATTTATACAAAGTTGGAAATTTAAATTCATTTTTGGATAAAATAACAGAATTGTAATGCGATGCGATGTTGTTGCAAAAGAATGTTGAAGTTATTATAGTCATATTAAATTTATCTAACGATTAAAAGTATTTTTTACTTAACTACATGTTGAATCTTTGTAATTATAATTAATCTTAATTCGGGGTTGAATTTTATATCATTCGTCAGAATTTTAATAATAAGGATAACTGACAGCATTTGTAAAGAGGAATCCTTCCTATTTTCAAAAAGTTTTATTTAATCTTGTAACATTCATATTTTTAAAATGAATAATTAAAAATTGAGATATTATAAATCTTATTATTAAAACTAAACTTTAATTATTATCAATAAAATTAAATTTTAAATATTATTATTAAAATTAAAATTTAAGTAACCTAGGTATTAAGCTCCAAACACACAATATCACATATTTTTATCCTTAATAAGTATCATAGTAGACATTATTTATACATGTATCATAGCTCTTAATATTACATTTTTTTACCACTACTCATAACAACTTCCAAAATTAAGTTTTCTTTATTTATGGGCCCCAGTGGTCGCCCACCTCACCCGCCCCTCAATGTCCGGCCTCGTAACATGTGACGTGTAACACCCCCTTATATACACGAGATATATATAAAAAACTTTTAGAAAGATATACATATTTATCACTCTTTATCTCGCGTATACAAGGACATATATACATCTGATTTCCTTTGAATATTGAAAGTAAAAAAAAAAATTGTCTTTCAATATTTGTCCATAGTGATAAAACAATTTATAGAAATCATAAGTGATAAATCATTACAGTATTATATTCGAATGAGAAAGTTTATCAAAGTTTAACCTTTACCTTGTTACAATTATCTAACTTGATATTGTAATAAGGCACGGTAAAACTAAATTATACCTCTACTACAAATGTGACTAATCATTTCCTAATCCTTGAACCATCGAGTTTTGGAATCCTACTCTTGTCATATCTCTTCACCTATCTGATTGAGGATGAGACCACTTTACCCTCTTGTAATTACATATCCCTCCATCTTGAACTGCTAGCTATATATTACATAACATATATTTTGGACACAAAATTTAAACAAGAAGGAGTAAGAAACAGAATATAATATTTTACAGATAAGACATAAGCATAAGGGTTTTCACAATCTAATAAAATAATATCATTCATAATCTCATACACAATTAATTATAATTGTAGGGTTTTTATACGCATAATAATCATACTTTCATTCACAACCATTCACACAGAATATCACAATCACATGTATGACATGTAATACTTTTAATACTATCTCATTCAGTTTATGCATGTGGGCCCTTAAAGTTTTAGTTTGCACTAGGCCAACTAGGAGTTTACACTGTTCCATAATTCCGGATAATAACATAAATGCCTTCATAGCATATGAACAGCTCAACTGGCGTGGAAACACTTAGAGACTAGTCAGACTGAGAAAGTTTTTATTGTGAAAGTACCTGACACTAGGGAGCGATCCTAGGTTAAAACATCCAAAATTTTCAAATAAATTTTTCACAAATAATTTAAATTTTAAAAAAGAATTTTCAAAATTAATATAATAATGCAGTCGGCATTACATCAACCGACTCATTCATGTTTACCTATACACAATAAAACCTGTATACACAGGAGCCGGCCAAGGCTACTACAAAATAACTATGTGCATCATGTACAATACATATATATACATAATGCTTCGATCGGCTGAGTGACCTCATACGTCATTGTTGGGTCCTATGTCCACTGTAAAAATGACAACAGTAGGGGATGAGCATATACATGTCAAATGATAGTTATTGAATCAGATTAAATATCCAATTCATAACTACATATAAATCCAACTCATATCACACAATCTCATCATATATCATCATATTATTCTCAATAACATATATCAATGCATTCATATGCTCAATCAAATGGATCCTTTATTAAGTCTTTTAATTTTGTGTTGCAACACTCGCTCCCAGCCATAACTCAGCTCTCAGCTGATCTGGCCATTTTACTGGTACCAAACCGTTTGCCCTCTCATGTAACACAATCACTCCCAACGACAACGGTAGTGTCACGGGCTAAACCCCGAGCCCCACTCAAGAGGTTTGCCTTGAGTCCCACCCAAGGTCTTTTTGTGGAATCCTCGAAACCATATAATATATTTCATATTTGTTCATCATATAAGCATCCCATGCTTTATCAATATGCATCACATGCATTTATATATCATGAAAAATTCATGAATAACATTCATATCATCATCATCAATCATATATCAACATCATATTTCCTACTGCATCTCATGCATAGGAATAATCATAAATTCACACATCACATATCAACATCAATATCATATGAACAGAAATATCACAATTATCACAAATATGTATAACATATATATATATATATATATATATATATATTCAGGATTTCTTATTAAATACAATAATATAATCCTGAATCCGTTCATAAACCATGCATTTAAAATGTAACGCTTCCCCTACCTGGAATAAAGAATCTCCTCAAGCTTTATCCAATCACAGCTCACAAATTTCGACTGGAATTTCAGTTCTGAACCAGTCCAAAGCTTCTTACTTAAAGCTCTTACAAATTTTCACGTTCAAGAGAAAAAGTGAAGATTGGTCGCCTCTGTTATTGATAATTTCCAATAAAGATTGGAAAAGAAAAGGATTAAAGGTGATGTTGACACCCTCGAAATTCCAAGCTAATCTAATGATAGGATTGGCAGAAATTGTCCATGAAAATGACGTGAACGAAATGAATTAAGAACTAGTACATGTATCTTATGATATAAGGACAAAACAAGATAATAAAGAAAGAAGAATAGGACAATAGAGAGGGTCCCATACTTAGAAAAATCAGAAAAGAGAATCTGCTAGAACAGTGACGTGGAAAGCCTCAATAATTGAAGTAATTATCAATTCCGACTCGGTTTCGGTATCTTGGGCATATCCCTCTTTCCAAGAAAGATCCATCAGAGCCTCTTTCCATTCAGAATTACTTCACTCGGAGGAAATTCACTCAGAAAGGTTTCCACATGAAACACTCAGCTTTCCTTCCTCGGAAATAACCCACTCAGAAATGTATCACCCGGAGATACCTCATTCAGAAATATCTCACTCAGATATATCTCTACCCGAGTCAAAGCCTTCACTCGAAAATACTCTTCTCGAAAGTGCGTTACTCGTAAGTCTTACAACCGAAAAGATCACTCGGAGTTCGAAGTTCAATCTTCTCGGGAATCTTTCCACTTGAAAGGATTACTCGGGGTCGAAGACAATCTCAAACATGAACCCGAACACAAACTCTCGGCAACTCTGAGTATCAACCCGAGCATAGGCTCTAAGCAATCTTTAAGGCATCCGAGCACGAATTGAATGAAGGGGTTCACCACTCAGATATTTACTTCCCTTGGGAACTATTCACTCAGAACATACTCATTCGAAGTTAACGTCTTTCTCTGTCCAAAAGTATTTCCCCTAGAAAAGACTCACTCGGTATATCCCAATCGGTGTCATTCCACTCGAAAATCAGAAATATCTCACTTGACGCTATTCCACTTGGAAACGTCTCACTTGGTGCCATCCCACTCGGAATGTTGCACTCAACTCAGAGGTACTCCATTCAGGAATTCACAACTCTGTATCTCGGCCCGAGAAGTACTCATTCGAAATCAAAGCTTTTCTTTGCTCAAAAGTACTTCTCTCGGAAACGTTTTACTCTGAGGCGTTTCATTCAGAAACGAGTCACTCGGAGACATTTCACTCAGATTTGCCTCACTCAAAAGTGTCATTCGGACACAGAGTTTTTCTTCACTCGGAAGTATCTCAACTTCCTACTCGGAAGTATCTTAACTTCCTACACTCGGAAGTGATTCTCTCGGTTATGTTTCACTCGGAAACATCTTATCTTTACTTCACTAGGAAGTAGTTCTCTCACTTAGAAAGATCTTACTCGAAATGAGATCCCTTTCTTTATTCAGAAGTCTTATCTCAAACATGCTTCACTCGGAAACATGTTAACCTTCCTTCACTCGGAATTATATCCATTTTTCACTCGGAAGGTCTTGTCTCAGACATAATTCACTCGGAATTTCACTTGGAAGTTCTCCACTGATCCTTAAATGAATTATTTTCTAAAATTCTAAATTTTAGGATGTTAGGCTGGATAGTACGCTCGGACTGCCCATCTGTCTGAGGATGATAGGCTGAACTCAATCGGAGCTTTGAGCCTAACTCCTGATGCAAACTTCCCCAAAATCGGGAAGTAAACCTCGAATCTCTATCCGACACAATAGAAGATGGAACACCATGCAGTCAGACTATCTCACTGATATACAACTGTGCTAGTCTCTGCAAGGGGTAACTCATATTGATCGGCAAGAAATGTTCAGACTTTGTCAATCGGTCCACAATAACCCAGATAACATCATGACAACTCTGAGTCTTGGGTAATCCCATTACAAAATCCATAGCGATAGCATCCCATTTCCACATGGGAATCTCTAAAGGTTGTAAACCACCGGACGGTTTTTGATGTTCAACCTTTGCTTTCTGACAGATTATACAATAAGCCACGAAGTCAACTATATCTCTCTTCATTTCGGGCCACCAAAAATGCAATTTCAGATCATGATACATCTTAGTAGTACCCGGATGAATACTCAACATACTTCTATATGCTTCATCAAGTACCGATTGTCATAATTCACCCGAATTAGGTACATAAATTCGACCTTTCACTCGGTAAATGCCATCAGAACCCTTAGTTAAAAATAGGTCCTTACCTTTAGCCTGAGTTTCTTTCATCTCGGCTAAATAAGAATCCGACATCTGCTGTATATAAACAAGCTTCAAAAACTCATTGGCTATTTTCAAAATACCGAGAGTTACTTTCTGAGACGAAGAAACATCCACATGTAGGTTCATATCTCAGAATTGCTCAAGTAACTCCATCTCTTTAACCATCATAACTACCATATGAATGGATTTCCGACTCAAGGCATCAGCTACAATGTTTGCCTTTCCCAGGTGGTATTTCAAGTCGAAATCATAGTCTTTCAGAAATTCAATCCACCTCCTCTGCCTCATATTCAACTCTTTCTGGTCAAACAAATATTTCAAACTTTTATGGCCACTATACACTTTGAATTTAGAGCCATAAAGATAATGCCTCCAAATTTTCAGTGCAAAGACCACAGCTGCCAACTCCAGATCATGCGTAGGATAGTTTTGTGCGTGCGGTCGTAATTGACGCGAAGCATAAGCAATCACTCGACTATTCTGCATCAATATACATCCTAGGCCGAGCTCGGATGCATCACAATAGACTACAAAACTTTCCTGCAGATTCGGCAATGCCAATACAGGAGTAGTAGTCAGTCTAGTTTTCAATTCTTGAAAACTCCTTTCACACTCAGAAGACCACACAAAAGGAACATTCTTTCGGGTTAGCTTGGTCAATGGCAATGCAATTTTAGAGAATCCCTCAATGAATCTCCGATAGTAACCAGCTAAACCCATGAAACTCCTAACCTCGGTGACCGACTTAGGTCTTTCCCAAGTCATAACTGCTTCGATCTTTGAAGGATTAACTGAGACACCTTCACTGGAAATGACATGACCCAGAAAATGAATCTTGTTCATCCAGAATTCGCATTTTGATAATTTAGCAAATAATTGCTTCTCTTTCAGCACTTGAAGTACCGAACAAAGATGCTCTTTGTGCTCCTCATGAGACTTGGAATAAACCAATATATCATCGATAAATACCACCACAAACCGATCTAAGTAAGGATGGAAAATATTGTTCATATAATTCATGAACACAGCCGGAGCATTAGTCACTCCGAATGGCATTACCACATATTCATAATGACTATACCGGGTCCTGAATGTCGTCTTAGGAATATCAGCAGCTTTCACTCGGATTTGATGGTATCCCGATCGTAAATCAATCTTAGAAAAGACTGATGCACCACGCAACTGATCAATCAAGTCGTCAATTCTAGGCAATGGATATTTATTCTTGATGGTCAGCTTATTTAATTAGCGGTAATCAACACATAACCGCATGCTACCATCCTTTTTCTTGACGAGTAACATCGGAGCACCCCACGGTGATATACTCGATTGGATAAACTGTTTCTCTAGCAACTCGTCAACTTGTTTCTTTAACTCTGCTAACTCAATAGGGGACATCCTATATAGGTTCGCATCATTTTGAATAAGTCATTTTTTGTTAAATAGTTTAACAACATTTATTTATCCTTGGAGTAATAGGTCATATAAAATTTATTCCTAAAATGTCCCTAGTCAAGTATTTACGTGGGGACATGTAAATACATTAAGACTAGTGTATGAGTATACTAATGATCTGATCTCGCAGATCATGGATATAAATGATATTAAGTCTTCACACGGGTACAAATTAAGAGTAATGATGTACTGGACAGACCCACCATGAGAAAGTTGCATGGATCGTTACATGAATGTCATAAACGATTCTCAATGTGATAATGGTATATGTAGTCCTTTGACCTGAAGTCACTACGATTCCTACATAAGGAGT
The DNA here is from genome assembly GCA_037962975.1 of Clitoria ternatea. Lineage (NCBI taxonomy): Eukaryota > Viridiplantae > Streptophyta > Magnoliopsida > Fabales > Fabaceae > Clitoria > Clitoria ternatea. The sequence goes on from CM075676.1 coordinate 70,251,951, forward strand.
TTATTGTTTTAATACAATCAAACGTATTCTGTAATAAGAGGACTATAAAGGTTGTGGTTAGGCAATGTACAAATTATGCAGAGGGATGTGAGTGATGTAGATGGGATTTGTCTCTCCTATGTGACAGGAGTGATATCTATAGGCCACTTGATAGAGTGAGACTAAGGAAATGCATGGCCATGCTAGAAAGAATAAATTGGATATTTATTCAGATAAAGTCTACTCCGGTATCAAGTAAAATAAATTGGACCGTACAAGGATGACATGACCATGCCTTGGGCCCAATTAGGATATCGTGACAAAAGGAACAAACATATAAAATAATTATCACTTATAGGTTATGTTGTTAATAAATAATATTCGGACATAATGATGCATTGTTAGATGTCGCTCTTATTTTATATTAATAATAAAATAGTTTATTATTAATATAACCGAGTATTCTACCTATAGGGTCACACACATAGAGTAAGCCCATCAGAAAATAGCTTTTTATTTTAGTTGGACTAAAATAAGACTATTGAGCCTAACTCATTTAGAATGAGTAAGGAGCCCACTCTTTAGAGAGCAAATTAGGTCAAACCTAAGCCTATAAATAGAGCATAAGATGCTCATAGGCGGCTACCCAAAAGAGACACAAAATACGTAAAAGTTGCAAAAGCTACATGCCGTCAAACTAGCATTTGGAAGGTGTAGCATTTCTGGTGGGAGTACTCGTGTGGACTCCTAAAGAACGAGGCTACGATTACTTCGATATTCTTTAAGAGGTAATCCTAAAACGTAATTTTTTTTTGTGTTTGTCTTATGCTTTGAAACACGGCGCTTTGCAAATCCTACGGGAATCCTTGTATTTCCGCTGTTTATACACTAGGGATTCCTAACAGCTTTATCATCTTCCTCATAGATTTGGTATTTGTTGACAAGAATCAGAAAGCTTCTACTTTCCTAGTGTCGGAAAGCCTTTTTGATTTTTGATCTCAGACCACTCTCAAACTTGATGCATTTCGAGCCTTTAGTGCCCGACAGCTGAAAAGGAGGATAAAACAAACAAAGTTCCTCAAATTTTGCTGCATACTCTTCCACACTCAGATTGCCTTATCTGAGCTCCATAAACTCTAGTTCCTTTCGGCTCTTGACCGTATCGGGAAAGTATTTTTCAAGGAAACATCCCTTGAAATTCTCCCAGATCAGCTCAGTTCCCATAGCTATCAGTCAGTCTCTAGTTATTTTCCACCAGTTTTCAGCTTCTTTCCGAAGCATGAACGCAACGTATTCGACCTTCTATGCCTCAGTGCACTTCAGACTGCCAAAGATCCTTTCTAAGTTTTGAATCCATGCATAAGCTTGGTCGAGCTGAAAACCTCCAGGGAATTCAATCGGTTTTCTTTTTAAGAAACAATCAATAGTATGATTGTCAGTCGGTTGAGGTTGGTTCTGCCTTTCTAAAATATCAGCAACACGCTAGAAGGCAGCAGCCATTGTATCCATACCATGAGGGTCAATCATTTTCTTATCCTGAAATAATCATTATACTTTAGTACCTCTCATGGATATGAAGGCAATTTATTTATAGTTGATTTCTTCAACTATAACACGTAACAACAATAATATGATTTCACTCATTTCATAGCATTTAGTAGTTTAACCTTAGCCTTGGACCTTTTCAAGTCTGCTCTGATACCAAAATAAAACATCCAACAATTTCAAATAAATTTTTCATAAATAATTTAAATTTTAAAACAGAATTTTCAAAATTAATATAATAATGCAGTCGGCATTACATCAACCGGCTCATTCATGTTTACCTATACACAATAAAACCGATATACATAGGAGCCGGCCAAGGCTACTACAAAATAACTATATGCATCATGTACATTACATATATATACATAATGCTCCGATCGGCTGAGTGACCTCATACGTCATTGCTGGGTCCTATGTCCACTGTAAAAATGACAACAATAGGGGGTGAGCATATACATGTCAAATGATAGTTATTGAATCGGATTAAATATCCAATTCATAACTACATATAAATCAAACTCATATCACACAATCTCATCATATATCATCATGTTATTCTCAATAACATATATCAATGCATTCATATGCTCAATCAAATGGATCCTTTATTAAGTCTTTTAATTTTGTGTTGCAACACTGGCTCCCAGCCATAACTCAGCTCTCAGCTGATTCGGCCGTTTTACTGGTACCAAACCGTTTGCCCTCTCATGTGACACAATCACTCCCAGTGACAACGGTAGTGTCATGGGCAAAACCCCGAGCCCCCCTCAAGAGGTTTGCCTTGAGTCCCACCCAAGGTCTTTTTGTGGAATCCTCGAAACCACATAATATATTTCATATTTGTTCATCATATAAGCATCCCATGCTTTATCAATATGCATCACATGCATTTATATATCATGAAAAATTCATGAATAACATTCATATCATCATCATCAATCACATATCAACATCATATTTCCTACTGCATCTCATGCATAGGAATAATCATAAATTCACACATCACATATCAACATCAATATCATATGAACGGAAATATCACAATCATCACAAATATGTATAACATATATATATATATATATATATATATATATATATATATATATATATTCAGGATTTCTTATTAAATACAATAATATTATCCTGAATCCGTTCATAAACCATGCATTTAAAATATAACGCTCCCCCTACCTAGAATAAAGAATCTCCTCAAGCTTTATCCAATCACAGCTCACAAATTCCAACTGGAATTTTAGTTCTGAACCAGTCCAAAGCTTCTTACTTAAAGCTCTTACAAATTTTCACGTTCAAGAGTAAAAGTGAAGATTGGTCTCCTCTTTTATTGACAATTTCCAATAAAGATTAGAAAAGAAAAGGATTAAAGGTGATATTGACACCCTTGAAATTCCAAGCTAATCTAATGATAGGATTGGCAGAAATTGTCCATGAAAATAACGTGAACGAAATGAATTAAGAACTGGTGCATGTATCTTATGATATAAGGACAAAACAAGATAATAAAGAAAGAAGAATAGGACAATAGAGAGGGTCCCATACTTAGAAAAATCAGAAAAGAGAATCTGCTGGAACAGTGATGTGGAAAGCCTCAATAATTGAAGTAATTATCAATTCCAACTCGATTTCGGTATCTTGGGCATATCCCTCTTTCTGAGAAAAATCCATCAGAGCCTCTTTCCGTTCAGAATTACTTCACTCAGAGGAAATTCACTCGGAAAGGTTTCCATATGAAACACTCAGCTTTCCTTCCTCGGAAATAACCCACTCAGAAATGTATCACCCGGAGATACCTCATTCAGAAATATCTCACTCAGATATATCTCTACCCGAGTCAAAGCCTTCACTCGAAAATACTCTTCTCGGAAGTGCGTCACTCGTAAGTCTTACAACCGAAAAGATCACTCGGAGTTCGAAGTTCAGTCTTCTCGGGAATCTTTCCACTTGAAAGGATTACTCAGGGTCGAAGACAATCTCAAACACGAACCCAAACACAAACTCTCGATAACTCTGAGTATCAACCCGAGCACAGGGTCTAGGCAATCTTTAAGACATCCGAGCACGAATTGAATGAAGGGGTTCACCACTCGGATATTTACTTCCCTTAGGAACTATTCACTCAGAACATACTCATTTGAAGTTAAAGTATTTCTCTGTCCAGAAGTATTTCCCCTGGAAAAGACTCACTCGGTATATCCCAATCGGTGCCATTCCACTTGGAAATCGAAAATATCTCACCTGACGCTATTCCACTTGGAAACGTCTCACTTGGTGTCATCCCACTCAGAATATTGCACTCAATTCGGAGGTACTCCACTCAGGAATTCACAACTCTGTATCTCAGCCCGAGAAGTACTCATTCGAAATCAAAGCTTTTCTTCGCTCAGAAGTACTTCTCTCGGAAACGTTTTACTATAAGGCGTTTCATTCAGAAACGAGTCACTCGGAGACGTTCCACTTGGATTTGCCTCACTCAAAAGTGTCATTCGGACACAGAGTTTTTCTTCACTCAGAAGTATCTTAACTTCCTACACTCAAAAGTATCTTAACTTCCTACACTCGGAAGTGATTCTCTCGGTTATGTTTCACCCGGAAACATCTTATCTTTACTTGACTCGGAAGTAGTTCTCTCACTTAGAAAGATCTTACTCGAAATAAGATCCCTTTCTTTATTCGAAAGTCTTATCTCAAACATGCTTCACCCGGAAACATGTTAACCTTCCTTCACTCGGAATTATATCAATTTTTCACTTGGAAGGTCTTGTCTCAGACATAATTCACTCGAAATTTCACTCGGAAGTTCTCCACTGATCCTTAAATGAATTATTTTCTAAAATTCTAAATTTTAGGATGTTACACAGGTCACCTGAAGCACCCTTTCACACCCTCTCATCCCAAGCCTCGCAATTAAGCCTCCTCTAATGTATCCTCAGTTTTTATAATCTGTTCCCAAGCAATATCACATCCCATTTCTCTTTAATGATTCATGATGCATGAACTACTCGCATATTTAGTTAGTTAAGACTTTTAGAAACTCAATTATTAAATACCATAAAGGTTCATAAAATTATCTCAATAAACTGTACATTCCCATAAGTTCTTCTTTGAACTTCTGTTATACAGAAATAAATTTAGTACAATCTTCGAATTCAGATCTCACCAAAATTGAGTTTTCAAGCCTTAAATATCTCAAAACTTTCTCTTAAAAACTCTATATATTTACATAATATTTCCCAATTTGAATTTTAACTAGATTCAGTTTATAAATCTCGACTATAACAAAATATCCTTTAGTTATTTCATTGGGGAAAACCAATTTAAATTTTTGATTTCTAAAATAAAATAATTTTTAAAATCATTAACTAAGAATACTTAAAACTATAAAAATTTTCTTTAATTCAAGTATTAATTATCTCAACTTCCGATTTTCATAAAATAGCTTCTTTCTAATACTAGATTTTATTCTAGAGATTAAAAATAAAGTTAATGAAAATTATTTCTAAGAAGAAATAAAAGACTAAAAAAATGATAAAATACATTCTCTTAAAATAAAAATTTAAAGAGTAGGGTAAGAAAATTCTTACTGAGTTTTAACTTTCCCTCATACTTGCTATATGCTCAAACTTCATATCACAAGGTCATCAATCATTCATTAACCACAATCAAGTATTGTAATGTCATCAATCATAAATATTATCAATCATAATTACATATCATCAATCACAGTCAAATATTATAAATCACAATATCATTAATCAAAATCAAATATAGTTAATTATAATCAAATCAAATTAACTAAATATCACTCATAAATAAAATTCAAATTTTAATGGTTATTTAAATTAGTAGAGTCGATTTTGAGTCCTTATAGTTCATTCTTCGCACAGGTCTATATAAGTCCATATATATAATCCAGTCTTCACAAGTATAGTTTAGTCCATATAGGTCATAATTGTAACACTTCTATTTTTATTTTTATATTAAAATTTTGAAGGAATTAAATTATAGTTCTTTAGAGCTTTTTAATCTACGTATTATTTATGATTTTTTGGAATTTTTGGAATTTTTGAATTATTTTAATAAAGTAATATATTTTAAATAATTTTAGATTCATATAAAGTGACTTAAAATTAAAAATATTTATAAGAAAGTGAATTTAAATTATAAGAAAATTTTTTAAAATCCATTTCAAGTAGACTTATCTAAAAATTATCGGTTTGAGAAAAATCTTGATTTTTTCCAATCGTTAAATAATTGGGAATGTATCAATAAATTTTTATTAACAGAAAATTTTAGATTTTTAAAATTTAAACTTTATATTACTTATTATAAAATTAGTGAGAACTGATATAATATCGCTAAATTTCAAAAAGAACTGATTTTGAACATTTAAAATATACCGAGTGAAATGTTACTATTTAGCTTAATAATTCTGCCGACAGTTACTATACAAAACACTGTACATGTACGAAATTTTCAAAAGATACACAGTAACCAGGATTTAAATTTTATAAAATACACAGTACTTTTATTTAAAATAATGGAATACATAGTAATTTTTTTCTATAAATATCGAAGGAATTCTTCTTTAGAAGTCACAATTTCAGATTAAGTTTTCTTAATATAGTAGTGCTAGTGAGATAGTGGTGAAAGTAAGAGAGAGAAATAATTTTTTTAAAAGAAGGTTCTGCTAAAATTCTAAGGTAAGAATACCTCTCTTTTATATTTTTTGGGTTATTTTCATATCGTTTTTAGAAATATATTATTTTACTACAAATAATATTATTTTAAGTTACTATTCTGAATAGTAAAATACTATTTCAATAGTAAATTACTATTTCAATAGTAAATTATTATTTAAATAGTAAATTACTATTTATTGTTACTATTTACCTTTACTATTCACGTTTTACTATTTACCGTTACAATTTACGATTTACTACTTACCATTACTATTCATAATTTACTATTTATCATTACTATTCATATTTTACTATTCATCGTTACTATTCACGATTTACTATTTATCATTACTATTCATATTTTACTATATAATGTTACTATTCACTATTCAAAATTTACCATTTTTTCGTTAAGTAGTAATCTTAATTTTCATCTTATGCCTATACTGAAATAAGATTGGTATTAATATTTTTAGAAATCGGACACGTAAAGTAAACTTTTTTTTGGTAACAATTCAAGGTAAGGGGAGTGAGATAAGAATATAATATGAAAAGACATAAGAATAATGGGATGAGTCCCCTACTCCTTTTAAATTTAATAATATTATTATTTTAAAATATTAACTCTTTAACTTAAAATTTATAATAAATTTTAAATTAAATATCTGATGTAACTAACTCACATACCTATGCAAGGACCTATACTTTTATAACCTATATGAACTAGACTATACCTATTCAAAGACTTGGACCGCTATGACCCATATGGACTGAACTATACCTATGCAAGGACTGGATTATATGGACTTACACAGACCTATATGAGGAATTGACCAAAAGAACTCAAATTGACTATATTAATAACCATTAGACTTTGAATTATAATATTTATAAATGACGCTTTATTGACTTGATTTTGATTGATTATTTTTATGATCGTTAATTATTTATGATTGTTAATTGTGATGGATGATCTTGTGATGTGGAGTTTGAGCATATAGCAAGCATGACCGAAAGCTAAAACTCAGTAAAAATTTTCTTACCTTACTCCTTAAATTCTAAGAAAAAGTATTATTATTTTTAGTCTTTTATTTCTTCTTAGAAATTATTTTTATTGATTTTACTTTTAATCTTTAAAAATCTAGTATTTATTTCAAAAGAAGTCATTTTATGAAAATTAATTAATTCTTGAATTAAAGAAAAATTTTATAATTTTAAGTATTTTTTTAATTTAAGAATTATTATCTTTATGTAAAATAAAATTTTTAAAAGTAAATTATTTTGTTTCAACCTAATAACTAAAGATATTTGGAAATAATTGAGATTTCTAAATTCGATATTGTTAAGATTCAATTTTTTAAAAAAAAATGTAAAGTTTTCTATGATAAGTATTGAGATATTTAAGGCTTGGAAACTAAATTTTGGCGAGAATTAAAAACTGTACCAAATTTATTTATGTGGGACAGAAATTCAGAGAATTGAAAAAATGTACAGTTTATTAAATGATGTTGTAAACCTTTAAGGTATTTAAGAATTGAGTTTCTAAAAGTCATAACCAATTAAATACGTAAGTAGTTCATGCATCATAAATCATTAAAGTGAAACAAAATGATATTGTCTAACCGAGGATACATTAGAGGAGGCTTAATTATGAGCCTTGGGATGAGAGGGTGTGAAAGAATGCTTCAGGGGACCTGGGGTACCTCCCTAGTGTCAGGTACTTTCACAATAAAAACTTTCTCAATCTGACTAGTCTCTAAGTGTTTCCATGTCAGTTGAGTTGTTCATATTATTATTATCTGGACTTATAGAACAGTGTGAACTCCTGGTTGGCCCAGTGCAAAGTAAAATTTAAGGGCCACATATATAAGTAAGTTATCATGAAGATATTGCATAACATTCATGCATTCATAATTGATTGTGTATGTGATTGTGATTGATAGTATTATGTATTGGTTTGTGAAAACTCTTTGTTGCTTATGTCTTATTCGAGAATATTATATTCTGTTTTTCACTCATTTCTCCGTGTTTTTGTTTCATATATTCTAAATTGATGGTTCAGAGGGAAGGATCGAAGAATCTCGGCAGTAAATATAGCACGTTCTAGAAAGGGAGCTCGGTATAAATGTCATGGTCTAATGAATAAATAATGTTAATAAGTAACTGCTTATGGGCCATAGAGTTTCCTCTCTTTCTTATAATGTTTAATGTTTATTTTCTTCGGATGAATGTACAATTACTTTATAAAGTTTTAATAATATTTATGAGGTATTTCAGAAATAATGTATGTAATTTATTCCGATAGTGTCTTTTTAACAATCATATCTTTTAAAAAAAATTTACGAATTTTTCTATAATTTATTAAGGTGTAACAGAAGGTGTTACAATAATAGTCCAAGTCCTTGCATAGGTTTAGTCCATTTCGTATAGGTTATCCAGGTCTTTGTATAAGTATTTTAGATCAAGTTACACAAGATACACAATTTAAAATTTATATAAATTTTAAGTTAAATAGTTATTATTTTAAAATAATAATATTATTATTAAATTTAAAAGGAGTAGGGGACTCTTTACATTATTCTTATGTCTTTTCATATTATATTCCTATCTGACTCCCCCTTACTTCTTGTATACTGATTCGTTATTGAAAATCTGTGCGCGCCTCTTCTCTGAGTTCTAAAACATACCAATTTCATTTCAATATAGTTACAAGATGAAAATTAAGATTACTACTTAAAGCAAAAATAGTAAATAGTAAATAGTAAATCATGAATAATAAGAGTAAATAGTAAAACGTGAATAGTAACGGTAAATAGTAAATCATGAATAGTAATGGTAAATAGTAAATCATGAATAGTAATGGTAAATAGTAAATCGTGAACAGTAAAGATAAATAGTAAATCGTAAACAGTAATGATAAATAGTAAAACGTAAATAGTAAAGGTAAATAGTAACAGTAAATAGTAATTTACTATTGAAATAATATTTTACTATTTAGAATAGTAACTTAAAATAATATTTTTTTAGTATAATAATAGATTTCTAAAAACGATATGAAAATAATCCTAAAAAAATATAAAAGAGAGGTATTCTTACCTTAGGATTTTAGCATAAGCTTCTTCCAAAAAAATTTATTTCTCTCTCTTACTTCCACCACTATCTCACTAGCACTACTATATTAAGAAAACTTAATCTGAAATTGTGAATTCTAAATAAGAATTCCTTCGGTATTTATAGGAAGGAAAATTACTATGCATTTCATTATTTTAATATAAATGTATTGTGCATTTTTTGAAAATTCAATCCTGGTTACTGTGCACCTTTTGAAAATTTCGTATATGCACAGTGTTTTGCGTAGTAAATGTCGGCTTAATTATTAAGTTAAATAGTAACCTTTCACTCGGTATATTTTAAATATTCAAAATCAGTCTTTTTTAAAATTTAGCGATATTATATCAGTTCTCACTAATTTTATGATAAGTAATATAAAGTTTAAATTTTAAAAATCTAAAATTTTCTGTTAATAAAAATTTATTTGTATGTTTTCAATTTTTTTACGATTGGTAAAAATCAAGATTTTATTCCAACTGATAATTTGAAATGGATTTTAGAAAATTTTCTTATAATTTAAATTCACTTTCTTGTAAATATTTTTAATTTTAAGTAACTTTATATGAATTTAAAATTATTTAAAAAATATTATTTTATTAAAATATTTCAAAATTTTCAAAAAATTCCAGAAAATCATAAATATTATCTAAATCAAAAAGTTATAAAGAACCATAGTCTAATTCCTTCAAAATTGTATTTTAAAATTCTAATAAGAGTTAAATCACAAATATGTAAAAATATAAATATAAAAACATAAAATAAAAGTTGTGAATAATAAATATATTTAAAATTCTTAATATAATTTAATTAATCAATCCATACTAATTAATTCATTTTAAAATTCTCATTCATAAATATTATTATTATTATTATTATTATTATTATTATATTTAAAAAATGAATAATTAAATATAAATACCAAAATTTCATTAAAAAATGATAATAATAAACTAACTTATAGTAAGTATTTCTCATGAAAGATATATTAATATCTATTTTCTATTTGTGTTGAAAATGAGATGTTACATGACGTCCTCTTATTAATTCCTAAAATTCATCACATGGTCTAATAAAATCAAAGTAAATTCTAGCAACAAACAAATTGAATACAAGGGTTATGTAGCTCAAGACAATATAAATCCTGAAACATCTCAACTCGATTAAGGCAATCCCGACTAAGCAAGGACAAGCCCGAAACCGGGGGAAATTTTTCATGTTCAAATCCGGGGTCGGAAAAAAAAGAAATGAAGTCAGGGTGTCATTTGTAACACCCTCGGTTAGATAAGACAAACCCTTCTATGGGATCATCCTATTTAACCGAGAGGTCACAAGTTTTCAGAAAAAGTGAATTTTTTTTATTATTTTTTTATATAAAATAATGGCAGATCAGTGGAAGCAAATAGTATGTAATTCATATAGTCATTCACAAACTGTAAGTAATTGTACTCTTAACAGAATAGGCACGCAGGCACCCTTAATATTTATACAGTCATCCATGGTCTTACTATTCAACTACAGATATCCTACTTTTAATGAGTACTCTTAGTTGGTTCAACATATTGCTGTTCTTCGTATTCTGGTTCTTGATTTCCTAATTCCTCTGAAAATATTCAACAGTAAGGGTGAGTATAACCCAAGACCCTGAAGGTCACCCGGTGCGGACATAATCCAGTTAACAGATATAACACATCATGCAATTTACATTTTTATAACTATAACAATCAAATATGTTGTCATGGAATGCATGAGTTCGTTTTATTATGATATATCTTGATTAATTCTCATGATGCATGAGGGCCCAATAAATCAATTCATCTTCATCTCATTCTTTGGAATTTCTCCATTCCATTCTAGAGCGATCAAGGTCCGCCCAAGCTCCCATTTTCATAAGGTACAAATGAACCCATCGGTTCTCATCATTGATTGATATATTTTTGGGACTTGGATCCCTACGATCATAGTTACACTCCGTCATTTAGTCAAAGTACACCAGAATTGCATCGTCTCACCCGGTTATCAGGCATGACACTGATGCCATTGGGTTTCTGTTCCGGTTGTACTCCCAAGATTCTTCATGGAGATCGAACGTGAGTGTCCTCCAGCGTACCAGGTGTATGCTCTAGATAATTTTTTCTCCTTCAAAAATATTTTCATGATGCGAAAATGCATTCTTTTTATCATTTGATCCTTGGGTATCTATGTGTTTCCAGTCTCAATATTCACAAGCTCTTGAATCCCATCAACTTGTTCAGACGTTACAAGTCATTTTATTATCTTATTCGAGCAAATATATCGGTTATATTTTGGTTCAAAATATACTTTATATAAAGAGTAAAATAATATATTCCTTATTTCATTACTCGTAATTAAAACAATAATAATATCTATAACAATAATAATAGTTAATAATAATAACAAGAATAACAATAATAATGATAATAATAATAGAAATAAGAATAATAATGATAATTGTAACGTCCCAATAATTTAAAAAGGATTAAAGAAGAGTTTCTGAATGAAAAATCCAAGTGAAAAACATTAAAACCAGTTTTTCCGAGTAAAAGAGTTAAATACCGAGTGAAAAATGAGTTTGCCGAGTGAAATGAGTTGAATACCGAGTAAAAATGAGTTTTCCAAGTAAAATAAGTCTGTTTCCGAGTGAAAATGAATTTTCTGAGTAAAATGAGTTAGATACCGAGTGTAATCAATAGGATTCCAAGTGGAATGAGTAGGATTCCAAGTAAAATCAGGCTGAGATGAGTTTCTGGGTAAAATGAATATGAATCCAAGTGCAATCAGACTAAAAGAGTTTTCTCAGTGAAGTTAAAAATGTTTTCCGAGTGAAATATGATTGAGAAAAAGTTTTCTGAGTGAAATTACTATAATTCCGAGTGGAATATAGTTGAGGAAAGGTTTTTCGAGTGAGAGAAGGTTCTGTTTGAAATATCTCTGATAGTTTACCGAGTGAAATCATGTGTTGTTTAAAATGGTCTGGTCGGTTTACACAAAATAGATATTTAGTTCAAAAATTCATTTGAAATTTAAATAATCTATTTGTAGTTTTAGGGAACCGGTCGGATTTGCTAAAAACCGAGCTTGTCATCATTGATTCCAACTTCTATTTTATAATTTCTCACTGGAATTCACATGGACACCCATGATTCTTAGTATTTTCACAGTTCAACACTGATCATATCCATTTAATCATCAAGATTAATCAATACAGTCAATCAAACATATTCACTGAATCATCATAGTCAATACTAAGCAACACAGCCAATTGAACATATTCATAAATATATATATATATAACAAATATATAACAATTAAAGCATTTTAATTCATATAATTCCCGAATCTGTCCTGGAAAGGTGAGGACCAAAGGTACCTTAACCCTTTCCTTTCACTCGGATTTCCCCAGAATACCCGAGAATATACCCCCCTTACCTTAATAGAAGTCCTTTGATTAGTAGAGGATGTTTTGTTATTTCCTTGTTCCAGCCCACAGTGGAAGAAATGAAAATGGAAGAGAAAGGGCCATTGAATGTATAGGAAAATAAGAAAGAGGGTGTGTTTTACTAAGTTTTTGTATGCATGTGTGTTCTGAGAGTGGTGGTAATGTGTTAATAATAAGAAAAGCAAGTGGGAGACAAGCTTTCCGTTGATTGAGGGATTAGGTGAGAGATAATGGAGATAATGGAAAAAAAAGTGAGCTGTATTTGACCAATTTCCTTGTCTACTTGCTTCGATGGTGATTAGTTATATATTAAAATATATAAGTGCTATGAGTGGAGTTAAAAAGGTGTTCGGTGCTGGAGGATTTGAAGACAATATATACATAAAATATGAAAAAGGTGCTCTGATTGAAGGGAAAAAGTGTTTCACATGAGTGGGGAAGCTTGAACGTGAGGAGAAAAGGAATCAGAAGTCCTTCTCGCTCAAGCAGATTCCGACTCGCTTGAGCGAGTCATGCTGTCCTCGTTTGGACGAAGTAAGAAGACTGATTGAAAAGGGAATTTATGCATCAGGGGTTTTTCTCGCTCCAGCGAAGTCCGACTCGCTTGAGCGAAGCCAACCAAAAAGCCTTCCAACAACACACACTCGCTGGAGCGGATACCTCATTCGCTGAGGCGAGTGACACACTCGGTAATTCTCATCACTCGAAATCTGGGGTTCCATTCACTCGGGATTGACCCAACATATTATACTTAGGCATTTATTTTTAACCACAAGGGTCACATAAACAATTCACTCGGCAAATGAGGTTATTCCACTCGGAATCCATAAACCTTCCTCACTCGGGTTATTTTCCAATCAAACACTACTCGGTGTATATAACTTCAACACAATCAGGAATGTACTTTGTAACATCCCGAATTCTAAAATAGAAAATTAATTAAGGAAAATAAATATTGATAAGTTGAATATGAATTGTTTAATGTCCCAATAAATTGAAATTAATTAAATTAAGATTTTTGGGAATTGTTAGTGATTTATGGAGACCGGTTAAGCTGAAAATGAACCCGGTTGAAATATGGGTGTCGAACTAAGTATCTCGGAATGAGATGATATTGGTCAGGGCTGTAGAGAATAATATTGGGAATCCGAATATGTATTCGGAATAATTTTCAGACGATGTATTGAGCCCGAACTGAGAACCTGTTGGTTATAAAACGGTAAAGTTTTAATGAATGGGAATTAAAATAAATCAAAAACCCTATTTTCCTTTCCTATTCACGTATGTTTTCGCTGAAGGCATTAAGCATTTTCACTTTCTTCTTCTTCTCATCATCATCTCCTCCATTTTCCTCTTTCCTCCTTCCAAAACCCTAGCAAGTTTGAGTTCATCTTCCACATCTCCTCATTTTCATTTGAAGGGAGCTTGAAGGCAGCTTGAGGCTTGGAGTTCCTCTCCTCTTTCCCTCCATTTTCATAGCTTTCTCTCCCTCTAGTGAACCCATTTTCGTTTTTGGGTTTTGAGGTAAGTATACCCATTTTTGCTAAGGTTTTGGTTATGGGTATATGGCATTTATGTGTTTTGAAACCATGCATGTGTATGGATGTTCTTGAGGAGAGTATTTAATGCAAGAGTTTAATGTGGGTTTGTATGAGAATGAGGTTTCTTTGAGAAGTAATAAAGTGGATGCATTTATGGTTGGAAGGAGAAGAGTATTTATGATGGTTGTTGGAATTTTATGAAACCCTAACTTCATGAATTTGGGGGAAATGCATAATGGAGGTTGATGAACATTAATTGTTGGTAATAAATGTGAGTTATGATGCATAAGGGTCATTGGTGATTGTATTTTGTTGATGGAGGTTAATAATGGAGAAACCCATGAAAGGGTTTGGTTTTAGAGTGCATAATAATAATGGGTAGCACCTAACCCATGGTGGTTATGGTGGATAAAATGGAATAAAGGAGTTTTAAGAGTTAAAATAAAGTAAACATCAAGTTATTGATATATGTATAAGTGTTTGAGTCTTAATGGGTAAATAGAAAATTGATTGTGTAATGTATTATGATGTAGGAAGTGACCCCATTGACGAAGCGGGACCATCAAACCGCGTTGATCACTACTTCACTTGAGGTAGGAGGGGGTAACTTTTCTAAATGCATGATTTCATCCATTGGTGATGTGAAAATATGTATATATGATTATTTTGATGATTGTTGAATGGATGATGTGAAAATGTTATGATTTGAACGCATTTAGAATGATGATTGTGATATGGCATTGTGTTTGGGATAATATTGTGATGTGGTGATGATATTATTTTGATGAAGTATGATGATGGTTTAAAACCATGTGTGGAATGGAATTATGATGTGAATATCCCAAAGATATATGCATGATTTATTGAATGTGAATGCCACTAACTATTGATGTGAATGAGTGAAAAAGAGAATTGGGATTGGATGAGAATGATGAGAATATTGAAATCCACCAAGTGGTGGTGATGAATGATTGGGTGTGGAGTGGCATCTAGGATGCATAGTGTGAGGATGCACTTGATTTGCATTTGCATTGCATCCATGGCATAGCATAGCTGTTTATGTGGAATATTAGGGGGTTCCACTAGGCGGGCCCAGTGGGAGGGCGGCTCAGTGCAGGAGCGTATTGTGATTTTCCCCTGTGACTCGGTGTATGAGTCATGAAGCTGTCCATAGTTTGGTGACGAGGCACCCTATGTGGCGGGCCCAGTGGGCGGGCGGCTCTATAGTGAGCGAGTTTACCTCGGTGTCCGACGGGACACAGCTCTCTCGATGTATGTTCGGGAGGGGCCCGTAGCACTTGTGGTAGTTGAGGCCACGATGTTGATCCGCAAGTCACAGGGTGACTAGTGCTACAAATGGGCGATAGCGGTTTGGTACCAGTAAAATTATGATGATGTAAGCATGCATGAATTGAGATATATGTGTACACAATTTTTTCTACTGCAGTAGGGGCATAGTAGCACACCTATGCTTGTCCCACAATTGAAATGATATGGTATTTTTCCCACAGTCGGATCCGCATTGTTTGACAATAAATTCTTGTGCATATGCATTAGCCTTAAGAGCATTGGCATATAGCTGGAGATATGCCTAATTGAAAGCCCATGGTGGCAACAGATGAATGAGAATTTAAAAGGGAAAGAGTTGAATACTAACTCGATGTGTGTGTTTGGCAATCCAAATGATTGATATTGTGAATGTATACTTGAAATTATAAGATGTATTGTGTATAATGTATGATGTGGTGTAATGATTGCTAATTGTGCAAGTATACATGTATTTCATCATAATGTATGACTTTAATTCATTTGGATTATGTTACTCACCTCCCCGTTGCCATTTTTAAAGTTGATGTAGGTATGACCTAAATCCTACAATTTTGGAGGCCGAGTTTGAAGGAGGTAAATATGAATAGGAATGTGTGCGCCTTGGCCGGCATGAAAATCTGTGTTGGGTAGAGTATATGAGGTATATATATACTTAATTTTGTAATGGTTTATAATTTTGGGAGTCATGGGAGAAAATTGGACATGTGTGTGTAAGGCCAATTTTCATTCATGACCAAAAGGATGTAAATAAGGGACCATGATACTTAGTTTTGATTAATGAATGGATGCTGTGTTTTTATGTTATATTATGGAGCTTGTGGAATGATGTGGAATATAGATATATGTAGGGAGTGTATGTGGTGGAATGATGAAATTAGATTATAGGCATGAGTTAAAAATTAGCATGATGATGTTGGTGGTATTTAGTTCAATGAATGAGTCATGTAGTTTTAGATTGTAACATTATATGAATTGGTGCATGCATAATGAGGTAAAGTATGGTCCTATGTAAGGCCAAAATAGAAGGGGTTAAGGTTTCATGAGCTATGTTCAAGAGAATCTTCATTTCTGCTGAGTTTCTGCAGAACTCGCTCAAGCGAGTGATAATCTCGCTCGAGCGAGATTGTTGTGGAATGGGAAATTCGTTTCTGCCCCATTTTCGCTCAAGCGAAGGTGCATTTCGCCCAAGCGAGATTGCCACAGAATCAGAGTTTCGATTCTGGAAAATTTTCGCCCAGGCGGATGAGGGAGCGCTCAAGCGAAGGAGAAGGATTTTGATTCTGGACGATTTTCGCCCAGACGAGTGGTGCCTCGCCCAAGCGAAAATCGGCCAGAGAGTTGCCAACCATTCTAGAACGATCTCGCTCAAGCGAGCCTTGGGCCGCTCAAGCGAGATTGGGACCTGATGCCCTTTTCTTCCTTTGCTCAAGGGTCTCGCTTGCTTCGCTCAAGGCATTCCTTCGTATCTCGCTCAAGCGAGACAGGGCTCGCTCAAGCGAGACAGGGCTCGCTCAAGCGAGCTGAGCCCTGATGCCTATTTTTCTCTTTCGCCCAAGGTCGCTCAGCGTTCGCTCAAGTGTGGGTACGTTGGCTCGCTCAAGCGAATTGATTCTCGCTTGAGCGAGTGGCACCTGATGCTCCACTAAAATTTTTATTTTAAATGGGTTTTATTCCTATGCATTATTCCTTCTTTAAACCTTATTTTGAAGCATTGAGGAGTATATATTGAACCTCTAGGCTATATAAATTACTTTCCACATTTTTATGAAATTCTTCCTCTTGGAAATCAATCGGCCAATGATTAAATTAAATGAATTCTTCCGCTGACTCTGATTAAAAAATAATCTTTTAATCTCACCCTCTCATATCTTCATATATGTGAGTGGTTTATTTTAGATCCAGGGGTTTGGTGAAAAATACTTCACCACTCTAATTATCTGAATTATTAATATTTTCAAAAACGTGAAAAATTTTCCCCCTAGTTTATATGGGGGTTTGGGGCGTCTCATACTTCACATTCATCACTCGGCATAAACTTACATCTCCCACTTGGAAAACATATAGACCTTCCTTCACTTAGAAGGGGTCTCTACAATCCTACTCTACTCAGAATATTCCAGCCAGATTCACTCGGCATATGATATCTTACTCACTCGGGGAAACCATTATGTTAAGTCCCACTCGGACTCACTCAAATCATACTACTCGGGATATAAAATCTCGTTCACTCGGAATTATACATGGATCGCACACTTAGAATATGTTCCAATCTCAACCACTACAATAACTCATACCTCAGAAGAGGATCACTCAGATTTACCACTCGGGAATACCCAAACTCTACCCCACTCGGGTTTACTCATCATTTTCACTCGGTAATATTTAGGCCCATGATCACTCGGGAAATTCTCCCATCAAAGCCTACACAGTATTTATTCATCTAAAGGGATTTCTCTCAGAATCCATTTAAGTGTTCTTCACTCGGAAAAGAAGGCCAAACACTATAGCCTCACTCGGAATCATTAACTTAACACTATTTCATCCATCAACACTTCTCACATAATTCAACAACACATTCCAGTTGGTAAGAAGCATCAAATCAACATAAAACACTTATACCTATATATATTTTCACATAAATGTAAACTTGTCCACAAATCCAATCAAGATTACTCAACCTCCTCAACACTCGGAGAAATTCACCAAGTCAATACTTAGTCACTCAGGATACATACTTTATTATTCATTTGGACAGGTACCCACAATCCACTCAATATGTATATAATACCATTCACTCGAAATATATATATATAACACGTTTCACTCGGAATCCTTTAAGGCTTTCACCACTCGGAAAAGGAGTCATAAACATAAGCCTTACTCAAAAATTGACTCTAAGCCTTATATATATTCTACTCGGAATGGGCTCCCATTACTATATTCCACTCGGCATTTCATATTCAGGGCATGCCTCTCAGGACAGGTTACACTAGGCTCAGATATGCCCCTACTCGGAACTCCATTGCCCAAAATACCACACTTGGAGATCTTCCTACCCGGAATGCTATCCCCTTCCTCACTAGGGAGGTCCTGACTTGGACAAACTCACTCGGATTGCACTCGGATATATCCCTGACTGAGTCCCATTACTCGGAATACTGCAATCAGGGAAGTTTCATTCAGAAAAGTAAGCACTTGGTAAGGTTTGACTCGGAAACAAGTCATTCAAGGGTATTTTGACTCAGAATTTTCACCCAGAAGTGGTTCTCTTGAACACACTTCACTCCAAATGTCTCCGAGGCCAGGATTCCACTCGGTAGTAACCCTTTCGGTCATATGTTACTCGAACAACTTAAACTTACACTCAGAATTTCATCCTTCACTCGGATTTTCTCTCTGTCACTCGAAACAGAGCCCTTTTCACTCGGAATTTGAATAATTTCTTTAATGGTCTATATAAATTCCATAATTACACATAAAAATGAAATTCTTGTGATATTACAGACCATCTACAGGGTATTTATTCACTTATTACCACTTACAGACCTTCCTAACTTCAAATTTACTAAATAAGACTGCTACTAAAAATAGGGATGTTACATCATTCGCTTGATGAGATCCTGACTCGAATGAACGAAATAGTAAAGGTCGCTTGAGCGAGCTCCTACTCGCTAGAGCGAATCATAATCCCTACACTCGGTGTATTCCTTCATTCAGAATCGGAAACTCCTTTCACTCGGGGATGGTCTCATTGTGTCTTGCCTCACTCAGAGATTTCTCACTCATAGTCAGACCCTTATTCTTCGCATGGAAGGTCTCATCTCAAACATGGTTCACTCGGAGGTATTTTAACTTTCACCCGGAATTAATTCTCTCAGTCATATATCACTCAGAAATATTTCAACCTTCCACCACTCGGAAGAGGTTTTCTAGGTTATGTCTCACTCAGAGATACCTTGACCTTTCTTCACTCGGAAGAGGTTTTCTAGGCTAAGCCTCATTCGGAAATACTTTAACTTTTCTTCACTCAGAAGAGGTTCTATCAGTTATGTCTCGCTCGGAAAACACCTTGACCTTTCTTCCCTCAGAAGTGGTCCTCTCAATCATGTCTCACTCGGAAATGTTCTAACCTGTCTCCACTCGGAAGAATTTACTAGGTTAAGTCTTACTCGGAGATGTTATAACGTTATCCACTCGGAAGAGATTTTATAGGATATATCTCACTCAGAAACATCTTGACCATTCTTCCCTCGGAAGTGATTCTCTCGGTCTATTCTCACTCGGGAGTATTTAAACCTTTCTTCACTCGAAAGAGGATCTCCCTCGGTATGTCCCACTCGGACATTTTAGCCTTGGACATTTCTCTTACAACGACACTCACTGGACAATTCAAACAACATCATAGCATTATAAATATTTATATCTTCATAAATTATGGGTAGTTCAAATTCGTGTATATTCTCAAAACAAAAGTTTACATATGAGTCGGCCAAGGCTATATCAAAACTATATACAATATATACACTTCAACTATACAATTACTCCTCACACGGACTTGAGGATCACTCGTCATTCACCATCCCGACCTATATCCACTGAAAATATAGCCACAAGTATGGGTGAGCATTTTACATATTAAATGACAGTTATTGACTCGGATCAATCATCCAATTCTTAATTATGCAACATAATATCTCAGACAAACAACAACATACACTGCCATTCAATATGATTACTCACACAGCATCATTCAGTCAGAATTTACTCAACTCATTCAAGGCTATATTATTCATGCTATTCTCAATAACATATACACATAAACATACAAGTCACATTGCACTCAGTAACAGTTATCAGTGTACACACATTCATTTAGTCGGATCCATTTACTTGTTATTAAGTTTTGTGTTGCAACATAGGCTCTCAACCTTTTACTCAGCTCTCAGCTGATCCGGCCGTTTTACTGGTACCAAACCGTTTGCCCTCTTATGTAACATAGTCACTCTCAGCGACAACGGCAGTTTTACGGGCAGCCCTGAGTCCCACTCAGTCGGCTTGCCTTGAGTCCCACTTAAGGTCTTTCATAGCATCTCATGCATATATATATATATATATATATTTAATTACTGATTCAATATTAAGCGTCTCACGCTAAATACTCTCAGCATTTTCAATGGTGCATCTTATGCAATTCCATATAAATTTTACAAACAAAAATCAGCATAACAGTCTCACACCATATGCACTCGGCATTCACATTATCCTCAACATGCGTCTCATACAATTCCATATAAAATCACAAACAGAAATCAGCATCACTGGCTCACACTATATGCACTCGGCATTCACATCATCATTTACATGCATCTCATGCGAGCACTAGGCATTTTCATTATCCTCAACATGTATCTCATGCATTCACTCGGCATTCTCATTATTATCAACATGCATCTCATGCAATTCAACATGCCATCATGGACGGAAATCAACATAACACTACATGACTCATAGACAACTCATATCCGGGTATTTCGTAAGCTATCACTCAACCAGAACACACCAATCATCACATTTCAAGTTATAAATAATCAGTATAGCAATTTCACCCGGAACCCGTCCATAAACCATACATTTGAAATGTAAAGCACCCCTACCTACAATGAAGTTCCTCGAACTTTCAACGTTGATCGCTCGCTCTCCGATCGCTCCTTCGGTCACTCTCTTTCAACTGAACAACCTTTGAGTCCAGTCGTTAACCTCCGAACTCAGCTTTGGAGAAACCCAAAACTATTCTCTCCCTCGAGCAGCTCTGTCTCACCAACAGTGCAGGATTTCTACGACTCCGAGACACTCAACGCTGCTCATGAGGAGGGGATGAAGAAGAAGGAGGAGGAGGAGGAGGAGGAGGAGGAGGAGGAGGAGAAGAAGAAGAAGAAGAAGAAGAAGAAGAAGAAGAAGAAGAAGAAGAAGAAGAAGAAGAAGAAGAAGAAGAAGAAGAAGAAGAAGAAGAAGAAGAAGAAGAAGAAGAAGAAGAAGAAGAAGAAGAAGAAGAAGAAGAAGAAGAAGAAGAAGAAGAAGAAGAAGAAGAAGAAGAAGAAGAAGAAGGCTGGTTGGACTTCAGAAGGAAACAGAAATGGCACCTCTGCATGCACGAAGAAGAAATGCTCAACTCTCTCTGCCTTTTCCCATCTCAATGTGAGTGGGAGAATGATACGGAAGTTACTTATACCTGTCCAGAGGGTACATGCGTAATTCCGTGTCACATTCAGTTAATCAACCATTACCTTTGATTGGCCCATTAATGCTCTTATTAGGATGTTACAAATCCCACTAAACTGACTCTGGTAATCGATTACCCGCAAAGAGTATAACACCCCTATTTTCATTTTTATATTAAAATTTTGAAAGAATTCGATTGTGGTTCTTTAGAACTTTTTAATCTATGTACTATTTATGATTTTCTGGAATTTTTTGTAATTTTGGAAATATTTTAATTGAATAATATAGTTTAAATAATTTTAAATTCATATAAAGTGACTTAAAATTAAAAATATTTATAAGAAAGTGAAGTTAAATTTTAAGAAAATTTTCTAAAATCTATTTCAAGTAGACTTATCTAAAAATGATTGGTTTGAGAAAAATCTTGATTTTTACCAATAGTAAAAAAATCATGAACGTATCAATAAATTTTTATTAACAAAAAATTTTAGATTTTTAAAATTTAAACTTTATATTACTTATTATAAAATTAGTAAGGACTAATATAATATCACTAAATTTCAAAAAGGATTGATTTTGAATATTTAAAATATACCGAGTGAAAGGTTACTATTTGGCTTAATAATTCAGCCGACATTTATTATACAAAACACTGTACATGAAAGAAAATTTCAAAGGTTGCACAGTAACCATTAATGAAAATTTCAAAAATTGTACAGTACTTTCATAATAAAATAATAGAATGTATAGTAATTTTTTTTCCTATAAATACCGAAGGAATTCTTCGTTAGAATTCATAATTTCATATTAAATTTTCTTAATATAGTAGTGCTAGAGAGATAGTGGTGGAAGTAAGAGAGAGATAATATTTTTGGAAGAAGGTTCTGCTAAAATAACAAGGTAAGAATACCTCTCTTTTATATTTTTTGGGTTATTTTCATATCTGATCCGGTCTAGATACCGGCCCTAAGGTTATCCGGTCTGGATACCGGTCTTTAGGATAAGAGGCCATCTTAGCCGTCCTAGAGGTCAACCGGTATCCAAGGATAATGACCTAGTCAGTATATATATTAATCCGGACTGAACACCGGCTCCAAGATTAAGAGGTCATCTAACCGTCCAAGAGGACAACCGATCTCACAAAGTAATGGTCCGGTCGGTTAACACATTATGCGAGTCTCTTCGCCATCGATCATCCAAGGTAACACCGGGTGGCTTATCCGCTCTCTTACACCGGGTGGCTGATCCGTTCTCTAACTGACTGCCCCAATGTCATAACGAGGAAGGTACTCTGCACAGCAAAATATGTCCCTTTCATTCACCGACAGGAGTGGGTATAATCACCAGCGAAATTTACGGAAAAGGTGATTATCTTCCCTCCCTATGTCAGAATCATACGCTGATAATTCACCTACTCACCTGACACACTCTGAATACTGGGCCACTCGGATTGTCTCTTTATACATATTGTCCGAACCTACGGGCCCACTGGCATCCAACGATTAACCTTCCACGCTCAACTATAAATACCATATTTCAGTACACACAAAGGGGTACGTTGTTCTTGCTTTCAGACTCTCTATTATACTGCATGAGTATTACCTGAGTTCATACACTCTTCTGACTTGAGCGTCGGAGAATCTTCACAGGTGACACAGCCTCTCGCCCACATCAACGCGTGAGGTTGGTGTGAAGGATCTCCAGGACAACAAGACCGGTTTCTCTCACCAAGAGGCCGGATCATAAAGACTGGATACACTGAACCGGTCTTCAACCTCATTCAATACTCTATTCTTATGGCTGTCCCGACACCGGATCCTAGACCCCGGTTCAGGACAGATCATTGGCACGCCCAGTGGGACTCGATAGAGTTATTCCCACTTTCTGCAGAAGTTTGGTAGTTGATCATGGAAGGAGATAGACGTGACTTTACGGAGGGTCATATGGAAGATGTGACCCATCAACAAGCTGGAAAGAGATTCGTTTCTGAATCGCCAGCAACCCACTCAAGGAGAATGGTACCAGTGGCAACCCCTGATCCTTGAGATGAAGTTATTAGGCAGCTCAGGGAAGAGTTGATGGAGTTACAAAGGGAGAGAGGAGGAACTGGGGACAGAGTTATGTCTCAGGCGGAGGATACTCGCCATGCATCTGTGAGAAAGGAGTCCACAACTCTCCAGTATTCTAAGATCTCCACTTATGAGAGGAGAGAACAAACTCAATATTCTGGGGACAGAACCAGTGCAAGGAGGAGGGAGCCGGTTGTGATGACTTCTGTAACACCCTCGGTTAGATAAGACAAATCCTTCTGTAGGTTCATCCTATTTAACTGAGAGTGTTAACAGTTTTAAGAAAAAGTAAATATTTTTTTTTTAAAATAAATACGTGGCAGATCAGTGGAAGCAATAATATATATATCACATAGTCATTCACAAACTGTAAGTAATTGTACTCTTAACAGAATGGGGCACGCAGGCACCCTTAAATATTATACAGTCATCCATCAATATTCAACTACTTATATTCTATTTAAGGAACGTTCTCAATTGGTTCAGCATATTGCTGTTCTCCATACTCAGGTTCTTGATTTCCTAATTCCTCTGAAAAATGGTCAACAGTAAGGGTGAGTATAACCCAAGACCCTGATTGGTTAATCCGGTGCGGACATAATCCAGTTAACATACAATATCACATAAATCATACATTTAGCATATTCACATTTATAACAATCAAGCATATTGTCATGAAATAAATCGTACATTTAACATATTCATAATTATAACAATCAAATATGTTGTAATGAAATGCATGAGTTTGGATTTATTATGATTTATCTTTGGTTAAGTCTCATGATGCATGTGGGCCCAATAAATCGTTTCATCTTCTTCTCATTCTTTGGAATATCACCATTCCAATCATCTAGAGCGATCAGGGTCCGCCCAAGTTCCATATAGTACAAATGAACTCATTGGTTCTCATCATTGATTTAAATATTTTTGGAACTTGGATCCCTACGATCATAGCCACACCCCGTCATTTAGTCGAAGTACACTAGAATTGCCTCGTCTCACCCGGCTATCAGGCGCGACTCTGATGCCATTGGGTTACCGTTCCAGTTGTACTCCCAAGATTCTTCTACTGAGATCGAACGTGAGTGATCTCCACTGTGCCAAGTGTATGCTCTAGAGGTTTTTCTTCTTCAAAAATATTTTCATGATGCGAAATGCATTTATTTTATCAATTGATTCCTTGAGTATCTTATGTATTTCCAGTCTCATCATATCATTCCCAAGTTCTTTGGATTTCATCAATTAATTAAACATTGTAAATATATATCTTGGTTAATATTGTATTTTCCATAAAGAGTAAAATAATATATTCTTTATGTAAATACGCATAATTAAGATGTTAACAAGGTTTATAACAATAAAACTAATAATAATAATAACAATATTAAGACTAATAATAATTAGGATAATAATAATAATAGAATAAGGATTATAATAATAATTATAACTTCTCATTAATTTAAAAAGTATTAAAAAGTAGTTCCTAAATGAAAATCCAAGCGAAAACCATTAAAAATAGAGTTTTTTGAGTGAAACAGGGGTAAATCCGAGTGAAATATGTATGATTCTGAGTGGAATCATACTGAGAAGGGT
The DNA here is from genome assembly GCA_037962975.1 of Clitoria ternatea. Taxonomy (NCBI): domain Eukaryota; kingdom Viridiplantae; phylum Streptophyta; class Magnoliopsida; order Fabales; family Fabaceae; genus Clitoria; species Clitoria ternatea. The sequence goes on from CM075676.1 coordinate 70,277,494, forward strand.
CCTCCAAACGTTCTGGCTAAAAATCCAAGTGAAATGACACTGGTAAGCTATTTTTCGACTGAAATAAGTTTGGGTCCGAGTGAACATGAATTGGAATGCTGTTTTTCGACTGTAACAGCTTGAATCCGAGTGAAAAATGAGTTTCCTGCATGAGATAGCTATGAATCCAAGTGAAATAAACTAAGCAGAGTTTTCTAACTGTAATTAATAGGTTTTCCGAATGAAACAGTAACTGAAATGGATTTTCTTAATTAATTATCTTAAATTCTGAGTGAAATAATTTCTGAGTGAATTAAAATATAATTTTCGAGTGGAATCAGTAAGAAAGTGTTTCATGAGTGAAAACGTTGATGAAACCGAGTAGAAATGAATTTCTGAGTGTAATAAAATACGTTTCCGAGTGACTTCATTCTTAAAGGAGTTTTCTGAGTGAAATCAATATAAGTTCCGAGTGAAATAAATTTAAGAAAGAGGTTTCCGAGTGGAATAAACATGAAAAAGGTTCTTGAGTAAAAATAAGATAAGTTCCGAGTGAAACATGAGTTTACCGAGTAAAATTGCCCTTGGAAGGATACTGTCCGAATGGAAACATGCTGAAAAAGCTTTAAGGTTACTTCTTCCGAGTGAAACTACTGAAAAGGTTCTGAGTGAAGGATAATTATGTTTTCTGAATGAAATTAAGTCAAGTTCCGAGTGAAATAATTTAAGAAAGAGATTTCCGAGTGGATTAACTATAATTCCAAGTAAAAATGATTGAAAAGGAATCTTTCAAGTAATAGAGAGGTTCTGTCATGAAATATACTGCTTTACCGAGTGAAATCATGTAAAAACCGATTGTATTTACTTAAAACTGATTGGATTTGTACAAAACTGATTGAATTTAGATAAGACCGATTGAATTATATATAAAATCGACTGGATTTGCATTAGAACCGAGCTGTTTGTCCTTCATTTCAATATAGTTCATGTTCTTCTCACAATTCATACAAGGTATATTATTTACCAATAATTATATATATAAAACAGTAACAATTAAGCATATAATTCACCCATCACTGAATCTGCCCTGGAAAGGTGAGGAACAAGTTCCTTAACCCTTTCCTTCACTCGGTTTTCCCACAGAGCACCCAAGAATATACCCCCCTTACCTTAATGAAGTTCCTGGAGAAGAAGAAGAGTCCCTTTCACTGTCTTGCACCAGTTCCGAGTGAAACAGAAGGGAAAGGAGAGAGAAAGAAGCTTGCTGGGAAGGGAAATGATGAAGGTGTTTGTGTCGTGTGTGTGGGTTCTTTAGGGTCCTGGCACTGGTTTAAATAGGGAGAGGATGAGTGGAATGGGGGACAGCTTTTCTGAGTGGCTGTTAGTGGAGTGATAATGGAGGGTCAGTGGGAATTAATTAAGAGATATGCTGAGTCAGTGCCCATTTTTGGCTCCCCACTATCTTTAATGAGCATGATGGAATTTAAATAATCATTAAAAGACAAAATTGAAGTCAATACGCACTACTGACAGTGAATATCGAGTGAAAATTCCACTCGGTTAACCATTATACCGACTGGAATTCCTACTTCCGAGTCAACAATTGCAAGGCTCGCTTGAGCGTGGCTTGCTCGCTTGAGCAAAGCTTCAATTCTTCACTCGAAATTCCTTTGAAACCAACTCAGGCACTCGGTTTCTCACTCAGTAATACCTTTCTAGACTGAGTCCTCTCTTCCTCAGAATCTTTACTCGGAAATCCGAGTCTTCATTCACTTAATTCACTCGGTTTAGGCCATCTTCTTCAATTATATTTCCAATTAAGGTTTATTTCAACCATTAGCTCTCGGAACAAGGCATACACATACGAGTCTCACTCGGTTTTGGTCCAGTAGAGTATATCTCACTCGGAATTGGCTCCCTCCACCATTTTCCACTCGGTTTCCTAAGCAAAACCATTCGGAATCCTTCCCAATTGTTTCCCCAACACACTCCAGTCGGAAAGGAAGCATCAAATCAACATAAATAAAAGTATTTATGCATTCTTTCACTCAGAATGCTTCAACCACAGTAATTTCCTTCAGAAAAGGAAACATTCGACTCGGAACCGAGCCTTTCTAGGGTGTTTTGACTCGGATTTTCACTCAGAAGTGATTCTTTTGAACACTCTTCACTCAGAATTGCTTCTCAGATCAGGACTCCACTCGGTGGTAGCCTTCTCAGTCATGTTTTACTCAGAAAACATGATACTGACTCAGAATTCTTCTCTGTTACTCGGAACAGAGCCCTTTTCACTCGGTTTTTGCATAATTTCACTAATGGTCCATATAAATTCTATTATTATGTGCAAAAATGACATTTTTGAGATACTATAGACCATCAACAGGGTATATATTGACTTATTCTTGCTTACAAACTCTCCATAATTAAAATTTACAAGGATAAAATTGTTTCTAAAAACAGGGATGTTACATTCTCTTCCCCTTTTAAGAATTTTATCCTGAAATTCAAAGTTGGAATAATTGAGGGTACAATTCTCTCATTTTCTCCTCAATTTCCCAAGTAGCATCCCCATCATCTGTCTGACTCCAAACTATCTTGACCAAAGGAATTTCCTTGCCTCTTAGCTGTTTGAGACGTCGGTCAGCAATCTTAACTGGCGATGCTTCAAAGGTGAGGTTTTCTTTTAGAACAAATTGATCGGGACTTAGAACATGATCAGGGCTTGGTACATATTTGCGGAGTTGAGAGACATGAAATACATTGTGAAGGTTTGTCAGCTCGGGTGGCAGAGCAATACGGTACGCATGAGTTCCTATCTTTTGCAGAATTTGATAGGGTCCTACGTATCTGGGGCTTAACTTCTTAGCCTTCAAAGCTCTTCCTACTCCAGTGGTAGGGGTAACTTTGAGAAATACATGATCGTCTTCTTCAAATTCTAATGGCTTCCGACGTTTGTCATAGTAACTCTTTTGTCTATCTTGCGAAGCCTTCATTGCCATTTGAATCCTCTGAACTTGTTCTGTTGTCTTCTGAACAATCTCTGGTCCAATTATTGTCTTCTCACCAGTCTCATACCAACATAAAGGTGTACAGAATTTTCTTCCATACAAAGCTTCATAAGGGGCCATTCCGATGCTTGCATGATAGCTGTTGTTGTAAGTGAACTCAATAAGTGGAAGGTATTCTTGCCAATTTCCACCATGTTCCAAGACACAAAGACGTAACAGATCTTCAAGAGTCTTGATCGTCCTTTCCGATTGTCCGTCTGTCTGTGGGTGGTATGCGGAACTTAACTTCAGACGAGTTCCTAGAGCTTGTTGCAGGCTCTTCCAAAACTGTGATGTGAAACGAGGATCTCGATCGGACACAATCGCAGTGGGAGTTCCATGTAATCGTACAATTTCCTTGATATAGATCTGGGTGAGTTTCTCTAGGGAATACTTCATATTGACAGGAATGAAGTGAGCGGTTTTTGTTAATCGATCCACGATTACCCAAATAGCATCACATCCAGTTGATGTTCTGGGAAATCCACTCACGAAGTCCATAGCAATCTCATCCTATTTCCATTCTGGAATATCCAAAGGACGAAGGGTCCCACTTGGACGTTGTTGTTCCGCCTTTACCTTCTGACACATCAGGCAAGCTGTTACATACTCAGCGATATCCCTTTTCATTTCCTTGCCACCAGAATAATTTCTTCAAGTCCTGATACATCTTGGTTGATCCTGGGTGGATACTGTATTTACTTTTGTGTGCTTCATCCATGATGGATCTTTTAAGATCTGTGTTGACTGGAATACAGAGTCTCTGTTGATACCTGATTGCCCCATGTTCATCCTTGCCCCATGTTCCTGGTCATTGGCTTGAGCTTCCTTGATTTGTTCTAAGAAATCATTGGAAATCCTTAGCATTCCAACCATAAGGCTTCCCCTTTTTGGTGTTACTGCTAGGTTCAAATCGCGAAACTGTTCTATCAATTCCAACTCCTTTGTCATCATATATGATAGACATAGGGCCTTTCTACTGAGTGCATCGGCCACAACATTAGCTTTTCTAGGATGATACCGGAGTTCAAAATCATAATCTTTGATAAATTCCATCCACCTACGTTGTCGCATATTCAACTCCTTCTGGTCGAATAGATACTTCAAGCTCTTATGATCACTGAAGACTTCGAAGTATATACCATACAAGTAGTGTCTCCAGATTTTCAAGGCAAACACAACTGCAGCTAATTCCAAGTCATGTGTGGGATAATTAACTTCATGCGTTCTTAGCTGTCTTGAAGCATAAGCAACAACCTTTCTTTCTTGCATTAGGACACATCCTAGTCCTTGTCTTGACGCATCACAATACACTTCATATGGCTTGGCAGGATCTGGCAAAATCAAGACAGGTGCACTAGTGAGTCGTTGGCGTAACTCCGTAAAACTGCTTTCGCATTTGTCAGTCTATTCGAATGGTTGATCTTTACGGGTCAATTTAGTTAAAGGCGTTGCAATTCGAGAGAAATTCTCGATGAATCGACGATAATATCCAGCCAGTCCAAGGAAACTGCGGATTTCTGTCACATTCTTGGGTTGTTCCCAATTTAGTACAGCTTCTACCTTTGTAGGATCCACAGCAATTCCTTCCTTAGAGATGACATGTCCTAAAAATTTCACTTCTGTCAACCAGAAATCACATTTTGAAAACTTAGCGTACAATTGCCTTGCACGCAAAGTGTTCAGAACAATTCGAAGATGCTCCTCATGTTCCTCATGGCTCTTGGAGTAGACGAGAATATCGTCAATGAATACAACCACGAATTTGTCCAAGTACTCATGGAAGATTCGATTCATGTATCCCATAAAGACTGCAGGTGCATTGGTCACTCCAAAGGGCATAACAAGATACTCATAGTGTCTATATCGTGTTCTGAATGTTGTTTTGGGTACATCATCTTTCTTTACTCTGATTTGATGATAGCCTGATCGCAGATCAATCTTCGAGAAGATAGTGGCTCCTCGTAATTGATCCATCAAATCATCAATTCTTGGGAGAGGGTATCGGTTCTTGATCGTAGCTTTATTCAACTGACGATAGTCAACACATAACCGCATACTGCCATCCTTCTTTTTGACTAAAAGAACTGGTGCTCCCCAAGGTGAGACACTGGGTCTAATCATTCCTTTCTCTAGGAGTTCTTCTAATTGTTCTTTGAGTTCACTGAGTTCCTTGGGTGACATCCGGTAAGGAGCAATAGAGATTGGTCCCACGCCCGGTATAATATCAATGCTGAATTCGACTTCTCGCTCTGGAGGTAGCTCTCGTATGTCCTCAGGGAATACTTCTGGAAATTCTTGAACAACAGGAATCTGTTCAAGTTGAGAAGTGGCCTTACCTTCGGTTTCAGTAAGGATCATGTATAGTTGGAGTTCTTTTGAGATTACCTTTTCTGAGCTAACAAGGCAAGAATTAGTGACTTGATCACATTCAGATGTAATAGACCCGTGAGAGATGGATCTATTATGACAGTCAATCAGAATATGGTTGGCAGCAAGCCAATTCATCCCTAGAACAATGTCTAGATCAATTAAAGGTAAACATATCAGATCTACTTGATAAGCTTTCCCTTCGATGTTGAGAGGACATTCTAGACATATGCAAGTAGAGCAAATGGGTTTATTGGCGGCAGTTGTGACAATCATTTGATAGGGCAGAGAGGTTGTAGGAAGCTTTAAATATTTTACACAATCTTCAGATATGAAAGAATGAGTGGCTCCAGAATCATATAATACATTTAATAGAGTACTTCCTATAAAGCATGTACCTTGCACAAGATCGTTCTCTTATGATACCTCTGCACCATTCATGGTAAAAACTCTGGCATTTCCCCCTGGCCTTCCGGTTGAGTTGTTTCCGGGCCTTCTAGGATTATTGTTCTGTCTGAAGTTGTTGTTGCGGGGAACATTCTGCATTCTCGGGGCATTAATTGCAGGGGTATTTATAGCAGGTCCCCTATTCCCTTGGCCTGTTGGTCGTACTACCTGCCTTTGAGTCATCTGTTGCTGGTTGTTAGTATTTTTGAACCAACAGTCAACATCACGATGTCCAGTCCGTCCACAAATTGTGCAGGTCCTACAATTTACGGCCCTATGTGGTCCCCTACATATATTGCATTTCAAGATCATATTGTTCCCTTGATCCTTTGAAGGAATTCGGTTGGCTGAGTAAGGTGGTCGGGAATATGGTCGATCTCCTCGAAAATCCCTTCTTTGTTGTTGGTCTGGCATCCGTCGTTCGGGGCCATGACCGGACGTTCCAGGTCGTCGGAGATTAGAGGTATTTTCAAAGATGCGGCATCTATCAACCAAAGTAGTGAATTGTGTAATTTGTTGACAACATATGACTTGGCGAATTTCTTGCCGTAACCCTGCTTCAAACTTCACGCATCTTGACACTTCTCCCATGTGGGTGTAGTAGGGACAACATTTTGCCAGCTTATCAAACTTAGCAGCGTACTCCCCAACAGTCATATTGCCTTGTTTCAGATTAAAGAATTCCTGCTCTTTTTGCCTCCTTGTGTCTTTGGGGAAGTATTTGGCGAGGAACTCTGTCCTGAATCGTCCCCAAGTGAGGGTGCGTCCATCAGCTATTAATCTGATTCTGGCATGAGTCCACCAGTGCTCTGCTTCCGCGACCAGCATAAAGATGGCAAAAGTTACTCTGTCCTCGTCAGAGCATCGCATAGCAGCAAAAATCTTTTCAAGGTGCTCAATCCATAGTTGTGCTCCATCTGGATCAAAGCCTCCTTTGAATTGAGTAGGATTATTCCTTTGGAAGTCAGCTAATCCTTGGTTTTGCCTAGTAGAAGATTGAGGTAACTCTTGGCGTTCTATTACCTCCACAATTCTGGTAAGAAGATCCTCCATCACATGATCGTTATTTCGGCATGCCATTAGGAATTTTGCTGAAAGAATTTCAACAAAAAGATTTAGGATATATGTTATGTGGAGTATTCCACATAAGAGTTTTAGTCTTAGGATGGTTATGGACTGTTCAATATTTCTATCAGAGTACGTGGAAACCTAATGGTCCACTCCACAAGCTTAATGAATCGACTATGCTCTGATACCACCTTTGTAACACCCTCGGTTAGATAAGACAAATCCTTCTGTAGGTTCATCCTATTTAACTGAGAGTGTTAACAGTTTTAAGAAAAAGTGAATATTTTTTTTTAAAATAAATATGTGGCAGATCAGTGGAAGCAATAATATATATATCATATAGTCATTCACAAACTGTAAGTAATTGTACTCTTAACAGAATGGGGCACGCAGGCACCCTTAAATATTATACAGTCATCCATCAATATTCAACTACTTATATTCTATTTAAGGAACGTTCTCAATTGGTTCAGCATATTGCTGTTCTCCATACTCAGGTTCTTGATTTCCTAATTCCTCTGAAAAATGGTCAACAGTAAGGGTGAGTATAACCCAAGACCCTGATTGGTTAATCCGGTGCGGACATAATCCAGTTAACATACAATATCACATAAATCATACATTTAGCATATTCACATTTATAACAATCAAGCATATTGTCATGAAATAAATCGTACATTTCACATATTCACAATTATAACAATCAAATATGTTGTAATGAAATGCATGAGTTTGGATTTATTATGATTTATCTTTGGTTAAGTCTCATGATGCATGTGGGCCCAATAAATCGTTTCATCTTCTTCTCATTCTTTGGAATATCACCATTCCAATCATCTAGAGCGATCAGGGTCCGCCCAAGTTCCATATGGAACAAATGAACTCATTGGTTCTCATCATTGATTTAAATATTTTTGGAACTTGGATCCCTACGATCATAGCCACACCCCGTCATTTAGTCGAAGTACACTAGAATTGCCTCGTCTCACCCGGCTATCAGGCGCGACTCTGATGCCATTGGGTTGCCGTTCCAGTTGTACTCCCAAGATTCTTCTACTGAGATCGAACGTGAGTGATCTCCACTGTGCCAAGTGTATGCTCTAGAGGTTTTTCTTCTTCAAAAATATTTTCATGATGCGAAATGCATTTATTTTATCAATTGATTCCTTGAGTATCTTATGTATTTCCAGTCTCATCATATCATTCCCAAGTTCTTTGGATTTCATCAATTAATTAAACATTGTAAATATATATCTTGGTTAATATTCTATTTTCCATAAAGAGTAAAATAATATATTCTTTATGTAAATACGCATAATTAAGATGTTAACAAGGTTTATAACAATAAAACTAATAATAATAATAACAATATTAAGACTAATAATAATTAGGATAATAATAATAATAGAATAAGGATAATAATAATAATTATAACTTCTCATTAATTTAAAAAGTATTAAAAAGTAGTTCCTAAATGAAAATCCAAGCGAAAACCATTAAAAAGAGTTTTCCGAGTGAAAAAGGGGTAAATCCGAGTGAAATATGTATGGTTCCGAGTGGAATCATACTGAGAAGGGTCCTCCAAACGTTCTGGCTAAAAATCCGAGTGAAATGACACTGGTAAGCTCTTTTCTGACTGAAATAAGTTTGGGTCCGAGTGAACATGAATTGGAATGCTGTTTTCCGACTGTAACAGCTTGAATCCGAGTGAAAAATGAGTTTCCCGCATGAGATAGCTATGAATCCAAGTGAAATAAACTAAACAGAGTTTTCTAACTGTAATTAATAGGTTTTCCGAATGAAACAGTAACTGAAATCGATTTTCTTAATTAATTATCTTAAATTCTGAGTGAAATAATTTCTGAGTGAATTAAAATATAATTTCCGAGTGGAATCAGTAAGAAAGTGTTTCATGAGTGAAAACGTTGATGAAACCGAGTAGAAATGAATTTCTGAGTGTAATAAAATACGTTTCCGAGTGACTTCATTCTTAAAGGAGTTTTCTGAGTGAAATCAATATAAGTTCCGAGTGAAATAAATTTAAGAAAGAGGTTTCCGAGTGGAATAAACATGAAAAAGGTTCCTGAGTAAAAATAAGATAAGTTCCGAGTGAAACATGAGTTTACCGAGTAAAATTGCCCTTGGAAGGATACTGTCCGAATGGAAACATGCTGAAAAAGCTTTAAGGTTACTTCTTCCGAGTGAAACTACTGAAAAGGTTCTGAGTGAAGGATAATTATGTTTTCTGAATGAAATTAAGTCAAGTTCCGAGTGAAATAATTTAAGAAAGAGATTTCCGAGTGGATTAACTATAATTCCGAGTAAAAATGATTGAAAAGGAGTCTTTCAAGTAATAGAGAGGTTCTGTCATGAAATATACTGCTTTACCGAGTGAAATCATGTAAAAACCGATTGTATTTACTTAAAACTGATTGGATTTGTACAAAACTGATTGAATTTAGATAAGACCGATTGAATTATATATAAAACCGACTGGATTTGCATTAGAACCGAGCTGTTTGTCCTTCATTTCAATATAGTTCATGTTCTTCTCACAATTCATACAAGGTATATTATTTACCAACAATTATATATATAAAACAGTAACAATTAAGCATATAATTCACCCATCACTGAATCTGCCCTGGAAAGGTGAGGAACAAGTTCCTTAACCTTTTCCTTCACTCGGTTTTCCCACAGAGCACCCAAGAATATACCCCCCTTACCTTAATGAAGTTCCTGGAAAAGAAGAAGAGTCCCCTTCACTGTCTTGCACCAGTTCCGAGTGAAACAGAAAGGAAAGGAGAGAGAAAGAAACTTGCTGGGAAGGGAAATGATGAAGGTGTTTGTGTCGTGTGTGTGGGTTCTTTAGGGTCCTGGCACTGGTTTAAATAGGGAGAGGATGAGTGGAATGGGGGACAGCTTTTCTGAGTGGCTGTTAGTGGAGTGATAATGGAGGGTCAGTGGGAATTAATTAAGAGATATGCTGAGTCAGTGCCCATTTCTGGCTCCCCACTATCTTTAATACGCACGATGGAATTTAAATAATCATTAAAAGACAAAATTGAAGTCAATACGCACTACTGACAGTGAATACCGAGTGAAAATTCCACTCGGTTAACCATTATACCGACTGGAATTCCTACTTTCGAGTCAACAATTGCAAGGCTCGCTTGAGCGTGGCTTGCTCGCTTGAGCGAAGCTTCAATTCTTCACTCGGAATTCCTTTGAAACCGACTCAGGCACTCGGTTTCTCACTCAGTAATACCTTTCCAGACTGAGTCCTCTCTTCCTCATAATCTTCACTCAGAAATCCGAGTCTTCATTCACTTAATTCACTCGGTTTAGGCCATCTTCTTCAATTATATTTCCAATTAAGGTTTATTTCAACCATTAGCTCTCGGAACAAGGCATAGTAGAGTATATCTCACTCGGAATTGGCTCCCTCCACCATTTTCCACTCGGTTTCCTGAGTAAAACCATTCGGAAGCCTTCCCAATTGTTTCCCCAACACACTCCAGTCGGAAAGGAAGCATCAAATCAACATAAATAGAAGTATTTATGCATTCTTTCACTCGGAATGCTTCAACCACAGTAATTTCCTTCAGAAAAGGAAACATTCGACTCGGAACCGAGCCTTTCTAGGGTGTTTTGACTCGGATTTTCACTCAGAAGTGATTCTTTTGAACACTCTTCACTCAGAATTGCTTCTCAGGTCAGGACTCCACTCGGTGGTAGCCTTCTCAGTCATGTTTTACTCAGAAAACATGATACTGACTCAGAATTCTTCTCTGTTACTCGGAACAGAGCCCTTTTCACTCGGTTTTTGCATAATTTCACTAATGGTCCATATAAATTCTATTATTATGTGCAAAAATGACATTTTTGAGATACTATAGACCATCAACAGGGTATATATTGACTTATTCTTGCTTACAAACTCTCCATAATTAAAATTTACAAGGATAAAATTGTTTCTAAAAACAGGGATGTTACAACTTCTGGGGCATACCGACTCAATGTCCCTTTCTCAAGGAGACTCATGAGTATACTCATCCCCAAACACCTGTAAATGACCCAACCACTTTCGACCGAAAAGTACAGTGTGGAGACTGATCCCACTAAATATCTCGATGCTTATACGTATGAGGCCATGTACCTGGGAGCCAATGAAGATGTAATGTGCAGGATGTTTCCACGAACCCTGATGGAGGAGGCTCTCAGTTGGTTCAAAAGTTTACCCTCGGGGTCAATAGACTCTTGGGAGGAAATGGCGACTTCATTTGAAAGCCATTTCATTATCTTTAGAGATACTCCAAGGACTTCTCATACCTTGGCTCAGATAAGGCAGGGAGAAAGTGAGACTCTTAAGGAGTTTTTAAAGAGATTTTACAAGGAGGCTGCTTTGGTGCCTAACCTCACGGAGGCTATTCAGCTTCATATTATTGTTGAAGCCCTATAACCTAGATCTGCCTTTGCTTTGTCTTTGGCAAAGAGTCCTCCGACGACATTGGAGAAGTTTTGAAGAAAAGCTTCAAAGTACGTAGGCATTGAAATGCACTTGGAAGCAACAGCGGCGAGAGGGAAATCCCCAACGCCACATCAACCACAACGGAGAGATAAGGACATACCCCGATCGGAACGCATGAAGAGACTGTTCGATGGCAACACTTTTGGTAGCCCTGCTCCGTAGTACCAGGAAAACCGAGTAAGTGCATTTAGCAATTATACTCCCCTAAACTCTAAGTGTTCACAAATTCTAAGGGAGATCGGATGGCCAACACTTAGTACATACGGGGTCAGGAAACCGCCCCAGCTTCGTAAACATGGTGACCCTCGGAAACACTGCGAGTTCCATGAGCAAAAGGGCCACTCGGCAAACGAATGTCAAGCCTTGAAAAATACTATTGAGACCCTGATCCGAGAGGGTAAACTTAAACAGTACCTTTTCAAAGAAGGGACTTTTGATGAACTAGACCGAATTAAGAAAAGGGGAAGGCATCATGAGTACGGTGATGACGATAGTTCCATTCCGATCAGAAGGTTTACCGCTTCTGAAAAGCAAAAGGGAGTTCTGGTTGGCGAGCCTGCACAGCAAAATGTTATGCCCCAACAACAACATCAGGGCCGTTGAGAGGTCATTGATTAGGGATCAGACTATCAAAGCTAAGAACGCCCTCTGCTGCTATAGCTAGTTGGTAAAACGGTGTGTACTCTTTCTTTGCTTGGGTTTTTCCAATCGGGTTTTACCAAAAAGGTTTAACGAGGCATCACCCCGACTCGGCTTTCTTTCTTTCTTGTATTGCAATTCATGATTAATGAAATATTCTCTCTATTCACTATTGTCTTTATGATGTTATTCGATGCACAACTGTGTTGTGACAAGATACTTTCAGGACGGATGATCCTAATAACGTATATGTCGTTAGTAATGAACCTCTTCAAAGGTATAATTGGATGAATCATATTTTGAAGGCTCGGATTATAGGATTAAACCGAACTCCGAGTACGGTTAGTAGGATTAAACTAAACACCGGTGAAGACCTGGGTTGTAGGACTGAACCGAACCTCGGGAAATGGGTTGTAGGATTGCACCGAACCCCATTCGAAGGCTCAGAATGTAGGATTAAACCGAACTCCGAGTACGGTTAGTAGGATTAAACCGAACACCGGTGAAGACCTGGTTTGTAGGATTGAACCGAACCTCAGGAAATGGGTTGTAGGATTGCACCGAACCCCATTCGAAGGTCGGTGAATAGGTAAAATCCAACACTGAGTATGAAGGCCGGTGAATAGGTAAAATCCAACACCGAGTATGAAGGTCGGTGAATGGGTAAATCCAACACCGAGTATGAAGGCCGGTGAATGGGTAAAATCCAACACTGAGTATGAAGGCCGGTGAATGGGTAAAATCCAACACCGGGTATGAAGGCCGGTGAATGGGAAAAATCCAACATCAAGTATGAAGAACAGTGAATGGGTAAAATCCAACACCGATTGAAGAAGGCTAGTAGGATTAAACCGAACGTCATTGAAGACATAGGTTGTAGGATCAAACCGAACCCCATTTGAAGGCTCGGATGGTAGGATTAAACCGAACTCTGAGTACGGTGAATGGGTAAAATCCAACACCGATTGAAGGCCCAGATTCGAAACACTTCAAGTTTGATGCCAGACTCGTGAATTCTTTAGTCGGTAATATCTCACTGAAGTCCGACTCATGAGGAATCAATCGTCATTCTTCTTATTGAATTCGCCCACAAGTACTCCCCCTAGGAATTCTTCACTCGGTAATACTTTCTTTGGAATTTGTTACTCAGAAACACTTCAACTTCAAAGTTAGGCTCGTGAATTCTTTAGTCGACAATGTCTCACTGAAGTCCGACTCGTGAATTCTTTAAATTGAAAATATCACTTCGAGGTTCCAATTAGGAATTATTTACTCGGGAATGTCTCTACTCGAAACGCACTCATCTGAAGTCAAGGTCTTTATCTGACCAGAAGTGTTTCACCCAGAAATGCTCTACTCGGTGCAATACCACGCGGGAATTGGAGATATTTCACTCGGCGCTATCCTGCTCAGAAATATTTCACTCGGGGCTATCCTATTCGGAAATGTTTTACTCGGTACAATTCCATTCGGAAATGTCTCACACAGTGCTATCCCACACGGGTGTCACACTCAGGGACACCCCCCAGTAAAGTCGCACTCAAAAACTTCCAACCTGAATAAAGACTCGGATTGTAGGACTAAATCGAGCACCGGGAATGATCATTCAGAAATCTTCCACTCGGAGGATCACTCGGAAATCGTCCTCTCAGAAAGATCAATCTGAGAGCTTTCACTCAAAAGTATCACTCAAAATTTGTTAAGACAAAGCACGCGTCCTCGACATAAAAGTAAGACTCGGATAACGCGTACATACTTTTACCAAATATCACGAGGAGGTTACAGGTAATGGAACGTCCCAGCTGACATGACCAGAACCAACCTCACTTGGAGTCGCTCATTTAAAGTCAATTGCCAATTGCCAATTCAGAGTCTCTCACTCAGAACCGATCACCTGATAACGCTCGGGGACAATATTCAACGGTTAACGAGTATTGCGAAGGTAAACACTTAACATGAATTCTTGCAGGTTATGCCAGCATATAGACCTCTCGTGAACTGCATAGCTTATATGAGAAACTTACAGTCCCTCACACAAGCTAGGGGACAAATGATCCGGTCTGGATACCGGCCCCAAGGTTATCCGGTCTGGATACCGGTCCTTAGGATAATAGGCCATCTTAGCCATCCTAGAGGTCAACCGGTATCCCAGGATAATGACTTAGTCAGTATATATATTAATTCGGACTGAACACCGGCTCCAAGGTTAAGAGGTCATCTAACCGTCCAAGAGGACAACCGATCTCACAAAGTAATGGTCCGGTCGGTTAACATATTATGCGAGTCTCTTCGCCATCGATCGTCCAAGGTAACACCGAGTGGCTTATCCGCTCTCTTACACCAGGTGGCTGATCCATTCTCTAACTGACTGCCCCAATGTCATAACGAGGAAGGTACTCTACACAGCAGAATATATCCCTTTCATTCACCGACAGGAGTAGGTACAATCACCAGCGGAATTTATGGAAAAGGTGATTATCTTTCCTCCCTATGTCAGAATCATACGCTGATAATTCACCTACCCACCTAACACACTCTGAATACTGGGCCACTCGGATTGTCTCTTTATACACGTTATCAGAACCTACGGGCCCACTGGCATCCAACGATTAACCTTCCACGCTCAACTATAAATACCATATTTCAGTACACACAAAGGGGTACGTTGTTCTTGCTCTCAGACTCTCTACTATACTGCATGAGTATTACCTGAGTTCATACACTCTTCTGACTTGAGCGTTGGAGAATCTTCGTAGGTGACACCACCTGTTGTAACGCCTCGGCCGCTTTTCAGGAATGAGCGACTCGCCCCACAGACCAACACGAGACCTTTCCAATGTGTTTTTGTCCTCACTCACACACTTCCCGAGAACTTCCCAGGAGGTCACCCATCCCAGAATTACTCCAAGTTAAGCACGCTTAACTTTGGAGTTCTTAAGTGATAGGCCACCGAAAAGGCTAATGCATTTGTTGGTATAGGTAGTATGAATTCATTTCTTTAAGCTATCCTCGACTATATAGTCCCATACCTATACAGTCTTTGGATCCCTCTCATTCTGGTATGTATTCAGTTCGTTCATGTGTCCCTCCCACTGGAAGCCTGCCAGGAGCCGCTCCTTGTCCGTGCCTATGCACCGGCGATCACTCCCCGCCCTCAAGAGTGACCGGGATATCACATCCCCCGCTGGAAGCCTGCCAGGAGCCACTCCTTGTCCGTGTCCATGCACCGGCGATCACTCCCCGCCCTCAACAGCGCCGGGATGTCACATGCCCACCAGCTTCCGCCTGGTTCGTCCCCGAACCATACCGTACTAGGAGAGGCTAGGCTCTGATACCACTGTAACGCCCCGGCCGCTTTTCAGGAATGAGCGACTCGCCCCACAGACCAACACGAGACCTTTCCAATGTGCTTTTGTCCTCACTCACACACTTCCCGAGAACTTCCCAGGAGGTCACCCATCCCAGAATTACTCCAAGTTAAGCACGCTTAACTTTGGAGTTCTTAAGTGATAGGCCACCGAAAAGGCTAATGCATTTGTTGGTATAGGTAGTACGAATTCATTTCTTTAAGCTATCCTCGACTGCATAGTCCCATACCTATACAGTCTTTGGATCCCTCTCATTCTGGTATGTATTCAGTTCGTTCATGTGTCCCTCCCACTGGAAGCCTGCCAGGAGCCGTTCCTTGTCCGTGCCTATGCACCGGCGATCACTCCCCGCCCTCAACAGTGACCGGGATATCACATCCCCCGCTGGAAGCCTGCCAGGAACCGCTCCTTGTCCGTGTCCATGCACCGGCGATCACTCCCCGCCCTCAACAGCGCCGGGATGTCACACCTGTCGCCCACATCAACGCGTGAGGTCGGTGTGAAGGATCTCCAGGACAACAAGACCGGTTTCTCTCACTGAGAGGCCGGATCACAGAGACCGGATACACTGAACCGGTCTTCAACGTCATTCAATACTCTATTCTTGTGGCTGTCCAGACACCGGATCCTAGACCCCGGTTCAAGATAGACCAATATCGTTTTTAGAAATCTATTATTATACTGGAAATAATATTATTTTAAGTTACTATTCTGCATATCAATAGTAAATTACTATTCAAATAGTAAATTACTATTTATTATTACTATTTACCATTACTAGTTATGTTTTACTATTTACCATTACTATTCATATTTTACTATTTACTATTACTATTCACGATTTACTATTTACCATTACTATTCATGATGTACTATTTACTATTCACTATTCACTATTCACTATTCAAAATTTACCATTTCTGTTTTAAGTAGTAATTTTAATTTTCATCTTATGCATATACTGAAATAAGATTGATATTAATATTTCTAGAAATCAGAGACGCAAAGTAAACTCTCTTTTGGTAACAATTCAAGGTAAGGGGGAGTGAGATATGAATATAATTTGAAAAGACATAAGAATAATAGAAGGAGTCTCATACTCCTTTTAAATTTAATAATATTATTATTTTAAAATATTAACTTTTTAACTTAAAATTTATAATAAATTTTAAATTAAATATCTGGTGTAACTAACTCTGACAAACCTATACATGGACTTGGACTATTATGACCTATACGGACTAAATTAAACCTATGCAAGGACTTGGACTATTATGATCTATACGGACTGAATTAAACATATGCAAGGACTTGGACTATTATTGACTAAACTAAACCTATGCAATGAATGGATGATAAGGACTCAAATTGACTATATTAGTAACCATTAGACTTTGAATTATAATATTTATAAATGATACTTTATTGTCTTGATTTTGATTGATTATTTTTGTGATTGTTAATTATTTATGATTGTTAATTGTGATGGATGATCTTGTGATGTGGAGTTTGAGCATATAGCAAGAATGACGGAAAGCTAAAACTCAGTAAGAATTTTCATACTTTACTCTTAAATTTTTATTCTAAGAAAAAGTATTATTTTGTTTTTGTAGTCTTTTATTTCTTCTTAGAAATTATTTTCATTGATTTTACTTTTAATCTTTAAAAATCTAGTATTTATTTCAAAAGAAGTTATTTTATGAAAATTAATTTATAAAAAGCTTGAATTAATTAATTCTTGAATTAAAGAAAAATTTTATAATTTTAAGTATTTTTTAAATAAATTAAGAATTATTATCTTTAAGTAAAATAAAGTTTTCAAAAGTAAATTATTTTGTTCCAACCTAATAACTAAAGATATTTGGAAATAATTGAGATTTCTAAATTTGATATTTTTAAGATTCAATTTGAAAAAAAAAATATGTAAAGTTTTCTATGATAAGTTTTGAGATATTTAAGGCTTGGAAACTCAATTTTGGTGAGAATTGAAAACTGTACCAAATTTATTTATGTATAACAAAAATTCAAAGAATTGAGGAAATGTACAGTTTATTGAGATAATGTTGTAAACCTTTAAGGTATTTAATAATTGAGTTTCTAAAAGTCTTAACCAACTAAATAGCGAGTAGTTCATGCATCATGAATCATTAAAGTGAAATGAAATGATATTGTCTGGGGACGGATTATAGAAATCGAGGATACATTAGAGGAGGCTTAATTACGAGCCTTGGGATGAGAGGGTATTGAAGGGTGCTTCAGGGGACCTGGGGTAGCTCCCTAGTGTCGGGCACTTTCACAATAAAAACCTTCTCAATCTGACTAGTCTCTAAGTGTTTCCATACCAGTTGAGCTGTTCATATTATTATTATCCGGACTTATGGAACAGTGTAAACTCCTGGTTGGCCCAGTGCCAATTAAAATTTAAGGGCCTACATATATAGGTAAGTTATGATGAAGATATTACATAACATTCATGCATTCATAATTGATCGTGTATGTGATTGTGACTGATATTATTATGTATTGGTTTGTGTAAACCTTTTGTTGCTTATGTCTTATTCGAGAATATTATATTTTGTTTCTCACTCTTTTCTCTGTGTTTTTGTTTTATATGTTTTAAATTGATGGTTTAGAGGGAAGGATCGAAGAATCTCGGCAGTAAATATAGCACGTTCTAGAAAGGGAGCTCGGTATAAATACTGTGGTCTAATGAATAAATAATGCTATTAAGTAACTGCTTCTGGGCCATAGAGTTTTCTCTCTTTCTTATAATGTTTAATGTTTATTTTCTTCAGATAAATGTATAATTACTTTATAAAGTTTTAATAATATTTATGAAGTATTTCAGAAATAATGTATGTAATTTATTCTGATAGTTTCTTTTTAACAATCATATCTTAAAAAAAATTATGAATTTTTCTAGAATTTATTAAGGTGTAATAGAGGGTGTTACAAAGAGCATGTGCAGAAAATCAACCACTTTCTCTGTTAATCGATTATGTAATCAATTACTAAACAGACTTGCAGAATTATGCACAATTCCATCTCTATTTTTGTTTCATATGTTTTAAATTGATGGTTTAGAGGGAAGGATCGAAGAATCTCGACAGTAAATATAGCAAATTCTAGAAAGGGAGCTCGGTATAAATACCGTGGTCCAATGAATAAATAATGTTATTAAGTAACTGCTTCCGGGCCATGGAGTTTCCTCTCTTTCTTATAATGTTTAATGTTTATTTTCTTCGGATGAATGTACAATTACTTTATAAATTTTTAATAATATTTATGAGGTATTTCAGAAATAATGTATGTAATTTATTTCGATAGTTTCCTTTTAACAATCATATCTTAAAAAAAATTACGAATTTTTCTAGAATTTATTAAGGTGTAACAGAGGGTGTTACAAAGTGGTATTAGAGCAGTTAATCCCGTAGGCCTGGGAAAAAGGTCTATCTTGCTTTATCTGTAAACTCTATGTAGGTAATAGAAAATAGAATATCTGACTTGGTAGTAATTGTGATTGATGTGACAAATCTCAGTTACTGTGAAACAGGAAACTAATGGTTGGAAACGATCTTGCTGTAGTTGTAAAACGCTTAATCAATGCAATGGGAGCCCGTGAAAGTTAAGGTAATGATGCCTTGAGAAGGTTAGACCTTTTCAAAAAGCACAATCCACCTCGTTTCAAGTGAGGATATAACCCTGATGGAGCTCAAATCTAGATTCGAGAGATAGAGAAGATCTTCCGAGCACTGCAATGTACTGAAGGTGATAAAGAAGTCTTCGTTACTTATGCCTTATCTGAGGATGCTGAACATTGGTAGGATAGTATGCATAGACAGTTTGAAGTTAACCAAATGGAGATCACTTGAAATTATTTCAAGGATATGTTTCTGGAGAAATACTTTCCAGTTGATGTTAAAGAGAAAAGACAATTCGAATTCCTGTCACTGACCTAAGGAAATATGACCGTGGAGAGTACGCATCCAGATTTGAAGACCTGTCTCATTTTCATTCTCATTATAATGATGCTACTAACGAACGTGATCGGTGCGCAAAGTTTGTAAATGGATTGCGGCCAGAAATTAAAGAAGCTATACGAATGTAGGAAATCCGTGAATTTTCTGTATTGGTCAATCGCTGCAGGATCTTTGAAAAGGATCATAAGGATAGAATGACCAAAAGTCATGAGCCCATTCACAAGACGGGAGAAATGAGAAGTGGAGG
Source organism: Clitoria ternatea (assembly GCA_037962975.1). NCBI lineage: Eukaryota > Viridiplantae > Streptophyta > Magnoliopsida > Fabales > Fabaceae > Clitoria > Clitoria ternatea. Next base: position 70,297,170 of record CM075676.1, read on the forward strand.
ACCTCACCATCACCAAAGAAGAGACTTCAGGAGAAATAAGCCTTACCAAGTGCCATTTCACCGGTTTGGAGCAGCATCTATTCCTAACAGACCTCAAGTTTCAACTGGAAGCTATTACCCGACATCTGCACCAAATTTTAAATGTTTTATCTATAGAGGACCTTATTTGAAAAGGGATTGTCCTAAAAACACTTATGTTTGCTTTAAGTGTAACAAACCAGGTCATCACATCAAGGATTGTCTAGAGATAAAGAGGGAAAACCCTGAAAGTGTGAGTACAAGCATAAACACTCAGGGAGGCACACACAGTGCAGTCGGAAGGCCAAAGGCGAAAGGAAAGGTTTTTGCAATCACTGGAGAAGAAGCATCTTATTCTGATTCCATGGTGGAAGGTAAGTGTATCATTAATAAGATTCCTTTAACTGTTATGTATGACTCATGTGCATCATATTCTTTTATTGCCAATGACTGTGTAGAAAAACTAAAATTACCTGTGATAGAACTGCCATTTGACTTATCTGTATATACTCCTGGAAATAATCCCATTGTCACTTCTAAAGCCTGTTGAAAATGCCCTATTGTCATAGATGGTAGGTGATCCGGTCTTGATACCGGTATCCATTCTACAAGACATATTTTCAACGTTTTTAACAGTCTGCCAACGTGCAACCAGTGTCATCGGTTAACATCCAGACTCTAATTCTGTATCAGGCGTTCTCCCTATACCGGTTAGTCCGGATAACACCATGCATACCGGATAACATACACGTCATCATGTAGAAGACAAAGGGCATTGCTACAGGGACGAGGATGAAGATTCCATTCCCCACACTACGAGCCAAAATCTGCTCACGGGAATGATCAACTTGTCCCCTCATTCTAGCCTATGCTCCCTACGCTCAATATAAAATAGCCACTTGACCCAATCATGCTGGCTAGTACACAATAAAATAATAATATATAATGTTATTGGAGGTTAGTGGTTCCCCACTAACATGTCCTCGTATTTTGAGCCAATCAGGTATATGAATTCTCTTCATCAATGAAGGGAGGATCTTCAACTTAATCATCTCATAATTATTGTCTCAAATACATTCCTTACTTGGAATATTATCACTGACTTGAGCGTCAGAGAATCTTTGCAGGTAACACCACCTTTCGCCCACTTCAACGCGTAAGGACGGTGTGAAGGACCTCCAGGACACCCAATCCGCTATCGTCATATAGAGACACCGGATACTCACTTAACCGGTCTTTAGAGACGTGATTTTCTCACTATTTATGATTGCCCCAACACCGGATCTCTTGACCCCGGTTCTGGACAGATCATTAGGGACTTTAATGCTAATATTTTCTGTTTACCCCTTTCTGACTTAGAAGTTATTATTGGGCTAGATTAGTTGTCTGACAATCATGTTCTAATAGATTGTCATAATAAAACTATAATGTTTAAAGAACCAGTGAATTTGAATCTTGAGGATTTGAGATTTCTAACCACCAACCAAGTGAGTGCCTCTTTAAAAAGAGGGGCTCAAGGATTCATGCTATTGTTTTCAACGAAAGGAGAGCAAGAATCAAAAATAAAAAATTTGCCAGTTGTGTGTGAATTTCCTAACGTTTTTCCAGAAGATATCCCTGGTTTACCCCCAGAAAGAGATGTGGAATTCGCCATTGATCTAGTGCCTGGAGTTGGACCCATTTCAATTACACCATACCGAATGTCACCTCTAGAATTAGCAAAGTTGAAGAAACAACTTGAAGAGATGATAGAGAAGGAGTTTATACAGCCCAGTGTATCCCCCTGGGGTGTACCAGTATTATTGGTTAAGAAAAAGGATGGTAGCATGAGGTTATATGTAGATTATCGACAATTGAACAAGGTGACGATCAAGAACAGATATCCTCTACCAAGGATTGACGACTTGATGGATCAGCTGCATGGTGCTACATTATTCTCCAAAATTGATTTGAGGTCTGGATATCATCAAATAAGGGTGAAGAAAGAAGATGTACCAAAAACTGCTTTTAGAACACCCTATGGCCATTACGAATATCTAGTGATGCCTTTTGGTGTAACTAATGCACCAGTCGTATTCATGGATTACATGAATAGGATTTTTCATACATATCTAGATAAATTTGTAGTGGCGTTCATTGATGATATATTAGTATACTCTAAAAGCAGAGAAGAACATGTTGAACACTTGAAGGTTGTGTTGGAAATCCTGAAAAAGAAACAACTGTATGCAAAGCTATCGAAATGTGAATTCTGATTGGAAGAAGTGAACTTTTTAGGACATGTTGTAACACCCCTATTTTTATTTTTATATTAAAATTTTGAAAGAATTAAATTATGGTTCTTTAGAACTTTTTAATCTACGTATTATTTATGATTTTTTGGAATTTTTTGGAATTTTGGAATTTTTTAATAAAAATAATATTTTTTAAATAATTTTAAATTCATATAAGTGACTTAAATTAAAAATATTTACAAGAAAGTGAATTGAAATTATAAGAAAATTTTCTAAAATCCATTTCAAGTAGACTTATCTAAAAATTATCGGTTTGAGAAAAATCTTGATTTTTTCCAATCGTTAAAAAATTTGAAACGTATCAATAAATTTTTATTAACAGAAAATTTTAGATTTTTAAAATTTCAGCTTTATATTACTTATTATAAAATTAGTAGGGACTGATATAATATCGCTAAATTTCAAAAAGGACTCATTTTGAATATTTAAAATATACCGAGTGAAGGGTTACTATTTGACATAATAATTTTGTCGACAATTACTATGCAAATCACTGTGCATGTATGAAATTTTCAAAAGATGCACAGTAACCTGGAATAAAAAATTCAAAAATGCATAGTACTTTTATATTAAAATAATGGAATACATAGTAAATTTTTTTCTATAAATACCGAAGGATTTCTTCTTTAGAATTCACAATTTCAGATTAAGTTTTCTTAATATAGTAGTGCTAGTGAGATAGTGGTGGAAGTGAGAGAGAGAAGAAAAGTTTTTGGAGAGAAGGTTCTGCCAAAATCCTAAGGTAAGAATACTTCTCTTTTATATTTTTTGGGTTATTTTCATATCGTTTTTAGAAATCTGTTATTATACTGAAAATAATATTATTTTAAGTTACTATTCTACATAGTAAACACTATTTCAATAGTAAATTACTATTTCAATAGTAAATTACTATTCAAATAGTAAATTACTATTTACTGTTACTATTTACCGTTACTATTCACGATTTACTATTTACCGTTACTATTCACGTTTTACTATTTACTGTTACTATTCACGTTTTACTATTTACTGTTACTATTCACGATTTACTATTCACTATTCACTATTCACTATTCAAAATTTACCATTTCTGTTTTAAGTAGTAATCTTAATCTTCGTCTTATGCTTATACTGAAATAAGATTGGTATTAATATTTTTAGAAATCGGAGGCGCAAAGCAAATCCATTTTGGGTAACAATTCAAGGTAAGGGGGAGTGAGATAAGAGTATAATATGAAAAGACATAAGAATAATGGGAGGAGTCCCCTACTCCTTTTAAATCTGATAATATTATTATTTTAAAATATTAACTTTTTAACTTAAAATTTATAATAAATTTTAAATTAAATATCTGGTTTAACTAACTCTAACATACCTATGCAAAGACTTGGACCATTATGACCTATATGGACTGGACTATACCTATGCAAGGACTTGGACCATTATGACCCATATGGACTGAACTATACCTATGCAAGGACTGGATTATATGGACTTACATATACCTATGCGAGAAATTGACCAAAAGGACTAAAATTGACTATATTAATAATCATTAAATTTTTTATTATGATATGTATTAATGATATTTAATTGATTTGATTATGATTTGATTATGATTGATTGATTGATGATATTTAGTTATGATTGATATTGTTTAATTTTGATTGATGATATTGTAATGTGGAGTTTGAGCATATAGCGAGCATGACGGAAAGCTAAAATTCAGTAAGAATTTCTTACCTTACTCTTTAAATTTTATTATCTTTTAATTCTTCTTAGAAATTATTTTTATTAACTTTATTTTCAATATTTAGAATAAAAAAATTAGTATTTATTTTAGAAAGAAAATATTTTATTAGAATTTATTTAATTAAATCTTGAGTTAAAGAAAAATTTTGTAATTTTAAGTATTTTTGGTTAATAATTATTCTCTTTCAATAAAAAAAAATTTAAAAGAAAATTATTTTATTTTTTTCCAACTTAATAACTAAATACATTTGGAAATAATTGAGATTCCTAAATTTGATTTTGTTAAGATTTAATTTGAGAAAGATTAGGTAAAGTTTTATATGATAAAGTTTTTAGATATTTAAGGCTTAAGAAACTCAATTTCCGTGAGATTTGAAAACTGTACCAAATTTATTTCTGTGAGACAGAAATTCAGAGAACTGAGAAAATGTACAGTTTATTGAAATGATATTGTAAACCTTTAAGGGATTTAATAATTGAGTTTCTAAAAGCCTTAACCAACTCAATACGCGAGTAGTTCATGCATCATGGATAATGAAAGTGAAATGAAATAATATTGTCTGGGGACGGATTATAGAAACCGAGGATACATTAGAGGAGGCTTAATTACGAGCCTTGGGATGAGAGAGTGTGAAAGGGTGCTTCAGGGGACCTGGGGTAGCTCCCTAGTGTCGGGTACTTTCACAATAAAAACTTTCTCAATCTGACTAGTCTCTAAGTGTTTCCATGCCAGTTGAGCTGTTCATATTATTATTATCCGGACTTATGGAACAGTGTAAACTCCTGGTTGGCCCAGTGCAAATTAAAATTTAAGGGTCCACATATATAGATAAGTTATGATGAAGATATTGCATAACATTCATGCATTCATAATTGATTGTGTATGTGATTGTGATTGATATTATTATGTATTGGTTGTGAAAACCCTTTGTTGCTTATGTCTTATTCGGAAATATTATATTCTGTTTCTCACTCCTTTCTCCGTGTTTTTGTTTCATATATTCTAAATTGATGGTTCAGAGGGAAGGATCGAAGAATTTCAGCAGTAGATATAGCACGTTCTAGAAAGGGAGCTCGGTATGAATACCGTGGTCCAATGAATAAATAATGTTAATAAGTAACTGCTTCTGGGCCATGGAGTTTCCTCTCTTTCTTATAATGTTTAATGTTTATTTTCTTCGGATGAATGTACAAATACTTTATAAAGTTTTAATAATATTTGTGAGGTATTTCAAAAATAATGTATATAATTTATTCCGATAGTTTCTTTTTAACAATCATATCTTTAGTAAAAAAAAAAATATGAATTTTTCTAGAATTTATTAAGGTGTAACAGAGGGTGTTACACATGTAATTAGTCAAGGCGGAATAGCGGTAGACCCTTCCAAGGTGGAAGCAATTTTGAAATGGGAGAGACCAACCATATTTACTGAGATCAGAAGTTTCTTGGGCTTGGCTGGATACTATAGGAGATTCATTGAACGATTTTCAAAGTTAGGATACTCACTGACCAAGTTAACACAGAAAGGATAACCTTTTGTGTGAACAACACAATGCAAGAATAGTTTTCAAGAGCTGAAAGATCGACTTACTTCTGCGTCGGTGTTAGTACTCCCCGATCCACATCGAAGTTTTAAAGTTTATTGTGATGCGTCTAAGCAAGGACTAGGAAGTGTACTCATGCAACACAAGAAGGTTGTAGCCTATGCGTCGCGCTAATTAAGGCAACATGAGATTAACTACCCTACCCATGACTTAGAGTTAGACGCTGTAGTTTTTGCCTTAAAGATTTGGAGGCATTATCTATACGGTGCAACATTCGATGTGTTTAGTGATCATAAGTACTTATTTGACCAAAAAGAGTTAAACATGAGGCAACAAAGATGGATGGAGTTCTTAAAGGAGTACGACTTTGAATTGCAATACCATCCTGGAAAAGCGAATGTAGTAGCTGATGCTTTGAGTCGAAAGTCTCTACATGCATCCACAATGATGATTAAAGAGATGGAATTGATAAAGAACTTTAGAGATCTTAACCTAGCAATAAAGGTTAATGCTAACAACTACAGATTAGGAATGTTGCAAGTGACAAGTGAATTCCTGAGACAAGCTTTAGAGGCTCAACGAGAGGATGAATTCCTGCAAGAGAAGAAAGAACTCTTGAAACAAGGGAAAAAAAGTCGAGTTCAATGTGGAAAATGACTAATTGTTGAGGTATAAGGATCGAGTGATCAAGAGGAGTTGAGGAAAGCAATTCTGGAAGAAGGCCACAAAAGTTATATGAGCATTCATCCCAGAGCTACTAAAATGTATCAAGATTTGAAGAAGTTATTTTGGTGGCCTGGAATGAAGAAAGCGGTGGCAGAGTACGTGGCTGCATGTCTAATTTACCAGAAGGTTAAAGTGGAACATCAAAAGCCCCCTGGAATGCTACAATCAATGGAAATACCAAAATGGAAATGGGATAGTATTACCATAGATTTTATGACTTCTTTACCTAAAACTCCATTGGGACATGATTCAATATGGGTAATAGTTGATAGGTTAATCAAATCTGCCTACTTTATTCCTATTAATATTCGTTACTCTATGGAAAAGCTGGCGAAATTATACATCGATGAGATTATGAGATTGCATGGAATTCCTTCAAGTATCATTGCTGATCGAGACCCTCATTTTACATCGCAATTCTGGAAAAGCTTACACAAGGCTTTGGGAATAAGACTACGTCTGAGTTTAGCATATCATCCTCAAACGGATGGATAATCAGAAAGAACAATTCAATCTCTAGAGGACTTGTTACGAGCTTGTGTGTTAGAGCATAAAAGAAGTTGGAATCAATTCTTACCATATGTGGAGTTCACCTACAACAACAGTTTCCATGCTAGTTTTGGCATGACACCTTTTGAAGCATTATATGAAAGAAAACATAGGACTCTGCTATGTTGGTTTGAGACTGGTAAAAACTTGGTGCTAGGACCAGAGTTGGTACAACAAACCATAGATAAAATTAAAATGGTTCAGGAAAAAATCAAGGCAGCACAGAGCAGGCAGAAAAGTTACTATGACAAAAGAAGGAAGCCGCTCAAATTTCAAGAAGGCGATCATGTATTCTTGAAAGTCACACCTACGACTGGGGTCGGTCGGGCAATGAAATCTCAAAAACTAACTCCTAGATTTATTGGTCCATATCAAATAATTCAGAAAGTTAGTCCTCTTGCCTACCAAATAGCATTACCAACTTTTCTTTCCAATATCCATAACGTTTTTCATATGTCAAACTTACGAAAGTATATATCTAATCCTACACATGTTATTGAACCTGATGTCATACAAGTTAAAGATAATCTTACATATGATGCACCACCTGTTAGAATAGCTGACAGAAGAATAAAAATCATACAGATCATTTGGAGTGAAACGAGAGGAGAAGATGCTACATGGGAACTAGAAACTGAGATGAAAGAGTCTCATCCCCATTTGTTTTATTGAATAATGTAAATTTCGAAGACAAAATTTTTCTAAAGGGAGTAGAATTGTAACACCCCTATTTTTATTTTTATATTAAAATTTTAAAGGAATTAGATTGTGGTTCTTTAGAACTTTTTAATCTACGTACTATTTATGATTTTCTAGAATTTTTGGAATTTTGGAAATATTTTAATTAAATAATATTTTTAAATAATTTTAAATTCATATAAAATGACTTAAAATTAAAAATTTTATAAGAAAATAAAGTTAAATTTTAAGAAAATTTTCTAAAACCTATTTCAAGTAGACTTATCTAAAAATAATCGGTTTGACAAAAATCTTGATTTTTACCAATCGTAAAAAAATCAGGAACGTATCAATAAATTTTTATTAACAGAAAATTTTAGATTTTTAAAATTTAAACTTTATATTACTTATTATAAAATTAGTAAGGACTGATATAATATCGTTAAATTTCAAAAAGGACTGATTTTGAATATTTAAAATATACTGAGTGAAAGGTTACTATTTGACTTAATAATTCAGCCAACATTTACTATGCAAAACACTGTGCATGAACGAAAATTTCAAAGGTTACACAGTAACTAGAAACGAAAATTTCAGAAATTGTATAGTACTTTTATAATAAAATAATGGAATGCATAGTAATTTTCTTTCCTATAAATAGTGAAGGAATTCTTCATTAGAATTCACAATTTTAGATTAAATTTTTTTAATATAGAAGTGCTAAAGAGATAGTGGTGGAAGTAAAAGAGAGAGATAATATTTTTAGAAGGAGGTTCTGTTAAAATAACAAGGTAAGAATACCTCTCTTTTATATTTTTTTGGGTTATTTTCATATCGTTTTTAGAAATCTATTATTATACTGGAAATAATATTATTTTAAGTTACTATTCTGCCTAGTAAAACACTATTTCAATAGTAAATTACTATTCAAATAGTAAATTACTATTTACTGTTATTATTTACCGTTACTATTCATATTTTACTATTTACCATTACTATTCATATTTTACTATTTACTATTACTATTCACGATTTACTATTTACCATTACTATTCACGATTTACTATTCACTATTCACTATTCACTATTCAAAATTTACCATTTCTGTTTTAAGTAGTAATCTTAATTTTCATCTTATGCCTATACTGAAATAAGATTGATATTAATATTTTTAGAAATCGGAGACACAAAGTAAACTCTCTTTTGGTAACAATTTAAGGTAAGGGGGAGTGAGATAGGAATATAATATGAAAAGACATAAGAATAATGGGAGGAGTCCCCTACTCCTTTTAAATTTAATAATATTATTATTTTAAAATATTAACTTTTTAACTTAAATTTATAATAAATTTTAAATTAAATATCTAGTGTAACTAACTCTGACAAACCTATGCATAAACTTGGACTATTATGACCTATACGGACTAAATTAAACTTATGCAAGGACTTGGACTATTATGATCTATACGGACTGAATTAAACCTATGCAAGAACTTGGACTATTATTGACTGAACTAAACCTATGCAAGGAATGGATGATACTCAAATTGACTATATTAATAACCATTAGACTTTAAATTATAATATTTATAAATAATGCTTTATTGACTTGATTTTGATTGATTATTTTTGTGATTGTTAATTGTTTATGATTGTTAATTGTGATGAATGATCTTGTGATGTGGAGTTTGAGCATATAGCAAGCATGACGGAAAGGTAAAACTCAGTAAGAATTTTCATACCTTACTCTTTAAATTTTTATTTTAAGAAAAAGTATTATTTTATTTTTTTTAGTCTTTTATTTCTTCTTAGAAATTATTTTCATTGATTTTACTTTTAATCTTTAAAAATCTAGTATTTATTTCAAAAGAAGTTATTTTATGAAAATTAATTTATAAAAAGCTTGAATTAATTAATTCTTGAATTAAAGAAAAATTTTATAATTTTAAGTATTTTTTAAATAAATTAAGAATTATTATCTTTAAGTAAAATAAAGTTTTCAAAAGTAAATTATTTTGTTCCAACCTAATAACTAAAGATATTTGGAAATAATTGAGATTTCTAAATTCGATATTTTTAAGATTCAATTTGAAAAAAAATATGTAAAGTTTTCTATGATAAGTTTTGAGATATTTAAGGCTTGGAAACTCAATTTTGGTGAGAATTGAAAACTGTACCAAATTTATTTATGTATAACAGAAATTCAGAGAATTGAGGAAATGTACAGTTTATTGAGATAATGTTGTAAACCTTTAAGGTATTTAATAATTGAGTTTCTAAAAGTCTTAACCAACTAAATAGCGAGTAGTTCATGCATCATGAATCATTAAAGTGAAATGAAATGATATTGTCTGGGGACGGATTATAGAAATCGAGGATACATTAGAGGAGGCTTAATTACGAGCCTTGGGATGAGAGGGTATTGAAGGGTGCTTCAGGGGACCTGGGGTAGCTCCCTAGTGTCGGGCACTTTCACAATAAAAACCTTCTCAATCTGACTAGTCTCTAAGTGTTTCCATACCAGTTGAGCTGTTCATATTATTATTATCCGGACTTATAGAACAGTGTAAACTCCTGGTTGGCCCAGTGCCAATTAAAATTTAAGGGCCTACATATATAGGTAAGTTATGATGAAGATATTACATAACATTCATGCATTCATAATTGATCGTGTATGTGATTGTGACTGATATTATTATGTATTGGTTTGTGAAAACCTTTTGTTGCTTATGTCTTATTCGAGAATATTGTATTTTGTTTCTCACTCTTTTCTCTGTGTTTTTGTTTTATATGTTTTAAATTGATGGTTCAGAGGGAAGGATCGAAGAATCTCGACAGTAAATATAGCACGTTCTAGAAAGGGAGCTCGGTATAAATACTGTGGTCTAATGAATAAATAATGTTATTAAGTAATTGTTTTTGGGCCATAGAGTTTTCTCTCTTTCTTATAATGTTTAATGTTTATTTTCTTCAGATAAATGTATAATTACTTTATAAAGTTTTAATAATATTTATGAAGTATTTCAGAAATAATGTATGTAATTTATTCTGATAGTTTCTTTTTAACAATCATATCTTAAAAAAAATTATGAATTTTTCTAGAATTTATTAAGGTGTAATAGAGGGTGTTACAAAGAGCATGTGCAGAAAATCAACCACTTTCTCTGTTAATCGATTATGTAATCAATTACTAAACAGACTTGCAGAATTATGCATAATTCCACCTTGGAACCAACTTCTAGACCCCCTAACTTATCAATTTTAACTTTGAGTGACACCAAAATTTAACACAAGTATATTTACACTACTTATGACCTACTTGGCTTTGTCATACTCAAAAATTCCAAGAAATGTAGGTATTATATGGGATTATGTGTATAAGTCATTTTGAAGCTATTTGAACATGCAAATCAAGCTAGACTCACCCAAAATGGTTCAAGGGTACATCTACAAGTCATAAATATGGAATATGAGTTGTATAACCCATCTAGAGGTGTTAATACCCTACAGGCCAAAATATAGCCTTCCCAATTCCTTGAATTCACCTAAATCTTCAATCAAAACATCATTTGTACCACCCACACACAAATTCAAACCATCATTAATTGGTACTAACTTTTTCTTACTAGTGAATTTCAAGCCAAACCTGTCCATCATAAATGTCAGACATTCAAGTTCATATAAGATCATAGCTAAGCTTCCAGTGAAGCATTAAATACCCATCCACTAATCACATACATCTTCATCCTATATCATACATTTACTACTTCCATTGCATATTAACATCAACATTGTAAGGTATAGAAAAGCAAGTAGTCATACGTACACATATACAATTCCAATCCATCACATGATTTATCAAAATAACATCATCATCATCAAAATAATCAACATAGATATGTATGCCTTTCATTCAGATCTTCGCCGGAATGGAGCAAAGTGGTTGAAACAAGGCAAAAACTTATGCCTTGATGAGGTGACGCTCACAGAACAAAGGGGTACGCTAAACTTTTGGTCTGACTTCGTTCGCTCAAGGGAGGAGGAATATAGGTACAAGGCAACAAAGGTTGTGACTCGCGGGATGGAGTTACGCAATTGGAACGGAGGCGCTTAGACCACCTAAATACGATGCCCTTACCACGAATAGAGAAAAAAGGGTAAACCTGTAACATCCCAAAAATTTCATTCTCCTATATAATCATTTTGATTTAGACCGTTAATGATATTATCCATTTCATCTCAACTTTCTACATAAATTTGGTTAGGAAAACATCTTTAATTTAATATTTTACCATGTTAAATAATTTTAACTTTATACCTTAGGTAAAAGTTAATCAAATAACTTATTACCTATTTCCTTAGTTATTAATTTCTTTGGTTTTTCCAATTACTCTCATCAAATTACCACATACTTCACTCAAAATATGTCATGTTTTACACATTTTAATTGTTAGTTAGATTTTGAATTTGAAAATATGGTCAACTACAAAGTTGTTCCTTGTTGTCTTAACTTTCCAACGAGACTAAATTTGTTAAAATCCATTAAGATATGAGATAGATATGCCCAAAATACTGAAACAGTGTCAGAATTGATATTTTACTTCAATCATATAATCTTGTATATATTTTAATGCCTAGTTAGAGTCTGGATTTGAAAAAATGGTAAATTATAAAGTTGTTCCTTGTTGTCTTAGCTTTCCAACAAGACCAAATTTATTAAAATCCATTATGATATGAGAGAGATATACCCAAAATACCAAAATAGTGTAAGAATTGATATTTACTTCAATCATACAAGCTACATTATGTAGGTTGCGAAAATGGTCAACAATCCAGCCCATTTTTCTCACATAAAACCTCCATTATTACCATAATTAATGCACCTAACATCTCACTACAATTCCATTATGAAAATCTTATCCCCCACTTGTCATTTGCATCATTAAATCAACACTACATCTTGTTCCCAAGTCTGAATTCTTAGAACAAGCTAAAGTTAGTGAAGTCTCTCTCTCATTTTCTTTCATTTTCTCCATCAAAGTCACTCTTGATCTGAAGTTAGGACAATAAGAGAACACTTTCAACCACTCTAGGATCCTCCATCAAGGTAAGAGGGGATAGGGTTGTGAATAAATATGGAATGGGTAGAATTATATGTTATTCTAGGATTTCCAGATTTATTTTCATAACTTGTTACTTAATTTTTAAGCTGAAAACGTGTGAATTTGACTTTTATTTCTTCATAAAAGTTGTATATCTATGTGTTATATGAATTTTGAGCTTTGAATGACATAATTTGGATGCCTGTAGCTCAAGTTATTGCAAAAATGCTAAAGTATGTCCGTTCTGGAATATGTATCTTTTATTTTGTGAAAATATTAAAATTCTGGGAATTATACATACATATTTAGACTTTGATGTCTATCATAAAAGTTGTATATATTTATGTTATGGATATATAGAAAGTGGTTTCAAGTTAAAAGGATATTTGTAGCTCTAGTTATACCTAAAATACAGAAGTATGTTCATGCTAAAAATCTGCTGACGTGAATCATTGTTTGTATTTTTAAAACTGGGAATTTTATGATGAGAATTAGTGTTTAGTGTCTTCATAAAAGTTTTATATATTTGTGTTATGAGTAATTTAGAACTGGTCTCATGCCAAAATTATTTTTGTAGCTCTAGAAATGTTGAATTTACCAACATATGTATGTTTTTTTTTACTTTCTTTGAGATAGTTTAGTATACTATGAATTTGTGATATTTCTGTTTGGATTTGGAATTTTTGGTCTTCATAAAACTTATAGATAATGGAATTATTGAAACATATAACTTGACCTTATTCAAAAATTATTTTTATACAATGAGTTATAGCTAACTTACTAAAGATTGTCAAACCAGTAAATTTTCCAGCAATTGGTGATAATGAAAAATGATAACCTATTGACTATTATGTGATTATGTGATGTTTTTGTTTGGAATTTAAAATTATAGTCTTCATGAATGTTGTAGATAATTTTGTTATGGAACTACAGAAAGTGGAATTACTTAAAAAGGATTTGATTTGCTCATGTTATGGTTATTTTACTAATGTATGTTGCTGTTGTAAATTTCTAAAATTTACCTATGATGATTATTATGGATAAAAATGATATTTTCCATGTGGGTAATGATTTATTTATGAATTATTGAGGGATTATTGATTATTATGGATGTTATTGAGTGTCCTATGAATGTCATACGATATGTATATCTTTGTGATGAATAATTATGAATGACTAAATTAATGTATACAATGCCTTGTGGTTTATTGAGATATGTTGTTAAACTGTAAATTCATGATTTTGAGAATTAATATATGTGATGTGTCCTTTGAGGACTTGTGGTTTTCCAAGTGATTATGGAAGTATTGATATCATGGTATGTTAAATTGATAAAGAGAATTAAAGGTATTCATGCATCATAAGCATTTGGACGCACCATGGAATTTAAGGGTTCCATGATTGTCGGCCCTGGTGGGGGGTTACTCTATGATGAGTTAAAGCCTTATTTTCGTTAAGCGCCATGAAGTATAGGGATTCATGGTTTATGCTAAGTCCTACTTGTGTACTTCGGTACTTGAGCGCCATGAAGGGTAGGGATTCATGATATATGCTAAGTTCTACTTGTGTACTTTGGTACTTGAGCGCTACGAAGGATAGGGATTCGTGGCATTATGCTAAGTCCTACTTGTGTCTCTATGAGACTTTTTACTGTAGTATTCCCACTAAATCAAAATGGATCCAGCATGACATCATTTAACTAAATTAAAGATTATTAAATGTAAATGACCTTGTTTGGCATATTCATCACATCATAATTGTTTATTGATTGTGTTTGTACAATTTTACTTATTTTATATTTATTCTATATTTTATCTCACTCTTATATTATTTTTACAGTGCACGCTTCACAGAATGACGAGTGGTGCAATTAATGAAGTTTTTATGTTTTATTGCTTGGACTTTGATTTCATTTGAGATTTAATGTGTTGTAATAATATTATGTACCTCGTACTATAATCTTATCTATCTTTTAATGTATTATGTTTTATTCGTTCACGACTAGTATGCATGATAATATTCCGCATTTATCAATTTTTATGTGACCTCAAAATTTAAATTACGAATTTCAAAATGATTCTTTAAACGTGAAAAATTTATTACAAAAATTTGGGTTAATTAATTGGAATTTGTAATTTGGGTCCTGGGTGTCACAGAACCAAACAGACAAATAATATGATTGGCCCACCACGAATTATGAAGTTTTCATGCTTCTCGAAGCAAGTAATTTATCTTTCTTTATCTGTAGACGCTTCCATTAGTAGTTATCGGAAAAACAGAGTTGTTTGTTGTATTTTCTCGTGTTAACAACGGCCATTGTGGATAAGGGTTGTTCATCATTTGATACAAACTAAACAAGATCGTTCAACCCATCTAAAATAATAAAAAATTGATTAAATCAAAATTGTAAAAAAAATTACATTATTCATATCGAATTTTAAATATACCCAAAAAACTCAAACTAAATTAAATTGAACTACAATTTTCAATATATTACGCTTATGCTTATATTATATTATTACCTTATAAAAGTACATACATAACTTAAACTTAAAGTAAGACTTGAAAGACTCTAGGTGGTGATTTGTGATTTTTTGATTATGTTAAAAATTTTTACAATAATGATTTTATTTTTGAAATAATTGTTCCTGATTTTATTGGGTTATAATTATATATTTTATGCTTAATTTTTTAAAAAATTAATATATAACTAATCCAAACTGAACCGCATTTGATTGAATTAAATATTATACATTATAACTAAATCGTAACTTAATGATATAATTGTATCCGATAATATTTTGTTTAAAAATAAACTAACCTGAATCATATTTACCCTTAAATATGGTTGTGGTTTTGAATAAAAGGGATGTTTGGTTTGTAGTTGAAGAAACAAAGTTGGAAAAATGGAAAGATTTAAAGTTTGATATTGATTATTCATGTCGTTCGAGACAATTAAAACTCCGTTTAACCATATGATGAATTTTTCACTTTTAGAAATCCCCATTACATTGAAAGCAATGGAAAAATCTCTTTGTGCCAACCATGGTGAAAGTATTTAGCTTTGAAGTAGGTTGCCTAAAGCCCAAGTGGGATTGAAACATCAAACACGCATGCATGTGTTTGATGTACGGAAGGAACATGGATCATGGGTACTAGCTAAAAAAGGAAATTACGAAATTTCATGATAAAGCTCAAACTCAAACCAAGCATGCTTCCTTCACTATACCATATTTGGAAAAAACAAACACGTGCAATACTTGAGTAGATGCACCCACTCAATCAAACACGAACTACATGCACAAAACAAACATCGTTTATTTATGTTGCAACATTTACTCTCTGTATTTTCCAGGAAAAAATCTGGGACAACAGAATAATTCTCAATAGGGCTAAACGACAAACTTATATAGTGATACTCTAAAAAACAGACTAATTTATGAGTTGATTTAACTTATCTAAACAAAAACATGTAAAATGAAAGAGTAATGTTATATATATTTTTTATTTGAATGAAACTACCTCTAAACTCTAAATCAAGAGAGACTAGTTGAATTAGTTAAATATGATGTATGAATTTTTATGCGTTTATTAATATGTATTTGATTTAAAATTTGGGCCCTAGAATTAACAAAATTAAAATTAATAGTGATTTTATATTTTCAAAAAATTACACTATCTTTAACAGCCAAATTTTCAGAGTGTGAGGATTTGAATTGAGCTAACAAGCGAGAGGAAATAAAGGTAGAAAGGGAAATGGAAAATATGTATATATTGTTCAGGGGGCCTTGGATCACTTGAGATAGAATTGTTAATGAGTTAGATTGGCCTGTTTAAAATTTGCATAGGTTAAACATGTCATATCAGAAGATTAGACTTAAGTATTTTTATAAGTTTACTTAAGTAAATAAGCCAGACCATGTTTTTTAAAACATCCAACATGACAACTTGTTTAATTAACCTACTAACAGTATATATCTATAATAATTATAGCATAAAAATAACAATATATAATAATTATAAATTTATATATTTTTACTTAATTAAAATTCTATAATGTTGTACTTGTATAATTTGTTTTAAAATTAGGTATATTCAACCAGTTTATGTTGATAAGCTCATTTTTAACAATAATCACACTAATTTATTTAAATTGGTATATTTTTTATCTTTTGTAAACCTTATTATAGACAAACTAGACCTTAAACTGGGCCTAAAAAAAATACCTTTTAGAGACTATCAAAGTTAGGCTTAGGTGATACCGCTTTGAAGTAGGTTGATTCAGACTTTTGAAAGCATGTGTTGACCTAGTCTATTTACATTCCTACTTGTGAAGATAAGTCAACTAATAAAGATTGATCTAATTTAATTTGTGGTTTTGAATTCAAATATCAAAAAATACAATACCATTAAATTTGAGTAAATTTTTTTTATCGCTTATATTCTACCTTAAATCCGAATATGGAATATAAAGAAATAACCATTTGTAAAGATGTAATACACGTAAATATTTAAATAGTTGTCTATAACATACCATGCTATAAAAATAAGTTTAAATTTGGTTGAGCTTTAATTTCTACGTAGCTAAAACCAGAAAATCTTTAGAAGCCAATCAATTCATATTTGATAAATTTCAAAGTTTTGTGACCAATGATTTGGTGTTATGGTGTTCATCATCTAATTAAATTCAAAAATAACTGCTTAACTAAACCGAAAAAACTGATAATTAAAAAAGTGATAACTGAAATAACCGATAACTAAAAAAAATGATATTTTTTAATGGATTGGATTGGATCTCAATTCCACCTTCAGGAACCGATCCAATCCAAACTGATCTAATTTTTTTTTATCCCTAGTACTACTCTGGACCTGTTACATAAAAGCCCAATATATTTTTTTATTTCTATAATTCGTAAAAGTAAAATAGCTTAAGCCTAAATGGTAATTCCCAATATTTTAATTTTATAATTCACGCGTAAAATAACTTAAGTTCAAATAACAATGCCAAATGTTTTAATTTTAATATTTTATGATTCATATTCATCAATGCTAAAATTATAAAGAAAAGAAACATTTGTATCCTAATCAATTCAATCCAAACCGTATAATATTTTCTTGATTGGATTGGATAACTTTTAGCCTCACAACCAATTCAATCCATTCCGCGAACACCCCTAATTTAACACATTCATACTTGAACCAGCAAAAGTATTTTCATCTAATGGTGAAGATTCTTTGATCGTACAGGCAACAGCAGTTGATGAAGATTCCTTGTATAGGTCAAGTTTAGTGAAAGACAACGAATATTGAATATTGAGGTGACAGAAAATAACACCAAAACCTAACAACGGAGACTACCAATGAATTTGCCTATATCACACCAACTCCCTGGATCTAGGACCGAGGGCCGGCCACTCACATGTCCCCACTATTCCCTACATCTTGCTTCACGTGTTTTATATTTTAATGTTAAAGTGTTATTTCCACTGTCAGTGAAATAGCAATATATAAATATTCTTATTAAAATTGAACCAGTTGGACAGGTTAAATTATAAAATAATTAAGTAATTAATGTAGGTTAATTCTTTAATGCTACAAATTTAACTACGGTTCAATCCAGTTTGATCACAGTTTATTAAAAATTGATAATTTCACCATTAACCATCTGTTTCTGAAAAAATTATATATAAGTGTATGAGTTGAACATATTAAGGTTTTGAACTATTTAATAATGTCCTATTTTTATGGACCCCACAAGTGTTTTTACATTTTTTATTCTTATGACTTGTTTGATTAAAAGTTGGACCAATAAAAAAACAATCATACGGTTAAATGGAGTTTTATAGTCTGGAATGACATGAAAAATCAATATTAACCTTTAGATTTTTTCTATTTTCATAACTCTATTTTCTAACTGCATATCAAATGACACTTAATCGGTTAATTTTTTCATGTAAATTTTTTACTGGTTTTAATTTTATATTTCAATTATTTTAGGTGAGTGAATGCTTTTTCACGGACAAAGAATATAAAATTAACTAGTTGGTACTTGTATTAATATAACACCGTTTAGAAAAATAAAAAAAACATTTTCAGATTTTTTTATCGTGTGTTTGTCGGCACATATTAAAAACTTGTTTCTTTTAAAAAGGTATAGGGCTTGGAAATTATTTTAACTTAAATTAAAGGGAATAAAGCTATTGTGAAAACTGTGAATAGTGGCTAGAAATTGATGTATCAAACAAAATGGAAAAAGAATATTTTTTAGCATCGTGCAAAAGCCAATGATGCGTTTGATTTTATAATAATAGAGAATACGACACTGTCTAAAAATAAAGAGGCATCAGAAAAATCGCTTGAAACAAATATTTGATATTGATTTACAGAGTCATTAGTTTTTGCATTGTAATTTTTTAGGTAAAGTATTGGCATATTCTTAGAAAGCTCCATGATGATGATGATGATGATTACATAAAGGAATTTCTCTAAATAAATCGTAAGCGTTCATCATTTATAATGATTTTTTCTTTTATTGAAAATGCCGGAACAAAATGAATAAGCTCTATAGAAAATAAAGGGAGACACACAGTAAAATTTAGTGCCAAATTATGTATATGCATAATTGATTTACAAATATAATTGTTTTGTTTTAATGTTACATGTGAATCTTTGGTTTGTATTGCCTGTTAAATAAGTTACGTATTTTTATTTTGTAAACTTCACAAATGTAAAAATTAGAAATGAGTGTGTCTTTTTAGGTATTTCTATCGTTTGAATCAATATAGGGGAACAAATAATTTAAGATATGTTAGAAACAATGAAATAATGTACCTTATGCATTATGCATCTACGAGGGTTGTATTTATATTTGAAGACGTGTGCGAATGTGATAATTGCTTTGTCATTACCTTTTCTTTTATAAGAATATCGTCAGGTGTCTTTGGTGTGACAGGTGAATATGACATGTACGTGAGTATGTCGAATATTCAAGGGTATACCTCATACTTAGATGTACGACAATTTAAAATTTGGGGGTATCACCAGAGTTGACCGAAGTACTAATATGTGGTATAACAGAATTGAGTGAGGTAACAATGTAAGGTATATCATAGTTGACTAAAATATCAATATAAGGTATACTAAGTTAGTCAGGGTACTAACAAATGACTTGTCTAAATTGGTTAAGGTACCAATATGAAGTATAGTGAGTTGGGTGAGATACTAATATAATGTATACCATAATTAGTTAAGATATCAATATAAGATAACTAGAATTCATCGAGATACTAATCTAAGATGTACTAAATTGGTTGGGGTACTAATATGAAGTATATTAAAGTTGACCAAAGTATGAATTTAAAACATATCGAAGTTAGTTGGAAACTAATATGGCATGTATTAAGTTGGCCACAGGTGTAATATGATGTTACGTCCATTTTGAGATATACCGAATTGAATAAGAAATGAATTACTTAAGTTTTATTAACACAAGTATTTAATAACCGGATGAATAAGTTTTGATGTTTTATGCTCAAATTCAAATTATTTTTTTGAGAAAATAATAAAACGAATCAACAGAAAAATTATATACACTGTATGTTTTTAGATAAACTAAAGTTAAACTTTATGAAAAGAAAGATAAAATAGAATAAAAGGGAGCAAAAAACGGCAGGGTGCAAGTGGATGTAGATGGCGTGGCATTTCCGGATTGAGTTTTATTGACCCAACAATGGGTTGTTTGGGTTCTCCATTTGGTTAAACTAGGCTTTAACAACCTAAAAAAAATTGGGTTAAATAAAGTTGGATTGTTTTGAATAATATGAATGATTAATATTAATTTTTAATTTTTTTTATTTTTATAATTTTGTTTTTCTAACTGCAAATTAAACAGACACAATATTTGACGGAACAAAATATTGAAAAAAATATATGATCATTTAATTTAATATTTTGGATTATAAAAATAATTGTATTTATTATTAATAAATATTAAGACGGGTATTTTTAATTTAAATAGTTAACATATGTTCTCATGTTTAAATATAAAAAATGTGATTTCACTAAATTTTGGGAGAGAAAATTGTAATAGAGAGAGATTTTAGGCTTATAATGATGTATCCTGTCGAATGAAACATATAAACCTAACTAGGAATGTATAAGAAATAACGCCAAGGGGGAATGCAACAACAAATTCGTCCCAATAATAAATAAATGTACATACAAACAAACACAATTCAAACTCATAATAACTCCAAACGAAAACAAAACTACCAGAACACTTGCCCAGTTTTTTCTTTTCTTATTCAAAAAAGCAGAGAGCGCAAGTGGTGAAGAAGAAGAAGTAACAATGTCGATCGCTTTCTCCTTCACGCCTCCTTCCTCTTCTTCTCATTCGTCGCTTCCTTCAACCAAATCCATTCCCTCTTCTCTCTCACTCTCCTCTTCCTCCCTCCGCCTCCGCTTCCGCTTCACTCCCTCTCCCGCTCCTCTCTGCCGCATCCACCGCCGCGCAGATCCGCCCTTCCTCCTTCGCTCCTCCTCCGATCACGGAGGAGGCCACGGCGGATCCTTCGGAGGTCACGGTCACGGTGGCGGCGGCGACGACGACCACGGCAATGGCGGAAAAAACGAGGCGATTATGGTGCTTGTTGAGGCCGGGAGGACGTTGGAGAGCGTTCCGTCGGACCTCGCTGCCGCCTTAAAGGCAGGGAAGATTCCAGCGTCTGTGGTGTCGCGTTTTCTTGACCTCGAGAAGTCCGCTTTCTTCCGCTGGTTGCTTCAGTTTTCTGGATTCAGGGAACGTCTTCTCGCCGATGATCTCTTCCTCGCTAAGGTCGGCATGGAATGCGGCGTTGGCGTCTTCACCAAGGTTTCTCTCTCTTTCTCTCTCTGTTTCATTTCAAATATTGTTTTGCATCTGAATAGCTTACAGTTTTTGTGTGTGTGATTTTTTTGTGTGTGTGATTAGACTGCTGCTGAGTATAATCGCAGGAAGGAAAACTTCTTCAACGAACTCGAAATTGTGTTCGCTGATGTGGTATGAATATTCGCAATCTCCATTAATTTTATTGCTTATTGTTACAGCATATCATTTACCATGTCTTCTTTTTTAACGTTGCAAAAATGCAATTCCTGATTCCTTTATTTTTTTTAAAAAATTTCCCTCACTTGTGCTATGATAGAAGAATATTGCAAGACCAATATAAATATACCATGATATCTAGGAGGTTGAGGAATTGACAATAATTAGTTTATTTTTGTTAGTTTCAAATAACAAGTGCAGAGACAGCGTGAGTTCTTTGTTCAAACTTCTATCCTTTTGCAAAGTTTGGACACGGTTTTTGTAGTACTTATATGTAATCTGTTCCTAAGTGTTGATGAAAGTGTTTTTTGTTGCTCGACTTTTTTCCCTTGGCTCTGCTCTGTTTTTTCTTATTTTGTGTTTTGTAAATGCACTAGTGGGGAAGGTGCCTCAAACATTGAAACCCCAATCTGAGGAGTCGGTTGTTTGAGATGCATTTTTCTCAGCGGGGAGAGTAACCTACTAAACCATGCAGTGATATTTCATTTACTTAATTGTTTGTCAAGTTATTGAAATTCTATATACATCCTTGCCATCGTTTATTAGGAACAGTCCCATGGAGATGCTCAATGAGACCATAAAACACTTGTCAATGAAGACTTTCATTAATGTCTTTTCCTTGTGGATGAACTATAATTTATGTATTAACATTTGAATTAAATCTGTTGTTTTACTACTTGATACATTGGTTTGTATGTATTTATCTTGCACTCTGTACATGTTACAGACACAAGAAAATATTGCTTCCTGTGAAACATCTATTGATGTCAATGGCATAACATTCATTTGAATATATTGTTCTTAGGTCATGGCCATACTTGCCGATTTCATGCTGGTTTATCTTCCTGCACCTACAGTAGCTCTTAGACCACCACTTGCACTCAGTGCAGGGCCTATTACTAAATTTTTCCATGGCTGCCCAGACAATGCATTTCAGGTCTTAATATATCCCATAGATTATTTTCACATGGTTTCGATTACTTTCACAATTTTTACTGCAAAAATTTTAGTATTTACCTAATATTTTTAATTCCCTTCAACAGGTTGCTCTCTCTGGAACGTCATATTCCTTAATACAGAGGATTGGTGCAATTGTGGTATGTACAAACTGGTAACTTCTGGCTTATTTATTGTGCAAGTTGAATCCAATTTTGTCCCTTTTCTTTCTTTTACTAATTGGTGTATATAATGTGGTTATCTTGCACAGCGAAATGGGACTAAACTTTTTGCAGTTGGAACTGCCTCGTCACTGGTTAGTTTTTGTCTTCCTTGAGATTTATCTTTGAGTTTAGTCTGTATGGTTAAATTTATGCGTCTGGGGTCTTTGAGTTTAGTCTGTCTATCCTTGATTAACAAAATCCAATATAGTTGATGGATAGTTAGGTCCCTGAAGTATGAGGGATTCGGTTGCTAGTTGCATGTATGAAAAAAACTTTGTTGGGGAGATTGTACTCACTAGTCACTGTAGTGATCTCTCCACTTTTAAAGGGATTAGTCTTTGATTGTTCACTGGGAAGACTCTTGACTTGTGCTTCAATTGAACTTATTTTTCAGTCCTTAGATTTACAGGCTGAGACTGATTTGGCATAATACCTTTCACTGTTACAATCAACTCTGCTTTCATGCATTCTTGAAATGTGAATTTGAAATTGTTGACCAACTAGTTCTTAAGAATGAGATAATAAATGGCTTAAAAAGTTTTCCAAGGGTCTGTCGCATATTCCAGGTTTTACAACTTTTTTTGTTCATCAATACTATATAATAAATAATCTGCGTTCAATGTTTAAAATGGGAGTGGAATAACTGAGTTCAAACACTGACATTACAGCATTTTGTATTTGTTCAGGTTGGGACAGCTGTGACAAATGCCTTAATTAATGCAAAGAAGGCGGTTGATAAGTCTTCTGCTGAGGAAATTGAAAATGTTCCCATATTGTCTACTAGTGCTGGTTATGGTGTCTATATGGCAGTTTCTAGCAACCTCAGGTAAAAGGGATGATATAATTAGTGATGAATTATCTGAAGATTACATTAAAAAATCAACAAATGTTTGAGAAAGTGGCTTTCCCTTCAAATTTGCTCTTACCTTTGTGCATCTGAATTTTCCACTAATTACATGTGACACGTTCATACTTGAGATACAACATTAAGAAAAGTTATTTCATCAATAACCATAATAATCAATTCCTCAAAGAAAACCACAATAACCAATTTTAATATGAAGACTATAAGAATCATTGAGAAATCAATGTGAAAATATGTAATCGATATGATTATAATGTTAGTACTACCCACCCTTAGTTAAGTAATTCTCATCCATTGCTTGTCATTGTTCATAATGTTTTACTCATTGTTACTTATGGCCAATCATCTCAATATATCATGATCTAGTTACTTTAAGGGAAAGGGCGTGTTTGCTTCTCCGTTCTCATCTATGTAAAGAAGTTTATGTGATGAGATAATCAGCATTTAATGAACAACTAAAGCTACTGGAAAAGTTAACAAATATTATGAAATGCAGATTACTGTATGAGATGGTAATATGGTATTTGCACTATTTTATTATGTAACTGTTTATTACAGATTTTTTTATAAAGAAATTTCAGTTTATAAAATGAACCTTATCTTTTGCGACATCAATTATGTTGTTATTTTTACTTTCCATTATATTGAAGAATGTTCTAGGCCTGTTCATGTCTCCAATAACTGTATATATATTGCTGTCTAAAACCTTTACTTAGAATCTGATTTTACTGACAGGTATCAAGTACTTGCTGGAATTATTGAGCAGAGGATTTTGGAACCTTTGCTGCACCAGCACAAGCTAATGCTCAGTGCAATGTGCTTTGCTGTTCGGACTGGCAATACATATTTGGGTTCATTATTGTAAGAAATTCCATTCCCTTCTGATAGCTTGTAGAAGGAGCTTTGCTCGTTGCCAAAGGCTCATGTTATGTAATTTTGCCTTGACAGGTGGGTGGACTATGCTCGTTGGATAGGGGTTCAGTAGGCCCATGAGTCCATGACTAAGGTTTCCTGGCGTGGAACTTGATTGATTGACTACATTTTTCTCAAGATTTTCATTTGCTTCAGTACTGGACCTCACAAATCAATTTACTTCCTTCAGAGGTTTGGTTGTAGGACTAGCCCCCATAGGTTCTCCCTTTCTATTTATATAATGCTCATTGTTGAGCACTCTGCTTATTCTTGTTATTCACAAAAGTTTCCTCATTCAATTCATGTTATGAGGACATGGACATAATTATTTTTTGTTACAGGACATAATTTGATGCTAGGTAAACCGAAATAGTTGCAGCAGATTGAAAGATATTAAACAAAAAACAAGCTTTTGTTATTAACGCAAGAAATCCTTTGCCATTAGCATGATCTATGGGCTGCGTATTATTTCAAAAACTTGGCCTGCATATTGACTAATTTCATATGAATTTGAATGAATCATGCTAATCTTGTTCTCAGAATTCTAATTATCAATATGTTTGCCTAAGGACACTTTTTTACTTGTTGGAGTTCGGGCTGGGTGCATCTGCTTCATATACTTTTATGTATGAGAAATTGCTCTTATTCGTTTTGTTTAAGTTATTAGAGTTTGATTATTTCATGTTACCAACGTGACAAAATAGCAAGAAAGACTTAAAAAAAAGTAATTATTACATACTATTATTCATATTAAATTTATAGAGATTGTGTTTTATTCTCGCTATTTATTATTATCTTAATAAATAACATTTAACATCCAACTTTGTATAACTGCTTCTACTAGTAGACATGATGCCTCGTAAACATGATTTCTCAACTAAACTCATTTTTATTCCTAATTGTTTGTTCCTCATTTCTTTTTGTTTGAATTCAAAAGTCATTCAATCTTTTAATGTTGACTTATAACTTATTAAAGAGTTTATAATTTTTTAAAAATGAGTAGAAATGTTTGGTAAACAAGAAATACTTATAGCTTTGTAAAAGTTCAAGTTTTTAAAGCTCCTTATTATGTGAGTTATTATTTTTATGTTGTTTGCTTTTTAAAAAATAAGCAACTTGATTCTTCACATATTGTAATAGATGTTTTCTCAAAGCTAGTATAATTTAAATTAGTTTTTTAAATAGCCCTAATTCAAAAATTTACCTAAAGCCTATAAGCTACTTATAAGTTCATTTTACAAGTCTGAATTACAGTCTATTCACATTAGTTTTCGTTAGGTTTTGGGTAGGAACTGAACTAAGGGATTTTCAACAACTCATTTACCTGATTTGACCAATTAAGGTAGAACCATTGTCACCTTTGTTTTTTTTATTAATCTAAAACTATTTTTTTTCCTAAAAGTTCTTATGAATTGAAGTCAATAAATGACTATAAATTACCCTTTTATTCAAAAATCACAAATCAAAATATTACATCGCTTCAGATCCTCCTCCGTTTCTTTCTATTATTTTTCTTCCACTCCAAACAACATCCAAGTGGTTCAAAATTAACAACAATAACTAAGAATGTATATTTATCAAATGCCAAATTGATACAAACATGTATAGAAACATTGGTATATCACTTGATCTTTCTTTTATTATCAGAATGTGAGCCCGAAAGTGCACTGCAACACAACGGCAGATTTTTAATGTGTTTCGTTGGCTTTCTCAACAGAATTCCTCAGTAAGGATATTACTTGGGCGGGCTCAGGGGCTCCAAACACTGAACTTCCAGCAACAATGCAATTTGCCCCTGCTGATGCAGCCATGTCTATGGTTGAAGGCCCTAAACCGCCATCAACCTGCAATTGAAATCAAACATGTTTTGATCACTGTAAGATACGAACAGAGACAATTCATCATCTCCAATCTCTACGATTACAAATAATTAAACACTTAGAAATAATGTAGAAAGGAAAGGTTTTTTGAGAAACCTATTTACTACCTCCTTTCCTATTTATTTTTCTATTTAAAAAAAAAGAAATGTAATTAATATTCTTAAGATGAAAAACTAATTTTAAACCCCGTTATACCCTTTATCTATTTTACATTATCTCTCTTCAATAACAAAACAATTATTACTATTACAAGTAGGACTATGCAAATACCGAGTTGGATCGTATATCAACAAAAAAAAAATTCTGAACTGATTAAAGTTAGTTGGATGAGATTGGATCGGATTTGTCTAAATTTTTTATGAAATCCAATCCAATCTAAATCAGATTGATTTTGATTGGATGATTGAATATTTATCTTACTGATTTATAACTTGTTAAAAATTCTAAAAATTACAAAAACATAATAACATGTCTTCAAATCTATGTTGTAATTTCAAACAAAATTACAATGAAATGTTCTATTGTAGTTAAAGTAAAATCACGGAAACACAAAGGATTTCATCCATCAATTTCAGCAAACCATAGTAAAAAGTATATACACAATTAGTTGGATTTACTCGTTTAAGATCCGATACCCAACCCAACTACCCTAAATTCTTAATTGGTTTGGATGGGCAAATTCAATTAATAGAAAAATCAATCCAACTTGTTTGAATTCGTTTGGATGCTCGTTGAATGAGACAATCTAATCCTACCCCCTATTTACCGAGAGCATACAATGCTCAAACCTACTTGCGAGAGAACATAAAGGTATATATAATTGAGAAAAACATAATTAATATCGTCTTGAACTTGTAAATAAGTAGATAAATATTACTACCTCCAGTTTCAAATATAAGCAAAAGAAACTACTTTCACACATATTAAGAAAGAATAATGGTTGAAAGTAGTTATTTGCATTAATGTTATCAAATATTTGATGTAATATCCTAAAAGACCCTTAATATCATTATACACAAAGCATTAGTTGTCTTAGAATATATTTGATACACGAACATTTAATGACATTGAAACTGTATAATTTTGCTTATATTATGGGACCAAAAATTCCATTAAAGTTTGCTTATATTTGGAATAGGAGGTTGTAACATTTTTTTCCTCTTCAAGTGGACATATAAATAGAAATGGAGTTAATATAATATTCATAATTGAAGTTAAAAATGCAAAGGCAAAATGAAATTAATAAATAGATAAATCATTCCATGGTCATGTTTACTTGGAAAATTTCACTCTTTCTTCCCTTCCATTCCCTTGTTTTATCTTTCTTTTTTCTTGGATCCTATTTGTGGAGGGAGTTAGTAGGGAGAAAACTTTCATGGGTTGAGTGGAATTCTGTGTGTAAACCTATTAATGGGAGGACGGGGCCTTGCAGTGAAAAGTTTATCAAGCTTTAATTTAGCTTTGCTGGGAAAATGGAGGTGGTAGTTGATAAACTCTTTAGTAAGGTTATTGAGAAAAAGTATGGGAGGGAGAGTGTTTGGGATAAAAAAAGTGTTTAAGAAAGGCTCTGTTTGGATGAACCTTTAAACAATTAGTGGGTTGGAGATGAGAAGTGAGTGGTTTTGGGGGGGTATTTGCTGGAAAGTGGGGACTGTTGGGATAGGAATATGGTGTTGAAAAGGAAAATTTCACGCTTTTCAAAGTTTCAGATTTTAAAGACAGTAATATAGCCGATTTGGGGACTTGGTGCAATGGGATATGGGTATGCAACTTAAATGGAGAAGACCCTTTTCAATTGGAAAAATCTTTGGTGGAGAATTTATGCAGGTGATAAGCTGATCAACGATGGATGAGTCAAAGGAGGATTACTTAAGTTGCAGACATGATGCATTGGGTTTCTACATTAAGTTAGCTAACAAGGCAATCTAAAATGAAGGGGTACACTTGAACAAAATAATTACAACAAGACATGGTAAAAAAATGGTACCATCCAAGGTTGTAAAAATCGAGACTCTACCGAGAATCACGGAGGTTCCAACGACTTGTAGAATCGAGATTCTAGGTAAAATCATAAGATTCTACCCCTTATTAAAAAAATAAAAACATGACATACCTATACATAGAAAAAACACAACACCATCTTTAATATATAGAAAGATAATCCTAATCCAACACAAGCCAATAAGTTCACATAACAACCGTGGAGGACAAAGCTACACAACTGTGGAAGACGCAGCTACTACACACCGTGGTGGATGGAGGAAGACGCGACTAGCAGCGGCGGCCAACGTGGGCTATGGAAGAAGATGAGGCACGAATATTTGAGAGGGAATCAGGGAACATCTGACACGAGGCACAAAGGAGAGAACAGAGAGATGGAGGAAATCACAAAACGGAAAAAAGGGGATTAGGGTTCAATTTTAATTTTAAAATTGCCCAGTCAAAACGACATCGTTTTGGTCGTTTGTGTTAAAAAAAAGGGGTAAAAATGGTAGAATCTCTAGAAACAGACGATTCTACCCCCGACTCCACCAATTCTACCACTAAACCGATTCTAGTCCCGATTTAACACAAAAATAACACTGGAATTGTAAAATCGTATGATTCTACATGTTAAATCGCGTTCGCTTGGAAGAACCTGTCAATCATATTTTCAAATGTAAAGATGCATTGCAGATTAGGCAAGAGTTGTACAAAAAAGTGAGACAAGAGCACGTCTACGAAGTGAGATAGAGCATATTCTTCAACATGGGGTGGGGGCAGGAAGTGCAGTAGCTTGGCATGCAGTTTGGCACTCAGTGGTATGGAACCTGTGGTTAGGAGATTTGGGAAGTCTTCCGGTTCAGCTTTGCAGATGTTTGATAAGAGCTTGATGAAAGTTTGGATATGGCTAAGAACAAAAAAGAAGGGGTTTTCATGGTTTGTTTTTTAATGAAAAAGTGAAATTGTAACTTGTTTAAAAACTCCAAGTCTCTTTTTTGTCTCTTGTATATGAGTTAGGTCACCATTTGTATCCTTTTAATTAATCTTTCTTGGCTGATAAAAAAAAGTAAAAAAATAAATAAAAGCTCACTATTGTTGTTGTTGTCATAGAACAAGTGAGAACATATGGACGAATAAGGCGTAGTTGCCCATTTTGTCCTTCTATTTTGGAATGGGTGCATTTTTGGCCCCCCAAATTTTTCTTTTGGAATCAACCCGTCTCTCTTTTTAAAACTAAGTAAATTTGGTTCCCCCTTATCAATTTTCTTCGGTCAAAGCCCTCAAATTTATTTTGTAATAGTTCTGTATTAGAATTAGAAATTGGTCGGATGATAGTTATTTGTAGAAAATAACTTATGGCAGTTATGTATTAGGGTCTATTTCATGATACAATGTGTAAATTGGAAGATGGGTTGTTATTTGCCATTTGTGGTAAAGGAATACTCTCTAGGAGATTTTTGTCAGACACAAGAAGTGTATTGGTGTATTTTATGTTTTAACTGTGATGAATGCAAGTGTGCACTTATTTTAGGCTATAGAAACAGATAATTTCAAAGACAATTGAGATTTAATTGTAAGGTTTTCACATGAAAATAGAAGTGGTTTATGTCTGTAGCATTAGTTGTTTTGGGTTGTTTTAGTTAGTTAGATAATATCGGAAAATTCATTCTGGCGTAGTTCTTGAGTAGCTTGAGCTACATTAATAGACAAAGCAGAATCAGAGCGCGATTTCTTCTTGCTTCTTTCAAGTCGCACCTCGTGAGAGAGAAACATTGCTTCAATGTCCAAGATCAAGGCTTGGTTTGGAAGATTTTGGATGATTGCAGAAATAGATTGATAATGATCAGGAAGTCCATCCAGAATTGTCTCTAGATGCTCATGAGGAAGGATCGGATCTCTAACAGAGAAAAGCATGTTCACCACAATTTTGATCTTTTGCAAATACTCCGAGATTAAGAGAATTCCTTCAAAGATAGTTTTGAGTTCAGATCGAAGCTGGCTGGATTGTGCTTTGTTCATCACATAGAAGAAATTATGCAATTCATCCCAAACCTGCCAAGAATGTACACAGGTCATCATGTGTGGGAGGATTGATCTGGATAGAGAAGAGAGAAGCCACGTAAACAGAAGCGAATCTTGTTGATGTTGTTGGATTCACGATCCTCGATGGAGAGGAAATGAGGAGGAATAGTTGGATTCACAACGAATCATTGGAGTTTGTCATGGATAACACCTTCAACTTGTTGCTTCCAAAGGTCGAAATTCTTCTCATTTAGCTTGATGAAGATAGAATGTGAAAACGTAGCGGGAATCGTGGAGGATGAAGCCCATGGAAAAGGACCATTCAACAAAGTCATACTTGGATCGGTTGAGCTCGTGATACCATTTTAGAACGAGAGAGAATCGAAAATAGAGAGACTAAAATATCTATTATGGTCTTAATTCTTGCATTTACAATAGAGAGGAGGGGTATTTATATGAGGGGAGAAGAAAGCCTGCCTAGCAAGCTAATGTAGCTGCAGTAACTAACTTAACAGGTTAGTCATCTGCTAATGCTACAAACTAAATGTACGCTTAACAAAACCATAAACCATGAAGAAAATGCATCTAACTTCACAGGAAAGAAGTTACACACTAGAAAATAGGCTGAGATACCTCTATATCAAGTGAAGGATACTTCTTCCTCAATACCCGTACCTGATTTGGAAATTAAAAACAGAAAAAAAATTCAATCAAAAAATAGATACAACTTGCATAACTAACAAGGTTTTAAGCCACAATTACAAAGCATATCATAAGGAGGAGGGTTGATACCTTATCCATCATCTCTGGCATAAACTTTTGTCCTCCAAATCCAGGTTCTACAGTCATCACAAGAACCATTTCCACAGGATTTTCAGCTTCAACCTGTGAAAAGAACAACAATTACAACATGTTCATAACAAATAAGTAAAAGAAATAATAACACCCTCTTAAGACTAAGCTTCCAGTCAAGGATATTGTATCTATTCTCAAGTTTATGCAGAAAGACTCATGATTCTCACCAAAGATTAAAGAACATAAGAAAGTCCAGCCATTACCATGATAACAAGAGGGGAAATTACATACCAGAGGATAAACCTCTTCAATGGGTGTCCAAGGCTTTAATGCAACACCAGGCTTCATGCCCCGTGACTTTATTGATTGGACAAGTTCTTTCCAGTTATCTATCCACAAGAACCACTTTTAAGAAGGGAGAAAACGAAATGTTATAAAATTAAATAGAAGAAAACAGTGTATGAGGAAGGCAAAGCAAAAGAACGAAGTATAAGAACCAACTTTTTGATGCCTCTATATGAAATGTAAAACCAGAAGCACCAGCTTTTGCCAAAGTTTCAACATAATCAAGAGGATTTGTAACCATAAGGTGACAATCCAGATATGCGCTGCAAGGATTAATCATTAATGATTCAAATGCACCACGCATTATGCTTAAAATCATCTAGATCAGTCAAAAAGTAAGACTTACTCTGTGTGCTTTCTCAGACTTACAATGACAGGAGAGCCAATAGTTAAATTGGGGACAAAATGTCTGCACAAAAGGAAGGAAATGAAACGAAACACAAAAAGTTAGAAACAGCATGATGTTATGTGACTCTAAGTGAACATAATGGCCTTCCCGTTATTATGAAATCAATCATCACTAGCACCAAAACACAAGCTTTAACCTTCAGTTTGAAGATAAATACTGTGTTGGAAACAAGCATATGATTAATGCCAATAGAGTACAATACAAAAGACCTAAATTTATTTGTTTTAAAGACTACAAAACGAATTGAATTGAGTGAGTCCATACCCATCCATGATGTCCATGTGAAGCCAATCGGCGCCGGAAGTGAGCATGCGACGGGCCTCAGAAGCCAAATTGGCGAAGTCAGAAGAGAGCATCGAAGGGGCAATTTTCGCTGTCACTCCCATATTCCCTTTTTTGTTTTTCTATTCACAAGTTCACCTCTCTTAATCCAAAGCCAAAAACAGATAAGAAGATATTAGAGTCAAATGCAATCCAGAACGAAGAAGAGGAGGTTCTCCCTCTTCACAACCACCTTCCCTTATTCGCAATTTGGGGTAGGTGGGTTCAACTAACCAGTAACACAACAAATAGATTCCAAATGCATGATAATAATTAATAACACCACCAATGTCTTAAAAACTCCAAATACAATTACAAAATACATAAAAACAACAAGAGATGCAATAAGTTCATGAGTCTCTTGAAGTTGAACATCAACAACATTTTCTTGTCCAATAGTAACACTCTCATTTAAACCATCCTCTTCTTCCATACTCATCAAATCAAACTGAAACAGGAAATTAAATTCGTGTGTTATGGAATGCCATTTAATCCCCTCTTGATGCATTCCATATGGTTACCTAAATAAAGTATATTTCTGCATCAATCATTTAATCCCATTTAGCTATATGTTACGTAATTTTCCAGATCAAGCACTACACTATTCATTCTAGCAGCATACAACAATCAAGCACAGTTAATTAATAGCTATCTGTAATTTTCCAAATCAGAAATGCCCAGCTCTACACTATTCAGAAATGCCCAAATCCTATTTAACATGAATTGCAAGAACAATAAAATGTAATTCAATAATTGATGGTCAAACACTTCAACAAATCGTGAATGGAATTCAACAATTTAGCTATCTGTAATTTTCCAAATCAAGCACTACACTATTCATTCTAGCAGCAAACAACAATCAAGCACGCTATCTGTAATTTTCCAAGTAAAAAATGCCCAGCTTTACACTATTCATAAATGCCCAAATCACTAATCAGTAAATAAGCTCTACAGATATTCAACAAATCAGGAATCAAGAATGTCAACTTAGAGCAAATTAGGAATGTCAACTTAGAGCAGCAGAGACTGAAAATTGAAAAATAACCTGCCCAAATCAGAAATGCCTAAATCACTAATCAGTAAATCAGCTCTACAGATATTCAACAAATTAGGAATCAAGAATGTCAACCTTGAGCAAATCAGGAATGTCAACTTAGAACAGCAGAGACTGAAAATTAAAAAATAACCTGGGAGCAGCAGAGACGAAGAGGGGCGAGCAGAGAGAGAGAGTGGTGGTGCGTAATCGTGTGCGTGACCGGACTCCGTGAGAGTAGCACTGCGGAGACGAAGAGAGCGAGTTTTGGGGTCGTGTGCGGCGCGGGTGAGAGAAGCAGAGACGAAGAGAACAACGAGTTCTGTTTTGCCTATCAGGGTCGTGCGGGTGAGAGAAGCAGAGAAGACAAAGAGAGCGAGACTTGGAGTTGGGGTCGTGTGCGGGTGCGGCACGGGGAAGAAGAGACGAAGAAACGAGTTTTACACTTTTAGTTTAGGGTTTCTTTTTTTAATTATTTTTAATATATTTTTTATTTTTATTTTAGCCAGCGGGTTGACCAGACATTTTAAACTGTAGGTTACACGGTCGTAATCTTTAAACCCATTTTTTAAATGTTTCAATTTTCTTTAGGGTACGTTTGGATACCCACTTTGGTTGGTCAAACCGGTTTGACCAATCCCAAAAATAAATCCTACGGTCAAACAAAATTTTAACTGTCTCGAACGGTAAATTTCTCCATTTCCCCAACTGGAAACCAAACAGACACTTAATCTACAACTCACGTAACGATTAATTAAATGAGTCAGCCTATAGACTCAGATCTATTTACCCAACTCTAAATTTTAAGTGCCAAATTTCTATTGTTCGGTTCCGGCGGTGAAGCTATGGAAAATTTTGCATGAAGTTCAAATTGAAATGGGTAAAGGGTTTAGTTAGGTGATTATTAGTCATTAAGAGGAGATGATTAAACATCCATTGGTCTAACTTTGTTGATTGTTCTTCGAACAATGTCCATATGGTTTGTTAGATGCATATCTCCATTTCAGATATTTCATTTGTAGTGCTCAATAAACACACACACACTCAATCTTTTATGTTTGATATTGCTTCCTGTGTTTTAATGGTGGTGTAATGTCCGTTTCGTAACCATTATAAAAAAAACCAAACAAACACATAGTTTCGGTTTGGACTTTTATTCCTTTTATACATTAAAAAATATATATCAAAATAGCTGATCAATACATAAAAAATACTTTTTTATATAAGTTACCAAAACAATACTTTTTCATATAAGTGACCAAAACAATCAGTATAAAAAATACATAAAAGAAATTATCAATTATTTAGACATATTTAGATACTTGATGCGAACAAAAACTATATTAGTTAACTTTTTTGTCTTTTAGACAAAAATGATATTTGTTATTCAGTTATTAATGGATCCGACTTCAAAATTTTCAGACAAAAATATTTTGGCCAAAAATGTAATGAAGATTACTGAAATAAATTTATATTATAAAATTTATTAAACATGTTACTTATAATTAGCTTATTTAATTATATTATTTGTATCATTTAATTCTGTACATGTAGGAGTTCAAACATCATGTCTTTTAAAAAATAAAATCAAAGTAACTTGAGAGACGAACCAAAATAAGAAACACTCAGATTATTTATATCTTATATCTATCTCCACAGCTGTGTTTCAGTTCTTCCTATTTCCTGCTCAACAATAGCATAATCTGAGGACCCCAATCTTTACATTTTTCATCATCATCGGTGGACACTAGCCGTGTAGCAAATTATAACTACAGGTTCCTGGCTTATCCACACAAGAAAACTACACTAAATTTAAGTTGCTTCTAGATTTTCTGTAACACGCCGGTTTTTATCTTCACAGATGACTAGTTAGTTTCCAACTATAGTTGCTATATAATCCATACAAGAGTAATGAGATGTCATGTTTCCCTGGGGCCATCAAATGACTGTGTCTTTCTCAAATTCCAATGGAGACCCTCGTGGATACTGCGCAAGAAGTCATTAGTAGAATCAACCAGACAAGCTGTCGGAACAGGCCAGGGTGCCATGCTGCACACCAGTGCATCTCCTGGTGCTAAGGGTTTCCTGTCCTTGCCATCAAATGATGCCCAAGCTGGGCTTCTGCTATTGAATGGTACTTGCACCCTCAATGTGACATGCTCTGGAAATATCAATGGCCTAAAAGATAGAGAATGTGGGCATATTGGTGTGAATAAAATACCTGGAACCTGCAGATTTGAAGACTTGGTTTTAAATGAAGCAGCATATTGACAATATTTATGTAAAGTTCTAGCCTAGTAGAATGAAATCAATCAACTCGATCATGATGTCACTCAAACAGTAAGGTTAAAGTGACTGTCACTTCAGATAAATTAGATTTCTATGGCACTCGAACATATATATGGAAGGACTTCATTCGGAGACGAGTAAAGATACTTTTTTCAACAAAGTGGCAATTAATGGTAGTTAATAATATGCAAATTGTGCAAAAAATTCTACATTCAAATTAATCCTTTTTTCAGAAACAGGAGTGGTACACACATGAATTTGACCTGCAACACATGGAGTTCATTTTAAAAGAATCGCCTGCGTCTTGCTGATCAATAATAATAATAATAATAGTAATCACCTGCCTCAATTGTACTTTGTTCTACAAAAAAAAATTACTTGGAATGCTGAAGTAGATGGTTTGAGAGGGTCTAAATTACTGGATGGAGCATGTATGAGTAAACTGGATACTCACTGTAGCTATAGCCCTATCATTTTACCTATAAGGAAGTCAAAAAATAATTCTTAGAACGAAAACTACTGTTTTCAGAATTTAGGAGACCCATGATCATTTCTCAGGCAGCGGAACAATAAAGGGTAGAGACAAGAGGTTTGAGAAAAAAAAAAGGGAGGGAAGAGAGAAAGGAAGATAAGAATAGAGAAGCCATTCAATAATAATTAGTAATGTCACATGCAAATGGCTTAGACTCAAGTTTCATGGCAGTGGTGGGTCAACATTTTTTTTAAGAGTCATGGGTCAACATGATAAACAAGTAACACTAATTTCACATAAAACTCTTTAAGTGAGCTTAAGTTATTCCATAAGCGAGATGAACAAACTGATATCAAGTACCACCGTAATTATAATCAGGTTCCCAATCCATAAAACTATGACATAATTCTTACCCAATTTACCCTAATACTCCTACTCCATACTCCGACAAAAAGCTATGCATCTGGAACATCTGGATCAGGCTGAATGCTATTCTGATTCTAATGGAATCACTCCATCCAATGTGAAGGATTGACCAGAATTTCCATGGTGAAATCTTATCTTAGTGTAAAAAGGTTACGCTGTCCGAGGTAGATCAGTAACAGCCAAGGAGGAGGAAAGAGAATATGAAAGTAACATGCAGTCGTCAATGCCATGACTTCAAGGCATAACCAGTAACCAAAAAGCAGTTCAACAACATCATAGATAGTAGAATTCATTGATTGAGAAAAAAATTGTCAACTAGAAGGAAAAAACATTTAAACTCTACAATCAAGAAACAAGAAAAAAAATTCTTCAACAAAGTACCTGCGGATGGACCATTGATCCTCCAGCTGCTAAAGAATATGCTGTGCTGCCTGAAGTTGTAGATAAGATTAATCCATCCCCTTGCACACATGTGACAAAGGAGTTGTCACAATAGCATTCCAAATTTGTGAGGAAAGATGATATTCCACGATCAATAGTAACCTCATTTAGAACTAGCATTTGTTCTTCAGTTTCATATTCATTTTTAGCTGCATCTCGTATAACATGACACAGCAAACGATGGCGTAATGTGATACTAATGGGGCCCTTTAAAATTGATTCAAGGCATTCTTTGTAATGCTCACTATCTGAAGGATGGTCAAGTTCAGCTTCCAAGTAAAAATGAGACAGATATTAAAATGAAAAGAAAGATAATACACACGAACACAAAGTTGGAGGATACAGAAAGGGGTCATAAAGCCAAGAGACCCTAAAGAAAAGGGGACAATAGGAGGCACTGGACCTTTGAACATCGACGCTGCCTGCATATTTAGCACAAGATAATTACTAATCAATGTCAGAAAGCAAGCCAATATGCAAGACATAATATGATGATGATAGGTAAAGCAAAACCTTTATACTGGACATAATTACCAAACTTCTTAACAACAAATAATCCTTTGTAAAAATTTATACACCCGGGGATAGCCCATCCTAAGTCCAAAAGTCACCAGGATAGAATCATGCATGGTTCGATTTGCTACCTTATCTTTTTCTTTTTACCTAAATCGGTCCCTTATGTTTTTTAAACGTCCCATGTTTTCCCTCTTGCATAGCTCAGTTAAGCGAGTTAATGGAACAGCAAGAGGGTAAACTTGGGACATTTAAAAAACATAAGGAAAGAAAAAAGATAAGGGACCAAATCAAAACAAACTTTAAAGATAGCGGGTCAATTTGTGTCAACAAAAAGATAAAGGATTATCGAACCAACCCTTAAAAATAAGGGACCAAAAGACTAATTTTGCCCAAATTAAATAAAACTGATTTCACATACCCATAGAACAGTCCCATCTCCACCAAGAGTTATCACAAGGTCAACTTTGGTGTGCAGCATCAAAATTTCCTTATCTACAAAAAAAAAAAATCGATGCGCATAAATAGTTACAATTTTGGGAATGATAAAAATATGTAACCAATATTATCAAATGGTGAACAAAAAGATAATAAAAATATGTGAAGTGAAACTCATCATCTTAAATTAAAAAAGGAGGCTGTAATACAATAAACAGAACATAACTTCTAAAATCCATTTTTTTTTTTGAAAAAATAAATTCATATGATTTGCCTTGGAAATTATTTTGGGTTGGGTCCATCAATTTTTAGCTAAAGGCATCATGTTCTGCCAAAATGCTGAGCTAAAATATAAGCAGAGAATTAATACGATATATACAAGTACAAAAAAGAACAGAACTGCCAAAATTATGCCGACAATGAAAATAAATCACTTTAAGTGGTACCATATTTTTTTTGGAACACTCCGAGGGTAAGTAAAACAATATTTGAATGCTGGCTTATTGCAATTGCAGCCGATAAACTGAAAGAAGGTATGGCATACAATAAATTGACTACTAGGTTTCATTCAGGCTGATAATAACCTTTGCAAATATGTTTTCTATATCTGTAATTGCAAAAGCTAAGAAATATAATTTAACTAATGGAAGACCCTCTAATGGTTTTGCAACCAAAAATCTAATTGAGCAAAGACGACCAAAGCAAGAGGCCTACACCAACATAACAGAGAACAAACTTGGTTTTAGGCTTGCTCGGTCAACCATAAAGGCTATGTATCCAGGGTGGGCTTTGATAGGGGAAAAAAGGAACAAACAATAATAAATAAACATAGTCAAAAGTGATTTAGAAAACACAGAAACTGTTTTTGGTGGAAGGATTAGAGAAGGATTTTGTATGAAAATATAAAAATGGATGTGTATGATGGAGCACTAACTAGATTTGGACCAAAGGCTGATTCCGAATCCATAAGTTTTTTTTCTGGGTATTTGAATCCATAAGTTTTAACTTGGTATCAGATGCACATATCCGGGAGCTAGTGCCTTAATGCGTGCTTTTTACAAATGACACAATCTAAGTTAATGAGTTGATTTTTGGATTAGTAAATACACAACTTTATTACCCAAAAAAAATAATAAACTTTATTTGGCCCTCCACCATTTTCCTTATCTGCGCACAAGTTCTCCATACACAAGGTAAAATATATAAGCAAGGTGCATCTCTTAGATGCAATAAATCTACAAAAACTGGTGTTAGACAAAATCCCTGACCCTGATAATACATCCAAAGATAACATCAATGTACAAGATGAGCAATTTTGTGAAGCAGATTAAGTGAAGAGTATGCATTTATGATTTTAATTGCTTACTGTCATTCCAAGTTTCAACAAAGTTAAAGTATGATGATTCTGTCAAAAGCTCCACTCTGACGCGTGGTTCCACATAGATGTGTAGTTTCTTTTGCTGCTTCAACCATCTGAAAATGAAAAACAAAGGCAAGTGGCATCATTTAAACAAGGTTTGACACATGCTGAAATGGTAAAAATCGAAGTGAAAAATTCCGTGCTACATAACCTGTTATCAATTTATACTAAAGATAACTACATGGAAGGATAAAAGGAAGAGGATAGACATAAACAATAAATATTAACAGAGCTAAACCTAAAACTAGACAGGAAACAATCTTCACTTTGCCACATCAACCTCATACAAATGAATTGCAAAGTCAGGTTAACTTCAATTTTTGCATGAATCAATTGAGAGGTGAGAGGATTTAAACTTGACTATCCATTATGACTATGTCTATGTGGTTAAAAACACCTCTGAGTTTTCCCAACTGTTAAGGAAGAAAGAACCAAAGAAACCAACAGCAGTTGCAATGTAAAATAACTTGTCACGTCATTGATCAAAATTCTTATTCCACAATAACATGTTCCATACTTTAGTGAAGGGTTTCAAACTCAAGCCAGTATCATACTATAAGTAAAGGGAAGAACAGACGATATATTTAAAATTCACACCTAATCATTTCAGCACACAGAATTTGAACTGAAACTGAATTTGGTTTGGTCAATATGAGCACTGTCTGTGGGCATGACTCCCATTTCAAAGAGATCTGAAATAAATATAACTTCTCAATTATTCAATATGTAACTAGAGAAAGTTAGTACTATAAAATGAGGATAAACTTCCAAAAGGAGACACACAAGCTTATTGATCACAAAATATTTAAGTAATAAATCAAACCACCCACAATAACTGAAGAGATACCTGCTTACTACTGCGCTCGGCAGTGGTTATATTTCCTCTTTCAAAAGAGACAATGTCATGTTTGTACTGATCACTTCGCTCACCTTTGCAGCACCATGAAAGTTTAAATGAAGCCTGTCTCAAAAAATTAAAAAAATAAATAAATCAATTTCAGTTAAAGTTGAATGTTTAACTTTAACATTTAAAAGACATGACAAAAATAGCAAATTGCAACAAGGATATGAATTAGTTACTGGGAGGAAAAATTCGTCAAAACATATGGTGATAGTACTTGCACAAGGCCCTGGGAAAAGAGATGCACAAAACTCAATAGTAATTTCCATAATTTTGTACAGTAAGTCAGTAATAAGATTATTAGTTACCCAGTTATCATTTGAATGTAATGACATAAGGCTCCCTTATGGATGTTTGAGCATGAAAAAAAAATGGCTAGATGGTAACATATGTGGACAAACACATGCACACAAAGACAAATATTTTGAAGTATCAAATATCATTAGGAAACCCAACACAACAGGTATGATCACATCATAATAACCAGGTTTGCTTCAAGCAAGGATTTAGAAAATACCTTTCTGACCATCTTGGACTTGGAATCAGAATCAGGAGTTCCATCCCTAAGAACCTCATGGGAACAAATACCATTCCTTGAACAACATCTTTCAGACTGTCCATTAGCATCATTACATAATATAGATTGTTTGGTAGAGTTATTTGTCCTCACATCTTCAAGATCAGCCTGATGCTCTAGACATGATTTCTCTGTAATAAAAACAAGCAGTGAACAGAAATTATAAACTTCTAAAGCTGAGATATGGGCAGGACATAAAATCAAAGTTGAGATGAAAAACATATAATCAGTTAGAGTGCAAGCCACATGGTAACACAAATATGGAAGTCACGGGAAAATAGAAACTACCAACATTCACTTTGCACTTCAATCACTGAATCTTTAAGAATTTTTTATCAGTGGACCTTCCCAAGATATTACAACTTTAGAAGCTTCATATTAACATCCAAAATATTTAATGATTTACTTTCTACTCAGATCAGGGTTGAGACCATCAAACTAAAATTTGTTGCCCTCTTATGTAAATTGCTGGAGTATGCTGTTTTCACTAATGGAAATGGAAATACTATTAAGTTGAACTAAAAAGAAATCAAATCAGAATCACAAAGCTTCCCAAATTCACTGACTAAGTTCAACCCGAGGAAAGCCCCTGAATTCTGGCATACAATATTATGCCAAGGGAGCATGAATGTGTTGTGAATTCAAAGGAAAACCAAGAAACTTGGAAAAATGTGACGAAAGAGGAAGTGAAAAACTTCAATGCTTCAGATACATAAAAAACAAACAATGAAGCCAGAAAAGTACTCTCATTTGAAAGCGTAGACTGAAAAACATGATACAACCATAAGAACTTGAATTCCAATCACTCAGACAGAAATAGCATTGCATTAAACAAAGACTTACATGAACAATTTTGGATCAATAGGAATATAAACAAATAAAATAACTGAAATGCAAGAAAAGAAGCAATCAAAAGAAACAAATCTTCCATCAATCTACGAGTATACGGAGAACATGATTATAATTATGTCAAAACCAGATGACAAAGTTTCAGTGCCTTCTGCAACATCAACTGTTACATAACAGAAAACATAAATACAGCAGCTGCATCTTGTAGTTATTCAATTATTAGAACCTGTATGTTCAAAGTGCAAGTTGTTCCGTTCCCTCTCCAACTCATATTTGCGTTTCCATTCAGCAGCCTCGGCTTGAGCAGAAGCTTTCCCTTCGGCAACTTGCCTAAGGGCCTTCGCGACGGCTAGAAGGAGTTTAAGATATAAAATAAGGACAAAGATCTCGGTATCAAGATCATGTCTTGTTGCAGTTGATATTAATAATTTGAACAGAGTATGATCATACTTCTTAAAGCTTCAGAGAATTCTATAAGATGGTCATCGGATCCCTGGACTGGAGATTCAAGAAGCTCGTGCACTGCTTTCTCTGGGAAGAGAGAAAACGAATTCACAAAACCATTCTCAGCCTGTGAACATGACATACTTGTGCTTGTATTCCCCTGTTACATGAAGGAAATCATACATTACAAGACATATACTTTCACTGAGGAT
Source organism: Clitoria ternatea (assembly GCA_037962975.1). Taxonomy (NCBI): domain Eukaryota; kingdom Viridiplantae; phylum Streptophyta; class Magnoliopsida; order Fabales; family Fabaceae; genus Clitoria; species Clitoria ternatea. The sequence continues at coordinate 70,339,605 of CM075676.1, forward strand.
ATTCACATATCAGAAACTGCAGCTCTATTGTATATATCAAGCGCAAGATATTATTATTCATATTAGCATATCAGATACATGATCTTCGGCTCTAAGCAGCACAAACTTACATGAAGAATAGAGGTTTACATATTACAACAAATCCAAGCTAACAATCTAGAAATGTTGATCACAGAAGCAATCTTACTGAACGCTGATACTATAAGTAACAATGGAATCAGGGTCAATTTTAACCACAAGTAATTTTTGGGAATTTTTTTTTTTCCTTTTTCCATAGAAACAATAGAATTTTGCTAGTGTGGTCAAGTTTAATCATGCTGTAGCAGTAAAGGATTCCAAAGCTACCAAATTTCAGGAGCACAAGTCCCAACTAAATCCTAACCACAAAATGGGGCATGAAGCACGGAGCACAATGAACAAAGCCCTGTTTATTAGTGCAGAAAAACCCTAGCAGTAAAAAACACACGAATCCCACCAATAATTAAGATTAAAAGAGAAGCAAATTGCATGGTGAAATTAACAAGGAGGTGATGAAAACAGAGAAAGAATTACCGATGAATTGAGCTTGTTTGGGGCCATGAGAGGAGAGAGAGATGAAGAATTTGGATTGTGGATCCCTTTCCTTTCCCTGGTTGAGCCTTCCCTGGTCTGGTCTAAGACTCTTGAATCTTAATCTTATTGGTAATTAATAAATAATACACACAAAGGGTTTGAAGAATTTTGACCTTGCAATTCACCTAATTTATAATTCGCTCTTCTCACTTCTTATCTTACATCACTGGCAACGTGATATTATCTACATTAAAGATTTTGTTTCCCTCTAATTTCGAATTTGGAACAACCTAGAAACAGTGCCATTTTCAGAATTCCTTTTCTATTAAGAGAATGTTTAGTATGAAATTGTAAAAATGAAAAAATTTAAAAACTAATAATGATTTTTTATGTCATTTGAGACATATTTAACCTTAAGATGAATTTTTTACTTTTGAAAAGTTCCATTTTGTTAAACAAAATTGGGAAATAAACAACGCCTCAGTGAATGCACGATTAAGAATAATTATATATATATATATATGGGTGTCTAATTTCGGCGTTACCCTTTTGAACCCTGAGAAATCTGAATTAAAAATAATGTATTAATATTAATTTTAAATTAAAAAATTTCTAATTTTTTATACTATGTATAGTTAATAAACCTAATATAATTAGTGAGGAATCCATGAATTTTATGATATTTTATCATAAAATATATTTATAAATTAATTATAAATATTAAATTTTTAAAACAAAATATATAAAGTAGGATAAAGTAAATGTTTCATGCATTGCATTTTTTAGGTGTTATTTTGGTCCTATTTTCTTTTGGTAATATTTAGTCCAACGTTTCAAGAGAATATCAAAGTGATCTCTTTCTTAATTGATCCTTGTTATATATTTTTTATAAATTTGAAATCAAACTCGTTGATAATCGGGTTCTATTCTATGTAATCTTTCAAACAACCACCCAAAGGGGTAACATATTTATTTATTGCATATTTATTTTTGTGTTGCAAATATATATTCCTTTAGGGGGGAAAAAACTTACCGTTTTAAGTGATTTAAATTTAACCATATAAATAAAAGAAAACTCAGCCATAATTTTCGAGGTTAACAAAAACCCTTTGATATACTCTTTAGTTTATATACTGTTAATCTATACACTGACAAGTAATTATGGATTATTGTGTAAATAATATTATTTTTTAATAATTATTTTAAATGTCATGTTTATGATAAGTTTTAATGAGTTCTTAGTGATTCAAATATTTTAGGGATTAAATTCATCATAGTTAAATTATTTTCATTTCACAACTTTTAAAATTAAATTAATTAATAATATTAATTGTAAGGATTGTATTAATTGGTAGTGGCTAAAATTAAGTGTTAGTCAGTAGGATGATAATTAGAATCATATTTGATAGATATTGTAAAAATTACATGATTGATAAAAGTTTTATCGGTAAAAGAGATATGAATTTGGATATTAGATTTTAACAGTAAAATTTAATATGACATGTCCATTTTTAAGGATTTTATATTCAAAATGTAAATATGAAAGGGATAGGTAAATATTTTTTTATCAAACATGTTTATTATATAAAGAAATTGTCCATTACAAAAAAAAATACAAAGAAATTGTTAAGTTAATTAAAGATTTAAAATTTCCACATTTTATTATTTTAAAAAACAAGAGAATACATAAAAATGCTGCAAAAAAGTTATCCAGGGGAAAGTGTTAACTTAATTCTACTAAATAAATATTATATTTTACATTTTGTACGTTGGGTTTATAAATAGAAAATATTTCATTTATAATATTAGTTATTTATAATAGTATCATTAAATGATGAAATAAATAAAATTCATGACTTATATGTAAAACATAATAACTTATTTATTTTCATATAAAAATATAAATTTGTATATATTAAATTTTCTAAAAAAACATTAATACATTATAAAATAGTGGATGTCCTCTTATACTTTAAAACAAAATAATTAAAATTTTTGTATCTTATATTATGAAATGTAAGTTGTATTTAATAATTTGAGGTTATCTAACTCATGCAATATTAGAAAGATAAAAAAAATATAAGTGGGAATTGTTTAAAAACTATAGTGGATAAGTAGTATTGATGATTTTAAATGGTTTTTAAAAAAAATATTGATTACATTAATAAATTTAGCATAAAGTTTGTGATCGGTTAACAGTATTTCAAAAGTAGGAGTTTGACCTTGGACATGATTTTCAATGAGCATCAGCGTATAGAAGTTTGACATTTTGGTTTCTTAAATAGGGACCACATCCCCCACTACCATAACGCGTGCCAACTACCAACTAACTACTAAGTCAAAGCACACGCTTATTGTCGAGGTGTTTGGTATTTCAACAATTCTAAAATAAAGATTTTATAGTTCAATAGAATTTTGATTATTTTTAATGATACGAAGAATTAATATTAATTTTTAAATTTTTTTATTTTTATAATTTTATTTTCTAAAGTATAGTACATACCAAATAGATATTATAAATATCAATCAAATTTTTTTTATCAAAATTCAATTTGATTGACTTGTTTAATTTAATTGTAAATTGAGAAGGTGATTTATCTATATCAATTCTTTATTATTGTTTTGTTCCGGAACCGGGGTCCGTAGGACCGGGGTACAGAGGAAGGGATCCGGACCAGGGGTCTAGAATTTATGTTTCTTGGGTTTGTTGCCATGGGTAATACCTTGAGCTCCTCACATCGGCCTGACGCGTTGAGGGGCGAAAGGGGGTGGTACCTGCAAAGATTATCTAACGCTAGTCAGTACGGATTCTAACATCGAAGTTATATCACGTATATGAGATAGGTACTAAGGAGCTTACCACTTATGAGGGCACTGGCTGTTATTTATAGCAAAGGAGTGTCATTGTAGTGCCTCGTTCTATGTACCAGATCAACACACGTGGGCTCCTTGCAGGCTACAACCGGTGTTGGCTGTTCTGCCCTCCCATGACTCCGGTCATTTGGCCACTCAGAGGGGCTTTGACACTAGTCATGTGGGGCTATGACCTAGCTGGGGTGACTGAATCTCGGACAATGTGGTGTCCTCTGGGGTCCACATCGGCTGTGGTGAAGGCTATGGACTGGCGTTAATCCATAAGTCTGGGATCGGGTATCGACGCCGAATCAATTATTATTGGTTGATCATTCATGATTTGATCTTTGATTTAATTAAAATTTACTTGAATAAATTTCTTTAATGATTTAATAAGTGATCCAATTTTAAAAATATTTTTCTACCCTTATTTAATGGTGTGTAGGCAGTGACAAACATAAATATTTTCACTCCATTTTTTTATTCTTTCTAATATCTCCATTTTAATTAATAAATAATAATCTTACATCAACAGCCACCAAACAACATATAACGACTCTTAATAATTGATTGTATTGGATGCAGAATTTGATACGCTCTCAATCTTGTATGTACATCTGTTGAATGGAAATTCAATACATATTTATCCGCGAATGGTTAAGGCAACTTTTCCGTAACCAAATATGGTTATTTCTGGTCTCTTTTATTGGTAATATTGTAATGTATTAAGATTATTATTCTATTTTGAATCTTTAGAATGTGTAACCCGGCTTAATCTACATATAATATAAAACTCAGTTTCTACTTAATGGAATCTAACAGGTGTCACCCTCTAGTGCACCTGTTTTTCCTCCAAAACTTCTCTCTCTTTTTTACAATTTTTTTAATTTAATTTTATTTGATTTAACCTTCTCTATTTTCTGTATCTTTCCTTGCGTCTCTTCATTTCTTTATAATTTCTCTCTTTTTCATCTCTTCTTCATTTCTTCATTTATTAACACACATTCACTCTCTCTTTTTCCTCCGTCCTATGCTTTCTACAAACTTCTTTCCCCCCCTGTCCCTTCATTTCCTTTGCCCTTTAATTTTGTTCGATTTAACCTTCTCTCTTTTGTTTATCTATCCTTGCGTCTCTTCATTTCTGCAAACTTTCTCTCTTTTCATATGTGGTGTTTCCTCGGGCTCATATAAATGGTGTGTTGTGGTTGTGAATTTGTATTTCTCTGTTCCATATTCCCCATCCTCTGTACGTGACCTTTTCTTTCCCCTATTGTGTTTTTCCATTCCCCCCCGTACAGAAACGTTCGAGAACTGCGTCTCAGGAGCTGCGTAATCATAAGGTCGTCTTTACCATGACGAAGTGTGAAGACAACATTTGTGATCAAACCGTTGCTCAGGTTATGTGTTCTCTGTAGATAACCTTCTTATAAGTGCTCTTCGTTTTTTTAGGGTTTTTATTCTTCTTTTTTCCAATTCCACATTGTTTTCAATGCATGTCATTTACATAACGTCCTCCTCAACTCCTAAAAACAAAAACTCATTTACATATGCATCCAAATGACTTTTAGGGTCTGACTCTCCTGATTATTTCCCAACTGACAACGGCTGCGGGGTTTGAAGGTGCTTGGGTATGGGGACGCTCATCAATCTCCTGGTGAGCGGTATCTTAAACTGATACTCACTTCCCCTACCGTGTTGCATGGCCCTCCCTTGACTACTTATTTCCTTAGTGCGGTATGTGGATTCTTGCTCATCATAAACATGAGTTTGAGACCGTTTTTGTTGATACTGAAAATCTCACTACCTTTTATTTCCATTGGCATTTTCTCTTCCATCCGTTCTTCAGAGCTCCTAGAGCTCTTGTTGCGGCTGCCTGATGATTTCATCCTAGGGATCTGGCTGCATTGTCACCTATGTCCTCAACTCCGTCCCCGGGGTCTCCACTATACCTTCATTATAATCCAATGTCCTTGCTACATTTTGGACATGCCCTTCCGGGGTTTCACTATACCTTCATTATAATCCAATGTCCTTGCTACATTTTGGACATGTGGGACTCAAAATTTACGCGGTCCCACTGGGCGTGCCAATGTTCTGTCCTAAAATTGGGGTCAAGAGTTGACTTGTCTTGACCGGTGTCTGGAGTAACCTCTTAAACTCTTAATTTTACATTACCCTAGTGGAGTATAGTATTTTATACCTAGATTGAGTGGGAAGCCTAAGTTCTTCATGTTATGGTGTGAATTTGATGTTCAATCCGTGCCGAAATCAACGAGACACACCGGTGGTGTATCTTCAAAAGATTCTCCGATGCTTAAGTCAGTACGGGTATTACAGAAATATCAGTACTACGGGGGTTACTCTCTGATTAGTCTTGATCCTTTACAGTAATAAATGAGATATATTTATAGGAGTTACCTGAGTAAGAGAAGTGATTTGACCTTTCTTTTAACCTACTATAGCTACAGTGTTTGTAGGGATATGTTGCCCGTACCGATTCTGACTCATGTTTTGCTGCCAGAGAATGACCGAGGTCCTCGATATTGGTCTATAGTTGATTTGGTTCTGGACCCCGATTGAGATGATTAGTTAAGTGTTCCTTGAAATTTTAATGGCATGGACTTATTTCCATAGCACCCCGACCATAGTCTTGAAGTCCGGTTTCCACTTCGGATCAATTTATTTCTTCCCGTAAAATAAACATTCATATTATTTGCTGCATGTTTACTATGATTGAAATTTTAATACAATGCTAACTGATATTATAATCGTGGTCTGTTTGATGTTCTGAAGTGATATTCCCCCATGAAATGTATCGTAATTGTAACTTTGGGAGGCAAATTTTCTCATCAGTTTTTTAGGCTATATTTGTTGCTTCCCGTGTGTCGCAACCTGGATCGCGACGGCGCGGCGAAGAGAAAAATGGTGGAATGAAACAGGGAGTCGCCACCAACGTTTTTATCCATAGAAAAAACATTGGAAAAAAAAAACTAAGTTTAGTAAAGCACTGGTTAAAAAAAAAAATTGAAATCCAAGTTCGGGAGTCGGTTACGAGTAGGGAAGGTATTAGCACCCTACATCGCCTGTCAAAGACAGTACCAAGATTGAAAGCACAATATAAATAGCCTTAAATAAAACATGGTTTCTTCCCTTTTACTGTTATATTTTTTATTTAAAAAAGATAGAATCGAATGAGAGAACTGTACAAACATAGAATGTCGAAGCGAGGTCAATAGAACGTTTCATCCGAATTAAACTCGACTTCGATATGAGACAGAGAGGGGAAGAGAATGCTAATAAGGCGTCGCGCCTAAATTAGACATTCTCGGATAAAAAAAAACAGGGATAGGAAAGAGATAAGCGGGACGTCTCGTCCTAAGTATCCCTTCCCTATGAATTATGGCGAGGCTTGAGCAAACACTAGGGGGAAACCAACAAGACGTCACGTCTAAATTGATTTTCACGGAAGTGACCAAAAAAAGAACATTTATGAAAGAAACGTAAGAGTAAGGAAATAAATCAGCAAAAAAGGAGATAAGAAAGATGGGCCCGACAGGAGTTAAAGTCCTGCTCCTACGTATTCTTGAATTATCAAGAAATCAGGGTTACGTAGTTCTGAGTATTATTATTTTTAGGAAGAAATCTGAGAGATGTTGATGAATGTCATTGAAGTGGAAGACTCATGCAAAGCAAAATTCTTCGCACGTGCATGAATCCTAAGAGGGTTGTGTAGACGGAAGTGCTCCCGTACGACACTATTTTTTTACAAAATCACTTATTTTTATTATATGTACTTGTTAGGGAAAAGGATAAAAATATTAACGGTGTGAACTATGGCACACGGACAACCATAACCAACAAACAGTGAACTCACGGGAAAGTAAAAGACTGAAAGTAAAGGAGATAAAGAACAGGGTGGAACCGGTGTGATGGGCTCAGAACCGGTGTGGGGGTCAAACGCAGTGACGGTGTCTGACTGATTCCGGACTTGCACGCTGACAGGAACAACGGACCGGAGTTGGATCCAAATCTTGAAAACTGGACACGACCGGTGTTGTGGGAAGTTGATCCGAGGTGAGTTACTGGATGCTGTGCAAAGACGATGTGGAAGAGCAATGAAGGCAGTAACAGGGCAAGGCAGTGAAGAACTAGAACGGGGTGGATTCTGTGTGAGGACGGTGTGAGTACGGGGTAGGGGCAATGAAAAAGGGCAACAGCTTTGAGGACTAAGAATTTTCAAGCTTCCCAAAGCTAAGGGGTTTATATTGGTGATTATGACAGGTTATTGGTTTCCAGTGGGGAAGGGTTTCAGAAGGTCTTCAAAGAAATCAGAGAGAGTTTTGAGAAAAGCCTCCTTGCGAACCAGCCTCTCAAAAATGCAACCCCCGTAGCTTCTTTGGCTGGGGCATTTATAGGGCCTTGAGGTCATGGGCTGAGGGTTTGGGACAGCCAGAATTCCCACTCACCCATACGCGTAGTGGTGTGCAAACCTGGTCATTAACTGTTCGTGGGGAGCAGGATTTCAGCATGGCATTTTTTAATTGTCCACTTTCGCCTCCCTGTCTGCCATTTTTGGGGAGTGCGATTCCAAGTCATCGTGCACAAACTTCCGACCTCGTCCATCCGTTGTCAAATCTGTGACATCGGTTAGCAAAGATATCGGTTGGACGGAGTCTCCCATTGATCTGATGTGGTATCTTAAGAACCTTTACCTATGTCTAACACCGGTTGAGCCTTTCAATGTAATCACAGGGGCGGTGTTCTCCCTCCTAGTCCGGGTCCACTACCAGCCGGTGTGCCTATTTTTTATCTGATCCCTTTCCTTGGGGCCGGACTGGCCTGTTACTCCGCACAACATCGGTCCGGTGTTAATTTAGGCTTGGTCCGGTGTTACCAGTTTTAAGGCTGGGTCCGGTGTTATAACAATTTAGGCCAGACCGAAAGAGGTGTTCACAGATGCCCCTCTTTACTCTCTTTCACAAGAGAAATGTAAATTTCTGAGGTGAAAAGGGGGTAAAGATATGAACACCAATGTAGGGGCTAAATAGGACCTAAATCTGGTGTGGGGCTCAATGATGTGGCCATTTAAACAGCCGACGTGTCCTACACGTGGTCCACGTCACGAGGTGACTAAGCATCCCACGTGTCGTCAGCTAACTGGTTCTTTTCAAAATTCAAATTTCGCGCCATTGGACCAGAATGCCAAAAGTCGGCCCTTTTTAATGGGCCTTGGGCCGGAATGCGGAAGGTTCTGGATCCTCGCCCCTCCCCCTATAAAAGAAACTTAGGGGATCCATCACACTCACTCCTTTCTTGATATTGAAGTGCTGTCTCTCCGACGTTCAACCTCTCCGGTGTTCAAAGTTCTCCTCCGGCGTTAAAGCTTTTCTCCGGTGTTACGTCCTGGCTCGTACTAAGAGAACTGCACGCATTGCCTCAGCAGGTAGCCATCATCTCCTTCATTTTAATTCGTAGATAAGTCATGGGGGACACCGGTTCGAGTAATGACTCCATTGAGGTCCTATCTGGTCCTCCTTCAATTACATCCCGGCATCAGCCGGGTGGAGTTTTGAGCCGAGGTCTGAGTCACCAAAGTGGGGCAACCTCTGGGGCTTCACATCGGTTTGTCTCATCGGGACACCGTTTCTCCGCATTGCCTTTGTGGGAAACAGAGGGGTTTGACACATCGTCAGACTCTTCGTTTAACTTTGGCACTGCTAGTGAAGGGGGAAGCAGTGCCGATCTATATCTTACTGACGATGTGGCCTTTTACAGCTGTATTCCCTTCCTTCGCCATACCGTCTGAATGGCTTCTGAAAATTCCTCCACCGGCGTCACTGTGATCACCGACCCTGTTGAGACAAATGTCTTGGCACACCGGATCGACTGGCTAGCTGAGAAGGCCAGGGATCCTTACTTCTGGGTTCATGAAGACCCAAAGACAATTGTTTCCCGGTATGCTGAAGATGCTGCCGACGTCACCATCGAAGATGTCGTTGTTCATACCGATGTTGAGCATGAAAACGACTTTACTGTATTCTGTCCCCAAACCTCAGACAGGATCTGCCATCAACCGGGGTCAAGGAATCTCTTCATGTATGAGATGGTCTTCTCCAAGATCGGCGTCCGCTTCCCATTGACGGAGTTTGAGATGGGGGTACTCCGGTTTCTTGACTGCTCTCCCAGCCAACTTCATCCCAATGGCTGGGGTTTGGTAAGGGCCTTGGAAGTACTTGGGGAGTACTTCCACTTCGTCCCCACAGTGGCCCTCTTTTTCACTTATTGCAGGGTGATGCGCCGGGGTAACTCTGGAGGGGGTCTAGGCTTCATCAACCTCCGCTGCGACTCAAAGGTGGTTAACTTCGAAAGTTACACCGAATCGGCCAAGACGGACGGGGTCAGTTTCAAACACTCCTACGTCAAAGTCGAGGTCAATGCTGGTAGGCCGGTGTTCTGGGAGAATTCTGATTTTTCCAGAAAGTTTTACACCGGTTGGACTCATGAACACTTTCTCCTGACAAGCAATGCCTACATCGTCAGTGAGAGTACCTTGTCAACTGAGTCCAAGAAAGTCCTGGACGCTCTGAAGGGTTATTCGGTCATTGCCAAGTTCTCCTGCAAGAGGCTTTTGGGGACGGAGTCGGGCCGGGATGTTTACCTTGGTAGATATTGTTTAACTTTCCTCCCTTTTATTATTTATTTATTTATTGATATATTCACACCGGTACTAACATCGTTTTTCCTTTTTAGGCGAGATGGCTCGGATAGACATCCTCAGGAAACTGAGGGAGGCTGCTGAAGCTCGGAACGCCGCTGCTGCTGCACAGGAGAACAGGGTGACTCCTCGACGCACACCGGCCAAGATGGTGAGCATACCGGCAGAAAATGTTGAGGCGATGACTCTGGGGCCAGCTGAAAGGGTCCCAGTTAAAAGGAAGTCCAACCTCGGCTCATCCTCCAAGCCGAAAAAACACAAGGCTCCAAAGGTTGTGGCCGAGGTAGAGGTGCCAACGGAGGAGGAGGCTGGTCCTGTAAATATTTCCCCAGTCCGGTCTCAACCTGAGGACATCGTTATCAACTCCCGCCTCTCAGACTTTCTGGAGTATGTTGGAGGGACACCGGATCGGGTCCACATCCCCTTCAAGCTCAAAGCCGATCTTCCTGCTCCTGAGGCTCAATCTGCTGCCGAAGCAGCCATTTTCAATTTGGTTGAGGCAGCCGGGGTCCTCAGCTCTTTGGGCCGCTCTTACTACTCCGGTGTCGAGGCTAAGGAATGCCTAGATCGGATGAAGAAAGCTGAGGCTTTGAGAGTTGAGGCTCAAACTGCTTTGACCCAGAAGGAGCAGGAACTGGTCAAAAGCAAGGAGGACCTATCCGAACTCACTGCTGCCTACACATCGGCTGCCAAGAGGGCAGATGCTGCTGAAGCTAAGGCTAAGGCTTCAGAGGACGCTCTTCAAGCTCTCCGGACCGAACTAGATGAGGCCAAGGCTGCGAAAGCCGAGGTGGACAAGAAAAACAAGGAGCTATCCGAGAAGCTTACCGATGTGAAGGAGGAGCAGGCAAAGGAATGGATGGAAGCCGAAGAGCAGATGGCTGAATTTTCGGTATTGGCCGATGTCGCCTTTAGTTCCGCTGTTCGTCAGGTTATACACCGGAATTTCGTTGTACAACTTAATCTGAATGGCATAGGTGTCTACTATGAATTTCATGGTGGCCATTTATATGCTATGGACCGGGGTCAGGCTTCGGAACCTGAGGATATTCCTTATGAGCCGATGCCTCTCCCCGAAGGCCAAAGCATGGAACTAAGGACGGTGTCGGAAGAATCCGAGAGGACAGCTTCTGCTAGACCGGACTCTCCAGCATCCAACTCTTAGGATTTTTCTCTTCCTCTTTTTTTCTTCTTTTTCTTAGCCTTGTTCCGGGATGGGCTCCGGAGTTTTAACTTTTGTAACGGCCTCAGTGCCCCCATTAATACAATGCAATTTTCCCACATCTGCTTGTCTTATTTTTTATCTCTCGCATGACCGGTGTAGGGTAACAACTTGAAGTAACACCGTCTGATCAACAATCTGTACTTAAAATTAGGACTTCATTTCTTTTTGCCAGTTTAATTCGAACACCGTCCTTTGCAAAGCATGGAACCTCGGATAATAGCCACCCCGTCCACAACTTCGATTACCTTTTGAATCTCTGGTGTAATGGGTATAACATAGGCCTTAGTAACTTCAACCCTGAAACCAATTCTGTCCGAAGTAGATTTCCTGATACCGTTTGTTGCTTCCCCAAAGTAGTAACCGGTGTGACCATCGGGACACCGTCTCTTATAACTTCACAGGGCCTACTTCGTTTGACTTTGAGAGCCATGACACCGTCTTTGGGGTCACCATATTCCGTAATAGAGTGAACCTCTACCTAGCGTCCATATCGGATCAACACCGTCTTTTTTTCTTTTTTTCTTTTTTTTTCTTTTTTTTTAAAAAAAAAGTGATGCGCCGTCCCTTGGGTGACAGGAAGGCGAGAGTGGGGAGTTGCCCCTTTACTGAAGATAAAACATGGGGTGTGGCCCTTGGTTTGCAAAAAGGTAAAAGGTGGGGAGTTGCCCCTGGACTGACAGGAAAAATAAATGTGGGGTGTGGCCCTTGGTTTGCAGAAAGGTAAAAGGTGGGGGATTTCCCCTCGACTGACAGGAAAAATAACTGCGGGGTGTGGCCCTTGGTTTGCAAAAAGGTAAAAGGTGGGGGATTGCCCCTTGATTGACAGGAAAAATAACTGCGGGGTGTGGCCCTTGGTTTGCAGAAAGGTAAAAGGTGGGGGATTGCCCCTTGACTGACAGGAAAAATAAATGTGGGGTGTGGCCCTTGGTTTGCAGAAAGGTAAAAGGTGGGGGATTGCCCCTCGACTGACAGGAAAAATAACTGCGGGGTGTGGCCCTTGGTTTGCAGAAAGGTAAAAGGTGGGGGATTTCCCCTTGACTGATAGGAAAAATAAATGTGGGGCGTGGCCCTTGGTTTGCAGAAAGGTAAAAGGTGGGGGATTGCCCCTTGACTGACAGGAAAAATAAATGTGGGGTGTGGCCCTTGGTTTGCAGAAAGGTAAAAGGTGGGGGATTGCCCCTTGACTGACAGGAAAAATAACTGCGGGGTGTGGCCCTTGGTTTGCAGAAAGGTAAAAGGTGGGGGATTGCCCCTTGACTGACAGGAAAAATAAATGTGAGGTGTGGCCCTTGGTTTGCAGAAAGGTAAAAGGTGGGGGATTGCCCCTTAACTGACAGGAAAAATAAATGTGGGGTGTGGCCCTTGGTTTGCAGAAAGGTAAAAGGTGGGGGATTGCCCCTTGACTGACAAGAAAAATAAATGTGAGGTGTGGCCCTTGGTTTGCAGAAAGGTAAAAGGTGGGGGATTGCCCCTTGACTGACATGAAGATAAATGTGGGGTGTGGCCCTTGGTTTGCAGAAAGGTAAAAGGTGGGGGATTGCCTCTTGACTGACAGGAAAAATAAATGTGGGGTGTGGCCCTTGGTTTGCAGAAAGGTAAAAGGTGGGGGATTGCCCCTTGACTGACAGGAAAAATAAATGTGGGGTGTGGCCCTTGGTTTGCAGAAAGGTAAAAGGTGGGGGATTGCCCATTGACTGACAAGAAAAATAAATGTGGGGTGTGGCCCTTGGTTTGCAGAAAGGTAAAAGGTGGGGGATTGCCCTTTGACTGACATGAAAAATAAATGTGGGGTGTGGCCCTTGGTTTGCAGAAAGGTAAAAGGTGGGGGATTGCCCCTTGACTGACAGGAAAAATAAATGTGGGGTGTGGCCCTTGGTTTGCAGAAAGGTAAAAGGTGGGGGATTGCCCCTTGACTGACATGAAGATAAATGTGGGGTGTGGCCCTTGGTTTGCAGAAAGGTAAAAGGTGGGGGATTGCCCCTTGACTGACAGGAAAATAAATGTGGGGTGTGGCCCTTGGTTTGCAGAAAGGTAAAAGGTGGGGGATTGCCCCTTGACTGACAGGAAGATAAATGTGGGGTGTGGCCCTTGTTTGGGGTGGTTTAGAGGGATCTTGGAGGGAATTGTTTCTTCGCTAGAGGAAAAAATCTGGGTCTATTGGGGATACATGGTGGGCTTACTAGGGGAAAGAAATCTGGAGATGATCCAGTTCAAGCTGTCTTGGATGATTCGGGGAACTACCCCTTGATTGAGAAAATAAAGTTTGGGATTTGGGGAAGAGATCTTGAGAAGCGCCAACTTTGGCGATTGATTTCACTGGGGATGAGAATTCGAGAGGTGCTGATTTTGGAATTGAGTGGGAGACTTTGAAGTTTGCCAACTTTGGCAAAAGAGGCTTAGAACGGTGCCTGCTTTGGAGATTGGAGAGGAGACTTTGAGGAGTGCCGACTTTGGCGATCTAAGGATGGAGTTCCGAGAAGTGCCAACTTTGGCGAGGAAGGTTTCACTGGGAGGAGAGAACCTGATAAGTGCCAGCTTTGGCATTTGGGGTTCCCTTAGGGATGAGAATTTGAGGCTCCAAATGAAACTGCTTGTTATAACAACCTGCAGAAAAGGGATAAGCATAGCAATGGCAAAGTAAATAGAAATCTGAGGAAGCTCCCCATGGAACCGTGATCTCTTGAGGCGACTCATGACCGAACAGAACGAACGAAGTAACTCTAACTTCAAAGAGTGTGTCAGGGTTCAAGTCTTCATAATAATCCCCTGAGGTGAGATTGAGCAATAGGATCATCTTGCCCCACAACTTTAAATAATTATATTTTCATTTTATTTGATAAAGGGAAAACACATGCCTTATCTGATTCATGAAATTCACGATATAAACACGTATCGAAAAAAGAGGTGAAATTTATTTACGAGTTGAGTAAGTACATGGAGAGGGAAGTAGGGAAAACAAAAGAAGTCTAATACACAAGTTGATAATTGAGGAAACAGGGAAAACTTGCTGATCTCTTGGTGAACTCCTGAGGATAACGCGCATCTTAAACCCCATATCATGACTTCAAGCTCCCCCTTCGACTCCGCTTCTAAGAAAGCGATTCAGTCGTGAACCTATGTGCCCCAGTTCGGACTCGTACTTTTTACATGGGAAGTCTCAGTCATACTGTCAGGATTTTGACCCTAATTTTTTCCTGAGCTGCCTTTTCAGGTTTTTGACTCACCGGGTCGCTCTAATTTTTGCCTAGGTCGCCTTTTCAGGTTTTCAGCCTAGCGAGCGTCTTTTTTCTTCTTCTTTTTTTTTTGACATTATTTTCCTAAGAAAAGTATTTCTTGACCGCATCCGCATTTATGGGCATTGGCAAGTCTTTACCGTCCATGGTTGTGAGTATCAAGGCTCCTCCAGAAAAGGCTTTCTTCACTACATACGGACCTTCATAGTTAGGTGTCCATTTGCCCCGGTTGTCTTTTTGGATTGGCAAAACTTTCTTGAGGACTAAGTCTCCTTCCTGAAATTGCCGAGGTCGTACTTTCTTTTCAAACGCTCGCTTCATACGCCTCTGATACAACTGTCCATGGCAGAGGGCATCCAGTCTCTTCCCCTCTATCAGGTTCAATTGGTCATATCGAGCTTGGACCCATTCAGCCTCTTTTAGTTCCGCCTCCATTATCACCCTAAGGGATGGAATCTCTACTTCAAAAGGCAGGACTGCTTCCATACCATAAACCAGTGAAAAAGGGGTCGCGCCTGTTGAAGTTCGAACTGAGGTGCGATACCCGTGTAGAGCAAAAGGGAGCATGTCGCTCCAATCTTTGTAAGTTAGGACCATTTTCTGTATAATCTTCTTGATATTCTTGTTGGCCGCCTCGACTGCCCCGTTCATTTTAGGCCGATAAGGAGAGGAATTGTGATGACGAATCTTAAAGCTTTCACACAGTTCTTTCATCAGCTTGTTGTTCAAATTTATGCCATTGTCAGTAATGATCTGGCTCGGCAAGCCATACCGACATATCAATTCTCGCTTGACAAATTTGACTACAACGTTCCTTGTCATATTGGTATATGAAGCTGCCTCCACCCACTTGGTGAAATAATCAATGGCGACCAAAATGAAACGATGACCGTTTGAGGCTTTTGGCTCAATGGGTCCAATAACATCCATGCCCCACATCGAGAAGGGCCACGGCGCCGATAAGACATTCAAGGATGATGGGGGCGCATGAAGATGGTCAGCGTATATCTGACACTTGTGACATTTTCGAACATAAGAAAAACAGTCGGCCTCCATGGTTATCCAATAGTATCTAGCTCTCAAGATCTTCCTCGCCATGGTATGTCCATTGGTATGAGTTCCAAAGGATCCTTCATGAATATCCGCCATGATCTTGCTTGCTTCAACAGTATCGACGCAACGGAGGAGGATAAAGTCATGATTTCTCTTGTAAAGCACATCACCATTCAAAAAGAAACCCATTGCAAGTCGTCTCAAGGTCCTCTTATCATTCTCTGTGGTACCCTCAGGGTATTCCTGAGTCTGTATATATTTTTTGATATCATAGTACCATGGTTTCCCATCCGACTCTTCTTCTATTGCTTGACAGTATGCGGGCTTGTTGTGCCTTTCTACCTCAATGAGAGGCATATCACAGTCATTGCTCAATTTAAACATTGAGGCAAGGGTGGCCAAAGCGTCAGCCATTTGATTGTCATCTCGGGAGACATGGTGAAAAGAGATATCATCGAATTCCTTGATTAGTTCCATGATATGAGCTTGATAAGGGACTAACTTGCTGTCCCTAGTCTCCCATTCACCTTTCAGTTGGTGAATGACCAAGGCGGAATCCCCGTAGACTTCTAACTTCTTCACTTTTGCACCTAATGCGGCTTGGATCCCCAGAGAGCATGCCTCATATTCGGCTATGTTGTTAGTACAGTCAAAACAGAGTCTAGCGCATACAGGGATGAATTCTCGATCTGGCGAAATTAGGATGGCACCAATCCCATGCCCCAGTGCATTAGAAGCTCCATCAAATCTCAAAATCCATTTGTCTTTCTGGGTATCTTCTTCATTGAACAATGCCAAGATATTCTCGTCCGGGAATTCAAAGTGCATGGGTTGGTAGTCACTTATAGGTTGATGGGCTAAGTATTCAGCCAAAGCGCTCCCTTTTACGGCTTTCTGAGTGACATAGATTATGTCGTATTCAGTTAATAGAACCTGCCATCGAGCGATTCTTCCTGTTAAGGCCGGTTTTTCAAAGATATACTTGACAGGATCCATTTTGGAAACAAGCCAAGTAGTGTGGCTTAACATATATTGCCTTAAACGTCGGGCTGCCCATGCTAATGCACAACAAGTTCTCTCTAAAGCCGAATATCTCATTTCACAGTCAGTGAACTTTTTGCTCAAGTAGTAAATGGCATGCTCTTTCTTTCCAGTCTCATCATGCTGCCCCAATACACAACCCATAGATTCATCTAACACTGTCAGGTACAAGATTAGGGGCCTTCCAGGGGTCGGCGGTACCAAGATCGGTGGCTCCCGTAAATACTGCTTTATCTTTTCAAAAGCCACTTGACAATCTTCATTCCATTGCGTCGGTTGATTCTTACGGAGTAACTTAAAGATCGGCTCATAAGATGCTGTCAGCTGTGAGATAAACCGAGCAATGTAGTTCAACCTTCCTAAAAATCCTCTGACTTCTTTTTCTGTACAGGGAGGAGGCATTTCGAGAATCGCTTTGACCTTGTCAGGGTCTACCTCTATTCCTTTCTTGCTTACAATGAACCCTAACAGTTTGCCTGATCTTGCGCCAAAAGTACACTTGGCCGGATTCAACCTGAGCTTATACTTCCTTAATCTTTCAAAAAGCTTTCTCAGATCAACAATATGCTCTTCGTCAGTTTTAGACTTAGCAATGATATCATCCACATAAACCTCTATCTCCTTATGCATCATGTCATGGAAAAGGGTCACCATTGCCCTTTGGTAGGTTGCCCCAGCATTTTTCAGACCGAAAGACATCACTTTGTAACAGAAGGTGCCCCATAAAGTGGTAAACGTGGTTTTCTCCATGTCTTCGGGTGCCATCCTAATCTGATTATACCCAGAGAAACCATCCATGAACGAGAAGATTGTATGTTGGGTTGTGTTATCCACCAGGACATCAATCTGTGGCAGAGGAAAATCGTCTTTGGGGCTAGCCCTATTTAAGTCCCGATAGTCTACGCACATTCGTACCTTTCCATCTTTCTTCGGGACAGGGACAATATTTGCTACCCATTGAGGGTATTTTGCCACTGCTAAGAATCCGGCATCGAACTGCTTTTTAACTTCTTCTTTGATTTTCAAGAGCATTTCGGGCTTCATCCTGCGTAATTTTTGCTTTATCGGGGGACAGTCTGGCTTTAGTGGCAATTTATGCTCAACAATGCTAGTATCCAGGCCGGGCATGTCTTGGTAAGACCAAGCGAAGATGTCGCAGAACTCTATTAACAGTTTGATCTCCGCTCCTTATTCAAGAAGGTACCAATCTTGACTTCTTTCTTATCCTCCTTATTCCCCAAATTAATAATCTCAACTATCTCCAAATAAGGCCAAATTTCTCTGTCCTCTTGTTCCAATAACCTTGTTAATTCAGGCGAAGGATCACAAACTTCCTCATATTCCTCATCAGCATAGTCAACCGGGTGGTCAAAGTCATGAAATGGGATTGCAAGCTCATTATTCTCAAGAGGATCATCTTTAGATCTGCGTTTATTTAGGTTATTACGGTGAATAATAAAAATGAATAAGTAAAGGATAAAGGAATCAATGCGAAGATAGGGAAAGCAAGAAGGAATGGAATTCAATACACATTTATTTATGAAGACTGAAAATGATAAAAAACATGTGTTTGCCCTTATTACAAAAAAATGCCCCAAAAGCCTTAGGCATAGCAATGAGGCCAACAATTCATTAAAGTTTTTGTCAATTACTTTGATAGAACATTTAAAGTTGTGGGTAGCTCGATGGCTTCCCAGTTACAAAGATCTCTGCCTGATGAGCACGGGATCACAAAGCCTCCACCTTCATAGGGATCATCTTCAATAGCAGCTATATGATCAGGGGGTACCAAACCAGCATTTCGGAAGCTCTGGTAGAGGTCACATAGGGGGGCTTTAGCGATGCGGGGCTCTCGACCCTCTAAATGGGCAATCCTTCTCTCTTTCTTTTCTTCTACTACTCTTCTCCTGTCAACAGCTGAAGGCTGGTATCCCAAACCATACCTGTCTTTATTATCTGGCAGATGCAGCAGTTCCATTCTTCCTTTTAAACCATGCCCCAAGCCTTTCCCAGGTTGATATCCCCCTTGTAGCATCATTTTGGCCATCATAAGGGATGCATTCGGCATATGGGCTTTCATTCCTACACTTCTTTCCCCAACATATGTGGTATTTGCAATCTCCAGCGCTTGAAATGAAGTTTCAAGTGCTTCTTCTGCAGCCTCGATGTAGGGGGTAGATAGGGGTTTACTGACCAGAAAATCTTCTTCACCAGAAACGACAATTAGTTTATTATCAATAATAAACTTTAGTTTTTGGTGCAAGGTAGAGGGAACCACTCCAGCTGAGTGGATCCAAGGACGGCCCAACAAACAGCTATAGGCAGGCATAATGTCCATCACTTGGAAGAGGATCTGGAAAGTACATGGCCCTACTTGAATTGGAAGCTCAATTTCACCTATCACCTCCCTCCTAGTGCCATCGAATGCCCTTAACACCATAGAGCTCGGTTTCATATAGGTTCCATCAAAAGGGAGCTTGGCCAATGTAGATTTTGGCATGACATTTAATGATGACCCATTGTCGACCAGCACCTTTGCCAATATGTGATCTCGACACTTCACTGAGATATGGAGGGCTTTATTATGCCCCATTCCCTCCACGGGTATCTCATCATCTGTGAATGACAGATAATTATCAGCAGCGATGTGCCCCACTATTCCTTGGAACTTATCAACGGTGATATCATGAGTGACGTGAGCCTCATTAAGCACTTTCATCAAAACTTTTCGGTGGGGCTCAGAATTCAGCAAAAGTGATAAAAGGGAAATCTTCGCAGGGGTATTGTTCAACTGGTCTATCACCTGGTACTCACTCTGGCGAATAAATTTCAAAAACTCTTGAGCTTCCTCATCAGTCACAGCTCTTTTGATTTCCTCGTTAATGCCCCCTTTGACTATCTTGGCTTTTCCACTACCACTAGTTCCACTCCCTGGAGTCGGTTCTTTCCTTGATTCCGGTGGATAGTAAACTCGACCGCTCCGGGTCACCCCTCCTATCCCTGATATGTTTGACAGAAATGAGTCATTCATTTTTGGGCTTTCAGCTGTTACCTCCACATTATATTTCCACGAAACAGCGTGAGAATCTTTGAATGCAAAAGGAGCGGGTGTCTGGATTATGACAGGCTGATGCGTAGGGCTTATAGTCTTTGAGGTGTTCTTGGTGTAGTAAATTACCAACGGTTTAGGAACGAACATTCCTGTTTCCCCATGTACCATGTTTACATCATCAGAGACATTCGCCACAAGCTCTTCACCTCCTTCCACAGCATTAATCTCAGGACCTTGATGGTTGGGCAAGGGATTTATAGTCACATTTGGCATTCCTTCCTTAAAATTTAACCAATTGGCTTTGATCAAATCTCGCACTCTATATTTCAAGGCCATACAATTTTCCGTGGAGTGCCCAGGTGCCCCAGCATGATAATCGCACCGGGCGTTTGGATCGTATCCCCTAGGGTATGGAGGTTCCACTGGCCTAGAAGGACAAGGGACTGCAAGGGAGTATCGAATAAGGTGAGGTAGAAGTTCAGTGTATGTCATAGGAATAGGGTCAAATTGGACTGGTGTCCGGTCATTATTTGGTCTCCTTTGGTTTTGGTTGGGATTAGGTGGTTGCGGCCATTGTTGTAGAGGATTGTACTGGGCTGGCTGTGGATTTGGTGCCCTGGCAATGGGCGGACGGACGTGGGGTTGTGGAGATGCGGGATAGGGGATCTGGTTATGGGTAGCGGCTGCCATATGGGGGTACGGAGCATGAGGAAAGTGATTGGTATGTTGAAAAGTGGTAGAGCCGAATGGTCTGGGCTGAGCTCTCCCCTGGTCATAAGAGACAAAGTTGGTTTCCCCATCTCTCTTTCTTACCTCACCTAGTGCTGATCTTTTTGCAGTGGGTGCCCCAAATGGGTTTTTGGAAATCTTCCCTATCCTTAGACCACTCTCTATTCTTTCTCCAATAATTACAATGTCAGAGAAATTGGATGAAACACTGCTGATCATCTTATCGTAGAAAGGTGATTGGAGAGTGTCAATAAAAATGGCTACTACCTCTTTTTCAGAGAGTGGAGGATCTACTTGCGCGGCTATCTCACGCCAGCGCTGTGCATACTCCTTGAATGTCTCATTATCCTTCTTTGTCATGTTTTGGAGTTGAATTCTATCAGGCGCCATGTCTAAGTTATACTTGTACTGCTTCAAAAATGCATCCGCCAGATCTTTCCAACAGCGAATACGAGTTCGCTCCAAATGAGTGTACCAAGTGAGTGCAGCCCCAGCTAGGCTGTCTTGAAAGCAGTGTATCAACAGCTTGTCATCATAGGCATGGGAAGCCATCTTTCGGCAATACATCGTAAGATGATTTCGAGGGCAAGTCATTCCTCGATATCTGTCAAAGTCTGGCATTTTGAACTTTGGTGGAATAATGACGTCTGGGACTAAACAGAGTTCAGAAGCACTTGTTAAGCCAAGGCCTTCCACACCTTCCATAATTCGTAGTCGCTCTTCCAGGATCTCTATTTTCCCTCTTTGCTGGGACTCTATGGTTGTGCCATGATCAACAACCGGATTCAACGTCTGGGCCACATCTCGCGGGTTGGCAGTGTAAGGATTCAGGTATCCATACGGGTAGCCGTAGTATGGGTAGTAGGGTGTTGTCGAATGAGGTTGGTTCACCAGATTAGTGTTTTGTGTCGGCTCCTGTGGTTGGGCTGTTGCTTGGGTAATGGGAACTAGTTGAGCTGTTTGGGCGGTTTGAGTTTGGGTTGCTTGAGCCGGGATGGTTTGAGTTTGAGTGATTTGAGCTTGAGCTTGGGCGGTTTGAGGACCTAAGGCTTGGTTGGCTGGTGGCATGGGTGTTTGGATAGGGTTTGGAATTTGGAAGTTTGTCCATTGTAGGGCATTGCCATCTTGGGAATTGATTAATAGAGGAGGGAAATATCCTAGAGGTAGGCCGTACGGTGGAAAGGGTACAGGGCTACCGTCTGAGCCAATGAAAACGTGTGGTGGCGTATAGCCATGAGGCCTGGCGTGGGAATCAGTAGGCTGATTGGGATTCCCAACATTAATAGTGAGGGGAACTGCCGTGGGATTTATAACCTGGCTTGATGTCGGACCCTCGTTTCCCGCAGAAGGCCCCCCTTCAGTGACCCCTTTTTCCAAGAGCTTCGTTAGTTCTGCAATCTGTTCCCTTAGCTGATTATTCTCATTCTTGAGGTTCTCATTCGTTTGTTCTGTCTCAGCCATGAGCTTCCTCTGTAGTCGGGTTCCGTAAGGGTGTGTCCTTGTGTTGCCTTTAGAAAGGAACACAAAAATTTAGAAAAGATAAGTGAATTAAAGAAAAAAATTAAGTGAAATGAGATTACGCGGGAAGCAATGTTGGAACTTGACGGATCCTTCGACTGTTCCTCAGAACGTCACGTTCAAAAGTACTAAGTAAAGCATTGAATGGAAATTAACATGAGATAGTTGTGAAGACAAAGGAATCCATTATCTCGAAAAGAGTACATTATTGCCATAAAGTGCTGAGTTACAAAGCGGGAAAATAAATCAGTCATTCCTAGCTCGGGCAATCATTTTCCTTATTTTACAAATTCGTCCTCTGCAGTAATCTAAGAACGTTGCAATTTCTCTAGGAGTATTGACAGGGTTGGCAATTCCTTTCGCTTGTTTGAGTAAAAACGGGAGATCTTCTAGAGTCCCGTTAGCCAGGTACGCCAGCTTAGCAAAGCGATCCATCCATAAGTGAATAGTTTCATTTTGTTCAGCTTCCAAGAGGCGTATGGTCTCTTGACAATCTTGTTCAATGTTCATGGCGCGTTGTTGCTCCCTATTTATCTCTTGCTCGCAAGCCTTTACCACTTCATTGAGCTGTTGTTCCAATTTGTGGACTTGTGTCTGTAGGAGCTCCTTTTGCATCATGATATTCTGCTCATTTTCTTTTGACTGTGCCAACATATCCTTCAGAAGATGTTTCTCAGCCAGGATGGCATCACTTTGCTTGTTTTTCATTTTTAGTTGAGAATTGGCCGCTTGAAGACATTGGTCTTGCTTTATCATGTAGTTTTCATCAATCTTTCGTTTCTTCCTAATCTCCTCAATGGCTTGCTTGTTCTCCAGGTTCTCCCTTTTCTGAAGGGTGTATTCTTGCTGACATCTCAATAAGTCTTCCTCTAGCTTCTTGTTCTTGGCAGCTAACTCTTCTATTTTGGTCTTTAGCGCCTTGGTTGCTTCATCCTCCGCAACAAGTGATGGAGCAGGAGGATTTCCCTGGAGATGAGGGGGACTTCTGAAGGGTAATTTAACAATAGAGACCCTATTCAGGATCCACTCATAATATTCTTCTCTGACAGCATGGCTTCGGGCCCCCAGCTCTCTTCCCTTTCGGTGGACTTTCTTCCATGCATTCGCTATATCCTGAATGACAAAGACATAGCTTCCCTTCGAGTAATATGAGATGAAAGGAGTGAGAGACTCTTCATCAGGTGGTCCAAGCAAAGGATAAGCTAGCTGACGCTTGGCTATGATGGGATTATAGTTGATACATCCTTGCGTACCAATAAGGGGAACATTTGGGTAATTTCCACAGTGATGAACAATTGATTCAACTTCCAACCATTGGGGATACCATCTAACTTTCTCAGCTGTGAGCCCTACAAGGTGATTGGCCCACTCACGCCCACTTTTCACTGCTAATTGACATAACTTCAGATCAGAAACCGGACATTCGGCCCTATAGACTTGGTGGAAAACATGCGATGTGAGCCATACATACAAAACAGGTAAACAACAAACAACCCTTTTTCCACCTTGTGTGTGGCAGAAATCCATGGTGCAGTACACGTTTGCCAATACAGCCGTGACAGGATTCTCAAGCCTGTGCTTGCGAGCTAGGAATACGGCAATAGCATCATAATCCACATAGTTATCAATGTTGGGGAACAAAACAACACCATAGATGGTAATAGCTAAAGCATCCATAAAGGCTTCCCAATCTTCCTTTTCTGCCAGGACCTGCATATGTTTCTCGAGAAATTCCCGAGTGAATCCGGGGATCTGATTTCTATTTAGTTGTACATCCCTTAAGGTGTCGGGACGGATCTTCAGAACACGGGCGATGGAAGCAATAGTTGCATGATGGTCAAGATGACGATAAGGTATCTGTCCTCCCAAAGGCATCCCCAAGATTTGTTCAAATTCTTCAATAGATGGGGCCAACTGAAAGTCTCTAAATGTGAAACATCTGAGAGGTGGGTCATAGAATTGTGCTAAGGCAGTGATCGCCTCAGTTTGCACTTCCACTTCTAGCAACTTCAGAATCCTTCCATACTTTCTTGTAAAAGCCATTTTCTGTGTCAGGTTCAATTTTCTCCCCATTGTTTGCAGACTACCCATGTCAATCTTCTTGGCCTTAAGGTGTAATACTTTCCTCAACTCGGTTACATTTGTGTCACAACTATCAGATCTCATGTTAATTTCCATATTGCTCAAAGGTACTCGCTAAGTTCCAAACAGCTTCCTGCAAGAGCAAAGAGAGAGGAAAAAAAGAAATCAGTTTCTGTCATGTTTTGTGAACCACTACTTCTTTATTAATTCATTGGAAAACACTTTCAGTTTGAGAAGTAGCGGTCGGCAAAACTCATGTGAAACTAAAGTCGCATGGGTTATGGATCTTCCTAACGTCATCAATATCTGCTTGAATAGAATTTTGTTTTCATTTTTGTTTTGACGATTGGGAAGATCTATAACCCAGGACTCATAAGTACACAAAAAGAGAGGGAACTGCTTACCTGTTAAAGGATTACTAGTTTTTTTTTAGAAAGAAAAATGATTCACTTTTTTTTTTGGAATAAAGTAACCCTTTGAACATGTAAGCAGCTCATCAATTTTGGATTTAAAGGGAAAGCGAGAATGAGATAAGGTATAGTAAAGCCTGCCCCTTTTGTGCCTTAAGCCAGGTTTTTCTGAAAGTCTTTTCTGGGACCTATAGCTTATCTAACAGTGGATTTCTCACATTGGGTGGCTTCCGCTAGACACCTAGAAGGTCACCAGAGCCAAGATCCTAATCATGACAGGGACGCAAGCAGTGAGGAATTCACTAAGTGCGTATATCATGAGAGGTCGAACTCTGGTTGAGGTTCTCACGAATAGCGGATAGGAAGTACATCCCATACGATTCCGTTACCAACCTCTCCTAACTTAAGCTTCACTTGGGGCCCGGGTATAGGGCGCCACTCATAGGTGTGTGCAAATAATTATGAGTGTAGTGTGTGGAAGGGCAGTCCATACCTTACCTTACCCATTCTGCACAAAGAACAAACACAGAGCAAATATACAAAGTGGTCTACCCTAGGGTTCAATGTTTGCGGAAAAGTAACATGGTCTCCTACCCTAGGGTTCAATAAACATGCAAAATATAGACAACGAAACAAATAACAAGACGATTAAAACAAGAACAAACATTCACAACAATCAATAGAAAATAAGACAATGGGAAGAAATCCGAGATAACAAAGGCTATATAAAAAGAACATGCGCTTTCAATCAAACTGGCCTGACTCTCTTAAGTGTCTCCAGCGGAGTCGCCATCTGTCGCAACCTGGATCGCGACGGCGCGGCGAAGAGAAAAATGGTGGAATGAAACAGGGAGTCGCCACCAACGTTTTTATCCATAGAAAAAACATTGGAAAAAGAAACTAAGTTTAGTAAAGCACTGGTTTAAAAAAAAAAATTAAAATCCAAGTTCGGGAGTCGGTTACGAGTAGGGAAGGTATTAGCACCCTACATCGCCTGTCAAAGACAGTACCAAGATTGAAAGCACAATATAAATAGCCTTAAATAAAACATGGTTTCTTCCCTTTTACTGTTATATTTTTTATTTAAAAAAGATAGAATCGAATGAGAGAACTGTACAAACATAGAATGTCGAAGCGAGGTCAATAGAACGTTTCATCCGAATTAAACTCGACTTCGATATGAGACAGAGAGGGGAAGAGAATGCTAATAAGGCGTCGCGCCTAAATTAGACATTCTCGGATAAAAAAAACAGGGATAGGAAAGAGATAAGCGGGACGTCTCGTCCTAAGTATCCCTTCCCTATGAATTATGGCGAGGCTTGAGCAAACACTAGGGGGAAACCAACAAGACGTCACGTCTAAATTGATTTTCACGGAAGTGACCAAAAAAAGAACATTTATGAAAGAAACGTAAGAGTAAGGAAATAAATCAGCAAAAAAGGAGATAAGAAAGATGGGCCCGACAGGAGTTAAAGTCCTGCTCCTATGTATTCTTGAATTATCAAGAAATCAGGGTTACGTAGTTCTGAGTATTATTATTTTTAGGAAGAAATCTGAGAGATGTTGATGAATGTCATTGAAGTGGAAGACTCATGCAAAGCGAAATTCTTCGCACGTGCACGAATCCTAAGAGGGTTGTGTAGACGGAAGTGCTCCCGTACGACACTATTTTTTTACAAAATCACTTATTTTTATTATATGTACTTGTTAGGGAAAAGGATAAAAATATTAACGGTGTGAACTATGGCACACGGACAACCATAACCAACAAACAGCGAACTCACGGGAAAGTAAAAGACTGAAAGTAAAGGAGATAAAGAACAGGGTGGAACCGGTGTGATGGGCTCAGAACCGGTGTGGGGGTCAAACGCAGTGACGGTGTCTGACTGATTCCGGACTTGCACGCTGACAGGAACAACGGACCGGAGTTGGATCCAAATCTTGAAAACTGGACACGACCGGTGTTGTGGGAAGTTGATCCGAGGTAAGTTACTGAATGCTGTGCAAAGACGATGTGGAAGAGCAATGAAGGCAGTAACAGGGCAAGGCAGTGAAGAACTAGAATGGGGTGGATTCTGTGTGAGGACGGTGTGAGTACGGGGTAGGGGCAATGAAAAAGGGCAACAGCTTTGAGGACTAAGAATTTTCAAGCTTCCCAAAGCTAAGGGGTTTATATTGGTGATTATGACAGGTTATTGGTTTCCAGTGGGGAAGGGTTTCAGAAGGTCTTCAAAGAAATCAGAGAGAGTTTTGAGAAAAGCCTCCTTGCGAACCAGCCTCTCAAAAACGCAACCCCCGTAGCTTCTTTGGCTGGGGCATTTATAGGGCCTTGAGGTCATGGGCTGAGGGTTTGGGACAGCCAGAATTCCCACTCACCCATACGCGTAGTGGTGTGCAAACCTGGTCATTAACTGTTCGTGGGGAGCAGGATTTCAGCATGGCATTTTTTAATTGTCCACTTTCGCCTCCCTATCTGCCATTTTTGGGGAGTGCGATTCCAAGTCATCGTGCACAAACTTCCGACCTCGTCCATCCGTTGTCAAATCTGTGACATCGGTTAGCAAAGATATCGGTTGGACGGAGTCTCCCATTGATCCGATGTGGTATCTTAAGAACCTTTACCTATGTCTAACACCGGTTGAGCCTTTCAATGTAATCACAGGGGCGGTGTTCTCCCTCCTAGTCCGGGTCCACTACCAGCCGGTGTGCCTATTTTTGATCTGATCCCTTTCCTTGGGGCCGGACTGGCCTGTTACTCCACACGACATCGGTCCGGTGTTAATTTAGGCTTGGTCCGGTGTTACCAGTTTTAAGGCTGGGTCCGGTGTTATAACAATTTAGGCCGGACCGAAAGAGGTGTTCACACCGTGGAATAAGGATTTGTATTATTTGCCGGATGTTATTTTTTTTCGGTATTTAAGCTTTATTTGTGATGAATTATTTTATTAGTCCATTTGGCTCAGGTTATGTGTTCTATGTAGATAACCTTTTATTATCGAACTCAATTTCATGCTTTGTGTTGACCTTCTTATAAGGGTTCTTCATTTTTACTATGGTTGTTATTCTTCTTTTTTTCAATTCCATATTGTTTTCAATGCATGTCATACTAGTCATTATTTTAACCAATATTTATTTTGTTATGGTCCGTTATACTTATTGTGTCTTAGGCCTTAAATAGATTACAAACGATTGTCTCAGTAGATTAAGAGTTTAACCAGGTCGTGTGATCAAATCTTACCAATGTGAGTATCTTGTTGGTAGATGATATCTAAGTACCTTTTTAAACATTCATCAATGGTTATTAAATTAATTAATAAGTAAAAAAAGACATACTTTTGTAAAAGATTGTTTGAATTTTTTGTAAATGTACACATTTTAAATTATTATTACTTTATATATTTGTTTTGTTATAAATAATTCAATATCTAAAAACTTAAGTTCACAACTTTTCATATGTATTTAAAGTAAACTTATTAATTAGTCCATCGGATAGTATGCGTTTTGGCTAATCAATCAATCTCTAAGATGTCTAAACCTATTATTAGTACACGACTTTTTCTCTGTTGGGTAAACAGGTCTTTAATACTAACGTTTGTCGAATATATTTATCGTGACACTTAACAATATTGATATGGATAAAAAACAATGTTGTTTAGCTCTCTTTTCCTTTCTTTTTTTTCTTAATGACTTTGCAATAGAAAAAAAACCTTTTGTTCCTTCTACGCCTTTATTACCAGTTTCCACCTTTTGTTCTTCAATAGATCCCAAGAGTTGTCACTTCATTCAAAGCCTCTTACAACCTATAGCCGACAAGAGCTCATAAACACTATATTCCCAACTCACAAGCATGTGGCTTTTTTTTTATTTTATTTGGTTTGTGCGTAAATTGTTCAATAGAATGTATGAGAGGGATAAGGTTGTCTGAAGAACTATGATTGTTAAGTAGTAAAGAAATAATAGATAGCTTGGATATATACAATGTGAATGAGTAATTTAGTGGGAAAAAAAGGATTGAGTGATGTGATTTACTACATGAGATTAGGGATAGGAATAGGTCGGGCTGACCGACAGAGGCCTATGACCTAGCCTGTTTAAGCCTGGCCTATTTAATAAAAAGGCCGGGTTTAAACTTTTTTAAAAGTCTTTTTAATTTTAAAAGTCAAGCTTAAACTTAAAAAAAAAACCTTTTAGGTTTGTCAGGCTGGCCTATATACAAAATTTATATACATAGTTTATATATTTTAGTTTTATAAAATAAAACCAGACTTATAAATCATGTTAATAATTTAAAATATATCTATATTTTATAATTTTAATATTTTATTTTATTAATTTTAAATTATTGTAATAGTAAAAGATGACTATTTAAAAGAGAGCCTATTGACCTATTTAAAACATACAGGCATGCCGACCTATTTAAAATAGGTTTGTCAATGATAAATCTATATTGACCTATTTCAATCAAGCTTGTGAGCCTATTTATCGGCCTTTTATAAAATCAAGCTTTTTATTTAGGCTATTAGGCCTAGGTAGGATTTTAAACAATAGCTATAATTTTGGCTTATGTCAGGTAATAGGCCAGACTCAAACTATACAGTTATGAACCAGGCCAGACTCAGGCCATGCAGAGCCCAGGCCTGGCTTATTCTCATCCCTACGTGAGACCTACAGTCTTAGGAATAAATGCAAGAGAATGAAAAAATTACTAAACATAAGTTAAAGAGTATGATTTTCTTAAGGGAGCTTTGTTTATATAATTAAACGAATACCCGTAGACATAAATACCTCAAGATTCATTTCTTATTCATTTTATTGTCCAGTTTAAAAATATCCATTTATGTTACTCATGGATGTCCATGTAAAAATTCAAATCCTATCCGTGACGAATTTCACCCATAGAAAAAGTGTTTACAAAATATTCAAATACAACTTATAGAAAACTGAAAACCGATTTTTTTTATTTTTTTAAGAAATGTAGAGAAGTCTTTAAAGAAGTTTTCTAAGAAAACTGAAAAGTGGAAAAAATTTTCAAGAATTTTTCTATCTATTCCAATAAATGAAAATTTTGAAAAACAAGTAGAAAAAAAAACTAAAATAATTTTTTGTAACCAAACGCACCCTAAATGTTTAGAAATATACATTGATATTATGCATCATAAAAAAAATCTAACCATCATAATTTTTTTTGGTAAATTACACTCCCACATTCTAAGATTTGATAAATTACCCTAATTACCCCTTATTCTTTTAATATTACTTTAACCTCCTCTATCTTACATAACTTTATAAAAAAACAGAGAACATCAATGTTATTCTTTTACACAAACAAGAAGTTGAGGGGAATGTCTTGCAATTTTTTGTAGATAGATTTCATATATTAATGGATTAGGGAAGTTTTGTGTGAGATTTGAAAAGGAATGAGTACTTAATGTGATTTCATCAAAACATTTTTATCATCTTTTTGTCAAAACGATGATTGGACTTTTTTTTTTGGTCGAAGATGATTGGACTTTTGTTTTTGGCAAAATGATTGGACTTTTTCATGATGATATTTTGGGCATAGGACAGAGTTAGGCCTGTTTATTTTTGGGCCTTGAACAAACCCAACCCAACCCAGTGGGTAGTTGTGAAGTTTCAATTTCTTCAATTCCTTCCCATAATCGGAACCACCCACCCACCCTTACTTCCGATTCGTTCTCTGTTACTTTTCCCTCCAAAACCCTAATCTCAATGGATAGCCTACAAGCCACTTACAAAGACGAAGAAGAAGATGAAGAAGACGACGCGCCACCCTCAACAACCGCCTCCGCCTCCGCCTCCGCCTCCGCCGCCGCTGCCGGAGACACCGAATCCCTAGATGCGCCTCCGGTCACCACCAGCACTCCCTCCGACACCCCAACGGAAGCCCCCAACGATGGTCGATCGGAGCCCGACCCTTCCGACGACCTCTCCGACGACGAAGCCGCGTCCGACGGCTCCGCGGAGCCGAAGAAGTCACCGAAACCAGGTGGAGAATACGGCGAGGAAGACGAAGAAGATCCTCCTCCGAAGAAGCAGAAGCCACTCTCCTCTCTGACGGGCCAGGCACCGGGCAAGGGGGATTCGCCGGCATTGCCGGAGGGAAACAACGGTGCCGGAAATGCGGCGGCGGTGACGGCGAACGGAACGGGAACAAATTCGAAGAAATCGAAGAAGAAGAACAACAACGTTTGGGCGACGAAGTCGACGAGGAAAGGGAAGAAGAAGAGCAAGGGGAACAACAACCACACGAACGGAGAAGACAACGTGCTGATAACTCCGGTCCCGAGGTTCCCGGACAAGAGCGACGACACGCCGGAGATGAAGATATGTCTGTCGAAGGTGTACAAAGCTGAGAAAGTGGAGTTGAGTGAGGATAGGATGAGTGCAGGGAGCACCAAGGGTTATAGAATGGTGAGGGCAACGAGAGGTGTTGCAGAAGGTGCATGGTACTTTGAGATTAGGGTTGTTAAATTGGGGGAAACTGGGCACACGCGCCTTGGATGGTCCACTGAGAAGGGTGATTTGCAGGCACCGGTTGGGTACGATGGGAATAGTTTTGGGTATAGGGATATTGATGGTAGTAAGATACACAAGGCTTTGAGGGAGAAGTATGGAGAAGAAGGGTACAAGGAAGGTGATGTTATTGGTTTCTATATCAATTTACCCGATGGGAATAAGTATGCTCCTAAAGCACCTCATTTGGTTTGGTATAAAGGCCAACGCTATGTTTGTGCTCAAGATCCTAAGGAAGATCCACCCAAAATAGTGCCTGGTCAGTGTTAAACTTTGCTGCTTCTTGTTTTCCCGTAGTTTTAGTTATTATGATTTTGCTTTGTTAGTTTATGTTGCTGAACTAGGGAAATGAAGTTTTAATGGGTTTGTGTAGTACTCTACTCTCCCCCCATTACTAGGTTGAGCAATAGGATTGATGGATTTTCTACATGGTGATTAGTGTTGTGTTGTTAACTGAAGATACTAATACTTGATTGTTGATAGGTTATTACGGGGTTGGGAGGGGGGGAGAGGTTTGACTTGTTAACCGATAATTTGGCACTGGATTGCTTGAATATTGTGATTTGGTTCCTGAAGTATGCAAAACTGGATGTTGCCATGTTTTCTATTAGTATTGTCAGTGATAGGTGGTGACCAAAAATCTGCCTTAGGCATGTAATGGATGATTTAATGCTGCCAATGGTGGAAGCTTGGAAACCTTGTTAAAAAATTTAAAACGCACTAAAAGAATCTGGCATAACACAAACAGAAGAAAGTTAACAATTTTTATCAAGAACAAACAACAATAGCCGTATCCCACTAGGATTAGCAACAACATAAAAATACTTAGCAAATTAAAACTCTAACCAAGTAAAGCTTTATGGCTACATAGTTACTGGCTGTGCAAGGATGATGTCTCCCTTACGAAGAAACCTAGAAATAGCTAGAAACACATGGTGTGATCTTCATTACACAAATAAAAGGAACAAGAAATACTGAAATAGGCAGAAACATGAACCCAAAACATCTGTGTAGAGGCAGCCAGAAACTGTCTCTGAGATTTTATATAACAGAGACTAGATCTTAGAGAGAATACTAATGAGAGGGATCACGAAGACACAGATGAAACTTGAGAGAGAAGGAAGAGGAGATGAGAGAATTTATTAAAAAACATTACCCAATACAGCCAAGAAATGTGCAGCAGAGATGAGAGAGAATTGTGGCCATAAGGTTTTGGTGTCTTTTTCTTCAATAAGAGTAGATACTGTTAATAAGTCCCGTGGGCCACCCGTATTCATCCACGCTCCATTCCTGAGCGTGAGGGTGTGTGTTAAAAGTCTCACATTGACTAGAAATATGGCCAATCAAAAGTATATAAGGTGGAGGGTAATCTTCATCCTATGAGCTAGCTTTTAGGATTGAGTTAGGCCCAATACCTAAATTTAAGAGATACAAAAACCAAAACATCTAAAATTTGGTAACTATATTTTGGAGGTGATAGGAGAATTAGCAAATGAGGAAATTCTTCACTCGGTATTATACTTGTAAAGCCCTTGACTGCTTTGTGTTATTTCATTCTTCAAAACTCAAATCACATTGATGGAACTTGTTATGAAATATGGATTTGGGTCTATACATGGATATATAGCTGGCATATTATGAGGCAGTGAAATTTGTCCAGCTTGATTTCAGATCACTCCTCCTCTAAGAATTGGCCAATACTTTTTTTCTTTTTCAGCTTGTTATGCCTTTATTCTTGCAGTGGTGCATTCTCTTATTTTATGATGCTTTAATGGGTAAAAATTTCTAATTCTCATACCAAGGTGCCAATACTGTGGAAGTTATGGTTGAAAATGAAAATGAACTTGTTATAGGTCTTGGACATTCCAATATTCCAATCATTCAAATAAAAGATGCGGGGTTGTTTCTCTATTTCTTAAGTAGAAAAAAGTGTCATTTTTCCCATTCCACTGAAGTTCGAATGGTGATTCATGTATTCTGAGATTATATTAGGGTAGCATTTGGCCAATCTATTTTAGACTTATCTTTACTGCTAGTAGGAAACTGGACAAAACACAATTTTAGAAAAGCTTTTAAAAATGAAAGTATTTTTTTTTTATTGAAGAAAAGCCTGAAAAACAGAGTTCGTATAGAAGCTAATTGGAGGATTTTTACTCTTAATGAAAAGACAGAAAAGCTAGGACAAACACTCCCCAAGTTTAAATGCATTTGATTGGACAATAGCAGATTTGGGGTGGGGTAGAAAGCAGCACTTTTCAAATATGGGGGGGTCAGAATTCAGAACTCACCAATGGGGGAGGATGGTGATTGGCAATATTGCTTAGCTAGACTTGTCACATTGCCAGAGACTGACAAGCTAGTGTTTGGTTTTTTTCTAACATGGATCAGAGGTTTAAGCGTGGAGAATGATGTATATGTGTGGAGAATCATGGCTATGGCCATGGGCGAGTAGATGATGGTGTACCCAGGGTGTGTATATGTGTGTGTTTGTGGAGGTTATCATTGAATATTCTCAGGTGCACTAATTTATTACCCCTTAGGATGAAATAATTGGAAGTGGCTGAGAATGCAAAATTGTAAATTTATTTGTTTTGGTAATCTATTTGTTCACATTTAGACAATAAGACAGTTACATACACTCTAAGAAGGTCTTTGTAATTGAATCCTGATTTTATTTTGACATCTTTATCTTTGTACATTTAAGAACTGCTCACCTGCATATAGTACATGATTCACAGTGGGACATTATGACGTTCGATTCATGTAGTTGACCATTTACCTCGGAAAGGCTTGATTATGGTTGTTCCCATGCATATAATGCAAAAATTGAATTTCTCTTGCTGCAATCTAAGTTGTATTTTTATCCAATTTTTGAGAACATGGAATTTCTCTTGCTGTAATCTAAGTAGTATTTTTTTCCGATTTTTGAATATTCACTTGGTGTCATTTTATTGTGCGCAGAAAGTGAGATATCATTCTTTAAAAATGGCGAATGCCAAGGTGTAGCTTTCAAGGATCTCTATGGTGGGCGTTACTATCCTGCTGCTTCAATGTTCACTCTGCCCAATGAACCAAACTGCACGGTTAAGTTCAACTTTGGTCCTGATTACGAATTCTTTCCTGAGGATTTCAATGGACGGCCAATTCCCAGGCCAATGATTGAAGTTCCTTATCATGGTTTTGACAATCGAGTCGAAAATGGAGAGTCTACGGAAAAGAAATCCTAGAAAGGGTGATGCGGGCTGCATTTATTATTAAGTATATGTTCTGCACAGATGGATGGGTTCATATTCTGGTGTAATGTAAGTTGGTATTGAAATTGAAATTGATTCACAAATGATTAGATTAGTGGTGTAAACTTCCGAAAGAGAGAAAAATTGTCCGTGAAATAAATTTTTCATGGTTTCAATTAGTTGTTTTATAGTTTCTTAGTTTCTCTGGCATCGTATTTCTTAATATTTTTGGCATCTGTTGTATTCGAGTTACACGTCAGTTTCTTGCATGAAGCCTATGTTTGGTTACTTAAAAAATTAAAACAATTAGAGTTTTTGTTAACTTTAGTCTTAAAAGTGGTAACTTTTTCTTTGAAATGAGTATAATCTTAATTAACATCGAAAATGTAAGAGTGTAATAGATGTGATGTTTGCAATGAAAAATTCATTTTTACTGCTTTAAACTTAACCCTAGGTTAACAAAATCTATAATTTAAAATGAGCCTTAGCTCACATGGAAATTGAGACTGCATGCAGCTGTATCCCTCTAATAAGGGATCAAAATTCCTAATTCATGTGACTAAATCCCAAAGTGGAAAGGGCAAAAATGAAATGGAAGTGAGGCAAGTGACCCACATCTGATATTGTGGAAACCTTTAGTTCATTATTCATGTGCTCATTAGAGACTTCCCAATAACGTGGAATAATGCAATTCCCTCACCTCATGCCCAACCCGTTGACCCCCATCACCCAGACACTAATTTCACTGACCATCACCGTTCTGTCCCCTGGTGGAATTGGCGTAACCAAAAGCTTTTTGGGTAAAATTTTCACTTAGCAGAATGACCAGTTGAATGGGTTCGGGCTAGCACTGAATATTAGAAACCAAGTCTTATTAGCAAAATTAGACAGTAAACAAAGTGAACTGGCTAGGAAAATTTTTCTGTTTTTTTTTTTTTGTGTGTGTGTAGATTTTCTGTTCTATGGAACTTCGCGCTTTGGCCCCTCTTTTGCACCCTTTGTTCATCTTATCTTATACCGTAACTTTAGTGCTCCATTTCTTACATAGTATATACTTCAATCATATAAATTATCAAAGCAAAGTATTTGCTAATGTATATATATATATATAACATAATATTCGGGGTATGACGTGTGATTCTTGTGTTTGTATCAGAAAATGATGATATGATGCTTTTAATCAATAGGGGAGTGGAGACCCTCTTGAGTAGACAGGGGATGCAGTGTTTGGTGCCGCTTGGAAGGGAAAGACGGTGCTTTTCTGAGGGAGGGTCGCTTTTTGATGCGTTGCAGAGTTTGCTTGGCGTAGA
Source organism: Clitoria ternatea (assembly GCA_037962975.1). Lineage (NCBI taxonomy): Eukaryota > Viridiplantae > Streptophyta > Magnoliopsida > Fabales > Fabaceae > Clitoria > Clitoria ternatea. Next base: position 70,375,145 of record CM075676.1, read on the forward strand.
TACTATAAATGACAGCTACAACTCTCTCCTTAAATTTCAGAACCAAAAAGAAAATAACTCTTAGCAATATGAGGATGACCATGACTGCAGTTAAGTCCCACCATTTTGAATAATCAACTCGAATTCCAAGCATGGTTGTCAGAATCATTTCTCCTTTCAGCTTTGGCTCCCCAGGTACTAAAGGATCAAACTCTATCCCAATCATGTCATTCTTGAAAGCTCCCTGCATTCCCCAATAATCACTATATAACTTGAACAAAACGTGTAAAAAAACTTAGAATTGACGGTAATGTGACTTAGAAGTCACAGGTTCAGGCTGTGGAATGGAATAATGAGAACTCTTGTAACATTAAGTTGTCCTTTTTTTTATGATTATTATGATAATGGTCAAATATTTACCTGCAATCCCCATGCGGCATAATTGACGTATGAAATTGGATAGCGCCAGAAGACTTTGGGAAGATCAGGGATCAGGCGAAAATAGCCAGCAGTCACCATCATAACACCCTGCACACACGTGCTATAATCAGCAAAAATGAATTTTCAATGAAAAATAGGCTTCTATGCTATTCAATATAGTAACACTCACTATATATCCTGCTCCAATGATCAAACCCATGAGGAAGTTGGGAACCAATGAAGCTATAATCATCATGGAGCTCTCCACAACCGCAATGCAGCCAGTAAGATCCAGACAGATATACAAAAGATGTGAAAACTCTGGTCGAAACCTAACCATATAATAGGTTATAGTACCCGTGGCAATGGACATCACTGCCACAAAGGGAAAGGAAGAGAGAAAATTTGATAGAATGTAGGCTCCAACGCCATAATACCCATTCAGCCTTTCTTTATAGAAGACCTGTATACATGAAGAAGAAAAAAGTTCAAGTACTGATAAAGAAAATCACATATGCCATTAATCCAATTCCCATGTTTTGAAGTTGTTGAAAGTTGTATCACCTATTTGGTATATTTCATACCTTCATTTCTTCTATGAAAGATGGGAAGCCTCCTATGGACATGAATGTCATGAAACCTGATATAAAAGCCCCACATGCCCCTCTTGCATAAATGGCTCTATAACTTGATCCAATGTCAAAAAAGATCGTTCCAACACACAAAGATAGGGCCACATAGATTGCTATCCTTATCCAGTAGTATCCCACATCTCTAGACATGTTCACAAAAGATCTCCGAGTCAAAGTTGTTAATTGCTTCCACCATTTGGCTTCACTTTTGCCTTTTCTTTCAAACTCTTGCCCTTCCTGTAACACCATTCCATGGCCTTTATATTTTCATGCAAATTGTTTTTGTCATCCAATGGGCAAAAAACCATCCCACAATATTATATTTACACTCCTATAGTCTGAGAAAACTTTGGTTAGGTATTATAATATGCACTTACAATGTTTGCGATTTCTTTGATTCTTGCTCTTGCCATAGTTGCATGCTCTGAACATCTGTATTTCTCGATGAGTATGGCTTTGATTGCTGCAGTTGACAAGCTCATCAACGATTCTGTTGATGTTTTTGGTTCCTGTTTTGAAAGAAAGATGGTGAGAAATAATCACAATATCACCGTAGCTAAAAGTATTAAGGATTTAGTTACTCTAGGGTGGAATAATCCATTGTAGCTGTCATTAAATGGTATTTTATTTTGATAAGTATTTATTTCAAATTATGTTAGAATTCTTTTTGAGGTTTGGTGTGGCTATGGAAAAAAATTATTTAGATAATCTATTTTGTTTTGATTGTATTAAAAAAGAACCCTTTAAATTTAAAATTACTAAAATAAATATAAAAATTGTGAAATCAAAAATATGTAAAAGAGTAAAATAGAAAAAAGAATGAGTTCATACTAGAAATAAATATTTTTTATAATCAAAATCTAAAAAAAAATCTCGTTCTACTTATAATAATTTTCCTTTACAACAAATTATTTAATAAATTATAATCTACTTTTTACGTAAACCCAAAAAATAAAACTTTCCTAAAAATACTTTAAATAAACAAATGACACAAAACAACATGTATAATACTATATTTTTTCTCCTAAATTGAATCCTTATCAATTCTATTATTTGTTAAGTAGGGATTAACTAGGATTATGAAATGATATGGTGGTACTGGATCACCTAATATTTTCTCATTTTATAGCCTTTTGCAAGTAATCAAAATAGAAATTAACAAAAATTAAAGGATAGAAAATCTATTTAAATTATATTCTTAAAAAAAATTCTTTAAGTTCAATTTCAAATCCCACGTAAATTAAGTATGCATGCTTTTCATGTAATATTAATATATTGTGAAAGTATGTTTTCTTCAACATAGCATGGATTAACTTTTGTTATTTTAGTTTTTGCATATAAAAATTAATCTATTAGTGTAAATATTGTAATTTATATCAACAATGCTATGTATAATACTGACAAACGATTGTGTTAATACATAAAAAATATTAATATGCACATTCAATCAAATATTTTAATTACTATAATACATTGTAATAGTTTAATTTTGATTAATTGAAACAAAATTTATACTAACAGATTATTCAAACATTGGCTCAAGCATAATGTGTTAATAAGTGATCTTGTTTTTGTAGTGATCATGACTACACGTAAGCCATCTTTTGAGCTTACTGTGATCTTTTATGTAAATCGTCTTTCATTCCTATTTTTATGTTCTTTTCTATACTATAATTTATAAAGATTTAGAAATGTATTTTTTATTTTCATATTTGTAACCCTTTACACTATAACATGTATGAGATGCTTTCCCACGCCGAAAAATTTAAATTGGCATGATCTCACGCCACATATCTTGAGATTCTAAAAATGTTTATGCATTAAAACACATTAAACCATCACAACAACCCCATCTTCCCCCATTTCTCATTTCTTCTATTTTATTTTCCTTACACGCCAATTGCATCCCTATTTTTATCTCCTAAATCATCTCATTGAGTGATTCATTTAAGAAACCAATTTACCATGACGAAAAATCTGATTGATTTTGTGTTTTGGTACTAATGTACCAATGTACCATCCTGCTATTTAATAACTATGAGACCATTAAATTAGGAGGGAAATTGGGGTTAAAAGCAAAAACCATTAACTGTTGTATGAACATGTATATAATTTTATTTTGGAAAGAAGACAACTAATTAATTGAATGCAAGTTCTACAAACAACCAAGGTACCTAAATGAGTGGGTGACAGTGAGAAGTACAAGAACGTTTCTTCTAAAAAAATGTTTTATTTCCTATCACTTTAAGGTTGTAGAGATTGTATATGTCATTAAGAACAAAAAAATCGATAGTATTTTATGTCATCATGATGTGTATCCTAACTTTTATAGTGAAATGAGAAATGTTGGATTGAGATTATGATAGTTTCACACCATATATTCAAGCCCCAAATTCACTTAGTTTTTGTTGGTTTATACTAGTTGTGTCTTATAATCTTCCACAAAAAATATGCATAACAAAGTAATTTACATTTTTGTCATGTCTTATTTGTGTCACAAATGACATGAGACATTATATCTTAACGCCAAAAGAACATCAAAGTTAAAGTCAGTGTCCTACGTCAATTTGACATGAAAAGAATTAGCATCGCAAGACGGGTCTTTTTTTTAATTAGTCATGACTTTTTTTCGTTTAAATATGAGATTATGTAAAATTCCCATGATTTATTCTCGAAGTTTCATTACCATTAAACTCTTAAATTTATAGGTAGTTAATGTAATATAAAAGTGTGAAGGATGAGATGTTAATAATAATTTATAGTTAGATATAGACGTACGTGTAGTTTTTGGGAGGCCATGATGGTGGCTGTGATAGCGTCGAAGTCAGAATTGATACAACGGAGGAAATGATCAGAAGGGTTTCTTCTACTTGGACATGGGAATCCCGCTTTCCTAAAGAACTGCAAAACCACAATTATTAGTAATGGATAATAAATAATTTTTCGTTAATTAATAGACAACTTAATAACGATGTACCTCAACTGCCTTTTCTGCTGCTCCAAAATATATAGTTTGACCCCCAGAAAGCAGGAAAAGATCATCAAAGAGAGCAAAAACCTCACTACTTGGTTGATGTATAGAAGAGATAACAGTCTTTCCATCATGAGCCATGTTTCTCAAAGTTTGTGCTACAAAATATGCTGAGGCACTATCCAAGCCAGTGGTGGGTTCATCAAGGAATAAGAGGCAAGGCCTTGTCAGGATTTCAAGTGCTATGCCAAGCCTTTTCTTTTCTCCACCACTTATACCTCTCAAATGCCAATTCCCAATAAGCCTATCTGCACAATCTTGAAGACCCATCTCCATAATTGTTCCCTCTACCATCTCATTCACCTCTTCTTTGCTCATTCTACTTGGAAGCCTTAGATTTGCTGAGTAACATATTGTCTCTCTAACTGTTAATGTTCCCAACAATGTGTCCTCTTGGGTCACATAAGCCTAAAGAATGGTATATAAGAAAATTAATGCAGTATTAAGCACATTTCATTCTACTGCAAGAACATATATTTTTCTTAGTGACTTCAAAAAAGAATCATTAGCTTAGTTAGACATTAATATGGTAATAGATTTTAACATAATAACAGAAAAAAAAAACATGTTTTCTTTTAGTGAAAGAAATTGAAAAAGAAAGAAAGATTGACACATTGGGAAAAAATTGTCATTTAGTGCATTCTTTCTTTTTTTTTTTTGTGGACTTTCAATATATAATATAGAGTTTGTACTTACTACAACCCCATAGTCTAATCTTCTCTTCTTTCCATTTAAAAGCACATTTCCAGACATGAGCACGTTTCTTGAGAGTCTACCTGCAATGAATCCCAATTATGTGATGTTAATTAAAGTCCGTACCAGAGGTTTATTCATAATTAAGAAACTGATTAATACGAACATAGCTGCCAGCTTACAAATTCATTTTTACACTACCAATTTCCAAACAAAATAAAAATACAATGGCCCATCTTATTAGAGTTTTCTAATTTTGAAATCAAAGAACAGCTTTTGCTTGACCCACACAATGATTTAACATTTATTTACCTTTTAAACATAAACATTGCAGAACATGTTTGATTTAAGAATATTTTAGTTTATTTATTGTTTTCACAAGTTTTTTAAAAGCGGCCAAAATGATGAAAAATAAATAAATTTTAAATCCTAAACCCTAAAATTCATACTAAAAATGATAATCACCTTGAAATAACAAAACCTGTGACTCTTGCTTGAAGTCAATTCCATACGTTACTGTTAATCATTTCCACAGACTTATATTTATCTCAAGTTCTTTGTTGGAAAACACCATCATTTCTTGCTCATATTTATTGTTTTCATATAATTACACAAATTAATGTATCTTGTGTAAAAGATAGGGAAAATAATAAAATTATGTTCTTAGTATTTCCAATATAAATGTTTGAAAATTTGGAACTAAAGTAAAATATGGTGAAAGTTAATTTTATAATTATTTTAGAAATAGGAAATGAAGAGAGAAGTGATGGACAAATAGTCAAACATTGAATTCTCCCTAGTATGGAGAGATGTTGTTACTGTATTGTCAATAAATGAGCTGAGATTTTCAATGAAGGAAAAGGTATGGGCCATGTGTGTTAGTGAACCTCATCTGTTGGGCTTTCAAGATAGATGTTGCTTTGGTTCAATCCTTGTCATAAATCAATGGGGACTCTATGTCGGTACACACAATGGATAATTCTTTACATTTCTTTTTATGTGAATTTCAATCAAATGTCGCGTAGAGATTACTGAAATGATAATTTTTTATATTTTAAATTAAGGTTTTGCTCCACTTTTAGTAATAAAATAAAAATTAAAATAACAAGGTTTTACTTACTTTGTAAGTGTATTTGTGTGAAAAGAAGAGGAAAAATAAAGGAAAATATATGATATTAATATGACTAAGAGAGAAAAGTACTTCCTTTCTTCCTTTTCATTTAACCTAATTTCTTAAAAAACACACACATATTAAAAAATCATTGAATAATCTTAAAATATATAATTTAATTATCCAATTTTTTAGTTTGACCTTCTATTTTTCTCTTCCCATTTATTTCGCATGTTTGTTATAATCATTTATTTAAAGAAGAAATAGTATATTAGGAAAACAAATAGTAAATACTTTATTGAAGTCTTAAAGTGACAAATTAAAATGAACATTGTGTGAGATAAAAAGAAACAGAAGGTACTATAGAAAATAGGTGAAAAAAACCCACCATAAATATAGTAATTGATTGACATAAAAAATGGTAGTACAATTTATGCAACCAGATCCTTCTAGTTCCTCAGAAAACTAGGTAACAATTTTTAGGTATAAACATGCATAAATATTGGTGAGATTAGGAAGCAGGAATTACTATATACAATATAATGGTGCAATTCTATTAAAAACTGAAGAGGATTTTGTGGCTTCATTAATTGCTCATTTTTTCTGTATGTATAAATCCACAGTATTGTTTCAACCTTACACTGGGAAATTGTTTTTTTTTTTTAAAAAAAAACTTACACTTTGGAAATTGTTTCCATGAATTAATGGCTGATAATGTTATTCTGTTTCTTGGCTTCATCCAAGTAGGCAAGTTACTCCCTTAGTTTGGAAGGGACACCTTGGTCCCTCTTAATTATTGGAATGTACATCATGATAGGTGTTACTGGTCCCTTGATTGCACTGTCCATAATATCATGCATGATGGAGTCATTGGCCCCTTTGATGGACATCATTATAGACTTATGATTTTTCCACTAAATATTTTCTTCATACTCCCTTTCTCTTTCTCTATCTTTTGTTTCCCCAATTGTATGTTCCATCATAAACTTTTTAAAATAAATCTTCAAGGTAATTGTTATCAGGATGTATTTAAAATAGGGTGTCAAAAATTCTTTATTATTCATTATGATATGAAGCAGAAAAAAATGCCAGAGTGGATGAAATATAAAAGATTTTATGTATGATTGTTTTCTTTAAATGAATTCTCTTTATTATTTTTTTATATCTTTACCTAAGAAATAACAAAACACTAATAGCATTAATAAAGATTTTATTTAAGATGGGGATAAAATAGAAAAGTAGATGTAAAAATGTTGTAATTAAAAAACATTAATTATTTTTCTTAATCTATGTGATTTAATATTAAAAGACGGATAAAAAAACTAAGAAAAAATATAAAAACAAAAGACAAAAAAGTAAAATAGAAACTGTCGTAATTGATTACAACTATGCCCCAATTTTAAGTTTTGTTCCCTTCATATTCTATCTAGCTTATTGTTGGCTTAATTAGTCCAATCAATAAATATTGTCTAAATAGTCATGAAATTTGCAATGATTGAATTGTAGATAAATTGTAATATAATAAAATTATGTAAATATCATTAAATACTCAAACTAATTTAATGACATTTTCAAAAACTAAAAAGAAACTCTAATCGCCACTCTCTAGAGTTTAGAAATCATTATACTCAAGAGTGAGTAAATTTGATTTGAAGTTAATTAGGTCAACATAATGAAAAGAATGAGTAATTTGTTAATTTTAATTCTAGGAAGAGACATATAGCAATACCACCACTTTCCCCATTTGTGCTTCCAAAAATATTTTTTCTTCTTTTCCTATTGTGCTTGTGTTAATTCAAACAAATAAAAGTTCAGAGTCTTCTGACACAACAATTCATGCCACCAATATTCGCAATAAACAGATGAAAGAGACCACACACAGTGACACAAACTTAATTAAACTACCTAAGTACGTAGCTTTAACTACATGCTACACTCTAACGTTGCCATCAACAATGACAAGTGCCTTTTTGCAATATCTCTGTTCCAATTCCAAACACAGTTTAATTTACCCAAAACAATTCTCTTAAAAACTAGTAATAATTAAGTTTCAACCATGGTCCACATATATCAACTTCCTCATCAAACAACAGACAAAAAGAAAATAATTATATTTATATAAAACCTTTTAGTTTCTTTGTTTTTTCCTATTAAGAATCAAATATGTGTTAATAATTCACAACAACTCATATATTTTGTTCAACTAAATAAGCTAATTCTATTTAATAATTGGTAGTTTGTAGTTAACTTAGGTTATATATAGTATATACAGTTTGATATAAAAAGGAACCATGAGATTAAGAGAATTTTTTGGCATGAAATTAAATATGGTATATATGCAACAAAATTATTAAGCCTTTGTATGGTTAAAAGACCAAAAAACAAATACTACGATCAAATGAAATTTTAATTATCTTGAATAATATAAAGGATCAATATTAATCTTTAATTTTTTTTTATTTTCATAATTTTATTTCTCGAAATACATGTCAAACAAATGCTAAGATGCATATAATATATAAGTTGTGCAATATGATATAGAGGTAACTGACCTGCCAAAGCATCAAGAAGAGTGGATTTTCCAGAGCCAGAAGGACCCATGATAGCCATGATTCTGTTAGGTTCAGCAAATCCACATAACCCATTAAGCAACCTCTTAGTGTGTCCATTCCTAAAATTTGGAACCACAACACTTAAATCTTCCCATACCAGATACATCCCTGAAACTCTTTTTTCCTTAACACTGTTACTACTTTCTTGCTGCTCTATCTCCATGATTAATTTACTTGTCAAAGAGATATTATATCACAAATAACATGAACATGGTCGAGAGTATAGAGCAATGGATTGGTGTGTGTATATATATAGAGAGGAACATGGTAAAATGAATGGGACCAGACAGAGTGTGTTTTTATTGTGATTCGTGAACCATGCGCGGTAATTATTGTGATCCAAACAATGCCCACAGAACAGTAATAGTGGTGCAGCCATTGTTGTTCATTATGATTAATTATGGCCATTTGCCATGCATGTGAAACCACAACGACACGTTAGCCTCTATTTTAACTAATAACTACACATAATTTAATTCTAATAAACCCTTTCATTGAAAATTGAAGTTTATTCCTTTTAAGATATATATTAAAATTTAACCATTCAAATTAAAACCTAGTTAAAAATGTAAAATTTTAGTTGGTTTTAATAGGAGGATATAAGGTTTAAGATTTAGGGAAATTTATATATATATAAATTAGGATTAAAATCTTTTTTTATTGATGATGGATTAGATTATTAAAATGGGAAGAATATACTATAAAAGACTGAAAGACAATTCTTAAATTTTGTCCGTAAGTAAGAATGTTAGTCCAAGGAAAATGCATGGATATATGGTTAGAAAGCAGAAAATTTTAACATTTATTTGTTTTATTAAAAAAAACCAAAACCAGAGAACGTTTTATAAAATTAGATAATTTCTCAGCTCCGTTATTTTTTTTTCATGAAATCCTTATATCTCTTCTATTTTAAGAAGTTATTTTTATTTTTTTTAGGAAATTATTCTTATTTATTAAATATTAAATCAAAATCAATGTCTTTCAAATAAAACCTTAAAACCTCGTTTATAATTCAAGTAACATTTCAAAAAATAAATTTGTTTTTTTAAAATATTTTATACATTCAGAAGAATATATTTATATACGAAGACATGGGGTCAGTAACTTCTCACCAAACCATATGAAACCTGCTAACAATAAATTCCATAATGAAGGGGGTCTGATGGAATGGATCTTTAGCCGAATATGCAAGCAGTTTTTGAAGTTTGAGCATTGAATTTTAGTATATTATTTCAAACCTTTAAAAAGAATCAAAATAAGTTTGAAGAGTTTGTCATATAATTGTATAATTAATTAATTGATTGTGAAATGATATATTAACATCCACCTGTACGAATATAAAGGTTTCGCATCTTTCAATGTCATGCAATAAATGGTTCATTCTAGCACAAACAATAGCTTAAGGGAGGAACATGGAAATTAGACAGCATGACGTACTACTATAAGGATTGTTTTTACTGTTCCTCGACATGCGATACCAAACTCAACTCTCTCAATTAAATCCAAAATTTCTTCATCTTCCTGGCCTCTCTTTACTCAACTTCTATTCCAGATTCTCCGCATTCATCAATCAAGTTTTAACTATGTGTAAAAAATTAATATTAATATTTTCATTTTTTTATAATTTCGTTTCCCCCATTATATATCACGGTGGGTGAGAATTACATACAAGTTAGGATCGGTGAACATTAAATATGTTTTTCAATCAAGATTTTCCTTTGTTATTGTTTTTATCCTATGTAAAATTATATAGAATACATAAACATTCACACACTCCCTCCTCAATTAAGCAAAATTGCATAATGTGAGTTGAGCAAAATTGGTTATAGAATAAAAAATAAAAAGTAACCAAGGGATTATATGTAGTATTTATTATTTTATTTTTAATTAAAAATTTTCTGTTACCAATTATAACTTTTTTATGATGAAGATTATTATTATTTTCGTTTGAGGTTATTTTAATTAGAGGGGTTAGTGATGCAGTTCGATTCAATATTCAAACAAAAGAGTATACTGAACAACATAATAACAATGTGTAATTTGGTTTGGTTCGGTTGAAATAAAATACAAAAAGTAAACCAAACCAAATCATTACAGTTTGGATTGGTTTAATTTGATCGTTTTAAACTTTAATTTTACATATGAAACTTCTAGATATCATTGCAATATATACAAATTATATAGCCAATTTTAAAAGTTGCAAAAAATAAAAAAAGATATAGTTTATTATTTTACTAATTTTTATATATATATGTGGTCCAATAATCTTATAATACAAATGACACATGACTATTGATTAAATTATTGAGTTAGTAGTATAAGAACAACAGGTCGATTTATTTTATGTTTTAATTAATAATATTGGTAATCTTTATGATTTATAATTTGAATGAATTTGATTTTATGATTGGTCAGAGGTTGGTGAGGATTTTGAACAATATATAAATTCACAAAATATACTAAAGGTTACTCTCACCGCAGAGGCGTGAGTGTTGAAGTGAAGCCATGGAGTAGGTTGCCATCAAGTTTTAAAAGCGTCATACTTTGGTAATTTTGCAGGTTAGATATCACCATTTTATTTATCAAAATCAAAATAAACTCATACTTTGACAACAAAAATTATGAGAATTATCATATAAAAAGATTAAAGTAGGATGTTTTTTAGATTGAAAGATGTTGAATGATGAAGTTACAATTTCAAATTTTACCGATATAATTTGTGAGAATCCATTAAATTTTAAAACATATTTTTTCATCTCAATAAATCATTATGGTCTAACTCATGTAAACATATTTTGAATGGAGCGATGGATGAAGCAAATTTGGAATGTAGATTGAACTGAAAGCAGGAGAACAGAACAGTGTACAAAGTGCAGGGGAGCTTATATTGATAGCAGATTTCAGGCTTTAAAAGTGCAGAGAGTTAATTATTAGCTAGAAAAGAAACTGTGGCATTTAATTGCCACTTTTACTGTTGCAAATGAAATGCAAACCTTCTATACACTTTTTCTACTTTCCTCTTTTGGTATCAAATTTAATACATCACTACCAAGGCCTAACTCTCCAAACAGAGAAACCATACCTAACAAATTTAAGTCTCTTATTTTTCCTTTTCTTGAATTGCAATCACACGGACATGTCCAACACGTTGCCTTCAACAAATTTTTCAAGAGTGTTAGGAAAAATTCAATGACTGTTGTGACCATTACCAATGATCATCACTTTGAAACCAAAATTCTGGTACCATTTAATATCCAGATATTTATTCTCAAGATTAATACAAGTTCATGCCCTTCAAGCTAGAAGCATTGCTGTCTCACAACACAAGGTTAACAAATATTTAAAGAAAAACAAGAAGAAGGTAGATGAGGTGAAGAAACATAACTCAATAGTCATTCCACATGAAACTTGTCAAACTTAAATCACAATACCTGTCAAGCTATGTGAAACTTGAATGTCAATAGCCTTTTTGACTTGAGAGAAATCTTCCTAGCTACAATTCCATATTTAAGAGGGACACAAGAGTCTTGTACTGCTTTTTAGGATTGAGAGAATGAGAGAAAAATAAGGAGTATTTAAATCAAGACACTTGGTATGGTCCTCTAAAATTTTATGTGACAAACTATAGAAAGAAGTGAAAAAAAAAGACTTTTATGAACTAATTGGTGTGTTTAGTGTGTATAATATACAAAATTTGTTTGTAAATCAACTAAGTTCATTGTAAACCTAAAAGGAAAAACTAAAGACAAAACAATGTTTGAGATTTGCACATAAAGTCCAAGAATCTCACTTAGAGTCTAGTTTCCCTCACTAAGTTTGTGACTGAAGTGTGATCAAGAAGGAATATACTTTGAACTTCCCAACTATTGCATCTGTCACAACATGATCAAATTTGAAAGGATGAATGACTATTAGAAAAAGTGTACATTGTAACACTAATTAATAAAAATACGGGGGAAATTTTTTTCAAAAATATTTACATCTGCCCTAAGATTTCCCCATATGACTCTACGGGTCTCCCATAATGTATCCTCGGCTTGGTAGTTCCAAAACTGTCTAAAGAAAATTTTTAGCACGCCGATTCTTTGCGCATTGCCCAGTAAATTGAGTCAAATCGGAGTTACACAACTCCAATCGAGATAAGTCTGGTTTGTACACATCCGCAACTCAAATACCTACAATTGTTATGAATAAGTTGAGGGTCAATTATGTCCCGAAGACTGCCTAATTCGTAAATTTATAAAATTAGCCCTGTTGAAATTTTCAGCCTGAACACCCTTTAGTATTTTGGGCATAACTTAGGCTACCGACCTCCGATCGACGCAAATTAGGTACGGCGACAAAAGTCTCTACAACTTTTATGAAGAACGCAAAGGCTAAATTAGCTCACTCAAGCTCCCGCTTGAGTAAGAATTCAACAGAATCAGGCCTTGATCAACTCGCTTGAGTGAAAATGCTTCCGCTTGAGCAAAATTTTGGCAGAAACCACTCCCTTGGCACTCGTTTGAGCGAGAATCACCTCGCTTGTGTGAGATTTATCCAGAATGCAGCCCCAAACTCATATAAATCTCGCTTGAGCGATAATATCAGCTTCTAACTCATAATTCAACTTTCAACCTACCTATTTTGCCCGTTTTAACTCCAATTACTACGAAATTTCATGGGCACTGTATTTTCACCATTCCGGAGCTGTTGGCGCAGTCTGTTTGCCAAAATTCTCAGATATGACTGAGTTATGTACAAAATTGCAGTTTGCCCATTTTAAGACAAACATATGCAACTCAAGGGCCATTTCTCATTAGATTTGGCTCATTCTAATTCCTACAAGTTTTAAATCATGCATAAAGGCTATTGGAACCGTCTCATGGCATCCAAACCTCCTACAACCTAATATGACCCTATCACTTTCTCAATTATGCATAAACTCATGTAAAACATTCATTTTTCATGTGTTCATCATCAAATCATATTCTAATGCATATTCTAATCCAATTACTATACATGAGCAATTCCTAGACATCATAATGATCACATGTATATGGCGGGACCATCCATGGTCACCACAACCAACATCATCATCAACATCTATATCATCATTTCATCATCTCATATACGTAACCAAAATAGAAACTAGGCTTCCAATCGAAGTCGTCAGCTACCTACGATTCACTACACAAGGTATCTACATTATCAAAATAGCTAATCATAAGACCCAGCCAAGGCTATAGTGCCAAAAGACTATACAATGCATATACACACATACACATAATGCTTCCTGCTCAAGCATAGTGACTAGTCACCAATCACCATCACAGACCAAAACCACTGAAAATATAACCACATAATAGGGGTGAACATATTATATATTAAATGATAGTTACTGAATCGGATTTCAATCTATCCAATTCTACACATCACATCAATATAATTCATCAACCACAATATAATCAACATATCAATTAGATCTCATGAGCTATCCAAAGCTTCACCATTCAAACACAATATGCAAATACATATGTATGCGGATCCGGCTTTATTAATGGGATTACACTGCAGTGTATAAATTTTTACAACATATATCATCAATTTCATTTTAGCGGTACCGAACCGCTCGCCCATATTGTAACACCAGTCACTCTCAGTGACAGTGGCAACCACAACTAGGTATTATGGGCCGACCTTGAATCCAATCCAAGACGGCTGTGCATCCCGAAGGAAACCACCACAGGGTCTATGCCTATCCAAAGGTCGCCCTCCCATCTGGGCATCACAGGGCCCTTGCAGTCTTGTGTGCTTCCAAATATGCAAATGCTATGCCACACAACATAAAATCATCCTCAGACCACCTGATTACCATTACCAGGGGCCACCACTTGGTTACCATCACTAAGGCATTTTTCATTTCATTTCACAACTCGCATAGCATGCTACCACTAATCATTTCACAATCAATTATATCATTTGCTAAGCTACCTCAAGCTTAATTAGCATTCTCAACTTATTCATCATTATTTCAACATAACTATCGAGCAACCTCATGTTATTATTGATACCATAACAATTATGAATGGGAACCACACTTATCAAAACTCATCAAATCACATAATATCACAACAAGGTGTATAATGCCAATCAAATATTAACTACACAAATCTCATCATCATGAATATCAATATTTTCTCATAAATAAAGTACTCAATCAATTTTAACTAAGCAAACATACCTCTATCCGTCCATAATCCATACATTTAAAATATAACTGCTCCCCTTACCTGGAATAAGAAATCTCAGAAGCCCAAAAGTGATCCACACGTTATCCAATCGCTCCCCGATCATAATTTTCTCAATCAAATAACTTTCGACAAGCTTGATTAACCCTCATACTTGTTTTCGATTATACCCAAGCTATCCACCAACTCAAAATACTCCAAAACCACCAACAATGGTCGAATTCCCAAACTCCGACCGCACAATGTTGTCCATGCACGATTGATGACTCCGAATAACTCTCTAATAACCAAGAAATTTAAGCTTTTCCTTACACTCCCATGGTGGCCACGCACAAGGGCAAGGGAGAGGAACAAACAATTTCACCTTAGCTTGAAGAAATTGAGGGAAGAAGGTAGGGGATTGGAGTGATGAGCCATGGGAATGAAGAAATGAAGTGCCAAGTTCCCTTGCCTGCATGCAACACTCGTGAGATGGGAGGTGAGGAAGAAAGAGTTCATTTTTCACATTTAAGCCACTAACGGCAAATTGGTAACTTCACACGATTTAATTAAATAATAACCTTCTCTTCTTAATTACTTAATCAATTAAATTATTCTAACACTCCTTGATTAGGATGTTATATACCTATTTTGTTGTAAACTTATCAACTGTTATAGAAAGTTTCTCTCTTTACTCCAATAGTCAAAGGATTATGAATATTCTATAGCAAAGAAGACAAAGGAATGTCAGAGACTATTAAAACAATCATACGAATTTACTATAAAATATTCACGTTCTTAAATTTTCTAAAAGAAAATCTTAGATAGTTCTTAAGTATTGTTAAGACTCATCATTAATTTTTTGTAAGTTATCTTTTTGTAAACTTAAACTTCACACCTTGAATCTTTATTCAATATTGTGATAGGTTAATTAAGCATTAAAGCTTTTTTATTCTTAAACAATATCTTCTAAGACCTAAATATACTTTTTAACATATTAAGTTATCCTAAATTGACTTTTGAAAGAAAAGTTAGGCTGGGCAAGGAGTAACATTTATTAAGAATTAGATTTCAATTTGTGAATTCTTAACAATTTAATATAGTGAAAATCCTTTTATAAAAAGGACTGAATGTAGCTTTTGGGTTCGACAGTGGACAAATTTAAAGTTATTATGTTATCTTTTTATCTCTTATCTTAACTTTCCTAAATAAGTTAAAAAAAAAGAAATGATTCGAAAAGAGTTCAAACTCTATTCAACCCGTTTTCTAAAGAAGAAAAGAAACATGGTGAAAATAAGATAAAAAATATGTTGTTTAGATAAATAATAAGAAAAGATAAAGAAGTTAGAAAAATATTTATTGTTTGGATAAATAAAAAGTGATCCGGTCTAGATACCGGCCCCCATACTTGTGACGTCAGATTGATCTCATATAAGGAAAACCGGTGTCCTGGTTCAACGTTACCACACCGGATATCCGTTGTCTGGTCATCCGCCCTCATTCCATGACAGCATCATTCATTTTCGCTGTAACGGTTCTGTGTTCATTAATACAGGATATTTATATAATTGTTAGCCTTTCCCTCATAGCAAGAGAAGAGCCTTTTGATAACTTATCAACGAAGACACTGTTTGTAGCAAAATACGTCACATCAATGGCTTCAGAAAGTAAGGGGGCGTGTCAGCAGATTATGCGAAAAAGGTGATTATCCTCTCCTCTCTCTAGAGGATTGTACTCTGATAATTGACCTACCCTCCTGACACATTCTGAAAGTCGAGCCACCTTGATTGACACAATATACACGCAATCAGAGATAAGGGACCCACCAGCATCCAACGTCTCATTTTTTCTCTTACGTTCAACTATAAGAAGCATATCAACACACATGCATGGGTATCGTTATTCTATCTCACTTTTTACTATTATCACGCTTGAGTATTCATTCAGTTCATACACCCTTCTAACTTGAGCGTCGGAGAATCTTCGCAGGTGGCACCACCTTTCGCCCTCCTACAACGCGAAACGTTGGTGTGAAGGATCTCCAGGACAACAAGACCGGCCTCTCCCACTGAGAGACCGGATTAATACATCGGACATACACAGTTCCGGTGTGCAAACCCTAAAAACACCTGCATTCTTGTGGCTGGTCCCACACCGGATCCTAGACCCCGGTCCAGACCAGTTCATTGGCACGCCCGGTGGGACTCGATAGAGTTATTCCCATTTTCGCAGAAGTTAGGTTGGCACAATGGAAGGTGACGGGAGAGATTTCGTGGAAGGTCACGTGGAGGATGTGACCCATCAACAGGCTGGGAGGAGACTCGTCTTCGAATCTCCTGCAACTCAAACCCGGAGGATGGTGCAAGTGCAGACACCTGACCCTCGCGATGAGGTTATCAGGCAACTGAAGGAGGAGCTGATGGAGCTGAGGCGAGAGAGAGGAGGAGCTGGGGACAGGGTAGTATCTCATGCAGAGGATGCTCACCATGCATCAGCGAGGGATAGATCCACCACCCTCCAGTATTCGAAGATCCCCACATATGAAGAGAGGGAGCAGACGCAGGACTCTGGTGATAGAGTCAGTATCAGGAGAAGGGAGCAGGCGGTGTTAACTCCAGGGACATACAAGCTTAATGTCCCTTTCTCACGGAGGTTGATGAGTATTGTCATTCCAAAACATTTGCAAACAACTCAGCCATTGTCGATTGGGAAGTATAATGGAGAGTCCGACCCCACTAAGCATTTGGATGCTTATGTTTATGAAGCTATGTATCTGGGAGCAGACGAAGATGTCATGTGCAGAATGTTCCCAAGGACGTTGACGGAGGAAGCTCTCAGCTGGTTTAAAAGTTTGCCTTCAGGATCTATAGACTCTTGGGAGGAAATGGCTGCTGCATTCGAAAGCCATTTCGTTATTTCCAGGGATATCCCAAGAACTTCTCACACCCTGGCCCAGATAAGACAGGGAGAAACTGAGACTCTTAAGGAGTTCCTGAAAAGGTTTTACAAGGAGGCTGCGTTGGTCCCTAACCTCACGGAGGCCATACAACTCCATATTGTAGTGGAAGCTCTTCAGCCAGGTTCAGCCTTTGCTCTATCTTTGGCAAAGAGCCCACCTACAACCTTCGAGGAGTTTCGAAGGAAAGCTTCCAAATATGTGGGCATAGAGATGCATCTAGAGGCAACTGCAGCAAGAGTAAAGCCTTCTGTACCCGCTCAGCAGTCACGGAGAGAAAAGGAGAGAGCTAGGCCCGAGAAGCATGCCTTTAGAGAAGACTTTGTGAATGCTCGTCAGCATCCACGAGATAGGCGCGTATCATCGTTTGATCACTATGCTCCGTTGAACACCAGGCACTCACAAATCATGAGGGAAGTTGGTTGGCCAACTCTGAACGTCTTTGGTATAAGGAAGCCAGCCCCAGCCAAGAGGGGTGGTAACCCACGTAAATACTGCACTTTCCATGAGCAGACAGGGCACAACACTGATGAGTGTAAGGCGTTAAAGAATACGGTGGAAACTCTCATTCGGGAAGGAAAGTTGAAGCAGTATTTGTTTAAGGAGAAATCTATGGATGAGCCTCATAGGATGGAGAAAAGGAATAGAGATCCTGATGATGAAGATGATAATACGCGCAACCCAGCAAGGAAGTTCACGGCGGCTGAGAAGCAGAAAGGGGTAGTGATTGCTGAAGGTGCCCAACAAAGCAATATGCCCCAGCAGCAGAGACAGGGCAGACGAGAAGTGATTGAGATGATAGCTGGAGGATTTGCGGGAGGAGGAACATCAATCACAGCACGAAAGAACCACCATAGGATGATTCTGTCAGTCCAGGGTAAACCAAGGAATAACCGCCCTTTCAGGGACGGGGTGACAGCCCCGACGGTGTCGTTTACAGATGATGATTTTGGCCCAACAATTCCAGGAGGTGATGATGCAGTAGTGATTGTGGCCGTCATAGCCAATAAGGACGTCAAGAGGATCCTCGTCGATCAGGGAAGTTCTTGTGATGTTATCTTTTATAATTGTTTCAAACGAATGGGTTTCAGTGATGCAGATTTACAACCATACACACAAGAACTCACAGCGTTTAACGGAGCCAAGCAACCTACTAAGGGATACCTCGACACTTTGATTTCTTTTGAAGGGGAGCCCGGTGCAAGAACAGTCAAGTCAAGAATTCTGGTGATTGATGTGGAATCCCCGTACAACGGTATCATAGGCCGTCCAACATTGAACGCTATGGAAGCAATTGTATCAACCCCTCATCTCCTGATCAAATTTATCGACAAGGACAATGGTGTGTCCTCACTCCGCGGAGATCAGGAGATGGCTCGATATTGTTATAATCTGAGCCTCAACATGGTTAAGTTAGATGCATTTAACAAGAAGAGGAAGTTGAACGACGGAGGAACAGCGGCAGGATCTGTCAGTCTTATTGACCTAGACCCCAGAGCGGAATTGAAGATTGATCCACTCAATCCATCTAAGCCCACACCTGATGGTGGCTCCAGGGATGTCATATTGGGAGATTCCCCAGAGAAGGTCACGCACATCAATGATAAGCTGGAGTCTGCTATGGAGCAACGCTTATTAGCCCTCTTGCAGGAATTCAAAGACCTTTTTGCATGGACAGCAGCAGACATGCCGGGGATGGATCCTGATTTCTGTTGTCACAAACTTGCAGTGTATCCTGAAACCAGACCGGTGGCTCAGAAGAAGAGGAGGTTGGGACCGGAGAAGCAGAGGGCGGCTTGTGAGCAAACAGAGGAGTTGTTGAAGGCAGGTTTTATAAGGGAGATACGCTATTCATCTTGGCTCTCTAATGTGGTCATGGTGCAGAAGGCTAACGGCAAATGGAGGATGTGTACTGATTATGTGGATCTTAACCGTTGCTGCCCTAAAGATCCATATCCCCTGCCCAACATCGATCGCATGGTGGATGATTCATCTGGTTACCAATATCTCAGTTTCATGGATGCTTATTCGGGGTACAACCAGATTCCGATGTGGGAGGGAGACCAGGAGAAGACTGCATTTATCAACGACCGCGGTGTTTTCTGCTACACCGTCATGCCTTTTGGATTGAAGAACGCAGGCGCTACCTATCAGCGCATGATTAACAAAGTCTTTGAAGGGATGCATACCAAGCTGGTCGAAGTTTATATCGATGATATCATAGCCAAAACGCCCGCTGGAGGAGACCACATTGAAGATCTACGCCAAGTTTTTACCAGGCTTCGGCAATACAACATGAGGTTAAATCCTTTAAAGTGCACTTTCGCCGTTCCAGCAGGAAAATTCTTGGGATTTATGCTGACTCAACGAGGCATTGAAGCTAACCCCGGGAAATGTCAAGCAATCTTGGACATGCAGAGTCCTAAATGTTTGAGGGAGGTACAGTCATTGAATGGGAAAGTAGCCGCTTTAGCTCGTTTCATGCCTAAGATGGCGCACAGGTCCCTCCCCTTGTATAAGGCGTTGAAGAAACACAAGAGTTTTGAATGGGGAGAGGAACAAGAGCAAGCCTTCCAGCAGCTCAAAGCCGTTCTCTCGAGCCCACCAATTCTTGTTAAGCCTGATCCAGGCGAAACGTTAATTTTATACTTGGCAATATCTGACGAAGCTTTAGGTGTAGCCCTGGTGAAAGAAACCCCTGAAGGGCAGAGACCGGTGTACTTTACTAGTAAAACGTTTCAGGGGGCTGAAGGAAGGTATCAGAAGATTGAGAAAGCCGCCCTGGCAGTTGTGTGGGCGTCACGACGGCTGAGGCCTTATTTCCATGCGCATCCAGTATTGGTGAGAACGGATTTGCCACTCCGTTCAGTGCTCAGCAAACCGGACCTCGCTGGAAGGATGATAAAATGGTCTATTGAGCTATCCGAATTTGAAATTTCATATGAGCCTCGAGGAGCCATCAAGGCGCAAGTGTTGGCTGATTTTGTAGTGGAAATGACTGGGGCAGACCCGGCAATCCCTCGAGCGCATTGGACCATCTACGTCGACGGTTCGTCGAACAGCAAAGGTTGTGGAGCAGGTGTGGTGGTAGAAAGTGATGACGGCGTACACTTAGAAATTTCCCTCCGATTCAATTTCAAGACCTCCAACAATCAAGCTGAATACGAAGCATGCTTGGCCGGTCTCCGTGCGGCAATTGATATCGGAGCATCAGCAGTTACCCTCTGCAGTGATTCTCAGCTGGTGATTTCGCAAATCCAGGGAGAGTACCAGGCGAAGGAACCACAACTTCAATTGTACTTGAATTGTGTTAATGAGCTGAAGGGAAGATTTGAAGTTTTAGAGTTCAAGCATGTGCCCAGGGAAGAAAATGCTAGAGCAGATATCTTGTCAAGATTGGCAAGTACAAAGCAGCCTGGTAGCACAACAACGGTGGTTCAGAGCACTTTGACATCACCCAGTATACCTATGTATCCTTCTCTGAATGCCGTCATGGTGAGTTATCCATATGAGGATTCTTGGGTCATCCCCTATATTCGTTATCTGGCTGATGGTCAACTTCCCACTGACGAGAAGGAAAGGAGACGAGTAAAGAGGGAGTTGCCATATTTTACTATGGTCGATGGTGTTCTCTACAAAAGGGGATTCTCTGTCCCATATCTTTCATGTTTAAGAGAAGACGAAGTTCAAGCGGTTTTGACTGAGGTACACGAGGGGCAATGTGGGCACCACGCTGGAGGCCGAAGCCTAATGAGAAAAGTCCTCAGGGCTGGATACTGGTGGCCCACTGTGAAGCAGGATTCCGCAGACTTCGTGAGGAAGTGCGACGCTTGCCAAAAATTCTCCAATCTCCACCATACACCGGCCCAAGAGTTATCTTCATCTGCTGTGCCTTGGCCGTTCTACCAATGGGGTCTTGATATTCTGGTCCGTTTCCCACTGCGCCAGGAGGTATCAAATACTTGATTGTGGGGGTAGACTACTTCACCAAATGGATCGAGGCAGAACCAGTAGTGCATATCACTTCTGCACGCACAAGACGTTTCATGTACGAAAATATCATTGCTCGGTTCGGGGTGCCAGGGCGGATTGTGACTGACAACGGCACCCAGTTTACAGACAAAAAGTTCACGGACTTACTTGAAGGACTGGGGATAGTCCAGATATTTTCATCTGTTGAACATCCCCAGACCAATGGGCAAGCAGAGGTAGCTAATCGAGAGGTGCTAAAGGGGTTAAAGAAGCGTCTGGGAGAAGCGAAGGGAGGATGGACTGACCAGTTATGTCATGTTCTATGGGCATACCGCACTACGCCTCATTCTTCAACTAACGAATCCCCATACCGGTTGGTGTACGGGGTTGAGGCGATGATCCCAGTTGAGTTACAAACAAGATCGGCTCGTGTTGAATATTTTTCAGCAGAAGATAACAACGCCAACTTAGCATCAGAGCTGGACGTCCTCCAAGAGTTGAGGGAAAAGGCTTTCGTCAGAGATCAGGCAATAAAAGCAAAGGCTGCACTCCGGTACAATAAACGTGTCCAGTACAGAGCTTTTAACACCGGAGACCTTGTTCTAAGAAAGGCCAGTGTGGGGAATAAGTTCGCTCACCAAGGAAAGCTAGCACCAACGTGGGAAGGACCTTATAGAGTTTCGGAGGTGACTGGAAAGGGATCATACCGATTGGAAGAACTTGATGGAACCCCAATCCGCAACAAATGGAACACTCAGAATTTACGAGTGTATTACAGCTAGTTGGTAAGACGGCGTGTACTCTTTTTCCTTACTTGAGTTTTTTCCCATTGGGTTTTCTCAAGAAGGTTTTAACGAGGCATGACCCCAACTACGCTTTTCATGTAATGTACTTTCAATTTTAATGAGAATACATTTTAACCGCCCTATCATTCTCACGTTTCTTATGTGTTGTGATTTATAGCCGTAGTTTAATACGCATACACCTCAGGACGGATGAACTCAACTACCAATTCTGTAGTTGATGATATAACTCCTCGAGGAACTGATGAAGACCCCTCAGGATGGATGATCTCAGTCACACATCGTGTGTTTTGACGATGTAACTCCTCGAGGTGGAATGGGTTGTAGGGCTGGTCCTTTCTCAAGGCCACAAACCGAACCCCATTCGAAGACTACATGGGTTGTAGGGCTGGTCCTTTCTCAAGGCCACAAACCGAACCCCATTCGAAGACTACATGGGTTGTAGGGCTGGTCCTTTCTCAAGGCCACAAACCGAACCCCATTCGAAGACTACATGGGTTGTAGGGCTGGTCCTTTCTCAAGGCCACAAACCGAACCCCATTCGAAGACTACATGGGTTGTAGGGCTGGTCCTTTCTCAAGGCCACAAACCGAACCCCATTCGAAGACAACATGGGTTGTAGGGCTGGTCCTTTTTCAAGGCCACAAACCGAACCCCATGCGAAGGCTTGGGCGCAGTAGGCCGGTTCACAGAGAAAACCGCGCTGAACCCCGAGTAACGGGCGCAGTAGGTTCAGGATTAGCCCTGATCCGAACCCCGTGTTGAAGGCTTGGATTGTAGGATTGCACCGAACTCCAAGTACGGTTAGTAGGATCGAACCGAACACCGTGTGAAGACTTGAGGTGTAGGACCAAACCGAACCTCAAGAGAAAGGCATAAAGATTACCCTTGCTAAAGCTATACAAGATTCTAAGGCAATATCCGTCCTCAATTGTGGAATACCCATCCCAGAGCGGTTGAAAGCTAATGTACCCGCTCCACATCTTCGAGGACAGATAAGCATTTCTATCTTTCGAGAATTTAAAAGGTAATTTTGAGATAAACTCTCCTTTCCCAATGAACTTACACCTGGGGACAGGGCATGCTTTAACTTAATTGTTATTTATTCATTACTATTTGTTGTCTTAATCCGGTGTGATAAGTACGCGTTAAGCAGCTAGGTAACCACACAGAACGGATTCGTAAAGCATTAAAAACAATAAAGTGTTTGGTACAACACTAAGTTATCCAACAATCATACATTCGACGCAAGCAGTTGAAGAAAAGCAACAGTGAATTTTATTTCCAAGAATAAAGAAATTATTCAGATTACAAGGTAGTTGAAACTGGAGCTGATCCCAGAACACAGCTATGAATAAAGCATAAATTTAAGAGGCTGGCGTTTAATCTTCCACAGTGGGCACTCCTCCCTTCTCCGCTTTGTCCTCCATTCCAGTTTGGGCACCTTCTTGTGCTTCAGCTCCAGAGGCAGCAGTGGACGTTGTAGGCTCCATACTTTGGCCTTCTGGGAGGGGAGGCAGTTCGTACAGAGATGCACGGGGCTCGTGGTGCGATCCGTCCTTGCGAACTTCTACAAGTCTTCCCCCGTGGAACTCAAAGAACGGATCTAATCCGTACAAATTCAGCTTTATTCCAGGGTTACGATAGTAGACTTGACGAAGGGCCAGGCCGAAAGATTCATACGCCACATTTTTGCATATATCCAAGGCTTTGGCAGCCTTGGCCTTTGCAGCAGCTAGCCTTCTTTGAACTTTGGCGTAATCCTCTTCTGAAGGCCCAGCACTCGCACCACCCTTTTTGAGTTCATCAATTTGGGCTTGCATCTCCTTCCGAATAGACTCCCACTCCCCAAGGTCCTTGTTGCGACCATCCTCCATAACTTTGAGATCGTCAGCAAGCTTAGCCGATCTCTTCTTCTCTAGTTGTAATTCTTCTTCAAGGAGGGGTATGGATTTGTTCTTATTTTTGAGGTCGGCAACTTCCCGTTCTAGGGCCTTATTCGCAAAGTGAACTTTGCTTGCCTCTTCCGTCTTCCTCTGGAGCGTTTCTTTGGTTTTTTCCAATTCTGATTCCACTCCCCTGCGAGCTTCAGCTTGCTTGGCTGCCCATTTCTCCTTCACTGCGAGTTCGGTCTCAAGTTTTTCAACCTGATCCATATAGTCAGCTTTCTCGCTCAGGGAATCAAGCAGGCCAGACAGTTCATCAAGTTGCCAACGCCCAGCCTTGCAGGCACCTCGGACCCCAGCAGCGTCGAGGGAAGGGCAGAGGCAATACCGTGCCTTTGGGAGAGTAGGAGGCATAGATCCTTGAAACCACAAATAATGAGAAAGGAAGGAGTCACGCGGAGGATCGAACGCCGGAGGAGGACCGTTCCCAGAATCCGGCTCTGAAGCATTTTGAGAAGAAGGTGCAGAGAACTCAGGAGCGGGTTCCTTTCCCTTGTTCTTCTTTAATTCGGTTTCTTCGGCCGTCCTCTGACGCTTCTTCACAGGGTCATCAGAAGAGGGCTTCTCTTGATCGGCCTTCTTTACAAGATGCCTCTTCTTTTTCTTTCTCTCTGGGACGACCTCCTCGCCACCCGCTCCAGCGGCTTTAGTTGCCTCTTCGGCTTCCTCCTCGTCGAAGAGAGGAACCTCATCTCCTACTGCAGAAGTCAGAGGAATGAGGGGAGTTTTGGTGGCGTTCCTCTTCGCCTGGATTTCATTTTCTTCAGAAGAGGAGTCATCGTCAGCCAGCATGGACCTTAGCGACAACATTTCTGGGCAGGCCTTTTCAATTTGTTCTGCAAAACAAAAAGAGTTGAATAAGCATACAAGAAGGAAAATAACTAGAACGGTATAACCATACAACACAAGGGGATTAAGAGCGAATATTACGGAGGTAGGTGTTTTTGATGTCTTCCTCGGCCAAGAGAAGACGGCTGGAAAACCCTTTGAGGGTCTTTGAGGCCGTCTGCAGGGCGCTCAGGACTTCAACAGAATGAGGGGAAAGTTCACTCTCATCTGTATAATAAGCACGGCTCATAAGGAGAAAATGCTCGTGCGTCCAGCTAAGGGGAAACTTGGTAAACCCCTCTTTATTTCGCCAGAAGACCGGCTTATTTGGTTGAATCCGGACCCGCGTGTAGTAGTGCTTGAAGGAACGCCCATCTACCTTTGCGGACTCCGTATAAGACTTGAAATTTACAACCCTTGAGTCACTACGGAGTGTAATGAACCCAAGGCCGCCCTTCTTATTAGCTCGGCGGACCACTTGGCAATAGTAAAATAGCTTGGCCACAGTGGCGGAGAAGCCAAAATGCTCCCCCAAGACTTCCAGAGCCCGAACAAGACTCCAACCGTTGGGATGTAATTGTGAGGGGGCACAGTCCAAAAAACGCAGGACGGCCATCTGGAAATCCGTCAGTGGAAAGCGCACCCCCAGCTTTAAGAAAACGTAGTCGTACATGTAGACCGACCTCGCATCAGGGACGCTGTGGCATATTCTTTCAGAGGGATGCGGTGCCATCACAACGTATCGCGCTTTGTACTTCTTATCCGAATATATCTTGCAGCGGAAAGAAACCGTGCGCTCCTCCTCACTTGCATGGTGCGAAGGGATCTCTAGGAACTCCTCTTCCACCCAGCAATAAGGTTTCTCCCTGTTGAGTTTCTCCCAGTCAAGCCGGTGTGCCACAACATTGACACACCCTTCAGCAGAGCGGAGAAACGGCGTTTTTCCACGTCCTGGAAGATCCATGGTTGTACAGGCGCGGTGGAATGCGTAGGTGCTGTGATAAAAAGCAACATCGTCAGAGAGATAACCCTCAGCACTTGACCCCTCATCAGAGCGGCTGGTAGCCCTCGAACCAAGGGGAACCTCAGAGCGACGAGATGAAGAAGACGCTCGTGAGGAAGAAGCTTCGGCTCTCTCTGAGCGATGGCGCCCAGCCACAGGAGGATTCGCCGGAATCCTCCCACCACGGTGGCTAAGGGGGGCACGAGAGCCAAACCTCCCTCTATTTGAAGGACCAGCGTGTCCAGCTCTAGGGCACATGATGGAAATAGAATGATTAAAATTGCAAGGAGTTGAAGGGAAGGAAGGTTACCTAAAGGAAGAGGATCTTTGAGAAGTTGAAGACGACAAGGAAATTCCAAGGAAATTTGAGCAGAGTTTCACTAAGTTTGAGAGCAAGGATGGATTCCTAAATCTGCTAAGAGTTCCTTTTATAGGTAACGAAGAGGCAAAGTGTTCCGTCGAAGGTCACAATGCTTGCCACAAAACGCAACCTTTCAAATCAAAACGACTCCGTCGTTTCGTCACGAATAAGCGCGAAAATGGTAACGTTTCAGTAAACGTTTTGGCAAAATGGGCCCCCCTTTCAGTTTGAATCCAGGCCCAATAAGCCCAATCGACGGTTACACTCTTGGGTAATGATGTCTCATGCGTAAAAAATGCATTTAATGTCCAATCATGCCATGCGCATTTAATGCCTCCCTGCCACTTTTTCGAATGCCAAGGGTTTCGATTTTCGAAGACTCTTAGGATTTCCATTACTTATTTTTATGCTGTCTGAATCCGTTGTACACAACGCGAAGAGGGCGGTCACTTGTTTAGTAGAGCGGACGCCATCGAGCTCCCAGAGACTTACAAGGATGAACTACCGGCATCTAGACTTCTCTCAAGAGTTGTGTAGCTCATATGAGCAACTTAACAGTCCCTCATACAAGCTAGGGGGGTCTAGGATCCGGTGTGGGACCAAAAAGAAAATGGATATGAAAATAAATATATTATATTATAAATAAATTAAATTTTATATATAATAATTTGTTTTTATTATAATAAATTTTTATATAAATAATTATTTTAATTTTTATAATTTTAATAATATTTATTAAAATATTTAATATTGAATTAAATAAATAAATAACAAAAAATCATTTTCCCTTATTTTTTCCATACAAAGACAAGATTAATTTCTAATCAACCATATTCCTTTCTCTCATCTCCTTCCTCTTGTCAAATAAAAAACGATTTTCTTTTCTGTTTTATTTACTCTCTGATCATTTTTCCTTGTTCATTCAAACAAGGAGAATATACATGTTTTTATGGGAAGGGAAAAAAGTAAATAAAAAGATGAGATAAGTAATAATATAAGGGAGGAGAAATAAATAAAAAGTGAGGGAAAACATAAAGAGTTGTATATTTGTTTTAATTTATGTTTTCTTATATTATTATTTATCATATTTCTTTTATAAATTATTATTATAGTTTTTATTATTCTATTATCGAACCATTTTGATTTGGACTATATTAAGTGCCCAATATATTTGTAAAGAATTTCGTAAAGATACACTAATACTTGAATATAATAGAAATTTGATAATTTTAGTATTTATATATATATATATATATATAATTGTAAAGTTAATTGAGAAAAAAACTCAAGTCAGTTAATTTATATATTTTTTAAAAATATTATTGTTCATAATAATTTTATCTAACTCAATTACATCTAGGAAAAATAATTATTTATATTTTAAATTTAATATATTCTATTTAAAAAAATCTACACAAACAAAATCATTATTGTTGATAATAATTTTCTTCTTCAACCATGCACTTGTGTGCTCTCCTTGTCATTTTTCTGATAGGTGATAGCAATTATCGGGTTGAAGTTGAAGGTTCAAGTTTATGAGAGCATATATAATTTGATTCTCATTTACATTATAAAATAAAATAAAATGCATGTCCACCTTCAGAAGATAAAAAGGGCATAGCATATACAAAAAATTCTTGTAATTAATATTATATCATCAATTTAATTTCGTTCATTGATGCATATATCCAAATAAAGTTCAGCCAACAATGATCTAGTGATACCTGCATTTGTACAAGTAATTATTCGAGTTTAGAGATTTTAATTTATGAGAAAAATTAAAAATGTAATCGCAGGACACAATGCCCATTTGTCTGTTTATACCTTAAAAGGTTATAAGACATTTCCTCTATACATATATGCTAACAGAACAAATGCAATTTTTGTGTGTTAACATGGTGAAATTAAAGCATCGTAATATATTAATTTATAACACTTTTTTTTTGAATTCTAGTGGAGTGGAGAATTAAGACCATCTTGAGATGAGAGTGAATGGAGGGGTTGATGCCTCTGGGAAGGGAAAGATGGCATTTTTCTGAAAGAGGGTCTTTTTTCAAGCTGTTGTATGGTTCTCTTGGCATAAAGTGTCTGAAACAGTGGGGATGCTCTCTCCTTGAACTTGAGAACAGTGAAGAATAGAAGTCTGTAACATATGAGAATGATGAACAGAGCTGCCAAATCCCACCATTTTGAATGGTCTAACTCAATGCCTAACATGTGTGTGATGATGTAATCTCCAGACAATTTTGGGTCACCAGGTATCAGAGGATCAAACTCAAGCCCAAGCAAGTCATTCTTGTATGAACCCTACATTCCAAACCATAACATAAATGTATCATTTGCCAACTAACTTACAAACTTCACAGTTTCTTTGTAAGAGTCATGAACCCTTCATATTAGCCAATAGAAACAAATATTATGCTCCAATATTATGCCCTCAAACATAAATATGCAGTGGTGAAGTACTATGGTCATCCTTGACCTTCTTGTTTAGTAAAGTTTGGTCATTTTATATCTAATTCTTATGAGTCCTCTCAGTCTATGCATTGTTTGAAGCATCAAAACTAGATAATTTTTATTATGAATCATTTTGGGACTGTTTTAATTAGGACTTGGATGTGACTTCATTAATGATACTTTTGAGTAAAATTATCTATTTTAAATTTATTAACAAGAGCTGTAAATACTTATTAACATTTCTCTTCTTATATTAATATATATGTTTGTCCTTCAAATTATCAAATTTCTAATGAATTTACCCCATCAAAGTTGTTAAATATTAAGTTCATTCCTTTAAAATGATTTCGTACATACCAAAATTTTTAGGACCAAGAGAATAACATAAATATTTGTGGAAGCAAAGTGTGATCTGTTCTGAGATTAGTATTGTTTTAAACCTATATAAAAGTATTATTCTTAAATAGAACTTCATCAATATTCAAACGGATCATAATATAGTCTTATCATAGTTTTTTGAGTACATGCATTTAGATTTCAACACTTTAATTGGTTGTGTATTAGTGAAACTAAAAAACATAAACCAAAACATGTTCTCCTGATCTAAATTTCATACTGATTTAAGGAAGAAATGTCCTTATATAAACTCAAGTGCAAATGTACCATAGAAAACAGCTTTAAGAACATGAGTTAGAGAAATGAAGTTACCTGTATTGCCCATGAGCCATAGCTTATATAAGAAATTGGGTAGCGCCAAACTGGCTTTGGAAGGTCAGAGAGCAACCTGAAGAATCCGGAGGTCATCATCATGATTCCCTACATCAAACACCAAAATTAGAAATTAGAAAATCAACACTAACACATTATCATATCATCATGTATCTCATTAATTAATTTCTAAGTAAAAAGGGTGTAGGCATTTGTTCTCACTATTACTCCAGCCCCTGTTATTATTCCCATGAGGAAATTTGGAACAAGTGAAGCCACAACCATCATGAGGCTCTCTATCACTGAGATGCAGCTGTATATGTTGAGTGTAAAAAACACATAGTGCATTATCCCTGGCCTAAATTTCACCATGTTATAAGTGATGGTGCTAGTAGTCAGAGCAACAGCAACCAAGAATGGGAAAGATGATAGAAAGTTGGCTAATATATATGCTGCAACTCCATAATATCCATTAAGCCTTTCTCTATAGAAAACCTGTTTCATATCAACAAAAAAATTATATATAACCCATAATTCACATATATGTAGCCACTACTACCCATGCCAAGACATGTTAATGAAAAGTTTTTATTTAAAATTAATGCTAATGTAGTCCTAGATTTTCAAAGCTTATCCAACATGATTAGAAAAACCGTTAAAATTTATGTATCAAGTATGTACCTTCATTTCCTCAACAAATGATGGAAAGCCTCCAATTGACATGAAAGTCATAAATCCTGATATGAATGCACCACAGGCACCACGGGCAAGGATGGAAGTGTAACTATAGCCAACATCAAAATAAATGGTTCCAACACATATGGATACAATGATGTAAATTATAATCCTCAACCAGTAGTAACCCACATCTCTACACATGTTCATGAATGATCTCCTTGTCAACGTTGAGAGTTGCTTCCACCAACTTGCTTGACTTCCACTTTGTGTTGCAGTTTCAAACCCTTCCTGCATATGTGATGCATTAATCATTAAATGATACTAATTAGATGATAATGGGATAAACAAAGTGAATTCAAAGGCTTTAGGTGCTTGCTGATCCATAGCATGCATGTTTTATATATATGGTACACATATAGGCTTGGCAGTGTCCTATTGGTTTGAGTAAGAAAAATCAGGCCTTAGTTGAAGTAAACGATGGAAAATTATTAAACCTTGTTAATTATGGTATGAATAACACAAAATCCTATGGATTTGAGATGGTTGTAGAAGTGCATACATCAGTAGATAGTTCTTGAATTCTGTCCTTTGCGCTTCTGGCATATGTTGAACGCTTATACTTCTCAACTAGCCTTGCCTTAATCTCTGCTGTAGCCAAATTCATGAAAGGATCTGATGAATTTGGAACATCCTAATAAGGGAAAAAAACAAAAAGATCAACAATTGAATCCATGAATTAGTATATATATATATAGGCATCAAATTAAAAGGGAAGTTATACTGGTTATCAATGAACTGAGAGAGGAAAGATGTATATTAAATCTGTTTCGCACAGAAAGAGTTTAAGGGGGACAATAACTATTACTATAATACTTACAGGAATTCTTTGAGATCCCTTCAGCGTAGCTGTTACAATGTCAAAATCGGAATTGATGCATCGTAGGAAGTGATCTGAAGGATTTCTTTTACGTGGACAAGGAAAACCAGCTTCAGCAAAAAACTGTTAAAGAAAAGTAGGCATAAAAGAAGATTCGCCATAATATAGTAAGTGGAGGTATTATCAGTAGTATTTTCATGCAAGGACTACAAGTTAAAGCAACATTAACCCCACAAATTATTCCTTAAGTTCATAAGCATAATAGTTTAATCTTAGTCCCTCATTTAATAAAAAATCAAGAACTAGGCTGATTAATACTTACAAAGTTGTGAACTAAGAGTTTAATAGTAATGTTTAATTACATGTATGCATACATGTAGAAGATGTATATAGTTAATTAAAGAAGAGGTGAATTAGTAGATGTATACAAGAAATGTTGAACCATGTTAAATTAATGTATTATTTTTTGTTTTTATTTTCTCTTTCTCTTTCTGATTGTGTGAAAGCTTTCCTTTGGTAGAAATTAAAAAAAAAAAAATTGGTGCGGCCCAACAAAGAGTACAAGAATGTAATTAGATAAAATGCAATATGAATAATTGATTTATTTTAAAAAGAAATTAGTAGTGGTAATTGTATTAATACATGCAAGTATAAATTTCAATGGTTTATTTAGTGTAGTTTATGATTAGACAGATACCTCAAGTGCCATTGTGGCCTCTCCAAAATAAACAGTTTGGCCACCAGAAAGCAAGAAAAGGTCATCAAAGAGAGCAAAGACTTCACTGCTAGGCTGGTGAATGGAGGAGATAACAGTCCTTCCATCACGAGCAACATTTCTGAGAGTTTGAACAACAAAGAAAGCAGAAGCACTGTCAAGGCCACTGGTTGGTTCATCAAGAAACAGCAAACGAGGCCTTGTGAGGATCTCAAGTCCAATACTAAGTCTCTTCTTCTCCCCTCCACTTATCCCTCTCAAATGCCAGTTACCAATCAACCTATCAGCACACTCTTGGAGACCCATTTCAATGATTGTTCCTTCCACTATGCTGTTCAATTCTTCTTTGCTCATTCTTGTTGGAAGACGTAGTTGTGCTGAATATCTTATCGTTTCCTTCACAGTCAGTGTTCCCAGCAGCACATCCTCTTGAGTCACATATGCCTTCAACATACATATTTCACTTTTTCTAATCAATTATCAATCCACACATATATTATAACTAAGAAGAAATATATATATTTTGTAATCGGCTACTAATTAAGTGTATGTTTTATATAATTAAGTTTAACATTATTGAGAATTGAAATTGCTTAAAACAATTTCAGTTTAGCATCACTAGTGTTCATTTCAATAATGTATTGAAAAAAGTTCTATTGATTTACTTACAACACCACCATAGCCTAGGCTTTTCTTCTTGCCATTGAGAAGAACATTTCCGGTCATAACCACGTTTTTTGAGAGTCTACCTGCGACAACATCAACACATTATATCACATATATTTCAACTACAACTCTTCTTTCACTCAACAAAGTAAACTACCCAAAAAATCATGAAATAAAATGTATTTGTACATCAACAAAGAGAGGGAGAAGAAAAGAAGAGAAATGTGAAACAAAATAGATGATGTGATAAAAAGAAAAAGAAATTTTAATAGTATGTGTTTTTGTTGTAATGAATCTCAAAATTCATCAGCTCATTACACCCACAACTTGTTATGGTCGGGAAAGTGATGAAGCTGATTGCTTCATAAATTGCAACAATAACAATACCAGTAAGTTTTGAGGAATAAACTAATGATTTGATTCACAAAGATGCATTACAAGTTTTGAGGAATAAACCAATCGTTTGATTACTTCTGAACTGTTACACATCTGCATATTTTTCATTTTGCTTTATTTTAATGAATAAACCAATCGTTTGATTCACAAAGATGCATATGATGTTTTCTTCTTGCTCATACACTATACTTGTCACATCCATTTAAGACAAGTAACACAACTAACAAAGTATCACGGTAGAGAAACTAATTATAAAGCTAAATACACTTTCCTTCTTTCCCTTGCTTTATGTAACTTAGCTCGATGGTTTTAAGTTAAAGGCAGAATTAATTACGTGGTTCTTAACTTACATTGTTAAACTTTCACTCATCTCCTTTAAATTTTAAACAATTCAAAAAAGATCTTGCCTTTATTTCCTTCTTCATCGTGAAACATGTCTCTGCCATATCAACACTCCTTTCACAATCCATTTTTTTCTAGGACTCAAATTTTACTTCATGCGTCCTTATTGTGTTGCAATTTTTGTTGTTATATATGTTATAAGCCTTGGTGATTTAATCGTTGTGTTTTTTTAGCATTTCAAAATAGTTTCTTTCACTAAGCAAATTCATTGGATTCTGTGGATAGCAGCTTGGGAGAGAAGGAGTACCTGTTTGAAATAAAAGGAAAGGAAAGGAAAGGGATGAAAGAGAAGAAGGAAGAAGATGATAATGTTAACCATGTTAACAAAAATTAATGGAGAGAATTTTTTTTAGATGTTTAAAAGTTAAATCACTTATATGCTACAATTCCAAGTCGAGAAACGTAATAATAATAATAATAATAATAATAATAATAATAATAATAATAATAATAATAATAATAATAATAATAATAATAATAATAATAATAATAATAATAATAATAATAATAATAATAATATAATTATCGTTGTCGTGTTGTTGTTGACGTCAACTATTACAATGAGTAATAATACAAAAAACATTAGAGGATTACTCTAAGAAAATTAAGGTTGTACTAAATTCAATAATGTGTCACTTAAAAAAATACAATAGAACTTTAAGGACATATTTATAAAAGCAGTAAAAGAAATAGAAGGAATTTTTGATCCAGACCTAAGATGACATAGATAAGAGGAATCAGAATCTTTTATTCTTTCTTGAAATAGATGAAAGATGGGGTGTTGTTGATTACCTTCTCCATCCTAGGAAATAATAATAAGTTAAAGTTTTACTATTGTGTTTTTCATGTTAAAAATTTTCTTAAAATAAAATCAATATAATTTTTCTCTTTATTTTTTTTTAGAAAATGTTATTCAATGCTCTTGGCCCTTCCACGCTTCTTAAAAAATTATTCAGAAATAAAAATGTTTATTTGAAATTAAAATTATTATTAATGCAATTTCTCGAATAATACAAGACAATTATCCCAACATTATTTTTTTAATATAAACATTTTACTTTTGTTTTTATTAAAATCCGTCCTTAAATAATATTTATATTCAAATGATAATTTTATCAATATTTATTACAAAATACTATTTTATGTCTTAATTTTATAAAAAGAAATGAATCAAATAGTTGTCAATAAACTTACCATAACTCATGTATCTTAATCAATTAATTGAGTTAACTACAAACTAAATGTTATAAAATAACATATCTTAATTAATTAATATGGTTATTAGTTAAAATATATCGACTTAAAAATGAAAATAAAATCAAAGTAATTATAAACCAAACTTAATGATTCAATGAATGCTGAAGGAGCAACAATGGAATATCTGAGATCTATGGATATACAACATTGAACTTTTTGTAGTAACATTAGGTAGAATAACCAATACAATAACTTTGGTAATTGATCACTCAAGACATCATCATTTCATATGTAACCACTTCTGATATTATTAGAATCATCATAAAATCATACCAAATTGCCATACTCTGTTAGGTTACGTAATTCCTCCTATCATCCTTCCAACAACCGCATTTAATTGAAGACACATCCACTGTCTGTGTACACTACCTATTATTGTCACCAAGTTTGGTCCATCTGTTTAGTTAATAAATAAATTATGAATTTAAATTTTATCAATATAAAAACTTTGTCCAAACTTTTATTTATATATTTATATATATAACAAAAACTAAGGATTGTGAACTATAAGAAATTTTTTGGAAGTAAATGTATGGAGAATTAAGAAGTAACTATCGCCACATTGCTATGATTAGCATACTCTCTCAATAAGTGCAAAATCCAGTGTATAATAAAAACAAAAAGGAATTGAAAAGAGGGGAAAGATGAGGCAAAACTTAACATCTTTTGCAAGTTTGGATATATTTTCATTTTTTATTTTTTTTCAGTATTAATTATAAAACTGTCATGTTATTTTTTGTTTTTAAAGTTTTATATAGAAAATATTAAAAATATTTTTTCCTGTTTTTACTTTTTTTAGTATAAATTGTTTGAAAACATAAAATATGATGACAAATTTATAATTAAAATTAAAAATAAAAAAACATTTTCACAATTTAAACGGGCAGACGTATATATTTTACCTGGAAATTGTTTAAAGTGAAAAATTGATTTAAATATTATTATCATAATAGCAATATAGTTGAGACTTGATCCGGGAAGCTTGGATGGTCTGTTCATAATTATGTGTAGCAATGGGGATAACGATGTGATACCCCACTATGACCTAACTATTTAAAATAAGGGCCCTTGCTGTCACTAGAGTTGGGTTGGAGTAGAAAAAAATTTAATTCATAGCATGTTTGGTAAAAATTGATTCTTTTTTTAAAAAATTAATATCACTCTTCAGGATTCATTTTAAAATATCTAAATAAATATTTTTTACTTCCCCTAAAAACTTATCATCTATGTCTTGTTTAAAATTAGCTTCTACGACTGATATTAATTACCTATTAACCATTTGTTAAAAAAATTTAACTAGAATAAACATTCTTTATTTAAAAAACAGAATACATACATAATAAACATAACACATTGGAGCTAACTCAAGTTCGACTTTAATTATAAAGAATTTAAATAGTAGTCTTGTGATCGTACGTTCAAATCTTAAGTTCTATAACTTTTTTTTGTATGTTAAAAAATAAATACAATACACTAAACAAGTTAACTCTATGATTTCAATCAATTCTCAACTATGAATGGAGAGATCCAAATTCCAATATTAATAGATCAAATGAAGACAAGACATGGTTGATGAAAAATCTCAAGATGAACAATCCACATGTACATGATTTCTTCATGTTAGCATATGAGAAAGGAGAAGACAGAAAAAGATGAGTAGCTTTAGTGTAGTAAAGAGAAAAGAAAAAGAAAGAAACCTGCAAGTGCATCAAGAAGAGTGGATTTTCCAGAGCCAGAAGGACCCATAATAGCCATGATTCTACCAGGCTCAGCATAGCCATTAAGGCCATTGAGCAACCTCTTGGTTGGTCCCTTACCAAAGTTTGGTAAGACCACTCTCAGATCTTCCCATGCCAAGAAGCTGCCCCTATCAAGGCCACTGTATCCACTGCTTCCACCTTCTATCTCCATATTCATCTAAACAAGTTTGCCCTCAAAGTGTTGCATAACCAAAAATAAGCTTAAAAGAGATAAAGATAGGGTAGTGATAATTCACAACAAATACCAAACAACTAACCATTAATGCTGTGTCATCTAATGAATTAAGAACATGAGAAAATTATGAAGAGAGAGAAAAGTTACAAGGCACAGATCAGAAGCATATGGGTGGCAAGTAAGGAAATTAATGTGAGGGTTACAGCTGCATACATCTACACCCATCCCACCAATATGGATGTTGCTGTCAATTCCAAAATGCCTCTATATATATATATATATATATATATATACAACTCAATTTTTTAGTGGGCAAAAGTAAATTATTAGGTTTTTTTATGAGTATTAATGAGTGATCCGGTCCTAACACCGGCCCCCAAGAGCATGGCTTCAATGCCTTGCCAGATCAGCATTTTGAATAAAGAGAAGTACTCTTCAAATACACTACAAATACTATACGGAGTGCATACCGCCAGGGAAGTAACGCCGCCAAGGTTCATGACTCCGCCCAGGCACGTTACCCCGCCAAGGAATGTAACTCCGTCCAGGCATGTTACTCCGTCAAGGAATGTAACCTCGCCAAAATTGTTACTCCGCCAAGCCATAGGCTCAACTCAGGCGGAATACTGAATTTCCCACACTGCGTAGCGAGCCCATACTTACAACCCCGGCACGAGATTGACTCTGTCTTGAGAGGTTAATAATGGGAATCACGCTGTCACGCATAAAGGGAAATAACAATAAAATATTAAAGCACTAACGCTTTCCAGACAAGTTGTGATACCTACTACAATAATGGTGCATGTAAACGGCGCAGGGACCCACAACCTTTTCAGCATTATGCCCGAAGACAAGGAGCGGGTCCTACCAATAATGCAGCACCAGTAACAGGTATATAAACCTCTCTCGAAAAGGTATAAGGGATCTTTTTCCATTCTCTAAACCTTACACTCTATTACTTGCATAATTCTCTCTGATTGTCTTTCTAAGTCTCTAAGTATTCTGAAATACTGACTTGAGCGTCGGAGAACGATTGCAGGTACAATCCCCAATTGGGTCAAGGCAATTCAGATCCCGTCAGGCGGACCGTGACACCGCCCCGCAGTATATTACACTCCGCCTCAGCAAACAAAGACTCTCCGTATATACATTTATACGCATAGTACTTTGTATCAAGAACACATTTATATGTATATTTTGAGTTGTTCTACAAGCATACTTCTACACCCCCTGTAAAGAACAGTTCAATGAGATTCAAATATTTAACAACATCTTCTTTATTCTTCATCTTTTATTTTTTTTCTATACTATTGGATCTATTTTATATCCTCTGATTATATTATTATATTAATTATTTTTCATTTATCTTAATACTCAATATTTTTAAGATATTAACAATGTATATATATAAAAAATTACAATAACTTAATTACAACTTTTTAAAAAAAATGAGGAACCAAATAAAAATTTTGTTACTTTCAAAGAAAAATGTATTTCGAAAAGAAAGTGTTTAACAACACATGTAGCTTGATTAACCAATAGATTTAGTGTCTTGATGGATTTATGGTTAAATCAACGTGCCATATATTATTAAGATGAATGAATTGATTTGTTTTAAGGTAAACTAAATGTTATATTTTTTATAAAATTTGAGATAATTTTTAACTCATTAGTTAATTCATAGATTGATTTTTATTTTTAATAAATGAATTGTTTTGATTTATAATACAAATTTCAATCTAAGATGTTGTTGAATTATGGTTCAAATTGTAATTGCAGAATTCGTTTAGTAAGAAATAAAGTTATAAAAATAAAAAAATAAAAATTAATATTAATATTTCATATCGTTTGAGATAGTCAAAACTCTATTTGACTGTATAATATTTTTTTTTAGAGTTGATCAAATCAAAATTTAACCCAACTTTTATACAAACACCCTCGTAGCGACGTATCCATATTTATCGATGGATAATTTCCTCAATGTTAAGGTAATTTTTATGGACTCCACCGCCATCACTACAAGTGCATATTTCAAAAGCTAGTGCATGCAGTATTCCCTTTGTAACTGGCAAGTTATACATCATTATCATATCATATGCATATAGCTACGTAGATTTAATGGCTTTGAACTTCATTTGTTGACTAAGACATCAATTTGAAGTGTGGCAAAATATAATGATACTTAAGGAAGCAATCAACATAAACAATTGTATTTAAAACCTGATTTAATTTCTTTTTTTTTAAGTTTGATTTTAATTTTTATAATTTTAAATATTCATATATTTTGTCCTTATAATTTTTAATTGATATAATATTAAGTTTTTCATTTTAAAAATTCCATCCAATAATTAATCGAACTATACTAAATATATATGTGGCCTGTAATTAATTTCTGCAGCTTTATTAAAATATATAAATATAATTAAAATAAAATAAAAATAAGTTACTTTTTGTTTCATCTTTGTTCAAGTGTTTTACAATTTTTGCTTTTGTATGCCTATACAAATGAATACTACCTTACCAATAAAGAGGTTAGTCCAATTGATTAGAAATAATTAACAATATATTTTTGGTACATCGTGGAGTAAAAAATTCCTTCAATGAAATACACTCATTCCAAAACTTAATGTATGTGTATGTATTATTACTAGTAATGGTACGGTATTTTGTATGGTTGAATTAAGTTTGTAATTTATAATAATAATAATTTAGTTAAAACATATAATATATTAAATTATACAAATGATAATAGAAAATAAATAATTTTAATAAAAATATTTACCTTAATATTATGAGTATAAATTTTAAGAAGAAATATTTTGAATATTAAAAATGTTTGTTAATAACTATTGTTGAATTAATACAATATCAAAATAAGTATTATAAAAGAAATACATATTGATTTTTTATAGGAAAGTCATACTAATATTAAAACTTAATTTGAATTTATATTTAATCAAAATTTAGGTACAATATATAACAGTAAAATTAAAAATTTCAGAATATTTTTTTCACGTTTTAGGATTTGAATTGACCGTTAAAAATCTTAATAAACGATAAAACAATCAAATAACATAACAATAAAAATAATTGAAGTAATTAAAAGAAATAATATAATATTTTCACACTAAATCAAGCATGAAATTATTTGATTAAATATCACATTTTAAAAGTAACGTTAAGAATAAGAACAATAATTACATAAAATAATTAAATAAATAAAAATAAAATAAAACAGGGAAATAGGGGGACTTTTACAACGGACGCATAACCGGTGTAAAAAAGGGAAAACAACAGATGTCAAAAGTATTTCCTGATAACAAAATGATAATATAAAAAATTTAACTACTATTTAAATTTGAACAAATATAAAAATGAATGATCAATTGAATTTAAAATTTAAATATAAAAAATTTTAATATAATAAAAAAATTTAAAATATACTATAAATTAAAATTTTTTACTATTAAAATTTTAAAATTTTAATATAATATATAAAAATTAAATTTCAAATTTGATATTGACTAAAAACACCAATTGAATTTAAAATTAAAATATAAATATTCAAATATTCTGACTAATATTTCTAAATTTTAACATAATAAAAATTTCAAATTTCAATTTAAATTAAATTAAATTTATAACTATTAAATTTTAATTTCAATTTAAATTAAACTTTTTAGGTAAATTTGACACATATCAATATCTAATGACATTTAAATTTTTAAGGATATTAATAATATTGGTTATAATTCAAAATTAATTCATAAAAAATTTGGTAATTAAAATCTAAGTTAATGACATTTTTTTATGCATGCAAACATATGTTACAATATTATCTTTACTAAAATATTGTTTTAATGAGATACAATAGGTTTAATGGATGAACGAGATCCCATATAATTTGGCAAACTCTCCCCTAAAGAGTGAAAGTCAATTGTCTTTTCCTATATTGACGTGTTAATACAAAAAAATAGTCATGTATATGTATATTGTAACATTCTAATTTTTATGATTCTTAGAAAAATAATTTATTAAGGAATTAAGGAAGATTCTCGAATAAAATTCTGAGTGAATACTGTTTGAAATATGATATTCCGAGTGAAAATGGTATGATTCCGAGAGGAATAAGACCGAGAGAACTATTTCCAAGTGAAGTTAAGATGTTCCGAGTGAAACATCATCATTAAGAGAATCATTTCTAAGTTAAGAAAAACGGTGTCCGAATGAGACACTTTTGAATAAGGAAAATCTGAGTGAAACGGCTCCGAGTGAAATGTTTCCAAATGAAACGTTTCCGAGAAAAGTACTCCTGAGTGGGGAAAAACTTTGAAATTGAATAAGTACTTCTCAAGTTGGGATATTTTGAAAAGTGACTGAGTGAAGTATCTCCGAGTTGTGATACTTCCAGAGAGATGACACCAATTGAGATAGACCGAGTAAGTCTTTACAAGGAGACTACTTCTGGAAGGAGAAAGACTCCAACTCCGAATGAGTATATTCTGAGTGAGCAATTTCAAAGGAAGTAAATGACCGAGTGGTGAATTCATTCAATTCATATTCGGTCAAAGTTGCTGAGTTTGTGCTCGGGTTTATCTTTGAGACAGTCTTCAACTTGAGTGATCTTTTGGTTAGAAGATTTCCGAGTGACGTAGGTGAAGGCTTGACTTGGACAGAAATACATCTGAGTAAAATGACTGAATGAGATATTATCGTGTGGGACATTTCCAAGGAGGGAAAGCTGAGCATTTCATGGGATGAAACCTTTCCGAGTAAATTTCCTCTGAATGAAGGAATTCTAAACGGACAAAGGCTGTAATGAATCTTCTCGGAAAAATATGTCTAGAATGCTAAAACCGAGTCGGAATTAATGATTATTTTAATTATGAATGCTTTCCACGTCACTTTGTTCTTCTACCTTCCAGTGGATTCTTTTTCTGATGTTTTTCTAAGTATGGGACCCTCTCTGATGTGCTGTCTCTTTTTATTAAATGCTTATTCCTTACTTATCATTTGAAGAAACGTACAGCAGACAATTTCCTATTGTTCACGTCTCTCTTTTGCATGAACGATATAAATACCAATTTCTACTGTTGAATGAGTTTAGAAAAAACTTTTGAAAGTGAAAACATCATCTATAATCTTTCTCTTCGAACCCTTACTGGAAACCATCAACGAAGGAGAAATTAATCTTCCTTTCTTTCCTTTTTACGTGAAAGCTTGAATTTCATAAGAGAGAAAGCTTAGACTGATTCAGTGCTACAATTCCAATCGGAATTCGTAAAGCTAAGATTGATTAGAGCTTGAAACGCTACTGTAACTCTTTATTCTAGGTAGGGGGAGCGTTACATTTCAAATAAATGGTTTATGAATGGATTTGGGGTATTATCGTTATGATGTATATATCTTATGTAAATAAATTGTTATTGAGACCCCGATTGAATAATATATTTTATGTTTTCATATCTTGCATTCATATTATAGATATTGATGTGATGATTATATATATGAGTGACCGATGATGAGAATGGTTTCCATGAATTTTTCATGAGACGCTTATGTGATGATTGAATATGAAATATGATGTGGTTTCCACAAAAGACCTTGGGTGGGACTCAAGGCAAAAGACAAAAGACCTTGGGTGGGACTCAAGGCAACCTCTTGAGCGGGGCTCGGGGTTTTAGCCTGTGGCACTAACCGTTGTCACTGAGAGTGATGGTGTCACATGAGGGTGCAAATGATTTGGTACCAGTAAAACGGGCGGATCAGCTGAGAGCTGAGTTATGGCTCGGGGAGCCAGTGTTGCAACACAATTAAAAGACTTAATAATGGATTTATTTTATTGAGCATGTGCATGCACTGATATATATGTTATTGAGAATAACATGCTGCTTATACTGAGTTGTTTGATTTGGTTGTGTTTATTTATATATAGTTATGAATTGGACTTTTAATCCAATTCAATAACTATTATTTGACATGTTTATGCTCACCCCCTACTTCTTATTATTTTCACAGTAGATATAGGGCATAGTGGTGGCGTATGAAGTCACTCATCCGACTGGAGCATTATGTATTAGCATGTACAATACATAGTGTACATAGTTATTTTGTAGAAGCCTTGGTCGGCTCCTGTGAAAACCAAGTGTTATATTTATTTGTATATTTAATGGGCCGGTCGGCTAATGTAAACAAGAAAATATTGTTATATAATCCGAATCTTGTTTTTAAAATTTAAATTATTTGTAAAAATTTATTTGGATTATTGAAATTTTATCTTAAAAATAAGAACGTTATATTTTAGTATCAGAGAATACTTGAAAAGTCCAAGGCCAAGGTTAAGCTACTAAATGCTATGAATTGAGTGAAAACATATCACTGTTGTTACGTATTATAGTTGAGTAAATCAACTATAAATAAATTGCTTTCATATCCATGAGAGGTACTAAAGTATGATGATTATTTCAGGATAAGAAATGGACCCTCATGGTATGGACGCAATGGCTGCTGCCTTCCAGCGTGTGGCTGATATCTTAGAAAGGCAGAACCAACCTCAACCGAGTGACAATCAGAGTATTGATTGTTTCCTTAAACGAAAACCGACTGAATTCCATGGAGGATTTCAGCCTGACTAAGCTTATGCCTGGATCCAGAATCTTGAACGGATCTTTGGCACTGAGGCACAGAAGGTCGAGTATGCTGTTTTCATGCTTCGGAAAGAAGCTGAAAACTGGTGGAGGATGACTAAAGCCCGACTGGTAGCTGTAGGGACCGAGTTGAACTGGGAGAATTTCAAGGAATGTTTCCTTGAAAAATACTTCCTGAATACTGTTAGGAGCCAAAAAGAATTGGAATTCATGGAACTCCGACAAGGCAATATGAGTGTTGAAGAATATGCAGCGAAATTCGAGGAGTTGTGCTTGTTTTATCCTCCTTTCCAGATGTCGGGCACTGAAGGTTCAAAATGCACTAAATTTGAGAGCGGTTTGAACCCAAAAATTAAGAAAGCTTTCCGACACCAAGAGATTAGAAGCTTTCCGATCCTTGTCAATAAATGCCGAATATATAAGGAAGACGATAAAGCTTCAACCGGGTCGAGCAGTAGGTCGGACAGTTCCTCAAAGCTACCACCGAT
Source organism: Clitoria ternatea (assembly GCA_037962975.1). Taxonomy (NCBI): domain Eukaryota; kingdom Viridiplantae; phylum Streptophyta; class Magnoliopsida; order Fabales; family Fabaceae; genus Clitoria; species Clitoria ternatea. The sequence continues at coordinate 70,418,927 of CM075676.1, forward strand.
TAATTTTAAGAAGCAAGGGAAGTCTGTTAGAGGAGAATCATCCTCTAAATCCTGAGGCCGAGTGAATCTTGGTGGTCGATCGGTGAATCGTCCAAGGGATATTAAATGCTTTAGATGTGGTGGCAATCACTATGCTCAGAATTGTGACAAAGATGAAGAAGTTATTTGTTACCATTGCAACGAGAAAGGACACGTTCGTCCTAACTGTCCTCTTCTCCAACCGACTGAATCGAATGCAAGTGTAAATCGTGGAGGCTTCCGAGGACGAGGCTGTGGAAACAGTAACAGAGGAGGTAGAGGCAATGGTGGACGCAGCAACAATTCTGTGATGCCAAGGAACAATCGGGCTGGAAGTTCCAGTTCACCGGCTGCAGGCCGAGTGTATGCTACCACTGTTGAGGAGGCTGCTCAAGCAACGACCTGGTTCAAAGTAAGTGCTTACTCAAAAATAGTATTCTTGATGTGGTGTTTGACTCAGGTGCAACTCACTCATTTATTTTCAATGATTGTGTTATGTGTATGAGATTACCTGTCGCTACTATGAATCGGCCATTAAATGTATCTAATCCGACTAGTGCTAAATTATGGACTTCCATGATGTGTAAGAATGTATCTTTCACTCTGGGTGACAAGAATTTTACTGTTGATTTAATATGTCTACCTTTGAAAGGTCTTGACATTGTTCTCGGTATGGATTGGCTATCAGCCAATAGAGTCCTAGTTGACTGTCGGAATCGGCAAGTGGTTTTTCCCAATCAGAAAACTGATGACTATGAAATTCAAGGTATCTCTCAGTTATTTATGCTATTTTGTATGGTTGATGGAAAGAGTGAGTCTAGGATCCCAGACATTCCTGTTGTTTGTGACTTTCCCGAGTTGTTCCTGGAGGACGTACTTGGTGTTCCTCCTGATAGAGAGATTGAATTCCTATTGAATTGATTCCTGGAGCCGAGCCAATCTCCAGAGCCCCTTATAGAATGTCTTCGGTTGAATTAGCCGAGTTAAAGAAGCAATTTAACGAGTTGCTTGAAAAACAATTTATTCGACCGAGTGTATCACCGTGGGGTGCTCCGGTGTTACTCGTCAAGAAAAAGGATGGTAGTATGTGGTTATGTGTTGATTACCGCCAATTGAATAAGCTGACCATCAAGAATAAGTACCCATTGCCTAGAATTGACGATTTAATTGATCAACTGCATGGTGCATCGGTCTTTTCAAAAATTGATTTACGATCGGGATACCACCAGATCCGAGTGAAAGCTACTGATATTCCTAAGACGACATTCAGGACTCGGTATGGTCACTATGAATATATGGTGATGTCGTTCGGAGTTACTAATGCTCCGGCTGTGTTCATGAACTATATGAACAACATTTTTCATTCTTACTTGGATCGGTTTGTGGTGGTATTTATTGATGATATATTAATTTATTCTAAGTCTTATGAGGAGCATGAAGAGCATCTTCGATCGGTACTTCAAGTGTTGAAGGAGAAGCAATTGTTTGCCAAATTGTCCAAGTATGAATTCTGGGTGGATAAGATTCAATTCCTGGGTCATGTCATTTCCAGAGAAGGTGTCTCGGTAGATCCTTCAAAGATTGAAGCTGTGATGACTTGAGAGAGACCTGAGTCGGTCACTGAGGTCAGGAGTTTTATGGGTTTAGCCGGTTACTATCGAAGATTTATTGAGGGATTCTCCAAAATCGCCTTGCCATTGACCAAGCTAACCCGGAAGGATGTTCCTTTTGTGTGGTCTTCCGAGTGCGAACAGAGTTTTCAAGAATTGAAGACCCGACTGACTTCTACTCCTGTATTGGCCTTGCCAAATCTGCAGGAAAGTTTTGTAGTCTACTGTGATGCATCCGGACTCAGTCTAGGATGTGTATTGATGCAAAATGGTCGGGTGATTGCTTATGCTTCACGTCAATTACGACCACACGAACAAAATTACCCTACTCATGATCTGGACTTGGCAGCAGTGGTCTTTGCACTGAAAATTTGGAGGCATTATCTTTGTGGCTCTAAGTTCGAAGTGTATAGTGACCATAAAAGCCTAAAATATTTGTTCGACCAAAAGGAGTTGAATATGAGACAAAGAAGGTGGATAGAATTTTTGAAGGATTATGATTTTGACTTAAAATACCACTCGGGAAAGGAAAATGTTGTAGCCGATGCCTTGAGTCGGAAGTCCATTCACATGGCAATAATGATGGTTAAAGAGATGGAGTTGCTTGAACAATTCCGAGACATGAACCTGCAAGTAGATGGTTCTTCACCCGGAAAAGTATCTCTCGGTACATTGAAAATAGCTAATGAATTTTTGAAGATTGTTTATGTACAACAGATGTCAGATTCTTATTTAGCCGAGATGAAAGAAACTCAGGCTAAAGGTAAGGACCTATTTTTAACCGAGGGTCCTGATGGTATTTACCGAGTGAAAGGTCGAATTTATGTACCTGATTCGTGTGATTTACGACGATCGGTACTCAATGAAGCACATAGAAGCATGCTGAGTATTCATCCGGGTATTACTAAGATGTACCATGATTTGAAATTGCATTTCTGGTGGCCCGGAATGAAGAAAGATATAGTCGACTTCATGGCTCACTGTATAATTTGTCAGAAAGCAAAGGTTGAACATCAAAAACCGTCTGGTGGTTTGCAACCTTTGGAGATTCCCGTGTGGAAATGGGATGCTATTGCAATGGATTTCGTAATGGGATTACCCAGGACTCGGAGTGGACACGATGCCATTTGGGTTATTGTGGACCGATTGACAAAGTCTATACACTTTTTGCCGATCAACATGAGTTACCCTTTGTAGAAACTAGCACAGTTATATATTAGTGAGATAGTCCGACTGCATGGTGTTCCATCTTCTATCGTGTCGGATAGAGATCCAAGGTTTACTTCCCGATTTTGGGGGAGTCTGCATCAGGAATTAGGTTCGAAGCTCCGATTGAGTTCAGCCTATCATCCTCAAACAGATGGGCAATCCGAGCGGACTATCCAGAGTTTAGAGGACTTGTTGAGGTCCTGTGTGCTAGAGCATGGAGGTGGCTGGGAGCAATACCTTCCACTGATCGAATTCACTTACAATAATAGCTATCACAGTAGCATAGGTATGGCTCTATACGAGGCTTTGTATGGCAGGAAATGTCGAACCCCTCTTTACTGGTCGGAATCGGGTGAGAGCCTAATGTTAGGACCAGAAATTGTGCAGCAAACCTCTGAGCAAATCCAAGTGATCAAAGATAAAATGAAGGCATCCCAGGACCGTCAGAAGAGTTATTATGATAGACGGACGAAGCCGATTGAATTTCAGGTCGGCGATAAAGTCTTTTTGAAAGTCTCTCCGAGCAAAGGCATTGGGAGAGCATTGAAAAGCAAAAAGTTGAGCCCGAGGTATATTGGTCCGTATGAAATATTGAAGAGAGTCGGACCTGTAGCTTATCAAATTGCATTGCCTTCTTATTTGGTAAATTTACATAGTGTATTTCACGTTTCTCAATTGAGAAAGTACTTACCGGATCCCACTCATGAAATGCCGGATGATGATGTTGAAATCCGAGAGAACCTGACCACTATAGCCGAGCCCACTGGTATAGTGGACCGATCGGTGAAACGATTAAGAAGCAAAAATGTTCAATTGGTCAAGGTTGCATGGCAGCAGGATCAGTGTATCATGCACACTTGGGAACGTGAAGACGCTATGAGGGAGCAATATTCCAAATTATTTCATTAATGTATGATTTTATATTTAAATTTCGAGGATGAAATTTTTGTAGGAGGGGAGAAATGTAACATTCCAATTTTTATGATTCTTAGAAAAATAATTTATTAAGGAATAAAGGAAGATTCTTGAATAAAATTCCGAGTGAATACTGTTTGAAATATGATATTCCGAGTGAAAATGGTATGATTCCGAGAGGAATAAGACCGAGAGAACTATTTCCAAGTGAAGTTAAGATGTTCCGAGTGAAACATCATTAAAAGAATCATTTCTAAGTTAAGAAAAACGATTGAGATAGACCGAGTAAGTCTGAGTGAAGTATCTCCGAGTGAAGTATCTCCGAGTTGTGATACTTCTAGAGAGATGACACCGATTGAGATAGACTGAGTAAGTCTTTACAAGGAGACTACTTCTGGACGGAGAAAGACTCCAACTCCGAATGAGTATATTCTGAGTGAGCAATTTCAAAGGAAGTAAATGACCGAGTGGTGAATTCATTCAATTCATATTCGGTCAAAGTTGCTGAGTTTATGCTCGGGTTTATCTTTGAGATAGTCTTCAACCCGAGTGATCTTTTGGTTGGAAGATTTCCGAGTGACGTAGGTGAAGGCTTGACTTGGACAGAAATATATCTGAGTAAAATGACTGAATGAGATATTACCGTGTGGGACATTTCCGAGGAGGGAAAGCTGAGCGTTTCATGGGATGAAACCTTTCCGAGTAAATTTCCTCCGAATGAAGGAATTCTAAACAGACAAAGGCTGTAATGAATCTTCTCGGAAAAATATGTCTAGAATGCTAAAACCGAGTCAGAATTAATGATTATTTTAATTATGAATGCTTTCCACGTCACTTTGTTCTTCTACCTTCCAGTGGATTCTTTTTCTGATGTTTTTCTAAGTATGGGACCCTCTCTGATGTGCTATCCCTTTTCATTAAATGCTTATTCCTTACTTATCATTTGAAGAAACGTACAGCAGACAATTTCCTATCGTTCACGTCTCTCTTTTGCATGAACGATATAAATACCAATTTCTACTGTTGAATGAGTTTAGAAAAAACTTTTGAAAGTGAAAACATCATCTATAATCTTTCTCTTCCAACACTTACTGGAAACCATCAACGAAGGAGAAATTAATCTTCCTTTCTTTTCTTTTTACGTGGAAGCTTGAATTTCATAAGAGAGAAAGCTTAGACTGATTCAGTGCTACAATTCCAATCGGAATTCGTAAAGCTAAGATTGATTAGAGCTTAAAACGCTACTGGAACTCTTTATTCCAGGTAAGGGGAGTGTTACATTTCAAATAAATGGTTTATGAATGGATTTGGGGTATTATCGTTATGATGTATATATTTTATGTGAATAAATTGTTATTGAGACCCCGATTGAATAATATATTTTATGTTTTCATATCTTCCATTCATATTATAGATATTGATGTGATGATTATATATATGTGTGACCGATGATGAGAATGGTTTCCATGAATTTTTTATGAGACGCTTATGTGATGATTGAATATGAAATATGATGTGGTTTCCACAAAAGACCTTGGGTGGGACTCAAGGCAAAAGACAAAAGACCTTGGGTGGGACTCAAGGCAACCTCTTGAGCGGGGCTTGGGGTTTTAGCCCGTGGCACTAACCGTTGTCACTGAGAGTGATGGTGTCACATGAGGGTGCAAACGGTTTGGTACCAGTAAAACGGCCGGATCAGCTGAGAGCTGAGTTATGGCTCGAGGAGCCAGTGTTGCAACACAATTAAAAGACTTAATAATGAATTTATTTTATTGAGCATGTGCATGCACTGATATATATATTATTGAGAATAACATGCTGCTTATACTGAGTTGTTTGATTTGGTTATGTTTATTTATATATAGTTATGAATTGGACTTTTAATCCAATTCAATAACTATTATTTGACATGTTTATGCTCACCCCCTACTTCTTATTATTTTCACAGTGGATATAGGGCACAGTGATGGCGTATGAAGTGACTCATTCGACTGGAGCATTATGTATTAGCATGTACAATACATAGTGTACATAGTTATTTTGTAGAAGCCTTGGTCGGCTCCTGTGAAAACCGAGTGTTATATTTATTTGTATATTTAATGGGCTGGTCGGCTAATGTAAACAAGAAAATGTTGTTATATAATCCGAATCTTATTTTTGAAATTTAAATTCTTTGTAAAAATTTATTTGGATTATTGAAAATTTATTTTAAAAATAAAAACGTTATATATATAAGAAAAAATCATACTTAATTGTAAAGAAGTTTATGAATAAACATAATTTAAATCTTCAAGTATTATCTCAATTCTCTTTGAAGTCCTCTCACCCTTTACTTGTTCGATAAGATCATTTCTTTGTACCACATGTCCAATTATATCTAGGAAAAAAATTCACGCAATATTATATAAATTTATATTAATTGTATATGAATAAAATAAAGCAATTATATTGAACAATATCATTAGATTAGAATGTGTTGTCTTTTAAAACATCAATAAACAGGGAAATTTTAAAATATCATTTGGATGTCATTACACTCAAATGATTTGAAAACAGTATTGTCGATAAAACTAATTTTGAACTCATGATCCGTACGTTTGATCATACCCCTAACTGTTAAGATCATTACTTTCTCGAAGACATATGTCTTTAATAAGAAGTTTCTCATTCCTTTTTACCAAATCTTTTTGGACTGTCGCATGCATTCGATCCCTTTATATTAAGTTATAATTAAGTTACTTACACCATAATCAAAATATATAATGTTAACTTTAATTAGCTTTAAACACCTATAATTTACCTTTTGATTAACCATAACCATCTCCAATGTATTTGAATTTTAGTATCACAAAAATCTGCCCTCTCCATAAATTGATGACTCTAACACAGAACTTCAGATTAACCATTCCAGCTTTAATGTTAGCAAAAAAAGAGTAAGCAAGATTCATCCTAACAACAATACAAGTGAGGGGTGAATCAGATTTAATAAATGATAGAGGGGAACATGAACTTTGATGGCAGCAGAGTAAGATGGAGAGAGAAAACACGTAAAGTGCTTAAAAAATTATATTAATTTATCAGTTTGACATTATAGATAATTAAGGGTATTATTTTAAAAATTGATTTGATAAGTTGCTATCTATTTATTAATTTTGAAAAATAGGTTTTAAAAATAAAAACAAACAAACTAATTTATTTTTATTTTTAAAAATTATTTTGATAAGTTGTTATCTACTATTAATTTTGAAACACAGGTTTTAAAAATAAAAAAGAAATAAACTAATTTATTTTTATTTAAAAAATTATTTTGATAAGTTGTTATCTACTATTAATTTTGAAACATAGGTTTTAAAAATAAAAAATAAATAAACTAATTTATTTTTATTTTAAAAAATTGATTTGATAAGTTGTTATTTACTATTAATTTTGAAACATAGGTTTTGAAAATTAAAGAAAACAAATTTATTATTATTTTAAAAAATTAATTTGATAAGTTGTTATCAATTTATTAATTTTGAAAAACTGGTTTTAAAATACCAAACAAACAAATTATTTTTATTTTAAAAAATTGATTTGATATGTTGTTATCTAGTTATTAATTTTGAAAAATAGGTTTTAAAAATAGAAAACAAACAAAAAATTATTTTATTTTAAAAAATTGATTTGATAAATTGTTATCTATTTATTAATTTTGAAAAAAAAGGTTTTAAAAATAAAAAACAAACAAACTAATTTATTTTCTTTTTAAAAAATTATTTGATAAGTTGTTATCTAGTATTAATTTTGAAAAATAGGTTTTAAAAATAAAAAATAAGCTAATTTATTTTTATTTTAAAAAAATTGATTTGATAAGTTATTATCTGCTATTAATTTTGAAAAACAAGTTTTAAAAATAAAAAACAAACTAACTATTTTTTATTTTAAATTTTTAAAAATAAAATAAATGGAGCTTCATTAGACGCTTACACGTGTCATAAAAAGATTCACAAATGTATATAATAGATATAGGTATTTATTACTCTTACCTAAATTTTTCTACTTTCAGCCACTACATCTAACTCTTTTTATACCTTCTTTTATCCTACTTACGTATTTTTTACATTTTTTCCTTTAATGAATTCACATCAAATTTAACAAAGATCCTTTTAATTTTTTAATTGTTTTTCCTAGAAACTCAATAGTTACATGGGAGTTTAAAGACTAAGTAAATTCATAAGTTAGTTCTCAAAATTGTATGTATTATGTATTTTAATCTATGAGTTTTTAAAAATCTTAAATTGATTTTTACAATTGCAAAAAGTTATTAATATTAGTCCTTTTATGTATTAGTGTTTTACTTTCATTTTATATAAAAAAAATATCCAAATTAAAGATTGTTTCATAAAATCAGTAACTAAATTAAGCTTTTTAAGATCTTAAAGATTAAAGGACATGCCTTATGTTGAGGGTGATGTAACTTATAAAGTCAATTAAACCCATCTTAAACAATAAAAGTCTTTTATTGCTTTTGTTCTCTGACCACAAGATAAGCCCAACAAGACGCAAGTTTGTTGTCACTTGCAGCAACAAGGATAGTTTTTAACCTTAAATTTGAAACATCATTTCAACATTTTTAAAATACTATTTTGAGAATGTATAAAAACACAATTCTCAAAAATAAAGTTTTTATAATGTTTTTTAAATAATTTGTGTTAAGCAAAAGTAATTTTGTTTGATAACAATTATACAAAACTAATTATAATTATAACTTTATTTTTCAGAAACCACACAAAGTAAATTTTCAAAATAATATAAAAAATTTCCTCTTTATATTCAAATTGGCCCTTCAACACCTATTCGGACCAAAAGATTTGTTTCTACCATTTCACCTTCTTTCAAAATCCAAAGGCAAAAAGATTTGTTTTCTCATAGAGATGACAAATATGTCAACCCATCTCACTTATCTCACTAGTAAAAAGCTAAAAACGGGGCGAAACTAGGATGATAACGGGGTAGGATGAGTGTGAGTGACATGTTACCGCTACCCATATCCACGAGTTTTAAGCGGGTAATAGATATTCGCGGGTCGGGTAGCGGGTACCCACGAACGAGTATTTATGAATATTTATTATTTTATAAAATAATACTAAAAAACATATAATATAATATACTAAACATAATATTATTTTAGTATAATATAATTCAAATTAATATTATATCATACATTAAAACTTCATAAATTAAAAGTATTATCATTGAAAAAATATTAAATTTTGTTTATTTCATTATTAAATAATAAAAAATTTAGATATTTAAATATATTTAATAAAAAATAAATCTTAATAATTAAGCGGGTACCCGCGGGGCCGTTTAGTAAATATGTGGGTATCCATTGTGTGTGTAGGGTGAAACAACCCGACTTAAATAGAAGCAAATCCGAGACTAGGGAAAATTTTTTCCAAAATTCAGAACACAGTTCAGAATAGGAGTCAGGATAGATAAAACAAACTAAAGACAAGGGAAGCAAAAAACTGATCAAAGAAAGGAGGAGTCCGAATCAGGATGCCACACGCTGGCAAGACCTGTTTCGGTTAAACAAAACCAGCTGAAGATAACGCTTAAGCGAGCCCCATTCTCGCTGGAGCGAGTCGTTATTCGCTGAAGCGAACCCATGCACTCGGGTATTCCCTCACTCGGAATCGGGACCACGTTCACTCGGGAACGATCCCCTTCGGGTCATGCTTCACCCGGTAAACTCTTAGCCAGATCCTTATCTTTATTCAAGAAGGTCACAGACATGCTTCATTCGGAAGTATTCAATCTCCACTCGGGAAATGATTCCCTCGGTTATTCCACTCGGAATCTATAAGCTTTCCCTCACACGGAAGTATTTTCCCCAGTCAAACACCACTCGGTGTATTTTAACCTCAATTCACTCGGAAGCGTATTACACATCCTTCACTCGGCATATTTTAATCTTCCTTACTTGGAGAACACTTTACTAGGTCAAGTCTTATTTAAAGATTTCATAACCTCATCCACTCGGAGTCTATATAGTATGTCTCACTCGGAAGAGTTCCATCGACTAAGTTCCACTCAGCAAATACCTTGACCTTCCATCCCTCAGGAATGATCTCCTTAATCAAGTTCCACTCGGAATTACTCTAACCTCTCTTCACTCAGAATATACAACCTTATTCACTCAGAATATACCACCTTATTCACTCGGAATATACAACCTTATTCACTCGGAATATACAGCCTTATTCATTCGAAATATACAACCTTATTCACTCGGAATATACAACCTTATTCACTCAGAACCATTTTAACCGTTCTTACTTCGGTCAATTCTCACTCGGGAATATTAAACCTTTCTTCTCTCGGAAGAGGTTTTCCAGCTATATCTCACTCGGTCATCATGACTATTCTTCCCTTGGAAGAAGTCCACCCGAGCACATCTCACTCGAAATCGTTTTAAGCCTTTACCACTCGGAAAAAGGCCACTCGCTAAAGCCTCACTCGGAAAAGGCTCTCATAGCTATATTCCACTCGAAAACTTATTATCTTAACATTAATCTTTCGACACCACTTCCCAGTCCATACAAATAGCATGATATCAACATAAAATATATATATATATATATATATATATATATGTATGTATGCTTGTTCACAACTCTGATAGTCAATCCATATAAATAAATATGTTCAAATGAACGGATTACATGAGAGCCGGCCAAGGTTTTATGATGGCTATACACAATAGGTACGATATGTACACTACAGCAGTATGAATGCTCATCACTCGAACTTTGAGGATCTCTCGTCATTCACCAGTCCGACCTACATTAACTGAAAAATATAGCCATAGTAGGGGAGAGCATTTACATATTAAATGACAGTTATTGACTCGGATTTTCTCAAACTCTCAATTATTCAATTACATTTCTCAATCAACGATAACATGCATCAATCAGGAATATCATACCCTGCCATTCAATATGGGTATCCACACAACATCTTCCAATCGGGATTATTCAATTCATACATGGCTATATAATTCATATTATTCATAATAACATATACCACAACCATACCATCATATTGCACTCGGCAACAATGTCAATATATATATATATATATTCATCCAGTCGGAATTCACTCAAGTCAATTCAAGACTATATTAATCGAGTTATTCTCAATAACATCAGCACATATATAATTCACGTTGAGCTCAACAACAATTATAAGTGTGCACACATCATTTCAGTCGGATCCGATTATTCATTATTAATTTTTATTGTTGCAACATAGGCTCCAAGCCTTTTTCTAAGCTCCAAGCTGATCCGGCCATTTTACTGGTACCAAACCGTTTGCCCTCTCATATAACACAGTCACTCCAAGCGACAACGGAAGTGTTACGGGCAGCCCCAAGTCCAACTCGGTAGGCTTGCCTTGAGTCCAACCCAAGGTCTTTCATTATATCTCACACATATTCATCTGATTGTCGTTTCTATATTAAGCGTCCCACGCTATATGCTCTCAATATTTTCAATGGCGAATCAGATGCATATGGTCTTATTTATCAAGCGTCCAACGCTAAATGCATTCGGCATTGCCTTGAGTCCAACCCAAGGTCTTTCTTTGTATCTCATACATATTCATTAGTACAACAATGCCATTTCACTCGTTAAGCACCTCATAACACATGCATCTCATGCAGTCATTATAAAATCACAAAGGATTCAGCACATCATTCACATATCTCATGCACTCGGCAATCCACACTTTCATTACATGTATCTCATGCTTTTTAATAGAAAATCCCAAACGGGAATTAACACAACAGTCCTCATCTTATGCACTCAGCATTCACATTTACAATGACAAGCATCTCATGCTAATTCATATAAAATCCCACACGGGAATCGACAAACAGTCCCATACATATGCACTCGGCATTCGAAATGTCAGTAACATGCATCTCATGCATCTAAATACAAAATCACACACGGGAATCAGTATAGCAGACTCATACACTCGGCATCTCAATAGAATCGACATGCATTTTAATATAAACAACAAACGGATATTTATCCACTGTCTCACAGCATAATGCACTCGGCAATCATAATAACATACACGTGCATTCACTCTGCATCCTCATGTTTATCGACATACATCTCATGGACGGAAATCGACATGCATCACACAATTCATAATCATCACACATCCGGGCTATCACTCAATCGAAATACAACAATCAACACATTACAAGTACAACACAACACAGTGAAGTAATTTCACCCGGAACCCGTCCATAAACCATGCATTTGAGATGTAAATCAGCCCCCCTACCTGGAATGCAGATTCCAGAAGCTCCTCGAGCTTTCAACTCTGATCGGGTTCTCTCTGATCGTTCCTTCTCAATTAGGTGACCATGCTTCCAGTCGTCCAACATAACACTCTATTTTGGAGGAACCCCGAGCCATTCACTCTCTCGAACAGCCCTGTCTCCAAGACACCCACGCTCTGCATGCGAGAACAGTGGGGAGTTCCAAGCCTCCAAGGCACAACGCTGTTCTTTCTCTCGGTCCAGTGGAGGATTCCAAAAGCTGTTCCCACACTCGAACAGTCCAATCCTCAACAATAATGGAGGACTTCCAGAACTCAGGCACCCAACGCTGTCTCCACTTCCCACTCGAGGTTCTACTCTACTCATCGTTCGAGTGGAAGAAGAAGAAGAAGGAGAAGGAGACGAAGAACAGCAGAAGGAGAAAGCTGGTTGCATGCACGAAGGGAAGGAGTGATCACTCTCTCTGTCTTTTCCCAACAGCGTGAAAATAATGAGTGAGAGAGAGAACCGGAGCCCATTATACCACCAAGAGGGCACATGCGTCATTTTCCTGGCATTATTATTATTATTCAGCCATTAGCTTAATCGGTAATTAATCTGAATTAACCATTAATCTTAATCGGTAATTAAATCTAAACCAGGATGTTACAATTCTCCCTTCCATTAAAGAATTTCGTCCTCAAAATTCAATATAAGTCTACTTCAATAAAACAGCTCGGAATATTGCTGTTATTCACTGTAACCAATTGCACCGCTTGCTTCTCAAGCATTTTACCGATCGTTCTACAATTTCAGTCGGCCCAACCACTGAAGTCAGATTCTCTCTAATCTCAATCTCATCATCTGGTCCCTCATAAGTGGGGTCGGTAAGTATTTTCGCCACTGAGACATGTGAAATAATCTGTGTAGATCTGATAGGCGAGTCGGCAATGCAATCCGACAGGCTACGGGACCGACCCGTTTTAACACTTCATAGGGTCTAATATATCTGGGTTTCCATTTCCCACGTATAAATTATCTCATTCAATCCTGCCAGTTCACCATAACCAATGGCACTTCCTGGTTCCTTGGCCGTTCGGCCTTAAATTCTCAACGCTGATCGGTGTACTTCCACCGTCGGATCCTCCAATTTGAAGGAGTCACTCGGCCCAACCATGGACTCTCACAGAGCATAGGCTCAACATTGTGTCACATGAGACACATTATAGATGTTATTAACGAGCTGGAAAGATCCAGTCGGTAAACAACATTACCGATTCTCCCCAATACTTACTACTATTTGATTTATCTCAGATTAAGCCCTCGGCTCTTCCACATCCGACCACTAGAATTTCTTTTTCAAGCCATGATATATCTTGGCAGTACCGAGACGAATACTCAAAAGAGTTCCCATATGCTTTAGTTAGCACGGTTTGCCTGGATTCTCCTCTTGCAGGCACCACACTCGGTCCTGAAATCTCAGATTTCTATCCATGCCTTCGGCTAATTCCATGTCTACTCCTTGAGAATGTCACTCGGGAGCTTCTCATTTGAAAGGATTATTCGGGGTTTGAAGGCAATTCTCACCCGGAAATCTTTCCACTTACAAAAATTCACTCGGAATCCAAGTCCACTTCGAAGACGTACCAGAGTTCAAATTCAGCAGTTCCCAACATCGACCTGAGTACGAATTCAAATAGATTCTCCTCTCGGATATCTACTCCACTCGGGAGCCATTCACTCGGAAACTTACCCATTCAAGTTCCACTTTCCATCCAGAAGTACCTCTTCTTGGAAAAATGTTCATCGGTGGCACATCCCACGGATTTTGGAAATTTCCCACTCGACGCCTTTCCATTTGGAACCGTCTCACTCGGTACCATTCCACTTGGAAGTGTCACACTCCGAGACACTTCACCTGAAAGGTTACACGACTCGGAAGTACTATACTCGATCTTTATTTGAAAATTCTTCAGCCTAAGAAGTACATATTCAAATTCAAGCTTTTCTTATTCGGCAGTACCACTCTCGGAATAACCCATTCAGAAACGTCTCACCCAGAGACTTTTACTCGGATTTTACCTTACGCACAAGTGTCACATTCGGACACAGTTTCCTTAACTTATTAATGACTCTCTTGGTGATGTTTCACTCGGAACATCATAACTTCACTTCACTCAGTGGTTCTTTCTCCCAGAAAGATTTTACTCGGAATTATATTCCTTTTCCTTCACTCGGATTTTATATTCCACTTCCTCACACTCGGAAATATGTTATTCTTACCTGAGCGAATTCTCACTTCATCGTTTATTTCAGCTCAGAGTCCTGATCCTTTACTAATTCTTCGACAATAACCGGCTGACCTATAAAGCTTCTAATTTCAGTGACAGATTTGGGTCTCACTGATGCCATTACTACTCCCACCTTAGATGGACCGACAGCAACGCCATCTTTGGACATAACATGTCCCAGAAACTGGATCCCATCCGATCCAAAGTCATACGTTGACACTCAGCAGTTAATTGCTCCTCTTTCAGTACCACGGTACTATATGGAGATGTTCTCCATGCTCCAGGTATAACTCGGAATAAATCGGATTACCATCAATGAACACTGTCATTAACCGACCCAAGTAAGGCTATAAGACATTGTTCATCTAATTCATGAACACCGCCTGAACACTTTTCACACCAACGACATTACCACATTTCCAAAGTGGCCATAACAAGTCCTGGATGCCGTTCCATGGTCATCTGAAGCCTTAATCCGATTTAATAGTATCCTGACTGCAATTTGATCTTAGAAGGACTGAATCACACCACAATTGATCAACCAGATCATCAGTCCTCGGCAGTGGGTATTATTCCCTATAGTTAACTTACCCAATCGGTGGTAATCAAAGCATAACCACATACCACCATCCCTCTTCTTGACCAATAACATCGAGCACTCTTGCCGGAAGGATCACCCTTCTATTCCGACAATCTAACATCACTTTAATAGCTAATTCTTTTACCAAAATAACCTCTGATTCTCTCGAAGGTAAGCACGCAGGGGTTAAAATAAATCTTCTACCCCCATTTTGACACGCTATCACTTACTACCCTTTCAACACAACTCTCATCTTCATTCAGAGCAGCCCGGTAGACTCAAACCATCGCCATAAGTAGTTATAGTCTCACCTGCCCGACCTATGAATCGCTGCATCCGACCTACAGGATAACGTCTCATTCCCATGGGGGTTGCAACAAATGCATAAGGCCACTGCAAAAGTGTACGTCACCACAATACCTATGATGTGCAGAGTCATACCGAAACAGCATACCTTACACTCTTTTCGTTCACATCGACCATACTCACTCAACTAACACTAATCCACATGAGAATTAGTGGCAATCCACTCAAGTCTATAACCGATCACACTTATATCAACATCGTCGTCATGCATAATCTAGGGTACACCATATAATAACAATCATTAAATATCAATTACCACTACTGTAAAATGGTATAATAGCAATAGACTTTCGACCCTCACAGGGTATATACCTCGTCATTACACATAATCTAGTACAAATCTCATGATGATAATCATCGAATTTCAGTCACCATCACCATAAAAAGGTATAATCAACAATTGGCTTCCAGCCCTCACCGAGTAAATATCTCATTATTGGATCTCATCCATCATAAAACCTTAATCCGACAGTCTATTAATAATCCCTCATTTCATTACTCATCACCAGCCATCAATCAACTTAAGCCTAGATGGTTCACTAAACTCACCTAGGTATACAACTCAAGGGTACAATACGATTTTCAATCACATAACAGGTTTCTGCATCGGTGAACCTTTTCACTAATCATAAGCACAACCCACCAGTTGGACGTACAATCGTCATCATCATATTGTTTCTATCATCACCATACTCAATACCAGAGCATACCCAGAATTTGACATTACCATTCACTATCTATCCGGTATCACATTTATTATTCGCATTTCATCTTATGACGGTTCAGGCCTCAATGATTCATTACACAATTACTCTACTGGGCTCAACTATCCATAAGGTTTAATAGATTATCGGACTCAGAAATCCCAGGGGTCACCTAGTATCCATCGTTGGGGCACTCCCACAACATCCAATCATCACCGAGCCTAGACCATTCACAAGATCCGATTAATCACTAGACTTAGTAAGTCTAAGGGTTACCTAGAGCCCGTTGTGGAACATTACCACAACATTCAATCATACAAGATCATGCCAAATCAACTGGGTCACCACGCCTAATGGCCTAACATCTAATCAATTATTCACTCGATTTTTACACACCAAAGACCGAGACACTACCCCAATCTAACATGTATCTGATTCCCACATTTATTCACTTATCACATACTCAAATTCCCAATCTAGGGAACTGCAACAAATCATTTATATCATATATCATATAGGGTTCTCGTGCCAAAGGATATAAAACTCATCCCTTACAAATGGCACAACCGATCATTTGAATTTGTAGACACCCCACTAGGGGATTCCTTCATTATCGTTCATTTAATCAATTCAAATATATGAGTTCCATTTGTTCAACAGGCATGCCTCGGCTATGAACCACTAGCATGACTTATACAAGAGACCGAACCAATCAACTCAACTCAATGTATACATGAAGGTCTCAACATCCATCGCTTTTATCTCTTTCTAACCAACCCAGGCTTAGAATAACCTCTAAGCATTTCATAAATAATCGGACCAGGGTAGTAACAAATCTTCTACCCCCAAAACAACGTACCAATGATAGTACCTTTTGTCTCAATCCTTAACAAAAATCATAGGCATATAGCCACACAAATCATGGTTAAAAATGTATCAAATCTAACAGAACATTACAAGTAATTATGACAACCGGTCATAATGCACACAACCGCTTACTCACAGTAAGTATACCTTGGCCTTGGACCTTTTAAGCCCGCTCTGATACTAAAATGAAACAACCTGACTTAAATAGAAGCAAATCCGAGACTAGGGAAATTTTTTTCCAAAATTCAGAACACAGTTCAGAATAGGAGTCGGGATAGTTAAAACAAACTGAAGGCAAGGGAAGCGGAAAACCGATCAAAGAAAGGAGGAGTCCGAATCAGGATGCCACACATTGGCAAGACCTATTTCGGTTAAATAAAACCAGCAGAAGATAACGCTTAAGGGAGCCCCATTCTCGCTGGAGCGAGTCGTTATTCGCTGAAGCGAACCCATGCACTCGGGTATTCCCTCACTCAGAATCGGGACCACGTTCACTCGGGAACGGTCCCCTTCGGGTCATGCTTCACCCGGTAAACTCTTAGCCAGATCCTTATCTTTATTCAAGAAGGTCACAGACATGCTTCATTCGGAAGTATTCAATCTCCACTTGGGAAATGGTTCTCTCGGTTATTCCACTCGGAATCTATAAGCTTTCCCTCACACGGAAGTATTTTCCCCAGTCAAACACCACTCGGTGTATTTCAACCTCAATTCACTTGGAAGCGTATTACACATCCTTCACTCGGCATATTTTAATCTTCCTTACTTGGAGAACACTTTACTAGGTCAAGTCTTATTTAAAGATTTCATAACCTCATCCACTCGGAGTCTATATAGTATGTCTCACTCGAAAGAGTTCCATCGACTAAGTTCCACTCAGCAAATACCTTGACCTTCCATCCCTCAGGAATGATCTCCTTAATCAAGTTCCACTCGAAATTACTCTAACCTCTCTTCACTCAGAATATACAACCTTATTCACTCGGAATATACCACCTTATTCACTCGGAATATACAACCTTATTCACTCGGAATATACAACCTTATTCATTCGGAATATACAACCTTATTCACTCGGAATATACAACCTTATTCACTCAGAACCATTTTAACCGTTCTTACTTCGGTCAATTCTCACTCGGGAATATTAAACCTTTATTCTCTCGGAAGAGGTTTTCCAGCTATATCTCACTCGGTCATCATGACTATTCTTCCCTTGGAAGAAGTCCACCCGAGCACATCTCACTCAGAATCGTTTTAAGCCTTCACCACTCGGAAAAAGGCCACTCGCTAAAGCCTCACTCAGAAAAGGCTCTCATGGCTATATTCCACTCGGAAACTTATTATCTTAACATTAATCTTTTGACACCACTTCCCAGTCCATACAAATAGCATGATATCAACATAATATATATATATATATATATGTGTATGCTTGTTCACAACTCTGATAGTCAATCCATATAAATAAATATGTTCAAATAAATGGATTACATGAGAGCCGGCTAAGGTTTTATGATGGCTATACACAATAGGTACGATATGTACACTACAGCAGTATGAATGCTCATTACTCGGACTTTGAGGATCTCTCGTCATTCACCAGTCTGACCTATATTAACTGAAAAATATAGCCACAGTAGGGGTGAGCATTTACATATTAAATGACAGTTATTGACTCAGATTTCCTCAAATTCTCAATTATTCAATTACATTTCTCAATCAACGATAACATGCATCAATCAGGAATATCATACCCTACCATTCAATATGGGTATCCACACAACATCTTCCAATCGGGATTATTCAATTCATACATGGCTATATAATTCATATTATTCACAACAACATATACCACAACCATACCATCATATTGCACTCGGCAACAGTGTCAATATATATACATTCATCTAGTTGGAATTCACTCAAGTCAATTCAAGACTATATTAATCGAGTTATTCTCAATAACATCAGCACATATACAATTCACGTTGAGCTCAACAACAATTATAAGTGTGCACACATCATTTCAGTCGGATCCGATTATTCATTATTAATTTTTATTGTTGCAACATAGGCTCCAAGCCTTTTTCTCAGCTCCAAGCTGATCCGGCCATTTTACTGGTACCAAACCGTTTGCCCTCTCATGTAACACAGTCACTCCAAGCGACAACGAAAGTGTTATGGGCAGCCCCGAGTCCAACTTGGTAGGCTTGCCTTGAGTCCAACCCAAGGTCTTTCATTATATCTCACACATATTCATCTGATTGCCGTTTCTATATTAAGCATCCCATGCTATATGCTCTCAGTATTTTCAATGGCGAATCAGATGCATATGGTCTTATTTATCAAGCGTCCAACGCTAAATGCACTCGGCATTACCTTGAGTCCAACCCAAGGTCTTTCTTTGTATCTCATACATATTCATTAGTACAACAGTGCCATTTTACTCGTTAAGCACCTCATAACACATGCATCTCATGCAGTCATTATAAAATCACAAAGGATTCAGCACAGCATTCACATATCTCATGCACTCGGCAATCCACACTTTCATTACATGCATCTCATGCTTTTTAATAGAAAATACCAAACAGGAATTAACATAACAGTCCTCATCTTATGCACTCAGCATTCACATTTACAATGACAAGCATCTCATGCTAATTCATATAAAATCCCACACGGGAATCGACAAACAGTCCCATACATATGCACTCGGCATTCGAAATGTCAGTAACATGCATCTCATGCATCTAAATACAAAATCACACACGGGAATCAGTATAGCAGACTCATACACTCAGCATCTCAATAGAATCGACATGCATTTTAATATAAACAACAAACAGATATTTATCCACTGTCTCACAGCATAATGCACTCAGCAATCATAATAACATACACATGCATTCACTCTGCATCCTCATGTTTATCGACATACATCTCATGGACGGAAATCGACATACACCACACAATTCATAATCATCACACATCTGGGCTATCATTCAATCGAAATACAATTAACACATTATAAGTACAACACAACACAGTGAAGTAATTTTACCCGGAACCCGTCCATAAACCATGCATTTGAGATGTAAATAAGACCCCTACCTGGAATAAAGATTCCAGAAGCTCCTCGAGCTTTCAACTTCGATCTGTTGCTCTCCGATCGTTCCTTCTCAATTAGGCGACCATGCTTCCAGTCGTCCAACACAACACTCTATTTTGGAGGAACCCCGAGCCATTCACTCTCTCGAACAGCCCTGTCTCCAAGACACCCATGCTCTGCATGTGAGAACAGTGGGGAGTTCCAAGCCTCCAAGGCACAATGCTGTTCTTTCTCTCGGTCCAGTGGAGGATTCCAAAAGCTGTTCCCACACTCGAACAGTCCAATCCTCACTAACAATGGAGGACTTCCAGACCTCAGGCACCCAACGCTGTCCCCACTTCCCACTCGAGGTTCTACTCTACTTATCGTTCGAGTGGAAGAAGAAGAAGAAGGAGAAGGAGACGAAGAACAACATAAGGAGAAAGATGGTTGCATGCACGAAGGGAAGGAGTGCTCACTCTCTCCGTCTTTTCCCAATAGCGTGAAAATAATGAGTGAGAGAGAGAACCGGAGCCCATTATACCACTAAGAGGGCACATACGTTATTTTCTTGGCATTATTATTATTATTCAGCCATTAGCTTAATCGGCAATTAATCTGAATTAACCATTAATCTTAATCGGTAATTAAATCTAAACCAGGATGTTACATAGGAGGTTGATTCATCCTTAAAAAATAAAAATATTATGTAAAATCTTTTAAAAAATAATAAAATCTAATCAAATGATTAAAATGTTTTTTTTGGACCATAAATGATTAAAATGTTTAAAAATATGGGTTAAACATGTTGATCTATTTTTACATAAACCTGAGCGGCCCAATAATATCCATATGGCCCAACTACTTTTGGAATTGTTTCGCATCTCAAATGCCAATAGGCTTTATCCAAAAAAAAAGCTAATTTTCTTCAAACTAAGCTCATATGAAAGCCTTATGTATGGCTATTAAATGTCGTTTCATCCCCCATTAACCCCTCTTTAAAAGAAATGGATAGCATACCAGGAACCATAATGAATTAAGTAAATATAATTAGTAGATATTTAATTTTTTAAGTAAATTGTGTTGAGAGAATATAAATAAGTTAGTAATACTAAACTTTAGCAATTCTGAAAAGTTATAAGATATTTCAAGGAACTAAGTTATTAATACTAAACTTTAACAATTCTAAAAAGTTATAAGATATTTCAAGAAGATTTTTCAAAAGTTGAGTAAATATATTTTTTAATCTCTTACTTTGTTATGATTGATATAATAAGCTTATCATTTTTTTAAAATTTACATGTGATTTTTTTGTCTAGTTAATAAATTATCAATATTAATTTCCCTGTAAAATCATTAACTTTTAATTATGTATTATATAAATTCAATACATGTATGTCATTATAATTATTAGGTGTACATATATATGAGAGATTTATTAATAAAATCTTAACTTCATCAATCTTTTCACCACTAATGTTGCCTTATATTTTTTTCCTTATCTACCCACAACCATCAACACCATCACTGTCACCTTTTTCCTCACCTATTCACGCTACCACCATCATCTATATCCTTCTTCCTTACCCACTTAAAACCATCACCACAATCACTTCCACCATCACCACCCTCATCTTCACTTTTTTCTTTACCCACATATACTCACAACCATCATCACTGTTACCCACCCTCCCATTACCAACATTATTACCTTTTTTCCTTACTCATCACGACCACCACAACCCTACTCCCAAAACAAAAAAACCTTAAAATGTATTTGAAGAAAAAATTTATTCATTTTCTGTGGCACCTACACTAGCCTCGTAAATAGTATCTTTAGAAAAAGCGTTGAGTTTTAACATGTGATTTTGAAAAAATTGATCACAATTCCTTGATGAGTTGTTGTAAAGTATTTTTAATGAAAAATGATGGATAAAGGGAAAAAGGTGGGGGTGATAGTGGTTGTGGTGGTTATGGGTGGTTTAGGAAAATGGGTGTCGACAATGGCGGCAGTACATTAGTCTCATAAATGGTGTCTTTAGAAAAAAAGTTGAGTTTTAACAACTGGTTTTGAAAAAATTGATTAGAATTCCTTGATGAGTTGTTGTAAAGTATTTTTAACAAAAAATTATGGATAATGGGGAAAAGGTGGGGGTGATAATGGTCGTAGGGTGGTGGTGGTGGTTATGGGTGGTTTAGGAAAATGAGTGTCAACGATGGCGGCAGTACATTAGTCTCATAAACGGTGTCTTTAGAAAAAAAGTTGAGTTTTAACAAATGGTTTTGAAAAATTGATTACAATTCCTTGATGAGTTGTTGTAAAGTATTTTTAACGAAAAATGATGGATAAAGGGAAAAAGGTGGGGGTGATAGTGGTTGTGGTGGTTATGGGTGGTTTAGGAAAATGGGTGTCAACGATGGCGGCAGTATATTAGTCTCATAAACGGTGTCATTAGAAAAAAAAGTCGAGTTTTAATAAATGGTTTTGAAAAATTGATTACAATTCCTTGATGAGTTGTTGTAAAGTATTTTTAATGAAAAATGATGGATAAAGGGAAAAAGGTGGGGGTGATAGTGGTTCTAGTGGTTATGGGTGGTTTAGGAAAATGGGTGTCGATGATGGCGGCAGTACATTAGTCTCATAAACGGTGTCTTTAGAAAAAAATTGAGTTTTAACAAGTGGTTTTGAAAAAATTGATTAGAATTCCTTGATGAGTTGTTGTAAATTATTTTTAATAAAAAATTGTGGATAAAGGGGAAAAGGTGGGGGTGATAATGGTCGTAGGGTGGTGGTGGTGGTTATGGGTGGTTTAGGAAAATGAGTGTCAACGATGGCGGAGTACATTAGTCTCATAAATGGTGTCTTTAGAAAAAAAGTTGAGTTTTAACAAATGGTTTTGAAAAATTGATTATAATTCCTTGATGAGTTGTTGTAAAGTATTTTTAATGAAAAATGATGGATAAAGGGAAAAAGGTGGGGGTGATAGTGGTTGTGGTGGTTATGGGTGGTTTAGGAAAATGGGTGTCGACGATGGCGGCAGCACATTAGTCTCATAAATGGTGTCTTTAGAAAAAAAGTTGAGTTTTAACAAGTGGTTTTGAAAAAATTGATTAGAATTCCTTGATGAGTTGTTGTAAAGTATTTTTAACAAAAAATTATGGATAAAGGGGAAAAGGTGGGGGTGATAATGGTCGTAGGGTGGTGGTGGTGGTGGTGGTTATGGGTGGTTTAGGAAAATGAGTGTCAACAATGGCGGTAGTACATTAATCTCATAAACGGTGTCTTTGGAAAAAAAGTTGAGTTTTAACAAATGGTTTTGAAAAATTGATTACAATTCCTTGATGAGTTGTTGTAAAATATTTTTAACAAAAAAAATAACGGATAAAGGGGAAAAGGTGGAGGTGATAATGGTCGTAGGGTGATAGTGGTGGTGGTGGATGGTTTAGGGAAATAGGTGTTGATGATGGTGGTGACGGCGGTGGTAGTTATAGGTATGGGTCAGTAAAGAAAAGGAGTAAGGACGATGATAGTGGTGATGGTTGTAGGTGGGTAAGAAAATAGGGTAGGGGTGATGGTGGTGGGAGGGTGTGGGTAAGGAAAAGGGATGAAGGTGATGATAATGGTTGTGGGTAGGTAAGAAAAATAGGTATAAATGATGGTGGTGGTTATGGGTGACTAAGAAAAATAAGTGGGGATGATGATGGTGGTGATAAAAGATATGAAATTAAACTATAGATTTGTTCTTCATATATTAAGTGATATCCAATTGTCAATCTTTATGCGTACATGTGTCAAATTTACGTAACACTATATAAAAATTAACGGTTACATGAGAAAGTTAACGTATCTTTTAACTAAACAGAAGTCATATGTGAGGATCACGCATGAACTTTTTTAAAAAAATTAGGGACCTATTAACCTTGAACTGGTCTGAACCAGGGTTTAGGATCCGGTGTGGGACCAGCCACTAAAGTATAGATATTTTAGGGTTTGTACACCGGTACAGTGGGTATCCGGTATTGTAATCTAGCCTCTCAGTGGAAGAAACTGGTCTTGTTGTCCAAGAGATCCTTCACACCAGAGTTTCGCGTTGGTGGGGACGAAAGGTGGTGTCACCTGCAAAGATTCTCTGACGCTCAAGTTAGAAGAGTGTATGAAACTCAATGACTACTCAAGCAATGCAATAGTAAAGATGTGTGATAGAACAACGTAACCCTGCATGTGTACTGGAATATGTTATTTATAGTTGAACGTAGGAAATGAGTCGTTGGATGCAGGTGGGCCCCTTGGTTTTGATACCGTGTAGAGTGTGTCAATCAAAGTGGCTCAGTATTCAGAGTGTGTCAGGAGGGTAGGTCAATTATCAGAGTATGATTTTGACACAGGGATAGAGAATAATCACCTTTCCGTATATTTCGCTGATGATTGCACTTACTCTCTATGATAAATGACATAGACACATTCCGCTATGCAGCGTATCTTCACTGATAAGTTATAATCCCTCTTATCTCATGGTGATTCTGAGGCAAACGGTTATACACGACGGGGAAATGAGGACGAATGAAGCATCCATCGTAGCGAGGACGGATGAAGCATCCAACAAAGCGAGGACAGATGAGGTGACAACGGATGACCGGTGTGGCAATGTCTCCCTGTAATACCGGTTGCCCTTCTAAAAGGTCATTCTGACGTCACAACTTTAGGGGCCGGTATCCAAACCGAATCATTTATCCCCTAGCTTGTGTGAGAGACTGTTAAGTTGCTCATATGAGCTATACAGTCTTCGAGAGGTCTGGATGCCAGTAGATCACTCTAGAAATATACTTTAAAACTCTTGCCAAATGCGTGTTTGGTTTTTTGCCAGTGCATCCGCTCTATAGATTAAGCAACCGCCCTTTTGATGCCCTTACAGCGGATTCAAACAAGGATTCGCAGCGAGGGAAATCCCAAGAGTTTTTGGAAATCGTAACTCTTGGTATTCGAATAGTTGTTAGAATGCATTTAATGCGTCTGAAATAATGGGACATTAAATGCCCTTTTTGCATGTGAGCCATCATTACCCAAGAGCATAACCGTTGGTTGGGCTTAAATGGCCTGGATTTTACCTTCCGCAGGCCCGTTTCATTTGAAACTTTTCCTGAAGCGTTACTATTTTCACGCTTTAAGTTATGAAACGACGAAGTCGTTTGAATTCGAAAGGTTGCATTTTGGGGTATACGTCGCGACCCTTGGTTAACTACTGTGCCCCTTCGTTACCTATAAAAGGGTAACTTAACAAGTTTCAGAATTTACTTTCGCCTTCAAGCTTAGTGAACCTCTACTCAAATTCCGAAGATTCTGTTGCTGCTCTTTCTCTTCACAAAGTTCTTCCTTCCTTAGGTAACCTCCTTATCCCTTACCTCCATATCATTTTTAGTTACTTAAACTTCAACCATGCGCCCTAGGCCAAGCAGCGCTGGTACCTTGAACAGGGGGAGTTTGAGTTCTCGTGCCCCCTCTAGCCACCTTGGTGGGAGGATTCCTGTGAATCTTTCTGTGGCTGGGCCTCGTCGCTCAGAGAGGGTTGAAACTTCTTCCTCGCGAGTGCCAGTGGTTCGGCGCCGCCCTGGGGGTCCCTTTGACTCGATGGCTACCAGTCGCTTTGACAGTGGGTCAAGTGCTGAAGGTTACCTCTCTGACGATGTTGCCTTTTACCACAGTACAAAGGCGTTCCAACACGTGTCAGGTAGAATGGAAATCCCTGGGTCTGGGGAAACGTTGATTCTACGAACGGCTGAAGGGTGTGTCAATGTTATGGCACACCGGCTTAACTGGGAAATATTGAACAAGGAGAAACTATATTGCTGGGTCGAAGAGGAGTTCTTGAACATCCCTTCGCATCATGCAAGCGAGGACGGAAATCCTGTTACACTTTGCTGTAAAATCTACTCCAAAATGAAGTACAAGAGCCGTTTTCTCATCCTTGCCCCCCGTCCAATGGAGCGGGTCTACCATCGAGTCCCAGACGAGAGGTCGGTCTACATGTATGACTTCGTCTTTCAGAACTTGGGGGTTCGTTTTCCTATAACTGAATTTCAAATGGCCGCTCTCTGCTTCCTCGATTGTGCCCCTACACAACTACACCCTAATGGCTGGGGCCTGGTACGTGCTCTCGAGATACTCAGAGAGCATTTTAACTTCACAGCCACTGTGGTGAAACTTTTCTACTACTGCCAAGTGGTCCGTCGTTCCAATAAGGAGGGCGGCCTTGGGTTCATAACGCTCCGTTGTGACTCAAGAATAGTAAATTTCAAATCCTACACCGAATCCGCAAAGATCGATGGGCGTTCTTTCAAGCATTACTACACGTGGATTCGTGTGCAGGCAAATAAGTCGGTCTTCTAGCTTAATAAGGAGGGGTTCACAAAATTCCCTACCAGCTGGTCGCACGAGCATTTCCTGTTGCTGAGCCATGCTTACTACACCGAGGAGAGTGAACTTTCCGCTCATTCTGTGGGGTGTTGAGTGCCAATGCAGTCGGCCTCAAAAGTCCTCAAGGGGTTCTCCTGCAGGCTTCTCCTGGGAAGTGCCGATGTCCGAAATACATACCTCTGTAATAACCGTTCTTTAACTGTGTTATGTCGCATATTCATTCTGTACTTACTATTTTTCCTTCAATGTTTTAACTCAATTTTCTTTGTCTTGCAGAGCAAATCGAAAAAGTCTCCCTCGACATGCTGTCCTTAAAGTCCATGCTGGCAGATGGCAATTCCTCTTCTGAGGAAAATGAAATCCAGGCCAAGAGGAACTCCTTCAAAGCTGCAGCTCCCATAATCCCCTTTACATCCGCTGTGGGGGACGATGTCCCTCTTCTTGATGAGAAGGAGCATGAGGAATAACCTCAGGCTGCAGGGGAAGATCAGGAAAAGCCTGCGCCAGAGAAGAAAAAGAAGAAAAAGAGAAACCTGATCAAAGCCGTAGATGTAGAGAACTCTTCTGCTGGTGATTCTTCAAGGAAACACCAGAAAACTCTAGAAGAATCTGGGATGAAGAAAGATAAGGGGAAGAAACCCGTTCTCTCTTCCTCTGCCCCTCCTTCACACACCAGCTCCGAAACGGAATCAAAGAGCGGACTTCCCCCTATGATTGATCCTCCGAAGGAATCCTTCTTTTCTCCCTACCTTTGGTTCCAGGGGTCTATGCCCCCCACACTTCCTAAGGTAAGGTACTGCCTCCACCCTTCTCTCGAGGCAGCAGAAGTTCGGAGCGCATGTAAGGCCGGTCGCAGGCAGCTAGATGAACTCTCTGGCCTTCTTGACTCGTTGTGAACACCTATTTTAGTCCGGTCAATCCACAAGTGAAAAAGACTAGCAAAAAAAAAGAATCAAAGAAAAAAAACTCACTCAGAAATGATCATTTCCGAGTAAAGAGCCTCCGAGTGAGATGTAACCGAGTGCTATTCCAAGTGGGCTTCAAGAATTTTCCCAAAATGAAGGAAAAGCTTCAAAGAAAAGCTTGGGGAAGGACATTCTGAGTGAAAATGGGACTGTTATGAGTAAGTATCCCTCAATTAGAAGTGAATCCGAGAGGAAGCTCCCCGACTGCAACTAATTCGAGTGAAAGATTGCTGATTGAAGCGAATCAGGTTGGGGAACAACTGCTTCTTCTGGACAAGGTCAGTTAGGAGTGGAAGACTCCCGAGCGAATTGATTCCGAGTGGAATAAACTCTGAACCTCAGAAGAACAATTGTCATGCAAGGTATTTCTGAGTAGTGTGCCTCTTCAAACAAAGAAAGATCCGACCAGGAATGAATCACTTTTGGCCAGATTCTCAAGTTTCATACTAAGCCCGAGTGAGGATTTTGAGGAAAGCACATCTGATTGAAAACAAAGTTGACTTCGAATGAACACATCTAAGTGAGTAAGGTCAGTTTCCGAGTGAACGCATATGAAGGATTGATTGTCGAATGGATCCATTTCTGATTGGGAATTAAAGCAGAGATAAGATCTGAGCAAGATACCTCTGATTGAAGTAATTCTGAGTGAATGCTTCAAGAAGAGATAAAATCTGAGCAAAACACTTTCGATTGACACAATTCTGAGTAAATGCCGCAAGCAGTGACAAAATCCGAGCCACTCTTTCAGTCAGCACCGAGTGAGCCTCTTCAAACCAATTTTGAGTCATCACCCTTTAGTGAGTTCCGAGTCATCCCTCTTCAAACCAATTCCGAGTCATCACCCTTTAGTGAGTTCCGAGTCATCCCTCTTCAACCAATTCTGAGTCATCACCCTTTAGCCAGTTCCGAGTCATCCCTCTTCAACCAATTCCGAGTCATCCCTCTTCAAACCAATTCCGAGTCATCCCTCTTCAAACCAATTCCGAGTCATCCCTCTTCAAACCAATTCCGAGTTATCCCTCTTCAACCAATTCCGAGTCATCCCTTTTCAAACCAATTCTGAGTCATCACCCTTCAGTGAGTTCTGAGTCATCCCTCTTCAGTCAATTTTGTCTCATCACCTTTCAGTCAGTACCAAGTCACCCTTCGGGCGGTTCCGATCCACTCCTCAGTCAATTCCGAGGCTCTTCAGTCAGTTCCGGGTCACTTTCACTTGGTTTCGATTGTGTGTTCCAATCAGAACTGCTTTGCTCATCCATAAATCACAGCAACAACACCAACTCTTCAGTCAGCACCTCAACGCTGACCAGAAAAGAAACACCGAGCAAGCTTTCACTCGTTCAGCACTTTTCCACTCGGATTATTTCCCACTGTGGCAGTATACCGACTGGGGCGCTAAACCGAGTCAGAAGGGAAATACCGACTCCATATTTCCACCATGCTGACTTGGATTCCCACTGCCCAAGTGGATCCACGAATCCTGGGAGTGGCAAACGGGGGGGGGGGGGCGGAAGTGGAGAAATTAAAAATTCTCCACCAGCCGCTGTCCCCAACTCTCTGTTAGTGGCCAGGCTGCCTCTAATTTGAGTGGAAGGCTGTGCTGTCCAAGCACTCGGCCCATATCCTAAAGCCTCTATAAATGCCTCAGCTGAAGAGGCACAGGGAGGCTGGAATTGAAAAAGGGGAACCTCTGGCAAAAAATTCACTTGGGAATCTTAAGCCTGAAGAACCCATCCCCAACACACTTATCTTTTATTGGAAACAAAAGCATCAATATTGTTCAGTCTTCTGCCAATACCCTCTCCAACTGCACACCGATCCAAAACCAAGCTCCCCACACCGTCCAGACCTTCCAACTGCGCTGATCCAAAACCACACTCCCCACACCGTCCAGGCCTACACCAACTCCATAATGTCCTAACACTTCCCAAATCCCTACACCGTCCAGACCCTGCACAGCTCCACACCGTCCCAACACCTTCCAAATTCCATACTATCCAGACCCTATACCAACTCCATACTGTCCCAACACTTCACAAATCCCTACACCGTCCTCTTTCTCCTCTCAGCCCGTCCTCCTTTTCCCGTACCGTTCTTCTCTTCCAACACTCACCCCCACATCCTCTCAGAAAGGAGAACACTGGTACGTTTCCTTTCCTCACTCGGTTTTCCTCGTCCTCACTCGGTTTTCCTTTTTTCACTTGGTTTTTCTTCTCCCACTCGGTTTTTCTTCTCTCACTCGGTTTTCGCTTATTTTTCCCTCTCTTTTCCGAGCTTACTGTTTCTCTTTCTCTGTTGTAGCTTCTGCTACCCCCCTCTTTTCTGTCTCCTTTTTTTTTGCCCTTTACTTTTGAGTTTTACTTAAAAAGAAGAAAATTATTTCATCCATCTCCTAAAAAAAAATTTAAAGAACTATGTAACCCTGATTTCTTGGTCATCCAAGAATACGTAGGAGCAGGACTTTAAATCCTGTTAGGCCCACCTTTTCCATTTTATTCCTATTTTTATTTTCTTTATTTTTCCTTTACAACTCCCTTTCTATCCACTTCCATGAAAATCAATTTAGACGTGACGTCTTGTTGATTTTCCCCTATCTTTGGTAGGCCATCGCCACAAGGAACGGAATACTTGGGACGAGACGTCCCGCTTATCCCCTTCCCGTTTCTAACCCCGCATTTTGATTAAATCCCATGAAAATCAATTTAAACGTGACGTCTTGTTGATTTTCCCCTATCTTTGGTAGGCCATCACCACAAGGAACGGGATACTTGGGATGAGATGTCCCGCTTACCCCTTTTCCCATTTCTAACCCCGTATTTTGATTAAAGGATGACTAATTTAGACGCGACGTCTTGTTAGTATCCTTCCCTTTTCCTGTTCTATACCAAAGCCAAAGTTAATTTGGACGTGACGTCCTGTTGACCTACACTCCATGTCTGTTCAGTTTGTTCCTTCTGTTTTTACACAAAGTACAACAATAAAAGGGGAGGAATATAACATCTTTTGTAAGGCTAGTTATGTTGCGAATTTTCAATCTTGGTACTGTTTCTGACAGGTGATGTAGGGTGCTAATACCTTCCCTACTCGTAACCGACTCCCGAACTTGAATCTCATTTTTTAAACCAGTGCTTTACTGAACTTAGTTTTTTTCCAATGTTTTTCCTATGGATAAAAACGTTGGTAGCGACTCCCTGTTTTCTTTGTTCGTTTTATTTCGAGAGGGTCGGCCGCACCATCGCGATCCAGGTTGAGACAGATGGCGACTCCGCTGGGGATACTTAAGAGAGTCAGGCCAGTTTGATTGAAAGCGCATGTTCTTTTTATATAGCCTTTGTTATCTCAGATTTCTTCCCCTGGTTTTATTTTTTGTTAATTGTTATGAATGTTTGTTCTTGTTTTAATTGTATCTTGTCATTTGTTTCGTTGTCTATGTTTTCCATGTTTGTTGAACCCTAGGGTAGAGGACCATGTTACTTTTCTACAATCATTGAACCCTAGGGTAGACGACTTTGTATATTTATTCTGTGTTTGTTCTTTGTGCAGAATGAGGTAAGGTAAAAGGTATGGACTGCCCTTCCACACACTACACTCACAATTACTTGCACACACCTATGAGTGGCGCCCTATACCCGGGCCCCAAATGAAGCTTAAGTTAGGAGAAGTTGGTAACGAAATCGTATGGGATGTACTTCCTATCCGGTATTCGTGAGAACCTCAACCAAAATTCGACCTCTCATGATATACGCACCTAGTGGATTCCCCACTGTTTGCGTCCCTGTCATGGGTAGGATCTTGGCTCTGGTGACCTTCTAGATGTCTAGTGGAAACCACCCGGTGTGGAGAGTCACTTTTAGACAAGCCATAGAGCCTAGAAAAGACTTTCAACAAAACCCGACCTAGGCCACAAAAGGGAAAACTTTACTTTACCTTATGTCATTTTTGCTTTCCCTTTTATCCAAAAAAAATGAATTATCTACCACCCGCAGATTTGCTTAGTTTTTGAAATAATGACTCATTTTGAAACACACAGTATTCTTCGGGTGAATAGATAATCCTCTTTTGGTCGTGTACCTCTGAGTCCTGAGTCATAGATTTTCCTAATCGTTAAAAAATCAAAAAAAATATAACTTTATTTCCGCTCCAACAGGGGCATCAATGACGATTAAAAAATTTATGACTATTGTGACTTGGACCCTTGGTAATCGTTGTTTCCCCAAGAAAAATTGCTTTATGTTAAATCAATAGGGAAGTACCGGTTCCAAAACATGACATCAACTAATTTCTTCTCTTTATCCTCATTTTTGTGGAAGGCTATTCAGAACTTAACGAATACCCTTTGAGTATCTATGGAAATTAACATGGGATTAAACTTAAGAAATGAGGGCTGTAGTTGCCCGAAGAAAATGTTTGAGCTTGAGGCTCCCGCCTCAGGATGAAAGATTTCTTCTGTCTTCATAATTATCCCATATTAATTTCCATGTTTACCATACCTAGTACTTTTGAATGATAAGTTCTAAGGAATAGTCAAAGGATACTCGCCAAAGCCTGTAATTGCTTCCCACGACATTCTCCTTCTTTCTATTTCCACCTAACATTTTTTGTTTTTTTTATAAAAAAAGAGACACAGGCGTCACGGGTAGGCATCCTTACCAGACCCGGCTCCAAAGGAAACTCATGGTTGAGGCAGAAGCTGTTGACAGAGACTTTAGAACTGAGTTCGATCAGCTGAAAGAGCGAGTGGCAGAGTTAACTAAACTTTTAGAAAAGAAACTCACAGAAGGAGGCTCCTCTGTAGGTGTTGAACGCCCCACAGCAGCCTGCCACCGCGCCACCCCCCTTGGTTCTGACCCAGCAAGAACCCAACTCCCTAACACAACGACACCCTCTCTCACCATCCATGTCGGAAGACCTAACCCTGCCATGGAGGCCCAACCACCTTACGGTCAGTCTTATGCACAACAGCATATATTTGTCGATCTTGACGGCAACCCAGTACCTTTTCCACTTTATGGCCTACCACCAGGGTATTATCCCCCGCTCGCTAACCAACAAGACGCCTACGACCAGCAAGCGATGAATCCTCACGCTTCATACCCCATCCAGCCAAACATGCCACCACTCCACCAAACCCAAAACACGCAAGCCCACGACCCACAAGCCTACCAAACCCAAAACACACAGGCCCATGACCCACAAACCTACCAAACCCAAAACACACAAGCCCCGATGGCCCAGCCAACCTACAATGCACAAGCCCAAAACACACGAGCCCAGATGATCCAGCCGACTTATGCCGTACAAGCTATGGCCCAACCCCAAGGTCCCTTGTAACACCCTCGGTTAGATAAGACAAATCCTTCTGTAGATTCATCCCATTTAACTGAGAGTATTAACAGTTTTTAGAAAAAGTGAATATTTTTTTATTTTTTTATTTTTTTTTTAAATAAATACGTGGCAGATCAGCGGAAGTAATATTGTATATATCACATAGTCATTCACAAACTGTAAGTAATTGTACTCTTAACAGAATGGGGCACGCAGGCACCCTTAAATATTATACAATCATCCAGTGTCTGATTATAAATATTCTATCCTTAATGGTTGTTCTCAATGGGTTCAGCGTATTGCTGATCTTCACACTCGGGTTCTTGAGTTTCTAATTCCTCTGAAAAATGTTCAACAGTAAGGGTGAGTATAACCCAAGACCCTGATTGGTTCATCCGATGCGGACATAATTCAGTTAACATACAATGTCACATAGATCATACATTTAGCATATTTATAACAATCAAGCATGTTGTCATCCCATAATCGTATATTTAGCATGTTCACAATTATAACAATCAAGCATGATGTAATGAATGCATGAGTTCGGATCCATTATGATTTATCTTTGATTAAGTCTCATGATGCATGTGGGCCCAAGAAATTATTTCTTCTTCTCTAGAATATCACCATTCCAATTCTCTAGAGCGATCAGGGTCCGCCCAAGCTCTGGTACAAATGAACTCATTGGTTCTTATCATTGATTTATATATGTATATTTGAGACTTGGATCCCTACGATCATGGTCACACTCCGTCATTTAGTCAAAGTACACCAGAATTACTCGTCTCACCCGGCTATCAGGGCGCGACTCTGATGCCATTGGGTTGCCGTTCCAGTTGTACTCCCAAGATTCTTCTACTGAGATCGAACGTGAGTGTCCTTCACTGTACCAAGTGTATGCTCTAGAGGTTTTTCTTCTTCAAAATATTTTCATGATGCGAAATGCATTTATCTTATCAATTGATCCTTTGGGTATCTTATGTATTTCCAGTCTCATCATATCATTTCCAAGTTCTTTGGATTCTATCAATTACTGTAAGTATATCTATTATATAATATTTTCCATAAGGAGTAAAATAATTTATTCTTTATATAATTACGCATAATTAAAATGTTAACAAGGTTTATAACAAGAAAAACTACTGATAATAATAATAAGATTAATAATAATTAGGATAATAATAGAATAAGGATAATAATAATAATTATAACTTCTCATTAATTTAAAAAGTATTAAGAAGTAGTTTCTAAATGAAAATCCAAGCGAAAACCATTAAAAATAGAGTTTTCTGAGTGAAACAGGGGCAAATCCGAGTGAAATAGGTATGATTCCGAGTGGAATCATACAGAGAAGGGTTCTCCAAGCGATCTGACTAAAAATCCGAGTGAAATTGTACTGGAAGGGCTGTTTTCCGACTGAAATAAGTTTGGATCCGAGTGAAATGAAGTGGAATGCTGTTTTCCGACTGGAACAGCTTGAATCCGAGTGAAAAACAAGTTTTCCGCATGAGATAACTATGAATCCGAGTGAAATAAACTGAGCAGAGTTTTCTAACTGAAATTAATAAGTAATCCGAGTGAAACAGAAGTTGAAAAATAATTTTCTTAACTAAATAACTTGAATTCTGAGTGAAACAAATTTCTGAGTGAATTAAAATATAAATCCGTGTGAGGTCAGTAGGGAAAATGGTTTCCTGAGTAGCATTGTTTGCAAATCCGAGTGAAAATCATTCTGCTGACTGAAATACCTTTGAGTAAAGTAAATCCGAGTGAAATAATTCCTGATTCCGAGTGGAATCAGGTTGATACAAGTTTTCTGAGTAAAATAGGTGTAATACCGAGTGAAATAATTAAGGTTTAAAGTGTAATAA
This sequence comes from Clitoria ternatea, assembly GCA_037962975.1. Taxonomy (NCBI): domain Eukaryota; kingdom Viridiplantae; phylum Streptophyta; class Magnoliopsida; order Fabales; family Fabaceae; genus Clitoria; species Clitoria ternatea. The sequence continues at coordinate 70,453,474 of CM075676.1, forward strand.
GCACGATTTCAAATAAAATCAAACTGAGAGGGTCTCTTAAGTAAAACAATTCTAAATCTGAGTGAAGTCAATCTGAAAGAGTTTCCTTAATGAGTTAAAATGCCTTCCGAGTGAAACATAATGAAGAAATAGTTTTTCTGGGTGAAAATGTTTGTGAATCCGAGGGAAAATGTGTCTCCAAGTGAAATATAATCTGATTCCGAGTGGAATCGGCATAAAAATGGTTCCTGAGTAAAAATAAGATAAGTTCTGAGTGAAACATGAGTTTACCGAGTGAAATTAGTTGAAAAGAGTTCTGTCTGAATGAAATAATATAAATCCGAGTAGAATAAGTGCTTGATGAGTAAAATATAGTGTTTGCCGAGTGAAATAAGACTGGGAAGCTACTGACCGAGAGCAATAGAGTGTTTTCCGAGTGAATTTACTGACAAGGTTTCTGAGTAAAAGATAACTATATTTTTCTGAGTGAAATTAAGTCAAATGCCGAGTGAAATAATTTAAGAAATAGATTTTCTGAGTAAAATAAAACTTGGGAGATGCTGTCCGAGAGAAAAAGAGTGTTTTCCGAGTGAAATGATACCAAAACCGATTGAAATGGCCTAAAACCGATTGAAATGATACCAAAACCGATCGGATTAGCCTAAAACAGAACCTGTTATCATTAAACTCATAGTTTTTCACTGGAAATCACACGGTACCCATGATTATTAGCATTTTCAGTCCAATAAGTACATGTCAAATCACAATTCATCACTCGGTAACAGATATATATATATATATACACGCATATACAGATATCAATATAAAGCATTTAATTCATACACACTGAATCTGTCCCCACTCGGTTTTCCCACAAGGCACCCAAGAATATACCCCCTTTCCTCTATGAAGTTCCTGGAGGAGAAGAAAGAGGCTCCCTTCACTGTCCTCCTGCGAATCCGAGTGAAACAGAGGGGAAAGGAGAGGGAAAGAACTTGCTGGAAAAGAGAGTGATGAAGAGTGTTGGTTCGTGTGTGTGGTGTGAGTTCTGAGGACCTTGAACTCGTTTAAATAGGGAGAGAGTGAGTGGGAAGACAAGTGGGAGACATCTTTTCTGAGTGGTATGCTGAGTCAGTACCCATTTCCGAGTGGTATGCTGAGGCAGTGCCCATTTCTGAGTGGTATACTGAGTCAGTGATAATGGAAGGGTCACTAGGGATTAAACAAATATATATGCTGAGTCAGTGTCCATTTCTGGTCGTCCACCATCCATAATGCGCACGATTGGATTTAAATATCATTAAAAGACAAAATTGAAGTCAAAACGCACTTCTGTCAGTGAATACCGAGTGAAATTACACTCGGTTAACACTTCTGTCAGTGAATTCCGACTGGAATTCCCACTTCCGAGTCACAATTGCAATTCTTCACTCGGAATGTCTTCGAAACCGACTCATCTTTCCTATCTTTCACTCGGTAATTCACCTCCACACCGACTCCTAATATGCTTGTCCTTTCACTCGGTATTATATCCCAAATCCGGGTCATTTCTTAATGGTTCTTACTCGGTTAAATCATTCCAAGCCTAGTCCTTTATCACTCGGTAATGTCCTTCAAAAACCGACTCCCTCGCATTATTTTCCTATCTTTCTTCTACTCGAAGTTTTTATTCCAAATCCGAATCTCTACATACACTGTTCCACTCGGTAAAAGTCATCCACTTACTCGGAATGCTACTTTCCATACCACTCGGTGTATTTAACTTCAACACAATCGGGAATATTCTTCACATTCATCACTCGGCATAGACTTATAATTTTCACTCGGAAGTGTTTCTTCTAGAACCCGACTCTCTCTCCTAATTAGTCAATCACTCGGAATTTATTCAAACTCTAATCACTTAGGATATATTCCAATAACAATTCATATCTTAGAAAGGAATCAATCGGATTTACCACTCAGAAATACTCAAACTTTACTCACTCGGTTTACTCATATTTCTCTCTCGGTTTTAACCAAATTCTTCAACTACAATTCCAATCAGAACATATTAAGGCCCTCACTTCTCAGAAAAGACTTACACATACAAGTCTTTACTCGGAATTGGTCCAATAGAGTATATCTCACTCGGAAGAGGAGTCATACTCATAGATTCACTCGGAAATGGTTCAGCCTCTCTATATTTCACTCGGATTTTACCTTCCAGAAGCATTTAAGTCCTTCCCCACTCATATTTCACTCGGTTACTCATCTCTTAGGTACACATACACTATCCTTCCTCAAAATGTGTTTCGATCAGAATCCTTTAAGGTTTTTATCACTCAGAAAAAGAGTCATAAACATAGCCTCACTCAATAATGGCTCTAAAACTTATATATTCTACTCGGACTGGGTTCTCCTTCCTATATTCCACTCGGAATGAGCTTCCATTACTCTATATTTCACTCGGAATTGCATATTTGGGGTCATGCCCTTACTCGGAACTCTACTACCCAAAACACCACACTCGAAGATCTTTCTACCCGAAATGTTATTCCCTTCTTCTCTAGGAAAATCTGAGTTGCACAACTCACTCGGATTGCACTTGGTTATAATTCTAATTGAGTCTATTCACTCGGTAAACTGTAATTATAACGATTGTTCACTCGAAAAGAAGCGATTGGAAAGATCTGACTCGGAAATGAGTCTCTCAAGGGTGTTTTCACTCGGAATATTCATCCAGAAGTGGTTCCCTTGAACCTACTTCACTCCAGCTGTCTCTAAGACTAAGATTTCACTCGGTAGTAACCTTCTTGGTCATATATTACTCGGATAACATAACCTTACACTCGGAATTTCATCCTTCACTCGGAATCTCTAACCCTTCACTCGGAATCTCTAATCCTTCACTCGGAATTTCATCCTTCACTCGGAATCTCTAATCCTTCACTCGGAATTTCATCCTGTCACTCGGATCAGAGCCTATTTCACTCAGAATTTGCATAATTTCACTAATGATCCATATAAATTCCATTATTATGTATAAAAATGACATTTCTGAGATACCACAGACTATCAACAGGGTGTATATTCACTTATTACCTCTTACAGACCTTCTAAACTTCAATTTTTACTAAATAAGACTGCTACTAAAAACAGGGATGTTACATCCCTCACCAAATACAGGCCTAATGAATCAGTCCCATACGTTGCCTCCTTTCAACCAGCTACTCGGCTATCCATACGGGTACGCAACCCCCTATATGACTAATCTCCAAGGTACAACCCGCATGATGAACCCGGTAGCCGGTCATAGCACGGTTGCAGCCCCCCAAAAGGAAAGGATAGAAATCTTAGAAGAGCGTTTGAGAAGGATGGAAGGCGCTGGGGGTTTTGGACTGATAGATGTTTCTGAGCTATGTCTAGTCACAGATGTTGTCCTCCCGCCCAAATTCAAGATGCCAGACTTTGACAAGTATCGGGGAATGACTTGTCCCAAGAACCATCTCACGATGTACTGTCGAAAGATGGAATCCTACTCTTCTAACGACCAATTGTTGATCCACTGCTTCCAAGATAGTCTGGCGGGGGCCGCTCTTACATGGTATGCTCATCTTGAGTGGAACCATATTCGTTGTTGGAAGGACCTGGTAGATGCCTTCCTTAGACAATACAAGTATAACATGGATATGGCACCCAACAGGGTCCAGTTACAGAATATGGTGAAGAGGGACAGTGAAACGTTCAAGGAGTATGCCCAACGATGGAGAGAGACAACAGCGCAAGTGGACCCCCCATTGTCAGAAAAAGAAATAGTCGCGATGTTCATCGACACACTCCCATCACCTTTCTACGGCAAGATGATTGGTAGTGTTTCAGCCAACTTCTCTGATATCGTGACTATTGGGGAAAGGGTAGAGAGCGGAATACGAACGAAAAAGATCACTCAGGGCCCATCTGGGGCAAGCATGACAAGAAAGTCGACGCCTGGGAGAAGGGATGGAGAAACTAATTCCATCTCTTCTAATCAAAAGACGGCTCCGCTGAGACCATTCGCCCCTACCATGATTCAAGCTCCCAACCCTTATGTGGCCGCAGCCACTTATGGCCCGGCAGCTCATACTCCTCACTTCCATCCGCCCATGGTAAGAGCGTCAATACCGCAACCCATGCCATACCATCACCCGCAGCAAGTGACTCGACTACCCAATCATAATCAAAACACAAGGAATCCCAACAATGAGCGCACCCCTGTGCAGTTCGATCCAATTCCCATAACATATACTGAACTTTTTCCAATCCTTGTTCAGAAAGGTCAGGTAGCTCCGTCCCCCATGAGGCCATTGCAACCTCCTTATCCAAGGGGGTATGACCCAAACGCTCATTGTGATTACCACGCTGGGGCACCAGAGCATTCCACAGAAAATTGCATGGCTTTGAAATATAAAGTGAGAGATTGGATCAAAGCCGACTGGATTCATTTTCTAGAAGGAAGCCCTAACGTGATCACAAATCCCCTGCCCAATCATGGAGATTCAGAAGTCAGCGCCGGGGTGGTCGATATTGAAAATGGTTTTGATGATAATGCTGATTTGGTGATCGCATGCCCGCCGGGCCAAGAGCTCAGTAGCTGGGAGGTTGTCAAACTCCTTACGATTTTAAATGATTCACCAAAGTAATTTGTCATTGCCTCAATATCTTGTGTATCCCTCTGCTATGCCTAAGGCTTTGGGACATTTTCATGTAATAAGGGCGAAAAAACTTGTTTTACCATTCAATCAATAAATACGTATCGAAATTCAAAAGTTTTTTCTCATCCCATTATCCTTGCTTTGATTCATTTTCTTTATTTACTTGTTCCCTTTTTATTTCCCTCTTTTTATTTTTTCCATAACATGCTGAATTGTAGATCCAAAAATGATCTTCTTGGGATTAATGAAATTACGATCCCGCTTCACGATTTCGATCACCCGGTTGACTATGCCAACGAAGAAGGTGGAAAAGACTGTGAGTCACCGCCCAAGTTAACAAGATTGTTAGAACAAGAGGTTAAAAAAAGGTTTTAAGAGGCGGTTAAGATCATCAAATGGAGAGGAGAAAAGATCAAGATGGGTATACCCCTAAGTCAAGAACAATTGAAGGAATCACAGGGGCAACCTATCAGAAGGCATTTTGCAGGAATCTATGGAATGACAACATGGCCAAGTCCCGAATTGGACAAGTGGTAGGCCAGTCATTTAAGGAAACCACAACAGTTACCAGCATAAATAGGGGGAAATTGCTAATACCTACAAATACAGATACAGTCAAGGGAGACTTTGCCAAAAATTCAAAAAAAATAAAAATAAAAAAATATAAAAAAAAAGAATGAAAAAATGAAAAATAGAATCAAGCTTGAAGTCCAATACACGTGCCAAGTGGGGCAAGCTGGCTACGTCCAGATCATCAAGTAAGCTGTCATCTTTTGAATAGGGGAAATGAATGTCGTTAGGCCAAGAACTTGCATTTTTGTCGTCATCAACACCTCAACCCTAAAGAGTGCGTCATTCCTCATGCCTATGTAGCCGAGGAAATAGTCTGTCAGATTGAGTCGTTGCGTCATTAAGAGGATAAAAAAAAAAACAAAAAAACAAAAAAAACAAAAAAAGAGGGCAAACAAAAAGAAATGGAAAATGAAAAAAAAGAAAAAAGAAAAAGAGAATAAAGGCCAAAATGATGATTCAAAAGTAATTCCCTCTCATTGATGCCAAAAGGCTCACCAATATTTCCTTGGGTACATGGCATAGGAGTGGAGTCTCCTATTTGAAGTGACAACAGTTCCCCAAAGGATCAAACTAAATTTGGAAAGGCTGGGCAGACTCAACTGGAGTGTAATCAGTTTCAACCTTTTACTGTAAAGGATGCAGCCAAGAATGAACAAGAAGAGAAAAACACATGAAAAGCTCGCTAGGCTGAAAACCTGAAAGGGCGGCCTAGGCAGAAGTTAGAGCAACACGGTGAGTCGAAAACATGAAAAGGCGGCTCAGGTAAAAATTAGGGTCAAGATTTCAGTAAAGTAACTAAAGTTTCCAGTGCAAAACGTGCAAACTGGGGCATGTGGACCATGGTTAAACTACCCTCTCAAAGGCAGAGTTGAACGATGTACTTGAGATCGTGACGTAGGATTAAGGTTCTCACTAGTCTCAGGAATTCACTGGAGGATCTTTGAACCTTCCCTGTTTCCCCTGGCTTTGACCTGTCCTACGTGACTTCATTTCATCCCCTCTATTTTCCCGTGGTCCATTCTCTGTTTTCTGTTTGACACACGTGAATAAAATTTATCCCTCTTTTTCAATACGTGTTATGAATTGCATTGATCTGATAAAACATTATGTTTTTATAAAAATAAAATGAAAGAATGGTGAACATTTAAAGTCGTAAGGAACAAGACGCTCCCACTACTCGACCTCGTCTTAGACAATCATCACTCAGCCAGGCACGCGCTTTAAAGCTATGATCGCCTCTTTCATTCTCCTCTGTCCATGAGTTATCCTAAGGGTCGCAGTTTCACAGGACCTACCCAGTTTTTGAATGTATCTTTGCACTACTTACCTTTTTTCTACAGGTTATTATAACAAACAGTTGATGCTAAATCTCTGACTCATTAACTTGGTATGAAAATCTTGAATTAATATTGACTTATTGTATGACTCTCAGAGGATTTATTCTTTTAGCAAGCGCACCAATCGTTAAATTTGTAATATATTTGATCGTTCCCACAGGGATTGTGGTAATTACCACAATCTTAGACTGATACGAGCTGAACCAACGCAGTGCAGATAGATTTCATTATGTTTTTGTTGTTTTATATTTCTAATGTTTTTGTATTTGCAGAGACAGTATGAAAGACGAAATGTGATTAATGGAAGATAGGCTAGGATTGCTTCAGCTTACAATTTCATCAAGAAACATGCAATTAAGGTTCAATCAATCTTCAAACTCAAGAGGACAATCCACAGATGGTTACTCCCTAATTCCTTAGGGGAATAACACTGATTTCTAAGTATTAAACCCTAATCCCTTAGGTGCTCAATTAATAGAGAAATCTAATGCGAAATTAGGGGTTGAACCCTAACTATTCACCTAATTACTAGGCCTGAATTAGTTAGGAAGCGAGAAGTTACCTAAGCCTCGACCATGATTCCTCACTGGTGAGTTTCTTCATCAAATCTGGATTTGTCAATCCAGCAAAGTAGATCCACTCCTCAGCTTGTTCTCCTCTTGATTTAGAAGTTGACTTCCTCAATACACTTTCAAGAATTCATTGCAAACCTTCGCAATCCCAACCCTAGGGACTTAGAAACCCATGGACATGGATTCTGTCGAAGGAATTTGGAGAGACATGAATGAGAGAATTTAGAGAGAGAAAAGAACTAGAGAGAGATTAAAAATGGGAAAATGAATCGTATTCTGTGTCTACTATCTCCGTCTCTATCTTACAGAGAGTATGTTCAAGTATATATAGGCATCTAACTAACTATCTTAATTAATTACAAAGAAAGCTTAATTAATAATTAAACTAACTAAACTAATTACATAATTAGAAATAAATAATTAATTACAAACATTACTTAAATTACTAAAGTACAGCGGGCAAACAGTACAACAACGGTGCAGAGCTTCTTTTGGAGGGAAAGCATCGGCTTAAATAACCACCTTCATGCTTGAGCGTGAAGGGCTCTCGCTTGAGCCTGCTCGGATCATTTATTGCACTGTTGGATTTACGCTTGAGCGTGAATGGGGAAGCTTGGGCATGATGGTGTTTTGAAGTCACGCTTGAGCGTGAGCTTGCTCGCTTGAGCGAGATCGTGCTTTCCTTTGTTTCTTTTCACTTACTTTGCATGGCTCTCTCGCTTGAGCTTGCAACCTTCAAGCTTGAGCGTGAACTGCTCCTGCACATGCAACAAATAAATTCCTAGAGTTTGTACGCTAGCTGTCCAGCGTTTGTACGCTGGATTAGTGAATTTATAAATACACATAATTCCTTAACTAATTATTATTTTTAATCATTTTCTTGCATAAATTAAACACTTTTGAAATAAATAAATAAAATAAGAATTATTGACAATTTATTAAATAATAAAGCCAAACTAAACAATATTTAATGGATTATGTCAAATAAAAGATGAAATAATTAAGTCTTTTCAAGACTTATCAACAGTCAGGTCAAGTATTGACACCTCAATCAAGTCCTTCAAGTCTCTTCTTCCATCGCCAAAGCTGGCACTTCTCAGAATTCTTTCCCCAAATCGCCAAAGTTGGCATTTTTCAAAATCTCTTCTTCAACTGCCAAAGTTGGCACTTCTCAGAACTCCTTCCCTAGATCGCCAAAGTTGGCACTTCTTGAAGTCCTCTCCTCAATTGCCAAAGCGGACACTTTTCAAACTCCCTTCCGAGGAATCTACCTGATACACTCCAACAGTCAAGCGTATCCCCTTTCCAAGCCAAATACTACATAAAGATACCTTCAAGAAGAACTCTCCCCAAAAAGCCTCAGCACACTTCTCTCAGTAAATCCATACATACTAGGTAGACCCCAGATTTTCCCTTCCCAATCAAGAGGCATTGCCCCAAGCCACCAATCCTTCTCCAGTGGAACTACACTTCCCAAACAAATCAAATTGGGGCATTACCCCAGGTTCATTTCTTCTCACTTAAGGGGCAGTTCCCCAAGGTTCCGAGGTAGATAGTTCAAACTGGGGCATCACCCCAGGTTCATTCTCTTTCACCCAAAGAGACAGTACCCCGAATCACTAAATCTTTCCCTAGTAGAATTACACTTCCTAAACAACTCAAACTGGGGCGTCTCCCCAGATTTCTTCTGTTCCAGTCGAGGGGCAGTTCCCCAAGATTCCTTCAAACTATCTCAAACTGGGGCATCTCCCCAGATTTCTTTTGTTCCAGTTAAGGGGCAGTTCCCCAAGATTCCTTCAAACTAACTCAAACTGGGGTATCTCCCCAGATTTCTTTTGTTTTAGTCAAGGAGCAGTTCCCCCAGGTTCATTCTTTTTCAGTCAAGGAGCATGTCCCCAAGATTCCTTCAAATCATGTCAAATTGGGGCATCACCCCAGATTCACTCTTTTTCAGTCAAGGAGTATTTCCCCAAGAACCTTCAGTCATGTCAAACTGGGGCATCACCCCGAACCTTTAAATTTCCTGCCAACGGTGAGTTAATTCAGACGAGACGTCCTGTTAGCTCCCCCAATCTCTGCATTTCCTGTCAACCGAGGGTCAACCCCACACTTTACTTTCCATTCGCCTATTCAGGAACCCTTTTACTTCCATTCGCCTAATCAGGCACCCTTTATTTTCCAGTCGCCTATTCAGGCATTCTTTACTTTCCAGTCGCCTATTCAGGCACCCTTTGTAACATCCTGCTTTTAATAATAACTCTATTTTGTAATTTATGAAGCATGGAAGGCTTGTAAGTGTTGACTAATGAATAAAACACTCTATGGATAGCTTTTAATGCTCCAAAAGTTTCATTTTTAGGTATAATTCTATAACTTATATGGATCCCTATTAATGAGACCCAAATTCCGAGTCAAGACCTTCAAAGGACTCATTTCAGAGTCCATTATTCTTGAGTGACTCGTTTCCGAGTCAATTAAGATTAGAAGTTACAATTATGAGGGAAGGAATTCTGATTGACAACGAATAAGTCTTGGGTCGGTTTAGGATCTATATTAACTGAGTGAAACCCGTATGGGAAACACTTCTATATTCCTAAGTGTTGATAACCGAGTGGAAGACATTATACGTATTCCGAGTGAATCATGTAAACCATATTCCGAGTGACTAAGTAATGACTGAGTCCGAATGAGACTTGACTGTGATGCTTGTCTCTGATGAATGAATGGTTAAGTTATTCCTCAGATGAAAAAGGACATGAACACCGAGTGAAGATCGAATGAGCTTTGAGTTGGCCTGAGAAGACTTAACCGAGTGAAAAGTTGAAAGAAGAGGAGTCGGTTGAATGAGATCGGAAGAGACACTTCTGATCCGTTCTGATCTCAAAAGGTAGGACGACGTCAAGACTTCAAAGAAGAAGATCGGAAGTCCACTAATACCATATCACATCGGATGACCGATGTAGGGAGGACAGCTTATGTGAAGCAGACCGGATCAATGTTTTACTGTGAGCTATGGGTCGTATAACCATGAGACCGGATTAATGCTTTGTCATTTGTGAACACCGGTTAGATTCAAGGAAGATTCATCCTTAAAACTAAGGTTCACACCGGATAAATTGTACCGGTATTAAAGACCGGACTGAGTCCGTCCAGGAAACAGAAGATTACAGACTAGGAAGGGTACAGTTTTCTTACAAAACTGGGGTCTCATGCCTTGGCGGAGTAGTAAATTTAGGCGGGGTCATACGTTTTGGCGGAGTCATAAGCATTGACGAGGTCAAATGCCTTGGCGGGGTAACGTGAACATCCTTTAGAAAGTGGACATCTATTAAGATACACACAACACCGCCCTTCACACAACACCGCCCTTCACACAACACCGCCCTTCACACAACACCGCCCGTCACTCAACACCGCCTCTCACATTACATTCCACCCTCATAAATTCAATACCGCCCTCTTCAAAATCTCCATCAACGAACACCTTTTAACTCCACTCAGACCATTTTATATAAATTAATATATCACTAACCTCCTTAATGCAAAGATGACAGTGAGACGAGTTAAAAGGTTCCATTAAATCTCACCTAATCCTCCATTCAAGTCTGCCACTTATTCTCTCATTATTAAACTTACCACCTACATACGAACCACTTAGCAAATCACACACTCTTTTTCTTCTTCTCCTTATCCTTGTACGTTCAAAAGGCTGTTCTTCCATTTCTTCCATTACGGACTGGAACGAGGGAACTATAAGACATACCTTGTTAATCAAAGGACATCAAATCAAGTAAGAGGGGACAGGGTTGTGAATATTTGTGAAATGGGTAGAATTGTATGCTGTTCTAGGATTCCAGAATTAACTTCGTAACTTGTTGCTCATTTTTGAAATTGAAAACGTGTGAATTTGACTCTGACTTCTTCATGAAATTGTAGATCTTTTGATATCTGAATTTTGAGACCTGAATCAAGTAATCTAAATAAGTATAGCAAAAGTTATAGCCAAAATATTACAGCATGTTCGTGTGGAAAGTTTATCCTTTGTTTTGTATATATATTGATTTACTGGGAATTGTACGTGCATAATCAGCCCTTTATGTCTTCATAAAAGTTGTAGATATTTATGTTGTGGATCTTTAGAAAGTGGTTTCACATTAAAATAATTTTTTTAGCTCAAGTTATGATCATAATACTGAAGTATGTATAAGCTGTAAATCTATGAACTTGAAATCCGTATCTTATTTTTAAAACTGGGAGTTTTGTGGTAAGAATTAGTGATCAGTGTCTTCATGAAAGTTGTAAATCTTTTTGTTATGTGAATTTTGAGATCTGAACCGATTGATTTGAGTATGTGTAGCAAAAGTTATAGCCAAAATACTACTGTATGTCCGAGTGAAAGATTTGTTTCATGTTTAGTTCATACTTTGATATGCTGGGAATTATACATGCATAATCAGCCTTGGATGTCTTCATGAAAGTTGTATATAATTGAGTTGTGGATTTTTAGAAAGTGATTTCACATCAAAATAATTTTTGTAACTCAAGTTATGCTCAAATTACTGAAGTATGTGCAAGCTGAAAATTCTGAAATTCTGAAATTCTGAAATCCGAATCTTGTTTTTAAAACTGGGAAGTTTATGGTGAGAAATAGGGGTTGGTGTCTTCATGAAAATTGTAGATATGTGTGTTAAAAATAATTTAGAATTAGTTTCATGTCAAAATCACGTTTGTAACTCCAGATGCGTTCTAAATACTAATCTATGTACATTTTGGAAAACTTATCTTGAGGCAGTATGGTATTTTGTGAATAAGTAGTATTTCTGATTGGAATCTGAAACTGTGTTCTTCATGAAAGTTGTAGATAATTGTATTATTGAGCTATAGAAAGTGGAATCATCTAAAAAGGAGTTGATTTTCCCATATTATGACTGTTTTGCTAATGTATGTTGCTGTTGGGGATGCTGAAAGTCACTTTAAAAGGCTATTTTGAAAGAAAATGATATTTTCTCTATGGATAAAGATTAATTATTAAATTCTTGAGTGATTATGAATTATTATAAATGCTGTTGAGTATCACACAGTTTGTATATTGTGATGGTGAATAATTATGAATGACATAATTAATATATATGTACATGAATGCCTTGTGTTTATTGACATATGTGGTTGAAACAGTAAATCCATGATGTTGTGAATTATTATGTGTATTGTGTCCCTTGAGGACTTGTATTATCCAAGAGGTTTTGCAAATGTGGAGATCATGGTATGTTAAAAGAATTAAAGGCATTCATGCATCATAAGCATTCGGACGCACCATGGAATTTAGGGGTTCCATGATTGCCTACCCTGGTGGGGGGTTACTCTATGATGAGTTAAGCTTTATTTTGTTGTGTGCCATGGAGTGTAGGGATTCATGGTTTATGCAAAAGTCCTACTTATGATATTGTGTACTTCGGTACTTAAGCGCCATGAAGTATAGGGATTCATGGTATATGCTAAAGCCCTATTTGTGTCTCTAAGAGACTTTTACTGCAGTATTCCCACCAAACCAAATGGATCCAGCATGACATCATTTAACTAATTGAAGAATTATTAAATGGACTTGTTTGGCATACTCATCATATCATTATGAGTTGTTGATTGTGTTTGTGCAATTTTATTTATTTTATATTTATTCTATATTCTGTCTCACTCTTACATTAATTTTTACAGTGAATGACACGCAGAATGCAGAGTGATGCCATGATGGATGTCTATTTGAATTATTACTTGAACTTTGATTTTATAGGTTGTAATAAGTATAATGTGTTATGTACCATTATTTTCTAAACCGTTTCCGCTACTTAAGTATTTTCTTGAATTTAATTATTCACGACTAGCATGTATGATAATTTTTCCGCTGTTATCAACTATTACATAAACTCTGAATTAAATTGATGAATTTTAAAATGATCTTTCGAAAAAGCGAAAAATTTACTCGAAATTTTTAATCAACGTTTCGGGGCGTTACATGTTGGTATCAGAGCATTTTCAAAAAAAATTCAGGACCAATTATTATGACATGTACTGTTTCTCGACATAATATGTGAAATGTTTGATTTCTTGCTTGATAACATGCTAAATGTGTACTATGTGACTTGTGCCTGACTGATTAATTGCGAAAAGATTTGTTTGATTACCTCTTGATAATATGATAACTGTGTTATATGATTTATTGCTTAACTGATAAACTGTAGAATAATGATAGTTATGTAGTATTTATTTATAATATATTATCCCTTAGAATTGGTATAAACCAAACTACGAATATAGGATGGCAAGAAACAACAACAACAACAACAACGATATGGCAGCAGCTTTCAACCACTTAGCTGAAGCTATAGAACGACAAAACCAACCAAGGAGCACTGGAGGACTCCATGGGTTAGACCACTTCCTGAAGAGAAAGCCTTCACAATTCAAAGGAGGTTATAATCCAGAAGGAGCATATCTTTGGGCCAAGGAAATGGAGCACATCTTTCGAGCATTACCCTGCATAGAATACGAAAAGGTGGAGTATGCCACCTATATGTTGGTGGAAGAGGCAGAGAACTGGTGGATTCATGCTAGAATCCGTATGATCGAGACTGACAGACCCTTGATCTGGGCCAACTTCAAAGACTGTTTCCTGGAGAAATATTTTCCAGCAAGTGTGAAAAGTCGCAAGGAGCTAGAATTTATGAAGTTGAAACAAGGCTCGATGTCCGTTGGAGAATATGCTGCAAAGTTTGAAGAACTATCTCTCTTTTACCCTCCTTTTCAACAGGCTGGTGTCGAAGAGTCGAAATGTGTTAAATTTGAGAACGGACTGAATCTGGAAATCAAAGAAGCGATAGGGTACCAAGAAATTCGGAGTTTTCCTATTCTGATCAACAAATGCAGAATTTTTGAAGAGAATCACCAAGCCATACTGGCACATGAAAGGACCAATAGACAACTGAAACCTCAGTCAGTTGATTTCAAAAAAAGAGGATCGTTCTATCCAAGTCGCTCCAGAGGAGGATCATCATCATCGCCATCTTTTGATAGACGCAACAATATGAGATGTCTTAAGTATGGAGGTAATCATCATGTACGTGATTGTAACAGACATCTTGAAGAGGTCACTTGTTTTCGATGTAATCAAAAAGGACACATCAGTCCAAATTGTCCGCAGAACAATCAAAACAACAACAGGAACACTATGAGTGAACCAAGAGGCTCTAATTATCAGAGAGGCCGTGGAGGAGACACACGTACTGCCCAACCTCCAAGACAGAACAGGGATTCCACAGATCAGAGGTTGCAACAAACAGCTGGGAGAGTCTTTGCCATCAGCGGTTCAGAGGCAGACCAAGCTGATGACCTCGTACAAAGTAAGTGTGAGATTAATGGTACAATCCTATCTGTATTATTTGATTCTGGTGCTACGTATTCTTTCATTTCTGATGAGTGTGTTAGACGCTTTCAATTACCTGTGAAGCCTATGACATATAATCTGATTGTTTCCACTCCCACCGGTACACAACTTAGGACTGCTAAGGTGTGTAACGAATGTTCTATACTCATAGAAGGTAGACGCTTTCTTGTCGATCTTGTTTGTTTACCTTTGAAGGATCTGGAGGTGATACTGGGGATGGACTGGTTATCGGCAAATCGAGTCTTGGTGGACTATCACAACAAAACCGTGATATTTCCATCAGAAAATCTAAATTCTGACAACCTCAAGACCTATGTATTACAAGGTGAAAGTCAATTGTTTGCTTTATTCACTCTTTACAAAGAAGATGGTGAACCTAAAGCAATCGAGATGCCGGTTGTTTCTGAATTTCCTGAAGTATTTCCTGAGGATGTCTCAAGTTTACCTACAGAACGTGAGGTAGAATTCTCCATTGATTTAATTCCAGGAGCAGAACCAGTGTCTAAAGCTCCATACCGTATGGCACCAATTGAACTGGCGGAACTGAAGAAACAAATTGAAGAGTTGCTGGAGAAGCATTTCATCAGACCTAGTGTGTCACCATGGGGAGCGCCAGTATTGCTCGTCAAGAAGAAAGATGGAAGCATGAGGTTATGTGTAGATTATCGTCAGCTGAACAAATTGACGGTGAAGAATAGATATCCTCTGCCCAGAATTGATGATTTGATAGACCAATTGAGAGGCACTGCAGTGTTTTCCAAGATTGATCTACGATCAGGGTATCATCAGATTCGTGTCAAGTCTGAGGATATTCCAAAGACAGCCTTTAGAACACGATATGGTCATTACGAGTACCTTGTGATGCCCTTCGGAGTGACCAATGCCCCAGCCGTATTCATGGATTACATGAATCGAGTATTTCATCCCTACTTGGATCAATTTGTCATCATTTTCATTGATGATATTCTGATCTATTCAAAAACTGCAGAGGAACATGAAAGGCATCTTCGAGTGGTATTGCAGATTTTGAAGGAGAAGCAGTTGTATGCAAAGTTATCAAAATGTGAATTCTGGTTGAAAGAGGTAAAATTCCTAGGCCATGTAATCTCAAACGAAGGAGTATCTGTGGATCCTTCTAAAATAGAAGCTGTGGTAAACTGGGAAAGACCTACTTCAGTCACTGAGATACGAAGTTTCCTGGGATTAGCTGGTTATTATCGGAGATTCATTGAAGGGTTTTCTCAAATTTCCCTACCAATGACTCGGCTAACCCGGAAGAATCAACCTTTTTCTTGGATGCCAGAATATGAGAAAAGTTTCCAAGAACTGAAGTTGAAGCTTACATCTGCTCCAGTCTTAACCTTACCTAATCCACAAGAAGATTTCGTGGTTTATTGTGATGCTTCCAAAATGGGCTTAGGATGTGTTTTGATGCAGCAACGAAAGGTGGTTGCCTATGCTTCTAGACAGTTGAGACCACATGAGATGAACTATCCGACGCATGATCTAGAATTGGCAGCAGTGGTTTTTGCTCTGAAAATTTGGAGACACCATTTGTATGGAGTCAGGTTTGAAGTGTTCAGTGACCACAAGAGCTTGAAGTATTTGTTTGATCAAAAAGAATTGAACATGAGGCAGCGAAGGTGGATGGAGTTTCTTAAAGATTATGATTTTGATTTGAAGTACCATCCAGGAAAAGCAAATGTGGTGGCAGATGCACTAAGCCGAAAGTCCATTCATATGGCATCTTTGATGATAAAAGAAATGGAGATGATAGAACAGTTCAGAGACATGAACTTGGGTGTAGAGATGAAATCTTCAAGGAGTATGACCTTGGGGACTTTGAAAATAACCAATGATTTCCTGAAACTGTTAGGTGAAAGACAGAAAGGAGATTTGCCATTACAAGAGTTGAGAGAATTACAGGCGAATGGCAAAGATATGGGACTACAAGAAGGATCAGATGGAATTTGGAGGATCAGGAATAGAATTTATGTACCAGATGATGTTAATCTAAGAAGGACGATTCTAGAAGAAGCGCATAAAAGTATGATGAGCATTCATCCTGGATCAACTAAGATGTATCAAGATCTGAGGAAAGGCTTTTGGTGACCAAGGATGAAGAAAGAGATAGTTGAATATGTATCTTCATGTCTGGTGTGTCAAAAAGCCAAGGTAGAACATCAGAAGCCATCTGGTGAACTGCAACCATTAGAGATTCCTGTCTGGAAATGGGATGACATCTCAATGGACTTTGTGTCAGGGTTACCAAGAACACGTTCAGGGAATAATGCAATCTGGGTTATTGTAGACAGATTGACAAAGTCTGCTCACTTCCTCCCAATGAATATGAAGAACTCTTTACAAAAATTAGCACAGTTATATGTGAAGGAGATCGTAAGACTACATGGTGTACCATCTAGTATTGTGTCAGATAGAGATCCAAGATTCACTTCCCGATTCTGGGGAAGCTTGCATCGGGAATTGGGTTCGAAGCTTCGATTGAGTTCAGCTTATCATCCCCAAACAGATGGACAGTCAGAGCGTACCATACAAAGTTTGGAAGACTTACTGTGATCTTGTGTGATTGAACATGGTGGTAGTTGGGAGCAGTTTCTTCCATTGATTGAATTCACATATAATAATAGCTACCACAGCAGTATTGGTATGGCTCCATTCGAAGCATTGTATGGTTAGAAGTGTCAAACGCCACTTTGTTGGTTAGAAACTGGTGAAAGTTTGGCGTTAGGACCTGAAATTGTGCAGCAGACTACTGAACAGATAGAAATGATCAGAGAAAAGATGAAGGCATCTCAAGACAGACAGAAGCAGTATTATGATAAGAGGAGGAAACCACTTGAATTCCAAGTTGGTGAGCATGTATTTTTGAAGGTTTCACCTCACAAGGGAATTGGTCGAGCATTGAAGAGTAAGAAGTTGAGTCCAAGGTTCATTGGACTATATGAGATCCTAAAGAGGGTTGGTACAGTGGCATATCAAATTGCACTTCCTCCTCACCTGGCAAATCTGCACAATGTATTTCATGTATCACAGCTGAGGAAGTACGTACAAGATTCTAACCACGTGATTGCTGCTGATGATATTGAAGTTAGAGAAAATCTGACCATCTCCACAGAACCTACACAGATCCTAGAAAGATCGAATAAACGCTTGAGGAACAAGAATGTACCACTGGTAAAAGTTGCATGGAAACAAGGAACTGATGTAACTCTGACTTGGGAGCGTGAAGATGCTATGAGAACACAGTATCCAGAATTGTTTCACTGAGGAGCGCATTAAATTTCGAGGACGAAATTTTTATTAGGGAGGGAGAATTGTAACATCCTGCTTTTAAAAATAACTCTATTTTGTAATTTATGAAGCATGGAAGGCTTGTAAGTGTTGACTAATGAATAAAACACTCTATGGATAGCTTTTAATGCTCCAAAAGTTTCATTTTTAGGTATAATTCTATAACTTATATGGATCCCTATTAATGAGACCCAAATTCCGAGTCAAGACCTTCAAAGGACTCATTTCAGAGTCCATTATTCTTGAGTGACTCGTTTCCGAGTCAATTAAGATTAGAAGTTACAATTATGAGGGAAGGAATTCCGATTGACAACGAATAAGTCTTGGGTCGGTTTAGGATCTATATTAACCGAGTGAAACCCGTATGGGAAACACTTCTATATTCCTAAGTGTTGATAACCGAGTGGAAGACATTATACGTATTCCGAGTGAATCATGTAAACCATATTCCGAGTGACTAAGTAATGACTGAGTCCGAATGAGACTTGACTGTGATGCTTGTCTCTGATGAATAAATGGTTAAGTTATTCCTCAGATGAAAAAGGACATGAACACCGAGTGAAGATCGAATGAGCTTTGAGTCGGCCTGAGAAGACTTAACCGAGTGAAAAGTTGAAAGAAGAGGAGTCGGTTGAATGAGATCGGAAGAGACACTTCTGATCCGTTCTGATCTCAAAAGGTAGGACGACGTCAAGACTTCAAAGAAGAAGATCGGAAGTCCACTAATACCACATCACATCGGATGACCGATGTAGGGAGGACAGCTTATGTGAAGTAGACCGGATCAATGTTTTACTGTGAGCTATGGGTCGTATAACCATGAGACCGGATTAATGCTTTGTCATTTGTGAACACCGGTTAGATTCAAGGAAGATTCATCCTTAAAACTAAGGTTCACACCGGATAAATTGTACCGGTATTAAAGACCGGACTGAGTCCATCCAGGAAACAGAAGATTACAGACTAGGAAGGGTACAGTTTTCTTACAAAACTGGGGTCTCATGCCTTGGCGGAGTAGTAAATTTAGGCGGGGTCATACGTTTTGGCGGAGTCATAAGCATTGACGAGGTCAAATGCCTTGGCGGGGTAACGTGAACATCCTTTAGAAAGTGGACATCTATTAAGATACACACAACACCGCCCTTCACACAACACCGCCCGTCACTCAACACCGCCTCTCACATTACATTCCACCCTCATAAATTCAATACCGCCCTCTTCAAAATCTCCATCAACGAACACCTTTTAACTCCACTCAGACCATTTTATATAAATTAATATATCACTAACCTCCTTAATGCAAAGATGACAGTGAGACGAGTCAAAAGGTTCCATTAAATCTCACCTAATCCTCCATTCAAGTCTGCCACTTATTCTCTCATTATTAAACTTACCACCTACATACGAACCACTTAGCAAATCACACACTCTTTTTCTTCTTCTCCTTATCCTTGTACGTTCAAAAGGCTGTTCTTCCATTTCTTCCATTACGGACTGGAACGAGGGAACTATAAGACATACCTTGTTAATCAAAGGACATCAAATCAAGTAAGAGGGGACAGGGTTGTGAATATTTGTGAAATGGGTAGAATTGTATGCTGTTCTAGGATTCCAGAATTAACTTCGTAACTTGTTGCTCATTTTTGAAATTGAAAACGTGTGAATTTGACTCTGACTTCTTCATGAAAGTTGTAGATCTTTTGATATCTGAATTTTGAGACCTGAATCAAGTAATCTGAATAAGTATAGCAAAAGTTATAGCCAAAATATTACAGCATGTTCGTGTGGAAAGTTTATCCTTTGTTTTGTATATATATTGATTTACTGGGAATTGTACGTGCATAATCAGCCCTTTATGTCTTCATGAAAGTTGTAGATATTTATGTTGTGGATCTTTAGAAAGTGGTTTCACATTAAAATAATTTTTGTAGCTCAAGTTATGATCATAATACTAAAGTATGTATAAGTTGTAAATCTGTGAACTTGAAATCCGTATCTTATTTTTAAAACTGGGAGTTTTGTGGTAAGAATTAGTGATCAGTGTCTTCATGAAAGTTGTAAATCTTTTTGTTATGTGAATTTTGAGATCTGAACCGATTGATTTGAGTATGTGTAGCAAAAGTTATAGCCAAAATACTACTGTATGTCCGAGTGAAAGATTTGTTTCATGTTTAGTTCATACTTTGATATGCTGGGAATTATACATCCATAATCAGCCTTGGATGTCTTCATGAAAGTTGTAGATAATTGAGTTTTGGATTTTTAGAAAGTGATTTCACATCAAAATAATTTTTGTAACTCAAGTTATGCTCAAATTACTGAAGTATGTGCAAGCTGAAAATTCTAAAATTCTGAAATTCTGAAATCCGAATCTTGTTTTTAAAATTGGGAAGTTTATGGTGAGAAATAGGGGTTGGTGTCTTCATGAAAATTGTAGATATGTGTGTTAAAAATAATTTAGAATTGGTTTCATGTCAAAATCACGTTTTTAACTCCAGATGCGTTCTAAATACTAATCTATGTACATTTTGGAAAACTTATCTTGAGGAAGTATGGTATTTTGTGAATAAGTAGTATTTCTGATTGGAATCTGAAACTGTGTTCTTCATGAAAGTTGTAGATAATTGTATTATTGAGCTATAGAAAGTGGAATCATCTAAAAAGGAGTTGATTTGCCCATATTATGACTGTTTTGCTAATGTATGTTGCTGTTGGGGATGCTGAAAGTCACTTTAAAAGGCTATTTTGAAAGAAAATGATATTTTCTCTATGGATAAAGATTAATTATTAAATTCTTGAGTGATTATGAATTATTATAAATGCTGTTGAGTATCACACAGTTTGTATATTGTGATGGTGAATAATTATGAATGACATAATTAATATATATGTACATGAATGCCTTGTGTTTATTGACATATGTGGTTGAAACAGTAAATCCATGATGTTGTGAATTATTATGTGTATTGTGTCCCTTGAGGACTTGTATTATCCAAGAGGTTTTGCAAATGTGGAGATCATGGTATGTTAAAAGAATTAAAGGCATTCATGCATCATAAGCATTCGGACGCACCATGGAATTTAGGGGTTCCATGATTGCCTACCCTGGTGGGGGGTTACTCTATGATGAGTTAAGCTTTATTTTGTTGTGTGCCATGGAGTGTAGGGATTCATGGTTTATGCAAAAGTCCTACTTATGATATTGTGTACTTCGGTACTTAAGCGCCATGAAGTATAGGGATTCATGGTATATGCTAAAGCCCTATTTGTGTATCTAAGAGACTTTTACTGCAGTATTCCCACCAAACCAAATGGATCCAGCATGACATCATTTAACTAATTGAAGAATTATTAAATGGACTTGTTTGGCATACTCATCATATCATTATGAGTTGTTGATTGTGTTTGTGCAATTTTATCTATTTTATATTTATTCTATATTCTGTCTCACTCTTACATTAATTTTTACAGTGAATGACACGCAGAATGCAGAGTGATGCCATGATGGATGTCTATTTGAATTATTACTTGAACTTTGATTTTATGGGTTGTAATAAGTATAATGTGTTATGTACCATTATTTTCTAAACCGTTTCCGCTACTTAAGTATTTTCTTGAATTTAATTATTCACGACTAGCATGTATGATAATTTTTCCACTGTTATCAACTATTACATAAACTCTGAATTAAATTGATGAATTTTAAAATGATCTTTCAAAAAAGCGAAAAATTTACTCGAAATTTTTAATCAACGTTTCAGGGCGTTACACCCTTTACTTTCCGTTCGCTTATGCAGGCACCCTTTACTTTCCATTCGCCTATTCAGGCACCCTTTACTTTCTAGTCGCCTATTTAGGCACCCTTTACTTTCCGTTTGCCTATTCAGGCACCCTTTACTTTCCGTTCGCCTATGCAGGCACCCTTTACTTTCCGTTCACCTATTCAGGCACCCTTTACTTTCCAGTCGCCTATTCAGGCACCCTTTACTTTCCATTCACATATTCAGGCACCCTTTACTTCCATTCGCCTATTCAGGCACCCTTTACTTTCCATTCGCCTATTCAGGCACCTTTTACATTCCATCCGCCTATTCAGGCACCCTTTATTTTCCAGTCGCCTATTCAGGCATTCTTTACTTTCCAGTCACCTATTCAGGCACCCTTTATTTTCCGTTCGCCTATGCAGGCACCCTTTACTTTCCATTCACCTATTCAGGCACCCTTTACTTTCCAGTCGCCTATTCAGGCACCCTTTACTTTCCAGTCGCCTATTCAGGCACCCTTTACTTTCCATTCGCCTATGTAGGCACCCTTTACTTTCTATTCGCCTATTCAGGCACCCTTTACTTTCCGTTCGCCTATTCAAGCACCCCTTTACTTTCCGTTCGCCTATTCAGGCACCCTTTACTTTCCATTCGCCTATTTAGACGCTCTTTACTTTCCATTTGCCTATTCAGGCACCCTTTACTTTCCAGCCGCCTATGAAGGCAACCTTTACTTTCCAGTCTACCAAGAGTCAATCCCGATCTTCTCACCTCCTGTTAACTGAAAGATTCAAGTGCCAATTCCTGGGTTTCCCCCCTCATCTGATACTTTGACAATGGTGTTCACGTCTTTACTCCATTTCCATTTCAAAAGCAAGAAGAAACTTCATGCTTTTCTCATGAAAAAGAAGTAAAGAGGGGCATCTGTGAACACCTATTTCAGTCCGGTCGATCCACAAGTGAAAAAGACTAGCAAAAAAAAAGAATCAAAGAAAAAAAACTCACTCGGAAATGATCATTTTCGAGTAAGATGACTCGGAATGATCATTTCTAAGTAAAGAGCCTCCGAGTGAGACGTAGCCGGGTGCTATTCCAAGTGGGCTTCAAGAAATTTCCCAAAATGAAGGAAAAGCTTCA
Source organism: Clitoria ternatea (assembly GCA_037962975.1). Lineage (NCBI taxonomy): Eukaryota > Viridiplantae > Streptophyta > Magnoliopsida > Fabales > Fabaceae > Clitoria > Clitoria ternatea. Next base: position 70,476,256 of record CM075676.1, read on the forward strand.
AAGAAAAGGCTTGGGGAAGGACATTCCAAGCGAAAATGGGACTGTTATGAGTAAGTATCCCTCAATTGGAAGTGAATCTGGGAGGAAGATCCCCGACTGTAACTAATCCGAGTGAAAGATTGCTGATTGAAGCGAATCAGGTTGGGGAACAACTGCTTCTTCTGGACAAGGTCAGTTAGGAGTGGAAGACTCCCGAGCGAATTGATTCCGAGTGGAATAAACTCTGAACCTCAAAAGAACAATTGTCATGCAAGGCATTTCCGAGTAGTGTGCCTCTTCAAACAAAGAAAGATCTGACCAGGAATGAATCATTTTCGGCTAGATTCTCAAGTTTCATACTAAGCCCGAGTGAAGATTTTGAGGAAAGCACATTTGATTGAAAACAAAGATGACTCCGAATGAACACATCCGAGTGAGTAAGGTCAGTTTCCGAGCGAACGCATATGAAGGATTGATTGTCGAATGGATCCATTTCTGATTGGGAATTAAAACAGAGATAAGATCCGAGCAAGATACCTCTGATTGAAGTAATTCCGAGTGAATGCTTCAAGAAGAGACAAGATCCGAGCAAAACACTTCCGATTAACACAATTCTGAGTAAATGCCGCAAGTAGTGACAAAATCTGAGCCACTCTTTCAGTCAGCACTGAGTAAGCCTCTTCAAACCAATTCTGAGTCATCACTCTTTAGTGAGTTCCGAGTCATCCCTCTTCAAACCAATTCCGAGTCATCACCCTTTAGTGAGTTCCGAGTCATCCCTCTTCAACCAATTCTGAGTCATCACCCTTTAGCCAGTTCCGAGTCATCCCTCTTCAACTAATTCTGAGTCATCCCTTTTCAAACCAATTCCGAGTCATCCCTCTTCAAACCAATTCCGAGTCATTCCTCTTCAAACCAATTCCGAGTCATCCCTCTTTAACCAATTCCGAGTTATCCCTTTTCAAACTAATTCCGAGTCATCACCCTTCAGTCAGTTCCAAGTCATCCCTCTTCAGTCAGTTCCGACTTATCACCCTTCAGTCAGTACGGAGTCACCCTTCGGGCGGTTCCGAGCCACTCCTCAGTCAATTCCGAGGCTCTTCAGTCAGTTCCGGATCACTTTCACTCGGTTCCGATTGTGTGTTCTAATCAGAACTGCTTTGCTCGTCCATAAATCACAGCAACAACACCAACTCTTCAGTCAGCACCTCAACGCCGACCAGAAAAGAAACACCGAGAACGCTTTCACTCGTTCAACACTTTTCCACTTGGATTATTTCCCACTGTGGCAGTATACCGACTGGGGCGCTAAACCGAGTCAGAAGGGAAATGCCGACTCCATATTTCTACCATGCTGACTTGGATTCCCACTGCCCAAGTGGATCCACGAATCCTGGGAGTGGCAGACGGGGGGGGAGGGGCGAAAGTGGAGAAATTAAAAATTCTCCACCAGCCGCTGTCCCCAACTCTCTGTTAGTGGCCAGGCATCCTCCACTTTGAGTGGAAGGCTGTGCTGTCCAAGCACTCGGCCCATATCCTAAAGCCTCTATAAATGCCTCAGCTGAAGAGGCACAGGGAGGCTAGAATTGAAAAGGGGGAACCTCTGGCAAAAAATTCACTTGGGAATCTTAAGCCTGAAGAACCCATCCCCAACACACTTATCTTTTCTTGGAAACAAAAGCATCAGTATTATTCAATCTTCTGCCAATACCCTCTCCAACTGTGCACCGATCCAAAACCAAGCTCTCCACACCGTCCAGACCTTCCAACTGCGTTGATCCAAAACCACACTCCCCACACCGTCCAGGCCTACACCAACTCCATACTGTCCCAACACTTCCCAAATCCCTACACCGTCCAGACCCTGCACAACTCTACACCGTCCCAACACCTCCCAAATTCTATACTATCCAGACCCTATACCAACTCCATACTGTCCCAACACTTCCCAAATCCCTACACCGTCCTCTTCCTCCTCTCAGTCTGTCCTCCTTTTCCCGTACCGTCCTTCTCTTCCAACACTCACCCCCAAATCCTCTCAGAAAGGAGAACACTGGTATGTTTCCTTTCCTCACTCGATTTTCCTCGTCCTCACTCGGGTTTCCTTTTCCTCACTCGGTTTTCCTCGTCCTCACTCGGTTTTCCTTTTTTCACTCGATTTTTCTTCTCCCACTCGGTTTTTCTTCTCTCACTCGGTTTTCGCTTATTTTTCCCTCTCTTTTCCAAGCTTACTGTTTCTCTTTCTCTCTTATAGCTTCTGCTACCCCCTCTCTTTTCTGTCTCCTTCTTTTTGCCCTTTACTTTTTAGTTTTACTTAAAAAGAAGAAAATTATTTCATCCATCTCCTAAAAAAAACATTTAAAGAACTACGTAACCCTGATTTCTTGGTCATCCAAGAATACGTAGGAGCAGGACTTTAAATCCTGTCGGGCCCACCTTTTCCATTTTATTCCTATTTTTATTTTCTTTATTTTTCCTTTGCAACTCCCTTTCTATCCACTTCCATGAAAATCAATTTAGACGTGACGTCTTGTTGATTTTCCCCTATCTTTGGTAGGCCATCGCCACAAGGAACGGAATACTTGGGACGAGACGTCCCGCTTATCCCCTTCCCGTTTCTAACCCTGCATTTTGATTAAATCCCATGAAAATCAATTTAGACGTGACGTCTTGTTGATTTTCCCCTATCTTTGGTAGGCCATCACCACAAGGAACGGGACGTTTACCCCCTTCCCATTTCTAACCCCGTATTTTGATTAAAGGATGACTAATTTAGACGCGACGTCTTGTTAGTATCCTTCCCTTTTCCTGTTCTATACTAAAGCCAAAGTTAATTTGGACATGACGTCCTGTTGACCTACACTCCATGTCTGTTTAATTTGTTCCTTCTGTTTTTACACAAAGTACAACAATAAAAGGGGAGGAATATAACATCTTTTGTAAGGCTAGTTATGTTGTGAATTTTCAATCTTGGTACTGTTTCTGACAGGCGATGTAGGGTGCTAATACTTTCCCTACTCGTAACCGACTCCCAAACTTAAATCTCATTTTTTTAAACCAATGCTTTACTGAACTTAGTTTTTTTCCAATGTTTTTCCTATAGATAAAAACGTTGGTGGCGACTCCCTATTTTCTTTGTTCATTTTATTTTGAGAGGGTCGGCCGCACCGTCGCGATCCAGGTTGCGACACTTCTTAAGCGATAAGGCAGACTATATGGAGCAAGTCAAAAAACTTGAAGCCGATATCGCTGTAAAGGAGGCCTGGGTGGCCAAGCAAGTGAAAACTCACAAGGGGGTTGAGTCAGAGCTGATCAAGGCTAAGGAACTGCTATAGAAGAAGACTGAAGAAATAACGCAACTCCACTTCACCAACAAATCTTTGGAGCGGCAGGTTTTTGAATTTCAGCAGCAGAATAAGTCCATTCCCCTCCTGGAAGAAGAGCTCCAACTTGAGAAGAAGAAATCCACCAAGCTGGCTGAAGATCTTGCAACAATGGAGGCTGACCATAATAAAAGCTTAGGAGAGTGGGAGGCCCTTCGGAAAGAACTGCAGATTCAAATTGAAGAACTAAAGAAGGGGAGTGCGGGCACTGGCTGTTAGAGGAAAAAGTTACCAAACTTCAAAAGAGATTGGCTGTTTCAAAGGCCAAGGCTGCCAAGGCTTTGGAGATATGCAAGAAAGTAGCTTTTGAATCTTTCGGTCTGGCCCTTCGTCAAGTTTTCTACCGCAACCCCGATGTGATACTCGATTTGTATGGGCTGGATCCGTTCTATGAGTTCCACGAAGGATGACTTGTTGTGGTGAAGAGTGATGGCTCGTATGAGGATCCTCCTGATACCCTTTATGAACTGCCCACTCTTCTGGAGGGCCAAAACATGGAACCACCGCTGGTTACTCCTGGCCCTGAAAGTGTTACTCAAGAGAACGTCTAAGCTGGCCCAAAGACCGGAATGGACAGGACCCAAGCTGGAGGAACCGAGGAAAGGGGAACGGATGCGCCCACAACAGAGAATCAAACACTTGCCCCTTAGTTTTGTATTTTCACTTTATAGCTGTGTACTGGGATCAGCTCCAGTTTCTATGAACCAACACGTATAAAATTTTTCTTCACACGAATGAAATTTGCCTTCATTTTGCTTATATCATTTGTGACAAGTGTATGATTGCCGAATAACTTAGACGTATACGCTATGCTTTTACTTTTGTATTCATTGTAAATCCGCTCTGTTTAACTATGTTGTCATTTAAAGCGTAGTTTTCACCCCAGAGGAAATAACAGAAATCGTAACAAATAAGCAACATTATGTTGAAGTATGTCTTGTCCCCAATTATAAGTATTTTGGGAAGCAAATATCTGTTGTGAAGTGTTACCTTTAACTCCTTGGAGGGTGAAAAGGTTCGTTCGATCTCCACGATGTGGAATCGCAATGTTTGCATTCATCCGCCCTGTGACAATTGTTTCAAAGATGAGGACGGCGATTATACTTGGAGTTCGGTTTAATCCTACAATCCAAGTCTTCATGTGGGGTTCGGTACAACCTTGAGAGAGGTTAGATCCTACAACCCATCTCTTGAGGTTCGATTTAATCCTACAACTCAAGTCTTCAAATGGGGTTCGGTTTACTCCTACTAACCGTACCCAGAGTTCGGTTTATTCCTACAATCTAAGCCTTCAAGTGGTGTTCGGTTCGATCCTACTAACCATACTTGGAGTTCGGTTTAGTCCTACAATCCAAGTCTTCGAACAGGGTTCGGTCTACTCCTACTAACCGTACCCAGAGTTCAGTTTAATCCTATAGTCTGGGCCTTCAAATGGGGTTCGGTTTAATCCTACAACCCATTTTACCCCTTGAGGTGTTACATCGTCAATGCACAGAATATGTGATTGAGATCATCCGTTCTGGGGGTCTTTATATGTGATGGCCTATAGCTATGAATCACAACATACAAAGGAAAAAGTGAGAGTGATAGAGTCATGAACTGCATTCTTATTAAACTGAATATATATTACAAAGGGAGCGTAGTTGGGGTCATGCCTCATTAAAACCTTCTTGAGAAAACCCAATGGGAAAAAACTCAAGTGAGGAAAAAGAGTACATGCCATCTTACCAACTAGCTGTAATAAATACGTAAATTCTGGGTGTTCTATTTGTTACGGATTGGGGTTCCATCGAGCTCCTCAAGCCGGTATGATCCCTTTCCAGTCACCTCAGAAACTCTGTAAGGGCCTTCCCACGCTGGCGCCAGTTTTCCTTGATGAGCGAATTTATTCCCCATATTCGCCTTCCTCAAAACAAGATCTCCAGTATTAAACGCTATGTATTGCACACGCTTATTGTACTGGAGAACTGCCTTCGCCTTTATTGCCTGGTCTCTAACAAAAGCTTCTTCCCTCAGCTCATGGAGAACGTCCAGCTCTGATGCAAGATTAGCGCTATTGTCCTCAGCTGAAAAGTATTCCACTCGAGCCGATCTGGTCTGAAGCTCCACTAAGATCATCACCTCGACCTCATAAGTCAACCGATAAGGGGATTCATTGGTAGAAGAATGTGGCGTAGTACGGTACGCCCACAGGACATGGCATAGCTGATCGGTCCATCCTCCCTTTGCTTCGCCAAGGCGCTTCTTCAACCCCTTTAGCACCTCTTGATTAGTTACTTCCGCTTGGCCGTTTGTCTGAGGGTGCTCAACAGATGAAAATATTTGGATTATCCCCAGTCCTTCAAGTAAATCTGTGAACTTTTTATCTGTGAACTGTGTGCCGTTGTCAGTCACAATCCGCCCTGGGACGCCGAATCGGGCTATGATATTCTCGTATACAAAACGCCTTGTTTGTACGGAGGTGATATGTACTACTGGCTCTGCCTCGATCCACTTGGTGAAGTAATCAATCCCCACGATCAAATATTTAATGCCTCATAGAGCGGTGGGGAATAGACCCAGGATATCAAGGCCCCATTGGTAGAAAGGCCACAGCATAGCGGATGAAGAAAGTTCTTGGGCTGATGTGTGATGAAGATTAGAAAATCTCTGGCAAGCATCACATTTCTTCACAAAATCAACTGAGTCCTGCTTCATTGTGGGCCACCAATATCCAGCCCTAAGGACTTTTCTCATTAAGCTTCTACCCCCAGCATGGTGCCCACATTGCCCCTCGTGTACTTCCTCCATTACTCCTTGTACTTCACTTTCTTTCAAACAAAGGAGATATGGGACTGAGAATCTTCTTCTGTACAAAACACCATCGACCATGGTGAAATATGGCAATTCCCTTTTCACTCTTCTTCTTTCTTTCTCATCAGTGGGAAACTGTCCGTCAGCCAGATAACGGATGTAGGGGATAACCCAAGAATTCTCGTAAGGGTAATTGACCATTATAGCATTAAGAGAAGGGAACAAAGGAATACTACGTGATGTCAGTGTGCTCTGAACCACCGTCGTTGTGCTACCAGGCTGTTTTGTGCTTGCAAGTCTCGATAAGATGTCCGCTCTGGTATTCTCTTCTCTTGGCACATGCTTAAATTCCAGCACGTCAAATCTCCCCTTCAACTCTTTCATACAATTCAAATACAATTGAAGTTGGGGCTTGTGGACCTGATATTCTCCTTGGATTTGTGAAATCACCAGTTGTGAGTCGCTGCACAATGTAACTTCTGATGCTCCGATGTCGATTGTCGCACGGAGGCTGGCCAAACATGCCTCATACTCAGCTTGATTGTTGGAAGTTTTGAAATTGAATCAGAGGGAAATCTCCAAGTGCACGCCGTCGTTACTCTTCACAACAACACCAACTCCACAACCTTTATTGTTCGACGACCCATGAACATAAATGGTCTAATGTGCTCGAGGTGTAGCTGGATCCGACCCTGTCATTTCTACAACGAAATCCGCCAAAACTTGGGCTTTAATAGCTCCTCGTAGTTCATAGGAAATTTCAAACTCAGAAAGTTCGATGGACCACTTGATCATCCTTCCAGCGAGGTCCGGTTTACTAAGCACAGAAAGGAGAGGTAAATCCATTCTTACAAGTACTGGATGTGCATGAAAATATGGTCTCAACCGTCGTGAAGCTCATACAACTGCCAGAGCGGCCTTCTCTATCTTCTGGTATCTGCCCTCTGCCCCCTGGAATGTCTTGCTAGTGAAGTACACTGGCCTCTGTCCTTCTGAAGTTTCTTTGACCAAAGCTACGCCCAAGGCTTCATCAGAAATTACCAAGTACAGGACGAGAGTTTCACCAGGGTCAGGTTTTACCAATATTGGTGGACTTGAGAGCACGACCTTGAGCTGTTGGAAAGCCTACTCTTGCTCCTCTCCCAACTCGAAGTTATTGTGCTTCTTCAACGCCTTGTACAAAGGAAGGGACCTTTGTGCCATTTTGGGCATGAACCGAGCCAGAGCGGCCACCTTTCCATTCAGTGACTGTACCTCCCTCAAGCTTTTGGGGCATTGCATATCTAGTATTGCCTGACATTTACCAGGGTTAGCCTCGATGCCCCGCTGGGTCAACATGAAACCCAAAAACTTCCCAGCTGGGACTGCAAAGGTGCACTTTAATGGGTTCAACCTCATGTTGTATTGTCACAGCCGAGTGAACACTTGGCGTAAATCTTCAATGTGGTCACCTCCAGCGGGAGTCTTAGCTATAATATCATCAATATATACCTCCACCAACTTGGTGTGCATGCCTTCAAATACTTTGTTGATCATGCGCTGGTAAGTAGCGTCGTCGTTCTTCAATCCAAACGGCATGATGGTGTAGCAAAAGACACCACGGTCATTAACAAAAGCCGTCTTTTCTTGATCCTCCTCCCACATCGGAATTTGATTATACCCCGAATAAGCATCCATAAAACTAAGGTATTCATAACCAGATGAATCATCAACCATCCGATCAATATTCAGGAGTGGATAAGGGTCTTTCGGGCAACACCGATTGAGATCCACATAATCTGTACACATCCTCCACTTGCCATTGGCCTTCTGTACCATTACTACATTGGCAAGCCAAGATGAATAACAGATCTCCTTTATGAAACCAGCTTTCAACAGCTCTTCTGTTTGCTCACACGCTGCTTTCTGTTTCTCCGGTCCCAACCTCCTCTTCTTCTGGGAAACCGGTCTTGTCTCTGGATATACAGCTAATTTGTGGCAACAAAAATTAGGGTCCATCCCAGGCATGTCTGCAGCAGTCCATGCAAAAAGGTCTTTAAACTCCTGTAGGAGAGCCAGCAAGCGCTGCTCTATGATTGACTCTAGTTTATCATTAATGTATGTGACCTTTTCTGGGGAATCCCCCAAGACGATGTCCCTGGAACCACCATCCGGTGTGGGCTTTGAGGGATTGAGAGGGTCAATCTTCAATTCCACTTTGGGGTCTAGATCGATCAAACTGACAGACCCAACCGCTGTTTCTCCATCATTCAGCTTCCTTTTCTTGTTGAACGCTTCCAACTTAACCATATTGAGACTCAGGCTATAACAATATCTAGCCATCTCTTGATCGCCATGGAGGGAAGATACATCGTTGTCCTTGTCAATGAACTTGATAAGGAGGTGTGGAGTAGACACAATTGCTTCTATCGCGTTCAATGTAGGGCGGTCAATGATCCCGTTGTAAGGGGACTCCACATCAATCACCAAGATTCTGGACTTCACCGTTCTCGCTCCAGGTTCACCCTCAAAAGAAACGAGGGTATCAAGATACCCCTTGGTGGGTTGCTTGGCCCCGTTGAACGCTGTGAGCTCTTGTGTATATGGTTGCAAATTTGCATCATTAAAGCCCGTTTTTTTGAAACAATTATAAAAAATCACATCGCAAGAAGTTCCCTGATCGACGAGAATTCTTTTAACATCTTTATTGGCTATGACAGCGATGATCACTGCTGCATCATCTCCTCCTGGGACCGTTGGGCCAAAATCGTCATCAGTGAATGACACCGCCGGTGCTGCCACACCGTCTCTGAAAGGGCGGTTGTCTCTGGGTTTGCCCTGTACTGACAGGATCATTCGGTGGTGATTTTTCCTGGCTGTGATCAATGCTCCTCCTCCTGTAAATCCTCCAGCAATCATCTCGATCACCTCGTACCGGCCTTACCTTTGCTGCTGAGGCATTCCGTCTTGCTGGGCTCCTCCAGCGATCATGTAATATCCTAGGTTAATTTACCTTTTTCTTTTCACACGACAGATTATTTCCATAATAAATTTTTTCGCGTTTAATAAAAATTTAGATCTTAATATAAAATGATATTTACTTTCCTTAATAAACAGCCCACTCGGCCATGATGTAAAATAATATTCACTTCTTTTAGTTACCTTCTAAATAATAGAATCATACTCAGTGTAAGCAAAACCAATCGAAATTGAATCTTTTAGTAAAGGTATGTTAAAAGTAATAACTGATCGGAATTGATTCAGCTCGGTCTTGAAATAAAGTCGTATTTTCTTAAATATATTCAAATAATGATAAGAGCGTACACCAAATAATGTTCAATCGGGAACATCTCTTTTAATAAAGTGGAGTTAAAACAGCAAGAGAAGAAAAAGAAGAAGAAGACAGGGGTCGTTCGCCTGAGCGAGACCCCAAGGTGTTGAGGCGAAATCCGTGAGTCGCTTGAGCGAGTGCCGACTCGCTTGAGCGAGTGCCATACATTAAGCCTGAATAAAACATACACGGGAACTCTCATCGGTGTTTCACTAGGTAAAGGGTTTACTCGGTAAAAGGGTTTCACTCGAGAAATACTCAACTTCCACTCACTCACGCATACCACACTTGACTCATTACTACCTTTCACTCAGAAAGGTTCGCTCGGTCACAGCTCTCTCGGGGATAATCTAACCCCCTACACTCGGTAAGAGTTTCTTCGGATATCCTCACTCGGAAAAATACTCAATCCTTACTTCACTCGGAAGAAGCTCTCTCGGGGATAATCTAACCCCCTACACTCAGTAAGAGTTTCTTCGGATATCCTCACTCAGAAAAATACCCAATCCTTACTTCACTCGGAAGAAGCTCACTCGGCCACATTTTACTTAGAAACATTCTCACCTTCCCTCGGAAGCACTCTAATTTTCACTCGGAAACATTCTACTCTTCTTCACCCAGAATCATGATACACCTTCTTCACTCGAAATCATTATACACTTTCTTCACTCGTAACATTCTCCCAGCCAATCTCACTCGGGACATTCTAACCTTCCACCTAGAAGGGGGATCTCTCGGTTATTCTTCACTTGGGAATGAATCCGCTAGTTAATAGGTAGTCACAGCAAACATGAGAAAATATATACCAAGCATAATATGAATTCGTATCCAATTTAATTTAAGTCAACACACAGGTAATATTATACACTCGGAAACTCCTTATACACACATATACTCTACACAATCACTCAAAATCACTCGGGCCTTGGCATCGATCTCCCCATTGGCGTGACTCCATGGCTCCGGCCTCCTCCCTGTCACTGGTTACTAAATTGAAAACAACAGCAAGGGTGAGTGTTTGGCATCATAATTAATATAGAACGGAATTTAGCAAGTTATATATATATAAGTTCCATCCGATTGCATTTTTATCACTTTGCAAATCACACTCGGCAATTATAATACATCATACTCGGTAATTAATTCACACTCGGCCAATAGAACAAACTTCACTCGGCAAATATAACAAATGTCACTCGGCAAATATAACAAATTTCACTCGGCGAATATAACAATTTCACTCGGCAAATATAACAAATTTCACTCGGCGAATATAACAATTTCACTCGGCAAATATAACAAATTTCACTCGGCAAATATAACAAATTTCACTCGGCGAATATAACAATTTCACTCGGCAAATATAACAAATGTCACTCAGAAAATATAACAAATTTCACTTGGCAAATCTACCCATCACAACTAATAATTCATCAATTATCACAACTGACTCTCAGATAAAATTTGACGCCTAGTATCCGGATACTAAAAGGATTGACCTTCAGTTGGGAGTCCGACTTGACATCCCGTGAACCCGACTTGGTTCACTGATGTAACACCCTCTGTTACACCTTAATAAAATATATAAAAATTCATAATTTTTTTTTTACTAAAGATATGATTGTTAAAAAGAAACTATCGGAATAAATTATATACATTATTTCTGAAATACCTCAATATTATTAAAACTTTATAAAGTATTTGTACATTCATCCGAAGAAAATAAACATTAAACATTATAAGAAAGAGAGGAAACTCCATGGCCCAGAAGCAGTTACTTATTAACATTATTTATTCATTGGACCACGGTATTCATACCGAGTCCCTTTCTAGAACGTGCTATATTTACTGCCGATATTCTTCGATCCTTCCCTCTAAACCATCAATTTAAAACATGTGAAACAAAAACACGGAGAAAGGAGTGAGAAACATAATATAATATTCTCGATTAAGACATAAGCAATAAAGGGTTTTCATAAACTAATACATAATAATATCAATCACAATCACATAGACAATCAATTATGAATGCATGAATGTTATGCAATATCTTCATCATAACTTACCTATATATGTGGGCCCCTAAATTTTAATTTGCACTGGGCCAACCAGGAGTTTACACTGTTCTATAAGTCCGGATAATAATGATATGAACAGCTCAACTGGCATGGAAACACTTAGAGACTAGTCAGATTGAGAAAGTTTTTATTGTGAAAGTACCCGACACTAGGGAGCTACCCCAGGTCCCCTGAAGCACCCTTTCACACCCTCTCATCCCAAGGCTCGTAATTAAGCCTCCTCTAATGTATCCTCGGTTTCTATAATCTGTCCCCAGACAATATCATTTTATTTCACTTTAATGATTCATGATGCATGAACTACTCGTGTATTGAGTTGGTTAAGGCTTTTAGAAACTCAATTATTAAATCCCTTAAAGGTTTACAATATCATTTCAATAAACTGTACATTTTCTCAATTCTCTGAATTTCTGTCCCACAGAAATAAATTTGGTATAGTTTTTGAATCTTACTAAAATTTGAGTTTCTAAGCCTTAAATAAAACTTTACATAATCTTTCTCAAATTAAATCTTAACAAAATCAAATTTAGAAATCTCAATTATTTCCAAATATCTTTAGTTATTAAGTTGGAATAAAATAATTTTCTTTTTAAAAATTTTATTTTATTAAAAGAGAATAATCTTTAAATCATTAACCGTGAATACTTAAAGTTACAAAATTTTTTCTTTAATTCAAAATTTAATTATCTCACTTAATTTTCATAAAATGTCTACTTTCTAAAATAAATACTAATTTTTTTATTCTAAATATAAAAATAATTTCTAAGAAGAAATAAAAGATAATAAAAATTTAAAGAGTAAGGTAAGAAATTCTTACTGAATTTTAGCTTTCCGTCATGCTCGCTATATGCTCAAACTCCACATTACAAAATCATCAATCAAAATCAAGCATTATCAATTACAACTAAATATCATCAATCAATCAATCAATCATAATCAAATCAATTAAATATCATTAATACATATCATAATGCAAAATTTAATGATTATTAATATAGTCAATTTGAGTCCTTTTGGTCAATTCCTCGCATAGGTATATGTAAGTTCATATAATCCAGTCCTTGCATAGGTATAGTTCAGTCCATATGGGTCATAGTAGTCCAAGTCCTTGCATAGGTATAGTCCAGTTTATATAGGTTATAAAAGTCCAAGTCCTTGCATAGGTAGGTTAGAGTTAGTTAAATCAGATATTTAATTTAAAATTTATTAAAAATTTTAAGTTAAAAAGTTAATATTTTAAAATATTAATATTATTAAATTTAAAAGGAGTAGGGGACTCCTCCCATTATTCTTATGTCTTTTCATATTATACTCTTATCTCATTCCCTCTTACCTTGAATTGTTACCCAAAAGAGATTTGCTTTGCGCCTCCAATTTCTAGAAATATTAATACCAATCTATTTCAGTATAAGCTTAAGATAAAAATTAAGATTGCTATCAGAATGATAAATAGTAAATGTGCATAGTAATAATAAATAGTAACGGTAAATGGTAAGTCATCAATAGTAACGGTAAATAGTAATTTATTTGAATAGTAATAGTAAATAGCAAATCATGAATAGTAATTTTTTGAATAGTAGTGGTAAATGGTAAATCATGAACAATAACAGTAAATAGTAAATTTTGAATAGTAATGGTAAATAGTAAATTTTGAATAGTAATGGCAAATAGTAAATTTTGAATAGTAACGGTAAATAGTAAATTTTGAATAATAACAATAACTAATAAATTTTGAATAATAACAGTAAATGATAAATTTGAATAATAACAGTAAATGATAAATTGTGAATAGTGATAATAAATAGTTAATTTTGAATAGTAACTATAAATAGTAAAAATAACACAGTGGTAATTTATTTTTACTATAGTAACTTATTCATAATAGTACTAGTATATTAATGGTTTAAAAGTGCCAAAAAAATAAACTAAAATTATAAAAAAAATAGAAGAAAGTTATTACCTTACACCTCCGACAGAACTTCTTTTTACCAAAAGAATTTACTCTCCTTTAATTTCTTACGCACTATCTCTCTAGATTCTCTCTCTAATTTTTGGTGTGGAAATGTTGTAAATGAGCCATCTATTTATAGGAAGAAAATTTTACTATTTAAGATTATTTAATTATTTATTTTACTATTCATGATGTAAGTGATGATGTAAGTTATGATGTAAGCGATGATGTCGACAGTGGCATTTTGGTTATTAGATGAAAGATTAAGGGTATTTTTGTCATTCTAAAAAAAATAATAAATAAAAAAATTATAAAAAATTATAAATTATATAACAATCAAAAAGTTCTAAAGAACTATAATCAAATTCCTTTGAAATTTTATTTTAAATAAGAAATAACGAAATTAGGGGTGTTACAACTCTACTCCCCTAAAAAAAATTTCGTCCTTGAAATTTATACTTTTTAGTAAAACAATTGGGGATGAGACTCTTTCATCTCATTTTCTAGTTCCCATGTAGCATCTTCCCCTCTCGTTTCACTCCAAATGACCTTCACGAGTGGAATTTCCTTGTCTCTTAGCTTCTTTATTTTTCTGTCAGCTATTTTGATAGGTGGTGCATCATATGTAAGATTATCTTTAACTTGTATGACATCAGGTTCAATAACATGTGTAGGATCAAATATATACTTTCGTAAGTTTGACACATGAAAAATATTATGGATATTAGAAAAAAAAGGTGGTAATGCTATTTGGTAGGCAAGAGGACTAACTTTATGAATTATTTGATATGGACCAATAAATCTAGGAGTTAGTTTTCGAGATTTCATTGCCCGACCGACCCCAGTCATAGGTGTGACTTTCAAGAATACATGATCGCCTTCTTGAAATTCGAGCGGCTTTCTTCTTTTGTCATAGTAACTTTTCTGCCTGCTCTGTGTTGCCTTCATCTTTTCCTGAACTATTTTGATTTTATCCGTGGTTTGTTGTACCAACTCTGGTCCTAGCATCAAGTTTTCACCAGTCTCAAACCAACATGGCGGGGTCCTACATTTTCTTCCATATAATGCTTCAAAAGATGCCATGTCAATGCTAGCGTGGAAACTGTTGTTGTAGGTAAACTCCACATATGGTAAGAATTGATTCCAACTTCCTTTATGCTCCAACACACAAGCTCGTAACAAGTCCTCTAGAGACTGGATTGTTCTTTCTGATTGTCCATCCGTCTGAGGATGATATGCTGAACTCAGACGCAGTCTTGTTCCCAAAGCCTTGTGCAAGCTCTTCCAGAATTGTGATGTAAAACGAGGGTCCCGATTAGAAATGATACTTGAAGGAATTCCATGCAATCTCATAATCTCCTCGATGTATAATTTTGCCAGCTTCTCCATAGAGTAACGAATATTGATGGGAATAAAGTGGGCAGATTTGGTTAATCTATCCACTATTACCCATATTGAATCATGTCCTAATGGAGTTTTAGGTAGAGAAGTCACAAAATCCATGGTGATGCTATCTCATTTCCATTCTGGTATTTCCATTGATTGTAGCATTCCAGGGGGCTTTTGATGTTCCACTTTAACCTTCTGGCAAATTAGTCATGCAGCCACGTACTCTGCCACTGCTTTCTTCATTCCAGGCCACCAAAATAACTTCTTCAAATCTTGATACATTTTAGTAGCTCCGGGATGAATGCTCATATAACTTTTGTGGCCTTCTTCCAAAATTGCTTTCCTCAACTCCTCTTGATCAGGGATACACACTCGATCCTTGTACTTCAATAATTGGTTGTTTCCCATGTTGAACTTGACTTCTTTTCCTTGTTTCAGGAGTTCTTTCTTCTCTTGCAGGAATTCATCTTTTTGTTGAGCTTCTAAGACTTGCCTCAGGAATTCACTTGTCACTTCCAACGCTCCTAATCTATAGCTGTTATCATTAATCTTTACTGCTAGGTTAAGATCTCTAAAGTTCTCTATCAATTCCAGCTCTTTAATCATCATTGTGGACGCATGTAGAGACTTTCGACTCAAAGCATCAGCTACTACATTCGCTTTTCCAGGATGGTACTGTAACTCAAAGTCGTAATCCTTTAAGAACTCCATCCATCTCTGTTGCCTCATGTTTAACTCCTTTTGGTCGAATAAATACTTGAGACTCTTATGATCGCTAAACACATCGAATATTGCACCGTATAAATAATGCCTCCAATTCTTTAAGGCAAAAACTACAGCGGCTAACTCTAAGTCATGGGTAGGGTAGTTAATCTCATGTTGCCTTAATTGGCGCGACGCATAGGCTACAACCTTCTTGTCTTGCATGAGTACACTTCCTAGTCCTTGTTTAGACGCATCACAGTAAACTTTAAAACTTCGATGTGGATCGGGGAGTACTAACATCGGCGCAGAAGTAAGTCGATCTTTCAGCTCTTGAAAACTATTCTCGCATTGTGTCGTCCACACAAAAGGTTGTCCTTTCCGTGTTAGCTTGGTCATTGGGTATCCTAACTTTGAAAATCCTTCAATGAATCTCCTATAGTATCCAGCCAAGCCCAAGAAACTTCTAATCTCAGTGATTGTGGTTGGTCTCTCCCATTTTAAAACTGCCTCCACCTTGGAAGGGTCTACAGCTATTCCTCCTTGACTAATTACATGTCCTAAAAAGTTTACTTCTTCCAACCAGAATTCACACTTCGACAGCTTTGCATACAGTTATTTCTTTTTCAGGATTTCCAACACAACCTTCAAGTGTTCAACATGTTCTTCTTTGCTTTTAGAGTACACTAATATATCATCAATGAACACCACTACAAATTTATCTAGATATGGATGAAAAATCCTATTCATGTAATCCATGAATACGGCTGGTGCATTAGTTACACCAAAAGGCATTACCATAGCGTGTTCTAAAAGCAGTTTTTGTTACATCTTCTTTCTTCACCCTTATCTGATGGTATCCAGACCTCAAATCAATTTTGGAGAACACCATGGCACCACGCAGCTGATCCATCAAGTCGTCAATTCTTGGCAGAGGATATTTGTTCTTGATCGTCACCTTGTTCAGTTGCCGATAATCTACACACAACCTCATGCTACCATCCTTTTTCTTAACCAACAACACTGGTGCACCTCAGGGGGATACACTGGGTCGTATAAACTGCTTCTCTATCATCTCTTCAAGTTGTTTCTTTAACTCTGCTAATTCTAGAGGTGACATTCGGTATGGTGCAATTGAAATGGGTCCAACTCCAGGTACTAGATCAATGGAAAATTCCACATCTCTTTCTGGGGGTAAACCAGGGATATCTTCAGGAAAAACGTCAGGAAATTCACACACAACCGGCAGATTTTTGATTTTTGATTCTTGCTCTTCTTTCGTTGAAAGCAATAGCATGAATCCTTGAGCCCCTCCTTTTAAAGAGGCACTCACTTGGTTGGCGGTTAGAAATCTCGAATCTTCAGGATTCAAATTCACTGGTTCTTTAAACATTATGGTTTTATTATGACAATCTATTAGAACATGATTGTCAGACAACCAATCTAGCCCAATAATAACTTCTGAGCCAGAAAGGGGTAAACAGAAAAGATTAGCCTTAAAGTCCCTACCATTTATGACAATAGGGCATTTCCAACAAGCTTTAGAAGTGACAATGGGATTGTTTCCAGGAGTATGTACAGATAAGTCAAATGGCAGTTCTATCACAGGTAATTTTAGTTTTTCTACACAGTCACTGGCAATAAAGGAATGTGATGCACCTGAGTCATACATAACAGTTAAAGGAATCTTATTAATGATACACTTACCTTCCACCATGGAATCAGAATGAGATGCTTCTTCTCTAGTGATTGCAAAAACCTTTCCTTTTGCCTTCGGTCTTCCAACTACACTGTGCACGCCTCCTTGAGTATTTATGCTTGTACTTGCACCTTCAGGGTTTTCCCTCTTCATCTCTGGGCAATCCTTGATGTGGTGACCTGGTTTGTTACACTTAAAACAAACATAAGTGTTTTTAGGACAATCCCTTTTCAAATGGGGTCCTCCACAGATAAAACATTTAAAATTTAGTGCAAATGTTGGGTAATAGCTTCCAATTGAAGCTTGGGGTCTGTTAGGAACAGATACTGCTCTAAACCGGTGAAATGGCATTTGGTAAGGCTTATTTCTCCTGAAGTCTCTTCTTTGGTGATGGTGAGGTCCTCTACTTCTCATTTCTCCTGCCTTGTGAATGGGCTCACGACTTTTGGTCATTCTATCCTTATGATCTTCTTCAAAGATCCTGCAGCGATTTACCAATACAGAAAATTCACGGATTTCCTGCATTCGTATAGCTTCCTTAATTTCTGGCCGCAATCCATTTACAAACTTTACACACCGATCTCTTTCATTAGTAGCATCATTATAATGAGAATGAAAATGAGATAGCTCTTCAAACCTGGATGCGTACTCTCCAACGGTCATATTTCCTTGGGTCAGCGATAGGAATTCGAATTGTCTTTTCTCTTTAACATCAGCTGGAAAGTATTTCTCCAAAAACATATCCTTGAAATAATCCCAAGTGATCTCCACGTCGTTGACTTTGAATTGTCTACGCATGCTATCCCACCAATGTTCGGCATCCTCAGATAAGGCATAAGTAGCGAAGACTACCTTATCAGCTTCATTACATTGCAATGCTCGAAAGATCTTCTCTATCTCTCGAATCCAGATTTGTGCTCCATCAGGGTTATATCCTCCCTTGAAACAAGGTGGATTGCGCTTTTCGAATAGGTCCAGCCTTCTCAAGGCATCGTTACCTTGACCTTCACGTGCTCCCATTGCATTGATTAAGCGTTCTACAACTCCAGCAAGATCGTTTCCAGCCATTAGTTTCCTGTTTCACAGTAACTGAGATTTGTCACATCAATCACAGTTACTACCAAGTCAGATATTCTATTCTCTATCACCTATACAGAGTTTACAGACAAAGCAAGATAGACCTTTTCCCCAGGCCTATTGGATTAACTGCTCTGATACCACTTTGTAACACCCTCTGTTACACCTTAATAAAATATATAAAAATTCATAATTTTTTTTTACTAAAGATATGATTGTTAAAAAGAAACTATCGGAATAAATTATATACATTATTTCTGAAATACCTCAATATTATTAAAACTTTATAAAGTATTTGTACATTCATCCGAAGAAAATAAACATTAAACATTATAAGAAAGAGAGGAAACTTCATGGCCCAGAAGCAGTTACTTATTAACATTATTTATTCATTGGACCACGGTATTCATACCGAGCTCTCTTTCTAGAACGTGCTATATTTACTGCCGATATTCTTCGATCCTTCCCTCTGAACCATCAATTTAAAACATGTGAAACAAAAACACGGAGAAAGGAGTGAGAAACAGAATATAATATTCTCGATTAAGACATAAGCAACAAAGGGTTTTCACAAACCAATACATAATAATATCAATCACAATCACATACACAATCAATTATGAATGCATGAATGTTATGCAATATCTTCATCATAACTTACCTATATATATGGGCCCTTAAATTTTAATTTGCACTGGGCCAACCAGGAGTTTACACTGTTCCATAAGTCTGGATAATAATGATATGAACAGCTCAACTGGCATGGAAACACTTAGAGACTAGTCAGATTGAGAAAGTTTTTATTGTGAAAGTACCCGACACTAGGGAGCTACCCCAGGTCCCCTGAAGCACCCTTTCACACCCTCTCATCCCAAGGCTCGTAATTAAGCCTCCTCTAATGTATCCTCGGTTTCTATAATCCGTCCCCAGACAATATCATTTTATTTCACTTTAATGATTCATGATGCATGAACTACTCGCGTATTGAGTTGGTTAAGGCTTTTAGAAACTCAATTATTAAATCCCTTAAAGGTTTACAATATCATTTCAATAAACTGTACATTTTCTCAATTCTCTGAATTTCTGTCCCACAGAAATAAATTTGGTACAGTTTTTGAATCTCACTGAAATTTGAGTTTCTAAGCCTTAAATAAAACTTTACATAATCTTTCTCAAATTAAATCTTAACAAAATCAAATTTAGAAATCTCAATTATTTCCAAATATCTTTAGTTATTAAGTTGGAATAAAATAATTTTCTTTTTAAAAATTTTATTTTATTAAAAGAGAATAATCTTTAAATCATTAACCGTGAATACTTAAAGTTACAAAATTTTTTCTTTAATTCAAAATTTAATTATCTCACTTAATTTTCATAAAATGTCTACTTTCTAAAATAAATACTAATTTTTTTATTCTAAATATAAAAATAATTTCTAAGAAGAAATAAAAGATAATAAAAATTTAAAGAGTAAGGTAAGAAATTCTTACTGAATTTTAGCTTTCCGTCATGCTCGCTATATGCTCAAACTCCACATTACAAAATCATCAATCAAAATCAAGCATTATCAATTACAACTAAATATCACCAATCAATCAATCAATCATAATCAAATCAATTAAATATTATTAATACATATCATAATGCAAAATTTAATGATTATTAATATAGTCAATTTGAGTCCTTTTGGTCAATTCCTCGCATAGGTATATGTAAGTTCATATAATCCAGTCCTTGTATAGGTATAGTTCAGTCCATATGGGTCATAGTAGTCTAAGTCCTTGCATAGGTATAGTCCAGTTTATATAGGTTATAAAAGTCCAAGTCCTTGCATAGGTAGGTTAGAGTTAGTTAAATCAGATATTTAATTTAAAATTTATTAAAAATTTTAAGTTAAAAGGTTAATATTTTAAAATATTAATATTATTAAATTTAAAAGGAGTAGGGGACTCCTCCCATTATTCTTATGTCTTTTCATATTATACTCTTATCTCACTCCCCCTTACCTTGAATTGTTACCCAAAAGAGATTTGCTTTGCGCCTTCAGTTTCTAGAAATATTAATACCAATCTATTTCAGTATAAGCTTAAGATAAAAATTAAGATTGCTATCAGAATGATAAATAGTAAATATGCATAGTAATAATAAATAGTAACGGTAAATGGTAAGTCATCAATAGTAACGGTAAATAGTAATTTGTTTGAATAGTAATAGTAAATAGTAAATCGTGAATAGTAATTTTTTGAATAGTATTGGTAAATGGTAAATCATGAACAATAACAGTAAATAGTAAATTTTGAATAGTAACGATAAATAGTAATTTTTGAATAGTAATGGTAAATAGTAAATTTTGAATAGTAACAGTAAGTAGTAAATTTTGAATAGTAATGGTAAATAGTAAATTTTGAATAATAACAACTAATAAATTTTGAATAATAACGGTAAATGATAAATTTAAATAATAACAGTAAATGGTAAATTGTGAATAGTGATAATAAATAGTAAATTTTGAATAGTAACTATAAATAGTAAAAATAACACAATGGTAATTTATTTTTACTATAGTAACTTATTCATAATAGTACTAGTATAATATTAATGGTTTAAGAGTACCAAAAAAATAAACTAAAATTATAAAAAGAATATAGAAGAAAGTTATTACCTTACACCTCCGGCAGAACTTCTTTTTACCAAAAGAATTTACTCTCCACTAATTTCTTACGCATTATCTCTCTAGATTCTCTCTCTAATTTTTGGTGTAGAAATGTTGTAAATGAGCCATCTATTTATAGGAAGAAAATTTTACTATTTAAGATTATTTAATTATTTATTTTACTATTCATGATGTAAGCGATGATGTCGGCAGTGGCATTTTGGTTATTAGATGAAAGGTTAAGGGTATTTTTGTCATTCTAAAAAAATAAAAAATAAAAAAATAAAAAAATAAAAAATTCTAAATTATATAACAATCAAAAAGTTCTAAAGAACTATAATCAAATTTCTTTGAAATTTTATTTTAAATAAGAAATAACGAAATTAGGGGTGTTACAACTGAGCCCGACTTGGCTCCCCCTCAACCATTGGGTCAAAGACCTCTAGGTAGCTTAACTAGGTCCGACTTGACCACTGAAGCCAAAAACAGGGTAATTCATACCGTTGGTCGTCCTCCACCACATAATCACATATCATAATCATACAATCCATTTACTGGAAGCATGTCAGGAGCCGCTCCTTGCTCGTGCAACGCACCGACGACCACTCCCCGCCCTCAACAGTATACGGAGTATCTCATACACAATATGTAACTCAATATAATAAACATTATCAATCTCATGCCACACATAGCAATTATTTACCATGCATATACAATTCATATTTCTCAATCATTACATATCATCAACAATCAACAGATGCAACTACCAGAAACTGGCATGTGCTCTCATCACAGGGTGACCGACTCCTCAAGCCCATTCATCAATTATTTCTGTACACGATTGTCACAGCATTAAATATTTTGATCTTCAATCGGATTATACCACACACACGATCAGAAGTCGATCAGTGTCCACACACATGCACATACATTCATATACACATCCACATACTTTTCTTCCAGCATTAATTCTTACCCGGTTTACAAATATCTCAACGACTCGGACAGTATGTCCTATTCTAATTAATTATAACCCGAACACACCCTTACCTCGGTTCCAAGCTTTTATAATCTGCTCCTGGTGTCGGTTACGCCCTCTAAGCACTGGGTTCACAGTCTCAGCTCCGTCAATCGGCCTTTCGTTGTTCGATCTACTTCCTACGGGTCAGAGTGCAAAACCCGTTAGCTTAACATCCTCCTCAGTTCTAAGGACCATTTTCGAGCTCACACTCACCAGAGGAGTGGAGAACAGACCCATTCACAGCCATGCATGGCTACTCAGTCACCAAAGAAACGAAAGGGAACAGGGAAACAAAATGTAACGGATCAGTGGGCTCACCTTGAGGCCACAGTCATGAAACTGAGCTTAGCACTCAGTTTTGATGCAAACGAGATCCTCTCCTAGAGCATGCAACCAACGATGAAGGAGGAAGAAGATGAACAGTGAACAGAAATAAGCGAAGAAGAAGGAGGAGGAATAGTAGCTCATGTGTGAGTGATAATTGGGAGAGAGAAAGAAAAAGAAACCTTTTTAAAGTCCAGAGTGACCGGTAACCTTTTCAACCGGTTGCCACCCCATTTCCTCCTCAAACACTTTCTTCTCTCAACCGGTCTTCACTTCATTATTAACCAACCAATTAAATAATTTTATTTACATTCATAATATTTAATTATTCATAATTGTCCAATGATTCATAAAAATTCCAAATAATATTAAAAAACAATTAATAATATTTTCTACTACACGTAATTTTTCCTAAATTATCAGGGATGTTACAGATCACCACTCCTTTTTGTTTCTCGGCGGCAGTAAACCTTCTGACTGGATTACGACTGTTATCACCTTCATCATCTGGGTCTCTTCCTCTCTTGTCCGTCCTATCAGGCTCGTCTAGGGGCTTTTCCTTGAACAAATATTATTTCAGCTTTCCCTCTCTAATAAGAGTCTCCACAGTATTCTTCAACGCCTTACACTCATCTGTGTAATGACCCGCCTGCTCATGAAAAGCATAATATTTACGTGGGTTCCCAGGTCTTTTCACTGGAGGTGGCTTCCTTATCCCATAGACGCTGAGTGTTGGCCAACCAACTTCCCTCAGAATTTGGGAATGTCTGGCGTTCAGAGGGGCATAGTTGCTGAAAGAGGAGACGCGTTTGTCTCACTGATGCGGTCGAGTGCTCGTAAAGTCTTCCCTTAAGGTATGCGTCTCTGGCCTTATCCTCTCCTTATCTCTCCGTGGTTGCTGGGAGGGCGCTGGTGGCTTCATTCTAGCTGCTGTAGCCTCCAGGTGCATCTCTATGCCAACATATTTTGAAGCTTTCCTTCAGAACTCCTCGAAGGTCGTTGGAGGGCTTTTTGCCAAAGATAGGGCAAAAGCAGAACCAGGTTGCAAAGCCTCAACCACGATATGGAGCTGAATAGCCTCCGTGAGGTTAGGGACCAACGCAGCTTCCTTGTAGAATCTCTTCAAAAACTCCTTAAGAGTTTCATTCTCTCCTTGTCTTATTTGGGCCAAGGTGTGAGAAGTCCTTGGAATATCCCTGGAAATAACAAAATGGCTTTCAAACGCAGCTGTCATTTCTTCCCAAGAATCTATGGATCCTGAGGGTAGGCTCTTGAACCAACTAAGAGCTTCCTCCGTCAATGTTCTTGGGAACATTCTGCGCATGACATCCTCATCAGCTCCTAGATACATGGCTTCATACACATAAGCATCAAGGTGCTTAGTGGGATCAGTCTCCCTATTGTACTTTCCAATAGAAAGTGGTTGGGTTATTTGCAAATGCTTAGGGATAATGACACTCATGAGTCTCCTTGAGAAAGGGACATAGAGCCTGTACGTCCCCAAAGTTGTCACTACCTGCTCCTTCCTTCTAGTGTTGACTCTATCACCAGAGTCTTGAGTCTGCTCCCTCTCCTCGAACGTAGGGATCTTAGAATACTGGAGAGTTGTGGACTTCTCTCTCACAGATGCATGGCGAGTATCCTTCGCCTGAGACATCACTCTGTTCCCAGTTCCTCCTTTCTCCCTTTGCAGCTCCATCAACTCCTCCCTGAGCTACCTAATAACTTCATCTTGAGGGTCTGGGGTTGCCACTGGTACCATCCTTCTAGTGTTAGTTACAGGATATTCAAAAATGAGTCTCCTTCCAGTTTGCTGATGGGTCACATCCTCCACGTGAC
Source organism: Clitoria ternatea (assembly GCA_037962975.1). Lineage (NCBI taxonomy): Eukaryota > Viridiplantae > Streptophyta > Magnoliopsida > Fabales > Fabaceae > Clitoria > Clitoria ternatea. The sequence goes on from CM075676.1 coordinate 70,500,454, forward strand.
CATCAACAAAATCGCGTCCATCTCCTTCCATATCGAACTACCAAACTTCTACGAAAAGTGGGAATAACTCTAGCGAGTCCCACGGGGCGTGTCAATGAACTGGTCTGAACCGGGGTCTAGGATCCGGTGTGGGACCAGCCACAAAAGTATAGATATTTTAGGGTTTGTACACCGGTACAGTGGGTATCCGGTATTGTAATCCGGCCTCTCAGTGGGAGAAACCAGTCTTGTTGTCTTGGAGATCCTTCACACCAGAGTTTCGCGTTGGTGGGGACGAAAGGTGGTGTCACCTGCGAAGATTCTCCAACGCTCAAGTTAGAAGAGTGTATGAAACTCAATGACTACTCAAGCAATGCGATAGTAAAGATGTGTGATAGAACAACGTAACCTTGTATGTGTACTGGAATATGCTATTTATAGTTGAACATAGGAAATGAGTCGTTGGATACAGGTGGGCCCCTTGGTTCTGATACCGTGTAGAGTGTGTCAATTAAAGTGGCTCAGTATTCAGAGTGTGTCAGGAGGGTAGATCAATTATCAGAGTATGATTTTGACACAGGGATGGAGGATAATTACCTTTCTGTATATTTCGTTGATGATTGTACTTATTCTCTGTGATAAATGACATAGACACATTCCGCTATGCATCGTATCTTCACTGATAAGTTATAATCCCTCTTATCTCATGGTGATTCTGAGGCAAACAGTTATACGCGACGGGAAAATGAGGACGGATGAAGCATCCATCGTAACGAGGACGGATGAAGCATCCAACGAAGCGAGGACGGATGAGGTGACAACGGATGACCGGTGTGGCAATGTCTCCCTGTAATACCGGTTGTCCTTCTAAAAGGTCATTCTGACGTCACAACTTTAGGGGCCGGTATCCAGACCGGATCAAACCTAATCCTAACAAAGTGAAAGATTAAGTAATGTGTTTTTTTATTATAAATTACTTTTACTTTGTCTTTACAAAATAATTCTATTAATTTTTAAAAAGTCATAAATTTCTCAGATTTACAAAAAAGACACTCATAGTTCTATTGGTTTTTTAAGTTAAGTAAAATAAACTATATACCTTATGCTTTTTTGAGTAGTTTACACTTTATAATTTTTAGGTAGTATATTGAAATATAATTGTTTAGCTAAACTGGTTTAAATTATATTAAATGATTTTAAATGATATATAATATTATAATTATATAAGAGGTAAGATTTATTTTTAAAACATGTAAAAACAAAAATGATAACTAAGTTATTTTTTAAAGAAGAATAATTCAGTTATTAATGAAAGAGATTATAACTTATAGCTTTTGAAAAGGTATAAACTCCTAAATAATGAAATTAAGGATTCAAACAAGAGACATAATATATTATCAAAGAAATTGACATGTGTTATTAGATACTTATGAAAACCATTGATTAGAATGTAAGACAACTTTATCAAAAGATAAAGGGCTAAGATACATATTTAGTCTTTTGTGTTTATTTTAAGTTTTAATTTGGTCTCGAATATTTTTTTGTTCATTTTGATCCTTTACATTTTGAAAAGATTTCAAAATGGTCATTTTTGTTAAAAAAAATTAATAGAAGCTTGCATTTTTAAATCCACACTTGAATAAATGATTTAAAATATACTTTTTAAATTAAATTTTTATTAACCGGTGTAAAATGTTAGATTTAAAATATACTTTTAAATCATATCTTAATAAAAATAAATTTTAAAAATATGTTTTAAATTAGTTTTGTGATAATCGATTTAAAAAAGTAAGTTTCTATTAATTTTTTAATGAGCATAGCCATTTTGAAACTATTTCAAAATGTAGTTAAGATGAGATAAAAAAAATTGAGACCAACTTAAAATCTAAATAAATATAAAGAGTCAAATATATATTATTTTAGTATTTAGGTGAAAAGATGAACTTACAATTTAACCCCTGATGAAAAATTATTTATAATTAAGGAAATAATATAAAGGTACTTGAATAAAAGTTTTTCTTATAAACCGTGCAAAAATCATAAAATATTTTTATGAACAACCTGTGAAATTTGATTTCGAAGTCGAAAGCCTAAAGCGTAGATGAGCTAGTAGACATGAAGTTAACTCTGCTAACGTAGGTTTTTTCATCCCCACGATTGAACCTGGAACCTTACTTAAGCGGAATCAAGCATGTACCGATTGAACCAATCACCAGTAGTTGTATTATTTTTATTTAGTTAAAGGTAAATGTGTAAACAATATAAAAACATGTGAAAAGGAAACTATATAAAAAAAAGAAAATCAAGTAAAACTAGTACGAAAAATTGGATAATTTCACAAAAAATAATGAAAACATAAAAAAACAAAAATATAATTTTAGCTTCAACAAATTTATGTTCTCTTGGAAAAATATACTAGTAGTTCTAGCTTCATCCTTATTTAATTTTTTAAATCCATGTTAACAAAAAAATTTTAAAAAAATTGCTTGAATCCTTTCTCAATGGAAGAAATAGATTCTTTCTAATGAAATATAAACAAATTCTATATGTCACTTTTTGTTAAAATAAAAATACATCAGCTATCTCTATGGTTTATCGATATTGCTGGGTGATATTCGGTCTTCTCAATCTCAAAACTAGCTTATAGGGTAAAACTTCCTCTCACGCTTATAAAGTGGACCTAAGCTCCTTCCATAGCCGATGGAGGATTAACCTAACATTTCCCCCATCACATATCGGACCGTGGGCTTGACTCTTCATACCCAAATTTATAGAGAGATGTTGTAAACCAATTCAGTTGTGGAGGGTTAAGCCTACAGTCTGATGTGTGATGGAGAGATGTTTGGTTAATCCCATATCAGTTGTGGAAGGTGTTTGGGTCCGCTTTATAAGTGTGAGAGAAAGTCTTACTCCATGGGCTAGCTTTTGGAGTTGAGAAGACCCAATAACACCTAACAAATATTACATAGAGCATTATTGAGTGAAAATTACAATGAATCCCAAAGTTGTATGAATATTGTTTGAAGTAAGAGTTTATGTATTTAAAATGCATCAACGTCAATGTGGCATATGAATTGACTGTGTGAGATACTTTTTTGATACAGGGTCTTAGAAATTGATCCGGTCTGGATACCGGTACCTAAAGTATGACGTCAGAGTGACCTCTTAGAGGGGGAACCGGTGTTACAGGAAGACAGTGCCACATTGGTTATCCGTTGTCACCTCATCTGTTCTCACTTCATCGTATGCTTCATCCGTCCTCGCCACGATGTGTATAACCGTTTGCCTCAGGATCACTATGAGATAAGAGTTCATTATAGCTTATCAGTGAAGATACCCTGTACAACGGGATATACCGGCCCCAAGGTTATCCGGTCTGGATACCGGTTCTAAGGACAAAAGGCCGACTCAGCCTTCCTAGAAGTCAACCGGTATCCCAGGATAATGGTCCAGTCGGTAGACATGTTGATCCGGTCTCACCTAAAGAGAAGTCATTATAGCTGTCCTAGTGTTCAGCCGGTGTCAAGAATACCAGTCCGGTCTGCAACACACTCAGCAAACCTTTCTTACACCAGTCATCCGAGGTGACATCCGAGACATCGATCGGCTTATCCGCTCTCCTACACCAGTCAAGAATACTGACTGCTTCAGTATCATAACGGGAAAGGTATTCTACACAGCAGAATATGTCCCTTTCATTCACCGACAGGAGTGGGTACAATCACCAGCGAAATTTATGGAAAAGGTGATTATCCTCCATCCATGTGACAAAAAAGTACACTGATAATTCACCTACCCTCCTGACACACTCTGAATGCTGGCCCACTCGGATTGACTCTTTATACACCTTATCAGAACTAGTGGGCCCACCAACACCCAACGATTCATCTTCCACGCTCAACTATAAATAACATGTTGCAATACATGTCAAAGGTTATGTTGTCCTTACTCTCATTCTCTCTAATATACTGCTTCAGTATCACAGAGTTCATCTTAGACTCTTCTAACTTGAGCGTCGGAGAATCTTCGCAGGTGACACCACCTGTCGCCCACACCAACGCGAGAGGTTGGTGTGAAGGATCTCCAGGACAACAAGACCGACCTCCATACGCTGAGAGGCCGGATCCAAGAGACCGGATACACTCAGCCGGTCTTCAACCTCATTCAATCTTCAACTCTTAAGGCTGTCCCGACACCGGATCCTAGACCCCGGTCAGGGACAGATCAGAAATTAAGAAGTGGAAAATGACCAAATGAGTAAGAAAAAGTAAAAATTGAGGTTTTGTATTTTTATATATATAGTACACATATTTTATTAAATTATTAAATGAACGTCCATAAACATAAATACCTCAATATTCATATCCTATCCATTTACTTGACATATAGAAAAATATTCATATATACTATACATGAATGTCCATTTAAAAAATTGAATCATGTATTTTTATCTAGATATTTTTGTAAAAGTTCTTGAAGATGCCAATGGACAATTTTATGTTCAATATAGCAATAATTTAGTAATTTTTAAGTGTTATTTAATAACAATGTACTTATCATATTATTAGATAATGATATTAAATTTACTAACAGAAAGTCTAAAAGAGAACTAATAAGTAAAACATTTTTCAAATGTAAAGGATGAAAATATTTTTTTAAAATACAAACATTGTACAGGTCATGGCTAGGGTGCAAGGGTCGGCTTGGAGATTAGTCCTTAAAGATGTGTATGCTCAAATTTTACACTGGAGATTCGGTATTATATCCTCTATTCCAATGGGGAATCAAGGTTTTAGAGTGATTCCCACCACCAAAAGCACCAACCTTACACATTGTGAGGCGAAATGGGGTGTCACTTGTAAGGACACTCTGACGCTCAAGTTAGTGAATATTCAAGGAGAATATCAGGCGTAAGTTCAAGTAACAATGTTCTATCTTTCATTGTTGATATGTGACTATTTATACCTAGGGGTAATGGAATAGCCATTTCAAGTAGGTGGATTTACCGTACAAGGTATCAGTGTGATTCTAATCATTTGTAGAAAAGCTGACACACAACAGTGACCTACCTACCAACTGCACCTTTCCATCACTCACTCTGCAGACTGCTTCCTCGACACGCGATTGCATAAGTCAACTTTGACTATCTGATATTAAGAGAATAACTCACACCAGGGTTACGTCATGAGTCTCGTACGTGGTGTTGGGAGCCGGTGTTAAGCTTCAATGTTCTGAGCGATGTTAGTTTTGCATGACGGCTCCTAGGTCAAATGATCTTTCTGTCCATAAGCCGGTATTGAGACTAGATCAAACATCAAAATGAACCTTAAAATAAACATCACAAAGTAACAAAGTGATAAAGAAAAATTAATAAAATAAAATGTATAATTAACGGGTGATCTAGGAGCGTTATTTAAAAAAGTAAAGATAGAGTTTTTTTTTTGAAATTTTTGCGAGGAATGCTTAAAAATCAAAGTGAGTAAGTTTGAATGATATTTTCAAAAGAAAACTTTCAATTTAAACTTCTTTAACCAATGCCTTTAGGCTATGTTTAGTAAAAGGTAAAAATTTTAACTCACTTTTAGGGTAAGTGATTTCTGATTAAATTGTTTACCCGAGATTATTTATCAACTATTTTTCTCATTTTCATGTTTGATATAAGAAAAACTTACCAATAATATTTTATATATTTTCAATAATACTCTCAACTAATAAATATAATAGATATTATTTTAAGTACAAGTTCTTTCGGTGATTTAAACTCAAAGTAATGTGACAACTTTATTTATTATAAATATATTTTCAAAGTTGCTTTCTATCATGTATAAGATAATTATAGGGTAAAACTAGAATCTTCAAATATTCAAACTATAAAAATTACAACCAAATATAAAGTTTATTAATTATTAAATAACGTTGTTATAAAAGATAAAAAATAATAAAATAAAATAAATAGAAATAAAAACTAGATAAATTTAAAGTAATCACATCATATCATAGGATTCCTCTTTTAAAAAGAAAAATAATATCATAGGATTTTATTCTAAAATTATTATAATTAAATCTATACTATTTTTTTACAACATGAGATAATATTGTAAAAATATTATCTATTCTAATGATATTTATAGTATCATTTTTTAAAAATAGAAATTGATATATAAATATTTAAAGGGAAATCAAAATTTGTAGGGCTATGCCCCATTGTCACCATACGTTCAAAGTGCAAAAAAGTAAAAGACATTCATTCAGTAAGAAAAATTTTGTCCTATATTTTTTTTAACGAATAAATTTTCATTGTCTAACTAATTGGATGGGTAAATTTTTATCCACGTAAAAATTCATATCCTTCGTGTTTTAATTTTTCCAGTAATTGACCTAAGAATATAAATTTTATTTTAATTTTTTTATGTAGTATTTTTTTACGTCCTACGAAATTGTTTTTCAAAATTTCAATTTCCTAAAATAATTAAAAAAAATTTTAAAAATATTTACACCTTTCAATTTTATTAAAAACTTCTTAAAGATTTCTTTTTTTTTTAATAAAAAACCCTATTTTTTATTTTTTTGTAAATTTAATTTAAATATTTTATAACAAATACATTTTTAATTTTCTAATTTTTTAATAGTTTTTTTTTAAAAAACCTTACGAACTAAACACCACCTAATATATTTGTATTTTCCTAAAATAATAATAATAAAATATATGGACCATGGAGTGCATAGATGCAAATACAAATACTATAGTAAAATGAAATTGTGCCGTAACATGTCATGAGATCTTGATCAGAAGTGAGGGAAAAATAACACACGAAGGAGAAGAAGAAGACGACGACGAAGAAGAAGGTGAGTTACGATTAGGTTTTCATTTTATCGATCTCACTTCACTTCCTTTCGATTATTCAATTTCTCCATCCGAATGTTGTTTAACATCACACGATCTATTCTATTTGCAGGAACAACGATGATGGTGCCGCTTCTCGCTCTCATTCTCTTTGCGTTCATTCCCAAAGGATCCTTAGCACTTCCCTCCACCGTCCCCGCATTCCTCTGGTCTTCGCATTATCAACTGTAATAGTCCCTCTTTCTCTCAATTCACAATTCCATTAATAATCTGTGCTGTTTCATATGCCCATCCTTAAATTTAATTCACTTATTACGAAGCTTATTATTTGACGATAGGATTAAGATTTAAGATTTAAGACTTAAAATAGGGTAGGAATGGTGAAATTCGGTTCTGTCGGAAAGATTGGGACTTTCTAGGTTTTTACTGTGGGGGGATATTAGAAGGCGTGTGATAAAGGTTTCAGAGTGGAACAAAAGATCATCGGGGGAGGAATTAAAGGTTTATTTTCAGTTTTGATATTACACCTAAATTAAGGTTCATGAGCAGGAGACTGGTTTTCTGGGTTATTCGAGAAAGCTTCCTACTATGATTTATAGTGGACTATATGGCTTCAAATTTGTGGTCTTGAAGATTTAGACTGAAAAGTGAAAACAGCACATAAGTGGAAGATATGAGATGGGTTAGTGAAAATGAAAACTTAATTGTTCGTAAAGTATACAGCGCTCTCATTTAATTATTGTTGCCTTTAGTGGCAAATGGTACATTTTTAATGTGATAGATCACAACAATAGTGGCAAAAAATAGTCTTATCCCACGAGGTGAGGTCGGCTACATGGATACTTCATTTTAAACTGCTAGATACTTTATCTAAATTGTTCCATGTAATAATGGGGTTGTGCATTTTTTCTGGATTATTGTAATCACAATTTTACATTATGTAGTTCAGCAAATCAGATTACTGTTTATATCTTACTGAATCACTGCAGCGCTTCGGAAAACGGATTGAAGGAATCTGTAAATTATCAGGTCATTTCACCCAAAGATTTAGCCAAATCTGTTTTATCTGAAGCGGGCTGGTCAAATTTTCTGGTATTATACCAATCTTCTTAGCTGATTTCCCAATATGTAGTCTGTAGTTCTCTTGCTCCCCTCAAACTTTATGGAGAAGGGAACTTTGTCTCTTCCTATCTATGCTAGTTTTGCTTCAATTTTGTTCACATTATTTCCATCATTGTTGTTTCTTTTTAATTTTCTTATTTATTCATTTTTGGATAGTGCGAAGGAAATAAATTCCAGGAGCCTCTGGATCTGACACTTTTATTCATTGGTAGAGAGGTAATAATGTAATATCTTTCAAGCATCTATATAGATTGTTCATGTTGCAGCTTCTGTATTACTTATTGATTTGTTGATCTTACTATCTCAGAAAATTCCTGCTCAATAGTGCTGTGGCATTGGTTAAGTAAACTATGGTACATTTTTCTTTTGCAGTTACAATCTTCAGATTTAAGTGTGGAAAAGCATGCAGATTCAGCTCTCTTAGACATGCTCAAGGTGAGATAATTGTGATGTGCAGTCTGTCAAAAATTTCCATGTTGAATACACACAATTTGAGATTTTTTAAAGGAATTAGTTTTTCAATTTTTGACTGTGACATCGTCCCATTGTCATGAACAGGTCTCCTTCACCACATCCAACACTTCTGTGGCGTTTCCCTATGTCTCTGCATCAGAGGATGTTAGTTTGGAAAACTCGTTGGTTTCAGGATTTGCTGAAGCCTGTGGAGATACTATGGGAATTGGCAATGTTGCTTTCCTGGGATCTTGCTCCTCGGATGCTACAAACCATGAGGAAATCACAGCTTTGCACACGGTTAAGGTAATCAACAAATGAATGTGGCATGGTTCATTGTGAAATTTTGGGTCTTGTAATGGTGACCTGATGCTCTTGATTGCTTGTTATGGTATGGCAGGACTATCTGACCAAGAGGATGGAAGAGAGTCACAGAGGGAAAACAGATTTGATTGTGTTCTGCAATGGAGGCTCTCAAGCTGTGAAAAATGTTGACAGTACACCATCTGAAGGTACATCTGCTGAGTTATTGGTTTGGTTAGTAGATATGATTTTATGATGTGTTAAATGCTTGTGTTTTCTGTGTATTTGTAGGGGAAGTTTTGTCTGAGCTTATCAGTTCTGTGGAGGAATCTGGGGCAAAATATGCTGTTCTTTATGTGTCAGATCTTTCCAGGTCAATCCAGTATCCTTCTTACAGGGAACTGCAAAGGTTTTTAGAAGAAAGTGCTACAGGGAATGCATCGAACAATGGAACACTTTGTAATGAAGTCTGCCAACTCAAATCATCTCTTCTAGAGGGAGTTTTAGTGGTAAGCAGTAAGTTTGAATGTTATTTTTTACATGTGCAGTAGCTTGATGTCTTGGGAGTTGTCTTCCACTCTCTTATTTCAATTTCATTTTTTCCATCCTTATTGATCAATAAGTTAACCACAACTATTGTCTATACTCTTGTTGGCCCGCTTGTGTGTATTGCTGTTTCAGCATTCTCAGCATCCTGACTCGGGAGGGTCTCAGTTTTATTTATGTATTTATTATTTTGATCACCTTCAAACCATCCAATTGGTTAAATTTGGTTTGCATATAAACCTCTTGCCAATGTAATGTGGCAATTTCCTTGTAGAGCTGCTGTTCTTCAATCCAAGAAGCGAAACTACGGTCAAAGGTCAATAACAAATTAACAATACAGTACTAACTTTGCATATTAAATTTTGCATGCCTTGGTAAATGTTTGTAGACAAACTATGTTGATGATTGATGTGCTTGAATTGCATCAATTGAAACTCAAGATATTATGTCCTGTTGGGAGAACTCTTTGCTTAAACTCTTGGAAAACTTGGAATCATTTAAGAATTCCCCTTAGATCCTAAGCATCTGTATTAAAGTATTACAATGTAAATTTAACTCCTTACTTGTTGGGTTTAAAGTAAGGATAGTATCTGTGATAAGTTGATAACTAACACCTTCTATTAATACTTGATCTTTACTTTTACTCATTTTCTGACTTGCTTATTCTTCTTCATTTCTCCTGGGATTTGCCAAACTCGTATCTTTGCCTATCTTTTAGGAATATCCTTTCTGATGCCCTGGGTTTGGAAGTTTCATTACCATAGAAAACAAAGTTGAAATCTGGAACTTCAGAAGAGATCTGTTCTGTTGCAAGCTTGCAACTAGGCTTCAGTAAACCAAACAATCTAAGTGCATGTTTGGCATGGTTTATTTTTCAGATTATAATCTGATTTTGACATGTTTGGTAACTTTTTGTCAAAATCAGATTATATCTGAAAAGTAGGTTATAATCTGATTCTCAAATTATAATCTATAATTAGATTTTGACATGTAGCATGGACTGTTTGTTGTTTATTCCCCTCTGCCTAATCTGCTGTTTTCATATCAGAAAGTGTATATGGTTATCATTAATCTTGTTAGTTTCATTTGGTTATTTGATTTCTCTCTTTTTTTCACACATTTTTTTTCATGAATGTGTGCTAATATTTAATCAAGTAACCTGTAATAGCTAGCCGGCAGAGACAACTTGGGAGTGTATTAGGTGAGAGTGAGAGGTCGTTATCTACATCTTGACCATTCAACGTTACATGGATGGTTTAAATTGGGTTTATTTAAGTTAAATCTTAACTATCAATGTAAGATTGAATGTTCAAGATTAACATTTCTCACTTTTAACGATTCCCATTCATATGCCGGCCATGGCAATTGTGGCTTTTCATCATTATTTGAGTATTTGCATCATATATATCTGATATTTGGCTTGGAGTGGGCCACTCAGAGTAGGAGGCTGTCTTGTGTGATTCCTCTTGGTGTTCAACTTTATCTGCTGAGGGGTGTGGAAATACTGCCACATGACTATGACATTTATGGTTTTCTGATGAGATTGCTTTGTGTTAATCCAGGGAATAGTTTTGCTTATAATTTTGATATCGGGCCTTTGCTGTATGATGGGAATTGACACTCCAACCAGATTTGAGACGCCACAAGAGTCATGATTCGTTTGTTGAAGCTAATAGTTGTTGTGATGTTGGCTCTGCTGGATTAAAATATTGCTGCTATATTATTTGCCTATTTTACGGAGGTTCGGTTAAGTGTCCTGTAGTTGTGAAATTATCTCATAGGCCTATCATTTTGAATGTTAAAATAATTTGTACCAGTATATAAAAATAAAACTTCAATCTTAGGTTTTAATTTTGACCCTGCCTGTTGTAAAATTTGAAGACGAAATTTCAGTTTATGAATGTTTTATTTTTTTACTTGTCTCGAATTTCTGATCCAATATTGTGCAAATCTGTTGATTGCTATGGTGCAAGTTTATTTCTGCAGGCTTCAAATTCTCCGTCTTCCTTAATATGTGCGTGAAAAGAGGAAATAAGATGGAAAGAAATAAAAAGAGAAAAAAAATAGGGTGGAAATAAGATGGAAAAATATGTTGGTTGGATGTATAAGAATAGAAGGGGACTGAGGGGAAAAATGATTTTTTTTTCTGTATAAATGAAAATAAATTAGTTATATAGGAATAGATTAGATTTTATATACAATAATTTAATTTTTTATTATAATAAATAATGGTTTTTAGTATATAAAAATATTATTTTTTAAAGAATTTTTATTAAATTATTAATATTTATCGAACAACAATTTCATCATATTCAATCTCATTTTTGTTGGGTTTTATCATGTTTTTTTCTATCCTAATAAATAAGGAATTTTTTTAATTTTTGTTATATTTTCTTCCCACATAATTTCCCCCCTAACAAATAGAAGGTAAAGGTATTTCTTTAATAAAATTAATTAGGTTTTTGTTTAATAGGGTTATTGATATGGGTGTGATATTAGTATTCAAGGGCATACTGGTATGTAACTCTCTATATCGATATCTCCATACAAGTTTGTAGAAGAGATGCGTATTGTGTTAGTTCTTTACATCGGAAAAGTAGGCCAGAATAACAGAGAATCATACACACATTGAATATTATATTGGATATTACCTACAGATGTGGTAAAGAATTAATGCACAAATAACATTTTTTATAAATTACGGAACAAGTATTAATGATGTTAACATTATAGGTCTATTCCCCCTCCCAAACTCTATAAATATTGCTAATTTAATACATATTTTCATCCCTTAAGCTTAAGCTTCATTATTATTACTGATTTAAATATCAAAATGTTTTTGCAAATGATATTCATTCTCATCCTTGTAGAGCATACCAGATCAATTACTAGACAAGTGGATAAACACATATCGAACCCTCACTTGATCGATATCCTAAACAATATACAATATACGATCTAATATACTGTCCGCTGATACCACCCAGATCAAGTATGTTTTTTGCACCAAATCTTTTTTAAGCATAGAAATTATTAAAAAAAGAATTATTTCTGATGAATTTTAGCTATTTGATTTGTCTATAACATGGTTGTTGATTATGGTCTTCATAAAATTTAAAGTAATCTACTGTCGAGTATATAGATCAAGTTAGAAGGGATTATTCTAGTTTAACCTAAGATTTTCGAGTATAAAGATCAAATTCAAATCTAAACTACCTATATTGGCAGAAGTTGTCGCATTTGTGTGATCCTTTTGTTGTACATTGCATCTTGAAAAAATCTCAACTTTCTTAAATTTCACTTTGGGGTTACTTGGTTAGGTCAAGTTCAAAAGCCTATTGGCATTTTTTTTTTGGTCTGAAGCCTATTGGCATTTGAGATGCGAAACAATTCCAAAAGTAGTTGGGCCATATGGATATTATTGGGCCGCTCAGGTTTATGTAAAAATAGATCAACATGTTTAACCCATTTTTTAAAACATTTTAATCATTAGCTTTTGAAAAATTACGTGAAAAGTTGATTGGGGCAACTGGGTGGTTACATGAAGTAGGTGGAGTGGCAGCCATACGCTAAAATCCTGAACAAACTTTCGCAGATCTTGGAACTACTATTTCCCATTTACATTACATTAAGGAAACAAAAAAAACATGTTTTTGCTGAGACCCATTTTCCGAACAACGCAACCAAGACCCTCCCTTTGGGCATTTCGATATGCTTCTTCTTCAGCAGCTGCAATTGAAGCAGAGAGGACGATCAAAGAAGGTTCCAGAAACGATTGGAGCAGAGACCAAATCAAATCCATCTACGACTCTCCCATTCTCGATCTTCTCTTCCACGGGGTATCTCTCATTTTCCCTCTTTCTTCTTTTATGTAAAAATATGTTCTTTTTATTATTATTATTAAGGGAATTCAGAAAGGTGACATTTTTGTTGTTGTTGGAAACTATGGTGACAATTGTCTCAGGCTCAAGTTCACAGACATGCTCATAACTTCAGGGAAGTGCAGCAGTGTACTCTTCTCTCTATCAAAACTGGAGGGTGTAGTGAAGATTGTTCCTATTGTCCTCAATCCTCTAAGTATGACACAGGAGTCAAAGGTCAACGCCTTATGAACAAGGAAGCTGTCCTCGATGCTGCAAAGAAGGTAACCTTATCTTTTCTATTTCCTAATTTTTATAAGACGTTATTAAATCATTTTCACAAAATTTAGCTAACAAATACATTTTTGTTAATATTGTAGATATACTTTCAGAATTACCAATGTCGTGACAGAGAAAATGTAATTAATAAGGGCAAGTGTTTTAAAAAGTAATAAATGCATCTTGTAAATTGTCCTATAAAAGAGAACGAAAAATTTCCTTATTAATTGTACTCTGGTTTTTCTAATATACAACTAAGGGCACATGGTAAGAAATAAAAAAAGTGGAAAGTTTGTATTGAAAATTGTGTTGGACTTGTTTTGGAACTTATGGAAGGATTGCATTATGTTAATTTTAAATGAAAGATTTTCAGTTTTTAATTTCTTAACGTATGACTATGACCTGAGACGCATTAGAAAAATTGCTTGTTAAAAGAATATAAGAAGTCAACTTCTTTCTTTCTTCATTAGTAGTATTAACTACATTTTGTGAAGTAATTAGAATGTTCTTATAGAAAGGACTGCAGGGAAGGAGTATTTTTCTAGCTCGTAGTCTTGTGATATCATTATTGATTTCTGAAAATTGCCATGGATCTGGTGGCTCTCTAATTACACCAGGGCATGGATAAATAAGTATTAGATATTCATTTACAACATTTCTTATTTTAAGATATGTACAAGAAAAAAAATAGAGAGGAGAAAAATGTAGTACATCCTATTGCTTGCATGATGCTATGCTTTTTTTTTTATATAAAGAATCCTTTTCTTGTAGGCAAAAGAGGCTGGGAGCACTCGCTTTTGTATGGGTGCTGCATGGAGGGACACACTAGGAAGAAAGACCAACTTCAACCAGATACTTGAATATGTGAAAGACATAAGGTAATGCGGCACATTTTTCAGAATCATTAATTACTAGGTACTAGGTAGATAAGTCTTCTCATTCTGATTTGTTTTGTAAATGCCATAATAAGAGGTTGGTGATGCGGCTGAAAAGTATGTTAAATGTTTATTAAATTGTTACCTTTCAAATGAAATATACTTTAATTCTTCTTCAGTAAAAATGATAACACATGGCTATCTGCCTTATTCTAGGGATATGGGGATGGAGGTGTGTTGCACCCTTGGTATGCTGGAGAAACAGCAAGCCCTTGAACTGAAGAAGGCCGGGCTCACTGCCTATAATCATAATCTTGACACTTCGAGGGAATACTATCCAAACATCATCACAACAAGGACTTATGATGAGCGCCTAAAAACCCTTGAGTTTGTTCGTGATGCAGGGATCCATGTTTGTTCTGGTAATTACATTACCTCCCAATACCATGGAATTTATCATTGATTTGCTATAACTTGTAGTCAAGTTCAGCAAGATGAATATAATAGATTTTATGAAATCTTACCTAGCACATGCTCTGCAAGAAGCTTTGTCCATTCTAATTATAAACTGTTGTAGATCATATTCATTATGAACTCGTCTTTTGCTGTTATTTTTTTCACTCTAGATTGAGCAGTATATCGGTTTTGATACTTGCTGGACTTAACAACTTTCTTGATGAATTATTTCAATCTTGTTTACATAATTATTGAGCCATTCCATTAATAGTAATAATATACGATTTCTATGAAAGATAATATCTCATTGGAACGAGGAGAGTTGTTTTCTCAAAATAGTCCGTGACCAACTCAGAATTGTTTTACAGGAGGAATTATTGGGCTGGGAGAAGCAGAGGAGGACCGTGTAGGTCTGTTACATACTTTGTCAACCCTACCCACCCATCCAGAGAGTGTTCCTATTAATGCACTTGTTGCAGTCAAGGGAACCCCTCTTGAGGATCAGAAGGTAAATTCGTTAAACTGCTTGATTTGTCAGTAATCTTAATGGTAATTTCTGATTGTATTTTGTCTAATAGTCAAGTCAGATGGACAAAAAGGTGTATTTTAAAGTTGGTGAGGTTGGCCTTTATGGAGATACATTTTAAGATTAGTGCCTTTTAAGAATAAGTATATAGTAGTTCAGACTTTTTTAGTGGAATCCAAATTCTAAAATTTGTGTTAAGAGGTGACAGGTAGAGTGTGAGCATTTGTAGTAAAATGGACAGATAACAATTATTATCCGGTGACAAATTTTGTGTTGTGTTGTTTGGATGATGATGATGATGTAAAAGATGTAGAACCTAATTAATCTGATGGGAGAGTGATAAATCATGTTCTACTTGGATGAATGGTGCTCATCGCAGATTTATATGATGGAAGCTAGGCTTTGTCAATTTTTTATTTTTTTTTCTTTTTCTTTTTATGTTGGTCTAGTCAAATATTGATTATTTAGGATTTTCATTTTCTATCTTCTTCCCCTAACCTTTGAGCATTTTGATGACTACATATTCCCATCTTGTATAGGATGTATTGCCCATGAGCATTATTAAGTAACAGGCATCAAAGTTGTATGTAGCTGTTATGCATTTAGGATTGGTAGTTAATGTTTGCTTTTAAACCATATTTGGATTGACAGCATCATCAGAGGAATTGCCTCAAACTAACCATTTTAGGTGCATCAGTTGACACATTGTTTTGAATTGTCTATGTGACTGAAAGGACTATCTACTCTATTTTCAGCCTGTTGAAATATGGGAGATGATTCGCATGATAGCGACAGCGCGGATCATAATGCCAAAAGCAATGGTAAGGTTATCAGCTGGCAGAGTTCGGTTCTCCATGCCAGAGCAGGCACTATGCTTTCTTGCTGGCGCAAATTCTATATTCACTGGTGAAAAGCTTCTCACTACTCCTAACAATGATTTTGATGCTGATCAACTCATGTTTAAAGTTCTTGGGCTTCTTCCAAAACCTCCAAGCTTACATGAAGGCCAAACCTGTGAAGCAGAGGATTATAAGGAAGTTGCTTCTTCTAGTTGAGTTAGAAAACTTCAACTTCTGTAACTGCCATTAGGACGCACTCGATGTTAGGTGTCACTGAATTTGCCCATTCTCCGACTAAAATTCTAATTAAACTTTGATATTGAAAATATTTATTTCCCCATAACTTAGCTTACTCGAGCTTAAAATGAAGAAGTGCCAAACAAATTCGAAAAAATTATCACGCCGTTCTAAAATTTTAAGATTGTGGGTGGCACAGATAATGTTTAATGCTAATGCTACTTGTTAAGAAGTTACAATACTTTCTTATACTTGTTAATTAATCCTAAAATTATTAACATGCTGTCGTTAACATGTTGCTTACGTGGAAGGTATAATATTTTATCTAGAGCTACTAAATCTTAATACAATATATCACAAAATTAACTTTCTCTTTCTCTCTGTCAATGATTATAGATAGTGCAAAAATTTTAAATATATTTTGTTGGCTGTCATTAATTACTTTCAAAAAGTAAATACTTAATACATTGTTTTTTATATGATGCACAGTCGTCGTGACACATTTTATAAAAAAAGAACTTATCATTTGTTCACAAGCATGAAAATAGAAAATTTCATATATAGTTTGGTTTGGTTTATCTATATTCTAAAATGCTATAAGTTCAAAGAATCAAACAAAATTTCTAAAAAAAATTCCTTCATAAAATGTTAGGATTTTTTTATTTTAAAAAGTGATACTCTTGACTTCTTACCAGATGATAATAATAACAAATCTTAGATCACGCAAATTTTTTAATAAGAATATCCAAACGATTCACAGAAGGAACTGAGAACTGAGAAGTGAGGCCTCGTTTTGTGTTAAAATAAAAATTTGACTAGCATTATCAGGGATTACATCAAGACAACACAGTTTGTATCTCTAAATAAGATGTGAGATCCTCTATACAGAAAAAGAATGGCGATTCTCAATTGCCCAACCGTTAAAATCGAGCGGGCTGGGTACTGTGTTCCTAATCTCGCAAAGAGATAACATATAAACTGGATAAAAGATCAAAATGTAACACTTGAACCAAATCAGTCAGATTTTCCAGCAAGGTAATAATCCCCCACAGTCAGAAAGACATGCTCACCAAGAACCACTTCTGCAGCTGGTTGCTGTTCAATTGAATCAACAATTTTCTGCAACAATATGAGACAATATGAGTGTGCACATTTTCACCTGTATCCAAAACAAAACTACAGGGGGGGATTATAACTCAAACCTTTCCATTTCCATCTTGAAACTCCGACTTCAAATTTGAATGATCTCTTGATAGCAGGTAAGTTTGCAAATTATGTGCAAATTTTGCATCACCTGTAGCAACTGACGCACTTGAGTTGGAGCGACTAAGGACTACTTCTATCAGAAAGTGCGTATGAACTTAACCGAGAGAAAACAAACCTGTATACAGTGAAAGAATGGCTTTTGTATTAAACATCAACGCAGGTCTTGCCAAAGTGATACCAAATGACATGCTGGAAATCCCGTGGAACCTCTCTTCGCCAAGAACAACCTGCAATTTGTTAAAGAATTTTTAGATGGCGTGGCCTGAAACAAAGACCATGCTCCAAGGCAACTACAGGATAATAAATCAAGGGTAAATTACACTTGACACAATATATTTGCTCAAACTTCAATCATTTTGAATTTACTGTTTCAATATTTAATCCAGGCAAATCTTTGTTTAAGAAATATTCCATTCAAGGTTTAATGCCAAGACTGGGAGTGACATTTGAACCAAAGGATAAAGCTTTACAGCAAAAATTTAAAAAGTTAAGATGTAAATCACATTATTTTCAAACATATTTTCAATAAAATCTAGAGGGAAGGACTTCGGTTGTGTTTGAGTTGCTAATTTTCAAACAAATATTTACAATCATGGCATTTATAATCAAGAACCTCATGGGCTCAGTAAGAGAAAAGTAATCAGACGAGTAGAGCA
The DNA here is from genome assembly GCA_037962975.1 of Clitoria ternatea. NCBI lineage: Eukaryota > Viridiplantae > Streptophyta > Magnoliopsida > Fabales > Fabaceae > Clitoria > Clitoria ternatea. Next base: position 70,518,695 of record CM075676.1, read on the forward strand.
GAAAAGGGGGACAAAAAGACAAGAATTGCAATTATTCTAAATTATTGAGCATATGCCCCTAACCTTCATCACCGGAAACTACCCTCATCACCAGAAACTACATTTAAAATTTTATACGATGAAATGTTTTTGGTCATAATTCAAGGTGATCTACATCATCCGTGGTAATTTTTCATATGGAAATAAGGACAGAACACAGTTTCACAAGAGCACAGAGAATCCAAAAAGCTTCAGGAAGCTCTGTTGGCTCATCTCATTAGCTCAACTCAGCCTAGGCAATTCAATCAGCAAGAAAATCCTTACAAAAAACTTTAATCAGAAATGCAGCATGTTACATGCAACATATCCCCACGGCATATCGAATGGAATAGAATCTCAGCAGGACAATCTAGTGTTCTTTAAAAGAACTATATATCACCCTTCTGCAGACACGTTCAATATCACCATGGGAACAATCATGGAGCAAGAACAAGTTTCAGACTTCAGACTACCATTCAATGTGTATCACATCAGCTATGTAGGCCATCACTATCTCCTTTAGATGTTAAAGCTGGGGTGATACACATTGAATGGTCCATACATGAACTTTCCACGCTTCAAAAGCACCTATGAATTTCACATTTTTTCATACCCAATGACATTTTTTTGCTGGAATATAAAATTAAAAAAACTTCATACGTAAGATTCTTAAAATTTACATATTATAAATAGACATTTTAATTTTTAATAGGTTGAAATTTAAGTAAAAAAGAGTCTAGCAAACTTCACACGTAAAACTACAAAGCAAAAGCATAAGCCAAGTGCCAACGGCATTTCAACCTCATTCATGTATAAAGCACATAAATCAACCAAGAGCCAACCCTCAGGAGGTCCAAATTAAACAACTTACTGCATGCGCAGGCATCAGAGAACATGGAAGCAAATGAGAACCAATAGCATCTCTGATGTAAGATTCCTGCAGAATATACATGATAAAAGAAAACCATGTTACAAATCTTAGATAAGCATGGGCATTATGTGACACTAAAACGTAAATTGAATAATGACAAAACAAGTTGTTCTTGATAAAAAATGTGATTCAACTATACACCAGCACAAAATGCTTGATGCAACCCATGCATATAAGTTATAACAGCAATATGCAAGCTTGTATATATATGTGTGCATAAAATTAGTCTTCAGTACAATAGCCAGTTGCACATGATTGAACAATCAGGCTAAAGCAATTAAAAAGAATGCATTTATCGGGATAACCTTTCCACGTAATAAAGGAAACACATTCTTAGATGGAGAGGTTATTTTGTGATTGGAGAGGAAATTTAGATTAGTGTGGGAGAGTCCAGGCATCCAGAAAAAATAATTTATTTCATGGTAGACCAGTAGTTAATTCATTTATTTTCCCCTAATTGAATTTGCATGTTGATAGAATGGAAGTTAACAAAAAAAAAGTAGCTATTTTCCATGCCACATAATCCCTCTAATTACAACCCAGAGCATCACTGTTTCCATTTATAAAAGACAGTTTTCCTCCTTTTAAGCTGCAACCAAAGGATATGCCTCCTTTTGTGCTCAAAAACTTTTTTCAGCGATACTATTACACTAAAAAAACAAGCATGGTATTTCAAAGGCAGAAATTAATCTCTTAATTCTACCTGTGAATGCAAAACTCTCTGAGAGACAGACTTGTCTTCATCTAATGATTCAAAGTAAACCTCCACCATGTCAGTTGGTTCAAGAGCAACTTTCTTCCGTAATTTCTGAATTCTATTAACAATCTGTAGAACACAAGTCCGAAATAAATAAATAGATTTAACTTACTTTCAAAACTTCAAGATGTAAGTGAATATTTAAATTGAAGCAAAGCACAATAAAACATAACATATAAAGAGATTAGTATAAGAGATGGCATATACACAGTTGAACGATAATCTCTTAACCATTATAATGTAAATGTGCTGATATGTTCTTAAAAATATACTACTCTTTTGGACTTGAATATAAGGAAATTTTAGGAGCATTGTTTTGGTATCAAATATAAGTAAAACCATGTTTTTCCAATATCATTACATATTTGTGCACCGACTATATCCTTCTTGAAAATATTCCCAAGAAACTAATTTTTGTAAAATAAATGAGATTAAGAGTATTTTGGGATGAACACCAGATGCTTAATAACATTAATGCAAATAACTATTATTAACATGCATTCTTAACAAGTTGAAGTTTGATATGTTTTACTACATTCAAATCCAGAGGAAGTACCACAATGATCCTTATTTATACAAATGATAATCCTAGCAAATTAGGGAAACAAATCATGCGATAAAGAAACATGGTAAGTAATCCTAAGATATAGTGGGAAACAGATTCCATGTATCCTACACGACCAATAGCAAATGCCAAGATGTAAAAAGACTTCTGGACACAATAAATTCAGATTTTTTTTCAAGGAGATTAAATACTTCTATTTTGAAAGATTCCAAGCAACATGTAATATTAAAATTTAAAAATTCGGCTAGGAATATGGCCAGGATACTGTTTATAGGCTTTAAGGTAACCCTTAACTCATGAGCTAACTTTGGGGTTAGTTTAGGCCCTCATTTTCTAACATGGTATCAAAGTCTGACCAGCCTCGAATGTTGGGTCACCCACAGATGTCCAATCATATAAACTTCACGCGCTAGATAGCCGATTGTGACGGATGTATTAAGATGTCCCAAATCGGCTAAGAATATGGTCACTATACTCCTTATAAAACTTGTGGCAACCCTTGACTCATAAGTTAACTTTTGAATAGAGTTAAGTCCGTCATTTTCTAATATGACATCAGAGTCAGACCAGCCTTGAATGTTGGACTACCTGTAGTCTTGCAAACTTCGCATCAAATGTCAAGTCCTAGGTGGGGAAGGAGGGGGGAAGGGGGGGAGGGTCCGATAATCCTACATCAACTAAAAATGTAATCAGAATACTCCTTACAAAACTAAAGACAACCCTTAACTCAAAAGATTGCTTTTGGGTTGAGTTAGACCTGTCATTTTCTAAAACTATCCCCCCCCCCCCCCTAATCATCTGTATTCCATATCATTTTTGCCATGGTAAATATTTATCTACATTATCAGTGTTTCTAGATTTATTCTGTATAGGCAGGGGCGGCATAAGAGTTTACTAGCATATCTGATCCAGCATCCTGTCCTGTCCTCATACACTATCCTCCAATTCAATTCTATCCTATCCTATCCTATAGGGGAGGCAGTAATAAAACTTTTCCATTTTCCAGACATTCCTTTCAAACCATAAGCACTAAGCTAGCATTATATACTTTCAAAGGGCTTTTGCATCTTTAATCCTCATGAGACCTAGAAAACAGCACAAACCGATTGAAACATCCTGAACATATTTAAAATTCACAAAAAAAATACTAGAGGGAAGACTCTAGATTACAAAAATTGCATGTGAAAGAATCCAATTCGTCCAAAAAAAGAAAAGATTAAGGAATGGGAAGAAAGAAGTCTATGCAATAGGGTACTACTAACTAGTCATGCTGTCATTAAGATTTCTTGAAAAAAAGTTACATCTATCATGCATTTTACAAAGATTAAAGAATTAACTAGGATGTTTCTCCTAGGGCAATTATTTTACCTCCCGAGCAGCACCAGCCTCAAACAATGACTCATCTGGACGCAAGTCCAATATTACTAAAACATCACCTAAAACAGACAAATACGCTTGTGAGGGAAAAATCATCACTGAAAATTACATGGTACCAATCAAATCATTCCAAGTTCTGATCATTTTAATAACTGCAGAAATGGGAATCATCATTAGCCATAAAAAAATCTCACCATCTCCAGCGGCATCAACCTCTATCTCAGTCAGACCGTCAGGGCGTTTAAAATCACGGAGAACCTGAATAAGGAAAAAACAGCATAAGTATTAATTTGGTGGTCCACAGACTACACTTTGTCACTTTCCAGAGTTTGACAAATATTTTTAAAAATGTGGTTTGTATGATGAAACTCCAAAATTATAAGATTTTTGACAGTAAGAGCATCTGTATTAAAAGAATGCTACTGACGGTGTATCGGAGAAAACAAAGCATGACACTGAAGGTTCTCAAGAAAGCATATTCCAACATCATAAAGCCCTAGCCCTATAATACTAATTACTAAAATGGCATTAAGTTAAACAAGACATCCCTCATCTCCACACAAACAATAAGAAACACCCATTACTTATTTTGGTAAAGATCTATGCAAACTAATTAAAAAGTATCTACTCAATTAAAGCAGAGTAATAGACATCCCACGAGATTAGCACCTTAATATCAGTCAACTTCAAACAATGATTTGCAATAGTGACTTCCCCAGCCTTCTCAAAAGCCAAAATCTTTTCCTGTGACATTGCTTTGATTTCTTTGGCAACAACGCCCATGGATTTTCCTAGTCTCTTGCCTAGAACACTGCAAATGATTTTTTTAAAATTAATGATATTAAACATCATGATAAGTATAATGGACAAACTTCCCAGAGAATCAAGTGAAATGCATACCTAAACTCAGGTTCAGCACGTAAAGATGAATATTTTAAAGTATCATTACATGGAACAAGGGATCGTATATTGAGTTCCTCCAGCACATACTGCAATGCAAATAGAATCACTAATATCCAGTTACAATTTGATTGAGTGGAAGCCAAAAAACATAAAGTGGAGACAACAACACAAGCAATTTTTAAAAAAGTAAATTATTGAAGAGAGGATACAATAGATAAGGACAGGAGGAAAACGTTAGCAAAGCAGAGACAAAAAATGACAGGAAAAGAAAGTAGAAACCAATAATTGCTCCAAACTTTAAGAAATTAATTAACTTCAATATATATATATAGGAAAGCCTGTTATGTGCAATGTAGGTTGTTTTTACATTCTATTTGGGGTGTGCAACAAACAAAATGTTGAATTGAAGGATTAAATGGAAATAAACTTAATAGAAGGGCCAAATGCAGAAAAAGTTGTCCCTATCAGGCTGTGTACAGTATATAGTGAGTAAGATAACTAATTATTAGAAAATATTGGACAGTCAGTTTATTCAGACCTCTTAGAGGATGTAATATAAGAGGGTAACTGATTATCAGAAATATTAGGGAAAAACCTATGATCATATGAATTGATTGACAATAAAGACGCGCTGAATCAACTTCCCCCCCTCTAATAAAACAGAGCTAAGAAAGTGCCAAAATGTACAAAGGGTAAAACTGTAACAGCATGCAACGTCATGTAAGTACCTCCCTCAACTTTCCATTTATGTCATCAAGGAAGTCTGCATCTGGATGAACTATAACCATCTCCCTGTTGTAGCATGAAACATGATTAAATATTTCTATGAAAACAAAAAACGATATCCTAACAGACATGCATATTTATATGCATCTTTGCATATACCTTAGTGGAGTCTTGAGAGGCTTGTTGTGACGCTCACGAATGTTTCTGGCCAGATCAATTATTGTCATCATCCTTGTAACACTCTTCTCAATTCGTTCACCCCTCTAATCAAATAGGCAGCCAAAGAGAAAGATAAAGTATTAAGCGAATGATATATATCTAGACCACAACTAAAGGAAGAACCTAGATTGAAGTAAAACTGCAACATGCAAGTGGTCTTTCCATCACAGAATACAATTATGCTTTTGGGGGTGAGAGAGGTGGTGTTGGAAGAAGGAAACATTTGAAGAATATGTAATGAAAGTGCACTTTCATTTCCTATTTCCTATAGCATATATTAAAATTAAGAGAGAGGAAGAGAATCAAAGAATATGAAATATAATTACCCCATGTTTAACCAACTATAATAATCCAAAGGGCCATTTGCAGACTCCTAACAATAAATTATATTACAAAGGATACAATACAAGGGAAAATGGAGGATAAAACTTTTGTAATATAGAAAACATTTTTTCAAATCAAACAGTTTCTTAGTTTTGAACCTTAACTTCTCTATCTTCTGCCATGTGTAATGGCATATAGCATTAGCAAAAAAATCTAATAAAACCCAAGTTCCATCTGTTTGTTTCTGAAAATCAAATCAATAGAAATGAACAAACTGAATTATATATTTATTTCTATTTGTACATTGAAAGCAAATATCCTTTTGCAAATTTCATACGATATACATGTAGACAACAACATAGTACAGCAGTCAACAATAGATTGCAGAGCAGTAAGCAAAGGGAGACTACTATTTTTTTTCAACCATTTACCAGTATCCACTAGTCAGCTACGTGAATCAGATAAGAAATTAAATAATCAAGAATAAAGATGTTGTATACCTTGCCTTCTTCTGTAGGAAAACTGCAATAGTGTATACTTCCCTCTGATCCGTTACAAACTTTTCGCATATTTTGATAGAGTACCTCAGTGAAGAAAGGTGTAAAAGGAGCCATCACTTTACATGATAACAAAAGCACCTGAAAGCATTCATATAAGTCTACAACTGTTCCAGGCTTCCAGCATAAGGAAACGCCACTTTCTGTCGGTTCTGTAACCAACAACTACATAATAGATAAAATATATCATAAACTTACGTTGTAAAGAGTTGAGAGTGCTATCCTGCAGTCTTCTTCCCCAGTACGGCCTTTAAGCCTCTTACGGTTGAACCGTACATATATATTTGTAAGATTATCAAGAAACTTTAGAAGGTAAGGAACCACCTACAATATAATTTTTAATAACATTTTAGTGAATACAACACTAATCATATAATGAATCTATCGAATAATGTAGCTGACCATAATATGGTAGTAAATCTCACATACATGAGAAACAATTTTGTTGATCGTGAAAAAAGCAGTTTCATGCCTTTTAGAAGTAAATGAATCTAAATGTAATGGACTGACTTAGTTTTACAAGGCAATTAATTCACAGTTCAACCACTTTGGCTAACAATAATAAGATCAAGGGTAAGACAAAAAATATATATATTAGAAAAGTGGATGCAAGTTTGGTAAAAAATCTAAACAGCAAAATAGCTAATTAAATACATTCAATAACTGAGCTGCAAATTCAAATCAGAAAACATAGACCTTACATATATTTGCATCGTGAGATAGCTACTTTCCTCTCACATAATCTCTCCGTGTTCTAGGTTATAGAACTAGATATCCTTTTACTTCAAGAAGAGTAGCAGTATCAACTATCAAGCTTTCAGTGGCCCACTGAAAGAAAATTAAGATTTAGTGGCAGCACGAAAATTTATGCCCCTCTTAGAAACATACATTTGGTTTGGGCAAAATGACTTCATCGGTAGGGCGGTCACTTCTCACTCGCCTTTAACTTGTCATTTTACAATATTATGTTTATGTTTCTCTTTTTAGTTCTGTTCACAGTTGCTAGTTTGTAAGACAGGAGGTGACTACACAGCCTTGATAAATTCTTGATCTTCCATATTCCTTGTGTTTGTGTTATTATGACATTTTTTAGGAGTATGTTCTCCCTTGAGTTGTACGTTCCCACATCCCACTAGCAAAATCATTTTCTATCCCCACAGAAAAATGAACAGAAGAAGCACAACTGACCGTGTAAAGGCGGTAACCATCCATTTCTTGTCGGACAAAATGAACAAGGCTTTGTGTGGCTGAGTTAATCCACTGATCAAGAACATTCAGTGACTTCTGAAGTGTGGCCTGATCAAAGGGGACAAAAGGTGCTAGACCCTCAACTTCAAGCCTCTTTGCATTTTGAACAAGGAACCTATATGCATTATACCAGGGAAGGAAAACATCCCTAACCTGGACATCACCACAAAATAAATTATTTAACTTCTAAGTAAGAAGATAATAAAAATAAAACATGGGTAGGTGATACTGACAACACCATAAACTCCTTCTTTCTTGAAACGAAGTGGCTCAGCACGCACAACAGGGGAGTTTATAAGATACAATCGCAAGGCATCCTATCAAATGGACAAGAACAGTTTAAATACACTTCTATAATAAAATCATACTATATTTAAGTCATGGTCATAATTAGAAAAGGGAAGAAAAACAAGCATCATGATATAGCATGCCACATCCCAAATAAATAAGATTGAAACCAAAATAATGATAAACTTTCTAAAGTTCTTACCGCTCCATAATCATTTATAACTTCCATCGGTGAAGGATAATTTTTCAAGCTTTTACTCATCTTTTTGCCATCTTCGGCCAGGACAAGTCCATTGCAGATTAGATTCCTAAAGGCAGGCTTGCCAAATAATGCAGTAGACAGCACCATAAGGGTATAAAACCTGGAAAATGGAAAACCCAAATATGATTTGGCATGATAAAATGTAATTTTGCAAGATCATTCAGAGCTGTAAAAAGATTTGGCAAGATAAACCGAACAAAAATTGCAATGTAAGTAGAAGCATAGTGACCACCTAATTGGTAGTAAATGGGGGATCCCCCTTCCAGGGTTCTAGTTTGGACCCAAAATAGAACCCCCCCACCCCCCCCCCCCCCAAAAAAAAAAAGTTATAACTAAAATAAATAAGTATTGAGAATAACAGTTCAAACAACAGTGACTCAGTAACCACAGTGATCAATGGGAGTCTCTATAACAAATCACACATTGAGATAAAGAAACTGACCAGCCACGGGTTTGATCCAGCCCTTCAGCAACAAAATGACCAGGAAAATTCTTCTCAAACAGCTCTTTATTTTCAAAAGGATAATGAATATATGCATAAGGCATGGATCCACTCTCAAACCAGCAGTCAAACACCTGAAATATGAAACAATGGATTCATATCAAAGTAAGAACAAAGTCCATCTGCTGCCATATTTTCCATTCTTGGAATACCGATAATAAGTATCTCTAGTATTACAGTGAATAATGTTTACTGTAAATAAATTTTATTTTAAAAATACTATTTTCCATTAGAGGTGGTAATTATCGTTGGGTCAACTTAACCAATTCTAGATGGCATTCAACTTGAAAGAATAGATGACTACTATCAAAAACCATATTGGGATACTACAATACAATTGACAAAGTTACTGAAAGACTGTGAATAAGCATGTTTACATCATCAACACGTCGAAGTACACGACCGCTGTCAGTTTTAATGGTAATATGATCAATGTTGTGACGATGAAGGTCAAACACCTGTAGAAAACATTACAATGGGATTAGTATACTTACCATTTAGCAAAAGTATCTGTAAGAACTGAAAGAACAAATACAATGTTCATTTTTGGAAACAGAACCTATAATAGTTCAAACATACTTGTTTAAGAAGAGTCACTTTTGTACAGTTGTACACTAGGTCTGCTAAGTACAATCTCCACTATGATAATGCACAGTGTAAGAACAATTAACACAATAAATCAAGCTTTCTAGGTGAAGCTTCCTACCAACACAACCATATCCACAAGCCCCTCACAGTCCAATACATGAAATAAGATTATCTTTTCACATTACAGTTAATTTTATTAATTTCCTGGGGAAATATGACCAATTTAGCAGGCAAATATTTGCAAAATTCCATCCTAGTCACAACGTGCAAACTTATACCCCCCTCTATTTCTTTTTAACTGTCCAAAGAGGAAAAAAACATGCATATTAAAAAATGCAATTAATATTGTTAATTTTCAGAAAACAATTATTTGATTTCCTATTTTATCCTTATCTATCTCCTTATTTATTACTCTTAATATTCTCTCTACTCTTAATACCAACATAAGGGTATTACTATTAATATGCTCTTGAAATTCTAAGTGGAAGATATATAGAAACAAACCTTTTCTCCTTAAGTGGACAGTTAAAAAAGAAACAAAGGGAATATAACATTTTATACCATGACTACTACATGGCTCAAATAGAAGACTTCCTAAGCATACATTCAGACGGTCAATAGGAAAGCAAGAAAATGCAATGAAAGAAAAGAACTTTAAGTCTGGTACACATCTACAACACCACTAATTCACCAAGTTAATGCCTATAGTATTGGGGCCATCAAACATGACATGTCATGGTCCACCTGGTTAAAAAACAAAGTATTATATTCTCCAAATGTTTGTTGACTGTGAAGTATTATTATATAGACGTTACTGATTTGTGATGATGAATATGTGCATATATAACTTCAGAAACATGAGCAAAAGATCCTAACCTTTTCACCTGAAAGCTTTTCAAGTTCTGCGACCGAACCTATGACAACTTTTTCCTTCTCATCCTCACTGATCCATATGGGGAGAGGGGTCCCCCAAAATCTACTACGACTAATTGCCCAATCTCTTGCATTTTCCAGCCAATTGTGAAATCGCTTATCCTGCAAAACATATGGATATTAGAAAAATTTACAAAAACATAAATTGCATATAATTTAATGTTCATTTCCAATACCATTTCCTCCCCTAAGATATGCTATTGGATAAGGTTGTGTTTATGGCCATCTTTAGGATTTCAGTGCCTGTCTGGATATTTCATGGGAGCTCCATAACAGATATATTTTCTACATTTTTTTGTACATCATAGGCTCACTATTTTCTCTCAATTCCACTTAGTAGGAATGTAGGATGATACAAATTCCTCCATAATGTATATTTCCCCTTGCTATGTAAATAACCTTTATTTATAATTAATAAATTAATCACAGAAAATATTAACCAACTCTCAATTATTGATACAAAGTGCTTAAACTGCTTATAAAAATATAATAACCAACTTCCCATTAATAATATATTCACTTGTTCTTTGAAAAATTTATAAATCACATAGGTCCACATCATCATCCTCAAGAGCAAACAGGGTGAGCATAAACAAGATCAAATAATAAAAAATTCAAGAAAAACAAATAAAAACTATGATGTGATAAGCAATACATAAGTACCTTGACAAAATCAGGGACCCAGTAAGTCTCCTTATTGTTTTCCAACAATTGTTCTTTTAATGACTCCACTCTAACAAACCTGAAGCGAAACAGCATAACACTTTAGGGATGAATTAAAAGAAAAGGCAAGCTCATCAACAGTATCACTATCAAGTACCATTTTCATCAAATACAGAGTGAAAAGAGTTTAAGTAGCTATCACTGGGAAAGTATCAGTGTGAAAATAGGCAAATAAAATTCAATATTGATTCAGTGATCTGGAAGATAATTACTTGCATAACAATATTACTTCATAACTCTGACCTAGAAAATAATCACACTTACATTTTGATTGCAAACGCAGATTATCATTATTAACATGATGACTGCATTATTTATCTAAAGAATTGTTCTGCCTAAAAAAACCATGGAAAACATGAAAAGGTAAGAATAGAACAACTTCAATATTTTTTTATAGAAAAAGATATTGCAAAGGAAAACTAAAGATGATAGTAAATTGGGAACAAGCTAATATTTCCAAAAAACTATAACAAAATCTTGGCCATTTTGTTGAACCCTCAGAAGAAGCTCAGAGACTACATTACTTAACTCCTAATGGTTAATAAAACTTTTTGTGTGGTTTCATGCCACAACTTCAACAAGTGTTCTTAAAACCCATGAAAGTCCTCAGGCCAAAGATATTCACAATTAAGATAAAATTTCAGGTAACTAAACTTGATTCATCAGTCTAACCCAATACTTTTTCCTCATTGTTTTAAATATTCAACTGAAATCACAAAGGCAGACTCGTTTTCTCTGTCTATCCCTGTTTCAGATTTTCCTCTGGTTCTACTCTACAGTCTCATGTCAATTACAGATACAAATGACTTGTAAAGACCCAGTGCTTCATGAGTAAGAGCAGAATAGGAACTGAGGAAATTATAGCATGGAACTACAACCTTCCTCTTACTCCTGTAATACTAGAATAGAACAGAAAACACCAAATTGGTACTGCTCTGTCATACCATGCACCAGCACCATAGCTTTGAAGTTTGAAAAGACTAGCAGCCATAAAATATTGACAAGTACACAAAATATGGATGGAAGATGAACAGACTACAGTTCAAAAGAAAACCACAAAGTTAATTACCAAAGAAGACACAACATGTATACATCAATCATACAATGACCACATGTAGAATATACCAAGTTGATCAACATATCAAAGATGGTAATGTTGAAAATCATTATAATCTAAACATTAGTGAGGCTATATCAAGTATCAATCTCCTAATAAAGTTATATTAACCAGAATTATTTATATCCTCAAAATCACTTTCTACATGACAGGAACCCAAAGAAAGTCAACTCATGACTGTAGTCGATCCCAAATAGCACCACAGCCCACCCCAAACTGGGATTGTGGTGTCACAGAGCAAATCAAGGACACTATTTTACACTATCACGGGATAAAACACATAAATATATATATATATGCAGAAAAACTTAAAAAACAGAGCAATTTAACTAAAAAAATTCCAAAATGCATAATAGATAATTAAAAACTAAATATTATTCCAAAATCCATAAATTCATAATCAAAACATCAAAACATTGATATTTTACACTGCAATTGATGAAGAAATGCTATCAGAGACAGTTGACAGCAAAAAAGGGAAGGAAAAAAAAAGGAGACAGGGGGCTAGGAAGAGGTTGCCTGGGACTTGAAGTGATTGCCGGAGTTGCCAGACACTGGCAGCAGGTCACCGAAGATGATGCAGTGGTCGCCAGAGATGCTGGACAGTGGAAGCAGCTTGCCAGAGGCAGAGTAAGAGCAGATGATCACCGGAGGAAAAAGAGGGTAGGAAGAGGAGGTATTATGGAAGAGAGGACCGGAGAAGATAGAAAGTGAGAGAGAGAATACAGGGTTTTGGTCTAAACCCTAATAGAAAGAGAAACAGAAAGGAAACTAAAAGTACTGACACTTACAATTCATGCTTAGATGAGTACTACTGAAGCAGTTAGAAAATTAAAAGTAAACCATAACCACTGCATATATACCATTTTTTAATGAGAACAAGTCAACCTACATCAAGCAAACAAAAGTGACTCCATCAGCTACACAAAACAGTCAAGAAAACTTAAAATCCTGGTCAAACATGCTTACCAACTTGGAACAGCCCTGTAAATAAGGGGGGTATCAGATCTCCAGCAGTATGGATAAGAATGTGTAAAAGCTCCAGATTTAAGCAGCCTACCTTTTGCCTAACGCAAGACAAATATAAGGAAAAGAAAATGATTAGAAAAATCCAATTAAGACAAAATTTTAACATAAACACTATTCATTCCAAGACATAAAATTACTTCTAGCAAATGTTCTCAACTTAAGCTCTAGTGTAGAGTTAGACACTTAGTAACCTGGCAATCTAGTAAAGAGGGCGGGTTGCTATACAAGACAAGCAGGAGGAGTGGGAGAAAATTTTCACATAATGTTGTCCTGTTTTAAGTAACAATTTTATCTTATTTGCCAGTTTGCACTCTCAACCAAGCTTTTTTCTCTTGTTTCATCTTACTGCACTCCAAACAAGTTTTCTAATCACAGTAACACAAGGGCATTTCTGTCACACTATTCTTAAGAACAGATATTAATTCCTAGAGATAATTGTCAAACCATAACTATTTGGGTAAATAAAAGAGTAGCATTCATTCAGTCACATGAGAATCTTCATTACAGAACCATAAATGATCTGAAATTGATAATGGCTACTCATGATTTTGGACAAATGGAACATACCTTTACAGCTTCAATGATATCCTTGTCAGCTTGTTTGATATAGCACCCACTAAAGTCAGTAATTTTTTCAGTAAAGCATCCATCATCATCAACAGCTACAGTTAGTTTATCCTACAGGCAAACGTGGTACTTGAGTAACCATATTACAGATGGAAGATATCCTACAATAAACAATTGACAAATCTACAAAAACAATAGCATAGATGCAAATCCCACAGCATCAAAACACTGGCTTAGGCGCTGAAGCATCCTTAAAATAGACAAATAAATAAACAAAAAAAACATGACCTCAGAAGTTGCGTACTATAACAGAGGTTGCTAATACAACACAACTAAGTAGCAAAGAGGAAATTCATCATAAAAGATGCAACATCATGATAGGAAAAATGGGCATAAGAGATAAATAGAAAATGCATCAGCATGAATCAATCATCCCAAGGGAGGGAGGGAAGGGGGGGATAAGAAAATGAAGGCATGCAAGTTGACAATTTAGATTATCAATTCCGATCACACTCAGCAAAGAAGTTATGCCTCTAACGGGATTCACCAGGAAAAAACTACAATCAATCTCCGTAATTTTAGGTTCTTGAAAGCACACACCTTGCTAAGAATTTGATTATCAATGCAAACACGGAAATCATCTTCACCAAAAGCAGGGGCACAGTGGACAACTCCAGTACCACTATCATCAGTAACGTAATTGTCGGCAACAACTCTAAAAGCTGTATCAGATAACTCCTTAAAGTAATCAAATAATGGTTCATACCTGCAGAACAAGTAACCTTATGAGTTTCAATACTCAACAGAACCCCACACGCAAGATGTCATTAGAAATGTCATTAGAAAGTCTCAAAACAGAATATGAAAAACACAAAGATTAATGTGGTAAAAGGAAGAACTGCTCACTTTGTCCCCACCAAGGAAGCCCCTGGGATTTTCTCCAGCACTTCAAAAGAATCCAACACATTATCCGTTTTTCCACCTGAAGATCCCTTGACCTTTGCATTTGCATTTTTAGGAGCATCATTTGAACTCTTAGTGACAGCTTCTTTAGGTTTCTCCTTAGGGTTATGGATTGCAGAGAGACGAGATTCAGCAACAATATACACTTTACCTGTATACTTATTGCGAACCTGGTTTCATCAACTAAAAAATTTAGTGTTCAAACAACAAAAAAATAAGAGAAAAATACACACACATAGACCACAAAAAATTAAGGATATGACATTATCAACTATCAAGTGCTCAATCCAAATGCATTTTCATATTCAATCCCCCTTCCACAATATAGCACTACCTAACAAAATCATTTGTGCACTACTAACATTTTGTTTATATATACTCCTTCTGTTTCTATTTAACTATCTTAATTACACAACATTACGTTCCAAAATTCCTTATCTACCCTTCATTAACTACATTATCTCCATTTAACGTACATTCAATTATTAAAGCTTTGAAAATCTAAATTGAGGGTTAAACACCGGACAACACTTAAATAGGAACAGAGGGAGCATATAAAAAATCATGTTGTAGATCAACAAAAAACCGCTTGAAAGGTAAAAATGAGGAGCCTTATAACTTCAATTTATTTTAATACTGCAAAAAATTCAGCGAACCTTGACATAGGTAAAATTGACATTGATGCAGAGAGCAAGATTACTAGGAAGAGTCCAGGGAGTTGTAGTCCAAGCAACAAAAGAAGCACCATGTGGATCACCCAAGGCAGGGAACGTCATGAACACTTCAGGATCAGACACATCCTGCACAGCACAAAATTTCAGATACAGACACAACAAACAACCGCAACAACACATAACAGAAATAGTAACAAACACTATGCAGACAGTGCGAAACCACTAACCTTATAATTCTGACCAGCCTCAAAATTAGAAAGCGGAGTTTTGCAACCAGTGCTATAAGGCATAACCTAGAACAACAACGAAACACAGTTAAGTTACTCTACTCAATTCAATTCAAGTTCTAACAGAACAATTAATCGAATGAATGAATGAAGAAATACCTTGAAACCTTTATAGACGAGGTTTTTCTGGTAAAGCTGTGAGAAAACCCACCAAACGGACTCCATGAAGTTAAGGTCCATGGTCTTGTAGTCGTTTTTGAAGTCGATCCAACGGCCAGTGCGAGTGATGACAGTCTCCCACTCGGAGACGTAGCGCGTGACGATGCTGCGGCACTCCTCGTTGTACTTATCGATGCCTAATTTGAGAACGTCCTCGCGCTTCTTGATTCCGAGCTTCTTGTCGATCTCGTTCTCGACGGGGAGGCCGTGGCAGTCCCAGCCGAAGCGGCGAGTGACGTGGTGGCCGGTCATGGAGTGATAGCGGGTGACGATGTCCTTGATGGTGCCGGCGAGGATGTGGCCGTAGTGAGGGAGACCGGTGGCGAAGGGAGGGCCGTCGTAGAAGATGTACTCGGGTTTGTCTTTGGAGAGAGAGAGCTGAGTGTGGAAAGCATCGATTCGAGACCAAAGGTCTAGAATCTTCTCCTCTTGCTTTGGGAACGTGAAGTCTTTGCCCTCGCAAACGTCGTCCATCGCCGCCAACTGCTAAGAGTGAGATGCAGCTGCTGCTACCACTGGGAAGTGTTGTTTTTCGGCAGCAAGAATGGAATGAATCAGGGTTTTTGCTTTCAACGGTTCAGCGTGCGTGAGTCACTTATGTAACAGGTAAATAAATACTTAAAACTAACAACTGTACTGTAAAGAAAATTAGATTAAAACCACGAAATGGAAATGCCTCTGGACAAGGTGGAATTTTATCCATTAGTCACTTACAAATATTGTCGAATATTATGATTAAAATATTAAATTATTTTTTAAAACTTTAGATTTTTATTTTATCCTTGTCTATTATAATCAAGTTAAATATAAGTCTAACACTAGAAATAATTTCATATATTTTTTTATTATTTTTCACAATTCAAATAAAATATATTATTTTAAAATTATTTTGTCTTAATACATTTGAATATATACTAGAATTAATTATTGAGATTATTTTAAAATTTGCAACCCTAAAAGCACTTCAAAATGGACACAAAATAGTAATTTAGTTCATCCATTAGGATGATAATTTTAACAAAAACTAATAAATTAATATGTATCTATTAAAATAAATTTAAAAGGGTATTTCTATGATAACAGAAGAGAAAAAGGGATGTTCTGTATAACAATATAAATGAGAATGTTCTATATTACGTTGATGAATAAGACACTTAATAATTTATTTTAGGTGAAACCAAAATCAAAAACAAATCATTTTAAATTATAAAGATTAACAAAATAGATTTTATTTATTTCAACAAAACCTTTTCTAAACATATAATAAGATTCAAACTCTTACGAATATTTTTTTATTATATTGGTGGAATGAAACTTACATCATAACTAATTGAATTGATTTTTTTTTCTTCCACATCTAAAAGGCTAAAGCATTGTGAGATGAAAATATAGGCAATATTTTAAAAAATGAATTTTAAATTTAATGGTTTGAGCATTTTATCAAACATATAATAAGCAAGAGTAGATGAAAACTAAAAGGATAACATCTGATATGATATCTCTAACACGCTAAATCTTGCATTTTGACAAACACAAAATACAGAAAGCTAATCAAGGATCATTATAATGAGTGTTAACAATCACCACCACCAACCTTAACAACTACAACCTTCACATGCAGGCAGTTTCTTTGCCTTCTTGACAACTGCTTGACAAATTTCCTCTGACCCGAAACCCACACATCAACTCATTTTCAATGTTTTCCGAGATTTCATAGACCAGGATTTTCACTTACGAAATTAAGAAATTTAGAAATAGCAGATTCCCCACCCACCCTCACCAACAATTCATGCCAAAATTTAGAAAACACAAACAGTATGGATGGCGAAGTATGGTGGAGGTTGTTGCGGAATCAAAGGACGAAGGTGTGGTGGAGTGCGGCAGCGTTGGATATGCGAAACCAAGACTCAGACGTTAGATCTGCGCGCATCGTTTCCGATTTGAGCTTCGTTTCTCGTTCAGAGTTTGAGAATATATGGCAGAGCTCATGGCAGTTGAAGGTCGATAGTGATTTCTTCGGCGGAATCGAGGAAGAAGAAACTGTCGGAGTTGCCGACGGTGACGGTGCCGTCCAAATAGAAGACGGAAGTGGAGAGGAAGTGCTGGATAAGGTAAAAAAGTGAAGTAAAAACATTTTAAAAAAATTATTAAAATATTTTGTTTTCTTAATTTGATTTAAAATGTTATCGTTTAACTACCTAGGTGGCTTAATACAACAACTTATTTTAAACATTGTTTACCATCCCGACTTATTTGTTTGACTGGGAATTATATGAGGGATTAAATAACTTGATGTTTAGTATTCGAAGGATTAACTAAGGAGTTTAATCTAAACAAAATTAAGAATATTTTATGAGTTACATTAAATATTTAATATTTTATCTCTTTATATTTATAAGACAATTCAAATCAAAATATATATATTAAAAAAATATATTAATATACTAATTTTTATAAAAGAATATTATAATATTCTAATTTTATTCTTATTTAAATTTAAATTTTATTTTAATGTTAATAATAGTATTTTTCAAAAAATAAGGATAAGCAAAAAAAATACATTAAATATTGTTATAAATAAAACTATTCAAGCACTTTCTTTATGTCTTAGACTTATAAATAAGAACAAGTAGAATATTTAATATCAACAATGACAGTTAAATATATCAAAACAGGCTATTTGATCCACATGGAGCTGGTCAAATGTGAGTAATGAGCTTCGTTTTTTTTTTTTGAACGAACAGTAATGAGCTTCGTTGGATTAGGCCAAAAAGTTCATATTAAATTCAAACTTTTTTTTTTGGGACCGTATTAAATTCAAACTTGAAAAAGAACAATATAACTCTTTTTTTGGTGAAGAACAATCTAACTCGGTTTTGATTTTTGGTAAAAAACTCGGTTAAAGTTTGTTTGCAAAGTTGGATTATATTGGGCTTCATTATGCATGACTTAAAAAGCCCACAAATACTCGGGTTTACAATTTCTATATTCATGCTCATCCACTTCATAGGTAGATTGGACTAGCCCACCAAACTTTGTCCATTTAGATAACTATAATAAAAATGTTTACTTTTTGTTCACTAAAAAAAAATGTTTACTTTTAACTAACATTCTCAATGAATATATTTTTTTACCAAAAAACAAAACGAATATATTTCTCCAAAAAAAAAACGAATACATAGTTATTTTTTTCTTCCTTATATTCAAAGTCAAAAGAATATTTTACGTCAAGGATCTAATGTAAAGTGAATTTTGATTAAAAAAAAGGAATCAAATATGCACACCCCTTTGTTCAATGTTGTATACCAAATCATACTGCAAACCATGCAACATTGAGTTGTTCCAACATAAAGAATAAGTTTCTAAAGCTAAAATTATACATGTTGTCTTATTTTCATTTTCAAAATAATATTTATAGCCAAGACAAAATCTTAGGTGATTAGACCTAAATCATCAATCTTAACTCAATACTTTTTTCCTCATTATTTAAAACATTCTACTAAAATCACAAAGACATACTGACATTCTCTAGCTATTCATGTTTCATATTTTCCTCAAGTTTAATTTTTACCTAACACATTTTTCGAGACAAGTAGGCAACTTTTACTGTACTTAACCCTGATTGCCTTTAAAAGAGGATATTCACATGTAGCTAACACAAAACTAGGCTCCCCTAAAATGTGTAAATGCAATTAAGGATAAAATACAATATTAGTCATTAATCTTAAAATAATGATTGTAATATTCACAAAGTCAGACCAGTATGAGAAGCAACAACATAATATCCGGGAGTAGTCCATCAGACGAACCCGTAAGGTACTATCATACATGTCAACATTAGCACACACAACTATGCCGATGATCACATAGACATCATAAGCCATACCAAATCTAACTTTAAGGAAGACCAAGAACGAAAACTAAAAACACAAAATTAAGCAGAAAAGATATAACATACGTCCCTCCTCAAATAACTAACGAAAGCTTTAAACAACATCAATTATGTAGTCGTAAGGTTAAGGAAAAAAACCAATTGCAATCGGAAGTGGATGATTTCTAAATTCTAACATATCAAACTCCCGCGTGAACAAAATTTTCTACAATACGAGTCATTGAAATTCAAACGTTGATTACATCACAGATGATGCAGTACAAGACAAACGAATTTCAACATGTTATTGAGGAATGCTAATCTTCCATACAAAAAATCGCCATCCAAATAAAGATGCTCATAGTATTAACGCTTGACCCATTGAAAACTTTTCCTTGCTTTGGCTTTTCCTGGTTTTTTCCTTTCTACCACTCGAGAGTCCCTTGTGAGGAAACCAGCTGAGCAAGATTCAACAAAAACTAGATTAGTAAATATCATTTTGCAAGTTTGTTATGAGAATGTCAAGATTTTCATAATATGGCTGGAAAGGAAAAAACACAAAGTATATCAGCACCGGGATAAAACGGATTATACCATTTCTAAGTGCAGGTCGCAAATCTGGTTCCCAGCTTTGCAAAGCCTTGCTAATCCCCAATCTTATAGCTCCAACTTGCCCTGTTCTCACAAAGCATGTTCCATTGTTACAGATAAAATAAAGAAAACTATGAATGATTATTAAACAACTGAACTTGGACAAGTTAACCAGTAGGCAATTCTGTCCAACTTCCATTATGCATACTTCCCTTAATTGTATGATTATTAGCAGAAGTTTAAAAGATATGACACAATCAGGTGATGTATAAAATTTCAAGCATTCAATTGTCAAAGGGCCAAAAATGAAGAAACCGAACCCATGGTAAGATCAATTACATGGATCAAAACAACACAATAATTTTCTGTTGTAAATCACATTTTAAATCACATTTACAGACAAATTCTTAATGGTTTTGTGCTTTCCTTTTTAATTTTTCTCAGTCCACTCTGCCTCTAGCAATTGGACTACTCCATCTTATCTACTCTCCTTAAAGGAACACCTATAAAAATTTTCCATGCATCTCCAAACCACTGCAGACAAAATTCTACCATCTTTTCTAAGGTAAGCGTGATATAATTGGTTCAGAACTTGCAAAAAGAAATAGAATTTTTATTGGAGAAAAAAAATGAACTCCCACCGGGTCTTCAAGAGAGCTCGACTCTCCCACTAACCAAATCATTTGGGAAGACACCTCTACAAACTTTCCCAGCCCTCCATTTATTCTTTCCTATATGTTACAGATAATTGTCTATTGGATGATCCCTATTTACTTTCTCTTGGCTGTTACAATTATTTGCCTACAGCTCAATCCCCATAAATTATCTTGAGTTCTGAGTATTATGGTTGGTTGGTAATTCCTGTCACACCCACTCATTGAGATTCCAATATTCTGTTCTGCCCCCTGTTCCCCTTACTGAAAACCTTCTTTATGAGTGTTTTCTTGACAATGTGCTATCCCAACTTTTTCTCTAATCCATTCATTTCAAATTCTATCTAGCCAAGTATGTCCACTCATCCAGTGCAACACACTCATATCCGCTGCATTGAAGTTAGTCTATTGATAGCTTTTCACTGCCCAAAATTTAGTTTCACACAGCATAGCAGGTCTTAATGTCTTGTAGCTGTACAGTGTAATCATCTCTTATGCTTGAGCATACTATTTTGTTATAGATACCATCCAAAGCCTAGCTCCATTTCATCCATCCTGCCTGAATCCTACAGTTTACATCTCCCTCTATTTCTCCATCATTCCGTATGATGGACTTTAGAGACTTAAACAATGTGACATGAGGTAAAAAAGTATGTTTTCCAGGGTCCTTGACAATGCTAGTTCCCAATTCTTGAAAATTATTTTTCTAAAACACAACTTAAAAACAGTTTTTCAAAACAAAAAAAAGAGGCTTAGAGATATGTTTGAAACTTTGAATCATTTATAATTTTATTTCTAAAATGAATCTTTAAAGCAATAAAACAGAATATTTTTGGTTAACTTACACTGTCCAGATGCACAATAACCAGTAACCATTTGACCATCTTTGCCCCTTACCCTTGCCTCTAGACTCGATTTCTATTATCGAACTTTCACTCCTTTCTGCTATTTCTTCATTAGAACAAGCAACACCACAAACTACTCATCATTGTTTCGCATTCTCAATAATTCCAACCTTCCAAGTTCCAACTTCACTCTTTATACTAATCCTTTTAACAAATACATGGAGTATTTTTTACAGTAGCCCAGCCCAACAACCACAATGCTAGGAAAATGACTAAGAAATTGGCTCATCTTTGTTTGCCATGAACTAGTATACGTATATATACACATAGGTGTGAGCAAATTTTCTGTATTAAATAATAAAATATGCTCTTACAAGTTACAAATGTCCAAACACTACCTTTAAATGTCAAACACTAAACATGCATGCAATATCATACCATAGCTTGCATGAAATGCTTCTAGACTAGAGTGATATGCCCTATACATTACAGGTAGACAGGACCCCTGATTTCTGCAAACACAAACTCAATCTAACTAGCATTTGCAAACTAAGAGCAGACATTCTTCAGTTAAACAAATAAAGATTATTGAATAATGAAAGAAGCTGATATTAATCTTGGGAATTCAAATTCAAAAACAGAAACAAACTAAGAGTATTTAATCTTACCTGAAACACCACCTCCTTTCACAGTACAATTGACATCCCAAAGCCCCAAAGTCTTTGTCTCAGAGAAAGGCCGAAGGAGAGTAGCACGATGCTCAAGCATAGGGAAATAGACATCAAACTCTTTATCATTAACAATAAATTTACCATCACCAGGCTGAACCCATACACGGGCTATACTGCATTTTCTTCTTCCTGTTCCATAAGCACGTCCTTTCTCATCAATCTGTTTCACTCTTGCTTTAGCAGCTTCCTCTTGCTTTAGACGCTCCATTTCAGCTCTAGTGGATTTTCTAGTATTCCTCTCATAGCGCATGTCTTCAATTACACTAAGAGGGGGCAACCCATCAACCCCTTCAAAGTCTTTCAATGCAATCAAACTGTCAAGCATATCATCTGTGATTCCGGAAGCAGCAATCAAATCACCAAATGCGCGTTCTGGACCTGCAATGACAAAGCAAAATGACATCACTTTCCTTGATAGAAGTCCAAAAAACAAAATTATCCTCACCTACTCAAGACCAACATGTGAGAGGAAAACAGAACCAGGTGTCCTGGCCTCTGTTTAATACATGCTTAGGCTTACCCTACATGAAATAGTATTGGAAGCCTATTTTTTTACTTTGATATACCCTATTTGGATTCAACTCAGGTAAAACCACTTTGGAATCAAACTGTCTATGTCGAGCTTTAAGTAACACAGTTGCATTCCCAGATACTCAAACTAGAGACCTCCACCAATTGATCTACACGACTAATCTATCTATCCACACACACACATTCAAACTGTGATGAACAATTAATCGAGAGAAACCAGTGGTGGTAATTTTCTTATTGATGCAAATTAAAACATGAAGAGAAAGAAAAGAGGGTTGAAGCCTAGCCTTTGAGAACAGCAGTGAGAGCTTGCTCTTCCTTCTCAAGTTGTTCAACATCCACTTTCGGTTTAATCTCCAAGGCATTGAACTCCCCTTCAATGCTCCCATCCTCTTGGAAACCAAACACATCGTCAACTTTGACCTCTTCCCCTTCCTTCAAGCTCCAAGGTTCGAAGTCCTCTGCTCCAGCTCCAAGACTATTGTCATCGAAAGCAGCAGCACCACCACCACCACCTTCTTTTTCCTCATCAATCCCTTTGAATATAGCTTCCTCGTCTTCATCATCCATACCCTTCTCTTCCAACCACCCCTTTTCCTCCTTGCTGCTGACGCCGGCTCCATCGTCGCCGTTGTTCATTCCGGCGAGGCTCCCGCTCTCCTCGCCGAAGAAAGAGTCGAACTTGTCCTCGCTCTCGCGAAAATCCTTCCACGAAAAAGGGTCCTTGACATTGCCGTTATCGCCGCCGGAGGTGGATAAGAGTTTGGGAACGGTGGTGAAGTAGGGGTTAATGGGTGGGCAAGGTTTCAAGGGAAGAGAGATGAATCTGCGGAAATGAGAGGGTTTGGGAATTAAACGAGAAAGCATGGTTGTGAACACAGTGAGTGTGAATACGATGGATCAGTTGAAGGTATCATTCATTCATACATTGCGAGACATGGAAGCCGCCGGAGAGTTGACGGCGGCGATCGGAGCTTGTGAAGAGTGAGTACGTAACAGGGAAGGACTACACTGCAAGCTACTAAGCTTAGGATTAGGTTTACAGAACCAGAAACCAAACCGGCGTCGTTTACTCAGTAATGGTAACTTCACATAAAATATGAAAAGAAATCAAGTTTAATTTATATTTTTTTTCCTTTTCAATTAATATGGTTTTTGGTACATTTTTAATTAATATTTGCTTGTAGTGTTTTTTTTTTTGGGAAAAGGAAAGGGCCAATACTCATGTTGTTGAAACCATCCAAGAGCCTCCAACTTATCTAGATATAACATTTAATCTTGAGTATGTCCTTCTACTTGCTAGTGTTATAATTTCCACATGTCATTGTATAAATTATTATTCCTTGATTTAATATTTTAATATTAGCTAGAAAGTAACTATAAAGAAGTTTGGAATTAAATTTTGAAGAAAGAGGATTTGCTAAAAGATAAAAATAAGTATAAATAGTTTTGAAAATAAAATTTAATAAAAACTATAAAATATGAAAATTCAACAAATATGTGCTTGATATAAGAGAAAAGTTACTAATAAAAAACCTAAATTAACTAATTAAATTGAACCAATATTTTAAAAAAATAGAAAAAAAATGCCATGCAATGGATTAGTGGAAGAACTTTATAATATCAATTAAAAATTATTTTTCAATTTTATTAAAAAAATAGTATGTTCTTAATTGTTTCTATAAATTTTAAAAGTAAAAACAAATGATGTTAAAAATTAAATTTTTTAAAGATATTATTTACTGAAAAATAATAGACGAACTCCAAATCATTTTTTGAAATATAACCATATCAATCATTTTAAAAATAATAGATAAACTGTAAATCATTTTTAAATGTTAGAAAATAGACGATTTAGGGGAACGAATTCCTAAAACCTAACATATGGACCCGAAACAATTTTAAAAATTTTTAAGAAGTCAAGTGTAAATTTTCTTATTTAGAATTTGGGTTGATTAACTTAATTAAAGTATTTCTACACTTATTTAAATGTAGAGGTTTATCCGAATGACAAAGCATAACCGTCAGACCTCTCAAACTCTTCTCTTAATATATTTAAACGTATGAATTATGAACAAATGAAGATAGATTTACGTTTAATTAAATTTGAAATTGATTGATATGATTATATTTAAAATAATTGAATGTTATGAATGTCATTGATGATTACGTGACGATGTTCTGTAACTATCCCTTATTTAATTTGATTTGGAAAGTATGACGATTGAATAAGATTGAAGTAGCTTAACCGGTGTTGTAAAATGATTGTAATTGATTTGATTTTGCATGCTATGCTTAGTTGAATAATTAGTTGTAAAACCCTTAATGATGGTAACTAAGTGGTGCCCTTAGTGATGGTAATCAGGTGGTTAATTGGTGATTGATAGTTGTTTTGCATAACATTTGCATTAAGGATGCACACAGGAGTGCAAAGGGCCTATGATGCCGACCGAGATGAGAGGGCGGCCTTTGGATAGGCACAGACCCTATGGTGGTTTCTTCATATCCCATAGTTGCCTTTGAGTTGGACTAAGGCTGCCCCGCAACACTTGAGTTGAGGTGTTATTGTCACTGTTGCAATACGGACAAGCGATTCGGTACTGATAAAATAATTAATGATATATGTTGAGAAATTTTTAATAATGCAGTTTAAATTTCATAAGTGGAGTCAGATCCGCATGCATATGCATTAGCATATAGATGTTGATATTGAGATGCTGCTAAGCAGCTTATGATGATTAATGTTGTAATTGATGTATCTGTGTTGATATAGGTATGTTAAATAACAATGTTACTAATAACGAATTGTGATGATTAGTTGATTAAATGAAAAGTATGATGATTATGTGATTATTGTATAAGTGGATATGTACAGATTGAGGTTAATTCTAGTTTAGTATTTGTCATTTAATATATATATATATATATATATATATATATATTCACCCTTAAACATTTTTAATTACAATCAAGATGGAATGAGGAGGAGACTCGTGATATGCTAATGATGTTGAGATTGATGATCCTTTGAAATGATTTATATAGATCTATATAGTTTTGATGTCATATGCATTGGTCGGTTCTTGTGATAAATATTGTGTATATATGTATAGTAGATTAGGTATCTAATAACCTCTTTGGGGGTTTAGTATTTGTTTTGATACCTATATGTTTTGTTCAAGAATCACATAGTGACATATATGTGTTTTGAGGCTTCTGAGGGATCAAATTGATTCGTAAAAATCAAAAGAAAATTCCCGCATTTTTATTAAACAAGTGTATAAATTCAGCTTAACATAAATCATTTGCATATATACTAGTTGATTAATCATTAATATATTAAAATATTTTTATCAATAATTTTTTCCCCTCAACTAAAGTTTCCTAGCTCCATTGTTTGACATGGATATAAATTGTTAGAAACAATGTTAGAACCCTAGTTTCCATACTTCATTTACTCTTCCTTTATCCTTATTTCAAAGATTAAAAAATTATAAAAAGATAATTTACCCTAAAATTATAATGTATGTTGGTGTACTGAACTTCATGTTTAACAATTCCAATTTATTGCTTTTTTAAATAAAAATAAAAAATTTGACTGAAAAAATATCGCTACATAAGATGTGTGACTGTTTAGAAAAGTAAAAACTTTACATTTATCATTGAATCCTCAAATAAGTGTAGAATATTTGTAATTTTATTATATTTACATATATTTTTAAATATTTAAATTCTTATCAATAACGATAGCCTTGAATAATACAAAAGACAAAACAAATTCGAAATCTCCCTTAATATTATGGTCCCCTTTTAATTTTAAATATAAATATTTTTTTAAAATCCTACCATAAAACTGAAAATTAAATAATTTATTATTTTTCTCTAAAACCTGGCAACTCTATACATGCCTCTTATATACCAACACTACTAGTAAGTAAAGGATTGTTTGGGGGCATGTTCTGTCCTTCGTAGTATGTTTATACATTTTGTACATGTCTGTTACAAGTGAACAAACAGCTCATCTCCCAAGGGCATTGTATGTATTTCAGCCTCTTGAGGAGATAAGTGTTCCAGTCTGCATTTGTTAACTATAATGTGTGTATATGTACATCAAGTGCTTCTCTCATCACTGCCTTGTGAGACAATCTTATGATGATGCTACTGTAATCCAATAATTTTCCAAGCATAGACTGTTTGGAGTTCCAATTATCTGTGACCAAACCCATTTTCTCTCCTCTGTAAGTTGTAATTCTGCCAACTGCCACAAGTGGAGTGTTGTTTGTTAGCTATAATAAGTGTTTATTACATAAATTGTGACACTAGATCACTATAAACACTTATTTGGTGCCTGTAGGTATGATTTTTAACTATTTTCTTAAGATTCTTCTATAACTTTTATCAATCATGATTAAATTTTCTTTTTAATTAACATTCCCCAAAAAGAAAAAGTATATCTCTTGTCAATCACCACCTTATATTAATAGAAGAAAACATAATGAATTCATGAGGTCTTTGAATTAGAAAAAAGCAAAGTGAACTAAGGTTCTTACCCTGCCATCTCTGAGCTCAAATATAACAGAACCTTCAGAAAATGGAATTGGTCTTGTAGAGGCCACCTGTGTTGTATAAGATTCAAAGTCAATTCTCTGTCATTTTTTTTATGTATCTCAAAATACAATTTTGTCATTTTAAATCAACTTATAACGTGACTAAGTTACAAACATAATTGTCTTCGATTGTATAGACACTAAAAAATCAACCAATAACTTTAGACCGATGTATTTTACCTTTGGATCACAGTTGAAGTTAAGGTCAGCAAGGTTCTCTTGGTCCTTGTTCAAGCTAGATGCACAATTTTCATCAACTGGTTTCTCCTGATTGACTCCTTCTCTATGTGCTTCAATCATTGTATTTCCTGTGGAGGGGAAACCACAATCCTTCCACCTCCATGCATTATTGTCCATGTATCTCAGGTATACTTTACCATCTGAACCAATCAAAAGTAGTTGATTATCTCCAAAGCTAGGACCAGGTGAACCAACCAGTGTTACACCTTTGTAGGGTGTTCCATGTTCTACCCAGTTCCATCCATACCATGTATTCCAGTGGTACTCAACTAGACCACCTTCTCTTGAAAGCATGAAGAGAGAACCTGAAAGAGATTTTGTTGATGGCCTTATAACTGTTCCAGGAAACTGTGATAGAACCAGATGCTGAGACTGGTAATGCTCATGCCACAAATCAGTCACTTTGTTGTACTGGTATAGGCGACCATTTCTTCCAGTGACGAACACTATGTTTTCCCTGAACAATTCCTGGTCAACTATACTTGCAACCTTAACATTCTGAGGATTTCTGCAATCCTTCCATTTAAACTTCCTCATGTAAACCTGAGTATAACATGTGAATATGTACTTCATATCTAGCTTGTGTGGCTGGCTGTGTTTGATGTTTACAGAGTTTATTCCCAGAAAAATTTTATTCTTTATGCATGTGCACGTGATAAATAAAACTTTTAATCATTTCATATATATATATATATATATAAAAGTTTATCCTATGTGAGAGTGAGAAAAATAAATATAAACCGATAATCAAATTAAAAGATATTTGATGTTACGTCATTACTTAAAAAAGTCATGTGACTATAAAAAACTCATAACCTGTATGTTTCAATCTCGACTATTCATCTAATACTTAATTTAATTCTCTTACTATCACATCACTCTTCATCTCTAATACTCTCTCTATATATATGTATATGAACAGATTAAGTTGATGATAGTGATAAATATGACTTTAATGATTATGTTTAGTTGATTTGTATATGCTAGTTGCTATAATTGTGAAGTAATAAGCTTAAGTGAAGACAGGTTCATGATGTTTCAGACTGCAGAATTACCATTGTTTTAAGACAAACTGCAGAAATTAACAAAGTACTGTCATCTTTTTGTTGAGGGGTATAAAATCATTCAAGTCTTTTCCTAATAACTTAGGCTTTTTGGAGTGTTATTCCTTCACACTCACATTTTTGGCATCTTTTGTGCAGCCTTGTAGCTTAAGTGTTCTAGGAAATGAAAAAGTAGATAGTTGCAAGCATATTGTGATGGTTTTAAAAAAAAGTGTAATTGTGCTACCGTTTACCTACCATGAACTGCAGTAATCTTCCATTTTTGCTGACAAAGAAGAGTGAATCTTCAGTTGTAACCCTCCTTGGTTTACCTGGAAACCTATCCCATGGTTGACCTCCAATGATGTTTCCTCCTTTCCTCATAGCAGTACAATTCCTCCATGCTATCTCATTGTCACTCCATTCTCTAAGCATCAAACTCCCAAATGTGTCAACCATGAATAGACTTCCATTATAGTTCCCCACTATACCATTCATAGTTGTGTAGCTATCATGCCTCAACCATACCCACACACTCTCAATACAAATGTACTCAAAAATCAAACCATCATTTGTTATCAAGAAAAATGAGTTCCCTTCATACATCAATCTTAAGCGGAAGTTACTACTAATCCAATCATCTTGCAGATTGTATTCCTCTGAAGACTTAATCTGTTCACCACCTGTGCCTAAAGATAAGTAATGATGCTGTGCTTGGCTTTGCTTTCTCCTTCCTGTTACTGAATCCTTTGACTCATCTTTAATGCCTGTCATACAATTCCGAGGGCCACGTTCTTCTGTGCAATATTCTGCGTTCCATCCTTCACTCGCTGGCGCATCAAGAATGGTCCATACGTATCTACCTGATGCTTTCCTTCGGAAGTTTTGTGGTGCGGTTGGTCCTGAACTTTCACCACCTAATCCTACTATATGTAACTCTCCGACTCTACCATCATGTAATGCAAACAGTATCCTTCCCAATTGTAACGGTAAGCCATTTATACCTCTTGTTGCTTTCGCGTGTAAAGGATGCTGATGATTTCCCCATTCTCCTGGAAACTGATTATTCGGAGCAGTGCCTGTGATCATGTGAGAATTCAATGTCTAGAATGCAGAATTCAGATTGAAAAACCTATAGTTTGTACTTGAATAGTTTGAACCATATGAAGATAGTAATCTATTCTTTTTTATTTCTTGTTCCTATTTTATCACTTTATGCTGCATGTGTGGCTTTTAATGAGAGAATATATGAAGCAAAGACTAGTTGTTCTTCAGTTCTTGTGAGTAGGAAGCGTCAAGAATAGTATTTGCTGATGTTGGAAAAGAATTTGATCCACAAAGAATTTTTGTTGGTCTTTTCTGCTGCTTGTACATAGGCTGCAATAATCTTTCAAGAGTAAACCCACAAGTTAATCCTTAAAATTGTATGAGTCATACATTTTACTCCCTGAAATTTTTATAATCTCAAATTAATCCCAAACATGGCATAAAGTCATCCATATTAGTACTTTTGTGTGGTAATTTTTGTTGTCAAAGATTAAATTAAAAGTCATTTTATAAATTCAGGGACTGAAGTGCATGACTCATGCTATCTCAAAAACTAACCTGTGGGCTTACTCGATATGTGAATTTAGCAAAAGGAGATGCAATCTTTCAGCAACCATTACATTTGCTGAACTAACTTGTTATCTTTCAGCTTCTCACTCTTAACTGTATTCAGATTATACATAAATAACATTATATAGTTCAACAATAATCTATTTAAGGAGAATTCTTCTGTTATGATTAATCCATATTCAAGATACTTCATAGTAAAGAGGGCATGCATGTTAATTGGATTAAGTAATAGAAACAGTGATTTTTTCCTTAGTCTCTATTCAGGAGCTCATTCCCAATCCCCATGAGACAAATTCACTACATTCTGTCTCTTATTTACTTTCTAAGGAGAAAATCAAAGCAATATGTCTCACAAACTCGTTTGGTATATATATTGATAGATAAAGAACAAAACTCAAATGCCTACTAACATTGAAATTCATTAGCTGTGAAAGCAAGGTATTCATGTCATCATTAAAGCAAGAAATCAATCATGGATGAAGTTAAATAATTTAGCATAATTAGATGACTGACCTAACTGTTTTGGTAGCTGATATTCAAAAACAGATCCAGTTGAAGTAGTAAAGAATAAAGAAATGAAAGTTTCACTTGATTCATCTTGCAAAGCTGGTGTAATAGATGTCAAAGTCTGATGCAGGGGACTTCCATGGAATACCCATTTCCACTTCCTTTGATGTAATCTTCTCTCCACCAAAGTGCCTTCCTGTATAATTATCAAATGTTCTTTGAAAAAAAATGGTGTTCAACACTCGGGAATAAGTTTTTAGATGGCCTCACCAAGATGAAATTCTATGTTTTGCCAAGTTACACATGCTAAAGACTCAAGTAATTTACAAAGTTTATTGAAACAATGGATTTACTTTATATTTGTAATTTTGATAAAGATTTCTCATTCACCACTAGCGTCCTCCCTTTTTTTACTGAGTAAAAAAATCAATGCATTCATATTCTGACAATGGTAGACTAGAT
This sequence comes from Clitoria ternatea, assembly GCA_037962975.1. Taxonomy (NCBI): domain Eukaryota; kingdom Viridiplantae; phylum Streptophyta; class Magnoliopsida; order Fabales; family Fabaceae; genus Clitoria; species Clitoria ternatea. The sequence goes on from CM075676.1 coordinate 70,550,110, forward strand.
ATGTTCATAAAATACTATTATGTGAAGTACCTTGGTTAAAAGAAACAGGGATTCAGAATGATCACCACTTATTCCATGTAAAATGCACCCTTTAGATGGCACCAAAGGTGCAATATGTGCGGTTTTTTCTTGCCATATGTGCCTCTTCCAAGATGGTTTTGATTTTCTATCATATTCATAAAGATCTCCAGCAGAACTACATCATCAAATTGTCAGTTGAACTTGTTAGACTCCTCCAGAAAGGTGAATAATGATGTTTGACGCAACACATATACCACTCACCTTATGGTGTATACTACTTCTCTTGTACTAGCAACAGCAGCTACTGCTGCTACATTTGCTCCAGCCGGTTGGCCATGATTTGTCCATCTGTTCTATATATATTGGCAAACAAAAATAAGACCGAAATTAGTAATATTTGCTTAGGATTGGAATTCTTAACTATGAACATGTGCTCCAAAACTTGAGTTTTACCTTGGAGGCTCAACCCCTTCAAATTCCACTAGTGTTCCATTCTTTGTACAGAAATAAACTCTCCTGTCACAATGAAATAACAGAACAAGACATTAATTAAAAGCTTTCAAAGGCTTTTCATCAGTGATGGAAAAAAAACCCAAATATACCCTCTCGTGTTACATTAACATGTTCAATCTCAGAAACTAAAATTGAAAAGTGTACTCACTGCCCATCATCTGACACTACGCCAGACTTCATTAATATTAAAGGATTTTTCTCTGACTCGTTATCTGAGATTTGATTGAGTGTAGGTGAGAATTCTATCCAAACAGGTTGTGAGGTTTCACCAAGTTGCACATGCATCTGCCAAAAAAGACACAATCAGTCTATTAGAATATACAAAATTATGCTATCATATCTGATATAGTTTCTTTATTTCTACGGTATCTCTTAGGATTAATTAACATATTTTTATTTATTAATGTAATTTATTTATCTAATTATATAAGATCATAATTAATATAAGTAGAGAATAGTCTTTAATCTCTGCAGTTCCAACAACTTGCAGGATATGGAGGGAGGGAAGTTATGTTTTAACTTTTACTGATACAGGTGCAGAATCAAATCATATTGGTGACTGGTTGAATTACATGCCAACTTGTAAAACCATATCCATGTGTTGTATGTAGCATGTATCTGAAAAGAAGAGTGGATATTCTCAATGAGATGAAGTTTAGAGAGCTGATACTTGTACAACCTGATACAGATTTCCTGCTTCAGATAGAGCAAGAATTAACTGATTGATGGTAAACACTGCAATTGCACGTCCTGCTGATATTGGTAAGTCATGAGGGGCAAGCACCCATTCCAATCCATTCCAAAACCTCTCATATATAGACCCACTTTCACCAGTGATCCAAATAGATGTCTCAGACATTTTGGTCAAGGAAATCCTCTTTCTCAGCGGCAGAACCACATCATCCAAGTGTTCCTCGACTCTTACTTTACCATCCTTTCTATCAAGACTCACCTTTTTCTCATCAAATCCGTGTTCTTGATCCATGCTTTCTTCTCTGATGTTCACCTTACTACACTTGCTATTACCACTAGATAGCAGATCCGATGGTAATTGCACTTCAACCCATGTATCAGATTTTTCACTGAACTTCCAAAACCTATCAGTTTTCTGCTCAAACCTTCGATTGCTTTGTTGAAAAAACTGATATGGACAGCATGAAGCACCAACCACAACCATACAGCAGCTCACAGACAAGAGTCCCCAGATGCCACATATCAAATGGAACATTGACATGGTGGCATGGGGAGTCTGATAAAAAAGGGAAAAAGAGAGCCGAATAAAACAGAAACTCCCAAAAATTCAGTATTTGTAGGCTACTCTAAGGACAAGACAAGCTTGGTATAGGTTTGTGCCATATGAGGTACCCCATATGGGCCATGGATGTGAAGGCTGTGATCATCTGCTCAAAAAACTCAAATTTATGGTAAAGGTAGTTTCTCAGGGCATCCAAGTAAAAAGGAATTCATAATTTGAGATATCAGATATGAGTATGTTGGGGTAGTGATGAAGAGAAGGGCAAGTTTGTGGGGTACCATGTAGATGTTGTAGTAGTAACTAGCAGATGATATAGATTCTCAAGATTATAACTACCACTGGTATTAGCAGAAATTGCCTTTTCTTTTTGGTTTAACTATATCCACATTAATCAATCTTATTTTGATAGAGTTAATTTTTTATAGAGAATTTTTCACTATGTTAGTCCAAAACCTGTTAAGCACATAACATTTAAATCAATCATTTATCCGTAAATGTCTTCTGTTTTTTGTCAACTTAAAAATTAATTATTTGATAAATATAATAATAATAATAAATAAATAAATAAAACTTGTTTCTCCCGCTGCAGTTTAACTACCGTGTTGCTTTATTTCTGCATCATAATGTTTTTATAATGTTCCAAGATAGCTGCTTGATCTGACCAAATTGAGATCACTTCCTACCCTTGAAGGGAATAGATTTCGAAGGCTTGTTGGTTAGTGTTTGTAAATAAACGTTGTTAAGATTCCATGGTGGACTTTTACAAGTAGGAAAATAGATTCCACAGGCTTGATGAAATGCTGGTGCAACTACTACATAAGAATATCAAAACTACCAACCAATGGCTGTGGTATTGTGCCGTGCCTTGACTCCTTGCATAGAAAATCTTTCAAGTTTCCTTTATGAGAGCGAGAGATACATGCTGACATCATATGCCACTCATTTTCTTTTTAAGCCATTTATTCATGAAAAGACAGAACATGTCAGCAATTAGAGTTGTTGGTCCACAACATACACAACGTGTTCATGAATTCACTGTTACTTATTACTATTAATAATTATCGATTGGATTAAACTTTTGTTATCAATCTTTACCGATATTTTTAGATTAATCAGAAAAGTAATTAGTTTAAGAATTATTTGTGGAAGCGGCGATCAAACCTAACATTGCATAAAAAGAAAACTATTATTATTATTATTATTATATATTAAATAATAATTAATTATATCAAAATAATATAATATTTATAAGAGAAATTAAAAAATACATTAAAATTTAAACATTCACACCCTCATCATAACATATTTTAAAGTTTTAGAACATACTAATTCAAACCAAGTAAAATAAAAAAAGATGTTATTTTTTTAATGAATTAAGTAATTAAAAAGAAGAAGATCAGTTTTTAACCAATTTAACAAGACAATGATTTTTTTGATACCTCTAGATAGGGTTTTGGTTCTCAGATAATACCTCTCTGATTTCACCAAACATATTATACTCATGTTTTTTTTATATGAATTCATTTATTAAGATATTAAAATAAATCTTATATCAACTAAAAATATAATAAAAATATTTCATATAAAACTTTAAGTATTATTTAATTCATAAATTAATATCAGTAAGTAAGTTCTCTTCTGCATTTTAGATTGAGTTGGGTATATTATTTTTTGATATATATAAAAGTTGTTGGTATGCTGTATAATATTTGAGGAAATTGAGATTGACGCAGCCTCCACGGTTTCCTTACATAGGAAGAAAACGTGGCTAATTATTTCATCGTGGGGACGCCACACGGACAGGAAACACTAACCACAAGCTTTATATATATATATAACATGTATCATATATAATTAAATAATAAATAATTGATATTAATTATATGAGTTTTTTAAAAAAATTATGTAATTTTTTAAGTGATCATATGACTTTGAAAATTTTTTAATCTCAATTATGCATGTATGGTTGTTCGGCCCAAACTACCTTTCTCATAAGATACATCCTGTGACCGTCCAACCATACATAGATAGTTATTATTAAAAAAAATTTAAAGTTATATGATCACTTAAAAAGTTATATAGCTGTTTAAAAAAATCACATAATATATATATTTTAATTTTAACCATTTATAATAAGATTTAATACTCTTACTTTAAATAACCTTTTTGGTATGATAAATCGTTATATATATTTGTATGACACCCACTGGTGTCACTAGTTGACAACTAGTATTTTTATTTTTTAAATTTAAGTTTTGATAGGATTGCAATTTGCATGATAAAATGTGTGGTTGGGCAGGGACAGGGTGCAATAGTTAAGGCAAGTACATAGTAAATTGCCAACAATAACATTAACTCCGTGGTACGAGTTGCACAAGACTTTTCTACACTAAATTTATCTGTCTCTGAAAGTGAACGAAAAAGGATCAATCTACTTTTTTTATTATTTAAAATAAAACATGATTTTAACCAACTTAAATTTAGGCATGCCGTGGTACGAAATGTATTATATAGATCAAGGAGTTATCCGTTATCCTCATTTCAGAATACAAATTCGCAGAGAAACTTTCACTGAATATATTCTTTGAGGGTAACCATAACCAAATTTGAAATAGATTATTTCCGTTTATACTTATACAACAGATATTTGTGTCAATACCCACCAAATATTCCATATACAAGTAATGACAAAATCAACATGAAATAATTTTATTTGATAGATATAAATTTGATTTGGAGGCGATGGGGGACTTGGTGAATGCTTAAAGTTAGATATATGGGTATGAGTCGATGGGTTAGAGTGTTTAACTTATCTTTATGTATATTGTGAGTTAAAAAAAAAAGACCATTTAAAATGTGGGATCATAGATTTGGTCTGTTTCACCTACAATTTAAACGGTTTTAACCAATAGGCTCGTGGGCTAGTGTATATTTAAATTTGTTATTTTATTTCAAATAAACTCTACATTTTTCATACTATTTTACTTTCACACTGTGAACACCTCTTTTGATCCGGTCCAAGTGGAATGAATATTTTTTATACTGAATTCCAATTCAGAGTGGTCAAATTCGAGTAGAATGGCTCTAGAATAATCAGAACCGAGCAAAATAACTCAGAATGAAGCTTTTCCTAGTGAAATACAGCCCTGTTGGAGGCAAATCCGATTGGAACGACTCAAAAATGATCACATCTGAACAAGATAACTCAGGTTAAAGCATTTCCGAGTGGAATACAGCCCTGGTGGAGATAAATCCGAGTGAAAAAACTCAAAAAAGAGTCAAATCCGAGTCAAAATGAAGCATTTCCGAGTGGAATGACTCAAAAATGATGAAATCCGAGTGGAATCACTCAGAATGAGTCATTCCGAGTGAAAAACTCCCCTGTTGAAGTTGAATCCGAGTAGCATCACTCAGAATGAGTAAAATCCGAGTGAAATATGCTCCTGTTGGATCAAATCCGAGTGGAACTACTCAGAATGGAGCAAATCCGAGTAGAACTACTCAGAATGAGTCAATTCCGAGTGGAAAACTTCCCTGTCAGAGCCATTCCGAGTGAAGAAATTCAAATTTCTAATTCTGAGTGTGAAGAAGTTTATTTTCGAGCGAAAAATAGCCAAAATTCCAATTTCCGAGCCATTTCAGTCGGTTCCGTGTCAATGGTCACTCGGATTGGGGAGAGGAAGTGAAGTCCGAGCCAGGTACTCTCCAAATCAATTTCCAAGTGTTTCTCTTTGATTTTCAATCGGCTCTGTGTCCTCTTTTACACTTTCCCGAGTCAAATTTTACCAACACCAAATCCCCTCCGTGTCGTCTTTTACACCTTTCCGAGCCATGTTTCAATTCCGAGTCACACTTCACACATTTCAGTCGGTTCCGAGTCGTTGGTGGTTCGGATTGTGGAGAGGAATTTAGGAACCGAGTGAGAAGTGCTTCACTCGGTTCTGACTGAATGTTCCGAGTGACACATCAACATGATTTCACTCGGTCTTTTGCACTCAATGAACCTTTTCCACTCGGATCCAGGAGGCAAAATGAGGACTGACCCCTTTTCTCACTCGGAGTCGATTCCAACCATGGTTGAACACTGACTAAGGGATTAAGCCGAGCCATTTTCACTCGGCATTCCACCATTTCACTCGGTTTTCCACATCCTCTCTCAGATTTTCAACATCCTCTCTCAGAATTTCAAAATCCCACTCGGATTACAATATTTTCTCTTGGTTTTCTACATCCTCTCTCAGATTTCACCATGTTCACTCGAATTTCAATATCCTCACTCGGAATTCCACTATCTTCACTCGGATTTCCAACATTTTCACTCGGATTTCCATAATTCTCACTCGGAATTCTTCTATTCTCACTCGGATTCTCACCAGGTCCCCCTGTTAGACCGTGCTGACTTGGATTCCACCACCCAAGTGGATCCAGGAATCCTGGGGGTGGCAGACAAGTGGGAAACAGGGGTGGAAGTGGGGGGAATTAAAAATTCCCACCCAGTCGTTGTCCCCCACTTCACTCTGAGTGGAGGCCTGAGCTGGCATTCCACTCGGAAGTGGAAGCCTGAGCTGGCCTTCCACTCAAACCAGCCTATAAATAGGCAAGGGGGAGGGCATTCAAGGGGAGGCATTCAGAGGAAGGGAAAACTCTGCCCAAACAAACCTCTGTTCTCTCTCTCTCTCTCACGCCAAGTCTTCTCCCCCTCTCATTTCACTCACCCCTCACCTTTCAAACTCTCTTTACCCCAACATCCTCTACACTCTCACTCAACAGCACTCCTTCCAGCTCCCTTTTCCCTCTCGGACTTCCAATTCTTGTCCCAATCGTTCTTCTCTGCTCAAATTTCACCCGGTAAGCCTCTTTCCACTCGGATTCTCACTGTTTCACTCGGTTTCCTTTATTTCCACTCGGATTTTTACTATTCCACTCAGATTCACACTGTTTCGCTAGGATTTACTATTTTTGCACTCGGTTTCTCTTATTTTCACTCAGATCCTTACTGTTTCACTCGGATTTACTATTTTTGCACTTGGTTTCTCTTATTTTCACTCAGATCCTTACTGTTTCACTCGGATTTACTATTTTTGCACTCGGATTCTCACTGTTTCACTCGGATTTTTACTGTTTCACTCGGTTTTCCCTGTTTTCACTCGGATTTTTCATAGTTTCACTCGGTTTCCTTATTTTTTTGCTCGGTTTTCTTATTTTTTCACTCGGTTTTCTTATTCTTCATTCGTTTTTTTCATTTTTGCACTCGGTTTTCCTCTCCCGCTCAGTTTTTTTTATATATATATTCATTTTTCTTAATCAGTGTCGTACGGGAGCACTCCCGTCTACACAACCTCTTTAGGATTCATACACGTGCGAAGAACTTCGCCTTGTATGAGTTCCCCGTCTCAATGACATCCACCATCATTTCCCAAGCCTTTTCCTAAAAGAACAACACTCAGAACTACGTAACCCTGATTTCTTGATAATTCAAGAATACGTAGGAGCAGGACTTTAACTCTTGTCGGGCCCATCTTTCTTATTTCCCTTTACTGATTTATTTCCTTGCTTTTTGCGTTTCTTTTGTGTTGTTACTTTTTGTCGTTTCCGTGAAAATCAATTTAGACGTGACGTCTTGTTGATTTCCCCCTAATTTTTGTTCAAACCCCGCCACAATTCGTAGGGAAGGGATACTTAGGACGGGACGTCCCGCTTATCTCTTTCCTATCCCGGTCTTTTTTATTCAAGGATGTATAATTTAGGCGTGACGCCTTATTAGCATTCTCTTCCCTTCTCTGTCTTATATCGAAGTTGAGTTTAATTCGGATGAAACGTCCCATTGACCTCGCTTCAACATTCTATGTTTGTACAGTTCTCTCACTCCATTCTGTCATTTTTTTTAAAATAAAAAATACAACAATAAAAGGGAAGAAATAAAATATCTTTTGTAAGGCTATTTATGTTGCGCATTTTCAATCTTGGTACTGTTTTTGGATAGGCGATGTAGGGTGCTAATACCTTCCCTACTCGTAACCGACTCCCGAACTTGAATCTCAATTTTTAACCAGTGCTTTACTGAACCTAGTTTTTTCCAATGTTTTTTCCTATGGATAAAAATGTTGGTGGCGACTCCCTGTTTCATTCCACTTTTTCTCTCTTTCTCGCCGCGCCGTCGCGATCCAGGTTGCGACACACACTACACTTTTAAAAAAAATAAGAGCTTCTAACTTAAGATAATGTTATATCATTGTTCCTTACTGATCCGGTCCTAACACCGGCCCCCAAGAGCATGGCTTCAATGCCCTGCCAGATCAGCATTTGGAATAAAGAGAAGTATTTTTCAAATACACTACAAATACAATACGGGGTGCACACCGCCAGGGCAAATAACGCCGCCAAGGTTCATAACTCCGCCCAGGCACGTTACCCCGCCAAGGAACGTAACTCCGCCCAGGCATGTTACTCCGTCAAGGAATGTAACCTCGCCAAAGTTGTTACTCCGCCAAGCCATAGGCTCAACTCAGGCGGAATACTGAATTTCCCACACTGCGTAGCGAGCCCATACTCACAACCCCGGCACGAGATTGACTCTGTCTTGAGAGGTTAATAATGGGAATCACGCTGTCACGCATAAAGGGAAATAACAATAAAATATTAAAGCACTAACGCTTTCCAGACAAGTTGTGATACCTACTACAATAATGGTGCTAGTAAACGGCGCAGGGACCCACTACCTTTTCAGCATTATGCCTGGAGACAAGGAGCGGGTCCTACCAATAATGCAGCACCCGTGACAGGTATATAAACCTCTCTTGAAAAGGTATAAGGGGCAGATTCCCATTCTCTGAACCTTACACTCTATTACTTGCATAATCTTCTCTGATTATCTTTCTAAGTCTCTAAGTATTCTGAGATACTGACTTGAGCGTCGGAGAACGATTGCAGGTACCACCCCCAATTGGGTCAAGGCAAATCAGATCCCGTCAGGCGGACTGTGACACCGCCCCGCAGTACATTACACTCCGCCTCAACATACGAAGACTCTTTGTATTTACATTTATACATATATTGCTTTGTATCAAAACACACTTATATGTATATTTTGAGTTGTTCTATAAGCACACTTCTACACCCCCTGTAAAGAACAGTTCATTGGCACGCCCGGTGGGACCTGTAAACTAGGTAATCCCACAATCTTGATCAATCTTCATCATCAATGGAGGGACAAGGACCAGAGATGCAGAACGAGGATTCTCCTCCACGCAATTCCAGACGCCTTAACTTCGATGATGGTGCTAAGAAAAAAGCAACGCAGGCTGATTCTCCAGATCCGAGAGATGACATGATTCGAATCTTGAGAGAAGAACTTGCAGAACTTCGTCGTGAAAAAGTAAACCCAGCGCATGAGAAAGCTGGTCCCGCAAGACAACCACATCATGAATCACACATGCAGGAGGAATCAAGTACTCCTCACTACTCTCGTATTCCTACGTACATGGAGGAGCAACGAAGCCTCCCACTGGTAAATGCTCAGCATCAGGAAGGAAGGAGAGCAGGCTCAAACGCTTCCCCCTCAGGATATAAGATGAGTATCCCATTTTCCAAAAGGCTCATGAATGTACATGTACCCAGACACTTGCAAACCATACAGCCCATTTCTATAGGGAAATATACTGGGGAAACAGATCCCTCTAAGCATTTAGATGCTTATATCTATGAGGCCATGTTTCTAGGAGCTGAGGAGGACATCATGTGCAGAATGTTTCCCAGAACTCTTACAGGTGAAGCTCTTAGCTGGTTCAAGAGCTTACCTTCAGGTTCCATTGATTCGTGGGAGGAGCTGGCCTCAGCTTTTGGAAGCCACTTCGTGATCTCCAGGGATGCACCCAGAACCTCTCATACCTTGGCTCAGATCAAACAAGGCGACAAAGAATCTCTGAAGGATTTCCTTAAGAGATTTTATAAAGAGGCGGCCATGGTCCCTGATCTGACTGAGGCAATCCAGTTGCATATTCTCATAGAAGCTATGCAACCAAAGTCACCTTTCGCTTTGTCTTTGGCAAAGGGACCTCCAACTACGATGGAGGAATTTCGCAGGAAGGCATCTAAGTACGTGGGTATTGAGATGCATCTGGAAGCCACTGCATCTCGCAGTAAACCACTCCCTACAACTCCATCCCAAGACAAAGGGAAAGATAAATTGTTGAAGAACGACAAATCCAACCAAAGAGACAAAGTAGGGAACCAACCTTTTAAACAGCAAGACAGACGCGTGTTCAATTTTGCTCACTATGCACCACTGAACACAACCTGCGAGCAAATCTTGCGTGAGATAGGATGGACCACCCTCAATGTTTATGGAATTCAACGTCCACCCCCAATCAGGCGCGGTGGAAACCCAAGGAAATATTGTGAATTCCATGAATCAGTTGGCCACACCACGGAAGAATGCAAGCAACTCAAAAATACTATTGAGGTGCTCATTCGAGAAGGTAAACTGAAACATTACCTGTTCAAAGGCAAATCTCATGATGAGCCTGAGAAGTTTGAAAAGCGACATCGTGATCGCTCTCCGGATCCTGATAGTACTCGGGAACCAAAGCGTACGGCGGTGTCAGAGAAACAAAAAGGTATTGTTTTGGAGTCCGCCCAACGAGAACCGAGCCCTGAACCTAGGTCGCGAGGTAAAAGGCAGGTGGTGGACATGATTGCTGGAGGCTTCGCAGGAGGCGGACCCTCAAACAACGCCCGGAAAAATCATCATCGTATGATCTTATCTGTGCAGGGCAAGAACAAAGAATATCGCCCATTCAGGGACGGAGTTCAGACTCCGCCTATAACTTTCACAGATGATGATTTTGGCCCAACCATCCCTGAGGGAGATGATGCAGTAGTGATCATTGCGGTGATCGCTAATATGGATGTAAAACGCATCCTAGTTGACCAGGGAAGTTCCTGCGACGTTATTTTTTATGACTGTTTTAAACGCATGGGACTGACTGACGCTGATTTGCAGCCTTACACACAGGACCTCACAGCCTTTAATGGCGCCAAACAGCCTACTAAAGGCTACTTGGACACAAGGATTACCTTCGATGGTGAACCTGGAGCAAGGACTGTGAAATCCAGGGTCCTCGTCATTGATGTTAAATCCCCATACAATGGCATCATTGGGCGGCCTACTCTGAATGCCATGGAAGCCATCGTTTCAACCCCCCACTTGTTAATCAAGTTCATTGATAAAGATAATCAAGTCTCATCCGTCAGGGGTGACCAGGAGATGGCTCGTTACTGTTACAATTTAAGTCTTAACATGGTGAAGCTTGAAACCATGTCTAAGAAAAGGAAATTGAATGAAGGAAACAGTGCGGCGGCATCCGTCAACTTGGTGGATCTTGATCCCAGGGCGGAGTCTTCTATAGACCCACTGAACCCTTTGAAACCAACTCCTGAAGGTGGCTCCAAGTCTATTGTTTTGGGTAGCACCCCGGAGCAAATAACTAACATTAATGACAAGCTGGAGCCTAACATGGAAGCGAGACTGATTGCACTCCTCCATGAATATAAGGAAATTTTTGCCTGGACAGCCGCAGACATGCCTGGTATGGATCCTAACTTCTGTTGCCACCGCCTGGCGGTGTATCCTGAAACTAAGCCAGTGGCACAAAAGAAACGGCGTATGGGTCCTGCTAAGCAAAATGCTGCTTGCGAACAAACCGAAGAACTCCTTAAGGCGGGGTTCATCAGGGAACTCCGTTACTCTTCTTGGCTGTCCAACGTGGTTATGGTGCAGAAAGCCAATGGCAAATGGCGCATGTGCATAGACTACGTTGATTTGAATAAATGTTGTCCCAAAGATCCTTATCCTCTCCCCAACATTGACAGGCTGGTTGACGATTCATCAGGATACAAGTATCTATCCTTCATGGATGCTTACTCCGGATACAACCAAATTCCAATGTGCGAGGATGATCAGGAGAAAACAGCATTTATCAACGACAGAGGGGTCTTTTGCTACAATGTCATGCCATTTGGGCTGAAGAATGCTGGGGCCACCTACCAGCGCATGATCAACAAAGTCTTTGAGGGCATGCACACAAAGCTGGTGGAGGTTTATATTGATGACATTATCGCCAAAACCCCAGAAGGAGGAGACCATGTTGAAGACTTACGCCTCATTTTTCAACGCCTACGGCAATACAACATGAGACTCAACCCACTAAAATGTACATTTGCTGTGCCTGGGGGGAGATTTTTGGGTTTCATGTTAACGCAAAGAGGCATAGAAGCTAATCCTGACAAGTGTCGTGTGATACAAGAGTTGCAGAGCCCCAAAACATTGAAAGAGGTACAATCCCTCAATGGCAAAATCGCTGCTCTAGCACGATTCATGCCAAAAATGGCTCATCGCTCTCTCCCCTTGTACAAGATGCTGAAGAAGGATAAAAAATTCAATTGGGGCCCAGAGCAAGAGGCGGCCTTCCAGAGCTTGAAAAATGTCTTAGCCAGCCCTCCAATCCTGGTAAAACCAAGCCCAGGTGAGCAACTCATCGTTTATTTGTCTGTTTCAGATGAAGCGCTGGCAGTGGCACTGGTCAAAGAAACAGTCGAAGGCCAACGACCGGTATACTTCACTGGTAAAACATTGCATGGTGCGGAGTGCCGTTATCAGAAGATTGAAAAGGCAGCACTTGCAGTTGTTTGGGCCTCACGACGTCTAAGACCATATTTCCATGCACATCCCATCCTGATTCGCACAGACTTGCCACTCCGTACTATATTGTTCAAGCCAGACTTGGCAGGAAGGATGATCAAATGGGCCATAGAGCTCTCTGAATTCGACATATCCTACGAACCAAGAACTGCTATTAAGGCACAAGTCCTAGCAGATTTTGTAGTTGAATTAACAGGCTCTAACCCAGATGCAGATCATTCACACTGGACAGTATACGTCGATGGGTCTTCAAACAGCAAAGGATGTGGGGCAGGAATCGTTATAGAAAGTGATGACGGGGTACATCTTGAAATTTCATTGCACTTTACCTTCACTACGTCTAACAATCAGGCGGAGTATGAAGCCTGTTTAGCCGGACTCAGGGCAGCACAAGATATTGGGGCCAAAACTGTCACCCTATGCAGTGATTCTCAACTAGTCATCTCACAAATTCTTGGTGAGTATCAGGCTAAAGAACCTCTACTGCAACAATATCTGGACTGCGTCAATGAGCTGAAACAGCGCTTCGATGAAGTAACTTTCAAGCATGTACCTCGCGAAGAAAATACGCGAGCTGATATCCTGTCCAGGTTAGCCAGCACAAAGAAGGCGGGGTGTACAACCACGGTTGTACAGAGTACTTTGGCCGAGCCAAGTATATCCCTTCCCTCTTCAATTCATATGATTAAAAGCCGCCCCGTTGATGATAACTCCTGGGTAACACCAATAGTTCGTTATCTTGTTAATGGACAATTACCCACGGATGATCTTGAGCAAAAGAAGCTAAGGAGGGAGGCACCCTATTATACGCTCCTAGATGGGCAGCTATACCGCCGAGGAATTTCTGTCCCATATTTAATTTGCATAAATGAAAACGAGGTGCAAGCTGTTTTGGAAGAAGTCCATGAAGGGCAGTGTGGACATCATCCAGGGGCACGAAGTCTAGTGAGAAAGATCCTCAGGGCGGGGTATTGGTGGCCCACTATGAAGCAAGACACCGCCTCATATGTTCAAAAATGCGATCAATGTCAACGATTCGCGAATTTTCACCATACTCCAGCTGAGGAAATGTCATCATCAATAACGCCCTGGCCTTTCTATCAATGGGGTATGGATATTCTAGGTCCATTCCCAACTGCTCCCGGTGGTATCAAATACTTGATAGTTGGTGTTGATTATTTCACCAAATGGATTGAGGCAGAGGCAGTGGTGCACATAACGTCAGCCAGGACTCGAAGATTCGTCTATGAGAATATCATTGCACGTTTCGGAGTCCCTGAACGCATAGTCACTGATAATGGCACCCAGTTCACAGATCGCAAGTTCACTGAACTCTTAGAAAATCTCAGCATCACGCAGATTTTCTCTTCTGTGGAACACCCTCAAACCAATGGACAAGCAGAGGTCGCCAACAGAGAAATCTTGAAGGGCCTCAAAAAACGCCTTGGTGAGGCAAAGGGAGACTGGGCAAATCAATTATGCCACGTTTTATGGGCATATAGAACCACCCCACACTCCACTACGAATGAATCTCCATATCGGCTGACATATGGAGTCGAGGCAGTCATTCCCATTGAATTAACAGCCCCTTCAGCTCGAGTCCTCTATTTCAATGAGGAGGCCAACCAACAGAACCTCGCACACGAATTGGAGGTTTTGGCGGAGTTAAGAGAGGAAGCCTTTGTGAGAGATCAAGCTGTCAAAGCAAAGGCCGCCAAACGGTATAACGCACGCATGTGTGAACGCCGTTTCCAAGAGGGAGATTTGGTCCTGAGAAGGGCCAACATTGGCAACAAATTTGCGCACCAAGGCAAGTTGGCACCAAATTGGGAAGGTCCATACCGAGTCACCGAGGTCTTGGGCAAGGGTACATACCGCCTAGAGAACTTGGATGGCACTCCGGTCAGAAATAAATGGAACATTTTGAATTTACGCATATATTACAGTTAGTTGGGTAATACGGTATGATCTTTTCTTCCTAACTCAAGGATCCTCCTCTGTATGCTTTCCTTGAAAAGGTTTCGAAAAGATATCTCCCAACTCAATCTTTTATGTAATTCCATTCTCAATGAAATGCCTTCCTGCATTTAATCTTCACTCTAACTCTGAATTGATTATCCATGGCAGAATTTATTCCCATGCAGATAAAACGACTCTAAAATTGAAGCACAAACGCATAACTCTTTATTCCATAAAGATCAACCAACATGCAACGCCGCTTCACAAACGGAGTCAACAAAAACTCCTTGGGGGATTGGTGTCTCAGCTATATGCTGCACCATGCCGACCCTAAGGTACAGAAAACTCCTTGGGGGGAAAGGATTGGTGTCTCAGCTATATGCTGCACCATACCGACCCTAAGGTACAGAAAACTCCTTGGGGGGAAAGGATTGGTGTCTCAGCTATATGCTGCACCATACCGACCCTAAGGTACAGAAAACTCCTTGGGGGGAAAGGATTGGTGTCTCAGCTATATGCTGCACCATACCGACCCCAAGGTCCTGCAGGCCGCCTATGGAAAGAACTAGTGTCACAGCTATATGCTGCACTAATTCACCCCCAAGGTCCTGCAGGCTTCTTGTGGGAAGAGCTGGTGTCTCAGCTATATGCTGCACCACGCTAACCCCAACCAATTTCTTGCAGGTTGAATTGGTGTCACAGCTGTATGCTGCACCATACCGCCTCGAAGGTTCAACCAAATTCTTGCAGGATGAATTGGTGTCACAGCTATATGCTGCACCATACCGCCTCGAAGGTTTAACCAATTTCTTGTAGGTTGAATTGGTGTCACAGCTATATGCTGCACCATACCGCCTCGAAGGTTTAACCAAATTCTTGCAGGATGAATTGGTGTCACAGCTATATGCTGCACCATACCGCCTCGAAGGAGTCGCACTCCAATCAAAATGCAAAAGGATGAACATTCCATCCAAAACTTGACTCTGCTTAACTCCCAACGTTTTACGGAGTACATGAGAAACAAACTCAAGCACTACCCAACAAGTTCAAGTAAGTTCAACACTTGTAAAATTGTGCTTCATTGAAATTCCTAAGGGGCAACTCCGCCTCCTTACGGAATACAACTTCATTGAAATTCCTAAGGGGCAACTCCGCCTCCTTACGGAATACAATTTCATTGAAATTCCTAAGAGGCCACTCCGCCTTCTTACGGAATCTATTTCATTGAAATTCCTAAGAGGCCACGCCGCCTTCTTACGGAATCCATTTCATTAAAATTCCTAAGGGGCTACTCCGCCTTCTTACGGAATCTATTCATGGAAATTCCTAAGACGCCACGCCGCCTTCTTACGGAATCCATTTCATTGAAATTCCTAAGAGGCCACGCCGCCTCCTTACGGAATCCAATTCCCTTTAAATTCCTAAGAGGCCACTCCGCCTTCTTACGGAATCTATTTCATTGAAATTCCTAAGAGGCCACGCCGCCTTCTTACGGAATCCATTTCATTGAAATTCCTAAGAGGCCACGCCGCCTTCTTACGGAATCCATTTCATTAAAATTCCTAAGAGGCCACTCCGCCTTCTTACGGAATCTATTCCTTGGAAATTCCTAAGAGGCTACTACGCCTCACTATTAAAATCATTTCAACGAAATTCCCACGAGGTTACTACGCCTCACTGTTGAAATTACTTCAGTTAAATTCTCAAAAAGGCCATTCCGCCTCGTTATACTTAGTCATATTTCATTAAGTCCTCAGATAAATATTCCGCCTTCTCAATATCATTATACAAGGCATAAATACGACGGACTTAAACACTACATCTATGAACAAGTATACATTTGCAGGAAATATACTTTATTAATATTGTCAAGAATTGATAAAAGTCCAGAGCCTATCCTGGAACAAGGCAATATTAACAAAATTCAAAAAATAAAAGCTGGCGAAAGGTTTCAGGAGCTGGTCTTTAAGGGTTGGGCGGCGTCCCTTCTTGTTGGACAGAGGTGGCCTGACCTTCACCAGGTTTGCTTAAACTTTGAGAGGGAGGCAAGTCCGCCAGAACATATTCGTCATTGGGCGCAGGAGCATGACCCCCTTGAACAGGCACCATCAATTCTCCATTGATGAATTCATAATAAGGATGAATGCCTGTGGTGGTCAGAGCAACACCTGGATTGCGGTAACGGAGTTGACGAACAGCCATGCTGAAAGCATCATCAATCGCTGCCTCAGCCGCATCCAGCGTGGATTGTAAATCCTTGTCAAGCTTTTCATTGACGGCCTCAGAGGTAGCTTTTTCAGCTTGCAACACTTCAACCTGTTTTTCAAGGTTAGTGTACGCAGTAGCTGCTTGGTCTAACTCCGCCACCCAGGTATCTTCAGCAGTGGCCTTATCAAGTTCAAGAAAAATCAACCTCTGCTGGAGCTCACTTGCATCCTCGCCCAATTTTTGTTTCTGTTGAATTAAGTCTGAGATCTGTTGTTTTAGCAGATTATTGTCAGCCCTCACCTGGGTCAGGCCATTCACCTCCTCGCCCAGTTTTTTATTTTGCTCTCTTAAGCCGGAGACCTGCTTCTCCAGCAAAGCGTTATCAGCTCTCACCCGAGCCAGCTCCTCCTCCAGCTTCTTGATGTTAGCATCGGCGGTGTCAAGATGTTTATCCTTCGCCTTGATCACCTCCGACAGCTGCTCATTGTCATGTTCCAAGCTACGAATCTTTTCCACAGACTCGTGGTAAGACGCCTGGAACATGTTGGCCTCGGCAGCAACGTCAGCTATCCGAGGGACAGAGGCCAGGAAACCATCTATCTCTGCAAGGTGCCACCTCGCAGCTGCTGCTCCCTCCGGAATCTCGTCAAAGTCGATGTCGGGGCGGAGGATGTATTCTGGATCACGCCTCTCTGCTTGACGGGATCCTATATTCGTGAAGTACAGAAAGGGATTCAAGCGAGACCCCGCCTCAGGCAAAGAGACCAACCGCCTGGATGATTCCCCTGGCACATCAATCGGGAAAACTGCTGTACCTCGAGTGGTCAAACTCAGGGCGGGATCCTCAGACGGGCGGACTGGGGAGATTTGAATTCCCTCAGTCTCGTCCCCCATATCCTGGCCAGAAGCAGCTTGCAATCCCTCCGCTTGTTCCCCCTCGACATCTTCTTCGAGAATGCCTTCAGCTCCGCCCGTAGCAGCAGAAGTACCCACAACAGGTACTTCCGGAGTCTCCTCCAAATCAATGGCGGCATCAATTGACGTCCCCGCCTCAGCCCTCTTCTTGCCCTTAGTCCTCCTTCTTTGCAAAGGCTGGAGGTCTATTTCCTCTTCTTCTTCAGCAGCTTCTGGTTCTTGGCGTTTTTTAGAACGCCTTTCAACAGCAGCTGCTGAAGATCCTGCACCACCTTCAAAATTTGCTATGTTGGTGGAGACAGGGAAGGGAAGGGTCTTTGTGAGAGCAGCAGTCAAACTCCTCCTGGGCTGCACATTATTCTCCGCGTTCCTTTCCCTGCGGCTCATTTGCATCTGCTTAATACGGTCCATCCCAGGGAACTCCGCGATTTCTCCTGCAAAATAACAAAATGAGCATTCAGTTAGAAAATGCAAGATAGAGGAAATACTCAATCACATTGCAATTGTTCATAATATTACTCAAGTATCCTTGAGCATCCCGCCCAAGCAGCCTTCGACAAAGAATCAGCTTGTGGACGGAGTTGTACTCTTTCAACATCCGGAGTACTTCCACAGACGCCGCCGATAGAGCACCCTCCTCAACTTCATATGCTTGTTTGGTTAAGAGAAAGTGCTCATGCGTCCATGCCACTGGGAATTTATCAACACCCTCCTTATTCCGCCAAAAAACAGGTTTGTCCTTCCTGACGGATATCTTCACGAAACTCATCCTGAAGTGAAGTCCGCCTTCCTTGGCGGAGTCAGCAAACGCCTTAAAGTTTAGAATCTTTGGCTCCGCCCGGAGAGTCACAAAACCCATGCCGCCGGTTTTCATATTTACTCTCCTCATAATGCGGCAGAAGGAGAAAAACAACGCCACTGTAGGCGTAAACCCCAAATGTTCAACCATTACCTCAAAGCTGCGCACTATTCCCCATCCATTCGGATGCAGCTGGGAGGGGGCACAATCCAAGAACCTGAGCACACCCATCTGGAATTTATTCAATGGGAAGCGCACCCCTAACTGGGTGAACAGAATATCGTACATATATATGGTACGATTATCCTGAGGACGATGGCAGACCCGTTCATACGTCTTGGGTGAACGGACGATGAACCTATCCTCATATTTCTCGTCCTTCCATACCGGAACAGGCAACTCCACTACCCCTCCGCTTGTCGTCGCATGTCGAGAGGAAGCATCCTTGACATCTTCCTCAACCCAACAGTAAGGGTCATTCTCGAGTGTTTTCTCCCAATCCAACCCATGCAATACAACATTTCTGCACTCTGCCATAGTCAGCACTTGTGTATGGGAAACACCTCCTGACACAAATGAATGTACAGCATTACTAAAGTACTCCACGCTGCTATAAAACGTCGAGTCCCTCCCAGTATAAAAAGCATCATCTCCACTCTCAATGTCAGAAAACATGGGACGAACAGAAACCCTAGAACGTGACCCTGCCCTCTTTCCTCTCATCTTCCTTTTTACAAACACACAATAAGGGGAAACAAAGCTAACCCAAAGGAAATGAAGAAGCAAAGAAGAAGAAGAAGCAAATACCTTAAGCTTCTGAAAGATAGAAGAACTCCAAACACCAGTGAACTTGCAAAAGAATAGCAAAAACACTTTCAGCAAACAAATACGAACAGAGAGATGAAGCAAAACATTCCCCTTCTGAGAGTTTACCTATTTATAGGCATGGCTTGGGGGGAAAATAAGCGAATCCTCAGAAATTTCGAAGATGTGTTTGCAGCCGTTAGATGAATCTCGTCGACGGTTCTAAAATTGAAACATGCGATTACAACCGTTGGATTTACCCCACTGACGGTTCCTTTTTTACTGAAATCAATAGATATATCTAAGGGCAGGTATTTCATGGGCCACGTTTTCAAAATCCAAGGCCCACGGTAATAACCTCGAAAACGGTTCTCAATTGCCATCACGCGCATTTATGTCCCATCATTAGAATGGCAACCGTTACGAGGGCATACGTGGCAATAGGAGACTGAAGAACAAAAAAAACGTGGTTTCGAGGCGCATTAATGACAGGCGTGACAAGTGATGACAGCTAATAAATGCACGAAAGCACTTGTCCACAAATCCTGAACTGGCAAATGCCGCCTAAACCCATGCCTACAAAAGCTAAACTTAAGTGTTGTAGCTTATTAAAGTGACTCCGCCAGTCACTATAACAAGCTAGGGGGCATATGATCCGGTCCTAACACCGGCCCCCAAGAGCATGGCTTCAATGCCCTGCCAGATCAGCATTTGGAATAAAGAGAAGTATTTTTCAAATACACTACAAATACAATACGGGGTGCACACCGCCAGGGCAAGTAACGCCGCCAAGGTTCATAACTCCGCCCAGGCACGTTACCCCGCCAAGGAACGTAACTCCGCCCAGGCATGTTACTCCGTCAAGGAATGTAACCTCGCCAAAGTTGTTACTCCGCCAAGCCATGGGCTCAACTCAGGCGGAATACTGAATTTCCCACACTGCGTAGCGAGCCCATACTCACAACCCCGGCACGAGATTGACTCTGTCTTGAGAGGTTAATAATGGGAATCACGCTGTCACGCATAAAGGGAAATAACAATAAAATATTAAAGCACTAACGCTTTCCAGACAAGTTGTGATACCTACTACAATAATGGTGCTAGTAAACGGTGCAGGGACCCACTACCTTTTCAGCATTATGCCTGGAGACAAGGAGCGGGTCCTACCAATAATGCAGCACCCGTGACAGGTATATAAACCTCTCTTGAAAAGGTATAAGGGGCAGATTCCCATTCTCTGAACCTTACACTCTATTACTTGCATAATCTTCTCTGATTATCTTTCTAAGTCTCTAAGTATTCTGAGATACTGACTTGAGCGTCGGAGAACGATTGCAGGTACCACCCCCAATTGGGTCAAGGCAAATCAGATCCCGTCAGGCGGACTGTGACACCGCCCCGCAGTACATTACACTCCGCCTCAACATACGAAGACTCTTTGTATTTACATTTATACATATATTGCTTTGTATCAAAACACACTTATATGTATATTTTGAGTTGTTCTATAAGCACACTTCTACACCCCCTGTAAAGAACAGTTCACTTACATTGAAATATAAGAAAGTTGATATTTAAATTTCATTGATTGTTAATTTGTTAGAAATTGGTTGTGAAGGTTCCCTATTTTAGATGATTAAATGTTTTAAATTATATATGGCTTGAGTTTCATAAAAGAAAATATTTGTTTTGGACCAAAGTCTAGTAATTTTAAAACAAAAAAAGTAAAAAATCAGAAGTAAAAAATATAAAAAATATGCAGGCTAACCGGTAGGCATTGCGATCCTTACGTAGTTTTGAAAAAATCAGCCCATTTAAGACGCGGGCTCACATTGGTTGCCCCGTTGCTGGGCGAGTCAGCTCGTATACTCAGCTTTAGGTTTCTCTATATGTGATCCGGCGTGAATACTGACCCTATTAAACTAGTTATACCGAACATTATTAAAATACCAAAAAGTACAAGTTCTTGCAAAGACAAGGACAGAACTGAATTGACCTTCAGGAATGTCGGTATCAAGATCCATCAGTACGAAATAAGTAATCACGACCCCGGTCAAAAGCTACAAGTGGGCAACTTGGACCTGCCAAAAGTTGCAGGCTCTGACCACTAACACAGGTCAAATCACCAATTGCAATTAAGGGAAAGACTATACAAAGAACTCATTCATTAAGTCATACACACATCGAAAGCAGTTGAACAACTTACCCTCTCATCCTAAGACTCTCCGTAATACTGTTTTTCTCCATTATAACTATACTGACTTAAGCATCGGAGTCCCTTTTGCAGGTACACCTCTGGTGTGGTCAATTGGACAACGATTGGAATTGACTCATTTTCTACCTTAAACACAAAGGGCTTGGTGCTCCCACTGAACCCAAGTTTATAATACCTAGTGTATTTAGGGCTGGAAAAGTATAGTTTCACTTATATTATAGGACATATATTCGAATTCGTAAGTAGTAATTAAATAGATTGTTTCAGTTTTATTTTATATTTATATATAGTGTTTGTTTATTACTACCCCGTCCCTAAATACACCAACTAATTTACATATATTAAGGAAGTTGGTTAATCTAATTAAAATTTATCAGAACCAAGTATGTTTCATAAAGGACTTTGGGGAATTTAAATATTATTTTAGGACCCTAAGATTTGTTAATAACACACATCAAGACATCTGATTAAATAAAGTCTACTTATGTGTTATTTAACCCCTTTATTTAAGTGTTTTAGGATACAAAGTTTGTGATACATAATGTCACAACCTGGATCGCGACGGCGCGGCGAGAAGGAAGAACGGATTTGAAACAGGGAGTCGCCACCAACGTTTTTATCCATAGGAAAAACATTGGAAAAAAAACTAAATTCAGTGAAAGCACTGGTAGAAAGTGTGAGATTCAAGTTCGGGAGTCGGTTACGAGTAGGGAAGGTATTAGCACCCTACATCGCCTGTTAGAAACAGTACCATGATTAAAAAATGCACAACATAGATAGCCTTACATAAAACATGATTTCTTCCCTTTTTTGTATTTTTTCGAAAATGACAGAGTAGAGTAAGAGAACTGTACAAACATGGGGTATCGGAGTGAGGTCAACAGGACGTTTCATCCAAGTTAATCTCGACTTCGATATAAGACAAGGAAGGGAAGAGAACGCTAACAAGACGTCACGTCTAAATTAGACATCCTCGGATTAAAAATATAGGAATAGGGATAGGAAAGAGATAAGCGGGACGTCTCGTCCTAAATATCCCTTCCCTATGAATTGTAGCGAGGTTTGAACAAAAACTAGGGGGAAATCAACAAGACGTCACGTCTAAATTGATTTTCACGGAAGCAATAAAAAGGAACATTATGAAAGAAACACGAAAGCAAAGAAATAAAATAGTAAAAAGAAATAAAAAAGATGGGCCCGACAGGAGTTGAGGTCCTGTTCCTACGTATTCTTGAATTATCAAGAAATCAGGGTTACGTAGTTCTGAATGTTTTGTTTTAGGAAAAGATTGGGAAAATGTTGGTGGGTATCATTTGGTGAGGAACCCATACAAGACGAAGTTCTTCGCACGTGTACGGATCCTATAGAGGTTGTGTAGACGGAAGTATTTTCCGTACGACACTGACTAAAAATGATTTTTTTCTTTTTTTTGATTTTATTTAGATTTAAAAGAAAACACAGAAAACATTCATTTCCCTTTATTATTATGTTTTAACCACAAAGCAAAATAAAAGAAATTTAACTGAATGAACTTAAGTAAGTGAACAAGTTCATGAAAAAAATATAAATTCAGCAGAAGGAAATACAATAATAAAAAAAAACAAAAGAAAAGAGACAGAACGAAACTGATGGTAAGGTCTTTGAAGAGCTGGACTACAGCTGTTGACCGGTATGAACTTTGTTAGACGAGCTGCTGGTGTAGGATCGAAGAACCGGACTGCAAGTTGGAGCTGGGACGGTGTGGAGTTACAGAACCAGACGGCGGGCTTGAGCTGAGACGGTGTGGAATATTTAGGAGACTAGAGGGGCTACTGGGTGAGGAATTAGGAGATTGAGACGGTGTGGTATGGATTTAGGAGGTTGAAGGGACTGTTTGGTGAGGACTTGAGGGGCTGGACGGTGTGGAGTTTAGGAGAAGACGATGTTGAGAGGATTTAAGAGAGAACGATGTTGGCGGTTTATGGAAGAGCTGGACGGTGTTGGTGGTTTAAGGAAGAAGGACGGTGTTGGTGGTATTAGGAAGAGCAAGAACGGTGTTGGTGGGTTGAAGGACGGTGTGGAGAGGACGGAGTGGTGAGAGGAAGGTAAGGACGGTTGTACAGGTTTATAGGAGAAAGGTTGGTGTACGGGTTCGAAGGAAGATTGGGACGGTGTTTTAGGAGGGGTTATATAGAGAATAGTATGAACCGTTATGGAGTGTTGGGGATGGATTAAGACAGAAACGGTGTGGTGTGGTGAGGATAGATGGGAACAGAAATTATGCGGTGTGATGGGAATGAGTTCCTTAGATTCAAGACTCTTGAAATGAAATTTTTTAGAGGTTCCCCCCCTTTCAAGCTCTGGACCACCAAAAGATCCCCCGTGCCTCTTCAGCTGAGGCATTTATAGAGGCTTTAGGATGTGGGCCGAGTGCTTGGACATCACGAGTCTCCACTCACCCACGTGCCTAGTGGAGACAGCCTGGCCACTATCAGTTTGTGGGATGCGGCGGCTAGTGGGTTTTATTTAATTTCTCCACTTCCGTCCCCTGTCTGCCACTCCCAGGATTCCTGGATCCACTTGGATTGTGTAAATCCAAGTCATCATGGTG
Organism: Clitoria ternatea; assembly: GCA_037962975.1. Taxonomy (NCBI): domain Eukaryota; kingdom Viridiplantae; phylum Streptophyta; class Magnoliopsida; order Fabales; family Fabaceae; genus Clitoria; species Clitoria ternatea. The sequence goes on from CM075676.1 coordinate 70,574,088, forward strand.
GGAATATGGAGAGCCTGGTGGAAATCCGAGAGAGGATGGTGGAAATCCGAGAGAGGATGACTCGGATTAGCCTCTCAGTCGGTATTCATCCATAGTGGGAGTTAATTCCAAGAGGAATAACTTTTCTCCGAATAGAAAACCGAGTGTAAATCAGTCTTGTCTGAGTGAGAATCAATCTATAACAGATCGAGTGGGAATTCTTCCACAAAAGACCGAGTAGGAATCCTTTAATAGCAGGCCGAGTGGGAATCAATCTGAGAGGAATGAATGAGATTCCATCCGAGAAGAGTATTCAATCTGGGAGGAGTAAATGAGATTCAATCCGAGAGGAGTATTCAATCCACAAGTCGGATCCGACTCCTTACATTCTGTGTGGGATTGAATCCACACTTTATTTGACTCGGAAATTTTCGGAGAAACATTCATCAGGACCTATGTTGCTTCACTCGGTTTTTGTTTGCTCGGATGTATCTTTGTTTGAAGCACTCGATCGGAGCTGCTTCAATCCGAGGGGCTTTACTCGGGAGTGCCTCTGTTTGAAGGATTCATTCGGTCTTTCCTTGCTTGAACACCTCAAAACAACTCGGTTATATCTCTGGGCTTTAACCACTCGGAGGAATCTTGCTCGGCAACGCTTCTGCTTGAAGCTTCATTCGACTCCTATGCTTGATTCAGTCATTTTCACTCAGTATTCAACTCGGAGCCGGCCTTCCTTCCAATCAGAATTATTTCATTCATCAATCAATCATTCGGATATACTCACTCGGGAGTGATCCTTATTTTCTGATCGGAATAGTTTCACTTGACAATCAACAGCTCGGGTGCGTCCTCTCGGGAGTAATTCAATCGGACATATTAACTCGGGACTCGGCCTTTATATTTCAATCAGAAGTTACGACAGCTCCAACAATCCTCCAGGGGCATTCGTTCGGAATCGGCCTTATTTCCACTCGGATGGTCAACCAATCCCTCGGAATCCTTCACTTAGACAAGTCTTGGTCGGATTCAGGGCTCAGGAGTAATTCATTTGCGCATCAGAACTTGGATATATTCACTCGGAGGTGCTCTCTTTTCTATCAGAACTTGCCACCTTTTCTCTCAGAATTTGGCACTTGAGAATATGACCACTCGGATATATTCACTCGGAGTTGGTTTTGATCAGGAATTTGTACTCGGATTTACCTCAAGGCAATATTACACTCGGCAATGCTTCACTTTGAGTCATTCTACTCGGATTTGATCAATTCAGAGTCATTCTACTCAGATTTACCTTCAACAGCGTAATATTTCACTCGGAAATGCTCCATTCTGAGTCTTTTACTCGGATTTGATCATTTTTGAGTCATTCCACTCGGATTTTTGTCCAACAGGGCTATATTTCACTCGGAAATGCTTCAATCAGAGTCATCCTGCTCGGACTTGATTATTTTTGAGCCATTCTACTCGGATTTGACCATTCTGATTCAGAATTCAGTATAAAAGAAGATTCGTTCCACTTGGACCGGACCAAAAGAGGTGTTCACACGTCAAAACTCTGTTTGACTGTAGGACGAGGTTTGACCAACCCAACTTGATATCCAAACCGGCACTTAGGGGTTGTTTGGATACAAACCGCGATTGGTCAAACCAGGGCGGTTTGACCAACCCCAAAAATACATCCAACAGTCAAATGGAGTTTTGACTGTCTCGAACTGCGTGAAGGATCAATATCAACCCTTAAATTTCTCTATTTATCCAACTTCGTTTCCCGAACTGGAAACCAAACGGACACTTATTTGCAAATGTGCAACTTTAAAAAAACTGGCTATTAGTCTTTCTCAATTTACTACCCAATTATCATTAAAGAAACAAATAATCTAATTAATTGATATATGTCATTTATTATTATATTGATTCTAATAAAAATTATATATTAATAGGAGGTACTTAAGTAAAAAAAATTAATAACATTGAAATTTGAAAGGGTACAATTTTTTTAAAAAAAGAGTGTTATATTTAGGGGTGAAGGTAATATTTCTTGTTAACTTATATTTAAATTATATTTGCTGTGGTAATTTTTCAGTGTTTCTTTAATTATCATAGAATCTCCACCTCCCTTTTCACAGCACAAGATGAACGCCGAGTCGCCGAGTGAGAGTGGTGATTTGTCTTATGTTTCCAAATCCATTGTTGTAATTGATCCCTACATTCTCATAAATTTTCTATTTCAACTCTTTGGAATTTTCGATACTATTGGTTATGCTTGTGAGATGATGCACGCCAACTAGTCAAGTTGATGATCCCTAATTAAAAAAAACATCATGTCAACTCTTTGATCAACATTTTTTGAAAATTGAATACCAAATCTGCCTTTGACATCAACGGCCTCATGTTAATGCTTAATTGTCTGTTTGGTTTTCAGTTGGGGAAACGAAATTGAGGAAATGAAGAAATTTAAGGGTTGATATTAATCTTTCACATCGTTCGAGACAGTCAAAACTCTGTTTGACCGTAGGATCTATTTTTAGGTGGTTTGACCAACCAAAGTGGGTATCCAAACGTACCCTAAGAGTGAAACAGCATTCTTTCCCAAAAATAAGAGTGAAGCAACATTTACCAGAACATGAAATTCGTACTTTTCATTAAAACGAGTTTATGCTTGAAAAAAATCATGTGCTTACTGGAGTTCATTATTGAAAAAGAAAAAAGGCACCCAGGAAACTGAATTCATCATATATTAAGAGAACGTTTGGTACGTAATTAGTAAAATGGAGTTTAAAAAAATAAAAAATTTAATAATTTTTTACGTTGTTAGAAACCATTAAAACTCCATTTGACTGTAATATTATTTATTTCTTTTCATCCAATTCCGTTCCGTTGGGGATAACACCGAACCAAACATGTTCTAAAAGGGTTTGCAAGGCGCAAACAGGAAAAGTTCTCGGTTTCACCACCAGTGGTTGTGGTTGGTGGAGCCGTGAGGTTCAATGGTGGTGCGATAGATGAGCAATGGAAGCGGCGTCGTGACGGTACTCGTGGTTGAGAAGGGTGCATGGTTGATGAAGACCAGAGTATGATTCACAACCAAACTATTACAATAAAAAGGCAATGAGGATACTAACAAGTTAATAGTGTTAATTTTTTACGTAATTTGCAAATCAAATAGATTAAAAAAACATAAAAATTATCCAAAATCAAACTACACATTTTTGTTGGATCTCACAAAATAAAAAAGAATTACACATTAACACATTTCAAAATCAATACAAGTTATAAAAAAATAAGTATTAATAATATGCCAAGTTTGTAGCTGATATGTATGATCGGTAAAGAAAATAACTCAACAAAACAAAATTAACTCTTAAACATGAAAAGTTTTTATATATTTATATATACAAAGAGACATGATTGTGTGTGTATAGTCGGTGCATTATAACTTTCTGTAAAGCTATAACTTTTTAAAAATTAGTAGAGTTAAGAAGTTAAAAGTTTTTTTTTAAAAAAATTATGTGAAGAGCAATAAGTTAAAAGCTAAAACATGATAGGTTTTTATATATATATATATATATATATATATATATATATATATATATTATTTTCACTCGTTTTATTTACATTTCTACTATTTGAGATAGCTTGTTTGGTAAAATAAGATTATTTGATAAAGCTATAACTCATGAGTTTTTAGATAATTTATTGAAATAGAATTATTTGATAAAATTAACTTAAAACATATTAAATTATTTCAAAATAATATATAATATTATAATTATATGATAATAAAAGTAATAATAAAGTAATTAATCAAGAAGTAAGTTATCTCATGTAGCTTTTCCAAAGTTATAGATTTATCTTATCATGAATTTACTAAACAATTTTATTAGTTTTTATAAAATTATGAACTTGTAAATAAACAAGTTACCTTCAATAAACAAATTGATGCTTATAACTTTTTAAAAAAGTTATAAGTTTAATTATCATTGTACCATTATATTTCAAAAAGATAATTTTTAACTTTTACATAATATGTTCGTATCTTCCGCCAATCATATTTATTTTAATAGAAAATATTCATATTATATAAAATTAAAATTTTTTAATTCAAAAACATTATTAAAACTCGTTCATCCAATTACATCATCATATAATTTCTAATAAAAAAAACTATTATATTTTTTACTTTTATCCCCGTGGTATTAATGCATCATGACCCTTAGAAAAAAAACACATAAGCCACGATCTAGAACTTATAAATTTTAAGTTTGTTTTGCTAAATTTACCCGTATATATTCAAACTTATAATTTAATCCTCGAAATCTGCATAATTTGGTTGCTACTCCGACCCTACAAGAGGATGAGAGTGTATAATGCAAGCAGCAAGTGTAACAAATAACAACATAAGAAAACATATAGCGGAGACAAACAGAAACCTTAACTCAGTTCTATTTAACATCCTACTTATCCTGCTGCTATCATAAGAACACAAATCCAAAAATAAAAAATAAAACATCCATGGATAGCTATGAAGCCTCGAATGTAGTGTTTTCCAAAATCAATAACCTTGACCCTGAGAATGCTTCTAAGATCATGGGTTACATTCTCGTCAACCTTGAAGATTCTGAATTAGTATACCTTTCTACTAGCCCTGATTATGTTCTTCACACCCTAGTTTCCAGGGTCAAGCAGCACCTCAGAAGTTGTTCTGCACCTTCATTTCTGAACTCCATTCCAAGATCTCCCACTACTACCAACCCATTTTCCAGTTTCACAGCTAATCCATCTTCACATGCTTGGCCACTTTCTGGGTTCCCAAACAACCTCAGTAGTATCAAGTCAAGCAATATCCATACCGGGTCTGAGTCAAAATCTTGTCTTTCTCCTTGCTTAACCACTTGCTATAACACTGCTAGCAACTCCATGGATGAACATCAAATGGGCGGTGATTACTTTTCTTTCCTCAATGAGAAGGATGAGGGTTTGGTGGATTCAAGACTTGAATTCGGTCAAAGTGCTCATAAGTGTTCTTCACTTGTTAGTAATGGCAACAACCATTTCCATGAAAGGAGCTACTTTGGACATGAGGAAACAGAATATAAGTCATGTCTCTACTTTGCCAAAGGATTCTGCAAAAATGGCAACAATTGCAAGTTCATGCATGGTGCTTTGACCGATTCGGTTGATGCTGTTGTTGCTTCTCCAAGTGAATTTAATGAAGAGTTAAACCAGGAAATTATCCGTTTAAAAGCTGTGCAGCATCAAAGATTAGTGGCTTCTTCCCAAGTCATGTCTGGAGTTAACTTTTGGATGCAACAGCAAAAGGATTTCCAAAGGTTTTATAGAATATAAACTAAAGTTCTCTCCTTTTTCATTTATGTTTTAAGAAACCTTTTAGTTGTAACTGTTATTTTTTTATTCTTTTTGTAAAAAAAATCATTATTTTAGTCGTAGAGTGATGTTGTGTATATGGTTGCTACTTGGCCCTCTGATATGTATTTCAGAGCAGCTACAATGGTGATGGGAGATGAATTTAGCAAGCCCAACCAGTGCAGGATGGAAGGAAATCACTTTCTAGCCATGGTTTCAGCTGAAAAACACAACTCTTCTAGACAAATTTATTTAACTTTTCCTGCCGAAAGCACTTTTAAAGATGAAGATGTTTCAGAATACTTCAGGTAAGACGTGCTGGTAATATCCTTTTCATTACGGGTTGATTAGATTAAACTGCATTAATGATTAGGACATTGTTTAAATGACGGTGGTTTGGTGACATGGTGCATGATGCATCAACAGACAGCGCAGTGTTGGTGAAGCATTTGAAATTATATTGCATGATTAATTGTACCGAGATTTTCCTCATACATACTTTTGAAATCTGTTTTCCAAATTGCTGTCAGTTATTCCTGATTCTATATGAAAAACCTTGGAAAAAAAGATGGCTAGTTTTTCACTGATTTCAGTGAGAACACCACTCTAGGTCCTTGCTTGTATTTTTTGTTTGATAATGGTTCTGAGAAGTATTTATAGAACCCATCAAACTTGTTTGTATGTGGTAGAGAAGGGTGGTTGGATGCCTGCTTTGCTTCTCAGGGTTGAGTTCTTAGTAATTGTGGTCTAGGAAGGTTGCAGTTCATAGATGGTAATATATTTTTCTATAAGCTGTGTTCTCTGCGATGTGCTAGACCTTACAGCATGTAGCTAAAAGCATTTTTACTAGTAAATCATGAACTTTTGAGTAATTATTGTGAAAGGAATTATGATCTCTAATTGACCTCTGTAGTGTATTGAAGTATTTATTGTCTTTACATATTTGTAAAGTCATATTTCATGTGCACATACAGTCATACATACATACATACATACATTTGGGTCCAATTTGAGAAATTTCATCAAAATAGCAACATTGTTCTTTTGAAGCAAATTTGGACCTGTGCAAGATGTGAGAATTCCATACCAGCAAAAACGAATGTTTGGCTTCGTTACCTTTGTCTATCCGGAGACTGTTAGACTCATACTATCCAAAGGGAATCCCCATTTTATATGTGATTCACGTATACTAGTCAAACCCTACAAGGAGAAGGGAAAAGTCCTTGACAAGTACGGTCAGCAAGAACATCTTTGTGTAGTTTATATCTTCCTATTCCTACAATTGCATTACTGTGACTGATGATCGCAGGAGACAACAACATCAACAACAACAATTGGAGAGGGGAGAATTTTCACCATGTTTGAGCCCCTCTGGACTTGACTCTAAAGAACCTTCTGATTTTCATCTTGGTAATCAATTTTCTCTTGTTTTAATTTTTTTTCCCTTTTGCTTGATATTTTAATTCTACTTGGGCTGACGATGATCATACTTAAAAAGAAGTTGCTATGCATTTGCATTAGTCTATGAAGTCCTTACACTTCGCCAAAGTTCGTTCATATGCAGATACTTGCATGGTCATGTGATTCTGATTTAGCTTTATTAAAATTCCCCTTCAGGAGCAAGGATGTTCTACAATCCACATGATATATTGTTGAGAAGAAAACTGGAGGAGCAGGCTGAGTTGCAGCGAGCCATTGAACTTCAAGAAAGAAGGCTGATGAATTTGCAGCTTCCAGGCTTAAAGAATCATCACATTCGTCATCACCAACACAGTCTTTCCATTGGAGGCTCTCTGCCTTCACCAAAACTTCATAGCCATATTAGCAATCCATGTCTTTCTCCTGATAGGATTAAAGGAGATATAACAGGTAAATCAATTGATTGTATAAATTCTACAGAAGCAAGGCAAACACTTTGTTGATGTACATTTTGTTGTAGGCTTCAGTGTCAACCCCATTTCAACCGTTTCTTTAGCAGAGCGGCAGCAGCAGCCACTGCAAGAAATTGATCCAGCTCGCATTCTCGATACTCACCATGAGAATAAGAAGGATTTTTCTGAGGCTGAAATCAAAGATCTTTGTTACAGGTATGGAGCACAACTCTTTCAGATCTTACTCCTGCTGTTTCTGTTGTGCAGCTTTTTTGTGGTTGTTCCTCATTTTAATTTTCCCTTCCTTCTGATATGTGGTATGTTCTAAATTTTCTTATATGGTTGTTCTTGTTTGTGCTTTTCTTGGTTTGGAGAAGTATGGAGCAAGCACTTCCTGATAATCTCTTTGCTTCACCAACAAAAGCTGCCAGAGATAATCTGCCAGACTTCTCTACATTTGCAGCGACCAGTGAGAGTGCTTCATTCTCAATAAGCTTGGCATTCCCAACTCCAAACAAGTTAGAATCACAGGCCACTTCCAGTGACATGGCTTCTCATTAGTTTTCTTTGATTTCAAAATGTCAAGGCCACAATTGAAGTGTTTTTCAGGTTCTATTCTGTATGTCTAGATTCTGAATTGTAGGTAATAAAAATAGAAGTGGCAGTCATGGATACTTTTACCAGGGTAAGATATTCTTTTTCCTTTTCAATTTTTTTCTTTGAAAATTTCTTTACACGTTAAAATCTTCTTAAAACTCCTTTTGGTTCAGTAAATTAGGATCTTTTTAATTAGTAAGTGATTTTCCTTTGTTGCTGATATGTTTTTATGCAGATTTGTAGAAGCATACAGAAGGATGAATGTTCTAGATGTATATCCGAATACTCCTAGATTATAAGACTTGACTCTAGAGAAGATTAAAAGGTTACCATCGTCATCATCAATATGTATACATACTACTAAAAGCAAGCAATACATATATTGCATACTTGGATAGACATATTACGAGTGTTTTTCTTTTTCTCTTTTCATTTTCAGCGTAGACCGAGGCATAACTAAGCACTGTAGATTTACCTTGTAACGTGTTGTTGATTTACCTTACCTTTAATTTGCCATCCACTTCCAACTTTGTAAATGTTCCAGTAGATTAGAAGTTGCCTGGCAGGGGAATCACAACACAATCTTAGTACAACACTAATCAAAGCACAAATTGAAATCTGACTAGAAAATATCCTTGGTGTTTTTATGCTTCTGTCTGTATTAGATTTTCCCTTTTTAGGGTGGCATACCTGTGCCTCTTGAAAGAAAGTTGATTTCATCATTGTCATTTCAGTAAGTGGTAGCTCATGTGCAAAATTTAACTAATGTTTTTCATATGGCTGGCTGTCAAATTATTCAACTAGGACCAAGGATTTTTAAGTGTCTATTTGGTAACTCAAGTTGTGAAAACAAAGTTTGGTCATTGATATGATCTTATGGTTAGTATTGATTCTGCATGTTATTTAAGAAACATTCTAACTTTGTTTGATCATTGGATTAAAAACCTATTTATAGCTAACTTTTACCCAACAGATATCCAAACATACATAATGCAATAACCTTAAATATAGTTCAATTTGCTTAATTATCACTAAGCAACAATCATAAGTAAATTTAAAATCGGTTATAGCTATGGATAATGGATGTCTATGATGCTAAAGAGAAGTTGTGATTACTTCTCTTTGACTTGAAATAAATTAGAATTAGTCTTTTAAGGGTCTCACAATAGATATCTTTAGGGAACTAAAAAAAGTACATTTTTCTCAGGAATTGGCTAAAGAAATTAGTGATGTCCTCATAAATTTGGTGTTATAAAAGGAATGTATCTAATGAAAAAACAGCATAGTTGTGTGGAATGTTGGACGTTAAACTATAGGGAAGTCTTGCATTGTATGCATTGAGGATTGAGTAACACTTTGTGGGGCAAGACCAGTTTTGTCTTGGTTCATTGTTAGTGTGAGTTATGAATTATGAAAGTGTTAGTAAATAAAATGAAGTACTTTGTTGTCTTGTATTGTAAGTGTGAGGTCCACATGTGGGGAAAGGGTAACCTGTAGTCACATGGTGCTGACATTGCAAGAGAACAATATGTACAGAGGCATCACACTCCTTTCACTGTCACTCATCAACTCATTCAAATGTTTTTTATTTTTATTTTTTGTTTAATGGACAACACTCCCTCGTGTCCTAGCATGGAGTTAAATTATGAACTTCTATGCACCCTTCAAATTGTTTTTGCAGCCTTTCCTAAAGGTTCTGCAACCGTTGTTGGCTAGATAGCTTCTTTAAATAATTAAATCCATGCACCTTAAGTGTGTGTGTTTCGTCGTTCATGAGAAAGATGAGAAAAAAAATGGTATTTGAAAAATTTGCTGCCTACTTCAATGGACCAGTAATTCTGGGACCATTTATGATCACAACCCTTTGGTATAAATAAATATGGGTCGTTTGATTGGTACATGAGAGATGATTGGATTAGATTCTTCAAATTAATCACGCTTATAGAATCAAGTGTTTGCATATTTAATCGAAAATAGGTTTCTGTAACTACTAGGGCAAGTAGTTGCATTAATTTGATAAATTTAAATTTTACCTCTAATCAAAAAATTATATTATTAAAATTATTTTGTTAAAATTTTAATAGCTATAAAATGGTACAGTAATTTTAAAAAAATGTGATATAAATGATTGTTAGATCTTTTATTTCTTTTACAAAAATAACATCATATATTATATTTTATGATATTACTTCTATTTATTTTATTACAGTGGGATGACATATTACTACTTTATAATTACTATTATATAACTATTATTACAATATCATTTGTAATAACATAAAAGATATTGTTACATTATTTTATTTAAAATTAAATATCTTTTCATTCCTATGTTTTCATCAATTTTTGATTTTGGTTCATTAGTTTTTTAAATTAGTTTTAGTCTTAATATTATTTAATATCTTAAAATATTCATAGAGGTTGAAATTGCCCCCAAAATTGTACACCATTAAGAGAACTATTCACTCAAGAAAGGGTTGAAAAGATTATATCAGGGATTCGCCGACTCATAAGGTTTGAATTAAGAAATTATAATAAATAAGAATGCTAACAAATGTTTTTTTAATAAAATGTACATTTCAATCGATGATAATTGCATTTATTGAAGTTAACATTTGATGTATTTTTAATTAAATATATTACATTTACATATATTTTAATTAACTATATTACATTTGACACATTTAAATAAATATATTCTATTTCATAAATATTTTAATTAAATATATTACGTTTGACATATATTTTAATTGAATATATCGTATGCGACATATATTTTAATTAAATATATCACATTTCACATATATTTTAATTGGATATATCACATTTGCATATATTTTAATTAAATTCACTACAATTGGCATATATCTTAATTAAATATACTACATTTGGGATATATTATCACATTTAATATGTATTTTATTTAAAATGTAAGGTATGAACATATGTATAAAATGGCAACCTTTGCTAAGGAATTGTTGATAGTTCAGTGGTTGGAGGTTCTAGTTGTTAACACCTTGAGTTTGGGATTGATTCTCATATTCTTTCTTTTTTAAGTATATAACATTAAATAATGTCAAATATTTATTAATGGTTAATGATAAAAGACCATGGAGTAAGGCTTCAAAAAATTTTCTGGTGTTACACAAATTTTGGATTTTATGATGGGCCCCGTCTAATATACATTAGCGGGTGGGTTATGTACGGTACACAAGACACATTAATTACCATTGGATTGAAGAAAAAGCAAAACAAACGGTTGGGATGTGTTACTGGCAACCAAGAGAATCGGTCACCTTTCCATCTTACATCCACGCGCCTCCATCATTGTCCTCCTCATTCCAAGTTCAAGTCCTTCGTCACTGCCTCTTCTCCGACGTAGCACTCAACACTTTCATCTCAATGTAGTCTACACCCTTTACCTACGAAGTGGCAGTGGAGGGAAAACGGAGGTTGACATGGCCGTGGGAAACACACATCAGGCTTGTTTGATATAAAGTTAGAAGAATAAAGTTATAAAAATAAAAAAAATTTAAAAGTTAATAAAATAAAATAATATTGATCTTTTATATTGTTTAAGATAATCAAAATTTTATTTAACTATTAGATTTTTTTTATTGATCAAACCTTATCCTGACGTTTGCAACGTGAATAAAATGTTGGATTTTCTGAGATTAGGAATTTTTTGTATTTACTCCTGATTTTGGTTCGGTTAAAAGTTAGAATTGGTTTAAATGAATAATATTAACTTTTAAATTTTTTTATTTTTATAACTTTATTTTTTTAACTACGTATTAAATGGATGATAGGTGTTGTGTTCGACGGTAGGGAGATTAGAGTCTGGTCTGTGTGCCACGCGCTGCTCTGGTCGGTATTTGTTTTTTTTTATAAAAAAAAATCCAGTTTCGTACCTTTTATAATAGGTAAATATTTGTTGTGTCTTGTGCAGGTAGAAGCCACTTTTATGATGGTTGATAATTTTCTTACACGAAGTCCATGGACCAAATTTTTTTCACGTATGAAAAATCATCAAACCACTTGTTCCTTTCTTTCATGTTATTTTTACCCTTTTTTCTTGTATATACACACAAGTGAATAGTTAATGGCTAAAAGGAGGGGGAAATTTTAAAAATATTCATTACATTAGTATCAAAAATCTTTTACACAAAAATATTTATATTTTTTCACCCAACCTATATGTTTGGTATCTATGATAAAAAAAATTGATTTTTCCAATTCTTGGATTTTGGTTCATAAAGTTGTTATTATTACTTTATAAGTATTAATAGACCATGTATAATTGTGTCAACCATTAAGAAAAACTCAAGTCTTATAATTAAGTATTGTGTTAGACTTCACCTTTTTTCTCCGTATTGTTTATTTTTACCATTAGCACTTAGTTTCCCTCAACCAAGTTTTTAAAAAGAATAAAGAAAAAGAAAGGGTAAGAGATAAAAGAGAGAGATTGATGTGTAATTTTACTGACAATATTGTAATCTATTAAAATTATTGTTACATTTATAGTAATTTTATAATAATATCATTGTTATCGTTAGAGTCTGTAATTTGTACTCCTATATACTTTTAAAGATTTAGGATTTCAAGTATTATAAATATCATTATTTAAATTATGGACCTCTTCTATTTGACAAAAAAAATTATGAGGGCTCTTACTGGCTATCTAGCTGTGCCTCAAACCTTAAAAAATGGCCCTACAAATAATCGTTATAAAGTAATCAATTTTAAATAAAAGCCTTAGGGCTGATTGGTTTATACTTCTATTTCTTGTTTTTATTTTTTTTCAGTTTTAATTACAAAATTATTATTTTATTTTTTTTTTCAAAATTTTATCCAAAAAGAAGTTAAAAAGGGAAATGAAAACAGGAAACAGCAAAAAAAATTGTTTCCAATATTTCTTGTATAAGTATTTAAAAATAGAAAATGGAAATAAAAACTAAAGAGTCACTTAAGATATATGGCACTAGGCATTGATTTTGTCCCGTAAAACTAACACAATTGGTGGTTATTAGGAATACTTAAACTCAAATTTTTATATGTATTTAACAAATGTTGGACATTGATTTTGGTAGAGTTGGGCGTACAGGTTGCCTTGTCCCGCAACGAGCTAGCATGCATGAGCCCGCATTTTTAAATGGATAAGTTTTTGAGGGCCATAGCCTATAGATTAGCCTTTATGATTTCTTTTTATTTTAAAATTACTAGGTTTTGACCCAAATTACATTTTTTTTACAAAACCCGAAACACATAATTTAAAACATTTAATCATCTGAAAAGCTTTCTCTTACTCTTAAATTTCAATGATTTAGCAACTAAGAAAATCTAAATAACGACATTTTCTTATTTCAATGTAAGAAACAAAGACATAATATTACCTTATGTTTGGGTTTCTTTCTTCTTTAAAAAAATAAAGTTTGGAAGTAAAACAATATAAAAGAACGGTAGGATTTACTTAAAATAAAGTAATAATTTTAAATATCAGTTGGTTCATGGGCTAGTCCATGGAACCATAGAATGGACTTGTTTACCTTAAAGATAATCAGACTAGGTCTATGAAGCTATGATTTAAATGATGTTTTTTTTTCAATCTATGGTCCATATAAGGGTGAATTAAACGGGTGAGCCTATAAGTCCAGAACTATATACCCACTCTAGATTTCGGTAGTCAACTTTTCACGGGCAGTAATAAATGTGGCAAATTATTTATGGATTTTTTTAAGTTGTGTAAGATTGCAAAGAAAGAAAAATAAAAAAAAAAATATTTGAAACTAATATTAGCATAGTCATATGTGATTTTTAAGACAAGTTAAAAATAACTTAATAAACAATTCCTCTTATGCTTTTTAATTATCACAGGATTTTGCAAGCTTTTTGCAAGTTAGAAAAGTGATACTACTTATTATAAAAATTCTGGACCCTTTAATACTTGCTTACTTCTTACGCCGGCCCAAAGTGAAAAGGGCGTTGCATGACTTTATGATGAAAAAAAGGGGCCTTGTAGGCCGAAAACTTAAACCCTTTATTACGTCCCAAATACAATAAATATACTTGTTAATATTTTAAAAAAATTATTTATGATCATGGTTAGAATAGAGATCCTTATTCTATTAATTAGTATGCAATTATTTTAGACATAATTTTAATATTATTATTATCATTAAACAACTTTTTACTTATATATTAGCTTGAACTTAAAAATATAAAAAATTACATTTTTAATGAAATTTTAGTAAATTAATTTTTATTATTCTGATAAAAGAAGTATTGTTTAATTTTATTTATGTACAGTTACAAATATGTCTATTTATAGACTTAAACTAGACAAAAGGATAAGTATTCACAATCCTTGTAAAATAGTAAGTACTTAAAATCCTTATAAAAGGTTATGGGATGAATTTGAGCATCCATATTACTACTATTACACTAGGATATTAAAACCTTATTAGGAAAATCCTCATGAGAAAAAAAACAAGTAAAGACAAAATATATCATTCTTTAATATGCATGCTAGATCATTTTTGTCAAATCATATTCTATTCATGATGAATAAATCATATTTCATAAAAGATAAATATCCACATAATCAATATTCATAATACCCCATAGGATATCTATTTAGAACATGTTTCCAGAAAACTCTAAGGTAAAAACTAGATAAGAAAAACCATGGTGAAATGAAAAAAAGTATAGAAAGTATTTACTACCCCCTCACTTAAACATTCATATATAAGATGATGAAGACCAATTTTTTCTACTAGTTGGTCAAATATTTTAGTTAGTGATCACTTTGTAAAAAGATCTTCCGAATCTATTGAATTCTCACATTATCAAATATATCATTAGGTCAACTTATATCCTATTCGGGAGGAATCAAATCAATCAATCATAATAACTTTTTATACTTTATTAAGGAACACATGTTAACTCTAGTCCCTCTATGAGAAATCAAATTGTTAATGAATGAAATATACAAAATCATAATTTTCATAATGTCTCTTTCTTTATATATCTATTACTTGAGAGTATATCTTATTAAAATCTTTCTAAAGAAAAATAGAATAATGGAATAAAATCATGATTAAGGGGAAAATTATAATACACATAAAATTACTTGATCAAATATTTGAGTTACCATGTCCATCATTGTAGATATATTTTTCAAATGTGGCTTGAACTTATGTAGTACACATCTTTATATAATTTCGTCATGTGACTATTGACTATTTCATCGAGTGTTAAAATTCATATCAAAATATTTAAATAAGAAATATGCCTACAATCATTTGCTTGGGTAAAACAAACATCTTGCATCAACACAATTAATTAAGTCAAACTTATATTTTTTTTTTAAGTGAGTGATATCATATTTATAATAACATCATCAAGTCCAAAACTTTGACTTCATAGGTATTTTGATTATACCTTAATTGCATCTTTCTATTCTAGCCAATTATTCATCTAACTATAGACTTTGACTTATGATCCTTATTCTTTAAACATTTACACTAGGTTGCCATAAATTATGCATAAATATCATAAACGTCTTTATTTTTAGGCTTAAATATATTTTTATTCCAAATAAAATAAGGGTTTTTTGGTTTCGGTCCTTATAACTTTTTTTTTCTTTTTTACATATCTCTTATATTGAATATTTTATTTTAAGTCCTTACTTTGGACTTGAGTTCATTAATTGTTGATATGAATAACTGAATTACATGCTAGCTTGTTCAGGTAGTTTTGACATATCCAACTAAATGTTAATATGTGACTTTGATGGGTTAAAATATAACTTTTGGTGATTAAAGTTTTAACAAATTTATTCTAACAAATTTGAAAGCAACTTTAGTAGTTACAAATTGTTTTTTTATCTGATAGAGTCATGTGTGAATAGTCAGTTGGACATGTGATAACCATTTTAACAAGTTAACATGTAACTTGGTTACTCATATCAATAATTAATGAATTCAAGTTTGAAATAGGTATAAAAACAAAATATTAAATATAAGAGGAATGTAAATGAAAAAAATACTTTATAGGGACCATAATCAAAAGGTATTTATTTTACGAGGGCTAACAACATATTTAAGCCTTATTTTGATTCCATCATTTGATATAATTTCTTGAGATTTCATTTTCTCATAAATTTTAGGTACCTATTGTAACATCCCTGGGTATTTTATACCTAGATAAATAAATAAATATGTAAATAGTTGATTGACTATAGCGTATGTTAGATATATCTGTGTGACAGTGATATCCAGGTTATGCTTCGTGATGTGTGATGATGTGATATTGCAGTATTATTGTGTTTGTATGTTATGTAGCATAGAGTCATCGCGTGATTGCATGATATGGTCAGGTCTTGTGATGTATGTGTGCTTAAATGATATGTTGATGGCGATGGTGAATTGAATGGTTGATGTCGTGATGATTTAATGTGTGTTTTGCATAATAGTGAGATAATGGAAATATGGGATTTAGGAATTAGATAGGCGAATTTGAGATCCGACGGGTTTTCAAACCCTCAGAAGGGACTGGTAGGTTCCCTACAATATTTAAAAGTTGTGCATATAGGCCTTAGGCGATTTGAAGCCCATTTAGGTAGCTTAGTGCATAGGTTTTTGTATATAAGTGGTTAAATACATTTTCATGCATAACTTGCGCATGCGATGGAGTTTTGGCAAACGGACTGCGACAACAGCTCCGGAATGGGGGTAATACAGTGCCTATGAAGTTTGGTGAGGTTTGGAGTTGAAACAAGCAAATTAGGACATTTAGAAGTTGGTAAAATGACATTTTTTACATGACATCATCATTGCTGCTACTGTCATGCTGGTGCGTAGCGCCAACCCCGAGTGTAGCCCTAGGGCTACGAATGGGAGCTCACGCGTAGAGTCAGACCCCTATTTCCCAAAACTTATATTTTCACATGGTAACTCATTATAAGCTTCGCGGATGCTATATTAGAACTGATTTTAGACCTCTAAGCTTAATCTAAATATTTTGGGAATTGTTCAGGCAATAATTAATTATTATTGTGAAACAAATTTCTTTAGAAATTTAATTAACATCCCCGGGTATTTTATAACTAGATAAATAAACAAATATATAAATAGTTGATTGATTATAGCACATGCTAGATATATCCATGTGACTGTGACATCCAGGTTATGCTTCGTGATGTGTGATGATGTGGTATTGTAGTATTATTGTGTTTGTGTATTGAACTGGTCTGAACCGGGGTCTAGGATCCGGTGTGGGACCAGCCATAAAAGTATAGGTGTTTTAGGGTTTGTACACCGGTACAGTAGGTATCCGGTATTGTAATCCGGCCTCTCAGTGGGAGAAACTGGCCTTGTTGTCCTGGAGATCCTTCGCACCAGAGTGTCGCGTTGATGGGGGCGAAAGGTGGTGCCACCTGCGAAGATTCTCCGATGCTCAAGTTAGAAGAGTGTATGAAACTCAAAGAATACTCAAGCAATGCAATAGTAGATATGCGAGATAGAACAACGTAACCTTGCATGTGTATTGGAATATGCTATTTATAGTTGAACGTAGGAGATGAATCGTTGAATGCAAGTGGGCCCCTTGGTTCTGATAGCGTGTAGAGTGTGTCAATCAAGATGACTCAGTACTCAGAGTGTGTCAGGGGGTAGGTCAATTATCAGAGTACGATCCTGTGATAGGGAAGGAGGATAATCACCTTTCCGTATATTTCGTTGACAATTGTACTTACTCTCTGAGATAATTGACATAGACGCATTCCGCTATGCAGGGTATCTTCGCTGATAAGCTATAATGAACTCTTATCTCATAGTGATCCTGAGGCAAACGGTTATACACATCGTGGCGAGGATGGATGAAGCATTCGATGAAGTGAGAACGGATGAGGTGACAACGGATAACTGATGTGGCACTGTCTTCCTATAACACCGGTTCCCCCTCTAAGAGGTTACTCTGACGTCATACTTTAGGGACCGGTATCCAGACCGGATCATGTATTATGTGGCACAGAGCCATCGTGTGATTACATGATATGGGCAGGTCTTATGATGTATGTGTGCTTAAATGATATATTGATGGTGATGGTGAATTGAATGGTGCATGTCGTGATGATTTAATGTATGTTTTGCATAATAGTTAGATGATGGAAAATGTGGGATTTAGGAACCAAGATGAGGCGATCGTATCCTGACCTATTCCAGTAAGGTACGTTGATTTCGGGAATGAAATTCCCTTTTAAAAGGGGTGGATGTAACATCCCTAAGTATTTTATACCTAGATAAGTAAACAAATATGTAAATAGTTAATCGATTATAGTACATGCTAGATATATCTGTGTGACTGTGATGTCCAGGTTATGCTTCGTGATGTGTGATGATGTGGTATTGTAGCATTATTGTGTTTGTGTGTTATGTGCCATAGAGCCATCGCGTGATTGCATGATATGGGCAGGTCTTGTGATGTATGTGTGCTTAAATGATATGTTGATGGTGATGGTGAATTGAATGGTTGATGTCGTGATGATTTAATGTATGTTTTGCATAATAGTAAGATAATGGAAAATGTAAGATTTAGGAACCAGGGAGGCAAATTTGAGATTCGACGGGTTTTCAGACCCTCAGAAGGAACCGATAGGTTTCCTACAATATTTAGATTTTGTGCGCATAGGCCTTAGACGATTTAGAGCCCATTTAGGTAGCTTGGTGCATAGGTTTTTGCATATAAGTGGTTAAATGTATTTTCACACATAACTTGCGCATACAATGGAATTTTGGCGAACAGGCTGCGCCAGCAGCTCCAGAATGGAGGTAATATAGTTCCCATGAAGTTTGGAGTTAAAACGGGCAAATTAGGACCTTTAAAAGTTGCGAAATGGCAGTTTTTACATGACAGCAACATTGCTACTACTATCATGCTGGCGCGTAGCGCTAGCCCCATGCGTAGCGCCAGGGTTGCAAATGGGAGCTCACGCATAGCGCCAGACCCCTGTTTCCTAAAACTTATATTTTCACATGGTAACTGATTATAAGCTTCGCGGATGCCATATTAGCTATGTTTTTAGACCTCTAAGCTTAATTTAATTATTTTGGGAATTGCTCAGGCAGTAATTAATTATTCTTGCGAAAAATTTTCTTTGGAAATTTAATTAAATGATTAAAATAAAAGTAAATAAATATGCGGATGTCACACCTATGTTCTTCCATAACAGTATATAATGCAATCACAACTCTTTTTGAGTTATCTACGAGTACTTTTCAAGAGTCATCACATCCTCCATGAGATCATTTTGATTTTAGCTCATTTCCTTATAGAGAATTTCAACTTTGGAATTGATAGTTTTGTCATGTTTCATGCGTGTTTCAAACTTAATAGATTATCCAACAAGGACACCGATTAAAATAGAGCTTCAACAGTTGGAATTTAGTTATTTCATTACTAAAGTTTTATTTTTGTAAATGAATTATCATTTGTATCAAGTATAGGGTTTAGGGTTTAGATGTTGAAATAGTTTTGATGATACTTCACTCTTTGAAAATAATTTAAAGCATCTAACTTTCAAAGTGATATAAAAAGTTTTTTAAGTGTGAAACAGGAAGTAGTTAAAAAAATAAATAAAGAACTATAAGAAGTTCAGTCAATTTGTCTCCACGAGAATAAGAAGAACTTGGAGTGCTTCTTACAACCAAAGACCGTAAACCTAAATCAAGAAACAATCAAAGCAACTAAAAGAAAGAACCTCAACATCCTATTTGTAAAGGTTTGAGCTTTTGAGTTAAAACAGGATTCTACATATAAAGGTTCTTGGACCATGACAAGACTTCAGGGGTGTTTGGTTTGTAGTTGGGGAAACAGAGTTGAGAAAATGGAAAAAATCTAAATGTTGATATTGATCTTTCATGCCATTTGAAACAGGCAAAACTTCGTTGGATCGCAAGATGATTTTGTTGCTTCATCCCACCTCCGTTGCTTTCAACGAAGGTACCACACATGCTCTTCATCAATCATATCAAGGATGTTCTTAAAAGAAGCTTCTCAAAGAAGCAAGTAGAACTGAAGATCTATCTTATGTTTCTAAAGAATTGTTGTTCTAGGTCAAACATGATCTAAATCCTTAGAGAATGTCAAAATGACAAGACTCAATGTAGATTGAAGATAAAGACATGCACCTAAAAGTGATTTGAAAGGGATTTGACATCAGCTAAGTCAAATTCACTAAATGAACTCTGTTTCTAATGCAGACCAACGACATGAATCTCGGAAGGAATTCAATTATTCAAAAACAAGCCACCTTAGCAGGATTTCTACACTATAAGATGGAATTCAATTAAGGAATGGATCTAACTTAGTCTACGGAAAAGAAACTAAGGTTACTTTAAAATTTGAAGAAAATATCAAGTTAAAAGTTCTTGTTTTTGAACTTCTTCATAATCAGGGTTCCTATTTTCGAACCATCCAAAACCATAAACCAAATTATGATCGTTCACTTGAGATTTTTTGTTTAAATTTTATACTTCATTTGTTTTATATCTATTGTCATTTTAGGTTTTTTTTATACAGGTTAAGAAATCATTAATTGTGTAATTATTCAAGTAAATATGGACTAAAGTAACCTTATTTAATTATATTGTTTTATTGCTAATAAATAATGTTCTAATTTTCTAAGTCACATGCATTGGTTAAAATGAGAGGTAATAGGAAAAAGATACATTATTATAGGATGATATAATTAGAAAAATAAAATAATTATATTTTAAACTTTTAAAATGACAATAGTTTTTAGATAAAAAAATAAAGGTTAAAAGATATTCCTTCTGTTTCTATTTAACTATTTATATAGAGACAAAAATTTTATTTCTATTAATATGTCTATTTAGATTTTCAAGGCAATACTAATTAATTTCTTTTTTCAAAATTACCTTATTAGTTTACTTAACATTAATGTAATAAATTTTTATTCATGTTATAATTCCCATAAAAAATAAAATCAAATAACCAATAAAAAATATTAATAAAGGGTTAAAAAAGCATATAGATTTCTCTTTTCCCTCCAAAATAATTAATTAGAAACGAGAGGGTACTACTAGATATATGAAAGAAGGATATGATTGTCACTTCTTGGTCAAAGGAGACAAAAGCAGGGCCAAAAACCTTGAGGTGTATGTATTGGGAACAGGATACTGTTTTTTTTACGAAAAAATTGATATTGAAAATTGAACCCAATTATATCAAGCCCAACAACACCCATCAATTTATGGCTCCTATTAACAACCATTACTCGTACGTTCACCCCAAAAAAGTACCGGTGGAAATATTGTTACTTTATTATTTGTAGTCTTTTTATATATATATTAAAATATTATTAAATTTGTAATTATTTTAATTGATATATATATTAAAATATTCTGATTTAATTATATTATTTTATTAATAATAAATAATGTCTTAAATTTTTAAATCTTATTTATTGGTCAAACGAAGGTAATAGGAAAGAAAGATACACTAATTACAAAATGATACAGTTAGAAAATATAAATTAATTATACCTTCAATTCTTAAAATGATAATAATTTTTGAATAAAAATAAAAGATTAAAATGAAAATAATTCTGAGACGAAACAGGTATATATTATAATATTTTTTAAAAATTACAAGTTATTATAGAGTAGGCAAAAGCAAGATTTTAATTCTCCAGTTGTCTTGGTCCATAACAATAACCCAGAGTACTCACCGTTTATCGCGATAAATAATTTTATCATTAATTTATAGACATTTTGATTGGTGAGAAAATAAGCTCAAAATTTTAAGATTCCTCTTAATACGCAAAACGATGATCGAAAACAAGACTTGCTTGAGACCATATAACTTGAGTCAAAATCTTAATTATAAAGTCTATATTAATTAATGAACTGATATGCTCCATTGAATTTGCAAGCTACTTTACACAGTGAGCAGTCCAGAGAGAAGAGATTTTTTCTCTCCTTTCAACCTTCCAATGTGAGAACGGTTTAGGCCTTTATTTAATGCATGGTCAAAGTAGACAAAGATGGGTTGGTAGAAAAATTTGGCTTTTGTAAGCAAGCACAAGACTACACAGATAATTTGATCCTATGGTAAGTACATTAAGATTGATGGGACACACAAGCAGATTTCACATGAATGGTTAAACAAATCTTTGTACTGCATTTAATCTTGTGGATTTAGTTTCCTTGAAAGGAAGATGGTCCAAATCATGGCCATCCAAGAATAGTGACATTGCTGGCTAGATACCTGCAAGTCATGTGCCTCCACCACACCCATCATTCCAACCCTTGTCAAGCCAAATGGCCATCACACTTTGTTTCATAGAAATAAATGAAAAGAGGGTCAAGACAAGGACTTAAAAGAGGGGAAGGGACTTGTCATGACATTGCTTTGGTTTTTGCTTTATATTTTATAATTATACTTATATATATATTTGCAGTTGCAAACATCACAGGTTACAAGCAAATTTAGGTGCAGGGGGCCACAGAGAAAGAAAAACTCAGTCACTATGGGTGTAAACTGAAGATAAAGTGCAGTCCTTTGAGGCCAAATTGTAAGTTAAGGTACAGCCACACTGCAACTATTTTCATCTGCATTCTCTAACATCATTGCTTATCAGCTTCATCTTAGAAAGCAAAATGGTTGTCCAAAGTCTCTTTTTTTTTTTTTTTTTGTGGTATGAGAACGAACAAAATGAAAAAGAATTAGACCCTTTATGCATGTTTTATCTATCCTTGTGATCCTGTAGTTTTGTGTGATGAATTCGTTCTAATTAGTTCATGGTTGTATATAAACATCCTTGTGAATTGTGATGATCTCTTTAAAGATCAATCTGGGTTGGTCTCCACGTGGAAAACAAAATTAAGAAGGGTAGGTACACCTGTCTCAGCCTACATTTGACACACGGTGATTCTTTTGTACATTCTACATTATTCTTCTCAGCTTTAGCATTACTCTTTCTTTGACTATAGATTACTCGGAAACAGAGTTACTGGATTTGATGTTTGAACTTTTGCATATATTCTTGTTGGACTCTGGTAGCCTCCTTAATTCAAGATAGAACAATGGCAACACATGTACATTGAAATTTTCTAATGTGCAGAAGGAAGCTATGGAAGGTGGTGGCTCAAATACTACTACACCTACTACAGGTATGTTTCTTCCATTTCTTCTAGCCATCTCTACTTAATATATGTTTTTACACCATTTACTATGCTTTCTTAAAGGCGACATTATCAAATATCATTCAATGGTTGGTATATAGTTTATAATTTGGGACTATAACCTCATTTCATATTGTAATTTGATGTTTTTTTTCTTATTTGGTGATCAATATAACAATCAGACTATAATCTTTGGATTATTTTATTTGTGGAAAAGCTTAGTACGAGTAAGTTAAATGTTAGAAGTTATGATTATAAAATAGTTAATTGTTTTTATTTATTTTATTCCCATCAGTAAATCAATTTGAATGCACATATCAAATTTTATAAATAATCCCATGCATATAAATGATTTTATGGCAAAATAATTTATTGGTTTTAATAATATAAATAAAATAGTTTTTTAAATTAAATTTCAAAATACATAACAGAATTTTTTTATAAAAAAAAGGTACGAACACGGAACATGTATCAGAAGCGTAAAGAGAAACACCTGAAAAGTTAAAAAAAGAGAGCGAACCAAGATTCACAAGCATTGATAAATCTTATCACCTTTTGCTGTAAATGGTTTCTTCTGGTGACATTTGTGTGGCTGTGTTGTAGCTTTTGTTTAAGATTTTTCTTCCCTGAGAAGCTTTAAAAACGTTTAAAACAATCGATCATTCAACATTCGGACAAGTAAATCGTGTTTAAATTAAATTAATAGTGTTAAAAAATTAACTTGAACTAGTCATGTAATTAATTCTCAATTCAATCAGTCGAATCAATATAAAAATTCAATCTTAAAAACAATAAATAAAAAGCAAGATTTGTGATTCGCAAAATATTATTGCCCCATTTTGGAAATAACTAATATCCTAACGAGTGATTCTTTTTATATTAAGACATTAAAATCACAGTAAATATATAGTAACAATATATTTTTTAGATAATATGTTTTCATCTCTAATTTATTAATTTTTTTCTGAACACATAAAATTTCATACAAACTATCTACACTAAACCGATTTTCATGAAAATTTTTAAAATTCACAAGGAAAATAAATATTTTAATAATATTAACATTTTCATTGGGAATTTAATTAGGAAGGATAGCATCAGAGTTGGAAGCGTTGCAGAAAGAGCATGAAGAGAAAAAAATGAAAATTGAAGAGCTCAAGAAACAGATTGAATTGACAAAGCATCGTTTGGAAAAGAAAAAGAAGGATGCCACAGAGGAGCAAGTGGGAAGTTTCAAAACCTTAAGCAAGAAATATAGCACTCTCAGAGAGGAATACAATGCAATGCTAGCTGAAAAATTAAGGGAATCAAAGTAACTCTTAAATTAGTAATGAGTCTCAACATTATTATTAGTTAATTTTCATAATAATTCTACTCTAACCCAAGTTATGGCTATATGTATATCATATAATCAAAGTAACTATTGTTTATCAATCCTCTTGTATTGTTTTCTGTTCAAAAATTGAGACTTAATCAGCATTAGCAATGAACTAATCTAAATAATTAACATGGAGATTGACTACACATGATGTGACTGTGTGAACGAGTAAATAGAAGGATCACAAATTTAAATTTGTAGTCAATTTAGGGGTAACCGTAAACCAAATTGAGGGTTGAAAAAAGAAAAATCCGTTGATTTAATAGTGTTTTAATTATTAGATTTTTTTTATTTTTCCGTCTAAACTTTTATTTTCTATATAAAAAAAATGTTATTAAACAAAGATGATGAACATAAAGAAGATATATTTAGTTAATTTGTTGAAGTTAAGAAAAAAAATGAGATTACAATTGTGTCACTCTTATTATTATCAAGGACAAATAAATTCACAAATGATGTTAAACATCAAATCCAGACATAAATATAACACCAATCAAAAGTAAAGTTGTAAAAAGATGAAAAGTCAAAGGTTTAACTAAACACCTAAAGCTATCCCAATGGGTTTAATAGAAACATTAAAACGCAAAGATGGGCACATGCCACTTATTCAAAGCATTAGCAACCTATGAGTTAAGTTTCAGTTTCATATTTTTGCAATCAACTATTGAAACTGATTTGGTATTTGGGTAATTTGTCAGGACGGAAGAGACCAAAGTGTTGTTCAGTTTCAGCCCCAGGCTTCTTGTTTTCATCAAACATGGCAAACAAATATGTCTCTATGGGCCCATTGGGCCTTTTTGGGGTCCCACCCTTAGCATGAGTTATCAAATTACCATAGTAAGTGGCAGCACTTTCGCCTGTGGCCCCATCTCCACCTTCAGATGGCCACCCACTCTCGGATACAACTATGTTCAAATTGGATGCTCCAACACTCTCAAGAGCAGCATAAAATGAATCCAACATGGCATCAAAGAGGTTTTGGTACCCAGCCTCATTGGTTCCTTGTTGAAGGAAAATAGCATATTCGAGTGTAATGTCTTTTTGGTCATTAATATATGCAAAGTATGGGTACACATTCACAAGAAGTGGAGACCCATTCTCCACTAAGAAGTTTATAATGGGCTTTATATATGGGCCTGCAGCATCTGTGAAAACACCATTGCTTGGTGGGTATGTGTTGGTAGTCAAAGTGGCGTCAATTGCTGTTGACACCTTGATTTGGCCTTGTAAATTGGCTGATGAAATTGCACTTTGAATGTTGGTCATGGCTGGTAGAACATATTGGGCCTCATTCTCACCGGGCCGAATCTCATTCCCAACAGCAATGTACTTGAAATTCACGTCTTGTGAGTAAGGTGTTATGAACTCATTCACCCAATCATTTGCTGCACTCACATCAGTGAGAACTTGAAGGGTTTCCCTTGGCACATCAATGATCAACTCTATGTTTGAACCTTTGAGGGCTTCTAGTGTGTCTCCATCTGGGCCATATATACGCATTCCACTTATGCCATTAGACTTGTATAAATCCACAACTTCTTGCTTTGATGGTAGATTATCACCATTTACTCCATAGCATGCTCCAATGGATTGTGCACCTGGATTATAATAACATCATTGAAAAAAAAACTTTTAGAAAGAATGTTTACATAATATCGCTTAAACAATATTCCAGATTCGATACTCTATGTATGTAGAAAACATTGAAGAGTGCATATGGAAAATAAAAAAAATATAAGGTTGCCCATTAATTAGTTTCTAAACCTGGTAGTTGCAGTCCAATGGATAATATTATTCCAACAAGTATCAACATGGTAGGCATTGCAACAAAGCTTTTAAAGGAATATAATAGTAGTATTTGTATTAGTCTAGCAATATCACACCAAATATGTGAACAATAACTTAAACACGACTCTGATAGTATGGTTAATATCTATTTATATGCATATAGAACCTCCAATATTCAAACTTTTCTTAGGAATGCATTTAATTTGAGTTATTGACTTTGATTTCTTGATTTGCTTTACTTATATGCATAGTAAGTGCCAATGCATGCATATATGTAATTTTAAATGTGTAACATGTCGAAATAATTTCTTTTAAATTATAAGATTTTAAATATTAAATGTGGTGGGATATGCAACCATGTATGAGAAAATTAAAATACTGTATGAATTATCTAAACATTTTATGGGCATAGGCAATCAGATTTATTAATTACTTTCAATTTTCAATTTTTTTTTGCCGTCAATCACTCATTGGATGACATGTTTTATTGAATTCCTACAAAATTTTGATTTTTTTTGGTAAAGACTCATGAACAATATTCATTGTTGGCCAAATGATAACAAAAATTTCTCATGAGTAGACAATGGTAAGGTCATTTTTGTCCCATCAATCACTCATTGGATGACATGTTCCTATGACTAGTTATTGAATTCCAACAAAATTTTGATTTTTAGGTGAAGACGCATGTACAATATTCCTTGATGGCCAAATGGTAGCAAAAATTTCTCATAAGTGGACATTGGTAAATTCATTTTTAATATTAATTAGACAGTCTTACGTGAAGGAAACGTTCTTAAAAACCTGCTTGATACGTCAGATATCAATGCATGTATATGTGTCTTTTTATGAGAAATCTGTGTCCAAGGATTCATGTTAATTAACTCATTACCCACTTGTTTGTGTTTTCTCTTCTAGATATATTTACTTGATTATGTATCATTGACTCATTCACTTCATTAGTCTATGCATAATTTTTTTTTTTAAAACCTACTCTTCAATGGCAGCTAGGAACAAAAATAGAGAAACTACATTACCTATGAATTTTTCAACTAATATTTTCATGTAACCTTTGTCTAACATTTGTCTAGGTCAAATACTTTAGGACTCTAAAAATTAAATAAAATAAATTTTTAAAATTACATACATTCTATTTAAATTTTATTTTCATATCATTTGATATGAATGGAAAAAGACAGATCAATCAAGATTTGAAAATTCTAACTACGAGTGAACTATTGATTTTTCAATTTATTGGGTAAAGATATGTCTGACAACATATGTAAATTATTATGAGTTTCTCATAATCTTAATCTATCATTAAATCTGTGATTTAAGAATTAAGTCATTATTTTATAAATCATGGTAATTAATTTCATTTATTTATTATTTTATAAACAATACTATATCTAATTTTAAATATAAATAATTTTTAATGGAATTTTTTAACCCTATAAATAAAATTATATTTTTTAAAAATTATTAAATGTTCGTCTACCAAATATGTCCTCCTTGTATATATTTTTAAAACAACTAATGTTTTATTTAATAAATGATATTAGAAGTATTTTAAAATATTACACAAAATATTTAATAACATTAATATAAATAATTATTTACAACCATTATTCTTAATATATGTCAAAGTAGTTACTTTTGTTTATTTTTATAACCAGATATAAACGAAAATAAAACAAACCAGACCAAAATCTAATTTACTTCTAATTATTAAAACCTGAATTTGACCTAATAAGCCGTTATAGTCAAATCTTGATTTAATTTCCTGACCATTCAAAACGAAGGTAAGGGGGTTCAAACGTGAAACAACTGTATGGCTTGCCATGGAAAGTTCCCAAAATTCCTTTTTGGATCCTCATTGTTGTACTCTTCAAAGAAAACCTACCTTTTTATAATACTATAAAAAGTGCTAATTATTAATTTTTTGTTATAAATGTTACTGAGGATTTAGACCCACAATCTCTAACCTCACCTTATCTTTATAGCCTTCTTCCGAAAATAGACGGTTGTAGTCTAGTGTGTGTTTAGATGCTCATACTAAATAATCAAATTCACACGTAATGTTAACTGTTTAAAGATGATATATTTTTTAAGATAAAATATTTAAACTTATCTTTAAAAATAATATGGTAATCAATTAAGTTGTTAAAGATTATTTTATTAAATAAATCCTTCAAACACTAATTTAATTCTCATATTAGTTTTAAAATCTTTTTTAACATTTAAAGCAACTTTTTCTTCATGGTTTTTAATAATAAGAAAATGTCAATAACCAATTGATCTTTAAATGCCTTATTTAGATGTCATAATATGTAAGAGACCTAATTGAAAACTACTCTATTTTTATAGGTCCAATTCAAATGTTTTATGTATTTTTTAATAATACTTTTCTGCAGTTTTTTTTATAAACACTCTTACTCTTTGAATTTCTCTGTCACAACACATATCTTACCACCCTTGTTTCTCTATTTTCTTTATCTCTCACTTTGAGAATGTCACGTGAAAATTTAAAAATAACGTTACTTCATGCAATACCTCTATTGATAATATAAAGTGGTATACACTTAGATATGCATTTATTAATAATTAGAAGCATCATCAAGTGCATGCTACATTATTGGTATAACTTGAACTAAAAGCATGCACATCACACAGGGACAAGGTACTCTTATTTTAAGTAATCACTCAGTGTTTCAACTGAAATTGAGTTGGCCATATTTAGGTGATTTGTTAGGACTAAAGAGACCAAAGTGTCGTTCAATTTCTGGACCCTGCTTCTGGTTTTCATCAAACATAGCAAAAAGATAAGTCTCAATGGGTCCATTAGGCCTCTTAGGAGTGCCACCTTTGACATGATTAATTAAGTTCCTGTAGTATGTTCCTGCGTTTTGAACACTGGCTCCAGCCCCTCCTTCAGATGGCCATCCACTCTCAGACACAACAACCTTAACATTGGGTGCCCCAACTTTCTCAAGAGCAGCGTACAATGAATCCAACAAAGCATCAAACAGGTTCTGATATCCAACCTCGTTGTTCCCCTGTTTTGTGAACAGGGCATAGTCAAGACCAATGTTTTGTTGGTTATTCACATAGGCGAAATATGGGTACACGTTTGCAAGAAGTGGGGCACCATTTTCTTTTAGGAAGTTCACAATTGGCCTTATGTATGGGGTTGCACTGTTGCTAAAAACGCCATCTTTTGGTGGGTAAGAGTTTCCTAGCAAAGTGGTGTCTATTGCTGTGGACACCTTGATTTGGCCTTGCAAATTGGCTGAAGAAATTGCCTTCTGAATGTTCTGCAGTGCTGGGAGAACAGAACCTGCTAAAGCATCACCTGGGTGGATTTCGTTTCCTACTGCAATGTACTTGAATTTGACATTTGAATAGGCTTTCACGTACTTGTTGACCCAATTTGTGGCACCTACATCATTTGTAACAGATTGAATTTGGTCATTAGGGAGACCAAGAATTACCTCTATGTTTGAACCTCTGAGGGCTTTAAGCATTTCTTCATCTGTATAGTATAGACGAATTTGGCCTATTCTGTTTGATTTATACAAATCCACCACTGCTTGCTTGGTTGGTAGGTTGTTTCCACTTCCTCCATAACACACACCAAGGGATTCTACCCCTGCATCATATATCATATATATGTATTAATATATTGTACCAAAATTTAGTCAATGGTTCCAAAAACAAACTTAATTAATAAGAGCAATTAAAAAATGACTAGGATTTTTAGTGACATGAGTTGAATTTATAAGAGAAATTTTAGAATAGTTAATTTAGAAACAAACATACATATATGTATATGTGTACGTATGTATTAATTATTTTTTATTGTTAATTTGGGACTTTGTTTCTCTGATATTGTGTTTAAAAACTATCAGATTTTAAAAAATCAGATTACAACAAATCCATCTTTCGACTAAGTCCTTAATTCAAACTTTTCGAAGTAAAAAACGAAATAAAGGCATAAAATCTATATTTTTCATGGGAGGGAGGGAGAGAAATAGACCCATAGTGGATGATAATATTCCAATAAGCAGCAATATGGCAGGCATAGCAGTTCTGCCTCCTCTTAAGAACAACATATCCATTGGTTATATATGGAAATATAAACTAACTCAGCTCTTTAACACTAGCTAATTGATATGTATATTTTCTTTGCAATGCAACTCAAATACTAGCTATATATATAGAAGCATAGAATATGATAAGTGGCCAAGCCACGAGTTAGCATGGCATCAAAGACTTTTTGGCACCGTCAATCACTCCATGAGAATACATACGATAATTTATTATTAGCTGTTAATGTTTGTTTGGTATATAGTTGGAGAAATAAAGTTATAAAGATAAAAAGATTTAAAGGTTAATATTATTCATCCATGTCGTTTGACACATATGTTTGACCGTAAGATTTTTTTTAGGTTAATGGAAAAACCAAACTAGCCTTTAAATACAATAACAAATTTTATTTCAAAGTGGTATAAAATTACAAAATATCATTTTATTCTTTACACATATAATTTAATAAACGAAATTACACTTGTGGTTATAAGGCGGTGTATATACGAGTTTGAACAGGAAGTAAAAACCTATGAGAATTCGATTTATTTCCATTGTATATGCCATTCAGCCTAACAACCTTGACGTGAGGGAACGTTCTCTATGCTAAATATAGCAACAAAACGTCACTAAATTAATAAATTTTGTTTCCTTGGCTGAATTGAAATAAGTAGCATTATATTCATTTGACGATAGCTATGCGTAGGTAATGGGTTAAATAGCGGTGTTGTTATTTTGAAACGTAAACAATGGGTAATAATAATGTATAGCCGCCTCACCATGACTTATATACTTGTCTAAAGTCACCATTTACACGTATTCACTATTTAAACACTGAAAATCATAATTGTTGGATGAAAATCATTCTAGTATAATTTAATTGTAACAAATTAAATTTCAACCTTACATTATAGATACAAGCACTTTGATCATTTTCGTTTGATGACTCCTCTTTTTTCAATCACATGAATGCGTGAGCTTAATAAATTATTGTATCATGTATCCAAATTACTTCTAATAAATTAATTCCTTCGTTCTTTCATGCGTGTCTATATATATATATATATATATATATATATATATATATATATATATATATATATAATGTATAATATGAAAAAAATAAATGATAAGAATTAATTTAAG
The DNA here is from genome assembly GCA_037962975.1 of Clitoria ternatea. Taxonomy (NCBI): domain Eukaryota; kingdom Viridiplantae; phylum Streptophyta; class Magnoliopsida; order Fabales; family Fabaceae; genus Clitoria; species Clitoria ternatea. The sequence goes on from CM075676.1 coordinate 70,605,500, forward strand.
CTGTACAACCATAATATGACGTCCCCTGGTTATTTACATTTATTTTAGTATGTGATCTGTCCAGAACCGAGATTTAGAGATCCGGTGTCTAGTTAACCATAAATAGTATGAAGATTCTATGCAGAAGACCGGATGTATGAGTATCCGGTATAAGAATCCGTTGTACTTGTATAAGAAGGGAGGATTGAGCGTTCTGTAGGTCCTTCACACCGGCCTAACGCGTTGATGTGGGCGAAAGGTGGTGTCACCTGCAAAGATTCTCCGACGCTCAAGTCAGTGATAATATTCCAAGTGAGGAATGTTTTTCAGAGAGTAATCGTAAAATAAGTTTTTGGTCCCAAAAAGATCCCCCCCTCCTTCATGAAGGGAGTTCGTATACCTGATTGGCTCGATTTACGAGGACTCGTTAGTGGGGAACCACTAACCTCCAATAGCATTATTTTATTACGCACTTATCAGAATGATTGGGTCAAGTGGCTATTTTATATTGAGCGTAGAGTGTATAGACCAGAATTAGGGGACAAGTGGATCATTCTCGTGAGCAGATTTTGGCTCGTAGTGCAGGGAATTATTGATCGGTCCTCGTAGCAATGCCCTTTGTCCTTTGTGGGGTGACGTGTATAGTATCCGGTGTGTGTGGTGTTATCCGAACAAACCGGTATAGGGAGAGCGTCTGATACGGAATTACAGTCCGGATGTATACCGAGGACACCGGTCATACTTTGTTTGACTGTCAAAGATGCTGAAATACACCTTGTAGATCGGATACCAGTATTGAGACCGGATCATATGTCCCCTAGCTTGTGTGAAGGACTATGTAGTTGTTCACATAAGCTACTCATCCTACGAGAGGTCTTGATGCCGGTATACCTATGTACAAAATATTTTCTACATGTATGTTGTTCAGCATTAACCGTACTGTGGATGAGAAATCCGTCGTCTTGATATTGCTACAACGGATTCAGACAAAGATCTCCACCATGGGAATGCCGAAAGTATTTGGAAATTGAAACCTTTTTGAAATTCGAGTAACGGCTGTAAAGCACAAATTGCGTCGCATGATTAGTCATCAAATGTCTTTAATCGTGCATACGAGCAGTTTTTGCGCATAAAGTGTAAGTTTTAGTAACCGTCGTTTGGGTTTAATGGGCCTAATTTTTAAGGCCTCTGAGCCCAATAAGGAGGCCCTTTAGTGAATTAACGTCGTTTTGGCGCCTGTAGATTCGAAACGTCTGTGCTGTTTGTTTTGTAGACCGATGCGTTTAATCTTGAACGACACAACCTTAAGAGTTGGTGATCAAAACCTTTCGTTTCCTATAAAAGGTAGACTTAGTGGATTTTGGGAACCGCTTGTTTCAGCTACCTTAACAAAACTCTGCAGAAATTTCGTAAGGACGCTCGTTGCCTGTTTCGCGAAACTTTTCTTGCCTTCGTCCTCCTTACTTTCTGAGGTAACCATTCTTTCCTCCTCTGTTACTTCATTTGTTTCCTTTTATTCTGTTCTTTGCTCATAATAAATGTATTTTTAAGAGGGGGAGAATAGCTTCCCGCAACCCTAACTATCGTGGGGAAAAGAATCCATGTGATTCTTCCAGTGACTGAGTCACGTCGCTCAGAAAGGGAATCTTACTCACAGTGAAGAGTGATTATTCCTTCTTCAGAGTCGTCCTCTGATTGTAGTTGCTCTTCAGATAGTGAGGTGGGTAATGATTGTTACCCTTCTGACGGTGTGACTTTTTATCGTAGAGCAAAGATTTTGTTTAGGCGACTCAAATGACGACCGGAGAAGGAATTTCTGGAGATCAAGCCGTTCTACAGACAGCAGAAGGCCTCTACAGCGTTGCTGTCTCTAGGCTGAACTGGGAGGAACTTCAGGCTAAGTGGCCTTTCTGCTGGGTGGCTGGTGAGTTTAAGAACTTGGCCTCTCGTCATGCAAATGAGGATGGATCTCGAATTCAACCAAGGTTCACACTTCATGGAGAGGAAGAAATGAGAAAGTGGTTCAGGGTGTTTGCACCTCTTCCTACAGAACGGATATGCCACGCAATGCCAAATGACCGTTCTGTGTACATGCATGATTTTGTATTCCACTACCTTGGAGTTCGTTTTCCTCTATCCGAGCTCCAAATGGGTGTGTTGAGATTCTTAAATTACGCACCCTCTCAACTTCATCCCAACGGTTGGGGCCTCATCCGTGCTTTGGAGGTGCTGGGTGATTATTTCAACTTTACGCCTACTGTAGCGATGTTGTTCTACTACACCCAAGTAGTTCGGAGGGCTAACAAGCAGGGTGGTGTTGGTTTAGTGACACTCCGGACCTTATGTTCCTTTGTGAACTTCGAATCCTACACCGATTCGGCTAAGGTTGATGGAAAATCGTTCAAATCCTACTTTACCCGGATATCTGTTAGGAAGAAGAAACCTGTTTTTTGGAGGGATGAAGAGAGTCTTAATAAATTTCCTCTGAGCTGGACTCATAAGCATTTTCTTTTAAACTCCCAAGCATATTATGCTGATCAATCCGAGCTATCCCCTGAATCGTCGAAAGTGTTTTTCGCACTTGAAGCGCACACTACACGCTCTAAAGTATTCTCGTGTAGGCGTCTTTTAAGTAGTTCAAGCAGAGTCCGGGACGAATATCTTCGCAATTCTCATTTTATTTCTCCTTTTCTCCTTTGTCAAATATGTCAAATATTTCATAGTTGCTAATATCTTGTGTTTGTGCATGCAGGTGAAATAGAGCAGGAATCTCCAGAAATGAATAAGCTGAAGGGGTTTAAAGCGGCAGGTAAATCCGTAGCTCGCAAGAATGAAATTCAGGCTAAGACTTCTGTAAAGGATCGTCCTGAACTGATTATTCTGACATCGGATGTGGAAGGGGAGATTCCGCTGGTCGAGGGCGGTTCGACTGGTGTTGGCGCAACTACTAGTCAGCCCCAAATAACCGAGAGGAGGAGAAAGATCAAGAATGATTCTTCCGGAGGACCGTCGAAGAAACATAAACCTTCGGGGAGCTCAAAAAGGGGAAGAGTTTCAGAAGGTAAGGCTGTAGAGACCTCGGATGCAGCTGATGTTTCTTCCGGGCACAATAAGGGGATTCCTGCCGGGGTTTCTGGATCTAGTCCGATCTCCTACCCAACAACTTCGTTCCTTACCCCCTTCCTCTCATATCGGGGAGCAACTCCAGCGATTCTTCCTCAACCGCTGTATGAACTCCGGCCCATGCTTAAAACTAAAGAGATCAAGGAGGCGTGTGAGGCCGGAAAATGGCAGTTAGCAGAACTGACTGGGATGCTTCATTTATTCAGTTTGTTAGCTGAAGACGTTGACAAGGTTGATGAGCTGAGTGATAAATTAGAACAGCTCAACCTCTCAACGGAGAAGGATAAAGCTGCCCTAAAATTGGCTGAAGATCGCCTTGCCAAGTCTAAAGAGTTTGTAGATATTATAAACAAAGAAAATCTCAAGCTCAAAACTATGCTTAAAGACTTGGAAGGTAAATTGGAAGAGAAGGAGGAGACGCTTAGTAAATCTCAAGAGGAACTCCGTAGCAGTCAAGCTAAACAAGCTGATCTTGAAGACAAAAGCAAAGCTGCTGCAGAGGATTATTTTAAGCAAGCCAAGGAGTGGTCCCAAAAGGAGAAGAAGTTCCTCCTTGAGATCGAGGGACTGAAGACTGGGAGCACGGAATCTGGAGGATCGAGTGGGGAACTATCAAGGTTGCAGGAAGAATTGGCTGTAGCAAAAGCTGAGAAGCAGGAAGCTATCGATATATGCACTCAGGCGGTTGAAGAATCCTTCGGCCTGGCTATACGCCAAGTTTTCTACCGCAACCCCACTGCGAAACTTAGCCTCTATGGTATGGATCCGTTTTACGAATTCCATGGAGGAAGGTTAGTCACAGTGGTTGATGGTCGACATGAAGATCCTCTGAAGTCCTTGTACGGTTTGCCTCCCCTTCCTGAAGGTCAGAGTATGGGACCTGATTTCGTCTTTCCTACGTCTGAGGTTGCCTCATCTGCAGAAGGTACTGAGGCTCCTGAGGGGAAGACTCCTGAGGAAATCCCGAAGGAAGGGACACAAGAGCTTGGAGCAGGGGAAGCACAGAAAGAGACTGAAGAGCAAATTCCCCCTCCATAGTCTTGTTTTTGTTTATATGTAAAGTTATGTACCGGGATCAACTCCGGTTTTGAACAGTTACATGTAATTTGCTTTTTCTTTTCCTTCTTTATGAATGAATGAAATTCTATTCGGATATTTGTCTTGGATATATATATTGCCTCAGTACCTGATAGTCCGTTCTGTATGACTAACCGTTGAGGTCGAATCGAAATGATTACCTCAGAAAATTAGGTAATAAAAATACATATACATGAATACTGTCCCCAAGTATAGGCGTGTTAAGGAATAGGTACCTGTTGTAGGGCATCATCCTTAGTTCTTTTGGGGAGAAGAGTGGTCAATCGGTTGTTCACAGAAGCGGTGTGTCAGGACGTATGACTAGTATTAATTAGTGTTACTCTCACAGGGAGGTTCACATAGTCAATCTGTTGTTCAATGTGAGAGTATCGTTCCGACATTTGGGAACTGCAAAGATGATGGTTGTGTTTTCCATCGTAGGGATAGTGATGAGAATTTGTTCACGCCAGGAGTTGATACATAAAATCACAGATCAAGTGATAGGGAGTATCCGTCCTGGAGAAATATCTCTCAATCATAAGAGCACGGATTAAGCCTTCAAGATCACAGGAGTAATATCGTCAAATCACAGATTGGGTGATTGAGACTATCCGTTCTGGGGAAGTACACCATCCCAGGAGTTACATCGTCAAGTCACAGATTAGGTGATTGAGATCATCCGTCCTGGAGAAGTACGCTGTACCAGGAGTTACATCGTCAAGTCACAGATCAGGTGATTGAGATCATCCGTCCTGGAGAAGTACACTGTACCAGGAGTTACATCGTCAAGTCACAGATCAGGTGATTGAGATCATCCGTCCTGGAGAAGTACACTATACCAGGAGTTACATCGTCAAGTCACAGATCAGGTGATTGAGATCATCCGTCCTAGAGAAGTACACTTTGATCTTCAGGGTATGGAATTGAGTTTTCAATTTCACTATCGAATCCGACTTTGATCTTCAAGGTATGGAATTGAGTTTTCAATTTCACTATCGAATCCGGTATTCAGGGTCATCACTTTGTTTGTCCCCTAGCTTGTGTGAGAGATTAGTAAAGTGACTCATATAAGCTACCTCGTCTGTAATGATTTTGAATATCGGATGATATTCGTCGTTTTATAAAAAGTCGTTACGTGGTTGCATAAATATCCGTGCTTGGGATGAAGTTCCGTTGTCGTAGATCTTCTTAGGACGGATCCGTACAAAAAGTTCTTTTGTGTGGGAATCCCAGAAGTTATTGAAACTTGCAACCCTTGGTATTCGGGAAACAGTTGTAACATTTCTCATGATTGGACATTTAATGCCTTTAATCACGTGGGCAAGCCATTATTACTTTAAATGCGCACGTCTTTATAACCGTCACTGAGGGGCTTAATGGGCCTGAAATTTAAATTTTGAGACCCATTTGAGAGGCCTTTTGACGAATTGACGCTGATTTCGCGCCTCAATGTTTGAAACGACAACCTTGTGTCTACGAAAAAGGTGTCGTTTAAAAGTGTCATTTGGTTGTAAACGACATAACCTTCGACTCCTTATAAGAGTAGAATTTAATAGATTCAGAAGTTACTCAGTGTTTGCTTACCTGAAGAAACTCTACAAAAATTTCGAGAAGAGATTCGTGTTTGCTTGTGCGAGATTTGATTCACCACTTCTCTTCATTCTTAGGTAACCTCTCTTTCGTCTTCTCGTTTTTCTTCTAGTTTTTCGAAATGTCTGGGAGAGACTTTGCTAGCTCGAGATATGTTGGCCGTAGGGGAAAGAGAGGTAGAGTGTTGTCTCGGACCTCCTTTAGTCGTGGTGGAAGGATCCCTGTGATCGTCCACTCGAATCCACTTCATTCAGAGAGGGAGGCGTCACCCTATTCGAGGCGAAGGGTGATAATACCCTCTTCAGAATCCTCTACTAGCGAGAGTGAGGGGAGCGCTGATTTGTACCTCTCTGATGATGTTAGCTTTTATCGCAGTGTTAAGGCATTTAAGTTAGCCGTAAAGAAGATGTCTGAAGAAGGCACCTCTAGTGGTGGAGCATCTTCTCAAAAATATATCATGAAGACAGCTTCTGGGTTGTGTAATGTAGTTGCACATCGGATTGACTGGGTAAAGTTCCAGCAGAAACGCCCATATAGTTGGGTTGCTGATGAATTTCGTGATACGGTGTCCATACATGCTCGGGAGGATGGAGCAAGGTTGGAGCCTCGCTTCACTGTTTTCAAAAAAGAAAAGTACAAGGAGCGTTTCATGGTGTTGGTTCCCTTACCATCACAACGGATCTGTCATACACCGGATGAGAGGTCAATATATATGTATGACTTCTTATTCCTGAACTTAGGTGTACGTTTTCCGCTCAGCAAATTCCAAAGGGCTGTTCTGAGGTTCTTGGATTGCGCTCCCTCACAGCTTCACCCAAACGGATGGGGTTTGATTCGTTCTCTTGAAGTACTTGGGGAGCACTTTAATTTTACACCGACGGTGGCCATGCTCTTTTACTTCACGCAGGTGGTCCGTCGTGCCAATAGGGAGAAGGGAGGAGTAAGTCTAATAACCCTCCGGACTCTCTCCAAGATCATCAACTTCGAATCTTACACTGACTCTGCCAAAGTTGATGGACGTTCCTTCAAGTCTTATTTTACCAGGATTCGTGTGAAGCCTGATGAACCAATTTTTTGGTTGAATAAAGATGGGATTGAAGAGTTCCCCGTGTCCTGGACGCATGAACATTTCTTGTTGACGTCCCAGGCTTACTATACTGATGAGGACGAGTTAACACCAATATCGGTTTCCGTTCTTTCTGCGCTTCAATCGTACACCGCCTCGCATAAGTTCTTCTCTTGCAGGCGTTTGCTTGGGTCAAAGACCACCTGCGAGGAATATTTGCGTAATTTCTTGTCATTTTACATGTTCTTCTTTCTTAATAACTCAAAATCTTTTGTTTCTGACGGTTCTTTTTTCTGATTTTGCAGTTGAAATTGAAGCTGATTCGCCAGAGATGGAGAAGTTGAAAGGCCTCAAGGCTGGAGGGAAATCCGTGGCGGCTGAAAACAACATTCAAGCAAAGCGGAATTCCAAGGAGGCCACTGTTGAGACCATCATACTCACCTCGTCTGCTGGTGACGATGTTCCTTTGTTGGAGGGCGGATCTGAGATACCGACCTCCAACATTGAGGGAAAAAAGGTTGGTGAGAAAAGGAAGAAAGCAAAACATGACCCTTCCAAGAAAACCGAATCTCAACCCTCTCCCAAAAAACAAAAGATTTCTGAAGGGGTAGTTGATGCAGAGGTTTCCAAGGGTAAGGCGGTAGAGAAGGTCACACCGGATGCCCCGAGCAGTGTTCCTACGTCGGTTGCCAAACCAATAACTGCTTACTTTGCGCCTAAGGTTTCCTGTCCTCCCCCAGGGAATTCCAATCTTGCCCCACACCTAGTGTATGTGGGTCCCGTGCCTCAAAGCATCCCTGATTCTCCGTACCAGCTGAAGACTTTAGAGCCTGATGAAGTAACAAAAGCTTGTGACGCCGGACAGTGGCAGTTAGCAGAACTGTCCGGTCTCCTAAAGTCGGTTCGGAGACTGTCGGAGGACAACGAACGACTCAGTAAATTAGTAGGCAAAGTTAATGACCTTAGCGTTGCTGCAGCTAGGGATAAGGCAAGCATCCTCCGACTGGAGAATAAATTAGAGGCTTCCAAAGAGGAAGGGTATAAAAAGGATGAGGAGATTGCCAGTCTGAAACATTTTGCTAAGGAGTTGGAGGTCCAGATCCTTGATCAGAAGAAAACCAATTCCGACCTCCATGCCAGCCTTTGTACAGAGAAAGAACACTCGGCCAAATTAGAAAAAGAATTAAAGGAGGCTAAGGTCGTTTACTCTCAAGGAGCAGAAGACTGGTCGCGTAAGGAAAAGGAGTTGCTTTTAAAGTTGGCGGGTTCGACTGACGAAATCAAAATTTTAAAGGCGGATTTGGATGAGGCTGTAGGTATCTGTGACCAAGCAGTCAAGGAATCCTTCAGACTGGCTGTTCGTCAAATTCAATACCGGAATCCTAAAGTGGAACTCAATCTGAACGGTATCGATCCGTTCTATGAGTTTCACCAAGGAAAACTGGTGGCCATTGTTAATGACCGTCAGGAGGATCTGCCTAACACCCCTTACGAGTTTGCTCCTCTACCTGAAGGTCAGTCAATGGGACCTTCTCTGCTGAAGCTTAAAAACGAAGGAACAAGCTCTGGCACTAATGAAAACAAGGCTACTGGTGATGGGGGAAGCAAGGCCGGAGGTAAAGGCAAAGGAGAGGACGGAGAGACGAGCCAAAAGAAATAGTGTCCTCCTTGTCTTAGTCTTTATTGATTAAATATGCTGTGTTCCGGGATCAGCTCCGGATTACTGTATGACTTCCTTCTTGTAATTTAGCATTTGATCAATAAAAGAACAATTTGCCTTTATATGTTTGTTAGCTGAGAACAGCTTCGATAGAAGGGTTGCATGTGTAATGAATCATTCTGGATTTAAATATGTAAAGTGAAGAACGGATGTTAACATATATAACCTTCACTCCGGATTTGAACATACAGGATGAAGAACGGATAGGGACATACAACTATCGTTCTCATGTACGGGCACTTTGATAATTAAAGGCTTGGTTTAACAAAAAAGATAGAGTATCTTTTGTCAAGCATGGATAATTTGGTGTGATGAAGTCATTTTCTAGGATCACACGTTTGGTATACAAGCCTGGTAAAAAGTGTGCCTTGCTCCTTGAAGATTAGGCCTTTTGATTGTAAGTATTATAGTAGGGATCGCCGTTGTGAGGGAACATGCTATTGTCATGAGAACGGCTTGCAATGTTAATCTTGAGGGGAAATGATTGTGAGAACGTTTCACTAAGAGTTCATTCCTAGAAACATTCATTAAGTCGTAGATATTGTCCCCCAGTATTGTTGGGTGATCAGTTCTGAGCGAATATTTAACTGAACAAATTCCGAGTGAAACTTCCAAGTGGAAGTTCTCTGAGTGAGGATTTCTGAATGAAATTCTTCGGATGTGATATTCTAGGGTAAGATTCCACTGACTAAAATTTCTCCGAATGATGCTTGGCATGGTATCAAATGGAGAATTTTCGAATATTTCAGGTGAATATGATTCGAATAGGGGTGTACCCGAATGCATTATTCTTGAGTCGGAATTCATGAGTCGGGTGTGAACACCTCTTTTGGTCCGGTCCAAGTGGAATGAATCTTTTTATGCTGAATTCTAATTCAGAATGGTCAGAATGGCTCCAAAATAATCAGAACCGAGCAAAATAACTCAGAATGAAGCTTTTCCAAGTGAAATACAGCCCTGTGGGAGGCAAATCCGATTGGAATGACTAAAAAATGATCACATCTGAACAGGATGACTCAGGTTAAAGCATTTCCGAGTGAAATACAGCCCTGATGGAGATAAATCCGAGTGAAAAAACTCAAAAAATGGTCAAATCCGAGTCAAAATGAAGCATTTCTGAGTGGAATGACTCAAAATTGATGAAATCCGAGTGAAATAACTCAGAATGAGTTATTTCCGAGTGAAATGCTCCCCTGTTGAAGTTGAATCCGAGTGGATAGCTTCCCTGCCAAGCCAATTCGAGTGGATTATGCCCATTTTCAAGAGAGGTCCGAATGGAATGACTCAAAAAAGTTGAATCCGAGTGGCATCACTCAGAATGAGTCAAATCCGAGTGGAATATGCTCCTGTTGGATCAAATCCGAGTGAAATCACTCAGAATGAGAAAATCCGAGTGAAACTACTCAGATTTGGGCATATCCGAGTGGAGTATGACCTGTTGGGTGGGAAATCCGAATAATGACTCAACAATGGACCAATCCGAGTGGAGTATGACCTGTTGAGTTCAAATCTGAGTGAAATGACTCAGATTAGATGTAAACCCAAGTGGATGATTCCCTCTCATATGCATTCCGAGAGAAGATGCCAGTTTACAAGCCCTGATCGCAAAGAATGTCAATTCCGAGTGAAAAATGACCCTGTTAGAGGAGAATCCGAGCGGAAGATCCCCTACTGCAACAAATCCGAGTGGAAAAAGGAACTGACTGTTGATTGAAGTAAATCTGAGTGAGTATCACTCGGTTGGAAGGAGATCCGAATTTAAATAACCAAACTTCCAATTTCTGAGTAGGAGATAGGCAAAATCCGAGTGAAAGTGACCAAGTTCCATTCGGATTAGGAGCTCACAAGGTCAGTTCCGAGTGAAACCTTCAAGTAGTTAACTTTTGGGTCACTATTGAAGACATTCAGAGTGAACATTCCAAGCAAAGACAAGATCCGAGTAGCACACCTCCGATTGAAGTGATTCCGAGTGAAACATTGATTCAATCATTTCTGAATCACCTTTTAATTGGTTCCTGAGTAAAATACTATTCAATCAATTCTGAGTAAAGTTTCCACCAGTTTCCGAGTGAAACCATTGTGAAGAGGATTCCCGAGCGAATGTATCCGAGTGAATTGATGTGTGAGCACATCCGAGTCACATTTCACATAATACCGAGCCATTTCAGTCAGCACCGAGTGAGCCATCCTTTTCCCAGTTCCGAGCCCTTTTTTCACTCGATTTCCGAGTAACTTTCCCCCATTCCCGAGTGAGCCATCCTTTTCCTAGTTCCGAGCCCCTTTTTCACTCGATTTCCGAGTAACTTTTCACCCTTCCTGAATCCTTTTGGCCAATCAATTCCGAGTCCCCATTTCCACCATACTTCAAACCTTCACCGAGCCACTTTTTACCCGTTCCTGAGTCATCTTTCTCTCATTTCCGAGTCACACTTCACCTATTTCAGTCGGTTCCGAGTCATTGGTCACTCGGATTATGGAGAGGAGTTGGAATCCGAGTTAGTTTTTACTCGGTTCTGACTCAATCGAATTGCACAACACCAACATGATTTTCCCAGTCGGATTTTTCCCCTTTTCCCACTCAGAATTGACTGAGAGGGTGATCCGAGTCATTTACACTCAGATTTCCAACATTAACATTCGGAATTCAACATCCTTACTCGGATTTCCAATATTTTCACTCGGATTTCCATAACTCTCACTCGGTTTTCTGCCATTATCACTCGGATTCCCACCAGGTCCCCCTGTTAGACCGTGCTGACTTGGATTCCACCACCCAAGTGGATCCAGGAATCCTGGGGGTGGTAGACAAGTGGAAAACAGGGGTGGAAGTGGGGGGAATTAAAAATTCCCACCCAGCCGTTGTCCCCCACTTCACTCTGAGTGGAGACCTGAGCTGGCATTCCACTCGGAAGTGGAAGCCTGAGCTGGCCTTCCACTCAGACCAGCCTATAAATAGGCAAGGAGCTGAAGCTTTCAGCCCTTACAGATACTTACACACACACACCATACACACTGCGCAGACCCTTGCCATTCCCTTCTCCTCCTTCCTCTATCCAGCACCATTATCGTCCCTTTCTCCTCCTTCCTGTCTCCCTCAGCCACACCGTCCCCTCCCCTCAACACAACACCGCCCAACACTTCATTCCTCTTAGCCAACACCGCCTAGCCAACCGTGCTCTCCAAAACCGACCTCCTCATCCCTTCACCTACACACCGTCCTAATTCCTCTCACAACACCGTCTTCTCCCCTCAAGTACACCAAATCCAATCTCCTCACTCCACTCAACTCTAATACCGTCCCTCTTCTCACTGTCTCACTCGGTAAATCACTTCTCACTCGGTAAGCTCACTGTCTCACTCGGTTTATGTTATTTCCACTCGGTTTCCTCATTTTCACTCGATTTTTTTCCTTGTCCTCACTCGGTTTTCTGCTTTCATCACTCGGTTTTACCATTTTTACTCGGTTTTTCCTCTTTCTCACTCGGTTTCTGCTATTTCCACTCGTTTTTTGTAATTTTCACTCGGTTTTTGCCATTTTCACTCGGTTTTTCTCTTCTCCCACTCGGTTTTCACTCATTTTTCCTCTATTTTCAGAATTTATTGTTTCCCTTTCTCTTTTGTAGCTTCTACTACCTTTTTCCTTTCGTTTCATAGTAAAATATAATAAAAGGAAATAAATGCTTCCTATGTTTTCTTTCAAATCTAAATAAAAATCATTAAAAAGAAACAAATCATTTTTAAACAGTGTCGTACGGGAGCACTCCCGTCTACACAACCTCTTTAGAATTCGTACACGTGCGAAGAACTTCGCCTTGTACGAGTTCCCCACCTCAGTGACATCCATCATCATCTCCCAAGTCTTTTCCTAAAAGAAAAACACTCAGAACTACGTAACCCTGATTTCTTGATAATTCAAGAATACGTAGGAGCAGGACTTTAACTCCTGTCGGGCCCATCTCTCTTATTCCTTTTTGCTGATTTATTTCCTTACTTTCATGTTTCTTTCATAAATGTTCTTTTTTTTTTTGGTTACTTCCGTGAAAATCAATTTAGACGTGACGTCTTGTTGATTTCTCCCTAGTTTTTGCTCAAGCCTCGCCATAATTCATAGGGAAGAGATACTTGGGACAAGACGTCCCGCTTATCTCCTTCCTATCCCTGTCTTTTTTATTCAAGGATGTATAATTTAGGCGTGACGCCTTATTAGCATTCTTTTCCCCTCTCTGTCTCATATCGAAGTCGAGTTTAATCCGGATGAAATGCCCCATTGACCTCGCTTCGATATTCTATGTTTGTACAGTTCTCTCATTCCATTTTGTCATTTTTTTAAATAAAAAATACAACAATGAAAGGGAAGAAATAAACCATCTTTTGTAAGGCTATTTATGTTGCGCATTTTCAATCTTGGTACTGTTTTTGACAGGCGATGTAGGGTGCTAATACCTTCCCTACTCGTAACCGACTCCCGAACTTGAATCTCAATTTTTAACCAGTGCTTTACTGAACCTAGTTTTTTTCCAATGTTTTTCCTATGGATAAAAATGTTGGTGGCGACTCCCTGTTTCATTCCACCCATCCTTTCACTCTCACCGCGCCGTCGCGATTTAGATTGCGACAGATGGCGACTCCGCTGGGGACGCTTAAGAGAGTCAGGCCAGTTTGGTTGAAAGCACATTTTTTTATATAGCCTTTGTTTAACTTGGATTTCTTCCCCTTGTTTTTTTATTTTCCGTTAATCGTTGTGAATGTTCGTTATTATTTGCATCTTGTTATTCGTTTTATTGTCCATGTTCCGTATGATTGTTGAACCCTAGGGTAGAAGACTATGTTACTTTTCTGCAATCATTGAACCCTAGGATAGATGACTTTGTATATTTTGTTCTGTGTTTGTTCTCTGTGCAGAATGGTGTAAGGTAAAAAGGTATTGAATGCCCTTTCACACACTACACTCACAAATTACTCGCACACACTTATGAGTGGCGCCCTATACCCGGGCCCCAAATGAAACTTAAGTTAGGAGGGGTTGGTATACGGAATCGTATAGGATGTACTTCCTATCCGGTGATCATGAGAACCCCAACTAGAGTTCGACCTCTTATGACATACGCACCTAGTGGTTCTCCACTGTTGTGTCCCTGTCATGGGTAGGATCTTGGCTCTGGTAACCTTCTAGAAGTCTAGTATAAGCCACCCGGTGTGAAGAGTCACTTTTAGACAAGCCCTAAGGTCCAGAGAAAACCTTCAACAAAACCTAACTTAGGCCAGGCAAACTTTACTTTACCTTATATCATTTTCATTTTCCTGTTATTAAAAAGGGATTATCTGTCACCCAAAGATTCACTTAGTCTTGGAAATTTTTTTGGAACACACAAGTATTCTTCGGGTGAATAGATGATCCTCTCTTTTTTGTCATGTATCTCTGAGTCTAAAGTCATAGGTTCTCCTAATCGTCAAAGGAAAAATCCAAAAAATTTTTTTACTTCATTTCCCTCTGGTTGAAGTGGCAATGACGATTGGGAAAACCTACGACTTTTGAGCTCACATAACTGATTCCATTCTTTGTCTTGATATTCGCAGGGGACGATTCCGAATTTGTCGGTATTTCTAAGACAGTATGGAAATTAACATGGGACATAGTAATTGTGATATAGGGGTGACTGAATTGAAGAAGTTATTGCACCTCAAGGCTAGAAAGGTCAATACTGACAGTTTACAAGCACTAGGGAAAAAACTGAGCTTGACACAAAAGATGACTTTCGCAAGGAAGTATGGGAAGATCCTGAAACTCTTGGAGGTAGACGTCCAAACAGAAGCCATCACAACTTTGGCACAATTCTATGACCCACCTCTCCGCTGTTTCACTTTCCAAGACTTTCAACTGGCACCCTCCATAGAAGAATTTGAACAAATATTGGGGATGCCAATGGAGGGACAGATTCCTTATCGCCATTTGGACCATCACGCGTCAATCACTTTTGTCGCTCGTATTTTGAAGGTCCATCCTGAAATGTTAAGAGGAGTGCAAATGAACAGAAACCAGATTCCCGGATTTACTAGGGAATTTCTGGAGAAACACATGCATGTCCTGACAGAGAAGGAAGAATGGGAAGCTTTCATTGATACCTTGGCTCTCACTATTTACGGAGTTGTCTTATTCCCTAACTTAGACAACTACGTAGATTATGATGCTATAGGTGTCTTCACCGCTCGCAAGCACAGACTGGAAAATCCCGTCACAGCAGTGTTGGCCAATGTCTATTGCACCTTGGATTTCTGCCATACCCAAGGAGGAAAGAGGATTATTTGTTGTTTGCCTGTTCTATATGTATGGCTCACATCCCACGCTTTTCATCAACTATGCAAAGCCGAGTGTCCCATCTCTGATTTGAAATTGTATCAGCTGACAACTAAGAATGGGCGTGAGTGGGCTAATCACCTTGTAGGCCTTACAGCAGAAAAGGTGAGATGGTGTCCTCAATGGCTAGAAGTTGAGTCCATCATTTATAGCTGTGGAGGATATCCAAATGTTCCTCTAATGGGGACACAAGGCTGCATCAATTATAATCCTGTTATTGCTAAGCGGCAGTTGGCTTATCCTCTACTTGGGCCGCCGGACGAAGCACTACTTACTCCTTTCGTTCTATACTATGCGAATGGGAATTACACCTCCACTATTCGGGACATAGCCAATGCCTGGAAGAAGGTCCATAGGATGGGCAAAGAATTGGGAGCACGAAGCCACGCTGTAAGAGTTGAATACTTAGATTGGGTGGTGAATAGAGTCTCCATCGTGAAATTGCCTTTCAAGAGCCCTTCATACCAACCTGAGGACACAGTTCCTCCGCCGTGCATTGTGGAGGACAAGGTTACCATATCACTAAAGGCCCAAGTAGAAGAGCTAAAGGCAAGGAATCAAAAATTGGAAGAAGACCTCCTGAAGTGCCAACAAGAGTGCGCCCTCCATAGGAAAGAGAACTCTGAAGGAAGGCATGCTATGGAAGAAATGCGGAAAAAGAGAAAAATTGATGAAGATTACAGAATAAAACAAGATCAATGCCTTCGGGCGGCCAATTCGCAGCTGAAGATGAAGGGTCAGCAGAGCGATGCTGTATTGGCCGAAAAACAAATTTTAAAGGACATGCTGGTACAATCCAAGGAGAAGGGAAAGGAGGCGTTGATGCAAAAAGAAATGCTACAAACCTAAGTCCACAAATTGGAGCAACAGCTTGATGAAACGATGAGAGCTTATGAGCAAGAAATACATGCTGAACAGAAGAAAACCCTTGACACCGAACGCCGTTGCCAAGAAGCCACACGAGCTTTGGGGACAGAGTTAGCTCAACGGGATGAAGTCATTCATTTATGGATGGACCGTTTTGCCAAGTTGGCATACCTATCCAATGGAATCTTGGAAGATTTTCCCTCAATGTTGAAGCAGGCCGAAGGCATGGTCAATCCCCTATCCGCCCCAAAGGAGATATCATCATTTTTGAACTATTGTCAAGAAAGACTTTGCAAAATGAAAGTCATGATTACCCAAGCTAGGAATGGCTGAATATTGTAACCGTATCTTTCAAGTAACATTGTACCTTTACAGATGAATGGAATGATGAATTAATGTGCCTTCACAGTTTGTCTCATGTTAATTTCCAATATACTGTTATACTAAGTACTTTTGAATGCGACGTTCTGGGGAAAGGTCAAGGAACACGTGCCAAATTCGGAATCGTATCCCGCGAATGCCTATTTATTTTTTTTTATTTTCTTATTTTTCTTTTATCTTCTTTAACTGTTCCCTCTATTTTTCTAACCATTTGTCGTGATTCCTTAGATGCTACGGGTAAGCATCCCTACGCGACCAGGCTCAGAAAGAAACTCATGGCCGAAATAGAGCAAGAGAATGAAAACCTGCGAGCTGAGGTTAATCAATTGAAAGAACAAATGGCTGAAATGGCCAAGATGTTTGAAAGGAGGATCGCAGAGAGGGATTCTTTAGCATAAGTTGAAAATGCTAGGCAGCAATCTCCCATTCTCCAACACGCTCAAGGTCATGCTGGGGAACCAAGCTCAAATCCTGCAGGGCCTACTGTTACCGTTCGCCTTAGTAAGCCGAACCCTGCTCATGTTCAACAACACTCTTTTGTTGATAAAGAAGGGAATGTCGTACCCTTCCCACAGTATGGGTTACCCCCAGGCTATTTCCCACCACTCCAAGAAGAGCCAGATTATCAGGAAACAATCCTTCACGCAGCTCAACTAAACATCCCACCTGTCCGAAATCCTCAAACGATTCCGGTCCAAACACAGGCCGAACAACCACAAGCAGCCCAAGCCACAGCTGGACACCAAGCCTCAATTCTGAATGAGAGCCCGGCACATGTTAACCGACCAGTCAAGAGTGCTAGTCACTATGTCGTCACAGGACCAAGTACTGCCACTGCTACTACCCAGGAAGGAAGATTAGAGTTCTTGGAAAGGCGATTAAGGGAAATGGATGGGAGGAATCGATTTGGATTAGGCAGTGCTGCACAACTCTGCCTAATTCCTGACGTTGTTATTCCTCCTAAATTCAAAACACCTGAATTTGATAAGTATCGGGGGCTGACATGTCCGAGAAACCATCTTACCATGTACTGCCGGAAGATGGCTTCGCATGCCTCCAACGACTCTCTGCTCATCCACTATTTCCAAGATAGTTTGGCTGGAGCGCCTCTAACCTGGTATAACCATCTTGAACGTTCTCGTATACGCTGTTGGGAGGATCTGGCAGATGCTTTCATGCAGCAGTATAAGTACAATTTGGACATGGCGCCAGATAGAGTACAATTTCAAAGAATACGCCCAACGGTGGCGTGAAGTAGCAGCACAAGTTGACCCACCTTTGTCTGAGAAAGAGGTGATCTCGACATTTATCGACACACTCCAATCGCCATTCTATGACAAGATGATCGGAAGTATTTCCTCCCACTTCTCTGATATCGTCACTATCGGAGAAAGGATAGAAAATGGCCTCCGGACAGGGAAGATCGCCCGAGGCCCAGCTAGGGTTAATGCAGCAAGGAGACCCTCCCATGGAGAAGGAAAGAGAAGAGAGGGAGAGACTAATCTAATCTCCCATAATCAGGGAAGAAACCAGCCGAGGCCACCCACCCCGGTCGCCTTTCCATCAACCTATCATAATACACCACATCCATATGTGGCCGCCGTTCAAACACCACATCTACCACATTTCTGCCCACCTGTCATGCGACCGCCTGCACCACTAGAGGCACCATATCAACCACCACAAGCTCCGTACCAACAGCCACAAATGAACCCGCCGAATCCAAATCAGAGAAGGCAAAACAACGACCGTGCCCCACCGCAATTTGATCCAATTCCCATCACTTACACAGAGCTTCTCCCTTACCTCATCGAAAACACGATGGTAGTACCCTGCCCTCTAAAGCCACTTCAGCCACCGTATCCTAGAGGGTATGACCCGAACGCACGGTGTGATTACCACGCCGGTGCACCGGGACATTCTACTGAGAACTGCTTGGCACTGAAGTTCAAGGTAAGGGACCTAATTCGGGCCGACTGGATAAGCTTCAAAGAAGGGAGCCCAAGCGTGACAACTAATCCCCTTCCAAACCATAAAGGATCGGATGTCAACGCTATAGAAGGGGATGAAGATTGCATTTCCAAAGTAGAAGACATCCAGATGCCTTTGGAAACAATACACTCCCATATGCTGAAGATGGGATTAGTAGAGGGATCGTGGGGTGAAGAGCATAATGACCTCCAATCCGCAAAACGAAAGGACTTCCATGAAACCCTTCAAAGACTCATGAATGCTCGAGTCATAGGGGTCTGTAGGCACCGTGAAGGACAAATAAATGTGGTACAGGAACAGGGTAAGGCACGAGTTCCGAAACCCCTGGTCGTATACTATAACAAGGATACGCCAGCGGCTTCAGCTCCTGCCAAGACTGTCTTCACAGTAAGGGCACCAACTCCTTTCCCCTTCCAAAGTTCCCACGCTGTGCCATGGAGGTACAATATAGATGTGGTTGTCACCAATCCAGAGGCAGTCAACTCCATACCATCCTCCTCTATTACAAACATAACCGGAGTGGGAAAAATGACACGGAGTGGAAGAATATATACACCACCTGAGCCCAAGCAAGGCAAGACTACCGGAGAAGGAAAAACTGGAAAAGAAGTAGCCTCTGGCGAAACAAAGGGGGCTGTGACTGAAGAGGAAGCCCAGGAATTCCTGAAGTTTATTCGCCATAGTGACTACCAGGTGTTGGACCAATTAAACCACACCCCTGCGAAAATTTCCCTATTGTCTTTGCTAATGAGTTCTGAACCACATCGAAACATGTTGATGAAGGTGTTGAGCGAGGCGCACGTGAAGAATGATTTACCCGTCGAACAATTTGGGGGCATAGTGGGGCAGATCGTTGCCAATAATTACTTGACCTTCACAGATGAGGAAGTACCTATTGAAGGAAGGGGGCACAACAAAGCCCTCCATATTTCTGTGAAATGTCGGGATTATATCCTGGCAAAAGTACTTGTGGATAATGGATCTTCTCTAAACGTCATGCCAAAATCCATGTTGGCAAAATTGCCTTTCGACGGAACATACATGAGGCCTAGCTCTATGGTTGTGCGGGCTTTTGATGGGACACGTAGGGAAGTCATTGGAGAAATTGAATTGCCTATACAAGTCGGGCCCTGTACTTTCCAGATACTCTTCCAAGTAATGGATATTGCGCCCGCCTACAGCTGTTTATTAGGGCGACCATGGATTCATTCGGCAGGGGTGGTCCCTTCCACGCTGCACCAAAGACTAAAATTCATCATCGACAATAAGTTGGTGACTGTTTCTGGGGAGGAGGACCTTTTGGTCAGCAAACCTATATCCACTCCGTACATCGAGGCTGCCGAGGAAGCCCTTGAAACATCCTTCCAAGCCTTGGAGATTGCCAATGCAACAAGCATTGTAAAGATGTCTTTCCCCAACGTACCTCTAATGGTGACGCTGAACATGTTGCGGAAAGGGTACCAACCCGGAAAAGGATTGGGGCGGGATTTAGAAGGTAGAACCCAACCGGTGACTCTCCCGGAAAATAAAAACAGATATGGTTTGGGATATAAGCCCACTGTGACAGATAAGAAAAGGGTTGAAGAGGAAAAGAAGGGGAGGAGAACTGCTCGCCTTACTGGTCAAGAGATCAACACTGCAAGAATCCCTATCTGCGATCTTTATCAGAGCTTTAAGAGCGTCGGAGTGATATATCCGGATCAAGTTGCCATGGTGGAGAATGAGCCTGACCTCAATGTGGAGCTGGTTTATGCTTGCCATCCAGATCAAGAGCTGAGCAATTGGGAAATCATGGAGTTCCCTACAACCATTAACGTTCTATCAGAGTAATCACTATTTCATAATTTGGTGGTCCCCTTGCTATGCCCAAGGCTCCGGGACCCATTTTGTAATAAGGGCAAAACTTGTTTACTTTGTTTTTGAAAATCAATGATCATATTTTTATTCCCCATCACCTCATCTTTGTGCATTCTCTGTTTCTTAAACCTTTCACTTGTTTGCTTCTCTTTTTACTTTATAATATAACCCGAATGCAGATCCAAAAATGATTTCCCTGAGAACGATGAAAACCTGGATTTATTTCATGACCCTGTTTATCCAAATGATTGCGTCTACGAGGAAAGTGAGGAAGACTTTGGACCCTCATCTGAATTGACGAGATTATTGGAACAAGAGGATAAGGAGATCCGCCCACATCGGGAGGAAATTAAAATCATCAACCTTGGAGGTGAAGGAGAAGATAAAATGATCAAGATAGGCACCTGCCTGAGTAAAAACCAGCAAGATGAATTGATTGAGCTGCTCTGGGAATTTCGGGATGTGTTCGCTTGGTCATATCAAGATATGCCAGGGTTGGATAACAGCATAGTGGAACATAGATTGCCTCTGAAACCAGAGTGTCCACCAATTAAGCAAAAGCTGCGAAGAATGAAACCGGAAATGCTTCTCAAGATCAAGGAAGAGGTCAAAAAACAATTCGAAGCCGGTTTCTTGGCCGTAGCCAAATATCCACAATGGGTAGCCAACATAGTCCCGGTCCCAAAGAAGGATGGAAAAGTGCGGATGTGTGTGGACTATCGAGATCTAAACAGGGCCAGCCCTAAAGACGATTTTCCTCTTCCACATATTGACATGTTGGTCGATAACACAGCCCAACACTCCATTTTCTCTTTCATGGATGGTTTCTCCGGGTACAATCAGATTAAAATGGCACCCGAAGACATGGAAAAAACCACGTTCGTTACTTTGTGGGGTACTTTCTGTTACAAAGTAATGTCCTTTGGTTTGAAGAACGCAGGGGCAACTTATCAAAGAGCAATGGTCACTTTATTCCACGATATGATGCACAAGGAAATAGAGGTATATGTGGATGACATCATTGCAAAATCCAGAACCGAGGAAGATCATGTCTGCGACTTAAGGAAATTGTTTAAACGGTTGAGAAGGTTTAAGCTTAGATTGAATCCTGCTAAATGCACGTTTGGCGCAAGGTCAGGCAAACTGTTGGGTTTCATTATAAGCAAGAAAGGAATTGAAGTGGATCCTGACAAGGTCAGGGCAATCCTAGAAATGCCGCCTCCTTGCACAGAAAAAGAAGTCAGGGGGTTCTTGGGAAGATTAAACTATATCGCTCGATTTATCTCACAATTGACATCGACCTGCGAGCCGATCTTCAAGCTACTCCGCAAGAACCAACTGGGGCAATGGAATGAGGACTGCCAAACGGCTTTTGATAAGATTAAGAAATACTTGAAAGAACCACCAATATTGGTACCACCAACCCCTGGGAGACCACTGATTTTATACATGACGGTACTGGATGAGTCCATGGGCTGCGTATTGGGTCAGCACGATGAAACGGGGAAGAAAGAACATGCCATATATTACCTAAGCAAAAAGTTCACTGATTGTGAAATGCGATATTCCACATTAGAACGAACTTGTTGTGCGTTAGCATGGGCTGTGAAGCGTTTAAGGCAATACATGTTGAGTCACACTACCTGGCTAGTCTCTAAGATGGATCCTATCAAATACATCTTTGAGAAGCCAGCCCTGACCGGAAGGATTGATCGATGGCAAGTGCTGCTAACTGAGTACGACATAACATATGTCACTCAGAAAGCCATAAAAGGGAGCGCTTTGGCTGACTACCTAGCCCATCAACCCATAAGTGATTACCAACCAATATCGTTCGACTTCCCAGATGAGGATATTTTGGCATTGTCCGATGAAGAAGAAGGAGGTAACAAGGACAAATGGATTTTAAGATTCGATGGAGCTTCTAATGCTTTGGGACATGGAATCGAAGCCATTTTGATTTCACCAAAGAAAGAGTTCATCCCTGTCTGTGCCAGGCTATGTTTCGATTGTACCAACAATGTCGCTGAATATGAGGCATGCTCCTTAGGGATCCAAGCGGCATTAGATATGAAAGTAAGGACACTGGAAGTCTACGGAGACTCTGCTTTAGTCGTCCACCAGTTGAAAGGTGAGTGGGAAACCAGAGATAGCAAGCTTCTCCCCTATCACGCCCACATTATGGAAATGATCAGAGATTTCGAAGAGATTTCTTTTCATCATGTTCCTCGGGAAGATAATCAAATGGCTGACGCTTTGGCCACTCTTGCTTCAATGTTCAAAGTAAACAATGACTATGACGTGCCCCTCATCGAGGTAGAAAGGCGTCATGAGCCCGCATACTGCCAAGTAGTCGAAGAACAGTCGGATGGAAAACCTTGGTATCACGATATCAAGAGGTATATCCAAAGGCAAGAATACCCTGACAATGCCACAGAAAATGACAAAAGAACCCTGCGACGGCTCGCCATGGGGTTTTTCTTAAATGGAGACGTGCTTTACAAAAGAAACTATGATTCTATCCTTCTTCGCTGTGTTGATACCGCTGAAGTAAATAGAATCATGAGGGATATCCACGAGGGATCTTTCGGAACCCAAATCAATGGGCACGCCATGTCAAGGAAAATCTTAAGGGCTGGTTATTTTTGGATGACCATGGAAGCAGACTGCTTCGCCTACGCTCGGAGATGTCATAAGTGCCAAATAT
The DNA here is from genome assembly GCA_037962975.1 of Clitoria ternatea. Classification (NCBI taxonomy): domain Eukaryota; kingdom Viridiplantae; phylum Streptophyta; class Magnoliopsida; order Fabales; family Fabaceae; genus Clitoria; species Clitoria ternatea. Next base: position 70,628,214 of record CM075676.1, read on the forward strand.
ATGCTGATCATATTCACGCACCCCCGTCATCTCTAAATGTTTTGTCAGCACCATGGCCTTTTTCGATGTGGGGCATGGATGTCATTGGTCCCATTGAACCAAAGGCTTCAAACGGCCATCGTTTCATTTTGGTCGCCATTGATTACTTCACAAAATGGGTGGAAGCAGCTTCATACACTAATGTAACCAAAGGTGTTATTGTTAAATTCGTCAAGTGTGAGTTGATATGTCAGCCTACCGAGTCAAATCATCACAGACAATGGTACAAACCTGAACAACAAAATGATGAAGGAGCTTTGTGAGAGCTTTAAGATCTCCCACCATAATTCTTCTCCATACCGCCCAAAAAATGAATGGGCAGTCGAGGCAGCGAACAAGAATATCAAGAAGATAATACAGAAAATGGTGATAACCTATAAAGACTGGAACGAAATGCTTCCTTTTGCTCTGCACGGTTATCGTACCTCAGTCCGGACCTCGACTGGGGCAACTCCATTCTCTTTAGTTTATGGCATGGAAGCAGTCCTGCCTTTTGAAGTAGAGATTCCTTCCCTCCGAGTAATCATGGAAGCCGAATTGGTTGAGGCTGAATGGATCCAGACTCGACATGACCAATTAAATCTAATTGATAGTAAAAGATTGACTGCCCTCTGCCATGGTCAGTTATATCAAAGGCGTATGAAGCGAGCGTTTGAAAAGAAAGTACGACCCCGGCAGTTCCAAGAGGGAGACTTGGTGCTCAAGAAGGTTTTGTCAATGCATAAAGATCACCGAGGCAAATGGACTCCTAACTACGAAGGGCCGTATGTCGTGAAGAAAGCTTTTTCCGGTGGTGCTCTCATACTCACCAACATGGATGGAGAAGATCTACCAATGCCTATAAACGCGGATGCAGTGAGAAGATACTACGCGTAAAAAAAAACGCTCGCTAGGTTGAAAACCTGAAAAGGCGACCTAGGCAAAAGTTAGAGCAATTGGTGGGGTCGAAAATCCTAAAAAGCGGCCCAGACAAATTCACACCCTATAGATTCAACACTGCAATGCCAATTTTCCAAGTCACAGACAAGGGGATGGGTCTAGAACATTGAAGCCGTTGTCAAGTCACTCCTTCGAAAACAAAATCAGAAGATAAACAGGAAATCATGGAAAAGACCAGGAATCTTGTCGCTCTCAGGAAATCGATGGAGGATCTAAAAGGCCTTCCCTTCCATCCTTACCATCAATTCCTCACATCTTGTCATATTTTTGCATTATTATTGTCACCTGTACATATCTATTGTTCATAAATAAAAAGTTTCCTTTCTTCTCACATGTGTTCATGACTAGAATGAATAAACAAGTTTTGCCTAAAAAGAATTTCTTAAAAAATGAGTTTTAAGAAGAACAAAAACACAAAGTTATGGGGAACGAAGTGGACACCGTTGCCAGATCTTACCTCAAGCAAGCTCAACTAGCTCTGCGAAATAACCTCAATGAAGTTAGAAGTAATAATTATTTTGGCCATGAGTTACTTCAACGCCTGTCGCCAAGGGAGTCCGCCTGTAAGTTTTTAATTAGTTTTGTGTTTCTCTGTTAACGGATGGCCAGGAACTATGATCCCCGAGATGCGTAGTTGCCCAACTCTCTCCTCAGCAGACCTTCGGCATGTCCGCAGTAAACCCTAAGTCCATTCTCTTTCACCAAAAGGGGCATTACCCTGAATCACCAAATTTTCTCCCCCAGTGGAACCATAATCGCCAAAAACTACACTTCCCAAATCCTTCCCCAGTGGGACTACACTTCCTAGTCAACCCAAAACTGGGGCATCTCCCCAGATTCTTCTTTCATTCAAGGGGCAGTTCCCCAAGATTTCATCCAATCATGTCAAACTGGGGCATCTCCCCGGGTTTATTCTCTTATTCAAGGGGCAGTTCCCCAAGATTTCATCCAATCATGTCAAACTGGGGCATCTCCTCGGGTTTATTCTCTTATTCAAGGGGCAGTTCCCCAAGATTTCATTCAATCATGTCAAGCTGGGGCATCTCCCCAGGTTTATTCTTTCATTCAAGGGGTAGTTCCCCAAGATTTCATCCAATCATGTCAAACTGGGGCATCCCCCTGGGTTTATTCTTTCATTCAAGGTGCAGTTCCCTAAGATTTCATCCAATTAAGTCTAACTGGGGCATCTCCCCGGGTGTATTCTCTCAATCAAGGGGCAGTTCCCCAAGAACCCGCAGTCATGGCAACCGAGGGTCAACCCCAACCTTTACATTTCCTGCCAACAGTGAGTTAATTCGGACGAGACGTCCTGTTAGCTCCCCCAACCTCTACATTTCTTGCCAACATTGAGTTAATTCGGACAAGACGTCCTGTTAGCTCCCCCAACCTTCGCATTTCCTGTCAACAGTGAGCTAATTCGGACGAGACGTCCTGTTAGTTCCCCCAATCTTTATCTTCCTGTCGCCGATCAAATGGCACCTTTACTTTTCTGTCGCCGATCAAATGGCACCTTTACTTTCCTGTCGCCGATCAAATGGCACACCTTTACTTTCCTGTCGCCGATCAAATGGCACCCCTTTACTTTCCTGTCGCCGATCAAATGGCATCTTTACTTTCCTGTCGCCGATCAAATGGCACCTTTACTTTCCTGTCGCCGATCAAATGGCACCTTTACTTTCCTGTCGCCGATCAAATGGCACCTTTACTTTCCTGTCGCCGATCAAATGGCATCTTTACTTTCCTGTCGCCGATCAAATGGCATCTTTACTTTCCTGTCGCTGATCAAATGGCACCTTTACTTTCCTGTCGCCGATCAAATGGCACCCCTTTACTTTCCTGTCGCCGATCAAATGGCACCCCTTTACTTTCCTGTCGCCGATCAAATGGCACATTTACTTTCCTGTCGCCGATCAAATGGCACACCTTTACTTTCCTGTCGCTGATCAAATGGCACCCCTTTACTTTCCTGTCGCCGATCAAATGGCACCTTTACTTTCCTGTCGCCGATCAAATGGCACCTTTACTTTCCTGTCGCTGATCAAATGGCACCTTTAATTTCCTGTCGCCAATCAAATGGCACCCCTTTACTTTCTTGTCGCCAATCAAATGGCACCTTTACTTTCCCGTCGTCGAACAAATGGCATCCTTTTACCTTTCAGTCACCAAAGAAGGCATCCTTTTTCTCCCGGTCGCCGAGTGAGGCACCCTTCTGCTTCATGTCATTCAAAGGATAATTCCCAGTTAACCGCTTCTTGCTAAAAATTAGAGCACTGCTTCATTTCTTTTTTCCAGATTTAGGACAAAAAAAAAGAGAGAGAAAAGTGAAACGGAAGAGGAAAATGCTCGTCTTTAAAGAAGAAAGGTCACACTGACTCGTGATTGCCTACACCATCAGTCGCTATACTGACCAAGAGGTCCCACTTGGCCCCCTACATCGGTGTTCATATCTTTACTTCCTTTTCACTTCAAAAACACAGAAGCTTCGTGTTTCTTTTGTGAAAAAGAAGTAAAGAGGGGCATCTGTGAACACCTCTTTTGGTCCGGTCCAAGTGGAATGAATCTTTTTATGCTGAATTCTAATTCAGAATGGTCAGAATGGCTCCAAAATAATCAGAACCGAGCAAAATAACTCAGAATGAAGCTTTTCCAAGTGAAATACAGCCCTGTGGGAGGCAAATCCGATTGGAATGACTAAAAAATGATCACATCTGAACAGGATGACTCAGGTTAAAGCATTTCCAAGTGAAATACAGCCCTGATGGAGATAAATCCGAGTGAAAAAACTCAAAAAATGGTCAAATCCGAGTCAAAATGAAGCATTTCCGAGTGGAATGACTCAAAATTGATGAAATCCGAGTGAAATAACTCAGAATGAGTTATTTCCGAGTGAAATGCTCCCCTGTTGAAGTTGAATCTGAGTGGATAGCTTCCCTGCCAAGCCAATCCAAGTGGATTATGCCCATTTTCAAGAGAGGTCCGAATGGAATGACTCAAAAAAGTTGAATCCGAGTGGCATCACTCAGAATGAGTCAAATCCGAGTGGAATATGCTCCTGTTGGATCAAATCCGGGTAAAATCACTCAGAATGAGAAAATCCGAGTGAAACTACTCAGATTTGGGCATATCCGAGTGGAGTATGACCTGTTGGGTGGGAAATCCGAATAATGACTCAACAATGGACCAATCCGAGTGGAGTATGACCTGTTGAGTTCAAATCTGAGTGAAATGACTCAGATTAGATGTAAACCCGAGTGGATGATTCCCTCTCATATGCATTCCGAGAGAAGATGCCAGTTTACAAGCCCTGATCGCAAAGAATGTCAATTCCGAGTGAAAAATGACCCTGTTAGAGGAGAATCCGAGCGGAAGATCCCCTACTGCAACAAATCCGAGTGGAAAAAGGAACTGACTGTTGATTGAAGTAAATCCGAGTGAGTATCACTCGGTTGGAAGGAGATCCGAATTTAAATAACCAAACTTCCAATTTCTGAGTAGGAGATAGGCAAAATCCGAGTGAAAGTGACCAAGTTCCATTCGGATTAGGAGCTCACAAGGTCAGTTACGAGTGAAACCTTCAAGCAGTTAACTTTTGGGTCACTATTGAAGACATTCCGAGTGAACATTCCAAGCAAAGACAAGATCCGAGTAGCACACCTCCGATTGAAGTGATTCCGAGTGAAACACTGATTCAATCATTTCTGAATCACCTTTTAATTGGTTCCTGAGTAAAATACTATTCAATCAATTCTGAGTAAAGTTTCCACCAGTTTCCGAGTGAAACCATTGTGAAGAGGATTCCCGAGCGAATGTATCCGAGTGAATTGATGTGTGAGCACATCCGAGTCACATTTCACATAATACCGAGCCATTTCAGCCAGCACCGAGTGAGCCATCCTTTTCCCAGTTCCGAGCCCCTTTTTCACTCGATTTCCGAGTAACTTTCCCCCATTCCCGAGTGAGCCATCCTTTTCCCAGTTCCGAGCCCATTTTTCACTCGATTTCCGAGTAACTTTTCACCCTTCCCGAATCCTTTTGGCCAATCAATTCCGAGCCCCCATTTCCACTGTCACGACCGGGGTCCCGGCGCACGACGCGGACTGGTTAAAGACAAAGAAAATTGAAACTGCATTGAAGTGAGGCTCTTGAGAAGCCTAAAAAATAAAGGGTTCAAGGAGTCGCCACCAATATTTATTAAGGAAAATATTAGGAAAACCTTTAAATAGCACTGGTTTTTTTTTGTTTTTAAAAAAATAAGATTCTGTTTAGTCCGGGAGTCGAATTACAGGTGGGGAAGGTATTAGCACCCCACACCGTCCGTAAAAAACGGTTACCCAAATTGATCATGCGTAATTTAAAAAATGATTATCAAATATTTCATCCTTCATAAAACAATCATAAATAATATACACAATAAAAAAATATATAAATATGAATAAAACAAAGATAGTAAAAGAATACATCCCCTAAGTTTGTTGTTTTTTAGTTCTAAAAAAAATAAATAAACAAATGATTAAAAGACCATAAAAATAAAAGGATAAAAAAAAACAATAAGACGTCTTGTCTTACTTATTTTCTAGTAAAAAAAATTGATTTTTATTGAGAAATATAAAGTTTAAAACAAATAAATAAACAAATAAATAAAAATAAGAGAAAAAAAATAGAATTAAACACATCAACATGAAGATAAAGAAATATAATACACTTAATTAATTAAAATTGACAAGGAATATTATTTAATTATCTTTTAGAAAAAATAAGATTAATAAGATGTCTTATCTAAATTAATCTTGATCCGGTCTCAATACCGGTATCCGATCTGCTATACATATTTCGAAGTCTTTGATGAGACATCTACGTGTAACCGGTGTCATCGGTATACATCCGGACTGTAATTCCGTATCAGGCGTTCTCCCTATACCGGTTGTTCAGGATAACACCATGACATCGGATAATACACACGTCACTGTGCAAAAGACAAGGATTGTTGCTACAGGGATCGATCAATAATTCCCTGCACTACGAGCCAAATTCTGCTCACGGGAATGGTCAACTTGTTCCCTAATCCTAGTCTACATTCTCTATGCTCAATATAAAATAGCCACTTGACCCAATCATGCAGGTAAGTGCGTAATATAATAATGCTAATGGGAGTTGGTGGTTCCCCACCAACGAGTCCTCGTTAATCGAGCCAATCAGGTATATGAACTCACTTCATGATTGAGGTGGGGGATCTTCTTCAGCTCTTTTACGACTGATTACTCTCTGAATACATTCCTTACTTGGAATATAATCACTGACTTGAGCGTCGGAGAATCTTTGCAGGTGACACCACCATTCGCCCACTTCAACGCGTTAGGTCGGTGTGAAGGATCTCCAGGACGCCCAATCCGCTCTCCTCATTCAAGGACAACGGATACATAGAGCGGATACACATACATCCGGTCTATTAGACGGTATTGACATACTATTCGTGACTGGCTTGAGATCGGATCTCTTGACCCCGGTCCAGGACAGATCATTGGCACGCCCAGTGGGACGCGATAAAGTTATTCCCATATCCTTTGACAGAGCAGGGAATCCACAATGGAAGGCGAAGCACAAGACTTCATGGAGAATCAAGCTGAAGGCAGAACCAATCCCAACGCCTTCAGAAAACTCAACTTTGATTCTCATGGGGGCAGCTCAAAGAAGATAGTAACAATGTCTGATCCTGATCCTCGTGATGAGTTGATCAAACAACTTCAGAGAGAACTCGCTGAATTACGAAGGGAAAAAAGGCAAAGCGAGGATAAAGAATCATCTCGCACGCGAAACACTCCCCACACGACTGATGGTGAAAAGTCCACCACTCTTCAGTACTCAAATATCCCTACGTTTAAGGGGGGAGAACAGACTCGCGATTCTGAGGATGCAGCTTCCCGAAGGAAGAGAGATTCAACAACAGTACCCCCATTGTCTTACAATCTGAAAGTTCCTTTTTCAAGGAGACTTATGAGCATCAGCATCCCCAAGCACCTTCAAACTACTCAACCACTTTCCATCGGAAAGTATAATGGTGAAACTGATCCAACTAAGCACCTTGATGCTTATGTGTTTGAAGCCATGTACTTGGGGGCTGATGAAGACGTGATGTGCCGAATGTTCCCTCGAACATTGTCTGAGGAGGCCCTCGGGTGGTTTAAAGGCCTGCCTTCTGGATCCATAGATTCTTGGACGGAAATGGCAGCTGCCTTTGAAACCCATTTTGTCATCTCCAGAGACGTACCCAAGACGTCCCATACCTTAGCTCAGATTAAGCAAGGTGAAACAGAGGGCTTAAAAGATTTTTTGAAGAGGTTTTATAAGGAGGCAGCCCTGGTTCCTAACCTCACAGAATCTATCAAGCTGCATATCGTTATTGAGGCATTGCAGCCGAGTTCAGCTTTCGCTCTTTCATTAGCAAAGAGCCCTCCAGCAACTTTTGAGGAGTTCAGAAAGAAAGCCTCAAAATACGTGAGTATAGAGATGCATTTGGAGGCAATAGCTGCAAAGAAAAAGCCCCCAGCACCACTTCCTCAAACCCAGAAGGGTAAGGAGAAGACGAGGTCAGAACGCATGGAGAGGCCATTTACAAATCCTAAGGTTAATAACCACCCTCCTCGACCTCGAGAAAGGCACGTCAATTCCTTCAGCCATTATGCACAATTGTCTGCCAGGCCGTCTCAGATTTTAAGAGAGGTCGGATGGCCAATGCTCAGCACATATGGCATCAAAAGACCAGCCCCTATGAAAAGACCAGGAAATTCACGTAAGTACTGCGATTTTCATGAACAAAATAGTCATTCCACTGATGAATGCCAAGCTCTAAAGAATGCGGTTGAGACGCTAATTAGAGAAGGCAAATTGAAGCAGTACCTGTTCAAAGAAAAATCCTTTGACAGGCCAGAACGGAATGAGAAAAGAGAAAGAGATCCAGACGATGGGGATGACAATAACCCCAGTCCAGTTCGAAAATTCTCTGCTGCAGAGAAGCAAAAAGGTGTGATGACTGATAATGCAGCACAGAAAGACAGCATGCCTCAGCAACAGCGTCAGGGCTGACGTGAAGTTATTGACATGATTGCTGGAGGGTTTGCTGGAGGAGGAGCTTCAATTACAGCCCGTAAGAATCATCACAGAATGATTCTATCTGTGCAAGGGAAAGTCAAAGACAATCGCCCTTACAGAGGTGGGATTGAAGCTCCCACAATCTCTTTCTCTGACGAGGATTTTGGCCCAACCATTCCTGGTGGTGACGATACTGTAGTCATCACTGCTGTGATCGCCAACAAGGACGTCCGAAGAATCCTTGTTGACCAGGGAAGTTCCTGCGATGTTATTTTCTATAATTGCTTTGAAAGAATGGGTTTTAAAGACTCAGACTTACAGCCTTACACGCAGGAACTAACAGCTTTCAATGGTGCAAAGCAACCAACTAAAGGGTATCTTGATACCCTTATCTCGTTTGAAGGCGAGCCAGGAGCCAGGACGGTTAGGTCTCGGGTGCTAGTGATTGATGTCAAATCACCATTTAATGGCATCATAGGCCGTCCCACTCTGAATGCAATGGAGGCAGTCGTATCAACCCCACATCTCCTTATCAAGTTCATTGACAAGGATAATGCGGTGTCATCTATCCGGGGTGATCAAGAGATGGCTAGGTACTGCTACAACCTTAGCCTCAACATGACAAAGCTAGACGCCTCCAATAAAAAGAGGAAACTTAATGATGCTGGAACATCGGCTGGATCTGTAAGCCTTGTCGACCTGGACCCTAGAGCGGATTTGAACATTGATCCGTTCAACCCATCAAAGCCCACACCGGATGGAAGTTCCAGGGACATCGTCTTGGGAGATTCTCCAGAAAAGGTCACCCATATCAATGACAAGCTGGATACTGAAATAGAGCAGCGACTGCTGGCTCTCTTGCAAGAGTTTAAAGACCTCTTTGCATGGACTGCAGCCGATATGCCAGGCATAGACCCTGAATTCTGCTGTCATAAACTTTCCGTCTATCCAGAGACGAAACCTGTGCCCCAAAAGAAAAGACGATTGGGCCCAGAGAAACAGAAGGCAGCTTGCCAGCAAACTGAGGAGTTGCTGAAGGCCGGATTTATCAGGGAAATCCGATATTCCTCTTGGCTTTCGAATGTGGTGATGGTCCCTAAATCCAATGGTAAATGGAGAATGTGCATCGACTACGTGGACCTCAACCGCTGCTGTCCAAAAGATCCTTATCCTCTTCCTAATATAGATCGGATGGTAGATGATTCCTCTGGTTATCAATACCTGAGCTTCATGGACGCTTATTCTGGTTATAACCAAATTCCGATGTGCGAAGAGGATCAAGAAAAGACAGCCTTCATAAATGATCGTGGTGTCTTTTGCTATACAGTCATGCCCTTTGGCCTGAAAAACGCTGGGGCGACATATCAGCGCATGATCAACAAGGTTTTCGAAGGTATGCACACCAAACTTGTTGAAGTATACATTGACGACATAATAGCAAAGACACCGGTTGGTGGCGATCATATTGAGGACCTACGCCAAGTATTCACCCATTTGAGACAATTTAACATGAGGCTGAACCCAATGAAGTGCACATTTGCTGTCCCTGCTGGGAAGTTTTTGGGTTTCATGTTAACTCAACGTGGTATTGAAGCCAATCCAGGGAAGTGCCAAACGATTCTAGACATGCAGAGTCCTAAGAATCTCAAAGAAGTCCAATCCCTGAATGGCAAGGTAGCAGCTTTGGCACGATTCATGCCGAAGATGGCTCACAGGTCGCTCCCCCTGTACAAAATACTGAAAAAGTCCAAGAAATTCGAGTGGGGACAGGAACAAGAAAAAGCTTTCCAAGAGCTTAAGGAGGTGTTGTCCAAACCTCCCATTCTCACAAAGCCTGACCCCGAAGACACGCTCATTCTGTACTTGGCTATTTCAGATGAAGCTTTGGGCGTTGCCTTGATAAAAGAAACTCCTGATGGACAAAGACCGGTCTATTTCACTAGCAAGACCTTACAAGGTGCTGAGATCCGGTATCAGAAAATTGAAAAGGCCGCCCTCGCTGTTGTTTGGGCCTCACGACGGTTGCGTCTGTACTTTCATGCCCATCCAATTATAGTGAGAACGGATTTGCCACTCCGTTCTGTCTTAATCAAGCCCGATCTCGCTGGGAGGATGATCAAATGGTCTATTGAACTCTCTGAGTTCGATATATCCTACGAACCCCGCAGCGCTATTAAAGCTCAAGTCCTGGCTGACTTTATTGTGGAAATGACAGGGTCTGATCCAGATTACCCTCGAGTCCATTGGACCATTTACGTTGATGGTTCATCAAACCAAAGAGGCTCTGGAGCAGGTGTAGTTCTAGAAAGTGACGACGGAGTATACCTGGAGATCTCCCTTCGTTTCAATTTCAAAACATCCAACAACCAAGCTGAGTACGAAGCTTGTTTGGCCGGACTGAGAGCTGCAATTGACATCGGAGCTTCTGAGGTGACACTCTGCAGCGATTCACAGCTAGTGATTTCGCAGATCTTAGGAGATTATCAAGCTCGCGAACCTCAACTCCAATTATACCTGAACTGTGTCAAGGAGTTGACTGAGAAATTCTCAAAGGTGGAATTCAAGCATGTTCCACGAGAAGAGAATATGAGAGCGGATATACTCTCCAGGTTAGCAAGCACTAAACGAGCAGGTAGCACCACTACGCTGGTTCAAAGCACGCTAACGTCGCCCAGCATCCCTCTTTTTCCTTCTCTAAACGCCATAATGACTAACTCCCTTTACGGAGATACATGGATGGCTCCTTACATCCGTTATTTGGCTGATGGACAACTACCCACAGATGAGAAGGAAAAGACGAGGTTAAGGAGAGAATTACCGTATTTCACTATGATCGATGGTAATCTCTACAGAAGGGCACTCTCTGTGCCCTATTTGATTTGTCTCAAAGAGAATGAAGTGCAAGACGTAATGGAGGAAGTGCATGGAGGACAAAGTGGACACCACGCCGGAGGAAGAAGCTTAATGCGAAAAATCCTCAGAGCTGGATACTGGTGGCCCACAATGAAGCAAGACTCCATTGACTTCGTCAAAAAATGCGACGCTTGCCAAAAATTCTCTAACCTACACCACACACCGGCGGAAGAACTCTTCACATCCGCTGTTCCATGGCCCTTCTATCAATGGGGATTGGATATTCTGGGCCCCTTTCCAACTGCTCCTGGGGGTATCAAATATCTCATTGTAGGGGTCGATTATTTCACTAAGTGGATAGAAGCAGAGCCGGTGGTGCATATTACTTCAGCCCGAACTCGTCGTTTCATGTATGAAAACATCATAACACGGTTCGGGGTCCCAGCACGGATTGTCACAGACAATGGCACCCAGTTCACGGATAGAAAATTCACAGATTTGCTTGAAGGGTTAGGAATAACCCAGATATTCTCATCCGTCGAACATCCCCAAACTAATGGTCAAGCTGAAGTGGCCAACAGGGAGGTGCTGAAGGGACTAAAGAAACGCCTTGGTGAAGCCAAGGGCGGATGGACAGACCAGCTGTGTCATGTCCTATGGGCATATCGGACAATGCCTCATTCATCCACCAATGAATCCCCATATCGCCTAACATACGGGGTCGAGGCAATGATACCTGTGGAACTGCAAATTGCTTCCACAAGGGTTAAGTACTTCTCTGAAGAAACCAACAATGCTAACTTAGCATCCGAAATGGATGTCATACAAGAACTCAGAGAAGACGCTTTCATCAGAGATCAAGCCATCAAAGCCAAAGTTGCTCTCCGGTACAACAAACGAGTCCAATCAAGGACTTTCAACGTTGGAGATTTGGTTTTGAGGAAAGCAAGTATAGGGAACAAATTCGCTCATCAAGGCAAATTAGCCCCAAACTGGGAAGGCCCATACAGGGTATCCGAGGTCACTGGCAAAGGCTCTTACCGCCTTGAAAACCTTGATGGCACTCCAATCCGAAACAAATGGAACACCCAAAACTTGCGCATCTACTATAGCTAGCTGTTGGAACTATCTACACTCTCCTATCCTTATCTTGGATTGAATACTGGAGAATTTATTTTCACAGCTACGCTCTCATTGTAATTCTTATTTTTGATTTAATAAGAATCTCTCACAACAATTTAACTCTTTCGAGTTTTTTTTATGCTGTGATTTTCAGTTTATCCGGTGAACAGAAGCATATTCAGGACAGATGATCTCAGCTACGTATTCTGTAGTTGACGATGTAACTCCTCGAATATGCGCAACGCACAAGAACATACTCAGGACGGATGATCTCAATTACCCATTCTGTAATTGACGATGTAACTCCTCGAGTGTGTCTAAGTATTGAAGGCCCAGATTGTAGGATTAAACCGAACTCTGGGTACGGTTAGTAAGTTTGGCTGAACACCGGTGAAGGCTCGGATTGTAGGATTAAACCGAACTCTGAGTACGACTAGTAGGATTAACCGAACGTCGGTGAAGACCTGAGTTGTAGGATTAAACCGAACCTCAGGGCATGGGTTGTAGGGCTGGTCCTTCTTCAAGGCCACAAACCGAACCCCATTCGAAGACTACATGGGTTGTAGGGCTGGTCCTTCTTCAAGGCCACAAACCGAACCCCATTCGAAGACTACATGGGTTGTAGGGCTGGTCCTTCTTTAAGGCCACAAACCGAACCCCATGCGAAGGCTTGGGCGCAGTAAGCTGATTCTTCTTCAAGACCACGCTGAACCCCAAGTGACGGGCGCAGTAGGTTCAGGATTAGCCCTGATCTGAACCCCGTATCGAAGGCTCGGATTGTAGGATTAAACCGAACTTTGAGTACGACTATAGGATTAACCGAACGTCGGTGAAGAATTGTCATTGGATAAAACCAAAGACCAATTGAAGAACGGCTAGTAGGATTAAACCGAAGGCCAAAAATGACATGGACTGTAGGATCAAACCGAACTCCAAACACAACAAGTAAGTTATACTGAACTCCAAATTAATACTCTCATGAAGTTCTTTATTTGGAAGTTTTATAGCTTATAATTCTGAGTCATCAATTCTTCAATTTAGACCTGACTCATAAACTCCGACACAAACAATTCACTCGGGTACGCCACAATTTAAGGCATTTTCACCCGAAATCCCTCAGTCGGAAATATTTGAAAAGGAATTTCTATTTTAAATCACCACTCTTAAAAGCTCTCACGAGAAAATCTCACTCAGAGTTTATTCAAATTGATAATCACCCAATGAAACTGGGGGACAGCATCAACGATTTAACGAATATCTTGAGGAATGAACTCGTCTAAACGATCTTACAATCATTCCCTTTAAGCCGTTCTTGTGACGATGATGTGTTCCCTCACAAGCGGTGATTTTATTATGAAATTCATTTCGCATGTATATGTCCGGTATGGAGATTTTGTTTTACAATCCGATCTTCATTACTTAAATCCGGAATAATACAATACACATGCAGTCCCTCTATTAAAGTTGTTTTTCACTAAACAAGAATGGAGGTAAAAAACTCTTTTATTGATTAAATGAGAATTACAATTCGTGTAATAATCCGGAGCTGATCCCGGAATACAGCGAATTTGAATCAATAAAATGAAAAAGGGAAAACAAGGAAGGCCCTACTTTCTCTGGCTTGAGTCTCCTTCCTTCCCTTCGCCTTTGCCTCCGGTCTTGCCTTCTTCGGTGCGAGAGCTTGATCCTGTACTTATGGGCTTCAGGAGGGAAGGTCCCATTGATTGACCTTTAGGTAAAGGAGCAAACTTATAAGGAGTGTTAGGCGGACTCTCATGACGGTTATCAACGACGGCCACCAGTTTCCCTTGGTGAAACTCATAGAACGGATCAATGCCGTTCAGATTAATTGACACCTTGGGATTCCGGTATAGCACTTGACGAACTGCCAACCCGAAAGCCTCCTTGACTGCTTGATCACACATATTTACAGCATCGTCTAAGTCTGCTTTCAGGGTCTTGACTTCGTCGGTCGAATCAGCCAACTTTAAGAACAACTCCTTTTCCTTACGTGACCAATCATCCACTCCTCGAGAATGGACGACCTTAGCCTCCTTCAACCCCTCTTCTAGCTTCGAAGAGCGTTCCTTCTCAACACAAAGGTTGGCATGGAGGTCAGCATTGATTTTCTTCTGATCAAGAACTTGACCCTCCAGCTCCTTGGCAAGGTTCTTCAGCTTGGCAATTTCTTCATCCTTCTTCTGAATTTCTTCTCTGGAAGCTTCTAATTTTCCTTCTAATTGGAGGATGATTACCTTGTCCTTGCCAACCACTGAGGTGAGCCTCTCGTTCTCTTCTGTGAGCTCACGAACCGACTTGAGGAGCCCGGATAACTCAGCCAAGTGCTTCTGTCCGTCGTCGCAAGCTCTGATTATTTCATCATTCTTCAACGAGGGTTTCACCTTGGGTGAAGGTTCAGGAACGCCCTCAGAACAGAGCCCTCAAACACCGGATGTTGAACAAGACCGGAACTACCTTCAAGAGGGCAAGGGGCTTTGGGCGCGAAATAAGTCGTTATTGGCTTCACCCCATAAGTGATTACACTGCCTGGGGCATCAGGAGTGGGCTCTTCCGCTCTCTTTTCTTTAGAAGGCCCTGGCTCAGCAACCCCTCTTGAAGTTTTTGGTTTTTTGGGCGAGGATTGACGGTCTGAGATCTTCGAGGGGCTACGCTTTGACCTCTTCTTTTTCTCCACAACCTTCTCAGATCCGCCCTTGATCAGAGGAATATCGTCACCAGCAGACGAAGTTAATATTATCATCTCAGCAGTAGCCTTCTTCGAGTTCCGCTTCGCCTGAATGTCATTTTCAGCCGCAACGGAAGTCTCTCTGGCCTTGAGTCCTTTTAGCCTATTCATCTCTGGTGACTCGCTTTGAATTTCACCTGCAAAATCAAAAGGCACAATTAGAGACGAAAAATTTTCAAGGCAAATGACATAATAACGCATGAGGAATGGCAGGGAAATTACATAAATATTCCTCGCAAGTAGACTTTGGTCCTAACAAACGCTTGCAGGAGAAAAATTGGTGCGAGGCTGTGTAGGACTGAAGAGCTGAAAGAACGGAGATGGAAGATGGGCTCAGTTCATCCTCCTCAGTGTTGTACGCCTGGGAGGTTAGCAAGAAATGCTCATGAGTCCAAGCCAGTGGGAATTTTGGAATCCCATCTTCTGTTAACCAAAAAATTGGTTCATTCGGATGGACGTTGATCTTCGTATAATAAGATTTGAATGAACGCCCATCAACTTTGGCGGAGTCAGTGTACGCCTCGAAGTTGATGATCTTGGAGATAGTCCGGAGGGATATCAAGCTCACTCCTCCTTTCTCCTTATTCGCACGACGGACCACTTGAGTGAAGTAGAAAAGCATGGCCACCGTCGGCTTAAAGTTGAAGTGCTCCCCAAGCACTTCAAGAGAGCGGACCAATCCCCATCCATTAGGGTGAAGTTGCGAGGGGGCGCAGTCCAGGAATCTCAGGACTCCCATCTCAAACTTCATCAAGGGGAAACGCACGCCCAAGTTCAGAAATAAAAAATCATACATGAACAAGGACCTCTCGTCCGGTGTATGACATATCCGTTCTGATGGAAGGGGAGCGAGCACCTTAAAACACCATTTGTATTTGTCCTTCCTCCAAACCGTAAACCGCGGCTCCAGCTCCCCTTCATCCTCCCGAGCGTGGATGGACGGGGTTTCACGAAACTCCTCAGCCACCCAGCTGAATGGGCGTTTCTGTTGGAATTTCACCCAGTCTATCCGGTGTGCAACCACATTGCATAGGCCGGATTGGGTCTTCAAGATATACTTCTCAGAAGGAGATTCCCCTTCGGATGATTTCCTCCCAGTAGCTTTCTTTGTCACTATTGTGAAAGCTTTGATGCTGCGATAAAATTTCACATCATCAGAGAGATACAAATCCCCACTTTCGACGCTCTCACTGGAGGAGGAAGACTCTGAAGAGGGTATAATCACCCTTCGCCTTTGATATTGCGACTCCTTCCCCCTGTATACTGTGGCCTCGACTGGAAGATCACTGGGATCCTCCCACCACGAACATTAGGGTTTTGAGCCAAAGCCCTTCCTCCTCTTCCTCTAGGGCTAACGCCACTGAAGCTAACACCCTTCCTAGCCATTCTCAAATATTGAAAAGAGATACAAAAAACGAAGGGAAAGTGGTTACCTAAGGATAGTGAATTGAAATTCACAGAGGCGGACACGAAGAACTTCTTGGAACTTTTGCAGAGGTTCGTCAAGGAAGCAAGAAGAAATGGTAACTGAGATTGCCAAATATGCCTATATCAGGGCACAGAAATTTTTCAAATATTCACTAAACACAACCTGTCGTTTACCCCCAAACGACTCCCCGTTTAGTGGACCAAAATTGTCGTTTAGTACCTCAAGGCGCGAAAATGCCATCGTTTTGTCACAGAGCCATCAAAATGGGCCTATTAAAACCAAATACTAGGCCCAACAATACTATGCGTGACAGTTACTAAGACATGCGCACTCAACGCAATAATGGCGCGCCCACGTGAATTAAGGCATTAAATGTCCAATCATTAGAAACGTGGCCACCATTACTCGAATACCAAGGGTTGCGAAATTCGATAAACTTCTGATATTCCCATTATCGAATCCGCCCTTAAAATTTAATCACTACGGAACATGGTTCCCAGAGCGGATATTTACACTTCGGTGCAATTCCGAAATCCAAACGTGCTATGGTCAATATAGCTCATATGAGCAAGACAACTGCTTCCTCACATCAGCTAGGGGGCTAGTAGAGGTAATACTCGGATTTCGGATGGATGCGAAAATTGCCTAATCCGCACTCCCATGATTGGAAAAAATTCACCAGGACGGATGATCTCAATCACTTATTCAGTGATTCGATGATGTAACTCCTGGTACGAAGAACTCCAATAATCATTCCAGGACGGATGATCTCAATCACCTATTCAGTGATTCGACGATGTAACTCCTGGTATGAACAATTCTCATCATCATTCTGAGAAGTATTCACTAAATCCGTAATCCTACAATTGAAAAATGTCTCCAGGACGGATTATCTAAATCACCTAATCTGTGATCTGACGATGCAACTCTTGGTGTTGTGTACTTTTCCAGAACGGACAATCTCAATCACCCATTATGTGATCTGACGATGTAACTCCTTGACATGGTGTACCTGCCCAGGACGGATGATCTCAATCACCTATTCTGTGATATGACGATGTAACTCCTGGCGCCATACACACCTCAAGGACGGATGATCTCAATCACCTGTTATGTGATCCGACGATATAACTTCTGGTGCTGTACACATCCCCAAGACGGATGATCTCAATCACTTATGAAGTGATTTGATGACAAAACACCTGGCATGATCAATTCATATAATCATTCTTATGATGGAAAATTCTGAAAGTCAGTCCGCACTTTCGCTTTCAAGTGGTATTCTCCCAGGACGGATACTCTTTATCACCTATTCTGTGATACAACGACGTAACTCCTGGCGTAGAAAAAACTCCCATCATCATCCTTATGATAAAGGACTCAAACACCACTTCCTTGCAGTTCCCTAAGCTTGGAACAATATTGTCATCTCCTGTGAGAGCATTACGGATTAAAAGCAGTCATCCGTCCTGTTACACTACTCTACTGAACAACGGATCGACCCATCTTTCCCCAAGAGAATTAAGAAGATTAAGGATCACGCCCCAAAGACAGGCACCTTCTTCTTAATACACACTTGGGGACATGTATATATTTATCCGTTCTAAATTTTATTTGTTGTTTAATCTTCTGAGGTAGTTGTTTCAATCATGAAACGACGGAGATAAATTTCTTCAATCAAAACTCATTCATTGAAATGAAGTTACATACAATAGTTCAAAATCCGGAGTTGATCCCGGTACACAACTATACATATAAATGAAAAGAATACTACGGAGGAGGAATCTGCTCTTCAGCTTTTGGTGCCTCCTCAGCATCGGGCTCTCGTGCTCCTTCCTTTGGAATCTCCACAGGAGTCTAACCTCCAGGAGCTTCAGCCCTTTCTTCAGAAGAGGGAACCTCGGACACAGGAAAGACGTAATCAGGTCCCATGGATTGACCCTCAGGAAGAGGAGCCAAACCATACAAGGACGTCGGTGGATCTTCGTGACGACCATCCACCACTGCGACTAACTTTCCCCCATGGAATTCATAGTACGGATCCATCCCATAAAGGTTAAGTTTCGCAGTGGGGTTGCGGTAGAAGACTTGGCGTATGGCTAGGCCGAAGGACTCTTCAACAGCCCGGCTGCATATGTCAACAGCTTCTTCTCTCTCAGCTTTCGCTGTAGCCAATTCTCCCCGCAACTTGGACAGCTCCTCACTAGATACTTCGGACTCCGCTTTCCTAGCCTTCAGTCCCTCTATTTCAAGAAGGAGCTTCTTCTCCCTTTGAGACCACTCCTCAGCGTCAGCCTTATTTTTATCCTGGCTGCTACGGAGTTCTTCCTCCTTCTCTGCCACTTTGCCTTCCAAGTTTTTAAGATCGTCTTTGAGCTTGAGATTCTCTTTGGTTATGAGATCCCCAAACTCCTTAGACTTGTTAAGACGATCTTCCATTAACTTCATGGCGGCTTTGTCTTTTTCTGAAGAAAGGTTGAGCTCTTCTAATTTGTCACTCAGCTCCTCAACCTTGTTGACGTTCTTAGCCAACTCACTGACGGAAGATAGCATTCCAGCAAGTTCGGCTAGCTGCCACCTTCCGGCCTCACACGCTTCTTCAATTTCTTTAACGCTAAGCGTAGGCCGGAGTTTGTACATCGGTGGTGGAAGAGTGGCAGGAGTAGAACCTTCGTAGGAGAGGAATGGGGTGAGAAACGAGGTCGTTGGGAAGGAGGTCGGATTTGACCCAGAAGCCCCAGCAGCAGTTTCTTTATTAAGACTAGAGGGAGCACCAGCTGCTTCCGAGGTTTCAACAAGCTTATCCTCCGGAGTTTTGCGCTTTTTGGACGGGCCTCCCACTGAGTCATTCTTGATTTTTCTTCTCCTCTCAGAAACTGGAGGATGGCCCGTGGATTCATCAGCGGCAGAAGAACCGCCCTCAACCAACGGAACGTCCCCTTCAGCATCCGAGGTCAGTATTATTAACTCAGGACGATCCTTGGTTGAGGGCCTGGGCTTCACTTCATTTTCACGGGTAACGGATTTACCAGCCGCTTTGAATTTCTTCAATTTGTCCATTTCTGGAGTTTCCTGTTCTATTTCACCTACATGAACAAACACAAGATATCAGCAACTACAAATATTCTATATATATTTGCTAAAGGAGGAAAGATGAAATAAAACGAGAAGTACGCAAATATTCCTCCCGGACTCCGCTTGAGCTACTTAGCAAACGCCTACACGAAAAGACGTGACGACCTGTAGTGTGCGATTCAAGTGCGAACAACACTCTCGACGTCTCACGAGACAGATCGGATTGATCAGTGTAGTACGCGTGCGAGCTCAAGAGGAAATGTTTGTGTGTCCAACTCAGGGGAAATTTGTCAACATTCTCTTCGTCCTTCCAAAATTTTGGTTTGCCCTTCTTAATGGAGATGCGAGTGAAGTAAGTCTTGAAGGACTTCCCATCAACCTTGGCAGAATCCGTATAAGACTCAAAGTTCACAAAGGAACAGAGAGTCCGGAGAGTCACCAGACCAACTCCGCCCTGCTTGTTTGCCCTTCGAACTACCTGAGTGTAGTAGAACAGCATCGCTACAGTTGGCGTGAAATTGAAGTGCTCCCCAAGCACTTCGAGAGCTCGGATGAGGCCCCAACCGTTGGGATGAAGTTGGGAGGGTGCACAGTTCAGGAACTTCAAGACGCCCATCTGGAGTTCGGTTAGAGGAAAACGAACTCCCAGATAATGAAAAATGAAGTCATACATATATACAGAGCGGTCATTAGGGACGACATGACATATCCGCTCTGTCGGAAGTGGTGCATAAACCCTATACCACTTTTTCGTCTCTTCATCCGAACTCAGCGTGAACCTCGGTTGAATCCGGGATCCCTCCTCATCCGCATGACGGGAGGCTAAGTCCTTAAACTCACTGGACACCCAGCAGAAAGGCCATTTAGCCTGAACCTCCTCCCAATTCAGCCTCGAAGCAACTACGCTGAAGAGACCTTCAGCTGTCTTCGAAATGGCACTATCTCCAGAAGATCCTTCTCCAGTTGCCATTGGAAATATCTAGACCGAACTCCTTAATCTACAATAAGAAATAAAATGTCGTCAGAAAGTTGCAATCATTACTCACTGCATTTTAAAAGCAATTACAATCAGAGGGCGACTCTGAGAAGGGAAAGGTCACTTCCCGCAGTGAGTAAGATCCCCTTTCTGAGCGACGCGATTCAGTCTTAGGAAGAATTACAAGGATTCTTCCCCATGACTATTAGGGTTGAGGGAAACTGATTCCCCCCTTTAGTTGAAGCTTACTTTTTATAACTAAGAATTGCAAACCAAAGCGAAACTAGAGCAACAAGGAAGAGATAATTACCTCAAATGACAGTGATGAATTTGAGGAACGAAAGAACCCTCGCAATGTAGGCAGCAAACTTCCTTGCAAAATTTCTGCAGAGTTTCGTTGAGAAAACAAAAGCAAGTGGAACCCAGAATCCACTAAGTATTCCTTTTATAGGAAACGAAGAGGTTCGGTTACCCCCTCTTGAAGTTGTGTCGTTCTCGATAAAACGCATTCGTTCACAAGCGAAACGACACAACCGTTCCAAATTCTTGGGCGCCAAAACGATAGCGACTCAGTGAAGGGCTATCCACTAGGCCCAAAAGTTTCGAAAACTTCAGGCCCATTAAGCCCAAAACGACGGTTAATGAGATTTTCATCTCAGACGCAATAATTGCTTGCCCACGTGATTAAAGCATTAATGTCTAATCATGCAACGCAATTCACGCTTTACAGCCGTTACACGAACTTCAAGAGCTTTCAATTCCAATAAACTCTTGAAATTCTCACACGCAACGAATCTTTGTCTGAATCCGTTGTGAACGCACCAACAGGTCGGATCTATTAATTTTAGAACAGTTCTTTACGAATGACAACAGATGCTAAGGAACTGTTACACACGTAAGCTTACCGATATTAAGACCTCTCGCAGGTTGAGTAGCTTATGTGAACAACCATTCGGTCCCTCACACAAGCTAGGGGACATATGATCCGGTCTCAATACCGGTATCCGATCTGCTATACATATTTCAAAGTCTTTGATGAGACATCTACGTGTAACCGGTGTCATCGGTATACATCCGGACTGTAATTCCGTATCAGGCATTCTCCCTATACCGGTTGTTCAGGATAACACCATGACATCGGATAATACACACGTCACTGTGCAAAAGACAAGGATTGTTGCTACAGGGATCGATCAATAATTCCCTGCACTACGAGCCAAATTCTGCTCACGGGAATGGTCAACTTGTTCCCTAATCCTAGTCTACATTCTCTATGCTCAATATAAAATAGCCACTTGACCCAATCATGCAGGTAAGTGCGCAATATAATAATGCTAATGGGAGTTGGTGGTTCCCCACCAACGAGTCCTCGTTAATCGAGCCAATCAGGTATATGAACTCACTTCATGATTGAGGTGGGGGATCTTCTTCAGCTCTTTTACGACTGATTACTCTCTGAATACATTCCTTACTTGGAATATAATCACTGACTTGAGCGTCGGAGAATCTTTGCAGGTGACACCACCATTCGCCCACTTCAACGCGTTAGGTCGGTGTGAAGGATCTCCAGGACGCCCAATCCGCTCTCCTCATTCAAGGACAACGGATACATAGAGCGGATACACATACATCCGGTCTATTAGACGGTATTGACATACTATTCGTGACTGGCTTGAGATCGGATCTCTTGACCCCAGTCCAGGACAGATCAAATCTCATCTTAAATTTAAGAGAAAAATAAATGAATAAATAACACACTATTTATTAGTCTTGATTTTTTTATTTTTTATGAAAATAATTTCTTCTTAATTATTAAAAGGTTACTAAGAGAAAATAATAGGAAATCATGACCATAATAAAAATGGATAATTATGTATATATATATACATATTTATAAACTATTAAAATGGTCAAACGTAAATAAATAAATAGAAAGTGTAGAAAGATAAAAGCAAAAAGATAAATAACTAAAAATAAAAAGTATAGAGAATAAATAATAATAATAAAATAAAAAAAATAAAGGTAGAAAAAAATAAATAAAAAGTTCAAAAAAATAAAAATAAAAATAAATAGACATAACAATAAATACATAAAAATAAAAGAGCAGAAAAAATAAATACATAAAATAAAGGGGCAGAAAAATAAATAATAAAAAAATAAAGGAACAGAAAAGTAAATAACAAAAATAAAACAGCAGAAAAGTAAATAACAAAAACAAAGGGACAGGAAAGTAAATACATGAAAATAAAGGGGCAAAGATGTAAATAACAAAAATAAAGAGGCAGAAATGTAAATAACCAAAATAAAGGGGCTAAAAAGTAAATACATGAAAATAAAGGGGCAGAAATGTAAATAATAAAAATAAAGGGGCAGAAAAGTAAATAACAAAAATAAAGGGGCAGAAAAATAAATACATGAAAATAAAGGGGCAGAAATATAAATAACAAAAATAAAGGAGTAGAAAAGTAAATACATGAAAATAAATGGGCAGAAAAGTAAATAACAAAAATAAAGGGACGGGAAAGTAAATAAATAAAATAAAAGGGCATAAAAATAAATAAATAAAGATAAAAATGTAAAAAATAAAAAAATGAACTAATAATTGCAGAAATATAAAGTGCGGATAAATAAAGTGCAGAAAAATAAATTAACAATAATAAAAGTGCAGAAAAGTAAATAAAGAGGAATAAAAGTGTAAAAAAATAAATAAGGAAAAATAAAGGTATAAATAAATAAATAAAGATGGAGATGCATAAAAATAAATAAACAGATAAATAACTGCAGAAAAATAAAGTGCAGGAAAATAAAGTACTTGAATATAAATAAAGAAAAATAAAAGTGTAGAAAAATAAATAACAATTAAATAAGACGAATAAATAAATATAAATAAACAACTTTGTATTAATAAAAAATACCTTGGTACAAGATCAATTACAGAGAAACTAGAACGGAAGTCGGGAAATCAATTTTGTGTAGATTTCCTTTGCTTTTGGCTTTGTTTGGACTTGATTTGAAGGTATTTGGATACCGGTTACAACACTTGGACAGTATTTTAGCTCACAAAAACTCACATACTAAGACAAACAAGAGTGGTGCACTCATTTTCCTAACTAGGATTACACAAAGTAATTTTTGAAAACCCAAACTTCTAAAAATTCTCACAAAAATTTAACACTCTTTCCCCTCTTTTTTCTCTTCTTCCTCAAAATGCCTCAATATCCCCTTCTATTTATAGAAGAAAATTGGCATTGGATTCTCCATAAATGACATCACTTTCTACTTTTTCAATTTGTCCAAATTTGATGTCAATTTCCTCAATTTTCTCCAATTATCCAACCAAACCGGGCCCACCACTAAAACTACCGTGACTTTTCTCTTTTTTTTCTTTTCTTTTTTTTTTTAATTTTCGTTTTTTTTAAAAAAAAAAACTTTTTTTTTGGACTTTTTTTTTTGGCCCATTTCTTTTTTTTGGGCTTTTTTTTTGTTTTGTTTTTTTTGTTTGGGCCTTTTTTTTTCTCTTTTTTTCTTTTTCTTTTTCTTTTTTTTTTTGCCCATTTATTTTTCTGATTTTTTTTTTGGGCCTTTTATTTAAAGGTATAAATGGAAACATAAATTATTTATTACATATATGGAAATATATAAAATATCCAATAAATATAAATTACTACCCACACTATAAGGAGTAAAAAGGTAGTCACAAAACATCGTCTTCCCTCCCTTATTCTTTCCTCTTGGCTTCGGCATCCATCAGCCATTGCTTGAGAGAAATGAAGAGAATTGATGAAATGAGAGGTGTGGTAGGAAATAAAGAGGGATTGGGTATTTATAGAGATGGGGAAGGGTTACTATTCCAACGGTCACTATACAATTTTTAATATTATTTTTTTTTTAATATGATCCGGGGTGGCAATCTGGACTGGGCGGGGTTCTAAGCACTGTACCGCGTCACCAACGAGAACTGGTAAGTCATAACCGGGGTCTGAAATCATTGGTCAACTATAGACATTTCTCTTCACCTCGGTTAAATATTAAGCATTGGGGAATCTCCTGCAGGTGTACCTCCGGTGTGTCTTGAAGTTCAAGTACGGATTAACACATCAGTTTTAACTTGAAGAACCTCGGATTCCCTTCGAACTGAGGTGTAAAATACCGTACTCCACTGAGACTGTACGAGCTTAGAACTAATGAGGTAACACCGGTCATGAAACCGTGCTAGGACCCCGGTTAATGCAGTCAACATTGACTCCGGACTCTAGGACAAAAAAACTCTTTTTTTCTTCTTTTTTTTTTCTTTTTAATATATATCACCGGACAAAAATAGGTGTTCACATCCACCATACTTCAAACCTTCACCGAGCCACTTTTTACCCGTTCCTGAGTCATCTTTCTCTCATTTCCAAGTCACACTTCACCTATTTCAGTCGGTTCCGAGTCATTGGTCACTCGGATTATGGAGAGGAGTTAGAATCCGAGTCAGTTTTTACTCGGTTCTGACTCAATCCAATTGCACAACACCAACATGATTTTCCCAGTCGGATTTTCCCCTTTTCCCACTCAGAATTGACTGAGAGGGTGATCCGAGTCATTTACACTCGGATTTCCAACATTAACATTCGGAATTCAACATCCTTACTCGGATTTCCAATATTTTCACTCGGATTTCCATAACTCTCACTCGGTTTTCTGCCATTATCACTCGGATTCCCACCAGGTCCCCCTGTTAGACCGTGCTGACTTGGATTCCACCACCCAAGTGGATCCAGGAATCCTGGGGGTGGCAGACAAGTGGCAAACAGGGGTGGAAGTGGGGGGAATTAAAAATTCCCACCCAGCCGTTGTCCCCCACTTCACTCTGAGTGGAGACCTGAGCTGGCATTCCACTCGGAAGTGGAAGCCTGAGCTGGCCTTCCACTCAGACCAGCCTATAAATAGGCAAGGAGCTGAAGCTTTCAGCCCTTACAGATACTTACACACACACACCATACACACTGCGCAGACCCTCGCCATTCCCTTCTCCTCCTTCCTCTATCCAGCACCATTATCGTCCCTTTCTCCTCCTTCCTGTCTCCCTCAGCCACACCGTCCCCTCCCCTCAACACAACACCGCCCAACACTTCATTCCTCTCAGCCAACACCGCCTAGCCAACCGTGCTCTCCAAAACCAACCTCCTCATCCCTTCACCTACACACCGTCCCAATTCCTCTCACAACACCGTCCTCTCCCCTCAAGTACACCAAATCCAATCTCCTCACTCCACTCAACTCCAATACCGTCCCTCTTCTCACTGTCTCACTCGGTAAATCACTTCTCACTCGGTAAGCTCACTGTCTCACTCGGTTTATGCTATTTCCACTCGGTTTACTCATTTTCACTCGGTTTTTTTCCTTGTCCTCACTCGGTTTTCTGCTTTCATCACTCGGTTTTACCATTTTTACTCGGTTTTTCCTCTTTCTCACTCGGTTTCTGCTATTTCCACTCGTTTTTTGTAATTTTCACTCGGTTTTTACCATTTTCACTCGGTTTTTCTCTTCTCCCACTCGGTTTTCACTCATTTTTCCTCTATTTTCAGAATTTATTGTTTCCCTTTCTCTTTTGTAGCTTCTACTACCTTTTTCCTTTCGTTTCATAGTAAAATATAATAAAAGGAAATAAATGCTTCCTATGTTTTCTGTCAAATCTAAATAAAAATCATTAAAAAGAAACAAATCATTTTTAAACAGTGTCGTACGGGAGCACTCCCGTCTACACAACCTCTTTAGAATTCGTACACGTGCGAAGAACTTCGCCTTGTACGAGTTCCCCACCTCAGTGACATCCATCATCATCTCCCAAGTCTTTTCCTAAAAGAAAAACACTCAGAACTACGTAACCCTGATTTCTTGATAATTCAAGAATACGTAGGAGCATGACTTTAACTCCTGTCGGGCCCATCTCTCTTATTCCTTTTTGCTGATTTATTTCCTTACTTTCATGTTTCTTTCATAAATGTTCTTTTTTTTTGGTTACTTCCGTGAAAATCAATTTAGACGTGACGTCTTGTTGATTTCTCCCTAGTTTTTACTCAAGCCTCGCCATAATTCATAGGGAAGAGATACTTGGGACGAGACGTCCCGCTTATCTCCTTCCTATCCCTGTCTTTTTTATTCAAGGATGTATAATTTAGGCGTGACGCCTTATTAGCATTCTTTTCCCCTCTCTGTCTCATATGGAAGTCGAGTTTAATCCGGATGAAATGCCCCATTGACCTCGCTTCGATATTCTATGTTTGTACAGTTCTCTCATTCCATTTTGTCGTTTTTTTTAAATAAAAAATACAACAATGAAAGGGAAGAAATAAACCATCTTTTGTAAGGCTATTTATGTTGCGCATTTTCAATCTTGGTACTGTTTTTGACAGGTGATGTAGGGTGCTAATACCTTCCCTACTCGTAACCGACTCCCGAACTTGAATCTCAATTTTTAACCAGTGCTTTACTGAACCTAGTTTTTTTTCCAATGTTTTTCCTATGGATAAAAATGTTGGTGGCGACTCCCTGTTTCATTCCACCCATCCTTTCACTCTCGCCGCGCCGTCGCGATTTAGATTGCGACATCGGGCTTCGAATAAATAATGCCGACTGGAGAATTGATGACCCGGACTTTGAAATCATGAAGTTCACAAATAAGGGACTTCAAAAGAGAATGTCAATCCGGAGTTCAGAATAACTTACTTGTTGTGTTTGGATTTCGGTTTGATCCTACAATCCAAAATTCTGATCGGGGTTCGATTTTGATCCTACAGCCCATGTCGTATCTGGGGTTCGGTTTGATCCTACTAACCGTTCTTTGTTCGGTCCTTGGTTTTACTCAATGACGATTCTTCACCGACGTTCGGCCAGACCTACTAGTCGTACTCGGGGTTCGGTTTAATCCTACAATCCGAGCCTTCAACATGGGGTTCAGATCAGGGCTAATCCTGAACCTACTGCGCCCGTTACTCGGGGTTCAGCGTGGACTTGAAGAAGAACCAGCTTACTACGCCCAAGCCTTCAATACGGTGTTGGGTTTTACCCTCTTACCGTTCTTGGAATGGGGTTCGGTACAATCCTACAACCCATTTCCTGAGGTTCGGTTTGATCCTACAACCCAGGTCTTCACCGGTGTTCAGCCAAACTTACTAACCGTACCCAGAGTTCGATTTAATCCTATAATCCAGGCCTTCAATACGGGGTTCAGATCAGGGCTAATCCTGAAACTACTGTGCCCGTTACTCGGGGTTCAGTGTGGTCTTAAAGAAGAACCAGCTTACTACTCCCAAGCCTTCAATACGGTGTTGGGTTTTACCCTCTTACCGTTCTTGGAATGGGGTTCGGTACAATCCTACAACCCATTTCCTGAGGTTCGGTTTGATCCTACAACCTAGGTCTTCATCGGTGTTCAGCCAAACTTACTAACCGTACCCAGAGTTCGGTTTAATCCTACAATCCAGGCCTTCAATTTCTCACACATACTCGAGGAGTTACATCGTCAACTACAGAATGGGTAGTTGAGATCATCCGTCCTGAGTATGCTCTTGTACGCTGCACATATTCGAGGAGTTACATCGTCAACTACAGTATGGGTAGTAGAGATCATCCATCCTGAACATGTTTTTGTACGCCGGATAAACTGAAAATTACAGCATAAGAAAAACTCGAAAAAGTTAAGTTGTTGTATGAGATTCTTATTAAACAAAAATAAGAATTACAATGAAAGCATAGCTGGGATTATAATTTCTCCAGTGATAAGTCTCAAATGAGGATAGGAGAGTATGTATCGCTCCAGCAACTAGCTATAATAGATGCGCAAGTTCTGGGTGTTCCATTTATTTCGAATTGGAGTGCCATCAAGGTTCTCAAGGCGGTAAGAGCCTTTGCCAGCAATCTCGGATACTCTGTACGGGCCCTCCCCGTTTGGGGCTAGTTTGCCTTGATGAGCGAATTTGTTCCCTATACTTGCTTTCCTCAAAACCAAATCTCCAATGTTGAAAGTCCTTGATTGGACTCGTTTATTGTATCGAAGAGCTACTTTGGCTTTGATGGCCTGATCTCTGATGAACGCATCTTCTCTGAGTTCTTATATAACATCCATTTTTGATGCTAAATTAGCATTATTGTCTTCCTCAGAGAAGTATTTAACCCTGGTAGAAGCGATTTGCAGCTCCACAGGTATCATTGCCTCCACCCCATATGTTAGGCGATATGGGGATTCATTGGTGGAAGAATGAGGTGTAGTTCGATATGCCCAAAGGACATGGCACAATTGGTCTGTCCATCCGCCCTTGGCGTCACCAAGACGTTTCTTTAGTCCTTTGAGCACCTCTCTGTTGGCCACTTCAGCTTGGCCGTTTGTTTGGGGATGTTCAACGGAAGAAAATATTTGGGTTATTCCTAACCCTTCTAGCAAATCTGTAAATTTTTTGTCCGTGAATTGGGTGCCATTGTCTGTGACAATCCGTGCTGGGACTCCGAATCGTGTTATAATGTTTTCATACATAAAACGACGAGTTCGGGCTGAAGTAATATGTACCACCAGCTCTGCTTCGATCCACTTAGTGAAATAATCGACCCCTATAATGAGATATTTGATACCCCCAGGGGCAGTTGGGAAAGGACCCAAAATATCTAATCCCCATTGGTAGAACGTCCATGGGACAGCGGATGTGAAGAGTTCTTCAGCCGGTGTATGATGAAGGTTAGAGAATTTCTGGCAGGCATCACATTTCTTGACGAAGTCAATGGAGTCTTGTTTCATCATGGGCCACCAGTACCCCGCCCTGAGGATTTTTCTCATTAGACTTCTTCCTCCGGCGTGGTGTCCACACTGTCCTTCATGCACTTCCTCCATTATGCCCTGCACTTCGTTCTCTTTGAGACAAATCAAGTAAGGCACAGAGAGTGCCCTTCTATAAAGATTACCATCAATCATGGTGAAGTATGGTAATTCTCTCTGAATCCTTTTCTTTTCCTTCTCGTCTGTAGGTAACTGCCCATCAGCCAAATAGCGTATGTAAGGGGCCATCCATGTGTCTCCGTAAAGGGAGTTAGTCATTATGGCATTTAGAGAAGGGAAAAGAGGAATGCTCGGCGCGTCAGTGTGCTTTGGACCAGCGTAGTAGTGCTACCTGGTCGTTTGGTGCTTGCTAATCTGGAGAGTATATCCGCTCTGGTGTTCTCTTCGCGTGGAACATGTTTGAATTCCATTTTTGAGAATCTATCTCTCAACTCCTTGACACAGTTTAAGTACAGTTGGAGTTGAGGCTCACGAGCTTGATATTCTCCCAAGATCTACGAAATCACAAGTTGTGAATCGCTGCAGAGCGTCGCCTCAGAAGCTCCGATGTCGATTGCAGCTCTTAGTCCGGCCAAACAAGCTTCGTATTCAGCTTGGTTGTTAGAAGTTTTGAAATTAAAACGAAGGGAGATCTCTAAGTGTACTCCATCATCGCTTTCAAGGACTACACCTGCTCCAGAGCCTTTTTGATTAGATGAACCATCAACATAGATGGTCCAATGGACGCAAGGTGTATATGGATCAATCCCTGTCATCTCCACAATAAAATCTGCCAAGACCTGAGCTTTAATAGCGCCTCGAGGTTCATAGGATACATCAAACTCTGAGAGTTCAATGGACCACTTGATCATCCTGCCAGCGAGGTCAGGTTTGATTAACACAGAGCGGAGTGGGAGATCCGTTCTTACCAAGATTGGATGGGTGTGAAAGTACGGTCGTAACCGTCGAGAGGCCCAAACAACAGCGAGGGCTGCCTTTTCAATTTTTTGATACCGGATCTCCGCACCTTGTAATGTTTTGCTGGTGAAGTAGACTGGCCTCTGTCCATCAGGAGTTTCTTTTACTAAGGCAAAGCATCATCTGAAATGGCCAAGTATAAGATGAGTGTGTCTTCGGGGTCAGGTTTTGCTAGAATAGGAGGTTTGGACAACACCTCTTTAAGCTCCTGAAATGCTTGCTCTTGTTCCTATCCCCACTCGAATTTCTTGGACTTTTTCAGCACTTTGTATAGAGGAAGTGACCTGTGAGCCATCTTTGGCATGAACCGAGCCAAGACTGCTACTTGGCCATTTAGGGATTGGACTTCTCTCAGATTCTTTGGACTCTGCATGTCAAGAATCGTTTGGCACTTCCCTGGGTTGGCTTCGATACCGCGTTGAGTTAGCATGAAACCCAAAAACTTCCCAGCTGAGACAGCAAAAGTGCATTTCAATGGGTTTAGCCTCATGTTAAATTCTCTCAGACGGGCAAACACTTGGCGTAGGTCGTCAATATGATCACCTCCAACTGGTGTTTTGGCTATAATATCATCGATGTACACTTCGACAAGTTTGGTGTGCATGCCCTCAAACACCTTGTTGATCATACGCTGGTATGTGGCCCCAGCATTTTTCAGGCCAAAGGGCATAACTGTGTAGCAAAAGACACCACGATCATTAACAAAAGCTGTTTTCTCCTGATCCTCTTCGCACATCGGAATTTAGTTGTAACCTGAGTAAGCATCCATGAAGCTCAGGTACTGATAACCAGAGGAATCATCTACCATCCGGTCTATGTTAGGAAGAGGATAAGGATCTTTTAGACAGCAGCGGTTGAGATCCACATAGTCAATGCATATTCTCCATTTGCCATTGGATTTGCGGACCATCACTACATTTGAGAGCCAAGAGGAATAACGGATTTCCCTGATAAATTCGGCCTTCAATAATTCCTCGGTTTGTTAGCAAGCTGCTTTCTGCTTCTCCGGTCCCAATCTTCTCTTCTTTTGGGCAACCGGTCTCGTCTCTGGGTAGACGGACAATTTGTGACAATAGAAAGCAGGATCAATACCAGGCATATCAGCTGCAGTCCAAGAAAAGAGGTCTTTGAACTCCTGAAGGAGCATCAATAGTCGCTGCTCCATTTCTGTATCCAGCTTGTCGTTAATATGGGTGACTTTTTCTGGAGAATCTCCCAAAACGATGTTCCTGGAACTCCCGTCTGGTATAGGTTTTGATGGGTTGGACGGATCAATGTGCAAATCCGCCCTAGGGTCCAAATTGACAAGGCTCACAGAACCAGCAGCTGCTCCAGAATTATTGAGTTTCCTCTTTTTGTTGGATGCTTCCAACTTTGTCATATTCAGGCTCAGGTTGTAGCAGTACCTGGCCATCTCCTGGTCGCCTCGAATGGATGAGACAGTATTGTCTTTATCAATAAACTTGATAAGGAGGTGTGGAGTTGATACGACTGCCTCCATAGCATTCAGGGTGGGACGACCTATAATGCCATTGAATGGTGATTTGACATCAATCACCAGCACTCGGGATCTAACCGTTCTGGCCCCTGGTTTGCCTTTAAATGAAATAAGGGTGTCAAGGTACCCCTTTGTTGATTGCTTTGCCCCATTGAAGGTTGTTAGCTCCTGTGTGTAAGGCTGCAAATCTGAGTCATTAAAACCCATTCTTTCAAAGCAATTATAGAAAATAACATCACAGGAACTTCCCTGGTCAACAAGGATTCTTCGGACGTCCTTGTTGGCTATCACTGCAGTGATAACTACAACATCATCACCACCAGGAATGGTTGGGCCAAAATCCTCGTCAGAAAAAGAAATTACTGGAGCTTCAACCCCTCCTCTGTAAGGACGATTGTCTTTAACCCTCCCTTGTACAGACAGAATCATTCTATGATGATTCTTCCGGGCTGCAATTGAAACCCCTCCCCCAGCGAACCCTCCGACGATCATATCAATGACTTCACGCCGGCCTTGACGCTGTTGTTGAGGTATGTTATCTTTATGTTCTGTTTCATCAGTCATTACACCCTTTTGTTTCTCCATAGCAGAGAATTTTCTAACCGGATTACGGTTATCGTCATCCTCGTCGTCTGGATCCCTTTCTCTTTTCTTATTCCGATCTGTCTTGTCAAAGGATTTTTTCTTTGAACAGGTATTGCTTTAATTTGCCTTCTCTAATCAGCGTTTCAACTGCGTTCTTTAGAGCTTGGCATTCATCAGTGGAATGACCATTCTGTTCATGGAAATCGCAGTACTTACGGGGATTCCCTGGTCTTTTCACAGGGGGTGGCCTTCTAATACCATAGATGCTGAAAGCTGGCCACCCGACCTCTCTCAAAATCTGAGATGGCTTGGCTGATAGAGGTGCATAATGACTGAAGGAATTAACACGCCTTTCTCGAGGTCGAGGAGAGGGTTATGATTGGTGATTGGTGAATGGCCTCTCCATGCGTTCTGACCTCATCTTTTCCTTATCTCTCCATGGTTGAGGAAGGGGAGTTGGTGGCTTTTTCTTCGCAGCCATAGCCTCTAGGTGCATCTCTATACTCACATACTTGGAGGCTTTTTTCCTGAACTCTGCAAATGTTGTTGGTGGGCTTTTTTCCAGTGAAAGAGCGAAGGCTGATGCTGGCTGCAAAGCCTCAATAACGATATGCAACTTAATGGATTCTGTGAGGTTAGGAACCAGGGATGCTTCCTTGTAAAACCTTTTAAGGAAATCCTTTAAGGTTTCGTTTCCGCCTTGCTTGATCTGGGCCAAAGTATGAGATGTCTTGGGGACATCTTTGGAGATGACGAAATGGGTCTCGAAAACAGCTGCCATTTCAGCCCAAGAATCTATAGATCCAAAAGGTAAGCTTTTGAACCAACCGAGGGCCTCTTCTGACAATGTTCATGGGAACATTCGACACATCACATCCTCATCAGCCCCTAAGTACATGGCTTCGAATACGTAAGCATCAAGATGCTTAGTGGGATCATTTTCACCATTATACTTCCCGATGGAGAGTGGCTGAGTGGTTTGAAGATGTTTGGGGATGCGGATACTCATAAGTCTTCTTGAGAAAGGGACCTTGAGTCTATAAGTTACAGAGGGTGTTGTAATTACCTCTTTCTTCTCTCCGGCAACTTCCTTATCAGAATCATGGGTTTGTTCTCTTGCTTCGAACGTGGGGATGTTTGAGTATTGGAGAGTTGTGGATTTTTCTCCATTGGTTATTTGTTGCGTCCCGTCAGTTTAGGATGCTGATCTCTCTCCTATATTTTGTCTTTCACGTTTTAACTCTACCAACTCCTCCATCAACCTTTGTATCATCTCATCTCTTAGATCTGGTGTAGGTACTTGCACCACTCTCCTTGAACTTCTAACAGGTGATTCAAACACTAAGCGTCTGTTTGTTGGTTGTTCTTGGGCTGTAACATCCTCTACGTGTCCCTCGGATACGTTTCTTGCATTGCCTTCCATAATGCTCCAAACCAGACTCTGTAAACGAGAGGTGGGGATAACTTTATCGAGTCCCACTGGGCGTGCCAATGATCTGTTCAGAACCGAGATTTAGAGATCCGGTGTCTAGTTAACCATAAATAGTATGAAGATTCTGTGCAGAAGACCGGATGTACGAGTATCCGGTATAAGAATCCGTTGTACTTGTATAAGAAGGGCGGATTGGGCGTTCTGTAGGTCCTTCACACCGGGCTAACGCGTTGATGTGGGCGAAAGGTGGTGTCACCTGCGAAGATTCTCCGACGCTCAAGTCAGTGATAATATTCCAAGTGAGGAATGTTTTTCAGAGAGTAATCGTAAAATAAGTTTTTGGTCCCAAAAAGATCCCCCCCTCCTTCATGAAGGGAGTTCATATACCTGATTGGCTCGATTTACGAGGACTCGTTAGTGGGGAACCACTAACCTCCAATAGCATTATTTTATTGCGCACTTACCAGAATGATTGGGTCAAGTGGCTATTTTATATTGAGCGTAGAGTGTATAGACCAGAATTAGGGGACAAGTGGATCATTCCCGTGAGCAGATTTTGGCTCGTAGTGCAGGGAATTATTGATCGGTCCCCGTAGCAATGCCCTTTGTCCTTTGTGGGGTGACGTGTATAGTATCCGGTGTGTGTGGTGTTATCCGGACAAACCGGTATAGGGAGAGCGCCTGATACGGAATTACAGTCCGGATGTATACCGAGGACACCGGTCATACTTTGTTTGACTGTCAAAGATGCTGAAATACACCTTGTAGATCGGATACCGGTATTGAGACCGGATCAGTATGTTTAATTAAAATTCGCAATAAATTTTTCACAAAATAATTAATTATTAATCCCTCATTTATTAAAATGTTTATGTTCCATTAAAACTTCAAAACCAAGCATGTATAACCTATCTAAGGCCCAAAAACTGTTTACAATGTAAAATTAAGTTTTACGCTTCACCAAAAAAAAATGTTTTAGGCGTGGGACTCTCCACGCAGCCTTGGCGCTACGCGCCAGGCTGACGCTCAGCGTCAGAACACCTGAGACATCATATGATGCTATCATGCAATTTAAGCCATTTGGCTAACTTCTGAGGGTCCTATATTACCCGTTTCAACTCTAAACCTCACCAAACTTCATGGGCATTATATTACCACCATTCCGGAGCTGCTGGCGTAGTCTGTTCACTAAAATTCTATCATCTGCGCAAGTTATGTGTAGAAAGACATTTAATCCATTTGTATGCAAAACCTATGCGTCAAACTACCTAAATAGGCTCTAAATTGCTCAAGGCCTATATGCACAGTTTCTAAATGTCCCAGGAACCTATTGGTCCCTTTCAGGGGTCCCAAAACCCGCCGGATCATAGAATCACATATTCAGTTCCTTATATCCACTTAAATCTCCTATTTCCATTATATGCATATTATGCCACAAATCATCACAGCCTTAACTAATCAATCAATACTCAATTACACTCATCAAGCTTATCATTCACACACCACAGTACCTGCCAATTTCATACAATCACGTAATGGCTCTGTGCCATATATTTACTCATGCCTAACACACTACCATTTCACATCATTATACATCACAATTTAATACCTAGGCATTACGCACACATAATTAATCATTACACATCACTCCATTCACAACATATAATCCAATCACTATCCAAGCAGCTCCATGCCACTTGGTACATCCATGCAAGTAAATACCAATTTAAGTTACAAGGAAAACATCACAATTAACATAATTCTACTTCCCATAATTAATAAACATACACATATATAGATAATCATAACTTGATCTTTTCAGCTTCGCCTTGGCCTCATTTAGCGCGTGCCTCCGCGGTGTCCATCAACAAGTTGCTACCAGTCACTAAAACCATAATAAAAAAGGGGTAAGTGACTGGAATTAAACATTAATACAGAAATAAACAAGACTAGGAAAAATGTAATATAGTTACCTTTCTAGTTATAAATACCAATTATTATTTACCTTTCATGTTATCCCTTTACTCACCATTCCCGTTATCATACTTTCATGATCCCATTAGTTATCAACATTAACACCATCATTAACATACTATGATTAATTAAATTCAAACATACATGCTCAGCCATCTATTCTCTAATTCATTATCCAATTCTATCACACGCGAACTCAACATATTAATTAGTCTCACAGTCACCAGATTCATCACCATCAAGTCAACTCAACATCATACATCACGTAATACAAGCATTGTCATAAACATGCAAATAAGCTAAGGGGTGTAAAACACAACTGACTCTCAAATAGATAATATGACACCCTAGTATCCGGATACAAAAGGATCGACCTTTAGCTGAGGGTCCTACTTGACACCCCGTGAACTCTGCTTGGTTCACCGAGTCCTATTGACTCCCCCTCAACCACTAGGTCTTACTTGACTACTGAGTAGCTCAATTGGGCCTAAAAACCACGGGAGCCAGAAACGAGGGTAACATATACCGTTAGTCATCCTCCACCACATAATCACATAATCATACAATCAATCACTTACCTTATTTTCTCTGCTCAAATGACACCAAACCTTATATCTCAATCATCTAGGGCGGCCACACAGACCCAACCCACAAATCTCCACCAGGGCAGCCACACAGGCCAGGCCTACAAACACAATGTCATATTATCACAAGGCATCATCTCACCAATAATTAATTATGGTTATAAGCTCAACCATCCTTATCCACAACATCATAATACGCCATGTACTATACAATTTCACGAAACATAATAACCACTTACATCATCACGTCATACATGTACATATCAACATTATCACTAACATTATGCCATTACAATCATTAATTCATCATAGCTAATCACATTGTTCATTACCAATAATATTTACACAATTCCAATCATATTAAATCATTATATATATCATCAATTCATCATTAATCATCACATGAACCATCATTATCTTTAACCATCATCAGTTCATTCTAACTTTATCCACATTATCTTCCTATCAGGATTATTAATTATAATTTGTAATCTCTCTTCCACTTACATAATCTTATTATCTCATTAGTATCTTTTATGCATTATCAATTACAAATTGCCATATTTTACATTATTTGGTTCTCACTTACCTACCTCGCATATTTATATACATATATATGTGTATATCATGCACCATCCACTTAGGTTCACTTTTATTTTATAAATTATCATATACCTATTTTACATCATATCACTTTATTTCACAAACTTACTTATTCCATATAAGATATTCATATTCTATACTCCTTTAATCATTACATATCAACATATTCTACAGCATGTTCATCCATTCATTTATTCCTCATTTCCAAGGTTTATAATGCATCCTTACTTTCTCGTTCTCTAATCTTTTATGTAAGTAAATTTCTAAACTCAATTAAAGCATCTAACAGTGGCTATAATATACCCTTTCCCTAGCAGCCAATAGCGCAGGTAAGTTTCTACATTAACTTTAACCCAACACACCCCCTTACCTCAATTCCAAGCTTCTCTCAGCTTCTCTTGGTGTCGGTTGTGTCCCACACTTGCTTGATTCATTTCCCGGCTTCTGAATTCAGCACCCGTTTTGCTAATCGATCTTCTGGCACTTGTTTCGGCACCTAAAATTACTGAAACGCAAACCCATTAGTTCCTCATCATCCCTAACACTTCAAGAACTCAATTTAAGCCCTAATTTAGGATCTAAACGAAAACTCTTCCAACATAAGTCACCATAAGGGTTCAGTCAAGAAGAGGAAGTGAAGGAAATTGCATATTTCAAATACCCATTGCCTCAAAGCCCCTCATTCAAGTTCCAACACCCATTTAATTCAAGAATCAAACCCCCATTATGCATGCTAGATTCGCATAGAGAGAGAAAGTGGGAATGAGAAGAAAGAAACTATGAAATTGAGAGTTCCCACGAGCTTACCTTACTTTCCCGAAGCCAAGTATGTAATTAACTTGAAGAATCCACCCACAATTGACTTAGATTAGGCTCATAGAGTTTGGGACAATAAGAGAAAGAAGAAGAAAATATTTCTTGCATACGTCCTCTATTTTGTTGCTTTAGCGTTTTTAAAACAGGTCACGATACTGACGCTACGCGCCTACACCACGCTACGCATCAACCCAAATCCATTATTTCTTAATTAAACTCACTTTAAACTCAATTGTTAACTTCATACTCCTTAATTAGTATTACTTGAAGTCTAAATATCTGTCTATTTATTTTTCTAATTATTAAAATACCTGGGATGTTACACATAATGGATGGTTGAGATTAATCATGTAAGTTTTTAAAAAAGTTATGTGACCTTTTAAGTGATCATGTGACTTTTAAAAACTTTTAATCTTAACCATTCATGTATGGTTATATGGCTCATATTCACTCCTCTCACTCTCACATAAGAACCTTTCTCATAAGATACATCTTATGAAGTGAATAAAGGCTTGATTATGTTTTTTCCATTATATATAAAAGTATTTTTATGATTTGATTTTTGCTTTTAACAAAAAATAATAATGGTTAATATTTAGACCATATCAGATTTTAGTACTTGTTAAGTGATAATGCATAGTTAGCAACAATTTATGTGGACAGTGTTGTGTGGATGGACAACAAAAAGTAAAACTTAATATGTTTTTGCATGGGATTAGTTAATAACAATTTTTTTAGAGAATAAATGAAATGGTGGAAACTTTTATAGAGATAAAAAATACTTTATTAAACCTTAAATCAATCAATCAATCAATCAATTAATCATTCTCTTTTTCTATTCAACCTACTTCAATGGAGGAAACAATGTTACCTTCATCACTCAACGTTCATCACAACCATCACCCCAAAAGAAAACCTCTTCAAATCATCTTTGTCATTCATCACCCGCTATTGAATATTGTCTAAACCATAGCCACTCCCGATTATCTATTTGGAGCATGATGATGTATGCACTCATATGATGAAAGAAAAGCAGCTGTAATGATGCTATAATGGGATTATATAGGCAAGATGGTAAAGGTTGGTGGCTTCTGTTATTCTCATAGGAAATAATGGAGAGTGACAAAGGCAGTGATGCTTGTGGTGCTTATTAACAGCATAGATCTGAGTGGATATTGAGGGTGATTTTGATTTGTACACTACTTAACAGCAGGTGATGAACGACAAAAAATGTCTGGAGATGTTTGCTTTTGGGGTGAATATTATGGTGAACAATGGGTAATGGATGAAAGCTTTGTCGCCTCCTTTGAAGAAGTTTATGACAAAGAAAAATGAGAATGATTCATTAATCAATTAAATGCTTAAATAATAATTTTTAGTCACTATAAAAGTTTCAAGATTGTACTCCTTAGAAACATGCTATCTTCTTGCTCCCAAAGTTTCATAATTTTTCTTCAATAATGAAATTTTTAGTGAAATTCGAAGGCATTACAAAAATTATAATCATACCGAACGGTTGAATTTTCACATGATTTTTTTTGCGGTCATGCTTAGAAAGACATTGTAAGATTGTCCCTAAAGTTTTATTAGTTTTCTCTAAGGGAAGATACAGATTTTTTTAAAACAACAATATTCAGTGTAAAATCTTAGTAAATGGAAAATGGTGCCCAAAATTCAAATTTTTGCATGATTTTTTACAGCAATACTTAGAAACACGCTATCTTCTTATTCCTAGAGTTTCATAATTATTTTCCAACGATGATTTTTTAGTAAAATTTGAAGGCTAATGCCCACGAAAAATATAACTATAATGAACGGTTGAATTTTTACATGATTTTTTACAGCCATGCTTAGAAAGGCATCGTAAGGTTGTCCCCAAAGTTTCATTGGTTTTCTCAAAGGAAAAAGACAATTTTTTTAAAACAAAAATATTTAATGTAAAATTCTAATAAATGGAAAATAGTACTGAGAACTCAATTTTTTACATGTATTTTGGCAACAATACATAGAAACCTGTAATCTTCTTGCTCCCAAAGTTTCATAATTTTTCTTCAATAATGAATTTTTAATAAAATTTGAAGGCTAATGTCCAAAAAATCATGACCATACCGAGCGGTTAAATTTTTGCATACTTTTTTTGGTCATGTTTAGAAAGGCATTGTAAGGTTATCCCTAAAGTTTCATTAGTTTTGTCAAGGGAAATGACAATTTTTTTTAAAATAAAACTATTTAATGTAAAATTTTAATAAATGGAAAATGGTACCAAGAGCTTGATCTTTTGCATATTTTTTTTGTAGTAATGCTTAGAAACACGTTGTATTATTGTTCTCAAAATTTCATAATCTTTCTCTGAAGTTGGATTTTTAGTAAAATTTGAAGGCATGCCCACGAAAACTATGACCGTATCGAGCGGTTGAATTTTTACAGGTTTTTTACAGCAATGCTTACAAACACGTTATTTTCTCGTTACTAAAGTTTCATAATTTTTTTTCAATGATGAATTTTCAGTAAAATTGAAGGCTATTGCCCACGTAAAATATGACCATATCAAGGGGTTGAATTTTTGCATATTTTTTGCGGTCATGCTTAGAAAGGCATTGTAAGATTATCCCCAAAATTTTATTAATTTTCCCCAAGGGGAGAGACAGATGTTTTTAACACAAAAATATTCAGTATAACATCCTAGTAAATGGAAAATGGTACCTAGAGCTTGAATTTTTGCAGAGTTTTTGCAATAACACTTAGAAACACACTATCTTCTCATTCCAAAAGTTTCATAATTTTTCTCCAACGATTAATTTTTAGTAAAATTTGAAGTCTAATGCCCATAAAAAATATGACCATACCGAGCGATGGAATTTTTACATGATTTTTTACGGCAATGCTTTGAAAGGAATTGTAAGGTTGTCCTCAATGTTTCATTAGTTTTCTCCAAGGAAATGGACATATTTTTTTAAAATAAAAATATTCAGTGTAACATCGCAGTAAATGGAAAATGGTACCAGAGCTTGAATTTTTGCATGGTTTTTTGGTAGTAATGCTTAGAAAT
This sequence comes from Clitoria ternatea, assembly GCA_037962975.1. Taxonomy (NCBI): domain Eukaryota; kingdom Viridiplantae; phylum Streptophyta; class Magnoliopsida; order Fabales; family Fabaceae; genus Clitoria; species Clitoria ternatea. The sequence goes on from CM075676.1 coordinate 70,668,789, forward strand.
ACACTATCTTCTCGTTTCTAACATTTCATAATTTTTCTCCAACAATGAATTTTTAGTAAAATTTGAAAGCTAAGGCCCATGAAGAATATGACCATACCGAGGGGTTGAATTTTTGTATGATTTTTTACGGTCATATTGATAAGTGTCCATTTGTGTATAAATTTCTAGGTTATTTGGACAGTTGTGTTGAGAAATTGTTGGATTTAAATACGAATTATTCATTAAAACAGCAAGAAATTGAAGTTTATATTTTAACCTTGGTTTTGCTAGCGTCGATAGCATTTAATCCTTATTTTATTACTTTTATGTAGGTATATAAGGGAATTGGAGAAATGATCAACTGAAATGGCAAAAATCCAAGCAAATATGGAATATCTCGCTTAAGCGAAGCCCAAATTTGCTTGAGCGAGACATTCGCTTGAGCGTGGTGAATCTCAATTGAGAGAGGAGAAGATAGAAAGGCACTAAAGGTATTCGCTTGAGCGAGCTACATCTCGCTTAAGCAAAATTTGTCCAGAGAGTTGTAGATTAAATCTCACTTGAGCGAGAAAACTACATAAGCCAAAAATGTTGTATTCGCTTGAGCGAGTGACTTTTCGCTCAAGCAAGGGACTTTTCGCTCGAGCAAAAATCAAGTAGAAACTCCAAGAATTACACTCGCTTGAGCGAGAAATAATATAACATCCTTAATTTTTAAATTAATTTTTAGTAAATCAAATAAATTTTTTGCAAATAATTTAAATTTTCCAATAAAGATCGGATTCAGTTATTAAAATTTCCGATTCCTCATCAAACCGACTGACCCATTGGAATGCAATTTAAACATAAATAGACCTTTCATAAACTATTTCATGATTAAAACAAAATTTGTATTAACAATATTATCGTCACAGTACAAAAGCTGACCGACCATTACATAATACAAAAATTTTATCACTCGGTAATCAATATTTCACTCGGTAAACACAAGAGCCGGCCAAGACTTCTACCCAGTTTACTATGTATACTATGTATTATGCATACTAATACATAATGCTCCAGTCGGTCAAGTGACTTCAAATGCCATCACTGTGTCCTCTATCCACTGCAAAAATAATGAGTAGGGGGTGAGCATAAACACATCAAATAATAGTTATTGAATTGGATTTAAGGTCCAATTCATAATTATACACTTACCGCAAACCGAGTCATACAACATAAATAACATTTCCTACCGGTAATCAAAACATACACACCCAAAACTAGTGCATACCAATGCACAAACAAATGGATCCATAAGATTGTTAGTTTTGTGTTGCAACACTGGCTCTCCGAGCCATAATTCAGCACTCGGCTGATTCGGCCGTTTTACAGGTACCAAACCGCTCTACGCCCCCAATGCAACACCGAGTACCACTCCCAGAGTGATAGCGGTCCTCTACTCGGTATTACGGGCCAAACCCCGAGCCCTGCTCAAGAGGTTGCCTTGAGTCCCACCCAAGGTCTTTTATGAATGTTACAACATGTCTCATACTCATGCATCTCAAGCATATACGTAGATATTATGAAAAATTCCCATACTCATCATCAATCTCATATCACTGTCAATATCAACATCAGAAATATGAATAGAACACACACACACACACACACACACACACACACACACATATATATATATATATATATATATATAAAAACGTAAAGCATTACACAAGTGGGGTATCAAAACACACGACACACATATATAACATAATAGTATCACCCCACATCCATTCATAAACTATTTATTTGAAATGGAATGCTCCCCCTACCTAAAATTAAGAGCTCTTGCAACACTTAAAGCTTTATCCAATTCACAGCTTGCGAATTTCGACTGGAATCTCAACTTTGGGCTAATCCAGTGTTTTCTTTATAAAAGAAGAAATGAAGACTGCTTCCTTCTTTGTTAATGGCTTTTTCAGTAGTATTTGGAAGAGGATGATTACAGATGATATCTTTTCTTTCAAAGGTTTTTCTAAACTCCTCTAACAGTGAAAATTGGTATTTATATCATTCATGCAAAGAGACGTGAATGACTAAAAGGTATCTATTGTACTTTTCTTCAGATGCTGAATAAGGAGTAAGCATTTAATGAAAAGGGACAGCTCATTAGAGAGGGTCCCATACTTAGAAAAATATCAGAAAAAGACTTTACTAGAAGGTAGAAGAACAGGTTGATGTGGAAAGCATCAGACCTGATTCTCGCTGGAGCGAACCGCTCTCGCTTGAGCGAGAACTGCCCAGTAACCATTTTCCATGCTTTCGCTCGAGCGAGACTCCCTCCTAATAGCCACTCGCTCGGGCGAGAAATATCCAGTAACGAATTTCATACTTACTCGCTTGAGCGAGGTATCCACTCGCTTAAGCGAAACCTGACCCAACATCGGTTTTGCACTTGGGAAAGTCATTCCAGAACCGATTCCTCTTATTCGGTCCTTCACTCAGCAACTTACATTAAAGCTGACTTATCGCTTGGTCGGTTATTCCCTCGGTAATTCACCCTCACATCGACTCAGCATCTGATCGACCTTCACCCGACTAATTATTTCAAAACTGACTCTTCTCTCGTGTGGTCTTTTACTCGGTAATTAATTTCAAGACCGACCATCATCACTCGAGTTTCCACTCGGCAAAATAATCCAGACCGAGTCTTTTCTTACTCGGTATCATTCTACTCAGAAATGTCATGCTTGGAAACATTTTACTTAAAAAGTTTCAATTTAGAGATACTCAATCCAGAACTGTTTCACTCGGATTTCCTTATTCGAAAGTGCCTCATTCGGATACTATTTTCTTAACTTAGAAATAATTTGCTTAATGATGTTTCACTCGGAAACATCTTATTTCCATTCGGAGATAAGTTCCTCGGTCTTACTTTACTCGGTATCATACCATATTCACTCGGAATATCACATTTCAAACGGCATTCAGAATTTCTTTATTAATCCTTCATAAATGAATTTACTAAATATTACAAAACTTGGGATGTTACATTTCCCCCCTCCTACAAAAATTTCGTCCTCAAAATTTAAATACAAAAATTATACATTAACGAAATAACTCAGGATATTGTTCCCTCATAGCATCTTCTCGTTCCCAAGTATGCATGATACTCTGATCTTGCTGCCATGTAACCTTGACCAATTGAACATTCTTGTTTCTCAATCGTTTTATCGATCGGTCCACTATACTAGTGGGCTCGGCTATAGTGGTCAGGTTTTCTTGAATTTCAACATCATCATCCGGCATTTCTTGAGTAGGGTCTGGCAAGTACTTCTTCAATTGAGAAACGTGAAATACGCTATGTAAATTTGCTAAATGAGAAGGCAATACAATTTGATAGGCTACTGGTCCGACTCTCTTCAATATTTCATACGGACCAATATATTTTGGACTCAACTTCTTGCTTTTCAATGCCCTTCCAATGCCTTTGCTTGGAGAGACTTTTAAAAAGACTTTATCACTGATCTGAAATTTAATCGGCTTCGTCTGGTTATCATAATAGCTCTTTTGACGGTCTTGGGATGCTTTCATTTTGTCCTTGATCATTTGGATTTGCTCAGAGGTCTGCTGCACAATCTCTGATCCTAACATTAGATTTTCGCCCGATTCCGACCAGCAAAGAGGAGTTCGGTATTTTCTTCCATATAAAGCTTCATAGGGAGCCATATCTATGCTACTATGATAACTATTATTGTAAGTAAATTCGACCAATGGAAGGTATTGTTCCCAGCTCCCACCATGCTCTAGCACACAGGATCTCAACAAGTCTTCTAAACTCTGAATAGTCCGCTCGGATTGCCCATCTGTTTGAGGATGATAGGCCGAACTCAATCGGAGCTTTGATCCTAACTCCTGATGCAGACTTCCCCAAAATTGGGAAGTAAATCTTGGATCTCTATCCGACACAATCGAAGATGGAACACCATGCAGTCGGACTATTTCGCTAATGTATAATTGTGCTAGCCTTGGCAAGGAATAACTCATGTTAATCGGCAAAAAGTATACAGACTTTGTCAATCGGTCCACGATAACCCAAATAGCATCATGACCATTCCGAGTCCTTGGTAGTCCCATTACAAAATCCATAGCTATTGCGTCCCACTTCCACACGGGAATTTCCAAAGGTTGTAAACCACCGGTCGGTTTTTGATGCTCTACTTTTGCTTTTTGACAAATTATGCAATGGGCCACAAAGTCGACTACATCCTTCTTCATTCTGGGCCACCAAAAATGTAATTTCAAATCATGGTACATCTTAGTAATACCTGGATGAATACTTAACATGCTTTTATGTGCCTCGTTAAGCACCGATTGTCGTAAGTTTTTTGAGTCAGGTACATAAATCCGCCCTTTCACTCAGTAAATACCGTCTGAGCCCTCAGTCAAAAATAAATCTTTACCTTTAGCCTGAGTTTCTTTCATCTCGGCTAAATAAGAATCGGTCATTTACTGTACATAAACAGTCTTCAAAAATTCATTAGCTATCTTTAATGTTCTGAGAGTCACTTTCTGAGACGAAGAAATATCCACTTGCAAATTCATGTCTCGGAATTGTTCAAGAAATTCCGTCTCTTTAACCATCATTGTCGCCATGTGAATGGACTTCCGACTCAATGCGTCGGCTACCACATTGGCTTTTCCTGGGTGGTATTTTAAATCGAATTCATAATCTTTCAAGAATTCAATCCATCTTCTCTGCCTCATATTTAATTCTTTTTGATCGAACAAATATTTCAGACTCTTGTGGTCACTATATACTTCAAACTTAGAGCCATAAAGATAGTGCCTCCAAATTTTCAATGCAATGACCACTGCTGCCAATTCCAGATCATGAGTTGGGTAGTTTTGCTCGTGTAGTCGTAACTGTCGTGAAGCGTAAGCAATCACTCGGCCATTCTGCATCAGTACACTTCCTAGGCCAAGTCTGGATGCATCACAGAAAACTACAAAGCTTTCCTGCAAATTTGGCAAAGTCAATACAGGAGTAGATGTCAATCGGATTTTCAATTCTTGAAAACTCTGCTCGCACTCGGATGACCACACAAAAGGAACATCTTTCCGGGTTAGCCTAGTCAATGGTAAAGCAATTTTGGAGAACCCCTCAATGAATCTCCGATAGTAACCGGCTAAACCCAGAAAACTTCTGACTTTAGTGATTGACTTGGGCTTCTCCCAATTCATTACAGCTTCGACCTTTGAAGGATCTGCCGAGACACCTTCTCTGGAAATAATGTGACCCAGGAATTAAATTCTATCCACCCAGAATTCATACTTAGACAATTTGGCAAACAATTTCTTCTCCTTTAACACTTAGAGTATCGATCGGAGATGCTCTTTATGTTCTTCATAAGACTTTGAATAAATTAATATATCATCAATAAATACCACCACAAACCTATCCAAGTAAGAATGAAAGATATTGTTCATATAGTGCATGAACACAGCCAGAGCATTTGTTACTCCGAACGGCATTACCACGTATTCATAGTGTCCATACTGGGTCCTGAATGCCGTTTTAGGAATATCGGTAGCTTTCACTCAGATCTGGTGGTATCCCGACCGTAAGTCAATTTTCGAAAAGACCGACGCACCACGTAGCTGATCAATTAAATCGTCGATCCTAGGCAATGGGTATTTGTTTTTGATGGTCAGCTTATTCAGTTGGCGGTAATCAATACATAACCGCATGCTACCATCCTTTTTCTTGACGAGTAACACCGGAGCACCCCACGGTGATACACTTGGTCGGATAAATTGTTTTTCGAGTAGTTCATCAACTTGTTTCTTTAGTTCAGCCAGCTCAATCGGGGACATTCTATAAGGAGCTCTAGAAACTAGCTCAGCTCCAGGGATTAAATCAATAGAGAATTCAACCTCTCTATCAGGAGGGACACCAGGTACATCCTCCGGAAATAACTTAGGAAAATCACAAACAATAGGAATGTCTCGGATTCGAGACTCACTCTTTCCATCAACCATACAAAATAGCATAAGCAGTTGAGATATACCTTTGATTTCATATTCATCAGCTTTTTGTTTAGGAAAGATTACTTGCCGATTCCGACAGTCAACCAGGACTTTATTGGTTGATAGCCAATCCATATCGAGAACGATGTCAAGACCTCTCAAAGGTAGACATATTAAATTAGTAGTAAAATCCCTATCACCGAGAGTGAAAGATACGTTCTCACACATCATGGAAGTCCACCATTTTGCACCAGTCGAATTAGACATATTTAATGGCTGATTCATAGTAACAACAGGTAATCTCATTTGCATGACACAATCATTAGAAATAAATAAGTGAGTTGCACCCGAGTCAAACACCACATCAAGAGTAGTATTTCCAAATAAACACTTACTTTGAACCAGATCATGGGCTTGAGTAGCTTCTTCTACAGTGGTACACTCGGCTTGCCGTCGGTGTACTAGAACTTCCAACCCGATCGTTCCTTGGCATCATAGAATTATTGTTGCGTTCCCCATTGCCTCTTCCTCCTCTGTTACCGTTTCCACAGCCTCGTCCTCTGAAGCCTCCACGGTTTACACTGGTATGTGATTCAGTTGTTTGGAGAAAAGGACAGTTAGGACGGACATGTCCTTTCTCGTTGCAGCGGTAACAAATAACGTCCTCATCTTTGTCATAGTTCCGAGCATAGTGACTACCCCCGCATCTATAGCATTTGATGTCTCTTGGTTTATTCACCAGTCGGCCACCAGCATTTCCCCGACCTCTAGATTTAGAGGAAGATTCTCCTCTCACAAACTTTCCTTGCTTCTTAAAGCTGATTGGTGGTAACCTTGAAGAACTATCCAACTTGCTACTCGAGCCGGTTGAAGCTTTATCATCCTCCTCATATATTCTACATTTATTAACAAGGATCGGAAAGCTTCTAATCTCCTGCTATCGGAAAGCTTTCTTAATCTTTGGGTTCAAACCGTTCTCAAATTTGATGCATTTTGAACCTTCTGTACCCGGCATCTGGAAAGGAGGATACAACAAACACAGCTCCTCAAACTTTGCTGCATATTCCTCAACGCTCATATTGCCCTGTCAGAGTTCCATGAATTCCAAATCCTTTTGACTTCTAACAGTGTTTGGGAAATACTTTTCAAGGAAACATTCCTTGAAATTTTCCCTTCAGTCTCCATGGCAACCAATCGGCTTTTTGCCATTCTCCACCAATTTTCAGCTTCTTTTCGAAGCATGAAAACAACATACTCCACCTTCTGTGCTTCAGAGCACTACAAACTACCAAAGATTCGTTCTAGGTTCTGTATCCAAGCATAGGCTTGATCAGGCTGAAATCCTCCATGGAATTCAGTCAGCTTTCTTTTCAAGAAACAATCAATACTTTGATTGTTACTCGGTTGGGGCTGATTCTGCCTTTCTAGAATATCAGCCACACGCTGAAAGGCAGCAGCCATTGCGTCCATACCATGAGGGTCCATTCTTATCCTGAAATAATCATCATACTTTAGTACCACTCATGGTTATGAAAGCAATTTATTTATGGTTGATTTCCTTAACTACATTACACAACAACAGTGATACGGCTTCACTCGATCATAGCATTTAGTAGCTTAACCTTGGCCTTGGACTTTTTCAAGTCTTGCTCTGATACCAAATATAACATCTTTAACTTTTAAATTAATTTTCAGTAAATCAAATAAATTTTTCGCAAATAATTTAAATTTTCCAATAAAGATCGGATTCAGTCATTAAAATTTCCGATTCCTCATCAAACCGACTGGCCTATTGGAATGCAATTTAAACATAAATAGACCTTTCATAAACCATTTCATGATTAAAACAACATTTGTATTAACAATATTATCGTCACAGTACAAAAGCCGACCGGCCATTACATAATACAAAAATTTTATCACTCGGTAATCAATATTTCACTCGGTAAACACAAGAGCCGGCCAAGGCTTCTACCCAGTTTACTATGTATATTATGTATTATGCATACTAATACATAATGCTCCAGTCGGTCGAGTGACTTCAAATGCCATCACTGTGTCCTCTATCCACTGTAAAAATAATGAGTAAGGGGTGAGCATAAACACATCAAATAATAGTTATTGAATTGGATTTAAGGTCCAATTCATAATTATACACTTACCGCAAACCGAGTCATACAACATAAATAACATTTCCTACCGGTAATCAAAACATACACACCCAAAACTAGTGCATACCAATGCACAAACAAATGGATCCATAAGATTGTTAGTTTTGTGTTGCAACACTGGCTCCCCGAGCCATAATTCAGCACTCGGCTGATTCGGCCGTTTTACAGGTACCAAACCGCTCTACGCCCCCAATGCAACACCGAGTACCACTCCCAGAGTGATAGCGGTCCTCTACTCGATATTACGGGCCAAACCCCGAGCCCTGCTCAAGAGGTTGCCTTGAGTCCCACCCAAGGTCTTTTATGAATATTACAATATGTCTCATACTCATGCATCTCAAGCATATATGTAGATATTATGAAAAATTCCCATACTCATCATCAATCTCATATCACTGTCAATATCAACATCAGAAATATGAATGGAACATATATATATATATATATATATATATATAACGTAAAGCATTACACAAGTGGGGTATCAAAACACACGACACACATATATAACATAATAGTATCACCCCACATCCATTCATAAACTATTTATTTGAAATAGAATGCTCCCCCTACCTGGAATTAAGAGCTCTTGCAACACTTAAAGCTTTATCCAATTCATAGCTTGCGAATTTCGACTGGAATCTCAACTTTGTGCTAATCCAGTGTTTTCTTTATAAAAGAAGAAATGAAGACTGATTCCTTCTTCGTTAATGGCTTTTTTAGCAGTATTTGGAAGAGGGTGATTACAGATGATATCTTTTCTTTCAAAGGTTTTTCTAAACTCCTTTAACAGTGGAAATTGGTATTTATATCATTCATGCAAAGAGACGTGAATGACTAAAAGGTATCTATTGTACTTTTCTTCAGATACTGAATAAGGAGTAAGCATTTAATGAAAAGGGACAGCTCATTAGAGGGGGTCCCATACTTAGAAAAATATCAGAAAAAGACTTTACTAGAAGGTAGAAGAACAGGTTAACGTGGAAAGCATCAGACCTGATTCTCGCTGGAGCGAACCGCTCTCGCTTGAGCGAGAACTGCCCAGTAACCATTTTCCATGCTTTCGCTCGAGCGAGACTCCCTCCTAATAGCCACTCGCTCGGGTGAGAAATATCCAGTAATGAATTTCATACTTACTCGCTTGAGCGAGGTATCCACTCGCTTAAGCGAAACCTGACCCAACATCGGTTTTACACTTGGGAAAGTCATTCCAGAACCGATTCCTCTTATTCGGTCCTTCACTCAACAACTTACATTAAAGCTGACTTATCGCTTGGTCGGTTATTCACTCGGTAATTCACCCTCACACCGACTCAGCATCTGATCGATCTTCACTCGGCGAATTATTTCAAAACTGACTCTTCTCTCGTGTGGTCTTTCACTCGGTAATTAATTTCAAGACCGACCATCATCACTCGAGTTTCCACTCAGCAAAATAATCCAGACCGAGTCTTTTCTCACTTGGTATCATTCTACTTGGAAATGTCGTGCTTGGAAACATTTTACTTAAAAAGTTTCAATTCAGAGATACTCCATCCAGAACTGTTTCACTCGGATTTCCTTATTCGAAAGTGCCTCATTCGGATACTATTTTCTTAACTTATAAATAATTTGCTTAATGATGTTTCACTCGGAAACATCTTATTTCCATTCGGAGATAAGTTCCTCGGTCTTACTTTACTCGGTATCATACCATATTCACTCGGAATATCACATTTCAAACGACATTTAGAATTTCTTTATTAATCCTTCATAAATGAATTTACTAAATATTACAAAACTTGGGATGTTACAAATAACTCGCTCAAGCGAAAACAAAGGTAGTAGCATCAAATGTGATCTCGCTTAAGCGAGACTGAACTCGCTTGAGCGAGACTTCAAAGAATTAAGCAGATGAGTCACTAACGGCAAGTGGCTCTCGCTTAAGCGAAGCTATTCTCGCTTGAGCGAGGCTAACTATATTTAAAGGGTCAACTCGAAGAAATAAAGGGACACGAATGAAAATACGAAGAAAAAAAGAAACCCTTATTTTGGAAGGGAAATGACAGATTTTTTTAAAACAAAAATAGTGAGTGTAAAATCTTAGCAAATGCAAAATGGTACCCAAAGCTCAATTTTTTGCATGGATTTTTACAGCAATGCTTAGAAACGCGCTATCTTCTTGTTCCTAAAGTTTCATAATTTTTCTCCAACGATTAATTTTTAGTAAAATTTGAAGACTTAATACCCACGAAAAATATGACCATACCGAACGGTTAAATTTTGTATGATTTTTTGCGGTTATGCTTATAAAAACATTAGAAAGATATAATTTTTTTTCAAACTGAAATATTTAGTGTAACCTCCCAGTAAATGGAAAATGGTACCTGGAGGTTGAATTTTTTCATGGTTTTTTGCAGCAATGCTTAGGAACACGTTGTCTTTTCGTTCCCAAAGTTTTATAAGTTTTCTCCACGATGAACTTTTAATAAAATTTGAAGGCTAAATGCCTACGAAAATTATGACCATACCGAGCGGTTGAACTTTTGCATGATTTTTTACGGTCATGCTTATAAAGACATTGTAAGGTTGTCCCCAAAGTTTCATTGGTTCTCTCTAAGGAAAAAGACAATTTTTTTAAACAAAAATATTTAGTGTATCTTCCTAGTAAATGAGAAATGGTACCCAGAGCTTGAATTTTTACATGGTTTTCTGCAGCAATGCTGACAAACATGGTACCTTCTTGTTCCTAAAGTTTCATAATTTTTTTCTAACAATGAATTTTTAATAAAATTTGAAGGCTAATGACCATGAAAAATATGACGATACCAATTGGTTAAGTTTCATTAGTTTTCTCCAAGGGAAAAGAAAAATGTTTTTAAAACAAAAATATTTAGTAAATGAAAAATGGTACCCAGAGCTTAAATTTTTGCATGCTTTTTTGTAGCAATGTTTAGAAACACGCTATCTTCTCGTTCCCAAAGTTTGACAATTTTTGTCCAACGATGAATTTTTAGTAAAATTTAAAGGCTCATGAAAATTATGACCACACTAAGCGGTTGAATTTTTGTATGAATTTTTATAGCTATGCTTAGAAAGACATTGTAATGTTGTCTCCAAAGTTTCATTAGTTTTCTTAGAGGGAAAAGAAAACTTTTTTCAAAACAAAAATATTCGGTGTAAAATCCCATTAAACAAAAAATGGTACCCATAGCTCAAATTTTTGCATGATTTTTTACAGCAATGCTTACAAAAACACACTATCTTGTCGTTCCCAAAGTTTCATAAGTTTTCTCCGATGATGAATTTTCAATAAAATTTAAAGGCTTACGCCCATGAAAAATATGACCATACCGAGTGATTGAATTTTTGTATATTTTTTATGGCCATGCTTAGAAAGGCATCTAAGGTTGTCCCCAAGTTTCATTAGTTTTTTCAAAGGAAGTGACAGTTTTTTTAAAACAAAAATATTCAGCGTAACATCCTAGTAAATGGAAAATAGTACCCAGAGCTTTAATTTTTACAGCAATGCTTAGAAACACGTTATCTCTTATTCTTAAAGTTTCATAATTTTTCTCCAACAATAAATTTTTAGTAAAATGTGAATGTTGATACCCATGAAAAATATGACCATATCAAAAAGTTAAATTTTTGCATGGTTTTTTGTGGTCATGCTTAAAAAGGTATTGTAAGGTTTTCCCTAAAGTTTCATTAGTTTTCTCTAATGGAAGAGACTGATGTTTTTAAAACAAAAATATTAAGTGTAAAATATGAGTAAGTGGGAAATGATACCTGAGCTCGATATTTTGCATGGTTTTTTGCAGCAAAGCTTAAAAACACACTATCTTCTCGTTCCTAAAACTTCATAAATTTTCTTCAACATGGAATTTTTAGTTAAATTTGAAGGATAGCCCACGAAAAATATGACTATACCAAACAGTTGAATTTTTGCATGATTTTTTACGGCCATGCTAAGGAAGACCTTGTAAGGTTTTTCCAAAAGTTTTATTAGTTTTTTTCTAAGGGAATGGACAAATTTTTTTAAAAATAAAAATATTCAGTGTAGAATCTCAGTAAATGGAAAATGATACTTAAAGCTTTGATTTTTGCATGTTTTTTACAACAATGCTTAGAAATATGCTATCTTTTTGTTTCCAAAGTTTCATAAATTTTATTTAATGTTGAATTTTTAGTAAAATTTGAAGGCTAATGCCCACAAAAAAAATGACCATACCAAACGGATAAATTTTTACATGATTTTTTGTGTCTATGCTTAAAAAGACATTGTAAGGATATCCTCAAAGTTTTATTAGTTTTCTAGAAAAATGTATAAAAAATAATTTGTTAACCCTCAACTTATGATTGAGTTTCAGTTTTAAAGTGAAAACTGTTTATTGAAAATGAGGAAATTTATTACATTTTATTTTTATGATGAAATAATTGTATTTATTCTAATAAAAAAATTACCATTTTAAGTGACTTAAACATAATCTAGAGGGTGAAGTTAACCAAACCCAATAAAAATTAGCATAAATTAATGTAAATAAAAACCTATTAAGTTGTATATTTTTAAGATTGAAATAAGTTTTCCATCCATGGTCTTTTACTATTTTTTGTTTTTATTTTTTATCATATTTTTTGGATTTTGGTCCCTAAACTAAATTAAATATTAAATCTATCAAGTCTCTATTGTTAAATCTAATTAAATTACATATAAGCAATGACATATATGCTATTTTAAAAAATACATAAATTTAAAAAATTCACATGATAACATATACTGCCTCTTGTTACAAATATAAAAAAGTAATTACTTTCACGCATAAAATAATGGTTGAAAATAGTTATTTGCATTAATGTTATTAAATATTTGATGTAATAATAAAATATCCTTTGTATAATTTATTACATAAGCCGTTAGTTATCTTACAAATATATATAAGAAGGATATATTTGGTAGACAAATATTTAATAACATTGAAAAATATAATTTTACATATAAAATGAACCAAAACATTTTACTAAAATTGCTTATATTTAGAATTGAAAATAATAATATTTTTTTATAATTAAGAAAATTCATTGACTACCATCTCATCCATTATTTCTCGTTGCATGTTTTTATTTCATTCCCCTTTCATTCTCCTCACCACCCCACCACCTTCTACCTACCAATCTCATCAACCACCATTGTTTCTCCATTGCCCATTAACCTTATCCACCACCTCCACCTACCCTTTATCACCCTTCAACCTCATCCCCTATCCCTTCACCCGCTACCACTTACCACTACTTTCATTGTATGTCAACCTTATCCACCTCAACCGCCCATTTATCACCCTTTAACCTCACCGCCCACCACTACCACCTCATTGCCTATCAACCTCATCCTGTAATACCATGCCTCTTCATCACTTATAACCTCATCCTTTACCATTATAACTGATGTCGTATTTTCAAAGAAACCCTTACTATTACCATCAACCTTTAATCTAAACCCATTTTCTTCCTCGAACCATCATCGACCTAAACAAAGAATAACCATAAAATCATAGAACATCATTTTTTACCATGTTTGCTTATCATTTTCTTCTCAAACTAATGTACTTTCTCTACTAATATTATTGTAAATTCAGGTGCTGGAATAAGTAAAGCCACAAAACTCATCCTTGACAAGATTCAATGTAGTCCATGGGAAAGAGTGAGCGAGATGGTGGTACAGGGTTGGTGTTGGTGTTAGGTTGTCGAGCTGAGTTGAACTTGATGCAAAGGAAGAGGAAAAAAGTGAGTAAAAGTGGTGTTAGTGATGAGATGGTAGACATGAGTGAAAGTGGTGATGGATTAAATCCTACAAAGAGAAAAATTTAGGTGTGTATGAATTTAATTTAATTATTTTTAAGATAAAATTATAAAATTCTTAAATAAAGTCAATGCGGCTATGATTTGTTTTGGTTAGACACTTCATCATTAGCTAACAATTAATGAAAATGTAATGGAACTACTTATTAAAATAGTTAAAGCTTAAAACCTAATTTTTTAATTAAGGACTGAAACTTTAAAATGGTTAAATATTATAGACGAATATTTTAATAAAGCATGTTTCAGTATAATTTTAAAATAATACGAAAAGACTTAATACTAAGTATGTAATTTTATCAAACGTAAACATAATTGTCATGTAGCCGAAGAAAAGGAAAACCAGAACCTTGTTCCTTATTATTAGTTGTATTTATTTACTTTGGTATTTAGAATTGATTAACATATTTCTGTCGCGTTGGTTTTCAATGATTGCCGAGACCCGAAGAAGAAGAAGAGTGGTCGATTCATTCAACCACGCTCCAATGATTTTCAACCATTTTCCGGCGTCGCTAGTCGCCGTTGCTCCGTCGCACTAATATCGATATCTCTCCTCCTCCTTCGGATTCCGATTTTCGAAATCCAAAAAACGACGCATGGAACCATCGAACGGCACTGATAACAATAGGTTTCCAAACCCAAACGACGCTACTTTCACCTTCACTTCCCCCTCCGTTTCGGGCCTGTCCAGGCCAAGATTCGTCAAGGTCCGCAAGCCCAACAACGCCCCTTCTTTTCGCAACGGTAACAATGCCACCGCCGCAGCATTCACCAAACCCGATTTCGCTTCCTCCTTCAAGGGAATCGCCGATCGATTCAGCAACCTCGACATTACCGGGAAGAATGCTAACGAAAACGAGGGTTTCGTTTTCCACAACGCGTTTTCAGCCACCACTTCTTCTCCCCGTGTTCTCGAAGATTCCGTCTCTCAACAGATGAGCAAGTTGAAGATTGTCGCCGGAAACGTTTCCGTTGAATCGGAGCAGCTTCAGAACGAGTTGAAGAAATTGAACATTACAGAAGGAGGAGGTTGCAATGCTGAAGTTATTTATCGAATGAAGAATCTAAATGTTAATGTGAATGCGAATGAGAATGAGAATGAGAATGATTCTACTAGTAATGACGATGATCGCAAAGGTGAAAGGAAAACGGAAGAAATTTTGTTGAGGAAATTGGATAGGTTAAAGCTAGATAATGAGAAGAAGAAGGGGGAGAATAGTGTTGAACCAAATTTGTGTAATCCTTTTGTGGAAGGTATTCGTCAAAGAGGTGGTGCTCAAGCTCAAGCCGCTTCGGATAATGCTGCATCAGGTTCATCCTCTGTGTTATTTTCAGGTGGTGGTTTGAGTTTTCAACATGTTGGAGTTAGCAAGAGGGATGAATTTGTGTTTACTGGTAAACAAGATGCTTCTGGTTCATCTTTTGTTGAGTTTAAAACACCTGCATTGAAGATTGGCAAAGAAGGAAAACTTAAGGAAAAAGGTAGTAAAGTTAGAATGAATAAAACTAGAGAAAAATTGAAGCATTGTGCCTCGGCTCAGCCATTGCAAGGACATGGTTTTGTATTTAAGGAAAGTGTTCCTCAAGAAGAACCACAGGGTTCTCCGGAGATCTCTTCACCTATGGATGTGTCTCCGTATCAGGAAAAATTAGTGGAAGATATAAGGTTGAGGGCAAATTCTTCGGTATCCTATGAGACATTTAATGTTGACAATAAGGATTCTATAGTTAATGATTCAGTGCCAACAACCTGTAATGATCCAATTGATGAAGATCTAATTGCGATGACAGGGAGAATCAATATAAATGTGGGTGATGTAGCAAGCAGAGACACAAAGGGGGAAAGTTCAGAGGATCAAATACGTGAGGATATTTGTGTTGAATACTCAAAGGACGAGTTGATTTCAGGGGTTGAAACTCAGAGTTTTAAGTCTGCCAATGATGAAGTGGACACCACTAGTGATGCGGGTGGTGTATCAGCTGAAGCTGAGGAAGCCCATGATGGCGAGAAAATGTTGCACCATGGTAGTGCTCTGAGTTCAAGCGGGTCTGCATTCACCTTTGCTGCTTCTTCTTCAGCTGAAGCTCAATCATGTAGCCCGAAACGTCATCACAAAAAGAAAAGCTGGGTAAATGTTGGTCATGATTCTCACAGCTACACACCAAACATTAAGGTTCCTTATTCATCACCAGCTGTGACATATTCTCCATTTTCTGGAACCTCGTCTGTTTTCACATCAGGGCAAGGTCTAAAAGCCAAGGTGTCTTCTTCTCAACCCAAAACAAGGGATTTGTATGTGAAAGAGGAGCAGATGATAAAGGAATCTTCTGCTTCTGCTGCAACTATTGCTGCTCAGGAAGCCTGTGAAAAGTGGAGGCTCCGGTGAGTATATATTTTGATGGTTCTATTGTTACTATATTATTGTTGCTTGTTTGTTATGTACTTATTTTTACTATGCTCAATACAAGGCCTGCTTCCTACAATTACTTTTGATTTGTTTGTTGAAATGGATTACAATGTACTAATGTTTATTGTAAACGCGCATGAATGGAATTGCTTTGAAATAGTTCCTTTGATTTTGGTATGATATTTTGCCTACATTGCAACCATTATTCACAATACTGAATATGCTTTGTATCAGAGGAAACCAGGCCTATAAAAATGGGGATTTGTCTATGGCTGAGAATTGTTACAAACAAGGACTTAGTTGTGTACCTAAAGAGGAAGTATCTCGTAGTTGTCTCAGGGCTTTGCTTCTATGTTATAGCAACCTTGCTGCCACGCACATCTCTCTTGGTAAGATGAGAGATGCACTAGAAGATTGTATGATGGCTGCTGAAATAGATCAGAATTTCCTGAAGGTGCAACTTAGAGCTGCAAAGTAAGTTTCTTTTTTTTTTTCTTCTAAATCTTTTTGTACACAATGATTGAAGTTGTGTGAATTCGAAGTTTTGTGTAGGATGACAGAAACCTTAGTATATAACACCATTGGGATTAATGATTCATGATGTAAAGAGAAAAAGAATATAAAAAGAGAACCCTTATCCCTATCAATGAGAGGATTGATACATTAGTGTGCGCAGCACCTACTGCCCGACTATTGTTTAAAATTTGAAATATATTTTATTTATAATATGGAAATATGAAGTGTCTAGCACCATCCACACTCATGCTTCATGTGTATAGTTTTAAGTATCAAGATAGATGATTGTATCCTTAAGTCATTTGGTTTTCATTGTTGTTTTAGTTGTTATCTCGCTCTGGGGGAAGTTGAAGGCGCATCACAATATTTTAAAAGGTGCTTGCAGTCAGGAACTGATGTTTGTGTGGATCGAAAAATCGCTGTGGAAGCCACTGATGGGTTACAAAAGGCGCAGGTTTGAATATATATATATATATATATATATATATATAGAGAGAGAGAGAGAGAGAGAGAGAGAGAGAGAGAGAGAGAGAGTATATTTTTAATAGACAACTTGATATATTGTTGAGGCTTTTGTAATTTAATTTTCCTTTTGGTTAAAGATTTTAATTAGCTATGGGCTGTGCATGTTGAGTAATTGAGTTAAAGTTGGAAGCCTCTTACACTGAATTGGTTTGATATTGAAATAAATGACCCTTTTACATGAGCATTTTCAAGGATTTAAAATGCATTTAAATTTTCAGTAGTTTTTTTTCTGTTTCAACATTGGATTGGCTTACTGATGTCTGACACTGAACAGATATTTCATTGGGGTATTTGGAGGTTTTCTGCTCTTATTTCTTGAACCTTGTCTCTGATAATGTTTTTGTTTACAATTAGGAGTATTTAGGTAATCATTAAATGTTAAAATATTTTATCAAAGTGGAGACATGAAGATATAGACAGGTAAAGAAGAAAGAGAGATTGTATGTTGCTATTTTTTTGTCCAATCATATGGCTAATTTTGCATTTCCTTCTCCATTTTCCATCGCAAGCTCCCAATGTTTCTGATTTTATAATTTTTTAAGTGGTTTGTGATGTGAAAGGCCGTCTCCTACTTCGTGAACTGATTAGTGTTTTTGATTGCTGGCAGAAAGTATCAGATTTAATCAATCATTCTACTCTGCTTTTGCAAAGAAGAACATCATCTGATGTAGAGAGAGCATTGGAACATATTAATGAAGCATTGATGATAAGTTCATTATCTGAAAAATTGCTTGAAATGAAAGCAGAGGCTCTTCTAGTGGTTTGTGCCTCTTTTTTATAATATGCTTGAATTTCACTAAAGCCTAGATTATGATTTATGATTATCTCAAAAGTCAGCATAAGTCTATCTGTACTATAATTTATTCCAATTGTGTCCATGTTGAATAACTTTTGCTACAAATATCAGCTTTGTAGATATGAGGAGGTGATTCAGCTGTGTGACAATACCCTTGGTTCTGCTGAGAAGAATGCTCGTCCATTGGATGCTGGTTGCCAAGTCACAGATTTGGATGATTCACAACTCTCACAAAGCTTCTACTTCAGAGTATGGCGATGCTCAATGATGCTTAAAGCCTACTTTCACCTAGGCAAGTTTGAAGAAGGTATTTCTTTGCTGGAGCAACAAGAAGAAAAGGTGTCTGCCATAAACAAGTAAGTGTCACTAATATTCACCCTCCACTGCCCCCTCCTCAAGTGTAAACAGGAAAGAAAAAGGCATAATGAAAATGAATATTTGGCAGCTATATTATGGTGATCCTTTTTATCATCAGCTTAGATTCTGTCCCTGCAGGAGTGGAAGCAAGATTTTCGATTCACTAATACCACTTGCTGCCACTGTACGTGAACTCTTGCATCTCAAGGTTAGCTTATGCTACATTTCATGATATCTTTATGTTGATTATTTATATTGAAAACTAAATATTTCTATTAAATATCTTGATTTGTATAACATTTCCACTGTTCAAAGTAAAACTACTATTTTTTGGCTGGGATTTTGGCTGTATTATTTGAGTAAATTCTTTTGTTTGTAATATACAGTTTTTCAACTTACCATATATATATATATATGTGTGTGTGTGTGTGTGTATGTGTGCGTGTGTAGTTTTTCAGACAATATTGAGTTTGCAACAGATTTTCAACACGAACTTTTGGAAGAGACAGGCATGCAGTGTAAATTTATTTTATCTTGTATTTATTTATTTCTACTGCTGGTTGTGCTTGCTGTTGCTCTAGGTGAGTCATTCTGCATGTGGTCATTTTATTTGTGGAAAGAAATAAAACGGGGTGAAAGTTAGCATATTTTGTAGAATGGCCTTTGTTAAGATACTTAGGCCAAAACGACATTTGAATAAGCCTTAGACAAAAGGTGTTTTTATTGACATCAAATTTTTTTAAAGCTACTTTTTAAGATTTTGAGAAGAGCGCTAAAACTGCTTTATTTGAGATTCTTTCTTTCTTTCTTTTCAAAAATCACAAATAGACTGTGGAAAGTGGAGTAACATTACTTTAGTAGATCTATGTAGACCTTGTGCAAGCCCATCTGAGTATCTATTACAGATAATGACACTACCCTAGTTTCCTTTAACTTCATAGTTTGTCCTCTTCCTTTGTATTTCCATACTATTCTCTAATACAACTTTTCCACCATCAGAAGACACGAGAAAACAATTTAAATGCCGTGCTGATGTTTTCTAATAAGTTAAATTCACTCTGTCCTTTTCCTGTAACATGTAATTTGCTTGTGATTAGGATTGGTGTAAATCTGTTCATATATGTAGACTGCAGGGAATGCAGCATTTCAGGCTGGAAGGCATGCAGAAGCTGTGGAACACTATACGAGTGCGTTGTCATGTAATGTGGAGTCTCGTCCATTTTCAGCAGTCTGTTATTGTAATCGTGCCGCGGCATTTAAAGCTTTAGGTCAAATAATTGATGCTATTGCCGATTGCAGTCTAGCTATAGCTCTTGATGGGAATTATTTGAAGGTTTCTTTTCAACTGTAACTTCATTTTTTTTTCTTGATGTTATAACTGAATCAGATGTGCTTAACCTGACATATGATGATAACACGTAGGGTTAAATTATAGCTCATGAGAAATATAGGGGGAAAATGGGTCAACTAGTGTCTAGTGCCGACACAGAGCCCTATATGATTGTTTGGCAATTAGAAGAAAACTTGTTATCAGGAGTTAGGAAAAGTGGTAATCCTTGTTGTGGCCATTATATTTATATCCCTTTTTATTGATTAGAAAATCTAACTGGAAACAAATCCTAACACCTAGAAAGATCTAATGCTGTCCTTTAAACTAGCCTGAATAAAAACAAAGACGAAAACAAAAAATTATAATGTAAAACTGGCCCTGGCTACAGTAGTATAATCTACAATAGCCTGAATAGAAATCCAGCATTTAATACAAGTTACCTCCTTTTTCCTTTATCATAACCCATGAGGATTATGCTTTAAAGCCTATAGCTTTTAACTGGCTTGATATTTTCTATTCTTTACATCCAAACATCTACACGAGCCAAATTATTTGAAGTAACCCCAGCAACGATAGTTTCAAATGTCTTACCTATAGATTTAAATGCTGCATTATTTACAAATTTCCTATCTGGGGAGCTTTATATGTGTTGTATAAAAATGTGTTTAGTTTTGTAAGAAAGTAACAGTAATGGTGTGTGTTCTTAACTTTTTTCCATAAAAGAATGGCCTTATTTAGGATTTCAATTGCAAGCATCTCATATGATGGTATAAGAAAAGTGTTTTCTTACTCTTGCAGGCACTTTCTAGACGTGCAAATCTGTACGAGATGATCAGAGATTATGCCCAAGCAGCCAGTGATCTTAGGAGACTCGTTTCTATTCTCAGTAAGGGGATGGTGGAGGACAATGCTAATCAGCTTGGAATATCTGATAGATCAACTAATTATACTAATGATTTGAAACAAATTCGTATTCGGATTTCTGACATGGAGGAGGAAGCTAGAAAGGAGATCCCTCTTGATATGTACCTCATTTTGTAAGCTCTTTACTGATAATTAGCACTCCTTTATCTTGTTATCTATAACTGATTGATTAACCACATTTTTCTATTCAAAGGCCCCATCAGTGCTACTTCTGTGTGTTGTTTTAGTCAAAGCTATGCAATATATCAATCCATTTATGAGGATGAAATGGGAAAATTTTGGATATAAGGAGGATTTTAGAGTCTTTCTTCTCTGTGGAAGAATTTTAGGGATCCAGTTTTCAATATCCAGTGTCAGAAAATAAATTCAATTCATGTTAGGATTTGCAACCGAGTCAGGATAGGTAATATAATGTTTTTTTAAGAAAATATAGGCTTATATGGAAGGAATGGATTTAAAACTACTCAAAGAATGCATCTAGGTATTAATTCGTAAAAAATGTCCTGAATCTGAAAAACTTGCCATGCAAGGAGGCTCAAAATTTGGTAAATATGTCATCTTTCTGTTGTTTTTTTTTTTTTATAAATTTGATCCATTATCATTTCAAAGATTCTTGTGCAGTATAACAAAGTGCCATATCATTGTAGTAACTAGGTTTTTTCTCTTGCAGTTTAGTTTAAAGATTCTTTAAATAGGTGGTATCATGGTACCTTATGTTTCAGCAATGGTGTTTAGTTTTAACTCTTCATATTGATGGTGATCACAAATAAACTCTCATTAGAATATCAATAATAATATCAATTACCTCAAAGTATGAACAAATGCAAAACATAATAGAATGCATAGTTGTCCTTGTGTGCACATAATTCTGACTTTGGAAAAACATGATTGTCATGTAACTTTTTTTTTCTGGGTTACAGATTGTCATGTAACTTCTTTATTAAGAATGAATTACCTAAATTTTAGAGGTAAAGATCCATCAAAAGAATATTTTAATCTATATGTTTAAAGAGTTACCAAGGTACCATTTTTCGCCTGGTAATCATACATTGGTGAGTAGTTAAACATTTATAGGTTGCCAGCAATATTTGGTGGACTCAAACATTTATCGGTGTGAAAATAACAATTAGTAAATGTTGATAGTTTATGATGGAACTGGTGACTAGTAGTAGAAGATTTTGGACTTGCAAAGATTTATTTTCACACCTGTGCTGTCTCAATTTATAAAGGAAAATTCTGTTTCATTTAAAAAGTCCTATACTTAATTTGACAAATGTTGCAGGGAACAAGCTTTTTGGCCAATTTGACTTTTGATTGGTAGTGCAGAAAATTGATTGGCCAAGTTAAATCATTTTTTTTTTTGCAGAATAATTCATACTAAATAGAACTTGTTATACTTGCCATATTCTGTGTGCAACCTGTGTTTTAAGTGCGACAGATAAAACATAATGCACCGCAAAAAACTATCTGTTGCTGATTTAGGGATTTGTTCATCATTCATTTGAGGTTATCTTCTGATTTATATTGTGTTGGCAGGGGAGTTGAACCATCTTTCTCAATATCTGAAATCAAGAAGGCCTATCGGAAAGCTGCACTTAGACATCATCCGGACAAGGTTGTTTTATTGGGCATTTGGTTTGATGCTCATATATTAATCAAGAGCACTGTTAGCATTTTATTTTTATTCTGTAGGCTGGCCAATCTTTGACAAGAAGTGACACCGGAGATGATCAGATATGGAAGGTTATTGTTGAAGAAGTACATAGAGATGCTGATAGGCTTTTCAAAATAATTGGGGAGGCATATGCCGTTCTGTCAGACCCTGTGAAGGTATTTTCTCTATTTTCAATTAATAATATTACCAAGATGCTTGCTCTATGTAGTTTTACACTTTTACTGGAAAATTTGGCTTTTTATGGAGCCCAATGGTGTGTTATTAACTGATCCATGCAGTCAATCCCACTTAGGGAGATAAAGATTTGTAATTGTTGACACTTGACATGCTGTTATGTGATGGGTTCCCTTGTCTTAAAATATGGCAAGTAACAGCTCCCAATGACCTTCAATTGGTAGCTTAAATGTAAGGTATTGGAATTGGAATTTTTTTTACCTTATTTGGAAACTAAATTTGTATCCGTAAAGTTGTTTACATTTTAGGATCATTGTTACAAATTTTGATGTATTTCATTCATTGGTCACTGTTACGAAACTGCTTCAATTTTTTTTTTCTAATATTTGGCTGAGGACCAAATTGCTCATTAACATGACAATGGATGAAAATAGAAAAATGCAGTTTGATATTATGTGAATGGTGTAAATCCGAGAGCTGTTAAATTGTCAAATAATAAACATGTATCACTAATTCATTTTATCATTATTCCATTTGTGCAGCGGGCACGTTATGATGCAGAAGAAGAAATGAGGAATTCCCAGAAGAAACGCCATGGACCTATGGCCAAAAGTAATGTGGATACCCAGTATGGCCCATTTGAACAAAGCAGCAGAAGACAGTGGAGAGAGGTTTGGAAATCATATGCTCATTCATCTTCTCGAGGTTCTGAATCTGGCCGATCAAGTAGGAAATAAGAAAATCTGTATGGAATGTTAATCTGGCCAGGATTTTTATTGCAGTTTGATGCTTTGAATGTTAGATGATTCTTTCTAAGATATCTGCCGCATTTGGCCTTTTGAATTTACACATCATGGTAAGTTCAGTGCTGCATTGATCCAGCCGTTATATGGCTTCAATCCAGTTAGAAGAGGCACACAGTTCTGCAATCAGTTACAGCAATTGGAGAAGCAAGGCTGGTCAATGCTTCCGGTTACTTTGGGAGGTACAATTTGTCCCTTGGCAAGAGGAAGACAACATGGTTGCATTATGGGGCATATTGTCCTTTTTACCACTGACCACGCCTTTGAGCAAGGAGTGGGTATTTTAACTTGGCTGATAAACCAAGTACTGCATGAAAAAGAAGCTTGGAAATTTTGCATTATGGTTGAGTGGGAGGTCTGATTTCTTTTTTAGATATGTAAATCTTATAGTCACTTACAAGAAAGTTGATATTGAGGTGTACAGACGAATATTGTTATACCACGAAAACGAATGTAGTTATTGAATCACAGTTGGGAGTTTGTAGAAAGAATCCAACCCCATTTATAGAGAAGTCAACCTAATTTCACTTGCGTGTTAGAAGTAATCCACCCTTTGTCCTATTGAAAAAAATGATAAATGTTGGAACTAAAGTTATGAGTGAAATTTCAACTATGTAATGTAAATTAAGTGAATTGATATTCTTTTTATTTGACAATAGTGTAAACAATTGTTGAGATTTTTTATTATTACACCTAATATTCTTTTTATTTTAAAATTTAGACACTTTTTAAAGTATAATAGAAGGCGCTTCAATAATATAATGGATTTTATCCACATTAGATTACTCTCATTTCACTTTGTTAGTGTTGGTTGAGTCAGCTATACCTTCCTCTCCATACTTCCCTATTCTAAAAATAAGGTTTTACTTATAATCACAATTAAGAAAATCGATAACGGATTTATGATTCTTTTAATTCTTTCTTTCATTTTCATACTTCTAATATAGTATCAAAGTTACATGATTTATGAATACTCAATCTTATAGAAACATTTTTATTGGTTGTCAAGCATATCACTATCAAATTAATTTTAGGTCTTGTTCTTACCAATGGCCGGATATTCAAACAATTAGATGTTAATAATGCATTTTCAAATGACCTATTATAGGAAGAGGCTTACATGGCTCAACCTCGTGGCTTTGAGAACTTCGATAAAAACTAAGTTAGCAAGCTGCACAAGGCAATTTATGGCTTGAAACGGTCCTCAAGAGCTTGGTTTGATAGGCTCAAGGCAACTTTGATCACTATGGGTTTTATTGATAGTAAATGTGATCCATCTCTATTTGTATGTTCTCATCAGACCACTATTGTGTACCTATTGGTTTATGTAGATGATATTATAATGACCGAAAATTCCACTCCCTTCATTTAGAAGTTTGTTGATCTCTATGAATTCAGTTTTGCTCTCAAACAATTGGGTACATTAAACTGTTCTTTAGGAATTGAGGTAAAAACCCTTAACAATGGCTCTCCTATCCTCTCCCAATCTAAGTATATTAGAGACTTATTATAGAAGACATATATGGCAGAAGCTAAGCCTATCTCATCTCCTATGGTTACTAGTTGCAAATTAACAAAAGCTGGCTTATCAATCTTCTCGGGTCCCTCCCTCTATAGGTCTGTAGTGTGGGCATTGCAGTACCTCACCATCACCAAACCTAAGATAAGTTATGTCTTCTCCCATTGAAGCACATTGGCCTATAGTCAAACACATTTTAAGGCATCTCAAAGGTGCCATCTCTCTTAGCCTTCATCTCCAATCAACTAAATCCTTCACACAACTTCAGTTAACAACACATTGTAATGTTGATTGGGCTTTTGACCCGGATGACAAAAGATCTACCTTTGGAACTTGCCTATTTTTGGGGCCTAATCTCATATCGTGGTGGTCTAGAAAACAATTAGTTGTAACTCGTTCCACTATAGAGGTTGAATATCATAGCATGACCTTAATCTCTCAAGAAATCTTATGGCTACAAACCATCCTCTCTAACCTCAAGGTTCCTGTAGGAGTTCCCAACATCCTATGTGACAACCAATGTTGTTGCCTTGTCTCATAATCTGTTCTACATGTGGGAACAAAACATCTTGAACTCGACCTTCTCTTTCTCAAGAAAAAGTGGGAGCAACTCAAGGTCCTTCATACCGCTAATGCAGATCATCTAGCTGATGTGCTTTACCAAGTCCTTGTCCCCTTCTAAGTTCAATAGTAACAACATTTCTAAAATTCAAATTATGTTAAAGCAGAATTTATTGTCAATTGATCTACAAGTTAACTGAATCTTAAGAGACAAATTAAAATAGAACTTAGAAATTTAGTATAATTTACTCCTATTATGATAATAATATTAATAATTCTTCAATGAACATGTCTAGACACTATTTTATACTAGTTTCATAACAACTTGATTCATTTAAATTATATAAATAATTCGATTGAAAAATTAATACAAATTCTCCTTGAATTGTTTTAGTAATTAAAAGAAACACCCAACATGTTGACATTCCCCTTAGGTCTCTCGCATAAAAAATTGAGGAAGTTTTACAAATAACATAAACCCCGGTAAGATCCTAATCACAATTCACAAATTCGTTGATTTTTCTTATTTATTACTGGAGAGGGCCATTTTCATTCAGCAAAACGAAATACGTGGGCATAACTATCGATTCATCCATGTATCCGTGGAAAGGAATCCAAAGAACTATACACTTACAGCATTGCAGAACAATTAAAGAATTTTACTAAATTTTGCTTTTGCTCTCGTATGGGAAAACTCACAAGTATATTCCTAACCCAAACTCCTTTGGATCTGTTTCAATCATCCATGGTGACCTGTTTATTTTTCAGAAAGTAAGAAAATAAGACTAAGAAAACAATAGTCAAGTATTTCCAAAACAAGTCAGCAATAGTACAGAACACCATCGCTAAGTTTACCTGTCCATTACAAAGTTAAATGTTCCCTGGCTAGCACGCCTGAGAAGAACTTCTCTTGCCTCAATTGGAAGTCCTTGAGGCTGCATGTAGAATGATGGAAGTTATATAGCAAAACAATGTTTGTCGAAATGCTTAATATGACATTATTACACTTCTAATGTATAAAAAACGAGAGAAAGAAGTGAAAAATGGATATGCATACCTCTTCAGGAAACCAAACCCCAGGCTGCGTATTTCCTTCAAGAATTGCAAGTGCAAATGCAGCTGTTGCTATTCCTACAGATCTAAAAACACGTGCACAATGCATCGTTATTATCAATAAAGAAACTATCTTGCAGGTTCATAAAATTAATATCTTTTTTGCTATGCTATAAAGAAACTGGTTAGCATGGCATCAAACATACCAAGTATCAACCAGTTTCCTCACCGGTCACCACTAGCTCTCTGCAGTGGCTTTTTATGAAATTAATATCTCATGTTATCTCAATTAGATGCGTGGGAATTGCAACACACTTGCCTATAACTTAAACAAGAGTACAACATTAGAGCGCTGATGAGATCTCAAGAGCCTATGAAACAAACTAACAGCTCCTCACATTAGAGGCTTAAGTTGATGAGTTTATCAGGATAACTAAATCACTAATTTGTGGAGTTATAAGTTGCTCCAATGGTTGGGAGAAGGATGAAGTAAGAAATAGAAGTCACGAGTTTAGAGTTTAGAGTTTAAATTTCATCAGCTATCATTTCTAACAATAAACTAACAACTAACATTTGTTGATAAAGAAAAAAAAACTAATCACTAACTACAACAACTATAATTCCTTTTATATTGTTATAATTACAGTTAATGATTTGATATAATATTATATCACAAAAACAACTGTATTGTAGAATATTTCAAAATAATTATTCCTTCAAATTATTTACATATATATAAAAAAGTATTTTCATGATTTAGGCATGTGTAACAAGCCACCTTAATGTAAACATGGTTAAAACTTGCAAATAAAAATTTGCTCAAAAATTGACAACAAAAACTTACACTGAAAGTCTCCTGTGACTGAATATGCCAACAGTGTTGCGTCCACTTGCACACTCCAAATCAACCTGTTCATTAGATAAGGACGAGATTTTATAGATGATTAGTTTGTTTACGTACATAATAAACATCATAACAACAATTTTATAGAAGAAAAGGTTGTTAAACAAGCATTGGGTTAACCCTTCCCGTTTGCCTCACCCTCATTGATACACGTTCTCCAGCAATCCCATCCATTGCTCGAACAACAGGATCAAACAACTTAACCAACGTTTGGACTTTATTTCTGTCTCTCAGAAATTCCTGCATGTTAACTCACGAGTCATTCACAGTATACCTCCTTTTCATGTGTTTTTTCAGCATTCCTCTCCCTAATTTTCTTTTTATATTTCCACAGCTTGGTATCATGTTCTTATTCATTAACAGTATTCAAAGATCACATTGCAGGATTATGGTCTTTAACAAATATTAATGCTAAGGGCCAAACAAAATGATGCTATTAATCAACAGCTTCCTTTTAACAAAAAACTAGAACCAAATAACTTCAGATTTGTTGATTTCTAGTAAAGAGAAGTTTGGTAGATTATTTTGCCAATTGCATTTTGATAGACCCTCTTTTATCAAGGTGTAGAGTAGCAAGGAAAGGGAATAGCAGCAATCAATTAGAAGCTGTTAATAGTATGCAAAAGAAGTATGATCAGCAATCCGTGAGGATGCATGTAAAAACCTGATGGTGGGAATAGGGTAAACAGAGAAAAGAGGGGGGGCTGTGTGTGAGGCTCTTTGGGTAGGACTTGCAAGGAAGTAGGACTATCAAAGTTCCTGCAGGATCTCTTCTTTTTTCCACTTTTCAGAGTTTAAACACTTTCTCCAAACCAATGAGGCAAACAAATTTGCTTTCAGGATACTATATTTTGAAAGAAAATAACAATCCTCTATAAATTACAGTTGGCAGGGAGAGTTGAAATAGCAGAGCGAGTTTCAGTATAGCACAGGTTGTGATTCTTCAGATTGGTAAGAATCTATGTTTGCAAAGAATAGGTTCAATAAATATTAAATAGGGAATTACCAAAGGATGCGCCAGATAAGATGCAGCTCATATTGATTGAATCAAAGCTTCCAATGATCAATTGAAGTTAGTATAATGCTCAAATGCAAGTAACAAAATCAAGCCAACAAAACTCATTCTTGGCCTCATTATCCTCCTCGTGTTTGCATCAATATATCATGATTTCAGGACATCATGGAACTAATATTGAGGATAGAGAAAATACTTGTTACTTGATTTACAACAATTTGCGGTACTATTTCATTATAGAGTGAGCAGCCTATCAAAAAAAGCTACATGGCACAAAGAGAATATTTTCATGCATATGGATAGCAATTACTCTTATATCTGCCCAAGCCAATCTAAGTGGTTCGAGAGCATACCAAAGGAAAAAGGCTTGTCATAGCTTCCATTCCCCAATTCCAGAAAAATGGTGCTGTTCCAAATCGAGCACTTACAGTTGGCACTCCTAAAATCTCATGAGCAGTTGTAACCTCTGGTAAATTCCTGAAAACCATGCATTGAAGTGGAATCCTAATTTCTGAAGAAAGCAAATATATAGAGGTAACTCAATCAATTTGTAGTATATCATATCATATATGACTGAAGCAGTACCAAAAACCTATGGTGGAAACTTGGTAAAGAAGCAGAAAATGACCTTCACAGAGTCTATATTACAACCCATGATATAAAGCAGATTCAATAAGATTTATTATTTCAAATTTTTTTTGGAATGAGGATTCCAGGGTACTCTGACTTCTGACACTTTATTTATATCAAAGAACTTACAGTAGATAAACATCTCTTTTGCCGATTCCCTTTCCAAAGTCAACATTGAGCATTCCACTATATGGCTTCAGTTTGATCTTTTCTCCTGGTTGAACATTGCAGCATCACATTTAATCCTACAAACAAAATGGTAACTTAATCTAGATAAAATAAATAGCGTGTACAAAATCTCAACAACAACCTTTGTTATATGCAATTACTTCTTCTCCCAAGAGCAAGAAGCTGGTAGCTAATATGGTTGGGCCAGCACCACCCGTTCCAGCTGTGTAGTAGTAGAATCTGAGTTGACCATAGTAGCTTATAAGTTGTTAATCAACATGAAGCTCAGAAAGAAACAGACAAAAATAGGCAATTATGTTTGCCCCCCATTAAACTTATTCCTATTATCCTTTTCTGGAGTGTTGATTCTGTCATTTTCTGCTATGGATAAAAAGAAAGTTTTCCACATTATATCAATGGAAGAGCTTATCTATTCCCTACATATTATTATGTAAATAATTTAACAACATAGGACTTAAAGGATGTATTTGATATGCATTGTGTTCATATCTCAAGTATCTTAGATATCTAAGTATGACATATCAAGGAATCCAACATATGCTGATGTATCCAACTGATGAGATAATTAATGACATATCAGCCAAAATACATTTACATTTTTTTTCTTTGGAATTACATGAGAAGAACCATCACCTTAACTTCTCTGGCTTATGATTACCTTCACTTGCAGCACGGACTAGCTCTGCTGCCATGACTACAGCAAAATTATATCAAGTATTAGCAACCAAGACATAATAAATCGTATCATTTGTCATGCTCATCTGAACACAACAGTGTCACTTTAAACAAACACGACTTTTATCATCCACTTCAGTTTCATATCAACAGACAATCAAAGGATTCATTCTAGTAATAATTTGGAAACATAAGAACAATGCATATAGGTAAAGCACCATTGCTAACTCCAGGATATATTCCTCCAGTTGTTATAGCAGGAACTTCCGCATCTAACGCCTTATTCATCAAGGATTTTGCACGCCACGCATAGCTCGTGTCATCACAAACATCAACATACGCAGTCTGCGCCGAAAACCTCGTTTCTAAGATTTCATGTTGTATATAATAAAGTAGCGATTAAGAAAGGATAAATTGTTGATTGAAGATGAAGCTTACCTTGGTATTTATGGCGGCTTCAAGCACGCTACACTTTTCAGCTCGTTGAAAAGGTCCAGCGGCATGAACTACGAGATCTACACCTGCGCGAAAATTGGTATCAACAACAACAACATTTATGATTAAATTCAATTTGAAAAAAACACGAGACTAAACTGAAAATGGTGATTGATAGTGCAATTTTACCTTTCAACGCAGTTTCCAGCGAATTGACGTCGTCGACGTCAACATGAGCGAAGCCTGAATTGCCTCCAAGTTTTGAAACCAGAGCTTCACCTTTCTCCCTGTCACACAGGCGCGAATATCAATGCGAGGAAATCGAAAACGCAATACAAGAGACGCACGAGTGATGCACGTGCACTGTCACTGACCTGTTTCGGCCGGCGACGAGGATTTGAAGGTCGGGGCAGAAGGTGGAGAGTGCGGTGGCGGTGGATCCTCCGACCCGACCCGTGCCGCCGAGGACGAGAATTTTTGAGTTTCGGATCTTCTCCGGCAGCGGTAACTCGGGGACTTTGTTGGTTGTAGGCGCAGTGGCGGTGGCCTTCAAATTCAATGGCATCCATTTCAAATTCAGATGCAACGAAAGTGGCGCCATTGAACACACTTCACTCTTCTTTCTTTCTATTTCTACACTTCGCGCTATAGTTGTATCCGTTTTCTCAACACAGTTTATCCCTGCTTTTGCTGCTGTGCGGGCACTAAGGCCAGTTCAATACTTGGCAAAATCCACGCCACATTTTAAAATAATACATATTTTTTTAGTTGATATATATTTTATTCACACAACATAACTATATTCTATAGAATTCAAACTGAAAACCATAGTATTATATATTAAGCTAGAATACACCATGACATTTGTTTTAATTACTATAAGATCCTAAACAGAAATAAAGCATGTGTTACTAATTTTAATAAATAATCTAAATCTAAAAGCACGATTCTATTCTTAAAAATGAATGCTTATATTTTAAAATGGCCTAAGACTTAACGCTCAATTTAATCATTTAAACTTTAACTATGATATAACTATGATAATTAGAATATAAATTTCATAATTATTATCTTTTATATAGTCCTTTCGACCTTTTTAATAAGGTAAAATTAACTAAATTATCAATGTCAATAAAAATGATTAATTAATAATTAAATTTATTAATTTTTTAAAAAATAATACCGTTCTAAGTTTACCCTTATAAACTTAAATAATACGTTTAATAATGATAACAATATTGATATCTCTCTTTTTATTAATTGGTTTACATAGTCACTTTATAAAATAATTAATTACTTCAATCTTATTAATTAAAACATCAACAAATATTTTATGTAAATTGTAATTATGTTTGTAAAGAAAAACCAATGATACATTCTACGGCAGACAAAACTGTCCTTGGCAGGATATCACAAGTTAGAAAGGTCCTTTGTCAATTCATATCCGCACTCAATGATAATTTTGTAGTTATTAATTGATGTGTCTTTGTTCCCAGTTCAACCTCTTGATCCCCTCAATGCTTCTCCAAGGTCACGCTAATTTTATAAATGAAATAGTTATGTAAAGAACATAATCAGATACAGAAGGCTAAAACCCCTTTTTAGCCCTCTTAATGTTTAGGGATTAGGAAAAAGCCCTTAAAAAAACCTTAGGTTTTGGCCCTTATTAAATTTTAGGGTTTACGAATTTAAGGATGTTGCCCTGAACTGATGAGGTGGCATGAATTTGGGCCACCTCATCAGTGACACCTGTCAAAAATATTATTACTTTAATGAAGCTAGTGCTTACGTGTGAATAATTACCCTAAGTTAGGTAATTAAATTGTTTAGGTAATTAATAAAGGTAATTAAGCAAGGTAAATAATTTTTTTTCACAATGCTACGTTTTGGAAAGTTGAAGGTCTCTGAGAAATGACCTGTTCCCTTCCTCCTTCCCTCCCTCCGTCGTATCTTTTGTTCTCGTTCACCGTCTCTGAAAATCACTTGTTCCCTCCCTCCTTCCCTCCCTCCGTCGTATCTTCTGTTCTCGTTCACCGTCTACCTTCATCGTTCACCATCCACCTTCATCGTTCAGTGTCTGATTTTCACTCGAGTGTCAGTATCGTGCAAGCTCTACTTTTGCGTGGCTGTGGAAAGCTGTGAGCGGACAACAGCTAAAAGAGGGCATAGTTTACTGTGCAGGTATGTTTTTAAACACTGTATGGAACCCTATTAATTTAATATGCTTTGGGATGAGGTTGGGGTTTGGGGGTTGAGGGACCACATGTTTGTTGTTGTCGTTTATGCGTGTGTTGTACTTTTGCGATTAATAAAGCATAAATTTGTGTATGTGTGTATATTGTATGTAGGTATGAGTTTTAGTGTTGTGATACACCATAAGGGGAAGTTTGATGAGGGCCCACCAGTGTTGTATGTTGATAAAGAAATACATGCCATTCATAATGTAGACTTGGATAGATGGTCATACTTTGAAGCTAGGTCACTAGTGGAAGACCTTGGATATAGAGGGGAATTTAAGCTGTGGTGGAAGAAATCAAGTGAGTCTGAGTACAAGAGTTTGACATGGGACACACATGCACTGGAAATGGGTGAGTATGCAGTTAATGAGAATTGTGAGGTTGACTTGTATGTGGAACACTATGTAACAGAGACTGAGGAGGTTGTTTGTTTGGGTGGGGCAGTGAGTGTGGGCCATGAAGATGTGGTCCAAGGAGATACGGGTCATCAAGGTGTTGGAAAGGAACAAGAGACCCAAAAAATCAAAACCCAAAACCAAGAAGCCCAATATGATAACAGAAATAGGAGAGTAAAGTCTAGCCCTTATGTAACTCCCAATAAAGTAGTGACCAGGAAAAAAATTTACAAGAGTCGACTGAGGAGTTTGAGGTCCACTGAGGTGCCAACATGTGGGCCAACTGTGGAGCCAACTTGTGGGCCAACTGTGGAGCCAACTTGTGGGCCAACTGTGGAGTCAACCTGTGGGCCAACTGTGGAGCCAACTTATGGGCCAACTGTGGAGCCAACTATAGAGTCAACTGAGTTCCCAAGTTATGGGCCAACTGAGGTGGCTAGTGGAGGGAATTTATCAGGTGAAAGTTTTGTTTGTTGTCTCAACACTGAGCAGGAAGAAGTTCCAAACATAGATGAGCAGCCTGCTCCTGAATCAAGGACTGAACCTGAGCCAAGGAGTGAACCCAATTCAGGAGTGAATTCTGAGTTTTCAAGGGAAAATGTTGGACCCAACAGTAGTGAGCAGGTTGATCAGAGGACTTACTTTAGGGATGAAGACCTACATGGTCTTGCTGATGAGGACTACGGAGACATCGAATCAGGGTATGATACTGAAGAAATTCACACTGATGTTGAGACAGACGAGGAAGCCAGAGTTCAGCATGAGGCCTTTGATGAAGAAAAGATGGGGGAGAAGTATGAGTTAAAGGTTGGAATGGAGTTCCAGACAATGGTGCAATTTAGGCAGGCCATCAAGGAGTATAACTTGTACAAGGGTAGAGAGGGGAAGTTTGTAAAAAATGAACCTGAGAGGTGTCGTATGAAATGTATAAATAGTGACTGTGGCTGGATGGCTTTTGGTAGCAAAGTAGGGAGAACAAATGTGATTATGTTGAAGGCTTTTGGACCTCAACACACCTGTCCCAGGGTATTTGACAACAAAAACCAGAATTCTAAATGGGTTGCCAAGATTCTGTTGAAGCACTTAAAGGTGAACTCTAAGCTTACAATACCTGAAATCATAGAGAGTTTTAGATCTCAACATGTTGTTCAGTTGACTGATTGGTCTGCCTACAATGGGAGAAGACTTGCACGTGATATGTTAGATGGTGAAGGTAGCAAGCAGTACAGCATGTTGTGGAGCTACAGTGCAGAGTTAAAACGTGTATCCAATGGTAACAGATGTAAGCTACAGTTGGAGAATCCGGGTGGAGATTTGCAGCCTCGATTTGGTGCATTTTATATATGTTTGGATGCCTGCAAACAAGGTTTTTTGAGTGGTTGCAGGCCCTTTATTGGAGTGGATGGGTGCCATCTGAAAAACAAATATGGAGGTCAACTTTTAACTGCAGTTGGAAGGGATACGAATGGCCAATATTTTCCACTTGTAGTTGCTGTGGTTGAGGTTGAAAATAAACAAAGCTGGAGATGGTTTTTGAGCCTACTGCTGGAGGATATTGGTGATATGGGTACCAATAGATATGTTTTTATTTCTGACCAACAAAAGGTATTGATTTAAGGCTTGTTTAATTTGATATGTAGGCTTTTCAGGTAAATGATTTGATATTTACTTGACTGAATTGTACTTTCAGGGTTTGTTACAAGTTTTTGAGGAGTTGCTGGATGGTGTGGAACACAGGTATTGTGTAAGACACTTGTACACAAACTTGAAGAAAAGGTATGGTGGGGGTGCCTTACTCAAAAATCTTATGCTCAGTGCAAGTAAAGCAACTCATGTTCGTGGATGGGAGACTAAAATGCAACAGATAAAGGAGCTTGATCAGAGGGCATATGATTGGCTAATTGCAATTCCAAAAAAGACCTGGTGCAGACATGCTTTTTTCACATTACCCTTGCTGTGATGTAATCATGAACAACACATGTGAGGCCTTCAACTCAGTTATACTACCTTGTAGGGACAAGCCAATTATTACAATGTTGGAGTGGATCAGACAATATTTATTGGGTAGGTTTGCTAAACTGAGATCAAAGGTGTGGAGAATTGAAGGAGATCTTATGCCAAGACCAACTAAGAGACTTCACAGAGAAGTTGAGTTCAGTGGGGAATGGGTTCCAGTCTGGGTTGGAGACTTGCTTTTTGAGGTGAAACACACCAACTCAAACCACATGTTTGTTGTTGATTTAGCTAAAACACATTGCAGTTGTAATTGGTGGGAACTGAATGGAATTCCCTGTAGACATGCTGTATCTGCTATGAAATACAGAGGTGACACACCTGAGCAATTTGTGTTACCCTGGTACTCCAAAAGCACATATGCCAAGTGTTATGCAGGGATTATACAACCAATTAATGGCCAGTCCATGTGGCCCCATGTTGATGCACCACATGTCCTCCTTCCCTTATATAAGAGGGGACCTGGCAGACCAAAAAAACTTAGGAGGAGGGACCCCTATGAAGAAGACAATCCACCCAAAAGGCCAAGATTTGTGGGAAAGTATCATTGCACCAAATATGATGGTACTGGGCATAATAAAACTACATGTCCAAATGTAAGCCAAAATGGAACCTGTACAGTATCTATCATGTCCCTTTAACTGAATCACTTACCTACAGTATTACAAATGTGATATTTTTTTTTCAGGTTGCACCTGCAAATGGTGAAGTTGATGATACTACACATGATGGGGGCCAACCTAATGGGCAACCTAATGCAACTGATGGCCAACCTGATGGGCAACCTATTGCAACTGATGGCCAACCTGATGGACAGTCTCATGCACCACCTAATGCCACAGCAACACCATCTGTGAGGGGAAGACCCAGAGGAAGGCCAAGGGGAAAGGGAGGGAGGGGAGCAAGGAGGGAAACACCATCTGGGACAATGCCAGAGACTACAACTGAATGTTATGACTTCCCAGGAACCCAACAAAGTGTCAACAAATGAATTTACCTTATTCTCTGTTGTATGAAATGAATGTATTGCCTTGGAACCTGACCAATAGGTCATTCAATTATATGTATATTTTAACAAAGAATGACCAACAGGTCCTTTAATTTAATGGGTTTTACTTAATTATTGTGTATTGAGTTCCAGGGTTGGATGACTTATTGTGTGCATGGTGTCCCTAAACAAACACACAAAGAACAAACCTTAATTGAAACCAGAATAACTTCACTGAAACCACAATAACTTCACTGAAACTAGAATAAACACAGAAATAACAAACTACATAATTCCATTACAATACTTGTTCATTACAAACCTAAACAGGATAACAAACCTTACATTCAACAAGTCCTTAAACCTTACATTCAACAAGTCCTTAAACCTTAGATGTTATATGGACAATTTTCCTAAACCCTCTTTACAGTTGTAAGGGCTTTTTCCTAAACCCTAGTCATTGAAAGGTCTTCTTCTTAACCCCTTTTAAACATGAAGCACCACAGCACAACCCTCAATGCTTTGTTGCTACATACAACATGATCATCATCAAAGTTATGGCCCAGGATACAATTGTAACTGTCAATAACATTGAAGATTTGCTTTTCTCAGCCACCAACTTAGACTTCATTTTCGTATTCTTGAGCTGGAATTCCTCACGTAGCTTTTCAAGATCCCACTTGCAGGTACAACCCTCACTTTCACTCTGTTGAAGCTGAGTGGTATCAGCAGTATGAGCCCACTTGAAAAACCCACAGTCTTCATTCCTCTGAGACAAGAGAGTACAACCCATAAAAAAAACCCAACTACAACGAACCTCAATGAAACGATGGCCACTTACCAAGAAAAATGGACACCTCCAGAAGGTCTTTCCATTGTTCTTCTTTGTTTTTGAAACAAGAAGAACGGGATGCTCCCCACATCTACATCGAACGTGTTCATTCTTTATGGATGAGGAACACCCAGTTGACACATTTGATGTTGTCATGTCTTTTTGAGTTCATCTTCAGAGGTTGAAGACGCAGTCCAACGCAAATAAGTTTTGTTTTCTGGTCCAAATGTTGAAGACATTTCTTAATTAGGGTTTTTTAATTTGGGGGTTTCTTAATTTGGGGTTTAGGGTAATTATTCACACGTAAGCACTAGCTTCATTAAAGTAATAATATTTTTGACAAGTGTCACTGATGAGGTGGCCTAAATTCATGCCACCTCATCAGTTCAGGGCAACATCCTTAAATTCGTAAACCCTAAAATTTAATAAGGGCCAAAACCTAAGGGTTTTTTTTTGAGGGGCTTTTTCCTAATCCCTAAACATTAAGAGGGCTAAAAAGGGGTTTTAGCCGATACAGAATGCTAATAATAGATCGAAGTAGTCAATGTTTTACAAAGAAAGCAGAATATTATAAGCCACTCAACCTCTCAATAAATGCAGTCCACAAGAGCATAGCAATGTAGCATTGGGTGCACCTTTTCCAACTTAGAAACACTGTCCAAAATATCTATAAAAAAATGCTAACGAAAACAATGTATAAACAAAATTAAATTCCAAAACAAAAAATAATATTAAGTCCTGAGAAGAGTCTCGATGGCTTCGAAGAGAAATGGTGACATTTCAGGGCTGGGTGTCTTGATTGCACATTTGACGCCAGGGTTTCCAGTCACCGTGGTAAGTTCAATCAATAATGGTATTCCTCGAGGGATTTTAGCTGAGAAGTAAAACACATCCTGGTTTGCATTCTTGCGCCTTGCAATAAAGAACACGCTTGATGTGGCCAGTCGCTCCAGTGTTGCGTCAACATTGCTAATTACAACCGCTGGGAAGTCCTTGGAAACCTCATTTGAATCAGGAAGAGACCTCCAGGTCTGCAACACAAATTAATGATCAGTTTCAATTTCTGCAGTCAAGAATTAATCATGATAGGTGGCAAAGATGCTTTGTGTAAAGCTTTACATTGTCCATGGCCTTCTTCGTAAGATATATTAAATAATCCCATTAAAGAAAAAATTTAAGATTTCACACATAAAAAAAAATAAAAGAGCCTCAGTAAACCTATTCAAGTGAAAAAGGATCATATGAATGAAAAAGCTACCTCCAGGAAAGCGGAACGTTCCATTCTACCATCCTCAGTAAATAGTATTTGGAATGGTATTTTATCATTAAAATACCACACAGGCTGTTGATTGTTTTTAAGAGCAACCTGCAAAACTGAGCTAGGAGGACCCTGGGACATGTTCTGGAACATAACCATAGGAAGGAGTGCCCTAGCTGATGTTCCAGGTTGCAATTGTGGAACCTGAAAGGTAACCCGCCATCTATTAAAAATCATTTATAGAAATCTCCAAGTATAAACCATATATGCAACAATAATAACCTGCAGGGGTCCAGCAGCCGCAATACCAAAAGTGTTCTTGTTAAATTGAATCATGAAGCCATCAAGTGGAACTTGAGAGTTGTTCTCAAACAACATACTGTAAAACATTTGACCATCTCTCCTAGTCAACTGCGCACTGATTTGTAAACCCTGACCAGTAGAGGCAGGAAGTAAAACCGGCAGTGGGGGCCTGTAAGCAGTGCAGAATATCAAATTAAGCTTGATTTTATAAAACACAAAGTAATGAAGGTTTCACAAATTGGTCCAACATTAGATAATTTCATATAATAAACCACAATATACTTCCTTCACTCACCCAGTGGGAGTGGCTGGTTGATCAAGAGGAACAATAGAACTATTATCCATGCCCATCAAATCACCAAGTAAATCTGGCACAGATGCAGCAGGTGGAGGTGAAGCTGGTGCAACAGAAGCAGGTGCTGAATAGCTGGCACTGGGTGGTGATGCAGGACCATTAGAAGGATTTACAGGTGACTCAGAATACCCCGTTTCACTTCCCTCAGGATAGTCATCATCTTCAGTTTTCTGGGCTGAGTGTACGCGGGTTACAAATGCATCTGGGGGCTTGTGATAAACAGAAGATAATGTAGCAATGTTGACAAGAAGCTCGTCAAGTAGGGTAGGATCAAGCTGGTTTGAGTCATCAGTTATCACAGGCTTCTCAGCTAACACAACATCCTTAGCCGCCTGAGGAAGACAAGCTAGGAAATATGAGATGGACAGCTTGAAACTGACTATGAGAAATTAAAGTAGTAGTGCACAAAATTTGATGTAAAAAAAACCACTATTTACATGTGGTTAGACACTAAAAACTAATGACAAACTGCCAATTACAGTGTTGTCTACCTAACATTTTGCAGAGAATGATAAAACAAATGTAGAACTCAGCAGAAAGTTAATAGATAATAAGCCCAATTTGACTATCCAATATGCACATCAACTAATTGGCCACATGTTGGAAAGATCACAGATAAAACTGGATAATGATTAAAGAAATCAAACCTCGGGGTCGGTTGAGAGGAGACGCCAATATATGTATGCACGATCTCGTAAATCAGGATTATCTGTCTCTACAGTGGCATTGTTCAAAACAACCTGTGAAAAGTAGTTACAAAGAGAGACTTAGCATAGCAGCAGCTGAGAAACATACACGAGACAACTGCTGACATTTATATATATGAAACAATACAAAGCAGACGCTTGAAACCAACTTAGATGACTTATGAAAGAAGGGTAGATGCGTCCTTCAGATGTGGTTCCAATAATTTTGGGAATTGTTTTAGATGGGTAAAAAATTAATCTGGAACTTACAAATCAATTGAAATTAGCTCCCTGTTAACATTTCCATAAGGGTTCTATAGGTGTAAGGACCAAATTAATTATTACAAATTTGGAAATAGTTCAAAGACCTACTTAACATGCACAGATGAGAATTCGAGGATATTTTTAGGCAGAGGAATGCCAGTCACGGGAGGAGTAGTAGCAAAGATGTCCATTTGAAATGAAAAATTTGAAAACTAGCCAGATACTAGTGAGAGAATAAAGCATTAAGAGGCAGGACCTGGATCATCTGCTGTGGGCCTTCAGTTGGCTTCTTAAGGAAAAGTTTGACTGTAGCTGTCAACAATTGTAGTTGGACTTGTGCAGGTTCTTCAGGAAAACTTTCCAGGAAACTTTCAAGAAGCTCATCGGCATTGTCAATTCTTTCTGCATATTCACCAATTATCCAGATCATTGATGCCTGCCCAGTGCCCACAATAGAAGGTGATTAAACAAAGATAAGCATGAATGCTAATGGGGAATGACAATTACAAATCCACTCAGAAAATGATACCTTGGCTTCAGGCTCATCCAAGGTGTCTAAGCTCTCACAAAGAGTTGCAATTATGGACTCATATCTACAAAATCAAATAAGGTTCATATATAGTTTTTAATTGTAATAGTAAACACTAACCTTGCGATCTTCTAACCCCCCCCCCCCCCCCCTTCCCTCCCCCAAAAGAAAGATAAGGAAAAGATAATAGTACGTGTTGGGGTATCTTCTAAATATATCTTTGATAACAATGATTGCTTCTTGAACCACATAATTTACTTTTATCTTGATCAATTCAAGCAATACACTAATGCATCTTTCAGCGGCTCGTTCCAATTTGATGGCACATCTACCAATTGCACGAACAGCCTTTCTAACAAAATCTACATCAACTTCAGTAGCATACTCCTTAAATTCCAATAAAACCTGCAAATACCATAACCAAAAGATCAACTAAAATCAAAACTGGACCGCACTAAATATACCAACATGGTTAAATGGCTGGGACCAAAAGTTTTACTAGGAAAAGAGAAATGTTCTACTAATCAATTAAATAGGATAACTTATACTGCGTTTAGTTATATAGTTTTCTGGGAAAAGTTTTCCGCTTGTTTTCCAAAATTTTCATTTCCTAAAATAGCTAAAAAAAATTTGAAAACTCGTTTAAATAATGTGATATTTTTCATTTTAGAAAACTAAAAAAGTTGTTCAAGTGCACTCAGTTTTCCAAATTTTTTTCAAACATTCTCTAATTCAAATTAATTGAGATATGTCTTATATATATATATTATTTATGACAATATTGTATAGCATATGCATCACATAAAAATTGTGACAAAAATTTAAAGTAATATTAAAATGAGAGCAAATGAGTTTATGTTTAAAT
Source organism: Clitoria ternatea (assembly GCA_037962975.1). Taxonomy (NCBI): domain Eukaryota; kingdom Viridiplantae; phylum Streptophyta; class Magnoliopsida; order Fabales; family Fabaceae; genus Clitoria; species Clitoria ternatea. The sequence goes on from CM075676.1 coordinate 70,710,000, forward strand.
ATATTTCAAAATAGTAGCAGTAGAACTTTTCGAATTAGTAGCAGGTTGTTTCATATTCCCATTTGGTTATAACAGTCTTTATCTTGTAATTCAGTTACCTTATCTTGTAATTCAGTTACCGCCTTTCTATTTTTTAACTTTTCTCATAAAACCTTTTAAAAGAGTTTTTTGATTTTCTTAAAAAATAGAAAATCAGTTGTCTATTTTTCTATAAAAAAAATTTAAATAATTTGTAAATAAATAGTTTTTTTATTTTTTTATTTTTCTAAGAATAATTTTTTATTTTTCTAAAAAAACTTATGAACTAAACGCAGCATTAGTTTCTACAGAAAAACAAATTTCATTAGAGGAAAAGAGAAAATACAAGGACAAATTATCTATCACAACTGAACAAAAACAAGAAAATAGATAAAATGGCTAAATAATGACTCTTATCCATGGAACAGGACAAATTACTAAGCACTAACACATCTTGGCCAGACACACTTTTGTGCGGCGTTCACAAAAATCACTAAAGAGATCATTTTCCAAAGGGGTGAGGGAGGAAAATATGAACTGAGAATGTAAAGCTTACCTGGTCTATATTCCGGTCTGAAGCAAGTTTTATCATAATTTCTAACTTTTCCATTTTCACATAGATGGGATCATTGTACTTGCAGAAGAATACCTACAGACAGAGCAATAGCTCCATAATCACCGAATCTTCCACAATGGAGTACATAAATTTTCACTAGTGCTCAAGTGTAATAAATTTATAACTCAGTGATAAGTTCGAAAACTCAAATCTAGACCACTACCTTAATTTCATGTGCAAGAATTGTTGGTCTTCTTTGCACTATAAGATTAATATTACGCAGGGCAACATATTGTATCTCAGGTTCTGCAGAGAGTAACGTCACAAGAGGAGGAGCCATCTTTTTGCAAAGATTCCGAACCACATCAGTACTAGTAATGAGCTCCATTTGTTGAAGGATCATCTGCATGTCAATATATACTGTGGTGAGCAAACCATGCAAAATGTGATCTCAGAAGTATCAATATTGGCACACGGCAAAATCAGATAAGAAGGTGCAAGAAAAAGATCACCTTAACAGCTGATAGCACCACCGCACAGTTGGCATGTTGTAATCGTGGGGTAACCCTTTCCACTATGTTTTCTGCCTCACGAGCATCAGCTGCCTTGTATCTTGAAAGAGCATCTAGTATAAAAACTTGACCCCATCTGGTACATGAAGTAAAAGCAAGTTGTTTAAATTTGAATGAAATATGTGAAACAGATATGGAAGAGACAGGACAACGACAACAAAAACAATGACTAACAAATTGGATAATCAACTTGACAAAATAATTTAGTGAGACTTCTTGGTCTTATGATACAAGTGATTCTCACCAGACTTCCTTGACTGTCATCTCGTTTTCGCTTAATTATAATTTATAATCACTACAATTACAATGGATGGTTCGTCGACAAAACTAAAAACAGCTGCTAAGGGTAGCATCAGAATCTATCATCTACTATTGCACCCTCAATATTAGAGGAGGGAGAGGAGGTGCACTATAACAAAGGTCAAAAGTGTTTTCAATATCAATTAACTATGATAACAAACATGTAAAACACAAACTTACTCTGTGCATTCATTTAAAGCAGTGAGGAGCTTTGAGAGTGTGTGACTAGTGATCTCAAAGATGGGTTTGCTGCTATTTTCCTGAATTTCAGCAAGCGCTGCCACTGCATTAGCTACAACCATTGGATTGTTGTCAGATATCAAATCCTTCAGAGCTTCCAAAAAACCCCTGTCCTCAACTAACTCTGCATTTATATCATAAAGCTTCGCAACACAAACAGCCGCTGTCTTACGAACATAGGGATCATCATCCTGTCAACATATCACTCAAGTAAAAGAGGTTACAAACAGGTGCCCCATAGAAACCCTTCATCACCATTGTCAACACTATGGAATTTCCAAACTTAATAAAGACACATGCAAATCATAACAGCAATATGTAAGTACCTTAAGGCATCTTTGAAGGGGATCACATAGATACTCAGTAATTTTATCAACACGAATGCAACCCATTGTCCGCACAGCCAAGGCACGAATTAGAGGATTTGGATCTTGTGAATCCTGTCCATCAGGTAATATTCAGTTCATGGATACTATAATCTATGATTTTAGTTTTCACTTTCAGATAAACAACTACTCTATTAGGGAGGAAAAACCACCCTAAGGGTAAATAATGATTTCCAATGAATTGCACAAGGTAAAATAATACAAGTTCTTTTTTTTTTTTTTTCAATAGACAGATGTTAGTTTGTCAAATTATTGTGGAATTGTTAGTGCAAGGATTCGAACACACTGACCTCTCCCCTAGCTTCTCCTATTACCGTTCTAAACTACTACTAGACCAAACTTATATCTCCGAGCTACAAAAGAACCAATGCATAGAAGGAACAGAAACAAACAACATAACGATTATTGAGGTTTTACCTTGACAAATGTGTTTACTGCGAGAATCGCGAGATCGGGCTGGCTCTTTGCATAATTTATGAGATATAAGTAAACCAATTTTTTGAGCTCCAAATTTTCAGTTTGCATACAATTCACAACATCCGTGAACAATGACGAGACATCCTTCCCAACAGTCATAGCAGCGATCACCTTCTTCACCGCATCTTTTCTTTTATCCTGAATTAAAAACGAAGATCAAGACGAGTAAAATCTCAATGAACAATCGTATGAATCAGAGCGCCCTAATTATCGAATAATTGTTTACGTAATAGAAAATTCTCAAACAAAAGCCCCAAATGGAATGTGAAGGATGGAGAATAGAAGTAAAGGGATCGAGATCTGAGAACCTTGTACTGAGAATTGAGCTCCTCTTTGAGCTCGGGAATTTCACCCTTCTTGGTGGTGGAGAAGTACTTGGAATCGTTCCTACTCATCTTCTCTCAATGGTTTGGTTGGTTGATGCCAACGACTTGAGGAAGAAAGCCAGAAAAACGAGATCGATATTGGATCCGTTAGCTATGACTATCGCAAGTTCAGAAACGGCGTCGTTCGGTCGTCCTACTCGTTCTTCGCGACACCGCCAATACGCTCTCTCCTAAAATCAACTTAAGAATAGTTTTTACGTAAAACATTTTAGTCCTCTAGTCAGATTCCACTTTACACTTTATTCTCTAATGTTAAATTAATGTAATTCATTGATTTTAAAAAGACGTCTTTCAGTAGGAGGTTTGCAAATATGTAAAAATATATTTTAGAGTTTTGATTACTTCAAATAACGTGAAAGATTAATATTAATTTTTAAATTTTTTTTAAACTTTATTTTCCAACTACATACCAAACTGATCCTTCAGCCGTTAATTTCTTCTTTGATGAAGTCACTTTTCACCTATAACATGGTTTTATAATGCATATAAGTTATTAATTGTCTGAATATTATGCATCCTTTTGACAATAATTTGTATATAGAGATTATTTAATGAAAACAAACTCTGCATATTTTTTGTATGTGTCTAACTACTTTCCTTTTAGTTTTGGATATTTGAGTATTTGTTAAGCTTGTCAAAGCTTTTGTTTTCTTCATTCATTGAGTGTAGTTGGTTATAACATATTGTATAGTATACTTTGGTGTTTTTCTCCTACAACATGTGACAAAGCTGATAATGACAATGTTTCTTCTTTGAGTGAAAGCAGTAACTCTCTTATGGAAGACTTATGCTTATATTAATTATTAAAGTGCTTCATGTGTTGAACAAAATGGAAGTTGGCTTCTAAATCACCTTCATGTGCCTTTCGTATACTACAATGGATGATCTATGCTTTTGATCTATCGTAGAGAAATATTACAGTTGAGGCTACTTTTATATGGTAGTTGTTTCATCGTAATGTTTGTTCAGTTAATGGCAATGGCGGATCTAGGATCGTGAGTCAGTGGAGGCAAAATTTCAATTCAGTTTGGTTCAATAAGAATGTTCATAAATCAAAAGTGAATTTTTAAAATTTAAAACATTATTAAAATTGATCAACCCTGCAATTCTTACACAATTTTTTAAAAAAATAATACTATTTTTTTCTTAAATAATACCTTTAGAGCACTGGTTAATATGACTCTTACATTTTAAAATTTAATAGGTGCAATATTATAAAATTAATGACACACAATAAAAAAAAAAATTAGACCTATTTATAAAAATTTTCAATCTAAAGGGTTCAACTGCCCACCCTTGGTTGCACCTTCATCCACCCCTGGTTAGTGGCACAAGAAGAGAGTTGGTGTTTTTATCACTTAGCCTTAGAGTAATACTAGTTGATATGAAAAAAAATTGACAAAGGAGCTCCATTATACCCTGTAAAGCAAATCTAATGTAAAATGATGACATTCTAGAACACTAAGATTTTGTTTTTTTTTTTTTATCTTTGTTGTTTTCTTATTTGGGGATTAGGCTTTGTTCATGACACATAATATTGTTCTCATATGCTCTTTTATGTTCATAAGAACTTTAAGTGGCTTATACAAAATAAAGATTTTTGTATATTTAGACGATTAAGTGATTTACATGCAACATGATAAAGTCAATTGGATACCAAAATGCAGGATTATAAACACATGAAGGTCATGCATGTAATAAAAAGACGTCTTTTGAGGTTAGAGATTTAATTGCATTATTTTAACATCGGGGATTAAAGTGCAAAGTCATATTTGCCTTGAGGACTAAAATACTAATTTGCTTGTAGTTTTTATAACTTTAAATTTTTAATGTAATAATTTATTGAAATAAAATTATTAAATAAAATTATTTTAAATTATGTTAAAGGATGTAAGACTATAATCTTACCATTATGATTATGTGTTGTAAAACATTTTAAAAATTAGAAAGAAGAAAACAATGATAATTAAAATATTAAGAATTAAAGCTATAATATTTTGAAATTTAGAATTACCAAATAGCATTAACCACTTTTGAATCCAACAATAAATTATAGGATATGTTCACACATAGAGTAGTAAACACAAAAACCCTAGAGAGATTCCCTAGGGATCGGGTATATTATTTCTCAATATGTGTCACTTAATCCCAATATACATACAATAAGTACTTTTATATCTAATTTACAAGGTGGGCCTTGACCCATTAGGTCATAGTCTAAATCGATCGACTACTAAATAATATGGAGAGATTAAGGGGGGTTGTGGGGACCACTCCCTAAACTTAGGGGGGAACAGGATACTTTTATGAAACATATACCTAATTACTTTTATTTTATTTTATATTTTAATTATTACATCAAAAAATCATAATAAAGAAAAATGATTGTTTATATTTTTCTAAAAATAATCAAATATATTGTAATAGTTTTTAAATTATCATTCAATCATAAATTATCACTATGTAAAAATTGTTGATTTATGTAATAATTACATTCAAGATAATATCTAAAATGATTTATAATACATTGTTATTGTAAAAATCTAGTACAACTTTTATTGTTTGCGTAAAAAACTCTACACCAGCAATACATTGTAATTCATAAGATGTAAAAATTCATATTATTACATTTTTCGACTAGCTCATTATACATTTGTCCAAATTTAAATATAATCAATCTTTTATATTAGCCTACTAATAAGGGTGTTGACGTAATGGTTGAAAAATATTATGGTTTTAGTGAAAAAAATAAAGCTGGGCTTCAAGATGATGATTTACAATTCTTATAGGATGAAACTATGTAGTTTTAAAAATGAGATACATAACAGCAACACTTTTTCAAATAACTTAATTTGTTCAGTCTTTTATCTATGCTTGGAAGTGAACCAATATAAATTCCTTATGTTGATTTTTTCTATCATTCTGTTTAATTTGATTACTTGTTTAATTTGGTTCATATTTTTCATGAAAAGAGTCCGTGACTTATTCAACCCTCTTCTAAGTCAGACTACCATTTAAGGTGTTCTACTTTTTCTTTTTTGGGGTTCACTTTTCTTACTTTTTCACTTTTTACCAAGATAACCTTACAACTTATGTAATTTTGAACAAGGGCTCAATGCTTTTCTTTTTCTTACTTTTCAATCTTTCTTTTTCCCCTTTCAAATTATGATTTTTCAACACTTGAAATGAACAAAAAACACCCCCAAAATCGAAACTAAGAAACAATGCACAAAATTCAATTTTTAAGCATTTTTCATACATAACAAGCATGCATCTTTTCCCATATGACTTAGGCATGGAAGGAACTTGTAATTTGACATTAAAAATATAACAGCATGCAATATTCAGATTTTGATAAACCTATAATGTTGGACAAAAAATGCAAAATAACCTTAGAAGAAAGCTATGGAAAAGAAACTAACACGTCCTAAAATCGAGCACAAAAAACCACCTAAGAGCGAGATGATTTAACAAGGGATTTGGAGCCTTAAAGTCAATTAAAAGTGATGTTTTTTTAATGACTTAGAGTGCAGCACATCTACATAGCCAAATTATACAATACCTATAAGACCTTAAACTGAAATTCTAAAGATGCAAAAACAGATTTTTAACACTTTTAAAACAATATGCAAATATGAAATTTACAAGAAACAAACAATATACAAGAAGAAAATTGAAAGAAACTGAGAAAGAAGGTAAGAACCATGCATCTTTTTTTATCTTTTTTGAATTTTTTAAGCAGAGAAGCATATGAAACTATGAACAAGTAGTAGAATTCAGAAATTCCAACAATGGATGTAGCCCAATAAAACTAAAAAAAAAACAAAGAGAAGAAAAGGAGAAAAACCTCAAGACTCTAGATACCGCATGATGTAGACTTGCCTACAAAGGAAGGGGTTGGATCTAGTCTTTTCTCCTTCTTCTCTTCAATTTTATTTCTCCTCTTTCTTTGAGCATACACATGGAAGCACAAAAAACAAATGAAAACTAAAATGGAAACAAGGAAATGATGGAAGGAAACTTAGCTATTTAAAAAGGAAGGAAGAAGGTAATGGTGTAAGGATGTAAGGAAGCGTTATAGAATGGAAAAAGGAACTTGGTGAGGCATCACCTAAAAAGGATAAACCTCTAGAACTCACCACCAATGGAGGATGGAGCCGTTGGATAAGAGTTTGTCTTAGATTAAAAGGATCTAGCCTAAAGGAGAAGAAAGGAATCACTCACTTTCTCACAAAAGGTTTCTATTTCATTTAAAATTCAAGTGTATGAAATACAAATGGATGAGTGCCTTATATAGGAAAAGCAAGGTAAAGGCATCGAGTTTTAGCTACTCTTAGGCCCAATTCACCTAATCTAAGGAAGGTGGCCAAATACAAGGTTCAAAAAGACATACAAAGCAAAGATGATCATGTAAGGCTCAAACCTATAGCTCCAAAAGGCTTTATACTCCTAATCTAAAATAATGAAAAAAATATGTATAAAAGAAACAAAAGAATTATTTTAGCTAAAAGTAGTCCTTCTAGTTGTGTCCTAACATGTGACATCACCTCATGCTATACATATCACATTAAATGTAAAATTTTTCAATTTTAGAAATATGATGAAAGTTAAAATTTAATTGATAAAAAAACAAATTTTAAAGACATGTGAGGTTTGAATCTATGACCTATTAATAGATATTCAAAGCCCTCACCACTAGTTCAACCATAGTAGATATAATAAAAATATGAAAATAATAGTTACATTTAAGGCTCTTATTATATGCAAAGATGATATGTGGCATTACCTCATACAACATATATCCTTATATTAAATGTAAAAGTTTTCAATTTTAAAAATTATATGATGAAAGATAATTAATTCACAAAAAAAATATTTTTATCATTATTTTTATTAAAATTTCCATCATAAAAAACATTTTTGATAAATATAGAAAAAAATGTCCTACATTGAATTTTCACCCGCAAGATATGTTTCCCTCACTTCATATTCACATTTGTTCATTCCTTGACATTGAAGTCCTATATCGATAGTAAACATTTGATATATAGAGTCTACTATTTCCTTCCACAAGTATATAACATTAGTTGTTGGAAACAAAATTTCACATCGAGTAAATTACTTATTGACACAAATGAAGGACTCTACACAAGAGCAAACAGAAAATTAATTTTTTTTAAAGTCCCACATTGAGTATATTACTTATGGACATGGACGAAAAACTATATAAAAAGTCCGCATATCATCTTATATAATACATACATTCATATTAAATGTAAATTTTCCAATTTTAAAAATTATACGATCAAAGATCAAATTAATTGACAACAAATATTTCTTATCAATATTATTATTAAAAATCCCATCATAAAAAACATTTTTTAATAATTATAGAAAAAGAGTCCCAAATTGAATTTTCATTTACAGGGAGATGTTTCCATTGTTTTATATTCACATTTGTTAATTCCTTGACATTGAAATCCTACATTAGGAAGTATGCTCGTAGGGAAAATATTAGATTCTATATTCATGGGTGTTGATAAACCGTGGCTAACAATGTTAACCCAGTTATCAATTGAGATGTTAACATTGACACATGACTAATTGAGGTATCATGAACTATTAAATTAGAAAAAGACTTGTTTTGATGATTGAAAAGCCTCTCAATATAATCATCATATTGTTCTTCAATGAAAATAAGAAAAGAAAGGTGCAAGAGTGGGAATTGAGCGTAGAGCCACCGTCCTTGCTTCTGTACTTATTTGGTTGGTTGTTAGGCCTAATCAAATTGGATTGATCAATGAAAAAAATAGAATCGTTCACTTAATAGAAATTTACTTGTCTCGAACGATATGCAGAATCAATATTATTCATTAAAATTTTTAGTTTTTACAATTTTATTTTCATAACTAATTATTGAACATCTCTTTTCAAGTTTTCATTTTCATCTCCGAATTATGTTTATATGTGCAAACTAATTAATTGATACTTATTTCTTTTTTAAATAATAATATAACCACATCACAAGTGTGCCCTATATGTCCTAAATACTCCAAAGTCATATTTGATTTACAGTCTTGCCCTTTCTTTAAAATGTTAATGAAATGATAAAATAAATAAAGACTCGGCTATTTATTAATTTTATGAGTATCTTACACTTTTAAAACCGAAGAATAATCTCTCAATAAATCATTTTCTTTATACAATGATAAAATTTAAACCTTTGAAAACATATGTAAAAGACCCAGTTATTTATTAATTTTATGAGTATCCTACACATGTTATCCTCCAAACCCCAAAAAGATGACCTTTTTAATGTAAGCATCTTTAAAATCCTTTAAAAAAATAACTTTCTTTCTGTAACATTTGATTTGTTAACTTTTTAAAGGTTCATTTATTTATTTAAAATGAGTTCATTAATATTTAATATAAATCAAGTTTTTATATAGTCTATGTGTAACATCCTAAAAATAGGATTTATTATCAAAGCATGATTAAAAGAGAGATTCAACGGAAATTGGAAGATTAATTAGAACAATTGTCAAAATGACGAATGCATCCCTAACAATTGTCGTAATAACCAACGCGTCCCTAAGTTATTTAAAATTGAAAATCCCTTCTCTTTTCCTCCAATTTCATTTCGTTGGCAATAGGGATGGCAAAACGGGCTGGCCCGCCGAGCCTTGGCTCGCCCCGCCAAAGCCCGCCAAGCCCCGGCTCGCCCCGCCAAAGCCCGCCAAAAAGCGGGCAGCGGACCCGGCGAGCTGGCGGGCCAGCCCGCCAAAGTTAAAATTGTAATTTTTTTTTTAAAAATGTGTTAAATTAAGATTAAAAAATTAGAAAAATATTTTTAAAAAAAAATTAAAGAAAATATTATTAAAAGAAATGTATAAATAATAAGAGATGTTACTTTTTTTTAATTTTAGAAAATTAAAGTATATATTTTAATAAAATAAAGTATAAATTAGTAATATTTATATATCTTTTCTTTTGGCGGGGGCCCGTCGGGCCGGCCCGCTGGCGGGCCAGGCGGGGCGGGCCTTGGCGGGAGGCGGGCTAAAAATTCGTGTTCGCCCCGCCAAATTTGGCGGGCTTGCCATCCCTAGTTGGCAATTGAGAGGAAGAGACCTTGCTTCTACTTCTCTATCCCTACCAATTAGTATCTCTAATACCTTTCTTTTTCAAATTTCATTCAAGGTCATTAAATTGAAGTGAGACCAAGTGTAATACCCCTATTTTTATTTTTATATTAAAATTTTGAAGGAATTAGATTATGGTTCTTCAGAACTTTTTAATCTACGTATTATTTATAACTTTTTGGAATTTGTTCAGAATTTTTGAATTTTTTAATAAAATAATATATTTTAAATAATTTTAAATTCATATAAGTGACTTAAAATTAAAAATATTTATAAGAAAGTGAAGTTAAATTATAAAAAAATTTTCTAAAATCTATTTCAAGTAGACTTATCTAAAAATTATCGGTTTGAGAAAAATCTTGATTTTTCCAATCGTTAAAAAATTAGAAATGTATCAATAAATTTTTATTAACAGAAAATTTTAGATTTTTAAAATTTAAACTTTATATTAGTTATTATAAAATTAGTGAAGACTGATATAATATTGCTAAATTTCAAAAAGGATTGATTTTGAATATTTAACATATACCGAGTGAAAGGTTACTATTTGGCTTAATAATTTTGCCGACAGTTACTATGCAAAACACTGTGCATGTACGAAATTTTCAAAAGATGCACAATAACCAGGAATAAAAATTCAAAAAATACACAGTACTTTTACATTAAAATAATGGAATGTATAGTAATTTTTTCCTATAAATACTGAAGGATTTCTTCTTTAGAATTCACAATTTCAGATTAAGTTTTCTTAATATAGTAGTGCTAGTGAGATAGTGGTGGAAGTAAGAGAGAGAAATAATTTCTTTTGGAAGAAGGTTCTGCTAAAATCCTAAGGTACAAATACCTTTCTTTTATATTTTTTAGGGTTATTTTCATATCATTTTTAAAAATCTATTATTATACTAGAAATAATATTATTTTAAGTTACTATTTTGCATAGTAAAACACTATTTCAATAGTAAATTATTATTCAAATAGTAAATTACTATTTACTATTACTATTTACTGTTACTATTTATGTTTTACTATTTACTATTACTATTCATATTTTACTTTTTACCGTTACTATTCACGATTTACTATTTACCGTTACTATTCACATTTTACTATTTACCGTTATTATTCATAATTTACTATTTACCGTTACTATTCACATTTTACTATTCACTATTTACTATTCAAAATTTACCATTTATGTTTTAAGTAGTAATCTTAATTTTCATCTTGTAACTATATTAAAATGAAATTGGTATGTTTTAGAACTCGGAGACGAGACGCGTACGGATCTTCAATAACGAATCAGGATACAAGAGGTAAGGGGGAGTGAGATAAGAATATGATATGAAAAGACATAAGAATAATGGGAGGAGTCCCCTACTCCTTTTAAATTTAATAATAATATTATTTTAAAATATTAACTCTTTAACTTAAAATTTTTAATAAATTTTAAATTAAATATCTGATGTAACTAACTCTAACATACCTATGCAATGACCTGTTCTTTTATAACCTATATGAACTGGACTATACCTATACAAGGACTTGGACCACTATGACCCATATGGATTAAACTATACCTATGCAAGGACTGGATTATATGGGCTTACATAAACCTATGCGAGGAATGGACAAAAATAACTTAAAAATCAATTATATTAATAATCATTAAATTTTGTATTATGATATGTATTAATGATATTTAATTGATTTGATAATGATTGATTTGTAGTTGATGATGTTTAACTGTGATTGATAATATTTGATTGATGATATTGTAATGTGGAGTTTGAGCATATAGCGAGCATGACGGAAAGCTAAAACTCAGTAAGAATTTCTTACCTTACTTTTTAAATTTTTATTATTTTAAAATCTTTTATTTCTTCTTAGAAATTATTTTTATATTTAGAATTAAAAATTAGTATTTATTTTAGAAAGTAGATATTTTATGAAAATTAATTTATAACAAGTTAAGATAATTAAATCTTGAAGTAAAAAAAATTAATTTTGGTTAATAATTTAAAGATTATTCGCTTTTAATTAAAATTTTCAAAAGAAAATTATTTTATTTTATTTTTACTTAATAACTAAAGATATTTGTAAATAATTGAGATTTCTAAATTTGATCTTGTTAAGATTCAATTTGAGAAAGAATTATGTAAAATTTTATATGAGTAAGTTTTTAGATATTTAAGGCTTAGAAACTCAATTTTAGTGAGATTCGAAAACTGTACCAAATTTATTACTGTGGGACAGAAATTCAGAGAATTGAGAAAATGTACAGTTTATTGAAATGATATTGTAGACCTTTGAGGGATTTAATAATTGAGTTTCTAAAAGCCTTAACCAACTAAATACACGAGTAGTTCATGCATCATGAATCATTAAAGTGAAATAAAATGATATTGTCTGGGGACGGATTATAGAAACCGATGATACATTAGAGGAGGCTTAATTACGAGCCTTGGGATAAGAGGGTGTGAAAGGGTGCTTCAGGGGACCTGGGGTAGCTCCCTAGTGTCGGGTACTTTCATAATAAAAACTTTCTTAATCTGACTAGTCTCTAAGTGTTTCCATGCCAGTTGAGCTGTTCATATTATTATTATCCAGACTTATGGAACAGTGTAAACTCCTGGTTGGCCCAGTGCAAATTAAAATTTAAGGGCCCACATATATAGGTAAGTTATGATGAAGATATTGCATAATATTCATGCATTCATAATTGATTGTGTATGTGATTGTGATTGATATTATTAAGTATTGGTTTATGAAAACCCTTTGTTGCTTATGTATTATTCGAGAATATTATATTCTTTTTCTCACTCCTTTCTTTGTGTTTTTGTTTCACATGTTTTAAATTGATGGTTCAGAGGGAAGGATTGAAGAATCTCGGCAGTAAATATATCACGTTCTACAAAGGGAGCTCGGTATGAATACCGTGGTCCAATGAATAAATAATGTTGTTAAGTAACTGCTTCTAGGCCATGGAGTTTCCTCTCTTTCTCATAATGTTTATTTTCTTTGGATGAATGTAAAATTACTTTATAAAGTTTTAATAATATTTATGATGTATTTCAGAATGTACGTAATTTATTCCGATAGTTTCTTTTTAACAATCATATCTTTAAAAAAAATTATGAATTTTTCTATAATTTATTAAGGTGTAACAGAGGGTGTTATAAAGTGGTATCAGAGCAGTTAATCCAATAGGCCTGGGGAAAAGGTCTATCTTGCCTTGTCTGTAAACTCTTTATAGGTGATAGAGAATAGAATATCTGACTTGGTAGTAACTGTGATTGATGTGACAAATCTCAGTTACTGTGAAACATGATGAAGACCATGAAGGATTTTGATAATGACAAGGCCAATGCCAGAGATCAAGAATGAAGATCCAAGACCAAGGCATAATTAAAGTAAGACTCTATAAAAAGAAAGTACGGCCATTAATATAAAAAGGTTTTAAAATAAGAATACATTGATGGAATGTAATTGATTACCTCATTAGTGTAATCAATTACATCGTGTAATTGATTACCTTATTAGTGTAATCAATTACCTCAGCAATGTAATCGATTACCATGTTTAAGTAATCGATTACAATATGAACGTTATGTTTTAAAACTGATTTTAAAAGGCTGTAATCGATTACCTATTTTATGTAATCGATTACAACGTGATCAGAAAGCAAAAAATCATGTTGAAACATTATAACTTTTCACAAAATATTATTTTATCCAAGAGGTACCTTTCCAATTATTTTAATCAATAATTTCACACCTCTTGAAGGCATTTCTTCTCCTATAAATAGGAGGGTATTTCATTTGCAAAAACACACCAATAACACCAAGATATACCAAATACTTCCAATCTTTTCTTATGAGCAATAATGGCCATATTCTCTTAATAGAGTTATTACTCTTTCTTGTTCCTCAATTTGTTTATCATACTCTTGAAGAGAGTTTTCTTGTAAGAGATCTTTATCTCTAAAAGTGAGATTGATACTCAGAGTGGTGTATCTCTGAGGGGGTTCTTCTTGGATGTGGTGTAGCATCCAAGGGTGATGTTATTGGATGTGGTGAAGCATCCAATGGTGATGTGCTTGGGTGTGGTGTAGCATCCAAGGCATTTGTGATTAGGGTGTGAGTCCCCATTGTGGTGTAATCAAGGGAATTGATTATAGTGAATTTCCTCAAGGGTGTCTTGAGAAGACTGGACGTAGGCAGTGGTTGGCCGAACCAGTATAAATCTCTATTTGTATTTCTCTAACCCTTAAACTCTTTATGTTTTAAGCATTATTATTCAAATCACATATCATTGCATATTGAGTTTTTAGAGGAGAAACTTATTAGTGAAAAAAGTTCCTAACTACTCAATTCACCCCCCTTCTTGAGTTTCCTAGAGGCCACCTGGGCTAACAAGTGGTATCAAAGCTCGTATCTTGGAAAAGGTTTAACAACCTCAAGAAGATCCATGGCCTCTTTCAATCCTATCTTTCCTGAGGGAAACTCCATACATAGACCTCCTGTATTTAATGGAGTAGGATATCAATATTGGAAAACCCGTATGCAAATATTCATAGAAGCTATTGATATAGACATATGGGACTCCATTGAAAATGGTCCATTCATACCAACCAAAGTAGTTGGAGAAGTGACCATGATTAAACCAAGAAGTGAATGGACTAGTGTGGATAAAACAAAAGTCCAATATAACCTCAAGGCCAAAAATATAATAACCTCAGCCTTAGGAATGGACGAATACTTTAGAATATCCAATTGCAAAACTGCAAAAGAAATGTGGGATACCTTGGAAGTAACTCACGAAGGAACAACCGAAGTTAAGAGATCAAGAATAAACACTCTAACTAGGGAATATGAATTATTTAGGATGAATAATAATGAAAATATACAGGATATGCAAAAGAGATTTACACACATAATCAATCATCTTGCATGCTTAGGAAAAACCTTCTCTAACGAAGATTTAATTGACAAAGTTCTAAGATGTTTAAACAGGGAGTGGCAACCAAAAGTAACAGCCATATCAGAATCACGAGACTTGGCAACCATGTCACTTGCTACTCTGTTTGGTAAATTACAAGAGCATGAACTCGAGCTTGAAAGATTGAATCAACATGAGGAAAGCAACAAAAAGAAGAAAAGTATTGCTCTAAAAGCATCATCATCAACCATTAAAGAAAGTAATGAAGAAGATGATGAAGAAGATGATGAAGAAGGTATAAATGATTATAATGACCTTAAATTATTTGTTAAACAATTTAACAGGTTTCTAAAGAAAGAGGAAGGGCAAAGGAAGCCGAACTTCAAGAATTTCTTCAAAAATGATGAATCTAACCAAGGTCCAAAATGCTTTGAATGCGGAAAATATGGACATATGAAAATGGAGTGTCCGAAACTAAATAAGAAGTCTGACAAGCAAGAGAAAAAGCATCCCAAAAATAAAAAGATAGCTTATATTACCTGGGATGAAAATGGTTTAAGCTCGTCCAAGGAATCAGACCATGAAGACGCAAATCTGTGCCTAATGACTAACACCGAAGAGGTAAATGACTCAAATCCTACGTTTGATGAATTGCAAGAAGCATTTGAAGAACTTCATGAAGAATATCAAAAACTTGCTAAGAAATTTTTAAATATTAAAAGTATTAATCAAAATCTAGAAGAAAATGTTTCAAAGTTACATGAAGAAATAGGACAAGTTAAATTAGAAAAAATAAACCTAGAAAATGATTTGAAAATTAAAGTCACATGCAATCAATCATGCATTACATGTCAAAAGCTTTCTCAAGAAATTGATGATTTAAAAAATACTTTAGCTAAATTTACTATGGGAAGAGACAACCTAGATATACTCCTTGGAAAACAAAAATGTCATTTTAAAGCCAAACTAGGGTCTGATCCTTCCAAAAAGCAAAAGTTACAGAAAAATTCCTTTATTTCACAAAAGACCTCAACTAGCCCATTTGTTAAAATCTCTCATTATCTGAGAAAAGGTCACAATACATCAACATGCCATATAAGGAAAAAAGGTTATACTGAGACAAAAATGATTTGGGTTCCTAAGAATATATTGTCAACGTCTAACCCACAAGGACCCAAGAAAATTTGGGTACCAAGATCAAATATTTATAATAGTGCAGGAATTATCATTGATGGGAGGCACTTAAGGATTAACTCTTACCCACAAGAAAAGTCAACACATTTCTTGAAGCATCTATCAATCAACAAGTAACAAAGAGCAATATCAAAATAACGAGTGACATCAAACAACAAGGTGCATCGCTCTCTGCTAAAACTTTATGCTCTTATATTCTTTTTGCCATTGACAAAGGGGGAGTAATATATGAGAAGCAAAATAAGAGAAAAATCAATCAAACCTGGTTATTATATGAGAAGTAAAATAAGAGAAAAATCAATCAAACCTTGTCAACTAAACCAAAATTAAGGTGGAGAAAATCTTGTATCTTGCATGCTGTTTATTTTTCTTCTCAGGAATTGTTGTCAATATCAAAAAGGGGGAGAATGAAGAACTAAGGTTTTGATATCAACAATATATATGCAAGACATGATTAACAACATGGACGCAAGACTTGAAGATTTAGTATACCATGTCAAGCACAAAAAGAGTCATGAAATCAATAAAATATTGTCATCATCAAAAAGGGGGAGAATGAAGACCATGAAGGATTTTGATAATGACAAGGCCAATGCCAGAGATCAAGAATGAAGATCCAAGACCAAGGCATAATTAAAGTAAGACTCTATAAAAAGAAAGTACGGCCATTAATATAAAAAGGTTTTAAAATAAGAATACATTCTGATGGAATGTAATTGATTACCTCATTAGTGTAATCAATTACATCGTGTAATTGATTACCTTATTAGTGTAATCAATTACCTCAGCAATGTAATCGATTACCATGTTTAAGTAATCGATTACAATATGAACGTTATGTTTTAAAACTGATTTTAAAAGGCTGTAATCGATTACCTATTTTATGTAATCGATTACAACGTGATCAGAAAGCAAAAAATCATGTTGAAACATTATAACTTTTCACAAAATATTATTTTATCCAAGAGGTACCTTTCCAATTATTTTAATCAATAATTTCACACCTCTTGAAGGCATTTCTTCTCCTATAAATAGAAGGGTATTTCATTTGCAAAAACACACCAATAACACCAAGATATACCAAATACTTCCAATCTTTTCTTATGAGCAATAATGGCCATATTCTCTTAATAGAGTTATTACTCTTTCTTGTTCCTCAATTTGTTTATCATACTCTTGAAGAGAGTTTTCTTGTAAGAGATCTTTATCTCTAAAAGTGAGATTGATACTCAGAGTGGTGTATCTTTGAGGGGGTTCTTCTTGGATGTGGTGTAGCATCCAAGGGTGATGTTATTGGATGTGGTGAAGCATCCAATGGTGATGTGCTTGGGTGTGGTGTAGCATCCAAGGCATTTGTGATTAGGGTGTGAGTCCCCATTGTGGTGTAATCAAGGGAATTGATTATAGTGAATTTCCTCAAGGGTGTCTTGAGAAGACTGGACGTAGGCAGTGGTTGGCCGAACCAGTATAAATCTCTGTTTGCATTTCTCTAACCCTTAAACTCTTTATGTTTTAAGCATTATTATTCAAATCACATATCATTGCATATTGAGTTTTTAGAGGAGAAACTTATTAGTGAAAAAAGTTCCTAACTACTCAATTCACCCCCCTTCTTGAGTTTCCTAGAGGCCACCTGGGCTAACACATGAAACTAATGACTGGAAACGATCTTGTTGGAGTTGTAGAATGTTTAATCAATGCAATGGGAGCACGTGAAGGTCAAGGTAACGATGCCTTGAGAAGGCTGGATCTATTCAAAAAGCGCAATCCACCTCGTTTCAAGGAAGGATATAACCCTGATGGAGCACAAACATGGATTCGAGAGATAGAGAAGATCTTTCGAGCATTGTAATGTAATGAAGCTGATAAGGTAGTCTTTGCTACTTATGCCTTATCTGAGGATGCCGAACATTGGTGGGATAGCATGCGTAGACAATTCGAAGTCAACGACATAGAGATCACTTGGGATCATTTCAAGGATATGTTTCTGGAGAAATACTTTCCAGCTGATGTTAAAGAGAAAAGACAATTCGAATTCCTGTCGCTAACCCAAGGAAATATGACCGTTGGAGAGTACGCATCCAGGTTTGAAGAGCTATCTCATTTTCATTCTCATTATAATGATGTTACTAACGAAGGTGATCGTTGTGCAAAGTTTGTAAATGGATTGCAGCCAGAAATTAAGGAAGCTATACGAATGCAGGAAATCCGTGAATTTTCTGTATTGGTAAATCGCTGCAGAATCTTTAAAGAGGACCATAAGGATAGAATGACCAAAAGTCGTGAGCCCATTCATAAGGCGGGAGAAATAAGAAGTGGAGGACCTCACCATCACCAAAGAAGAGACTTCAGGAGAAATAAGCCTTACCAAGCGCCATTTCACCGGTTTGGAGCAGCATTTGTTCCTAACAGACCCCAAGCTTCAACTGGAAGCTATTACCCGACATCTGCACCAAATTTTAAATGTTTTATCTGTGGAGGACCCCATTTGAAAAGGGATTGTCCTAAAAATACTTATGTTTGTTTCAAGTGTAACAAACCAGGTCATCACATCAAGGATTGCCCTGAGATGAAAAGGGAAACCCTGAAGGTGCAAGTACAAACATAAATATTCAAGGAGGCGTGCATAGTGCAGCCAGAAGGCCGAAGGCAAAAGGAAAGGTTTTTGCAATCACTGGAGAAGAAGCATCTCACTCTGATTCCATGGTGGAAGGTAAGTGTATCATTAATAAGATTCCTTTAACTGTTATGTATGACTCAAGTGCATCACATTCCTTTATTGCCAATGACTGTGTAGAAAAACTAAAATTACCTGTGATAGAACTGCCATTTGACTTATCTGTACATACTCCTGGAAACAATTCCATTGTCACTTCTAAAGCCTGTTGGAAATGCCCTATTGTCATTGATGGTAGGGACTTTAAGGCTAATCTTTTTTGTTTACCCCTTTCTGGCTTAGAAGTTATTATTGGGCTAGATTGGTTATCTGACAATCATGTTCTAATAGATTGTCATAATAAAACCATAATGTTTAAAGAACCAGTGAATTTGAATCCTGAGGATTCGAGATTTCTAACAGCCAACCAAGTGAGTGCCTCTTTAAAAGGAGGGGCTCAAGGATTCATACTATTTCTTTCAACGAAAGGAGAGCAAGAATCAAAAATAAAAAATCTACTGATTGTGTGTGAATTTCCTGACGTTTTTCCTGAAGATATCCCTGGTTTACCCCCAGAAAGAGATGTGGAACTCGCCATTGATCAAGTACCTGGAGTTGGACCCATTTCAATTGCACCATACCGAATGTCACCTCTAGAATTAGCAGAGTTAAAGAAACAACTTGAAGAGATGATAGAGAAGCAGTTTATACGATCAAGTGTATCCTCCTGGGGTGCACCAGTGTTATTGGTTAAGAAAAAGGATGGTAGCATGAGATTGTGTGTATATTATTGGCAACTAAACAAGGTGACGATCAAGAACAGATATCCTCTGCCAAGGATTGACGACTTGATGGATCAACTGCGTGGTGCCACGGTGTTCTCCAAAATTGATTTGAGGTCTGGATACCATCAGATAAGGGTGAACAAAGAAGATGTACCAAAAACTGCTTTTAGAACACGCTATGGCCATTACGAATATCTAGTAATGCCTTTTGGTGTAACTAATGCACCAGCCGTATTCATGGATTACATGAATAGGATTTTTCATCCATATCTAGATAAATTTGTAGTGGTGTTCATTGATGATATATTAGTGTACTCTAAAAGCAGAGAAGAACATGTTGAACACTTGAAGATTGTGTTGGAAATCTTGAAAAAGAAACAACTGTATGCAAAGCTGTCGAAGTGTGAATTCTGGTTGGAAGAAGTGAACTTTTTAGGACATGTAATTAGTCAAGGAGGAATAGTTGTAGACCCTTCCAAGGTGGAGGCAGTTTTAAAATGGGAGAGACCAACCACGATCATTGAGATTAGAAGTTTCTTGGGCTTGGCTGGATACTATAGGAGATTCATTGAAGGATTTTCAAAGCTAGGATACCCACTGACTAAGTTGACACGGAAAGGACAACCTTTTGTGTGGACGACACAATGTGAGAATAGTTTCCAAGAGCTGAAAGATCAACTTACTTCTGCGCCGGTGTTAGTACTCCCCGGTCTACATCGAAGTTTACTGTGATGCGTCTAAACAAGGACTAGGAAGTGTACTCATGCAAAACAAGAAGGTTGTAGCCTATACGTCACGCCAATTAAGGCACCATGAGATTAACTACCCTACCCATGACTTAGACTTAGCCACTGTAGTTTTTGCCTTAAAGATTTGAAGGCATTATCTATACGGTGCAACATTCAATGTGTTTAGTGATCATAAGAGTCTCAAGTATTTATTCGACCAAAAGGAGTTAAACATGAGGCAACGGAGATGGATGGAGTTCTTAAAGGACTACGACTTTGAGTTGCAATACCATCCTGGAAAAGCGAATGTAGTAGCTGATGCTTTGAGTCGAAAGTCTCTACATACGTCCACAATGATGATTAAAGAGCTGGAATTGATAGAGAACTTCAGAGATCTTAACCTAGCAGTAAAGGTTAATACTAACAGCTACAGATTAGGAGCGTTGCAAGTGACAAATGAATTCCTGAGGCAAGTTTTAGAGGCTCAAAGAGAGGATGAATTCCTACAAGAGAAGAAAGAACTTTTGAAACAAGGAAAAGAAGTCAAGTTCAATATAAGAAATGACCAATTACTGAGGTATAAGGATCGAGTGTGTATCCCTGATCAAGAGGAGTTGAGGAAAGTAATTCTGGAAGAAGGCCATAAAAGTTATATGAGCATTCATCCCGGAGCTACTAAAATGTATCAAGATTTAAAGAAGTTATTTTGGTGGCCTGGATTGAAGAAAGCGGTGGCAGAGTACGTGGCTGCATGTCTAATTTGCCAGAAGGTTAAAGTAGAACACCAAAAACCCCCTGGAATGCTACAATCAATGGAAATACCGGAATGGAAATGGGATAGCATTACCATGGATTTTGTGACTTCTCTACCTAAAACTCCATTAGGACATGATTCAATATGGGTAATAGTTGATAGATTAACCAAATCTGCCCACTTTATTCCCATCAATATTCGTTACTCTATGGAAAAGCTGGCAAAATTATACATCAAGGAGATTGTGAGATTGCATGGAATTCCTTCAAGTATCATTTCTGATCGGGACCCTCGTTTTACATCACAATTCTGGAAGAGCTTGCACAAGGCTTTGGGAACAAGACTACGTCCGAGTTCAGCATATCATCCTCAGACAGATGGACAATCAGAAAGAACAATTCAATCTCTAGAGGACTTGTTATGAGCTTGTGTGTTAGAGCATAAAGGAAGTTGGAATCAATTCTTACCATATATGGAGTTCACCTACAACAACAGTTTCCATGCTAACATTGGCATGGCACCTTTTGAAGCATTATATGGAAGAAAATGTAGGACCCCGCTATGTTGGTTTGAGACTGGTGAAAACTTGATGCTAGGACCAGAGTTGGTACAACAAACTACGGATAAAATCAAAATAGTTCAGGAAAAGATGAAGGCAACACAAAGCAGGCAGAAAAGTTACTATGATAAAAGCAGGAAGCCGCTCGAATTTCAAGAAGGTGATCATGTCTTCTTGAAAGTCACACCTACGACTGGGGTCGGTCGGGCATTGAAATCTCGAAAAATAACTCCTAGATTTATTGGTCCATATCAAATAATTCATAAAGTTAGTCCTCTTACCTACCAAATAGCATTACCACTTTTTCTTTCTAATATCCATAATGTTCTTCATGTGTCAAACTTACGAAAGTATATATTTGATCCTAACATGTTATTGAACCTAATGTCATACAAGTTAAAGATAATCTTACATATGATGCACCACCTATCAGAATAGGTGATAGAAGAATAAAAAAGTTAAGAGACAAGACAATTCCGCTTGTAAAGGTCATTTGGAGTGAAACGAGAGGAGAAGATGCTACATGGGAACTAGAAACTGAGATGAAAGAGTTTCATCCTCATTTATTTCACTGAATAATGTAAATTTCGAGGACGAAATTTTCTATGGGAAGTAGAGTTGTAACACCCCTATTTTTATTTTTATATTAAAATTTTGAAGGAATTAGATTATGGCTCTTTAGAACTTTTTAATCTACGTATTATTTATGATTTTTTAGAATTTTATCGGAATTTTTGAATTTTTTTTAATAAAATAATATATTTTAAATAATTTTAAATTCATATAAGTGACTTAAAATTAAAAATATTTATAAGAAAGTGAAGTTAAATTATAAGAAAATTTTCTAAAATCTATTTCAAATAGACTTATCTAAAAATTATCGGTTTGAGAAAAATCTTGATTTTTTCCAATTGTTAAAAATTGGAAATGTATCAATAAATTTTTTTAACAGAAAATTTTAGATTTTTAAAATTTAAACTTTATATTAGTTATTATATAATTAGTGAGAAATGATATAATATCGCTAAATTTCAAAAAGGATTGATTTTGAATATTTAAAATTACCGAGTGAAAGGTTACTATTTGGCTTAATAATTTTGCCGACAGTTACTATGCAAAACACTGTGCATGTACGAAATTTTCAAAAGATACACAGTAACCAGGAATAAAACTTCAAAACATGCACAATACTTTTATATTAAAATAATAGAATGCATAGTAATTTTTTTCTATAAATACCGAAGGATTTCTTCTTTGGAATTCACAATTTCAGATTAAGTTTTCTTAATATAGTAGTGCTAGTGAGATAGTGGTGGAAGTAAGAAAGAGAAATAATTTCTTTTGGAAGAAGGTTCTGCTAAAATCCTAAGGTACGAATACATCTCTTTTATATTTGTTAGGGTTATTTTCGTATCGTTTTTAGAAATCTATTATTATACTGGAAATAATATTATTTTAAGTCACTATTTTGCATAGTAAAACACTATTTCAATAGTAAATTAATATTTAAATAGTAAGTTACTATTTACTGTTACTATTTACTGTTACTATTCATGTTTTACTATTTACCATTACTATTCACATTTTACTTTTTACCGTTACTATTCATGATTTACTATTTACTGTTACTATTCACATTTTACTATTTACCGTTACTATTTACGTTTTACTATTTACTGTTACTATTCATGATTTACTATTCACTATTCACTATTCAAACTTTACCATTTCTGTTTTAAGTAGTAATCTTAATTTTTATCTTGTAACTATATTAAAATGAAATTGGTATGTTTTAGAACTCGGAGACGAGACGCGTACGGATCTTCAATAACGAATCAGGATACAAGAGGTAAGGGGGAGTGAGATAAGAATATGATATGAAAAGACATAAGAATAATGGGAGGAGTCCCCTACTCCTTTTAAATTTAATAATAATATTATTTTAAAATATTAACTCTTTAACTTTAAATTTTTAATAAATTTTAAATTAAATATCAGATGTAACTAACTCTAACATACCTATGCCAGGACCTGTTCTTTTATAACCTATATGAACTGGACTATACCTATGCAAGGACTTGGACCACTATGA
Organism: Clitoria ternatea; assembly: GCA_037962975.1. Lineage (NCBI taxonomy): Eukaryota > Viridiplantae > Streptophyta > Magnoliopsida > Fabales > Fabaceae > Clitoria > Clitoria ternatea. The sequence goes on from CM075676.1 coordinate 70,733,780, forward strand.
CCCATATGGACTGAACTATACCTATGCAAGGACTGAATTATATGGGCTTACATAAACCTATGCGAGGAATGGACAAAAAGAACTTAAAAATTAACTATATTAATAATCATTAAATTTTGTATTATGATATGTATTAATGATATTTAATTGATTTGATTATGATTGATTTGTAATTGATGATGTTTAATGTAACACCCTCGGTTAGATAAGACAACCCTTCTATAGGATCATCCTATTTAACTAAGAGTGTTAACAGTTTTCATAAAAAGTGAATATTTTTTTTAAAATAAAGAGATGACAGATCAATGGAAGCAAATAGTGAATATATCTCATAGTCATTCATAAACTTACAAATAATTGTACTCATAACAGAATGGGGCACGCAGGCACCCTTAAACATTATACAGTCATCCCGTGTCTTTGTCGTTAATAAATATTCAAACTATATAAACTCTATCTTTAATGATCGTTCTCAGTGGGTTCAGCATAGTGCTGTTCTTCACACTCGGGTTCTTGATTTTCTAATTCCTCTGAAAATTGTCAACAGTAAGGGTGAGTATAACCCAAGACCCTGATTGGTTAATTCGGTGCGGACATAATCTAGTTAACATATAATATCACATAAATCATATAATAAACATATTTACAATTACAATAATCAAGCATGAAGTCATGGAATGCATGGGTTGAATTTATTATGATTTATCTTTGATTAAGTCTCATGATGCATGTGGGCCCAAGAAATCATTTCTTCTTCTCATTTTATGGAATATCACCATTCCAATCATCTAGAGCGATCAGGGTCCGCCCAAGTTCCATATGGTACAAATGAACTCATTGGTTCTCATCATTGGTTTAAATATTTTTGGAACTTGGATCCCTACGATCATAGTTACACTCCGTCATTTAGTCAAAGTACACTAGAATTACATCGTCTCACCCGGTTATCAGGCGCCACTCTGATACCATTGGGTTGCCGTTCCGGTTGTACTCCCAAGATTCTTCATGGAGATCGAATGTGAGTGTCCTCCACTGTACCAAGTGTATGCTCTAGAGGTTTTTCTTCTTCAAAAATATTTTCATGATGCGAAAATGCATTTATTTTATCAATTGATTCCTTGGGTATCTTATGTGTTTCCAGTCTCATCATATCATTCCCAAGTTCTTTGAATTCCATCAATTATTTAAACATTGTAAGATATTCGTTTATTATTTTAGAAATATATCTATTATATCTTGGTTAGAATTATATTTTTCATAAAGAGTAAAATAATATATTCTTTATGTAATTACTCATAATTAAGACGTTAATAATATTAATAACAATAAAACTAACAATAATAATAACAATATTAAGATTGATAATAATTAGAATAATAATAATAATAGAATAAGAATGATAATAAATATTATCACTTCCCAATAATTTAAAACGTATTAAAGAATAGTTTCTAAATGAAAATCCAAGTGAAAAACATTAAAAACAGAGTTTTCTGAGTGGAACAAGGGTAAATCTGAGTGAAATAAGTATGATTCCGAGTGGAATCATACTGAGAAGGGTTTTCCAAATGATCTGGCTAAAAATACGAGTGAAATTACACTGGAAAGTTGTTTTCCGACTGAAACAGGTTTGAAAATGAACTGGAAGGCTGTTTTCTGACTGAAACAGGTTTGATTCCGAGTGAAAATGAGTTTTCCGCATGAATTAACTATGAATCCAAGTGAAATAAAACTGAGCAGAGTTTTCTAAATGAAATTAATATGTTTTCCGAGTGAAACAGATACTGAACAGGATTTTCTTAATGAAATAACTTAAATTCCGAGTGAAATAAATTTCTGAGTGAATTAAAACATGATTCCGTGTGAAATCAGTATGAAAATGGTTCCCTGAGTAGAATTGTTTGCAAATCCGAGTAAAAATGAGTCTCTAAGTGATCCGGTCTCAATACCGGTATCCGATCTGCTATACATATTTCAACGTCTTTGATGAGACATCTACGTGTAACCGGTGTCATCGGTATACATCCGGACTGTAATTCCGTATCAGGCGTTCTCCCTATACCGGTTGTTCAGGATAACACCATGACATCGGATAATACACACGTCACTGTGTAAAAGACAAGGATTGTTGCTACAGGGAACGATCAATAATTCCCTGCACTACGAGCCAAATTCTGCTCACGGGAATGGTCAACTTGTTCCCTAATCCTAGTCTACATTCTCTATGCTCAATATAAAATAGCCACTTGACCCAATCATGCAGGTAAGTGCGCAATATAATAATGCTAATGGGAGTTGGTGGTTCCCCAGCAACGTGTCCTCGTTAATCGAGCCAATCAGGTATATGAACTCACTTCATGATTGGAGTGGGGGATCTTCTTCAGCTCTTTTACGACTGATTCCTCTCTGAATACATTCCTTACTTGGAATATTACTGACTTGAGCGTCGGAGAATCTTTGCAGGTGACACCACCATTCGCCCACTTCAACGCGTTAGGTCGGTGTGAAGGATCTCCAGAACGCCCAATCCGCTCTCCTCACTCAAGGACAACGGATACCTACATCGGATACACATACATCCGGTCTTCTATACAGTATTTTCATACTATTTGTGACTGGTCTGAGTCCGGATCTCTAGACCCCGGTTCAGGACAGATCATTGGCACGCCCGATGGGACTCGATAAAGTTATTCCCATATCCTTTGACAGAGCAGGTAATCCACAATGGAAGGCGAAGCGCATGACTTCATGGAGAATCAAGCTGAAGGCAGAACCAATCCTAATGCCTTCAGAAAACTCAACTTTGATTCTCATGGGGGCAGCTCAAAGAAGATAGTAACTGTGTCTGATCCTGATCCTCGCGATGAGTTGATCAAACAACTTCAGAGGGAACTCGCTGAATTGCGAAGAGAAAAAAGGCAAAGCGAGGATAAAGAATCATCTCGCACGCGAAACACTCCCCACGCAACTGATGGTGAAAAGTCCACCACTCTTCAGTACTCAAATATCCCTACATTTGAGGGGGGAGAACAGACTCGCGATTCTGAGGATGCAGCTTCCCGAAGGAAGAGAGATTCAACAACAACACCCCCATTGTCTTACAATCTGAAGGTTCCTTTTTCAAGGAGACTTATGGGCATGAGCATCCCCAAGCACCTTCAAACTACTCAACCACTTTCCATCGGAAAGTATAATGGTGAAACTGATCCAACTAAGCACCTTGATGCTTATGTGTTTGAGGCCATGTACTTGGGAGCTGATGAAGACGTGATGTGCCGAATGTTCCCTCGAACATTGTCTGAGGAGGCCCTCGGGTGGTTTAAAGGCCTGCCTTCTGGATCCATAGATTCTTGGACGGAAATGGCAGCTGCCTTTGAAACCCACTTTGTCATCTCCAGAGACGTACCCAAGACGTCTCATACCTTGGCTCAGATTAAGCAAGGTGAAACAGAGGGCTTAAAAGATTTTTTGAAGAGGTTTTATAAGGAAGCAGCCCTGGTTCCTAACCTCACAGAATCTATCAAGCTGCATATCGTTATTGAGGCATTGCAGCCGGGTTCAGCTTTCGCTCTTTCATTAGCAAAGAGCCCTCCAGCAACTTTTGAGGAGTTCAGAAAGAAAGCCTTAAAATACGTGAGTATAGAGATGCATTTGGAGGCGATAGCTGCAAAGAAAAAGCCCCCAGCACCACTTCCTCAAACCCAGAAGGGTAAGGAGAAGACGAGGTCAGAACGCATGGAGAGGCCATTTACAAATCCTAAGGTCAATAACCACCCTCCTCGACCTCGAGAAAGGCACGTCAATTCCTTCAGCCATTATGCACAATTGTCTGCCAGGCCGTCTCAGATTTTAAGAGAGGTCGGATGGCCAATGCTCAGCACATATGGCATCAGAAGACCAGCCCCTATGAAAAGACCAGGAAATTCACGTAAGTACTGTGATTTTCATGAACAAAATGGTCATTCAACTGATGAATGCCAGGCGCTAAAGAACGCGGTTGAGACGCTGATTAGAGAAGGCAAGTTGAAGCAATACCTGTTCAAAGAAAAATCCTTTGACAGGGCAGAACAGAATGAGAAAAGAGAAAGGGATCCAGACGATGGGGATGACAATAACCCCAGTCTGGTTCGGAAGTTCTCTGCTGCAGAGAAGCAAAAAGGTGTGATGACTGATAATGCAGCACAGAAAGACAGCATGCCCCAGCAACAACGTCAGGGCCGACGTGAAGTTATTGACATGATTGCTGGAGGGTTTGCTGGAGGAGGAGCTTCAATTACAGCCCGCAAGAATCATCACAGAATGATTCTATCTGTGCAAGGGAAAGTCAAAGACAATCGCCCTTACAGAGGTGGGATTGAAGCTCCCACAATCTCTTTCTCTGACGAGGATTTTGGCCCAACCATTCCTGGTGGTGACGATGCTGTAGTCATCACTGCTGTGATCGCCAACAAGGACGTCCGAAGAATCCTTGTTGACCAGGGAAGTTCCTACGATGTTATTTTTTATAATTGCTTTGAAAGAATGGGTTTTAAAGACTCAGACTTACAGCCTTACACGCAGGAACTAACAGCTTTCAATGGTGCAAAGCAACCAACTAAAGGGTATCTTGATACCCTTATCTCGTTTGAAGGCGAGCCAGGAGCCAGGACGGTTAGGTCTCGGGTGCTAGTGATTGATGTCAAATCACCATTTAATGGCATCATAGGCCGTCCCACTCTGAATGCAATGGAGGCAGTTGTATCAACCCCACATCTCCTTATCAAGTTCATTGACAAGGATAATGCTGTGTCATCTATCCGGGGTGATCAAGAGATGGCTAGGTACTGCTACAACCTTAGTCTCAACATGACAAAGCTGGACGCCTCCAATAAAAAAAGGAAACTTAATGATGCTGGAACATCGGCTGGATCTGTAAGCCTTATCGACCTGGATCCTAAAGCGGATTTGAACATTGATCCGTTCAACCCATCAAAGCCCACACCGGATGGAAGTTCCAGGGACATCGTCTTGGGAGATTCTCCAGAAAAGATCACCCATATCAATGACAAGCTAGATACTGAAATAGAGCAGCGACTGCTGGCTCTCTTGCAAGAGTTTAAAGACCTCTTTGCATGGACTGCAGCCGATATGCTAGGTATAGACCCTGAATTCTGCTGTCATAAACTTTCCGTCTATCCAGAGACGAAACCTGTGGCCCAAAAGAAAAGACGATTGGGCCCAGAGAAACAGAAGGCAGCTTGCCAGCAAACTGAGGAGTTGCTAAAGGCCGGATTTATCAGGGAAATCCGATATTCCTCTTGGCTTTCGAATGTGGTGATGGTCCCTAAATCCAATGGTAAATGGAGAATGTGCATTGACTACGTGGACCTCAACCGCTGCTGTCCGAAAGATCCTTATCCTCTTCCTAATATAGATCGGATGGTGGATGATTCCTCTGGTTATCAATACCTGAGCTTCATGGACGCTTATTCTGGTTACAACCAAATTCCGATGTGCAAAGAAGATCAAGAGAAGACAGCTTTCATAAATGATCGTGGTGTCTTTTGCTATACAGTCATGCCCTTTGGCCTGAAAAACGCTGGGGCGACATATCAGCGCATGATCAACAAGGTTTTCGAAGGTATGCACACCAAACTTGTTGAAGTATACATTGACGACATAATAGCAAAGACACCGGTTGGTGGCGATCATATTGAGGACCTACGCCAAGTATTCACCCGCTTGAGACAATTTAACATGAGGCTGAACCCAATGAAGTACACATTTGCTGTCCCTGCTGGGAAGTTTTTGGGTTTCATGTTAACTCAACGTGGTATTGAAGCCAATCCAGGGAAGTGCCAAACGATTCTAGACATGCAGAGTCCTAAGAATCTCAAAGAAGTCCAATCCCTGAATGGCAAGGTAGCAGCTTTGGCACGATTCATGCCAAAGATGGCTCACAGGTCGCTCCCCCTGTACAAAATACTGAAAAAGTCCAAGAAATTCGAGTGGGGACAGGAACAAGAAAAAGCTTTCCAAGAGCTTAAGGAGGTGTTGTCCAAACCTCCCATTCTCACAAAGCCTGACCCCGAAGACACACTCATTCTGTACTTGGCTATTTCAGATGAAGCTTTGGGCGTTGCCTTGATAAAAGAAACTCCTGATGGACAAAGACCGGTCTATTTCACTAGCAAGACCTTGCAAGGAGCTAAGATCCGGTATCAGAAAATTGAAAAGGCCGCCCTCGCTATTGTTTGGGCCTCACGATGGTTACGTCCGTACTTTCACGCCCATCCGATCATAGTAAGAACGGATTTACCACTCCGTTCTGTCTTAATCAAGCCCGATCTCGCTGGGAGGATGATCAAATGGTCTATTGAACTCTCTGAGTTTGATATATCCTACGAACCCCGCAGCGCTATTAAAGCTCAAGTCCTGGCTGACTTTATTGTGGAAATGACAAGGACTGATCCAGATTACCCTCGAGTCCATTGGACCATTTACGTTGATGGTTCATCAAACCAAAGAGGCTCTGGAGCAGGTGTAGTTCTAGAAAGTGACGATGGAGTACACCTAGAGATCTCCCTTCGTTTCAATTTTAAAACATCCAACAACCAAGCTGAGTACGAAGCTTGCTTGGCCGGGCTAAGAGCTGCAATTGACATCGGAGCTTCTGAGGCGACACTTTGCAGCGATTCACAGCTGGTGATTTCGCAGATCTTAGGAGATTATCAAGCTCGCGAACCTCAACTCCAATTATACTTGAACTGTGTCAAGGAGTTGACTGAGAAATTCTCAAAGGTGGAATTCAAGCATGTTCCACGAGAAGAGAATACGAGAGCGGATATACTCTCCAGGTTAGCAAGCACTAAACGACCAGGTAGCACCACTACGCTGGTTCAAAGCACGCTAACGTCGCCCAGCATCCCTCTTTTCCCTTCTCTAAACGCCATAATGACTAACTCCCTTTACGGAGATACATGGATGGCTCCTTACATCCGTTACTTGGCTGATGGACAACTACCTACGGATGAGAAGGAAAAGACGAGGCTAAGGAGAGAATTACCGTATTTCACTATGATTGATGGTAATCTCTACAGAAGGGCACTTTCTGTGCCCTATTTGATTTGTCTCAAAGAGAATGAAGTGCAAGACGTAATGGAGGAAGTGCATGGAGGACAATGTGGACACCACGCCGGAGGAAGAAGCTTAATGCGAAAAATCCTCAGAGCTGGATACTGGTGGCCCACAATGAAGCAAGACTCCATTGACTTCGTCAAAAAATGTGATGCTTGCCAAAAATTCTCTAACCTTCACCACACACCGGCGGAAGAACTCTTCACATCCGCTGTTCCATGGCCCTTCTACCAATGGGGATTGGATATTCTGGGCCCCTTTCCAACTGCTCCTGGGGGTATCAAATATCTCATTGTAGGGGTCGATTATTTCACTAAGTGGATAGAAGCAGAGCCGGTGGTGCATATTACTTCAGCCCGAACTCGTCGTTTCATGTATGAAAACATCATAACACGGTTCGGGGTCCCAGCACGGATTGTCACAGATAATGGCACCCAGTTCACGGATAGAAAATTCACAGATTTGCTTGAAGGGTTAGGAATAACCCAAATATTCTCATCCGTCGAACATCCCCAAACTAATGGTCAAGCTGAAGTGGCCAACAGGGAGGTGCTGAAGGGACTAAAGAAACGCCTTGGTGAAGCCAAGGGCGGATGGACAGACCAGCTGTGTCATGTCCTATGGGCATATCGGACAACGCCTCATTCATCCACCAATGAATCCCCATATCGCCTAACATACGGGGTCGAGGCAATGATACCTGTGGAACTGCAAATTGCTTCCACAAGGGTTAAGTACTTCTCTGAAGAAACCAACAATGCTAACTTGGCATCCGAAATGGATGTCATACAAGAACTCAGAGAAGACGCTTTCATCAAAGATCAAGCCATCAAAGCCAAAGTTGCTCTCCGGTACAACAAACGAGTCCAATCAAGGACTTTCAACGTTGGAGATTTGGTTTTGAGGAAAGCAAGTATAGGGAACAAATTCGCTCATCAAGGCAAACTAGCCCCAAACTGGGAAGGCCCATACAGGGTATCTGAAGTTACTGGCAAAGGCTCTTACCGCCTTGAAAACCTTGATGGCACTTCAATCCGAAATAAATGGAACACCCAAAACTTGCGCATCTACTATAGCTAGCTGTTGGAACTATCTACACTCTCCTATCCTTATCTTGGATTGAATACTGGAGAATTTATTTTCACAGCTACGCTCTCATTGTAATTCTTATTTTTGATTTAATAAGAATCTCTCACAACAATTTAACTCTTTCGAGTTTTTCTCATGCTGTGATTTTCAGTTTATCCGGTGTACAGAAACATATTCAGGACGGATGATCTCAGCTACCTGTTCTGTAGTTGACGATGTAACTCCTCGAATATGCGCGACACACAAGAGCATACTCAGGACGGATGATCTCAATTACCCATTCTGTAATTGATGATGTAACTCCTCGAGTATGTCTAATTGATTGAAGGCCCGGATTGTAGGATTGAACCGAACTCCGAGTATGACTAGTAGGTTTGGCCGAACGTCGGGGAAGACCTGGGTTGTAGGATTAAATCGAACCTCAGGAAATGGGTTGTAGGATCGCACCGAACCCCATCCAAAGGCCCAGATTGTAGGATTAAACCGAACTCTGGGTACGGCTAGTAAGTTTGGCTGAACACCGGTGAAGGCTCGGATTGTAGGATTAAACCGAACTCTGAGTACGACTAGTAGGTTTGGCCGAACGTCGGTGAAGACCTGAGTTGTAAGATTAAACTGAACCTCAGGACATGGGTTGTAGGGCTGGTCCTTTTTCAAGGCCACAAACCGAACCCCATTCGAAGATTACATGGGTTGTAGGGCTGGTCCTTTTTCAAGGCCACAAACCGAACCCCATGCGACGGCTTGGGCGCAGTAAGCTGGTTCTTCTTCAAGACCACGCTGAACCTCAAGTAACGGGCGCAGTAGGGTCAGGATTAGCCCTGATCTGAACCCCGTATCGAAGGCTCGGATTGTAGGATTAAACCGAACTCTGAGTACGACTAGTAGGATTAACCGAACGACGGTGAAGAATTGTCATTGGATAAAACCAAGGACCAATTGAAGAACGGCTAGTAGGATTAAACCGAACGCCAAATATGACATGGACAGTAGGATCAAACCGAACTCCAAACACAACAAGTAAGTTATACTGAACTCCAGATTAATACTCTCTTATGAAGTTCTTTATTTGGAAGTTTTATAGCTTATAATTCTGAGTCATCAATTCTTCAATTGAGACCTGACTCATAAATTCCGACACAAACAATTCACTCGGGTACGCCACAATCTAAGGCATATTCACCCGAAATCTCTCAGTCGGAAATATTTGAAGAGGAATTTCTATTTTAAATCCTCACTCTTAAAAGCTCTCACGAGAAAATCTCACTCAGAGTTTATTCAAAGTGATAATCACCCAATGAAACTAGGGGGACAGCATCAACGATTTAACGAATATCCTGAGGAATGAACTCTCGTCTAAACGATCTCACAATCATTCCCCTTAAGCCGTTCTAGTGACGATGATGTGTTCCCCCACAAGCGGTGATCTTATTATGAAATTCATCTCGCATATATAAGTCCGGTATGGAGATTTTGTTTTACAATCCGATCTTCATTACTTAAATCCGGAATGATACAATACACATGCAATCCCTCTATTAAAGTTGTTTTTCACTAAACAAGAATGGAGGTAAAAAACTCTTTTATTGATTAAACGAGAGTTATAATTCGTGTAATAATCCGGAGCTGATCCCGGAACACAGCGAATTTGAATCAATAAAATGAAAAAGGAAACAAGGAAGGCGCTACTTTCTCTGGCTTGAGTCTCCTTCCTTCCCTTTGCCTTTGTCTCCGATCTTGCCTTTTTCAGTGCGAGAGCTTGTTCCTGTGCTTATGGGCTTCAGGAGTGAAGGTCCCATTGATTGACCTTTAGGTAAAGGAGCAAACTTATAAGGAGTGTTAGGCGGACTTTCATGACGCTTATCGACTATGGCCACTAGTTTCCCTTGATGAAACTCATAGAACGGATCAATACCATTCAGATTAAGTTTCACCTTGGGATTCCGGTATTGAATTTGACGAACAGCCAACCCAAAGGATTCCTTGACTGCTTGATCGCACATATCTACAGCCTCGTCAAATTCTGCTTTTGTGTCCGCCAACTTTGAGAGCAGCTCCTTCTCCTTACGCGACCAATCTTCGGTTCCTCGAGAATAAACAACTTTAACTTCCTTAAGCTCCTCTTCCAGCTTTGAAGAGCGTTCCTTCTCCGCACAAAAACCGGAGTGGAGGTCAGCATTGATTTTCTTCTGATCAAGAACTTGACCCTCCAGCTCCTTGGCAAGGTTCTTCAGCTTGGCAATTTCTTCATCCTTCTTCTGAATTTCTTCTCTGGAAGCTTCTAATTTTCCTTCTAATTGGAGGATGATTGCCTTGTCCTTGCCAACCATTGAGGTGAGCCTCTCGTTCTCTTCTGTGAGCTCACGAATCGACTTGAGGAGCCCGGATAACTCAGCCAAGTGCTTCTGTCCGTCGTCGCAAGCTCTGATCATTTCATCACTCTTCAACGAGGGCTTCACCTTGGGTGAAGGTTCAGGAACACCCTCAGGAACAGAGCCCTCATACACCGGATGTTGAACAAGACCGGAACTATCTTCAAGAGGGCAAGGGGCTTTGGGCGCGAAATAAGTCGTTATTGGCTTCACCCCATAAGTGATTACACTGCCTGAGGCATCAGGAGTGGGCTCTTCCGCTCTCTTTTCCTTAGAAGGCCCTGGCTCAGCAACCCCTCTTGAAGTTTTTGGTTTTTTGGGCGAGGATTGACGGTCTGAGATCTTCGAGGGGCTACGCTTTGTCCTCTTCTTTTTCTCCACAACCTTCTCAGATCCGCCCTCGATCAGAGGAATATCGTCACCAGCAGACGAAGTTAATATTATCGTCTCAGCAGTAGCCTTCTTCGAGTTCCGCTTTGCCTGAATGTCATTTTCAGCCGCAACGGAAGTCTCTCTGGCCTTGAGTCCTTTTAGCCTATTCATCTCTGGTGACTCGCTTTGAATTTCACCTGCAAAATCAAAAGGCACAATCAGAGACGAAAAATTTTCAAGGCAAATGACATAATAACGCATGAAGAATGGCAGGGAAATTACGTAAATATTCCTCGCAAGTAGACTTTGGTCCTAACAAACGCCTGCAGGAGAAAAATTGGTGCGAGGCTGTGTAGGATTGAAGAGCCGAAAGAACGGAGATGGAAGATGGGCTCAGTTCGTCCTCCTCAGTGTAGTACGCCTGGGAGGTTAGCAAGAAATGCTCATGCGTCCAAGCCACTGGGATCTTTGGAATCCCATCTTCAGTTAACCAAAAAACTGGTTCATTCGGATCGACGCTGATCTTTGTATAATAAGATTTGAATGAACGCCCATCAACTTTGGCGGAGTCAGTGTACGCCTCGAAGTTGATGATCTTGGAGATAGTCCGGAGGGATATCAAGCTCACTCCTCCTTTCTCCTTATTCGCACGACGGACCACTTGAGTGAAGTAGAAAAGCATGGCCACCGTCGGACCAATCCCCATCCATTAGGGTGAAGTTGCAAGGGAGCGCAATCCAGGAATCTCAGGACTCCTATCTGAAACTTCGTAAAGGGGAAACGCACGCCCAAGTTCAGAAATAAAAAATCATACATGAACAAGGACCTCTCGTCCGGTGTATGACATATCCGTTCTGATGGAAGGGGAGCGAACACCTTAAAACACCATCGGTACTTATTCTTCTTCCAGACTGTGAAGCGCGGTTCCAACTCTGCTCCGTCCTCACGAGCACGCACGGATGCAGTTTCACGAAATTCCTCAGCGACCCAGCTAAATGGGCGCTTCTGTTGGAATTTCACCCAGTCTATCCGGTGTGCAACCATATTGCATAGGCCGGATTGGGTCTTCAAAATATACTTCTCAGAGGGAGATTCCCCTTCAGACGTTTTCCTCCCAGTAACTTTCTTTGTCACCATAGGGAAAGCTTTGATGCTGCGATAAAATTTCACATCATCAGAGAGATACAAATCCCCACTCTCGATACTCTCACTGGAGGAGGAAGACTCTGAAGAGGGTATAATCACCCTTCGCCTTTGATATTGCGACTCCTCCCTCTCTGTATACTGTGGCTTCGACTGGAAGATCACTGGGATCCTCCCACCATAAACGCTAGGGTTTTGAGTCAAAGCCCTTCCTCCTCTTCCTCTAGGGCTAACGCCACTGAAGCTAACACCCTTCCTAGGCATTCTCAAATATTGAAAAGAGATACAGAAAACGAAGGGAAAGTGGTTACCTAAGGATAGTGAATTGAAATTCACAGAGGCGGACACGAAGAACTTCTTGGAACTTTTGCAGACGTTCGTCAAGGAAGCAAGACGAAATGGTAACTGAGATTGTCAAATATGCCTTTATCGGGGCACGAAAATTTTTCAAATACCCACTAAACACAACCTGTCGTTTACCCCCAAACGACTCCCCGTTTAGTGGACCAAAATTGTCGTTTAGTACCTCAAGGCGCGAAAATGCCATCGCTTTGTCACAGAGCCATCGAAATGGGCCTATTAAAACCAAATACTAGGCCCAACAAGACTATGCGTGACAGTCACTAAGACATGCGCATTTAACGCAATAATGGCTCGCCCACGTGAATTAAGGCATAAAATATCCAATCATTAGAAACGTGGCCACCATTACTCGAATACCAAGGGTTGCGAAATTCGATAAACTCCTGATATTCTCATTGTCGAATCCGCCCTTAGGAGATTCATCACTACGGAACCTTGTTCCCAGAGCGGACATATACACTTCGATGTAGTCCCAAAATCCAGACGTACTACGATTAATATAGCTCATATGAGCAAGTCTACTCATTCCTCACATTAGCTAGGGGGCTAGTAGAGGTATTACTCGGATTTCGGATTCGAAAACTTGTTCAATCCGTACTCCATGATTAAAAAACTTCACCAGGACGGATGATCTCAATCACCTATTCTGTGATTCGATGATGTAACTCCTGGTACGAAGAACTCCAATAATCATCCCAGGACGGATTATCTAAATCACCTAATCTGTGATCTGACGATGTAACTCTTGGTGTCGTGTACTTTTCCAGAACGGACAATCTCAATCACCCATTATGTGATTTGACGATGTAACTCCTTGACATGGTGTACCTGCCCAGGACGGATGATCTCAATCACCTATTCTGTGATATGACGATGTAACTCCTGGCGCCATACACACCTCAAGGACGGATGATCTCAATCACCTGTTATGTGATCCGACAATATAACTTCTGGTGCTGTACACATCCCCAAGACGGATGATCTCAATCACTTATGAAGTGATTTGATGACAAAACACCTGGCATGATCAATTCATATAATCATTCTTATGATGGAAAATTCCGAAAGTCAGTCCGTACTTTCGCTTTCAAGTGGTATTCTCCCAGGGCGGATACTCTTTATCACCTATTCTGTGATACAACGACGTAACTCCTGGTGTAGAAAAAACTCCCATCATCATCCTTATGATGAAGGACTCAAACACCACTTCCTTGCAGTTCCCTAAACTTGGAACAATATTGTCATCTCCTGTGAGAGTATTACGGATTAAAAGCAGTCATCCGTCCTGTTACATTACTCTACTGAACAGCGGATCGACCCATCTTTCCCCAAGAGAATTAAGGAAATTAAGGATCATGCCCCAAAGACAGACACCTTTTTCTTAACACATACTTGGGGACATGTATATATTTCGCCGTTCTAAATTTATCTATTGTTTAATCTTCTGAGGCAATTATTTCAATCCGGCCTTAAGATTAGTTATACAGAACGGATTAGCATTGAATTATATATACATGAAACGATGAAGACAAATGTCTTAAATGGAATTCATTCATTAAAAACAAGGCTGTATACAATAGTTCAAAATTCGGAGTTGATCCCGGTACACAACTATACATATAAAGGAAAACAAAACTACGGAGGAGGAATCTGTTCTTCAGTTTTCTGTGCCTCCTCAGCACCAGGCTCTTGTGCCCCTTCCTTGGGAACCTCCACAGGAATCTCCCCTCCAGGAGCTTCAGCCCTTTCTTCAGAAGAGGGAACCTCGGACACAGGAAAGACGTAATCAGGTCCCATAGTTTGACCCTCAGGAAGAGGAGCCAAACCATACAAGGACGTCGGTGGATCTTCGTGACGACCATCCACCACTGCGACTAACTTTCCCCCATGGAATTCATAGTACGGATCCATTCCATAAAGGTTAAGTTTCGCAGTGGGGTTGCGGTAGAAGACTTGGCGTATGGCTAGGCCGAAGGACTCTTCAACAGCCCGGCTGCATATGTCAACAGCTTCTTCTCTCTCAGCTTTCGCTGTAGCCAATTCTCCCCGCAACTTGGACAGCTCCTCACTGGATACTTCGGACTCTGCTTTCCTGGCCTTCAGTCCCTCTATCTCAAGAAGGAGCTTCTTCTCCCTTTGAGACCACTCCTCAGCATCAGCTTTATTTTTATCCTGGCTGCTACGGAGTTCTTCCTCTTTCTCTGCCACTTTGCCTTCCAAGTTTTTAAGATTGCCTTTGAGCTTGAGATTCTCTTTAGTCATGATATCTCCAAACTCCTTAGACTTGCTAAGACGATCTTCCATTAACTTCACGGCGGCTTTGTCTTTTTCTGAGGAAAGCTTGAGTTCTTTCAATTCGTCACTCAATTCTTCAACCTTATCGACGTTGTTAGCCAACTCGCTGACTGAAGAAAGCATTCCAGCAAGTTCGGCTAACTGCCACCTTCCAGCCTCACACGCTTCCTTAATTTCTTTAGGACTAAGTGTAGGCCGGAGTTTGTACATCGGTGGAGGAAGAGTGGCTGGAGTAGAACCCTCATAGGAGAGGAAGGGGGTGAGAAACGAGGTAGTTGGGAAGGAGGTCGGCTCTGATCCAGAAACCCCAGCAGCAGTGCCTTTATTGAGATCGGAGGAAGCACCAATCGCTTCCGAGGCTTCAACAGCTTTATCTTCCGAAGTCCTTTGCTTCTTGGACTGACGCCTTGCAGGATCATTCTGGATCTTTCTTCTCCTCTCAGTAACTGGAGGCTGACCCGAGGCTGCGCCAACATCGGATGAACCGCCCTCAACTAGTGGGATGTCCCCTTCAGCATCCGAGGTCAGGATGATTAACTCAGGACGATCCTTAGTTGAGGGCCTGGGCTTCACTTCATTTTCATGGGCAACGGACTTACCCGCCGTCTTGAATTTCTTTAACTTGTCCATCTCTGGAGTTTCTTGTTCTATTTCACCTACATGAACAAACACAAGATGTTAGCAACTACAAATATTCTATATATATTTGGTAAAGGAGAAAAGGTGAAACAAAACGAGAAGTACGCAAATATTCCTCCCGGACTCCGCTTGAGCTACTTAGCAAACGCCTACACGAAAAGACGTGACGACGTGTAGTATGTGATTCAAGTGCGAACAACACTCTCGACGTCTCACGAGACAGATCGGATTGGTCAGTGTAGTACGCGTGTGAGCTCAAGAGAAAATGTTTGTGTGTCCAACTCAGGGGAAATTTGTCGACGCCCTCTTCATCCTTCCAAAATATTGGTTTGCCCTTCTTAATGGAGATGCGAGTAAAATAAGTCTTGAAGGACTTCCCGTCAACCTTGGCAGAATCCGTATAAGACTCAAAGTTCACAATGGAACAGAGAGTCCGGAGAGTCACCAGACCAACTCCACCCTGCTTGTTTGCCCTTCGAACTACCTGAGTGTAGTAGAACAGCATCGCAACAGTTGGCGTGAAATTGAAATGTTCACCCAAGACCTCCAAAGCTCGGATGAGGCCCCAACCGTTGGGATGAAGTTGGGAGGATGCACAGTTCAGAAACTTCAAGACGCCCATCTGGAGTTCGGTTAGAGGAAAACGAACTCCCAGATAATGAAAAATAAAGTCATACATATATACAGAGCGGTCATTAGGGACGACATGGCATATCCGCTCTGTCGGAAGTGGTGCGTAAACCCTATACCACTTTTTCGTCTCTTCATCCGTACTCAGAGTGAACCTCGGTTGAATCCGGGATCCCTCCTCATCCGTATGACAAGAGGCCAAGTCCTTAAACTCTCTGGACACCCAACAGAAAGGCCATTTAGCCTGAACCTCCTCCCAATTTAGCCTCGAAACAACAACGCTATAGAGACCTTCAGTTGTCCTCGAAATAGCATTATTTCCAGAGGTTCCTTCTCCAGTGGCCATTTGGATTTTCTGAATCAAACTCCTTAATCTACGATAAGAAATAAAATGTCGTCAGAAAGTTGCAATCATTACTCACTGCATTTTAAAAGCAATTACAATCAGAGGGCAACTCTGAGAAGGGAAAGGTCACTTCCCACAGTGAGTAAGATCCCCTTTCTGAGCGACGCGATTCAGTCTTAGGAAGAATTACAAGGATTCTTCCCCACGACTATTAGGGTTGCGGGAAACTGATTCCCCCCCTAGATGAAGCCTACTTTCTATAACTAAGAGTAGCAAACCAAAGCAAAACTAGAGCGACAAGGAAGAGATAGTTACCTCAGATGACAGTGATGAATTTGAGGAACGAAGAAACCCT
The DNA here is from genome assembly GCA_037962975.1 of Clitoria ternatea. NCBI lineage: Eukaryota > Viridiplantae > Streptophyta > Magnoliopsida > Fabales > Fabaceae > Clitoria > Clitoria ternatea. Next base: position 70,750,500 of record CM075676.1, read on the forward strand.
CGCAGTGCAGGCAACAAACTTCCTTGCAATATTTCTGCAGAGTTTTGTTAAGTAAACAAAAGCGAGTGGAACCCAGAATCCACTAAGTGTTCCTTTTATAGGAAACGAAGAGATTCGGTTACCCCCTCTTGAAGTTGTGTCGTTCTCGATAAAACGCATTCGTTCACAAGCGAAACGACACAACCGTTCCAAATTCTTAGGCGCCAAAACGATAGCGACTCAGCGAAGGGCTATCCACTAGGCCCAAAAGTTTCGAAAATTTCAGGCCCATTAAGCCCCAAAATGACGGTTAATGAGATTTTCATCTCAGACGCAATAATTGCTTGCCCACGTGATTAAAAGCATTAATGTCTAATCATGCAACGCAATTCATGCTTTACAGCCGTTACACGAACTTCAAGAGCTTTCAATTCCAATAAACTCTTGAAATTCTCACACAACGAATCTTTGTCTGAATCCGTTATGGCTGCATCGACAGGTCGGATCTATTAATTCTAGAACGGTTCTTTACGAATGACAACAGATGCTAAGGAACTATTACACACGTAAGCTTACCGATATTAAGACCTCTCGCAGGTTGAGTAGCTTATGTGAACAACCATTCGGTCCCTCACACAAGCTAGGGGACATATGATCCGGTCTCAATACCGGTATCCGATCTGCTATACATATTTCAACGTCTTTGATAAGACATCTACGTGTAACCGGTGTCATCGGTATACATCTGGACTGTAATTCCGTATCAGGCGTTCTCCCTATACCGGTTGTTCAGGATAACACCATGACATCGGATAATACACACGTCACTGTGCAAAAGACAAGGATTGTTGCTACAGGGAACGATCAATAATTCCCTGCACTACGAGCCAAATTCTGCTCACGGGAATGGTCAACTTGTTCCCTAATCCTAGTCTACATTCTCTATGCTCAATATAAAATAGCCACTTGACCCAATCATGCAGGTAAGTGCGCAATATAATAATGCTAATGGGAGTTGGTGGTTCCCCACCAACGTGTCCTCGTTAATCGAGCCAATCAGGTATATGAACTCACTTCATGATTGGAGTGGGGGATCTTCTTCAGCTCTTTTACGACTGATTCCTCTCTGAATACATTCCTTACTTGGAATATTACTGACTTAAGCGTCGGAGAATCTTTGCAGGTGACACCACCATTCACCCACTTCAACGTGTTAGGTCGGTGTGAAGGATCTCCAGAACGCCCAATCCGCTCTCCTCACTCAAGGACAACGGATACCTACATCGGATACACATACATCCGGTCTTCTATACAGTATTTTCATACTATTTGTGACTGGTCTGAGTCCGGATCTCTAGACCCCGGTTCAGGACAGATCACTAAGTAAAATGAAATATAATTCCGAGTGGTATTTAGTCAAAAAGGAGTTTTCTGAGTGAAATTAAGACAAGTTCCGAGTGAAATAAAATTAAGAAAGAGATTTTCGAGTGGAATAACTATGATTCCGAGTAAAAATGATTGAAAGGAGGTTCTTCAAGTAAGAAAAGGGTTCTGTCTGATATATATAATGATTTACCGAGTGATATTGTGTAAAAACCGATCGAATTCATATAAAACCGAGTTGTTGTTATTTATTCCAACATTTAATTGCAATTCTTTGCTGGAAACGCACATAGGTACCCATGATTTAGTATTTTCACAGTCAATACAGTTCATATTTTTCTCACAATTCACACAAAGTATATTATTTACCAACAAATATATTATATATACAAAATAGTAACAATTAAGCATTTAATTCACCCATCACTGAATCTGTCCTGGAAAGGTGAGGAACATGATTCCTTAACCCTTTCCTTCACTCGGTTTTCCCATAGAGCACCCAAGAATATACCCCCTTACCTTGATGGAGTTCCTGGATGAGGAGAAAAGGTTCCCTTCACTGTCCTTCTTCAAATCCGAGTGAGAGAGACAAGAAATGAGAGAGGAAAAAGCTTGCAGGAAGGGGAAATGATAACAGAGGTGTGTTTGTGGTTGTGTTTCGTGTGTGTGTTCTCTAAGAGTCATCGCACTAGTTTAAATAATGAGAGAGTAAGTGGAAAAACTAAATGAGGAACAACTTTTGTGAGTGGGCTGCTAGTGGATTTTTAGTGGAGTGTTAATGGAGTGTCAGTGGAGATTTAAATAAGGAGGTAGGCTATGTCAGTGCCTATTTCTGGCCGCCTACTAGCTATAGTGCGCATGACACTGAATACCGAGTGAAAATTCCACTCGGTTAACCACTATGCCGACTGGAATTCTTCTTTCGAGCCAACAAATAGAAGGCTCGCTTGAGCGTGGCTTGCTTGCTTGAGCGAAGTAGAGAAATATGCATCAGGGGTCCTTCTCGCTCAAGCGGAATCCGACTCGCTTGAGCGAGTCTTCAAGTCCTCGCTCGGAATTCCTTTGAAACTGACTCAAGTACTCGGTTTTTCACTCGGTAATATCTGTCCAGACCGAGTTCTCTCTTTCTCAGAGTTTTCACTCGAAAATCCAAGTCTTCATTCACTTGGTTCACTCGGCTTAGACCAACTTCTTCAACTATATTTCCAAATTAAGGTTTATTTAAGCCATTACCTCTCGGAACAAGACCTACACATACGAGTCTCACTTGGTTTTGGTCCAGTAAAGTATACCTCACTCGGAAATGGTTCAACCTCTTACATTTCTCTCGGAATGGGCTCCCTCTACCATTTTCCACTCGGTTTCTAAGCAAACACATATGAAACCATTCGAAATCCTTCCCAATTGATTCCACAACACATTCCAGTCGGTAGGAAGCATCAAATCAACATAAACATAAGTATATATGCATTCTTTCACTCGGAATGCTTCAATCAGAAGAATTTCCTTCGGAAAAGAAGCATTGGGCAAGGTTTGACTCAGAAACGAGTCATTCCAGGGTGTTTGACTCGGAATTTCACCCAGAAGTGGTTCTCTTGAACATACTTCACTCAGAATTACTTCTCAGGTCAGGACTCCACTCGGTGGTAGCCCTCTCAGTCATGTTTTACTCGGAAAATATGACACTGACTCAGAATTCCATCCTTCACTCGGAATAGCTAGTTGTTCACTCGGAATTTCTCTCTGTTACTCGGAACAGAGCCCTTTTTCACTTGGTTTTTGCATAATTTCACTAATGGTCCATATAAATTCCATTATTATGCATAAAAATGACATTTCTGAGATACCACAGACCATCCACAAGGTATATATTGACTTATTCTTACTTACAAACCTTCCATAATTCAAAAATTACAAGGGTAAAACTGTTTCTAAAAACAGGGATGTTATATTTAACTGTGATTGATAATATTTGATTGATGATATTGTAATGTGGAGTTTGAGCATATAGCGAGCATGACGGAAAGCATAACAATTGAGGGTACAATTCTCTCATTTTCTCCTCAATTTCCCAAGTAGCATCCCCATCATCTGTTTGACTCCAAACTACCTTGACCAAAAGGATTTCCTTGCCTCTTAGTTGTTTGAGACGTCGGTCAGCAACCTTAACCGGCGATGCTTCAAAGGTAAGGTTTTCTTTCAGAACAAATTGATCGGGACTTAGAACATGATCAGGGCTTGGTACATATTTGCGGAGTTGAGAGACATGAAATACATTGTGAAGGTTTGTCAACTCGGGTGGCAGAGCAATACGGTACGCATGAGTTCCTATCTTTTGCAGAATCTGATAGGGTCCTACGTATCTGGGGCTTAACTTCTTGGCCTTCAAAGCTCTTCCTACTCCAGTGGTAAGGGTAACTTTGAGAAATACATGATCTCCCTCCTCAAATTCTAATGGCTTTCTACGTTTGTCGTAGTAACATTTTTGTCTATCTTGTGAAGTCTTCATTGCCATTTGGATCTTTTAGACTTATTCTGTAGTCTTCTGAACAATCTCTGGTCCAATTATTGTCTTTTCACCAGTCTCATACCAACATAAAGGTGTACGGCATTTTCTTCCATACAAAGCTTCATAGGGGGCCATTCCGATACTGGCATGGTAGCTGTTGTTATAAGTGAACTCAATAAGTGGGAGATATTCTTGCCAACTTCCACCATGTTCCAAGACACAAAGACGCAACAGATCTTCAAGAGTCTTGATCGTCCTTTCTGATTGTCCGTCTGTCTGTGGGTGATATGCGGAACTTAACTTCAGACGAGTTCCCAGAGCTTGTTGCAGGCTCTTCCAAAATTGTGATGTGAAACGAGGGTCTCGATCAGACACAATTGCAGTGGGTGTTCCATGTAACCGTACGATTTCCTTGATATAGATCTGGGTGAGTTTCTCTAGGGAATACTTCATATTGACAGGAATGAAGTGAGCGGTCTTTGTTAATTGATCCACGATTACCCAAGTAGCATCATATCCAGCTGATGTTCTGGGAAATCCAGTAACGAAGTCCATAGCAATCTCATCCCATTTCCATTCTGGAATATCCAAAGGACGAAGGGTCCCACTTGGTCGTTGTTGTTCCGTCTTTACCTTCTGACACATCAGGCAAGCTGTTACATACTCAGCGATGTCCCTTTTCATTCCTTACCACCAGAATAATTTCTTCAAGTCCTGATACATCTTGGTTGATCCTGGGTGGATACTGTATTTGCTTTTGTGTGCTTCATCCAGGATGGATCTTTTAAGATCTGTGTTGACTGGAATACAGAGTCTCTGTTGATACCTGATCACCCCATGTTTATCTTTGCTAAACTCTGAGACTCCTTCTTTTGTCTTTTCTGCTAGATCTTGTAATTCCTGGTCATTGGCTTGAGCTTCTTTGACTTGTTCCAGGAAATCATTGGAAATTCTTAACATTCCAACCATAAGGCTCCCTCTTTTAGGTGTTACTGCCAGATTCAGATCGCGAAACTGTTCAATCAATTCTAACTCCTTTGTCATCATATATGATAGGCGTAAAGCCTTTCTGCTGAGTGCATCAGCCACAACATTTGCTTTTCCAGGATGATATCGGAGTTCGAAATCATAATCCTTGATGAATTCCATCCACCTACGTTGTCGTATATTCAACTCCTTCAGGTCGAATAGATACTTCAAGCTCTTATGATCACTGAAGACTTCAAAGTATGTACCATACAAGTAGTGTCTCCAGATTTTCAAGGCAAACACAACTGCAGCTAATTCCAAATCATGTGTGGGATAATTAACTTCATGCGTTCTTAGCTGTCTTGAAGCATAAGCAACAACCTTTCTTTCTTGCATTAGGACACATCCTAGTCCTTGTCTTGACGCATCACAATACACTTCATATGGCTTGGCAGGATCTGGCAAAATCAAGACAGGTGTACTAGTGAGTCGTTGGCATAACTCCGTAAAACTGCTTTCGCATTTGTCAGTCCATTCAAATGGTTGATCTTTACGAGTCAACCTAGTTAAAGGTGCTGCAATTCGAGAGAAATTCTCGATGAATCGACGATAATATCCAGCCAGTCCAAGGAAACTGCGGATTTCCGTCACATTCTTGGGTTGTTCCCAATTTAGTACGGCTTCTACCTTTGTAGGATCCACAGTAATTCCTTCCTTAGAGATGACATGTCCTAAAAATTTCACTTCTGTTAACCAGAATTCACATTTTGAAAACTTGGCGTACAATTGCCTTGCACGCAAAGTATTTAGAACAATTCGGAGATGCTCTTCGTGTTCCTCATGGCTCTTGGAGTAGACGAGAATATCGTCAATGAATACAACCACGAATCTGTCCAAGTACTCATGGAAGATTCGATTCATGTATCCCATAAAGACTGCAGGTGCATTTGTAACTCCAAAGGGCATAACAAGATACTCATAGTGCCCATATCGTGTTCTGAATGCTGTTTTGGGTACATCATCTTTCTTCACTCTGATTTGATGATAGCCTGATCGCAGATCAATTTTCGAGAAGATAGTGGCTCCTCGTAATTGGTCCATCAAATCATCAATTCTTGGGAGAGGGTATCGGTTCTTGATCGTAGCTTTATTCAACTGACGATAGTCAACACATAACCGCATACTACCATCCTTCTTTTTGACTAGAAGAACTGGTGCTCCCCAAGGTGAGACACTGGGTCTAATCATTTCTTTCTCTAAAAGTTCTTCTATTTGCTCTTTAAGTTCACTGAGTTCCTTGGGTGACATTCGGTAAGGAGCAATAGAGATTGGTCCCGCACCCGGTATAATGTCAATACTGAACTCAATTTCTCGCTCTGGTGGTAGCTCTAGTATATCATCAGGAAAAACTTCTGGAAATTCCTGAACAACAGGAATCTGGTCAATTTGAGAAGTAGCCTTACTTTCAGATTCAGTAAGAATCATGTATAGTTGGACTTCTTTTGCTGGAATTACCTTTTCTGAGCTAACAGGGCAAGAATCAGTGACTTGATCACATTCAGATGTAGTAGACCCGTGAGAGATGGATTTATTATGACAGTCAATAAGAATATGATTGGCAGCAAGCCAATTCATCCCTAAAACAATGTCTAGATCAATCAAATGTATACATATCAGGTCTACTTGATAAACTTTTCCTTCGATGTTAAGAGGGCATTCTAGACATATGCAAGTAGGGTAAATGGGCTTATTGGCGGCAGTTGTGATAATCATCTGATTGGGCAGAGAGGTTGTAGGAAGCTTTAAATGTTTTACACAATTCTCAGATATGAAAGAATGAGTGGTGTAATACCCCTATTTTTATTTTTATATTAAAATTTTGAAGGAATTAAATTATGGTTCTTTAGAACTTTTTAACCTACGTATTATTTATGATTTTTTGGAATTTTTTGGAATTTTGAAATTTTTTTAATAAAATAATATTTTTTAAATAATTTTAAATTTATATAAGTGACTTAAATTAAAAATATTTATAAGAAAGTGAATTTAAATTATAAGAAAATTTTCTAAAATCCGTTTCAAGTAGACTTATCTAAAAATTATCAGTTTGAGAAAAATCTTGATTTTTTCCAATCGTTAAAAAATTGAAAACGTATCAATAAATTTTTATTAACAGAAAATTTTAGATTTTTAAAATTTCAGCTTTATATTACTTATTATAAAATTAGTGAGGACTGATATAATATCGCTAAATTTCAAAAAGGATTCATTTTGAATATTTAAAATATACCGAATGAAGGGTTACTATTTGACTTAATAATTTTGCCGACAATTACTATGCAAATCACTGTGCATGTATGAAATTTTCAAAAGATGCACAGTAACCTGGAATAAAAAATTCAAAAATGCATAGTACTTTTATATTAAAATAATGGAATGCATAGTAAATTTTTTTCCTATAAATACCGAAGGATTTCTTCTTTAGAATTCACAATTTCAGATTAAGTTTTCTTAATATAGTAGTGCTAGTGAGATAGTGGTGGAAGTGAGAGAGAGAAGAAAAGTTTTTGGAGAGAAGGTCCTGCCAAAATCCTAAGGTAAGAATACTTCTCTTTCATATTTTTGGGTTATTTTCATATCGTTTTTAGAAATCTGTTATTATACTGGAAATAATATTATTTTAAGTTACTATTCTACATAGTAAATATTATTTCAATAGTAAATTACTATTCAAATAGTAAATTACTATTTACTATTACTATTTACCGTTACTATTCATGATTTACTATTTAATGTTACTATTCACGTTTTACTATTTACTGTTACTATTCATATTTTACTATTTACTGTTACTATTCGCGATTTACTATTCACTATTCACTGTTCACTATTCACTATTCAAAATTTACCATTTCTGTTTTAAGTAGTAATCTTAATCTTCGTCTTATGCTTATACTGAAATAAGATTGGTATTAATATTTCTAGAAATCAGAGGCGCAAAGCAAATCCATTTTGGGTAACGATTCAAGGTAAGGGGGAGTGAGATAAGAGTATAATATGAAAAGACATAAGAATAATGGGAGGAGTCCCCTACTTCTTTTAAATTTAATAATAATATTATTTTAAAATATTAACCTTTTAACTTAACAATTTTAATAAATTTTAAATTAAATATCCAGTTTAACTAACTCTAACATACCTATGCAAGGACTTGGACCATTATGACCTATATAGACTGGACTATACCTATGCAAGGACTTGGACCATTATGACCCATATGGACTGAACTATACCTATGCAAGGACTGGATTATATGGACTTACATATACCTATGCGAGGAATTGACCAAGATGACTCAAATTGACTATATTAATAATCATTAAATTTTGTATTATGATATGTATTAATGATATTTAATTGATTTGATTATGATTTGATTATGATTGATTGATTGATGATATTTAGTTATGATTGATATTGATTGATGATATTGTAATGTGGAGTTTGAGCATATAGCGAGCATGACGGAAAGCTAAAATTCAGTAAGAATTTCTTACCTTACTCTTTAAATTTTATTATCTTTTATTCCTTCTTAGAAATTATTTTTATTAACTTTATTTCCAATATTTAGAATAAAAAAATTAGTATTTATTTTAGAAAGAAAACATTTTATGAGAAATTATTTAATTAAATCTTGAGTTAAAGAAAAATTTTGTAATTTTAAGTATTTTTGGTTAATAATTATTCCCTTTTAATAAAACAAAATTTTTAAAAGAAAATTATTTTATTTTTCCAACTTAATAACTAAAGATATTTAAAAATAATTGAGATTTCTAAATTTGATTTTGTTAAGATTTAATTTGAGAAAGATTATGTAAAGTTTTATATGAGAAAGTTTTTAGATATTTAAGGCTTAGAAACTCAATTTTCAGTGAGATTCGAAAACTGTACAAAATTTATTTCTGTGGGACAGAAATTCAGAGAATTAAGAGAATGTACAGTTTATTGAAATGATATTGTAAACCTTTAAGGTATTTAATAATTGAGTTTCTAAAAGCCTTAACCAACTCAATACGCGAGTAGTTCATGCATCATGAATCATTAAAGTGAAATGAAATAATATTGTCTGGGGACGGATTATAGAAACCGAGGATACATTAGAGGAGGCTTAATTACGAGCCTTGGGATGAGAGGGTGTGAAAGGGTGCTTCAAGGGACCTGGGGTAGCTCCCTAGTGTCGGGTACTTTCACAATAAAAACTTTCTCAATCTGACTAGTCTCTAAGTGTTTCCATGCCAGTTGAGCTGTTCCTATTATTATTATCCGGACTTATGGAACAGTGTAAACTCCTGGTTGGCCCAGTGCAAATTAAAATTTAAGGGCCCACATATATAGGTAAGTTATGATGAAGATATTGCATAACATTCATGCATTCATAATTGATTGTGTATGTGATTGTGATTGATATTATTATGTATTGGTTTGTGAAAACCCTTTGTTGCTTATGTCTTAATCGAGAATATTATATTCTGTTTCTCACTCCTTTCTCCGTGTTTTTGTTTCACATGTTTTAAATTGATGGTTTAGAGGGAAGGATCGAAGAATATCGGCAGTAAATATAGCACGTTCTAGAAAGGGAGCTCGGTATGAATACTGTGGTCCAATGAATAAATAATGTTAATAAGTAATTGCTTCTGGGCCATGGAGTTTACTCTCTTTCTTATAATGTTTAATGTTTATTTTCTTCGGATGAATGTACAATTACTTTATAAAGTTTTAATAATATTTGTGAGGTATTTCAGAAATAATGTATATAATTTATTCCGATAGTTTCTTTTTAACAATCATATCCTTAAAAAAAAATTTATTACGAGTTTCTCTAGAATTTATTAAGGTGTAACAGAGGGTGTTACAAAGTGGTATCAGAGCAGTTAATCCAATAGGCCTGGGGAAAAGGTCTATCTTGCTTTGTCTGTAAACTCTGTATAGGTGATAGAGAATAGAATATCTGACTTGGTAGTAACTGTGATTGATGTGAAAAATCTCAGTTACTGTGAAACAGGAAACTAATGGCTGGAAACGATCTTGCTGGAGTTGTAGAACGCTTAATCAATGCAATGGGAGCACGTGAAGGTCAAGGTAATGATGCCTTAAGAAGGCTGGACCTATTTGAAAAGCGCAATCCACCTCGTTTCAAGGGAGGATATAACCCTGATGGAGCACAAATCTGGATTCGAGAGATAGAGAAGATTTTTTGAGCATTACAATGTAATGAAGCTGATAAGGTAGTCTTCGCTACTTATGCCTTATCTGAGGATGCCGAACATTGGTGGGATAGCATGCGTAGACAATTCGAAGTCAACGACGTGGAGATCACTTGGGATTATTTCAAGGATATGTTTCTGGAGAAATACTTTCCAGCTGATGTTAAAGAGAAAAGACAATTCGAATTCCTGTCGCTGACCCAAGGAAATATGACCGTTGGAGAGTACGCATCCAGGTTTGAAGAGCTATCTCGTTTTCATTCTCATTATAATGATGCTACTAATGAAAGAGATCGGTGTGCAAAGTTTGTAAATGGATTGCGGCCAGAAATTAAGGAAGCTATACGAATGCAGGAAATCTGTGAATTTTCTGTATTGGTAAATCGCTGCAGGATCTTTGAAGAAGATCATAAGGATAGAATGACCAAAAGTCGTGAGCCCATTCACAAGGCAGGAGAAATGAGAAGTGGAGGACCTCACCATCACCAAAGAAGAGACTTCAGAAGGAATAAGCCTTACCAAGCGCCATTTTGCCGGTTTGGAGCAACATCTGTTCCTAACAGACCCCAAGCTTCAATTGGAAGCTATTACCCAACATCTGCACCAAATTTTAAATGTTTTATCTGTGGAGGACCCCATTTAAAAAGGGATTGTCCTAAAAACACTTATGTTTGCTTTTAAGTGTAACAAACCAGGTCATCACATTAAGGATTGCCCAGAGATGAAGAGAGAAAACCCTGAAGGTGCGAGTACAAACATAAATACTCAAGGAGGCGTGCATAGTGCAGTCGGAAGGCCGAAGGCAAAAGGAAAGGTTTTTGCAATCACTGGAGAAGAAGCATCTCATTCTGATTCCATGGTGGAAGGTAAGTGTATCATTAATAAGATTCCTTTAACTGTTATGTATGACTCAGGTGCATCACATTCCTTTATTGCCAATGACGGTGTAGAAAAACTAAAATTACCTGTGATAGAACTGCCATTTGACTTATCTGTACATACTCCTGGAAACAATCCCATTGTCACTTCTAAAGCCTGTTGGAAATGCCCTATTGTCATAAATGGTAGGGACTTTAAAGCTAATCTTTTCTGTTTACCCCTTTCTCGCTTAGAAGTTATTATTGGGCTAGATTGGTTGTCTGACAATCATGTTCTAATAGATTGTCATAATAAAACCATAATGTTTAAAGAACCAGTGAATTTGAATCTTGAGGATTCGAGATTTCTAACCGCCAACCAAGTGAGTGCCTCTTTAAAAGGAGGGGCTCAAGGATTCATGCTATTGCTTTCAACGAAAGGAGAGCAAGAATCAAAAATCAAAAATCTGCCGGTTGTGTGTGAATTTCCTGACGTTTTTCCTGAAGATATCCCTGGTTTACCCCCAGAAAGAGATGTGGAATTTTCCATTGATCTAGTACCTGGAGTTGGACCCATTTCAATTGCACCATACCGAATGTCACATCTAGAATTAGCAGAGTTGAAGAAACAACTTGAAGAGATGATAGAGAAGCAGTTTATACGACCCAGTGTATCCCCCTGGGGTGCACCAGTGTTGTTGGTTAAGAAAAAAGATGGTAGCATGAGATTGTGTGTAGATTATCGGCAACTGAATAAGGTGACGATCAAGAACAGATACCCTCTGCCAAGGATTGACGACTTGATGGATCAGCTGCGTGGTGCCACAGTGTTCTCCAAAATTGATTTGAGGTTTGGATACCATCAAATAAGGGTGAAGAAAGAAGATGTATCAAAAACTGCTTTTAGAACACGCTATGGCCATTACGAATATCTAGTAATGCCTTTTGGTGTAACTAATGCACCAGCCGTATTCATGGATTACATGAATAGGATTTTTCATCCATATCTAGATAAATTTGTAGTGGTGTTCATTGATGATATATTAGTGTACTCTAAAAGCAGAGAAGAACATGTTGAACATTTGAAGGTCGTGTTGGAAATCCTGAAAAAGAAACAACTGTATGCAAAGCTGTCGAAGTGTGAATTCTGGTTGGAAGAAGTGAACTTTTTAGGACATGTAATTAGTCAAGGAGGAATAGCTGTAGACCCTTCCAAGGTGGAAGCAGTTTTAAAATGGGAGAGACCAACCACGATCACTGAGATTAGTAGTTTCTTGGGCTTGGCTGGATACTATAGGAGATTCATTGAAGGATTTTCAAAGCTAGGATACCCATTGACCAAGTTAACACGGAAAGGACAACCTTTTGTGTGGACGACACAATACGAGAATAGTTTTCAAGAGCTAAAAGATCGACTTACTTCTGCGCCGGTGTTAGTACTCCCTGATCCACATCGAAGTTTTGAAGTTTTCTGTGATGCGTCTAAACAAGGACTAGGAAGTCTACTCATGCAAGACAAGAAGGTTGTAGCCTATGCGTCGCGTCAATTAAGGCAACATGAGATTAACTACCCTACCCATGACTTAGAGTTAGCCGCTGTAGTTTTTGCCTTAAAGATTTTGAGGCATCATCTATACGGTGCAACATTCGATGTGTTTAGCGATCATAAGAGTCTCAAGTATTTATTCGACCAAAAGGAGTTAAACATGAGGCAACGGAGATGGATGGAGTTCTTAAAGGACTACGACTTTGAGTTGCAATACCATCCTGGAAAAGCGAACGTAGTAGCTGATGCTTTAAGTCGAAAGTCTCTACATGCATCCACAATGATGATTAAAGAGCTGGAATTAATAGAGAACTTCAGAGATCTTAACCTAGCAGTAAAGGTTAATGCTAACAGCTACAGATTAGGAGCGTTGCAAGTGACAAGTGAATTTCTGAGACAAGTTTTAGAGGCTCAAAGAGAGGATGAATTCCTACAAGAGAAGAAAGAACTTTTGAAACAAGGAAAAGAAGTCGAGTTCAATGTAAGAAATGACCAATTACTGAGGTATAAAGATCGAGTGTGTATCCCTGATCAAGAGGAGTTGAGGAAAGCAATTCTGGAAGAAGGACACAAAAGTTATATGAGCATTCATCCTGGAGCTACTAAAATGTATCAAGATTTGAAGAAGTTATTTTGGTGGCCTGGAATGAAGAAAGCAGTGGCAGAGTACGTGGCTGCATGTCTAATTTGCCAGAAGGTTAAAGTAGAACACCAAAAAACCCCTGGAATGCTACAATCAATGGAAATACCAGAATGGAAATGGGATGGCATTACCATGGATTTTGTGACTTCTCTACCCAAAACTCCATTAGGACATGATTCAATATGGGTAATAGTTGATAGAATAACAAAGTCTGCCCACTTTATTCCCATCAACATTCGTTACTCTATGGAGAAGCTGGCAAAATTATACATCGAGGAGATTGTGAGATTGCATGGAATTCCTTCAAGTATCATTTCTGATCGGGACCCTCGTTTTACATCACAATTCTGGAAGAGCTTGAACAAGGCTTTGGGAACAAGACTGCGTCTGAGTTCAGCATATCATCCTCAGACGGATGGACAATCAGAAAGAACAATTCAATCTCTAGAGGACTTGTTACGAGCTTGTGTGTTAGAGCATAAAGGAAGTTGGAATCAATTCTTACCATATGTGGAGTTTACCTACAACAACAGTTTCCATGCTAGCATTGGCATGACACCTTTTAAAGCATTATATAGAAGAAAATGTAGGACCCCGCTATGTTGGTTTGAGACTGGTGAAAACTTGATGCTAGGACCAGAGTTGGTACAACAAACCACGGATAAAATCAAAATAGTTCAAGAAAAGATGAAGGCAACACAGAGCAGGCAGAAAAGTTACTATGACAAAAGAAGAAAGCCGCTCGAATTTCAAGAAGACGATCATGTATTCTTGAAAGTCACACCTATGACTGGGGTCGGTCGGGCAATGAAATCTCGAAAACTAACTCCTAGATTTATCGGTCCATACCAAATAATTCATAAAGTTAGTCCCCTTGCCTACCAAATAGCATTACCACCTTTTCTTTCTAATATCCATAATGTTTTTCATGTGTCAAACTTGTGAAAGTATATATCTGATCTTACACATGTTATTGAACCTGATGTCATACAAGTTAAAGATAATCTTACATATGATGCACCACCTGTTAGAATAGGTGACCGAAGAATAAAACAATTAAGAGACAAGACAATTCCGCTTGTAAAGGTTATTTGGAGTGAAACGAGGGGAGATGATGCTACATAGGAACTAGAAACTGAGATGAAAGAGTCTCATCCTCATTTGTTTTACTGATTAATGTAAATTTTGAGGACGAAATTTTCTAAGGGGAGTAGAGTTGTAACACCCCTATTTTTATTTTTATATTAAAATTTTGAAGGAATTAAATTATGGTTCTTTAGAACTTTTTAACCTACGTATTATTTATGATTTTTTGGAATTTTTTGGAATTTTGAAATTTTTTTAATAAAATAATATTTTTTAAATAATTTTAAATTCATATAAGTGACTTAAATTAAAAATATTTATAAGAAAGTGAATTTAAATTATAAGAAAATTTTCTAAAATCCGTTTCAAGTAGACTTATCTAAAAATTATCGGTTTGAGAAAAATCTTGATTTTTTCCAATCGTTAAAAAATTGAAAACGTATCAATAAATTTTTATTAACAGAAAATTTTAGATTTTTAAAATTTCAGCTTTATATTACTTATTATAAAATTAGTGAGGACTGATATAATATCGCTAAATTTCAAAAAGGACTCATTTTGAATATTTAAAATATACCGAGTGAAGGGTTACTATTTGACTTAATAATTTTGCCGACAATTACTATGCAAATCACTGTGCATGTATGAAATTTTCAAAAGATGCACAGTAACCTGGAATAAAAAATTCAAAAATGCATAGTACTTTTATATTAAAATAATGGAATGCATAGTAAATTTTTTTCCTATAAATACCGAAGGATTTCTTCTTTAGAATTCACAATTTCAGATTAAGTTTTCTTAATATAGTAGTGCTAGTGAGATAGTGGTGGAAGTGAGAGAGAGAAGAAAAGTTTTTGGAGAGAAGGTTTTGCCAAAATCCTAAGGTAAGAATACTTCTCTTTTATATTTTTTGGGTTATTTTCATATCGTTTTTAGAAATCTGTTATTATACTGGAAATAATATTATTTTAAGTTACTATTCTGCATAGTAAACACTATTTCAATAGTAAATTACTATTTCAATAGTAAATTACTATTTATTGTTACTATTTACTGTTACTATTCACGATTTACTATTTACTGTTACTATTCACGTTTTACTATTTACTGTTACTATTCATGTTTTACTATTTACTGTTACTATTCACAATTTACTATTCACTATTCAAAATTTACCATTTCTGTTTTAAGTAGTAATCTTAATCTTCGTCTTATGCTTATACTGAAATAAGATTGGTATTAATATTTCTAGAAATCAGAGGCGCAAAGCAAATCCATTTTGGGTAACGATTCAAGGTAAGGGGGAGTGAGATAAGAGTATAATATGAAAAGACATAAGAATAATGGGAGGAGTCCCCTACTTCTTTTAAATTTAATAATAATATTATTTTAAAATATTAACCTTTTAACTTAACAATTTTAATAAATTTTAAATTAAATATCCGGTTTAACTAACTCTAACATACCTATGCAAGGACTTGGACCATTATGACCTATATAGACTGGACTATACCTATGCAAGGACTTGGACCATTATGACCCATATAGACTGAACTATACCTATGCAAGGACTAGATTATATGGACTTACATATACCTATGCGAGAAATTGACCAAGATGACTCAAATTGACTATATTAATAATCATTAAATTTTGTATTATGATATGTATTAATGATATTTAATTGATTTGATTATGATTTGATTATGATTGATTGATTGATGATATTTAGTTATGATTGATATTGATTGATTTTGATTGATGATATTGTAATGTGGAGTTTGAGCATATAGCGAGCATGACGGAAAACTAAAATTCAGTAAGAATTTCTTACCTTACTCTTTAAATTTTATTATCTTTTATTCCTTCTTAGAAATTATTTTTATTAACTTTATTTCCAATATTTAGAATAAAAAATTTAGTATTTATTTTAGAAAGAAAACATTTTATGAGAAATTATTTAATTAAATCTTGAGTTAAAGAAAAATTTTGTAATT
The DNA here is from genome assembly GCA_037962975.1 of Clitoria ternatea. Lineage (NCBI taxonomy): Eukaryota > Viridiplantae > Streptophyta > Magnoliopsida > Fabales > Fabaceae > Clitoria > Clitoria ternatea. The sequence goes on from CM075676.1 coordinate 70,766,733, forward strand.
TTAAGTATTTTTGGTTAATAATTATTCTCTTTTAATAAAACAAAATTTTTAAAAGAAAATTATTTTATTTTTCCAACTTAATAACTAAAGATATTTAGAAATAATTGAGATTTCTAAATTTGATTTTGTTAAGATTTAATTTGAGAAAGATTATGTAAAGTTTTATATGAGAAAGTTTTTAGATATTTAAGGCTTAGAAACTCAATTTTCAGTGAGATTCAAAAACTGTACAAAATTTATTTCTGTGGGACAGAAATTCAGGGAATTAAGAAAATGTACAGTTTATTGAAATGATATTGTAAACCTTTAAGGTATTTAATAATTGAGTTTCTAAAAGCCTTAACCAACTCAATACGCGAGTAGTTCATGCATCATGAATCATTAAAGTGAAATGAAATAATATTGTCTGGGGACGGATTATAGAAACCGAGGATACATTAGAGGAGGCTTAATTACGAGCCTTGGGATGAGAGGGTGTGAAAGGGTGCTTCAGGGGACCTGGGGTAGCTCCCTAGTGTCGGGTACTTTCACAATAAAAACTTTCTCAATCTGACTAGTCTCTAAGTGTTTCCATGCCAGTTGAGCTATTCCTATTATTATTATCCGGACTTATGGAACAGTGTAAACTCCTGGTTGGCCCAGTGCAAATTAAAATTTAAGGGCCCACATATATAGGTAAGTTATGATGAAGATATTGCATAACATTCATGCATTCATAATTGATTGTGTATGTGATTGTGATTGATATTATTATGTATTGGTTTGTGAAAACCCTTTGTTGCTTATGTCTTAATCGAGAATATTATATTCTGTTTCTCACTCCTTTCTCCGTGTTTTTGTTTCACATGTTTTAAATTGATGGTTCAGAGGGAAGGATCGAAGAATATCGGCAGTAAATATAGCACGTTCTAGAAAGGGAGCTCGGTATGAATACCGTGGTCTAATGAATAAATAATGTTAATAAGTAACTGCTTCTGGGCCATGGAGTTTACTCTCTTTCTTATAATGTTTAATGTTTATTTTCTTCGGATGAATGTACAATTACTTTATAAAGTTTTAATAATATTTGTGAGGTATTTCAGAAATAATGTATATAATTTATTCCGATAGTTTTTTTTTAACAATCATATCCTTAAAAAAAAAATAATTATGAGTTTCTCTAGAATTTATTAAGGTGTAACAGGGGGTGTTACAAGTGGCTCCAGAATCATATAATACATTTAATAGAGTACTTCCTATAAAGCATGTACCTTGCACAAGATCGTTCTCTTGTGATACTTCCGCACCATTCATGGTAAAAACTCTAGCATTTCCTCCTGGTCTTCCAGTAGAGTTATTTCCGGGCCTTCTAGGATTATTGTTCTGATTGAAATTGTTGCCGCGGTGAATATTTTGCATCCTTGGGACATTGTTGGTAGAGGTATTTGCAGTAGATCCTCCACTTCCTTGACCTGTTGGTCATACTGCCTGTCCTTGAGTTACTTGTTGTTGGTTATTTTTATTTCTGTACCAACAATCAGCATCACGATGTCCAATCCGTCCACAAATTGTGTAGTTTTTACCGCTTTGGTTCTCCTGACTTCTAGGAGGAATTCGGTTGGCTGAGTAAGGTGGACGAGAGTAAGTTCGATCTACTCGAAAATCTCTCCTCTGTTGTCTGTCTGGCATACGTCATTCTGGCCCATGATTAGACGTTCCAGGTCGTCGTAGATTAGAGGTGTTCTCAAAGATACGGCATCTGTCAACCAAAGTAGAGAATCGAGTAATTTGTTGGCAACAAATAGCTTGGCGAATTTCTTACCGTAGCCCTGCTTCAAATTTCGCGCATCTTGACGCTTCTCCCATGTGGGTGTAGTAGGGAAAACATTTTGCCAACTCATCAAACTTAGCAGCGTACTCCCCTACAGTCATATTGCCTTGTTTCAGATTAAATAACTCCTGCCCTTTCTGTCTCCTTATGTCTTCAGGGAAATATTTAGCGAGAAACTCTGTCTTGAATCGTCCCCAGGTAATGACATGTCCTTCAGTTGCTAATCTAATTCTGGCATGAGTCCACCAGTGCTCTGCTTCTCCAACCATCATGAAGACAGCAAATGTTATTCTGTCCTCATCAGGGCATCGCATAGCAGCAAAAATCTTTTCAAGATGTTCAATCTATAATTGTGCTCCTTCTGGATCAAAGCCTCCCTTGAATTGTGTGGGATTGTTCCTCTGAAAGTCAGCTAGTCCTAGGCTTTGCCTAACAGAAGTATGAGGTAACTCCTGTCGTTCTATTACCTCCACAATTCTGGTAAGAAGATCCTCCATCACATGATCGTTATTTTGGCGTGCCATTTAGGAATTTGCTGAAAGAATATCAACAAATAGGTTCAGGGTATATGTTATGTGGAGTATTCCACATAGGATATTTAGTCTTAGGAGTGTTATAGACTGTTCAATATTTCTATCAGAGTACGTGGAAACCTAATGGTCCACTTCCCAAGTTTAATGAATCGACTATGCTCTGATACCACCAATGTAACACCCTCGGTTAGATAAAACAACCCTTCTATAGGATCATCCTATTTAACTAAGAGTGTTAACAGTTTTCATAAAAAGTGAATATTTTTTTTTTAAATAAAGAGATGGCAGATCAATGGAAGCAAATAGTGAATATATCTCATAGTCATTCACAAACTTACAAATAATTGTACTCATAACAGAATGGGGCACGCAGGCACCCTTAAACATTATACAGTCATCCGGTGTCTTTGTCGTTAATAAATATTCAAACTATATAAACTCTATCTTTAATGATCGTTCTCAGTGGGTTTAGCATAGTGCTGTTCTTCACACTCGGGTTCTTGATTTTCTAATTCCTCTGAAAATTGTCAACAGTAAGGGTGAGTATAACCCAAGACCCTGATTGGTTAATCCGGTGCGGACATAATCCAGTTAACATATAATATCACATAAATCATATAATAAACATATTTACAATTACAATAATCAAGCATGAAGTCATGGAATGCATGAGTTGAATTTATTATGATTTATCTTTGATTAAGTCTCATGATGCATGTGGGCCCAAGAAATCATTTCTTCTTCTCATTCTATGGAATATCACCATTCCAATCATCTAGAGCGATCAGGGTCCGCCCAAGTTCCATATGGTACAAATAAACTCATTGGTTCTCATCATTGGTTTAAATATTTTTGGAACTTGGATCCCTACGATCATAATTACACTCCGTCATTTAGTCAAAGTACACTAGAATTGCATCGTCTCACCCGGTTATCAGGCGCGACTCTGATACCATTGGGTTGCCGTTCCAGTTGTACTCCCAAGATTCTTCATGGAGATCGAACGTGAGTGTCCTCCACTGTACCAAGTGTATGCTCTAGAGGTTTTTCTTCTTCAAAAATATTTTCATGATGCGAAAATGCATTTATTTTATCAATTGATTCCTTGGGTATCTTATATGTTTCCAGTCTCATCATATCATTCCCAAGTTCTTTGAATTCCATCAATTATTTAAACATTGTAAGATATTCGTTTATTATTTTAGAAATATATCTATTATATCTTGGTTAGAATTATATTTTTCATAAAGAGTAAAATAATATATTCTTTATGTAATTACTCATAATTAAGACGTTAACAATATTAATAACAATAAAACTAACAATAATAATAACAATATTAAGATTAATAATAATTAGAATAATAATAATAATAATAATAATAATAGAATAAGAATGATAATAAATATTATCACTTCCCAATAATTTAAAAAGTATTAAAGAATAGTTTCTAAATGAAAATCCAAGTGAAAAACATTAAAAACAGAGTTTTCCGAGTGGAACAAGGGTAAATCTGAGTGAAATAAGTATGATTCCGAGTGGAATCATACTGAGAAGGGTTTTCCAAACGATCTGGCTAAAAATCCGAGTGAAATTACACTGGAAAGCTGTTTTCCGACTAAAACAGGTTTGAAAATGAACTGGAAGGCTGTTTTCCGACTGAAACAAGTTTGATTCCGAGTGAAAATGAGTTTTCCGCATGAATTAACTATGAATCCAAGTGAAATAAAACTGAGCAGAGTTTTCTAAATGAAATTAATATGTTTTCCGAGTGAAACAGATACTGAACAGGATTTTCTTAATGAAATAACTTAAATTTCGAGTGAAATTTTCTGAGTGAATTAAAACATGATTCCGTGTGAAATCAGTATGAAAATGGTTCCCTGAGTAGAATTGTTTGCAAATCCGAGTGAAAATGAGTCTCTAAGTAAAATGAAATATAATTCCGAGTGGTATTTAGTCAAAAAGGAGTTTTCTGAGTGAAATTAAGACAAGTTCCAAGTGAAATAAAATTAAGAAAGAGATTTCCGAGTGGAATAACTATGATTCCGAGTAAAAATGATTGAAAGGAGGTTCTTCAAGTAAGAAAAGGGTTCTGTCTGATATATATAATGATTTACCGAGTGATATTGTGTAAAAACCGATCGAATTTATATAAAACCGAGTTGTTGTTATTTATTCCAACATTTAATTGCAATTCTTTGCTGGAAACGCACATAGGTACCCATGATTTAGTATTTTCACAGTCAATACAGTTCATATTTTTCTCACAATTCACACAAAGTATATTATTTACCAACAAATATATTATATATACAAAATAGTAACAATTAAGCATTTAATTCACCCATCACTGAATCTGTCTTGGAAAGGTGAGGAACATGATTCCTTAACCCTTTCCTTCACTCGGTTTTCCCACAGAGCACCCAAGAATATACCCCCTTACCTTGATGGAGTTCCTGGATGAGGAGAAAAGGTTCCCTTCACTGTCCTTCTTCAAATCCGAGTGAGAGAGACAAGAAATGAGAGAGGAAGAAGCTTGCAGGAAGGGGAAATGATAACAGAGGTGTGTTTGTGGCTGTGTTTCGTGTGTGTGTTCTCTAAGAGTCATCGCACTAGTTTAAATAATGAGAGAGTAAGTGGAAAAACTAAATGGGGAACAACTTTTGTGAGTGGGCTGCTAGTGGATTTTTAGTGGAGTGTTAATGGAGTGTCAGTGGAGATTTAAATAAGGAGGTAGGCTATGTCAGTGCCCATTTCTGGCCGCCTACTAGCTATAGTGCGCATGATTGAATTAAAATAAGCATTAAAAGACAAAATTGAAGTCAACACGCAAAACTGACACTGAATACCGAGTGAAAATTCCACTCGGTTAACCACTATGCCGACTGGAATTCTTCTTCCGACCCAACAAATAGAAGGCTCGCTTGAGCGTGGCTTGCTTGCTTGAGCGAAGTAGAGAAATATGCATCAGGGGTCCTTCTCGCTCAAGCGAAATCCGACTCGCTTGAGCGAGTCTTCAAGTCCTCGCTCGGAATTCCTTTGAAACTGACTCAGGTACTCGGTTTTTCACTCGGTAATATCTGTCCAGACCGAGTTCTCTCTTTCTCAGAGTTTTCACTCGGAAATCCGAGTCTTCATTCACTTGGTTCACTCGGCTTAGACCAACTTCTTCAACTATATTTCCAAATTAAGGTTTATTTAAGCCATTACCTCTCGGAACAAGACCTACACATACGAGTCTTACTCGGTTTTGGTCCAGTAAAGTATACCTCACTCGGAAATGGTTCAACCTCTTACATTTCTCTCGGAATGGGCTCCCTCTACCATTTTCCACTCGGTTTCTAAGCAAACACATACGAAACCATTCGGAATCCTTCCCAATTGATTCCACAACACATTCCAGTCGGTAGGAAGCATCAAATCAACATAAACATAAGTATATATGCATTCTTTCACTCGGAATGCTTCAATCAGAGGAATTTCCTTCGGAAAAGAAGCATTGGGCAAGGTTTGACTCAGAAACGAGTTATTCCAGGGTGTTTGACTCGGAATTTCACCCAGAAGTGGTTCTCTTGAACATACTTCACTCAGAATTGCTTCTCAGGTCAGGACTCCACTCGGTGGTAGCCCTCTCAGTCATGTTTTACTCGGAAAACATGACACTGACTCGGAATTCCATCCTTCACTCGGAATAGCTAGTTGTTCACTCAGAATTTCTCTCTGTTACTCGGAACAGAGCCCTTTTTCACTCGGTTTTTGTATAATTTCACTAATGGTCCATATAAATTCCATTATTATGCATAAAAATGACATTTCTGAGATACCACAGACCATCCACAGGGTATATATTGACTTATTCTTACTTACAAACCTTCCATAATTCAAAAATTACAAGGGTAAAACTGTTTCTAAAAATAGGGATGTTATATTTAACTGTGATTGATAATATTTGATTGATGATATTGTAATGTGGAGTTTGAGCATATAGCGAGCATGACGGAAAGCTAAAACTCAGTAAGAATTTCTTACCTTACTCTTTAAATTTTTATTATTTTAAAATCTTTTATTTCTTCTTAGAAATTATTTTTATATTTAGAATTAAAAATTAGTATTTATTTTAGAAAGTAGACATTTTATGAAAATTAATTTATAACAAGTTGAGATAATTGAATCTTGAATTAAAAAAAATTAATTTTAGTTAATGATTTAAAGATTATTCGCTTTTAATTAAAATTTTCAAAAGAAAATTATTTTATTTTATTTTTACTTAATAACTAAAGATATTTGGAAATAATTGAGATTTCTAAATTTGATCTTGTTAAGATTCAATTTGAGAAAGAATTGTGTGAAATTTTATATGAGTAAGTTTTTAGATATTTAAGGCTTAGAAACTCAATTTCAGTGAGATTCAAAAACTGTATCACATTTATTTCTGTGGGACAGAAATTCAGAGAATTGAGAAAATGTACAGTTTATTGAAATGATATTGTAAACCTTTAAGGGATTTAATAATTGAGTTTCTAAAAGCCTTAACCAACTAAATACACGAGTAGTTCATGCATCATGAATCATTAAAGTAAAATAAAATAATATTGTCTGGGGACAGATTATAGAAACCGAGGATACATTAGAGGAGGCTTAATTACGAGCCTTGGGATGAGAGGGTGTGAAAGGGTGCTTCAAGGGACCTGGGGTAGCTCTCTAGTGTCGGGTATTTTCACAATAAAAACTTTCTCAATCTGACTAGTCTCTAAGTGTTTCCATGCCAGTTGAGCTGTTCATATTATTATTATCCGGACTTATGGAACAGTGTAAACTCCTGGTTGGCCCAGTGCAAATTAAAATTTATGGGCCCACATATATAGGTAAGTTATGATGAAGACATTGCATAATATTCATGCATTCATAATTGATTGTGTATGTGATTGTGATTGATATTATTAAGTATTGGTTTATGAAAACCCTTTGTTGCTTATGTCTTATTCAAGAATATTATATTCTGTTTCTCATCCTTTCTTCGTGTTTTTGTTTCACATGTTTTAAATTGATGGTTCAAAGGGAAGGATCGAAGAATCTCGGCAGTAAATATAGCACGTTCTAAAAATGGAGCTCGGTATGAATGTCGTGGTCTAATGAATAAATAATGTTGTTAAGTAACTGCTTCTGGGCCATGGAGTTTCCTCTCTTTCTTATAATTTTTATTTTCTTTTGATGAATGTAAAATTACTTTATAAAGTTTTAATAATATTTATGATGTATTTCAGAAATAATGTACGTAATTTATTCCGATAGTTTCTTTTTAACAATCATATCTTTAAAAAAAATTATGAATTTTTCTATAATTTATTAAGGTGTAACAGAGGGTGTTACACCAAGCCTTCTTCTTTCTTTCTTTTTCGTTGGGAGCTAAGGTTTAAGGAGGGGAAAGCTTGAATTCTCCAATTTAAGGTAAGATAATGAACTCTCATTTTGAGTTATGGGCTAATCCTGTTTACATCCTTTGATTCCTTTAATTTCATGAATTTCAAGTAATTGAAAACCATAGATAGGTGGAGAGCTTAGGTTTTTCAAGAACCTAGAGCATCTTATGAAAAAGTGAAATTAAGTGGCTTCTTGATTTGCTAATCTTAGAATATTGGAGCTTAATAGTGGTCGTTTCAATAAATTAAGGTGGTTTCGGAAGATTTCATAAGTTTTGGAGTTCAGAGTTAATCGAAATCAAATATCGGAAATTATCAAAGTTTGTCGGTAAGTTAAAATATACCGAAAATGATTGTGGTTTGACGTTTATTGATCGGAATACAAAGTTAATGTCGAATACGTTGTTTAAGTACATGTATTGTTAATTTTAGGAGTTATTTGATTCGAGGAATAGAGATCGAGGTTTACAATTTACGGTTGTGAGTGTTCGATAGCTCAAGGATCTTCTAGGATTCTCTATACGAGGTAGAGGAGCTTTACATATTAAATGTATAGTTTATGAATGGATACGGAACAATATTGTTATGTTAATTGTTATATGCTATGAATTATTAGTATGATGTCTTGAATATATGATACATGCGACATAATTTTATAGAGATGTATGTATGTATGAGTTATATTAACTTAAATGAATGGTTCCTATGCATGAAATGTAGTAGGATACTTGATTGATATGAATTATATACATGAGATGCAAATTAAGATAGCATGAGATGTTGTATCTATACATGAATATGAAAGAGAATTTATATGATTGTGGTTTTGAGGATTCTACAAAAGACCTTGGGTGGGACTCAAGGTAAAACCTCTTGAGCGGGGCTCGGGGTTTAGCCCATGACACTATCGTTGTCGCTGAGAGTGATTGTGTCACGTGAGAGGGCAAACGATTTGGTACCAGTAAAACGGCCGGATCAGCTGAGAGCTGAGTATATGGCTGAGAGCCAGTGTTACAACACAAAATAAAACTTAATAATGAATGATTGGATCCAATTGAATGAATATACATGAGCATTGATGGATGTTGTTGAGAACAACATGAATTGTATGGCCATTTGATATTATGTTAATGTATGAAACGTATTGAGATTCTATGAATATGTGAATGGTAGATTTACTAATATTGTTGTGAACATTATATATGAGTGATCCGATTCAATAACTGTCATTTAACATGTAGTATGCTCACCCCTATTTGTGGTTATTTTTACAGTGGATATAGGAAGAAGTGAAGGCGTATGAGAGATCACTCAACATAAACATGGAGTGTTAAGTACATATGTTTGTACATATTGAGCATGGTAGTATGTATTTGCCTTGGCCGGCTCTTAAGAATACTTTATGATACATATGAATAATTAATGGATTTGATGATGGATAGCTTCACTTGGAAGTTTGAAATCTGAGTGTGTATATGAATATATGTATATGTTTATGATAAATGATATGATATATGAGAATGAATTTCTAGAGTTGACATGATGCATATGCATAAAGTGTAAAGTTAGGAACTTGAAAGGTGAAATTATGATCCGATGAGTTTTTAGACCGTCGAAAGGGATCAATGGATTCCCTATTTCATTTGTGAGTTGTGCATATAGAATTTGCATTAGTTGAATGTAAACAGAAGGGTTTTGTAACACTCCTATTTTTATTTTTATATTAAAATTTTGAAAGAATTAAATTATGATTTTTTAAAACTTTTTAATCTACGTATTATTTATGATTTTTTGGAATTTTTGAATTATTTTAATAAAATAATATATTTTAAATAATTTTAAATTCATATAAAGTGACTCAAAATTAAAAATATTTATAAGAAAATGAATTTAAATTATAAGAAAATTTTCTAAAATCCATTTCAAGTAAACTTATCTAAAAATTATCGGTTTGAGAAAAATTTTGATTTTTTCCAATCATTAAAAAAAATTGGGAACGTATCAATAAATTTTTATTAACAGAAAATTTTAGATTTTTAAAATTTAAACTTTATATTACTTATTATAAAATTAGTGAGGACTGATATAATATCGCTAAATTTCAAAAATGATTGATTTTGAATATTTAAAATATACCGAGTAAAATGTTACTATTTGGCTTAATAATTCTGTCGACAGTTACTATACAAAACACTGTGCATGTATGAAATTTTCAAAAAATGCACAGTAACCAGGTTTGAAATTTTAAAAAATGCACAGTACTTTTATATTAAAATAATGGAATGTATAGTAATTTTTTTCTATAAATACCGAAGGAATTCTTCTTTAGAATTCACAATTTCAGATTAAGTTTTCTTAATATAGTAGTGCTAGTGAGACAGTAGTGGAAGTGAGAGAGAGAGAGAGAAATATAATTTTTTGGAAGAAGGTTCTGCTAAAATTCTAAGGTACGAATACCTCTCTTTTATATTTTTTAGGGTTATTTTTATATTGTTTTTAGAAATCTATTATTATACTAGAAATAATATTGTTTTAAGTTACTATTCTGAATAGTAAAATACTATTTCAATAGTAAATTACTATTCAAATAGTAAATTACTATTTACTGTTACTATTTACCTTTACTATTTACGTTTTACTATTTACCGTTACTATTCACAATTTACTATTTACTGTTACTATTCATAATTTACTATTTACCGTTACTATTCACGTTTTACTATTTATTATTACTATTCACTATTCACTTTTTACTATTCAAAATTTACCATTTTTTCTTTAAGTAGTAATCTTAATTTTCATCTTATGCCTATACTGAAATAAGATTGGTATTAATATTTCTAGAAATCGGAGGCGCAAAGCAAACTCTCTTTTGGTAACAATTCAAGGTAAGGGGGAGTGAGATAAGAATATAATATGAAAAAACATAAGAATAATGGGAGGAGTCACCTACTCCTTTTAAATTTAATAATAATATTATTTAAAAATATTAACTCTTTAACTTAAAATTTATAATAAATTTTAAATTAAATATCTGATGTAACTAACTCTAACATACCTATGCAAGGACGTGTACTTTTATAACCTATATGAATTGGACTATACCTATACAAGGACTTGGACCACTATGACCCATATGGACTGAACTATACCTATGCAAGGACTAGATTATATGGACTTACATAGACCTATGCGAGGAATTGACCAAAAGGACTCAAATTGACTATATTAATAACCATTAGACTTTGAATTATAATATTTATAAATGATACTTTATTGATTGATTTTGATTGATTATTTTCGTGATTGTTAATTATTTATGATTGTTAATTGTGATGGATGATCTTGTGATGTGGAGTTTGAGCATATAGCAAGCATGACGGAAAGCTAAAACTCAGTAAGAATTTTCTTACCTTACTCCTTAAATTCTAAGAAAAAGTATTATTTTATTTTTTTAGTCTTTTATTTCTTCTTAGAAATTATTTTCATTGATTTTACTTTTAATCTTTAAAAATCTAGTATTTATTTCAAAAGAAGTCATTTTATGAAAATTAATTTATAAAAAGCTTGAATTAATTAATTCTTGAATTAAAGAAAAATTTTATAATTTTAAGTTTTTTTTTTAAATTAAGAATTATTATCTTTAAGTAAAATAAAATTTTCAAAAGTAAATTGTTTTGTTCCAACCTAATAACTAAAGATATTTGGAAATAATTAAGATTTATAAATTCGATTGTTAAGATTCAATTTGAAAAAAAATATGTAAAGTTTTCTATGAACAGTTTTGAGATATTTAAGGCTTGGAAACTCAATTTTGGTGAGAATTAAAAAGTGTACCAAATTTATCTCTGTGGGACAGAAATTCAGAGAGTTGAGAAAATGTATAGTTTATTAAAATGATGTTGTAAACCTTTAAGGTATTTAATAATTGAGTTTCTAAAAGCCTTAACCAATTAAATACGCGAGTAGTTCATGCATCATAAATCATTAAAGTGAAACAAAATGATATTGTCTGGGACGGATTATAGAAATCGAGGATACATTAGAGGAGACTTAATTATGAGCCTTGGGATGAGAGGTGTGAAAGGGTACTTCAGGGGACCTAAGGTAGCCCCCTAGTGTCGGGTACTTTCACAATAAAAACTTTCTCAATCTGACTAGTCTCTAAGTGTTTCCATGTCAGTTGAGCTGTTCATATTATTATTATCCGGACTTATAAAATAGTGTAAACTCCTGGTTGGCTCAGTGCAAAGTAAAATTTAAGGGCCCACATATATAGGAAAGTTATGATAAAGATATTGCATAACATTCATGCATTCATAATTGATTGTGTATGTGATTGTGATTGTGATTGTGATTGATATTATTATATATTAGTTTGTGAAAACCCTTTGTTGCTTATGTCTTATTCGAGAATATTATATTCTGTTTCTCACTCATTTCTCCGTGTTTTTGTTTCATATATTTTAAATTGATGGTTCAGAGGGAAGGATCGAAGAATCTCGACAGTGAATATAGCACGTTCTAGAAAGGGAGCTCGGTATGAATACCGTGGTCCAATGAATAAATAAAGTTATTAAGTAATTTCTTCTGGGCCATGGAGTTTCCTCTCTTTCTTATAAAGTTTAATATTTATTTTCTTTGGATGAATGTAAAATTACTTTATAAAGTTTTAATAATATTTATGAGGTATTTCAGAAATGATGTATTTAATTTATTCCGATAGTTTCCTTTTAACAATCATATCTTTAGTAAAAAAAATATATGAATTTTTTTAGTATTATTAAGGTGTAACTGAGGGTGTTACAGGTTTAGTGCATCTAATTTACGCATTTTGACCATAATGCATTTTTCTGCACAAGCTGGTCTTAAGTTGGAATTTTGGCGAACGGACATCGCCATTAGCTTTGAAATGGGGAAAATATAGTGTCCATGAAGTTTCATAGTAATCGGACTTGAAACGGGCAAAATACGTAAGTTAGAAATTGAATTATAGGGTTGACATGTCATTTAGTGTGGAAAAATCTGAGTTTCCATGTCCAACCTGCATAACTCGCTCAAGCGAGATAAGTCGGTTCAAGAAGGGAAGCCCACTGGCCAAATTTCGCTTAGGCGAATATGGCTTCGCTCAAGTGAAAGTTGTATTCTCGCTCAAGCGAGCGAAGGGAAAATGGTTCTGGACGAATTTCACCTAGGCGAGAACCTCTCGCCCAGGCGAAATGAATGGGAGTTGATTCTGGAGTGATTTCGCTCAAGCGAGATAACTCTCGCTCAAGTGAAATTTCCTTGTGTCTGATTAATGGCTTCTCGAGGAAATTCACTCAAGCGAGCTTGCTTCGCTCAAGCGAATTGTGCATGGGTTGATTCTGGATCAGTTCCGCTCAAGCAAGCGTGACTCGCTTAAGGGAATGTGAGGGTCTGATGCTGATGTTGTGCTCGCCCAAGCGGGCTAGGTCTTGCCCAAGTGATTCATGCTAATCTCGCTTAAGCGAGTATGACATTCACTCAAGCGAGTTGCCTAGTTTTCAATTTTTTTATTTTCTTTTATTTTATCCATTTCCTTTTAATTTATTTATTCATTTTATTTCTAATTAATATAATGTTTTTTTTGACATTTGAGCCATAGTAATTTCTTTTATTTCATAATTAAATTACGTTTTTCGCTAATCCTTACGACGATCGCATTATTGATTATCCAAGGAGCAATTTTAATTAATTTTCACACCTTCTCATATCGCCATATATGGGATAGTTTTTTTTTAAATGGTCGAGGGGCATTTGTTAAATTTTCATTTTGTGGCTTTTTCTACAATTTATTTGATTTGATAAACCGCAAAAAATTTACCCTCGATTTTATTAATTCCATTAATCATAAATGTGAGAAATACTATATTGCTATTGTTGAATTATAAATGTGAGAAATATTTTTATTTTTATAATGCCGTAGTTAATTTTTAGATTTTAAGTATTATAAAAATTGTCATTAATTAATGAAACTCATATACTTATTAATTTTGTGAGTCATTTACATTGCCCCTTTAACATAAGCATCTTTAAAATCCTTAAAAGAAGAAAACTTTCTTTCTATGAATCTGATTTGTTAAACTTTTAGAGATTAATTTATTCATTGATATTTAGTATAAATCAAATTTTTATACAACCTACATTAAGTAACGAGCTAAATCTTACAAAATTATCAATAAAATTTTTAATTTTTTAAACACTCTCTTCTTAACATTTTTAATGAATAATTGGATTAAAGTTAATCTAATACTATAATGTCATTGTTGAATCATAGGTATGAGAAATATTTTTATTTTTATGGTGCTATAGTTAATTGATATTTAGTAAGGAGCCAAATCTTACAATAATGAAACTCTTTTTTATGTGGCAATAAAAATATATTTATTAATTTTATAAGCGTTTTACACTTGCTACCCTCCATACCCCCCAAAAGGATGACCCTCTTAAAGTAAGCATCTGATTTGTAATATTTTATTTACTATTTATATATTTAAGCTGTCTCTATTTATTTCAGTAAATCCTCATCTATTGAAACTTCAGGCATATTGGGCAGCTGTGCGAGAATTTATATATTGTGTCATGTTGTTGTTGCTGAAATATTTGTGGTGTTTTATTATTTTTAGATGATCATGGAAGTAAATATTTTCAAATGTTGATCGTGCGCTAATTCGAGGCTAATGTTCTTGATAAGAAATTAATGAGCAACAATCTCATAAGAACTCAGAGCAAGAAGGCCACAAATTGGAAAAATGTAAATATTTTGAACCTCACTTTCAACTGTTAAGGGGAGAAACATGCAATGAATTGTGATTATAAAGAATTCAGAAGAATATAAGAAGGCCCATCAGAAAAGGACACCTAAAAACTAAATATGGTTCATCCTTTCTTTTCTCTCTCCAGAGCAAGCAGGAAAGGTCCTTCTTCTTCTCAAGCACTTGCAGATTTGTACAACTTCTCCACCATCTTCCTGTATTCTGTAGAATAAAACCCAAAATCCGCTTTAAAATAACTCCTCATCAATTCAATATAATAAAAAGATTTTGGTTCTGTTACCTTCTTGATTGCTCCAAAGCTGAGCAGCTTGTGGATTTAGTGGTGAACCAATGTTTGGCTCTGAATTATGAAAAAATAAAGTACAAATGAATAAAGAAAAAATAAAAAGCAAGACATGCATAATATACCATAACATAGAAACACCCTGTTTTAAACTTTAATTCAGTGCTTAATAACTTTTTCAAGTTACCTCCAAGGAGACTCTGGATAGATAGAAGAATTGTTCTGACATCATAAGCAGATGACCATTTATCCTATACAAGAATAAAGGAAATTACTCATAAGTATTATTATACAGTGGTAATGGAAGAACAATTTCTGTTCAAAATGTGAGATTGTTACCTGAAGAATGTCCAAGCATATATTGCCATGCACATCCACATTGGGATGGAAGCAGGTTGTTTCAAACTTGACTTTTGGAGGCTTAAAAGGGTAATCATTGGGAAATGATAGGGATAGCTTATACTCTGTGCCTTCAAAAACTGTATCTTTGCTTCCTGTTATTGTTCCTTTCCAAAAGAATATGTTGTCCTCCTCAGGAAACGCAGATATACCAGAATCTCCACTCATCTAACAAAAGAAAACAACATGCATTTAACACTTCTGTTTCCAACTAGCTTGAGAAAATTAAATCATTCAATTTGTTGAAAATGCCAAATGTTATAAAGAAAATATAGAGAATGTGTGTTTCTTACCATCAAAGCCATCAATTCAGACTGCAGCCTGTCGAACATTGCATAGATCAATGGCACAAAACAAGAAACGAGTTAGAAACACATGCACTTGGTATTAATTATTCAAATAAGAAAATTTTCAATTCCAAAGCTCAAATTATGATTAAATTTATCCATATTTAAAGTGCTAATAAGATGTTACCCTCCTATATAATTTTCAACATCAAATTCCTATGTAACAAAATCTAAATTATAATTCATATAAGGTAAAAAAGAAACAGAATTCAATCTGAGATGCAAAATGATCCGTTCTAGACACACATTCGGGTATTCATTGATTGATCTTGAATGTCCATATAATACACAATGATTAATGAGATGTCAATCTGAGATACCCAATGATTGATCCTGAATGTCAATCCTGAGTGAGCATAATTTCAAATAGTCTTAATCTAAATTGCTAATTGATTCATAATCTTAACCTCACGTTTAACTTAATTGCATTTTAGACTCCTGAAAAATTTCATCACCAATAAAAAAACAAATTTCAATTTCAAAGGAAGTGAGTGTCATTGTTTTTTCACAAAAAGGTGGGGTACAGAGTGTTATTAGGATAACCCTAATTCCTAAGGCGATGCTAGTGTAATTTGCTCAGAATCTTTGTGAACCAACACAAACTAAAAGAAAAAGAAAAAACAGAGTAATTTTGAGATTAAAGAAGAAGAGAGTGAGAAATTGAATGCGTAACCTTCTGAGAACAGATTGAGAATCAACAGTCTTAGGAGGAGGGAGAGGTTGCTTTGGGGGAACGATGTTGGGTTGAGCAGAATCAGTGTTCCCATGAATTGTATTGGTAGCCATATCAATAGAAAGAGAGAGGTTAATCTTAATCTTCTTCTTGCAAAGAGGGAATCGAAGAAGAAGAAGAATGGGAAGGGTTGGTTGGTGAATGAGAAGGGTTGGGTTTAAAAGGTTGTAATAGCCGTTGGGGATTTCAAATAATTTGAACGTTGCAAGAGAACGCCCACAAAAGGTAAACTACACAACGGCTATTTTGCAATCACACCTTTCGGTGTATTTGGAAACTTTTGCCCAATTTCTACTAATTTTTTTTCACATTATACTTGACTCCCGAACGAAGGCAAATTTTAGATATTAATGCTGCGTTTAGTTCATAAGTTTTCTTAGAAAAATAGAAAAGTATTCTTAGAAAAATTTAAAAAATAGAAAAATTGTTTATTTATAAATTATTTAAATTTTTTTATAGAAAAATAGAAAACTAATTTTCTATTTTTTAAGAAAATCAGAAAACTCTTTTAAAATGTTTTTTAAGAAAAGTAAAAAATAGAAAAGATAGTAACTGAATTACAAGATAAGGTAACTGACTTACAAGATCAAGACTGTTGTAATCAAATGAGAATATGAAACAAACAGTTATTGATTCAAAAAGTTTTACTGCTACTATTTTGAAATATATTTAAACACAAACTCATCTGCTTTCATTTTAATATAACTTTAAATTTTTGTCATAATTTTTATGCGATGCATATAATACACAACATTGTCATAAATAATATATATATATATATATATATATATATATATATATAAGACATATCTCAATTAATTTGAATTAAAAAATATTTAAAAAAATTTAGAAAATTGAATGCACTTGAACAACTTTTTTAGTTTTCTAGTTTTTCAAATTGAAAAACGATCACATTATCTAAACGAGTTTTCAAAATTTTTCTAACTATTCTAAGAAATGAAAAGTTTAGAAAACAAGCGGAAAACTTTTCCCAAAAAATTAGAATATTTTTCTGTAGGTTGTGTTTAGTTCGTAAGTTTTTTAAGAAAAATAGAAAACTATTCTTGAAAAAGTTGGAAAAATAGAAAAAGTGTTTGTTTACAAAATATTCAAAGAAAATTTATAGAAAACTGAAAACTGGATTTTTTTATTTTTTTTAAAAAAACAGAGAAGTCTTTAAAGAAATTTTCAAAGAAAACTGAAAAGTGAAAATATTTTTCAAGAATTTTTTTAGCTATTCTAGGAAATGAGAATTTTGAAAAACAAATAGAAAATTTTTCTCACAAAACTAGAATAATTTTTTTGTAACTAAATGCGTCCTTAGTTTTTTAGTTTTCCAAATTAAAAAAACTGTCACATTATCTAAACGGGTTTTCAATTTTTTTCTAGCTATTTTAGGAAATGAAAATTTTGGAAAACAAGCAAAAAAATTTTCTAAAAAACTAAAATAATTTTCTGTAACTAAACGTAGCTAAGCAATTTGTTTTGGAACTTTTATGTTAGAACAATAGAACAGACTTTAGGAAGCTTTTTACAAGAAAAAAAAATCGTTGACAATAAACATTTTTTGAAAATATTTAATATTAGTGTTGAGGTAATTAATATTAGTCATCTCAACATTTAATTTAAAGAATTTAACAATAAAAAATATTTTTATAAGTATTTAAATATTTTAAACGCCTTTATCTTAAAATTTTCCGGGGATCGATATGTCTGACAAGAAATTTTTAAAAATTAAAACCTTCTGTCCACGAAAACAAGCTTTTAAAATTATGCATTTATCTGTGTAAGTAAACTTACACATACCACACACCAAACGAGCATTTAAAATTACGCATTTATCTAAGTAAACTTACACATTACACGTAACAGTGCAATATTTTTATATTCACAAGTGAGATAATTTTGTTTTAACAGTCTCCTAAAGATAAAATACTACCCCAAATTTTAAAATTTATATTTCCATATAACCTTTCTACGAAATTCTGATACAAAATTTCTTAAATATCCGTACAAGTCTATTCAAACATTTACAAACCCGTCCGTCACTTAGCAATACAAACCTCCCCTACAAGTAGAGGCATTATTCCTTGTTTCACAGCGAGTGATTTATTTATGATTGAATAAACATTGGGTTGGTGATAAAATTTCAATTTGGGGAACAACATTAAAAGTAGGAATTACACCCATGTTTTCTCCGACCGTATAAAAGCTATCTTTTTTTTTGACAATTTATAAAAGCTATCTTGGAATCAGCTCTATGTTAAACTGAAGCAGATGCTAGTAAATATACACTTTGGAACTAAGGGGAACCAAAAAAAAGGAAATAATTTCCAACTGATCAATGACACCCAAAAAATTACCCCTTTCATACCTCAGTAATCGTTACCCAGACAAGGAGAAAGCAGCAGAAACATCTCTTACAGATCAAGGCTCTATTTACTATGACTTATGTACTCCATTCCTTGAAAAGAGTTGAACTAAAAAGACATCAGTGAATACAGTTTGGGAGTAAACAGCCCTACGTTAAAGAATGCTACTACAATGAATGCTGATGGGTTAGAATAACAATCATGAATGCAATTGATGTATGAACTCTATGTCCTGATGACAATGATCTTCAGCCTTTCTAGTTAGCGTGCTTGTTCCCATTTGAGGACAGTTGAATCAGATGGCAACAGAACAGAAGCCTGAACAAGCAATAATTCCTCCCAAGTGACCTTTTATAACGAGAACTTCTTTATATATATATATAAATATATAATATGTATAAAAATAAACATTTCCCACCAAATCCTGTAGGAAGAAAAACAATCCTACAAGAAACTGGCATGTATTGTGCCGCCATGTCTTATCACTGCAAATCATCAAACCTGCAATGAAGATAAACGGGTATAAGAAACTAGCACATACTGGGTATTTAACTTATTATAATGAATAAACTGAAGAATTTGATTTTATGTGGGATAGGGTAATTTGGCATATGCACAACAACCGAGGAATATAATTCGATTCTTGCAAGCTGTAAGGGACAATATAACAGTTTGTCTGTAAGATACCAGACAAATGTTTGTTTCTAAGCATCAAACATGGGAATTTATATGCACTCCTCAAGACAGCAAATTCTTCATTTTAACTGTCAGTAACTTTTATTCTCACAAAAAAGGATAATACCACTTCTAATTTGCTGATTCAACACTCTGTTAACACTATTCAACATTTTCAGCTTTAACCCAAATGATTCATCTAATTAAAGAAGAAAAACTCTCCTCAAAGAATCTGGACCCGATTTCTGTAAACCCATTTATCTAACTAACTAGCTGTATCAATATCCATCTTTCCACAAAAACAAATGTATCATAACATCCATGACTGCCAACAGTTTTTAATTGCAAGGGATCTGCAATAACAAGTAAAAATTTCTCTTCAATTATTTATTGTAAAATTGAAATAAGACTACAAAAATGTTTTATGTCATCTTCTAAAAAAGAAGGGGAAACTATAAAAACAATAATGTACACATCCTAAGGCAAAAATTGGCAACGAATTCACTATCTCAAAATATTCCAAGGAAACATTTTCTCTTGACAGAAAAACAGACCAATTATTCTCGGAAAGTGCATAATTTGTTCACTACAACTTTTATCATTTAGATCAATCAAACATTTCAGGTTTAAAAGAGGTAAGCATACCTCACTCAAGGGTTGATGAGAAACAGGATTAGATAATTCCTCAGCACAATCAATTGCAGCACTGCTTTCAGTACGAGACAATGCATTAATCTTCAGATGGGGACAGATTGGAGCAGTCCTATCACGACAAGAATGGCACCTAAATCCAATGAGTTGACTGAGATTCTCCATATTGAGCCCAAAAGCATCCCCATGAAACCAATCTGCACAATCACATATATGTTCAACATATATTTGACATAAGTTCAAAAGGGTCGGTTGACAAACATGCAGAGACATGTATAATATTATTTTGCTTATCTACAAAAAGTTAGTCTCTCCTTTCCCCACCATCCCAAGCCCAGAAGGGAGAAAAACATACAGAAAAGAATAGTTACCTCCGCAGATTTCACAAGCAATATAATCTGAAGTGCTTTCATTTCCACAACAAAGGCAGCATTTAGGATAATCAAAAGAGCCATCGTCAGAGGAGACAATAAACTTTTTCTCTTTGAACAGAATTACCCGTTTATCATTTGGCTTTCTAGACAACTGAAGACCATTAATCCAGTAACTATTACAGATTTTTGTTCTATTCTTGCGTGCAGTAGTGACTACCAACTTCTTGGGTTGACCAGTAGTTTCCTTGGACTTCTGAGAGGTCACCTTTCTGGATTTACTTTGCTTTCCCTTCTTACGTCCTACATTTTTTTTCACTTGCATTCCTTTCTTACGTCCTCCATTCATTTGACTATGCATGTACAAAGATTTGGCCTTCCTAGTTGAACGGCGAAGAGGTACACTTGATGGGATTTTATTATTGTTTCGAGATCTCACCTGTCGTATCTTACTCAATGCCTTTGTATTGCCTTTGAGATTCACTGATTTACAAACTGAAGCATTTTTATGTTTCTTTGCTTGAATTTTCTGAAGTTTTGAGTCAGCTTTCCTTTTACTAGTATTAGTGTTTGCACACGACCCATCCTGACAACTGTGACATGAATACATGCTTTTGGTAGTTCTTGTGCCAACAGATTTATTGACATGCTTCTTGTGGAAATATCCTAAAAAATTTAAAAATAATAGTGAGATGTTGACAAATACAGTTACTGAAAAATACACAACATTCAATGATGAAAAAGCACCGGAGAATCATAAACAATACTAATCAAAATTTAGTGAAACATTTACAGACAAAATATTGTTAGTGTGAAAGAGGTTGTAGAAGGAACTTCTGCTAGAATCACAGAATAATCATATACTGAATGTATAACTTAAAACACATAATTCAACAGAGTACTTTGGCCATATATTTATCTAGTATTCTAGCCTAAATGGGATCCTATCATTTTCATTCATTACCGAGGTAGATGACACCAACAAGGTGAATTATTAGGAAGTGATTGTGCTAGGGTAAGGAGAAAACGCTTCAGACTGATTTAAGAGGACAGGCACTTAGAACATTTCAGACCATAATCTAGAAGTGTGTAGCACGATCCACATGCCAAGTGATGTAAGTCACAAGCATTTTACAACTTGCTACCAATGTAGTTAGTATCGTATGAATCATACAATACATATCTAGATTCGATACGAAATCACCCTTCTCTGATATGAATTGCATGGGTGTATCGTTTCGGCTATGAATCGCACCATGAATCAGTTAAATCGAGATTCCTAAGCCAATTCCTGTGATTTGAAACACAGGGCTGGAGCTCCCTTCTAAGCCGGGTCAATGTGACCTGGAACTTAAAAACCGGGTTTTTAGGTTTTTTTTTCAGTTTTTTTGTTTCAAAAAGGGGGGAACTACTGAAAATTGTTCCCCCCACTGACCCATACTCTTTTTTTAACCTAAAGGTAATTAAGGAATCTCTCTCACTCATGTTTCTCTGCATCATGTCCCACCCTCCCCTGTTCCTATATTCTCTTTTTTGAGGGCTGTCACAGCCACTTGCAATTTTGTTTTATGACATGAGTTTTAGCTTATTTTGATGTTCATTGATGAAACATGAACTCATAATTATGTTTATGCAGTGAATTCTGTCTGTTATATTGAGTTTTAATATTGATCATGTATCTTATGATAATTTTAAGATTCGATTCACAATTCAGAAATTAGGGTCTTCCTATACACAATTCAAATCTCGATTCGACTACCATGCTTGCTACTACAAACACCTAAATAACTAAAACCCACATTCTTTACTACAAATTCCTAAACAGTCATTCTAGTTAAATCCGTGAACTGAATCTTTTACCAAATGTTCAATGATTCACAAGGGATTCGTACAGCTTTCTATTGAAAGTGCATTTATAAATTATAACAGAAATTAACATATCAACTCTGTCAAGAGTTCCTTAAATGCCAAAACAAATGCGACTAAACCATGCTGCCTACCGATAATTAGACAACATTAAAACACTTCATAAACAGGATTTAACAGACAAATATTTACAACTACACCCATAACATTCAAATGATCACAATGACAGATTGACTGAGATTCAAATTTTATGGTAAAATGGAGTGTACAAAGGACTATTAAAAGCATTTGTTAGATGCAAAGTAAAATAGTGAGAAGAAAAAGCCAGGATAAAAGATAAAAACACACCTTTGCAGTGAAGGCATCTCACAGCATCCCTGCCAATTTCATGAAAAAAAAAAAGGAACAATTAATTATTTATAAGTAATGTATTTTAAAGTACGAAATTAAGTATTTAATATGGCAGGAAGATTCCAGTGTACGTGACCTAGTGAAAAGTAACACAAATGAGGGAATGATGCATAAAACAAGAATCAACATATACACAAGTAATGATTAAATGAAAATTAATAGAGAAAAAAGGGTTAAGGGTTTAGAGAACATGGCAATCAATCCTCGAATAACTTGGTGAATCAAATTATCATGGCCCAACCAATAAAGTTCCCAATTCTGTTCACAGGAGGAAGTAGAAACAAAGAAATACAATAAGATCAATGAAGATTACAAAGAGTAGCCCATCAATTGCTCAAAAGTAAAACACAATCCCACTATCCAAATCCACACCACACTGTTGCAAAGATTTAACTTCACAAATCTCCAATGTAATTTCTTGTGGGTTTGACCCATATATTGAGCCAAACTCAAACTTCTAAAGAATGGTCATATTGGGTCAAACTCAAATTTTTCAAGAAAATCAAGTACTCAAGATTAACCCATTAAATCTTGACCATTCTATAATCCCACATTATGTACCATCAAGCAACCCATATCACACAGATTTATATGCACAAGTTAAAAGCTAATGAAAACCTAACATACTCCCATTAATGGCAATACTAGATTTGTCACCTAGAAAAATGCTAGCAACACACTCTTTTCAACACAACCTCTATGAAAATTTGAAATCAATATGGGTCCCACATTATGTATAATGTAGGTCAGACTCCAAATGTGGCGGGACCAAGTTTCCATTTAGCGGGACACATCTGAATCTTACCATTCATGGTGTGTTAGAAAGTGTGTACAGGAGTGTTAGATTGTGTGTTACTGGTGCTCCTCTTGTCGCTTAACAAGTATTTCTCTCACATAAGTTTCTTAAAGACCACCCATATTCAAGTTGTTTAAATTATGGTTTTCATGCTGGGTTCTGGATGATATTTGGGAAAGGAATATTTGTTTCATAGTCTTTTTCTCATCTATGTAATCTTTCTTCTTTAGTTAATAGACAAGAATTTTAAAATAACCTGAAGAAAACACGAGTCTTACCCTCAATAACTAAAACACAGCTACCATGGACAAGATTAAAATAACAATCAAGAAAAAAACCATATATAGAGTAACAAAAAAGGAACTCATCAAAACACCAATCTAGATAAGAGAATATAGCAAATACCTCATTTGAACATCTTTATTGCAGTGCCCACACAGATGACAGTCAGATCTTTCCAATCTGGAAAACAAATATGAAAACCCTCTTTGTTTAGGAGGAACCTTCTTGTTTACTCTACCAATTTCAAGAATTTTGCCAATTTTATTATCATTGGACCTGCGGACAATTCTTTTTTCCTCAAAATTCTTTAGAAGATG
The DNA here is from genome assembly GCA_037962975.1 of Clitoria ternatea. NCBI lineage: Eukaryota > Viridiplantae > Streptophyta > Magnoliopsida > Fabales > Fabaceae > Clitoria > Clitoria ternatea. The sequence continues at coordinate 70,790,799 of CM075676.1, forward strand.
CAACGGAACATGAGATTCCTCCAGCCAATATTTTTTTCTCTCACTTGAGGACTGTTCTTCCAACAAAGAACCATGTTTAATAACAACATGTGGGATAGCCCTTCTCTTTCCAAAATCAAGAAGGTATTTCACAGATGCCCCCTCAATGCACTTCCTACGTACAACTACTTTTTTGAACAGCCTCACTGATTTTCTAGATTCCTTGTCCAACACATATAGAGGATGGTTGTTCTCAACATCATGCCACCTAATGTTTGAATAAAGTTCTCTAACCTGAAACAAAAAATAATTTGTCTTAAAATACAATGTATTTCATTACACGAAATGAAGATTGGTTCATGTTCATCAGCTTCTACCAATTATGGAAGGCCTACGCGTAACATTGAACGGAAAGGAAGACATGCATCCAATATCATGATTTCAAATTTCAATAGATTTACATCTATCACGTCAATTCTTATTCTCATTCTAGGTTTGTCAAGTTAACAGAATGAGTTTCTCCATTGACATGATATGAGTGAAGAATAATCAATGTTTACTTTAGGGTCCTATTCAAATTTGGATGGCAGAATTCTTCCCTTTTGGCAGTCATATTACTATATTTTTTGTAATCTTTTGGATACATTATACAATGCCACCCACTACAAACAAAAGCAACCAAGACAGCAACTCTAATTTAAGTCACTCACACTTTCTCTACTACGGAGTGGTTTCTTCAAAAAAAAATTCTCGTAAATAAAAAATTCCTCAACAAATAAACCCTTTCTATAGATAATAACTGGTGAGAATAATATTGCAGATACGTAGGCCCCGTCCAGCACCTTATCCAAATATCTCTTTTATGCGGCTAAAATTTCAAAACAGTAGTTCACTAATTTTTCCAATGTAGAGAGGTTTTGTACTTCAGAATAAAATGTTTGATGAGCAGGATGAATAATGCCATCAGACATGCCCATTTATTTTATGACAGTTTCATTTGATCTGTTTGATACACACACACAAATAAATAAGGAGGCAAAAGTTTGAAGGGAAACCTCGGCGCAACAGTTGAAGTTGCTGCCATGTGACTTGGAGGTCACAAGTTCGAGACATGAAATCAGCCTCTTGCAAATGCAAGGTAAGGCAGTCTACATTAGACCCACTTGGTGGGTCCGGCCCTTTCCCGGATCCCGCACATAACGGGAGCTCTTGTAACACTAGGTTGCCCTTTTCTTTAAGGAGACAAAAGTTTAGTGACAAACAATTTATTCTCAATTTTCCCATGCATGTGCTCACACTCAGAATAAAATGCCTAGCACTTCAGCAGCATCTGTTTGTGCCCCTAGCGTTCTTCTGGGTTAAGGATTGTGTTTCATAGCTTCCTTGTCATATGCCTAGCTCATCGCTGTTTGAACAAAAAAATTTCAATATTTAGGTCATGCAAGAGAATACACAGCTTTGTTGCATTACTGGACCTTTCTGCTTCTTGTTTATTACTTTTCCTGTTCAGGAAATAACTTATCCCCTTACAATCTAGTATAACTTGTAACATTTTGCAGATGCTTTCAACATTGTGATTTGTGATTGCTAAAAATTTCTCATTTTGCATTACATATTAAGTATTACAACACAAAAAACAATTGTAAAGTTTTCATGTTCTAAGTACAAAAACATGTAAACAGTATTGCAAACACCCAAAACATAATATCTGAATAAAAATTGGGCACTACTGATGAGCACCAGAAAAGTCAAATGCCAACAGCATTCAGCAAGCCAGGTAATATACCTGTAGAGCAAGCTGCTCAACAGTAGTTGACGACTCAACAGCAGCTCGCCAGGCAACATGCCTGCTTCTCCTTGCAAAATCTGAATTCTCAGGATATAAAATGCCTGGTATTTTTATGCGCCCACCTACAGAATTTCAAAAGTTTCCAAATAAATTCAAAATAAATGAATAGGCTCCTAACATAGCCATTTATACAAAAGAGAACAGTTTGCTGACCTTGTCTGGCAGCTTTGGTAACCAAAGAGCGAGGCAAGACCTTCCAATTATACAATTTTCGGGAAAGTCTGCCACCTCTCCACCAATACATCCCCAAACCACTAGCAGTGTTTGAAGATGAACTAGTTTCAGTATCTACACCCCTAGCCCTTTTCCTTCCAATACCATGCCTTGAAGATGTGCGTGATGAACTGACCACAATATGAGCAGCTGATCCCATAATCGAAACAGAGTCCACATGCTTAAACCAATCCGCTGAAATTGTACGAAGTCGCAAATTGGATTCTAACTGCCATATCCAAAATTAGATAGTGTCAGATGTGGAACTACTCACAGAACAATGTAAATCCAAAAAACATATGAAGTTAGCTAGCTAGCTAAAAAAGAAATATTTCTTTTGCCGCAAGCAGCCTTGAGACTACAACATATTTTCAGCTTCATTAATAGTAAAAGAATCATAACAAGCAAAAATAATAAATGAATATACAGCTATGTACATTATGAAAACCTATATATTTATGAGATATATCATAAAGACCCATTCAACCTTGTATTGATTATTTTGTCACTCAATTATACCCTAGGCCCTGAGTATCTACAGCATAAAGCCCAAGTCAAATAATCAGTACTTAATAAAGAGAAACCTAAATAAAATTAATAAAATAAGGAAAAGAAAAAAAAAACTATTAACATCCTAATTTAAAAATACAAAAGACTGAAAAGCCAACAAAATTGAATTGCCGTTGTAAAACATTTTCCAAATTTGTGAGCAAAAACATATTCCAATTTACATTTCAGGAACAATTAACCATTCAAGTGGTTAGCAATGTTCCCGGAGTGGTCAAAGCATAACTATTAGTAACACAAATGACATGTCACTAATATTTAGAGCTCAAACCACTTTAACAGATGTGTACTATCCATATCCTAATTCAGAAAACGATTATTTACACATCATAAGCCGATTCCTTATAGAATAACCCATTAGGAAACATAGGTGAATGATGACCATACCGAAAAGTCTTACAACTTGGAATGGTTTCTAATAATATATTTCAAATATTTCAAAGGATAGAGAGAAGGCAAGGATTTTATGGCAGTATCAGTTTGGGTGGTTTTCAGGTATATCATGGTTTGGGCACTGCCCAAATTATCAAGAGTGTCTCTTAGCACTAGAATTTGTTAGAGAATACATTCGGTTTATGGCTTCTCTACGGTGCTCAACTCAGGCTGGTTTAAAGAAAAGTTCTATCATGGATATGCAAAGAGACACAATAGGATTTCTGATCCTTCCTCCTCCACATATACATTATATCTCTTCTATGTAAATAGTCTTCATTAATCAAATAGAGAGAGAGAGAGAAACCCAATAAAACCTTTAACACTGTCCAAATTAAAATGTAAACCACACACTTGTGCAATTTTAAATTTATATTTAAATTAACAATGATGGTTTTCCATTTTCACTTGATTTCCACTAAGTGTGCAAAAGCAAACAACTCTGAAATGAGTTGATTAATAATGTCAGACAAGTTTCTCAAAATATTTAACATGAAATAGCCATAGTATTGATGTCTTCAATGAAAACAACTGACAGAGAGAAAGCTTATCCTTACAAGAAGCAATAATCGTTTAACAGGAAGAAAATCAGACGTCTTCAAAAGATCCTTATGCCAAAGATTAGTCTGATGCAGATTCAACCATGGACCCAACAAAAGCCCACGTAATCGAACCTCAAGGGAGAAAATATGACATATGACCTCTCTGAGATGTCCATTCTGGATCTTCTTAGGTTTAAGCCCGACTAAAGTACTTTTAGACACTTCCCAAACAGGCTTTACCACAGAACTAAGCAAGCAATCCCTGTCTTCATTTGCAGCTTTGCAAGAAAAGCACCACCCACATTTTTCCTTTTGGGCAGTTGCATTCAGATTCTGACTTGGCCAACAAAAATTAGTACATATCTTCATAATGGTCTTTTCTTGCTCTGAAATTATCTCTTCTTCAGACTTCACAATATTTTTATTCAGCTTTTCCAGTGACTTACACATCAACTCCTGCGCAATAAATGAGGCTGTTCGGGCAAAGCTGTAATAATTTATGTAGTCAATTCCACAGAGTGCTTCTGAAGTATCCTTACTATCATTGGAGGGGGTTTTGCTAGCACCTATAGATCTTAAGTTTATTTTACGTCCCACATCTAAGCTAGGAGATGTCAAAGAACAGTCACAGGCAGGATGCTGTTTTTCTGGTATTCCTGACTGATTCAAAGATTCATCAGATCGATTGGAATTGTTAAGCCCGTAAATCTGAACATTCTTGATGCCTGGTCTCATTTGTGTGGCGTCAGCTGATACTTCTGAAGCAATGCAAGGACTTTCTATGGCTGTCATAGACTCTAAGAGATTACCAGCCTCTGGAAATTCTTGGTCAAGATGCATACAACAGTCAATAGTTGAATTTTCGTCCAACTTTCTTTGATTGTCAGCCCGATTGTTGTCCAAACACATTTCTGAACAAGTAAAAGGTGATAAAGTAGTATTCACAGTAGAATATTCCTCCTTCATACGCATGTTCTTGCAAGAACTTTTATTAAAGACACTAGCCTCCACACTTAAGTTAGCAGGGATATCCCAGTGTTTATAAACAGCCATTAATATGCCTTCACATAAAGGATCCATAGATTTTAGAGCTTCAATTACTAAGTGTAGATCATCTCTGTGGTAGTAATTGAACAAAGTTCCCTCTTCAGATGAGCTTGAACTGCAAATGTTTCAGAATGAAAATAAAACATGAGCACACTATGATCTTTAAAAACAGTGGGGTTGCTTGATACAGTTTTTTAAAACAATTTTTTAGTTTTTAAGAACAAGAGATAGAGGTAGCTGTTTGGTAATATGTTTTCTATTAACTATTCTAAAAAACTAAAACTAGAATGTTTTTTAGAAAAAAGAACATCTTTTATATGTTTTCCAATTCTTGTTTTACAAAACAAAGCAAGAAAGAACTATTCATGCATATACCCCTATCTCATGCATTGCTTTCATCATGTATAGGCACAATTTTGTTAAATTGTTTTTCTAAAAGTATGTTATCAAACAGCTTTTTATCCTTTTTATCTGAAGAACAGCTTTCAAAATTATTCTATCAAATAGTTTTGAAAAATAAAAAATTCAAACAAGTGACTTTATACATCTGAGATATGGTTTACATTTTCACAATGACAAGAAAACTATCCACTTCAAAGTGCCCATTCATTGGTAAACAATGAATTAGATACAGTAGATTCGAGATAGAAAAGAATGGTAAAAAATAGACATGAAAAAGTAAAGATGCAAGCAATCTACATGCTGTCCACTAGATGTCCAGCATGAATCTTGTCTAATACATATGGATAGCTGTGGACAAGCATCCAAGCAGCCCAAAATCCCAACTAAAGTCATGCAGCCACTTCCAAGCAAAGAACTTGATATCAGTTATTATTGAGTATTTGGCAAGCTAAGAGTAAAATCAAGTGTGGATACACTAAGATTCAAGTTTTTCCAGAAAATAATATATATCTACACTTACACTAACAGGTAACCACAGCTGTTAAAATAGAGACGGCCATTAGGATCAGTCCCTAACAATTCTGCTCCTCGAAGTGACCTCCATGATTTCATCCAAGCACTGCGCGTGCTAATCGCACATTCAGGGCAATACCAGTCACCTTCAGGCAGGTTGTCACTTATGATTCCCACACACCTGGAGTGGAATGCAGCAGGGCAACCATCACAGCATATTAAATTACCATCCATCTTGCAAAGACAACATTCATCACTGTTCCAGTCAGTTGTGTCATCCACATTCTCCTCAGTCAAACAGGAGCCACCAGACACATCCATTACAGCTCTTCTTTTCTTGTAAGTGTCAAAATACAAATTATGATCAAAACCCATATCAGTTTCATTTACTAAAGATCTTCTGTTAAGCTCTGACCTTATGGCTTCCACTTCAATTATATCATCACACAGGTACTGAAGAAACTCAACCTTCACAGTTACAGGTTGCTTGTAGTAATCTGTTCTGAGCATTAGGTGCTTAAGATCCAAATTGGTTTTAAATCCTGAACAGTGAATCAGAAGGTACTCAGCCATGAAAATAGGCCATGTGACCAGATCCAAATAATCCCAGTTAACATTCCTGTATTAAAGTTTTAAGAAAATGAAGAACTTATAAGGTTAACACTTTGAAGGATATAGTAGTATGTCAGATGAAAAACTGAAATAAAATGTACCTCAGGCAATTGGAAGCAGATTGGCAACCCTCATTGGAAAGGTATTCCAAATGCTTTCTCAGAGTTTGCAAAATAGAAACATGAATGCTGTCAAATAATATGCTTGGGATTTCAAATTTCAACGCAGCTACAAGATCCTCCAACTCAAATGGACTCAAAAATAATAAAGTACTAAAAGATCTTAAACAAGTGTAAATAGAAAAAACTTCAAGAACAGGAATATCATCTAGATTCAAATTTTTAGAAGACGGGGGTAATTGCAGCTTTGGAAGAGAATCATTGAATTGTTCATGTTTCTGAGAATCGGGGATTAGAGGCTTCTCTTCTGTTGAGTCACTGGTTCCCAAGGACAATAAAGTATCATCAGTCACCTGCAGTGGTATTGTGCTTGAAACCTTTTTTCTAGCTGATGCCCTGCGAGAACTCCTCCTTAAAGTTGTCTCAGGTGTGGCTTTCAGATTATCTGATACTTTTCTTCTTTTCCTTCGGGTATTTCCTTGATTGCATGGACTTTCTGGATCATCTTGGTATTTAAGAATTACGGCAAAACCACCTTCAGTAGGACAATCCATTTGCTGAACCTCCACAGGATAAGAATCCCCAACAGAAATTGATATTGCATTCGTGACCTGGAGAGAATCAATAGCTGACACATCATCTTCTTTGATGCGATCACCTTCCTTTTCCTCCATCAAACACAAAGAAGCTTCTTTAGTTGCATGCACAGAAGAAACAATAGTCACCTCCAAGGTGGCAGCATCAGAGACACAATTCAAATTACCTTCCACATCACCATCTTCAACAGATCCGTCCTTAATATTTGTTACTTCCTCTCCCAGCTTTCCCGTCATACCAAACACGGCATCTGCCTCAGAACATCCACTTCCCTTCCCATCAGCATCACCCTGAGCTTCCTTGACTTCTTCACGAACCTCCACATTCAAATCAAAATTACATTCCCGCTGCAAAGTTTCCCCTCCCGAGCAACCCACACGAGCACCAACATCATCCTCATTACTCACATCCAAATTCAAATCAATACAATCTCTTCTCTCCAAACCATCCTCAGTATCAAAAGGTGAACTACACGCATCATTCAGATTAAAACCCTCATTCAAATTAAGCCTAGCATTCAAATCAAGCTCATCCTTAGCACAATTCCCATTAGCAGACACGGTACCATTCAAATCCTCCACTAGTTGAGTTTCTATAACCCCGTTTTCCCTCACAGTTCCATTCACATTGCCCATGAGATTCCCTCCATTCCCAATTCCCAAATCCAAGACATTCTCAAACCCACAACCTAATTCCAAATTCCCGCTACCAGAAGCAGTATCATCATCCAAAACCCCTCTAAATTCACTACCCTGAGGCATCAAACTCTCAATAACATTACCTGAAGCAGCACGTTTGGGCTCAACACGACGGCGCTTCTTAGGCTTCCGACCAACCCGAGGCTTGGCCTTAACAAGCTCGGGTTGAGATTGCAAGAGAGAAACAACGTCACAGGATTCCAACTCCTCGGAATCACCGTGTTCGTAGAGGATCTCGAAAAAGCCAGAGGAAGGGTCGTAGGATTTTACTGTTCCAGAGAGAAAGCCAACCCCTTTCACCTCTTTCCTAACGGTTTTCCCGACGAACTCCATCGTAACACTACCAATAATCCCAACACAGGTCGTGATCCCTATATAAAGGTGAAATTCGAAAGCAATAATAACAAGAATTGATCGAAACGGAGAAGTTGTTAGAGAAGAGAGAAGCAAACCCTTGGTGGATGAAGAAGAGGGAAATTGGGGAGTGTTTGGAAACGGAAACGAAATGAACGCGACCAAGTGGGAAGAGAAAAGAGAGAGAGAGGGTGTGGAAGTTGGAACGAAAAGCGAAGCAGTTTCCTTCTCTCTCTCTCTCTCTCTCTCTCTCTCTCTCTTTCAAGAAGAGTGAAAATGGGTCAAACCAAGTAGTGCGAACTGCGGAGACAGAAGCGAAACCAAACAGTAACAAGCCCTTTTTTCGTGCCCGCGACTCTTTTTATTATTATTTTTATAACTGAATATATTTTTCGGGTTTTTTTTAAAAATGGGGTACATTTTAAAAATATTTATGCAAATGGGGTACATGCAGAAATATTTGCATGTCTGGGGTGAAAACAGTCACATCAGCGCGTCAATCGGGTTGACATGCTTTAATATGATATTTATATTAAATATATATTAACGTTATAATTTATATTAAATATGATATTTAATCTAAATTATACGTATATTATGACATTTATGATATTTAATCTAAATTATACGTATATTATGACCTATATATTTTAATATATGTTAACGTTAATAAGGTTAATACATTAATATATATTATATAATTTATATACATTAATTATTAATGTATTAAATATTATATATATATTAATGTATAATATATATAAATTATATATATTAAAATATTTGTATACAAAATACCTATATAAGTTTTTTATTTTATGTAAAAATATGAAACAGTTATAAAAGAAGAAAATGCATTATATTTAATAATATTCCTCTCTTGCATCAAGGAAGCAATTGTCCTAGTGGTTGACATGCTTTGTTGTGTAAGATGGGTTCTAGGTTCGACTCCCACCGTGTGCAGCTTTTATTTAATTTTCGCAGATAGCAATTTCACACACCCACATGACGAAATGCCACGTGTCAACCATGCATTGATTTCGCATGTTGACTCGCAATAATGATGCTCCGAGTAACAGTTCTGGGAATGACTATCAGGACACTTTAACATCACCGGGTTCCTTGACAACTTGATTGTTGAACTATTGTCACCGGGTCCCTTAAGAAGTACTTTTACTGCCCTTGTAGCCTATCTTCTTCAGCACTCTTTGCATCCATATTGCTTGACAACTACTTCCTGCAAGTAACCTGAAGTACTTCTTCTATCTTCCACCGATCCGGCATAGTCACTATCAGTAAAGCCAACCAATTCTGAATTTCCTTCCCTTTTGTAAAAAATGCCAAACCTTGCAGTACCTTGCAAGTAACGTAGAATTCTCTTCGCCGCTGAATAATGAACTTCTGTAGGTCTTGACATATACCTGCTCAATAAGCTAACTGCATACATTATGTCCGGTCTCGTAGCAGTCAAGTACATCAAGCTTCCAATCAGCTGTTTAAAAAATGAACCATCCATCTCAACACCATTTTCATCTTTGGAGATTTTAAATCCTGGGACCATTGGATTTTCAACAGAATTGCTATGCTCCATTCCAAATCTGCTCACTACTTCTGTCACATACTTCTGTTGACTGATGAATATGCCGCCATCAAACTGAACTACCTCAATACCAAGAAAATACCTCATCTTACCCAAATCTGACATATCAAATTCCTTCATCATGGACTTTTTGAATTCATACATCATTCTTTCATCATCTCCAGTATAAATTAAATCATCAACATACAAGCTAATGATCAAGTATTTACCTTGTTTGACTTTGGTAAATAAAGTTTGCTCACTATCTTCCTTCTCAAAGCCTTCCTTTCTGAAGTATGATTCAATCTGACTGAACCATGCTCGTGGTGCTTGCTTGAGTCCGTACAAGGCTTTGTTAAGCTTATATACCTTATGCTCCTTATCCTTTATTTCATAACCCCTTGGCTGCTCCACGTACACATTCTCAACTAACTTCCCATGAAGAAAGGCTGACTTCACATCCAGCTGAAACACACACCAAGCTCTTTGTGCAGCAAGTGCCAAAATCATTCGAACCGTGTCTAAACGAGCTACAGGAGCGTATACTTCTTCATAATCAATGCCGTATTCTTGAGCATACCCTTTGGCAACCAAGCGAGCCTTATATTTTTCTACTTTTCCCAGCTCATTCAACTTTGTTTTGTACACCCATTTGACTCTTATTTTTTTCACTCCTTTGGGCAGCTCCGTGAGATCCCACGTTCCATTCTTCTCAATTGATTTCATTTCTGCATCCATGGCTGCCCTCCACTTCTCTTCCTTTACTGCTTCATCAAATGAAGTAGGATCAGAATGAATGGCATGAGTAAACAAGGCTAAGTGAGTTTGTGCCTCTTCCTCTTCATCAGAAAGACCTTCACCAGAAACATAGTCATACATCCACCTTGGTGCTCTTCTATTTCGGGGTTCTGTCAGTGGAACAGCTGCATCTTCTTCTTCATTACCATCAGTTACATTTTCTTCTTCATTACCATCACTTGATTCCTCCCTTTCTTCATTTTTTTTTATCTTCCCATTCCATATCAAATGTGTTATCTTCTTCAGAGTTCTTCTCCCAATTCCATTGCTTGTCTTCTTCAAAGACAACATCCCGGCTGATAATAATCCTTTTGGAGGTAGGATCAAATAGTCGGTATGCTTTTGATTCTTCACTTACACCAAAAAGAATACAACAACGACTCTTATCTTCAAGTTTTGTTCGTCGAGCATCCGGTACATGGGCATATGCTATACAACCAAAGACTCGCAAGTGCCGGACTGAGGGCTTCACCCCACACCAAGCTTCCTCTGGTGTCGTTTCCTGCATTGCTGATGTTGGACATCTATTAAGAACATAAAATGCCCAGTTTACCGCTTCTGCCCAGAATTTTCTTGGAACATCTTTCTCAACCAATAAGCTCCTCGCCATATTCATCACGGTTCTATTCTTCCGCTCGGCGACTCCGTTTTGCTGCGGTGTATATGCAGCAGTTAATTGTCTCTTGACTCCATTCCTTTTACAAAATTCCTTGAATTCGTCTGAAGTGAATTCACCTCCACGATCTGTTCTTAGACATTTAATAGACAAGCCCGTTTCTTTTTCAACAAGAGCTTTAAATAGCTTAAAGGTAGTGAATGCATCTGACTTATAAGCAAGAAAATACACCCACGCCTTCCTACTATAGTCATCAATGAAGCAAATGAAATACCTCTTATTTCCCTCAGAACATGGAGAAATTGGACCGCAAATATCAGCGTGAACCAGCTCCAATTTTGCTGATGCTCTCCATGTACTTCTCCTTGAGATTACATCTCGATGCTGCTTCCCTTTCAAGCAATTAGTGCACACAATTTCACCTTCAGAGAAGCTTGGCAAGCCTCTCACCATGTCTTTTGTTTGCATAATCTTCAATCCTTTGTAACTGAGATGACCGAATCTTCGGTGCCAGAGGTGAGCCACATCTTCAGTGGTTGCTTGGAGGCATTCTTCCTTGCTTTCCCTTTTGGCTGATTGAATGCTTGATAACAACACGAACATTCGATTTGCTGTCATGTTGGTTTGGAACACCAAACCTTTTGTGTTATGATAAATTCTACATTCATTTGACTTCATTAGTACAGCCAAACCTCTTTCTTGCAGCTGCCCAACACTGAGAAGATTATTCTTCAAGCCGGGCACATAATAGACATCACGTACAAGGTGATTTACTCCTTTTACAGTCAACCGAACACTTCCTTTTCCAACAACTTTCATACTTGCATAATTTCCAAATCTAACCACTTTGTTGAACCCTTCTTCTAACTCACAGAAAAGTGATGAATCACCACACATGTGATTACTGCACCCAGAGTCAATATACTACTCAACATCTTGATCACCTCCAAGCGTGTCAACATACGCCATTAGCACCATCTCTTCTGATTCCTCCAAACCAGCATAGTTTGCTTGGCACTCGTACTGGAAGTGTCCAAGCTTATGACACTTGTAACACTCAACTGTTTCCTTACTCCTTGGTTGGCTACCCCTGCTTCTGCCTTGGCCCCGACCTCTTCGGAAAACAGCTCTTCCTCGTCCCCTTCCACCATATCTTTCTTCATGAGTTACCTTCAAAGCATGCTCATCTTCTCCACTTCCTTTGAACTTTTGCTCATGAACAAGCAGAGAACTTTGCAAGGCATCCACTGATAGCTGATCAATGTCCTTGGCTTCCTCAATGGAACAAACAATGTAGTTCCACTTCTCAGTGAGGGTTCTCAAAATCTTCTCAACGATCTTGACATCATTCACATCTTCCTCATAATTCCTCATGTCGTTTGCAACCGTCATTACTCTACCAAAATAATCAGTGATCGATTCACCCTGCTTCATTGCTAAGACCTCAAAGTCTCGACGTAGACGATTGAGCTGAGCTCTCTTCACCCGAGCATTGCCTTGACACTTCAACTTCATGGAATCCCAGAGCTGTTTAGATGTCTCCTTCTGCGTGATCGTCTTCAGAATTGACTTGTCAAGCAACTGAAACAAGTAATTCTTAGCCTTCAAATCCTTTAGCTTTATCTCCTCCAGGTTTTTTATTTGTGTTGCCGTCATCCCCTCCTTACTCGTTGGTTCTGTGTAGCCTGATTCAACAGCAACCCAATACTCCTTGGATCGAAGGAGATTCTCCATGACCATGCTCCAGTGGTCGTAGTCGCCGTCGAACTTTGGAATGGAGGCTGCTGCAAAGTTTGCTTCTGAACCCATCTCTCAGGTCACAGCTCTGATACCAGATTGTTAGATGCAACAAGAATTCAAGAGAAAGCAAAGTAACAGTTCTGGGAATGACTATCTTATTCCTTGTGAAAGTGCAACTAATAAATAGGGAAACAAATGTGCCATAACAAACTACAGCCCACGTTCTAGCTAGAATTAAGGAAACAAACTTAGACTACAACAAATAATTAACAAACAATGCTAAAAAACAGGACACTTTAAACTAAGCCTTATCACGATTGACGCGCTGATGTGACTGTTTTCACCCCAGACATGCAAATATTTTAGATTTAGCTTTTATAATTTTTTTAATTTAACTTATATTGATAGTTTGATTTTTTTCATCTTTGAATTTATAAATATTTTTAATTTAAACATAATTATTTTTAATCACATATATATATGATTAAATAAAAAAATCAATATTTCAAGTGTTTATATAATTAAGAATTATTTATCGATCTAACTTGTTCACTTCATTATCAACCTATTACTTTAATAGTTAAATGTAGTTTATAAAGATCTATATCATCTTCATGTTTTTCAAGAAGCTTTTTATACTAGTTATAAAATAATTAGTGTGAGAGATATATTTTTTATACTGGTAACCGAAGTTAAGATTCATTTGAATATTTCATCTCACCAATCCAACCATCTTTATTGTACATGAGAAATATGAAGAGAAACACTACAGGAGAGAAACCAATCTCAATTTATAATTTGATCTTTTAGTGATTTTAAAAGTATATTTTAGTCTAATTAGGACTATGTGGATAAAAAATACTAAATATAAAATATTTAATATATTGTGTGAAAGAAGGAAAAAGATTTTACAGGTGCCAAAATAAATAAATAAAAAATCTGTTTTGATTTATTTTTATTTTTGTAATATTTAATATAATGGGAAAAGGGTAGCTTCGTAGTTGGTTGGATAGGTTAGTTGCCTTTTCTTTGTTGTTTCACACGCTTCCCTTTGGTTTGGGTGTTAAAGTGTGTGCTTGGATTGGATTAGTATGTATGATATGTGTAGAAAGTAAAGTAAGGTGTCTACCTGCCTAGTTTCGGGGTTTTATCGGTAATAAGCACACTTTGGGTTTAAGTTTAAGCGCATAACTCGATAAATATTTGGCGGGTTTTAAAATTCACTCTCTTTTGTCCACTAGCTCTAGATAATGAGTTCATTTATTTAACCTTATTTTAAAATATAAGTATTTTTAATTAAAATAAGTATTTATTTTAAATTTAAATATGTTTATTTAAAGTTTTAAAAATAAACAAAAGTTAAAAATAAAATTTTTATTTATTTTAAAAAGTAATTCTAATCTATTTATTAAAAAAATATTTATAATAAAGTATTTTTTGAACATTTAAAAATAAATTCAAACAAACGGTTAAATAACTCACAAAATTTACTCATAAAAAAGAAAAAATGGTATACACAGACTTGACTTGGGTACAATGGCTGCCAAAATTGGTTATGGGTAGTATACACATATTTGCATCCCCGCTCAATTAAATATTTATAGTTTAAAACCACTTATTTTTATCATGGTCAAGTATATTTTGTATTGTAATATTTGAAATTTTAAATCTTCTTATTTATTTCCATTTTTTATGTTGTTTGAATTTGTTGTTCTTAATCCAAATTACAATTTGGCATTGGTGGATATTATAGGGAACCCCGGTCATGCAGGCTTCGGGGGAGTGTTCACATGTGGATATGGCTCATGCTAATAGGGGTAATTAATGGAAAAAATAATAGTATTTGTTATGATATAAAATTATGATAAATGGTCTCCAATATAAATATAACACTTATCTCAAGCTTGTCATGTTATCAAATTAAATTATGATATACGTTATAGTTAATTTGTGACATGTGTTAACTAAAAAAATTATTATATGTGTCCTGAGCTTTCAATATTATCTATCATTATTAATCTAAAACAAATGAAATGATCAAATTAAACTCTTTAAAAGGATAAGAAACTTATATGAAATACACACAAAAATGTACGACCTAGTTAAAATGAAACCAATAGATATGGCCCTGGTTAGTTATTTAGTTAATATGTGAAAATTAAAATCATAAACTTTCAAAGTATACACTATATTGTACAATAAACCAGTGAAAAAAATTACAATTTTTTAGTGCTTTGTTTTAATATACAATATGATTTAAATTCATTGGATTTAGAAGTATTTAAAATTTGTGTTACTTATTTTAAAGGAAAATATTAACCAATATCTTAAAGTAATTGTTAGATAATCAAACATTAAAAAATTTTATTTAAAAATCAATAAAAATAAATTATATTTTTGATTTCTTGGGTGATACTTTTAGTGCATTAGCTAACAAGAGCCTTAAACTTTTGGATTCAATTGATACAATGTTATAAAATTAAAAGACATAAAATAGAAATCCTTTAAACATATTTATAATAATTTTCAATTTGTCCACCATTGAAAGAATGTTTATTCACCCCGATTTGACTTTGGTGGATTTTACGCGTCCATACAAGGGGCTCCTAATACCTATGCGAAGCTAACTATAGTATTTGGTGGGCTTTGCATGGCTCAAATCATGGAGCTAAGGTCCTGGAGGTTTGTTTGGATTCTTCGATCAATGATTTGATTGCATTAGGTAGGAAAATTTTATGGTATTTCAAACATGTGGGAGAATTTTACATAAGCAAACTTATAAAAGTAACTAAATCAAAAATATACACAGCAATTGTAATTTTACACCACAAGTGTAATTTCGTTGAAATTTTGACAACTTTATAATTTCATATTGTAACGTCCCCTTAGTGATTATTAAAATTTATCTCGGGACTGATAAAATTAGAAGAAATTTTTCATCTTTTAAACTTCTTCAACAATAAAATATAGAAACCTAAGGGTCACATCACTTAAAACACCTTAAAAATTCTTTTTTCCTATGGTCTTGGTAATCGATTACACAAACCTTATAATCGACTACACAAATGTGGTAATTGATTATCTACAAGCTTGTTGCGTAAGAAAATTACAAACCCCTCTAACAATTGATTACATAATCGATTATCAGATATCATGTTCTACAATAGAATTTGGCCTCCAAGTCAACTTCCATCCTACTTAATTTGCTCATTTCAACTTTGATTGTCATTAAACTTCATAGGCATCATACTTTCCTCATTATGGACCTGCTAGCGCAATTCATACTAAAAAATTCTCACATATGACAAAGATGTGCACTAAATGCAATTTAACCAATTTTCAACCAACATCGTGCTTATAACCTAACCCATGGACCTTAAATCACACAATGTTCATACACATCAATTATAAATGACTTTAGAAACCTATTGGTCCCCTATGGGGATCTAATTCCCACTAGATCTCTATTTCGCCTATTCAGTTGCTAAATTAGCCTATTTGCTCACCTAGGCAAGCAAGGCATAACTCCAACAAGATCAATCATTAATTCTATCATCATCGTCAAATGAACAACACAATGGACCAAGGTTATACACATATGCAAATTATAATTCACCTGCCCATAATAATTTTGCATCAATCACACATGGTTCAATGTCAATCACACAAGTCTAAGAGACAACCTACATGCATCACCTCACATGTTAGTTCCGCCATCAATTCATCAAGCACAACTATTAAACATTAATTATCACAACAGAATCTAGATCAACTAGTCACACACAACGCCGTAATTAACAAGCTTTAATTATCATGCATCACCAAACCACCATCTGTGACATCCCTCCTCAAATAATATTTATTTTATTCAATTTATTGATTTTCACAATAAATTTTTCACGTTTCTAAAATTAAATTACATCACAATAATAATAAAAAAAATACATCTTATAAAAATTTCCCAAATTATAATTTAAAATAAATAATTTATAGTCCTCAAAATCATTTAAGTTGAAATAATCTCAAAACCTAAAACAGGGGTCTGACGCTACACGTCAGTCCCACGCTAGGCGTGAGAGTACATTCGTAGCCCTGACGCTAAACGCCACGATGACGCTACGCGTGGGATTATCAGTGACAGCACCCAATGCTGTCACACATTTTAAGCCTTTTAACCAATTACTAACTTATCCAATTAGCTCATTTCAGGTCCAATTGCCACAAAACTTAATGGTCCATATGTTTTCCCCATTCTGAAACTATTGGCGATGTTCGTTCGCCAAAATTCCAACATATGCTCAAATTATGCAAGAAATACAACTTAACCACTTTATGTGCAACACTCTTGCACCAAACACCCTAAATGATTCTTAAATGATCCAAAGCCAATATATACCACTTGTAAATATTCTTATGAACCTATTAATACCTTGCAAAGATATTGAAACTCACTGAAACTCAAATTCACTTATCCAGTTTTCTTAAAATTATAAGGATGGCTGCTAGTTCAAATCTCTAAATCTATTTGCTTCATCAATACAACATTCAATCATTTCAAGTAGCCATTTTAGCACTCATACATTCACAGAACATGCCTATAATGCATGATTTACTATAGTATGACTCTATGCCATAACCATAATCATCCAACAGTACCTGGTCATCACACATGCATGATATCTAATGGCTCAATGCCATTATATAATCACATCACCCAAACCACACACATATTATACTATGCATAAGTTTACACTCCCACAGATTTACACACATATCCACATATATCTACCGATGGCTCAGTGCCATTAGGTATCACAAACAAGTAACAACAACATATACTTCTGCAAGTTTTCAAGATAATATATTCACATATGAATATACACAAGATGTATATTCCAAACTCCTCTGGCATTATTCCTTGCTCACTTTGTACTGGTTTCCGCAGCATCCGCAACATCCTTGGGTTTGTTCACTGTGAACATAAAGTAAGGGTGAGTATATATCACAAGAATGATACAACTACATAATCAGAGTTGATATCACCTGGAGAATCTCATTCTCTTGCCTGAGTTATTGATCCACTAAACTCTCCTCATATGAACCCAACATATCATAATCCATCATAATCATCATAAATTCATTATGTTCACAACATAACAAATATCTCGCAACATTGAGATAAATTAATTATAAGCACCCATACTTAATCAATTCATTTCATAATTCGTTATTTCAATCATATCATTATCATATCAATGCAATAATCTGTATATCAGTCAAGGAGTATAATTCACAACTGACTCTCATATACATCAGACACCTAGTATCCGGATACTAACGAATCAGCCACCAGCTGGGAGTCCACCGACATCCCGTGAACACATCCTGGTTCACCGAGCCCGGTATCATAAACCGTCTCCCCACCTCAACCACTGGATCTCTTCCTGGATCACTGGGTAGCTCAACTGGGTCTCTACATGGACCACGGGAGCCAAAAACGAGGGGTAATCTATACCGAATGGCTGTTCACAACACATATCATGCATATACAGCATATAACAATATATATCTCGTCATATACACATTATGCATTTTAAATCATGAATATACATTATACAATCATTAAATGATTTTAACATACAAGCCAACTCACAACATAAGAACCACATCTCAGCATAAAAGCCACATCTCGGCATAAACACCATATCTCTCGGCATAAAAGCCACATCTCTCGGCATAAAAGCCACATCTCTTGGCATAAAAGCCACACCTCTCGGCATAAAAGCCACATCTCTCGGCATAAAAGCCACAACCTTTAAATATCATAATCATACTTAACATTCATAATATTCACATAATCAATCGGCATAAAAGCCACAACCTTTAAATATCATAATCATACTTAACATTCATAATATTCACATAATCAATCGGTATAAAAGCCACAACCTTTAAATATCATAATCACACTTAACATTTATAATATTCACATAATCAATCGGCATAAAAGCCACAACCTTTAAATATCATAATCATGCTTAACATTCATAATACTCACATAATCAATTATAACTTTATATCTTCTATATCACAATAATTCAATATTTCATCACTCTCCATTATGCACATTCTAGGCATACTTTATACATTATTTCCCATTTTATTCATAATTCACATCTCATTTATTACCATTCTATTTTTCATAATTGTCAAATACAATATATGACCACATACCTAAGCTAGTCATATATTCTCCCATATACATATATATCAATCTCATACTTTCATAGTTTTATTTTCAAACATACTTTTCACAAATCTGTAATCAAATATATACTATAATACTCCCCTTACCTCACTGTCGACGCTCTAAACTCAATTACCAAGATCAATGCGCCGCAACCACTAAAAGATAAAATTACAAAAAGGTTTAAGGTTTTAACCGTTCAAACCTTAATCCAACTTAAGAATATGCTCAGAAATTACTTTCTAAAGCTTTAGAAGCTTACCACAACTGAAACCACAAGTTCTCCGAGAAACCCCTTTTTCTGCTAATCTTTCAACGGCTCTTTCGTAACCTATATAAAGCGGAATTCAAATTCATCACTCAATCCTTCTTTTGAACACCATAAGGAAACTTTTAACCGGTTTAGAATTTTAAAATTCAAAGTTCCCTTGTTTTCCCCAAAAATGGATAAAGATCGAAAATCTCCATGGAATTCAAAATTGAAAGATCCCATGCGTTAATCTTAAGTTTTTTACCTCTAATCCGTAATTAATTTCAGATTCCAATCTCTTGTTGGCCTTTAATTGTCGCAGGGAAAAGAGAGAAGAAGAAGAACCCCAAAACTTATGTTTTTAACTTCTGCTCTGCAGGCTGTCATCTTGGGTCTTTATTCTGCCCGCGACACTGACGCTACGCGTCCCCCTGACGCTACGCGTCAAGTCTAAATTTTTATATGGACGCTACGCGTCCACTAACGCTACTCGTCAAGTTTTACCCTGACGCTACGCGTCAGGTCCCAAATCAGAATTTTCTTTTTATTTTAATTATACATCTTATAATAAACTTACTTTATTAAATATCCAAACTCATGAATATAAAACATAGGGATGTTACACCATCCAAGCTCACTAGTAAACTAGGAGCATTTAAGATCATCATCATCATATTTATATCAATCCTACTTATTCCTTGACATCCGCTCTTCACTTGGCACCTTTCTTTGGGCCCTTGTGATCTCTCTGTCATTGGTTTCTAAAAAGGAAATAAACCACAACAATGGTGAATGCTGAAAATCATAATTAATATAGAACTCACAATGTAACGAACAAGGTATGCATAACCTTATTATCCTATTCTCCATATTGACTCAAGCACATACATAATTCAACATCATATTAAAATTATCACAAACCCATCAGGCCATCCATAGTTTCATGCACGACAATATAATTTCATTCACTTTTCACTTACTAAGTCAAAACTCACACCATCAAATACGCCATCATATTAACACTATTACAAGTCCATTGAGTTATTAAAAATGTCATATGAACTAATATAGATTTATTTTTTCAACACATTAATCAACATTATAATCACCATTTCACTATCAACATAGTCAAATCATGCAAAACACAATTAACTCTCAAACGAATATAGTAACTCACTAGTATCCGGATACTATAAAGGATCGACCTTCAGCTGAGAGTCCTACTTGACATCCCATAAACCGAACTTGGTCCACTGTGTCCCACTTGGATCTCCACCTTAACTATTGGGTCTTACTTGACCACTGGGTAGCTCAATTGGGTCTTGCTTCACCACGAGAGCCAATAATAAGGGGTGAAATATACTGTTGGTCGTCCCAACCATACAAATCACATAAATTCATTTTAAATTCTCTTTCTCTTTATTATTTACCACAGGCTTCATTTTAATTACTTCGGGAGGTTACACAGACTCAGACCATGTTTCAAAACACTGGGGCGACCACACAGGTCAGGCTATAAAATGTAATCCAAACCACATTTTGCATAATCACTAAAACATATTATATATAATCATCACAATTTACTACGTGAACTGTTCTTTACAGGGGGTGTAAAGTTATGATAGTCAAACAATTCAAAATGTACATGTAACGTGAAATCTGGTATGAGGAGGTGTTTATACAGATACAAATACGGAGTGCTCTAGCATGCTGGGCGTGGTATAGTGCACTCTATGACGGTGTTGCAGCCCGCCTGGAATAGCTTCTTTTGCCTTGACACAATTGGTGGTTGTACCTGCAATTATTCTCTGACGCTCAAGTCAGTATTTTGGAATACTATTAGACTTAGAAAGCAAATCTGAGAGAATTATGCAAGTATGAGTGTAAGGTTCAGAATTGGGGGGGATCCCCTTATACCTTTTTGCTGAGGTTTATATACCTGTTACTGGTGCTCCATTATTGGTAGGACCCGTTCCTTGTTTTCTGGCATAATGCAAGAAAGGTAGTGGGTCCCTGTGTCGTTCACGAGCACCATCACTGTAGTGGGTATTTCCACTTACTTGGAAAGCGTTAATGCTTTATTATTTTATTCATTGTTCCCTTTTATGCGTGACAGTGTAACATCCTGAATTTTAAAATGAGAGAATTAATTACCGGAATAAATATTAGAAATTGGTATATGGAGTATTTAATGTCCCAAACTATTGAGAATAATTAAATTGATAATTTTGGGAATTTTTGGTAAATTTTAGAGACCGGTTAAGATAAAATTAAGCCCGGTTGAAATATGGGTGTCGGACCAAGTATCTCGGAATGAGACGATATTGGTCAGGGCTGTAGAGAATAATATTGGGAATCCGAATATGTATTCGGAACAATTTTCAGATGATGTATTGAGCCCGAACGGAGAACCTGTTGGTTATAAAACGGTAAAGTTTTAATGAAGGGGAATTAAAATAAATCGAAAACCCAATTTTCTTCTCCTCCTATTCACGTACACTGCTGAAGGTAGACATTTCATTTGCATTTCATTTCTTCTCCTCTTCATCAACATCTTCTCCATTTTCCTCTCTTTTCTTCATCCAAACCCTAGCAAGTTTGAGTTCATCTTCCACATCTCCTTCCCATTTTCGTTGGTGGAGCTTGAAGGAGGCTTGTGAGCTGCTGTTTTTCCTTCTCCTCTTCCTCATTTTCGCAGCTTACTCCCCCTCTAAGGGAACCCATTTTCGTTTTTGGGTTTTGAGGTAAGTATATCCATTTTTGCTAAGGTTTTGGTTATGGGTATATGGTATTTATGAGTTTGGAAACCATGCATGTGTATGGATGTTCTTGAGGAGAGTATTTAATGCAAGAGTTTAATGTGGGTTTGTATGAGAATGAGGTTTCTTTGAGAAGTAATAAAGTGGATGCATTTATGGTTGAAAAGAGAAGAGTATTTATGATGGTTGTTGGAATTTTATGAAACCCTAACTTTATGAATTTGGGGGAAATGTATAATGGAGGTTGATGAACATTTATTGTTGGTAATAAATATGAGTTATGATGCATAAGGGTCAATGGTGATGGTATTTGGTTGATGGAAGTCATTAATGGGGAAACCCATGAAAGGGTTGGTTGTTGAGTACATAATAATAAATGGTGGCACCTAACTCATGGTGGTTATGGTGGATAAAATAAAATAAAAGAGTTTTGAGAGTTATAATAATAAAAACAGCAAGTATTTATTGATATATAAGTATTTGAACCTTAATGAGTAAGTAGAAAATTGATTGTATAATGTATTGTGATGTAGGAAGTGACCCCATTGACGAAGCGGGACCATCGAACCGCGTTGATCACTACTTCACTTGAGGTAGGAGGGGGTAACTTTTCTAAATGCATGATTTCATCCATTGGTGATGTGAAAATATGTATATGTGATTATGTTAATGGTTGTTTGAATGGATGATATGATACGTTTGATTTGAATGCATTTAGAATGATGATTGTTATGTGGCATTGTGTTTGGGATAAAATTAATGATGTGATAATATTATATTAATGAAGTATGATGATGGTTTGAAACCATATGTAAATTGAGATTGTGATGTGAATGTCCCAAATATGTGTGTATGAGTTATGGAATGTGTATGCCACTAACTATTGATGAGAATAAGTTCAAAGAGAATTGGGATTGGATAAGAATAATGAGAATATTGAAATCCACCAAGTGGTGGTGATGAATAATTAAATGTGGAGTAGTATCTAGGATGCATAGTGTGAGGATGCACTTGATTTGCATTTGCATTGCATCCATGGCATATCATAGCTGTTTATGTGGAATATTAGGGGGTTCCACTAGGCAGGCCCAGTGGGAGGGCGGCTCAGTGCACGAGCGTATTATGACTTTCCCCTGTGACTCGGTGTATGAGTCACGAAGCTGTCCATAGTTTGGTGATGAGACACCCTATGTGGCAGGCCCAGTGGGCGGGCGGCTCTATGGTGAGCGAGTTTACCTCGGTGTCCGATGGGGCGCGGCTCTCTCGATGTGTGTTCGGGAGGGGCCCGTAGCACTTGTGGTAGTTGAGGCCACGATGTTGATCCGCAAGTCACAGGGTGACTAGTGCTACAGATGGGCGATAGCGGTTTGGTACCAGTAAAATTATGATGATGATGTAAGCATGCATAAATTGAGATATATGTGTACACAATTTTTCTACTGCAGTAGAGTCATAGTAGCACACCTATGCTTGTCCCACAATTGATTTAATGATATATTTTCCCACAGCCGGATCCGCATTGTTTGATAAGAAATTCTTATGCATATGCATTAGCTTTAAGAGCATTTGCATATAGCTGGAGATATGCCTAGGTGAAAGCCCTTGGTGGCAATGGATGAATGAGAATTGAAAGGGGAAAGAGTTGAATACTAACCCGATGTGTGTGTTTGGCAATCCAAATGATTGATATTGTGAATGTATACTTAAAATTATAAGATGTATTGTGTATAATGTATGATGTGGTGTAATGATTGCTAATTGTGCAAGTATACATGTATTTCATCATAATGTATGACTTTAATTCATTTGGATTATGTTACTCACCTCCCCGTTGCCATTTTTAAAGTTGATGTAGGTATGACTTAAATCCTACAACTTTTGGAGGCCGAGTATGAAGAAGGTAAAATATGGATAGGAATGCATAAGCCTTGGCCGGCATGAAATCTGTTTTGTAGAGTATATGAGGTTTATATACTCAATTTTGTAATGTTGATAATTTTGGAGGTCATGGGAGAAAATTGGACATGTTTATGTAATGACAATTTTCATTCATGACCCAAAAGTTGTAAAGAATGAATCTGAATACTTGACTTTGATCAATGAATGGATGCTGTGTTTTTATGCTATATTATGGAGCTTGTGGAATGATGTGGAATATAGATGTATGTAGGGAGTGCATGTGGTTTGATGATGAATTTAAATTATATGCATGAGCTAATGTTAGCATGATGATGGTTAATGGTGAATGAGGCAGGTTCCAAGGGTGTTATATAATGTATAAATCTTGTAGGAACTGAATGAATTGCCATAAATTGAGCTTTAGTATGGTAGGTTGAGTGTTATCAATGTAAGTTCACGTTTTCTGCTGAGTTTCTGCAGAACTCGCTCAAGCGAGTAGTAATCTCGCCCGAGCGAGATTGTTGTGGAATAGGGGATTCATTTCTGCCCCAAATTCGCTCAAGCGGACGTGCATTTTGCCCAAGCGAGATTGCCACAGAATCAGTGTTTTGATTCTGGACAATTTTTGCCCAGGCGTGAAGGGCAGCGCTCAAGCGAGGGAGAAGGAGAATGGATTCTGGACGATTTTCGCCCAGGCGAGTGGTGCCTCGCCCAAGTGAAAATCAGCCAGAGAGTCCTCAATGTTTCTGGACCAATCTCGCTCAAGCGAGCCTTGGGCCGCCCAAGCGAGATCGACCCCTGATGCTCCTTTCCTTCTTCGCTCAAGCGTCTCGCTTTCTTCGCTCAAGCATTCCTTCATGTCTCGCTCAAGCGAGCTGGGCCCTGATGCTCATTCCTTCATTTCGCTCAGCATCGCTCAGCGCCCGCTCAAGCGAGGGTACGCTGGCTCGCTCAAGCGACTTGAGTCACGCTTGAGCGAGTAAGCCCCTGATTCTCATTTTGTTATTTTAAATTAAATTTTTAAAATGTTATGCATTATTTCTTCTTTAGATATTATTTTAAAGGTATTAAGGAGTATATCTAGGCCTTCTAGATTATATAAATTGTATCCCATATTTTTATGAATGGACTCCTCTTGAAAATCAATTAGCCACTAATTAAACCAAATTAAATAATTCTTCCGCTGCTTCTGATTGAAAAATATATAGTTAGTTTCACCCTCTCATATCTTCATATATGGGAGTGGTTCATTTTAGATCCAGGGGTTTGGTGAAAAATGTTTCACCACTTTAATTATTTGGATTATTAATATTCTCAAAAACATGAAAAATTTTCCCCTATTTTATTTGGGGGTTTGGGGCGTCTCAACCTGGTATCAGAGCAATGGTTGCTCTTGATACAATTAAAATGGATGATGTTTATATGTTTGTTGCTTATGGTTGATTGATTTATGAATTATATAGGTGAATTATGATAGTGGTTATTGAAATGGGATTATTACATGATTATTGTTAAGCCCGGCCAGGCAATTCCTTTCTCATATTTACCTTCTAATTATGAAATACATTATGATGATACTTGTGCCAATGAAGTTAATGATGAATGATATGTATGCACATTGGGTGAAGAGACTTTAAGTTTCTAATTATGTTTATGTTGTTGTGTATAGATTGAGTGATGGCGTATAGGCGCAATTCTGATACAGCCGCTATGGCTGAAGCCTTTAATCGCTTTGCCGACATACTTGAACGGCAATAACAACCTATTGGTCAGCCGAATCAAGGCCTTGACCAGTTTCTTAAGTGGAAGCCTTCTGAATTTCATGGAGGCTATAAGCCAGAAGATGCTCATGTTTGGATCCGTGACTTGGAACGGATATTTGCTAGCATGGAATGTACCGAAACGCAGAAAGTGGAATATGCGGTGTTCATGGTTCGGAATGAGGCCGAATCTTGGTGGATCCTTACCCGTGGGCGTATGATTGCTGCCCACACTCCTCTAAATTGGGAGAATTTCAAGGCTGAATTTCTTAAGAAGTACTTTCCTGCGAGTTACAAAAACAAGAAAGAGCTTGAATTCATGGAACTCAAGCAAGGTGGCATGTCGGTTGAAGAGTATGCTTTGAAATTTGAAGAGCTATGTGTGTTTTATCCTCCCTTTCAGCAAGAGGGCACGGAAGTTTCAAAGTGTGTTAAATTTGAGAATGGACTACGCCAAGAGATCAAGAAGGCGATTTGTCACCAAGAGATTAGGAGTTTTCCTACTCTTGTGGATAAGTGTAGAATTTTTGAAGAAAATGATATTGCTCCAAGGAACTACTCGGGGCATGATTATAAGTTGAAGGGCCAATCTTCTAGCTTCAAGAAGAAAGGCAACTTTAAAAACAACAGACGATTTGTACGTGGGTCCTCTTCTTTCAGAGGTGGACGAGGTGGTGGAAGGCATGGTGCCGATGGTGGCCGAGGTAATGGCCAAGGACTCCGTTGTTACAGATGTGGTGGAAATCACTTAGCCAGAGAGTGCAATCAAGAAGAAATAGTGGTGTGCTATAGATGCAACCAACCGGGGCATATCCGCCCTGATTGTCCTTTGAATGCTGCAGATGTTGTGCCACGTGATAATGCAAACCGTGGAGGCTATGGTGCTTTTAGAGGCCGTGGTCGTGGAAACGGTAATGGTGGAAGAAATGGAAACTGAAATGGTGGTAACGGTCGTGGTAATGGAAACGGCCGAGGTAATGCTAATGGTGGTCGGAATGGCCCAAATCGTGGTGTTAATCAACAAATGGCTGGAAGAGTCTTTGCCGTGACCGGTGAAGAAGCTGCACAAGCTGAAGACCTTGTCCAAAGTGAGTGCCAGATATCTGGTAATGTTGTTAATGTGATATTTGATTCGGGTGCTACGCACTCTTTATTTCTGAAGAATGTGTGAGGCGCCTACGAGTGCCTGTGAGTATGATGAAAGGTGCAATATTGGTGACTACACCGACTGGTGCTTGTTTAAGATCGGTGACTCGATGTGATAATGTCGAGATGGTCTTGGAGGGTAGAAAATTTGTTGTATCCTTCGTGTGTTTACCTATGAAAGACCTGGATGTTATTCTAGGCATGGATTGGTTGTCCGCCAACAAGGTTTTGGTGGATTGTCATAGCAAGACAGTGATTTTCCCAACCTCTAATAATGAAGACTTTGATGTGCGAGGTATATCTCAACTTCTCATGATGTTCTGCTTGGTTGATGGGAATGGTGTTTTCCAATCTGGTGGGATTCCTATTGTTTCGGAATTTCCTGATGTGTTTCCAGAAGAAATTCCCGGATTACCTCCTCCACGAGAAGTGGAATTTGCTATCGATCTTATTCCGGGTGCAGAACCTGTTTCCCGAGCTCCTTATAGGATGTCTCCTATGGAGTTAGCTGAATTGAAAAAGCAAGTGGAAGAATTACTTGAACGGGAGTTTATTCGCCCAAGTGTGTCTCCTTGGGGTGCTCCTGTGTTGTTAGTAAAGAAGAAAGATGGGAGCATGAGATTGTGCGTTGATTATCGCCAGCTCAACAAACTAACCATTAAAAATAAATATCCTCTTCCACGCATTGATGATCTATTGGATCAATTGAAGGGTGCTGTTGTGTTTTCGAAGATTGATTTGCGTTCTGGATATCACCAAATTCGGGTGAAGGCCGAAGATATTCTGAAGACTGCTTTCCGAACGCGATACGGACACTACGAGTACGTAGTGATGCCATTTGGTGTGACTAATGCCCCTGCGATTTTCATGAGCTACATGAATCGCATCTTCCATGAATATCTTGACCAATTCGTCGTAGTGTTTATCGATGATATTTTGGTGTATTCTAAGAGTCATGAAGAGCATGAAAGACATCTTCGTCTTGTGTTGACTATTCTACGAGAAAAGGAGTTGTATGCGAAGCTCTCTAAGTGTGAATTTTGGCTGTCTGAGGTCCAATTCCTTGGACATGTTATTTCAAATGATGGAGTTACTATGGATAGATCTAAAGTTGAAGCTGTGATGGCTTGGGAAAGACCAACGTCAATGACAGAGATAAGGAGTTTTCTTGGTCTTGCCGGTTACTACCAGAGATTTATTGAAGGGTTTTCCCGTTTGGCTTTACCACTAACGAAGTTGACTCGGAAAAATCACTCTTTTGTGTGGACTCGTGAATGTGAAGAGAGTTTTCAAGAGTTGAAGTTAAGGCTTACTACCGCACCGGTGTTAGTATTGCCCGACTTAACGAATGAATTTGTGGTATATTGCGATGCATCTAAGCTTGGTCTTGGGTGTGTATTGATGCAAAAAGAGCGTGTGATAGCCTATGCGTTGAGGCAGTTGCGACCGCATGAGGTTAACTACCCTACACATGATCTTGAACTGGCGGCGGTGGTGTTTGCATTGAAGTTGTGGCGACACTACTTATATGGCTCTAAGTTTGTGGTCTTTAGTGATCACAAAAGCCTTAAATACTTGTTTGACCAGAAGGAGTTGAATATGCGCCAAAGACGGTGGATGGAGTTCCTAAAAGACTACGAATTTGAATTGAAGTATCACCCCGGCAAGGCAAATGTAGTTGCCGATGCATTGAGTAGAAAGTCATTGCATGTCTCTATGATGATGGCAAAGGAAATGGAGTTGATAGAACAATTTAGAGATTTGAATGTGGGCGTGGAGACTTACACTTCCAAGAAAATGGTGTTGGAAATGTTGAAGGTTGCAAATGAATTTCTTGAATATGTGAAGGCGCAACAACCCAATGATGAGTATTTGATTGAGATGAAAAATACCCAAGAAAAAGGGAAGAATTTGTTCATAGAAGAAGGTCGAGATGGTATTTGGCGTGTCAAAGGTCGAATTTATGTTCCCTCAAGCGATGATGTGCAGAAACGTGTACTTGAGGAAGCTCATAAAAGCATATTGAGTATTCATCCTGGTTCCACTAAGATGTATCAAGATTTGAAGAAGAATTTCTGGTGGCCTGGTATGAAGCGTGATGTGACAAATTTTGTAGCATCTTGCCTTGTTTGTCAGAAGGCGAAGGTTGAGCATCAGAGACCATCTGGTTATTTGAGACCATTGGAGATCCCTGTTTGGAAATGGGATAGTATAACTATGGATTTTGTTTCTGGACTACCCAAAACTCGTGCTGGAAACGATGCTATATGGGTGATTGTTGATAGATTGACAAAATGTGCTCACTTCTTGCCCATTGATATGAAGAGTCCTTTGGAGAAATTGGCACAAATATACATTAAGGAGATTGTTAGACTGCATGGCGTTCCGACCAGCATCATATCCGACCGTAATCCTCGTTTTACTTCTCGGTTTTGGGGACGTTTGCATGATGAGTTGGGTTCTAAGTTGAAGCTTAGTTTCGCTTATCACCCGCAGACCGATGGACAATCGGAGAGGACTATACAAAGCTTGGAGGATTTGTTGAGAGCTTGTGTCCTTGAGCACGATGGATGTTGGGAGAGATTCCTCCCATTGATCGAATTCACATACAATAACAGCTTCCATTCCAGCATAGGTATGGCACCGTATGAGGCGTTGTATGGAAGGAAGTGTAGAACTCCCTTGTGTTGGCTTGAAGTTGGTGAAAACTTGGCTTTAGGGCCGGAGATCATTCAGGAAACTACAGAGCAAATTAAGAAGATCCAAGAGAATATGAAGATTGCTCAAGATAGGCAGAAGAGTTATTATGACAAGAGGCATAAACCCCTTGAGTTTCAAGTGGGTGACCATGTGTTTTTGAGGGTCTCGCGTGACAAAGGCATTGGAAGGGCGTTGAAGAGTGGGAAGTTGAGCCCTAGATTTATCGGACCTTACGAGGTGTTGGAGCGGATTGGTGAGGTTGCTTATAGGATAGCACTCCCTCCGCATCTTGCTAATCTACACGTGTTTCACGTGTCACAGTTAAGGAAATATGTTTATGATCCTTTACACGTGATCCCGATGGACGAGATTGAGGTGCGAGATGATCTATCTATTTCTCCTGTTTCTGTTCGCATTGTCGGACATTCCGTGAAGAAATTGCGGAACAAGTTGGTACCTTTGGTGGAGGTCGCTTGGAAACATGGAAATACTGAAACGTTCACATGGGAACGCGAAGACGACATCAGAGAACGGTATCCCGATGCATTCGAATCCGGTAAGTTAAATTTCGAGGACGAAATTTTCTTTTTGGTGGGGTGGATTGTAACATCCCGAATTTTAAAATGAGAGAGTTAATTACTGGAATAAATATTAGAAATTGGTATATGGAGTATTTAATGTCCCAAACTATTGAGAATAATTAAATTGATAATTTTGGGAATTTTTGGTAAATTTTAGAGACCGGTTAAGATGAAATTAAGCTCGGTTGAAATATGGGTGTCGGACCAAGTATCTCGGAATGAGACGATATTGGTCAGGGCTGTAGAGAATAATATTGGGAATCCGAATATGTATTCGGAACAATTTTCAGATGATGTATTGAGCCCGAACGGAGAACCTGTTGGTTATAAAACGGTAAAGTTTTAATGAAGGGGAATTAAAATAAATCGAAAACCCAATTTTCTTCTCCTCTTATTCACGTACACTGCTGAAGGTAGACATTTCATTTGCATTTCATTTCTTCTCCTCTTCATCACCATCTTCTCCATTTTCCTCTCTTTTCTTCATCCAAACCCTAGCAAGTTTGAGTTCATCTTCCACATCTCCTTCCCATTTTCGTTGGTGGAGCTTGAAGGAGGCTTGTGAGCTGCTATTTTTCCTTCTCCTCTTCCTCATTTTCGCAGCGTACTCTCCCTCTAAGGGAACCCATTTTCGTTTTTGGGTTTTGAGGTAAGTATATCCATTTTTGCTAAGGTTTTGGTTATGGGTATATGGTATTTATGAGTTTGGAAACCATGCATGTGTATGGATGTTCTTGAGGAGAGTATTTAGTGCAAGAGTTTAATGTGGGTTTGTATGACAATGAGGTTTCTTTGAGAAGTAATAAAGTGGATGCATTTATGGTTGAAAAGAGAAGAGTATTTATGATGGTTGTTGGAATTTTATGAAACCCTAACTTTATGAATTTGGGGGAAATGTATAATGGAGGTTGATGAACATTTATTGTTGGTAATAAATGTGAGTTATGATGCATAAGGGTCAATGGTAATGGTATTTGGTTGATGGAAGTCATTAATGGGGAAACCCATGAAAGGGTTGGTTGTTGAGTACATAATAATAAATGGTGGCACCTAACTCATGGTGGTTATGGTGGATAAAATGAAATAAAATAGTTTTGAGAGTTATAATAATAAAAACAACAAGTATTTATTGATATATAAGTATTTGAACCTTAATGAGTAAGTAGAAAATTGATTGTATAATGTATTGTGATGTAGGAAGTGACCCCATTGACGAAGCGGGACCATCGAACCGCGTTGATCACTACTTCACTTGAGGTAGGAGGGGGTAACTTTTCTAAATGCATGATTTCATCCATTGGTGATGTGAAAATATGTATATGTGATTATGTTAATGGTTGTTTGAATGGATGATATGATACGTTTGATTTGAATGCATTTAGAATGATGATTGTTATGTGGCATTGTGTTTGGGATAAAATTAATGATGTGATAATATTATATTAATGAAGTATGATGATGGTTTGAAACCATATGTAAATTGAGATTGTGATGTGAATGTCCCAAATATGTGTGTATGAGTTATGGAATGTGTATGCCACTAACTATTGATGAGAATAAGTTCAAAGAGAATTGGGATTGGATAAGAATAATGAGAATATTGAAATCCACCAAGTGGTGGTGATGAATGATTAAATGTGGAGTGGCATCTAGGATGCATAGTGTGAGGATGCACTTGATTTGCATTTGCATTGCATCCATGGCATATCATAGCTGTTTATGTGGAATATTAGGGGGTTCCACTAGGCAGGCCCAGTGGGAGGGCGGCTCAGTGCACGAGCGTATTATGACTTTCCCCTGTGACTCGGTGTATGAGTCACGAAGCTGTCCATAGTTTGGTGACGAGGCACCCTATGTGGCAGGCACAGTGGGCGAGCGGCTCTATGGTGAGCGAGTTTACCTCGGTGTCCGATGGGGCGCGACTCTCTCGATGTGTGTTCGGGAAGGGCCCGTAGCACTTGTGGTAGTTGAGGCCACGATGTTGATCCGCAAGTCACAGGGTGACTAGTGCTACAGATGGGCGATAGCGGTTTGGTACCAGTAAAATTATGATGATGATGTAAGCATGCATAAATTGAGATATATGTGTACACAATTTTTCTACTGCAGTAGAGGCATAGTAGCACACCTATGCTTGTCCCACAATTGATTTAATGATATATTTTCCCACAGCCGGATCCGCATTGTTTGATAAGAAATTCTTATGCATATGCATTAGCTTTAAGAGCATTTGCATATAGCTGGAGATATGCCTAGGTGAAAGCCCTTGGTGGCAATGGATGAATGAGAATTGAAAGGGGAAAAAGTTGAATACTAACCCGATGTGTGTGTTTGACAATCCAAATGATTGATATTGTGAATGTATACTTGAAATTATAAGATGTATTGTGTATAATGTATGATGTGGTGTAATGATTGCTAATTGTGCAAGTATACATGTATTTCATCATAATGTATGACTTTAATTCATTTGGATTATGTTACTCACCTCCCCGTTGCCATTTTTAAAGTTGATGTAGGTATGACTTAAATCCTACAACTTTTGGAGGCTGAGTATGAAGAAGGTAAAATATGGATAGGAATGCGTAAGCCTTGGCCGACATGAAATCTGTTTTGTAGAGTATATGAGGTTTATATACTCAATTTTGTAATGTTGATAATTTTGGAGGTCATGGGAGAAAATTGGACATGTTTGTGTAATGACAATTTTCATTCATGACCCAAAAGTTGTAAAGAATGAATCTGAATACTTGACTTTGATAAAAAAATGGATGCTGTGTTTTTATGCTATATTATGGAGCTTGTGGAATGATGTGGAATATAGATGTATGTAGGGAGTGCATGTGGTTTGATGATGAATTTAAATTATATGCATGAGCTAATGTTAGCATGATGATGGTTAATGGTGAATGAGGCAGGTTCCAAGGGTGTTATATAATGTATAAATCTTGTAGGAACTGAATGAATTGCCATAGATTGAGCTTTAGTATGGTAGGTTGAGTGTTATCAATGTAAGTTCACGTTTTCTGCTGAGTTTCTGCAGAACTCGCTCAAGCGAGTAGTAATCTCGCCCGAGCGAGATTGTTGTGGAATAGGGGATTCGTTTCTGCCCCAAATTCGCTCAAGCGGACGTGCATTTTGCCCAAGCGAGATTGCCACAGAATCAGTGTTTTGATTCTGGACAATTTTCGCCCAGGCGTGAAGGTCAGCGCTCAAGCGAGGGAGAAGGAGAATGGATTCTGGACGATTTTCGCCCAGGCGAGTGGTGCCTCGCCCAAGCGAAAATCGGCCAGAGAGTCCTCAATGTTTCTGGACCAATCTCGCTCAAGCGAGCCTTGGGCCGCCCAAGCGAGATCGACCCCTGATGCTCCTTTCCTTCTTCGCTCAAGCGTCTCGCTTTCTTCGCTTAAGCATTCCTTCATGTCTCGCTCAAGCGAGCTGGGCCCTGATGCTCATTCCTTCATTTCGCTCAGCATCGCTCAGCGCCTGCTCAAGCGAGGGTACGCTGGCTCGCTCAAGCGACTTGAGTCACGCTTGAGCGAGTATGCCCCTGATTCTCATTTTGTTATTTTAAATTAAATTTTTAAAATGTTATGCATTATTTCTTCTTTAGATATTATTTTAAAGGTATTGAGGAGTATATTTAGGCCTTCTAGATTATATAAATTGTATCCCATATTTTTATGAATGGACTCCTCTTGAAAATCAATTAGCCACTAATTAAACCAAATTAAATAATTCTTCCGCTGCTTCTGATTGAAAAATATATAGTTAGTTTCACCCTCTCATATCTTCATATATGGGAGTGGTTCATTTTAGATCCAGGGGTTTGGTGAAAAATGTTTCACCACTTTAATTATTTGGATTATTAATATTCTCAAAAACATGAAAAATTTTCCCCTATTTTATTTGGGGGTTTGGGGCGTCTCAGACAGCGTGATTCCCATTTTCAACCTCTCAAGACAGAGTCAATCTCGTGCCGGGGTTATAAGTATGGGCTCGCTTCGCAATATGGGAATTTCAGTATTCCGCCTGTATTGAGCCTATGGCTTGGCGGAGTAATAAGCTTTGGCGGAGTAACATGCACTGGCGAAGTTACGTGCCCTGGCGGAGTTACAACCCTTGACAAAGTCACATGCCTTGGCGGAGTAACATGCCTTGGCGGAGTAATGTGCCTTGGCGGTATGTACTCCGTTATAAAAGTAATTATAAGGTATTTGAAACGTACTTCTTCTGTTTGAAATGCTGATCTGGCAAAGCATTAAAACCATGCTCTTGGGGGCCGATGTTGGGACTGGATCATCTGCCCCCTAGCTTGTTATAGTGACTGGCGGAGTCACTTTAATAAGCTATAACACTTAAGTTTAGCTTTTATAGGCTTGGGTTTAGGCGGTGTTTGCTAGTTCCGAATTTATGGACAAGCGTTTTCATGCATTTATTGCTTTTGCATTACTTGCCATGCCCGTCATTAAAGCGTCTCAAAACTGCGTTTTGCCGCTTCAATCTCTCATTGCCACGTATGCCCTCGTAATGATTGCCATTCCAATGATGGGACATAAATGCGTGGGATGGCAGTTGAGATACGTTTTCGAGGTTATTACCATGGGCCTTGGATTTTGAAAATACGGCCCAGGAAATACCTGCCTTAAGATTCATCTATCGGTTTTAGAATTAAAGGAATCGTCAGTGAGATTCATCCAACGGCCATAAGCGCATTTCTGAAATTTTTGGTGTTTCGCTTATTTCCCCCCAAGCCATGCCTATAAATAGGTAAACTCTTAGGAAGGGAAATGTTTTGCTTCATCTTCTTCTCTGCGTTTTTGTGTTAAAACTGCCTTGTTAACGCTACTTTCTCATGAGTCATTTGTTGTTGCCAGTTCATCTTCTTCAGAGATTTTAAGGTAACTTTCTTCTTCCTCTGTTCTTTGTCTTTGTTGTTATTGGGTTGGTTCTGTTTTCTTTATATGTGTGTTTATTGAAACGAGGATGAGAGGAAAAAAGTTAGAGTTGTGCTCTAGGGTTTCTGTTCACCCCATGTTTTCGGATATTGAGAGTGAAGATGAGGCTTTCTATACTAGGAGGGATTCAACATTTTACAGCAGCGTGGAGTGTTTTAGTAATACTGTACATTCATTTGTATCAGGAGATACCCCTCAGATTGAAGTAAGAACAATGGCAGAATGTCAGAACGTTGTGTTACACGGGTTAGATTGGGTAAAGATGCTTGAAACTAATTCCTACTGTTGGGTTGAAGAGGACGTTAAAGAAGCTCATTCGCGTCATGCGACGACGAGCGGTGGGGTAATGGAGTTATCAGTTCCTATTTGGAAGGATGAAAGGTTTGAAAGGAAGTTCATCGTCCGTTCGCCCAAGACGTTTGAACGTATTTGCCATCGTCCTCAAGATGAGCGTACTTTATACATGTATAATATTTTGTTTACCCAGTTGGGGGTGCGATTTCCACTGAATAAATTCCAGATGGGCGTACTCAGGTTCCTGGATTGCGCCCCTTCTCAGCTGCACCCTAATGGTTGGGGGATAGTTCACAGCTTTGAAGTGCTGGCTGAACATATGGAGTTTACGCCTACTGTGGCGT
This sequence comes from Clitoria ternatea, assembly GCA_037962975.1. Lineage (NCBI taxonomy): Eukaryota > Viridiplantae > Streptophyta > Magnoliopsida > Fabales > Fabaceae > Clitoria > Clitoria ternatea. The sequence goes on from CM075676.1 coordinate 70,826,394, forward strand.
TGTTCTTTGCTTTTTGCCGCATCATGAGGAGAGTGAATGCGAAAACTGGCAGCATGGGTTTTGTAACTCTTCGGGTGGAGCCGAAGATTGTAAATTTCAAGGCGTTTGCTGACTCCGCCAAAGAAGGCGGACTTCATTTTAGGATGAGCTTTGTAAAGGTTTCTGTTAGGAAGAACAAGTCCGTCTTCTGGCGGAGTAAGGAGGAAATTGATAAATTCCCAGTAGCGTGGACTCACGAGCACTTCCTCCTAACCAAACAAGCTTATGAAGTTGAGGAGAGTGCCCTATCAGCTACCTCCGTGGAAGTACTCCGGACATTGAAGGAGTACAACTCCGTCCACAAGCAGATTTTGTGCCGAAGGCTACTTGAGCGGGATGCTGAGGGATATTTAAGTAATGTTTTAAGACTTGTTGCTTGAATATTACTCCTGTTGTTTCTTGCAGCTTCTAATCGTATTTATGTATGTTATTTACAGGAGAGATCGCTGAATTTCCTAGGATGGAGCGTATTAAGCAAATCCGCATGAGTCGCCAGGAAATTGATGCGGAAAACAACGTGCAGCCTCAGAGGAATTTGGCTGCAGCTCTAATGAGGACTCTTCCTTTTCCTGCATCCACCAATGTAGTAATGTTGGAGGGTGGTGTAGGGCCCTCGGCAGTTGAGGTTGAAAGGCGATCTAAAAAACGCCAGGAACCTGAAACTATCGAGGTGGAGGAAGAGGACCCCCAACCCTTGCAAAAGAGGAAGAACAAGGGCAAGGGGAAGGTAGGGGAAGGGGCATCATCTGATGCTGCTATTGAAGTAGAAGACATTCCAGAGCCATCAGCTTTGGCTGTCACTGCTGAACTGGGCGGTGTAGAGGGCGCCCTTGAAGAAGATGTTATGGGAGAGGAGACGGAGGGAATTCAAGCTTCTCCAGTTCGCCAAGCTGAGAGTCCTGCCCTGGACTTGACTACTCGAGGAACAGCAGTTTTCCTCGTCAATGTTCCAGGGGAGCCATCTAGGCGATCCGTCTCTTTGCCTCTGACGGGGTCTCGTCTGAACCCTTTCCTGTATTTCACAAATGTGGGATCCCGCCAGTCAGAGAGGCGTGATCCAGACTTTATCCTCCGCCCAGATATCGACTTCGAGGACATTCCAGATGCCACTGCTGCTGCAAGGTGGCATCTTGCTGAAATTGATGGTTTCCTTGCTTCGGTACCCCGTATTGCGGAAGTAGCTGCGAAGGCTGCCATGTTTCAAGAATCATATCATGATTCTGTTGAAAAAATTCGCAGCTTGGAGCATGACAATGAACAGTTGTCGGAGGTGATCAAGGCTAAGGATAAACACCTTGACACCGCCAACTCTGATAAGAAGAAGCTGGAGGAAGAGTTGGCCCGGGTGAGAGCTGATAAGGACTTGCTGGAAAAGCAAGTTTCGGGTTTGAAAGAGCAGAATGCGAAACTGGGCGAAGAGGTAGGCGAGCTGACCCAGGTGAAGGCTGACAATGTTCTGCTGAAACAACAAGTTTTAAATCTGAATCAGCAGAACCAAAAACTGGGCGAGGATGTGAGCGAAGTTCAGCAGAGGTTGATTTCCTTTGAAATTAGTAAGACTCTTGCTGAAAACGCCTGGGCTGCGGAGTTGGACCAAACAGCCACTGCATATAGTAACCTTGAAAAACAGGTTGAAGAGCTGCGAGCTGAAAAAGCCACTTCAGATGCCGCCAATGAATGGCTTGATAAGGAGTTACAATCGGCTTTGGATGCAGCTGAGACAGCAATTGATGATGCTTTCAGCATGGCTATTCGCCAACTCCGTCATCGCAACCTAGGCGTTGCTCTCAACACTGCAGGCATTCATCCTTATTATGAGTTTATCAATGGTGAATTGATGGTGCCTGCTCAGGGGGGTCATGTTCCTGCGCCTAATGTAGAGTATGTTCTGGCGGACTTGCCCCCCTCACAAAGTTTGTCCAAACCCAGTGAGTGTCAGCCTAGCTCCGCCCACCAAGAAGGAGTGCCACCCGAATCTTAAAGATTCCCCCCAAGGAGTTTTTTGGACCTTAGGGTCGGTATGGTGCAGCATATAGCTGTGACACCAATCCTTTCCCCCCAAGGAGTTTTTTGACTCCGTTTGTGAAGCTTTGTTGCACGTTGGATGTTCTTTATGGAATAAAGAGTTATGCCATTATGCTTCAATTGTTGGAGCCGGTGTCTTATCTGCATGGGAACAAGTTCTGCCATGGATAATTAACTGAAAGTTAGAATGAAGATTGAATGTAGAAAGGCATTTTATTAATGATGGAACTACAAAAGGAGCTGAGTTGGGATATGTCTCATCAGAACCTTTTCAAGGAAAGCACAGCTGGGAAAAACCTTGAGTTAGGAAGAAAAGAACATACCATGTTAACCAACTAGCTGTAATATATGCGTAAATTTAAAATGTTCCATTTATTCCTTACCGGAGTGCCATCTAAGTTTTCTAGGCGGTATGTGCCTTTGCCCAGAATTTCGACGACTCGGTATGGACCTTCCCATGTTGGTGCCAATTTGCCTTGGTGTGCAAATTTGTTACCGATATTGGCCCTTCTCAAGACCAAATCTCCTTCTTTGAAACGGCGTTTAGAAACACGTGTGTTATACCGTTTGGCGGCCTTTGCTTTAACAGCTTGGTCCCTCACAAAGGCTTCCTCTCTCAACTCCGCCAAGACTTCGAGTTCATGGGCGAGGTTCTGTTGATTGGCTTCTTCGTTGAAATGGAGGACTCGAGCTGAAGGGGCTACCAATTCAATGGGAATAACAGCCTCGACTCTATATGTCAGCCGATATGGAGATTCATTTGTGGTGGAGTGAGGGGTTGTTCTATATGCCCATAGAACGTGGCATAATTGATTTGCCCAATCTCCTTTTGCTTCACCAAGGCATTTCTTAAGGCCTTTCAAGATTTCTCTGTTGGCAACTTCAGCTTGGCCATTGGTTTGAGGATATTCCACAAAAGAGAAAATCTGCGTAATGCTGAGATTTTCCAGGAGTTCAATGAACTTACGATCTGTGAATTGGGTGCCATTATCAGTGACTATGTGTCCAGGTACTCCGAAACGTGCAATGATATTTTCGTATACGAATCTGCGAGTCCTGGCTGACGTAATGTGCACCACTGCCTCTGCTTCAATCCATTTGGTGAAGTAATCAACACCAACTATCAAGTATTTGATACCGCCAGGCGCAGTTGGGAATGGACCCAAGATATCCATGCCCCATTGATAGAAAGGCCAAGGCGTTATTGATGATGACATTTCTTCCGCCGGAGTATGGTGGAGATTTGCGAATCGTTGACATTAATCACACTTTTGAACATACGAGGCGGAGTCATGCTTCAGGGTGGGCCACCAGTACCCCGCCCTGAGTATTTTTCGCATAAGACTACGTGCCCCTGGATGGTGTCCACATTGCCCTTCATGGACTTCTTCTAATACAGCTTGCACCTCATTTTCGTTTATGCATATTAAGTAAGGAACAGAGATTCCTCGGCGGTATAACTGTCCGTCTAGGAGTGTATAGTAAGGTGCTTCTTTCTTTAGTTTCCGTCGCTCAAGATCATCCGTGGGTAATTGTCCATTAACAAGGTAACAAACTATCGGTGCTACCCAGGAATTGTCATCAAAAGAGCGGCTTTTAATCATACACGCTGAGGAAGAAAAGGAAATGCTTGGCTCCGCCAAGGTACTTTGTACAACCGTAGTTGTGCATCCTGCCTTCTTTGTACTAGCCAACCTGGAGAGGATATCAGCACGTGTATTTTCTTCACAGGGTACATGCTTGAAAGTGACTTCATCGAAGCGCTGCTTTAACTCATTGACACAGTCTAGATATTATTGTAGCAGAGGTTCTTTAGCCTGATACTCACCAAGAATTTGTGAGATTACTAATTGAGAATCACTGCATAGGGTGACAGTTTTGGCCCCAATATCTTGTGCTGCTCTGAGTCCGGCCAAGCAGGCTTCATACTCCGCCTGATTGTTAGACGTAGTGAAGGTAAAGTGCAGTGAAATTTCAAGGTGTACCCCGTCATCACTTTCCACAACAATTCCTGCTCCACATCCTTTGTTATTGGAAGACCCATCTACGTATACCGTCCAGTGTGAATGATCTGCATCTGGGCTAGAACTTGTTAACTCAACTATGAAATCTGCTAGGACTTGTGCCTTGATAGCAGTTCTTGGTTCGTAGGATATGTCAAATTTAGAGAGTTCTACAGCCCATTTGATCATTCTTCCAGCTAGGTCTGGTTTGAACAGTATAGTACGGAGTGGCAAGTCTGTGCGAATCAAGATAGGATGGGCATAGAAGTATGGTCTTAGGCGTCGTGAAGCCTAAACAACTGCAAGTGCTGCCTTTTCAATCTTCTGATAACGGTACTCTGCACCATGCAATGTTTTACCAGTGAAGTACACCAGTCGTTGGCCTTCAACTGTTTCCTTGACCAGAGCCACTGCCAAAGCTTCATCTGAAACAGACAAATAAACAATGAGTTGCTCACCTGGGCTTGGTTTTACCAGGATTGGAGGGCTGGCCAAGACATTTTTTAAGCTTTGGAAGGCCGCCTCTTGCTCTGGGCCCCAACTGAATTTCTTGTCTTTTTTCAACATTTTGTATAAGGGGAGGGAGCGATAAGCCATCTTTGGCATGAATCGTGCTAGAGCAGCGATTTTGCCATTGAGGGATTGTACCTCTTTCAATGTCTTGGGGCTCCGCAGCTCTTGAATTACGCGACATTTATCAGGATTAACCTCTATACCTCTTTGTGTTAACATGAAACCTAAAAATCTGCCACCAGGGACAGCAAACGTACACTTTAATGGGTTGAGTCTCATGTCGTATTGTTGTAGGCGTTGAAAAATGAGGCGTAAATCTTCAACATGGTCTCCTCCTTCAAGAGTCTTGGCAATAATATCATCAATATAAACTTCTACCAGCTTTGTGTGCATACCCTCAAAAACTTTGTTGATCATGCGCTGGTAGGTTGCCCCGGCGTTCTTTAACCCAAATGGCATGACGTTGTAGCAAAAGACTCCTTTATCATTAACAAATACTGTCTTCTCTTGATCATCCTCACACATTGGAATTTGGTTGTAACCAGAGTAAGCATCCATAAAAGATAGATACTTGTATCCTGAAGAATCGTCAACCAATCTGTCAATGTTGGGGAGAGGGTATGGATTATTGGGACAACATTTATTCAAATCAATGTAGTCTATGCACATACGCCACTTGCCATTGGCTTTCTGTACCATGACCACATTAGACAACCAGGAGGAGTAACAGAGTTCCCTGATGAACCCCGCCTTGAGGAGTTCTTCTGTTTGTTCGCAAGCAGCTTTTTGCTTAGCAGGACCCATACGCCATTTCTTTTGTGCTACTGGCTTAGTTTCAGGATACACCGCCAGGCGGTGACAACAAAAGTTGGGATCCATGCCAGGCATGTCTGCAGCGGTCCAGGCGAAGATTTCTTTATACTCATGGAGAAGTGCAATTAGTTTTGCCTCCATGTTAGCCTCAAGCTTGTCATTGATGTTTGTAATCTGTTCCGGGGTGCTACCCAAAACAATAGACTTGGAACCACCGTCAGGAGTTGGTTTCAAAGGGTTCAGTGGGTCTACAGAAGACTCCGCCCTGGGGTCAAGATCCACCAAATTGACGGACGCCGCCACACTGCTCCCTGCATTTAACTTTCTTTTCTTAGACATGGTTTCAAGCTTTACCATGTTAAGACTCAAATTGTAGCAATAGCGAGCCATTTCTTGGTCACCCCTTACAGATGAGACTTGATTATCTTTGTCAATGAACTTGATTAACAAGTGGGGGTTGAAACGATGGCTTCCATGGCATTCAGGGTAGGCTGCCCAATGATGCCATTGTACGGAGATTTCACATCGATGACAAGAATCCTGGATTTCACAGTCCTTGCTCCAGGTTCGCCATCAAAAGTAATCCGTGTGTCCAAGTAGCCTTTGGTGGGCTGTTTGGCACCATTAAAGGCTGTAAGGTCCTGCGTATATGGCTATAAATCTGCATCAGTTAGTCCCATGCGTTTAAAACAGTCATAAAAGATAACGTCGCAGGAACTTCCCTGATCAATTAGGATGCATTTTACATCTATATTAGCGATTACTGCAATAATCACCACTGCGTCATCTCCTTCAGGAATAGTAGGGCCAAAATTGTCGTCTGTGAAGGTTATAGGCGGAGTCTGAACCCCGTTCCTGAATGGGCAATATTCTTTGCTCTTGCCTTGCACAGACAAGATCATGCGATGATGATTTTTCCTGGCGGTGTTTGAGGGTCCGCCTTCGGCGAAGCCTCCAGCAATCATATCTACCACCTGCCTTTTGCCCCGTGATCTGGGTTCAGGGCTTGGCTCTCTTTGGGCGGACTCCAGAACAACATTCTTATGTTTTTCTGTTGCCGTTGTGCGTTTTGGCTCCCGAGTGTTATCAGGATCAGGAGAACGATCACGAGATCTTTTCCCAAACTTCTCTGGCTCATCATGAGATTTACCCTTAAACAAATAATGTTTCAGTTTGCCTTCATGAATAAGCACCTCAATGGTGTTTTTGAGTTGCTTGCATTCCTCCATGGTATGGCCAACTGATTCGTGGAACTCACAATATTTCTTTGGGTTCCCACCGCGTCTGATTGGAGGTGGACGTTGAATCCCATAAACGTTGAGGGTAGTCCATCCTATTTCACGCAAGATTTGTTCATATGTCGTGTTCAAGGGTCATAATGAGCGAAATTGAACACACGTCTATCTTGCTGTTTGAAGGGTTGGTTCCCTGCTTTGTCTTTCTGAGGGAACTTATCATTCCTGGATGATTTTTCCTTTTCTTTGTCATGGTGTGGAGTTGCAATGGGTGGTTTACTGCGAGATGTAGTGGCTTCCAAGTGCATCTCAATACCCACATACTTGGATGCCTTTCTGCGAAATTCCTCCATGGTGGATGGAGGTCCTTTTGCCAATGACAAAGCAAAGGGTGATTTCGGTTGCATGGCTTCGATGAGGATATGCAATTGAATTGCTTCTATCAGGTCAAGGACCATGGCTGCCTCTTTATAAAATCTCTTAAGGAAATCCTTTAGAGACTCTTTGTCACCTTGCTTGATCTGAGCCAAGGTATGGGAGGTTCTAGGCATATCCCTAGAGATTACAAAGTGGCTGCCAAAAGCTGTGGCTAAGTCCTCCCATGAATCGATGGAACCTGAAGGTAAACTCTTGAACCAGCTAAGAGCTTCACCTGTAAGGGTCCTGGGGAATATTCTGCACATGACATCTTCTTCCGCACCTAAGAACATGGCTTCATAGATGTAAGCATCTAAATGCTTAGAAGGATCTGTTTCCCCAGTGTATTTTCCTATGGAGATGGGCTGCATAGTTTGCAAATGTCTGGGGACATGCGCATTCATGAGTCTTTTGGAAAATGGGATACTCATCTTGTATCCTGAGGGGGATGTATTTGAAATGACTCTCCTTCCCTCATGATGTTGAGTATTTGCCAGTGGAAGGCTTCGTTGCTCTTCCATGTAAGTAGGGATGCGAGAGTAATTTGGAGTACTCGATTCCTCCTGTGCATGCGATTCATGGCGCGGCTGGTTTGCAGGGCCCGTTCTCTCATGCATGGGATTCGCCTTTTCACAATGAAGCTCTGCAATTTCTTCTCTCAGCATTCTGATCATGTCATCTCTCGAATCTGGAGAGTCAACATGCGTTGCCTTTTTGTGAGCATCGTTGTCAAAGTTGAGACGTCTAGGATTGCGTGGAGGAGAATCCTCCGTCTGCACTTCTGGTCCTGGTCTTTCCATTAATGATGAATGTAATGGGAATTGCTCAAGGATTGTGGGATTACCAATTTTACAGGTCCCACTGGGCGTGCCAATGAACTGTTCTTTACAGGGGGTGTAAAGTTATGATAGTCAAACAATTCAAAATGTACATGTAACGTGAAATCTTGTATGAGGAGGTGCTTATACAGATACAAATACGGAGTGCTCTAGCATGCTGGGCGTGGTATAGTGCACTCTATGGCGGTGTTGTAGTCCGCCTGGAATAGCTTCTTTTGCCTTGACACAATTGGTGGTTGTACCTGCAATTATTCTCCGACGCTCAAGTCAGTATTTTGGAATACTATTAGACTTAGAAAGCAAATCTGAGAGAATTATGCAAGTATGAGTGTAAGGTTCAGAATTGGGGGGGATCCCCTTATACCTTTTTGCTGAGGTTTATATACCTGTTACTAGTGCTCCATTATTGGTAAGACCCGTTCCTTGTTTTCTGGCATAATGCAAGAAAGGTAGTGGGTCCCTGTGTCGTTCACGAGCACCATCACTGTAGTGGGTATTTCCACTTGCTTGGAAAGCGTTAATGCTTTATTATTTTATTCATTGTTCCCTTTTATGCGTGACAGCGTGATTCCCATTTTCAACCTCTCAAGACAGAGTCAATCTCGTGCCGGGGTTATAAGTACGGGCTCGCTTCGCAATATGGGAATTTCAGTATTCCGCCTGTATTGAGCCTATGGCTTGGTGGAGTAATAAGCTTTGGCGGAGTAACATGCACTGGCGAAGTTACGTGCCCTGGTGGAGTTACAAGCCTTGGCGAAGTCACATGCCTTGGCGGAGTAACATGCATTGGCGGAGTAATGTGCCTTGGCGGTATGTACTCTGTTATAAAAGTAATTATAAGGTATTTGAAACGTACTTCTTCTGTTTGAAATGCTGATCTGGCAAAACATTAAAACCATGCTCTTGGGGGCCGGTGTTGGGACCGGATCACTACGCATTTTCATCCCATTCACATCACAAAATCAAAATAATAAGTCATACAAGCTTAATTTCACATACACCATATACTAACCAAATTCATATATATTTTAAAAAACATCATTCTTGTATTTCATCAACCAAAACTCATCCCATATGCATAATTTATATCAAACCTTTATTCTTTAATTCACATGATGTCTCATTTCATTTTATATTGGATGAACACAACCAAATTTTCAATTTTCATCGATTATGTTAATTTCTTTTTGAACCCACGTAGGGTCGATACCTAATTCTAATTAATTACAACTTGGACACCCCTTTTACCTTGATCCCAAACTTCTACTAGTTGTTCTTGGTGCTGGTTATGCCATACGACTTGACAATTCACCGTTCCGGTTCCAATTCTAATTCTCACTTCATTTAGCAACTTGGTGAAGCTTGTTCCGACGCCTACGATCATCGAAACACAAAACCCATGAGTCATTCGTTGCACCCATTGCTATAAAAATCATACCCAAACTTCACATTGTCATAAACTTACAAAAACTGAAACTCCATACAAAAGGGTCATGCACAACCTATAGAGAAAGAAAAAATAGGGAGAGGGAGGGAGGGAGAGAGAGAGAGAGAGAAAAAACATGAAAATGAAAGTACCCATTTACCCACCTCGATAACACAATCCCAAAAACACGATCAATTTCAAGTTTTGTCACCGAATCGACCTCTGATTCCCTCCTAGAAGCCTACGACCATTAAGGAAAGAAAATGGTAAAGGTACAGCTCTCTCTCTCTCTCTCGCGTGTGTTTCTCGTGGGGAAGAATGAGAATTGATTTTTTTAATGTCCCAAGGGCAATATAGTCATTTCACCATTTTATCTTTTCTTTTTTTCCTTTTTATTACCTTTTAATAAAACTGTTTACTTTTTATCCCCTGGTAACTTATAAATTTACCATCATCTATTTATTTTACATTTTAAATTTACAATTTACCATTTTATTTATTTTATTTAAATCTTACCGCCTTTAAATAATTGTTAACTAATTTATAATAATTTAGAAAATTCCAAATAATTAATTTATTTATTTCCACGTATCACCAATAATTAAATTAAATTTTCAGAATGTTATACATATCACAGTTAGAACTTCTTCCTATGATGAACACTGAAACTCACTCAGAGATTGATGAAATGAAGTCCTATGCTTTTTTTAAAAAAAGTCTTCCTATGCTTGATTAGGTTTTTTTATCCGAGGAACCTTTAAAAAACATGAGAGTAAGGTGATTTATTCTATAGGGGAAAATGATTTAAATAGAAAAAAGTTAATGTATTTTAAATCCTGACAATTAAAATTCAATTGAGTTAAAAGAATTCAGCTGGCTGAGGAGTGAGTCATTGCAAGCCTCTTTGACGCGTTTCTTTTATTTGTACTAAAATGAAAAAATTTAAGCGGATGTACACCATTATTTCTTCAAATTAACTAGATATTGCTTAATAAGTATTTAATATCCACAATAATACATGAATTTCAAACATTTCATCAATAATATCTAACTGATTTTAGATGTAACTTATGTTATTAACTGTTGATTATGATGATTACTTTTCTGATTAATTTGTAGACATTCTGATTATGAAACAACTGATTTAGGATTTTAAAATTGTTTTATATTTAATGTGAAAATTGAACATTCGACACTTGATCAGAAAAAGATAAACATTTTTCACACAACCACACCACTAGGTTAATACCTAACTAAAAATGACAACTTCAAAATTTATTGAAATAGATTTTAAAAAAAATCAAAACTATAGATTTAAAAGATAAATGGCAGATAGAATAGCTCCTCATCTGTAACTAGCTCGATCCACGTATATTAAAAAGTGTCTTTGTTATACTGGAAACGGTAATTAGTATAGTTTCTTTGTTTTTAATGTAGTTGTGATATAATTTCTAATAAAAATTACTTTATTCCGGTTAATAGAAATAGAAACGGAAAGATTAAACTTAATTAAAAGTTATCATAAATATATTATTCTCGTAATTTTCAATTCCAGCGTAACTTTCAACAAAATAATTAGGAGTAGTCCTATATTTGTGAACTGATATAATCATTATCATTATATTAGAAACATAAAAAAAATTATTTCTTACAAATAAAGTTAATTAAAAGTTAGATTGATATCAAGTACTACAGTGAATTGGTGACCGGTAGAATAAACGTAGTTTACCAACAAGATTGATCCTAATGATAGACAGCTTAATATTACTTAAAAAAGTTTTGGATTTGAAATTTTATGTATGGGGACAAAATCTATTAGGATTCTCACCTATCATATACATCTACATGACCCAAAACAAATAGGATTACCATCCAAAAAGGTATATATGAAAAAAACAGATGTGGTTTGTGCAATTAGGGACAAATAATCTAACATTTTTACGGTAGAAAAATCCAGTATTTGTTCCAAAGTGAACTGGGCTTTATTCTTGAATTGGACAGGAGTGTGTAGTGTACGATAGGTTTTTTTTTTTGGTGAAATGTACGATAGGTTGAAAATTGTAAAACATATACCCAAGTTTTTGGGCTCAAGCTTTCTTACAAGAGAAGTATTGGACCTATACAATACATTGGAGCCGAAAACAACAGCTAGGCTATTTTTTAATACCAATGAGTCCAAAAAGTTATTTATATATATATATATATATATATATATATATATATATATATATATATATATATATATATATATATATAAAGAGACGATTAGGAGAAGGATGTTCACCCCTATCTTCTGCCTTCGCACCTTCGTTAGGGTGGTTTCTCCCATTCATATTTCACCCTAAAATGTTGAGAAGGAATGACTTCGGTTAATAGGAAGTGCACCATCGTGGGTTCTTCTGCGTCTTCTTCTCTTCTTCTCCTCTACTGCTCGTAAGGTGCATTAGAAGGAGTGGATTAAGATTGTTATTCGGTTTTAGCCATTAGCGGGCTTGGTTTCCTTGTTTGGTTATTTTTCTTGTTTGTAATGTAGGGCCCTTTTTGGGTTGAGTAGCCTATTTGTGTGCATGTACTTCTGTCTTTATCTTAATGAAGTTTCTCTTTTCACCAAAAAAAAAGAGGGATGCATCTTATGAGAAAGACTCTCTTATGTGAGAGTGTGAGAAGCGAATCTAGACCTGCATAATTATACAATAGATGGTTGAGATTAAAAGTTTTTCAAAGTCACATGACTTTTTGAAAAACTCACATGATTAATCTCAACAATTCATTGTATGGTTGTACTGCCCATATTCGCTTTTCTCACTAATTTTTTTATATGATACATCCTATAACGTTTCACCTAATTATTAGACACTAATTACGCAATTAAAGTTAATTAAACACACAATGTTATGTCGATTAATTAAAATATAGAGAATTTTTTTTTCATGATTTTTGAAGACATTAGAAGTGAAGGAAAATATTGTTCACTAAAGGAAAAATGTATACCCACCGAATGAAGATAACCATGCGTTCATAGCTCAAGGGACCCAAGAAAATAAATAATAATTAAAAACAAAATATAAAAAAATGGTTAAATGAATCAAAGAAGAAAATAGGATCAGATGCTACTCGCTTGAGCGAAGCCTTGAATCGCTTAAGCGAGACCAGCGAAGGTCGCTTGAACGAGTCCCTACTCGCTTGAGCGAGTTCCCGAAGCCACCCCTGGGCGAGCCACCGAACGCGCTTGAGCGAGGGAGTCCATATGCATCTGTCGCGACCGGAGCGCACGACGTGGACTGGTTAAAGACAAATAAAAGAAAATTAAAACTGCATTGAAATGGGGCCTTTGGGAGGCCTAAAGAAAATAAAGGGTTCAAGGAGTCGCCACTAATATTTATTAAGGAAAATATTAGGAAAATCTCTAAATAGCACTGGGTTTTTTTTTAAAAAAATGAGATTTTGTTTAGTCCGGGAGTCGAATTATAGGAGGGGAAGGTATTAGCACCCCACACTATCCGTAAAAAAAAGGTTACCTAAATTGATCATGCATAATTTTGGAAAAAATGATTATCAAATATTTTATCCTTCATAAAAACAATGATAAATAATATACATAATAATAAAAAATAAGAATAAAACAAAAATAATAATAAAACATATCTCCTAAGTTTTGTCATTTTTTAGTTCTAAGAAAATAAACAAACAAATGATTAAAAGACCATAAAAATAAAAAAAACAATAATAAGACGTCTTGTCTTAATTATTTTCTAGTAAAAAAAAAGAAAATCCATTGATTTTATTGAGAAATATAAAGTTCAAAACAAATAAAAAGTTAAAAAAATAAGAAAGACAAAAAATAGAATTAAACACGTCGACATGAAAATAAGGAAATATATATACACTTAACTAATCAAAATTGACAAATAAACCTTATTTAATTATTTTTAGAAAAATAAGATTAATAAGATGTCTCATCTAAAGTAATCTCATTTTAAATTTAAGAAGAAGATAAATGAATAAATAACACATTATTTATTAGTCTTGATTATTTTATTTTATTTTTTTATGAAAATAATTTTTTTCTTAATTATCAAAAGGTTACTAAGAGAAAATGATAGGAAATCACGACCATAATAAAAATGGATAATTATGTATTATCTAAAAATAGTCAAACGTAAATAAATAAATAGAAAATATAGAAAAGTAAATAAAAAAACACAGAAAGATGAATAACTAAAAATAAAAAGTGCAGAAAAAATAAGTAATTAAAAAATAAAGGTACAAAAAAAATAGAAATAAAAGTGCAAAGAAAAAAATAATAAAAATAAATGGGCGAAAAAATAAATACAAAAAATAAAAGGGCAGAAAAAATAAATATATAAATAAAGAGGCAGGAAAGTAAATAATAAAAATAAAGGGACAGAAAAGTAAATAACAAAAATAAAAAGGCATGAAAGTAAATACATGAAAATAAAGGGGGTAGAAAAATAAATAATAAAAATAAAGGGGCAGAAAAGTAAATAATGAAAATAAAGGGGCAGAAAAGTAAATACATGAAAATAAAGGGACAGAAAAGTACATAATAAAAATAAAGGGGCAGAAAAGTAAATAATGAAAATAAAGGGGCAGAAAAGTAAATACATGAAAATAAAGGGACAGAAAAGTACATAATAAAAATAAAGGGGCAGAAAAGTAAATACATGAAAATAAAGGGGTGGAAAAGTAAATAATAAAAATAAAGGGACAGGAAAATAAATACATAAAATAAAGGGGCAGAAAATTAAATAATAAAAATAAAGGTATAGAAAAATAAATAAATAGAAATAAAAGGGCATAAAAATAAATAAATAAAAATAATCATGCAGAAAATAAATAAATAAACTGATAATTACAGAAATGTAAAGTGCGGATAAATAAAGTGCGGAAAAATAAATTAACAATAATAAAAGTGCAGAAAAGTAAATAAAGAGAAATAAAAATGCAGACAAATAAATAAAGAAAAATAAAGGTACAAATAAATAAATAAAGATGGAGATGCAGGAAAATAAATAAACAGATAAACAACTACAGAAAAATAAAGTGCAAGAAAATAAAGTGCTTGAATATAAATAAAGAAAAATAAAAGTGCAGAAAAATAAATAACAATTAAATAAAGATGAGTAAATAAATGTAAATAAACATCCTTGTATTAATAAAAAAATACCTTGGTACAAGAACAATTAAAGATGAAATAGAACGGAAGTCGGGAAATCAATTTTGTGTAGATTTCCTTTGCTTTTGGCTCTGTTTGGACTCGATTTAAAGGTATTTGGACACCGGTTACAACACTTGGACAGTATTTTGGCTCACAAAAACTCACATACTAAGACAAACTAGAGTGATGCACTCATTTTCCTAACTAGGATTACATAACATAATTTTTGAAAACTAAAACTTCAAAAAATTCTCACAAAAATTTAACACTTTTTCCCCTCTTTTTCCTCTTCCTCCTCCAAAATACCTCAATATCACCTTCTATTTATAGAAGAAAATTGGCATTGGATCCTCCATAAATGACATCACTTTTCTACTTTTCTAATTTATCCAAATTTGATGTCATTTTCCCCAATTATCCAACCAACTCAGTCCCACCTCAATCAAACCACCGTAAACTTTTCTGATTTTATTTTGGATTTTTGTTTTTTTTTGGATTTTTTTTAGACTTTTTTTAGGCCCATTTTTTTCAGATTTTTTGGGGTTTTTTTGGCCCATTTTTTTAGTTTTTTTGGCTTTTTTATTTTTTTATTTTTGTTTTTTTTTGGAAAACTTTTTTTTTTAATTTTTTTTTTGAATTCAAGTGAGTAATCATTTACTCTTATGAAAACATAAATTATTAATTACACATATGACAAAAAATAAAGTATCCAAAAAATAAAAATTGCTACCCATGCTATAAGAAGCAAGAAGGTAGTCACAAAGCATCGTTTTCCCTCCCTTATTCTTTTCTCTTGGCTTCGGCATCCATCGGCCATGGCTTGAGAGGAATTATGGAAGAGAGTTGATGAAGGGAGAGGTGTGGTAGGAAATAAAGAAGGATTGGGTATTTATAGAAATGAGGAAGAGTTACTATTTCAATGGCCACTATGTAATTTTTAATATTATTATTTTTAATATGATCCAGGGTGGCAACCTTAAATGGACGAGGTTCTATGTACCGCACCATGTCACCAATAAGAACTGGTAAGTCATAACTGGGGTCTGAAATCATCGGACAATTATGGACATTTCTCTCTACCCCGGTCGATAATTAAGCACTGGAGAATCTTCTGCAGGTTCACCTCCGGTGTGTTTTAAAGTTCGAGTACGGATCAGTTTTCACTTTAACTTAAAGAACCTCGGATTCCCACCGAACTGAGGTATAAAATACCATACTTCACTGAGGCTGTGCAAACTTAGAGTTAGTGAGGTATCACCGGTCAGGAGACCGTGCTAGGACCCGGTTAATACAGTCAACATTGACCCCGGATTCTAGGACAAATATACTCTCTCTTTTTTCTTCCTTTTTTTCTTTTTTTCTTTTTCTTTTTTTTACATATTTAACATATATATTTTGCTTGACAAAAATAGGTGTTCACAGATGCCCCATTTACTTCTTTTCATGAAAGAATATGAGACATATTCATATTATTGATGTGAAAAGAAAGTAAAGACGTGAACACCACTAAGAATACTCGACAACTTTTGGTAAGAAGTAAATAGTCGAATGGTGTTGTCCCAATGCCAGACAGTTTAAGGAGAAGCATCTTGAACATGGCAGGAAGATAAACGACATAACCTAGGGGTTGATACCTGAAGCTTTGAAAGAAAATAAACGATATATGATTTTACCTTGACATTTCGAGGAGCCTAAGAATAGCTATTTGTGGATTTGACACAAAATAGATGATAGGGGGATGCCCCTGACTGATTTTGATCGAAGTAGCCTAGGGAAGGATACCTGAGGCTTTAACATGAAACTAAATGACTGGGGGGATGCCCCTGATTTGATTTTGATTGAGATAGCCTATAGAAGAATACCTGAGGCTTTGACATGAAACTAAATGACTGGGGGGATGCCCCTGACTTGGTTTGAGTAACCTAGGAATGGATACCTAAGGCATGAAGTAAGACTTAAGCGAAATATCTCTGCCATAGTGACTTATGATAGAGAATTATATGAGATTTATACTCGAGAAGAATGTGTTTGAGGTTGGGACTTTTGAAGAACTGAGATTGACTTTTCTGGTCATATGACTCACTGAGGGTTCCGAGTGAATACAAGGATTGCCTTTTCACATCTTAGTAAACCATCCTTACTGGAGTTAGGTGATAGGCTGAAACTGTTGATCTTGACTTTTCATGGGGAACATTTGTCCTTGTTGTAACCTCAATCCTTCATGAAAGAAATAGTCAAGTGGAAAACCAAAGGTTAAGGGTCTTGTTTCTCCCAGGTGACTACCATAATCCTTATGGGACTCGTTATTATTCATGGCAGAGCGGAATATCCTCGATCACCAAGGTCTGTGTAATTGGGAAGTATCAAGCTTGTTTGAGATTAAAAATATATTTTCACAAAATGCATGCAAATGAAACCTAACAAAACAAGGATTGGAACTGAAATTGAGAATTTCATATATTCACTTGGGAAAATTACAAGTTTACATCATAATTTTTAATCCAAACTTTTAGAGGACATAAAAACTACCCTATCCCTTTAGAATATTTTCAAGCATAATACTTCTTGACTACATCTGAATTGACCGGGAAAGATAACTCCTCACCATCCATGTTTGTCAAAATCAAAGCTCCTCCAGAAAAGGCTTTCTTTACGACGAATGGTCCTTCATAATTTGGCCTCTATTTGCCTCGGTGATCATTTTGATTCGGCAAGATTTTCTTTAGTACCAAATCCCTTCATGAAATTGACGAGGTCGCACTTTCTTTCCGTATGCCTTCTTCATACGCTTTTGGTATAACTACCCATGACAGAGAGCGGTTAACCTTTTCCAGTCAATTAAATTTAATTAATCATACCGGAACTGAACCCATTCAGCTTCTTCTAATTTGGCATCCACGATTACTTTTAAAGACGGAATTTCCACTTCTATTGGTAAAACAACTTCCATACCATACACCAATGAGAAGGGTGTTGCCCCTGTCGAAGTTCGTACAAAGGTACGATACCCATGTAAAGCAAAAGGAAGCAACTCACTCCAGTCTTTGTAGGTTTCAACCATCTTTTGTATGATTTTCTTTATATTTTTGTTAGCAGCTTCCACTGCTCTATTCATCTTAGGTCTGTATGGAGATGAATTAAGGTGTTTGATTTTGAATTCCTCGCAGAGATCATCCATCATTTTATTATTCAGGTTGTGCCATTATCAGTGATGATCTGATTTGGTAAACCATATCTACAAATCAATTCTCTCTTGATGAATTTAACCACAACATTTTTAGTCACGTTGGTGTAGGAAGCTGCTTCAACCCACTTAGTGAAGTAATCAATGGCCACCAAAATAAAACGATGCTCATTTGATGCTTTTGGTTCAATGGGACCAATAACATCTATGCCCCACATAGCAAAAGGCCAAGGCACAGTTAGAACGTGCAAAGAAGATGGTGGTGCATGAATGTTGTCTGCATAGGTTTGACACTTGTTACATTTCTTGGCATAGTTATGACAATCATTTTCCATCATCATCCAATAATATCCAGATCTGAGAATTTTTCTTTCCATCGAGTGCCCATTTGCATGTGTTCCGAAAGGCCCTTCATGAACATCCTTCATGATTTTGTTAGCTTCCGTCACGTCTACGCAACGAAGGAGAACAGAATCATAATTTCTCTTATAAAGTGTATCCCCAGTCATAAAGAAATTCATGGCTAGGCGCCTGAGGGTTCTTTTATCATTTTCTGAGATACCAGGGGGATATTCTTGATTTTGAATATAATTTTTGATATCATGAAACCATGGTTTCCCATCGGGCTCTTCTTCTATCTCATGACAATATGCAGGTTCGAGACGCCTTTCAATCTCGATGAAGGGCATGTCACACTCCCTACTTAAGTTGAACATGGAGGCCAACGTGGCCAAAGCATCGGCTAATTGGTTATTATGACGACCCGCATCATTTTTCTCATTTTCCGCAATAGATTTTTCGTATTTAATAAAATTCCACTCGATTTATTATAAAATAATATTTACTTTTCTTAAATACTTTCAAAATAATAAAATCATACTTAAAATAGCAATAACCGACTGAAATCGTTTGGAAATAAATCCATTAATAAAAGAGTTGTTCAGAAACAGCGAAAGAAGGAAAACAGAGTCAGGGGTCAATCGCGTGAGCGAGCCCCTGATTCGCTTCAGCGATTGTCGACTCGCTTGAGCGAATACCACACGGCGAACCAAACTCACGAGTCGGGGTTTCGTTCGGAAAAGGACCCCTCGGTTATGTGTCACTCGGTAACAGCTTACAATTTCATTACTCAGAAAACTCTTAGCTTTCATTCACTCGGAAACTGTTTCTCTCGGGTATACCTCACCCGGAATACATTCTTAAGCTTCACTCAAAATAGTTCGCTCATATCTTCACTCGGAGTCTCAGCCATAGCTCACTCAGAGACACTCTAACCTTTCCACTCGGAAGTGGGTCTCTCAGTTATTCTTTACTCAGAAATGAGGGATATTCACTTGAACGAAAATGGGCACCAATTCAATTAGCCCTTGCTCGGATAAGAAGAAATCCACTCGGTTAGTTTCACCCGGTAATCGACTCTGCTACAGCAATGCAAATTCACTCATAAAATAAACACCTATCATTTAACATCAAGAATTTATTTCATCATACAGGCAACACATTGTAGCATCAAACACTCGGAAAACTCAATATATACATATAATACACAATTCATTCAAATTCACTCGGCGCCTTGGCATCAGTCCTCCGCTTGGCGCACCTCCATGGCTCCGACCTCTTCCCTGTCACTGGTTACTAAAAATGTAAACCACAGCAAGGGTGGGTGTTTAACATCATAATTAATCTAGAACGGAATTTAAATAAAATACGAGTATAAACTCCGTCCGATTTCTTTCTCCTCAATTTATACCTTTCACCCGGCAATTAACTCACTCAGCAATCATAACAATTAACAGCCATTTTAAGAAATTATTCAACAAGTAACTCACTCGGCAAGCACAACAATTTACCACTCGGTAATTATAACAATCACTCGGCAATATATAAAATTACACTCTACAAATACATCAAATACTCAACAATTATTTCAATTCTCATTCGGAAATTAAATCCAATTGCACTCAGCAAAAATTATTAAATCAACTTTCACAACTGACTCGGAAAATTGACACAGTATCCGGATACTCAAAGGATCGACCTTCAGCTGGGGGTCCTACTTGACACCCTGTGAACCCTGCTTGGTTCACCTAGTCCTGCTTGACTCCCCCTTAACCACTGGGTCATAGACCTCTAGGTAGCTCAACTGGGTCCTGCTTGACCACTGAAGCCAAAAACGAGGGTAACATATACCGTCGGTCGTCCCATACCACAATCACATTCACATTTCACAAGTGGCCATTAATAACATTACTCGGGTGACCTGCTTGTCAAACCCGACTCATTAATAACATCACTCGGGTGACCTGCTTGTCAAACCCGACTCCACATTGCCACAAAATACCGATTATCACAGCATCATTTTAATTTCAATCGGATTTACACATACACATACGATCCTCAACCGATCGGTGTCCACATACATGCATATAATTTTCACAACCTCATTTCATCACAACATCAAATAATTGAATATCACTCGGAATATTCCACACCCGGAATATGCCACACACACGATCAGAAACTGATCGGTGTTCTCATTCATCCATATACATTCATAACAAATTTTCACACGATTCTAAACCGATCAGTGTGCTCATAAATACATGCATACACATTCACAACTTTCACCCAGCACCATCTCTATTATCACAGCATTAAACATTCATACACACATACAGTTTTCACTCGGCATCAAGTCTCACTCGGTTCAAAGTCATTCCAATGACTCGGACAGTAAGTCCTATTATAATTAATTATAACCCGAACACCCCCTTACCTCTGTTCCACGCCTCAAGAGTTTCTGAGCTCACTGCTCCTCCTCCGTTCCAGCAGCAGCTTCTTTAAACATTCTGCAAGCGTTTGTTCCACCACCTACAGGTTTGGAACGTGAAGTTCATTAACATCACACCATCATCCAGAATCCACACAGTCAAGGGCCATTTACAAGCTTACTGCCAGGAGGAGTTGTAACACCCTCTGTTACACCTTAATAAATTCTAGAAAAATTCGTAAATTTTTTTTTACTATAGATATGATTGTTAGAAAGAAACTATCGGAATAAATTATATACATTATTTCTGAAATACCTCATAAGTATTATTAAAACTTTATATAGTAATTTTACATTCATCTGACGAAAATAAATATTAAACATTATAAGAAATAAAGGAAACTCCATGGCGCAGAAGCAGTTACTTAATAACATTATTTATTCATTGGACCACGGTATTCATACCGAGCTCCCTTTCTAGAACGTGCTATATCTACTGCCGAAATTCATCGATCCTTCCCTCTGAACCATCAATTTAGAATATATGAAACAAAAACACGGAGAAAGAAGTGAGAAACAGAATATAATAATCTCGATTAAGACATAAGCAACAAGGGGTTTTCACAAACCAATACATAATAATATCAATCACAATCACATACACAATCAATTATGAATGCATGAATGTTATGCAATATCTTCATCATAACTTACCTATATATGTGGGCCCTTAAATTTTAATTTGCATTGGGCCAACCAGGAGTTGGCACTGTTCTATAAGTCCAGATAATAATAATATGAACAGCTCAACTGGGATGGAAACACTTAGAGACTAGTCAGATTGAGAAAGTTTTTATTGTGAAAGTACCTGACACTAGGGAGCTACCCCAAGTCCCCTGAAGCACCCTTTCACACCCTCTCATCCCAAGGCTCGTAATTAAGCCTCCTCTAATGTATCCTCGGTTTCTATAATCCGTCCCCAGACAATATTATTTTATTTCACTTTAATGATTCATGATGCCTGAGCTACTCGCGTATTTAGTTGGTTAAGGCTTTTAGAAACTCAATTATTAAATATCTTAAAAGGTTTACAACATTATTTCTATAAACTGTACATTTTCTCAATTCTCTGAATTTCTGTCTCACAGAAATAAATTTGGTACAGTTTTTAATTTTCACTGAAATTGAGTTTCTAAGTCTTAAATATCTCAAAACTTTTTCATATTAAATCTTAACAATATCAAATTCTCAATTATTTTCAAATATCTCTAGTTATTAAGTTGGAAAAATAAAATAATTTTCTTTTAAAAATTTTATTTTATTAAAAGAGAATAATCTTTAAATCATTAACCGTAAATACTTAAAATTACAAAATTTTTTCTTTAATTCAAAATTTAATTATCTCAATTTGTTATAAATTAATTTTCATAAAATGTCTACTTTCTAAAATAAATACTAATTTTTTTAATTCTAAATATAAAAATAATTTCTAAGAAGAAATAAAATATAATAAAAATTTAAAGAGTAAGGTAAGAAATTCTTACTGAATTTTAGCTTTCCGTCATGCTCGCTATATGCTCAAACTCCACATTACAATATCATAAATCAAATATTATCAATCACAATTAAACATCATCAATCATAAATCAATCATAATCAAATCAATTAAATATCATTAAATACATATCATAATGCAAAATTTAATGATTATTAATATAGTTGATTTTTTTTAGTTCCTTTTATCCATTCCTAACATAGGTATATGTAAGTCCATATAATTCAGTCATTGCATAGGTATTGTTTAGTCCATATGGGTCATAATGGTCCAAGTTCTTGCATAGGTATAGTCCAGTCCATATAGGTCATAATGGTCCAAGTCCTTGCATAGGTATGTTAGAGTTAGTTAAACCGGATATTTAATTTAACATTTATTAAAAATTTTAAGTTAAAAAGTTAATATTTTAAAATAATAATATTATTAAATTTAAAAGGAGTAGGGGACTCCTCCCATTATTCTTATGTCTTTTCATATTATACTCTTATCTCACTCCCCCTTACCTTGAATTGTTACCCAAAAGAGATTTGCTTTGCGCCTCCGATTTCTAGAAATATTAATACCAATCTTATTTCAGTATAAGCATAAGATGAAGATTAAGATTACTACTTAAAACAGAAATGGTAAATTTTGAATAGTGAATAGTGAATAGTAAATCATGAATAGTAACAGTAAATAGTAAAATGTGAATAGTAACGGTAAATAGTAAAACGTGAATAGTAATGGAAATAGTAAATCGTGAATAGTAATGGTAAATAGTAAATCGTAAATAGTAACGGTAAATAGTAAAACGTGAATAGTAAAAGTATATAGTAATAGTAAATAGTAATTTACTATTTAAATAGTAATTTACTATTGAAATAGTAATTTACTATACTGAATAGTAACTTAAAATAATATTATTTCTAGTATAATAATAGATTTCTAAAAACGATATGAAAATAACCCAAAAAATATAAAAGAGAAGTATTCTTACCTTAGGATTTTGGCAGAACCTTCTCCCAAAAAAATTTACTTCTCTCTCTCACTTCCACCACTATCTCACTAGCACTACTATATTAGGAAAACTTAATCTGAAATTGTGAATTCTAAAGAAGAAATCATTCGGTATTTATAGGAAAAAAATTTACTATGTATTCAATTATTTTAATATAAAAGTACTATGCATTTTTAAATTTTTTATTCCTGATTACTGTGCATCTTTTGAAAATTTCATACATGCACAGTGTTTTGCATAGTAACTATCGGCAAAATTTTTAAGTCAAATAGTAACCCTTCACTCGGTATATTTTAAATATTCAAAATGAGTCCTTTTTGAAATTTAGCGATATTATATCAGTCCTTACTAATTTTATAATAAGTAATATAAAGCTAAAATTTTAAAAATCTAAAATTTTCTGTTAATAAAAATTTATTGATACGTTTTCAATTTTTTAACGATTGGAAAAAATCAAGATTTTTCTCAAACCGATAATTTTTAGATAAATCTACTTGAAACGAATTTTAAAAAATTTTCTTATAATTTAAATTCACTTTCTTATAAATATTTTAAATTTAAGTCACTTATATGAATTTAAAATTATTTAAAATATATTATTTTATTAAAAAAAATCAAAAAATCCAAAAAATTCCAAAAAATCACAAATAATACGTAGATTAAAAAGTTCTAAAGAACTATAATTTAATTCCTTCAAAATTTTAATATAAAAATAAAAATAGGGGTGTTACAGGAGTGGGATCGGAACAGTACCCTCCTCCATTCACATGACCATTCGGTCCAGAAAAGAAAGGAAAGAGGTTTAAATGGTTCAAAGGACTTACCTCTGTCACAGCTTTGTAAAATGAACTTTCCTTCAAAGCTTATAGCTCTCAATCAATGGAGGAAGAAGAAGAAAAGGTAGTAGAAGTTCTTCACGTGAAAGAGAGTGAATGATTGCGCGAATGATTGAAGAAAGAGAAGGAATCCATTATTTAAACTCATGGCAACCGATTACCTTCTCAACCGGTAACCTCTTCAACCGGTCATCTCTCCATTTAATTTCTTTAAAGATTTAATTTAACTTCTCTTCTTCTAATCACACCCTTTATAATTAACCAATAATTCATAAAAATATCAAATAAATTCCTAAAAACAATTTTTAATATTTTCACTTCACAAAAATTTTCTACAATTATCCGGGATGTTACAGTTATCATCCCGAGGAATATGATGGAAAGAGACTTCATCAAACCCTTTGATTAGTTCCATGATGTGAGCTTGATAAGGAATCAATTTGCCATCTCTAGTACCCCATTTTTCTTTCAATTGATGAATCACCAAGGCAAAATCTCTGTATATTTGTAGAGATTTCACCTTTGCTTCAAGTGTCGCCTGAATCCCCAAAGCACAAGCTTCATATTCTGCAATATTATTGGTACAATCAAAACAAAGTCTAGCAGTGAATGGGAAAAGTTTGTTATTTGGTAAGATTAGGATGGCTCCAATCCCATGCCCCAGTGTATTCGACGCCCCATCGAACATCAAAATCCAAGTTCTGTTAGGACAATCTTTCTCTTCTGACAACATCATAATATTTTCGTCAGGAAATTTGAATGACATTGGTTGGTATTCTTTTAAGGGATGGTGGGCCAAATGATCAGCCAAAGCACTCCCTCTTACAGCTTTTTGGGTGACATGAATGATATCATACTCAGTCAAAAGAACCTGCCAACGAGCTATTCTTCCCATCAGAGCCGGCTTTTCAAAGATGTACTTAATTGGGTCCACCTTAGATATCAACCAAGCAGTATAAGATAACATGTATTGCCTTAGGCAACGAGCAGCCCATGCTAATGCATAACAAGTTCATTCTACAGCGGAATATCGTGCTTCACACTCAGTGAACTTCTTGTCAAATAGTAAATAGCATGCTCTTTTCTCCCTGATTCATCATGTTGCCCCAGTACAGAACCCATAGACTCATCTATCACTGTCAAATACAATAAGAGTGGTCTTCCCGGGGTTGGAGGAACCAAGATCGGTGGGGATTGCAAGTATTGCTTTATTTGGTCAAAAGCCTCTTGGCAATCATCATTCCATTGTGATGGTTGATTTTTACGAAGCAACTTAAAGATTGGATTACATACAGCTGTTAGTTGATAAATGAAACGAGCTATGTAATTCAACCTTCCAAGGAATCCTCGTACTTCTTTTTCAGTGCTAGGAGCAGGCATTTCCATGATTGCCTTTACTTTATCAGGATCTACTTTGATGCCTTTCTCACTGACAATGAATCCAAGCAACTTTCCTGAGCTTGCCCCAAAAGTGCATTTAGCTGGATTTAATCTGAGTTTGAATTTTCTCAGGCGTTCAAAGAGCTTTCATAGGTCAATCAAGTGACCTTCAACGGATTTGGATTTAGCAATGATATCATCAACATAAACCTCTATCTCTTTATGCATCATGTCATGAAATAGAGTTACCATCGCTCTTTGGTAAGTGGCACCAGTATTTTTCAACCCAAAAGACATCACTTTGTAGCAGAAGGTTCCCAACAAAGTAATGAAAATGGTTTTTTCCATGTCTTCGGGTGCCATCTTGATTTGGTTATACCCAGAAAATCCATCCATGAATGAGAAAATGAAATGTTGGGCCGTGTTATCAACAAGAACATCAATATGTGGTAACGGAAAGTCATCCTTTGGGCTAGCTCTATTCAAATCTCGGTAATCAATACACATTCGTACCTTCCCATCCTTCTTTGGGACCGAAACAATATTGGCCACTCATTCAGGGTATTTAGAGACAACCAAGAACCCAACATCCAACTGTTTGGTTATCTCTTCTTAAATCTTTAAGAGCATTTCTGGCTTCATCCTTCTCAATTTTTGCTTTATGGGGATGCAACAGGGTTTCAATGGCAACTTGTGTTCAACGATGCAATTATGTAATCCCAGTATATCCTGATACGACCAAGCAAACACATCACTAAATTTGACCAACAATTCTATTAATTCCCTCCTATGTTCTCTACTCAAAGAGGTGCCAATTTTGATTTCTTGTTTGATTTCTTCACTCCCCAAATTTATGACTTCAACAATTTCTAGATAGGGAGAAATTTCTTTATCTTCTTAATCTAGCAGCCTTAGTAATTCAGGGGAAGGTTCATCAGACTCTTCGTCCTCTTCGCTTGTTGGATTAAAATCATGATAGGAGAAAGCAATCTTATTATGTTGGAATTCAATTTCAGATATGCAATTTATTTAATATAAAAAAGGCAAAATAAGGAAAATAATAATTGAACTTAACATTTATTTATTTGAAATGATAAAGGAAACATGTTTTGCCCTTATTAAAATTCATCATAAGGCTTTAGGCATAGCCAAAGGATTTAAACAAAAACCTACAAAGTGAACAATTACTTTGAAATGATCTATAGAAGCTCAACGACTTTCCAATTACACAGCTCAGTATATGAAGAACAAGGGTAAATCAAGTCTTCTTCTCTCTTGGACTCATCATCGACGACCGCCACTTGGTCTAGAGATGTCAAGCCTGCACTCCTGAAGCTTTGGTAAAGGTCACAGATAGGGATCCTCGCAGTTAGGGGTTCTCGATTTTCTAACCGTGCAAGTCGTTTTTCTCTTTTATCTGTGAAAACCTTCGCTCTTTCCATGGGAGATGGATGATATCCCAGCCCAAAGCCGTTCTTATTCTCCTTAACCAATAATGGTTCTACTCCTCCATCAAGCATCTTCCCAAGCCCTTTCCCTGGCTGGAATCCAGATTTCATCATCACTTTAGCCACCATCATATAAGCTTTGGAAGGACGAGCTAGATGTAACCCTTCGCTCATATAAGTGGTGTGAGCAATTTCCAATGATTGGAAGGAAGTCTCAAGACTTTCTTCGGCCGCTTCTATATATGGAGTTGACATGGGCTTGCTGATAAGGAAATCTCCCTCACCAGAAACAATGATTAGCTTGTTGTTTACCACAAATTTAAGCTTTTGATGAAGGGTAGATGGAACCATACCGGCAGAATGTATCCAAGGCCTCCCCAATAGGCAGCTATAAGCAGGATTGATATCTATCACTTGAAACAATACATTGAAGATGCATGGGCCCACTTGGATGGGGATCTCAATATCTCCAATAACCTCTCTCCGAGTACCATCAAAAGCTCTTACCACCATTAAGCTCGGCTTCATATGTGTCCCATCAAAAGGTAGTTGATTTAAAGTGGACTTTGGCATGATATTCAGAGAGGAGCCATTGTCAACTAGGACCTTGGCTAAGATATGATCCTGATACTTGACAGAGATGTGTAATGCCTTATTATGACCTATCCCTTCTGCAGGTATCTCTTCATCGGTGAAAGTTAAGTAGTCATTTGAGGCAATATGCCCCACTATCCCTTCGAACTTTTCTGGCGAAATATCTTTTGCAACATGTGCTTTATTCAAGACTTTCAATAACCTTCCACGATGTGGTTCTGAATCCAATAAGAGAGATAACAAGGATATTTTTGCAGGAGTGCGATTTAATTGGTCGAGGACCTGGTATTCGCTTTGCTTAATGAATTTAAAAAATTCACAAGTATCTTCCTCTGTTATTCCTTGGGGAGGGTCTTGTTCTTTACCACGTCTTTCTTTTTCACTTACAGGTGCGTTCTCTTTTCTCAAGTTTTCAGGAGCATAAACTCGTCCGCTCCTAGTCATTCCACTTGTCTCAAAAATATTGGTTACCGAGGATGACGATCCCTTTAGAAGTTGAGGGATTACATCCACTTCATACTTCCAAGGTACTGTATGGGTATGTTTGTATGAAAATGGAGATGGAGTCCTAATTATCAAGGACGGATGATTTACGACTGGTTCAGTCAGAGGTTTCTTGGTGTAATAGACCACTAAAGGAACCGGGGTGACTGGGCTTACTGAGCCTGTACCATGCTGTCCATGGATCATGTTGACATCATTGCAAGGGTGACGATAAACTTGTACGAGATGTGTGTCAAGTAATTTTTGAAGCACTTCAATAAACTTTGCATCAACGGGCATCTGATTATGAATTTCCTCATTAGAACACTGAGTTTTAGATATTAATCATTTCCTCAAAAGTTCCTTATAGATATATGGGAGAGGAGTTTTGACATCTGAAACATTCCTAACACGATCACCTCCCAAATCATGTATTATTGCATTTACCCCAGTATTTCCATGATTAGGCAAAGGATTCCTAATCACATTTGGGGAGCCTTCTTCAAAATCCAGCCACTTGGCATTTATCAAATCACGTACTTTAAACTTTAAGGCAATGTAATTTTCTGTAGAATGCCCCGGTACCCCAGCATGATAATCACACTTTACATTGGGATCATACCCCTTAGGATATGGTGGCTCTACGGGCTTTAAAGTACATCGTACAACAAGAGAACTTTTGAGAAGTTGAGGCAAAAGTTCAGTATATGTCATGGGAATTGGATCAAATTGGACAGAAGGACGGGCATTGTTTGGCTTTTTTGGTGAAGGATTCGGGTTGGGATTTTGCATCCATTGTTGGGGAGGAGGAGGTGGTGTATTCTTGAAATTATGGACAGGTGGGGGTCTGTATGATTGAGGATGGGGAAATGGATTTCCAGAAGCAGCAGCTATATAAGGGTAAGGTCCGCGTGGTGGATAATGAGGCTGGAAAGGGTAAGGGGGAGGATGAAACATTTTTTGATTATGTTGACCTTGATTTCCCATTACAGCATTTGCTTCTTCACCCTTTCTTCTTCCTGTCCCTGTCATAGGTCTTCCTATTGATGGTGAACTTTGGACAACTTTTCCTATCCTCAAACCACTTTCAATTCTTTCTCCTATTACCACCATATCAGAAAAGCTTGATGATACACTCCCAAGCATCTTTTCATAGAACGATGGCTGAAGAGTGTCAATGAACATTGCCACTATCTCTTTCCCTATCAGGGGTGGTTCAACTTGTGCAACTCCATCGTTGAGCATATTTTTTAAAGGACTCAGTATTCTTCTTGGTCATATTCTGAAGTTGCAGCCGGTCTGGTGCCGTGTCCATGTTGTATTTATATTGCTTTAGAAAGGCATCGGCTAGATCCTTCCAACAACAAATACGAGTTCGTTCAAGGTAAGTGTACCGGCTCAATGCTGCCCCAACAAGGCTATCTTGAAAAAAATAGATCAACAACTTTTCATCATAAGCATATCTTGCCATCTTTCGGCAATACATGGTTAAATGGTTACGAGGACAAGTTGTTCCTTTGTATTTATCAAATTCTGGTAATTTGAATTTAGGAGGAATTACCACATCAGAGACTAGGCATAATTCAGAAACATTTGTTACGCCTAAGCCACTTCCTCCCTCTACTGCACGCAACCTTTCTTCCAATATTTCCATTTGCCCTTTTGATAGAGGCACTGCTGGCTGATCAGGATTTGATGGAGGGATATGAGCTTTGTGTGACAAGTTTTGTGAAACACCTGCCTGTGGCCTTTTGTGGGTTTGGTTGTGTGGCATCATTTGGAATCTGGTGGTTTTGTGGTGGAATTATATTAGGTGGAGTGACATTGGGTGGAGCCTGAGTGTTTTAAGGAACAACTATTGATTGGTTGAAATTTAGAGGGTTAGATACCGGGGGATTGGGAATTTGTTGAGCAGCAGGAGGATTTTCTTGATTAGGATTAGGGTGCGTGGTGTAATATCCTCGAGGTAAGCCATATGGAGACCAAGCATATGCTTGCTGAACATTCCCGTCTTGGGAAACAAAAGGTGGAAATGGCATACCATAAGGTTGGTGTGAGAGGAATGAAGTTTTAGTGACTGGAGCAGGATCATTTAAAGGTATAGGGTTCCCCTCTTGAGCTTGAACTTGATGAGTGGATGTTTGTTCCCTATTTCCTGTAGAAGATCCCCTTTCTGTACCTCTTTTTTCAAGGAGCTTAAGTATTTCTGCCATCTGTTCCTTGATCTGGCCAACTTGACTCCTTAATTCTTCAACTGCACTTTCCGGCTCTGCCATGAGTCTTGTTTGCAGTCGGGTTTAATAAGGATGCTTTGAGCCCTTTCTTCCCATGATGTGAGTAAATACAAAGAAATCCCCCTTGGTACAGAAACAACTATTGTTAAATGACATAAAAAGATGTAAAGTAAATGCATGATGAATTTTAAATATCAGTAAGCAAAGATAAACCTTTCTTTTAGAATGTCTTTTTCTAAAGTACTAAGTTAGGAAAAAATGGAAATTCAACATGAGATTTATTCATTGATCAACAAGTTTCGATACATTATTTGTTACAACAAATCAAAATCAATTCTCTCTCGCTCTAGCAATTGAGACCTTCATTTCATCCAATCGCCCCTTGCAGTATTAGATGAATGTTGTAATTTCCTCCGGGGTAGAAAGTGGATTCATCATTGCTTCAGCCTTCTCCAACAGGTGAGGAATATCTCCGAGTGTTCTATTAGCAAGATCAGCTAGATTAGAAAAACGGTCTCTCTAAGAATAGACAAGACTTTCCAACTCAACCCTCTCTAGGGTCATTAAACATATAATCTCTTCATATCTATCCTTGTCTTCCATGGCTTACCATTTTTCTTCATTTATTTCACGCTCGCAAGCACTGACGACATCTCTGACTTGTCGTTCCAATTCATCAATTCGTGCTTGCATAAGGTTCTTTTGAACTTGAGCTTCTTCTTTTGTCTTGGCTAGAATTTCTCGTAACCGCCCTTTGTCAGCCAATATATCATCCTTTTATTTCTCTTTGGTCTTCAATTGGCTGTTCGTTGTTTGGAGGCATTGATCTAATTGCATCATATGTTCTCTTTCAATTCGCTGCTTCTTACTCATATCTTCAAAGACATTTTCTAATTGACACCTTTTTCTTTTAAGGGAAGCATTGTCTTGTGGAATTTTGATTAAATCATCCTCCAAAGCTTGGTTTTTCTTTGTCATTTCAGCTAACTTACTTCTCAAGTTTTCAATCTCTTTGCTTTTATTGGGAACTGGATTTCTCACATGAGCACCATGATCTTTGAAGGGTAATTTGACAATGGCTACCCTATTTGAAATCCACCGGTGGTAACTTTCTTTTGCAGCATGACTTCGGACACCCAATTCTTTTCCTTTACTATGGACCTTGCCCCAAGCATCAATGACAGTTTGAATAACAGGAACACTATTTCCCTCAATATAATAATGAAGGAAAGGTGTTACTGTTTCTTCTTCTGGAGGTTGTATCATAGGATAAACAAGTTGTCTTTTCGCAATGCTAGGATTGTAATTGATGCATCCTTGAGTTCCCATGAGAGGCATATTCGGAAATTTCCCACAGCAGTAAATAATGGAATCCACGTTCATCCATTGGGGGTACCACCGAATCATGCTAGCAGATAATCCTGCCAGATGTCCTGCCCACTCCCTATTAGTCTTCTTGGTTAACCTAAGGAGCTTCAAATCAGAGATAGAACATTCAACCTTGCCAACTTGATTGAAGACATGAGAAGTAAGCCATAGATACAAGGCGGGTAGACAACAGACGATCTTCTTCCCATTTTGGTTGTGACAGGAATCCATTATACAATAGATATCAGCTAAGACAGCAGTCATGGAACTTTCACCTCTAAGCTTTCTAGCTAGGAAAACATCAATTGCCTTGAAATCAATATAATTATCAAGGCTTGGGAAGAGGATCACAACATAGATGGCCAACGCCAAAATGTCAACAAACACGTCCCATTCTCCTTTCCCTGCCTGACTGAGGAGTTGCTGCTCAAAGAAGCTTAGTGCGAATCCTGAAATTTGGTTCCTGTTTAATTGAGCCTTCTTAAGCATTTTTGAAGCATGATATTCAGTTCGACGATAAGGTTTTAAATCTTCTAATGGCAAGCCAAATATCTGTTCAAACTCCTCCAAAGTAGGAGCTAACTGGAAGTCTTTGAATGTAAAACAGCGGAGAGGAGGATCATAAAACTGAGTTAGAGCAGCAAGGGCCCCTTCTTGCACTTCGACCTCTAAGAATTTTAGGATCTTTCCATACTTCCTTGTAAAGGTCATTTTCTGAGTAATATCCATCCTTTTGCTTAAGGACAACAGATTGCTAGTATTTGATCTGATGACTTTGAGGTGTAACAAATTTTTTAAACCAGTTGCCTTCACTTCTTGATCACTTGCTCTCATGTTAAATTCCATTTTTTTAATGATACTTACCGATGTTTAAATTTTACCTTTAACAAAAGAAATAAATGAATCAGATTAACTAAGAAAACAGTTTGATAAATATCCTCACATAAGAGTGTGATAATATTTATCATGACTTAAGTATAGAAAATATACATTTTTGATGATTTTTTTAAAAAAACTTTGTGCAAATGAATAAAAGATAAAAGGAATGTTTGCCCAATTATGTCTTAGACAAGGTAACCACCTAATTGGCTCTAAGGCTATTTAATCGTGTTTCTTCAAAAGGTGATTGTTCTAATTGGTTCTAAGAAGGTCACCGGAGCTCTGATCTTTAGCTATGAGTCTTATGCAAAAAGTAGAGAATCCTACTTAGTGCGGACATCATAACTAAGATAACACCCCAGCAGAG
Organism: Clitoria ternatea; assembly: GCA_037962975.1. Lineage (NCBI taxonomy): Eukaryota > Viridiplantae > Streptophyta > Magnoliopsida > Fabales > Fabaceae > Clitoria > Clitoria ternatea. The sequence goes on from CM075676.1 coordinate 70,858,978, forward strand.
ATTTTTATACGAATCATGGTAGGACGTCTCGTCCTAAATGACACCGCTAATAATCTCCCCTAGCCTATGTCTTTTGTAGGGCCCAAGAATAGGGTCCCTTCTAATAGTGTGTGCATTATGATGAATGTGAAGTGCGTGGGGCATTCATACCGGGATTTTTACCCATTCTTCACAATGAACAAACATAAGGCAAAATAAATATCACATGTCTTCTACCCTATGGTTCTAAATTAAGGCAATAAAGAAGTAAAAAAAACAATATAAAATCTAAAATTAATAGAAGATTAGATGAACAACGAGAATAACATAACAAATAAATATGAAGGATGAAATAATTAACAATCAACAAAACACACAACATCAATTTAACAGGCTTAACTCTCAAAATATCCCCAGTGGAGTCGCCATCTATCGCGACCGGAGTCCCGGCGCACGACGCGAACTGGTTAAAGACAAATAAAAGAAAATTAAAACTGCATTAAAATGAGGCCTTTGGGAGGCCTAAAGAAAATGAAGGGTTCAAGGAGTCGCCACTAATATTTTATTAAGGAAAATATTAGGAAAACCTTTAAATAACACTAGTTTTTTTTAAAAAAAATGAGATTTTGTTTAGTCCGGGAGTCGAATTACAGGAGGGGAAGGTATTAGCACCCTACACTGTCCGTAAAAAAAATGGTTACCCAAATTGATCATGCATAATTTCAGAAAAAATGATTATCAAATATTTCATCCTTCATAAAAACAATGATAAATAATAGACATAATAATGAAAAAATAAGAATAAAACAAAAATAATAATAAAACATATCTCCTAAGTTTTGTTATTTTTTAGTTCTAAGAAAATAAACAAACAAATGATTAAAAGACCATAAAAATAAAAAAAACAATAATAAGACGTCTTGTCTTAATTATTTTCTAGTAAAAAAAAGAAAATCCATTGATTTTATTGAGAAATATAAAGTTCAAAATAAATAAAAAGTTAAAAAAATAAGAAAGAAAAAAATAGAATTAAACACGTCAACATGAAAATAAAGAAATATATATACACTTAACTAATCAAAATTGACAAATAAACCTTATTTAATTATTTTTAGAAAAAATAAGATTAATAAGATGTCTCATCTAAAGTAATCTCATTTTAAATTTAAGAAGAAGATAAATGAATAAATAACACATTATTTATTAGTCTTGATTTTTTTATTTTTTTTATGAAAATGATTTTTTTCTTAATTATCAAAAGGTTACTCAGAGAAAATGATAGGAAATCATGACCATAATAAAAATGGATAATTATGTATTATCTAAACATAGTCAAACATAAATAAATAAATAGAAAATATAGAAAAGTAAATAAAAAAAGGCAGAAAGATGAATAACTAAAAATAAAAAGTGTAGAAAAAATAAGTAATTAAAAAATAAAGGTACAAAAAAAATAGAAATAAAAGTGCAAAGAAAAAATAATAAAAATAAATGGGCAGAAAAATAAATACAAAAAATAAAAGGACAGAAAAAATAAATACATAAATAAAGAGGTAGGAAAGTAAATAATAAAAATAAAGCGGTAGAAAAGTAAATAATAAAAATAAAAGGGCATGGAAGTAAATATATGAAAATAAAGGGGGCAAAAAAGTAAATAAAAAAATAAAGGGGCAGAAAAGTAAATAAAAAATAAAGGGCAGAAAAGTAAATACATGAAAATAAAGGGACAGAAAAGTAAATAATAAAAATAAAAGGACAGAAAAGTAAATACATGAAAATAAAGGGGCGGAAAAGTAAATAACAAAAATAAAGGAACAGGAAAATAAATACATAAAAATAAAGGGGCAGAAAAGTAAATAACAAAAATAAAGGTGTAGAAAAATAAATAAATAGAAATAAAAGGGCATAAAAATAAATAAATAAAAATAATCATGCAGAAAATAAATAAATAAGCTGATAATTGCAGAAATGTAAAGTGCGGATAAATAAAGTGCGGAAAAATAAATTAACAATAATAAAAGTACAGAAAAGTAAATAAAGAGAAATAAAAATGCAGACAAATAAATAAAGAAAAATAAAGGTACAAATAAATAAATAAAGATGGAGATGCAGAAAAATAAATAAACAGATAAACAACTGTAGAAAAATAAAGTGCAAGAAAATAAAGTGCTTGAATATAAATAAGGAAAAATAAAAGTGTAGAAAAATAAATAACAATTAAATAAAGATGAATAAATAAATGTAAATAAACATCCTTGTATTAATAAAAAAATATCTTGGTACAAGAACAATTAAAGATGAAATAGAATGGAAGTCGGGAAATCAATTTTGTGTAGATTTCCTTTGCTTTTGGCTCCATTTGGACTCGATTTAAAAGTATTTGGACACCGGTTACAACACTTGGATAATATTTTGGCTCACAAAAACTCACATACTAAGACAAACTAGAGTGATGCACTCATTTTTCTAACTAGGATTACATAACATAATTTTTAAAAACTAAAACTTCTAAAAATTCTCACAAAAATTTAACACTCTTTCCCCTCTTTTTCCTCTTCCTCCTCCAAAATACCTCAATATCACCTTCTATTTATAGAAGAAAATTGGCATTGGATCCTCCATAAATGACATCACTTTTCTACTTTTTCAATTTGTCCAAATTTGATGTTATTTTCCCCAATTTTCTCCAATTATCCAACCAACTCGGTCCCACCTCAATCAAACCACCGTAAACTTTTCTGATTTTTTTTTGGATTTTCGTTTTTTTTTGGATTTTGTTTTTTTTGGACTTTTTTTTAGGCCCATTTTTTTAGATTTTTTTTAGGCCTTTTTATTTTCTGATTTTCATTTTTTTAGGGAAATTTTTTTAAATTTTTTTTTGAATTCAAGTGAGTAATCATTTACTCTTATGAAAACATTAATTATTTATTACACATGTGGCAAGAAATAAAGTATCTAAAAAAGAAAAATTGCTACCCATGCTATAAGAAGCAAGAAGGTAGTCACAAAGCATCGTTTTCCCTCCCTTATTCTTTCCTCTTAGCTTCGGCATCCATCGGCCACGGCTTGAGAGGAACTATGGAAGAGAGTTGATGAAGGGAGAGGTGTGGTAGGAAATGAAGAAGGATTGAGTATTTATAGAAATGGGGAAGAGTTACTATTCCAACGGTCACTATGCAATTTTTAATATTATTATTTTTAATATGATCCGGGGTGGCAACCTTGAATGGACGAGGTTCTATGTACCGTACCACGTCACCAATAAGAACTGGTAAGTCATAATCGGGGTCTGAAATCATCGGTCAATTATGGACATTTCTCTCTACCCCGGTCGATAATTAAGCACTGGAGAATCTTCTGCAGGTTCACCTCCGGTGTGTTTTGAAGTTCGAGTATGGATCAGTTTTCACTTTAATTTGAAGAACCTCGGATTCCCACCGAACTGAGGTATAAAATACCATACTCCACTAAGGCTGTGCAAACTTAGAGTTAGTGAGGTATCACCAGTCAGGAGACCGTGCTAGGACCCCGGTTAATGCAGTCAACATTGACCCCGGATTCTAGGACAAATATACTCTCTCTTTTTTCTTCCTTTTTTTTCTTTTTTTCTTTACATATTTAACATATATATTTTGCCGGACAAAAATAGGTGTTCACAGCATCAGGTCCCTATTTCGCTTGAGCGAGATTGTTTCGCTTGAGCGAAATCACTCCAGTAGCACCACCATCATTACTCGCTTAAGCGAGAGGTCCAAACAAACCATCTCGCTTAAACGAAAACATTCCAGAACCTAAACAATGTCCACTCGCTTGTGCGAACCATGCTCGCTCGAGTGAAATGAACACAGAATCCATTTGCATGGCCCTCGCTCGAGCGAGGCTACTCTCGCTTGAGCGAGACTCACCCAGTAACCACTCATCTTGATGCAGGCATATCTCGCTTAGGCGAGAACCATTCCCGCTTAAGCGAGATCAAGGCAGAGACTACACTATTGATGCAGGGGACTTTCGATTGAGTGAGAATACATCTCGCTTGAGCGACTGATGCAGTACATACAGGGAAACTTAAAATTTTCAAACAATCTAGCATGCTTAACCTTTATATGCACCATTTGGCCTAAATTATCCATCCTCACACATTCAAACATACATTTGAGATATAATCCAACTAAACATACTAATCAATCCTAATTCTAATTCATCAAATGCATCACAATCAAGCCCATCATTGCTCATACTACCTACACAAGCCTGAAATTCATGAAATCCATTCTTTCTGATCCGGTCTTGGTACCGACCCTAAGACAATGGTGACATGTCATCTGAACTGGCTATGCTATCGATTCCGCAGGTAATACATCAGACCTACAGAACCGTCTGGGCGTTCTCCCAAGACCCGTGAGTCCATGTTGACACCTCCCACATCGGATGCACCATGCCTCCTACATCGGATTGCCAGTAGACAGTTATAAGTGGCCTTGGGAACAGTGCTGCGATTCAGTCTCCCATGACGAATCCATCCCACAAGGGGCACGCGCCTCGCCACTTAGCCCATGCTTGTCTTCCACGATAGAATTAATAAATATATTTTCCCATGCTCTGACAAAATAAAATGGGCATTATTCTTTCCTCAAGCCACAAAAACCGAGGAACAGTGCCTAGTCCCCTGGCCTAATCAGGCCTATATTCATGAGCATCTATAAATACTTAAACTGTGCATGCTATTATTTCTTCGAATCTTCTAATCTTGTAGACTTCTGATGCTTCTTGCTTTCCTGCTTGCACTATTACACGCATGCTTCTCATACACTGCCACTAACTTGATCGTCGGAGAATCTTTGCAGGTGGCACCCCCCTTTGCCCCCATCTAACGCGAAGGTCCAATGTGTAGGATCTCCAGGACAGCAAGACCGATTTTCTCCAACTGAAAGATCAGACTATAATACCGGATACCCACTATACCGGTGTACAAAATCTAAATCTCTTACTTTTGCATCTGGCCCGATACCGGATCTCTTGACCCCGGTTCAGGACAGTTCATTAGCACGCCCAGTGGGACACGCTAAAGTTATTCCCACCTCTCATTTACGAAGCCTCGTCTTGCATCATGGAAAGCAATGGGAGAAATATACCAGATGGGCACGTAGAAGACGTCACTGCCCAACAACAACCGGTGAACAGACGCTTGGCTTTTGAGTCGCCTGTGGGGAGTTCAAGGAGAATGGTGCAAGTGTCTGCACCCGATCCAAGAGATGAAATGATACGAAAGTTAATGGAAGAACTGGTGGAGTTGAGACGTGAAAGAAAGAGCGTGGAGGAGAAAGCAACGTCCCAGACTGAGGGGACACATCAAGTAGCTGAGGGAAGGAAATCTACTAGTATCCAGTACTCGCAGATTCCCACTTACGAAGAGAAAGAGTAAACACACGAGTCTGGAGAAAGAACCAGTGGCAGAAAACGTGAGCCAACGATAATCCATGGGGCTTATAAACTCCACGTTCCTTTCTCTCAGAGGTTGATGAATGTGGTCATCCCAAAGCATCTGCAAACTACTCAACCACTTTCCATCAGGAAGTATGGTGGAGAAACGGATCCCACCAAACACCTGGATGCATACGTGTATGAAACCATGTACTTGGGAGCAGATGAGGATGTCATGTGTAGAATGTTCCCTCGCACCCTTGTCGATGATGCCCTTGGTTGGTTCAAGGGGCTACCATCAGGATCCATTGACTCATGGGAAGAAATGGCAGCAACATTCGTGGATCATTTTGTCATTTCTAAAGACGTCCCCAAGACATCTCATACTCTGGCCCAAATTAGGCAAGAGGAACGTGAGTCTCTCAAGGATTTCTTGAAGAGATTTTACAAGGAAGCATCTGCTGTTCCGAACTTGGCAGAGGCACTACAGTTGCATATTGTGATAGAAGCCTTGCTATCGAACTCTGCTTTTGCCCTGTCATTGGCAAAAAGTCCTTCTGCGAGTTTTGAGGAGTTCAGAAGGAAAGCATCCAAGTACGTAGGCATTGAGATGCACTTGGAAACAACAGCGGTGAAGGGAAAATCCCCAGCGCCACACCAACAACAACGGAGGGATAAAGACAGGACCAGATCGGAGCGCATGGAGAGACAGTTTCATGGCAACGTCTTTGATACCCCTGCACCACGACGCCAGGAGAAACGGGTAAATACATTTAGTCATTATACTCCTTTAAATTCTAAACCTTCACAGATTTTGAGGGAAATCGGATGGCCAACACTTAGTGTGTACGGGGTCAGAAAGCCACCCCAGATCTGAAGACATGGAGACCCTCAGAAATATTGCGAATTTCACGAGCAAAAGGGACACTTGACAGACGAATGCCAAGCCCTGAAAAATACTATTGAGACCTTGATCCGAGAAGGCAAGCTCAAACAATACCTGTTCAAAGGAAGGTATTTTGATGAGCCAGATCGGACTGAGAAACGGGGAAGAGATCATAAGGACGACGATGATGATGGTCCCACTCTGGTCAGAAGATTTACCGCTGCTGAAAAATAGAAGAGAGTTATGGCTGGTGAGCCCGCGCAGCAGAATGTTATGCCCTAACAGCAACGCTAGGGCCGTAGGGAGGTTATTGATATGATAGTCAGTGGTTTTGCTGGAGGAGGAGCTTCCATCACAGCCAGGAAAAACCATCATTGTATGGTCCTTTCACTACAAGGTAAAACAATAAATAATTGTCCTTACATAGATGGGGTCGCTGCTCCAATAATCTCTTTCTCTGAGGATGATTTCAGACCAATTATCCCTGGAGGAGATGATGCAGTGGTGATTGTGGCAGTTATCGCCAAAAAATATTTGAAAAGGATACTTGTTGATCAGGGGAGCTCCTGTGATGTTATCTTCTATAGCTGCTTTAAAGGTATGGGCTTTAATGACTCCGACCTGCAGCCTTACACGTAGGATCTAACAGCTTTCAATAGAGCTAAGCAACCAACCAAAGGGTACTTAGACACCCTGATATCTTTCGAAGGGGAGCCAGGGGCTAGAACAGTGAAGTCCAGGATTTTGGTGATTGATGTGGAGTCACCTTACAAAGGAATCATAGGCCGCCCCACACTGAATACAATGGAGGCTATCGTCTCAACCCCTCATTTGCTCATTAAATTTATTGACAAAGATAACAATGTATCTTCTGTTAGAGGGGATCAGAAGATGGCAAGGTATTGTTACAACCTAAGCCTCAATATGGTAAAGCTCGAAACCTTCAACAAGAAGAGGAAGTTAAACGATGGAGGATCGGCGGTGGGGTCTGTAAGTCTCATTGACTTAGACCCTAGGGCAAAGTTGAAGATTGATCCGTTTAACCCATCGAAGCCTACACCAAATGGAAGTTCCAGGGGCATCATATTAGGAGATTCTCCTAAAAAGGTTACACATATTAATGACAAACTAGAACCAGTAATGGAGCAGCGACTATTGATGCTCTTACAAGAGTTCAAAGACCTTTTCGCTTGGACAACAGCGGATATGCCTGGCATGGATCTGGACTTCTGTTGTCACAAGCTTGCTGTTTATCTGGAGACGAGGTCGGTTACCCAGAAAAAACGAAGGCTGGGCCCAAAAAAGCAAAAAGCTGCTTGTGAACAGATAGAGGAATTGTTGAAGGTCGGATTTATTAAAGAGATCTGTTATTCCTCGTGGCTTTCCAACATCTTCATGGTTCAGAAAGCCAATGGTAAGTGGAGAATATGCATTGATTACATGGATCTGAACCGTTGCTGTCCCAAAGATCTGTATCCTCTCCCTAATATAGATCAGATGATGGATGTTTCATCTGGATATCAGTACTTGAGTTTCATGGATGCGTATTCAGGATATAACCAGATTCCGATGTGGGAAGAAGATCAGGAGAAAACAACTTTCATCAATGATCGTGGTGTCTTTGGCTTGAAGAACGCTGGGGCCACATACCAACGTATGATCAATAAGGTGTTCAAGGGCTTACACACTCAGATAGTTGAAGTGTACATTGATGACATTATTGCCAAGACCTCTGCGGGAGGTGACCACATAGAGGATTTGCGCCAAGTATTTTCACGTCTGAAGCAATACAGCATGAGGCTGAACCCTTTGAAATGCACCTTTGCAGTTCCAACTGGGAAATTCTTGGGTTTCATGTTGACACAACGCGGAATTGAGGCCAATCCAGGAAAGTACCAAGCCATACTGAACATGCAGAGCCCAAAGAATCTGAAGGAGGTTCAATCCCTTAATGGGAAAGTAGCAGCTTTGGCATGATTCATGCCCAAGATGGCTCATAGATCACTTCCTCTGTACAGGGTCTTGAAGAAAACCAAGAAGTTTGAATGGGGATAGGAACAGGAACAAGCTTTTCAGGAGCTTAAGGAGGTGCTGTCTAAACCTCCGATATTGGTCAAGCCTAACCCCAGAGAAACACTCATCCTGTACTTATCTGTTTTTGATGAAGCATTAGGGGTCGCTTTGGTGAAGGAAACCCCAGATGGTCAAAGGCCAATATATTTCACAAGAAAAACTTTGCAAGGTACTGAGACTAGGTACCAGAAGATTGAAAAGGCCGCTCTTGCCGTCGTTTTCACTTTGCGACGCCTGCGTCCGTATTTTCATGCCCACCCTATTGTTGTAAGAATGGATTTGCCACTCCGATCTGTGTTGAGCAAGCCAGACCTCACCGGAAGAATGATAAAATGGTTCATAGAACTTTCAGAATTTAAAGTTTCTTATGAGCCGCGAAGTGCAATAAAAGCCCAGATTCTGGCTGATTTCATAGTGGAAATGCTGGGGACAGATCCAGCAACACTTTGACAACACTGGACCATATATGTAGATGGTTCATCTAATAATAAAGGCTGTGGAGCTGGCATCATGGTGGAGAGTGACGATGGTGTCCTCTTGGAGATCTCCGTCCGTTTCAATTTCAAGACCTCTAATAACCAAGCTGAATACAAAGCTTGTCTCGTCGGGTTGCGAGCTGCTATCAACATCGGAGCATCCAAAGTTACCTTGTGCAGCGATTCATAATTAGTAATATCGTAAATACAAGGCGAGTACCAGGTCCGTGAGCCTCAACTCCAGCTATATTTGAACTGCGTGAAAGAGTTAAGTGAAAAATTTTCAACGCTTGAGTTCAAACATGTCCCTCGAGAGGAGAATGCAAGGGCAGATATTCTATCAAGGTTAGCAAGTACGAAACAACCAGGCAGCACCACAATGGTAGTCCAAAGTACGCTGACATCGCTTAGCATCCCTCTATTCCTTACTCTAAACACTATCGTAATTGATTACGGAGACACATGGATGGCCCCCTACATCTGTTATCTAGCTGATGGGTAGTTGCCTACCGATTAGAACGAGAAGAAAAGGATAAAAAGGGAATTGCCATACTTCACTATGATTGATGGTAACCTTTATAGAAGGGCACTCTCAGTACCTTACCTGGTCTATTTGAGGGAAAACGAGGTACAAAAAGTAATGGAAGAAGTGCACAAGGGACAATGTGGGCACTACACCGGAGGAAGAAGTCTGATGAGAAAAATTCTCAGGGCTGGATATTGGTGGCCCACGATTAAACAAGACTGCATTGACTTCGTTAAGAAGTGTGACACCTGCCAGAAGTTTTCCAACCTTCACCATACACCAGCAGAAGAACTCTTCACATCCGCTGTCCCGTGGCCGTTCTTCCAATGGGGGTTGGATATTTTGGGTCCCTTCCTAACAGCACCTAGGGGCATTAAGTACCTTATTGTCGGGGTTGATTATTTCACTAAGTGGATAGAAGCGGAGCCAGTGGTACATACCACTTCAGCCCGAACTCGTCGTTTTATGTATGAAAACATTATAACACGATTCAGAGTCCCAGCACGAGTCGTTACAGACAACGGCACTCAATTCACAGACAGGAAGTTCACATATTTGCTTGAAGGGTTAGGAATAACCCAGATATTCTCATCTGTCGAACACTCGCAGACTAACGGTCAAGCTAAAGTGGCTAACAGAGAGGTGCTGAAAGGGCTAAAGAAACGTCTTGGGGAAGCTAAGGGCGGATGGACAGACCAGTTGTGCCACGTCCTTTGGGCATACTGGACAATGCCTCACTCATCTACCAACGAATCCCCATATCGCTTGACTTATGGAGTAGAAGCAATGATACATGTGGAGTTATAAACTGCTTCTGTGAGGGTCAAGTACTTCTTTGAGGAAAGCAACAGCGCCAACTTGGCGTCAGAGATGGATGTAATTCAAGAGCTCAGAGAGGAAACATTCGTTAGGGACCAGGCCATCAAAGCCAAAGCCGCCCTTCGGTACAACAAACGAGTCCAATCCAGGACTTTCAATGTTGGGGATTTGGTTCTTAGGAAAGCAAGTGTGGGGAACAAGTTTGCACACTAGGGCAAGCTCGCTCCGACATGGAATGTCCTTACAGAATATTCGATGTCTGCAGAAAAGGCTCGTATCGCCTGGAGAACCTTGATGACACCCCGATCCGCAACAAGTGGAATATTCAGAACTTACGCATTTATTATAGCTAGTTGGTAAGACGGCGTGTACTCTTTTTCCTTACTTGGGTTTTTCCCATTGTGTTTCACCGAGAAGGTTTTAACGAGGCATGACCCCAACCGAGCTCCTTTTGTAATTCACAATTAATGAAATATTTTTGTGTGTTCACCCATTTCTTTATGATTTTATTCAAAGCACAACACCATTGTGACAAAATACTTTCAGGACTTATGATCCTAACTACGTATCCGTTGTTAGCGACGAACTTCTTCGAGGGTATAAAAGGGTGAACCATACGGTTAAGGCTTGGGCACAGTAAGCTGGTTCTTTTACAAGACCACGTTGAACCCCAAGTAACGGGCGCAGTAGGTTCAAGATTAGCCCTGTTCTGAACCCCGTGTTGAAGGCTTGGACAGTAGGATTAAAACCGAACTCTAAGTACGTTTAGTAGGTTTGGCTGAACACCGTAGAAGGCTTGGGCGCAGTAGGCTGGCCCTTTTCCAAGGCTACGCTGAACCCCGAGTAGTGGGCGTAGTAGGTTCAGGATTAGCCCTGTTCTGAACCCCATGTCGAAGGCTTGGACGGTAGGATTAAAACCGAACTCCAAGTACGGTTAGTCGGTTTGGCCGAACACCGGTGATGGCTTGGGCGTAGTAGGCTGGCCCGTTTCTAAGGCTACGCTGAACCCCGAGTAGCGGGCGTAATAGGTTCAGGATTAGCCCTGTTTTGAACCCCGTGTTGAAGGCTTGGAGGGCAGGAAGAAAACCAAACTCCAAGTACAGCTAGTAGGTTCGACCGAACGCTGGTGAAGACATAACGTTACTCTTCTGGTTGGGAAATTCTCTTGCAGGATAAAGATTTAGTAAACATCATCATGATTGCTTCCCCTTAGGATGAATACTCCCAACCACTATCACGTTGATGATGTGTTTTCCCACGAGGGTAATCCTCATCATGACACTCATAATTGAAAGCCTAATCATCAAAGATTAAGGTACTCTTCTTACAAATCTTGTATATGCCAAATGTTATGATTTAAGTGACGACCTCGTTATGCCACAATCTCAATACAATACGAGGTGGATAAGCTCTCTCTTTTCTACCAAATCAAAGGTAACGTTCCATAAAACGAGCCTTTGTTACTAAAGTGCTCACACATGGGGACAATACTTATATGTTACTATCCGTTTTACATTCTACTTATGTAAATCCGAACTGATTCATTATACATACAACGATTCTATTTAAACTGTTTTCACGTAACGGCTTAGAAATGATTAGGTGTCAGATAAACATGATGGACAAACGTACAAAGAAAATTGTCATTTCATTAATGAAATCCCAAAGTACATAAATGATTGATTGAAATCCAGAGCTAATCCTGGAACACAGCGATATTAATTCAACAAAAATAATAAGACAAAAAAGCCGCTACTTCTTTTGGCCCGCTCCTTCACTCTTTTCTTTCTGGTTTCCTCTGACCTCATCCCCCTTTTCACCAACAGCGTCACCTGCAGCAGCATTAGCACTTGTTCCTTCACCTCCGCGCTGCTAGGTGATAGGGAGTAGGAGTGAGGCCCCCATTGATTGGTCTTTGGGTAGGGGAGGCAGCTCGTGTGGAGTGTTGGGCAGTTCCTCATGACGATCATCAACAACTGCTACGAGTTTCCCTCCGTGAAACTCATAGAACAGATCAATACCGCTCAAGTTAAGTTCTACTTTGGGATTGCAGTAAAGAACCTGACGCACTGCTAACCCAAAGGAATCCTTGGCAACTTGGACAAAAATGTCCACAGCCTCATCCGCTCTGGCATTAGCAGTAGCCAGCTCCGCCCTCAAAGCAGCGTCATTGTCATTCGGACTAGCCAACTTCAAGTTTTCAATCTCCATGAGCAACTCTTTCTCTCGGCGGGCCCAGTCTCCAGCCTTCCTTGAGTAGCTGTAGTCTTTCACCTTCAGCTCCTCTCTCAGTTTAGAAGAAGTTTCTTTTTCTGTGTAAAGGCTGGCGCTGAGGTCAGAGTTCACCTTTTTCTACTCCGTCAGTTGATCCTCCAGGTCCTTTATTACCGATTTCTGTCTGAGGGTCTCCACGTACATCCGCTCCCCATAGTCCTTGGACGTCCTTAACCGATCCTCAAGAACCTTGATGGACGCCCTGTCCTTGGCAGACTCAACAGTAAGGTCATTGACTTTACCCATCAGTCTATCAACTTCCGGGCCATCGTCAGCCAATCTACAGAGTGACCTCAGAAGACCGGACAGCTCTTTCAATTACCAGCGTCCGGCCTCGCAAGCTTATTTTATTTCTTCAGGCTCAAGGATGGTCTTCAGCTTGTACCTCGGGTCAGGGATGCATTCAGGCATCGGACCCTCATACACTAGAAACGGATCGAGGTTTGAATCATTAGGATGAGGGCAAGAGACCCTGGGCGCAAAGTAGGTTATCAAGGGCTGAGTGCTGGAAGCAGTAGCCTTGCTGGGGGCATCTGGAGTTGGTCCCTTTGTGTTTTTTCCTTTGGAGCCCCCAGAATCGGTCCCTCCTTCAGAAGATTTGGCCTTTTTGGAAGGAGGGGCTTGTGACTTTGCCTGCTTTGAGGGGTCATTCTTTAGTTTCCTCCTCCTCTCTCTGATCTTCTTTTCTTCAACTCCGGAGGTAGGATTTTTAGGTCCGCCCTCGATCAGGGGGACATCATCACCAGCAGAGGAAGTGAGAATAATGGTCTCAGCGATGACCTTTTTAGAGTTTCTCTTTGGCTGAATTTGGTTCTCAGCAGCCACAGATTTTCCTCCGGCCTTTAGAGATTTTAACCTATCCATATCTTTAGATTCTGTTTCAATCTCAACTGCATAATCCAAACAGGAAGATGGTAAGTATTAGAAAATTTCAAGACATGTAGAGAGAAATAACAGCAAAGAGAATGATCAAAAAGTACGTAAATATTCCTCGCGGGTAGTTTGTAATCCTAACAAACGCCTGCAAGAGAAGAATTTATACGAGGCGGTGTATACTTCAAGAGCAAAGAGAACAGAGGCGGAAGTAGGGGATAACTCATCCTCATCAGTGAAATAGGCCTGGGAGGTTAGCAGAAAATGCTCATGAGACCAGCACACCAGGAATTTGTTAATTCCTTCTTTATTCACCCAGAAGATTGGGTCCTCAGGCTGAATTCGTATTCTGGTGAAGTATGACTTAAAGGAGTGACCATCAACCTTAGCTGAATCTGTATAAAACTCGAAGTTGACAAATTTTGACAGAGCCCGGAGGGTGATCAAGCTTACTCCTCCACTCTGCTTGTTGGCACGGCGGACCACTTACGTGAAATAAAAAAGCATGGCGACCGTCAGAGTGAAGTTGAAGTGCTCCCCAAGCACTTCCAGAGAATGGACTAACCCCCATCCATTAGGGTGAAGCTGAGAGGGGGCGCAGTTCAGAAATCTTAAGACCCCCATCTGGAACTCTGTCAGGGGGAAGCGTACTCCCAGATTCAAGAAGAGGAAATCATACATGTAGATCGCTCTCTCATCCGGGATGATGTGACATATTCGTTCTGAGGGAAGGGGCGCTAACACCATAAATCGCTTTTCGTGTTTCTCCTTTTTATGAACTACAAAGCGAGGTTCCAGCCTTGCCCCGTCATCCCTGGTGTGGCAAGATGGTGTATCCCTAAATTCATCAGCTACCCAGTAATAGGGATGTCTTTGTTGGAGTTTCACCCAGTCGATCCGGTGTGCAACAACGTTGCACAAACCTGAAGCAGTTTTGAGAATATATTGCTCCGCCGCCCCCTCAGTGGATGTTACTTCGCCAGCCATCTTACGAAGAGCCAAATTGAAAACCTTTGCGCTGCGATAAAAAGCCACATCGTCAGAGAGGTATAAATCAGCGCTCTCCTCACTCTCACTAGAAGAGGATTCTGAAGAGGGTATTATCACCCTCCGCCGTGAGATAGGCAACGCTTCCCTCTCTGAATGAAGTGGCCAGGTGCTAGAGGGAATCATAGGGATCCTCCCATAAAGACGTAGAGGAGTTCGAGACGAAGCTCTTCCTCCTCTAATCCTAAGGCCAACACGGCTCAGACCAATATAACCTCTCCCAGACATTCAGAAAACTTAAGGAAAAATACGAGGAGATGAAGGAGATGGTTACCTAAGGAAGGAGAAGATGGTGGAGTAAACTTCACAGAAGTAAGCACAAACGTCTTCTCGAAATTTTTGCAGAGTTTTGTCAGGAAGGCAAGAGTAAGTGATTTCTGAATTCACTAAGTGCTCCTTTTATAAGGGGTGAAGAGTCTCAATTACTGGTTCAAGGGTTATGTCGTTTACCACCAAATGACACTCTCTCGTGAAAACAAGGCTTTCATTTCAAACCCTAAGGCGCGAAAACAGCGTCGATTCATCAAAAGGCCTCTCAAATGGGTCTTAAAATTTGAATTTCAGGCCCATAAAGCCCCTGAGTGGCTGTTACAGAGATACACCTGATTAAAACAATAATGGCTCGCCCACGTGCTTAAAGGCATTAAATGACCAATCATGAGAAACGTTGCAGCTGTTACTTGAATACCAAGAGAGTTTCAAGTTTCAAAAACTTTCAGGATTCTCGATCATAAGGAACATTACGACAACAGAGCCTTCGTTCCCAGGACGACTCCTCACGTGACAACATAATGTTGAATCCCAACACACGTTAAATAAATATTTTGCATACGTAGACGAACCGGTATCCAGACCAAGTACAAGCGATGTAGCTTATATGAGCAACTTTACTAGACTTCTGATGCTTCTTACTTTCCTGCTTGCACTATTATACGCATGCTTCTTATACATTGCCACTAACTTGATCGTCGGAGAATCTTTGCAGGTGACACCCCCCTTCGCCCCCATCCAACGCGAAGGTCCGGTGTGTAGGATCTCTAGGACAGTAAGACCGATTTTCTCCCACTGAGAGATCGGACTTAATACCGGATACCCACTGTACCAGTGTACAAAATCTAAATCTCTTACTTTTGTGTCTGGCCCGACACCGGATCTCTTGACCCCGGTTCAGGACAGTTCACTTTCTTTGTTTAATTATCTAGACACTAACAATTTCCATACAAATTGCTTGAAAGCCAAGAATAAAGCATAACCTGCCCATATTACATAATTAACTATATACATGGCTCAATGCCACTTCGCACACACAAGTCAAGCAGAACCTGGACATATTACATGTATAAGCACTAATGGCTCAGTGCCATTAGCTATAAATCCATTGATAAAAGCATATAAACCACAGATCACACATAAATAAACATAAACATATCAATACTCATCAGGCTCATATGGAAACCATATAAAACTTATAGATACAACTCATATATGCAAGAATATCCCTGGCATTGGGATTGCTTCCACTGCTCACTCAGCACTAGCCTTCGTAGCCTCTGCAATGTCCCCATCCTCAGTCACTGAAAAATAATTATAAGGGTGAGTGACCGGAATCATGATTCAATGTAATAAACTCAAATGCAATTTAAACCTCAACTGGAGGTACACTTACCTCTTTCGCTTATCAAGCAATTACTCTTTCCTTTCACAATCAACAATCATTAGAAAATTACTTATATATAAAAATTCATCAATTGTAATAATCTCATCTACATAAATATATACTTATATATATATATATATATCACAACTGACTCGCATGCATTATGACTCATAGTATCTAGATACTAAAGGATCGACCTTCAGCTAGGGGTCCTACTTGACACCCTGTGAACCCTGCTTGGTCCACCGAGTCCTACTTAACTCTCCACCTCAACCACTGGGTCCTACTTGACCACTGGGTAGCTCAACTAGGCCTCAAAAACCACGGGAGCCAAAAACGAAGGGCTGCATATACCGTCGGCCATCCCATACCACATAATCACATAACAATCTTATCATACATTGTATATTATCAACACATCTAATATGCAATGTCAGAAACTAACATAAAATCATCACTCGGGCGGCCTACTTGCTAAGCCCACCAACACAAGCCATCATCATTCTCAATTCAACCATACATCCTTAAATCTTATATGAACATCATTGTTTTCTTATTCGTTCTCGTTCTTGAAAACCATGTTATTTCCTTTTCGTACACATCTACTATCACCATTATCTTCATATTGCAAAGGACCTAATCATGCTACTCATTTACCAATTCACACAATTCATTTATTAATCCATATAATTCATTATATCGTTCAATCATAACAAAATTTCTAATTTCCTTTCATTATACTTATTTCTTTTTAAATCCTAATTAGGGTCGATATCTGATTCTACTTAATTATAACCTCGAACACCCCCTTACCTCGATTCCAAGCTTCCTCTAACTGTTCTAGACGTCGATCATGCCCAATGACTCGCGTATTTGCCGCTCCGCTTCCGGTTTCGACACCCACTTCATTTAATAACCTTTTCGAAGCCCATTCTGATACCTATGAGTACCCCAAGCACGAGATTTATTAACAATTTTATGTACCCATCATGTCAAGATTCTTGATTAAGCTCCGAATTGCTAGCAAAGTATAAAACGGTACCTCCGCCATACAACACCAATCACGGCCAATAGAGGAAAGAAAGGGGATACGAGAATTGAAAAACCCATTGATCTAAAAGCTATTCCCAAGCTCCAAAATAACCATGAAAAATGAAAATAAACATTCCCCATGCATGTACATGGTTCGGCCAAGAAAGGGAGAAAAGGAAGAATACATAAATGGATCACCCATGTTACCAAGCTTCATCTTCATGCTTAAAATGCCATAAAAATGGAAACTACGCAGCTTTTTCTTCGTTATCCCAAGAAATCTGAATTTGCCAAAGAAAAAAGAGAAGGGAAAAGGCGAAATTAATGGTACCCATGGACATACCTTGCTACAACGGACCTAGAACCGTAATCAATTTGAAGTTATGACGCGAAGCCATTGAAGAGGAAAAAGGGAGCAGTTTCACGCATGAATGTACGAGGAAGAAGAAGGAAAAAATTGGATTTTTAACGTCAAAAGGGCACAATGGTCATTTGTTCATTTCTTTTATATTTTCTATTAAAACTTTTAATTAAACTTTTATCTTTTACCCTTGGTAATTTCTAAACTTACCACCACTAATTTAAACTTTATTTAAATTTTAATGATCATCCAATTAAATAAATTTGTTAAGTTTCATAACATTTAATTATTTAAAATTTTGATTATATTATTTAATAATGATTTTCTAAAATTTTAAAATTTATTTAAAATAATTATTTACAATTTTCAACCAATTACTGATTTTAAAAATTATTCAAGATGTTACACATCCCTTACATATATTTAAAAATAACATTATTTATTCATTTCTAAATAATATATACAATATGACACCGGTTAACAAAACTTTTTTTATTAGTCTATTTTTTTTATGCATTTTAATGTCAAAAGATTCGGTCTATTATTATTTTTAAACTGAATAGCCTAAAGCTAAAGATAAATGTTTTCATAATGTGGAGATAATTGAAGTTGATCTCACCTCTTTTAATAAAGCCAAAAGGACCATCACACTGTGTCATATTTTTGTTGATTTTCATCTAAATTTTTTTGAACAAGATAAATCGTTAATATATTTTAATTTTTTAAAGGAAATTAAAATAACTACATCTTTACTTTCTTAAGTTGTTTTCCATCTCTTCCTCCTAATTAGAAAACTTAATACAATTAAATTTGTCATCACTCATTAAAGTTATGACTCTATCAATTAGATATGACTTAATTGACAAAACAAATTGAAATTATAGAAAAAGTTTCAGGTTTTAGACCAGCTAATCATATTTATCAAAAGAGATAAAAAAATGTTAACTATTACTAAACCTAAAAAAAATTGCTTTCGAAAAATAATATATGCGATTAAAAACAAAAATAAAAAGTCATGGCTGTATCCTTTTGTTTGCTTTCAGCCGCTCAAAGCATAAACGGCATAGTATTGGTCGTTCAGTTCAAAGCAATGTTTCTCTTTGGGCTAATACAAAAAATAAAAAAATAAAAATGCAATATATATTTGGTTAGTTATAAATTAAATAATGAAATGATAGTATATCATTTTACCTTACATCTATTTGAGTTGTTAATGGAATGTTATAAGTTGTTAATTAAATAATAACCTTAATATTAACTATTAAATTTTTTTATTTTTATAACTCTATTTTTGGGTTAGTCTTTTTATTCTTATAACCTCCGTTGGAAAGCTAACAAATCAGCAATTGATATTCACGATATTCTAATTGACAATGAAATTTTCAAAATCGAAGTGGCATTTGTATTCATTGAAGAGGTGGACAAGACAAGACCTTGAAAGGATACGAACACACAATATATATAATTTATATTCTTCCCACCTCTATATAAACGCTCTACAACTCATTGCATTGTATTACAAAGCCTTCATAATTGATATTTTGACATAGTTATCATGGCAACTGGTTGTAATTTGAGGTTGGTGATATTGGTGGTGATTGGATTATTAACATATAACACAGAAAAGGTTTCAGGTCAATGTGGAGGAAATGTTCCGGATATTGTATCAAAGTGCTCACAATTTGTAGAAAAGAGTGGTGCAGTGGTTCCACCATCAGCAGAGTGCTGTGCAGTGCTGAGAAACATTGATGTGCCATGCATATGCAAACTTGTTACCAGAGAAGTTGAAAAGCTTGTGAGTATTCCAAAGGCCATCTTTGTTGCACGCTCTTGTGGATTGAACGTTCCCCCTGGAATGCAATGTGGATGTAAGATCTTCTATACCCTCATTCATCATTTTCCAACTTTTTCTTTTAGCTTTAGAGGCCATTACATTGCACTCAATTTCCCTCACATTGTCCTACTCTTCATTATTTGAGAATTTGAGAGAACACATAGCATTCTTTAAAAATGAATTCGTCAATATTAATACTATATTTCAGTTTAAGGTAAAATAAATTCGGTCGGGTTAAATTTATATCAGTTCAATAAAAGTTTATTCTAAAACTTTTAACTTAATCTCGACTCGTCTAAAATTCACAAGCTTACCAGTTTTCAAATTGAATTATAAACTTTTCAAATTTCATTTACTTTTTTATTGGAAAATGAAAACAAAAGATAAATTGAAAAATAATTGAATAATTATTTTTTACAAATTGTGGGTAAAATAAAAAATTTTAAGCTTAAAACAATACACACTTATGATTTTAAAAATTAAGATGCTGAAAGTTTATTTAAATTTATATATAATATGCATTTGGAGAGTGTTTCCTATCTATTATCATTAAAAAAGAAAATTGACAAGAAGGTTGATGTTATTTCAGCTGTTAAAGTGCCGCCAAAAGCCATGAAGCCATGAAGTGAACATCCATTGAATAAGTATCTTCCGATGTGTTAATTGGCAATGAAGATTGGACCTTTGAAACACCTCTACCTGCAAATTATAATAATAATAATAATAATAACCCTTGATATATAGTATATATGAATAGAAGATATGAGTTATTGTAAATTGTAATATAATATATCCATGTAATAAATTAATAATGTTGACGTACAGAAATTTGAGTGTGTATTGTTAGCCACCTAAGTTAATGAAAATTTTCATTTTTCATTTTTCTTCCTCTCATATAAAAAATAATGTAAATCATTTACCAAAAGTATTATTGCCTCATTAAAAGATTTATTTAAAGGTAAATTACATAAATTACCTTTAAAGTTTGAAACTATTATCAAACTTTTACCACGCTAATTAAAAAAATTGTAAATATTACACTCAAACTTTCTTTCTCTTTTTATAAATCAGCACTAGAGTTTCCCAAGTTAAAATTTCTGGTAGTTTTTGTGGTTTTATGATATTTTTTTTATTAAATTTTGTTACGGTTTTTTAATACCATATAATTTAACCTACAAACGAAATTACATCCTTCGATTAAAGAAAGAGACAGAGTATAATATTTACAAATCCTATAAGTGCCTGATTATTTTGTGATATTCCTATAATATGCATCCATGGGCTAAAATAAAACTATGTAAATATAAAATATAACAAAACAATTCTAGTCGTAAAATTTTAGGAGTATATAAATTTTGTATCAATTCCTAACAAATTATAAATACATAAAATCTTCCTAAAATTCTTGCATTCCTATTTAGTAAATCTTTAATGAATCATTATTTCCCAGCAAACCAAGGAAATCTTACTCCTTTAGTTTGTGTTATTGTAACTTACTAGATATTCAAACTGATCCGGTCTGGATACCGGCCCCTATGATGAGACGTCATCTTAGCTGACCTGGAAGGCCAACCGAAATCACGGGTCAATGTCTGTACTACAAAGACATCATGTAGGAGCCTCTTCTACACCGGTCATCCGAAGTTGCATTTAAGACACCGGATATTCGATCTGTCCTCATTCTTCCGTCACGTATAACCGTTTGCCTCAGAGTTACGATAAGATAAGCGGAACCATCACTTATCATGATAGATACCCTGCACAGCGGAATGTGTCTATATCATTCACTGAAAGGAGTAAGTACGATTACATGCGTGATATACAGAAAAGGTGGATTATCCCCATCCCTGTGTCAGAATCGTAGACTAATCATTGACCTACCCACTATCACACTCTGAACATTGAACTACTCTGATTGATACTCTGCACACGGAATCA
This sequence comes from Clitoria ternatea, assembly GCA_037962975.1. Taxonomy (NCBI): domain Eukaryota; kingdom Viridiplantae; phylum Streptophyta; class Magnoliopsida; order Fabales; family Fabaceae; genus Clitoria; species Clitoria ternatea. Next base: position 70,880,174 of record CM075676.1, read on the forward strand.
GAGGTTACGGGCCCACTTGCACTCAACGATTCATTTTCCACGCTCAACTATAAATAGCATATTCACCAACACATGCAAGGTTACGTTGTTCTTACTCTTACTATACCATTGCATTGCTCAAGTGCTCTCTGAATTTCCATACACTCTACTAACTTGAGCGTCGAAATATCTTTGCAGGTGACACCACCTTTCGCTCCTCAACGACACGAAACTCTGGTGCGAAGGATCTCCAGGACAACAAGACCGGTCTCTCCCACTGAGAGGTCGGATTATAATACCGAATACCTACTGTACCTACTGTACAAATATTAAAGTCATCAACTTTAGTGGCTGGATCCCACACCGGATTCCATACTCCGGTTCAGTCCAGTTCATTGGCACGCCCAGTGGGATATGATAGAGTTATTCCCACTTTTCGCAGAAGTTCAATAGTTAACCATGGAAGGAGATGGACGCGATCTTGTTGATGGTCACGTGGAGGATATGACTCATCAGCAAGCGGAAAGAAGACTTATTTTCGAATCTCTTGTAACCCACTCGAGGAGAATGGTACCAGTTGCAACCCCCGATCCTCGAGATGAAGTTATAAGGTAACTCAGGGAGGAGTTGATGGAGTTGAGAAGGGAAAAAAGGGTGACAGGGGACAGAGTGATGTCTCAGGCTGAGGATACTCACCATGCATCTGCGAGAGAGAAGTCCACTACTCTCCAATATTCAAAGATTCCCACCTATGAGGAGAGGGAACAAACTCAAGACTCTGGAGATAGAGTCAGTGTAAGAAGGAAAGAGTAGGTGGTGGTGACCTCTGGGGCATACAGACTCCACGTTCCTTTCTCAAGGAGGCTCATAAGTGTACTTATCTCTAATCATATGCAAACAACCCAGCCACTTTCGATCGGAAAGTATAATGGGGAGACAAATCCCACTAAGCATCTTGATGCTTATGTGTATGAGGCTATGTATTTGGGAGCTGATAAAGATGTAATGTGCAGAATGTTCCCAAGAACCTTAACGGAGAAAGCTCTTAGTTGGTTCAAGAGTTTACCCTCAGGTTTGATAGATTCCTGGGAGGAAATGATAGCTACGTTTGAGAGCCATTTTGTTATTTCTAGAGATGTTCCCAGGACTTCTCATACCTTGGCCCAGATCAGGCAAGGAGAAAATAAAACTCTTAAGGAGTTTTTGAGGAGATTTTATAAGGAGGCTCCTTTGGTGCCTAACCTCGCGGAGGCTATTCAACTTCATATTGTCGTTGAAGCTTTACAACCTGGATCAGCCTTTGCCTTGTCTTTGGCAAAGAGTCCTCCGACAACGTTTGAGGAGTTCCAGAGGAAAGCTTCAAAGTATGTGGGTATAGAGATGCACCTGGAAGCCACAGCAGCTAGACTGAAGCCGTCAGCACCCTCACAGTAACCACGGAGAGACAAGGAAAGTGTAAGGCCAGAGAAGCATGCTTAGAGAGAAGATTTCATGAGCACTCGACCTCAACAACGGGATAGGCGCGTAGCTTCTTTCAGTAACTACGCCCCGCTAAACTCCAGACATTCTCAAATCTTGAGGGAAGTTGTGTAACATCCCAATTTTTAAGATTTTTAGAAAAATAATTTAAAAAGGATTAAAGAAGAATTTCTGAATGAAATTCCGAGTGAAAAATGTCAGGGACAAGATTTTCTGAGTGCAAATGAGTAAGATTCCGAGTGAAATAAGATAGAACACCGTTTCCAAGTGAAGTTAAGATGTTTCTGAGTGAAACATCATTACGAGAATTATTTCTAAGATTAAGTAACGCTGTGTCCAATTGAGACGTTCGAGCAAGGCAAAATCCGAGTGAAACGGAAACATCTCCGAGTGGAACGTTTCCGAGTGGGTTGTTTCCGAGAGAAGTGGAAGTACTTCTCGGACCGATATTTCTGATTGGTAAACTCCCGAGTGGAGTATATCTGGGTGGATGATTTGTCGAGTAAAGTGTCTTTGTGACACTTCTGAGTGAGACTTTTCGAGTGAGTCTTTCCAGGAAGAATGCTCCTGGACAAAGACTTGAAATCTGATTGAGTATGTTTGTGATTGAATAATTCTGAGGAGAATAAATATCCGAGTAATCCTTTCAAGAGGAATGATTTCCGAGAAAGGAATTGGACTTCAAAGCTCCGAGTGACTTTTCAATTAGGAGACTTCTGAATAACAAAAGAGTAAGACTGACCCGGGAAGATGTATAACCGAGTGAGATAAGTCTGACTGATGTAATTCCGAATAAGACATTTGTGAATGGGTTATTCTGAGGAAGAAAAGCTGAGTTTCATGGGATGAAACATTTCCGAGTGAAGTTCCTTCGAATGAAGGAATTCCGAGCGGAAAGAGGCTCTGATGAGTCCTCTCGGAAAGAAATACTCAGAATGTGAAACCGAGTCAGAATACACAGAAACCGAGTCGGAATTAATAAATATTTTAGCTTTCCACATCAATCTGTTCTTCTACGTTCTAGTAAATTCCTTTCCAGATATTTTTTAAGATTGGGACCTATTTTGATGTGCTGTTCCCTTTATATTAAATATCTTAACCCTTCATTAATTATTAAAGAAACGTGTGTCAGAGTACTTCTATTCATTCATGTTTCTTCTACGTGAAAGATATATAAATCCATCTATTGTTGGATTAGTTTAAGAGTTTTTGCAAGTAAAACCACCATAATTCTTTTCTCTTTAATTCTCTACTGGAACTGTTAAACAACGAAGATAATTAAATCTTCATCCCTTCTCTTCACAAAGAAAAGCTTGGGAGTGGAACAACACTGCAATTCCAGTCGTAATTCTGGAGCAATGACTTGGTTATAGCTTTTAAGGCTGTTGGAACTCTTTAATTCTAGGTAGGGGGAGCGTACATCTCAAATATATGGTTTATGAATGGATTTGGGGTGTCATTATTATATATGATATGTGATATGTGTTTGGAACATGGTGTGATACCCCGATTATATAACATTTATGTTTTATATTTCCATTCATATTGATGTGCTGATTATATATGTATATGAGATTGATGAAGGTGATATGATATGAATTATATTCATGAATTTTCATGATATATAATTACATGCTATGTTGGTTATTATACCGATTGGAATGATATGAGTTGGTGTTGATATGTGATTGATTGATGATTGATATATCAACTGTATTGAGACGTACACAGGACTGCAGGGGGCCTGTGTTGCCGGTCCACATATGGACGGCTTGTTGATGGCATAGACCCTGTGGTGGTTCCTATATACCACGGACGCCTTTGAGTGTGACTCAAGGCCGACCCGTAGCACTGAGTAGAGGACCGCTATCACTCTGGGAGTGGTACTCGGTGTTACATTATGGGCACAGAGTGGTTTGGTACCTGTAAAACGGCCGAATCAGCGAGGAGCTGAATTATGGCTCGGGGAGCCAGTGTTGTAACACAAAATTTGAAAGACTTAATAATGATCCTATTTTGGTTGATCATTGATTAAGTATGTGTAAATGACTTAATGGATCCATTTGTTTGAGTATGTGTATGCACTGATTTATGTGATATTGAGAGTAACATGCTGATTCATGATGATTATATGTCTCGGTGTTATTATGATGAGCAAAATGAGTATATCATTATTATGAATAATTATGTGATGATATTATCTGTCTCTGTTTTGTTTAATAGTTATTAATTGGACTTTTAATCCAATTCAATAATTGTTATTTGATATGTTGATGCTCACCCCCTACAGTTGTTATTTTTACAGTGAATAAAGGGCCCAACCATGATATGTGAAGACACTCATGCTGCTTGGAGTGTGTTTGGGTAGAAGTCTTGGCCGGCTCCTGAGAATACCAAGTGAAATTATGTATTTGTATATTTTAAATGAGCCGGTCGGCTTATGTAAAACAGATATTGAAATTATTTAATTCAAAATCTGTTTGAAATTTAAATAGATTATTTGTATTTTAAATAACCGGTCGGATTGATGTAAAACCGAGCTTGTTATTCATTGAATCCGACTTCTGTTTTTGGAAATTTTATTTGATTTATTGAAATTTATTTTAAAAATTAAGGATGTTATAAGTTGGCTGGCCCACGCTCAGTGTTTATGGGATAAGGAAGCCTCCGCCAATGAAAAGACCTGGTAATTCCCGAAAATATTTTGCTTTCCACGAACAGGTTGGCCATACCACTGATGAATGTAAGGCGTTGAAGAATGCAGTAGAGACCATCATCAGAGAGGGAAAGCTGAAACAGTATTATTCAAGAAGAAATCTTTAGACGAAGCAGACAGGATGGAGAAGAGAGGGAGGGACCGTGATGACGAGAGCGACAATAGTCGTAATCTGGTCAGGAGATTCACAGCTACTGAGAAACAGAAGGGAGTGGTGATCAGTGAAGGAGCTCAGCAGGATGGCATGCCTCAGCAGCAAAGGCAAGGCCAACGCGAGGTGATTGATATGATTGCTGGAGGATTTGCTGGAGGGGGAGCGTCAATCACAGTTCGTAAGAACCACCACCGAATGATCTTATCTGTGCAGGGGAAGCCCATGGACAACCGCCCTTTTAGGGACGACATGACAACACCGGTGGTGTCATTTACAGATGACGATTTTGGCCCAACTGGAGAGTGTTTTCCTATCTATTATCATTAAAAAAGAAAATTGACAAAAAGGTTGATGTTATTTCAGTTGTTAAAGTGCCGCCAAAAGCCATGAAGCCATGAAGTGAACATCCATTGAATAAGTATCTTCCGATGTGTTAATTGAAGATTGGAACTTTGAAACACCTCTACTTGCAAATTATTATAATAATAATAATAACCCTTGATATATATAGTATATATGAATAGAAGATATGAGTTATTGTAAATTGTAATATAAGTTTAATTTCCAGTGAAATTTTATAAAAAAGTCAGTGACACAGAATATATCCATGTAATAAATTAATAATGTTGACGTATAGAAATTTGAGTGTGTATTGTTAGCTACCTAAGTTAATGAAAATTTTCATTTTTCATTTTTCTCCTTCTCATACAAAAAATAATGAAAATCATTTACCAAAAATATTATTGCCTCATTAAAAGATTTATTTAAAGGTAAATTACATAAATTACCTTTAAAGTTTGAAACTATTATCAAACTTTTACCATGCTAATTAAAAAAAATTGTAAATATTACACTCAATCTTTCTTTTTCTTTTTATAAATCAGCCCTAGAGTTTCCCAAGTTAAAATTTCTGGTAGTTTTTGTGGTTTTATGATATTTTTTTATTAAATTTTGTTACGGTTTTTTAATACCATATAATTTAACCTACAAACGAATTTATATCCTTCGATAAAAGAAAGAGATAGAGTATAATATTTACAAATCCTATAAGTGCCTGATTATTTTGTGATATTCCTATAATATGCATCCATGGGCTAAAAAAAACTATGTAAATATAAAGCATAACAACAAATCATAATAAAATATAACAAAACAATTCTAGTCGTAAAATTTTAGGAGTATATAAATTTTGAATCAATTCCTAACAAATTATAAATACATAAAATCTTCCTAAAATTCTTGCATTCCTATTTAATAAATCTCACTACTAGAAAAATGACTAATAGCTACAACCAATTAGCGACCGAAACATGCCGTCGCTAATTAGTGACCGTGTTAGCGACCACAAAATGAAAGCGACCCGGAACACGAAACATAGTGACCACTTCCGCGACCGATATTCACCCGTCGCTAACATTGGTATAGAACCGTCACTACCTCCGTCACAATATCATACGTCGTCGCTGACCCGGTCGCTATAGTTAATTCCCTCCACTTTTTTGGTTTCCCTCCAATATATTTATGGCGCCAACTGATAGCGACAGGAAATGTAGGGTCGCTATGTCCTCTAATGGGTCAGTGACGTCCTCCATGACGTCGCTATGGCTACAATGTAGCGACGGTGGTGTTGAGACGTCACTCAAATTCTTCAATGCTAGTGACGGAGCATATAGCCGTCGCTAGTGTTCTAGAAATTAGTGACGGAATTTGCCTACCGTCGCTATTTAGTCTATTTGTAAAGAGGTTAGTGACGGTGATTCTCTGCCGTCACTATGTTTTCGTCTTCCCTCCACCTTTAAATAATGGAAGGTAGTGACGGTGGGGGTGACATCGTCACTAATATTCAGGAGATTAGTGACGGATTGGTTCACCCGTCGCTATAAATTTCGTTTCCCTCCAATTTTTTCTTTTAATAATTGATGTTAGTGACGGTGGGTTGCCACTGTCGCTACGGTTCAGGAGATTAGGGACGGATGTGTGTTGCCGTCGCTAAGTGTTTAATGTTAGTGACGTCGTTAGCGACGGGTTTGAGCCGTCGCTATGGTTTTAATGTAACTCGACAGCAACCCCCTTCCCTGTCATTTGCCCTAACTCTCAATCTTTCCCCCCTCTGTTCCCTCCGAGTCCGCCCGATGCCCTCCTTCCCTCCATCCCTTCCTGTGACTTCCTCCACCTGTCTCCTCCCTCCCTTCCTTCCTCTGACATTGTGTCTGCCCTACATTGTCGTCCTTTAACCTCCTACGCGCACCACTCACCCTCCGTTGTCCCTTCGCTTGAAGCTCCGTGTGATAGCTCCTCCTCTCCAATCAAGGTGCATTCTAGTAACTACGGCAATTCCCTCACTGAGTTTCTCTCTCACGAAGGTGCGACAATTCCCTCTGCTCACCCACTCACTCCTCTTCGGCCCTACATTTTGAAGGTTCCTCCGACACCTCCTCCTCTCTGGTACTTTGCTTAGCAAATTATGTTTAGAAAATCTGAAATTTTGTTTAGGGTTTCATGGAATGCATTTCAGAATAATACATTTAAATTGAAATAGTATATTAACACTAGTTTTATTCGGTTGTTGAAATTCAAATGCACCATGGTTTTAATTTTCTCTTTAGCATAAATATAAAATTAATACTTAAAAAATTAAAATTAGGTTCAACCTTAAGATTTTGATTTTTAAAATATAATCCATGAGTTATTTTAAGTTTAAATTTTGTTAATTTCCTGTCGGTTAAACATTAAGTATTAAGATGACTAAACTTTGTATAGTAGTAGGTAACTGTTCATTGTAAATTTGCATGCTCTTGTTGCTTGAGTTCTGTTTGTTTGAATTTTGTTGTCACTGTGAGTGCAAAGTGTATTTGTGATACATGTGAGTGACAATGTGCAGTTGTGATACATGTGAGTGACAATGTGCAGTTGTGATACATGTGAGTGACAATGTCTAACTAGTGTAATCAGTCCCTTTTCTTTCCCCGCTGTCACTTCGCCGGAGAGAAGTTCCTTCTTATTAGAAAAGGGATATGCTTTTGGAATTGCAATTGGATGCTTTCTCAACAGCTGCTGATTCCAAGGCTTATTCACCATCAAGCGCGGTAAGAGCTGCTATTTACTCAACAGCGGCTAGTCTTGCAGCGGCAACTGCTTGAGCTCCTACTCTCACTACGGTTACGAAGACAGCAAAGGGATATTGAAAAGAGGGAGCACAAGATGTTAGCCCAGGTGGCCTCTAGGAAACTCAAGAGGGGGGGGGTGAATTGAGTAGGTAGGAACTTTTTCACTAATAAAATTTCTCCTCTAAAAACTCAATATGCAATGATATGTGATTTGAATAATAATGCTTAAAACATAAAGAGTTTAAGGGTTAGAGAAATGCAAACAGAGATTTATACTGGTTCGGCCAACCACTGCCTACGTCCAGTCTTCTCAAGACACCCTTGAGGAAATTCACTATAATCAAATCCCTTGATTACACCACAATGGGGACTCACACCCCGATCACAAATGAATTGGATGCTACACCACACCCAAGCACATCACCCTTGGATACTACACCATACCCAAGAACATCACCCTTGGATGCTACACCATATCCAAGAAGAACACCCTCAGAGATACACCACTCTGAGTATCAATCTCACTTTAGAGATAAAGAACTCTATAGAAAAACTCTCTTCAAGAGTATGATGAACAAATTGAGGAACAAGAAGAGTAATAACTCTATTAAGAGAATATGGCCATTATTGCTTTTAAGAAAAGATTGGAAGTATTTTTGTGTTGGTGTTATTGGTGTGCTTTTGCAAATGAAATACCCTCCTATTTATAGGAGAAGAAATGCCTTCAAGAGGTGTGAAATTATTGATTAAAATAATTGGAAAGGTACCTCTTGGATAAAATAATATTTTATGAAAAGTTATAATGTTTCAACATGATTTTTTGCTTTCTGATCACGTTGTAATCGATTACATAAAATAGGTAATCGATTACAGCCTTTTAAAATCAGTTTTAAAACATAACGTTCATATTGTAATCGATTACTTAAACATGGTAATCGATTACATTGCTAAGGTAATTGATTACACTAATGAGGTAATCAATTACACGATGTAATTGATTACACTAATGAGGTAATCAATTACATTCCATCAGAATGTATTCTTATTTTAAAACCTTTTTATATTAATGGCCGTACTTTCTTTTTATAGAGTCTTACTTTAATTATGCCTTGGTCTTGGATCTTCATTCTTGATCTCTGGCATTGGCCTTGTCATTATCAAAATCCTTCATGGTCTTCATTCTCCCCCTTTTTGATGATGACAATATTTCATTGATTTCATGACTCTTTTTGTGCTTGACATGGTATACTAAATCTTCAAGTCTTGCGTCCATGTTGTTAATCATGTCTTGCATATATGTTGTTGATATCAAAACCTTAGTTCTTCATTCTCCCCCTTTTTGATATTGACAACAATTCCTGAGAAGAAAAATAAACAGCATGCAAGATACAAGATTTTCTCCCCCTTAATTTTGGTTTAGTTGATAAGGTTTGATTGATTTTTCTCTTATTTTGCTTCTTATATATTAACCAGGTTTGATTGATTTTTCTCTTATTTGCTTCTCATATATTACTCCCCCTTTGTCAATGGCAAAAAGAATATAAGAGCATAAAGTTTTAGCAGAGAGTGATGCACCTTGTTGTTTGATGTCACTCGTTATTTTGATATTGCTCTTTGTTACTTGTTGATTGATAGATGCTTCAAGAAATGTGTTGACTTTTCTTGTGGGTAAGAGTTAATCCTTAAGTGCCTCCCATCAATGATAATTCCTGCACTATTATAAATATTTGATCTTGGTACCCAAATTTTCTTGGGTCCTTGTGGGTTAGACGTGGATAATATATTCTTAGGAACCCAAATCATTTTTGTCTCAGTATAGCCTTTGTTCCTTATATGACATGTTGATGCACTGTGACCTTTTCTCACATAATGAGAGAATTTATCAAATGGGCTAGTTGAGGTCTTTTGTGAAATAAAGAGATTTTTCTGCAACTTTTGCTTTTTGGAAGGATCAGATCCTAGTTCTGCTTTTAAATGACATTTTTGTTTTCCAAGAAGAATATCTAGGTTATCTCTTCCTATAGTAAATTTAACTAATGCATTTTTCAAATCATCAATCTCTTGAATATGCTTTTGACATGTTGAACATGTATGTTTAATGATAGTTTCATTTTTAAGCTTAGTTTCTAAGTCTTCCTTTTCTTCTTTAACTTGTCCTAGTTCATGATTGACCTTTGATAGACTTTCTTCTAAGATTAGGTTAGAATTTTTCATATTTAAGAATTTCTTAGCTAGTTTTTGATATTCATTATGAAGATCTTCAAAAGCTTCTTGCAATTCATCAAATGTAGGATTTGAGTCATTTACCTCTTCGGTGTAAGTCATTAGGCAAAGATTTGCTTCTTCTTGATCTGATTCCTCAGAAGAGCTCATATTATTATCATCCCAAGCAATATATGCTCTTCTCTTATTTTTGAAATGCTTCTTTTCCTGTTTGTCCATATTCTTATTTAGGGTTGGACATTTCATCTTCATATGTCCAAACTTTCCACATTCAAAGCATTTCGGACCTTGATTGGTTTCATCATTCTTGAAGGATTTCCTGAAGTTTGGTCTCCTCTGTCCTTCCTTTTTCTTTAGAAACCTGTTAAATTGTTTAACAAATAATTTAAGGTCATTATAATCATTTATACCTTCTTCATCATCTTCTTCATCATCTTCTTTATCACTTTCTTCAATGGTTGATGATGATGCTTTTAGAGCAATACTTTTCTTCTTTCTGTTGCTTTCCTCATGTTGATTTAATCTTTCAAGCTCCAGTTCATGCTCTTGTAATTTTCCAAAGAGTGTTGCAAGGGACATGCTTGACAAATCTTTTGATTCTGATATAGCAGTTACTTTTGGTTGCCATTCCCTGTTCAAACATCTTAATACTTTATCAATCAAATCTTCATTTGAAAAGGTTTTTCCTAAGCATGCAAGATGATTGATTATATGAGTGAATCTCTTTTGCATGTCTTGTATGCTTTCATTGTTGTTCATTCTAAATAATTCATATTCCCTAGTTAGGGTATTTATTCTTGATCTCTTAACTTCACTTGTTCCTTCGTGAGTTACTTCTAAGGTATCCCACATCTCCTTTGCTGTCTTGCAATTAGATATTCTAAAGTATTCGTCCATTCCTAAGGCTGAGGTTATTATATTTTTGGCCTTGAGGTTATATTGGACTTTTGTTTTATCCACACCAGTCCATTCACTTCTTGGTTTAATCATGGTCACTTCTCCAACTACTTTGGTTGGTATGAATGGACCATTTTCAATGGAGTCCCATATGTCAATATCAATAGCTTCTATGAATATTTGCATACGGGTTTTCCAATATTGATATCCTACTCCGTTAAATACAGGAGGTCTATGTATGGAGTTTCCCTCAGGAAAGATAGGATTGAAAGAGGCCATGGATCTTCTTGAGGTTGTTAAACCTTTTCCAAGATACGAGCTCTGATACCACTTGTTAGCCCAGGTGGCCTCTAGGAAACTCAAGAGGGGGGGTGAATTGAGTAGGTAGGAACTTTTTCACTAAAAATTTCTCCTCTAAAAACTCAATATGCAATGATATGTGATTTGAATAATAATGCTTAAAACATAAAGAGTTTAAGGGTTAGAGAAATGCAAACAGAGATTTATACTGGTTCGGCCAACCACTGCCTACGTCCAGTCTTCTCAAGACACCCTTGAGGAAATTCACTATAATCAAATCCCTTGATTACACCACAATGGGGACTCACACCCCGATCACAAATGCATTGGATGCTACACCACACCCAAGCACATCACCCTTGGATACTACACCATACCCAAGAACATCACCCTTGGATGCTACACCACATCCAAGAAGAACACCCTCAGAGATACACCACTCTGAGTATCAATCTCACTTTAGAGATAAAGAACTCTATAGAAAAACTCTCTTTAAGAGTATGATGAACAAATTGAGGAACAAGAAGAGTAATAACTCTATTAAGAGAATATGGCCATTATTGCTTTTAAGAAAAGATTGGAAGTATTTTTGTGTTGGTGTTATTGGTGTGCTTTTGCAAATGAAATACCCTCCTATTTATAGGAGAAGAAATGCCTTCAAGAGGTGTGAAATTATTGATTAAAATAATTGGAAAGGTACCTCTTGGATAAAATAATATTTTATGAAAAGTTATAATGTTTCAACATGATTTTTTGCTTTCTGATCATGTTGTAATCGATTACATAAAATAGGTAATCGATTACAGCCTTTTAAAATCAGTTTTAAAACATAACGTTCATATTGTAATCGATTACTTAAACATGGTAATCGATTACATTGCTGAGGTAATTGATTACACTAATGAGGTAATCAATTACACGATGTAATTGATTACACTAATGAGGTAATCAATTACATTCCATCAGAATGTATTCTTATTTTAAAACCTTTTTATATTAATGGTCATACTTTCTTTTTATAGAGTCTTACTTTAATTATGCCTTGGTCTTGGATCTTCATTCTTGATCTATGGCATTGGCCTTGTCATTATCAAAATCCTTCATGGTCTTCACAAGAGCTCTGAGTCATCCAACAAGGCTTACTGGAAAATACCAGCTGTAATCGAACAAGACGTCTACCTGCATATCCATGGTATCAGTTGCTAGCTTGAGTAAGGATCTTACCATGAAACCGGAGCAGGAAAAGTTTGGTGCAGGTCTCATGGTATCACTTTGGCTCGGTGAACATGTAGTGCCGCAAGTGAATTCCTACTATGTAAGGCATAGCGCTTTCCTATGTTTTTTATCTAAAAGTGCCATTCGGTTAGAAATGCTATCTTGCCCACCCTCAGTAGAGTTTCGAACTGTCTCAAGGTCCCTATGATTTTATCATCTCTAAGAATCTCAGGACTTGTGAAGAGGTTACCTGACTGACTCCAGCGCTGAACTAACGAATCTCTTCATGTTCTCGAAAGTGGAGTGACCCATCTTTTCGAGCCGGAAACGGGATTCACAATCGCGTCAGTGCAATGGTTCGTTCGAGCGAGTGGATAGGCAGCGCTCAATTACGTTATTTTCGAAAAAAAATTTAGTAAGTAGTCGACTTAGACTAGATGGATGAAAGTAGAGTAGTGACGAGACCCGCATGCTCTTTTGATGCGTTCCTCTCCTCTTCACGACAGATGGGATTCCCTATACTAAGCTCTCCTCTAGGAGGTCAATAGGAGCCCTCTGTGAAAGCGGGGTCTAAGTAGAATAGATAGGAAGAATCAAACTGTCTTACTTCCTTTCGTAAACTCACCTTGATTTCATGAGTTCAGTTTTCCTGCTTTGGGAGCTAGGTGGAATAGGTTGGCCAGCTTTGTTTAATATCCTTTCCTGACTTCCTTTATCAGACAACTGTTCGAGTTCCACTTTTTCTACCGGGCAGAGCTGTAAAAGTGGCTTCACCCTCTTTGCCCACCCTAAACTAAACGGATCTTCAAGGAGGCGTTAACTAGAAGAGGTAGGGCCGGGAGGATTTCTGGGATTTATATCTATCCATCCGTAAAGAGGAAGGAGGCTGCCGAGACCAACTCCTTTTCATCCTGATAGGGCATCTATTCTATTCGATCTAGAAAAAATAGCCCAAAAGATAATAAAAAAAATGACAGATAACTATCGCTGTTGGACCGGGGAAGGCAAGAGCGATTGTCTTCAAAAGAATTCCCCAACAGGAGAAGGATCGTTACTTTGAGTCCTAAAAGCACGGCAATCCTATTTTTTTGACAAAACGACTTGTCTTTTAGACGTCAATGGTTTAGGATAGGTTTCCTGCCCCGCGAGAAACTTGGCACCCCATGAATAGGATCCAAACTTGGTGTAGACGGTCTTGGGGATAGTAGGCTCTGTTCTATCGAGGCAGAAGAAAAAGAGCGAAGTTATTCTCTTAAGGTCAGAATGAAGAGAAAGGAACAGCGCCGTCGTGGCTACAACCTAGCTTGGGAATCTGTCTGAACCAGGGAAAGCAGAGTGAACAGCTTCACATCTTACTGACAAGGTCTGTGCCTAGCTAAAGGAAGATCATCTTTCTTCATTGCTAGGATCAACGGAAAAGATCCCCCTAAAATATGATTTAGGGCTTGAGCCTCGGGGTCTTAGAACTGATTGAAAAAGGGAACTTTGTTACAACTTCACCTACCACCAAAGCAATCTTTTACTATTTCTTGGTAAAAGCTAGTCTGAACTAGGAGGATTCCCAAGACATGAGCTAGCTGATGCTGGTCCGTGGCAATTTCATCCTTGGTTAGTCAAACTCGTTACTAAAGCCTTGTCTGTCTTAAGACCCCATTCCTCAACACTTGGGATAGAGCTCTCTAACTTACTCACCTTATTTCCGAGTAGTTCCTAGGAGGTCATGACCTTCACTGACCACCAACCCAATCCTACCTTAAAAAACTAGGTTTATTTCGAGGACGTGATCTAGCTTGTTTTCCTGCCAAGAGGCCTGCTTGGTTCCCGGTTCCCGTTCTCTTTGTCTAAGGCTAAGGCGAATTCTATGGTCATTTTTATCACTATCATACCATCGAAATAGACAAGAGTTTTGGTATATCTTCAATCAAGTATAAATGTTTTCTATAAAGTAAAAGAAAGAAGTACCCCTCCCCGAAGGTAAAAATCATGCTTTTCAAATGCAAGGCAAATAGTTAGTATCCGGGCTTGCACCCCCTAGAATAGAATTCATTATCTCACTTGGTACCTTGCTTGACTTGAGGGCACGGCACTTACTTGCTAGTAAAAGTATTCATAAGAAATCACTATTCTAAATCTCTCCTTATGGTTGAGGTGGGAGTCCCTCTTTAGAACCCAAAAACATAACCCTCTCCCGGTTAGGCCTATTCTATTGAAAAAGTTCTTTCACAGGTATGGCAGAGTAGAAGGGGTAGGCCATGGGCTTTGCTTAACGAATTTTATTTTTGTTTGTATCCTTTTCCCCTATAGTAGAGCAGGAACTCAGAGTAACATTGCTATCTAATAAGGGGGAACTCTATCTTAGAAAGAGCAAACTTCATTCATTGAACGCAAGTAAGCGATAGGCGATGTGGCATACCGTTTGGCACTACCTCCAACGCTCTCCAGAGTTCACAACGTATTCCACGTATCCATGCTGAGGAAATACGTACCGTCGCCAGAGCATATCTGGTTGATAGAGGATGTGGTTGTAGATACGAATTTAACTTATGAAGAACGCCCGGAGATATTGGTTCAAATCCAATTCGTGAGATAAAATTATTTTGAATGAAAGAGTTATCCATGGATAAGGTTCACTATTTTTTTTAACTGAATGAAAGTTGCAAGTTCAATTATTTAGAAAAATGGAAAATTCTATATTGCTAGATAGTTTGCTTTGTGTGTCTCTCTTTGTTTAGTTTCCTTGCTACTTGTAACTGTCTAACCGCTTCTTGGTTTGTCATACAGAGTAACACACACCACGCGTGGTCTCTGATCGTATCTCTTCAGCTTCGTATTCATCGTTGACAAAAAACCCTAGGTAATCCCCTAACGCTGACTTTCCCGATATGTGTATGCATGTCAATTATTGTTTGTTAGTAGAGAGCAAAGCTCATTAGGAATTGGTTTTGATGTGTTTATAATGTGTTTTATACATGTGTAACGTTGTTTGTTAGTGGAGAGCAGAGCTCATTAGGAATTGGTTTTGTGTGCTGATAACATGATTTTTTATGCATGTGTAATGTTGTTTGTTAGTGGAGAGCAGAGCTCATTAGGAATTGGTTTTGTGTGCTGATAACATGATTTTTTATGCATGTGTAATGTTGTTTGTTAGTGGAGAGCAGAGCTCATTAGGAATTGGTTTTGTGTGCTGATAACATGATTTTTTATGCATGTGTAATGTTGTTTGTTAGTGGAGAGCAGAGCTCATTAGGAATTGGTTTTGTGTGTTGATAACATGATTTAGGACTTAATACCTCTCAATATCACATACAATGCGTAGCATATATAATTATCAATACTGGGAAGTTTTCTGTATGTAACAGGCCGTTTCTAATTTTGGGAAATGTCTAGTTTACAGGGGAGACTCTGCCAAAATTTCGGCAGGCTCCCTTTCTTAGGGAACTTAAAAAATAAAACTCAACGTTAATAATGTAGGGTTTAGTCGTGTATGTACCCATTAGATTCCCGTTCAAGTTTCAAAACAACTGGTCGATGTACCGTGTTATGTTGGATCTTGAATTGTCCCGGTTGGACAGTTTGGTATGAATTTGTAACCTGTAGGGCGTAACCCAGTGGTCTATCTTGAGACGTTGAATGAATGTTCATTTGAAATTTCGGCTATGGTATTTCGTATTGTCCCCAGGGTGCATGTCTGCGTGCGGTGTTTCATACCGTACGTATCTCTGTGTACTCAGGGACCAATGCGAAATGCTGCCAAAATTTTAAATGAACATCAATGACACAAGATAGACCACATACAACATCGATGGGTTACAGATGGTTGCATATTCATCCCGAATGGGATAGGGCCCCACCAATTTGCAACATCAAAGAGATAGAGAATGATTCACAACCGATAGTCAAATAAAATTACAATAATTTAAAGTAACAGAAATCGTGCTTGTTAGATATTGTAAATGGAGGTACCGGCAAATCGGCGATGGATGTACAACCGACTAGATCGCAATCGACGAGTGACTGAGGAGTTTATGATGGGGCTATTGGAGTTCATTCCGTTCGCTACGGCAAACACGCCTGGATTTAAAGTGACTCAGAAGATTCGTTGTCCGTGCTCAAGGTGCAAATACATGAGTTTTGAATACGCGGATGATGTCATGTGCCACCTAACTGAGAAAGGGTTCATGGAAACATACCACTGCTGGTACAACCATGGTGAGCAGTTATCGCGTAGACCATCAGACATAACTGTGCAACAGTCTTACTATGAGGTTAGAGGAAACAGGGATACGTACAACAACATAGAACAAATGGTGATGGATCATGTTGGACCCTCCACCGGGCGTCTGCTGGAACATAATGACCAAGCAAGTCATGGAGACTCTGACAATGTAGAGGAGGATCCTAATCCGGAGGTGAAGAGATTTTATGATTTGTTAGCGGCGGCTCAGACTCCATTGTGGGACGGGTGCAACAGCCACACTGAGTTATCCGCCTCCCTAGCTGCTTTAAGCCTAAAGGCAGATTATAATCTTTCTGGAGGTTGTTTTAATAGGATGGTCAATCTGATGGGTTCCACCATGCCTAGTAATCATAGAATGCCAGCAAACCTGTACCATGCTAAGAAACAAGTGGCAAACTTGGGGTTGGGTTGTGTGAAGATAGAGTGTTGTGTTGGTGGATGTATGGTGTTCAGAAATGAGTTTGCAGACAAGAGTGTCACAAAATGTCTGTATTGTAATGAGGAACGCTACAAGACCGTTAAAAGGAGAGGAAGGTAACCCGGACGGCCAGGAAGAAAATGTGGTACTTCCCTATAACACCGCGTCTTCAACGCCTGTATGCCTCATTGTCCACAGCAAAACACATGCGTTGGCATGCTCTGAACCGAACACAAGAGGGGTTTCTTTGCCATCCTTCCGACGGGAAAGCATGGAAGTGTTTGGATGAGCTATATCCGGACTTTTCTGCCGAGCCACACAATGTAAGACTTGGCTTATGTACTGATGGGTTTAACCCGTTCGGTCAATACGGAAGAGCTTACTCTTGTTGGCCAGTCATCCTGACCCCATATAATCTGCCTCCTGATATGTGTATGAAGAGGGAGGTCATGTTTCTATCTATACTGGTTCCAGGACCCAAAAATCCAAAGGCGAACATAGACGTGTTTTTGCAACCGTTGGTTGAAGAGTTATCACAATTATAGGATGTCGGGGTAATGACATACGATGCGTCTTTGAAGAACAACTTTATGATGCGTGCTGTTTTGATGTGGACTATTAACGACTTCCCGGCCTATGGTATGCTTTCTGGATGGTCCACGTCTGGGAAGCTTGCTTGCCCTGTATGCATGGAACATACCGGGGGGGAATCACTCCCTGTTAGTGGCAAGACAAGTTTCTTTGACTGTCATAGAAAGTTTCTACCGTTGGATCACCCGTTTAGGCGAAACAAAACCGCTTTTAAGAAGAACAAGGTTGTTAATGAACCTCCACCCCGTAGGTTATCTGGTGCATGCGTTTGGCAGAGGGTCGAAGAGTATCCTTACATCTAGGACAAGAGTGTTAAGGAGTTTGCGGGTTACGGTACGGAACACCACTGGGTGAAGCAGAGTGTCTTGTGGGATTTGCCATATTGGAAAGACTTGTTGTTAAGACACAACATTGATGTCATGCACACTGAACGTAATGTTTTCATGAATATTTTTGACACTGTTATGGACATCAAAGGGAGAACAAAGGACAACGAGAAGAGTCGTCTAGACCTTCCGATTTGGTGTTCTAGGAAGGAGTTGGAGTTGAGGGATGCGGGACATGGAAGAATGTTTAAACCCCATGCAAAATATGCTTTAACTAGACCACAACAGATTGCTGTGTGTATTTGGATGAATAGGTTGACCCTGCCTGACGGATTCGCTTCTAACTTGAGTAGATGTGTCGACGTGAAGGAGGGCAGGGTGTTTGGCATGAAAAGTCATGATTGCCATGTGTTTATGCAACAACTACTCCCGTACGCGTTTCATACCTTACCGAAGCCTATTTGGAAGCCGTTGGTGGAGTTGAGTCACTTCTTTAAGGAGTTGACGGCTACTTCGTTGACTGTGGAGAAACTTGTGAAGATGGAAGAAACTATCCCGGTATTGATTTGTAAGTTGGAGCAGATTTTCCCACCAAGTTTTTTTGACTTGATGGAGCATTTGCCTATCCATCTACCCTACGAGACCTTGGTTGGTGGCCCGGTGCAGTATCGTTTGATGTATCCATTCGAAAGGTGAACGCCAGAACTCTTTCATTTCCTTGCAAACACTTCTTATAATAGTATTTTCTAACTTAACACTATCTTGTTAATGATGTTGAAGATTCTTACGCTCCTTAAAAGATAAAGTGTCGAACAAAGCCTGCGTTGAAGCATCAATTTGTGAGGCATACTTAGTCGAAGAAATGACAACCTTTGCTTCTTTCTATTTTCCGACGGAGATAGAAACTAGAATGAGTAGAATTCCCCGCAATCTTGGGGTAGCCAGCCACACAGGGTTTGATGAACAAACATTGATTTTCAACTATCCTGGTCACCCGGGGGGCAAGCTCACAAAGTGTTACATTGATGAGAAAGATCGAAAGGCGGCTCACTTGTACATTCTTCTAAATTGCCTAGAAGTGGAACCCTTTATTACGTAAGTCATAGAAGTTATATGTTACATTCTAAATGTAGCTTTTATAGTATCTAAATTTGTTTCCTTTGAATAGCTTATACACAGATATGCTAAAACTTGAGCAAAATGATTTAACTGATGACCAAATTCATAGTGAGGTGTCATCCAAGTTCGTTGGTTGGTTCGCGCAACACGTAAGACCCGTTTACCAGGTGTTTTTTATCTTTGCTTCTAACTTCCGATATCTAACGATGACCTACTTGTTATGTTGTACATAGATACAAGACCCAAACAACCATATTGAAGATTCTTTACTCCAAGCCCTTTCTTGGGGGCCGGTGAAAACTGTTAAAAAATGGCCTATTTACTACGTAAATGGCTACAAGTTTAATATTCTTCAATGGAGTGAAGGGATGCGTACCCATAACTACGGGGTTTGTGTTAAAGGCATCACCGGACAGTTGGAAGAAGACTTTTATAGAGTGCTGATGGAGTTTGTTGAAGTTTCGTTCTCTAGACGACTAAGAAGAGATATTGTTCTATTCAAATGTGATTGGTTCGACAACACAATCGGTGTAGGAACAAAGGTTGACAACAACTACGGCTTAGTTGAGGTCAAGAAGAATGGTAGATATAAAGGGTTTGATCCCTTCATTTTTTCCCAACAAGCTGAGCAGGTTTATTACACCGACTTCCCGGGAGGACATCAGGACTGGTATGCAGTAATCAAGGCCAAGGCCCAAAGTCAGATCACTGACAATGTCTCCGAGGAGGTCGATGACGCTTATCAGCTTGCACCACACGAGCTCAACGATGCCAATTTGTTGTTCAACATTGATCCAGTCATAATGGATGAGACACTCACCACTACGGGGGGTGAACACATTGACAAAGACCTTGTCTCTCGATCAAAACGGTCTAGGGCTGCTTTGGATACTGATGAATTTGTTCAAACAGATAACCACAGTGACACTGAAACTGAGGGGGAATTTGAAACTGAAACAGACACAGAGTATGTAATTGTTAAACATATATACATAGGTTTATATATATCCTGAGACTAACCTTTCTTTTCATGATTTTATCCACAGATGACAGGACGTCGACTGCCCTTCAGTAGGGGTGGTGGGTCCAGGACCCCGACATCCCGGCTGGGGACTCCCACCCCAGGATAGGAAACCACTCCATCACCACCACAGCGGACCACTCCATCACCACTACAGCAAAGCACTCCATCACCACCACCACCACAGCAAACCACTCCACCACCACCACCACAGCAAACCACCCCATCACCTCGACTGACCACCCCAGAGCAGAGTCCTGGAGTTGGTGGCTTGGAGGACCATGGCCATCAGGCCACCCCACCTCCGGCATCCCCTCTGCCCATGTTGGTACCCGTGCCGGCCGGAGACGAGTAAGTGACTAAACCTCAAATACTTTTATGTTATTTGTACGATACTTTATATTAAACTTTAGTGGAAAGACTTGTTGGTTTATTGGATGTTACTTTAATTAGTACTTGTATAGATTGAATTGTACTGGGCACTCTTCTGTTTGTAACAGGGTAACTATTTAAACTTGGAAATGTTACATTTACAGGGGAGACTCTGCCGAAATTTTGGGAGTCTCCCTAGATTGTCCACTGTTATTCTCCTGATATAATTGTTGTCATTACAGCTTTGTTAATAGTAGTCGCACTACCAAAGCGATTACTAAGGTATTAAAGGCCCAGTGGGATGGTCCATATATATCTTGGACAGATGCTGGGAAGGTTGTCCAAGATAGGTGGTTTGACACCTTCTCGGTAAGTTCCTAGCTCATTTGTTGTGACTTGATTTGTAAAATAGACCTCTTATTAATTTTGATTTCTCATTTCATTTTACAGCGTGATTACCAGTGGGCGGAGGGTATGATTGATGAGATTAGGAAGGTCTTTGCCACAAAGACCTCCAAAATCATCAAGAGTACCCTTTGGAAGGTGAGGGACAAGGGTGAGCGCCCTCGTTGGATCCCGGAGGACCATTGGGACGGGATGGTCCAGAAGTGGGGCGGGGTCTCGTTCCAGCAGGCGAGTGCTCGGAACAGGGCCAACAGAGCCGCCGATGCTGCAGCCTCGGTTTACACTGGGGGTAGCATTTCAACCCTCGAGCACAAGAAAAGATTTGTAAGTATATTTATGTTAAACATTTCTATTATGATTCATCTGACATGTTTACAAATAATAATCTCAATGTTTTTTGTCCACCACAGGAGCTGAGGGAGCACCGGGAGCCTTCTTTGTTTGAGGTAATGCAAATGACCAAGAAGAACAAAGCTGGTGCATGGGTAAACCAGAAGACTGTAGATCTAGCGGTATTTACTTTTAACTGACACATGCTTATAATTTACAACTCAGCTTACTAATCCTATCATTGTTTTTGAATTTACAGGAGGCGTATCAGGCCAGGAGGGCCGAGAATGAGGCAGACCTGGTGGCTTCCACTCCTAAAGGGGAGGTTCCTCCCACCCTATCTTGTTCTGACGACAACGCCATCTATATGGAGGCTGTTGGCGGTGTGAACAAGAAAGGGAGGGTATTTGGATTGGGTGGCGTCGGCACGCAGCTGGCGAAAAAGGGGAAAACCCCTTCCTCTTCGTCTTCCTCTGGTCTTCCGACTGAGGTCGTTCAGGTAATTCAAAACCTGAACGATGAGCTACAGGAGGAGCGACGTCAGAGGCAGTTGTTGTTGGAGCGGGCCGAGGCGGACCGACAGCAAGCCGTGGCGGACCGACAGCGGGCCGAGGAGCAGCACGCCCAGACTCGTCGGCAACTTGCTCAGCAGCAGGAGCTACTGATGCAGTTGATGGCGAGGCTACCTCCCCCCACTTCCCAGGCGCCCCCACCACCACCCCAGGATCCCCTACCACCATGATTGTATTTTTATTATTTATACACATTGTATATTTGATTTTTAGTTTTTATGTTATATTTCATTCAGTATTTATTTTGTCATTCTTCATTTATTATGTCAATATTTATTGGTAATTAAATTCAAATCAAAAAGCCTTATTGTACCTATCATTAATAATTCAACCTATTTGATAAATAAATTTAATCTATTATTTTGTTTTTAATAATAATTTAATATTTTAAAAAAATTATTTAAATTTAATTATAAAATTTTATCAGCCAATACAAAATACAAAATATTAATACATTTTTAAAGTTAAATTAACAAAACCAGTCAATATTGAACCAATTTTAAAAAATTTAAAAATTCCAGTTAGCGACGGTAATGGACGGTCGCTATGAGATATAAACAGCGACGGATAGAAGTTGTCGCTACATGACTAACCACTAGCGACGGATATATACGGTCGCTACATGACTAACCACTA
This sequence comes from Clitoria ternatea, assembly GCA_037962975.1. NCBI lineage: Eukaryota > Viridiplantae > Streptophyta > Magnoliopsida > Fabales > Fabaceae > Clitoria > Clitoria ternatea. The sequence continues at coordinate 70,902,271 of CM075676.1, forward strand.
GCGACGGATCTTGTGGTCGCTGTATGACTAAACACTAGCGACGGGGGAATGAGGTCGCTGTATGACTTACCACTGCGACGGTAAACGGCCGTCGCTACTAGCGACGGGGCATGAGGTCGCTGTATGACTGACTACAGCGACGGTACACGGCCGTCGCTACTAGTGACGGAGAGATGAGGTCGCTGTATGGCCACAGTTAGCAACGGCTGAGGTTAGTGAAGCAGACCACATTTTAGCGACGGCATAATTCCGTCGGCATTTTAGCGACGTCTGTTTTATGGTCGCTGACCGGTTTTCGACGAGGGTTTTAGCGACGGCTGTTTTCCCGTCTAAAATGCCGTCGCTAAGGTATGTAGCGACGGTCTTGGCACGGATTAGCGACCAACTTATTCCGTCGCTAACAGGTGTTTTTTTAGTAGTGTCTTTAATGAATCATTATTTCCCAGCAAACCAAGGAAATCTTACTACTTTAGTTTGTGTTATTGTAACTTATTAGATATTCAAACATAAAAAGATATTCAGGTGGTATAAAAGAAAACAAAGTTTTAAAAAAAAGAAAATATTATAATTAATATTCATCTTTTATGTTATTTGACACTATTAAAACTTCGTTAAACTGATAAATATTTTTTGTTGATTAAACCTCGATTTGATTCATCATGTAATCATCTCTATAACAAGTTTTGTAAGCAGCTCCTGATGAGGAGTTACATGAGAAATATCACCAAATTCAAATCTAAAAGACAAAGAACTTTGATTCCTCATTGAGGAGCCAGAGGGTCTCATAATTTCAATTGAGCGATTGTTGTCTTCATTATTGGAGTCAAATGAACCAAAAAGATCTCTAAGTGTGATGAAAACTTGTCCAATTTTTAAAAAATTGTTTGCGTAGGAGTTGAATTTTCATAACCAAATTATTTTCCTGCAATCTTGATTCTTCGACGTGAAATATCATTGGAGAACGAAATCTCCATGCATGAATACTACTATCGTATTTCGCTTTTTTTTTTTTTTTTCTTCATAGCCACACTACCATTGAAAAACATGTTTCTACCAAGACCAATAGCTTCACCTAACCTAATTTTTACTACACGACAATCCATGGTTCCTGAAATTGAGTTGGTGATGGTTTTAAAATGTTATAGTTGTGAGTGTGTATGTATATAGAAGTGATATATTGTATACGAAAGTTTTTTTTACGTGAGAGTGACAATAACAAATTTAAATCGTTGAATTTTATCATAAATGGTCAATATTAGAATATATCAATTATATGATTGTTTTAAAATGTCATCTAATTCTAAATTTTTTTTAATCATGACCATCCATATATAGTTATATGGTCTATATTAAAAACTTTTTTAATAAGATATGTACTCTTTATATATTATAGAGTTAATAAATTATTTTTTATATATTTTAAATCAATCAATTATTTTAACCCAACTTATTTGTAAACAAAAATGAAAACCAATCAATTGAATCATCAAAAGAATTCTAATTATTTATAAAAAATTAAAATTTCAAATTATACCGTGATTATATACATATGATACATCAATAATTATAACCAATTTATTCAGTTTTAATTTAGCGACTGTATCTGTAATTATTGTAATTAACCGTCAGGTCATTAAATTAATGAATATAATAATTTAAATTCTGACATACATTTTAAATGCTGAAATTATGTCATTTACAATATTAAAATGATTAAATCACGCACGCATGTTACATGTAATATTATAATAAGGATTAAATATGGGATGAATATGTTTACTTCCATTCTGATTTTTCAATTATAATGCGTATCGTGAAAAAAAATTAAAAGAAGACTTATAAAAAGGGTTAAAAAATTTAAAAAATCTTATAAAAAAATCAAGTATATAATGGACTCATTTGTTTAAGCTTATTTTAAGTGATTTAAAAAAACATTTTTTTTATAATCACTTTTTAATAAGCAGATAAAAAATAAGTTGAAATCAGCTTGGTTTTGGGTTCTGTTTATTTTTAAAACTTTAAACAAACACATCAAAATTTAAAAGAAATATTTTTTTAATTAAAAAAATATTTATATCTTAAAATAAATTTAAACAAGTACATTATTTTAATTTAGTTTTAGTTCTAGCAAAATTAATTTTAATTTTGATCCCAAAAAATTAAATAATTTAAAATAGTATTAATTTATTATCATTAAGCAATGCATCTAGATATATATCACACATCACCTCATGACAAAGGTTGATGTGACATACCAACATATATATCACACACAACTAATTAATAATAATAGAGACTATTTTGAAATTATTTAATATATTTCATATTTATATTATTAAAAATAGTTTTTACAATATGCTATTAAATAATATATTTATAGTATATAATAACTTCTTAATAGTTTTTAAGAAAAGTTAGTTAGTATAGTTAACGTTATTTAAGTACCTTTTTATTTATATTAATACTCACAAATCTTAATTTTTTTCTTTATTTAAGTTTATTTCATTAATGATCAATAAATGTATTCTGGTAAAAATTAATTAATATTATTGACTCTTCTGATGAAGTTCTTATATCAAAAACTAACAAAATCTCTCAAAATTCTTATGTTAAGAGACAAAATTAGTATTATTAATAATACAATATTTAATAATATATTTTAAATATATTACTAAACATTATTTCAAAATATATATATAATATTAATACATTATTAACTATATTTCATTATATATTATTAAAATATTTCTATTATGAGAATTAGTTTTTAAAATTTTGAAGGGTAAATATTATAAAACATATTATTAAAACTTATTATAAATATTATTAAAAAATCATAATAAATATTATTAAACATACAATTCGTAATCTATTTTTAATATATTATTAAGAATACATTTGATAATAAATAATTATTATAATATAATTATTATAAATATGTTAAAGTTTATGCATCATATATTAAAATTTACATTTATAAAATAAAAACTAATGTTTGTTTCGTAGTTAAGACTTTTTTCATGCATATTCAAAGTGATAGTTTCAATACCTAGCTAAGGCTAATTTTTAATTTTATTCAATGAAATTATGACATGTGTCATCATATTAACTTGAAATAAATAAATAAATACATATTTTAAGTACCCGTGAATATTAATTTATTTAAATTAATATTGTATCCACAGTACGCATAGTATAATATCCTTATCCATCCATTTAAAGAATTTATGAGTATCTATCATAAATATATCCACATATATTTACAAATACAAATCATTTTGTGATATCTAAAAGTTGCTACCAAACATAGAAATTTTGATAATAAAGAGGAGAGGATTGTTGGTGATGAGAGATTTTGCCTTATTATTAATTGAAAACATCTCTCTCTGAGCCCTTTGAAAAAGTGTCGAATTCGGTCAACAACAAAAGTTTACCAGATCCAATTATATTTAACAAATACTATTGATAACACCAGGCCAACCAAAAAAAGCAAAACAGAATAAGGATGACATGGGGCAATGACACTAAAGTCAACAGCAACTAACCCAATTGGCTCATTTCTCACCACAATGCCAATTATTTAATGACATTCTGCAATCGTCACCATGACCAAAGCATAAACATATTCAAGACTCTTCCAAAGCCACTAAAAGCCAACTTGCAACATTCGCTGAAACAGAACCCACACATAAATCCACAAATAAATAAACAATACAGCTTAAGTAACTCACTGAATTAGGAAGGTTGTTGGCATTTGGTGTAGTAAAGATAGTCTAATAAATCATCCATTACTTTGTGGATCAATTTTAACACGTAACTTTTATACTGTGGGATGTTACATTGGTTAACAGTTAAAATTAATATAAAACATATATTTTAATAATACTTTATGAAACAACCGATCCAATAAGCTATTAAGTACACCAAATGCTGATCGAATTTGAACCCGTACATAAGTTCATGAAAATTAAAATAAACAGCAAAATTCAAACTTTTCAATTTTTTGTGTGCTCTCAATTTTCTTTTCTGATGGAGTTTTACCACACAATAAATAGTATATTTAAAATCTTGATGAATAATTGTTAGTATAAATGGATAAAAACACTCACATACAAAGGAAAGATATATAAAAAGAAAAGCATGATAATTTTATTTTGTCTTACTTCCTAGATCTCCAAGCTGATATTGAAAACATAGACCGATCCTGCCAGCAAATTAATATACAACCATTTTCATCTCTAATTTTATATCCTTCACAACCAAAGCTCTGCATCAACCTCTTTGCTTGCAACATTCCAAAATAGCTCAAAGGCACATGACCAAACCCTGCTAGATCAAACCTATGGAACCATTTATCCAACTTCTCATGTCTTTCCTTTCTTTCAGATCCCTCACATGCAATGATGTTCTTTATTTCCTCACCAAAAAGCATCTTCTCCACCCTTAATCTCTCCAATGATGTTCTTGAGACAGTGGATTCCAAACAATCAAACAATGCTGCATAAGAATATAATGCTTCCAGTAGCCTGTCCATCAGAGTTGGACCATTATGATTACAGTCTTGTTCTGTCACAACCATAACCTTTGGTGACAATCCCCACAAGGCATTGAGAAAACTCTCCATATTCATTGAATTCGAAGTGGTTAAAGATGCCGGTGATGATGAGGTTGAGTCAGGACTTGGGGTGTATCCATTAGTCATGTCTTTGTCAAGGAAATCACTCAATGTGCTTTGGCTCATTGGCATGACTCTTTGCAGGTGAATTCCATTTGAGCTTTTTAGCAGAAGAGGGGATTTTCTCTGCATGGCTTCATCATCCCAAGCCAAAAGGGAATGCAATTGGAGAATGGAACTTATTGCTAGTGCTTCCCCGGTTTTCACACGGAGTTTGTCAAAATCAAGATTTTCTAATTTGCTGACTACAGGATTGAATTGAAATGGTATATCCAATTTTTCTGCTTCTTCAATGAGTCTATGAGCTATTTGGTCCAGAATCTCCTTTTTCTGATGAACTCCGGTGATTCTCAAATGAGGAGGGCCTTCGGGGCGTGCACTCAAAACTTGGAGGAGAGCAATCCACTGAGCAGGTTCAGCAGCATTGAGATCAATTATATGAATCATTTTCTCCCCTTCCATTGCTTCAATGATAGCTTGATGTGTGAGAACAAATGCTACCTTCAAGAATGGGAAAAGATCAAAGAAGAGCTTCTGAACAAGAATTTCCTCAGAAAGCATGATCATTCTAGTTGAGTTGAGAGCTCTGTGTATACCAGGCCACGTTTTAAGTATCCGATCAGCTAGTGCTTCTGTGAAATAGGCTGCAATTCTCTGCATAGTATCCCCATCGGGAGAAGCAAGCAGGGAAATTTGCTCAAGTGTGGCATTTGCATTTTCAAGGGTACCAGAAGCTACATGATTTGCACAAGTGATCAACAAATGGATCAAGTACAAACCCCTTTCCTCGGATTTCATTTCTCTAAGCAAGAGATGTGGAGATCCTAAGCTATGTGAAAGTGACATCATGGAGAAGAACTGCAGGGGTGAACAAGTTACAGAAGACGACCCTTCTGCTTGCAACATAAAAATACCATGTAACAATAATCACAACAACAATCTTAGGATTCGGAAATAATGAAATGTGATGATTGCCAATAGTTAAAGAGATGCATAATGTAGTCCAAGACAAATTTGATTAAAGAAATGAATAAAAGCCTAACACTTTTAGACTCATTCAGATAAGAAAAAAAATCTCACATTTTACAACATAAAGGAGAAGTTTGATGAAGCCAATGAAGACTGAAAGATAAAGGAAACACAAATTTAAAGCACAACATTTGTCAAAGTTAACAAGATTGACTAGTGCAGATCCCATGAAGAAAGCAAAGTAGGACAAGCAAAGGAGAAACAGAAAAGGATTTGAACATAAGAACCTGCACAGCACAAATTAAGAGCTTTAATCAGAAGCTCAAGCCTCAAACCTATTTTTTTCTCTTTTCATGTCAGAAACTGATGGGCCAAAGGTTTTCGACCAACTCAGCAAAGAACTAAAGACAAAAGCATGTAAGCAGTTACAAGAAGAAGGAGGAAAAAACCTACCAAAACCATGTCAGCAACAGAAGAAGTAGCCATTCATTCTAACGAGGAAACACTTATTATCCCTTGATGGTTTTCAAATTGAAGAATGATCCATACGAAGCCCCCAGAAAAATTCCAAAGCTTGCCTCTTGGAACAGTGTGAGAGGAAAAGAAAACCAGAATCGTAATAGTGGGTTGCTTGCTCTTGCACTGATTCTGTTATGCTATTGCTATACTAGTGCTTGGTTCTATGGGAGTGAGTTTCAAAGTTTGGACCCTTGTTCTGGTTTCAATGACTTGTTGATTACTACGTTGTCGACAATGCGTGAAGGGTCCCTTTTGTCTTTATTGTTTTGTTGTCCTTCATACCAAAGTGGAGCATGGAATTTGTGAGAAGATGAGCCTTGGAAATTTACTAAAAAACTGTCCCTTTCTGTCCCTAGAACCTGTATTTTTTTTTACCTCTCACAAAAACCTCCCCTTTAAGATGATAGAAGTTTGTCAAGGTGATTTGTTTAGTGTTTAAATGAGTAACTTTGGGAAGGGTTAATTAAAAGTAAATTCTAATATGTTAATCAAAGTTAAATGATATTCCATCCCATCATCACGTATATAATTTAAAATATGTGAAGATGATATGAAAGTTACGTAAAGTTTTCCTTTGAAAAAACTGGACTTGAATGTTTTTCTAAGGTGGGTAGGGAATCAGGGGTGGCCGAAAGACTTATAATATTCGGAAAGGTTACATGAATACAAACATGCCTTGACAAAGACAAACATTACATTATCGGCACTGGGAGTGGGGTGAGTGTGAGAAGGCTCCAAACTATGCTTTTGTTTTATTTTCGAAAGCAATGACCATACAATTGGTATTATCTTCTTCTATTAGGACAAACAGACAAGGAGGTTAAGGAAACCCCCAAAACGAGATTGAACATTTATCTCTACTTGTGGATTCTTAGGTGGCAATTCCCAAAACTCTTCCACCAAATTCCCAAAAACCACATGACATGCTTGCTTACTTGCCCCCTAGAATAACCCTTTTCCTTACATTTTTTTATTTTTGTGTGACATGAATTTTGTAAATTTGAATACTTATGAATATAAAAAAATAAGAATTCAATTATATGTAAAAATAATTTTAGGATGAGAACTTTGTAGAAATTATTTTAATGTGAAAATAGTAACGAGACACTAATCATGTATTAATTTCTCTTAAAATTTTAGATTTCAATGTAAATGAATAAAGACGGTTGTAACTTAACTTGTAATTTTAAATTTAAATAGAAGATATTACAATTTCGTTAAATTTTATTAATTTTTGTAAACGTAAATACTAATGTTTGAATAGATAAATCAAAAGAAGAAACATAAATGTTTACCCACCGAAGAATCTGAACAGAATTTGGCTCAGCTAGTCACATTTTATTCATGTTGCCAGGTTGGAATTTAGAAATATCTTTATAAAGCGCGTTTCATAAATGATGAAATTAAAGGTAGACGTTACTTATTCTTGAAAATTAGTTTATTAGATGATCATTCTCTTAAACGTTATAAAACAAATTTCAAACCATTTTATGAAATGCCTTCTTCACAAACAAATACTCCTAGGTAACATTGTCACATCAACGGTTTTATACTTTATATATTAACTATCTAACCAATTTTTAAAGATCATAAACTCATAAGTGGAAGAAATTTGGTGATCACGTTCACGTTTAATATTTCACTCCTTTACTTGAGTAGTGTATTCAATTAATATTATCTTCATTTTTTTTTTGGTTACATAATATTATTATCTTCATATAATATCATTGGTATCATTTTCCTTATACATTTCCTTAAAAAATTAAATGTAAAATAAAAGTAAATATTTATAGATTTTTAAACATTAAATATTTATAGTGTAAATGTATTATACTATTATTTAATTATGATTTATAATATAAGTAAAAAACGTTAACTTTTATAACGAATATTTTACAAGTCATATTTTGCATATTTTTTATTAGACAATAATGTAAAAATACACATAATTGACTTATTATACACCAGTTTCTTTCTAAATAATTATCACTTTGAAAAATAAAGGAAATAGTAATTGTTTTATATATTATTTTTCATCTTTTAATATCTTTAATAAATAAAATGAAAAAACGTAATAAAATAAAAAAACTAACATTATTTAATAGGCCAAAACAAATAATTAATTTATCAGTATTTTATTACTAGAAAAAATCGAATTCACAATTTTCTCTTTTCAAAATGAAAGAATAATATAATTAACAATAACACAATGAACCTATGTTTTTAAATTTAAAATACTTAACAACTGTTTTATTTTTCATGCTTTACTTTAACACAAACATAATTTAAAACAAAAAATATAATCTCATAATGTATTCTCTCATTTTCTTCCATCCGTCTTAAAAAGGAAATTATTCTATCATATCCCACCTTTTTTTTTCTCTTTTTCCTTCAAACAAAGAAAAATTTTCCCATTTCACTTCATTTCCTCTCAATTTCTCTCCTTTTTTTCCTTGAAAGTCGAAACAAACAAATTCTAAATCTTCGAAACTAAAGAAACTTTATTATCTATGGTCGGTTTTTTCTTTTGAACATATCTACGGTGGTTTTGTCTCCCTCAAGCCAGAATTGAGTAAATATAAAATAAAAGCAATTATCTCTATCAACGAGTTACGGGTCAATCTTTATACGGATCAGCGTCGTGGTGCTGCTTCGGGCATTGTAAAACTTGGCCACGACAAAACCTATACAACAAAGCGATAACTCAAGTTTCAAACCTTTGTTGCAGAAGGAGTATCTTATCAGAAGCCAGATCAGATCATTCTCTGTTGTAGTCAGCAGAGACACACAAGTGGCAGAAAATCTAGCAAGGGAATCAAAATCCAACAGTAGAAAAGACAGAACAAAGCAATCTACACTACAATACAAACAATACACTATTGGCATGGTAAGGACGACCTCAGTATCTAGTGGAACAAAGACTAGAATAGTCAGTTAAAATTCATCACGGGTGCTCATGCTTACTGAAATCAATGAAGTGTAAACTGCCTGAGATTTCATCTTCCGCAAAACGGCGGAGATTCACATTTCTCAAGCCATGTTTACCAAATGCAACAATGAAGTTCATTCTCTCAACCACCCAGAGGCATTTAGATGTATCTCAAACGTACAGGCTGCAATACCAGAGATGTTAAACCTACATGAATAGCCCAAATAAACAACCCACCTGTTGGACTTGAATGTTGTCCACCATACTTCTAAGTTGCATGGTCTGAAAGGCTAAAGTCATGTCTGCCAGATCCTTTTAACTGCAAAACCTTCCTCTTCACTATCCTCCTGGTTCCAACAAAATCTTTGTCCAACTCAATGGAATCTCAAACACCTGAAGCTAATTAATGCTAGACCGAGGTTGAAGAGTATTGTCAAACCCACCAGGGACAAACACTGGAAGCTGATTTGAAAGTGAATCCCTTTTATATCTTGGTTCTTGGGGCATGTTTATTGATGTGCTGCTATCTTGGGCATCTGATGATACCAAAGGCCTTTCATTTTTCAAAGCATCCTTAACAGGAACGCTCAAAAATGGACCTCCAAAAAAGATAGAGTCTCCTGTATACATCAGATTCTGGGCATGCTGCCCTGGAGACTTGGGTGCAGATGGTGGCAACTCCTGCTGAGGGATCGCTGGTTTTCTTCCAATACTGCTTGCTTCAGCATTTAAATTGGCCAATTCTATTCGCATGGATGGCCTATTTCGAGCTTCTGAGGGCAGTAAAGGAACTGATACATACCTGCCAGCTTCTTGATCCCAAACAACTGATGACCGTTTCACATCTCTTAAAATAGATGTGTTGGAAGCTGGAAGCAATAATGGATCATTACCGTTTCCTTTTGGCATCATTGTCCTTCCATCGAGTCCTAGAGAAGGATTAGACACTGGGTTCCTGAAGTTTGACAATGGTGCTTTAGAAGTTATAGGACGCTCTGGCACCAAGTTAGGAATTGAGGTACCTGCCCTGAAGCCACCCAAACTGTGACCATGTGGAAGAGGGCTGAGTGTAACTGCCTCTTGAACATGGCTAGGACTGCTGAAACTACTCATACTTTGAGTCCCCGTCTCATACTCATCACGACTTCCTTGGCTAGGAGCAATAGAATTTCTAACAGGAGACAATCTTAACTCTTGTTTTATTTCCTTGTTAATTCCAGTCTCTGTACTCAAACTACTTCTGATGCTCATGTTGCCACTAGAACTTAATTCCGCATCTGGTAAACGATGGTTATCCACTGGCCGTAAAACAGAAGAAGATGCCCTGGCTTTTGCAGCTGCTCTCACCGCCTCGTGTGAATCCAACTTAGCAAGCCTCCAAGCACTAATGCGAACGGGTTTTGGCATCTTTTGCCCTCTTTCTGCTATCCCAGCTGCATCTGGATCAACGGTTGATGGTAGCATTCCAGGCTCCAAGTGAGGTACAACTTCATCCTGAAACCCATGTTAGGCAAGCCACATAAATCAAGTCATATACTTTATAAGAACAAAAAATATTTATTCTTGTCAATTAAACAGTGTGAAAAGAGTTAACAGCTTGTAATTTGCATAAAAAACCCACATGAAAGGTTTGTTAAGTGTAAAAAATGTATAAATTAAAAAAAGGCATTGAAAATCATTGCAAAGGCACACAAATGGGAATTTCATTTGTAAATTCTACAATATTACTTGACCTATCATGATTTGGTTTTCTACAGGGATTGGACGTAACAGCCCTGCATATATTCAGTGGTTGCAGCAGTGGTCATTACATACATAGTTTCATCAGCCCTTCACGCAAAATAATCTTTTTGTTCTGCATGTTTACTCATTCATCCATTTCTTTTACCTAAACAAGAGCAACCCCAACATACCATGCACTAACTATTGCTTCAAACTTTCAGAGTTACGGAGGCTTTCGTCAATCAATTTATCAACCTCTTTGAAGAGTTCAGCAAAAGTATTGATTCTAAAAACAATTAAACCAATGCAGGGCATTTTATTGAGGTTAGGTTTAGAAGATTTGTCAGTGGCACGAGTGCAAGAATTACTCATCATCCATTTGAAGAAATAACTATCCATAGAACATCTACATAATTTAAAGACTACATTGAGGTGGCAAAGATTATATTCTAAAAGTCAGGACTGAAGTGCCCAATGGAATTTTAGAGGAATTAAATTAGATAAGCTTAATTACACTTTTGGTCCCTCAACTGTGACATTTTTGCGATTTTAGTCCCCCCCAACTTTCAATTGCACAACTTTGGTCTCCTAACTTTTGAAAGTATTCGACTTTAGTCTCTTGGTCAAGTTATTAACGGAAATATGATGTGAATGATAACATGTCGCCCGGATACAATGACATGTCATCCATATTCCATTAAAAATTTGATGAAAATTAATGAAGAGACTAAAATCAAACACTTGCCCAAGAGTCCGTCACTATAGTTTCGTAACCACAAATCTATGATTCCACAAGCCAGTAAGCATCTTTGAGACTTAAAGCATAACTTATTTTTAATTCAATTAATAACTGCACAGATGAAAACAAGGGTCAATCCAAGTACCTGATAATCCACGAATACCCTAGGAGGTGTACACCACGCCCCTTTATACTGCAAACCAAGAGAACTTCCACCACTCAATCCAGTTGTGGCTGAGCCTGTTGGAGAGTAAAGTATATTTGGTAAATCCTCATCCACAGATGCCCCTGCAGGTGCTTCACTCATGGCTCTCATTGCTACAACATATTCATAGGTTGTGATGCCCTGATCCAATAGGAAAAAGAAGGGAAGATGAGAGTACTACTCTTTATAGTACTATAAATCTCAGAGTGGAAGCAAAACCTTCCAGGCATAATTCACAAAAATGTTTCATTGAGTAACCATGATAAACTACTTTACAGTTCAGACATCCCTGTTTTAGTGATTTAGTCTCTGCACCTTGTATACTGCTGAATTTGTATTCTAATTTTTTATGATCAAATATAATTTTTCCTTCATCAATCAAATGAGTCATCTGTTACTTATAGGCCTACAATCAAGGGCCTGTTTAAAAATAACCTAAAAATACTTGTGTTTTTCTCCAAAGTTAAAAATACTAGCTTACAGAAAAAAAACAACCTCAGATTATCAGTTATTGAATCACTGACCTTCCTGATTAGTATCATGTGGAAAAAGAAAAGCTCACCCAGAGGCACACAGGCCAAGATAGAAACTGCAGTACAGACAACCTACACATATTGAAACAAGAAACATAATAAATTTTTAAAATATATACTTACCAATAATTATTTGCTATAATCCATATTTAATATAAAATAAATAAATGAGATACCACGACTGCTGCAAATGGGGGACGAGAGAATCCATTTCCAAGTCTATCAATGATTTCAGACTCCATTCCTCTCTTGTTAACAAAGAAACGCACTAATACAGCAATACCCACTCCAGCTTCAATAATAAGCTAAAATGCAGAAGAATAATGTATAAAAGGCACCATTAGTAACCAAAACAAATTATTGTTTTTAAATAATAAATAACTTGTGTGGACCAACATACTTACCCATGCAAGACTAAAGGCCATGAGAGAAATAAAAGAATTGTAATTTTTATGACCCACACAGTTGTTAAGCCACTGCACCAACGTGATGTATCAAGTGAAGCTCAAAGTTGAAAAGAAATCATGAAAATGTTATACCAAAAATTGAACAATACTCCAAGATGTATACTGTCAGCCTATCACTCAGCACACCAAATCATACCCGACAATGGTGATCGAAGCCATCAACACATTTATCACAACTTCTACAATGTTTGCTGAACTTGCGCACCTGGAACACAGGAAACAAAATCCAAGGTTTAACAGCCACCTCTCTAAAATGTCTCTACTGAGGATGTTTGTAACATTAGAGAAACCAACTTTGCGAGTCAAATTTCTAGTGGCGGGAGCTTTCAAAATAGATAAAGAAGGAATAAAGCAAAAGGGGTCATTCACCAGTATCTCTATTGCTCAAGTTTCAAGGAAAGTGGAAGGGATTTTCCAAAAACACATACCAATGGAAGGAAAGTAAAAGGGCCCATGGTATTCGCTTGCATCTCTATCACTCAAGTTTTCACAAAAGTGAAAGTCCCTAGTTAAATTTGAAGCACAAATAGATTTTTTTTTAAAAGTTTCAGCCAAATTATTTTATGGACAAAAAAAATACTGAAGAGAAGAGCAGAAAATACATAAATAGATGTCCTTAAATAGAAAATACAAATGACATAAGTAAATTCATCAAAACCATAACTTGGCCAAGAGAAGCAAGAACATATTTTAATTTTTAAAGAAAGGCCCCTCCGCTAAGAAAATATAATTATAAACACATTTTTTCATAAAAAAAGATTTAACATCATATTAATTTATGCTCAGCCTCAGTTTATAATATCAAAAACTCATGGTCTTTCTCAAAGAAAATAAAGTCTAACTTTGAAGTTTATTCTTAATGTACCCATGATTTATTATTCTACTTGTGACGTCAGTTATGCAATTAATAGCAATTCAGGGGTAAAATAGAATTGAATCAGTTATCATTTACAGCCGAACCGACTTGGAGTAGAAAGAAGAATTAACTCAAAATATATAATACATTGCTTAAAAAGAGTCACAATCACAACGTAATACCTCAGCATTGCACAAAGTGCAGAACAGAGCATCTTCCCCACCACCCTGCTCATCAGCTGTTGCTTCCTGTTTATGGCAATCTTCATGTGAAAATAAGATGCAGAAAACTCCTCCAATTACATTACATGAATTTCGGTTATTCTGTCTCCTTGAATCATCTACTCTGTCAAGATCTTCCACCGAGCTTTTCTTGCTCATATTTGTCATTGATCTTCTGGAAGGTGCAGATGACAAAGAAGACTGCTCTCCGGTCGCAATGCGGTCATGTTCAGAACATTGATGCTTCCCTGATAAATCATGAGCAGAATTGAACTTATTTCCCACTCTAGGATCAAATTTAGACATAATCCCCGGATCTGCAGGGTTAATTGCAGTACATCTGACGTAAAGAATGAACACAATGAGTGCCTGCAATGCCATGAAGAATGAGACAACAAAATAGGCCCTGCTTCTTGTAGGCAAGTAAATAATATATAACAAATGAAGTGGAAAGATAAAAAGGAAATTTACATACCACAGGAGAGTAAACACCAATGAAGGTGTATTCCCATATACGGCCTCCAATGAAAGGAGCAAGGAAAGCATAGAAAGCAATCACCAACAAGCAGAATACAGTGATTGCAACAACCTATTCATGTAAAAACCAACAGTTTAGAAAATTAAGTTGACACGCCTGCAACTAAACAAATACAAGTTTGTAATCAAAATGCTAAAATTATATAAATCAACAACAATATGGAAAGATAGCATTTGGATACATTTTACTGACGAGAGGATCAACTTTATTTTTCTCATTTAAATAGTATTTTTCTCATCTAGTCTAGAAACATGAAACCAATTTTATGTGTTGGGAACTTAGGATAAATCACACCCCACTCCATCTGAGAGATGCCTAAATCATATTGCTTTCTCTTATATTCTGAAGAATTTTTGCCATCCTAATAAATTAAATTGGGCTACACTTATAGTCTGCATCAATGTAAACAAGCTTCTCAGGTAGTCAAGGGCAGTTCTTCTCTCTTAACAGCAGTGGTGGCTAGTCCAGGACCCTTTACAATCAATTTTGGAATTTTAGAAGATTAAAAGAAGTTCAGTGTGGATTTTCTCTGAGCTGATAATAATGTTGTTCGAAACTTCATTTGATCTCCTGAAGTCTCAAAGTCAATAGTATAACTTCACAAGTGTTCAAAATCAGTAGTTAGTGAATATAGTAGCCAAAAAGTAGAAAACTGTGTCCAAGAGGCCCAGAAATAACGCTCATCACCAATAAGGAGCATGTTGACATCAAAATGATGTACAACATATTGCAATTTTTCCTCTCAGGAGATCAAAGTGCGCTTTTTAAAATAGAGAAGACAATGTAATCTGAGCATCTCTAATGTCATGGGAAAAGGGTGTAATTTTTCTTAACATATTAGATTATCTCATCTTAAATTAAAATTCTATTCTCCATCATATCTAACTTCCCAAAACTAGCAGGACATTTTCTACAACTATAGCCCTCTACACCCATGGCATTGGTGAATGATAGGGCACAATAGTCTCGTACGATTCATGTAGCCGACCTTAGTGGGATAAGACTTTGTTGTTATTGTTACAGCCCTCTACACCCATATATTCTAGAGTATCTCACCTTAAATCAATTTTTTTAAAAAAATTCCAATCTATCGGAAATAGATTTACAGATAGCCCTCCATCCTATTGTACACAGTCTTTCTTGTCAAACCAACTACCAAAATCCAATAGACCTGTTGTTGCTTGCTAGTTTGTACTTTATAACTCTGGAAATAGGAAACACAGAAATTGATTTTTGTAGTCCACGCTATTTCATTCAGTTGGTAACCAGTTGAAAAATTACGTGGAATTTGGGGCAAGTGCATCTGATCTTTACCCGAACCTCCCGAAAAAACCGTATTCTGTTGTGAAATACTTTTCTCCTTTTGAGCTTCCAAACCCGTTGGAAATAAATTGATCCAAACCAACAAAGAAATTCACCAGCTCTTAAGTTTTTTTTTTTTTTTTTTGCTATCTAAAACAGTTTTTGCAACCTTCATATGGAGAGACGGGGGAAGATTTCCAGAAGAGAGGGACACTGAAACATGACTACATTACTCAACAACCACAAAGTGGACCTTAGTAGTTAAGTTAGCGTTAATCGTGACTTAATTGAAAAGGAAAAACAATGAAACATGAATGAAAAACAAGTAATTGCAAGAAAATAATCAAAGATATGAGAGAGATAATCTTGAATTCGTGATTCCAGGAGCAAACCCTAAAAAAGAGGAGGTGAGAATTGGAAGAAAGGGAACCTGAAAAGTGTGAGCAGGTAATTGCCAGCCATGTTTTCTCACCATGTCTGTCTACTCAGCTGAATTAAGATTTGTGGCTTCCTCACACCCACCACCCTTGACTAGCAAGCGCGCGCACTCACTTGCTACTTCCTACTTACAACTGCAGACCAGGAACACAAACAAACGAGGAAAAAAATGGTTAAATAAATATTAATTTTACCTAATCCCATAATACAAACTTAGTAAACATTCATTCATATTACATATGGTTCTTTAATCATGGAGTGATTTTGGAGAATTTTTGGTTTGAAATTATGAAAATAAAAAAAATTAAATATTTAAATTGATTCTTACCATTAAAAAACAGTAAAAACTTCATTTCTTGATACTCCGTTTAAAAAAAAAATTAGGGTCCGTTTAGTTTTCTGTTATGGAAACAAAGTTATAAAAATGGAAAAATTTAAAGATTAATATTGATCATTTACGCTATTTAAATTAATCGTAAGATCTATTTTTGGGTTGGTCAAACCGGGATTATTTAGTGAGAGAGTTTCATACTTTGGTTGTGTACTAATTTTAAATATTAAAGTAAAAATTTTCTCACTCTTCTGGACTATTTTCCAGCTCTTATTTTTTACAATATTTTGAATATTATAAGGTTTTGCATAATTTACCAACTTAAATCGAAGTATGACTTGAATTAGATTGATTTTCGTGAAGCAAAATATTAATTTACTCTTCACTGAAAAAAACAATCTTGAATTTACTTTTCGCACGCACATACAGCCACAGGACTACAAGAGTAATGTCAAGAACAAGAAGTTACCTCTTCTTTGGAGTTACCCATTAGCAACATTGAAGCAATAAAAAAAACTTTTAAATCTTAAAATATCGTTTTCTTAAATTTGCCTTCTTACCATTAAAACTCTTGAAATATAATACTCAATTTTTTTCACGTTCTAAAAAGAAATATTTTATTCTAAATATAAATCACCATAGCATTAATTATTCAATCGTTTTATTAACAGCATAATATTTTCAATATAAAGATAAGTATTTATTAAAGTAAAAGTTTGTTGCATAACATTTATGTCAGTGTTATAATAGGAAAATATTTTTATTTTGAGACAAATTTTATGACTTAATTATCATTTATTGATTTTGGTAATAAAATTAAAAGTAGCTTATATTTAAAATCGGGTCTATATGTTGTTATAGAAGTTTTCAAAACACTACATGCCCACTTCAAGTATTGAAGGGTGTGCTTATCATTCTGTTTTGTAAATTACTTATTTTAAGTGTTTGGTTGTAAAGTCTTCGAAGATTTACTTTTTAATTGTGTTAATTTATATAGCGTGTGTTTGATTCTCAGTCCCTAATCCTTAAATAGTGTTTTTTAGAATAAAATTTTTTATTTAAATAAAGTTTTGATTATTTGAAGGGTGATAAAAATGAATATCAATCATTAGATTTTTCTTTTTTCTAAATTCTGGTTCCTCAACTACGTATTAAACTAATAGTGTGTGTGAAAATGTGTTTTGTTTAGAAGTTACAGTGATGAAGTAAATTCATTTATGGCTCACACCCTGTCATTGATATTCAATTTGCCAAAATAAAAAACTTCAAAGGTGATAATAATAATATGTTCTTAAGGTCATTGTTTTGCATATACGTTTAAATGCATCAAATTTATGTTGTGAATATCTTCATGTTCAATATGAAATTGTTTTTCCTTCGTAGGAAAGTTGGGTAGTAGAACTCATCCAAAACCATAAAACTCATGCTGTTAATTGTTTGGAGCTATAGAATAGGAAAAGAAAAAGTTATCAACATTATGTCTCGATATTTTCGTATTTCTATTTGTTATTTGTTGTTATATTTTTTTTTTTGGTAAAATTGTGTTTTTATTTGTTGCAGCTTCTCTGCAAGTAATGAACTTGCACTGTAGTCATTTACTAAAATTCAGGATTTGTCTGCAGTACTCCATACATGATGATTAATCTAATTGATTTATTAATTGTTTAATATGCTATACACATATTCTTACATTGTTCATATTTTTGCAGGTATAGATTCACAGTTAGAGTGACGGATGAATCTGATTGTGCTACATTTCTTATGTTTGACAGAAAAGTCATTGCATTTCTTGATAAATCGTGTGATGAAATGTTAGAGAGTGTTTGTTTTTTAATAAGCTTCTTTCGAGTTATTTTTATTGACTTATGTTTCTATAGATTTGAACATTTCTTTGCCTTTTTGGGTATTAATTAATATGTCTCGTATTCCGAAAGAGATATCATGCTTTGTTGGAGAGGTTTTTCTATTTAAAATTAAAATGAAAATATTTTTCAATGCTAAATGTGAGCCCCCTATGCTTATTAAGAAGTTTAAGATAATGTCATGAAAAAAAATTATATTTGGTTGATTGAATGTTGTACTTTTTATAATGTTGTTAACTTTTTATCTATTTTCAAGATAATTTGAGTGGAAAAAGAGAATAAAAGTAACAAAAAAGTACCACTTCTCCTATTTAGGCAAACATTGTTTTCTTGTGGCATAGTCTCATCAGTTTCTTTTCCAATCCTACATAGATAGACATTCTTTTTTTTTGGTGAAATAAGAAGAACAAAGAAAAACTACAACAAAAGATCTAAAGTTAACAAAAAAACAATAGATATTGGAGGAGTAGGCCAGATGAGCAAGCGTTCCTCCAAATTCCTTTCAAGACTAGCAAGTTTGTCAGCAATGTGGTTGTGCTCGCGCGGTATAAGATTAATCATCACAGTCCATGGCCACGATAGCATATCTCTAACCGCTTGAACCTCGGAACGGTACCAATGCTTATTCAGATTCATGTTGGGTTGTAAGGATGTGTAGACGTCCATAGAGTCTACTTCGCATATGATGAACGAGTCATGTCTGTCCCAAGCGATTTGAAGACCAGTTTTCAGGGCTCTGAGTTCTGCAAGAAAAGGATTACCCAAACCAAAAGAGCAGGAGAAGCCCGTGACCCATCTTCCAGAGGAATCCCGGATAAGACCTCCACCACTCATAACTCCCGACGAGGGTAAGTAACTACCATCTACATTTAGTTTCATGAATTTTTCCGGAGGAGGGGCCCACCCAGAAGACGAAGGCACGGGGCCAGTAACCGAGTTATGAGGATTACCAATCATTGCTGTCAAAACAACCTGCCTAACAACATATCCAACCGTCCAGGATCGATCCTCAAATATGTCATGGTTCCTCCACTTCCAAGCCCACCAAGCACAAGCTATAGCGAGAATAGGATTGCGCAGACCAACAACATAAGTAACCCAAGCCATCAAATCCCCCTGGAAATGCTGAATAACATCAATTAATCCTAATCTGGACCATAAAATAAGGGAGGAGGGGCACTGAAAGAGGATGTGAGCTACAGACTCCACAGGGTCTTGGCACCTAATACAATGCGCAAACATGGCAAGGCAACAATGCGTCCTTTTAAGGTTCGTTGGAAGGATTTCTTTGGCAATCTGCCAGATGAAAAATCAAAATTTTTCAGGAATCTTGAGGTGCCAAATTCTCTTCCACGTGCTACAGTAAGGATCAGTGTTTTCTTGATGGAGCCAAGCATAGGCGTTAGCTGTAGAGAGAGTACCAGACACCGAACCTGCCCAAGCAAAAGAGTCACTCCCAGTCGGAACAGAGGGAATGTTATAGGAAGTAATCAACGATGATATATCAGAAGTCAGTGGAGTAGCAAGAGAAGTAAGATCCCAAGTGCCATTAGACCAGAGGCTGTTAACTTGTTTATCAGTATCAGAAATATGAACATAAGGGATCTGATTGCACAATGGCCCTGTCCCAGTCCAGTCCTCATACCAAAGATTCGACTGACCATCACCTAATTGAACTTGAAAACCTCCTATAAGTTTCTCCTTTGCTCTCATCAAGCTCCTCCAAGTGTTGGAGCCATGGCGATTTGCATTATGAACCAGTAAAGAATCCTGCTCCATATACTTAGCCCTTAACAGGTTCACCCATGGCTTATCTTCCATAAAAATAATGGAAGCAACCGATTTAACAAGGAGAGAAATATTAGCATCCCGAGTCTTCCTAAACCCCAGACCACCATTACTTTTAGATTTTTGTAATTCCCCCAAGCAATTGTGTGCCACGATCTCCTATCATTATTCCTAGACCAGTAAAAAGTTCTTGCTAGTTTGTCGATTTCATTACAAACATAATCCGGAAGCCATTGGGTCTGCATTTCATATATTGGCATGGATTGGATAACCGACTTTATAAGACACATCTTTCCAGCCTTGTTAAGCAGCTTGCTTTTCCATGAAGCTAGCCGATTCTTGATTTTATCCAATAAAGGAGTAAAATAGGCTCTGTTCCTTCTTCCTTGATGTAAGAAGATCCCCAAGTACTTGCCTAAATCAAAAGCACGCCTGAACCCTGAGATACTGGATAACTGATTAGCTACACCATTTGAAACACCAGAAGAGAATTTCACACGGGATTTGTCCATATTGATCTTTAATCCCGAAGCCTTGCAGAAGATATCCAAAGTTTTTGAAACATTACGCATCTGAGTAGGCATAGCTCTACAGAAAAGGAGCATATCATCTGCAAAGAAAAGGTAAGGTATCTCTGGGCCATTAGGAGACACTTTCACAGGTGCCTAAGAGCCATTCTGTAATTGGGACTGTATAAAAAGAGATAGGCGTTCCATACAAAGAACAAACAGATAAGGTGATAGGGGGTCTCCTTGACGAAGACCTCTAGAATGAACAAAACTAGGCAGTTGAGTCCCATTCCACATAACCGACATGCTAGAAGCTCGAACTCCCCACATCAAAAGCCGTGTAGTTTCAACAGGAAAACCGAAAGCAAGGAGAGTAGATTGGAGATAATCCCAGTTCACCCTATCATAAGCCTTTTCCAAATCCACTTTGATAGCAGCTAGACCTTTTTTACTTCGATTCTTATGAATAGTATGCATCATTTCTTGAGCAAGTAAGATATTATCTTTCGTGCCTCGACCTGGAATAAAGCTCCCTTGAAGAGGACCAATCAGAGTATTCAAGAGAGGGCGAATTCGATTCATAAGAACCTTAGAAATAATCTTGTAAGCAACGTTACAAAGACTTATAGGACGAAAATCCTTCAAAAAGCGCGGATGATCCACCTTCAGAATTAGCACAATTAAAGTATTAAGAAGAGCAGGGTCAGCCTGACCTGACAAAAAAACTTGTTGTACCATACGAGTGACATCCGGACCAACCACATGCCAGTACCTTTTGTAGAAGAAAGCTTGGAAACCATCCAGACCAGGCGCTTTAAAAGATTGCATACCAAACACCGCTAGCCTTACCTCGTCTGAGGATACTAGAGCAAGCAGAGTTTGGGTTGCCTCAACTGAAAGAGTAGGAGTCTGGATGTCATAGATAACATTCCTTGTAACCTGCACATCAACAGTAAATAAATTTTTATAAAAGTTAGTTGCCTCCTGGGTCAACGAAAGGGTCTTTTGCCCGAACCCCCTGGAGACCCCCTACACCTTAACAAGATCGGGGAGTGATCTGAGGCAACACGATCAAGATTCTCCACAAAACCCTCAGGAAACATGGTACGCCAAGGTATATCACAGAGGGCACGATCAAGACGCTTGGACAGACGTTGTCTGATGCCAGCTGGACAAACCCAGGTAAACTTCTGACCAATACAACCCAAGTCTAGAAGATCACATTTATCCATCATATTTAAGAACCCATCAGCAGCCACACGGTTGAATTTCCCCCCCTTTACTTCGGAGACGTTGGTAACTTCATTAAAATCCCCTAGTAATACCCAAGGGTACTGAATAGAATTCCTTAGGACCACCAGATAGTCCCATAACAGCTTGCGCTCATAAAATAGAGGTTTAGCATAAACAGCAGAACACATCCAAGTCTGGTTTCCTTGATTAATCTTCACTGTAACAATCTGTAAGTGAACATCAATGACCTCCACTTGACAAGGAGCCAGACTATTTGAGAGAATCTAGATCCCACCACTATGACCCAATGCCTCCATGATACCCTTCTTTTCAAATCCCATTTTCTTCCAAAAGATTTCTGCTCGTGAAAATTGACAATGAGTCTCAAGAATAATAAAAATATCAAGGTGATATTTTTTAACTAATTCTCGAGCATAACACCGTCCACGAGCATTCATAGCTCCACGAACATTCCAGGCAATGATATTAAATGGTGGACTGATCATAAGCACTGAACTGTGGATCAGAAAACATCAACAGGAGACCCCGTCTGGAGGCTTCTGCGTAAATACAAACATTTTTTCCTTATCAGCAGAGCTGGTTCCTTGGTCACTATTAGAAGGGCACTGAGGATGGTTAGCGCCAAAAGAAAACATTGTTTCTTCATTATGGTGCAAAGTAGTTGAGGAATTATCCTTCATTTTCCGCAAACCATGCTACTCCATCCCATAATCTCGTGCATGAATACCTGGGCTGCTTGACGTGTGAGCATGGGTAGCCGTTGCTGTTCCCTTTAGTTTCATGCGCATGATAGGTGAGTTACTTGGTGGATAAATATTAAATTCTCCTTGGTGCTGATCCAAGTCATCCATTGTTGTCCCCTGCATGTTTATGCGCGTAGATAATAGGATTGTTGGCTGAATATTTGAATTAGCTTGGTGGAGATCCAAGTCACCTGCATATGGTTGATGAGGTGGACTGCTACCATGCGTTCTCTCCCTTCTCTCACGTGAAGGAGTTGGGCGTCTAGGCCTCTTGTAGCGCGTGGAAATATTAGTGGTTTTCATGTGGTCACGTGAAGGACCATTAGAAAAGTGTTAAATAGTGGCTCCACTCATGCTGGTAGTGCCCGGGTTCCAGGACCCATTCTCCTTACTTATTGCAATAGTGTTTGGTTTTTTATTATTTCTTTTCACCACAATCCATTCCCCATGCGTTAATTCCGACACCAAATTATTTGTTAATTCTAGATTAGCCTCTGCATTTTCCAGTTGAGCTACCTCAGGGGATTTCACCGGAGCATGATTTTCTTGTCTAACATCCGGGCACTGTCTCAACAGATGTCCGTATCTCCCACATGAAGAACAAAGGAGGTGTAGACCTTCATACTCTATCTTATACCAGATGTTCCTTAAGCAGAATTTACCTACTACTGGTTTATCAAGGTCTACTTCCACACACACCCGAGCAAAGTGGCCCCTTTCCATTTGTAAGGTGTGCATATCCACCTTGTATGGAGTCCCAACTGCAGATGCCAAAGTTAGAAGAACACTTTCGTTGTAAAATTCAAGGCCCAACCCTGGGAACCGAATCCAAACAAGCGTTTTATCTATCTTTGCTTGAGAAGCCACAAAATCAGGATGCCAATGCATAACTGAGAGGTAGTGATCAAAGATTAGCCAAGGACCCTCCATGATCACCCTCTCCTTTTCCTCAGCTACATCAAACTTGACCAGAAAGAAACCATACCCAACATCGATTAAATCAAACCCACCATTCCGTTTCCAAATTTGTTGCAGTTTTCCTTTCATGAGAGCAAACCCAAGTGTCTTTCCTAGCAGTTTCACCACCAGACAATCCTTCCATGGTTGACAGAGACGCTGATAATCATCTTCCTCCATGGTAAATCTGGGTAGCAATCTGTTATCATTATCGAGAGTCATGATTCCTCTCTTAATAAGATTCTCCACTGGTTGAGGGTCTCCAGTCGCCCTTCCCAGCACCTTTTCTTTAAAAGAAACGTGTATGTCAGGCGGTTTGGGAGGTACCTGCCCTCTCCCACCACCAGCGCCAGCGTTGTCAACATTCATGGTGGTGATCTTTCTCTCTTCTCAATGTGTTTTTCTGATATACATAGATAGACATTCTTCACTTGTGGTATTATCTTTGTTTTGAAATCATGAAATTTGTATGGTATCAGAATATCAAATCATGAAATATATATTTGTTTTCCACATTCAAAAATAAATGTCATTGCATGTGTTGATTTAGCTTGGGTATCAATAATTGTGTATAACATTTCTTATATTGGTCTTTTTTTCTTACCTTTGAACATTTTCTGTCTACCCAACGAAGGCTACAGTATTATTTGTTTTGTTAGTATATATTTAAGTAAGACCCTTTTAATTAGTGAAATAGGGCATCACACCAAAATTAAGTAAAAACCTATATTTCAAGTTACATGTCAAGATATGTTGATTCTTTGCCAGTGTCTAAGAATGATCATTGGTTAAGTAAGACCATACCTAGTTTAAGAAGGCAAAATGGTATTGATTATGGGGATTACGTTATGAGATTCATAAAGAGGATCATATCACAAAATCAAATGAAAATTTCAGTTGAGGTTTGTGAATTCTAGTAGATATGGTTTTGAATTATGTTATTTGGTCGGAATTAAATGATTAGTTAAGTGTGTTTAAGATGATAGAACAATGTTATTCATTGAGATGTTTTAATCAAGATCCTTCTTTATAAACTCTTGTACCATTCTATAGCTTGGACAATAGAAATATTGTAATTATTGGATATAGGAATAGGCTAGGTCGTTCATTGGAGGTTTATAGCCTAACCTGTTTAAGGTTTAATTTGACCAAACCTATTTAATATAATCATCAAGCTAAGGCTTTTCAATTTTGTTAATTAGATAGGTCAGGTCCAGGGTTTTGAAAAAACCTTTCTAACCTGTCGAGTGAGCCTATTTAGGTTCTTAAACATAATTTTATAAAGAAATATAATTCGTATTATGTTATAATTTATAAATGCATATAATATTTTCTTTGAATTATAATTTAAAAATTAAAATATGTTAAAATCACCTCTAATATACAAAATTGTTAATTATATTATATGTAGGTTGTTAGCACTTTAAAGACATATTAATTTATTTAAGATAGACTCATTCATCTATTTAATATATGTTTATTTGTCTTTTCATTGACAACAATTTAATTCAAATTTTTATATGCGCTAAATCAAATTTTTAAGTACGTTAAGTCAAGCCTAAAAATAAGACCTATGTCAAGTTACAGGTCATGTTAAGGCCTCATAACTAAGCATTAGGCCAAGTTCATACCCTATAAAAGTCTAACTCAACTCAACATATTCTCATCCCTAGTGACTATTAAATATGTTGCATTGTTTTATGGTTTTTGCTTTGCTTATAATTGAAAACCTATGTGATCTACATGTTGTTAGTATGTTGAGATAGAAACATGTTTTAGAGACCTAAACATATTTTATATTCTGGACATGACATTTTAGGTAGGGTGGGAATTAGTCTTTGGTCGCTATTAATTTGTTTCTTATTAGCCTTTGGGTGTTGAGTTTTTATTCTTTAAATAAGACTATGTGACATGATTTTTGTAACATCCTATTTTCATCACAAATAGGAAATAGATATTAATATATATTTCTTGAGAAATACTTACTATAAGTTAGTTTATTATTATCTTTTTTTTTGAAATTTTGGTATTTATATTTTTATTATTTGTTTTTTTAAAAATAATAATAATAAAAAAATAAAAATATTTCTGAATGAGAATTTTAAAGTGACTTAATTAATATTCACTAATTAAGAAAATTATATTAAGAATTTTTAATATCCTTATTATTCACCATTTTTATTTTATGTTGTTATATTTTTGTTTTTTTACATATTTAAGATTTAACTCTTATTAGAATTTTAAAATAAAATTTTGAAGGAATTAGACTATGGTTCTTTTGAACTTTTTGATCTACATAATATTTATGATTTTCTGGAATTTTTTGAAAATTTTGAATTATTTTAATAAAATAATATATTTTAAATAATTTTAAATTCATATAAAGTTGCTTAAAATTAAAAATATTTACAAGAATGTAAAGTTAAATTATAAGAAAATTTTCTAAAATCCATTTCAAGTAGACTTATCTAAAAATTATCAGTTTGAGAAAAATCTTGATTTTTTCTAATCGTTAAAAAATTAGAAACGTATCAATAAATTTTTATTAACAGAAAATTTTAGATTTTTCAAATTTTAGCTTTATATTACTTATTATAAAATTAGTGAGGACTGATATAATATCGCTAAATTTCAAAAAGGACTCATTTTGAATATTTAAGATATACCGAGTGAAGGGTTACTATTTGACTTAATAATTTTGCCGATAATTACTATGCAAATCACTGTGCATGTATGAAATTTTCAAAAGATGCACAGTAACCTGGAATAAAAAATTCAAAAATGCATAGTACTTTTATATTAAAATAATGGAATGCATAGTAAATTTTTTTCCTATAAATACCGAAGGATTTCTTCTTTAGAATTCACAATTTCAGATTAAGTTTTCTTAATATAGTAGTGCTAGTGAGATAGTGGTGGAAGTGAGAGAGAGAAGAAAAGTTTTTGGAGAGAAGGTTCTGCCAAAATCCTAAGGTAAGAATACTTCTCTTTTATATTTTTTGGGTTATTTTTATATCGTTTTTAGAAATCTGTTATTATACTGGAAATAATATTATTTTAAGTTACTATTCTGCATAGTAAACACTATTTCAATAGTAAATTACTATTTCAATAGTAAATTACTATTCAAATAGTAAATTACTATTCAAATAGTAAATTACTATTTACTATTACTATTTACCATTACTATTCACGATTTACTATTTACTGTTACTATTCACGTTTTATTATTTACTATTACTATTCACGTTTTACTATTTACTGTTACTATTCACGATTCACTATTCACTATTCACTATTCAAAATTTACCATTTTTTATTTTAAGTTGTAATCTTAATTTTCATCTTGTAATTATATTAAAATGAAATTGGTATGTTTTAGAACTCGGAGACGAGGAGCGCATGGATTTTCAATAACGAATCGGTATACAAGAGGTAAGGGGGAGTGAGATAAGAATATAATATGAAAGACATAAGAATAAAGGGAGGAGTCCCCTACTCCTTTTAAATTTAATATTATTATTATTTTAAAGTAATAACTTCTCAACTTAAAATTTATAATAAATTTAATATATTGTGTAACTTATTCTGAAATATCTATACATGGATCTGAATTATTATAACTTATACGGACTGGACTAAACCTATGCAAGGACTTGGATTTTTATATCCTATATGGATCGAACTAAACCTATGCAAGGACTTGGACTATTATGACCTGTCTAGACTGAACTATACCTATGCGAAGACTGGATATATGGACTTATATAGACCTGTGCGAGGAATGGACTATAAGGACTCAAAATCAAATCTACTAATTTAAATAACCATTAAAAATTTGAATTATATTTATAAGCGATATTTAGTTGATTTGACTTGATTATAATTAATTATATTTGATTTCGATTAATGATATTGTGATTTATAATATTAGACTGTGATTAATAATATGCAATTATGATTGATGATATTTGATTGTGATTGATGAGATTACTATACTTGATTGTGGTTGATGAATGATTGATGATCTTGTGATATGAAGTTTGAGCATATAGCAAGCATGACGGAAAGTTAAAACTCAGTAAGAATTTTCTTACCTTACTCTTTAAATTTTTATTCCAAGAGAAAGTATTTTGTAATTATTTTAGTCTTTTATTTCTTCTTATAAATATTTTTTATTAACTTTATTTTTAATCTCTATAATAAAATCTAGTATTAGAAAGAAGCTATTTTATGAAAATCAGAGGTTGAGATAATTAATTCTTGAATTAAAGAAAATTTTATAGTTTTAAGTATTCTTAGTTAATGATTTTAAATTATTTTCTTTAGAAATTAGAAGTTTAAAGTAAATTATTTTGGTTTTCCCCAACGAAATAACTAAAGAATATTTTGTGGAGATTTCAAAAACTTAATCTAGTTAAGATTCAAATTAAGAAAGATTATGTAAATATATGAAGATTTTTAAGAGAAAGCTTTGAGATATTTAAGGCTTGGAAACTCAATTTTGGTAAGATCTGAATTTGAAGACTGTACTAAATTATTTCAGTATAACAGAAGTTCAAAGAAGAACTTATGGAAATGTACAGTTTATTGTGATGATTTTGTGAACCTTTATGGTATTTAATAATTGAGTTTCTAAAAGCCTTAACCAACTAAATATGCGAGTAGTTCATGCATCATGAATCATTAAAGAGAAATGAGATGTGATATTGCCTGGGGACGGATTATAGAAACCGAGGATATATTAGAGGAGGCTTAATTGCGAGCCTTGGGATGAGAGAGTGTGAAAGGGTGCTTCAGGTGACCTGGGGTCGCTCCCTAGTGTCGGGTACTTTCACAATAAAAACTTTCTCAGTCTGACTAGTCTCTAAGTGTTTCCACGCCAGTTGAGCTGTTCATATGCCATGAAGGCATTTATGTTATTATTATCCAGAATTTATAAAACAGTGTAAACTCCTGGTTGGCCCAGTGCAAACTAAAACTTTAAGGGCCCACATGCATAAACTGAATGAGATAGTAGCATAAGCATTACATAACATTCATGTGATTGTGACATTCTATATGGATGGTTATGAAGGAAAATATAAGTGTTATGTATGTGGAAACCCTATATTCATAATTGATTGTATATGAGATTATGACTGATATTACTATATTAGTTTGTGAAAACCCTTATGCTTATGTCTATTCTGTAATATATTATATTTTGTTTCTCACTCCTTCTTGTTTGAATTTTTGTGTCCAAAATATATGTTATATGATATATAGCTAGCAGTCCAAGATGGAAGGATATGTAATTACAAGAGGATAAAGTGGTCTCATCCTCAATCGATTAGATGAAGAGATATGACAAGAGTAGGATTCAAAAACTCGATGGTTCAAGGACTAGGAAATGTTTGTTCACATTTGTAGTAGAGGTATAGTTTAATTTTATTTTGCCTTATTACAATATCAAGTAGATAATTGTAACAA
The DNA here is from genome assembly GCA_037962975.1 of Clitoria ternatea. NCBI lineage: Eukaryota > Viridiplantae > Streptophyta > Magnoliopsida > Fabales > Fabaceae > Clitoria > Clitoria ternatea. The sequence goes on from CM075676.1 coordinate 70,931,300, forward strand.
GGTAAAGGTTAAACTTTGATAAACTCTTTCATTCGGATATAATATTGTAATGATTTATCACTTATGATTTCTATAAATTATTTTGTCATTATGGACAAATATTGAAAGACAATTTTTTTTTACTTTCAATATTCAAAGGAAATCAGATGTATATACGTCCTTGTATACACGAGATAAAGAGTGATAAATATGTATATCTTTCTAAAAAGTTTTTTTTATCTCGTGTATATAAGGGGGTGTTACAAAGTGGTATCAGAGCAGTTCAATCCAAACCGGCTTGTGGTATGGTCTTACTAGCGTGTTAGTGTACTCTGATGGTTAAGTTTGACAAGAGATTTTATGGTTGCGAAAAGAGGAAATTTTATTGGAGTAAATGGTAAGAAGTAAGTGAAGAAAAAATTAGGAGTATAGAAAGAAGGAACTAATTTTAAGTTCATAAGAAGTATAAGTTAGAACTTTATAGCCTGTTACTTGAAAAATGTTATTGCAGGGATTATCAGAAACTGGACATTCTGAAGTCTTTCTTGACATTGTTTAAGTACGGGCCTTAATGTATGATGGAATGATAAGGTAAATTAACTAATGCAGTTATTTCCTTTTATTCCAAGTGTATTGTATGGTGTTTGATTCTCTGATTAATATGTGATAGTGAAATATTCTAACATTTTCCTGTTTTACAATATGATATGAGACAACAAGGGAGATAAGACAATAGAAAATTCTTAGAAATATTTTGGTATGAATTCTAGACTGGAGCTGTCGTGACTTTGACTACTTAGTTATAAACTATCGGGACTGATCACCCCGAATGATTTGCACTAAGTAGTGAAAGACATGTCAAAAGAAGGATGTTAAGATCAACGAATTTAACCTTGGGTTAATGTGGTATATGGAGAAATGGAGATAAACTCAATAAATTCTATTAGGATATTCCTTACCATGTCCTTGAAGTTGTAAGAGATACTTGTGTGAATTAGAATTCCAATGGGTAGATAACTGTTGTAATCCCAAACTAGTATAACAAATTGTTTAAGATAGAATCATAGTTTTGTCCTTTGGTGATATATTTTGAAAAGAAAAATGTCTGGATGTATGCTTCATGAAAGAAATATGATAATTTATAACTTGTTTGATATAACAAATAATCATATTAGGAATTGTATCTCTGTCTATTTGTATTGATTCTTCTTTTGTATGACATATAAAATATGTTAATTATTGTTTGATTTGATAAAGTTTTCATTTATGATGTCTACGATTGAATAATATATATAATGGTTACGTGTGTAAATATATGAATTAATGAAACTTTTATGACTGTGACATCGAATGTAATTAACCATATATTTTTGAATTTTTTTTAAATTGATTTATTGTGATAAATATATCAATGAATGACCTAAAATAAGCATTATAGATCTTTGGAAGACATTGATATTGGTTTAATATTTAGAAATTGTGACATAAAATATTTTTGTGATTCCTAACAATATGATACATGTTTATCAAGTTATTTTCTTTTAGTCATCGATTTTGTTCAACGAATATACATACCTGATATAAATCATTGTTATGTAATGACCATTGTAGATTTAAAATAAAGAAATGTGTTAGTAAACCATGAGGAAGTATATATGAACCTTTACTTATTGATTTTCCTATAAAGAGAATTACATAAGTCTTAGTTACCCATAAAAAAAAATTCAAGTGAGTATTTCTAAGTCAACGTAGTGATTTGTGATCATTTAAGATTGAAGAATTTATCAAATATATGTAATGGTTGTAGTCAATTATAATGGAATATACAATCACTTAGTTAAGGAATATTTAATTCATTATAGAAGACAATAAGAAATGATTACATACCCTGGATTATCATGAAACAAAGACCACAAGGATTTAACTAGATAAACAAGTACAACATGGACTAAGACATATTTATCTTTTCTCACTAGGATAATTTATTATACACGATTACATTAAGGAAAATAAAATAGAACATCTAGTATATCATAGATAGAGGTCTAAGAGTCTTGGCAATACAAAAATTATCCAAACTAGAGAAATAATCATAACGATTATAAGAAGTGAGGCACTTGTTACCACAACCTGTAGTCCATCCCGACTTCGTTCTTCCTTACTTCTAGGAAGGTTGGCCATCGAATAGTATGATAGTACTTGAGAAAAAGATTGAAGAAATTAGATAGAAGAGAGAAACTAAGAAATCTTGAAGTTGTGATAGGAAGTGAGAATGGAATGAGAATTTATAAGCAAGCAAGGGAGGGAGAGTTGCAACGGTCATAAACGGCTAGTCCAACGGCTAGTCCAACGGCTAGTTGCTAACGGCTAGTTGTCCAGTAATTAATTCTCAGCAGTCCATTTTACTATGTTATGAGTAGGAATTTTAATTAATAGATGTTATGGATTATGTTAAGTAAGATTTTAATAGGTTGAGAAACGTAATTATTGAAGTGTTTAGAGTTAACCATCAATTTATAATGAGCATGGTTGATAAAATTAAGACGAGTAATATTTTTGAGTTAAGGAAAAAAAAAATACTGATAAGATTAAAAAAAAACAGAGATAAATGGCAATGTTAAGGAAAATGTACACAATTGTCAAGGAAACTAGAAATATATTTTAGAACGCTTCAGTTAGTTTATCTATGGTAAGATTTATTAACAATATTAAATTTCGAGGACGAAATTTCTTTTAGGAGAGTAGAGTTGTAACATCCTATTTTCATCACAAATAGGAAATAGATATTAATATATATTTCTTGAGAAATACTTACTATAAGTTAGTTTATTATTATCTTTTTTTTTGAAATTTTGGTATTTATATTTTTATTATTTGTTTTTTTAAAAATAATAATAATAAAAAAATAAAAATATTTCTGAATGAGAATTTTAAAGTGACTTAATTAATATTCACTAATTAAGAAAATTATATTAAGAATTTTTAATATCCTTATTATTCACCATTTTTATTTTATGTTGTTATATTTTTGTTTTTTTACATATTTAAGATTTAACTCTTATTAGAATTTTAAAATAAAATTTTGAAGGAATTAGACTATGGTTCTTTTGAACTTTTTGATCTACATAATATTTATGATTTTCTGGAATTTTTTGAAAATTTTGAATTATTTTAATAAAATAATATATTTTAAATAATTTTAAATTCATATAAAGTTGCTTAAAATTAAAAATATTTACAAGAATGTAAAGTTAAATTATAAGAAAATTTTCTAAAATCCATTTCAAGTAGACTTATCTAAAAATTATCAGTTTGAGAAAAATCTTGATTTTTTCTAATCGTTAAAAAATTAGAAACGTATCAATAAATTTTTATTAACAGAAAATTTTAGATTTTTCAAATTTTAGCTTTATATTACTTATTATAAAATTAGTGAGGACTGATATAATATCGCTAAATTTCAAAAAGGACTCATTTTGAATATTTAAGATATACCGAGTGAAGGGTTACTATTTGACTTAATAATTTTGCCGACAATTACTATGCAAATCACTGTGCATGTATGAAATTTTCAAAAGATGCACAGTAACCTGGAATAAAAAATTCAAAAATGCATAGTACTTTTATATTAAAATAATGGAATGCATAGTAAATTTTTTTCCTATAAATACCGAAGGATTTCTTCTTTAGAATTCACAATTTCAGATTAAGTTTTCTTAATATAGTAGTGCTAGTGAGATAGTGGTGGAAGTGAGAGAGAGAAGAAAAGTTTTTGGAGAGAAGGTTCTGCCAAAATCCTAAGGTAAGAATACTTCTCTTTTATATTTTTTGGGTTATTTTTATATCGTTTTTAGAAATCTGTTATTATACTGGAAATAATATTATTTTAAGTTACTATTCTGCATAGTAAACACTATTTCAATAGTAAATTACTATTTCAATAGTAAATTACTATTCAAATAGTAAATTACTATTCAAATAGTAAATTACTATTTACTATTACTATTTACCATTACTATTCACGATTTACTATTTACTGTTACTATTCACGTTTTATTATTTACTATTACTATTCACGTTTTACTATTTACTGTTACTATTCACGATTCACTATTCACTATTCACTATTCAAAATTTACCATTTTTTATTTTAAGTTGTAATCTTAATTTTCATCTTGTAATTATATTAAAATGAAATTGGTATGTTTTAGAACTCGGAGACGAGGCGCGCATGGATTTTCAATAACGAATCGGTATACAAGAGGTAAGGGGGAGTGAGATAAGAATATAATATGAAAGACATAAGAATAAAGGGAGGAGTCCCCTACTCCTTTTAAATTTAATATTATTATTATTTTAAAGTAATAACTTCTCAACTTAAAATTTATAATAAATTTAATATATTGTGTAACTTATTCTGAAATATCTATACATGGATCTGAATTATTATAACTTATACGGACTGGACTAAACCTATGCAAGGACTTGGATTTTTATATCCTATATGGATCGAACTAAACCTATGCAAGGACTTGGACTATTATGACCTGTCTAGACTGAACTATACCTATGCGAAGACTGGATATATGGACTTATATAGACCTGTGCGAGGAATGGACTATAAGGACTCAAAATCAAATCTACTAATTTAAATAACCATTAAAAATTTGAATTATATTTATAAGCGATATTTAGTTGATTTGACTTGATTATAATTAATTATATTTGATTTCGATTAATGATATTGTGATTTATAATATTAGACTGTGATTAATAATATGCAATTATGATTGATGATATTTGATTGTGATTGATGAGATTACTATACTTGATTGTGGTTGATGAATGATTGATGATCTTGTGATATGAAGTTTGAGCATATAGCAAGCATGACGGAAAGTTAAAACTCAGTAAGAATTTTCTTACCTTACTCTTTAAATTTTTATTCCAAGAGAAAGTATTTTGTAATTATTTTAGTCTTTTATTTCTTCTTATAAATATTTTTTATTAACTTTATTTTTAATCTCTATAATAAAATCTAGTATTAGAAAGAAGCTATTTTATGAAAATCAGAGGTTGAGATAATTAATTCTTGAATTAAAGAAAATTTTATAGTTTTAAGTATTCTTAGTTAATGATTTTAAATTATTTTCTTTAGAAATTAGAAGTTTAAAGTAAATTATTTTGGTTTTCCCCAACGAAATAACTAAAGAATATTTTGTGGAGATTTCAAAAACTTAATCTAGTTAAGATTCAAATTAAGAAAGATTATGTAAATATATGAAGATTTTTAAGAGAAAGCTTTGAGATATTTAAGGCTTGGAAACTCAATTTTGGTAAGATCTGAATTTGAAGACTGTACTAAATTATTTCAGTATAACAGAAGTTCAAAGAAGAACTTATGGAAATGTACAGTTTATTGTGATGATTTTGTGAACCTTTATGGTATTTAATAATTGAGTTTCTAAAAGCCTTAACCAACTAAATATGCGAGTAGTTCATGCATCATGAATCATTAAAGAGAAATGAGATGTGATATTGCCTGGGGACGGATTATAGAAACCGAGGATACATTAGAGGAGGCTTAATTGCGAGCCTTGGGATGAGAGAGTGTGAAAGGGTGCTTCAGGTGACCTGGGGTCGCTCCCTAGTGTCGGGTACTTTCACAATAAAAACTTTCTCAGTCTGACTAGTCTCTAAGTGTTTCCACGCCAGTTGAGCTGTTCATATGCCATGAAGGCATTTATGTTATTATTATCCAGAATTTATAAAACAGTGTAAACTCCTGGTTGGCCCAGTGCAAACTAAAACTTTAAGGGCCCACATGCATAAACTGAATGAGATAGTAGCATAAGCATTACATAACATTCATGTGATTGTGACATTCTATATGGATGGTTATGAAGGAAAATATAAGTGTTATGTATGTGGAAACCCTATATTCATAATTGATTGTATATGAGATTATGACTGATATTACTATATTAGTTTGTGAAAACCCTTATGCTTATGTCTATTCTGTAATATATTATATTTTGTTTCTCACTCCTTCTTGTTTGAATTTTTGTGTCCAAAATATATGTTATATGATATATAGCTAGCAGTCCAAGATGGAAGGATATGTAATTACAAGAGGATAAAGTGGTCTCATCCTCAATCGATTAGATGAAGAGATATGACAAGAGTAGGATTCAAAAACTCGATGGTTCAAGGACTAGGAAATGTTTGTTCACATTTGTAGTAGAGGTATAGTTTAATTTTATTTTGCCTTATTACAATATCAAGTAGATAATTGTAACAAGGTAAAGGTTAAACTTTGATAAACTCTTTCATTCGGATATAATATTGTAATGATTTATCACTTATGATTTCTATAAATTATTTTGTCATTATGGACAAATATTGAAAGACAATTTTTTTTTACTTTCAATATTCAAAGGAAATCAGATGTATATACGTCCTTGTATACACGAGATAAAGAGTGATAAATATGTATATCTTTCTAAAAAGTTTTTTTTATCTCGTGTATATAAGGGGGTGTTACAATTTGTGTTGTCTTGTGTTTGGCTAAAACTACCATTATGTTGGGAATAAGAATATTGTGATTTCAATGATTATTTTTTGTGCTTATATATTATTTAATGTTGATGCTTTTATTGGTTTCTTTTACAAAAATGCTAAAATTGTACGTCAATATGTACTATTCAATTATATTTTAGAGTGGTGAACATGGAAAAAATATAGTAATTGACTTGTTATCATGTTTTATTTTGTAATCCTTGATTTTAGACGTTGTACCTACTCTCATGAGCAACTAAATGAAGTGAAGGAAGATGACTCGCCATATGATTAGCAATGTACTTAATTAGTTTCATTATTATGAGTAGCTTATCATCATATTTTAGGGACATGTGGTTGACCATCTTCTCATGAGCAGCTAAAAATTATAGGTATATTAAAGAGATGCAAGGCAAAACATGGTGGGTAATATAGTAACCATCCTCGCACCCATACCTGTAGGTTTTTGCAAGTAATTCCCCATCCCCGACTCCATACCTATTAAGTGGGGTATATACCCTCCCCATATCTTGGGTAATTTTTATGGGTACCTAATGGGCCAGGGTTCGATTGGCATCTTTAAATTCAAGGCGTTGGGAATGAAATGGATGGATTAGGGTTTGGCCCCTTATAAAGAAAAAATGCATTATGGTTTTTTAATCTTGGTTTGCATTTTAACCAACGTGCCACTTACTTATACAACGCTAGTGCCAACATTGCACCGTGTATGCAACATCTATTGACTAGGTTGACATGATGGAAATGACCAACTAGAATTAACTTTGAAAATGCCCAGGGATCATTTTGGGTTAGAAAGAACTTAAAGTTTCAAGTCGAATCCTGGCTAAGATGTAAAGGTTCAAAAGTGTAATTTTACTTAATTTTTTCATCATCTTTCTTAGAATTGACAATAGATAATCTTGGTGCTATTATTTTAATGGTTCTATTATGGCAATCTAAGTTAACATTTCACTTTAGCATGATCTGTGGATGGTTTTATCAATTTAACTTGACTAATAAAAACAAGTATTGTTAACATTTGTTGATACAAGGTCAGTTAAATAATGAATTGTTTAGGTGGGACTGGTCAGCATTAAGTTTGTCCTTGACCCTCGTTGGTGATGGGACCACGAAATATTTATACACATTTCCTTAATTCTCTTAATTATAATAATTATAATATTATATTATAGTCCCACTAGATAAAGCGGAACTAAAACCTGTTTAAATTGATATTTAAAATTACCATACAAGTAATTACAACAACATAATATTTTTAATATGTTACATAAATAATATGATAATAATAGTTTATTACCAATGGATTTGGTTAAGCTTATAACATTAACTAAAATTATAGGAAGAATTTCAGATTTGATCCTTATTTAAAATTACTTTTCAAGTTGACTAAGAATACTAACATGATTAAGGATAAATAACTTTAATATTGACTAAACTTTGAGCATGATTATGTTTAAATGAGAATAGAAGTTGTTCCCCTACATCTGGAGAGGGCCCGAAGAGTGAGTGGCTTTGTGAGATCCTTAGTCATTTTATATTTATTTCTATCTATTTAATTAATTTTACCATAAATTTTCACATTTTAAATGATTAAATTACACATTAATTGTGAAATATGTATTTTTAAATAAAAAGTACCAAGATATCAATTAAATGATCGATTTATAAACCATAAAATCATTTAGGTTGAAAATAAATCAAAACACCCCACGCTACGCGCCAGCCTCACGCGTAGCGTGGGCATGACAGTAACAGCAACAGGTGCTGTTACACATTTTAGGCTAACCGGCCAAATTCTAACCAACCCAATTGGCCCATTCTAAATCTGATTGCCACGAAACTTCACGGGCTATATGTTTTCCCCATTCCGGAACTGGTGGCGCCATCCGTTTACCAAAATTCCAACATATACGCAAGTTATGCGCAAAATGAAGTTTAAACCATTTAGGTGCAAAACCCTTGCACCAAACACCCTAAATGGGTTCTAAATGGCCTAAGGCCAATGCACACAAATTCTAAATGTCCTAGGGAACACATTGACACCTTCTGGGGGTCCCGAAACCCGTTGGATCTCCAAATCACCTATTTAGTTCCTTAAATCCACAAAATTAACTATATGCATAATTGCTAAGAATCATCCAATTCATCAATCAATTCATCACTCTATCAATATCCATGTCACACACAACATTCATGCATTCCAACAGAACCTGCCAATAGCATTCCGCATGTGACATCCCTAGTCAATTTAATCATTTTTCGCAATAAATTTTTCACGTTTAATAAAAATCCACTCGGTCTTAATATAAAATAATATTTACTTTTCTTAAATACTTTCAAAATAATAAAATCATACTTAAAATAGCAATTTCCGACTGGAACCGGTCCAAAATACATCCATTAATAAAAGTTATTTAGAAAGCGAAAGAAAGAAAACAGTCGGATTTCACTCGGAAATGAATCCACTCGGTTACATATCACTCGGACATGGCTTAACTTTCACTCAACAAAGGTTCCCTCGACCTGACATCACTCGGAAAACACACGAACTTTACTTCACTCGTAAAAGGCTTGCTCGGCCAATAGTTCACTCGGGAACATCCCACCATTCCTTCACTCGAAAGATCTCTCAATCCTTCATCACACGAAAAACATTCTAACCACTCAGAATCACTTTAACCTTCACTCGAAAACACTCTTATCTTTCTTCACTCAAAGTCTTAGTCATTGTTCACTCGGAGACACCCTAATCTTCCACTCGAAAATGGGTCTCTCGGTTATTCTTCTCTCGGAAAGAATGAAGGATACTCAAATTGGCATCAATTTAATAGGCCCTCGCTCGGATAAGGAATCCACTCGGCTAGATTCACCAGGAGATTAATTCTGCTACAACAATACAAATTCATTCATAAAATAAACACCAATCTCATAACATCAAAAATTTATATCCTCATTAATCAACATACCGATTCGAATTTTAACACACTCATGTAGCATCACACAGAAAACTCAAAATATATATATTACACTTGGAATTCATTTCAAAGCACTCGATTCCTTGGCATCAATCCTCCACTTGGCGCACCTCTATGGCTCCGACCTCTTCCCTGTAACTGGTTATTAAAAATTGAAAACAACAGCAAGGGTGAGTGTTTAGCATCATAATTAATCTAGAATGGAATTTAATCAACAAGGTACAAGTATAAACTCCGTCCGATTCTTTCCTCATCAAATTACACATTGTACTCAGCATTTAACTCACCTTCGGCATTACACTTACACTCGGTAATCATAGCAATTAATACTCGACAAATTCATCAAATCATAATCAACGAATACTTCAACTCTCATTCGACAATTATAACAAATTAACACTCGACAACTTACTTACACTCGGCAATATATCCAATAACACTCGGCATTATAGTAATTCTCTCAGCAATATAACAGTCCTCATTCTACAATTTTAACAACATTCAGCAAATAGCTTCCGCTCGGTAAATATAACTACTTTCCACTCGAAAAATATAACAATCACTCGGCAATATATATAATTACACTCAGCAATTACGTCAAATACTCAGCAAATATTCCAATTCTCATTCAGCAACTATAACCAATTTTCATTCGGTAATTAAAACCAATTGCACTCAGCAAAATTATCAAATCATCAAATGCAATGAATTGCACTCGGCAAATATGGCAGATCTTACCCGGCAAGCACAACAAATCTCACTCGGCAAATATGACATCTTACTCGGCAATATAATACTTCATACTCAGCAATTATATTCAACCTCATTCAACAAATATAGCCAATCACACTTTGCAATTATAGTAAATTACTCGGCAATATAGCAATTTGCACTCAGCAATACATCAAATCATTCTCAGCAAATATATCAAAATCTCCTTCGGTAATCATAACAAACTTCACTCGGCAAGTATAGCAAACTACACTCGGCAAATATACACCACAACTAATAATTCATCAATTTACAAGTCACAACTGACTCTCATAAAATCGACGCCTAGTATCCGGATACTAAATGATCGGCCTTCAGCTGGGAGTCCTACTTGACACCCCGTGAGCCCTGCTTGGTTCACCGAGTCCTGCTTGACTCCCCCTCAACCACTGGGTCATAGACCTCTGGGTAGCTCAATTAGGTCCTGCTTGACCACTGAAGCCAAAAACGAGGGTAACATATACCGTCGGCCATCCCATACCACATAATCACATCTTAATCATTTCGTATTATCAACAATCAACAAATGCAACTACCAGAAACTAACATGTGCTCTCATCACAGGGCGACCGACTTGTCAAGCCCATCCATCACATTATCACTCGGGCGACCTGCTTGTCAAACCCGACTCATTAACAACATCACTCGGGTGACCTGCTTGTCAAACCCGACTCCACATTGCCACACAAAACACCAATTGTCACAACATTAAATATTTTAATTTCAATCAGCTCAAGCCACACACACACGATCGAAAACCGATCAGTGTCCACATACATGCATCCATACTCATTCATATACAATTTATTCAGCAATATCTCAATTATCATAACATTAAATACTTCTCAAGTCACATACACACGATCAAAAACTGATCGGTGTTCACATACATACATGCATACTCATACATTCACAGCTTTCATTCAGCAATAACATCCGATATTTCTTCACTCTCACACACACACATGATCCTAAACCGATCGGTGTGCACATCCATACGTTCATACACATTCACATACTTTTCTTCCAGCATTATTTCTTACTTGGTTTAGTCATTCCAACAACTCAGACAGTGTCCAATTCTAATTAATTATAACCCGAACACCCCCTTACCTCTGTTCTACGCTTCAACAGTTTCTGGGTTCACAGCTCCTCCGTTCCAGCACCAGCTTCCTTACTCGTTCCACCACCTACGGTTTGGAACGTGAAACACGTTACCATCACACCACCATCCACACGATCAAGGGCCATTTTCAGGCTCACAGCCAAGAGGAGTGGAGATCAGAACAGTACTCCTCCTCACATGGCTATTCGTCCAGAAAAGAAGTGAAAGAGGTGAGGTCACAATTTTTAAACGGTTCAAAGGACTTACCTTGAAACCACTGTCACAGCTATGTAATTATTTCAAGGTTTGATGCAAAGATGGACCTCCTTTCAAAGCTTAAAGCTCTCAACAATGGAGGAAGAAGAAAAGTAACAGAAGTTCTTCACGTGAAAGAGAGTGAATGATTGCGCAAATGATTGAAGAAAGATAAGAAAACCATTATTTAAACTCATGGCAACCGGTTACCTTCTCAACTGGTCACTTCCAACCGGTTACCTTCTCAGCCGGTCATTTCTCCATTTCCTTTATGATTTCTTTAAAGGTTTTAATTAAACCTTTCTTCTACTAATCACACCTTTCATACTAAACCAATAATTCATAAAAATATCCAATAAATTCCTAAAAACAATTTTTAACATTTTCCACTTCACAAAATTTTCTATAAATATCTGGGATGTTACACCGCATTCACACAATTTGGCTCCGTGCCACAGTTTATAATCAATTAGTCATATTGTCATCAATCATCATCATCAATCTTGAGCTATCAAATCATTTCAACTATTACACACCAGCACATTCATAATTTATCAAAATAAATCCATCAAGTTACAAACTATTACATAACTATCTACTACATTAATTCATTCGTCCTTGGCATCAATCTTCCGTTTGGCTCACCTCCGCGACATTAGCACCCTCCCTGTCACTGGTCACTAAAATTAAACAATAGTAAGGGTGAGTGTTTGACATATCATAATTAATATAGGACAGAATAATGAAACCTAACAATACCTACAGTTTACATTATGAAATGGTTTCCTCCAATTCCCTACACTTATGCATATAAGTGTGTGTGTGTGTATATATATATATATTCATATATCTACTTTCTTTTTCCCTAATTTCCTTCTCCAACACCATACACATATGTATATTATTTGTCAACTTAATTAACATCACAAATTCATCACAATGCCATAGAATCATCCAAGTCATACATGCACCAATCTATATCACATTCTCAATTCATAATTCATTCTAATCATACATCAATAATCAATTTCACATAATCCACAACTGACTCACATGCATCTGACTCCTGGTATCCGGATACTCTAAGGATCGACCTTCAGCTGGGAGTCTGACTTGACATCCCGTGAACCCAACTTAGTTCACCGAGCCTGACTTGTCTCTCCACCTCAACCACTGGGTCCGACTTGACCACTAGGTAGCTAAACTGGGCACAAAAGCCACGGGAGCCAGAAAACGAGGGGCTATACATACCATTGGCTGTCCCACACCACATAATCACATCAAACATGGCATACATGGCATATCATAATCATATCACACATACATATATAGTCAGAAACTGACTTATATCCACAGCACAGGGCGACCGACTTGTCAAGCCCACATTACAAGCCATGTTATTCATATACACCATTTACATCATGCCATACACATTATTTCATCAAATCATGCATAGTAACATCAACAAATATCATATCGCATACCACTATCCTCCATCAAAGTTCATAATTTATTTGATGTTACCTATGCATATACTTTGTATATTTATTTCCTTACTTTCTGGCTCACATTTACTCAAATCAACATAATTCTTTATCAAACAATAATATAATTACATTCAAACATACTTATAAAATTATATTAATTACATTTAACCACTCTATGTCATCCCCAATATTTTCTAATTAATTGTTAAGCCTCCCGAAGCTATCATATTATCAAATCCTAATTAATTATGACCCGAACACCCCCTTACCTCGATTTCAAGCTTCTAAAATTTGTTATTGGTGTCGATTGCGCCATCTGATCACTTGATTCACTGTTCCTCTTTCAAATCCGACGCCCGCTTCGCCGCTCACTCATCCAACGCTCGTTCCGGCACCTACGGTTACCAAAACACCAAACCGGTTAGTACATTTCCTCCCTCACACTTCCAAACTCACAACCCAAGTTTCCCGATTCCATAAAACATAAAATCAAAGCCCCATCTACCACATGCAGATTCAGATTCAAGAGGGGAGAAGAAGAGGAGAAAGGAAAACATGCATTTGAAGACCCCAATGGCTTACCGTAGCTTCCACAAGGTCCAAAACACAAGAATACTCAAGCCCTAGCAGAATCGCACCAGAAGGAGAGAAGATAGAGAAGAAAGGAGTTCTGCCATTCTGTTTTGCATGTCTTCATTTAAAATTGATCGCGATGCTGACGCTACGCGTCAGCTCACTAATTCATACCTGACACTACGCGTCCCAGCCACGCTACACGTCAGGGTCCTGATTCCATTTTCCATAAAATTCCATTTTAAATCCTTATTTCGCCTTTTTATTATTATTATAATCCATTTAGTTTCTTTATTTATTTTTCTAATACAAAACATCAGGGATGTTACAGGCTTGGTGCAAACAACACAACTTAGCCATTCACCCTTGGCCCAGTCAAAACTGTACAACTTGGTTGTTAACCTTCAGCTTGGTTCTCTACCTTTAGTTAAACCCTTCAACCATGGTTTGCTACAAAGTGCATGACTCAACACAACTTTTTTACGGCTCAATCCACTTGTGTTCGTTCAATATATCTTATTTATAATTTGTATCAGATCATTTATTTTAAGATTAGATCATTATATGCAACAAAAGGGCAACTTAGTTATTAAACAAAATAAATTTTCTACATTTTTTATATTTTTCATATATGTTTTTAAATACATTTTTAGATGTCTTTTAGTTTCCTTTATAGGTTGGTTTTTAATGTTTTATGTGTTTTTAGACCATTATAATAGTTAATAGAATTTCAAGTTTTAATGTTAAGGAAATTAAATAATTAGTAGAATATAATGAAAACATTAGTGAGAATTAATTTCCATCAGGATTTGAATAATTTCATAAAGTTTATAAATAGGATTTTATCTAAAGCAAAAAAAAAACAAGAAGTTGAGTTTGAATCAAATTTTGAGTTTTGTTATATTGAAAGAGTATGTCTTAGGTTCTTAAATTAATTGCTTTTTGACCTTATCTAGAGTTCTTATGATAATGATGATCGTCATAAACTTATCAATATTTGATTGTGATGCTTTCTTTTTGTGACTGTCACCCAACTTCCCATCTATTTATTAAGTGACATCAATATCTTTCTTAAACCTCTTACCTCAAAAGTATATCATCTCTCAAGTTGAAATTCAAGATGGCTCCTTTCAAGACGGCCTTATCAATATTTGTTTGTGACGTTTTTTTATGATTTGTCACTCACCTTCCTATCTATTTATTAAGTGACATCAATATCTTTCTTAAACCTCTTACCTCAAAAGTATATCATCTCTCAAGTTGAAATTCAAGACGACCCCCCTTCCGTCCGCATCAATCACATTTGCTTATCTTTAAATTAATATATTTCTATTTTACTTATATGAAATTATCCTATATATACCATATAAAACTCACTAGAAGTCAATGAATTCATAAGCTTGATAGGTCTTCTCTAAGGTAAATTACTTTGGTGGGTCTACCAGGGCATTTTTTTTGAGTGTTTAACAAAAAAAAAAGTTCCTTAAGTATTATCAATAAAACTTAATTTCACAATTAAAAAATAATTGATATTTGATTATTTTAAATTTTAATTATTTAGACAATTGCTTGAAATACTTTTTTGTTAGATTAAGAATTATAAACATTAAACTTCATTATAACGTTTGTGAGATAAATTTTTTAAATCCATTAAAAATAACCAAACCAAATTTTATAAATTCATGATTATTAAAAATTAAGTTTTTAAACTCTCCCCAAAATATAAAAATTTTACCAAAAAATGTTAAATCTTTAATACATAGAATTAGCGCATCATTATATACCAAAAAACCTATAACTAAAAAATATTTCAATATTTATTTGTTTTTAATGCTGTTGATACAAACGTTTATGTTGGGTGCACTCATTTAGACTAACCTACACGATTTTATCATATTCCATTTGATTTAAATAAAAGTTTAGATACATTGATTAGCATAATTTAATCTTTAATCGGCTGGATAAATTTTTACGTTTCTATCACTGTTTTTTTGTTTTATATCTAATATATCTATCACATTTTACATTTTCATTTCTTCTTCCCTTTTATTTTTTTCTATCTCCATCCTAGAAAATACCTGTTAAAGTGTGTCCACTTACAATTCTTGTCTTTAACATGGCAAAAATTAAAATGCTCCCTAATTTGTAGGATCATTGCTGATCCTTTTAATTGATAGGAGAAATACTAAACGTTGATTTAATATAAAAAAATGCATGAACAGTGCAGATCTCACAAAATATCATTGATTCAAAAGGAAAACAACTTGGGCGTGGTGAAATGACATGGGTGGTTTTTTGAATGGCAAGTGAAATCCAACAAATAATATTTTATTTTACATTTAAGATCTATTTAGTATGTAGTTGAAAAAATAAAATTATAAAAATAAAAAATCTAACAGTTAAGATTGATCTTTTACATCAACCCTATTTAATCATATGATTTTTTTAGGGTTTGTCAAACCAAAGTTTAACCAACCTCAACTGAAAGTAAACATCCCTTTATCAAAAATTAACCTTCAAAATACTGTATACTAGTGTTATATTAGATGAACTTCTGATTAGGTATGACAAAAAAATCCATCGCGCGGGCAACCGCACCGTACTGCCCCTGTTTGAGTGGTTTCCCCCATTTTTTTGGTTTCGAGGACGGGGACGGTTTTTACCTGGTAGGTAAAAGTCGGGGGCGGGGATGGTAAAACTAGTATCCGTCCCGCCCTCGTCCCCGCCCTCGTCCCGACATACTTAAATTACTTAATACTCTTACTATATATATATATATATATATATATATATATATATATATATATATTACTAAAGATGATTTATTAGACAATGTTTAATAATTAGTCCAAGATGATTTATTACTATTTTTATTATTATATATAAAATACTTGATAATTTTTAAAATACTTGATAATTTTTTTTATATAAAAACAAAAACGGCGACGGGTTTCCCCGATCCTGATCGAGGACTGGGACGGAAGTCATTTTATCTTGCCTGACGGGATGAAAATGAGTACGATTAGGGTCTAGGATAAAGGATATGGGGATGATAGAATTCAAACCCGTCCCCAAACCACCCTGTTACCATACCTAGTTCTTTTACGGACATTTGTTCAATGTCACGTAATTTCATAAAGGAAAGACAAAAAAGAAAAGATAAAGTTGGGTCCACACCGAAAACCTTGCTATAACAAAACACCATCTGCAAAGCAAGCCAAAGCTTTTTAAAATATATGCGACCATTGAGAAATAAAAGATAAAGTTGGGTCCACACCGAAAACCTTGCTATAACAAAACACCATCTGCAAAGCAAGCCAAAGCTTTTTAAAATATATGCGACCATTGAGAAATAATTTAGTCCGAGCAGAAATTTGAAATAGTATATACTTGAGTTAGAAGTGATTTTTTTATTAAAGAATAATTGAGTTTAAGTTAAAAATGGTCCAAGTTAAAAATATTTAAGATAAGTTAGTGTTAAGTCTGTGGGATTTTGGCCAAAATAGGCTACTTTTTTAAAATATTTGCGTTTTTGGGGTTGAAAAAAAAGTATTTGGCGGTCTGGGGTGAAAGCTGTCACGTCAATATTCAATTTCGCCTGATGGAGGGGCGATTTTGTAATTTCGCCCCATGGAAAGACGAAATTACAAAGGGGTGTCAGAAATTCATCTGATGGAAAGACGAAATTGACCTCCATTTGTCAAGGGAAAATTAATCGATAAAATTGCCCACATCCAGACTTGAACCTATGACCTATAGATCACAAAGTGATACAATAACCATTAGACCAACTGGTTCTTTGATATAAAAGGGGAATATTATTTAATATAATACTTTATATTCTTACATATATATTTAACATATTAAATATATATTCTATAATATAAATTATATATTAATGTATATTGATAGTATATAAACTAAAGTTAACATATTAAAATATTTTAATATAAAATATATATTTATGTTTAATTTTTAATATTTTAAAATATATTAATATTAATATATATTTATATTAATATATGTATTAATATATTTATATTAATATATATTTATATTAATATATATAAATTATATATATTTATATTAAAATATATAAATTATATATATATTAACATAATTTATATAATTTATATTAATATAAATATATATTTTATAATATATATTTATGTTTAATTTTTAATATTTTAATATATAGATTTATATTAATATAATTTATATTAATATAAATATATATTTTATAATATATATTTGTGTTTAATTTTTAATATTTTAATATATAGATTTATGAACTGGTCTGAACCGGGGTCAAGGATCCGGTGTGGGATCAGTCACAAGAGTGCAGGTGTTTTAGGGTTTGCACACCGGAGCAGTGAGTATCCGATATGGAAATCCGGCCTCTCAGTGGGAGAAACCGGTCTTGTTGTCCTGGAGATCCTTCACACCAGCGTTTCGCGTTGAAGGGGGGCGAAAGGTGGTGCCACCTGCGAAGATTCTCCGACGCTCAAGTTAGAAGAGTGTAAGAACTCAGTGAATGCTCAAGCGATACAATAGTAAAAAGTGAGTTAGGACAACGTAACCTTGCATGTGTTTTAGATCAGGCTATTTATAGTTGAACGTAGGAAATGAATCGTTGGATGCAAGTGGGCCCTTGGGCTCTGATAGCGTGTGAAGTGTGTCAATCAAAGTGGCTCAGCACTCAGAATGTGTCAGGAGGGTAGGTCAATTATCAGAGTACGATCCTATGGGGAGGATGGAGGATAATCACCTTTCCGCATAATCTGCTGACACATGTACTTGCTCTCTGAGGCCATTGATATGACATATTCTGCTACATGGAGTATCTTCGCTAATAAGTTATTAGGAATTCTTATCTCGCTGTGACTGAGAGACTAACGGCTATATAGACGTTCAAGGATAACGAGTGAAGTATCCGTGGTAAAGAGGGCGAATAGAACGTCTGATTGGATAAGGGCGGATATCCGGTGTGGTGCTGCCCGAACTGTGACACCAGTTTCCTCCTTATGAAGTCATTCTGACGTTATAACTTTAGAGACCGGTATCCAGACCGGATCATTTGTCCCCTAACTTGTATAAGGGACTGTTAAGTTGTTCATATGAGCTATACAGCCTTTGAGAAGTCTGGATGCCGGCGGAACGTTCTGGAAATTCTCTGGAAGTTCTGGAGCATCCGTTCTAACAACTGAGTGACCGCTCCTCTCATACTATATTCAACGGATTCAGACAGCGTATAGTAGTTAGGGAAATCCCAAGAGTATTTGGGAATCAAAACCCTTGGTATTCGAAGAGTGGTTGAAATGCATTAAATGCGTCTGGAATGATTGGACATTAAATGCGCCCTTCACGCACGAGCCATCATTACCCAAGAGTATAACCGTCGATTGGGCTTATTGGGCCTGGATTCAAACTGAAAGGGGGCCCATTTTGCAAAAACGTTTGCTGAAACATTACCATTTTCGCGCTCGATCGTGGCGAAACGACGGAGTCGTTTGAATCCGAAGGGTTGCGTTTTGAAGCAAATGTTGTGGCTTTCAACAGAGCACTGTGCCTCGTCGTGACCTATAAAAGGGACTCTTAACAAGTTTTGGAATTCACCTTTGTCCTCAAGCTTAGTGAACCTCTGCTCAAATTTCTTGGAGATTTCTTTGCTGCCTTCAAACTTCTCAAAGATCCTCTTCCTTTTACGCAACCTCCCTTTCCTTCATCTCCTTACAATTTTTGTCCATTCTACTTCCACCATGCGCCCTGGAGCAGGCAATGCTGGTACCTCAAACAGGGGGAATTTTAGCTCTCGCGCCCCCCTTAGCCACCGTGGTGGGAGGATTCCAGTGAATCCTCCTGTGGCTGGGCTTCGTCGCCCAGAGAGAGTTGAAGCTTCTTCCTCACGAGCGTCTACTACTCAACGCCGCTCTGAGGTTCCCCTTGACTCGAGGGCTACCAGCCGCTCTGATGAAGGGTCAAGTAATGAAGATTATCTCTCTGACGATGTTGCTTTTTACCACAGCACGCACACGTTCCATCGTGCATCCAAAACCATGGAGATTCCGGGGTCTGGAAAAACGTTGGTTCTTCGTACCACTGAAGGGTGTGTCAATGTTGTGGCACACCGGCTTAACTGGGAAAAGCTCAACAGGGAAAGGTCGTATTGCTGGGTGGAAGAGGAATTCCTAGAGATCCCCTCGCATCATGCGAGTGAAGAGGAACGCACGGTCTCTCTCCGCTGCAAGATCTACTCACACAAGAAGTTCAAAGCATGCTATGTTGTGCTAGCACCACGTCCCTCTGAGAGGGTCTGCCACATCGTCCCTGATGAGAGGTCGGTCTATATGTACGACTTCGTGTTTTTGAAGCTGGGGGTGCGCTTCCCCATGACAGAATTCCAGATGGCCGTCCTGCGCTTCCTAGACTGTGCTCCTACCCAACTGCATCCCAACGGTTGGGGTCTAGTACGGGCTCTCGAAATTCTAGGAGAGCATTTCAACTTCACAGCCACTGTGGCCAAACTGTTCCATTATTGCCAAGTAGTCCGCCGTGCTAACAAGAAGGGCGGCCTTGGGTTCATAACACTCCGTTGTGACTCAAGGGTTATAAACTTCAAATCCTACACGGAATCCGCGAAGGTGGATGGGCGCTCCTTTAAACATTTCTACACGCGGGTCCGTATTCAGCCCAATAAGCCGGTCTTCTGGCGTAACAAGGAGGGATTCCCTAAGTTCCCTCTCAATTGGACGCACGAGCATTTTCTCCTTATGAGCCGTGCTTATTACACTGATGAGAGTGAACTCTCTTCTCATTCCATCGAGGTTTTGATCGCCATGCAGACGGCCTCAAAGACCCTCAAAGGATTTTCCTGCAGGCTCCTCCTGGCAGAGGACGACGTCCGATCCTCCTATCTCCGTAATATCCGTTCTTACTGTATTTGTGTTGTACATTTATTCCATTCTGATTATTTTCTTCTCATGTGTTAACTCAACTTTTCTTGTTTTATAGAACAAATCGAAAAAAGCCTGCCCAGAAATGTTGTCTTTAAGGACCATGATGGCTGATGATGATTCCTCCTCCGAGGAGAACGAGATTCAGGCGAAGAGGAACGCCACCAAAGCTCCACTCATTCCCCTGACCTCTATAGTGGGTGAGGAGGTTCCTCTCTTTGATGAGGAAGAAATAGAGGAGCAAACAGAGGCCACTGGAACGGGCGATGAGGAGGCCGTCCCAGAGAAGAAGAAGAAAAAGAGGCACCTGGTTAAGACAGCGGATCAGGAAAAGCCCTATTCTGGTGACCCTGCGAAGAAGCGCCAAAAGACACTTGAAGAGTCTGGGATGAAAAAGGATAAGGGGAAGAAACCCGTTCCTGACTCTTCTGCCCCTTCTTCACAGAACACTTCTGGGCCAGACTCTGGGAACGGTCCTCTTCCGGTGTTTGACCCTCCACGCGATTCCTTCCTCTCCCCATACTTATGGTTTCAGGGGGCCATGCCCCCCACTCTTCCAAAGGCTAGATACTGCCTCCGCCCTTCGCTTGAGGCTGCTGAAGTTCGAGGAGCTTGTAAGGCCGGCCGTTGGCAGCTGGATGAACTGTCCGGCCTCCTTGCATCCCTGAGCGAAAAGGCAGATTACATGGAGCAGGTTGAGAAACTCGAAACCGAACTCGCTGTGAAGGAGAAATGGGCAACCAAACAAGCTGAGATTCATAAAGGTGTGGAGGCTGAATTGAAGAAGGCCAAGGAAACACTTCAGAGGAAGACAGAAGAGACGAGCCACCTTCACTTTGCCAACAAGGCTCTAGAACGGCAGGTTGCTGAGCTTCAACAGCAGAATAACTCCATCTCCCTCCTCGAAGAAGAGCTACAATTGGAGAAGAAAAGATCGGCCAAGCTTGCTGACGATCTCAAAATTATGAAGGACGGACACAACAAGAGCCTTGGGGAGTGGGAGGCCCTTCGGAAGGAGATGCAGGCCCAGATTGAAGAGTTGAGGAAGGGAGGTACGAGCACTGGCCCATCGGAGGAGGATTTTGCCAAACTCCAGAAGAAACTAACTGCTGCTAAGGCCAAGGCTGCCAAGGCCTTGGAAATATGCAAGCAGGTAGCTTACGAATCCTTTGGGCTGGCACTTCGTCAAGTATTCTATCGCAACCCCGACGTAAAACTGAATCTGTACAGGCTAGATCCGTTTTATGAATTCCATGAGGGGAAGCTTGTCGAAGTGGAGAAAGATGGCTCGTACCAAGTCCCTCGCGATTCTCTCTACGAACTGCCTCCACTTCCGGAGGGTCAGAGCATGGAACCTGCAATGCCTACCTCTGGTCCTGAGGATAAGACACAAGAAGCTGCCCAAACTGATTCTGAGGCCGGAGCGGACAAGGCCCAAGCTGCTGGACTTGAAGGGGAGAGGACGGAGGTGCCTACTTCGGAGGATCAAGCACCCGCTTCTTAATTTTATGCTTTCATTTATGGCTGTGTTCTGGGATCAGCTCCAGCTTTTAATACTTTGGTACCTGTACACTTTCTTTTTTCAAGAAATAAAATTCGCCTTGTTCCTCTTTTATTATTTATGTCCAGTGTATGATTGCCAAATAACTTAACAATATACATAATACTTTAACCTTCTCTGTACTCTGCAGAGTCGCTCTTGTCTAGTCATACCGCTGTTGAAAGCGTTCTTATCACATCGGATTAAGATAACAAATTGTACCAAATAAGCGACAATTAAGTTAAAGTATGCCCTGTCCCCAAGCATAAGTACATTGAGAGGGGAAACTTCGTTACAAGAGTTACCTTTAACTTGTTAACAGGTTTGAAAGGTTCATCTGACCTCGAAGATGTAGAGCAGATACATTAACGTTCAACCGTTCTGTAATGAATATTTCAGAGTTGAGGACGGAAATTGCCTTTAAAGTCTGGTTCGGCCTTGAAAAAAGGGTAAGTTTTACACCTTTCTCTTGAGGTTCGGTTTGATCCTACAACTCAAGTCTTCACACGGTGTTCGGTTCGATCCTACTAACCGTACTTGGAGTTCGGTGCAATCCTATAATCCAAGCCTTCGACACGGGGTTCGGATCAGGGCTAATCCTGAACCTACTGCGCCCGTTACTCGGGGTTCAACGTGGTCTTCTGGACGGACCAACTTACTGCGCCCAAGCCTTCACATGGGGTTCGGTTTGTGGCCTTGAAAAAGGACCAGCCCTACAACCCATGTTATCTTCGAATGGGGTTCGGTTTGTGGCCTTTAAAAAGGACCAGCCCTACAACCCATGTTATCTTCGAATGGGGTTCGGTTCGTGGCCTTGAAAAAGGACCAGCCCTACAACCCATGTTATCTTCGAATGGGGTTCGGTTTGTGGCCTTGAAAAAGGACCAGCCCTACAACCCATTCCACCTCGAGGAGTTACATCGTCAATGCACAAGACGTGCGATTGAGATCATCCGCCCTGAGGAATTCACGTGATAGGCTATAGCTACAAGTCATAACATGCAGGAAAAGTGAGAGTAATGAGGTTATTGGACTGCATTCTCATTAAGATTGAAAGTATATTACAAAGGGAGCATAGTTGGGGTCATGCCTCGTTAAAACCTTCTTGAGAAAACCCAATGGAAAAAACTCAAGTAAGGAAAAAGAGTACATGCCGCCTTACCAACTAGCTGTAGTAAACACGTAAGTTCTGAGTGTTCCATTTGTTACAGATTGGAGTCCCATCAAGTTCTTCCAACCGGTATGACCCTTTTCTAGTCACTTCAGAAACTCTGTAAGGGCCTTCCCACGTCGGTGCTAGCTTTCCTTGGTAAGCAAATTTATTTCCCACACTCGCCTTCCTCAAAACAAGATCTCCAGTATTGAAAGCTCTGTACTGGACACGTTTATTATACCGGAGAGCTGCCTTTGCCTTCACTGCCTGATCTCTGATAAAGGCCCTTTCCCTACACTCGTGGAGGATGTCTAGTTCTGACGCCAGATTGGCATTATTATCTTGAGCTGAGAAATACTCTACACAGGCCGATCTGGTTTGTAACTCCACTGGGATCATCGCCTCGACCCCGTACGTCAACCGGTATGGGAATTCATTAGTGGAAGAGTGAGGCGTAGTGCGGTATACCCATAAAACATGACACAGCTGATCAGTCCATCCTCCCTTCGCTTCTCCCAGACGTTTTTTCAACCCCTTTAGCACTTCTCGATTGGCTACCTCCGCTTGGCCATTCGTCTGAGGGTGTTCGACAGATGAAAATATCTGGATTACCCCCAATCCTTCGAGCAAGTCTGTGAACTTTTTGTCTGCAAACTGGGTGCCGTTGTCAGTTATAATCCGCCCTGGCACACCGAATCGAGCTATGATATTTTCATACACGAAATGCCTTGTCCGTGCAGAAGTAATATGCACTACTGGCTCAGCCTCAATCCATTTGGTGAAGTAATCTACCCCCACAATCAGATATTTAATACCTCCTGGCGCAGTGGGGAACGGGCCCAGAATATCAAGGTCCCACTGGTAAAACGGCCAAGGCACAGCGGATGAGGAAAGCTCTTGGGCCGGTGTATGATGGAGGTTGGAAAATCTTTGACAAGCATCGCATTTCTTCACAAAATCTACAGAGTCTTGCTTCACAGTGGGCCACCAATATCCAGCCCTGAGGATCTTTCTCATTAAGCTCCGACCCCCAGCATGGTGCCCACATTGTCCCTCATGTACTTCCTCTAACACTGCTTGGACCTCATCTTCTCTCAAACAGAGAAGGTATGAGACAGAGAATCCCCTCTTGTACAGAACACCATCAACCATGGTGAAATGTGGCAGCTCCCTTTTCACTCGTCTCCTCTCCTTCTCATCAGTAGGGAGTTGTCCATCTGCCAGGTAGCGAATATAGGGGATCACCTAAGAACTCTCATAAGGATAGCTTACCATTACAGCATTCAGAGAAGGGAACAGAGGGATGCTAGGTGATGTCAAAGTGCTCTGAACCACCGTCGTTGTGCTACCGGGCTGCTTTGTACTCGCGAGCCTTGACAAAATATCTGCTTTGGTGTTTTCCTCTCTAGGCACATGCTTGAATTCTAGAGCTTCAAATCTCCCCTTCAATTCATTCACGCAATTTAAGTATAATTGAAGTTGTGGCTCCCTAACCTGATACTCCCCCTGGATCTGTGAAATCACCAACTGTGAGTCACTGCATAACGTGACTGCTGACGCTTCGATGTCAATCGCCGCACGGAGGCCGGTCAAACATGCCTCATACTCAGCTTGGTTATTGGAGGTCTTAAAATTGAATCGGAGGGAAATCTCTAAGTGCACACCATCATCACTCTCTACCACAACACCTGCCCCACAACCTTTACTATTTGACGATCCATCAACATAGATGGTCCAATGCGCTCGAGGTGTGGCTGGATCCGACCCTGTCATCTCCACTACAAAATCAACCAATACTTGCGCCTTAATGGCTCCTCGAGGCTCGTAAGATATTTCAAATTCAGACAGCTCAATGGACCACTTGATCATTCTTCCAGCGAGGTCTGGTTTGCTGAGCACTGAACGGAGAGGCAGATCCGTTCTCACTAATACTGGGTGCGCATGAAAATAGAGCCTTAACCGACGTGACGCCCACACAACTGCCAGAGCGGCTTTCTCAATCTTCTGATACCTTCCTTCCGCCCCCTGGAACGTCTTGCTAGTAAAATACACCGGCCTCTGCCCTTCGGGAGTTTCTTTAACCAAAGCCACGCTCAGAGCTTCGTCAAAGATTGCTAAATACAGGATCAAAGTTTCACCCAGGTCAGGCTTAACCAAAATTGGTGGACTTGAGAGAATGGCCTTGAGCTGTTGGAAGGCTTGTTCTTGCTCTTCTCCCCATTCAAAACTCTTGTGCTTCTTCAACGCCTTATATAATGGAGGGATCTGTGTGTCATCTTAGGCATGAAATGAGCTAGAGCAGCTACTTTCCCATTCAAGGATTGGACCTCCCTCAGACTCTTAGGGCTCTGCATGTCCAAAATTGCTTGACACTTCCCAGGGTTAGCCTCAATGCCTCGTTGGGTCAACATGAATCCCAAGAATTTCCCTGTTGGAACGGCGAAGGTGCATTTCAAGGGATTTAGCCTCATGTTATACTGTCGCAGCCTAGTGAAAACTTGACGCAGGTCTTCAATGTGGTCTCCTCCAGCGGGCGTTTTGGCTATAATATCATCAATATACACTTCAACCAGCCTGGTGTGCATCCCTTCAAAAACTTTGTTGATCATACGCTGGTAGGTAGCGCCAGCGTTCTTCAATCCAAATGGCATGACGATATAGTAGAAAACACCGCGGTCGTTGACAAAAGCCGTCTTCTCTTGATCTCCTTCCCACATCGGAATCTGGTTGTACCTAGAATAAGCATACATGAAATTGAGGTACTGATAACCAGATGAGTCATCTACCATACGGTCAATGTTTGGCAGGGGATATGGATCTTTGGGGCAACAACGGTTGAGATCCACGTAGTCTGTGCACATCCTCCACTTGCCATTAGCTTTCTGCACCATAACTACATTAGAAAGCCAAGAAGAATAACGAATCTCCCTTATAAAGCCCACTTTCAACAATTCTTCAGTCTGCTCACATGCTGCCTTCTGCTTCTCCGGTCCCAACCTCCTCTTCTTCTGGGCCACCGGTCTCGTCTCAGGATACACAGCAAGCTTGTGGCAACAAAAATTGGGGTC
The DNA here is from genome assembly GCA_037962975.1 of Clitoria ternatea. NCBI lineage: Eukaryota > Viridiplantae > Streptophyta > Magnoliopsida > Fabales > Fabaceae > Clitoria > Clitoria ternatea. The sequence goes on from CM075676.1 coordinate 70,957,738, forward strand.
CATCCCAGGCATGTCTGCTGCTGTCCATGCGAAAAGGTCCTTAAACTCCTGCAGGAGAGCTAACAAGCGTTGCTCCATGACTGACTCCAGCTTATCATTGATGTGCGTGACCTTCTCCGGGGAATCCCCTAGGACGACGTCCCTGGAACCACCATCCGGTATGGGCTTTGAGGGATTGAGAGGGTCAATCTTCAACTCCGCTCTTGGGTCCAAGTCAATTAGACTAACAGACCCAGCCGCTGTTCCTCCGTCGTTCAGCTTTCTTTTCTTGTTGAATGCTTCCATCTTAACCATGTTGAGGCTCAAGTTGTAACAGTACCGAGCCATCTCCTGATCACCACGGAGTGAGGACACACCGTTGTCTTTGTCAATGAATTTGATCAGGAGGTGAGGGGTGGACACAATTGCTTCCATTGCATTCAGGGTAGGACGGCCTATGATGCCGTTGTAGGGAGATTTCACATCAATCACCAAAATTCTTGACTTGACTGTTCTTTCACCGGGCTCTCCTTCAAAAGAAATCAGAATGTCGAGGTACCCCTTAATGGGTTGCTTAGCTCCATTAAACGCTGTGAGTTCTTGCGTGTAAGGCTATAGATCTGCATCATTAAAACCCAATCTCTTGAAACAATTATAAAAAATTACATCACAAGAACTTCCCTGGTCAACGAGGATCCTTTTCACGTCCTTGTTGGCAATTACGGCGATGATCACCACTGCGTCGTCCCCTCCTGGGATCGTTGGGCCAAAATCATCGTCAGTGAATAACACCATTGGAGCTGCCACACCGTCCCTGAAAGGACGGTTACTCCGTGGTTTGCCCTGGACAGATAAAATCATTCTGTGGCGATTCTTCCGGGCTGTGATTGATGCTCCTCCTCCAGCTATCATCTCAATCACTTCACGTCTGCCCTGCCTCTGCTGCTGAGGCATGTCGTTTTGCTGAGCTCCTTCAGCCATCACTACTCCCTTCTGCTTTTCAGCTGCAGTGAACTTCCTGACTGGGTTACGTGTATTATCATCCTCGTCATCAGGATCTCTGCCCCTCTTGTCCATCCTCTGAGGTTCGTCTATAGATCTCTCCCTGAATAAGTATTGCTTTAGCTTTCCCTCCCGAATGAGAGTCTCCACCGTATTCTTCAACGCCTTGCACTCGTCAGTGTTGTGACCTGTCTGTTCGTGGAAAGTGCAATACTTACGTGGGTTACCTCCTCTCTTGAGTGGGAGCGGCTTCCTTATACCAAAAACATTAAGCGTTGGCCAGCCAACCTCCCTCATGATTTGGGAGTGCCTGGCGTTCAGAGGGGCATAGTTATTGAACGACGAGACGCGCCTATCTCGTTGATGTGGACGAACGCTTGCAAAGTCCTCTCGGAAGGTATGCTTCTCAGGTCTCATCTTCTCCTTCTCTCTCCGTGGCTGTTGGGAGGGTGCTGGAGGCTTCATTCTAGCTGCTGTTGCCTCCAAATGCATCTCTATGCCCACGTATTTGGAAGCCTTCTTTTGAAACTCTTCGAAGGTTGTTGGGGGGCTCTTTGCCAAGGATAAGGCAAAAGCAGAACCAGGTTGCAAAGCTTCCACCACGATATGGAGCTGTATTGCCTCCGTGAGGTTGGGGACCAACGCAGCCTCCTTATAAAACCTCTTTAAGAACTCCTTAAGAGTTTCAGTCTCTCCCTGCCTTATCTGTGCTAAGGTGTGAGAAGTTCTCAGGATATCCCTGGAGATGACAAAATGGCTTTTAAACGCTGCTGCCATTTCCTCCCAAGAATCTATGGATCCTGAGGATAAACTCTTGAACCAACTAAGAGCTTCCTCCGTCAACGTCCTTGGGAACATCCTGTACATGACGTCTTCATCGGCTCCCAAGTACATGGCTTCATACACATAAGCATCCAAGTGCTTAGTGGGATCAGTTTCTCCATTATACTTTCCGATCGACAGTGGCTGAGTCGTTTGCAAATGTTTCGGGATGGCGATGCTCATCAGTCTCCTTGAGAAAGGGACATTGAGCTTGTAGGTCCCAGAAGTTACCACTGCCTGCTCCCTTCTCCTGGTACTGACTCTATCACCAGAGTCTTGGGTCTGCTCTCTATCTTCGTATGTAAGGATTTTTGAATACTGGAGGGTCGTAGATCTATCCCTCGTTGATATATGGTGAGCCTCCTCTGCATGGGACGCTACCCTGTCCCCAACTCCTCCTTTCTCTCGCCTCAACTCCATCAACTCCTCCCTGAACTGTCTGATAACCTCATCTCGAGGATCAGGGGTTGGTACTTGCACCATCCTCCGGGTGTTGGTAACAGGAGACTCGAAGACAAGTCTCCTTCCAGTCTGTTGGTGGGTCACATCCTCCACATGACCATCAACGAAATCACGTCCATCACCTTCCATTATGACAACCAAACTTCTACGAAAATGGGAATAACTCTAACGAGTCCCACTGGGCGTGCCAATGAACTGGTCTGAACCGGGGTCAAGGATTCGGTGTGGGATCAGTCATAAGAGTGCAGGTGTTTTAGGGTTTGCACACTGGAGCAGTGAGTATCCGATATGGAAATCCGGCCTCTCAGTGGGAGAAACCGGTCTTGTTGTCCTGGAGATCCTTCACACCAGCGTTTCGCGTTGAAGGGGGGCGAAAGGTGGTGCCACCTACGAAGATTCTCCGACGCTCAAGTTAGAAGAGTGTAAGAACTCAGTGAATGCTCAAGCGATACAATAGTAAAAAGCGAGTTAGGACAACGTAACCTTGCATGTGTTTTAGATCAGGCTATTTATAGTTGAACGTAGGAAATGAATCGTTGGATGCAAGTGGGCCCTTGGGCTCTGATAGCGTGTGAAGTGTGTCAATTAAAGTGGCTCAGCACTCAGAATGTGTCAGGAAGGTAGGTCAATTATCAGAGTACGATCCTATGGGGAGGATGAAGGATAATCACCTTTCCGCATAATCTGCTGACACATGTACTTGCTCTCTAAGGCCATTGATATGACATATTCTGCTACATGGAGTATCTTCGCTGATAAGTTATTAGGAATTCTTATCTCGCTGTGACTGAGAGACTAACGGCTATATAGACGTTCAGGGATAACGAGTGAAGTATCCGTGGTAAAGAGGGCGAATAGAACGTCTGATTGGATAAGGGCGGATATCCGGTGTGGTGCTGCCCGAACTGTGACACCAGTTTCCTCCTCATGAAGTCATTCTGACGTTATAACTTTAGAGACCGGTATCCAGACCGGATCAATTTATATTAATATAAATTATGTTAATATATATATATAATTTATATATTTTAATACAAATATATTAATATATATATATTAAAATATTAAAAATTAGACATAAATATATATTTTATATTAAAATATTTTAATATATTAACTTTAGTTTATATACTATCAATATACATTAATATATAATTTATATTATAGAATATATATTTAATATGTTAAATATATATATATGTAAGAATGGAAAGTATTATATTAAGTAGTATTCCCTTTTTATATCAAAGAACCAGTTGGCCTAGTGGTTATGGGATCACTTTGTAATTTGTAGGTCATAGGTTCGAGTCTGGATGTGGGCAATTTTATCAATTAATTTTCCCTTGACAAGTGGAGGTCAATTTCGTTTTTTCCATCAGACGAATTCTGACACCCCTCTGCAATTTCGTGCTTTCACCCCAGACCGCCAAATACTTTTTTTTCAACCCCCAAAACGCAAATATTTTAAAAAAGTAGCCTATTTTGGCCAAAATCCCTAAGTCTGTACATCTATTAAGTTAGTGAAAAAATTTTTAAGTTGAAATTACTAGATATAATTTTATCTTTTAGAAGTGAAATGATATAAATTTTGTAATTTTCTTAAATATGTTACTGTGTTTATATTGTTTAAAAAACAGTTTTAAAAAAGGCTTTTAAAAAGAAAAACACTTAATCAATTATATTAAGTATGTTTCTAAACCTTCAGTAACTATTATATATAAACTAACGTGAAGGTTCCCAAATAATTATTTCTCATAACGAAGGGTGTGTCAACAAAATAATGATGAATATAAGAATATGATAAAGAAATAAATGGTATTAAATTATGTAATTATTGTTTTAAAGAAACTTAAAAAAAATTATGGGTTTCTTTTTTTTTAAAAGAAACAATCACATGTGGATAATAAACCATGTCCTTACATTGATATTATTTTTGAAAAAAGTTGAATATAAAGGATTAGCAAAGTTCCTGATAGAATTCCTTTTCATACCAAGGACCATTATTGATCCCACAAAAAGGGACCATGCTAAAACCCACCTTTTAACACTTTAGGATAATTAAATAATTTTAAAACCGGCATGACTATCACGATAAAGTGCTCATTTGATTTGCAATTGAAGAAATGAAGTTATGAGAATAGAAAATTTAAAGATTAATATTAATCTTTCACGTCGTTCAAAACAATCGAAACACCATTTGATCGTAAGTTTTTTTTTTTCAAACCGACGAGAAATCAAATGACACTAAAATAAGTAGGGCCCATGCATGCACCTTCCTGCTCCATCAATGGTGCACGCTAAACTGAATTAATATTAGTAGGTTAGAAGCATTACGTAATCGCGTCTTTAGTAAGAGATTCTCCAATCAATAATTCATTGCTTACGATTACCATGAACAATCAGACTGAATTAAAATAATACTAATATTCACCTTTCTAAAAAATCTCATTGTCTTTTGATTCAGTGGGAGCCATCTAAGTTAAACATTTTACGTGTTTAATTGTTTGTTTGATATATTTAATTACCGTCATTAAGTTGGATCCTAATTTAATATACCCCTCGTTCAAGACATTTTAAATTCTGTTTTATTGATAAATTAAAAAGATATTTTTAACTCATTTCGGTTTGGAACCAAAGAATGCTGTGTGTTACACGTGCTAGTTTACTAGTACTATATATCTTCTCACTCCCCACTCTCACTGACTCGGTTACGTAACGGGTCGTCTCTTCCACTGTGTTTTGCCCAATACTCGAGACTCGCTGATTACAGAATTCCACCACCAACCATTTTCATCGACCATGAATTCGCTCCTCCGATCCACTCTCAAGATCAAGGCATGCATAACTTTCTCCTTTTCCGATAAATTTCGCTCGTCTTTTCTTGTTACCTTCAATTCCTTCAGAAAATTTCCCCAATCTCGTTTCCTACTTTCGATTTCGCGAAAACGACTTGCGTTTGGATGTAGATTGACGATTTACGGAAGATTCAATCTCTTCGTACTCCGATTCAGCCGTTTTTCTTGTTTACTTGTTGTTTACTGTATGATTTTGGACATGCGATTGCGACAAGTGGCATATGGAAATTCGTTGATTATATGATTGAAACTTCTATATATGATTGGAGCTTATGAATATGGAAATCCGTTGATTATATCCTTGGAACTTCTATATATGATTGGAACTTCTCGATTTTTTTTTAGCATTTTTTAGGATACAATGAATCATCTTTTGATTTTTGCCAACTTTTCTTAGTTTGACTGGCTTTATTTGCGTTTTGCTGCTCATATTTTAGAATATCGAAACGATTCAAAGTAATTCCTTCGATCCGTTTGGAATATCTGATGAGATTCGTAACGGCATTTATTTTTATTTTATTTTATTTATTACTTTTTAAGGCATTCTGGAATACCGAGAATTAACTGTATGACTGATCACGTCTATGTCTAATGTTCATGCTTCTATATTTATGAAAGAAATGGCTCCAGCAAGGTTGTACTATATACTAGTATTTGCTCCCGGGAAATATGTTTAAAAATCATAAAAGTTATGGTTATATTATTCTCGGTAAATTCAAGGATTAAAATAAATAAGAATTGAGAATAAGAAGCAATACAGTAATTTTCTTAAGGTTGTTGCTCTGAATTTTGAAATGTTGGTTGTAACTTTGTATTGCTACATTCTTATTGCTTATTGGTGATCTACCTTGTATGCTAGTAATTATAGATCCGGTTTGATGTTAAAGGGTGGTCCAAAAGCAGTGCTGTTTGTTAGTTCCTACTCAAAACTCTTATTTGTCTTATGATACTCGTTTTATTTTTTATTTACAGAATGCTTCATCTTTAGCACGAGCTGTGGTTTCCGGAAATTTTCAGGAAAATCCCCTTCAGGCTCCCTTATGGTCTAGATCAAATAGTACACAGTCTTCCTTAGCTAAGGATAATTCAACAAATGAAGGGTATATGGTGCTTCTATATTAATTGTTTACCACTTTCGCATGTGTGATTTTGTGTATTGATTCTATTGATCATAGCTCTATCTTTATGATTCTAACAATACAATCATGAGTATGCTGATTGTAATATAATGTCTTTCCTTTTGCTTTAGATTCATGCTTTGAGTTCAGAAGCAGACAAAATAACTTTAAGTTAAAAAGATACTTCTTTGGAGAGACCATGTTTGAGCTCCTTGTTTTTGGGTTTAACAGAAATGAAAAGTCAGTTTAAGTTTGTGTAGAACTGTTGAAATACTTCAAATGTCTCAGGTTCAAGGGCCATGATATGCTTGCTCCTTTCACAGCTGGTTGGCAGACTACTGATTCAAAACCTCTAATTATAGATAAGTCAGAGGTGAACTTTGCTGTGTTTCTGTGATTTTTAAAATACTTCAATGTAATATACTAGGCAATCAAGGTTGGCTTTGTATCCATTTTAAAGATACTAATTTTCCAATGATGTTATCTTCCTGGTTAATGGATCCAGGGAAGCTATGTATATGACATTAATGGGAAGAAGTATCTTGACTCACTTGCTGGTTTATGGTGCACTGCTCTAGGTATGTATGATATCTACTTTACCAAATATTTATTTTTCTTATCTTATTTCAATGATGTGTTCATGCTTACAGTACATCTGGGGAAGCAGGGCTGGCTATAAATTTAGCTCATATAAATTGATATTTAAACTTTGCCAAAATATTATTTTGTGAAAGTGACAAATTCAGCTCTCATCCAATCACTTGGTTACAATTACATATTTGCATGACCATACATGGGAGGGTGATATATGTAGTTATATTTCTGTTAGATAATTATAAAATGTTTGCATTTATGTTCATTCTGTTAACTGTATTGTTTGGCTGCTATAAATTATTCCATGATTGTCTCCTTAACCTTAATTGACTGTATCCATTCCATACTATAAATAAGAGTTCAATGTTCAAGCCTAGACATACTTTTACCTAAATGTTCTTTGTTTCAGGATGATACCATAGTGGTACCATCTGTAGTGGCCTGGTAACTGCCAAGTTCTAGAAAATATGGAACTCTTTTTAATTGAACTTCTCCTGGTCCTAGATGACCCCCCCCCCCCCCCCCCCCCCCCCCACCACCACAAAATCGTGATTCTCTCCCCATCCCATTGACTGTAAATTTTATTCAGATTCCAGTCACTGGAATCTTAGTTTTTGACTCATACCTTAGCTTCCATACACCTCTTTCCAGTGAATATTAGTGGTTATAACTTTCCAGGTGTGGTTTTTTTCTCTATGCGGCTGGTTGCCATCTCTGCATCCAACATGTTCTTCGTCACTGTTTGACTAACTGGCCTCACTTATTTTTTGAGAGTGCTGATTTTGTCAGGAAGTTTGTATTAGTCATTTTGTTAAGATATTGATTGTGATTATGACATTTCATTAGCTATGATATGTTGCTTATAAAGATAATGATGTCACATAATTGGGGATATACTCACATTTGAAAGTATAAAATGATGTCAATTAGTTAATGTATTGTTGATCTTTTTCATGCATGAAAATTATTTACTCTGAAATCAAATGTATCTTATTTTGCAGGGGGAAGTGAGCCTCGCCTTGTTGATGCTGCCATTGCACAATTAAAGAAGTTGCCATTTTACCATTCCTTTTGGAATCGGACCACAAAACCTTCTTTGGTATTCATATCATTTTCTTGTAGTTAAAACCAAACATTGTTTTATGCTTGTTTATTTTTTAAATTGCCTCTGCATTATATCTTTTTTTAATTTCTTCTCTCTTCTATGTTGAGAACTAAAAGAATATTGGGTAAGGTAGGTTATACTTCTCTATAATCTACTTAAACCACACTGTCATTTTCTTTATTTTGACAAAAATAAACCCCCTTACCTTGACACTAAAATGTTCTACACCTATGTGTTTTCTTTTTATTTGGAGTGTGGTGTATGATTGGGAAGGAAGGGGGATGAAACTGGTTTGTTTTTAATCTATTCTAATTCTTCTCACACCAGCATTACCTTTTTGTATACCTTTTGCTGCAAATAAATAAATAAATGAAGTACCATTGTATGAATTTGTGATGTGTGATAGTTGATATCTTGTTAGTTAATTTCCCATTTGATGTTTAGTTCCTTAATATATTATATTATATTTCATTAATTACAGGATCTAGCCAAGGAGCTCCTAGAAATTTTCACAGCCAGAAAAATGGCAAAAGCTTTTTTTGTTAATAGTGGATCAGAAGCCAATGACACTCAGGTTCGATGGATTAAGTACCCCTTTTATGACTGTCTCGTATTTTCTTTTGGAAAAATTCATTTAATTGTAAGGTAGATGTTTACAATGTGTTTACTTTCTCTGGCAAAACAAAATTTTAGAATCATCACCGCAGAGTAGACTAATCAAGCACCTAAAATGTTAGAATACAAAATCAAATATATTCTCAATTCCGAATGTGGTTCTTTAAAATAGATCCATCTTTATCAGGGTTTAAGAAAAGATATAAGCAGCAAGGGAAGATGAATGTGTCATGTCAACATGCTGCTCTATGAAGAATGTATCTTATATATATTTCATCTTCACTTATTAAATTTTCTTTCAGGTGAAACTTGTATGGTATTATAACAATGCCCTTGGAAGACCAGATAAGAAGAAATTCATAGCTCGTGCTAAATCGTACTCATGACATTTTAACCAATGCTGTTTTCTCTAATATACCTTATGAATATTCATAATACTTAACATAGTTTTACTTTTTTTTGTCAGGTATCATGGTTCAACACTGATAGCAGCCAGCCTTTCTGGGTATGATGAACTCAAGATTTCTTTTAGTAAAATAGTGCATATCTAGAACAGTTTAATGTTATTCATATAAAATTTCTTTATTCAATTAACCAAACAATGTGTATTTTAGTCTTCCAGCTTTGCATCAAAAATTTGATTTGCCAGCTCCCTTTGTCTTGCACACCGACTGTCCACATTACTGGCGGTATCATCTTCCAGGTTATTATTTGGATGGACATGTTTGTAGTAATATTTTCAACATTTATTCTTTTAAGGCATAAGTATTATGCATGCTTATGAATACCTCAGGTGAGACAGAGGAAGAATTTGCAACCAGATTGGCCAACAATTTGGAGGAGCTAATTCTTAAAGAGGGACCAGAGACAGTAATACATGCATATGCATGAAATGTGATTTCTGCTACTGGAGCATTGACTTTGGCACTGACTGAAATGTTTTTTTATTGCAGATTGCTGCATTTATTGCTGAACCAGTGATGGGAGCAGGAGGCGTAATACCTCCACCAGCAACTTATTTTGAAAAGGTATTTTCTCGGTCATTGTTACTGAAAACGAGTTCTACATTTTCAAGATGGGTTTCAAGAGACTGATTCTATCAGTTCTCTATGTGTTCTGCAATAATAATGCATTCATTTGTGTTCCCAGCTCCAAAGACATAAATTCTCCAAATAGAACATCGTTCATCCATCTAATAGATATTTGTATTCCCTTTTTCATAACTTTTCCTAAAACTGTTAAATGTTAATGTTTGTGTTAGACTTGTATATTTTTCACAACCTCATTTCATAAACACTATTGTATGTGTGTTTACTTGAATAAAGTTTGGCTACCTTTCATTTTTATTATTTACATTTTTTCTGGTTTATGAAATTTTTATATCAAAATTAATAGGCCAATCAAATGTATATTGTTGCACTTTTTCCGAAAATCTCCTTTTGCCTGTTACAAAGTATAATTTGCTGTATGGGTGGCGTTTTTAATTTAGCAGTGACATTAAATGTCATTTTGACTCTTCCCTCTCTTCCAAATTCTTTTGCAGGTCCAAGCCATTGTCAAGAAGTATGACATTCTTTTTATTGCAGATGAGGTACTTCCATAATTTTTCATATACAGTTATGTCAGGTATTGTGTTTTAGAGTTCTCCATTCTCATTGCCATGCTATATGTCTCTTTTGAAGGTAATATGTGCCTTTGGAAGGCTTGGGACAATGTTTGGATGTGACAAATACAACATTAAACCAGACCTTGTGTCCCTGGCTAAGGTAAGCATCAAACAACTCTAAGTAGTAAACGCCGATTCCCCCTCACATATTTAGAAATTTCTACATGATTGCTCAGTTTTCTGCTTGACTTCTAGGCACTTTCTTCAGCATATTTGCCAATTGGAGCTGTCCTAGTAAGCCCAGAAGTTTCAGAAGTTATTCACTCACAAAGCAACAAACTTGGTATGGTGGTTCATTCATTCGTCAATGTCATACTATGTCCTTAAGCTTAGTATTCTGACACGTTTGCTTATGTTAGGCTCATTTTCTCACGGGTTTACTTATTCTGGACACCCTGCATCCTGTGCTGTTGCAATTGAAGCACTCAAGATCTATAAGTGTGTTCATCTGTTTTTAAATTTTTAAAACTGTACTGAAGCTTGTTAATCCTTTGCCATAAAGCATGATTATATCTCTCTTCTTCGCAGGGAAAGAAATATTGTGGACCACGTGAACAAGGTCGCCCCAAGGTTCCAAGAGGGCATAAAAGCTTTTTCTGACAGTCCCATCATTGGAGAGGTGTGTATTATTTTGCAGGGTAATTTTTAATTTGTAGTCAACATAAATGAATGCAAGTGTAACACACTGGATCTGCAGATACGGGGAACTGGCTTGATTCTTGGTACAGAGTTTACTGACAACAAGTCGCCTAATGACCCTTTCCCTTCTGAATGGGGCAAGTTCAATACTCATATTTCTTCTATTCCTTTGCCAAATTTACATTCTTATTCAACACGCCTATTTATCCTTTCTAGTGTCTTACCAGTAATTTAAGGCCATCCTTTAATAAACTTCAGCAATCTACGGAAGACATTTTGCATTGTGTGTGTGGGGCGTATCCTTTTCAATTATGACTCTATAAAAGACAGAAGATACATTTGTTATTGGATCATATAGATTGATTAGTCCACGTCTTGGCTGCTTTATTTATTTCTTGTTAATTATTAACAGTGTTATAGTTACTAGTGAACTAAACGGCCATGCTGTTTCTATGTGGATGCGGGGGTATTTGCCTTAGTTGTGACCGTATGATGTATACTACAGGAGTAGCTGCTTATTTTGGTGCACAATGTGAGAAGCATGGGATGTTAATTCGTGTGGCAGGAGATAACATCATGATGTCTCCACCATATATTATTTCTCCAAGTGAAGTTGATGAGGTAACTTCACAAATAACCTTTCTGGCTGTTTTTGTCACTTATCAAAATCAAATATAATCTATTTCCAATTTGGCATTTGGACCCAAGATAAATGCCACAAGAAACGAAACACATGCACACACATTGCCGTGGTAATTAATGAATATGATTGTGGAAACCTCATTGCTATAGGGGACATAACTAGAAAAATTTAGATATGGGTGGTAAATACATACCTATTCTTATTTGGCGAGGCTTCTTGAAATAATGTATTCATACAAGTATTTTTCCACTGCTCAGACCCATCTAGGGAAACCTTGTACACGAAAAATGAATCAGATGTAAATACCCAAATTACTTGTTTAATTAGTATATAGTGAGTGACTTAAGGTGTGTGATCTATCTTTGACATGTAAACAGTATGTAGCTCAGGGCTGAATGTCCCTTCCTCATTTTTGTTATTCGGTAAACAATCTGCAGTATGTGTCATCGATACTGTAATACCTTAGACTAAAATTTTGTTAGAAGTTTAAGTTATTCATTTCCCTTTTTCTTTCCCCAGTTAATCAGCATTTATGGAAAAGCTTTAAAAGAGACGGAAAAGAGGGTACAGGAGCTCAAGTCTCAGCGCAAGTAGCTGAGGCGCTGAGGCCGATGATGGCAATGGCATAACCCTGCTGCGCCTGCCTTAGGGTGAAGTTGAACTAATCATTGTAATAACTTAACCGGAAAATGGCTGTTGATTAAACTTTGTTCCAACCTTTTCGTTATTGTAAATGTCAATAAATTGATTGCGTAGTTATTTCCTAATTTGTTTTGCGAGATATATATATATATATATATATATATATATATATATATATATATATATATATATATATATATATATATATATAGTTCACCTAAAGAGTAAATTTTTGTTTTTACTTAACTGTCGGTTTAAAATTTTAAAAGGATATTAATTGTCTATTTAGAATTTTAAGATAGCATATTTGTTTTTTTGATATTACTCTTATTGATATTAAAAATGAAATTTCTTTAATAACAATAAATAAGAGAGATGAGGATAAAACAAAAAGATAATCTTGATTATATTTCTTAATATACGTAATTCTTTTTTCTCTAAATAATTAAATAGAAACGGAAAAAGTATATACTTAAGATAATGAGCTTGTTTGTTTAAGTTTATTATAAGAGATAAGTGTTTTTTTAATTAAAAAATACTTATTTTAAATGTTGATGTGCTTGTTTAAAGTTTTAAAAATAAGCAGAAGTTGAAAATAAGCTGATTCGGCTTATTTTAAGAAACAACTCTGATCTGCTTATTAAAAAAATGATTATCAAAAAAGTGTTTTTTTAAAAGTACTTAAAAATAAGTTTAAACAAACGGGCCCAATGTATGTCGCACATGATCCCACATTAACGAGTTTGTAGCATCAAGAGGTTGTATCCAAACTGTAATGGTTGTTTAAGGAAAACAATAGCAACATGTCCATAAGAAGTATTGTTGTGCATTGATCATTAAAATTATGTTAAATTTATATGTAAGCCACTAAACTATTGAACTATTAAGAGGTTTTTAAAGAGGTCCTTGTATATTAAAAGTTTGTTACCAAGTCCTACAACTTCGAGCATTTGAATAATTCGTAATTGTGTCTTTTCTTTAAAAATTAGCCATATGATCGTTAAATTATTTCAAAACTCGTAATTTTTTGTAAACTTGTAGGGGTACGAAATCTAGTTATTCAAAAAGGGGTTTGATTAAGGAAAGCTAAACATCTGTTTTAGAGATTAACAATGACAAAATCAGAAAAAACTGTGTTGCTCCTAACTTTTAAGGCATGAATTGACTTTATTAGCTTAACACATAGTAAATCTCTGCATTAGTCTCTCAAACCGTAGGCTTGGGCGGCTATATCTTATATATAAAGTGAATCTGGGTTATACAACCATATAATGGATAGTTGAGATTAATCATGTGAGTTTTTAAAAAAGCCATATGACCTTTCAAGTGATCATGTGACTTTGAAAAAATTTAAAATTATGTTAAATTTATATGCAAGCCACTAAACTATTAAACTATTAAGAGGTTTTTAAAGAGGTCCTTGTATATTGAAAGTTTGTTGTCGAGTCCTACAACTTTGAGCATTTGAATAATTCGTAATTGTATCTTTATCAATAGATTTGTCAAGTGTAAAAATTTAATTTCAAATTTTGAAACAGTTCAACTTCTTTAAAATTAGTCATATAATCGCTAAATTATTTCAAAACTCGTAATTTTCTGTAAACTTGTAGGGGTACGAAATCTAGTTATTCAAAAAGGGGATTTAATTAGGGGAAGCTAGACATCTGTTTTAGATATTAACAATGACAAAATCAGAAAAAACTGTGTTGTTCCTAACTTTTAAGGCATGAATTGACTTTAGTAGCTTAACATATAGTAAATCTTCGCATTAGTCTCTCAAACCGTAGGCTTGGGCAGCTACATCTTTTGTATATATATATATTATGAGAAAAGCACTCTTATGTAAGAGTGAGATGAGTGAATATGAGATATACAACCATATAATGGATAGTTGAGATTAATCATATGAGTTTTTTAAAAAGTCACATGACCTTTTAAGTGATAATGTGACTTTAAAATTTTTTTAATCTCAACCATATGGTTACACCACCCAGATTCGTTTCTTTTTTTTTTTATATATATATATATATATATATATATATGTTTTTGTATGTATGTGTGTGTGTTCGCTAACTATTTTATTATTAGACAAGAGTGAGTTTGGTAAACATATAAAAGTACTTTATTTTTATAACTATTTATAAGTGTTTATTTCAATAATTAATTAATTGATTGCGTGAGAATCTATTTTGAATTTTTGATGTTTAGATATGGTCATGAAAAAGAAAATTATTTATAGAATCTATTATGTTTAGATTGTATTAAAAAGTAATACTTTTTAAGTTTTAAATTACTTGTGAAATTGAAAAAAATATAAATGGTAAAATGTGAAAAACAATAAGTATATAATAGAAATAAGTATTTTTTAAATGGAAATCTAAAAGGATTCAGATTCTTTACAGTCACTTTCCTTTTAAAAAAATAATATAATAAATTATTATACAGTCTCCTAAAAAACTACTTATGTCAAAATGATGATAGGTGTTAGATGGAATGCAATGATTTTACACTAGTTTGCACTCTGCACACTATATCTTAATCCAATTCCTGCCAAGTTAACAATATTAGAGGAGATATAAGGTAAACCAGATGATTGAGAAATAATGAAGGGAGAAAGAATAGCATAACATTGGTGAAACACGTCATGGAATAGCAAAGCAAATTTGGGGTTAATTATGGTGGCATAACAAATATGAACTAATTAGGCAAACACAAAAGAAAATGAAAGACAACCGAACTAAATAGACAAGTAAGCATTATCCAATTCCAAGACCTTAATCAATTAATTAAAGAAAAAACAGAGACAGAGAGGAAAAGGGTCCCTTGGAAAGCAATTCAACACCTCAGGGAAAGGAGAAATGATTCAATCAATTGAGGTTTTGGAATTTTTGTTAGCTTGTCTTCTTGCACGCCTCTCTCTGGAGCTAGGGGATGGCCTATAAACTTCATTTTCATCTTCAGAATCTCTCAAACTAAATGATTTCTGTTTCAATACATAGCAAACCACATAAATTTAGAATTGAAAGATAGAAAGCATATATTATTATATAGTACTGGTTGCATACCTCTCTAAGCTCAGAAAAGCTTACTGCATAAAAGGTTACAGCAGCAACCACAACTATTCCTACAATAGGCAGAGCCATTTGCATCCCATCCATCTCTGTGTTCTCAACCTTTTCCTTTATTTTTTATGTGAAGACAATGATAAGATAAGATATGCTTCCAATCTACACTCTTTGCTTCTTTCTCTGTTAAACAATCAACCGGCAACCGGCTATTACCTGTTGACGGATTTAATTGTGATTAACACAAGAATCGTAGTTCTACCATTGGACTATTCCCGTTACATTTAAGATATAGTTTGTTTGTCAAGGATGTTGTTAATACTTTCAATTCTATCATATCATATTTACATAAAATAAGAAGACTTTATTACAAAACACACACACACACACACACACACACATATATATATATATATATATATATAACCCTAATTTTTTTATTTCCTCTTTTATTTTGGCCCACCCCTCTCATTCGAAATCATTATTTTCTGTTTTACATTGTACTTTCTTATTCTCTTCCTATGAGTGAAGATCCTAATTGCACACCATATATATGTTTCACCAATACTTTGAATTGAATAGATTAATTATTTGGGAAACTTTAAATATTTTATTCTCATATTTTACGTATTTTATTAAATATTTTGTTGGGTTTTTAGGTCATTAAGTATTATTGGATATTCACAAATCTGATAAGTATCCGCACATGTATTATAGGATATAGATAATATTTTTATGTATAGATACGGGTAATGAATAGTGATCTGATATCGATACAGGTCCTCAAACTAAAGAATGATAAACATGCTAAAGGTAAAGATAAAAGGCACGAATCTAACAAATCTACGTAACCGACTTTCAGTATGAATGGTATGATAAGATGGGTTGTATGAATACTAGGTCAGAGCCTCTGACAGGTTGCAACTTTACTCCATAAGCAACTTAGTCATTTATATCAAATCATGAGTTGAACCTCTGTGAAGACTATAAATTCCATCATTTATGATTATCGAAGTAAGTCATTTGTTACTCTTAATGCTCCGGAATTGATAACCAAACTAACTTAAGCTTCGGAGAACTTTTGCAAGTACCACCACCACCATCTATTCCAAGGCAAGAGGATACTCAATCTCATTGAGGCTGAAGGCATTGCACTCTCATTGAGTTAGTGTGCCGATTCTCACTGGATCGATGTAAGATCGAAGTGATAGATAGAGAGATTCAACACCGATTGTGTGAGTGGTCACGTTACCCCTTGCATACCGGACATTTCAAATAGTCATTATCTACATTCATTTACATCCTCACACTTCTACGACCTTAATGATTTGAATAGTATATTGGGCTTTATGTTTTCTAGGTTCATTTTCACCAAAAAATGTTACTACATCAGATTTCAAATATAAGTAAACATAATTACTTTTACCATATTAAGAAGGCTAAATTACACTTTTGGTCCCCTAACTTGTAAATTTTTTTCAATTTGGTCCCTCATTACAATTTTAAATCATTTTGGTCCCCTAACTTGTTAAATAATGTCAACTTGGTCCTTCCGTCAATCCTGATGTTAACGCCGTGTGTGAGTCCTGCTTACGTGGCAATGGTTACTGACCTGTATGCTGAAGTGTCACTCATTTACTTGGGAGCTGGTTGGCATATGCAAAACGACGACGTTTGAAAAGATAACCCAATACATGTTTTCGAATTGGTCCCATCGTCTTCTTCGTGTGTTCCGTAGTGTAACGTGTCTGAAGGGTGACCTAAGCTACAAGCATAGGAGTTGGAAGGGTGACCTAGGCAAAGGGAGTTCTTGCGTTGTCGTGGTATTGCTCAACACTGAGTTTCTAAAGGTATGCACTGTAATCTTACTTGATTTTCAGTATCAATGTCAATGTTGTTGGTTGAACATGGTCGTAGCAAGTTCGTAGTGTGATTTCTTGGAAAATATTTTGTAGGGTTGAGTATGGGGTTTACATTAACATGTGGGTTTCCATAATTTTGTAGGGTTTTTCAGATTCTAAAATTAGTATGCTTTTACGTAGTTTTTGTAGGATGAATTCGCGTTTTAAGGTAGAGATTTTTCATGGTGGGAGCTTTGTTGAAGATAATGGAAAGAAGGTGGGGTATATTGGTGGTACAGATTCTGAATGGGATATTGATGAAGACCAATGGAGTTATTTTGAGGTTATAGGAATATTAAAAGACATGGGGTACGTGAACATTGAACAGTTATGGTACAAAATTGGAGGCAAGGATTTTGATGTTGGCTTGAAACGTTTGGTGGATGATCAAGGCTGTTTAGAAATGGCAAGAGTTACACACTGTCAAGGAAAAGTTCAGCTGTTTGTTATGCACCCTCTTGATGTGCCAGAGGTTGTTCTGGACTTAACTGGACCAGAACAACCAAATGATGATGACGTTGATGATGATCTAGTAGATGTGGAGGGTGTTGATGTGGAGGATGATTAAGTAGATGTTGAAGGTGTTCAAGTAGATGAAGATGATGTTAAAGGTGTTGATGTTGAGGAGGGTGTTCAAGTAGACATTGAAGATGTTGATGTTGAGGGTGATCAAAGGCATGGTGAAACAGTTGAAGGTGATCATGTTGCGGGTGATCAAAGGCATGGTGAAACAGAGGATAGTGCCATGGAAATACATTTTCAAGACTCAGATGACGAAGGGGTTGATGAAGAAGATGTGATGAGTGGTTGTCAACAAAGCCATGTGATGCCTACAGGTGTTGACCATGCAGATGTTGAAGGCACTGATGAGGCTGTTGTAGGTGTTGAATATGTTGGAGGTGGTTCTGTTACTGAGGTGAAAAATGCAAAGCCTGTTGAGAAAAAAAAATGGAAGAGGAAGAAAATCCCAAGGACGGTTAACCCAAGGACATACATGAAGGGTGATGGGTCCAGTTCTAAAAGAAACAAAGGCAAAGGCAAATGCAAAGAGGTTGAGTCTGAGTTTGAATTAGAAAGTGAAGCCGATGAACTGCACAGTGGTGACTCTGAAGACAGTGAAGATGGGTTATTTCCAACTTTCAAGATGCCCACAAATATGGAGGGTTTTCATTGGGAGAAAGGAACCAAGTTTCTGTCAAAGGAGCAGTTTAAGGAAGCCATTGTGGTATATGCCATTGCCAATGGGAAAGATTTAAGGTTTGAAAAGAATGATAAGAAGAGGGTGAGGGTGAGGTGCATTGAAGGATGCGAGTTCTATGCATATTGTGGGAAGTTATCATGTCAGGAAACATGGCAACTAAGGACCATAATTGACACTCATAGTTGTGGGAGGCAGCATAGCATTAAGATGTTGAGTTCAAAATGGTTATCTAAAACTTTGGTGAGTGGTGTTATTGAGAACCCAAAACTGAAACTGCAAGATATATGTAATAGGGCCAAAGAAACATGGCATGTAAAAGTGAGCAAGTCCAAGGCATATAGGGCCAAAAAAGCAGCCATGGATATTGTGGATGGGGACTACAGTGAACAATACACTGAGTTATAGAACTACTGCAATGCCTTACTAAAGTCCAATCTTGGTTCAACAGTCAAGTTGAATGTGCAACCAACTACAAAGGGTAACAGAGTAGGTGATCATATTCCAGGAGAAGGTCCCACAACTTTTCATAGGTTGTATGTCTGTCTGAAGGCTTGCAAGGAGAGTTTTAAGCATTGTAGGAAAATTGTGGGTTTAGATGGTTGTTTTTTGAAGGGACCATTTGGTGGGCAACTCCTCAGTGCAGTGAGTAGAGATCCAAATGACCAAATGTTACCAATTGCAGTTGGTGTGGTAGAAGTTGAAAACACTGAGTCATGGAGATGGTTTTTGGAGTTACTGGTTGGTGACTTGGGAGGCTCAGAGGTCTGCAGTGGCATTACATGGATATCTGACCAGCAGAAGGTATGTGTTTCAAGTTGGCATTATCTGATTTATTGTAAATGATGAACCTGGCCTGACCTGAACCTGACCTGTATAATATTGCATACTGCATACTGTATTATAATGTTGCATATGTTGAAACAAATATACAAATTACATACTGCATACTGCATTACAATGTTATTACATACTGCATAATGTTAAACCAAATATATATACTGCATTACCCTGTATCAGACTGGCCTGACCTGAAACATGCAATTTCACCTTGGTCCCTCATCTTTTTGAAAACATCACTTTGGTCCTCTAACTTACTAAGATAATACATTTGCAGGGCCTGCAACATGCATTGGCAGAGATCATCCCTGGTGTTGACCAGAGGTTCTGTGTAAGACATTTGTACAACAACTTCAGAAAGAGGCACCCAGGGAAACAGTTGAAGGACTTACTGTGGAGGGCAGCAAAGTCCACATACACACAGGCATGGGAGAGGACAATGTTGGAAATGAAGGAGATAAATGATGCTGCCTACAGGGAGTTGATTAGGCTACCTCCCAGACACTGGAGCAAGTCAAGGTTTTCATATACCCCTAAGTGTGATGTTTTAGTCAATAATATGTCTGAAACATTCAACTCAATCATTGTTGGAGAAAGGGAGAAACCAATCATTACCATGCTAGAGGATATTAAGACTTATTTGATGGAAAGATGGGCCAATAACAGGGCAAAAATGTTGTAGTTCACTGATGATATCCTTCCAAGGATCAAACATAGGATTGATTAGTCAAAATCACATGCAAATGTGTACCAAGTCAGGTTAATGATGTTTTCATTTTTGTACTTTCATACTCTTGATGATCAAGTGGTTGTTTGAAATTAAAGAATGATATTTTCATGTGTAGGTGGTCAGGGAACAGCGTATACGAGGTGAACCACATTAGGCATGATGATAAATTCATTGTGGATTTAAGAGCTAGGGAATGCAACTGCAGGAGATGGGCACTAACAAGAATACCTTACAACCATGCAGTTGCATGTATGATACAGGTCAATGAAAGTCCAGACACCTACATCCCTGCAATATACAGAAAACAAGCATATGGAAACTGCTATAATTCAATAATCTTTCCTACTTATGGGAAAAATATATGGGAGACCGTCCAGACAAACCCTCTACAACCTCCACCATTCAAGAGACAACCTGGAAGACCTAAAAAGTCTAGAAGGAAGGACCCAAGTGAGAAAGATGACATAAGGATGTCTAGGAAGGGATTGAAGTGCAAATGTAGCGTATGTGGAGCAACAGGCCACAACAAGACTACCTGTCCATCCAAACCACCACAAGAGGAAACGCAAACCCAACAAACCCCCAACAGTCAAATCACAACTGCCTCTAAAGCTCAACCCCAACCCAGGCCAAAGTTAAGACCAAGGAGGAAGCACACCTGAAACATTTCACTTTTTTTTTCTTTTTTGAGACTATTGGTCATGTTTTGTATTAGACAATTGTAATGATGTTGATTTAGGCCGTCGTACTGTTTTGATATCGGCCAAGTGCATGTTTGAACAATGTTTGATATCGTACTCTTTTGTAGATACGGATGTTTGGCAATTATATTTAATAGCTCAATTAAGAACTTACTTGAATTACAAACTCCAATTTAACATTAATTTCACAGCTTTTGTTAACATACTCGAATTACAAACACTAATTTAACATTAATTTAACAACTTCTGTTAACATACTCGAATTACAAACTCTAATTTAACATTAACTTAACAGCTTTTGTTAACATACTCGAATTACAAACTCCAATTTAACATCTCGATTGAGAACTTATATTACAAACTTCAATTTAACAACTCGATTAACATACTTAAGATACAAACTTGAGTCTCACTTAAACTAACAAGTGAAAATTAACAAGGACCAAAGGTCACACTAAACCCACTATCTTGTCCAACATACAAGGATCACACACACATTACATATGGCTGATAACACACAAACATAGTACATCCACTTGTTGCATCTTCTGGACTCCATGAGAGATTTTTGCAACCTAATTATTTTTTTCCTTTGTCTAACAATCAAAAAATCCTTCTCAGCTTCAGCAACATCAGTAACCCATTGGAAAAAATTACAACTCCCATCACCTGCCACACCCTACAACAACACCATTCAGAGCATTAAGGACTGTGAATCCTGTTTTAACTTGTCACAAGTAGCAAAACGCATGACCAACAAATAATTACTTTACCCGGTACTTTCTACACCCCCAGAACTGTCTTCCATAGTTGATCGTCATTTTTGAGGTTCGAAGCACAGCTTTATGATGCCCCATACATTCACAATAAGGAGAATCTGCCCGTATCATGTTGCTTCCATTGCTGAACACAGAACCACTAGAGTAGGCCATCATGGATGAGGGGAAGCAGGAACGCAGGTTCTTTAAATTCTCTCCCAATTTCAACTTCAAATTATGAAACCCTAGACCTTTACTCGGGCTTTAATGGAGGAAACCTGGATACCTCCAACGTCTCTTTGCCACGTAAGCAGGACTCACACACGGCGTTAACATCAAGATTGACGGAAGGACCAAGTTGACATTATTTAACAAGTTAGGGGACCAAAATGATTTAAAATTGTAATGAGGGACCAAATTGAAAAAAATTTACAAGTTAGGGGACCAAAAGTGTAATTTAGCCTATTAAGAATAATGGTGAAAGTAGTTACTTATATTAATGTTATCAAATATTTGATGTAATATGTTAAAATACTCATAATATCATTTGTTTCACAAAAGATTAGTTGTCTTGAGAATATATATATATAAGAACATATTTAGTAAATAAACATTTAATGACATTTGAAAAATATAATTTTGTTTATATTATGAGGGGAAAATCATCAAAATTTTCTTATATTTAGAACTATATGTAACATATTGCTATATTATTTATAATTTAAAATATTTGTTGTTTTAGATAATATAAAATATTTTTATCTATCATTTCAAAATTTAATTTTTTCAATTTTATCCGGGTAACATTTTTCAATAAATAAAATATGATAATGTTAATCATCCGATTATAATATAATTTGACTCTATGAATCATTCTTTTAGTCTCTTACATTGTTTCAATAATTGCAAATGTAAAAAATTAAATTACTTTAAAAATAAGACGACTTATATTATAGATAAAAGAAATAAGTAAAAAGAGAAGATTTGAAAACTTAAAAAATGAAATCAATAAGGAAAGAGATGTGGTATACTTAGGGAAGATAAAAATAAATTAATATTAGATATAAATTGATTAAGAATATACTTAAAGAATAAAATATAAATGCTTTATACATGACAAACTTTATATATATCTCAACAAATAGTTGATTCAAATAGTATTTATTTTATTTCTCTTACAATGCTCAGGTTCAAGCCTTGAAAAAATATCCCCACAATAATTAATCTTGCTATAAGGTGATATATTTTACTTGAGTAAGATCCACCCAGCAAAGACTGCATGTAATTAAAAAAATTGCATACAATGTGTGCAATGTTTATGTTTTGGATCTAATACATTTATTTTTTTAATTGTGTAGTGATTATGTCTTAAGAATGCACCATTCTTGTGACATTTAAGATAATCAACTTAAAATCAACTTGTATTTGAATGATAAAGTTATAAAAACAGACTATTGCAGCTGATCTGTATTGGGTTCAGGCTTTTTTCAAGCCTGATAAAAAAAGCCTACTTTAAATTTGAGTCCAATTTTTTAGGTTAGGGCCCAACCGACAAACTTGATGGGCTACCTGTTAAGGTGAGTATTTTCGGGCTTATATGGGTTTTTGATAGGCCTATATTTTTTTTGATAAAAACTTGTAAAAAATACAATTAGTAAGAATATATCAAAATTTGTAATGTTATAAATCAACTACAAAATTTATTTCAAGTAAAAAAATGTAGAAAGTAATTTTTTATGGTAATAATTTTTTTAAAAAAAAACATAATGTGGGCTTATAGGGTCAGCCCAAACCAACCTGAAAAAAGCTCGACTGGTTACAACATTTTTAGGTCAAACTAAAAAAATTCACTTTCAATTCGGGTTCCTTTTAAATCTCAAACTCATTCATTTTACAAGTCCAACCTATTTTGACAACTCTAATGTGAACACCTACATCGGTCCGATCAGTTTCGACATCAAATTGACACCGTCTGAAAATGAGGGAAATCGATATGGAGAGGTAGGTGACATCATCCGATGTCCAAATGAGGAACACCGGTCTGTAATATGAAAGAGTAACATCGGCTTGGATCGTTGAAAAGAACACCGTCTAGTGAACCGGTGTCCCTTATGATTCGGTGTAATAGGTTTCATGGACCCAACATCGAATTGGCGAGTCCGGTTGCCCATACCGTGACTCGTAATCGCACTATCCAAGCTGATCCTTGTGACATCCCGGGCACTGTTGAGGGCGGGGAGTGATCGCCGGTGCATGGGCACGGACAAGGAGCGGCTCCTGGCAGGCTTCCAGTGGGAGGGACACATGAACGAATCGAATACATACCGGAATGAGAGGGATCCAAAGACTGTATAGGTATGGGACTATACAGTCGAGGATAGCTTAAAGAAATGAATTCGTACTACCTATACCAACAAATGCATTAGCCTTTTCGGTGGCCTATCACATAAGGATTCTGGGATGGGTGACCTCCTGGGAAGTTCTCAGGAAATGTGCGAGTGAGGACAAAAGCACATTGGAAAGGTCTCGTGTTGGTCTGTGGGGCGAGTCGTTCATTCCTGAAAAGCGGCCGGGGCGTTACAGTGGTATCAGAGCCTAGCCTCTCCTAGTACGGTATGGTTCGAGGACGAACCAGGCGGAAGCTGGTGGGCATGTGACATCCTGGGCACTGTTGAGGGCGGGGAGTGATCGCCGGTGCATGGGCACGGACAAGGAGCGGCTCCTGGCAGGCTTCCAGTGGGAGGGACACATGAACGAATCGAATACATACCGAAATGAGAGGGATCCAAAGACTGTATAGGTATGGGACTATACAGTCGAGGATAGCTTAAAGAAATGAATTCGTACTACCTATACCAACAAATGCATTAGCCTTTTCGGTGGCCTATCACATAAGGACTCCAAAGTTAAGCGTGCTTAACTTGGAGTAATTCTGGGATGGGTGACCTCCTGGGAAGTTCTCAGGAAATGTGTGAGTGAGGACAAAAGCACATTGGAAAGGTCTCGTGTTGGTCTGTGGGGCGAGTCGTTCATTCCTGAAAAGCGGCCGGGGCGTTACAGAGTGTAACATCCTAGGTTATTTTTGCATTTATTTTTATTCAAACGATTACATCTTACGATAAATTTTTCCTTTTCTTGAAAATTAATCGATATTTAGTGAAAAGCATTTATTTTTTTACAGACTTATTCAAGTGACAACAGTCACAGTTAGATTAATTAAACGAGGTCTAGAAAAGAAAGGCAAGTTAATTTAAGTACAACGGATGGGAGAAAGGGAATCAGGGCTTCTCGCTTGAGCGAGGCCCCTACTCGTCTAAGCGAGATTCCAGACTCTCACTTAAACGAGGTTTCTATTCGCTTGAGCAAATACCTTTCACACACCGGATTAGACAAGACATGCAGACGGACTCCCGCAAGTCTCACCCTAAAAATGATTATGTTAATCAAAGGTTTGTCATAGCTACCACAACAACATATGTAAATGACAGTAATGTATTTTAAAATGTAGATTTGCATTCGTCCGGTCTTGATTAAACACAACTAATTAGTAATACTTGGAAGTTCTCATACACATATATAACCCTATAGAGAGTCACTCAAAGTCACTCGGACCCTGGCACCGTTCTCCCCCTTGGCGCGACTCCATGGCTCCTTCCCCCTCCCTGTCTCTGGTTACTAAAAAAAAAGGCAAGGGTGAGTGTTTGGCATTGTAATTAATATAGAATGGAACTTAACAAATATACATGCATATTTATACATACACATCAAGCATCACTTGTAAGTAAGCATACCGAAACAAAGTGTATTACATACAGTAACTATATTAAACCAACCACACAATTCCATCACATTCATCACGATCACAACTGACTCTCATACAATTTGACTCCTAGTATCCGGATACTAAAGGATTGGCCTTCAGCTGGGGGTCCTACTTGACACCCCGTGAACCCTGCTTGGTTCACCGAGTCCTGCTTGACTCTCCACCTCGACCACTGGGTCCTACTTGACCACTGGGTAGCTCAACTGGGCACGAAAACCACGGGAGCCGGAAATGAGGGGCTATCATATACCGTCGGCCATCCCACACCACATAATCATTCAACAGTTTACCTTTCACATAATAATATCAATTCCTCATCACTCGGGTAGCCTGCTTGCTAACCCGATGTCACATAACGCTGATCATTTCAACATTAGATATCACAAGATCATAACATGATAAACTCAACCACACCCGATCTTTCACTAACTAATGAACCCAGTCACACATGCACAAGCATAAACACACAACTACGTTTAACAACATTTTCCTTAACCTGTTTACATTACCTCAATGACCTGAATAAGAAGCGAGTCCTATTCTAATTAATTATAACCCGAACACCCCCCTTACTTTGGTTCCACGCTTTGATGATCTGATCTCTGTGTCGATTCCTTCCTCTGAGCACTGGTTTCGCAGTCTCAACTCCGTCACTCAGTCTTCCGTTGCTTAGCCTACTACCTACGGATCATAAAATACAGCTCGTCACTTCAACGCCCTTAGTTCATGGACTGCATTTGGGCTCACACTCACCAGAGGAGTGGAGAACAGCCACGAATATAGCCATGCATGGCTCTAAACCACCAAAGAATAAAAGGAATAAGGGAATCACAATTGGAACGGATCAGTAGACTCACCTTGAAGCCTCGATCACAGGAATGGGAATAAATTGAAGTTTGGACACAAATGGAGTCCCTCTCCAGCGCATGCAACTCAGCGTTAAGAGAGGAGAAAACGAAAGAGAAGGAATAGACCAACAGCAAAGTTAACTTGTAAATAATGAAGAGGGAAGGAAGAGAATTTCCTTATATATATATAGCTCATGGGCAAGATCGTCATTTCCTTTATTTTATTTGTATTCTTACTAAATTTAATCAATTTCACTATATTAAACTATTGCATAGTTATCAAATCAATTACACGTATTTATTCCCTCAACATTTAATTATTCACAATTCTCTAATACTTCGCAAGAGTATAGGCCCAATATAAATATCAGCCCCCGGTGTCCTAACTTAGTGTTCATACCTCAGAAATCCGAGCTACAACCTGAGAGGTCGGATATCTCATCCGTGCTCACCTCTTGGTTACCTACACCCGTTGTTTCAGTCATTATGAGGTTAATCCGGGCTATGACCCCGTGTAAGGCGCTCTCCTCACAACGGTTGGACCAGACCACCTAACTCTGTCCGCTCTTCTCCTACACTCCCAATCTTTAACTCCGCCTGCTCGCGCTTCTGAGACCGATCTCGACACCGGCTTTCTTATCTCTGGCTAAGACAGAACAAATATTAAATAAAACTTCTAAAACATTTACTAATCATTTCCCATTTCTTATAATTCTCATTAAAACATCAGGGATGTTACATCCACCCCCCCTAAAAGGAGATTTCATCCCCGAAATCAGTGTTCCGGTTGAAAAAGATGAGGGTACATTCATCTCATATCGGATTCCAACTCCCAAGTGTAGTTTATCCAGTGTAAATTCTGCCACTTCACCTTCACCAGCGGTACCTCCTTGTTCCTTAACCGTTTGGTTTGATGCTCTTCAATGCCGATGGGTACCGCCTCTACCGTCAGGTTCTCCTTCACTTCAATGGAGTCACTCGGTACAATCATAGTATCACACGGGATGTAGGCTCGAAGTTGCGATACGTGAAACACGTTGTGAATGTTAGTCAACGATTGGGGAAGATCCAGTCGATAAGCGACTTCACCAATCCGTTCTAGTATTTGGTATGGTCCAATATACTTCGGATTAAGCTTTTGGCTCTTCAAAATTCGACCTACACCCTTAGTCGGTGAAATCCTTAGGAACACCCAATCACCCACTTGGAATTCAAGGGGTCTATGCCGATTGTCATAATAGCTCTTTTGCCGATCTTGAGCAATTTTTATCTTCTCTCGGATTAAAGCGATTTGCTCATTCATCTCTTGAATCATCTCAGGCCCCAGATGAAGGGCATCGCCGTTCTCATTCCAACATAATGGAGTACGACATTTCCGACTATAAAGAGCTTCATATGGAGCCATCCCAATGCTGCTATGGTAACTGTTATTATATGCAAACTCTACCAAGGGCAAGTATTTCTCCTATGATCCGCCCTGTTCCAGTACACATGCCCTTAACATATCTTCAAGAGTCTGTATAGTCCGTTCTGATTGGCCATCGGTCTGGGGATGGTAGGCTGAGCTCAATTTGAGCTCAGTACCCAGTTGTTGTTGCAAACTCCTCCAAAACCTTGAAGTGAATCGGGGATCCCGATCGGAGATAATGCTTGAGGGCACACCATGCAGTCGTACGACCTCAACAATGTACAACTTAGCTAATCGATCTAGTGACCACTTCATATTTATTGCCAGGAAATGCGCACTTTTGGTTAGTCGATCAACAATCACCCAAATCGCGTTGTATCCGGTTTGAGTGCGGGGTAGTCCGGACACGAAGTCCATGGTGATACCTTCCCACTTCCAGATCGGAATTTCTGGAGGTCGAAGCAAACCTGGAGGTCGTTGGTGCTCAACCTTGCACTTCTGGCATATCACACAGGATTTCACATACTCGATTATTGCCTTCTTCATACTTGGCCACCAGAATTCCTTTTTTAAGTTATGATACATTTTTGTCACTCCCGGATGTATACTCAAAGAGCTCTTGTATGCTTCTGATAGCACTTCCTGCCTGAAGCCTCCATGTGCAGGCACCACCACTCGGTTCCTGAATCTCCATATACCATCGTCACCCCTAGTTATCTCCATATTTTTGCCTTGGGTCTGAGTATCAATCAGCCTCAGTAACTCTTTATCGTCTTTCTGTGCAGCTACCATCGACTCCAGAAATTCGTTGGAGATTTTTAACATTCCAATTGTCATCCGGTTTGGCGCGTCCATAACAATTCCAACATTCATATCTCTAAAGCTTTCCAGCAATTCCTGTTCTTTACCCATTAGGTAAGCCACGTGTAATACCTTCCTGCTTAGTGCATCTGCCACAACATTCGCTTTGCCCGGGTGATACTTTAAATCGAAGTCGTAATCCTTTAAATACTCCACCCATCGCCTCTGTCTCATATTTAGCTCCTTTTGATCAAATAAGTACTTTAGGCTCTTGTGATCACTGAATACTACAAAG
Source organism: Clitoria ternatea (assembly GCA_037962975.1). Taxonomy (NCBI): domain Eukaryota; kingdom Viridiplantae; phylum Streptophyta; class Magnoliopsida; order Fabales; family Fabaceae; genus Clitoria; species Clitoria ternatea. The sequence continues at coordinate 70,986,248 of CM075676.1, forward strand.
CGAGCCCCATACAGATAATGACGCCAAATCTTCAGTGCGTACACCACTGCTGCAAGTTCCAGATCATGAGTCAGGTAATTCTCCTCATGTGGCCTCAATTGCCTCGAAGCATAAGCAATTGCCCGATCAGCTTGCATCAATACACACCCCAATCCAAATTTGGATGCATCACAATATACTTCAAATTCCTGTGTTACATCGGGCAGTGCAAGCACAGGGGTAGTCGTTAAACATCGCTTAAGAGTTTGGAAACTTAATTCACACTTTTCCGACCACACGAAGGGGTTTCCTTTCCTTGTTAACCGAGTCAGAGGAAGTGCTATCCGAGAGAACCCCTCAATGAAGCGTCGATAGTATCCAGCTAATCCGAGGAAACTCCTAATTTCAGTTATTGACTTCGGCCTCTCCCAAGCCATAACCGCCTCAATTTTTGTCGGATCAACTGAGATTCCCTCTTGGGAAATTATATGCCCCAAGAATTGTACACTACTCCCCCAGAAATCACACTTAGATAGTTTAGCGTACAACTTCTTCTCCCGAAGTACTTGTAAAACAAGTCGAAGATGTTGAGCATGCTCCTCGTCCGACCTCGAATATACCAAAATATCATCAATGAATACTACCACAAACTGGTCCAAGTACGGTTGAAAGGTCCGATTCATATAGTCCATAAAAATGGCAGGAGCGTTCGTTACTCCAAAGGGCATTACTACGTACTCAAAGTGCCCATATCGAGTCCGAAATGCTGTCTTTGGGATATCCTTCGACCTCACTCGGATCTGGTGGTATCCCGACCTCAAGTCGATCTTAGAGAACACAACGGCGCCTCGCAACTGGTCCAGTAAATCGTCAATCCGAGATAGTGGATATTTATTTTTGATTGTCAGTTTGTTCAACTGTCGGTAATCAATGCACATTCGCATACTACCGTCCTTCTTCTTTACCAATAACACCGGAGCGCCCCAGGGTGAGGCACTGGGTCGGATAAAGCCCTTTTCTAGTAATTCGTTTACTTGTTTCTTCACTTCGGTTAATTCCACCGAAGACATTCTATATGGCGCTCGGGACACAGGTTCTGCCCCGGGAATCAAGTCAATAGAGAAATCAATCTCCTGACTGGGAGGTAGCTCCGGAATTTCTTCCGGAAAAACGTCAGGAAATTCGCAAACAATCGGAATATCACTTAGCAGGAGGTTATGCCGACCCTCCGAAGCGAATAAAACAACATACGTGGTTAGGACATCGCTCACCCCGTTCTTCATGTCAAGTTCCTGAGAGAAAACAATATTCTTCCGATAACAGTCGACCAACACATGATTAGCAGCAAGCCAATCGAGACCCAGAATAACATCTAAGTCCTTCAATGGCATACAGATAAAATTTACTCGAAAAGTACGGGCTTCGATTTGCATCGGCAGTTCTCTACACACTGTAGTTGCACGAAAAGTGGAACCAGTTGGAGTGGAAACAATAAGAGCGTTCTCCATTAAACCGATTGGCAGACCAAGCCGTCGCACACAACTTTCCGAAATAAAGGAATGGGTGGCATCTGAATCATAAATTACATCAACCAGATAACCACAGATGAGGCACTTACCCTGTACCAAATTGTCATTCCTCGTAGCTTCTGAAGCATCAAACGTAAATACACGCCCGGTCATAGCGTTCTGGGCATCGCTAGATTGGGCATCATATCTTCCCGATTGTTGGTTCCCTCTACCAGCTCCATTCCGGCCTCTCCTCGAAAAGTTGGAACCCCGGGTCCCAGAAGAGTTAGTTCGGTTGTCCGTCCTGGCCTGCTGCTGCCTCTGAGGGCAATCGAGCTTGAGGTGCCCAGGTCGTCCGCACTGGAAGCACACAATCTGATTGGCTTGGCAATGTTTGGCAATGTGGCCTTCCTGACCACAATTGTAGCATGTACGATTACCAGAAGGATTACCCGATCGACTAGTGGAACCCCGACCGGAAGAGGATGAGGAGGTAGCAGAGGACTTGCCACCCCGGAAGAATTGACTCATCCTCTTGAAGTTAAATCCTTTTGCCTTTAGTGGATTTTTATCTCTCAGCTGGGACGTCCTTTGTAACTGCACCTCTTCAGTCAATCTTGCTTTGTTCACCAGGGTTGGGTAGTCCCTAATCTCCATTGGTACGATTACACTACGGAGCTCAATCCGTAGTCCAGCTTCGTATTTGGCGCACTTGCTACCTTCAGTCCCTTCTAACGAGAAAGGGTGGTAAAAATCACACAGCTCGTCAAACTTGCTGGTGTACTCAGCTACAGACATCCGGTCTTGCTCCAACTTCAGGAATTCCATTTCTTTCCGGATTTTGTAGTTATCCGGGAAGTATTTAACAAGGAACCTCCTTCGGAAATTCACCCATACCAACGGCTCATTTGCTGCGTTCATCTGCACCTTCACTCGGGACCACCATACTCTAGCCTCTTCTTTTAGTTGGTAAGTAGCAAATAAAACCTTTTGCTCTTCAGAGCACTCAAAATATTCAAAAACCTGCTCGATATCCCTGATCCAGATGTATGCCCCGTCATAGTCATGTCCCCCTTTGTAAGTCGGAGGATTCCTTTTCAGGAATTTATCCAGAGTGGGACCGGACTCGGTCCTACTCATCAGCTGAGTAAATCTAGAGAAGAAATTATCTCTTCCCCCAGAACTAGTCTCTCCAGCCATTTAGTAATTCTACAATGAGCAAACACATCACCATTAATAACCAAGATCAGTCAGGGGATCATAAATTTACCTTATATTCATAGAATACTACGCCAGTGGAGTGCCAAGGGAACGATGCCAGGCCACACACAATCTCAATACAACGAAATACAATCAATCTTCATAAGACTATCACAGTCACTAGATCGGCCCATACACCGGCTCTAGAAAGAACCGCTCTAATACCAAGTGTAACATCCTAGGTTATTTTTGCATTTATTTTTATTCAAACGATTACATCTTACGATAAATTTTTTCTTTTCTTGAAAATTAATCGATATTTAGTGAAAAGCATTTATTTTTTTACAGACTTATTCAAGTGACAGCAGTCACAGTTAGATTAATTAAACGAGGTCTAGAAAAGAAAAGCAAGTTAATTTAAGTACAACGGATGGGAGAAAGGGAATCAGGGCTTCTCGCTTGAGCGAGGCCCCTACTCGTCTAAGCGAGATTCCAGACTCTCACTTAAACGAGGTTTCTATTCGCTTGAGCGAATACCTTTCACACACCGGATTAGACAAGACATGCAGACGGACTCCCGCAAGTCTCACCCTAAAAATGATTCTGTTAATCAAAGGTTTGTCATGGCTACCACAACAACATATGTAAATGACAGTAATGTATTTTAAAATGTAGATTTGCATTCGTCCGGTCTTGATTAAACACAACTAATTAGTAATACTTGGAAGTTCTCATACACATATATAACCCTATAGAGAGTCACTCAAAGTCACTCGGACCCTGGCACCGTTCTCCCCCTTGGCGCGACTCCATGGCTCCTTCCCCCTCCCTGTCTCTGGTTACTAAAAAAAAAGGCAAGGGTGAGTGTTTGGCATTGTAATTAATATAGAATAGAACTTAACAAATATACATGCATATTTATACATACACATCAAGCATCACTTGTAAGTAAGCATACCGAAATAAAGTGTATTACATACAGTAACTATATTAAACCAACCACACAATTCCATCACATTCATCACGATCACAACTGACTCTCATACAATTTGACTCCTAGTATCCGGATACTAAAGGATTGGCCTTCAGCTGGGGGTCCTACTTGACACCCCGTGAACCCTGCTTGGTTCACCGAGTCCTGCTTGACTCTCCACCTCGACCACTGGGTCCTACTTGACCACTGGGTAGCTCAACTGGGCACGAAAACCACGGGAGCCGGAAATGAGGGGCTATCATATACCGTCGTCCATCCCACACCATATAATCATTCAACAGTTTACCTTTCACATAATAATATCAATTCCTCATCACTCGGGTAGCCTGCTTGCTAACCCGACGTCACATAACGCTGATCATTTCAACATTAGATATCACAAGATCATAACATGATAAACTCAACCACACCCGATCTTCCACTAACTAATGAACCCAGTCACACATGCACAAGCATAAACACACAACTACGTTTAATAACATTTTCCTTAACCTGTTTACATTACCTCAATGACCTGAATAAGAAGCGAGTCCTATTCTAATTAATTATAACCCGAACACCCCCTTACTTTGGTTCCACGCTTCGATGATCTGATCTCTGTGTCGATTCCTTCCTCTGAGCACTGGTTTCGCAGTCTCAACTCCGTCACTCAGTCTTCCGTTGCTTAGCCTACTACCTACGGATCATAAAATACAGCTCGTCACTTCAACGCCCTTAGTTCATGGACTGCATTTGGGCTCACACTCACCAGAGGAGTGGAGAACAGCCACGAATATAGCCATGCATGGCTCTAAACCGCCAAAGAATAAAAGGAATAAGGGAATCACAATTGGAACGGATCAGTAGACTCACCTTGAAGCCTCGATCACAGGAATGAGAATAAATTGAAGTTTGGACACAAATGGAGTCCCTCTCCAGCGCATGCAACTCAGCGTTAAGAGAGGAGAAAACGAAAGAGAAGGAACAGACCAACAGCAAAGGTAACTTGTAAATAATAAAGAGGGAAGGAAGAGAATTTCCTTATATATATATAGCTTATGGGCAAGATCGTCATTTCCTTTATTTTATTTGTATTCTTACTAAATTTAATCAATTTCACTATATTAAACTATTGCATAGTTATCAAATCAATTACACGTATTTATTCCCTCAACGTTTAATTATTCACAATTCTCTAATACTTCGCAAGAGTATAGGCCCAATATAAATATCAGCCCCCGGTGTCCTAACTTAGTGTTCATACCTCGGAAATCCGAGCTACAACCTGAGAGGTCGGATATCTCATCCGTGCTCACCTCTTGGTTACCTACACCCGTTGTTTCAGTCATTATGAGGTTAATCCGGGCTATGACCCCGTGTGAGGCGCTCTCCTCACAACGGTTGGACCAGACCACCTAACTCTATCCGCTCTTCTCCTACACTCCCGATCTTTAACTCCGCCTGCTCGCGCTTCTGAGACCGATCTCGACACCGGCTTTCTTATCTCTGGCTAAGACAGAACAAATATTAAATAAAACTTCTAAAACATTTACTAATCATTTCCCATTTCTTATAATTCTCATTAAAACATCAGGGATGTTACAATCCTCGACTCCTAGGGGTGGCAGACAACAAATAAAAAATGAAAATAATAAAAAATTACCCACCAGCCGCTGCTCCCCATAATTGTTAGTGGCCAGGCTGTCTCTCCACTACGCACATGGGTCTAGTGGAGGCTTGAGCTGTCCAAGCACTCATGAGGCACCCTGAAAGCTCTATAAATGCCTCAGCTGAAGAGGCACAAGGGTCGACCCTTTGAATTCTTGAACCCCCCAAAAAAAAAACTTGGTTTGAACTTTGGATTCCTGAACTCTCGAAGGCTTGCACTAGGAAATCCTGAAACCCTGTTGCTCCGGTGTTCAAAAATCCTAAGCCGTTAGTTCGAACCTTGGATCCCTGAACTTCAGAAAATTGCCTTAGGACACTGGTCCTGACCCAGTATATAGTAAACTTCTCCCTGCCGCCTATATCGTCCAGAAACCGTAAATCGAGCTTGTGCTCATCAACTTCACATCGGATCTCCCACTGAGCCCTTACACCGTCTCCATGCCAAATTCCACATCGGATCCCTATTGCCACCCCGTTTCTCAGTAGATACCAGCATTACTCCGGTTGTTGCTGCTCAGGTCCACACCGGTTCATAGTTGAACTCCGGCTCTCAGTACCTCCCCTACACTGGTTATATTCTGTCCCTTGCCGTTATTTTTTTTGTTTGTTTTCTTGTTGTCTTATTGAATTCATCGTTTTGTTAAGTCTGTTCTCTTGAAAAATCCTATTCTGTTACTATTTCATTTTATTTTTGTTTTATAATTAAAAAAATGACAAAAAGAAAATAAGTGTTCTTCATGTCTCTTTCGATCAACGTAGAAATTTTTTTTAAAACAGTGTCGTGTAGGAATACTCCCGCCTACATTGTCCCTAAAACTCGTACACGTGCGGAGAACTTCGCCTTGTATATATCTGTGAGCTTCGCTCATCACTAAGCCCCTAGCTCCACCTGAAACTCTTTCGTCAATAACTACGTGACCCTGATTTCTCAGAAAACTCGAGAATACATAGGAGCAGGACTTAACTCCTGTCGGGCCCACTTCTTTTCTCCTCCTGTTCTTCTTTAAAAATTAATGTTATTCCCATCATTGCATAAAAGTCAATTTAGACGCGACGTCTTATTGATTTTCTTTCATTTTGTCCTGACCTCTGTCATTCTTCATAAAGATTAGGCTAATTTGGACGAGACGTCCTGTTTATCCTCTTCATCCCCTAACCCTGTATCTTGATGAACGAATGATTAATTTGGATGGGACATCCTGTTAGCATTCTTTCCCTTTTCCACATACTTTACCACCAAAAGGCCATGGCTAATTTGGACAAAACATCCTGTTAACCCCTTTTCATCCCCAACCTTATATTTTTATGGGAGAATGACTGGTTTAGACGCGGCGTCTTGTTGGCATTCTCTTCCTCCTTGGTTTTGTACCTTCCCCATGTAGATCCGGGCTAATTTGGACGAGACGTCCTATTAACCTTGATTCAATACCCCACGTTTGTCTGTTTTGTTCCCTATGTTTTAAAAAATAGTAATAAAAAGGAGGAAATAAAATCTCTTATGTGAGGCTATTCATATCGCGCGTTTTCAATCTTGGTACTATTTTTAACAGGTGATGTAGGGTGCTAATACCTTCCCTACTCGTAACCGACTCCCGAACTTGAATCTCACATTTTTAACCAGTGCTTTACTAAAGCAAGTTTTTTTCACAATGTTTTTTTACTATGAATAAAAACGTTGGTGGCGCCTCCCTGTCCTTTCATCGCCTCTTCGAGGGTCGGCCGCGCCGCCGCGATCCCGGTCACGACAGATGGCGACTCCACTGTGGACAAATGAGATAGTCAGGCTAGTTAGGTTGAAAGCGCATGTTTTCTTTTCTATATAGCCCATGTTTGCTTTGTTTTCTTCCTTTGATTTATTTTTTCGTTAGTTGTGTAAGTGTTTGTTCTTGTTTCAATCGTATATCGTTATTTACTTTGTTGTCAATTTTTGCATGATTATTGAACCCTAGGGTAGGTGACAATGTTTTTTTCCTGTGATTATTGAACCTTAGGGTAGACGACTTTGTGTTTTTTGTCCTGTGTTTATTCTCTATGCAAAATAGGGTAAGGTTAAAGGTATTGAATGCCCTTTCACATACTACACTCACATTTTTGCACACACTTATGACCGGCGCCCTATACCCGAGCCCTAAAGAAAACTTAAGTTAGGAGGGGTTGGTAGCAGTGTCGTTTGGGATGTACTTCCCATCCGGTGATCGTAAGAACCTCAACTAGAGTTCGACCTTTTATGATGTACACACCTAGTAGATTCTCTACTGTTGCGACCACATCATGAGTAGGATCTTGGCTCTAGTAACCTTTTAGAAGTCTAGTGCAAGCTACCCAAGGTGAGGAAACACTTTTAGACAAGCCATAGGGCCTAGGAAAAAACTTTAGAACGACCTGACTTAGGCCACGAAAGGGCAGACTTTACTTTACCTTACGTCATTTTTAATTCTTTTTTAATCCAAATGGATGAACCATTTACCCGTCAAAGGATTACTTTAATAATGGCTCGCTTTTCTTGAAAAGACTGGTAATCTTTTAACGGGTAGATAGTTCCCTCTTCATCGTGTACTTCTAAGTCCTGAGTCATAAGTTTTCTTAGTCGCCAAAAGAAGGAGAAAATGAAAATAATTTTGCTTCCCCAACTGGGGCATTAATGACGATTAAAAACTTATGGTCCTTTAGGCTTGAACCAATGCAAGTTTTGGTAATCGCTGCTTCCCCGAGTAAAATTACTAGGGGAAGCACCGGTTTCCGAACATGACTGATTCTTCTTCCTTTTTTTCTTGATATTCGCAAGAAGCTATCCAGGATTTGACACACACCTCTGAGCAAGTAAAGAAATTAACATGGGACATGACGGTTGTGGCACAGATGTGACGGAATTAAGGAAAATACTACATGTTAAGGCCAAAAAGGTTGATACCGGTAGTCTACAGGCAATGGGGAGAAAATTAAATCTGACTCAAAAGATGGCCTTTGCAGGAAGGTATGGGAAGATTTTAAAGCTCTTAGAAGTTGAAGTACAAATTGAGGCAATCACAGCCTTGGCACAGTTCTACGACCCACCCCTATAGTGTTTTATATTCAGGGACTTCCAGTTGGCCCCATCCATAGAAGAATTTGAACAAATACTGGGGATGCCTTTGGAGGGGAAAATTCCCTACCGCCATCTTGATCATCATGCCACTATCGCTGCAGTTGCTCGTGTTTTAAGATTTCATCCTGAGACATTGAGGAAAGTGCAGATAAATAGAAATCAAATTCCTAGGTTCACTCGAGAGTTCCTTGAGAAACATATGCAGATTTTGGCAGATAAAGAAGATTGGGAGACCTTCATCGACATTTTGGCCCTTACTATCTACGGGGTTGTCCTGTTCCCTAACCCAGACAATTACGTGGATTATGATGTCATCGCCGTCTTCTTGCTCGTAAACATAGGCTTGAGAATCTCGTCACGGCTGTGTTAGCCAATGTGTACTGCACAATGGATTTTTACCTTACGCAAGGAGGAAGAAGAATTGTCTGTTGTTTACCTGTCCTGTATGTATGGCTCGTGTCTCATGCCTTCCATCAAGTCTGCAAGGCTGAATATCTTATTTTTGATCTAAAACTGTGTCAGCTGGCTATAAAGAATGGGCGCGAGTGGGCCAATCACCTTATAGGGCTCACGGCTGAGAAGGTCAGATGGTATCCTCAATGGCTAGGGGTCGAGTTGATCATATACAACTGCGGGGGTTATCCGAATGTTCCTCTCATTGGTACGCAAGGATGCATCAATTACAATCCTGTTATAGCAAAGCGTCAGTTGGCTTATCCTTTACTCAGACCACCAGATGAAGGATTGCTCACTCCCCTTATTTTGTACTATGCAAAGGGGAACTATATGTCTACTGTCCGGGACATAGCCAATGCATGGAAGAAGGTCCACAAGATGGGGAAAGAATTAGGGGCCCGAAGCCATACCGTGGGAGCAGAATACCATGAATGGGTCCTGAACAGGGTTTCAATTGTAAAATTACCCTTCAGAGGTCCCTCATATCAGTCTACAAGCATTCCCGCTCCTTCACTTATCATAGAGGATAAAGCTACCCAGGATTTGAAGGCTCAGATAGAGGAGTTAACGGCCAAGAATCAAAAACTGGAAGAGGACTTGCTAAAATATCAATAAGAATGCACCCTCCAAAGGAGGGGGAATTTAGAGAGTAAGTAGGCCATGGAAGATATGCGAAAAAAGTGGAAGATTGAAGAAGATTACAGGGTAAGAGAAGATCAGTGTCTCCAGGCAGCCAATTCTCAACTAAAAACGAAAAGCAAGCAAAGTGACGCCATCCTGGCTGAAAAATAGTTTCTTAAAGGCGTGCTGACAGAGTCCAAGGAAAATGAAAGAAAGGCTTTGGTGGAGAAGGAGTTGTTACAATCCCGAGTACATAACTTGGAGCAGCAGCTTGACGAGATAATGAAGGCATGCGAACAGGAGATAAATGATGAGCGACAGAATGCCATGGATATAGAGCAATGTTGTCAAGAGGCCACACAAGTCTTAGAAACTGAATTGGCACGGCAAGACGAAGTCGTTCGTTCATGCATGGATCGCTTCGCTAATCTGGCCTACTTGGCCAATGGAGTTCTAGAGGATTTTCCACTATTGCTGAAACAAGCTGAAGGGATGGTTAATCCTCTCTCGACTCCAAAGGAAATTTCGTTATTTTTAAACTATTGCCACTAAAGGATTTGTAAAATAAAGGCTATGATTGCCCAAGCTAGGAACGGTTGAAATATTGTAATCAAACTTTTACAGTGTATCCTATGGAAGTATGAAATAATGAAGCATTTTTTTGTCTCCAAGATTGTCTCATGTCTCATGTTAATTTCCACTTTATTGCTTTACCTAGTACTTTTGAACGCGACGTTCTGAGGAACGATCAGAGGACACGCATCAAATCTCAAATCGCGTCCCGCGTAACGTCTTTCTACTTTTATCATTTCCGTTAACTATATATTTTCTTTTGCTAACGCATCCCCATGATTCTTTTAGACATTACGGGTAAACATCCTTACGAGACTAGGCTTAGAAAGAAACTCAGGGCTGAAATAGAACAAGAAAATGAGAGTTTGAGAGGTGAGCTCAATCAATTAAAAGAATAGATGGCCAAGATGGCTAAACTTTTGGAGAAAAGGGTCATAGAAGGGGGTTCGTCTGTCGGTGTTGATGACGCTAGACAACAGCCGCCTACCCCGCGACCCTATCCAGGTCCGGCTGGGGAGCAGGCCCCTAATCCTACAGCACCTCCCATCACTGTTCATGTAAGAAGGCCAAACCCTGTTGACACCCAGCAGCATACCTTCATAGATGCTGATGGCAACGCTATCCCTTTCCCATTATATGGCTTGCCTCCAGGGTACTTTCCTCCACTCCATGTCGACCCCCAAACGGGTCTAGACCATCAAGATCCTCACCTTGTTCAACCAGGCATTCCACCCTGTCGTGAATTCTGTACGACCCAAGGCCAAACGTAACCCATCCAAGCTCACACTACACAACCTACCCAGGCGACCCAAACCACCACCCGACCATAGGTCTTTATGAACCCGGTAAACCCCTCTCATGTAGCTACGCATGTACAGCAGCCTTATGGACACATAGATCCTCGTGTGACTATTGGTCCCAATGGCACCGCAGCTATCCAAGAAGGAAGGATAGAGGTCCTTGAAAGGAAGTTAAGAGCAATGGAGGGATTAGAAGGTTTCAGATTTAGAAGTGCCGCAGAACTTTGCTTAATCCCGGATGTCGTCATCCCTCTTAAATTCAAGGTGCCAGAATTCGACAAATACCGAGGGCTAACCTACCCAAAGAATCATCTCACCATGTATTGTCGGAAGATAGCATCCCACGCTTCCAATGACCCGCTACTAATCAATTGCTTTCAAGATAGCCTGGCCGGGGCCGCCCTTACATGGTACACCCACCTCGAGCGGTCTCGTATACGCAGTTGGAAGGACTTGTCCGATGCTTTCATGAAGCAATATAAATACAACTTGGACATGGCGCCAGATAGGGTACAATTGCAAAACATGGCGAAGAAGGAGGTCGAAACATTCAAAGAATACGCGCAATGTTGGCGTGAAGTTGCCGCACAGGTAGACCCACCCTTATCAGAAAAAAAAAGTCGTATCCATGTTCATCGACACGCTTCAATCTCCTTTCTATGATAAGATGATTGGGAGCGTCTCATCCCATTTTTCTGATATCATCACTATCGGAGAAAGAATAGAAAATGGGATAAGAACTGGAAAAATCATCCGAGGTCCGTCTGTGACAGGCACAACAAAGAGGCCAGCCACAGGGGAAGGCAGAAAAAGAGATGGTGAAACCAATGTCATCTGTTACGACCAAAGAAGAAACCACACAAGGCCATTTACCCCTATCACATTTCCACCGACCAACCCTCATACGTCATATCCATGCATAGCAGCGGTTCAGAATCCAAATCCACCCCGCTCCCGACCACCTGTCATACGGCCACCAACACCGCCACAAGCACCATACCAACCACCACAAACACCATACCAACCGCCACAAGTAAATCAACCACCAAATCCAAATTCAAGAAGACAGAACAATGACCGCACCCAGATTCAGTTTGATCCTATCCCCATGACATATACCGAGCTCTTACCCCATCTCATCAAAAACACCTTGGTAGTACCCTGTCCTCTGAGACCACTTTAGCCACCCTACCTTAGAGCATATGATCCGAATGCGTGGTGTGATTACCATGCCAGTGCACCGGGGCATTTTACGGAGAATTACCTGTCTTTGAAGTTCAAAGTAAGGGATCTGATCAGGGCTGACTGGATAAGTTTTCGTGAGGGAAGCCCAAATGTGACAACCAACCCTTTGCCCAACCACGGGAGGCCAAGGGTTAATGCTGTTGAGGAATATGAGGAATGTATTTCAAAGGTTGATGACATAAAAATGCCTTTGGAAATAATTCACTCCCACATGCTTGAGAGGGGGTTGATAGAGGGGTCATGGGATGAAGAGCACAATGATGACCAGTCTGCAAAGCGACAAGGCTTCCAAAAAACCCCTCAGGAACTTATGGACAGCCATACTATAGAGATCTGCAGGCGCCGTGGGGACGGAATAAACATGATACAAGAACAGACCAGGGTGTGAGCCCCAAAACCCCTGGTCATATTCTACAACAAAAGTGCGCCAGCCGCTCCATGCAAGCACCTACTCCATTCCCCTTCAAAGATTCTCATGCTGTGCCTTGGAAGTACAGCTCGGAGGTGATCATCACCAACCCCATGATAGTTGATTCTACATCATCCTCCTCTGTGATAAATATTGTCAGGATCAGAGGCATCACTCAGAGTGGAAGGGTATATGCTCCTTCAGAATCAAAACTTGACAAAACAGCTGGAGAAGTCAAGTCCGGAAAAGAGGGAGCCATTGGCGAGATAAAAAGGGCTGTAACTGATGAAGAAGCCTAAGAATTTTTGAAGTTCATCCGCCACAGCGATTATCAGGTATTGGACCAACTAAACCATACCCCGGCCAAGATCTCTTTGTTGTCCTTGTTGATGAATTCCGAACCACACCGGAACATATTAATGAAAGTATTAAGTGAAGCACATGTGAAGCATGACTTGCCTGTTGACAATTTTGAAGGCATAGTGGGCCACACAGTAACTAATAATTATGTGACCTTTACGGAGATAAGGTGCCAGTGGAAGGAAGAGGGCACAACAGAGCCTTTCATATCTCTGTAAAATGCCAAGATCACATCCTAGCAAAAGTACTTGTAGACAATGGGTCGTCGCTAAACCTGATGCCAAAATCCACATTGGCGAAGTTGCCATTTGATAGGGCTTACATGAGACCAAGTTCTATGGTGGTGCGGGCTTTTGACGGGACTCGTCGGGAGGTCATGGGAGAGATTGAACTACCAATACAGGTTGGACCGTGTACCTTTTAGATTCTCTTTCAAGTCATGGATATCACGCCAGCCTACAGTTGTTTGCTAGGACGGCCGTGGATCCACTCGGCTGGGGTGGTTCCTTCCACGCTGTATCAAAAATTGAAATTCATCATTGGTAATAAACTAGTGATTGTTTTGGGGGAAGAGGACCTCTTGGTCAGCAAGCCTATCACCACCCCATACATTGAAGCAACCGAGGAAGCTCTCGAGACCTCGTTCCAGGCCTTGGAAATAGCTAATGCCACAAGCATTGTAAGAACATCCTTCCCAAATGTACCTCTAACAGTGGCAAGGACCATGTTACGGAAGGGATACAAGCCAGGAAAAGGGTTGGGACGTGAATTGGAAGGGAGGATCCAACCTGTGTGCCACCTAGAAAATAAGGACAGATATGGTTTAGGATACCAGCCCACGACTACTGACAAAAAGAGGGTAGGGGAGGCGAGAAGGGAAAGAAGGATGGCTCACCTCACTGGTAAGGAAGTCAACACCGTAAGGACCCCTATTTGTGACCTCTATCAGAGTTTCAGGAGCACGGGAATAATGTATTCGGATCAAGTGGCCATGATTAAAGATCAGTCCAGCCACAATGTGGAGTTTGTGCATGCTTGTTTACCGGGTCAGGAGCTGAATAACTGGGAAACCGTGGAGTTCCCTACGACTATGAATTTTTTGTCAAAGTAATCATATTATCTTATAACTTGTCAGTCCCTCTGCTACGCCTAAGGCTCTGGGACCCCTTTTTTGTAATAAAGGCAAAAACTTATTTATTTACTTGATTTAATGAGCACTGTCTGATTCCAATACCTTGTCTTTGCTTGATTCTTTTTTCTTGAGCCTTTCACTTGCTTGTTTTCTTTTTCATTCGCTATAATACAACCAAATGTAGATCCCAAAATGATTCCTCTGAGAACAACGAGAACTTGGTTTTGTTTCACGATTCTGATTATCCGAGCGATTACGCCTATGAGGAAAGTAAGAAAGACTTTGAAACTTTGCCCGAATTGACAAGGTTAATGGAACAAGAGGATAAGGAAATTCAACCCCATCAAGAAAAGGTTGAAACCATTAATCTGGGGGACAAAGGAGAAGTTAAGGAGGTCAAGATTGGCACCTTCCTAAGTAGAGAACGGTGAAAAGAACTGATTAAGCTACTCAAGGAGTTTCAGGATATTTTTGCATGGTCATATCAAGATATGCCAGGGTTGGATAACAACATTGTGGAACACAGGTTGCCTTTAAAGCCAGAGTGTCCACCAATCTGATAGAAGCTGCGATGAATGAAACCAGAAATGCTCCTTAAGATTAAAGAAGAAGTTAAGAAGCAATTTGATGCTGGTTTCCTAGTCGTAGCTAAATATCCTCAATGGGTAGCAAACATAGTTTCCGTTCCAAAGAAAAACGGAAAAGTGAGGATGTGTGTGGACTACCGAGACTTGAATCGGGCCAGTCCTAAAGATGACTTTCCTTTTCCTCAGATCGACGTATTGGTCGACAATACAGCTCAACACTCCATCTTCTCATTTATGGATGGATTCTCGGGATATAACCAGATCAAAATGGCACCTAAAGATATGAAGAAAACCACATTTATCACTCTGTAGGGCACCTTTTGCTACAAAGTGATGTCTTTCGAGTTGAAGAACGCTGGAGCCACCTATCAAAGGGCAATGGTGACTCTCTTCCATGATATGATGCACAAAGAGATAGAAGTTTACATGGATGATATCATCGCTAAGTCTAGGTCGGAGGAAGGACACATTGCTGATCTAAGAAAGCTCTTCGAACGACTAAGGAAATTTAAGCTTAGACTAAATCCGGCCAAGTGCACCTTTGGCGTGAGGTCTGGCAAACTGTTAGGATTCATTGTGAGCAAAAGAGGGATAGAGGTTGATCCTGATAAGGTCAAGGCGATTCTAGAAATGCCTCCACCTCGTACGGAACAGGAAGTCTGAGGGTTCCTAGGAAGGTTGAACTACATTGCCCGATTCATTTCCCAAATGACAGCAACCTGTGAGCCAATTGTCAAGTTACTTCGCAAGAACCAACTCGGGCAATGGAATGAAAATTGCCAAACAACATTCGAAAAGATAAAGCAATACTTGTTAGAGCCGCCAATCCTGGTGCCGCCCATTCCTGGGAGACCGCTGATTCTGTATTTGACTGTGCTGAACAAATCCATGGGATGCGTGTTAGGTCAACACGACGAGACTGGGAAGAAGGAATGTGCCATCTATTATTTGAGCAAGAGATTCACCGAGTGCGAGATGAGGTACTCTTTTCTCGAAAGAACATACTGTACATTAGCTTGGGCTGCCCGACGCTTACGACAATATATGCTCAGTCACACTATATGGTTGGTGTCTAAAATGGATCCCATTAAATATATCTTTGAAAAGACAGCTTTGACTGGAAGAATTGCTCGTTGGCAAGTGCTGCTGACAGAATATGACATAATGTATGTTATAACATCCCAAATTTCCAAATAAATTTTTCACAAATTTTAGGATGTTACATATGTCACCCGAAAGGCCATAAAAGGAAGTGCATTAGCAGATTACTTGGCACATCAGCCCATTAGCAGTTACCAACCCATACAGCATGACTTCCCAGACGAAGATATCTTAGCTCTTTTCAAAGAAGAAGATGGTCAGGAAAGCAGGTGGACCATGAGGTTTGATGGAGCTTCCAATGCACTGGGGCACGGAATTGGGGTCATCTTAATCTCACCTGACAAGGAGTTCATTACCATTTACGCTCGGCTATGCTTTGATTGTAACAACAATGTTGCCGAGTATGAGGCATGCTCTTTGGGGATACAAGCGGCTTTGAACGCAAAATCCATAGAAGTTTATGGAGACTTTGCTTTGGTTATTCATCAATTGAAGGACGAGTGGGAAACTAGAGACAGTAAACTAGCTCCCTATCATGCTCACATCAAAAAGATGATCAAAGAGTTTGATGAAACCAAATGGCGGACACCTTGGCCACCCTAGCTGCAATGTTTGAGGTCAGTAGTGAATATGAGCTGCCTCTCATTGAGGTGAAAAAATGACAAGAGCTTGCACATTGCCAGGTCATAGAAGGAGAGCCAGATGACAAGCCTTGGTATCATGACATCAAAAGGTACCTCCAACTCCAAGAATACCCTGAAGGCATCACAGATAATGACAAACGAACCTTGAGAAGGCTCGCTATGGGTTATCTTTTGAGTGGCAACGTGCTATACAAGAGAAATTATGATTCTATCCCCCTCCGTTGTGTTGACGCCGCCGAGGCAAATCAAATCATGAAAGATATCCATGAAGGATCTTTCGGGACTCACATAAATGGACATGCCATGTCAAGAAAGATTTTAAGGGCAGGATATTATTGGATGACCATGGAAGCAGACTACTTTGCTTATGCACGGAGGTGTCATAAATGTCAGATATATGCCGATCACATTCATGCGCCACCTTCGTCCCTAAACGTGTTGTCGGCACCTTGGCCCTTTTCAATGTGGGGTATGGATGTTATTGGGCTTATTAAGCCAAAAGCCTTGAACGGTCATCGCTTCATTTTAGTCGCCATTAATTATTTCACCAAGTGGGTGGAGGCGGCTTCATACGTCAATGTAACAAAGAATGTCATGGTCAAATTCATCAATCACGAATTGATATGCCGATACGGCCTACCAAGCCAGATCATCACTGACAATGGTACGAATTTGAACAACAAGATGATGAAGGAACTCTGTGAAAACTTCAGAATCTCTCACCATAACTCCTCTCCATATCGACCAAAAATGAATGGAGCAGTCGAAGCGGCTAACAAAAACATCAAAAAGATAGTGCAAAAGATGGTAGTGACCTACAAAGATTGGAATGAAATGCTTCCTTTCGCTCTGCATGGATACCGAACCTCAGTGCGAACCTCAACAGGGGCAACCCCATTCTCCTTGGTTTACGGAATGGAAGCAGTACTACCTTTTGAAGTAGAGATCCCATCCCTTAGGGTGATCATGGAGACCAGATTGGGAGAAGCTGAATGGGTCCAAGCCAAATACGATCAATTGAACTTAATTGACGGAAAGAGGTTAACAGCTCTATGCCATGGGAAGCTGTACCAAAAACACATGAAGCGGGCATACGAAAAGAAAGTGCAACCCAGTCAGTTCCAGGAAGGGGACTTGGTCCTTAAGAAGATTTTGCCAATCCAAAAAGATATCCGAGGGAAGTGGACGCCTAATTATGAAGGGTCGTATGTCATAAAGAAAGCCTACTCCGGAGGGGCTTTAATCCTCACCAACATGGATGGAGAAGATTTGCCAATGCCTACAAATGCAGATGTTGTGAAAAAGTACTATGCCTAAAAAAAAGGCTCGTTGGGCTGAAAACCTGAAAAGGCGGCCTAAGCAAAAGTTAGAGCCACTTGGTAAGTCAAAAACCCAAAAAGGGCGGCTCAGACAAAATTAAAATCTAAAGTCTTGGCACGGTAACACAAAACCTTTCAAGCAGAAAATGAGAAAATCAAATTGGGATATATGGGTCATTGTCAAATTATGTCCTCAGAAGCAAGATCAGAAGATGAACATGAAGTCGTGAGAAAGAATCAAGATTCTCACCGCTCTCAGAAAATCACTGAAGGATTCATGGGTCTTCCTTTTTTTTTCCACTTACCTTCAATTCTTTATACCTTGTTGTATTTATTTGTTTTACATTGTTTTCATTACCACTATACATGCTTGATGTTCATAAATAAAATTTTCCCTTCTTTCTGCATGTGCTCATGACTAAAGTCTCAAATAAATAAGTTTTTCCAAAAATCTTAAATAAAATAAAATAAAATGAAATGAAAACAACGAAACATGAGATTGTGGGGAATAAAATGCATCCCAGCACCAGACCTTGCGTCAGACAAGTGTAACTAATTCCGCTAGGCATGCTCACCAAAGCCAGAAGTTTGTTTCTATTTCATCCATGAGTTGTTTCGAAGCCAACCTCCAAAGATGTTCACCTGAAGGTCTCAATTTATTTTGTACTACTCACTTTCCATTTAAGGGGTCGCCAGGATCCATAATCCAGAAGCAGGTACTTCCCAAAGCTCTCTCTCCTGTAGACCCATTACTCATTACAAGAGGAGCACACATTAAGAATTCCCCTGGGCGAGCCTACAAACTAGACCTATTTCTCTCCAGTGAAGACCTATACCTAATCAGACTTAGGGAAACTCATTTGTCCCCAGTAGAAACACAGTTCAGTAGCCAAGCGCAATCCTTCCCTCCAAAAATCTAGGTTTCACCCAAAACAGAATTACCAAGTCCAATGAAACCATGAGGGCCTCTAGATGAGGGCCTACCATACCTTTCTTCCCAATGAAACATCCCCGAACAGATCATTCTTACCAAACTAACGCCCATCATACTCTTCCCACCAGACAGCTCAAACTGGGGCATCACCCCAAGTTCCATTATTTCTCTCTATCAAGGGGTAGCACCCTGAATTTCTTCAATTTTGTTAAACTGGGGCATCACCCCAGTTTTCATTTCTCTCTGTTAAGGGGCAGCACCCCAAATTTCTTTAACTCTATCAAACTGGGGCATCACCCTAGGTTTCATTTCTCCCTGTCAAGGGGCAGCACCCCGAATTTCTTCAACTTTGTCAAACTGGGGCATCACCCCAGGTTTCATTTCTCTCTGTCAAGGGGCAGCCCCCCCGAATTTCTTCAAAGATTGGAGCATCCCCCTAGTTTCCAAATCTCTCAAACCTGGGGCATCACCCCGAATTCCTTCAATCTCCCAGCCGAGAGGGCAACACCCTCATCTTTTACTTTTCCTGTCAACCGGGAGGCAACACCCTCATCTTTTACTTTCGCTGTCAACCGAGAGGCAACACTCTCATCTTTTACTTTCCCTGTCAACCGAGAGGCAACACCCTTATCTTTTACTTTTCCTGTCAACCGAGACGCAACACCCTCATCTTTTACTTTTCCTGTCAACTGAGAGGTAACACCCTCATCCTTTACTTTTCCTGTCTACCGAGAGGCAACACCCTCATCTTTATTTTCCTGGCAACCGAGATGCAACACCCTCACCTTTTCTCTCCTATCAGCCAAAAGGGCGATACCCAGTCAATCACTTCATGCTGTAACTGGGACAGTACCCGGTTCTTTTCTTAAAAAAAGGGGGTTCTGATGTTGGCATGAGGATTTCAGCCGGTGTCTCCTCAACAACCAAGATGAAGGGACAGTGTCGTGATCCCTACGTTGGTGAGAATTAGATGCACTTGATTGGAATTTGGGCAATGGTCATGAAGTACGATGTCACATTCCCTACACCGATCGAAATTGGATTCACTCGGTTTGATTTGATTATGGTAGAATGAGGAATACAAAAGACGACGTCACTCCCGTTAAAGATTCAATTGGAACGATGTTAAAGATTCAAGTGGCCAAATTGTTACTAGGGATGATGTTGGTTTAAGTTGTGCCATTAATCATACATCGGTTCAAATACAATAGGCAGATGTGTGAAATTACTTCATTCATGAAAAAAGGGGGGCACTACGGCCTTACACAAAATAAACTCCGGAGCCTATCCCAGAACAAGGCAAGCAAAAAGGAAAAATGTTCTAAGCCCTAGTGCTGGGGGAGTCCGGACCGGCGACAGTAGCTGTCCCCTCAGAATCTTCTGACACTGTCCTCAACTCTATGCTTTGGCCTTCAGGGAGAGGCAGAGGCTCGTAAGGAACATCCTCAGGTTCCACTGCCTGACTCCGGTCCATGGCATACAGGTGCCCACCATGAAACTCATGATAAATACCTATACCGTTCAAGTTAAGTTGCACAGCGGAGTTCCGGTGTACAACTTGACGAACGGCGGAGCTGAAGGCGACGTCGATGTCGACTAATTCTGAAAATTCAGCTATCTCTTTGTCCCTCTCTTGTCGTTCCCAAACTTGAGCCTCCTTCACAGCGGCGAGCTCAGCTGCCAGCTCCTCGCTCTTCTTCTTTACCTTGGCCCGTCTAGCCAAGGCTTCATCTAGCTTAGCCTGAAGAGCTTTAAGAGCGTCCTCCGAGCCCTGGTGCATGGCCTCAGCCTCATTCGCCCTCTTGGCAGCGGAGTTGTATGCCGTAGTGAGTTCGGCCAGATCTTTCTCACTCTTAGCCAAAGCAGTCTGAGCCTCCACTCTCAGGGCTTCGGCCTTTTTCATCTGGTCTAGGCATTGTTTAGCCTCGAGACCGGAGTAGTATGACTTCCCCAAAGAATTGAGAACTCCCGCTGCTTCAACCAGGTTGAAGATAGCCCCCTTGACAACACACTGAGTCTCGGAAGCAGGAAGATCGTCCATCAGCTTGAAAGGGATTTCAAACCACGCCGGTGTCCCCCCGATATAATCTAAAAACTCCGAAATGCTGGAGTTGCAGTGGATGTTCTAGACGGCAGGCTGAGTCCAGTCTGAAGAATTACTTACACCAGCAGCCTGCTCCTCCTCACGCTGAGCCTCCACGTCGGCCTCAACTCTTTGGGTCTTGTGCTTTTTGGCCTTAGAACTTTGGCGGGTGTGAGAGCGTTTTTTATTCTGGCCCACGTCACTTAGGCCCAGGGCCAAGTTCCCAACTTTGTCAGCCGGGATGCTAACCACCTTGGCCGTTGTGCGCCTTAGAGTTACTCTGTTCTCCACACTGGCAGCAGTAGCGTTTCTGGCTTCGGCCTATTCCTGAAGTTTCTTCAGAATGTCGATTTGAGCCATTTCGCCTAAAAAACAGAACCCATTGTCAATACCAGTACAAAAAAAGAAAAAAAAATCTCTACCTAAGTATCCCGGCGAGACTCTGTCCCGAGGAGGTTTTTACAGGAGATCCTGGCAAAACGAGAGTAGGACCTCAGAGCGTCCAAGACTTTCTTGGACTCCATCGACAGAACACTCTCACTGATGGAATAGGCGTTGCTGGTGAGGAAAAAATACTCATGGGTCCAGCCGGTGTAGAACTTCCTAGAAAAATCTGAATTCTCCCAGAACACCGGTCTTCCAGTGTTAACCTCGACTTTAACATAGGAGTGCTTAAAGCTCACTCCATCCATCTTGGCCGACTCGGTGTAGCTCTCAAAGTTTTCAACCTTGGCATCACACCGAAGGTTGATGAAACCGAGGCCCCCTCCTACGTTACCCCGGCGCATCACCCTACAGTAAGTGAAGAAAATGGCAACGGTGGGGACGAAATGGAAATACTCCCCAAGTACCTCCAAAGATTTCACCAAACCCCAGCCGTTGAGGTGAAGCTGGCTGGGGGAGCAGTCCAAGAACCGAAGTACCCCCATTTCAAACTCTGTGAGGGGAAGACGGACGCCAATCTTGGAAAATAGCATTTCGTACATGAAAATGTACCTAGACCCCGGTTGATGGCAGATCCGATCCGATGTTAATGGGCAGAGAATGGTGAAATCATCTTCATGTTCCTCGCCGGAGTGGACAATGACGTCCTCGATGGTGACATCAGCAGCATCCTCTGCGTAACAAGAGACGATGTTCCTGGGGTCTTCATGAACCCAGAAGTAGGGATCCTTGGCCTTCTCGGTGAGCCAATCTATCCGATGTGCTACAACATTGGTCTCGACGGTGTTAGTTACGACTACATGGGTTCCGGTAGAAGAATTTCCAGAGGAAGCCATGAGGATAGTGTGGCGGAGGAATAGAACACAGCTGTAAAAAGCCACGTCATCAGATAAATAAAGATCGGCACTGTTGTCCCACTCACTAGCAATGCCTAAGTCAAAAGATAAGGACAATGTATGGGAGTTAGATGATGTGTCAAACTCCCTCGTTTCCCACAAGGGCAATATGGAGAAACGATGTCCTGAAACTATCGGCCGGTGTGAACCCCAGAGGCAATTTCACACTGACCTCGGCCCGTAACTCCTCCCGACTGACGCCGATGTGATTGAAGGAGGTCCGGATAGAACCTCGACGGAGTCGTTGCTTGAACCGTTGTCCATACCCTATCTAGAAAATGAAGAAAAAGACGGTATAGAGATACCTACTGAGACGATGCGAACTGTCCTTTTAGTGCGAGCCAGGATGTTTCAAAGACACCGGAGGATTTGGAGACACCGTAAGATTTGAACGTTGGAGCAACAGAGGTTTGGAACTAGAAAACAAGTGAAAATAAATGACCCCCTGCCTACTTTTATAGAGTGAGGGGACGGGGATCTAGAACGTTCCATATTCTGGCCCAGGCCCATGAAAAAGGCCCACTCGCTTCGACCGTTCGTATTCCGGTCCGAGGGCGCGAAAAGGTGAAATTCGAAAGGACGAATCAGGTGGTGACACATGTAGGGGCTCTCAAGTCATTTCAAGTGGGTACCAGTTAGGAGATCACACTGGCGGTTGTCATATCGGTTGAAAAGCTCTTCACTTGACCCGACATCGGCGTTCATGTCTTTACTTCCTTTTCACTTCAAAAACACGAAGGCTTCATGTTTCTCTTATGAAAAAGAAGTAAAGAGGGACATCTGTGAACACCTACATCAGTCCGGCCAGTTTCGACATCAAATTGACATCGTCTGAAAATGAGGGAAACTGATGTGGAGAGGTAGGTGACATCATCCGATGTCAAAATGAGGAACACCGATCTATAATATGAAAGAGTAACATCGGCCTGGATCATTGAAAAGAACACCGTCTAGTGAACCGGTGTCCCTTATGATCCGGTGTAATAGGTTTCATGGACCCAGCATCGAATTGGTGAGTCCGGTTGCCCATACCGTGACTCGTAATCGCACTTCCAAGCTGATCCTCGAATCCTAGAGGTGGCAGACATCAAATAAAAAATGAAAATAATAAAAAATTACCCACCAGCCGCTGCTCCCTATAATTGTTAGTGGCCGGGCTGTCTCTCCACTACGCACATGGGTCTAGTGGAGGCTTGAGCTGTCCAAGCACTCAGCAGGCACCCTGAAAGCTCTATAAATGCCTCAGCTGAAGAGGCACAAGGGTCAACCCTTTGAATTCTTGAACCTCCCAAAAAAAAACTTGGTCTGAAATTTGGATTCCTGAACTCCCGAAGGCTTGCACCAGGAAATCCTGAAACCCAGTTGTTCCGGTGTTCAAAAATCCTAAGCCGTTAGTTCGAACCTTGGATCCCTGAACTTTAGAAAATTACCTTAGGACACCGGTCTTGACCCAGTATACAGTAAACTTCTCCCTGCCGCCTATATCGTCCAGAAACCGTAAATCGAGCTTGTGCTCATCAACTTCATATCGGATCTCCCACTGAGCCCTTACACCGACTCCACGCCAAATTCCACATCGGATCCCTATTGCCACACCGTTTCTCAGTAGATACCAGCATTACTCCAGTTGTTGCTACTCAGGTCCACACCGGTTCACAGTTGAACTCCAGCTCTCAGTACCTCCCCTATACCGGTTACATTCTTTCCCTTGTCGTTATTTTCCTTTGTTTATTTTCTTGTTGTCTTGTTGAATTCATCGTTTTGTTAAGTCTGTTCTCTTGAAAAATCCTGTTCTGTTACTATTTCATTTTATTTTTGTTTTATAATTGAAAAAATGACAAAAAGAAAATAAGTGTTCTTCATGTGTCTTTCGATCAACGTAGAATTTTTTTTTTAAAACAGTGTCGTGCAGGAATACTCCCGCCTACATTGTCCCTAAAACTCGTACACGTGTGGAGAACTTTGCCTTGTATGTATCTTTCTTGTGAGCTTCGCTCATCACTAAGCCCTTAGCTCCACCTAAAACTCTTTTGTCAAGAACTACGTGACCCTGATTTCTCGGAAAACATGAGAATACGTAGGAGCAGGACTTAACTCCTGTCAGGCCCACTTCTTTTCTCCTCCCGTTTTTCTTTAAAAATTAATGCCATTCCCATCATTGCATAAAAGTCAATTTAGACGCGATTGATTTTCTTTCATTTTGTCTTGACCTCTGTCATTCTTCATAAAGATCGGGCTAATTTGGACGAGACGTCCTGTTTATCCTCTTCATCCCCAACCCTGTATCTTGATGAGGGAATGATTAATTTGGATAGGACGTCTTGTCAGCATTCTTTCCCTTTTCCACATACATTCCCACCAAAAGGCCAGGGCTAATTTTGACGAGACATCCTGTTAACCCTTTTTCATTCCCAACCTTATATTTTTATGGGAGAATGACTGGTTTAGACGCGGCATCTTGTTGGCATTCTCTTCCTCCTTGGTTTTGTACCTTCCCCGTGTAGATCCAGGCTAATTTGGATGAGACGTCCTGTTAACCTTGCTTCAATACCCCACGTTTGTCTGTTTTGTTCCCTATGTTTTAAAAAATAGTAATAAAAAGGAGGAAATAAAATCTCTTATGTGAGGTTATTCATATCGCGCGTTTTCAATCTTGGTACTATCTTTAACAGGTGATGTAGGGTGCTAATACCTTCCCTACTCGTAACCGACTCCCGAACTTGAATCTCACATTTTTAACCAGTGCTTTACTAAAGCAAGTTTTTTTTCCCAATGCTTTTTTTACTATGAATAAAAACGTTGGTGGCGACTCCCTGTCCTTTCACCGCCTCTTCGAGGGTCGGCCACGCTGCCACGATCTTGGTCGCGACATCTAAAACACAACCTCCTTTCCTAAGTCCAACAAAAATGAAAGGAAGAGAATATTGCGGATGCAAAGAACTATAAAACTAAATAATGATTTTATGAGTAAATAAAGGGAAGTGTTAATTGAATTTGCTATCATGTCTGGGAGGTCCAAATTAGTTAATTGAGTTGGTGTAAATTCTCCCTATAATATGTATTCGATTGTAACATGTTTGTCTACTTTCGAAAACAAAATGATCATTTTTTTTCCTGATAACCTCATTCAAAGTCATAACTAGAGACAATGAAAGACTTAAATGACACATTAGGGCATTCTCACTCTTTATAACCTTGCACGACCACCATATTAAAAGGAACAAAAGTTAAACAATCATTAATGCTCAAAAGTTAAATACTATAGCTAAACACAAATCATTTATACATTAAAGTTTGGTCTTATGGACCTTAAGGAACACATCAAAGTTTTTCTATTTCTCCATAATGTTTCTAGTCTCTTTTTTTGTCATATTGGCTCTACTCTTTCCCAGGTTGAAATGCATAGAAACCCTATAACCAAGGAGGATGTAACCC
This sequence comes from Clitoria ternatea, assembly GCA_037962975.1. Taxonomy (NCBI): domain Eukaryota; kingdom Viridiplantae; phylum Streptophyta; class Magnoliopsida; order Fabales; family Fabaceae; genus Clitoria; species Clitoria ternatea. The sequence continues at coordinate 71,011,700 of CM075676.1, forward strand.
AAACATAATATGGTATTAGAAAATAAAGACAATGACAATATGCTCCTTAAGAATAACATATAGAAAATGTAAACAAAGCAAAAAAAAATAAAATAAAACACTAGTTATGAAAGAAACAGAGGAAATAAAGAAAAATAGAACAAAAAAGAGGTGGTGTAGTGGTAAGAGGATAGGAAAAACAATAAAACACAAGCTATAAAAGAAATAGTAATGAAGTAAAAAAGCTTTAAGAAAAAGAAAAGACCCACAACGAAAAGAACACAGCAAAAAAAAAGTTAAAATAAGAAGGAAAATCTCTTATTGAGAAAAGAAAACCTTTCGTTAAAGAATGGGTTCAACTTGTTGAACTAACCTGGCGATGTTTGGTTCCTAGTTACGTTGGTCAAACCAACCCAAAAAAAACCCTATGGTCAAATGGAGTTTTGACTATCTCGAACTAGGGGTGTTCGCGGGTCCGGATCGGTTCGGTTTTATGACAAAATATCATCCTATCCGATCACTTTATTAAATTACAGTTCAGTTCGGTTGAAATGAATGACACCATTCGATCCGATCCGATCCGATAAAATGCGGTTCGGATTGGATCGGTTTACTTCACTAGCAAGACATTCCAGGGAACAGAGGGCAGATACCAGAAGATAGAAAAGGCCGCCCTTGCGGTTATATGGGCTTCACGACGGTTGAGACCGTATTTTCACGCACATCCAGTTTTGGTAAGAACAGATCTACCACTCCATTCCGTGCTTAGTAAACCGGACCTCGCTAGAAGGATGATTGAGTGGTCTATCGAGCTTTCGAAGTTCAAAATTTCTTATGAACCACGATGAGCCATTAAAGCCCAAGTCCTAGCGGATTTCGTTGTGGAGATGACAAGGTCGGATCCAGCTACACCTCAAGCACATTGGACCGTTTATGTTGATGGGTCATCGAACAATAAAGGTTGTGGAGCTAGTGTTGTTGTGGAGAGCGACGATGGTGTGTATTTGGTGATCGGAAAAAGATGGAAGGAAAGAAAGAAAAGAAAAAGTCCAAAGGACTGAAAGAAAAAGAAGGTGCAAAGCACCGTAAGTTGTTAAGTTATCTTTCATTTGGAAAATAATAGAGCTTGCTGAGTAGAGGCAATTAAGTTAAAATTGAGGCAAGGCATCAGTGGATACATCTTGTAACTCGTCATTGACTCAGAAAAACAATAATAGAGCCTGTAGCCCAGCCCCATTATAAGCTTAAAAAGCCCTTACTGATCCGATTGTGCTGACATATTTCATGATGTTTAAAACTGTTGCAAGCCTATATTTATCTAACAAGTATGCAGGTGATGAGTGCATTCTATTTACCCTATACACTGAGAAAAGAGTGAAACACCGACCCAGTGAGGAAGGTATCACCATCTTGTTTCCTAAAGGAGGTGTGAGTTATTATATTTTTAGAAATTGCGAAAAGAAAGCATGGTCGGTATTCAATAATTATAGTATGAATTAAGTTAAGGAAAGGTTGATTGTATTGAATAACAGCCTGTTAGTTAATTAATCTGAGTATTTGCTTGAGGACAAGTAAGTTTTAAGTTTGGGGATGTGATAAGTCTTGAAAAGACTTAATTATTCTGCCTTCTATTTGACTTAATTCATTGTTTAGTGATTAGTTTGGCGTCATTATTTAATAAATAGTTAACAATTCATATTTTAATTGTTTATTTCAAAAGTGATTTATTTATGTAAGAAAATGATTAAAAACATTGAATAGTTAAGAGTTTATGATTATTTATAATTTCACTGAGCAGCCAGCGTACAAATGCTAGGCAGTTATGTGTTTATTGGTGCAGGAACAGGGCGCGCTCAAGCTAAGAAGGAAATCCGAGTGAAACTCCAAAAGTCCAACTGGGAAATGCTTTAAGACACCGACTGAAAAAGGGAACCGAATACTGAATAAAGAACCCGAGCAAGACTTCAGAATACTGATTGAATAATCCATAACGCTCAAGCGAGCAAACTCACGCTCAAGCGAGAGTCCTTCACGCTCAAGAGTGAAGGCAAGTTATTTAAACACCGACTGTTCCCTCCAAAAACACACTCGGCACCAGTGTTGTTTCCGCTGCCTTCTTTCCTACTTTTGTACCTTAGTAATTTAAGTGTTGAGCTGTGATTAGCTAATGCTTAACTGTAATTTGTTAAGTGCTGAGCTGTAATTAGTTAGTTATTCCGTAATTATGTAATTAGTTAGTTAGTTTAATTATTAACTCAGCTTTCTTAGTGATTAGTTAAGTTAGTTAGTTAGTTAGTTAGATGCCTATATATACTTGTACATACTCTGTAACAACAACAGAGAACAGAATATACAGAACACAATTCATTTTCCATTTCCAACCTCTCTCTAATTCCTTTCGCTCTCTAAACTCTCTCATCCATGTCTTTCCAACTTCCTTCGATAGAACCAATGTCGATGGATTTCTAAATTCCTAAGGTTGGGATTGCAAAGGTTTGCGATGGAATCTTGAAGGTGTATTAAGGAAGTTGACTTCTAGATCCTGAGGAGAACTAGCTGAGGAGTGGATCTGCTTTGCTGGATTGACAAATCCAGATCTGATGAAGAACTTCACCAGTGAGGAATCATGGTTGAAGCTTAGGTAACTTCCAGCTTTCTAACTAATTCAGGCCTAGTAATTAGGTGAATAGTTAGAGTTCAACCTCTAATTTCGCATTAGATTCGTATGTTAATTGAGCACTTAAGGGATTAAGGTTTGATGCATAGGAATTAGCATTTTTTCACTTAAGGAATTAGGGAATAACCATTTGCGGATTGTCCTCTTGATGTTTGAAGCTCGATTGAATCTCAATTGCATATTCTTGATGAAGTTGTAAACTGAAGCAATCCTAACCTATCTTCTATCAATCGTATTTCATCCTTAACACTGTCTCTGAAAAATATAAAAACATAGAAAGTATAAAAACAACAAAAACCGAATGAATCTTTTGATCATTGTGTTGGTTTAGCTTGTATCTGTCCAAGATTGAGGTACTTACCACAATCCCTGTGGGACGATCAAATATAATACAATTTTAATGACTGGTGCGCTTGCCAAAGAGTAAATCCTCTGAGAATTACACATCAAGTTAATGACTCGGAGATTTAGCATCAGCCGGCCTCCATGCGACAATAGATATCGGTGCAACAGAAGTGACATTGTGCAGCGACTCACAGCTGGTGATTTCACAAATCCAAGGAGAATATCAGGTCCGCAAGCCTCAACTTCAATTGTATTTAAATTGTGTGAACGAGTTGAAGGGGAGATTCGACGCGCTGGAGTTTAAGCATGTGCCAAGAGAGGAGAATACCAGAGCGGACATCTTATCGAGACTTGCAAGTACAAAACAGCCTGGTAGCACAACGACGGTGGTTCAAAGCACGCTGACATCGCCTAGCATTCTTATGTTCCCTTCTCTTAACGCTACAATGGTCAGTTACCCCTACGAGAATTCTTGGGTTATCCCATACATCCGTTATCTGGGTGACGGACAGCTTCCCATTGATGAGAAAGAGAGAATAAGAGTAAAAAGGGAGTTGTCATATTTCACTATGGTCAATGGTGTTTTGTATAGAAGAGGATTCTCAGTGCCTTATCTCATCTGTTTAAGAGAGAGTGAAATACAAGGAGTAATGGAGGAGGTACATGAGGGGCAATGCGGGCACCATGCCGGAGGAAGAAGCTTGATGAGAAAAATCCTCAGGGCTGGATATTGGTGGCCCACAATGAAGCAGGACTCAATTGATTTTGTGTAGAAGTGTGATGCTTGCCAGAGGTTTTCTAATCTTCATCACACACCGGCCCAAGAACTCTCTTCATCCGCTGTGCCATGGCCTTTCTATCAATGGGTTGATCTTCCCCTTCAGCTTGAAGTTGCTCCTCATGCTCATTCTCTTCAAGGAGAGGGATGTCGTCCCCCACAGCGGATGTAAGGGGGATAGTGGGAGTTGCAGCCTTGAAGGAGTTCCTCTTGGCCTAGATCTCATTTTCCTCAGAAGAGGAATCACCATCTGCCAGTATGGACTTTAAAGACAACATTTCGGGGGAAACCTTTTCGATTTGCTCTGCAAGACAAAGAAAATTGAGTTAAAATATTGAAGGAAAAGCAGTAAATACAGAATGAATGCGCAACACAACACAGCTAAAGAATGGTTATTACGGAGGTAGGTATCTCGGACATCGGTACTCCCCAGGAGAAGCCTGCAAGAGAACCCCTTGAGGGCCTTTGAGGCCGACTGCATGGCACTTAACACCTCCACAGAGTGAGGGGAAAGTTTTCCCTCTTCAGTATAGTAAGCACGGCTCAGCAATAGGAAATACTCGTTCGTCCAGTTGGTGGGGAATTTTGTGAATCCCTTCTTGTTGAGCCAGAAGACTGGCTTGTTTGCTTGCACTCGGATCCGCGTATAGTAATGCTTGAAAGAGCGCCCATCGATCTTCGCGGATTCAATGTAGGATTTGAAGTTTACTATCCTTGAGTCACAACGGAGCGTTATGAACCCAAGGCCGCCCTTCTTGTTGGCACGGCGGACCACTTGGCAGTAGTAGAAAAGTTTCGCCACAGTGGCTGTGAAGTTAAAATCCTCCCTAAGGATTTCGAGAGCACGCACCAGGCCCCAGCCATAGGGGTGCAGTTGTGTAGGGGCACAGTCGAGGAAGCGGAGGACGGCCATTTGAAATTCCGTCATAGGAAAATGGACCCCCAAGTTCTGGAAGACGAAGTGGTACATGTAAACCGACCTCTCATCTGGGACTCGGTGGCAAACTCGCTCCATAGGCCGGGGTGCAAGGATGAGAAAACGATCCTTGTACTTCTTTTGGGAGTATACTTTGCATCGAAGCTTAACAGGATTTCCGTCCTCTCTTGCGTGATGCGAAGGAATGTCCAAGAATTCCTCTTCGACCCAGCAATATGATTTTTCCTTATTCAACCTTTCCCAGTTCAGCCGGTGTGCAACAACGTTGACACACCCTTCTGCAGTCCTCAAGATCAATGTCTTGCCAGACCCAAGAATCTCCATCACGCTTGATGTGTGTTGAAACGCCTCTGTACTGTGATAAAAGGCAATGTCGTCAAAGAGGTAGCCTTCAGCATTTGACCCGCTGTCAGAGCGGCTGGCAGTCCTCGAGTCAAAGGAACCCTTAGTGCGGCGCCTAACCACTGGCGCTCGTCAGGAAGAAGTTTCAACCCTCTCCGAGCGACGAGGCCCAGCCACAGGAAGATTCACAGGAATCCTCCCACCACGGTGGCTAGAGGGGGCACGTGAACTCAAATTCCCCCTGTTCGAGGTACCAGCGCTGCTTGGCCTAGGGCGCATGGTTGAAGTTGAAGCAACCGAAAATAATATGAAGGTAAGAGATAAGGAGGTTACCTAAAGAAGGGATAATGGAAGGAAGAACTTCGCGAAAGGAAAGAACAGCAACAGAATCTTTAAAATTTCAGCAGAGGTTCACTAAGCTTGAAGGTGAAAGTAAGTTCTGAAACTTGCTAAGTTACCCTTTTATAGGTAACGAAGGGGCACAGTGATCAGCCAAAAGTCATGTCGTATGCCCCAAAACGCAACTTTTTTGATTTGAACGACTCCGTCATTTCATGGTCCAAGGCGCGAAAGGGTGATGCTTTATGAAAAGTTTCAACCGAAACGGGCCCACAGGAGCCAAAGTCCAGGCCCAATAAGCCCAACCGACGGTTATTTTTGGGGCAATGAAGACTCATGTTTTAAAAGGGCATTAATTGTCCAATCATTTCAGACGCATTAAATGCACCCCAACAACTACTCGAATACCAAGAGTCACAATTTCCAAAAACTCTTGGGATTACCCTCGCTGCAAATCTTTGTCCGAATCTGTTGTAAGGGCATCAAGAGGGCAGATATGTAATCTGTAGAACAGATACATTGGCAGAACACCGGATCTCAGTTGATAAGAGTTCTAAATAAGCATCCTCAAAGTACCTTACCGGCATCCAGACTTCTTGAAGACTGTTTAGCTTATACGAGTAACTTAACAGTCACTCATACAAGCTAGGGGACAAATGATCCGGTCTGGATACCGGCCCCTCAAGTTGTGACGTCAGCATGACTGATTCCAGAGAGGCAACCGGTATCATAGGGCAGTACCTTCACACCGGATATCCGCTCTCGTCGGATACTTCATCCGTTTTCACCTCATCGGTTATCCGCCCTCACTTCCCCGTCACGTATAACAGTTTACCTCAGTGTCACAATGAGATAAGAGGGGTTATAACTTATCAAGTGTGGATACTCTGCACAACGGAATGTGTCAATATCACTTGCAGAAAGGAGTAGGTACGATCGCAGGCGTGACGTACGAAAAAGGTGATTATCCTTCATCCCTGTGTCAGAATCGTACACTGATAATTGACCTACTCACTGTCACTCTCTGAATACTGAGCCACTGTGATTGACACTCTATACACGGTATCAGAACCTATGGGCCCACCTGCATCCAACGATTCATTTTCTACGCTCAGCTATAAATAGCATATTCCAATACACATGCAAGGTTACGTTGTTCTATCTCACATCTTATTATTGCATTGCTTGAGCATTCGTTGAGTTCTTACACACTCCTCTAACTTGAGCGTCGGAGAATCTTCGCAGGTGACACCACCTTTCGCCCACTTTAATGCGAAACTTTGGTGTAAAGGATCTCCAGGACAACGAGACCGGTTTCTCCCACTGAGAGACCGGATTACAATACCGGCTACCAACTGTACCGGTGTATAAACACTAAAATATGTATACTTTTGTGGCTGGTCCCACACCGGATTGCTGACCCCGGTACAGACCAGTTCAGTCGTAATAAATGATATCATTAATTAAATTATAAAGTTACTTTAACGTACGCATGATATAGACTCTTAAAAAATATAAATAGATACAATTCAGTTTAATTTGATTTGGTTATAAAAAAGAGAATCGTAAAGTGAACCAAGTTGTGTCAAAAGATGCAATTAGGATTGACACTTATGATTCATGGTTTAAAATGGTTTAGTTTATAGTTGGTTGTATAATAACTTTATTTTTTAGCACTTATTCTAGTAATGTTTAATATTTTTTATACATTTATTTTGCTATTCAAATAGAGTTTAAATTCAAATAGAAATCAAATTTAAATATTAGGGTTTTTTATATATAAAAATCAATGCATTAACATTTTTCTTAGGGACATAAAAGCAAAAAAAAGTTAATATATTTTTCTATCATTAATGCATTGACATATTTTTTTAATAGATGATGAATTGTATTATAAATAGCATGGGAAGAAATACAATATATTTTAATAAAATACAATAAATAATTTTTAAAATACCCATTTTAATAACTCCTTTTAAATTTTACATATTGAAAAAAAGGCTAAATAATTAAGAAAGTATTTAATAACTTGATTTGATTTTTTAAAAGTAAGTGTTGGGTGCTCTTTAGGCGTAGACAGCAACAGCATAGACATTATGTGTGGAATTGATTCTTTCAAAGAAAAGACAGCAGTCGTCATGTTTGTTTGCACACATTCGGAGGGCGGTTTGGTCGGTTGTTTATGGCCGCCACTTTCAGACCAAAAAGCCATTACTTTTTCATTTCTCTTCTTTTTTCTTTTTTCCATCACCAATAAAATCATACTTACTTTTCATGTTTTAAATTTCAAAATACTCACCGGTCATTGAATTAAGTAGACATCGGTTTAAAAAAATCAAAATTAAATCAAAATTTAATCATATATTTTTAAAAAATTAATTTTAAACTAATCACCTAATTAGTTTACTGTTCAATTAATCAGACCGATTTGATTTTGATAATAATCTAAAATATCACTACTGTTTCGTTTTCTTTCTTCAAATGCTACTAGTATTTCTATAAACAAAGCAAGAATAATATTTTAAAATATTTTATTTATATTATTTTATCAGTTTTTATTTTCTCGTCCGTTTTAATATTTTCATTCGAAAATATTAATTATTTTCTAAACAATATTGTTTTACTTTTTAAAAATCAATTATCTATTATTTAATTTTATCATTATGGAATATTTCTTTATATGCAACATTAAAACTTAAAAATAATTTTATTGAATACATGTATTTTAGAGAGGAAAAATACTACTGAATTCCCCTGTATTTTTGTTCCAACTGTGCTGATGACTACAAGTATAAACTTTAATTTATTTCCCCCCACAATTTTAAAACCAGTTAATAAAAAAAGGCATGTCAGATATACTGGGGTTGATCAGTTAATATTTTCGTTTATTATTTTTAATTTTAATTACAAAACTATCATCTTATTTTTATTTTTAAAAATTTATATAAAAAGTAAAAATATGAAATAAAAATATTTAAAAAATGATAAAATTTTATAATTAAAAAATAAACACCAAGCAAACAACTTCTCCCTTGGTCAAGTAAAATTTGTCATGAGTTGAAATTGGACTTTGTTTTTTGACCACTGAAATTGGACACATTAACAGTTACTCACACGCAAATGAATATTTTAAACCACCTAAATATTAACGGAATGAATATTCAAGTATTCATATCCACAAATATTCTCAATATAAAGTTTATTCACTTAAATATCCTCGAAATATGTGTACATATGGTTTATATAAACTCTGCAATAAAAATTTAAAATTTAAAAAATATTATTAAAAATTATATCAACCTTATCTTTAAAATCATTAGAAACTGTATTATTTGCATAAGCTAAATAAATTCATATAAAATAAATTACTACACAAATTTTATCCTAATCTATTTCGTTTATGCTTTCCTCAAAGAAAATTCACTGCCGCGCTGAGTTTTTTTGTTACCGATGTTGATAAGTAGTAAATCTTTAGTTGAATTAGTTTAATTAGTTAAGTATAATTGAATAAATAAATTAAACTTTCTATTTTATTTAAGGAAATAAAAGCATTGTTAATTTTAGAAACACGACTAAATTATCTGGTATAAGGATAATACTTTTAGGGTTAGCACCGGTCTAGTGAGAATTTAGTAGTATATCTCTTGATTCGGTGGGAGTCATAAGTCTTAGTATTTTATTTTCAGTTATCACACCGATTTAACGTGTTGAGGGCGAAAGATGATGTCATCTACAATGTCACTCTGACACTCAAGTTAGTCTAAATGCCTCATATTGGAACTCAAATATGAATTAGATAGAGTAACATACTTTAATTAGTCATAAATGAGAAGTACTTATAGAGGTGAGTAGTAATTAATATTATGTTGGTACAAATCTATAAATCACGGAAAAAGCTAATATCTCCATAAATACTCTTAACACCCTATCTAATTTATTTACTGGTATGCCCCAACATCCGTCAAGCTTGAACTCCGATCAGAGGAGCAAGGATTCGATGAGCTCTAATCAGTATCATTGTATACTTTGTGTGGAGCGTTGCACACATCGTCCGATGTCGTTGACTCTAGACCGGTGTGAAACCCATCTGAAAAATAAAAAATTATTTGCACAAAAAATTGCCCTTGGCAAAGAAATTTTCCATTTTTGATGTTTGTTTTGCTTGTGCTTTAAATTTTTTTCGTATTTGGAGTTTATTTTAAAAAACAAAACATTACCATTTAAAAAAAAAGATAAACAAGACAATGTGATGGTTCGGAGAACACACTTAGAAGGGGGTTGAATAAGTCTGTTTATTTTTTCAAACAAAAAAAATGATATTTAAACAAAAACGAGATTTACACAGCGGGTCAGTCTTTTTATTGTTCACACTACTTTTGGTGTGTTTTTGGCCATCTTTATTTTTCTTTTTCCCTCTTACAAGTTCTCTCTCTTTCTTTTTCTTTTATCTCATTTTATCAGTGTTTCTTGCTCTTACTTTTTTTTACTTCACTACTATTCACACTTCTTCTCGCCACTTATGAATAGAGAAGATGATTCTATATATAAGATTTCTTGTTAAGCCCAAAGAGAGGATAACGGTTAAGAGACCGTTGAGAGAGAATACAACCGTTGAGAGGGTTGTTGCATAAAGGACAAAAGCTTTCTTGTTAGAAAGAGACGTTCTGAACAAGGAATATAGGTCAGAGAGCTTTGAGACTTGTGTAATCATAAGCAAAGTAGGAGTATCATGAGCTTTTACTTAATAGGAAGGCTTTTGTACAGAGGTCCTTCGAATATATGAGGCACAAATGAAAGCTTAATGCTTTTTAGGATGAATCAAGGTCTGTCTTGCTTGGCCAGTCTTCTCGTAAATCTTCTTTATGACTTGATCCAGACCAACAATATTCTTTATGCCAGATTCGTACGAGGACATCCTTTAAAAAGTGGTTCAGGGTCTGGTGATCCATAAGGTATTGATGATGAGACTCATAGAGAGCAATCAGATTCTTGTTGGAGGATTTGCAGGAAGTTTGTAACAGCTTATGAAGACAGAATCTGGTTGATAAAGGTTGCCTTTAGTGAGGGACTCTTCCATTTGCAGTATGCTTGACGAGTTTGGGTCTGGTACGAGTCCGGATGAGCTTTTTGCATTAAAGATTATTCCCCAGATGTTGATTTCTTCTTTGCTTTGTCTTACAGACTTGTTTTGTGTAGAAGCTTTCCCATTGTTTTGTAGCCTATGTTTCTTATTCTAAAACACTTAGACAAACTATCAAATATTAACAAATTATTATTTTGATTAAATTAGAGTACTTAATGTTAGTTATCAACAAATTTAAGACTTCTTTAGTTTTAACAAAATGTAATTTGGGAGGGAAGTTTAGTTTAGTTCATTAAACAAAATTCATGACTTATCATAAACCCTTTATGGCACTTATTTGATTTCTTAAAAAACAAAAGAAAATTTACTAGATAAAATTAAACAAGGAAAGGAAAGGGAATTTTCCTTTCTTTTTAGTTTTTCATTTTGTTTTAAAGGTTCAATCAAAATCTAATTTACAGAGCCAAATATTTAGTATTTTATCCATTTTCACTCTTAAACAAGATGAATCAACGTAGATAAAATAGCAATAACTATTTAATATAGACATTACACACAATATTCAATTTGATTTTCATGAAATAGTTTTTTAAATATTTTTATATTAAAAGAGATAAAACTTTAGGTTTAAACCCACGACCTCAAGATAATTGCTTAAACTCATCATTATTAAGTTGAAAATTCAATTTTATTACTGTTTGATGTAAACATAAAATATACGATTCGAACTCTGATGTATATTATATATTTTATAAGTAATTTAAAACAACTCCAATAGGTATTGAAAATCATGTATTAATACACACAACTAATTAATCTCTTTATATAAAAGACAAAAGAGATCAAGTTTTATTTTTAATTAGCTAGAAAAAAGTTGTTTATGGGATAAAAGTATCGATTAAATCACATTTAAAATTAATGGATAGTTTTTTAAGATGGTACATAATTAATTTATGTTAAACAAGATCTCATGTTAAAATCTTGCGGATGAAAAATCCATAAATATATTTTACATCATAAGAATTTAGATTACAGATTCTTCCTGTATGAACTTTTAGGGAAAAAATGATAATTTTTTAATTAAAAATCAAAATATCAAGGGTTTACTTCACAAACTAATTCAAGGATGAAATCTAGTTGAAATGTGGTAAGTTAATTAAAAATTAAAAGTTGTTAGTTGGATGTTGAAAACTTGATTTATTAAATTAAAATGTATTTAGTAAAACTAGTTAGTAAATATAAAATGATATAAATAATATATTTCTTCTTTTAAAAGTTGATTTTAAGACACTAAAAATAATAAACTCTTACGGGAATACATATAATAATTACATCACATAAATTAGAATATAATAAGTATATTCATTTTCAATTAGAAATAGTAGTGAACGGGTGGATGCGTAGTATAAGAACTTCCTGTTGGAATTCTTTCATTAAGCCAGGGTTAATAAAACTTTTTTATGATGAAAATTGAGGGTTTAAAGATTTCAAACTAAATTACCTAAATTCTCATCATTAATATTTTATTTTGATAAGTATTTATTTTAATAAGTATTTTACTATAATATTTGCAATAATTTTATGCAGGATCAAAAATAAAATAATGAAAAGTCTGAGACTTGTCTTAAAAAACATAAAGAATTATATAAACATTAATTTTAAGGAAAAAATACAACTTTACCTCTTTATATTTATTTAAATTTCCACTTCGATCCTTTAAGATATTTTTGTTTATTTAAGCCTTTACATTTAAATTTTGCTTAAAGACTGTGATGTTTTTTTTTGGTTAAATATCTCAACATCTTTAACTTTGTTCTTTTCCTTCTTATATTTGTATTCCATAATCACTTTCTTCACTTCCATATTAAAATCAAACGTCAAAATCCCTCAACTAATTCAATCTTATGGTACAGTAATAATAATAAATGTCTAGTCCTCAATAGCAGTTTTTGGATCCATAATAACTTTTTTTTAATGTTTTCTAAACCTCCTTAAATGGAAATTCAATCACATTGAAAGTATAAATCAAATACGTAAATAGATTTTAACATAATGAAAAAAAAAATCAACGAGTAACAATTAACAAGGATGAGGTAGGTATATAAAGAAAAAGATTAACTGCAAATGTGAACTTAGCATCTAGGAGTGGTCACGAAGAGAGATAATAAATTGCTTAGTGTTGAAAAAAAAAAGAAGATGAATATTTAGAGTGTGTTTGGTAAACATATAAAAAATATTTTATTTTAGTAAATATTTATTTCAATAATCCAATTGAATTAATTAGTTATAATCCATTTGATGTTTGAATGTGGCTATAAAAAATTACTTAAATAATTTGTTTTGTTTAAATTGTATTAAATAATATTTTTAAATTTAAAATTATTAAAATAAATATAATAATTGAAATTGGGAAAATACAAAAGATAAAATAAAAATAATAATGAGTATATGGTATAAATAATTAATATTTTATAATCAGAATCCCTATGATTATAATCATTTTCCTTTTAAAAATAATCTAATAAATTACAATCTACTTTTAAGAAAAACATTAAAACATACAAGTAAATACTTTTTTTAAAAACCGAAGAGAATAAGTACTCGAAAATACTAAAAAAATAAATACAAAAGATTAAATTAAAAAACCATAATTAAATATAAAGCGCAAAACTTATATTATTACCTAATTTTAAACAAAATTTTAACTTTTAATTTCCCGAGTCATAAAAGTTGTTACGAATTAGAAAAACGTAAAAAAAAAACGAAAGAAGTGTGATTTATGGAGGGTTTGGTAAATAAAGAGAAAAGCGTTGGCAATATGTAAACCAGCGGCGTTCCGACCCGCTTGTTATGTGCCGGATTGGCTGTTACAGGGCCCCACCACCATTGTGTCAATCCTCTCTCCTTTCCATTTCCATTCCCTTAACTTATATACCTCTTTCTCTCTCTCTCTCTCTCTCATCGTTCATTTTCTCAAATTCCATCATCATCATCATCACCTTCACCATTCCATTTCCCATTTCTCAGCCAATTCAATTACTTTTCCCAGACTGAAACACTAGTAAACCTTCTCTCCACGCCAAAGCAATTACAATTCAACTTTTTCTCAGGTAAGATTTCTCTCTCCATTTCCCCCCTTATTCATAGTTATGTGTCTGCTTTTACTCGCGCGTGTATGTGTCAGTTTATCACTCTGATTGTTGAATTGAACTGACGAACTAGCCTATCGGCTCTGACCTGTGTATGTGTGTGTGTGTTCTGTTTCGATTCTTCTTATCATGTCATCTTATTTGTCTCTTTGATCCTTCGACACTTGATTGTTATTCGGTGGAATCAGAATCTGTTCCACTACTTGCAACATGATTCAAATAGTTGTTCTCTGTTCTATGCTTTGTGTTCTGCGTAGGACGCAGTAATTGAGAATCGTTCAATCTGATATCAGAAATACTTGTTTCATTTTCAACGGTGTTTCAATTAATCCATGGATCGTTGTTTTCTTATCGGAATTGATCAATTATGTGTTGGATTCAATTCAATCTTTAGTTTTCTTATTTAAGTGCTTCTATTTATTTTCTTTTTTCTAAAATTAAGTTCAATTTGAATTTTGCTTTTTAGTATCACAATGATTTTCCTGATTTCATACCGTAATGGTTTTGATCATCATTCCTGATCTGGAGATCGATCTCTGTAAAAGTATATACCAGGAGTTTCTGTTGAGACGTTTCTATAAAAATTAGAAAGAACGAATAGTTATCAATCTAAGACGTTTTCCATCGAATTAGTTCTCGTGTCTTGGCTTTTAGGCATTATTATTAGGTGGTGATTCTTTTTTTAAAAAAACTTTGTATATTTTGATTTGATATCCGTTTAGATCTCACTTGATTGAATTTAATTGTGCATATAGGGTTTATAAAGACATTCAAATGTACCTTGATGAACTTTTGATGTTGCTGAACTAAGGAAGAGGGTTCATCGAGGATACAAAATTTATTTTAATTCAAAAAGAGACGAAAAACGGTAGTTTTCTCTCACTGCCACTGTGCTTTTGAAAGTCTTTTCAGGAATCTCACATTCTGCTTCTTTTTTCTTATATTCTCAAATTTTTAAATTTCACAACTACCCCTACTTTTTTCTGCGAGACACAAATCTGTCCTTCACTTTTACCAGGTTTGTCTTTTTGCAACTAGCCAACTAAGGAGAATTACGTTTTAAGGAATTTGGAAATTTATTAAAATATTTTTTTTGTAATTTAAAGATATATTTTAAAATAAAAACTTAATTATGAAAATAAATGTGTCACAGTGTCACCAATAACAAGTAAACCAAATCATTATTATCTTTTAAAATCTAAACATTTTTTATTTTCTTGCACCAAAATTTACTATTTATTTATTCTCAAATCACTCAAATAATTTAATAACTTTCGTCATGTATATCTTTTAATCATTGAGTAACATAGTTAAATGATATTGTTCTAATTTTTTAAAAGAAATTGATAACCATAATTTATAAATCAAATTATTTAAGTAGTATAATATCATCACATAATTTTTAAATTGAAAATTTTAATAATTAAGAATCAATTCATAGCTAAATCCCTAAAGTAACAACGTGAAGAGCGCAAAAGGTTGTGATTTACAATTAATGAAAAGGGAGGCAATTAACGCGCTTCAACTATTAAAAAAAACTGGCTAAATACTAATGTCTTTGCGATATTATAAAAGGAAAAGGTTTGGTGGGGTTGTAGTAGTAGGCTAGGAGCTAACCATCAAAAGTGGGCCCACCAGTACATCACAGGTAATAAAGTTCATTCGGGCAAATTCCGGGTTGATTCATTTTTACCTTTGAACGTTAGATCTTTGGGTCCCATGATGTTCTATGCGTAACCAACGTTCCAGATGCAATCTTCTTCCAAAGAGGAAAATTAAACGGTGGATTTGATAATTTTTGAGAAAAGTAGGAAAAGGAAGAAAAATATTTGGTCTAATGCTACTGCCTAGGAAAGAAAAAGAAGAGTGGTCAATTGGTCATGGCAGCGGTAGTGGGCAGGGAAATGTCTTATGTGTGAGATCAAGCTGTAAGCCTGTAAGACAGTATTCTGGGACCCACCTAAGTGAGTCTTCCACATGACATCTTCAATTCTTCACAATACCACCATTAACCGGATCAAATCTTTTGCATGTAATTAATTAATAATGTTTATTGTCAGAACTATTTTATCCAGGCCTGTTCGGCAGAGACTTGTTTGTATGTGTATGTATATGGAAATTTATATAAGATATTCACGCGATAAAATCCGGTATTTTTTTTTTGTCATCCTTCTGTTTGTTATTATAAATATCCATAAAATTTAACAAGGCCTAAGATAAATCTGAAGTTTTTCATAATTTATTACAAAAATTATAGTTACATGTAGAAGAATTATATAAGATAGAAATTTATCTAATTATTTAATATTGATTGTTTCTGTTTATATATTTGTGAATTTTTAGATTTTTGCACACTCACAGTTGAATCATTATTTATTTATAATCTTAAGGGATGCGTCTGAATGTCATTTGATGTTGTTAGTAGTAGTATTCTTCTATCTTTCGGTTTCCACGAGGTGTCATCCTCATGATGGTGCCCGTTTCAATCAGTAAGTGCAAGATGATTTGGTAGCTATCTTTAGTTTTATATTATTGATTATTGATAATTTCGCCCGCAGATGAGATAGATCTGAATCTATATTGTCCTATTTACACAAGTGTGTGACAAGATTTATTCATTTAATAGCTTGCGGTGTATGCATTGTCAATAATTCATTTCGAAAACTTTTCATTTAAAAATTTTATTAAAACTTACTTATTTTAATTTTTAAGTAATTATTATATAATTTTTAATATAAAATATTTTTTAAGAATACTCTTAAGATACCGTTTAATAGCACACTTAATCTAGGAATCTAAAATATATTTTTCGTTTAAATGCCATTCTTTTTCTATGCCAAGTCTGTGTTCCATGTAACGATAGGATTTCGGAAGATATTCACACAACAATGAACATAATTTTTGCTCAACTTGCTATGTCATTTGTCCCTCTTCCAATTTGTCGATAGTGATACGTTGCCACGTATTTTAATTTTCTGATTAATGAAAAAATGGTTAATTTAATGAAGTTTTAATTGTCTTGATCAGAATAAAAAATTAATATTAATTATTAAATTTTTTTACTTTTATAATGCTATTTTTCCAACTAAATATCAAATATCAAATGAGCCGACGGATGACCAAATGTACTGTAATGTTTTGATTATCTATTTTTAAACATATTTATCCATGTAACTCAAAAGGTCATGGTCTCAATCACGGTATTTGTTGTAAACATAATATATCCCTTCGTATTTCGTATTTTTTATATTTTTCTTCCTATTCCATACTCATTTAATAAATTAAAGGGTTTGTGAATGGAGTACCACTACAGCAACAATCAAGTCTTCCCGACAAGGCAACAACTAGATCAACATTCCTTATTTCTTCTTTTGTTGTAAAGCAGCCAATAAAAGGAACCGGACATGGAAGACGAGACAAAAGTTGTTTCAGAAGTTTCATTAACAAAGGGTGTGGAAGAGGCAGATCATAAGAATGATGGCACTAAGGTATCCTAATCTTCTTGCACTCATTATTTCCAAAGTTTATTTTTAACATATCTCTTCCACTGTTATCAGTATTGTACTGATCCGTAGGATTTCTAGTCCCAACTGGATATTTTTATGGAATCTGCATTTTGTACACACCTATTTCCAGTTAGAATCAACTTGTGTGTTTGGAAATAGTATTGAAATACGAAGATTGGATTGAGGACTGAATTGAGAGATGTCATTGTACTGGTTTTCTTTCTATATACTTGTTTGTAAATTTACAAATTTCAAATATTTAGTTGTATCGAGATAGATTATAAGAGACAGAAGCTTTTAGATTGTTTAGCAATGGATAATCAGTTGAAAGAGTGTAAATTCCTAGACTCAATAGCAAGGCTTAGATCTTCTATTTCACTTTGATAGGACAATCCTCTCCAAAGTCCTATCATAACTAGTACTTAGCATTTTTCCCCAACAAATAATTAGTACTTAGCATAATACTAATATAACAATAACAAAATAATGCCTTGTTCTCATTTAATAGATACTTGAATATAGTTAGTATATATTTATTTAGTCTTTAGTCGATCACCACATGGACTTTATAAATAGGCTTAAATATATATTAAAAAGAACCCTTTATAATATGAATTAGGATCACCCCCTTGAAAACCATTTGTTAGGATTGACCCCTCGAATTTGTGGGGCCTAAGGCAATGGCCTTAGTGGCCTTTGCCTTTCCACGGCCCTGACTATCCAACTCTAGTGGGTTATAGTAGTAAACTTTTAGTACAAACTATAATGTTTGTTTTGTTTAATGTTTTATTGCAGGAATCAAATGGAGACTTGCCTAAGGAAATAAGTGAAGTAAAGAAAGAAGAGGAAGAGAATGCCTTTGATGGCGAATTCATTAAAGTTGAGAAAGAAGAGAATGCCATAGATGATAAGTCCCACAAAACTGAAAGAAGCTCAGATCCTCCAAGCAGAGAGTTTCTTGAAGCACAAGAAAAGATAGAGGAACTTGAGGTTGAACTCAAGAGATTGGCGGAATCGTTGAAGACCTCTGAGCATGAAAATGCTCAGCTGAAGGGAGAGATCTCAGTTACAAAAGAGAAATTGGAGGAAAGTGGGAAGAAATATGAAGAGCTTGATCTGAGTCACAAGAAATTGCAAGAGCAGATTATTGAAGCTGAGAGTAAATATAACCTGCAGCTCAGCACACTTGAAGAGGCGCTGCAAAGTCAAGAAGTGAAGCAGAAAGACCTTCTTCAAGTGAAGGAAGCATTTGATGATATGAACCTTGAGCTTGAAAACTCCAGAAAGAGGATGCAAGACTTGCAGCATGAGCTGCAACTTTCTGCAGAGGAGGCACGGAAATTTGAGGAGCTGCATAAGGAAAGTGGTTCACATGTTGAATCTGAAGGAAAGAAGGCCTTAGAATTTGAGAGATTACTTGAAGAAGCCAAATTGAGTGCAAAGGGAATGGAAGATGAGATGGCTTCCCTTAAGGAAGAATTGAAGGGAGTTTATGATAAGATTGCTGAAAATCAAAAGGTTGAAGAGGCACTTAAAACAACTGCAGCAGAACTTTCTACCATCCAAGAGGAGTTGACACACTCAAAATCCCAGCTATTAGAAGCTGAGAAAAGATTGTCCTCAAGGGACACTTTAGTGGATGAGTTGACCCAGGAATTAAACCTGATAAAGACTTCAGAAGCACAGCTCAAGGAAGACATAGTGGCACTTCAAACTCTATCTGCCTCTACCAAGGAAGAACTCCAAGAGAAAATTTCTGAGTTGGAAACTGCAAAGTTCAAGTTACAGGAAGAGGAGAAATTGAGAGAATCAATTGAAGCTGCACTTAAGAATCAGGAAGCACAGGTTCTCACTGTACAGGAGGAACTGAGTAAACTTAAAACAGAAAAAGAAAGTCTTGAAGCTACTGTGGAAGATCTATCCCGTAATTCAAAGAAGTTTGAGGAGTTGTGCACTGATTTAGAGGAAAAGCTAAAGCTTTCTGATGAAAATTTTCTTAAAACAGATTCTCTGTTATCTCAAGCACTTTCAAACAATTCAGAGCTTGAGCAGAAGGTGAAGTCTTTGGAAGATCTCCATAATGAATCTGGAGCTGCCGCTGCTACTGTTAGTCAAAGGAATCTTGAACTTGAGGAACATATTCAGGCTTCAAATGCAGCTGCAGAAGAGGTGAAATCACAACTGAGGGAGTTGGAAACGCGCTTCATAGCAGCAGAGCAGAGGAATGTGGAGCTCGAGCAAGAATTAAATTTAGTGCAACTGAAAACAAATGATGCTGAGAGAGAAGTGAGTGAATTCTCTGTGAAAATATCTAATCTCAATGCTAAATTGGAAGAGGCTGAGGAAGAGAAGAATCTTCTGAATCACCAACTGCAGGAGTACATGGGCAAGGCAATTCAACTTGAATCTGACTTAAATGAATCATCTTTGCGGAGTTCACAATTAGAAGAGAAGCTGAAGATAGTCAATGACAAATGTTCTGAGCATGAAGACCGTGCCAGTATGAACCATCAACGTAGCCGAGAACTGGAAGATTTAATCCAAAGCTCTCATTCCAAATTGGAAGATTCTGATAAAAAGGTGAGTGAATTGGAGTTGTTACTTGAAGCGGAGAAATATAGAATTCAGGAACTTGAACAGCAGATAAGTTCTTTAGAAAAGAGATGTGGTGATTCAGAAGCACAAGCTAATAAATACCTTGACAATGTGTCTGATCTGCAATCAGAAGTTGAGGCATTTCAAGCACGAACCTCAAACCTTGAAGCAACATTGCAAGCCGCCAGTGAAAGGGAAAAGGAGTTGGAAGATTCTTTGAATGCAGTGACAGATGAAAAAAAAAGGTTAGAAGATGCTTCTAACAGTTTGAATGAGAAACTTGCTGAGAAAGAAAACCTATTGGAAATTTTGAGGGACGATTTAAACATCACGCAAGCTAAGTTGCAAAGCATAGAAAGTGATCTCAAGGCTGCTGAAATGAGGGAGAGTGAGATAATGGGGAAACTTAAAGCTTCTGAAGAAAATCTTGTCACGAGCGGAAGAGATATAGAGCAGACTGCAGCAAGAAACTCAGAACTTCAATTATTACATGAATCTCTTACGAGAGATTCAGAGCAGAAACTTCAAGAAGCTATAGAAAAATTCAACAAGAAGGATTCAGAGGTTCAATCTCTTCTTGAGAAAATAAAGATTTTGGAGGAACATTTGGCCAAAGCTGGGGAACAATCCACTTCTTTGAGGAATGAATTTGAAGAGAGTTTGAGCAAATTGGCTTCGTTGGAAAGTGAAAATGAAGATTTGAAAAGGCAAATTTTAGAAGCAGAGAGCAAGAGTTCTCAGTCTTTTAGCGAGAATGAATTATTGGTTGGAACAAACATTCAACTGAAAACCAAGATTGATGAGCTTGAGGAATCATTGAATCGTGCTCTATCTGAGAAGGAAGTCACTACTCGAGAACTTGTTTCTCATAAGAACACCATAGCTGATCTGAATGATGTACAATTAAAATCCTCTGAAATTCAAAGTGCAAATGAAACTCGCATCCTGGAAGTACAATCACAATTACAAGAAGCATTGCAAAGACATACTGAGAAGGAGTCAGAAACCAAAGAATTGAATGAGAAGCTCACTACACTGGAGGGCCAGATAAAGTTTTTCGAAGAAAAGGCACGTGAAGCAGTAGCTGTTTCTGAAACTCATAAAGCTGAGCTTGCGGAGAGTCTCTTAAAATTAAAGCATCTTGAAGGAGTCATTGAGGAACTGCATAACAAGTCACTACACCATGAAAAAGAAACTGCAGGACTAAATGAGGAAAACTCAAAGCTTAACCAGGAAAGAGCCATTTATGAATCCAAATTAAGTGATTTACAGTCAAAGCTCTCTGCAGCACTCGTTGAGAAGGATGAAACAGTTAAAGAGATACTCATCTCGAAGGATGCCATTGAAGAGTTAGTCACAAAGCATGGTGCAGAAGTGCAGACATTAAATTCACAGGTACATATGATACAAACTGTCCATGCCGATATTCCTTTATTTTTTTCCTTCTATCTTCCTACTGATATCTTTGGTAATATATTCTGAAAAAATCAATTTGTGTAACCTTGATAAATAGAGAATTGATCTCTTATAAAATGATATCAACTTGCAGATATCTTCAGTAATGGATGAGAAGAACTTGCTCAATGAGACTAATCAGAGTTTAAAGAAGGAACTCCAGTCTCTGATATTTGACCTTGAAGAGAAGTTGAAGGAACAACAGAAAATTGAAGCCTCTCTGGGATCAGAGGTTGAAAATCTCAAAATTGAGAGTGCCGAGAAATCTGCATTGCAAAGTCAGCTGAAGGAAATTGAAGGGAAACTGCTAAAAGCTGAATCTAGACTAAATGAAGAGGTAAAGCTGAAGCTCCTGATAAATAAGTGCAAAATTCATAAGCGTAGTACCTCTCAACTAAATTGCTAATATACTCTTATATTGAAGGATCTTTGCTGAATAATCTGATTTCTTGTAGGTTGGAAGTGTTCAAGCTGCTGCTTCTGAAAGAGAAGCAAAATTGAGTTCAAAATTGGAAGATTATGCCCAAAAAGTCAATGAGAGAAATGTGCTAAATGAAAGGGTTGTGGAACTTGAGAAAGAATTACAACTTGCACAGGCGACTATTGCTAGCCAGGTAGCCCATGTACTTTTTAACCGAATTGTATGATTTTTCAAGGTTGTAAGATATATTGAAAAATATAACGAGAGATAGATGCAGACTATCTCAATTTTCTTAGATGCTATGCTTTTGTGATGGTTTCAAGGGGCAGATCTATTGTTTTATTTGAGGGGGCTATCCCACCCTAAAAGAATATCTTCCTACTAATTCAACTAATGTTTTATTAAGTGAGAATTTAATGAAAAAGTAAATGTATAATGTAAAAGGTAATCATTCTTGCTTCATTTAGTAAACAGGAGGATTACAAATCACCCAAGAAAAATGCATACTTCTATGTGTTTGATGTAAACTGTTCTGTACCGTTTCATCATTGTTTTTGTTTCTTCCTGGCCACCCCAATTAAAACGATATAATTCACCCATGTTTTCTGCTATTGTGATAAGTAATAATTTACACAAGCTATTCCCATCTTATTGATTCCATTTTCTTAAAAACAAATAAAAATAAAACAGAAAGGAGCAGAATCTCAGAAGTCGGAACTAGAGGCGGCCCTGAAGAATTCTCTGGAAGAACTTGAAACTAAGAAAAAGGATATCTCTCTTCTACAGAAACAAGTGACAGATCTAGAGCAGAAATTGCAACTAGCTAGTGATAAATCTCCGGTTAAGGTAATTCTCCCCCCAAAAGTTCCCATACGTGTGTTCCTCTTGTCCTTGCATTCTTATTTTCTTGTAGTTTTAAAACCATAAGTGACATGATTTACATTTATCTGGTTTTCCAAATAACATAAATGAATACGATCAAAACACTTATCAGTAATAATTACATCGACTCTTGGGTGATTTTTGGAAAATAATGGGTTTTTTTGTGGAGATATAATTATGATGGGAGAATGTAGAAATTTCTCTCCACTCGGTCAAGCTAGCTATTGTACATTGTCAAAAACAGTATAATTAATCGAAGAGTTCTGCAAATCATTAATGAGTACAAGATAACAAATTACATTTTCACCTATTATTTATGTCCAGGGTGTTCTAATTTGTTAGCATAATGTCATGTTTCTATTTTCTAATGATGTTCCAGGGTGATGAGGGTGTTGAGCAGAAAGATGGTTTGGAAGTCAAATCCAGGGACATTGGATCAAGCATCTCGACTCCATCAAAAAGGAGGAGCAAGAAAAAATCAGAGGCAACCACCTCTCAAACATCATCTTCCTCGGAGACTCAGTTTCAAACTGGTCAAGATTCATCTGCCATAAATTTCAAGTTCATCTTGGGAGTAGCTCTGGTGTCCATTATCTTTGGCATAATTCTTGGGAAGCGTTACTAGTATCATCAACAATATGTCGTTTGGTTTTGTTATTCATCATGTTCTTTTTATTATACTTTTCCCCTTTGATTGATTAAGATTATATTTATGTCAGATTGAAAGCTTTCTTTACTTGCTTTCAAGCTCAACTCTTCAGTTTTGTCAGGGAACTTGTTTTCATTCGCGTCCCTTGGCTGTGTGTAAAAAAAAAAAGAAATGGGGGTTGGTTAATGTTTCATTTTAAGTTTGGACTTGAAATAATTTGAATGCAAGTTGTTTTTACTGTGGAGCACATTTTTTCTGGTCAATTGATGTCTGGAGTGGAGGAAATAGGGCAGGTAGAAAGCTTTGTACCAAACGACGGTATAAAGATTAAAAACTTTTGTGTTCTTTTTTCTGGATATTCTTTTATCCTATTGTTTGGATAAAAGATTGATTTCTTAATTCTTTAACTGCAGTTATAATGTTTCTTTATTAGAGCATTACTGATGCATGTGCCGAATGAGTTCTTAAATAGGTCTGAGTTCTTAATTCTTCTTACTTTTTCCAATTTAAGAAACCCTTAACACTTCCATGATAAGACCTGCCAAAAGCTCATGTATGCATGGGTCCCATATGGATCAAAGTTATACTTTAATTTTATTTCGACTTATAATAGAAATGTAATTTATTTAAATAAAGTTTAATGGTAGAATATCAATTTTTGAAATATATAATATTGTAAAAATATTCAATATTATTAAAATAAACAATAAAAAATTAAAATATATATAAATGAGAATAATTAATGAGTTGTAATATTTTTAAAGGTATTAAAATAAATTAAAATAATAGTAATTATGGGCTAGTTCTTAAAAGAGTTGCTTATGCAAGCAACTTTTGTAAGAATTCATGATGGTTAATAGAATTGCTTCAGAACTCGGTTAGATCTTCCATAGTTCTTAATAAAATGGCTTAGGTTCTTCCATAATAGTTCTTAATAGAATCGTTTAGTTGGAGTTTAGTTTGTAAGTTTTCTAAGAAAAATAAAAAATTATTCTTGAAAAAGTTAAAAAAATAAAAAATGTGTTTGTTTATAAAACTGAAAACTGGGTTTTTTATTTTTTTTTAAGAAACACAAAGAAATCTCTAAAGAAGTTTTAAAAAAAACTGAAAAGTGGAAAAAAAAATTAAGAATTTTTTAAACTATTTCAGGAAATAAAAGTTTTGGAAAATAAGCAGAAATTTTTTTCCAAGAAATTAGAATAATTTTTTGTGACAAAACGCAGCCTTAAGAACCCGGTTAGATCTTCCATAATAGTGCCTTCAATCAATAGTGTTTAAATGAGTGTTGCATAACATATCATTTTTATTTACTTTAGGCACTACTAAAAATTCTTGACTAAGTCCTATATCCCACCCATTGAAGCATTTTGTATCTTTTATATAATATTAATTTAACACAAAAATTATCATATATAGATAATAATAATAATAATAATAGTAATAACAACAATAATAATGATACATCAATTAAGCTATTGAAAATCTCCATTAGTAGTTTTTGTCTATTATTTTTGTAGCTTAGTTGTACTTTCATAGTTAATAATTGCAGACTCTAGTAAGCATCTGTTTGGTTTTTCCATAACTCTGTCACGTTCTCCGTTTCCCACTGGCAACCTTTGTTAGCAGAACGACATTCTGCTTGGCCACACCATCGCTTCGTTTCCGTTCGCAAAACCTTCGTCCCAACCTCTGTTGCCTTCGCCAAACCTCCGTGCACTGGAAGGTCATCTCCCCTCCCTCTAGTTAACGTCGTTGTGCGAAAAGACAAGTGTACCCCTCACCACCAACCTTAAAGGCGAAACCTTTAAGCGTGTTTGCCCCTATTTTTCATTTTGTGGTTGGATGTGTTTGATTTCTAGTTGTGGTGGGCTCTCTTCTCTCTTCTGGTTTTGTTTGTTTTTGTTTTGTTTTGGGGGTTGGGGTGGTTTGACAAGTGGTGCTGGGGACTTTGTGGTGGGCTTAAGGGGTTTGGGTTGGGTTGGTGTGGTGAGGGGGTGGAGGTGTCGATTACAATTGTGGTGGTGGTGTGCATGTCGTTTGTGATGCTCTGGTGGTAGTAGGGTCATGAGGGTGGTGGTGTGTTTTGGTGGTGAGGCTCTAAGGGTTTTCGTGGTGGCGGTGGTGGCATGGGGATATGGTGGTGGTGAGGGTCATGAGGGTGGTGGTGTGTTTTGGTGGTGAGGCTCTACGGGTTTTCGTGGTAGCGGTGGTGGCATGGGGATGTGGTGGTGGTGAGGCTGTGACGGTGGTGTTAGTGGGGATGTGATGGCGACGTTGTGTGTGGTGGTGGAGGCTGAACTGGGTGGTGGACTATGGGCGGGGGTTTTGGGGTCAGAGTGTATTGTAAAGTTTTTTGTGAAATTTTTTTAATTTAAATTCTAATCTATTGTAATGTAATGTGTATTAAATTTTAATTTATTGTAATGTAATGTGTATTGAATGTAATATATTAATTCTGATTTATTGTAATATAATTTAAGTGTATTGTAATGTGTATTGAATTTAATATATTAATTCTGATTAACATAGTGTTTTGGAGTTTTTATATTATAAAAATATTAAATTTAATATATTACATTTATTTTAATATGTATAATTAAATTTAATATATAACTTTTAATTTATACATATAATATCAATATATATAAATATACATATAAATTACAACTAATTTGTTAAAAAAAATAATACCCTTTTTAGTAATTTCTCATCAAACCACCGTTTACCCAACTCAACTTTTTCTCAAACCAAACACTACTTCTCAACCCACTTTTAGAAATTAACATCCAAACACAACTTCGTTTATAAAACCTCAGTTTACAAAACTCCAATTTTCCCAACTAGGTTACCCCAACCGGTAACCAAACACACCTTAACTTTGTTTATGGATTCACTAAAACAGAGAAATTACCTATGGATGAAATAGATTTAGCAGCCAGAAAAAATATTTATTTTTATCTTTCCGAGGTATCATCTAGAGTTAATTACTAATCTTTCTTTAAAATAGAGTTCCCATAAAACAATTGTCGGGTGATTACAAAATATTATAAAAAAAATCATTTTGAAACAATATTGAATTTTCCATGAGACAATTTCCATAGATGGCAATAAAGCGTTTCAAATAATTGAAAAAATAAAACTTATGAAATTAATTTAACAAAGTTTTAGAATAGTATTAAAGCTTTTAATCTTTTAAAGATAAAAATACATTTTAATATTTTAGCTCAATTGGTTGAGCAGAATATAAATTGTTGAGTCTCCCACGTAAATTTGATTCCCAGTAAAAAAAATACACTATTCAAAATTTCATTACTATTTATTTGGCACGAAAAATTTAAGGGATGTCTAGTTTGCAGTTGGGTTAACAGAGTTGAAAAAATAGAAAAATTTATAATTGATATTAATCATTTACGTCGTTCGAGACAGGTTAACGTAACTCCCCTACCAAACATGCTCTTAATTGTTGGAAGTTTACTTACTCCAAGAATTAGACGACATAACATAGAACAAAAACACATTGTGAAATTTTTTTTAAAAGTAACAACTTCATCTCATGTAACAGCTGCGCGGAGGTGTTAGAAGATATGACATCCCAGCGTTGTTGAGGGCGGGGAATGATCGCCGGTGCATGGGCACGGATAAGGAGCGGCTCCTAGCAAGCTTCCAGCGGGGAATGTGACATCCCGGACACTGTGAGGGTGGGGAGTGATAGTTGGACAAGGAGCGGCTCCTGGCAGGCTCCCAGTGGGAGGGACACATGAACGAACCGAATACATACCAGAATGAGAGGGATCCAAAGATTTTATAGGTATGAGACTATACAGTCGAGGATAGCTTAAAGGAATGAATTCGTACTACCTATACCAATAAATGTATTAGCCTTTTCGGTGGCCTATCACTTAAGGACTCCAAAGTTAAGCGTGCTTAAATTGGAGTAATTCTGGGATGGGTGACCTCCTAGGAAGTTTTCAGGAAGTGTGTGATTGAGGACAAAGCACACTGGAAAGATCTCGTGTTAGTCTGTGGGGTGAGTCGTTCATTCCTGAAAAGCGGCCGGGGCATTACAGAAGACACAACGTTGCGTTTGTTTCCCTTCCTACACTCACACAACCACACTTCTTAAATTTTTTCTTAATCTTTGACATTTTAAAAATGATTTTAAGCTGTAAAAATAAATTTTCAATTAACCAAACATTCTCAATCGACTGTGGTCAATTTTAATTAGTCCTAATAATTTCCACTTCATGTTAAGGTAAATCAATGATGCGACGATGATTAATAAAAATATAATTAATGCAAATACAACTAATAACTAACTATAAAAACAATTCTAATCAATCTTGTTGGAAAACCAATATGTAATATGTTCACTCATGATTCGCCATCTATTATTGTATAACACAATGAAAAATAACTTGTATTAATATCATAGATAAGTCTAATTTCTTACCGTCGTCATATGTAACATCCTATTTTTGTACTCGAATAAAATATAGATATTAATATCTCTTTAATGAGAAAATACTTACTATTAGTTAGTTGATTTTTTAACTAATTAATATTTTTATAAAATTTTGGTACTTATATTTAAATTATTTTTTAAAAAATAAAATGAAATAATAATAAAATAAAAATATGTATATTTAACGAAGATTTAAAATGACTTAATTAGTATTCACTAATTAAGAAAATTATATTAAGAATTTTTGATATCTTTATTATTCACAATTTATATTTTATGTTCTTATATTTATGTTTTTACATATTTAAGATTTAACTCTTATTAGAATTTTAAAATAAAAATTTGAAGGAATTAGAATATGGTTCTTTAGAACTTTTTGATCTATGCATTATTTATGATTTTCTGGAATTTTTGATTTTTTAATAAATATTTGAGAAAATAACCGAAATGCCACTGCCGACATCATCGTTTACATCATCGGTTGGTAAATACTCACATCATGAATAGTGACCGGTGGGTAAATACTTACATCATGAATAGTGACTGGTGGGTAAATACTTACATCATGAAAAGTGACCAGTGGGTAAATACTCATATCATGAATAGTGACCGGTGGATAAATACTCACATCATAAATAGTAAAATAAATAATTAAGTAATCTTAAATAGTAAATTTCTCTTCCTATAAATAGATGGCTCATTTACAATATTTTCACACCAAAATTAGAGAGAGAATCTAGAGAGATAGTGCGTAAGAAATTAGTGAGGAGTAAATTCTTTTGGTAAAAAGAGGTTCTGCCGGAAGTGTAAGGTAATAACATATTTCTTCTATATTCTTTTTATGATTATCTAGATTATTCTTTTTAGTACTCGTAAACTATT
This sequence comes from Clitoria ternatea, assembly GCA_037962975.1. Lineage (NCBI taxonomy): Eukaryota > Viridiplantae > Streptophyta > Magnoliopsida > Fabales > Fabaceae > Clitoria > Clitoria ternatea. The sequence continues at coordinate 71,040,181 of CM075676.1, forward strand.
AATATGTTATTACTATTATAAATAAGTTACTACGGTAAAAATAAATTACCACTATGTTATTTTTATGATTTACTGTTACTATTCACACTTTACCATTTACTGTTATTATCCAAAATTTATTATTTACCGTTATTATTCAAACTTTATTAGTTACTATTACTATTCAAAATTTATTATTTACCATTACTATTTAAAATTTACTATTTACTGTTACTATTCAAAATTTACTATTTACTGTTACTATTCAAAATTTACTATTTACTATTACTATTCAAAATTTACTATTTACGATTTATCATTTACTGTTACTATTTAAAATTTACTATTTACTGTTACTATTTAAAATTTACTATTTATCGTCGCTATTTACGATTTATCATTTACTGTTACTATTTACTGTTATTGTTCACGATTTACCATTTAACACTACTATTTAAAATTTACTATTCATGATTTACTATTTGGCGTTACTATTTACTATTACTATACATAATTACTATTTATCATTTGCGATAGTAATCTTAATTTTCATCGTATGTCTATACTGAAATAAATTAGTATTAATATTTTTTTTAAAAACTTGGAGGCACAAAGCAAATTCACTTTTGGTAGCAATTCCAGGTAAGGGGGAGTGTGATAAAAATATAATATGGAAAGACATAAGAATAATGGGAGGAGTCTCCTATTCCTTTTAAATTTACTAATATTATTATTTTAAAATAATAAATTTTAAATTAATTATCTTGTGTAACTTACTCTGAATTACCTATGCAAGGACTTGGACTATTATGACCTATATGGAGTGAACTAAACCTATGCAAGGATTGGATTATATGGACTTACATAGACCTATACGAGGAAATGGACTATAAGGGCTTAGAATTAAGTTTATTAAATTAAATAACTATTAAACTTTAAATTATGATATTTACGAATGATATTTATTTGATTTGATTATGATTGATAATATTGGTGATTGATGATATTTGATTGAGATTGATGATATTACAATACTTGATTGTGATTGATAATCTTGTGATATGGAGTTTGAGCATATAGCAAACACGACGGGAAGCTAAAACTCAGTAAGAATATACTTATTCCTTACTCTTTACAATATTACTTTAAAAGAAATTATTTATGATAATTTCTCAATGTTTATTCAGAATTATTGTTAAGAAAATTTTCTTAATTTTCAATAAAAATATATAATTTCTATAACTTATCTTTTTCTTCCAAAATAAATTATTTAATTAAATTTTAGAATAATTTTTAGTTATAAAAATAAAGAAAAAGAAATTGTTTTATAAAAAATATATATTCATATATGTATATATATGAAAATATTTGATTCTCAAATGGAAATAAGGTACTTCAATAATATTTCATTTTAAACTTTTGAAAATAAGAGTCTTTAATTTCAAAGTACTTTATTATATACTTTTTAAGTATTATAATTTAAGATGGAAAAAGATCGATAATTCAGACTTGCGTCTAAAGTAAACTAATTTCCTATCAATGCTCTAAAGAAAGTTTGGGATATATTAAGACTTTGAAACTCAAATCACAATAATATTGATTTATGAATGATAAAGAAAACTGTACTGAGATTCTTCTGCGTGTGGCAGAACTTGTTTAAGAGTTTGGAAATGTGCAGTTTATCGAGGTGGCTATGTTGTTATTTGTAGGCCCCGAAGATATAATTTATACTTGAGTTTCTAAAAGTCTTAACCAACTCAATACGCGAGTAGTTCATGCATCATGAATCATTAAAGAGAAATGAGATATGATATTGCCTAGGGACGGATTATAGAAACCAAGGATACATTAGAGGAGGCTTAATTACGAGCCTTGGGATGAGAGGGTGTGAAAGAGTGCTTCAGGTGACCTGGGGTTGTAACACCCTCGGTTACACCTTAATAAATTCTAAAAAAACTCGTAATTTTTTTTTTAAGATATGATTGTTAAAAAGAAACTATCGGAATAAATTATATACATTATTTCTGAAATACCTCATAAATATTATTAAAACTTTATAAAGTATTTGTACATTTATCTGAAGAAAATAAACATTAAACATTATAAGAAATAGAGGAAACTCCATGGCCCAGAAGCAGTTACTTATTAACATTATTTATTCATTGGACCACGGTATTCATACCGAGCTCCCTTTCTAGAACGTGCTATATTTACTGCCGATATTCTTCGATCCTTCCCTCTGAACCATCAATATAAAACATGTGAAACAAAAGCACGGAGAAAGGAGTGAGAAACAGAATATAATATTCTCGATTAAGACATAAGCAACAAAGGGTTTTCACAAACCAATACATAATAATATCAATCACAATCACATACACAATCAATTATGAATGCATGAATGTTATGCAATATCTTCATCATAACTTACCTATATATGTGGGCCCTTAAATTTTAATTTGCACTGGGCCAACCAGGAGTTTACACTGTTCCATAAGTCCGGATAATAATAATATGAACAGCTCAACTGATATGGAAACACTTAGAGACTAGTCAGATTGAGAAAGTTTTTATTGTGAAAGTACCCGACACTAGGGAGCTACCCCAGGTCCCCTGAAGCACCCTTTCACACCCTCTCATCCCAAGGCTCGTAATTAAGCCTCCTCTAATGTATCCTCGGTTTCTATAATCCGTCCCCAGACAATATTATTTCATTTCACTTTAATGATTCATGATGCATGAACTACTCGCGTATTGAGTTGGTTAAGGCTTTTAGAAACTCAATTATTAAATACCTTAAAGGTTTACAATATCATTTCAATAAACTGTACATTTTCTCAATTCCCTGAATTTCTGTCCCACAGAAATAAATTTTGTACAGTTTTCGAATCTCACTGAAAATTGAGTTTCTAAGCCTTAAATATCTAAAAACTTTCTCATATAAAACTTTACATAATCTTTCTCAAATTAAATCTTAACAAAATCAAATTTAGAAATCTCAATTATTTCTAAATATCTTTAGTTATTAAGTTGGAAAAATAATTTTCTTTTGAAAATTTTGTTTTATTAAAAGAGAATAATTATTAACCAAAAATACTTAAAATTACAAAATTTTTCTTTAACTCAAGATTTAATTAAATAAATTCTCATAAAATGTTTTCTTTCTAAAATAAATACTAATTTTTTTATTCTAAATATTGAAAATAAAGTTAATAACTATAATTTCTAAGAAGGAATAAAAGATAATAAAATTTAAAGAGAAAGGTAAGAAATTCTTACTGAATTTTAGCTTTCCGTCATGCTCGCTATATGCTCAAACTTCACATTACAATATCATCAATCAAAATCAAGCAATATCAATCATAACTAAATATCATCAATCAATCAATCATAATCAAATCATAATCAAATCAATTAAATATTATTAATACATATCATAATACAAAATTTAATGATTATTAATATAGTCAATTTGAGTCATTTTGGTCAATTCCTCGCATAGGTATATGTAAGTCCATATAATCCAGTCCTTGCATAGGTATAGTTTAGTCCATATGGGTCATAATGGTCCAAGTCCTTGCATAGGTATAGTCCAGTCCATATAGGTCATAATGGTCCAAGTCCTTGCATAGGTATGTTAGAGTTAGTTAAACCGGATATTTAATTTAAAATTTATTAAAATTGTTAAGTTAAAAAGTTAATATTTTAAAATAATAATATTATTAAATTTAAAAGGAGTAGGGGACTCCTCCCATTATTCTTATGTCTTTTCATATTATACTCTTATCTCACTCCCCTTTACCTTGAATTGTTACCCAAAATGGATTTGCTTTGCGCCTCCGATTTCTAGAAATATTAATACCAATCTTATTTCAGTATAAGCATAAGACGAAGATTAAGATTACTACTTAAAACAGAAATGATAAATTTTGAATAGTGAATAGTGAATAGTAAATCATGAATAGTAACAGTAAATAGTAAAACGTGAATAGTAACAGTAAATAGTAAAACGTGAATAGTAACAGTAAATAGTAAATCGTGAATAGTAACGGTAAATAGTAACAGTAAATAGTAATTTACTATTGAAATAGTGTTTACTATGCAGAATAGTAACTTAAAATAATATTATTTCCAGTATAATAACAGATTTCTAAAAATGATATAAAAATAACCCAAAAAATATAAAAGAGAAGTATTCTTACCTTAGGATTTTGGCAGAACCTTCTCTCCAAAAACTTTTCTTCTCTCTCTCACTTCCACCACTATCTCACTAGCACTACTATATTAAGAAAACTTAATCTGAAATTGTGAATTGTAAAGAAGAAATCCTTCGATATTTATAGGAAAAAAATTTACTATGCATTCCATTATTTTAATATAAAAGTACTATGCATTTTTGAATTTTTTATTCCAGATTACTGTGCATCTTTTGAAAATTTCATACATGCACAGTGATTTGCATAGTAATTGTCGGCAAAATTATTATGTCAAATAGTAACCCTTCACTCGGTATATTTTAAATATTCAAAATGAGTCCTTTTTGAAATTTAGCGATATTATATCAGTCCTCACTAATTTTATAATAAGTAATATAAAGCTGAAATTTTAAAAATCTAAAATTTTTTGTTAATAAAAATTTATTGATACGTTTCCAATTTTTTAACGATTGGAAAAAAATCAAGATTTTTCTCAAACCGATAATTTTTAGATAAGTCTACTTGAAACGGATTTTAGAAAATTTTCTTATAATTTAAATTCACTTTCTTATAAATCTTTTTAATTTAAGTCACTTATATGAATTTAAAATTATTTAAAAAAATATTATTTTATTAAAAAAAATTCCAAAATTCCAAAAAATTTCAAAAAATCATAAATAATACGTAGGTTAAAAAGTTCTAAAGAACCATAATTTAATTCCTTCAAAATTTTAATATAAAAATAAAAATAGGGGTGCTACAGGGGTCGCTCTCTAGTGTCAGGTACTTTCACAATAAAAACCATCTCAGTCTCACTAGTCTCTAAGTGTTTCCATGCCAGTTGAGCTGTTCCTATGGCATGAAGGCATTTATGTTATTATTATCCAGAATTATGGAACAGTGTAAATTAAAACTTTAAGGGCCCACATGCATAAACTAAATGAGATAGTAGCATTAAAAGCATTACATAACATTCATGTGATTGTGACTGTAACATCCTAGGTTATTTTTGCATTTATTTTTATTCAAACGATTACATCTTACGATAAATTTTTTCTTTTCTTGAAAGTTAATCGATATTTAGTGAAAAGCATTTATTTTTACTGACTTATTCAAGTGACAGCAGTCACAGTTAGATTAATTAAATGAGGTCAAGAAAAGAAAAACAAGTTAATTTAAGCACAACGGATGGGAGAAAGGGAATCAGGGCTTCTCGCTTGAGCGAGGCCCCTACTCGTCTAAGCGAGATTCCGGACTCTCACTTAAACGAGGTTTCTATTCGCTTTAGCGAATACCTTTCACACACCGGATTAGACAAGACATGTAGACGGACTCCCGCAAGTCTCACCCTAAAAATGATTCTGTTAATCAAAGGTTTGTCATAGCTACCACAACAACATATGTAAATGACAGTAATGTATTTTAAAATGTAGATTTGCATTCGTCCGGTCTTGATTAAACACAACTAATTAGGAATACTCGGAAGTTCTCATACACATATATAACCCTATAGAGAGTCACTCAAAGTCACTCGGACCCTGGCACCGTTCTCCCCCTTGGCGCGACTCCATGGCTCCTTCCCCCTCCCTGTCTCTGGTTACTAAAAAAAAGGGCAAGGGTGAGTGTTTGGCATTGTAATTAATATAGAATGGAACTTAACAAATATACATGTATATTTATACATACACATCAAGCATCACTTGTAAGTAAGCATACCGAAACATAATGTATTACATACAGTAACTATATTAAACCAACTACACAATTCCATCACATTCATCACGATCACAACTGACTCTCATACAATCTGACTCCTAGTATCCGGATACTAAAGGATTGGCCTTCAGCTGGGGGTCCTACTTGACACCCCGTGAACCCTGCTTGGTTCACCGAGTCCTGCTTGACTCTCCACCTCGACCACTGGGTCCTACTTGACCACTGGGTAGCTCAACTAGGCACGAAAACCACGGGAGCCGGAAATGAGGGGCTATTATATACCGTCGGCCATCCCACACCACATAGTCATTCAACAGTTTACCTTTCACATAATAATATCAATTCCTCATCACTCGGGTAGCCTGCTTGCTAACCCGTCGTCACATAACACTGATCATTTCAACATTAGATATCACAAGATCATAACATGATAACTCAACCACACCCGATCTTCCACTAATTAATGAACCCAGTCACACATGCACAAGCATAAACACACAACTACGTTTAGAAACATTTTCCTTAACCTGTTTACATTACCTCAATGACCTGAATAAGAAGCGAGTCCTATTCTAATTAATTATAACCCGAACACCCCCTTACTTTGGTTCCACGCTTCGATGATCTGTTCTCTGTGTCGATTCCTTCCTCTGAGCACTGGTTTCACAGTCTCAACTCCGTCACTCCGTCTTCCGTTGCTTAGCCTACTACCTACGGATCATAAAGTACAGCTCGTCACTTCAACGCCCTTAGTTCATGGACTGCATTTGGGCTCACACTCACCGGAGGAGTGGAGAACAGCCACGAATATAGCCATGCATGACTCTAAATCGCCAAAGAATAAAAAGGATAAGGGAATCACAATTGGAATGGATCAGTAGACTCACCTTGAAGCCTAGATCACAGGAATGGGAATAAATTGAAGTTTGGACATAAATAGAGTCCCTCTCCAGCGCATGCAACTCAGCGTTAAGAGAGGAGAAAAACGAAAGTGAAGGAACAGACCAACAGCAAAGGTAGCCTGTAAATAATGAAGAGGGAAGGAAGAGAATTTCCTTATATATATATATAGCTCATGGGCAAGATCATCTTTTCCTTTATTTTATTTGTATTCTTACTAAATTTAATCAATTTCACTATATTAAACTATTGCATAGTTATCAAATCAATTACACGTATTTATTCCCTCAACGTTTAATTATTCACAATTCTCTAATACTTCGCAAGAGTATAGGCCCAATATAAATATTGGCCCCCGGTGTCCTAACTTAGTGTTCATACCTCGGAAATCCGAGCTACAACCTGAGAGGTCGGATATCTCATCCGTGCTCACCTCTTGGTTACCTACACCCGTTGTTTCAGTCATTATGAGGTTAATCCAGGCTATGACCCCGTGTGAGGCACTCTCCTCACAACGGTTGGACCAGACCACCTAACTCTGTCCGCTCTTCTCCTACACTCCCGATCTTTAACTCCGCCTGCTCGCACTTCTGAGACCGATCTCGACACCGGCTTTCTTATCTCTGGCTAAGACAGAACAAATATTAAATAAAACTTCTAAAACATTTACTAATCATTTCCCATTTCTTATAATTCTCATTAAAACATCAGGGATGTTACAGTGACATTCTATGTGGGTGATTGTGAATGAAAATATAATTGTTATGTATGTGGAAACCCTATATTCATAATTGATTGTGTATGAGATTATGAGTGATATTATTATAGATTGTGAAACCCCTTATGCTTATGTCTTATCTGTAAGATATTATATTTTATTTCTCACTCCTTCTTGTTTGAATTTTGTGTCCAAAATATATGTTATGTGATATATAGCTAGCAGTCCAAGATGGAAGGATATGTAATTACAAGAGGGTAAAGTGGTTTCATCCTCAATCAGATAGATGAAGAGATATGACAAGAGTAGGATTCCAAAAACCTATGGTTCGAGGGCTAGGAAATGATTGATCACAGTCGTAGTAGAGGTATAATTTAATTTTAGTTCACCTTGTTACAATATCAAGTCGGACAATTGTAACAAGGTGAATGTTAAACTTTGATACTGTAATCTTTTATCACTTATGATTTCTATAAATTTATTTTGTCATTATGGATAAATATTGAGAGACAATATTTTTTTTACTTTCAATATTCAAAGGAAATCATATGTATATACGTCGTTGTATACGCGAGATAAGAAATGATATATATATATATATATATATACATATCTTTATAAAGTTTTTAAAAACAAATAAGAATATACATATCTCGTGTATATAAGGGGGTGTTACATCATACATACATACAACAATCTAGTTTTAAATATCACATTATGACTACCTTATTCATCATGCTTTTCATCCACTTTATCATTATCACCACCACCACCTTCATTATTATCCTCTAGGCCGTTTTGAGATTTAACAACGAGATCAATCTGTTAACAATCATCCACAAATCTATCAATGATTCTAATTCTATTATTAGTCTTTCAAGTGTTGTTTTAGTAGCTTGATACATAATGTTTTCATCAATAGTGTCAAGTGTCAATTTTCACTTGTCCTCTTGATTTAATTATTATACACATGCAAACCATACATATGTGCACCCAAAGATTGATATGGTACATATTACACTTGACATGTATTTTGTTCTGTCTTATAACTGGGGTCAAGAATTGACTGTCTTGACTGGTGTTCGGAGTTACCTCTCAAGCTCTCAATTTTACACCGCCTCAATGGAGTACGGTATTTTATACCTAGGTCTAGTGGGGAGCCTAAGTTCTTCACGTTTAGGGTATGAGTTTGATGTCAAGCCCGTACCGAAGTCAATGGGATATACCGGAGGTGCACCTGCAAAAGATTCTACGATGCCTAAGTCAGTATGGGTATTACAGAAAAATATTAGTATTACAGAGGGTAACTCTTCTAGATCCTTTTATAGTAATAAATTAGTAGTATTTATAGGAGTTACTTGAGTAGGAGAAGTGATTTGACCCTTCTCCTAACTTAGTGTAGCAACAATGTTTGTAGGGACATGCTGCCCATACCGATTCTAACTCATGTCTGGCCATCAGAAAATGATTGGGGTCTTTATCATAGGTCTGTAGTTGTTATGGTTCTAGACTTTGGTTGAGGCGATTTAATCAAGTGTTCCTTGTGATTTTGATGACGCTATTTCAGTAGCACCCCGGCCATGGCCTTGGAACCCGATTTCCACCCCGGATCATATTTTGTGCTAAGATGAAAAAATCATACATGCCACAACACCTAGATGGATTGATTTCAAAGACATCGTATTTTTGAATGATATTGGTACCTCTTGGTGATGGATTATACCATTTACTATAAAATGTTACTTATGTGTTTTTACATGGTAGTTACATCAGATGGTGTCTTAAACAAACACCTAAAGCCTTATCATAACGAGCAACGTTTTTTTTATTAAAACTTGTGTGCATGTTATGCTGAAGGTGGTTGAACGTAATAACTATATTTGTTGTTGTGTTGGATTTGGTCGGACGCCAAAAAAGTCCAATGCAATAAATAGTGGTTCGACACAATATTTAAGCTAAAAACGACTTTTCTTTTTGTGGGTTCATAGATGTTTTTGTCGTGAATTTGAAAGTCAATTTATTTTAAAATTGTCCCATAAATATCCAAAGGTTGATGGCCCAAAATATGATGATATATAATAGATAAGGACATGATTAATCTTAGTTTTTAAGATAAAGTTCTAGTGTGTGTTTAGAACAACTTATGGAAATAGTTTATGATATTTATACCTTATTTTTTTAATTTATTTTGATAAGTTTCTTGGTTTAATTTATTAAAATAAACTATTTTCAATTTATTTCAACAAATTTTTAAAATCAAACGTATGGTATAAATTTACATATAAAAAGGACTTATTATATATGATTTAAATTAAGTTATATATTGAAACCCAATATCACTTTCCTTTTTATTGAAATAAAGACAAGTACTGTATTATAAAAAATAAAAAATTACGAATATATCATTTTTAATAAAAAAAATATATTTTTAGAGATTTAAAATCAGCTATATAAACTAATGTTAGCACAACTTTATAAAATTAAATAGAGTGACTCTATCTGAATTTTGTAAGAATGTTGGCTTGTATAAAAGGTAAACGACGTAGGTTTTAGCTCATATGTAGGGTCAAGCCACTTACCTTGTGGGGTTGGAATTTAGATACCCAAGTAAAAACTACATAAGTATGTCCTAAGTAGCATTGCTTCAGAAAAAGTTAATTATCCTTGAGAAATTCTTCAATTATAACTTTATCTTTTTGTTAAAAAAATTACACTTAATTTTTAAATAAAAAAATTTAAATTTTGGACATCCATATTAAATATTTTGGGGCTCACACAAACATTTCAATTTTAATAATAAATATTTAAAATTATGTATGAATGATATGGGGTGCCACTAAACCAAATTATCCTTAGAAATTTCTTCAGTGAGAAGAGAATACATATTAAAATTTTGCAAACCATGATACTGCAACCTAATCATATTTAGTAAAAAAAAGAAAGTGACTTAGCTGAGGGGTAGCAAATAAAAGAAAGAATCGAATAAAACTATGATGCAAGTAGAAACAATAAAACAATAAAGAAAATGGTGATGGTGAGTTTGGGAGTATTATAATAGAGGGAGGTTAATCAACAGTTAATAAAACGAGACATATCATTGTCTGGGTGTCCTACTCGTAGGACATGGGACAAATTTGGATGAGTAAATTAAAGGTTTTTTTGACATACCCAAAGCCCCTAATCATCCCAACATGACGCAATTTGGAAACTAGTCATGCTTAGGGCCTGTTTGGTTATTTGGTTTGGTTGGTCAAACCTCGGTTTGACCAACCCCAAAAATAAATCCTATGGTCAAACGGAGTTTTGACTATCTCGAACGGCGTGAAAGATCAATATCAACCCTTAAATTTCTCCATTTCCCCAACTCCGTTTTCCCAACTGGAAACCAAACGGACCCTTAATTAATCCACCCAACCCCCACATGAATAATGATCACCATTATTATTAAAACCAAATCGATTTGACTAGTTAAACTGTAATCTGGTTAGGTGATTAGTACAAATCAGTTCTTTAATATTATTAATTCAACTATGGTTAGAACTCAATTTGATCACAGTTTATTTAAATCGGTATCTTTATCAGTTTAATAACCGATCTGATTTAAAAAAAAATTTATCATCACAGTGATTAACATAAGCAATTAAGCATAGGAAACATACATATAATAATACTAATTAATGACCACAATCAAAATATAAAACGACACGTCCCAAAACAAAACGGAGCACCCAAAGAGGATAACACCCAAAACTTTTTTCTATACTACAAAGTCATCACCCTTTCTGTCTCCTTTTTCATTTATCTCTTTCTCCTTTGTTTTATGAAAAATAAAATTGAAATTTTATTCTCATATGATATACCCCAAACCAAAACACTCCTCACCAACAGGGTTGACCCGGATAATAATATTTAGTATTGTTGAAATAAAATTTTAATTGTATATGTAAAGCGATATAAGAAAAAGATTTACGTTATGTGGAAAAATAAAACCAAACACTCCTTTTTCTGACACTCTTCTACCCATCTGCACAAACTTTCCTTGTCTTTCCCTCTCAGTTTTGTCACTTTTCCCCCAAAAGTTTCCTCCAAAGCTTTCGATTCTCTCACCGATCATGCTTCAAAGCTTGGTCCCCCGATCCCCTCTCAACCCCAACCCTAACGCCATGAAAACCAAACGCCCCGACGCCGACGATTCCCCCGCCGCCGTTGAGGACCAACCCTCTTTCAAGAGACCAAACACCACCGCCGAACAACCCGACGATGACCACCACGACTCCACCGGCCTCAAACTCCTCGGCCTCCTCCTCCAATGCGCCGAGTGCGTCGCCATGGACAACCTCGACTTCGCCAACGACCTTCTCCCGGAGATCGCGGAACTCTCCTCCCCGTTCGGCTCCTCGCCCGAGCGCGTCGGCGCGTACTTCGCGCAGGCTCTGCAAGCGCGAGTGGTGAGCTCCTGCCTCGGCTCCTACTCTCCGTTAACCGCGAAATCGGTAACTCTATCTCAGTCGCAGCGAATCTTCAACGCGTTCAATTCCTACAACTCGGTCTCGCCGCTGGTGAAGTTCTCGCACTTCACCGCGAACCAAGCCATCTTCCAAGCCTTGGACGGCGAGGATCGCGTCCACATCATCGACCTCGACATTATGCAAGGTCTCCAATGGCCAGGATTGTTCCACATCCTCGCCTCTCGTTCCAAGAAGATCCGCTCCATGAGGATAACCGGATTCGGATCCTCGTCGGAGCTTCTGGACTCCACCGGCCGGCGACTCGCGGACTTCGCGAGTTCGTTCGGGCTTCCGTTCGAGTTCCATCCGGTGGAAGGTAAAATCGGAAGCGTGACGGAGCCGAGTCAACTCGGCGTTCGCCCAAACGAGGCCGTTGTGGTGCACTGGATGCACCACTGCTTGTACGATATAACCGGGAGCGATTTAGGGACGTTGAGATTGCTGACTCAGCTTCGGCCTAAACTCATCACAACCGTTGAACAGGATCTCAGCCACGGCGGGAGTTTCCTGGCGCGGTTCGTTGAGGCGTTGCATTATTACAGCGCGTTGTTCGACGCGCTCGGGGATGGATTGAGTGCGGACAGCGTGGAGAGGCATATGGTGGAGCAGCAGTTGTTGGGCTGCGAGATTAGGAACATTGTCGCTGTTGGCGGCCCTAAACGGACCGGAGAGGTTAAGGTGGAGAGACTCGGAGATGAGCTCAAACGGGCCGGGTTTCGGCCCGTTTCCCTTCGGGGTAACCCGGCGTCTCAGGCGAGTTTATTGCTTGGGATGTTTCCTTGGAGAGGGTACACTTTGGTTGAGGAGAATGGTTCCCTTAAGCTTGGTTGGAAGGATCTTTCTCTGTTGATTGCTTCTGCGTGGCAACCCTGTGATTAATTCTTTATTTCATGTTCTATTGATCAATCTCGTTTTAAGTGTATGAATTTTATTAATTAATTGATTCAGAATGAATGAATTGGGATTGGGAATGGGAATGCAAACAAAGGAGTAATAATGATTACGATGATGATACGTTCTTCCCAAGACCAAGGTTAAGCTTGAATTGAATGAATCTTTAAAAAAAGTAATGGTAATTAATAGAAGGTATGGGTTGGGTGGACAGGGAAAGAGCGCAGAGATGGAATATTGCTACTTGTAGCATTCATTTCGAGAGAGAGCGAGAGTTCACTCTTCATTTCATTTCTCATTTCTCTTCTCTCTCCACTCACTTGTTCACTAGTCAAACTATGGATCGTTTCTCTATATTTTCGAAAACTATTTGTTTAATTAGCTTCACAACTACTACCTCCGGTTCCAAATATAAGCAAATATACCTAACTTTACACATATTAAGAATAGTAGTTGGAGGTAGTTATTTGCATTAATGTTACCACATATTTGATTTAATTTTCTAAAATACCCTTAGTATCATTTATTACATAAAGAATTAGTGGCCTTGGAAATATATATGATGAGGACATATTTGGTAAACAAACATTTAATGACATTGGGAAAGTCTAATTTTGCTTATATTAAGGGACCAAGAAATTCCACTAAAATTTGCTTATATTTGGAACCGGAGGTAGTACCATATAATGAAGGGGGCTAAATTTTTATTTTGTTTAATAATCAGGCTTAATTAGATTTTGATATATTCAGTTGAAAACTTTTTCTTCCAAAACATTGGAAGCCACCCAAACCTGGACAATAAACAACTATCCTATCCACAACCCCCTTGACAGTTTTCATAGAAAACCAACGTCACATGCTCATTGGAAGGTTTTATGAAATCCATCTTGGAAAGAACACTTGCAGCGACGTTGTCTTTGTTGTTAATATCTTGAACAATGTCACACCAAGTATAATAATATGCCTTATCTAAAACATACCAATTGGGTTTTGAGTTACTGAAATTATATAGTACACGCAGTTCTAATATTAGAGCCAGCTAAAAGAATGGTGTTTTTTTTTGGCTGGCACTGAAAGGTGTGTGTGGGGGTGTTGCTTTATGATTAGGTCAACAACGACAATTTAAGATGGTCCTAAGACAAATGGAAGTTCTACTCTCCAAAAATAGGATGCACAATGTCAATTACGTTATACAAATGAAACATCCTTTGAATAATGTGAGTTAGGTTATAGGTTCCGTCACGAACCACCCAACTAACTAATTCTTATCTCCAACTTATTTGGCAGTGGTTCTTCAGTCTTCATGTTTTTCTTAAACATGTCATGCCTTAGATTCAACCGGATAGTCAACGAGATTATATAAATGATTACTTTTATTTTTAAGATTTTAAAATTTTAAATTAGAAATATATGTGATTTTGTTGAATCATTCACCAAAGTGAGATTTTAAATTTATAGAGATCAAAGTATATGATTCATTCAATCTTAATACTAATTTAAAGGTTTACTTAATCGTTAAATTAAAATCTATTAAAATTATACCATTTTAAATTAAACAATTAATTTTATCAAACATATTTTAATTTAATCAACTAACTTTCAGTTTCTATTACCAACTTATTTGGAATTGAAAGAGTTAAAATTTTTTCATCTCAAAAGATCTATTTGACAAAATTAACCGATAAATTAACTTTAAACTAATAAGCAAGGTAGACATAGATCACTAAGATGATTGCCTTACGCCCCCACAATTTATTAGGCCCCATTTTTTTTTTATATAGTCATGTTTTTTTCTTTCTAAATACAATTATATTGTTGTTACTGATGAATTCAAATATTCTTTACATGCATTGCTTATAGAACATTGTTAATAATATCTATTTTAGTTGCTACTGCTGAAACAAACTTTTCAAAATCAAAATCATTTAATTCCCATCTAAGAGTAATATTGTTACACAATAAGTTAAATAGATTAATTATATATTTATTGAAAGTGAAATATTAAAATTACTTAATCATGTAAACATTTGTATAATATTAGTTTCTTTTAAAATTTTTGTGTTAACCCCAAATTCTTACTGATAAGCTAGTTGGAAGCTTAAAGTTAGAAACTGAAAGTTGATAAACCATTTGGTAAAACTAGCTGTTAAATATAAAATGACATAAAAAGATATATGTTTTTATAATAGATATAAGTGATTTAAAAAAATATATGTTAGTGACGATAAAGTATAAGTTAAGAGTTTGTAAGCTCAAAAACTACTTCAAACAATTAAAAAAAATGTTACATACTATTAAAATAAGTTTCTCTGCTAAAAATGATTAATTTATCTAATAAATTTTTAAGCTAGTAAAATAAATACAAACTAACTTAAATCATTATTCATGATTTTACCATATATAACTTTTAACTAGTTTTTCATCTGTCAGCTAACTTATCTATTAATTTTGTCAAACAGACCAAATACGGTATGCAATATTTTTTTTAAAAAAATTGTGTTTGCGTTAGTTCGAAGATGTTAACTATTGACCATGAAAAAATGTTACCTATTGAATTGTTGAGTTGATCTGAGTTCAATGTGTTTAATCTCAAAAGTTTTGGATCTGGGGGAAGATATTAATCTCTAAGTTGATTTGGGTTCCTTTTGATGCTGAAAAAAAAAATTAAAATAATTCAAATTTAAATCACTTTAAATTAACTATAAATATTTCATAATTGTTAAAACATTTTGAAAAATATTTTTTAAAATTATAGTTTGAAAATTGTTATAGCTACTAATTGAACAATTTTTACAATGTTTTATAATAAAACGGATACATATCATTATTTCATCAAACAAAAGTCAAAGTCCATTTAACATTATGAAATATAAAATTAACTTGCGGGTGTCACTGTGTTTGGTAAAATGTCCCCTCTCTGAAACCTGTCACGGCCCAGTCCAAGGAATAAGACAACCTTAAAAGCCCAATAAGTCATGTTCACTTCTCCCAAGCCCGTTAGCTGTTGTTCAAACCCAAAACGACAATTTAAGTTAAACGAGTCCCTGCCATCATTTTGATTTGATGTGGATAACAAACTTTGATGAGTTGAATTTTAAAAGTCTAAATTTAATTCAGTTCTAAAAAATACTTTAATTGGACAGAAGTTAAGGTTTAGTAGGCTTAAGAATTTGGTTATTAATGGTTACAATGTTAGTGATCTCGTGTATTTAATTTGGAATTAAAATGTTTTGTAATTTTACAGTATCTCTTAATTAAAAAAATTAGCTTTTATGTCTGTTTTAAATCAATATATTATTATTCTAATTTTTTGTTGAATTGTTGATTTAAGCTTGAGCGAAAAATACATTTTCAATTAAGAAACACTATAAAACTATATTATACTTTAATTTCAAACTAAAGTAACGAGATTTTAAACAAAATTTTATAAGCACCAATTGGATCACAAAGATGATTAAGCCTAGTCAAATCTATTTAACCCATATGCCTACCTTCAAATTTAAAGAATCTAAATTTATATTAGACTCAAAGTTCAAATATTATATAGTATTTTATTAATTAGATTCACAGTAACTTGATTAAATTAACTCATTTTAACGGTTCTAACTTAGTAAAAGGAAAAACCAATAACTTGAATATAAATAACGACAAGCAAATAAACTTTTGTCCTAAAATATAAGTAAATTTAACCCACTTTAATTCATTAAATAACAAGCATTCCTAAAATGCTTTTATTTAATATATATTTTAATTTTTATTGTATAGAGACTAAATTCCCTTAACAAATTTTAATGAATGCTATTATAATAAAAAAATATATAGTTTGATAGATGAAATTAAGGACATTAAACAATGGGTTTGGGATACTTATTTTTTTTTTATATTTAAAATGGAATTAATACAAGTAAACAAACAATACAGAGAGAAAGACAGAAAAAAAGTGATTGGGGTTTTACTTTCATGAGTCATCTTCAAAATTCCTTGTCAACTCCTCAAATTTTCAAAGAAGATTTCTGAATTCTAATTCTCGATTTTGTGAGTCTTATTGAAAACTGGGTGTCAATTGTGGCAATAATTACATACTCTTGCAAATGGTCAAAATTTATTTAAAATTTCCAAAACATCCTAACGACTACCCAACATTTCCCTAAATTCTCATTAACAGATGTTTCTTTGTTGGTGCTTATTAACGTAATTTTGCAACTGGAAATGTACTCATATATATATATTTTTAAAAAAAAAATTTACAAAATTGATATTTTACTCACTTTCCCTCTTTTAATTTTTCCACGTTTAATTTGTGTTATTAGTATGTAATAACGTTACTTTATTTTTATTCTTCACTCATCAATCAACAATTTTTACAAAATCATTCATTTGGGAATGATACTAATAGCTTTAATTACATCTTGAGTTAAGTTTCACACTACTTTTTTGCTCTACAGACACCGACTTAAGAAGATCCACATTCTCGACAACTTCTGAAAATTATTATCAGCATCATTCATTTGGGCATTTCGAATCTGATCATAATATTTTAAACATAAAATAAAAGAATTAACTCACAATTTTCTTTCATTTCTTTCCACACGAGAGATGAATTTTTTTTTTGACGTGATTCTCACATTTTATATTCCCTTCGTTCCTTTTTCCAATCAAATAAACATAATTTCCATTTAAATTACCTCCTCTTTATATTCATGGTTCCAACAAACAATAGCAAATACCATTGGCGAGTATCGATGATTGGTGAAAATAACACCAATATTAACTTAAATCTTCAAAGTTAAGGTTAGAGGCTACCTTTGATTTTTCATAATTTTAGCTATCAAATTAATTATGTTTGAAGTTACCGTGAAATCCTCTGATAGCAACATAATTTGAGATTTCCTGAAAGTGGAATCATATGATCAAGTACATTTGTGTATGTATTATAAATTTATAACACTAGAGGACTTGGCCCAATTTGAAAAAAGGTAATTCGGCCATGCACATTGGTCCAATGAACTAATAACACCAGACCTTTTTGGATAAAAAAACACAAAACCATATGATTCATGATACACAATTACCCTTAGAAACCAGTTCAAACAGTTTCATCTCAGATTAATCATTTTAATCTGCAACTATAAAAGGGATCCGTAGTAAAAAAATTATAAAAAGGAATTGTGATCCACAAATGGCAACATCAAATGTCATCAAGCGGAAACTAACTAAAGCAGTAAAATTTTAAAACCAAATCCGCCAAAATTAAAGTCATACTCCTTCAACATTCATTGAGGGATTGAAACTTGAACTATGGGGTTAACAAGAAAGTTCCAAAACATATACTTCCTCTGTTCTTTTTGATCTGTCTCCATTTTGAAAAAAAAATTGTTCTTATTTATTTGTCTCTTTAAAATTTCAATAACTCATTTATTAATTTTTCCTGTTATACCTTCACCTAGGGAATAACCAAACACTAATAGCATTAATAAAGATTTAATTTAAGATGAGGATAAAGTAGAAAAGTAGATATAAAAATATTGTAATCAAAGAACATTAATTATTTTTCTTAATATGTGTGATTTAACCTTAGAAGACAGATAAAAAGGAACAGAGAGAGTACATAAACAAAACCATGTGTAAGTAATTGTGCTTATGTAACATACATTGTTTAACTAACACATCAAATGTTAAAAAGGTTTATCTTAGTTGGTTGAAGATATGACTTAACTATTATAACCTTTTGACATTGTTTTTGACTTCAATGAATAAAAAAAAAGTAATGCACTAAATATACATTCCAAAACAAATAGGTAATAATAATTACTTATAGGTGATAGAGTCGGTAGAGATTTGGAATTTGAGTAAAGAGTCAAGCTTTGAAGCCAAGAACTGTTCAACTAATCCCAAAATGTATCTTGGGTTAGTCGGGTCCAATCAGTCATTGATGGCAATTGCAACTTAGGGAGCTTGTCCTTTCCTAAAGGCAATTGCAGTGATGTGTCACAACTTGTTTTGTTGTCTTTCACACCTAATTGGTTACTTGTTTTTTCTTGCTTTGAAGCTATCACATTCATAGATACCATTTCTAACTCTTTCTTAAGAACCACATGTTGCAACTAGGGATGAAAATGGGTCAGGTCAGGCCAGGCCAGACTTTGAAAGGTCTGAGCCCAGTCTACATCAAATTTTTAAGGTCTGAGTCTGACCTATTACCCCGTCATAGGCTTTTTTTTAAGGTCTGGTTTGACATGTTTTAAGGTCTGGCCTGTTTAAAATGCCTATTTATAGTGAGACAAAACTAACCTAAAAAAATTTGTGTTCCATTCCCTCTTAATTTTTTTAATTGTAAACTTGTAATATTAATTTATATTATATAAATATAAATATGTAATATATATGTATATATATTATTTTATGTTATAAATATATTATATATATAACTAATTAACAATTAATCTAATTAAACAGACTGACCTGTTGGGCTTCAAAGACTTTTTAGAAAGCCTATGACCTGACCTGTTTAGTTAAAAAGGTTTTTTAAAAGCATAAACTTGGCCTTCTAGCCCGACGGTCCTAGCCTATGTAGGATTTAAACGAGCCGGGCCATAGGCCTCCGATGAACGGTTTGGTCCATTTCCATCCCTAGTTGCAACAAAGGGCAAGGGCATGTTTTGGTCTTCCCGTGAATTGCAAAAGGACATGGTGCTCGTGGAGGAAGGAGGGGATGCGGGGGAACCAACCATTTGCTTCATCTCTTCTTCTTTTGTTACCTTTTGCTCCAGCACTTTCGATGAAGTTTGTAACACCGATATTTTCATTATTTTTTATTTTGTATACTATTGAAATTTTATATTAGAATTTTGATAGAATTTGACTATATTCCTTTAGAACTTTTTAATAATTATATTATTTTAGATTTTTCAAGATTTTTTTTAGAAGTTAAAAAAATAAAAAAATTTCTTTTGACACCCCTATATTTCTATTCGCACCACTCCTCATAATTTCAACCATTTTCTCCCGTGCATGTTATTGTGCAATCACGAGATTTTTGAATTGATACAATAATTTGTGTTAGATTTTTCATTCTTGCATAATAATAAAAATATTAAAATAAGAGAATACAAAGTAATTTTGAACTGGTCTGAACTGGGGTCTACGATCCGGTGTGGGAGCCAGCCACAAAAGGATATGTTTTGAGTGTTTATACACCGGTACAGTGGGTATTCGGTATTATAATCCGACCTCTCAGTGGGAGAAGCCGGTCTTGTTGTCCTGGAGATCCTTCACACTAGAGTTTCGCGTTGTTAGGGGGCGAAAGGTGGTGTCACCTGTAAAGATTCTCCGACGCTCAAGTTAGCAGAGTGTGCGAGAACTCAATGAACACTTAAGCAATGTAATAGTACAGTGAGAGTAAGAACCACGTAACCTTGCACGTGTTGGGGAATATGCTATTTATAGTTAAGCGTGGAAAATGAATCATTGGGCGTAGGTGGGGCCATGAGTTCTGATGCCGTGTGCAAAGTATCAATCAGAGTAGTTCAGTGTTTAGAGTATTACAGTTGGGTAGGTCAATGATCAATGTACGATTCTGACACATAGGGATGGGGATAATCAACCTTTTCCGTATGTCACGCCTGTATCGTACTTATTCCTTTCAGTGAATGATATAGACATATTCCGCTGTGTAGAGTATCTATCTTGATAAGTAATGACTCCACTTATCTTATCGTAAAATTGAGGCAAACGGTTATATGTGACGAAGGAATGAGAGCGGATGAAATATCTGGTGTCTCAGACGCAACTTCGGATGACCGGTGTAGGAGAAGCTCTTACATCATGTCTTTGCAGTATGGACATTGACCTGTGATACCGGTTGACCTTCTGGGACAACCAAGATGACGTCTTATCCTAAGGGCCGGTATCTAGACCGGATCAAATTTTTTTCCTCTTAATAGAGTGTCCAAGAACAAAGATTTTCACAAAAATATAGTAGTATTAGGGAAAAAATATTAGATGTAGAGAGGAGAGTATTTTTGAGAGAAAAAAGATTTTGTAAAAATTTTGAGGTAATAATAACATCTTCTATACTATTTTTATGATTATTAAATAGTAAATTACTATTAAGAATTACTATTTACTATCTAATATTTATCGGTACAATTTATTTGTTACTATTCATGGTAATTAGTATTTTTATGATTATTAAATAGTAAATTATTGTTAAGAATTACTTTTTGTTATTTACTATCTATTATTTACTGGTTAATATTTACTATTTATTTTTACTAGTTATTATTTACTATTTACCAATTACTATTTATTTATTACTATTCATGGTAATTCTTATAGAATCAAATTTACTAATAATTATTCTACGCAAGAAAATTTTTAGTCTATATATCTTTAATTTTTATTAAGTATAATAGTTATTATGTATTCATTCTCATATTTTATAATAAAAATAAGAGATGAAATTTGTATATGAAAAGTTTTATTTGAAATAATTGTGTTATTAATTTTTGAAAATTTCATATCTTTTGTTTATACTAAAATGAATTGTTACGTTTTAAAACTCGAAGATGAAGTGTGTACGGATATTGCATAACGAACCAAGTTACAAGAGGTAAGGGGAGTGTGATAAAAATATAATAGGGAGAACATAACAATAATGGGAGGAGTTGTAACACCCCTAATTTCGTTATTTCTTATTTAAAATAAAATTTCAAAGGAATTTGATTATAGTTCTTTAGAACTTTTTGATTGTTATATAATTTATAATTTTTTAGAATTTTCTTATTTTTTTTATTTTTTATTATTTTTTTATTATTTATTTTTTTTGAGAATAATAAAAATACCCTTAACCTTTCATCTAATAACCAAAATGTCATTACTGACATCATCGCTTACATCATCATCGCTTACATCATCGCTTACATCATAAATAGTAAAATAAATAATTAAATAATCTTAAATAGTAAAATTTTCTTCCTATAAATAGATGACTCATTTACAATATTTCCACACCAAAAATTAGAGAGAGAATCTAGAGAGATAGTGCGTAAGAAATTAGTGAGGAGTAAATTCTTTTGGTAAAAAGAAGTTCTGCTGGAGGTGTAAGGTAATAACTTTCTTTTATATTCTTTTTATAATTTTAGTTTATTTTTTTAGCATTCTTAAACCATTGATATACTAGTACTATTATGAATAAGTTACTATAGTAAAAATAATTTACCACTGTGTTATTTTTACTATTTACCGTTACTATTCAAAATTTACTATTTACCGTTACTATTCAAAATTTACTATTCACTGTTATTGTTCATGATTTACCATTTACTACTACTATTCAAAAAGTTACTATTCATAATTTACTATTTACTATTACTATTCAAAAATTATTATTTACCGTTACTATTAATGACTTACCATTTACCGTTACTATTTATATTTACTATTTATCATTCTGATAGCAATCTTAATTTTCATCTTAAGCTTATACTGAAATAAGTTAGTATTAATATTTTGTTAGAACTTGGAGGCGCAGAGCGAATTCACTTTTGGTAGCAAATCAAGGTAAGAGGGGATGAGATTAAGGATATAATATGAAAATACATAAGAATATTGGGAGGAGTCCCCTACTCCTTTTAAACATAACAATATTATTATTTTAAAATAATAACTTTTAACTTAAAATTTATAATAATTGTTATTAATAAATTAAGCATCTTGTGTAACTTAATATCTCAAATATTTAAGAACTTGAACTATTATGACCTATGCGGACTGGATTGAACCTATGCAAGGACTTGAACTATTACGAACTTGACTAAACCTATACAAGGACTTGGACTATTTATGACCTATATGGACTGAACTAGACCTATGCAAGGACTGGACTATCTTGGATTTACATAGACCTGTGCGAGGAATTGACCATAGAACTTAAAACAAACTTTATTAATTTAAATAACCATTGAATTTTAAAATTATCATATTTATAACTGATGCTTAATTATTTGATTTGATTATGATTGTTAATATTTATTTATGTTTTATGATGTTTGATTGTGATTGACAATGTTTGATTATGATTGATAATCTTGTACTGTGGAGTTTGAGCATATAGCAAGCATGACGGAAAGCTAAAATTCAGTAAGAATTTACTTACCTCCTACTTCTTTATTTACTTATTCATATTTATTCAAATTACTTTTAAGAAATTTCTTAGATTTCAATAAAACTACATAAGTTTTTAGAAATCTCTTTTATATTTTAATATATATGTATATATCTTTACTAAAATTTAGATTTTTTTAGTTAGTTTATTAAAAAGAAAAAGAAAGAGAAATTATTTTATAAAAATAAATTTTTTACTAATATTTTAATATATACATATATATATACATATTATTTAAATGTATAAAAATATTATACAAAATTTTTAAGTACTAAGGTTTTAAAGATTGATAATTCCAAATTCAAGTTTTTAGAAATTGATTTTGAATTGACCTATAAACTTTCTAAAGAAGGTTGTGAAATATATTTAAGGCTTTGAAACTCAAATTTATAAGGAAATTTGATTTGTGATTTGAAAAGGAACTGTACTAAAAATTCTATGTGCGTATTTGAGAAGTTGAAAAAGTACAGTTTACCGGGGTGGCTATGTCGCGATTCGTAGGCCTTGATAATATAATTGAGTTTCTAAAAGCCTTAACCAACTAAATACACGAGTAGTTCATGCATCATGAATCATTGAAGAGAAACAAAATGATATTGTCTGGGGACGGATTATAGAAACCGAGGATACATTAGAGGAGGCTTAATTGTGAGCCTTGGGATGAGAGGGTGTGAAAGGGTGCTTCAGGGGACCTGGGGTAGCTCCCTAGTGTCGGGTACTTTCACAATAAAAACCTTTTCAATCTGACTAGTCTCTAAGTGTTTCCATGCCAATTGAGCTGTTCATGTTATTATTATCCGGAATTATGGAACAGTGTAAACTCCTGGTTGGCCTAGTGCAAATTAAAATTTAAGGGGCCCATATATATAGATAAGTTATGATGAAGATATGGCATATCATTCATACATTCATAAATTGATTGTGCTTGTGATTGTGATTGATATTATTATACTAGTTTGTGAAAACCCTTTATTGCTTATGTCCCATTTGGGAATATTATATTCTGTTTCTCACTCCTTTCTCTATGTTTTTGTTTTATATGTTTTAAATTAATGGTTCGTACAGAGGGAAGGATCGAAGAACATTGACAGTATATATAGCACGTTCTAGAAAGGGAGCTCGGTATGAATACCGTGGTCCAATGAATAAATAATGTCACTAGGCAACTGCTCTTGGGCCATGGAGTTTCCTCTCTTTCTTATAATGTTTAATGTTTATTTTCTTCGGATGAATGTACAAATACTTTATAAAGTTTTAATAATATTGAGGTATTTCAGAAATAATGTATATAATTTATTCCGATAGTTTTTTTTAACAAACATATCTTTAGTAAAAAAAAATTATTACGAATTTTTCTAGAATTTATTAAGGTGTAACAGAGGGTGTTACAAAGTGGTATCAGAGCAGTTAATCCAATAGGCCTGGGGAAAAGGTCTATCTTGCTTTGTCTGTAAACTCTGTATAGGTGATAAAGAATAAAATATCCGGCTTGGTAGTAACTGTGATTGATGTGACAAATCTCAGTTACTGTGAAACAGGAAACTAATGGCTAGAAACGATCTTGCTGGAGTTGTAGAACGCTTAATCAATGCAATGGGAGCACGTGAAGGTCAAGGTAACGATGCCTTGAGAAGATTGGACCTATTCGAAAAGCGCAATCCACCTCGTTTCAAGGGAGGATATAACCCTGATGGAGCACAAATTTGGATTTGAGAGATAGAGAAGATCTTTCGAGCATTGCCATGTAATGAAGCTGATAAGGTAGTCTTCGCTACTTATGCCTTATCTGAGGATGCCGAACATTGGTGGGATAACACGTGTAGACAATTCGAAGTCAACGAAGTGGAGATCACTTGGGATTATTTCAAGGATATTTTTTGGAGAAATACTTTCCAGCTGATGTTAAAGAGAAAAGACAATTCGAATTCCTGTCGCTGACCCAAGGAAATATGACCGTTGGAGAGTACGCATCTAGGTTTGAAGAGCTATCTCGTTTTCATTCTCATTATAATAATGCTACTAATGAAAGAGATCAGTGTGCAAAGTTTGTAAATGGATTACGGCCAGAAATTAAGGAAGCTATACGAATGTAGGAAATCCGTGAATTTTCTGTATTGGTAAATCGCTGCAGGATCTTTGAAGAAGATCATAAGGATAGAATGACCAAAAGTCGTGAGCCCATTCACAAGGCAGGAGAAATGAGAAGTGGAGGACCTCACAATCACCAAAGAAGAGACTTCAGGAGAAATAAGCCTTACCAAGCGCCATTTCGCCGGTTTGGAGCAGCATCTGTTCCTAACAGACCCCAAGCTTCAACTGGAAGCTATTACCCAACATCTGCACCAAATTTTAAATGTTTTGTCTGTGGAGGACCCCATTTGAAAAGGGATTGTCCTAAAAACACTTATGTTTGCTTTAAGTGTAACAAACCAGGTCATCACATCAAGGATTGTCCGAAGATGAAGAAGGAAAACCCTGAAGGTGCAAGTACAAGCATAAATACTCAAGGAGGCGCGCACAGTACAGTCGGAAGGACGAAGGCAAAAGGAAAGGTTTTTGCAATCACTGGAGAAGAAGCATCTCATTCTGATTCCATGGTGGAAGGTAAGTGTATCATTAATAAGATTCCTTTAACTATTATGTATGACTCAGGTGCATCACATTCCTTTATTGCCAATGACTGTGTAGAAAAACTAAAGTTACCTGTGATAGAACTGCCATTTGACTTATCTGTACATACTCCTAGAAACAATCCCATTGTCACTTCTAAAGCCTGTTGGAAATGCACTATTGTCATAAATGGTAGGGACTTTAAGGCCAATCTTTTCTGTTTACCCCTTTCTGGCTTAGAAGTTATTATTGGGCTAGATTGGTTGTCTGACAATCATGTTCTAATAGATTGTCATAATAAAACCATAATGTTTAAAGAACCAATGAATTTGAATCCTGAGGATTCGAGATTTCTAACCGCCAACCAAGTGAGTACCTCTTTAAAAGGAGGGGCTCAAGGATTCATGCTATTGCTTTCAACGAAAGGAGAGCAAGAATCAAAAATCAAAAATCTGCCGGTTGTGTGTGAATTTCCTGACGTTTTTCCTAAAGATATCCCTGGTTTACCCCCAGAAAGAGATGTGGAATTTGCCATTGATCTAGTACCTGGAGTTGGACCCATTTTAATTGCACCATACCGAATGTCACCTCTAGAATTAGCAGAGTTAAAGAAACAACTTGAAGAGATGATAGAGAAGCAGTTTATACGACCCAGTGTATCCCCCTCGGGTGCACCCGTGTTGTTGGTTAAGAAAAAGGATGGTAGCATGAGGTTGTGTGTAGATTATCGGCAACTGAACAAGGTGATGATCAAGAACAAATATCCTCTGCCAATAATTGATGACTTGATGGATTAGCTGCGTGGTGCCACGGTGTTCTCCAAAATTGATTTGAGGTCTGGATGCCATCAGATAAGGGTGAAGAAAGAAGATGTACCAAAAACTGCTTTTAGAACACGCTATGGCCATTACGAATATCTAGTAATGCCTTTTGGTGTAACTAATGCACCAGCCGTATTCATGGATTACATGAATAGGATTTTTCATCCATATCTAGATAAATTTGTAGTGGTGTTCATTGATGATATATTAGTGTACTCTAAAAGCAAAGAAGAACATGTTGAACACTTGAAGGTTGTGTTGGAAATCCTGAAAAAGAAACAACTGTATGCAAAGCTGTCGAAGTGTGAATTCTGGTTGGAAGAAGTGAACTTTTTAGGACATGTAATTAGTCCAGGAGGAATAGCTGTAGACCCTTCCAAGGTGGAGGCAGTTTTAAAATGGGAGAGACCAACCATGATCACTGAGATTAGAAGTTTCTTGGGCTTGGCTGGATACTATAGGAGATTCATTGAAGGATTTTCAAAGCTAGGATACCCATTGACCAAGTTAACATGGAAAGGACAACCTTTTGTGTGGATGACACAATGCGAAAATAGTTTTCAAGAGCTGAAAGATCGACTTACTTCTGCGCCGATGTTAGTATTCCCCGATCCACATCGAAGTTTTAAAGTTTACTGTTATGCGTCTAAACAAGGACTAGGAAGTGTACTCATACAAGACAAGAAGGTTGTAGCCTATGCGTCGCGCCAATTAAGGCAACATGAGATTAACTACCCTACCCATGACTTAGAATTAGCCGCTGTAGTCTTTGCCTTAAAGATTTGGAGGCATTATCTATACAGTGCAACATTCGATGTGTTTAGCGATCATAAGAGTCTCAAGTATTTATTCAACCAAAAGGAGTTAAACATGAGGCAACGGAGATGGATGGAGTTCTTAAAGGATTACGACTTTGAGTTACAGTACCATCCTGGAAAAGCGAACATAGTAGCTGATGCTTTAAGTCGAAAGTCTCTGCATGCGTCCACAATGATGGTTAAAGAGCTGGAATTGATAGAAAACTTCAGAGATCTTAACCTAGCAGTAAAGGTTAATGCTAATAGCTACAGATTAGGAGCGTTGCAAGTGACAAGTGAATTCCTGAGGCAAGTTTTAAAGGCTCAAAAAGATGATGAATTCCTGTAAGAAAAGAAAGAACTCTTAAAACAAGGAAAAGAAGTCGAGTTCAATGTAAGAAGTGACCAATTACTGAGGTATAAGGATCGAGTGTGTATCCCTAATCAAGAGGAGTTGAGGAAAGCAATTTTGGAAGAAGGCCATAAAAGTTATATGAGCATTCATCCCGGAGCTACTAAAATGTATCAAGATTTGAAGAAGTTATTTTTGTGGCCTGGAATGAAGAAAGCAGTGGCAGAGTACGTAGCTGCATGTCTAGTTTGCCAGAAGGTTAAAGTGGAACATCAAAAACCCCCTGGAATGCTACAATCAATGGAAATACCAGAATGGAAATGGGAAAGCATTACCATGGATTTTGTGACTTCTCTACCTAAAACTCCATTAGGACATGATTCAATATGGGTAATAGTTGATAGACTAACAAAGTCTTCCCACTTTATTCCCATCAATATTCGTTACTCTATGGAGAAGTTGGCAAAATTATACATCGAGGAGATTGTGAGATTGCATGGAATTCCTTCAAGTATCATTTCTGATCGGGACCCTCGTTTTACATCACAATTCTGGAAGAGCTTGCACAAGGCTTTGGGAACAAGACTGCGTCTAAGTTCATCATATCATCCTCAGACGGATGGACAATCAGAAAGAACAATCCAATCTCTAGAGGACTTGTTACGAGCTTGTGTGTTAGAGCATAAAGGAAGTTAGAATCAATTCTTACCATATGTGGAGTTTACTTACAACAACAGTTTCCATGCTAACGTTGGCATGACACCTTTTGAAGCATTATATGGAAGAAAATGTAGGACCCCGCTATGTTGGTTTGAGACTGGTGAAAACTTGATGCTAGGACCAGAGTTGGTACAACAAACCACGAATAAAATCAAAATAGTTTAGGAAAAGATGAAGGCAACACAGAGCAGGCAGAAAAGTTACTATGACAAAAGAAGAAAGCCGCTCGAATTTCAAGAAGGCGATCATGTATTCTTGAAAGTCACACCTATGACTGGGGTCGGTCGGGCAATGAAATCTCGAAAACTAACTCCTAGTTTTATTGGTCCATATCAAATAATTCATAAAGTTAGTCCTCTTGCCTACCAAATAGCATTACCACCTTTTCTTTCTAATATCCATAATGTTTTTCATGTGTCAAACTTACGAAAGTATATATTTGATCCTACACATGTTATTGAACCTGATGTCATACAAGTTAAAGATAATCTTACATATGATGCACCACCTATCAGAATAGTTGACAGAAGAATAAAGAAGCTAAGAGACAAGGAAATTCCACTCGTGAAGGTCATTTGGAGTGAAACGAGAGGGGAAGATGCTACATGGGAACTAGAAAATGAGATGAAAGAGTCTCATCCCCAATTGTTTTACTAAAAAAAAAATGTAAATTTCGAGGACGAAATTTTTTTTAGGGGAGTAGAGTTGTAACACCCCTAATTTCGTTATTTCTTATTTAAAATAAAATTTCAAAGGAATTTGATTATAGTTCTTTAGAACTTTTTGATTGTTATATAATTTATAATTTTTTAGAATTTTCTTATTTTTTTATTATTTTATTATTTTATTTTTTGAGAATGATAAAAATACCCTTAACCTTTCATCTAATAACCAAAATGCCATTACTGACATCATCGCTTACATCATAAATAGTAAAATAAATAATTAAATAATCTTAAATAGTAAAATTTTCTTCCTATAAATAGATGGCTCATTTACAACATTTCCACACCAAAAATTAGAGAGAGAATCTAGAGAGATAGTGCGTAAGAAATTAGTGGGGAGTAAATTCTTTTGGTAAAAAAAAGTTCTGCTGGAGGTGTAAAGTAATAACTTTCTTTTATATTCTTTTTATAATTTTAGTTTATTTTTTTAGCACTCTTAAACCATTGATATACTAGTACTATTATGAATAATTTACTATAGTAAAAATAATTTACCACTGTGTTATTTTTACTATTTACTGTTACTATTCAAAATTTACTATTTACCGTTACTATTCAAAATTTACTATTCACTGTTATTGTTCATGATTTACCATTTACCATTACTATTCAAAAAGTTACTATTCACAATTTAATATTTACTATTACTATTC
Source organism: Clitoria ternatea (assembly GCA_037962975.1). Lineage (NCBI taxonomy): Eukaryota > Viridiplantae > Streptophyta > Magnoliopsida > Fabales > Fabaceae > Clitoria > Clitoria ternatea. The sequence continues at coordinate 71,069,932 of CM075676.1, forward strand.
AAAAATTACTATTTACCGTTACTATTAATGACTTACCATTTACTGTTACTATTTATATTTACTATTTATCATTCTGATAGCAATCTTAATTTTCATCTTAAGCTTATACTGAAATAAGTTAGTATTAATATTTTGTTAGAACTTGGAGGCGTAGAGCGAATTCACTTTTGGTAGCAAATCAAGGTAAGGGGGGGTGAGATTAAGGATATAATATGAAAATACATAAGAATATTGGGAGGAGTCCCCTACTCCTTTTAAACATAACAATATTATTATTTTAAAATAATAACTTTTAACTTAAAATTTATAATAATTGTTATTAATAAATTAAGCATCTTGTGTAACTTAATATCTAAAATATTTAAGAACTTGAACTATTATGACCTATGCGGACTGGATTGAACCTATGCAAGGACTTGAACTATTACGAACTTGACTGAACCTATGCAAGGACTTGGACTATTTATGACCTATATGGACTGAACTAGACCTATGCAAGGATTGGACTATCTTGGATTTACATAGACCTGTGCGAGGAATTGACCACAGAACTTAAAACAAACTTTATTAATTTAAATAACCATTGAATTTTAAAATTATCATATTTATAACTGATGCTTAATTATTTGATTTGATTATGATTGTTAATATTTATTTATGTTTTATGATGTTTGATTGTGATTGACAATGTTTGATTATGATTGATAATCTTGTACTGTGGAGTTTGAGCATATAGCAAGCATGACGGAAAGCTAAAATTCAGTAAAAATTTACTTATCTCTTACTTCTTTATTTACTTATTCATATTTATTCAAATTACTTTTAAGAAATTTCTTAGATTTCAATAAAACTACATAAGTTTTTAGAAATCTCTTTTATATTTTAATATATATGTATATATCTTTACTAAAATTTAGATTTTTTTAGTTAGTTTATTAAAAAGAAAAAGAAAGAGAAATTATTTTATAAAAATAAATTTTTTACTAATATTTTAATATATACATATATATATACATATTATTTAAATGTATAAAAATATTATACAAAATTTTCAAGTACTAAGGTTTTAAAGATTGATAATTCCAAATTCAAGTTTTTAGAAATTGATTTTGAATTGACCTATAAACTTTCAAAAGAAGGTTGTGAAATATATTTAAGGCTTTGAAACTCAAATTTATAAGGAAATTTGATTTGTGATTTGAAAAGGAACTGTACTAAAAATTCTATGTGCGTATTTGAGAAGTTGAAAAAGTACAGTTTACTGGGGTGGCTATGTCGCGATTCGTAGGCCTTGATAATATAATTGAGTTTCTAAAAGTCTTAACCAACTAAATACGCGAGTAGTTCATGCATCATGAATCATTGAAGAGAAACAAAATGATATTGTCTGGGGACGGATTATAGAAACCGAGGATACATTAGAGGAGGCTTAATTGTGAGCCTTGGGATGAGAGGGTGTGAAAGGGTGCTTCAGGGGACCTGGGGTAGCTCCCTAGTGTCGGGTACTTTCACAATAAAAACCTTTTCAATCTGACTAGTCTCTAAGTGTTTCCATGCCAGTTGAGCTGTTCATGTTATTATTATCCGGAATTATGGAACAGTGTAAACTCCTGGTTGGCCTAGTGCAAATTAAAATTTAAGGGGCCCACATATATAGATAAGTTATGATGAAGATATGGCATATTATTCATACATTCATAAATTGATTGTGCTTGTGATTGTGATTGATATTATTATACTAGTTTGTGAAAACCCTTTATTGCTTATGTCCCATTTGGGAATATTATATTCTGTTTCTCACTCCTTTCTCTATGTTTTTGTTTTATATGTTTTAAATTAATGGTTCGTACAGAGGGAAGGATCGAAGAACATTGACAGTATATATAGCACGTTCTAGAAAGGGAGCTCGGTATGAATACCGTGGTCCAATGAATAAATAATGTCACTAGGCAACTGCTCTTGGGCCATGGAGTTTCCTCTCTTTCTTATAATGTTTAATGTTTATTTTCTTCGGATGAATGTACAAATACTTTATAAAGTTTTAATAATATTGAGGTATTTCAGAAATAATGTATATAATTTATTCCGATAGTTTCTTTTTAACAAACATATCTTTAGTAAAAAAAAAATATTACGAATTTTTCTAGAATTTATTAAGGTGTAACAGAGGGTGTTACAGGAGTTCCTTACTCCTTTTAAACTTATAAATAATTATGATATTTTAAAGTAATATTTGTTACTATCTTAAATAAATAAATAAATAAATAAATAAAACCTATTCAAAGTTTAAAATATGTGGTGTGATTTACCTTGATTGACTTGATATAAACCGTATCATTTGAGAATTGAACCATTATGAGCTCATATGGACTAAGGTAGGCTTATCTGAGGATTGGACTTTTAAGACTATAGATGGACTTTTATGATCACTATTGAAATTAAACTATGATATATATGAATATTATATTGTTGATTTGGTTTGATTATGTTTGGTAATTTTGTGTTAGTATGAAGAGTGAATATATAGTTGTAACATCCCAGTCATTAAAATTAATTATTTGCATAATAGAGAATTAATAAATTACTTATTTGAATATTATGGTGAAATAAATTGAATTAATTGGGTATTTTAATTGGGGACGAAATTAAATTAATTAATTGAAGGTGGTTAGTTAATAAATTAGATTAAATTAAATGGTGATGGTAAATTATTAGTTACCTACGAGCAGAGGTGCAAAGTGAGTCTATGAGTATGTTCAGTTTTGGGTTTCCTTTTCTCTCTCTATAATCCCGAGCATGCAATCGGTGATAAGGTGGAATTTGGGTTGTAAAAATGTTAAACCAAGCTTTTGGAACTTAAACATGACACCCAACGCTAATGAGTTATGATTTCAATGTTGTAGATGATGAAGAGGGCGCCGGAGAACCGTTAGGTGAAGTAGAACTTGGAAACGATAGTCAGGAGTGAGAATGGTAAGCTTCAGAAACCTTGAGTGAGAATTTAAAACTAGTTTGGTAAACCGGGTTGTATTTTCGGAAGTCACAATGTTAACCGTCTTTTGTAAATTCTTGAATTTAGATAGTTAGTGCATTTTGGTGATTGCGACCTTGGAATCGACGTGGAAGCCTCGATAGCGCATAAGCAAGGTATAAGGGTGTACTCAATGTATAAATTAATGACAATAATATTAAAGTCAACCTGACGCATGAGAAAAAAAGGTAGAATAAAATGAGAATGTCAAAATTTATGTAATTGTGTATGTTGATATATGTGTGTGTAGGTTGATAGATATGCTTGATGATTTGATATTGATGAGTGATGAATAAACGGATATTGTGAATATTAAATTGATATGATGATGGTTATATTGTGAATAATAATGAGATATCATGAGTGATGTGTTGGAGGATAATGATTGCATGTTGATGTATGACGATGAATTAAAATGATGATGAATTATAAATTATGTGATTATTAGATGTTGTGAATTGAGATAACAAAGAAAATAAGGTGCTTGGGTGGCTTTGAGGTAATCCCAGAGTGATGGTCATTGTGTCAGGACATTGTATTATGAGTTATATTAAAGGATATTGAGACGTGATTTGCTATATGTGATTGATATGTGGTGTGGACAGTCGATCGGTATAGTTACCCCTCGTTTTTAGCTCCTATGGTCGAGTGTGGCTCAATTAAGCTACCTAATGGTCAAGTAGGACCTAGTGGTGAGGTGAGGAGCCAAGTTAGGCCCAGTAAATCAGGTAGGGTTCACAGGTGGTTGGGTAGAACCCCCAAGTAACGATCAATCCAATTTAGTATCTGGATACTAGAAAGTCATATATTATATTGATAGAGAGTCAATGGTCTTTTATGTGAATTTACTGTGAGTTTTGATAAACTAAATGTGATGATTAGAATTTGAGTTATAAATTGAGTAATTAATGAGTTGATGATTAGTAGTTATATTGAAATGAAATGGAAATGAGTTTATGGAATGAATCGAGTAAATGTGATTAAATGAGCTCTTGGCTATGTTATGTTTTCCCCTATTTATAGTTTAAATTATTTATATTTATTTGTATTATCAATCACTCACCCTTACTGTAGTTTTTAATGACTAAAGATAGGGATATTGCAGACGCCGCAGAGACTAGTGCCAAATAAGCTCGGAGCAATGCCAAGGAGATTGAGTTTTTATTGTATATATTTAAATATGTATATATATGTGTTATGTTATGTTTTTAAGTATATACGGCTATGATGCTAGTTGATGTGGGTGCATTTGCGTATGTGTTTGGCGTGCTATGATGCATGTTGCTTTCTAGTTGATGAGCATAGTGATATTGATGAAGTATTTGTGGTGTTGAAGGCTTAGTTGATAATTGGATGGATGTGTGTGTGTGATGATCCTGATTAATGATGTTATAGTGTGTCAACAAAGATACAGAGAACGATGCTTGTGATGAATATGTTGATTGATGACCAGAGGTTGTTGATGGAACTGAGCCGTTTTGATTGATAATATTTGATTATTGGCAGGTATTGTGATTGTATGCATGATGTGTGTATTGATTAAACGAAGTAATGGCAATGAGCCAATTAATTATGTACGTGAGTTGAATGAATGATAAGGTAGATATACTTGGTTGTGTTATAGATTATGTATTGTGTTCAGTTATAGTCAAGTTCAACTAGGAGATGTGATTATAGATGCATTGAAATTTTAAGTGACAAGACGAGTTGTCATGAGGAATAGTTGAATTTAGCCAACTGAGAGAGTGAATTTGAGTTTTAGCGGGATCCGGAATCCTTGGAAGGCATTCACAGAACCCTAAACATATTTATAAGTTGTGTGTGCAAATAAATTGAGGATTGGTTGGCAATTGAGGTGTTTTAGGTAATGAAGTTGTTTGAAACGGGGTTGAATGTATTCTAACACATGTCTTTGCAAATAGGATGAATTTTGGAGCATGAATTGCACCTGCAGGTCCGAAATGAGTCCTAGATAGTGCTCGTAAAGTTTCGTAGCAATCAGGGTTAAAACAGGTAATAAAGGATGTAGGGAAGTTGGCCTAGAGGGCCAAAATATTACAAATCTTGCTCAAGTGAGCCTAATCTCACTTGAGCGAGACTTTAAGTGAAATGGAGGTTTGATTCTGGGTCAATTTTGCTCAAAAGAGGGTAATATTGCTTGAGTGAAACTCAAGGAGGAAGATTCTGACAAATTTTCACTTAAAATGAGACATTTCTCGCTCAAGCGAAATGTGGATCAAGTTGTAAGTAATTGAGTTAAAGACATTTTCCCTTTAGAATCACCTCAATTGGGGATCAAGTTATGTCCAAAATACTACATGGTATTCATGTTGAAAATTTTATGCGGGTCGGTTTGACATGTTTATGAATTGGGCGATTTTAGGGGTACAATTGGCTTTTAACCTCTACATAACATTTGTTGATACTTGAGTTGTAGAGGTGTGATAATTAGATTCACCTCCATTAGAGTTTTATAACTCTAGATAGACGTAAAAAATTAAACCATGTGCAAGGAAAATGTGCCAAAAATTTTTGTTGGAAAACTTTTCATATTATTCTTTGGATTTTTTGACATGTGCTACGCTATTTAAAGTAAAACTTATTAAATTGAAAATAAAACATCTATTTTAAATTAAGTAAATATGACAGGATATCACAATATTAATCATAACAAAAAGTTAAAACTGAATAAAAATTTACTTACCTATTACTCTTTAAATTTTTGCTTTAAGAGAAATTATTCTTTTGTATTTTTTAGTCTATTATTTAATGTTTATTAGTTTTAAGAAATTATTTCTTAGTTTATATAAATACAATAATTTATTTAACTTTATTTTATATTCCAAGAATAATTATTTAAAATAATTTTAAAATGAATCCTAGCTCACTTTTTTTAACATAAAAAAGAAGTTATTTTATGAAAATGATCTTATAAAAATGTAATATAATTGATTTTTGAATAAAAAATTATCTAATGTTAATAATTCATTATAAATTCTTGAAAAATCATTTTTAAAGTGATTATAAATATTATTAAAACTACAATAGTGTTCAAGTATTTTAGTCAATGATTTAAAGTGATTTATTTATAAATTAAAATTTTAAAGTAAATTATTTTGAGTATCCAACTTATTCACAAAAGAAAGTTTTGATATATTCAAGGCTTTGAAACTCAAACTCGATGAAATTCAATTTGTGAAAGATTATGGAACTGTACTAAATCTTCTGTATAAGGTATGGAAATTTACAGTTTACTGGGGTGACTATGTCGTAATTCATAGCCCCAAAATTATATTTGTTACTAGAGCTTCTAAAAGTGTTAACTAACAGAGCTTCTAAAAGTGTTAACTAACTCAATACGCAGGTAGTTCATGCATCATGAAAACTCAAAAATAAAAAAATATGATATTGTCTAGGAACAGATTATAGAAACTGATGATACATTAAAGGAGATTCAATTGTGAGCCTTGAGACGAGAGAGTGTGAATGAGTGCTTTAGGGAATTAGGGGTCGTTCCTTATTGTCAGGTATTTTCCCAGTAAACTCTCTCATTCTGATTAGTCTCTAAGTGTTTTTGTGTTAATATATTTGTTCTTTTGCCCCAAGCGTAGTTATATTGTCTGAATTTTGAAGAGTGTCAACTTCTGCTTGACCCAATGCAAATTAAAATTTTAAGAAGCCACGTACATAAGTAAAATGAATCATGGTTTGAGAATATTAAATTATATTCATATACATTCATAATTGTTTGTGCGTGTGATTATGATTGATTATATAATTATTATATTTGTAAAAATCTTTATTGCTTATGCCTATTTTTATGTATATTATATTCGTTTCTCACTCTTTGTTTCGTGTTTTGTTTCTTATGTTTTCAATTTGATGGTTCGTACAAAGTGGAGGATGGAAGTATCTAGACAATAAGTATAGTACGTTCTATAAAAGGAGTTTCATATTAATATTATGGTCCAATGAATAAACTAAATTATTAACATCTATATTACTAAATAATTGCAGTCATAAAGTTTCCTCTCTTTCTAAAAGTGTGTTTAATATTTATACTGATGAGTATAATAATATATTACTCTATAAGTTTGATTGATAATATAATGGTAATCATGAGGTATTGTATAAATTATTAATTCTATAATATGTAATCTACTTTGATGGTTTTCTTTTATTCAATATAAAATTACATTTCTTATTGAAACCATACTCTTAATTATATTATAAAAAAATGTGAGAATTTTGTAAATCCTTTCGGACTTGAAATAATTAATATGTAACGGAGGATATTAGAAAGTTATATATCTTAGACAGCAGTGTGTCCTTTTTCCGAACACCAAAAGAAATTAATATGTAATTTATTAACTAATTACTGGTAGTACCATTAGTTTGTAAGGTAATGTGTACTTGGTATTCAAAGACATAGAACAAGTCGAAAGTTTTTTTAACTTTCTTGTTTTGTTAAGGAAATAAGAGGTTCGCAAAAGACCAAAAAGGACCACACTTGCTTTTACCACTTTATTTCTATCTTCATGGAAACTTCCCTTCCCTATATTCATCAAATATACACTTCTATCAGATGAAGTTTCATATTTAATCTGTCATATCATGCAGAACCCATGCATGTTGGTTCATATAGACATTTAAGCTAAGAAACAAATTGGTTTCAATCATAATGGACGTGATCTTGTGATAATTAAAAAATAGTTAAAATAAATTGTTTATATTTAAATCAGAGAGAGCATAGCAGAAATAATAATTCAATAACATCTCCGCGTTTGAACAAGATTCTTTCGTTTGAAATGAGCTCCACTTTCTCTTGCAAAAAGGTTATAATGGATATCATTTTGGCTTTGACTTGGAAGTCTTCTGCGAAGACCCCAAAGTCTTTTATCTCTACCAATGATGACGATGATTTGTAATCTTGTACGGTAATAGCAACCTATTACCAGATCAAAGTCTTACAAAATTGTTGTCTTCTTCGTAAAATATCCAAAGCAACTTCCTATGCTCTTTCCTCGAATTTTCTCCATTTCTTCCCTCAAATCTTTCTTTTCTAAACTGTCAAAAACATTAAGTTTATCACGTGCAGGCTGCACGAACCTGGAGATACAAAATCAAATAAGTTAAATAATTACTGTTTAAATTGGTTTAAGTGTCCATTTGGTATGCAGTTGAAAATGAAATTATAAAAATAAAAAATTCTAAAGGATAATATTAACAGTCAAAACTGATATTTGACAAACTGATCATATGATCTTTTTTTAAGTTGGTCAAATTGATATTTGACAAACCCCAACAATGAACCAAATGGATATGTAGTAACTTATTAGCTTAATAAAATATAAGATCTTTTGTTTTTATAATTTCTACACTGCTATATTACTTTTGGTATAATTTTTTTTAGTTCCTTAATATAAATAAAATTAATATCATTAAATGTTTGTTTTAAATATATCTTCATTATATATATATATTTTTAAGGCAACAAATTCTTTATATAATAAAAAATATTAAGAGTGTCTTAGAAAACTAAATCAAATTGATAATATTAATGTTAATAACTACTTTAAACCATCAATTTTAATATGAGTAAAATTAATTACTTTTCTTTATATTTACAACTAGAGATAATATTATATATGTTATTCTACTTGCTATTTTCTAATTTAAAATAACATATTTTATTGTTAAGCATATCTCATTTCTAATCTTTGTTTCATATCATAGCAACATTAGTGTGAAAAGTTATATAAAGGTTGCTTAGGGATAATTTACGACAAGAGTGAATTAAGAATTTAAAAATTTATATATAGATTGGTTTTATTCCATTATGCGAATGAAACTACAAATCAAACCATACAGTATTGAAATAGATAATTTTTTAGGGTTAGAATTGATGTAACTAATAGTTGTGTCACCTTAAAGTTTGGTTTGATTTAATTTTATAATTGATTTAACTAATTATGTATGGTTGAGAGAAATTTCTGGCATGTGATTCCAATCTGCCAGGACTGAAATTTATATATACCAAAGCATACAAGTAGGAAAAGGAAATTTCGTGGTAATGAATTCCAAAACTATCCACTTTCAATCTCTTTTACCCTATCAAATTATACTTTTTTTTTACCTGGTGATGGCAGAAAAATCCTACTTTAAGTACATTTTTGGTTTCTTTATGTATACCTCCTTGTTAATTCTTCACGTTTTTTTAGTTTTAAATCTCCATACTTTTTAAGTAAAACAAATTTGGAAATGCTGTCAATTTTGTAGTGTTTAGTTAGGACATTGTTTCTTTAGTTTTTTATTTTGTAACTTTTAATAAGTTTTTTAAATTTTTATTTTCTAAAAAAGTATGAAAATTTATGAAAATATGTTTAGACACTATACTAATTTTTCAATTTGAAAAAAGTGAAAAACATATTCAAATATAACCATTATTTCTTATTTTTCTTTCACGTTTTAGAATATCATATTTTTCATTATTCTCATTTTAAAAAAAATTTGGAATACTCACCCCCTTTTTACAATGTAAATAAATTTTGGAGAACTATTTAGATAGTTTTTCAAATAATAGTTGTTTTATGAAAAAATTTAAAATGTCATGTTTTCCATTTTTTAAACATTTTAAAAAAAATTGAGTGTATGAATATATTTTCCATTTTTTCTTGTATTCTTAGAATATTTTTCTATTTTTCTTTAAAAACATGTTAACTAAACGCATCTTAAAATTCTTAAAATATGTTTATCTAAAGATTTAGGGATTTGTGATGAATTAAGTGTCTAATTGATAAAATTAACTGAAAAGCTAGTTCAAAGATGAAAACTAATAAAGTGGCTGATTGTATTGGAAGTGTATGGTAAAATTATTTGTTTCAATAATTGGTATCGATATAACATTATAGAGATCAATTTTATATATGCATAAATTTGATAAAAAGAATATTTATAATAATAATAATAATAATAATAATAATAATAATAATAATATTGTCGCGAATGTCTTTCATCCCAAAAGATCTCTAAAATATAAAATAAAGATTTAATTTGTTAAAAATAAAATAAAGGATAGGAGTAGGACTCATTAAAATATATATAGGGACAATTTAAAAAAAAAATCAGCTACGTGAGAAATACTATTTTAAATAACGATTCAAAAATACTACCAACTAATTGAAAAATAACATTTCATCTACTCACTCAAATACTTCTAATATACACTTTGTAACATTTTAGTCACTAATGTTATATCGATACCAATAATGTTTCAACCTTGTATTTAGTTACAAAAAATTATTCTAGTTTTCTGAGAAAAGTTTTTCGCTTGTTTTTCAAAATTTTTATTTCTTAGAATAGTTAGAAAATTTTTGAAAACTCGTTTAGATAATATGACAATTTTCAATTTGGTGCACGCTTTCAATAAATTTGGATGAATGATAAATGTATCTTCAAACCCTAAACCAATTAGGGTTTAGGATTTTTTTCTCTTCAAACACAACTTAACTTAAGAAGATCCAACTTCTCGAGTTTTGAAGACAACTTCTGAAAATTATTATCAGCATTATTTATTTGGGCATTTGAAATCTGATCATAATATTATATATATATATATATATATATATATATATATAATTCTCAATTATTTATTATATACTGATTAGTGTTACCAATGAATAATTTATTCAAGTAATGAATATTAAATCAAAAGAATATATTGATCAACACTATTATTTAAAAAAAGTAAATCTTAATTATTACATGCACATTCGTAATAAATCGTGTTTTTATTAAATTTTACTTTTAAAATGCCTAAGGATATTATCAAGCGACCAAGTCGTTACTATACTTTTTCACAAAGTTTAGTGCGCACGCACCATAAGACCATCCACAAATTAATACTCCTGATTTAATATAAAAGATAATTTTATTTTTATTTAAACTTAATAAAAATTAAGAAAAATATATTAAATACTTCCATTTTTAAAAGGAAAGATTTATAAAAAATAATTTTTTATTTTAAGATTTTAAGAGTTTACAATGAGGAATAAAATAAGAATAAGTAAATTTGTTGAATTTGTAAATAATTATTTTGTAGAAAATTTTCTTGGAAAATTATAGAAAAAAAAGTTTGACAAAACATAGAAGTTTCGATGGGTGTTAAAGTGGGTTTAGGTGGCCAAAATTGATGGGATGGGCTAGACATCCCCAACCTTATTTGATTTGATTTTAAACTGAAAATAAAAAAAAATTAACTCACAATTTTCTTTCATTTCCTTCCACATGAGAGATGAAGTTTTCTTTTTTTAATGTGATTCTCACATCTTATATTCCCTTCGTTCCTTTTCCTAATCAAATAAACATATAAAATATATTATTTCCCTTTAAATTACCTCCTCTTTATTTTCATGGTTCTAACATACAAAGTAATATTTCTAATACCAAATACCATGTGATATCTCTGTTGTTAATCTGTATTTGCCGAATGTTGTGAGTTTGATTATCCTTGATTGATATAATTAACAAATTAATTGTTAACTTTATCTTATTAAAAACAAAATCAACTGACTAGCCATTGGCAAATATCAATGATCAGTAAAAATAACACCAATATGCAAACGACAAGAAGCAAGAATAGGAACAATATAAAAGAGACAATATTAACTTAAATCTTCAAAGTTAAGGTTAGGGACTAGATTTGATTTTTCATAATTTTTGCTATCAAATTAATTATGTTTTAAGATACAGTGAAATCCTGATAGCAGCATAATTTGTGAGATTTCCTAAAAGTGGAACAATATAACGCTGAATCATATAGCCAGCTGAACATGATCAAGTACATTTGTGTATGTATTATAAATTTATAACACTAGAGGACTTGGCCCAATTTGAAAAAAGGTAATTCGGCCATGCACATTGGTTCAACGCGCTAATAACATGAGACATTTTTGGATCAGAAACACACAAAACCATATACTATTAATTATGATTCATGATACAAATAGCAGGGTGCGACCATTAACAAAATTACCTTTAGAAACCAGTTCAAACAGTTTCATCTCATATTAATCATTTTGATTCTGCAACTATAAAAGGGATCTATAGTAAAAAAATTATAAAAGGAATTGTGATCCACAAATGGCAACATCAAATGTCATTAAGCAGAAACAAACTAAAGCAGGAAGATTTTAAAACCAAATCCGCCAAAATTAAAGTCATATTCCTTGAACATTCATTGGGGGAATTGAAACTTGAACTAGGGGTTAACAAGAAGTTCCAAAACATATACATGAACAAAAACATGTGTAACTAATTGTGCTAATGTAACATACATAGTTTAATTCACGTACCAAATGTCAAAAAGGTTTATCTTAGTTGGTTGATCATATGTCTTAACTATTATAACCTTTTGACACTATTTTTGACTTCTATGGATAAAAAAAAGTAATGCACTGAATATACATTCCAAAACAAATAGGTAATAATAATTAACTTGTAGTTGATACAGTCAGTAAAAATTTAGGATGTTGGAGTAAGGAGTCAAGCTTTGGAGCCAAGGACTATTCAACTGAGCCCAAAATGTATCTTGGGTCAATTGGTTCCAATCGGTCATTGATGGCAATTGCAGCTCAGGAAGCTTGTCCTTCCCTAGGGGCAATTGCAGTGATGTACCACAACTTGTTTTGTTGTCTTTCACACCCAATTGGTTCCTTGCTTTTTCTTGCTTTGGAGCTGTCACATTCATAGATACCATTTCTTCAGTTTCAGCTTCTAACTCTTTCTTAAGAACCACATGTTGCATCAAGGACAAGGGCATGTTTTGGTCTTCCTGTGGACTGCAAAAGGACATGGTGTCCGTGGAGGAAGGAGGGGATGCAGGGGACCCAACCATTTGCTTCATCTCTTCTTTTGCTGCCCTTTGTTCTAGCACTTTCAATGAAGTTGCCTTTCGATATATCTTGCACAGAACTATGTCCTGTAGCCAAACATCAAAAGAAATTAATATGTAATTTATTAACCAACTACTAGTGGTACCGTTAGTTTGTAAGGTAATGTGTACTTGGTATTCAAAGACAGAGAATAAGTTGAAAGTTTTTAACTTTCTCGTTAAGGAAACAAGAGGTTCACAAAGGACCAAAAGGGACCACACTTGCATACATTCCCAGCCATGAAAGGAACTATACCACTTTATTTCTATCTTCATGGAAACTTCCCTTCCCTATATTCATCAAATATTTATGCATGTTAAGGAATGATACACTTCTACCAAGAAAAACTCTTTGCTGGTCCTATTACTGCTATTAATAAAACATATCAGATGAAGTTTCCATGTATTTTGCAAGAAACTGGCCACTACAAGCATGGGAATAAATTTAAAAATTGTAAGATTTGAAAATTTGAATGATAAATTAATCACGGGACAAAGGAAAGCCGAGGAGGACAATGGACATACATAATTGAAATGAAAATTACATTGTAGTAACATGTATACCTTAGGTAATTTGCAATTATCAGGTAAACGGTACTCATTCATGACCCAATCGGTCTTGCATCCACGTGGAGCTCTTCCCTCATAGAAAACCAGTGTCTTCCTCAACCCGATGATGCGCTTTGGATCAGACAAGGTCACGATTTTCCGGTCTGAACCGGTGGCTTTCCAGAACCCTTTCTCAGTGGTGCGGTTTGGCCTTCCTCCACTACCATGTTTTTTGTCCCTTGGCACGAAGAAATACCATTCTCTTTCTCCTACCTTAGCGAGTCCTATATTTAGCAAACACATGCATGCATATAACATACATCAATTATACTCTCAGCTTGCCCATGAAAAGAATGTTATATATAAATAGATATATGATTCTCTTGTAAAAAATTAATGTGATATAATAAAACAGAGTAAACAGAGACAAAAACAGAGCAAGTTCAAATTGATTACCAGGCAAGTCCCAAGGATCATGATGATAGATGTTGAGGAAACCGATGACATCAAAACGTAGCTTTTTGCCAACAACCATGTTTTTGAGATAGAAATCAAGGAGTTCTTCTTCAGTGGGGTGAAATCGAAAGCCAGGAAGTGCAATTTCCCCATTCATGTTGATCTCATCCATGGTTGCTATTATGTTAGCTTAGCTCTCTAGTGCTAGCTACTGAACTATGTTTTAATTTTGTGAAGAGAAACTCACAGCTGGTTGTTACTTAATACAAACATTGGCTGTTGTGTTGATATTGAATATCTGATGTGAGGGTATTTATAAGGAATGGGTTGGTTTGGTACATGGGGCCTATACTGAAGTAGTAATTGGTAATTTTAATTTTAATTAGTAACAGAGTCTGGGTTATGACTGGGTCGTGGATGCAAAAGTCTAAGTAAATAATCTTGAAAGAAAATGGACTTGTAATTGGGATGGGACTCTTGATTCATGTTATGAGATTTGTGTGGTAGGGTCATCAGAGTGGACCCACACGGTGTTTGACAAAAGTCTGCAGAGACTAAACTGTTGTGTGACATGGACATCTTATGCCTTGACCTCCTTTTTTTTTCTTTCTATTTTGGACTTTTACCCGGAAATTCCTCTTAAACATGGGGCACCCTAAAAAACACATACACGGTTCAAATTTGCCATAAACTTGCTTTTACTCTATGCATTTTAAGGGAAGTTCATCAGATCATAGGTGAAGATCCCATTATTTCGATGGCTCTAGCTGGTAAGCGAGTTGTAGCATATAAGAAAATAACTTGTATTTATAACATAACTTCCCTGCACTATAATATAATTATGAGATTTCTATGTCAGTGTTGTTCCACACCAAAGCACGTAGTAAATACACTGTTTCTTTGAACTTCCACAGTTCTATTCCAAACACTTACCCTTATTTCATTGTTGATTGAACTCCAAGACTAACAGGGATGCTCTTCTACAGCTTTAATCCTTTACTTGAATAACAGGGATACCTATTGAGTATCTATAAAAATTATCCAAAATAAAAAGGGGTACCACTTAACATGGATGAGGACGTAGATAAGGAATTACCAACAAAGACTTATGGGTATATGCAACGTCATTGCCTAAATTTTTAATATTTATTCTAGAGTCTAATAAAATTAGAAAAAATTATTTTCAATTAGCATTTAAGAACCTATGCGGTACATAACTTAGAAGAGTTCACTCCCTTTTTCACTCTAGTAATCAATTAAAATATCTTTGTTATTGATTATCTGTAATCGATTACCCGTGAGCAACTTATATAGGATTTCAGTTTTGCTTTCTAGTAATCGATTACCAGAAAGGTTATGGAGATTTTGGCTTACGGGCCAACCTCCACACCCCTAACTTGCCCAATTTAACTTCGAATGTTATAAAACTTTACAGCAACTATATGCAACCTATTTCGGACCTGTTATTGTAGTCCATGCTAAAAAAATTCCTCTGTGTCGTGGAGTTATGCACAAAAATACATTTTATCTGTTTTCATGCAACTTCCATACTAAAACCACACCAAATGTCATCCAAGGGGCAATTCAATATTGTACACAAGTTTTAAACATGCATTGAATCCTATTGACACCTTCTGGGGACTTTGAATCCCACTCACCTGTTCAGTTGGCTTAATTAACCTTTTTCCTTTTTGAAATATAGTCTCTCTCTCTCTCTCTCTCTCTATATATATATATATATATGTGTGTGTGTGTGTGTGTGTGTGTGTGTACACATTCAATTTCTTTAAATTTACAAGCAATTACCAATCAACATCATAACAACATTACTATCATCACTATCAAACATATCCTGCCCATAGAAATATGATTTCATCCAGTACCTGCCTATAATTAAGTAATTCAAAAAGATGTAGTGGCCCTGTGTCTTCCAAAGCAATATATACACACATAAGGCAACACATGACTATCTTAATCATTATCTATTATTATTCATACAACATAAGATATCATAACATAAATACTTAAACAAAATAATCATAATTTATACTATTGCAAGTAATACAAATTCATCCATCATTCCTTAGCATCTCATACTCATTTGGTGCTCGCCTCCACGGTGTTCGGGATATTCTTGTCATTTGTTACTAAAAAGAGAACAACAATAAAAAGGGTAAGTGCAAAACATATTAACTAATACAGAAACTCAAAACTGAAAAAAGGTATAACATTAGCTTATGATAATACATGCTCAATTACACATACTTGATTCATATTTCAATCGCACCACCTATACTCAGTCATTAATCTCATATAATCACATTCTCAGCATCACAAGCTACTCAGGCTACAGATAATAGTGGGCACACATACACGCATACACACACTCACATACATACACAAATATATATATATATATATATATATATATATATATATATATCCATTCTCAATCACTTTAAACATTCTTATATGCCACTTGGGAATCAATTATGGATACACCAACACCCGAATCAAATTCACATCAAGCTCTTGTCAATCTGACTAGGCCCTAAATGCATATTAGGGTTAGTGAAGCTGTTCATTTTACCATATGGGCAATTATTATTTCATTACGAAACAATGTCAACTCCTGACTGCTCTTAATAAAAGAAAACTTAAGTGCCCACATGCATTGCATCATCAACAATAAGAGAATTAATAAAACATTATGGTATAATATGGTATGGAAAGTGTTAAATCTCAATTAAATTATGGATTGAGACAAGAACTAGGATAAAATTTGTTGATCATGCAAACATTCATGTTCATTGCCGTAAATGTCATGTTTGAAAAAATGCAAGTAGAACTAATTACTTTGTGAAAATCTATTATGTTTACATGCCTTGTATGATATTGGTATTTTTTGTGTCTCACCCTTTTCCTTGTTGTGTTTTATAAAATAATTAAATTGAATAGATCTTTGTCATGACTGAGTTTCCGCATATGATAGATATGAGATTGAAATTGAGACCAAGACAGCAAGGGCAATGGAGATTGAGGGTAATAGATACAGGGAATGTGTATGTATATTATGACATAATTACTATTCAGTTGTCTTAAGTTGTTGTTGGTTTGCCTGACTTGCTGAGGGCATTTTTGTTTTCTTTTAGCGCGAGATTGATTTTAGATCTTTGTGACACCGATCCTTTTTTGGTCATCCACCTCTACCTCCTCAGGCTGATAAAGAGAATGAGAAGGAAGGCTCATATATGAGCGATTTTATAGTAGAGGAAGTTTACGTTACTAAAGATAAACTAGTGATAGTTCAGCATAGTATTTTGATGATGACTCCGGTAATGCTTGATGGTTAAGTAGTTTTTTTTTTTATATTATTCAGCTACTCACAATTTTAGAGTTCTACTTTGATAACAGCTAGTAACTGACATGTTCAATGATAAACTAATCAAACATGTTTTGTTGGACTAATGTATTTACAAAAACATTATTATGTATATGTACATATGTAATCTTTTTAATATCAAAGTTTTCAAAAGTTAAACTAGTCTTTCGTTCCATAACAACTCTGATATGTGAACACTTTGAAATCTAAGACGTGAAAGATTTTTTGGTTTAGGGTTTACTTCACGTAACTATGACACTAATAAAAATGAACAATTCATCCTATATAATACATATAATGTATTAAATTCTATGAAAAGAATAAAACCTATATGATAAAAATAAAAATTAATAAAAAAATAAACACAACTAATATAAATCCTTAAACATTATAATGCCAACCACTTTTTTTTAAAAAAACTAAATAAGGACACTTTATTTAATATTTGACATGACTATCTTGTAATATTTTTTTTTTCAAAAAAATCTCACCTAGCACAATATCCCAAATACCTATTAAAGCACACACGTGCATTATATACATAATGGGGGAGGTATACAATAGTATATACATAATGATAATTAATATTCAATTTTTTAAATTTGTAAAACATACAAAATGATAATTAACAGTAAATTTTCTTAAACATCAAATGACATATCAACAATTAAATAATGTATAAAATATTACCCAAAAAATAGGGTATAAAAAAACTCACCTTCTAACAGTTAGAAGACCAATGTTAAGCTTTACTTTTAAGTTTTAGAATATTTTTTTTGACAATGTTTTAGACCTTGGTGGTTTCAAGAACAATACAAGTTAAAATAATTTATAATTGATTTAATTTCTAAAAAAAATTGAATAAAAACTAAGAATATAAAGACTCTGTACAAAAGAAACTAACCTTTTACTACTACAACAACATAACAGTTTTCCTCTTCACTAATTTCTATCAATTCATCAACATCCTCTACAAGTGATTGATAATAAAATCTGACACTAAAATGATCAATCTGGTTAATTCTTTATTGTTGTCGATTTAACAATATATTAACTCAAAGGACGTTAATGAAATCTATTTTATTTCAAAATAGAAGGAAAGAGACAACATATACAGCTATGAATTAGGAGAAATTTGAGGTCGGGTGTGGTTTGGAAAGTATGGTTTATTTCCAGTCTTCACTGAAACTGATTATCTGATTGTGTTGTGGTGCATGTGCCTTAATAGGGGACCAAAACTATCGTTTATTATTCGAATATTCTATTCACCTTATCCAACTGGAAAAATTTTAATGCATACATAAACATATACAGGTTATTGAAGTTGAAGGAAGTTAACTATTCAATCATTATTTTAGATATAAAACAACTTTAAAATTTTGGTTAACTATCTCTTATTGAGATGCTTATAAGTTAATGAAATAATTAGTTACCAGGTTAATGAAAATTTGTGATGGAATTTACCTTTTTTTCATGTCACTTTCTACTTGACAACCCATTGTTAACATCTGGCATTACATGAAACTGAGACTCAGTCAATTCTCTCACTGTGTATATACACGAAAATATATCATGCCAGAATGTTTGATTATTACGAGATTAAATTTATTCAAAATATTAAAATTTTAAAAAACTAAATATATGATATTTTTAAATAATTACATGACTTTTAACTAATTTGTAGTTTTAATTATCAATATATAAATGTATGGTTTAAATTTATAATTTTTATAATTTTAAAACAAGAATGTTTTTGTAAGATATACCTCTGAATGTATTAATTAGTTTCGAATAGTATATAGTAATTCTCATAAGAAAAATAATAGTATACAGTAATTAAATATATACCAAAATAATTTTAATAATCATGTACAATAATAAAAGAAATAATACAAATAAATGTCAGTCTAATCGGTTAAAAATTAAATTTTTATACATAAGAATCCGAGTTAAAATCTCAGAATCATGGATATTATAACCTGATTTATAATTCATTAGGATTGTGAATGGGAAAGAAAATGAAACCGGTTATGGACCCTCAAAAAATTCCTATGAAGTTTTGTCTTGTTGTGCAGAGAAATACAGTTCATAGAATTCATACACACTGCTAGTGGACTGATATCTCTATAAGACTGGGTCAGAGCCTCCCAAGAAATCAGTTACATAAAATGAATTTCAAGGGAATGCACAGTCAAGAAGCGGAACACAAAGTTGCAACGTATAAATCTGCTAATACAAAATACTCTTGCAACCTTCAGAATCTTATCACATCCTAGATTTGATAAAATCAGATGGTATTTGGTTCTGATAACATCTATATAAAAGTTACCAACATCACTTATAATATTTTATAGTTTTAGAATAAAATGTGTCTCACCTACTATAACTCATTTTTACTCTTGTAAATATATTAGATATGTAAACCATTAAATATTCTATCACTCCCCCTTTGGGATTGGATGTCCATGCACAAAGTATAACATAACATAACATAGCCCAAACCATAAACCGTATTGATAGCCCAAAGAAAAACCTAAAGCCCAAGACCTAGAACCCAATATAAAAAGGAAATATATGACAAAGAGGATATATAACCAAAAGCTACCTTAGTCGACCAAAAAAAACCAAAAGCTACCTTAGGAAAGTAAAGATCATGCTAGCTTGTAAAACTCATTAAAAACACACACATACACAATCACAAATTAAAGTAATAAATGAAGGCATTGCCTCTTAGTTTTATTTAACTTAATTTAGATAAACTACAAATTGAGACTAAGAATTTAAAGGAGTAGTGTTGAAAAAATAATGCAAGTTAAGGAAATATAAGTGTTGAAAAAATAATGAAGTTAAGGAAATATAAGTGACAATGCCTTAAGCTTTCTTGCAATCTCAAACACATTTCATAGTGGAATTTGAATGCCGAAAAATTTTCATCCCTATAAAACATAGTTGACTCACACAAATTCTAACCCAATAGGTTTGGTCTTTAGATCTTCACATTTAATCAAAACATAAAAAGAATCTTCATATTTAATGAGATAATTACGGGGTAGTGACAAGGTGTTACCTAAAAGGATAGATAAGTAATAAATGCATTGGTGAGGATAAAATGATCTAATAATAAGAGTCAAAGACATTAGCGCAATTAATTAAGAAAAAATATAAAGAAAAAAAGAGAGATAAATTTAATTATTATAAGGAACAAATAGTACATTACAATACAGAGTAAGCAAGCAGCATTGTGTGTACATCAGCATTATATCATATTCATATACTTTGAAATAACAATCCATTTTCATCACTAAGTTGAAAAGAAAAGAAAGAATGTAAAGTAACGAAGATGAGTAGTTTCCTGAGACCTCAGTATTAT
Source organism: Clitoria ternatea (assembly GCA_037962975.1). Taxonomy (NCBI): domain Eukaryota; kingdom Viridiplantae; phylum Streptophyta; class Magnoliopsida; order Fabales; family Fabaceae; genus Clitoria; species Clitoria ternatea. The sequence continues at coordinate 71,090,651 of CM075676.1, forward strand.
GTTATAATATCCACTAACAATAAAATTGAAAGTTGTATATGTGGGTTATTGAGCATTGGAGCAGTGAGTTGTGAGTTGTGTGAGTTGTGATGAATGATATCACAACCAAGAGCCATCATCGCAAGGTGAACAACCCTCTTGTGCAATGTCTGTTATTTGAAGGCCAGTGTCATACACCACTCCAGTTTCCCAATCAGCTGGTAGCACCTTCTGTGCCCAAACCCATTTCCCATCATACCCTGCAGTTACCACTAACCTGAATTGCAATTCACCTTTTGGAACTCTGTTTGTGTCCCACACTGCTCCATAATTTCTGCTCATGAACACCCAGTTTGAAGACCCAACCTAATCATTCATACCAACGGTCAACAAAATTTTACTAACAAATACTATAAATCATAATATTGTTTGGTAATGTCACACACCTGGGCCACATCAACTCCTACTATCTCTGTTTGACCCCCTTGGTACAAAAATTTAATTGCCAAGTAATCAGGTTTTTTGCTTGATTCTTCTACTCGGATGGCCAAATTTTGATCTTTGTACACACATGGTACCCTGCTCCATCAAACACCCACAACTGATAAACATGTGATTTTGGTGCACTCTAGGTACTTGTTTATGCATAACCATTTTAAACTTGACCTTATTTAAGAATTAATTCCACTGACCATGTAAAACCACATTGTAACATTAATTTGGGTTTGATGCTGGCAGAGTTGCATGGTCATGAAATATCTGACATTATACATTACATTATTATGTGATATAGTATTGATATACACACATTAGACCGTTACTGTTATTAATGTGGCACATGATTGTCCTAAGTGTTGATACTATTTTAAGGTTGGTCCACATTGGTGTTCTGTTTATGTGGTGGGCTCGGTAGGTGGGAAGTGGGGACAAATCGAAACCACTGGCAAAGCAAGAAAGCAGACAGAACAAAAGGGAAAATGATGAAATTTATCTAAAACAAGATGAGCACTAAATTGCAGCTATCAAAATGTGATTTAAGGCTAAGCATACATGTAACATACCTCTTATATATATTTTTTTGAAATTAATTGTTAGTAAATGTTAAACATACCTCTTATATTCAATGTCAACAACGCCAAGCTTAAGAATTTGTGGACCCATACCCTTCAAAGCCATGGCTGTGAAGGCTCTATTGTTGAGGACAAAGCTGTAATCAGTTTCATTATTGTGGTTAAGATCAGTCAACACCACTTTGATACCCGGTTTTGTGCAGAGATTTGGGTTCTTGCATCTTATCTGCACCAAATTAACTATAACCATTAATTACAGATAATAGAAAATTATGGATTTGTCCGAAAGTCGAACATTACTCATTTTGAGACGAAAGTCGAAAACTAATTCTTTTGAAGCAGAAGAATCATCGAAGTAAACGTTACCTAAGTGATAAAAACAAATTAAAACATGAAGATTAATTTGTACACACACCTTATAGCAGGCACCACAACCAGCTCCATTTTTAAAGAGAGAAGGCACACCAACTGCAAGGTGTCCTGCTTTACTTAATCCAAGAGCAAAAGAGCCATACCCACATGCCCCAGCTGCATTTATACATCAAAATATTTACATCATTGTATTTGGCTAAGAAAAAAACTCAAATTGAGACTGAAACAAATTATGGGTATATCAATAATGAATGGTTATTGGTACATGAAAGAGTAGTAGCGTTGTGGAAAAAGGTAGCCTTGGTTTGGTGCACGCAACGATCGCAAGCAGTGGCAGATGAAGCAAGAAGGGAGATTAAGAAGAAAAGAAAGAAAGCCATGCTTTTGGCAATATGTTTTTCTGGTTCTGGTTTGAGGATTTACTTGATTTAGTTCTGAAAGCAAGGGAAAGAAGTGAGGTATATATATAGGAAGAATAATAAGAGGTTACAGAAATGTGTAGGTAAGAGGTCAGCATTTTTCAAAAAGGCATTGGTATTACTATAATACTATTAGTACTACCTACAGTAGTAGATATATTAGATAAGAAGGAAAAGGACACAAACTCTGTGAACGCGGCTACACAAAGAAACTAAATGGGGTCACTTTCTGACTTCACTCACCGACTATGCATATCTATCTGTTGTATGTGCTGATTCTGAGAGCGTGTTTTCTTTCTTTTTTTGTAACCGTGTGTGTGTGGGATTGGGCTATAATTCTTGTGTTTTTTCATGAATCTGTGGTTGAGTGAGTGGTGGCCTAATAGTACATTAGAGACTGTTACTAGGTGGGGATGGAACTTGATTAGTAATTAAATATACCACTTTTTTAAACTTCTGGAAGTTCCTTTCACACTTCTGTCTCCTTTACCTTCTGTATCGAATTTACCAAATTAAAGTAGATTGAGCTTGGAAGATACAAGAAGAAAAGGAAAAGGTTTATTAGTGTATTTTTGGGAAAGAGGGTGGAAGATTAAATTCCCAATTAGCTTTTGGCCTTTAGTTAATTATTAAACCAAATGCCTATTTGTCAATGATTTAGAATCACACATTGTGAAGGGAACGTTATCTCGGTGCCTGTAGCCTCTCTACTACAGCTGTCCATCACTGCCAGGTGAGAACTGAAAACCATACAAACATATAGGGAAAAAAAACATAATAAATGAGGATAACAGATAAACAACAGAAAACTAGGTTATTTCGCAGGTTGGTTTAATTTTAATGAATGTGTTTTACATACATCAAATAATCAAATATAGAATCTCCTTGCATTATAACAAGTGAAATTCCTAACAAAAATTAACAAGTTGTTTATCCCTTGTATCAATTCTATTGACACAATTCACTTTTTTCATTTGTTGTTTGTGTATATTTAGGATATATGCATGTAAAAAAGGATTAAAACATTTATGTACATCATTTATTAAGTAAGATGTCGAATTTTGTAATGTTGACGCAATTGATTTATTAATTTTCAAAGTTGTTTCCGCGTGGTTTTCTAAAGGGAAAAAACTTTTAAGATGGTGGGGGTGGGGAAATGATTGGTTGGTTGTTCATGAGTGGGAATTTAAGAACAACTCATATACCATTAATTCATCAAGCAACAAAAAAACCAAACTCAATCATATCTCTGATTTCGTATGATGTGCCTCAAAATATAATCCTCTCGTTTTAATTTCATTAATAATCACCAGCTATTTAACCGAAAGAAAAATTAGGTTCCCTAAAATCATCTTTCTTGACACATTCCTAACAAAGACGCTTGTTCATGTTGCACCGAAACGTGAAAGACAGGATACTAGGAGAGTACCTATCTTGGTTCCATCACAATTAACTCACTTTTATTCCTTTGCACCGATTATACCAGGCTAATTCAATTTTGTGGGTCTCACTATCAATTATCAATCAAGGGTGTTTATGATTAACTAAATTCATATTCAAATTCAATTACACAACACAAACAAGTAACAAACCATTACATGAATATGGTACTTTTTATGATCTTTTTAATATCATAAAGTTGATATTAATATTCAGCTTGTGATAAATTTGGTAACTTAGTGTGAGCCAAATCACTTTGGTCATTATTTTTAGTTAAAAATAGACTTTCAGCTTTATAATATATTTAGGAATATTGTATCAGTCAAATTTCATGAACAGGGAGGTGTGTTGTCTTGAGGAAGACGGTATAACAGTTGGCAACTGGAATAAATGATTGGTCTTCCTGTTGATTTTGAATCGCGCTGGTCCAGTGTTGCATGGTTTCGCCTCACTTAAGACTTATTCACTTGATTTTTTTATATCAAAACTTCAATCCTTAAAAGGATAATATTATGACTTTTCATTCTTTAAAACGAATAAATATATTTATTGTATTCATTTTAATCAAAATAATACTGATTTAAGTAACTTCAATTTATCTCTCACGACCCAACAAAATCTTAATATTACTTGGTTATTTTATATGGTTTAATTTTTTTTTCTTTAATTTTTTTTTCTTTTAAACCCTAAACAAACCCCCACACACACACAAACCTCACCTTCCTTACCAAGTCGTTGTCACCCTTCACGGTCACTACCTCAAGTTGTTTCTACTTTGTGTGTTCTCCCTTTCATCCATCTATATTGTTGTTCATGATTTGTCACTACCTTTCTATTAACACTATCATTCGCTCTAATAAGACATAAGTGTCAAATATTGAATAAAAAAAATTGGGGATGCCATGTTAATTTTTTCAAGCCCATTGGATGAAGAACTTGTTTTCTTATTAGGATTTCATTAGCCTTTCCCTTGAAAAAAAAATGAATGAACTCTTTGTACTCTTTATCATAAGCTTTCTAATATATTACCAAAAAAATATTTCATATGCATTATCGACCTCGTCAACAAGATAAGGGTCTATGGAGAAGATATGTCGAACGATAAAGTGGCTGAGAAAATTTTATGTTCCTTTTAGATCAAGTAGAAACATGTCATGGCTACAATAATAAAGTCTTACAATCAAACACCTTGTCGGTAGCAAAAAAGTGTAGGGAAGCATTGAAAGTCATGTAAGAATACCGAAGAAAGCAAGAAAGATAAATGAATAAGCGTTGAAGATGTTAATTTCAACAATGTACTAAGATGTGACACTTGATGTGTAACATCCCCGGTAATTTAATATTGAGAAAGGTAAATTAAATATTTAATTGAGTTGAAATTAAAGGAAATAGGATTTTTAAGTGAATATATGATTTAAAATGGTATTCTAGAGGGTTAAGGTACATTAAAATGAATGTTTTAAGGAATAGGCATCAGGGACCCTGACACGTAGCGTCAGGTGCACATTAATGAGCTGATGCGCAGCGCCATGCTGACGCGTAGCGTCAGCGTTGCGATCAGTTTAAATCGAGGGCATGCAAAACAGGATGCTGAAAACATCATTCTCTCCTCCTTTCCTCTCCCTTGCGAATCTTGCCCTGGACAAGGTGGATGCTTCCATTTCTTGTGATTTTGGACCGGTGGAAGCTAAGGTAAGCCCTAGGAACTTTTAATTGCGTGTTTTTCTTCCTCCTCTCTTTTACTCTTTTGAATCTGAATATTGCATGTTGGTGGGGACCTTGATTCTGTGTTTTGGAGTCATAGGGAATTTGGGTATGGTCCCTAGGATGATAAGTGTAAAGGAAAACTAAAGGGGTTTCGTGTTTTGGTGATTGTAGATTTTGAAGCAAAGATCGGAGGGTCGTTCGACATAATGAAGCTTGGAAACAAGGGTCAGAAATGAAAATGAGTTTTGATGAACCTCGGAGGAACCCGACAATCGATTGGAAGCTGTGGAAAGCTTGGAATCGAGGTAAGGGGGTGTGTTGGGTTAAAAATTAATATAGAAATATAATTACGCAATTGGGGTATAGGAAGGGAGGTATATCATAGCCGCTTCTAACTATTCCAAATTAATTCAGATGATTTAGTATGTGAAATGGAAGTATAGAAAGTCATTAAAGTAAAGAGGGTAGGCTAACTAATAAATTAATAAATGGTTGAAAGGTGTAATAGCATTATGATAAGGGAGTATTTGGAAATAAGGTAATGAGAATAAACTAGGAACCTGAAAAAAGATGGATAAGAAATAAATAAACGAGTAAGTGAGGAATTGAATAAGTCGGTATGTGTTGATTATGTAAATTATCAAATAGTTGGTATAGAATAAGCAGAAATAATGAAGTGATATCATATGGCGGTATATTGGTGGGTTGGCAAGTCGGCCACCCTGTGTTATGAACACATGTCAGTTTCTGACATTGATGATGTTTTAACTATATTAAGTTGTATATTATGGGTGGGATACCCTAGATGCTGTTCAAGGCGAGGAGTGGTCACCGATGTGTTGTACGGTCAAGGAGCGGCTCCTGACAGGCTTCCAGTATAGGGATTGTATGTTTATACTATATGGTTGATTATGTTTGATGACATTATATTGATGGGCTTGACAAGTCGGTCGCCCTATGTTGTAAGCACACGTCAGTTTCTGGCAGTTGCGTATGCTGATTATTGATTGATATGCCATGTTTATGCTATGTGATATGTGATTATGTGGTTTGGGACGGCCAACGGTATGTATACCCCTCGTTTTCTGGCTCACGTGGCCTTTGTGCCTAGTTGAGCTACCCAGTGGTCAAGTCGGACCCAGTGGTTGAGGAGGAGAGCCAAGTCGGGCTCGGTGAACCAAGTCAGGTTCACGGGATGTCAAGTCGGACTCCCAGCTGAAGGGCAGTCCTTTTAGTATCCGGATACTAGGAGTCTGATATATGTAAGAGTCAGTTGTGTTTTTCTACTTGTTGACTGATGTATATGTTATTGAGGATTATCATGATATGTAATGTATATTGATGATTTGACATTGTAGTGATGGGAAGGACTAAATGAATTAGAGGATGAATGACTATGTGCGTATGTTAGATTTAATTGCTCATGGTATGATGATGGGTTAGTTTATGACAACTAATAAAATTGTACAAGTATATCAATGAGAGGGGTAAAATAAGAAAGAATGTGAAAAGTAATAGCTAATATTGGATGATTATGCTTAGGAGTGTAAATATATTATACCTTTCCCAATTTTGAAATCTGTTTCTATACTAATTCTTAATTCCAGTCACTCACCCCCTGTATTGTGGTTTTAGTGACTATTTGCAGGTATGGGTGCACACCGCGGAGGCGAGAGCTAAATTAGGCCAGGGCGATGTGGAGTCTAGAAGAGGAGATGTATATATGTATATAATTGCTTGTTGATTTGTAAAATGTAGGATTATGATACTTGTTGGTGTGAAAGTATATCTATGTAGTACGATAGTACTTTTGATCCGGTCTCAATACCGGTATCCGATCTGCTATACATATTTCAACGTCTTTGATAAGACATCTACGTGTAACCGGTGTCATCGGTATACATCCGAACTGTAATTCCGTATCAGGCGTTCTCCCTATACCGGTTGTTCAGGATAACACCATGACATCGGACAATACACACGTCACTGTGCTAATGACAAGGATTGTTGCTACAGGGATCGATCAATAATTCCCTACACTACGAGCCAAATTTTGCTCACGGGAATGGTCAACTTGTTCCCTAATCCTAGTCTACATTCTCTACGCTCAATATAAAATAGCCACTTGACCCAATCATGCAGGTAAGTGCACAATATAATAATGCTAATGGGAGTTGGTGGTTCCCCACCAACGAGTCCTCGTTAATCGAGCCAATCAGGTATATGAACTCACTTCATGATTGAAGGGGGGGTTCTTCTTCAGCTCTTTTACGACTGATTCCTCTCTGAATACATTCCTTACTTGGAATATAATCACTGACTTGAGCGTCGGAGAATCTTTGCAGGTGACACCACCATTCGCCCACTTCAACGCGTTAGGTCGGTGTAAAGGATCTCCAGGACGTCCACTCCGCTTTCTTCACCCAAGGACAACGGATACATACATCGGATACACATACATCCGGTCTACTAGACGGTATTGACATACTATTCGTGACTGGCTTGAGATCGGATCTATTGACCCCGGTCCAGGACAGATCATTGGCACGCCCGGTGGGACCCGATAAAGTTATTCCCATATCCTTTGACAGAGCAGGTAATCCACAATGGAAGGCGAAGCACAAGACTTCATGGAAAATCAGGCTGAAGGCAGAACCAATCCTAACGCCTTCAAAAAACTCAACTTTGATTCTCATGGGGGCAGCTCAAAGAAGATAGTAACAGTGTCTGATCCTGATCCTCGTGATGAGTTGATCAAACAACTTCAGAGGGAACTCGCTGAATTGCGAAGAGAAAAAAGGCAAAGCGAGGATAAAGAGTCATCTCGCACGCGAAACACTCCCCACACAACTGATGGTGAAAAGTCCACCACTCTTCAGTACTCAAAGATCCCAACGTTTGAGGAGGGAGAACAAACTCGCGATTCTGAGGATGCAGCTTCCCGAAGGAAGAGAGATTCAACAACAGCACCCCCATTGTCTTACAATCTGAAGGTTCCTTTTTCAAGGAGACTTATGGGCATCAGCATCCCCAAGCACCTTCAAACCACTCAACCACTTTCCATCGGAAAGTATAATGGTGAAACTGATCCAACTAAGCACCTTGATGCTTATGTGTTTGAAGCCATGTACTTGGGGGCTGATGAAGACGTGATGTGCCGAATGTTCCCTCGAACATTGTCTGAGGAAGCCCTCGGGTGGTTTAAAGGCCTGCCTTCTGGATCCATAGATTCTTGGACGGAAATGGCAGCTGCCTTTGAAACCCACTTTGTCATCTCCAGAGACGTACCCAAGACGTCTCATACCTTGGCTCAGATTAAGCAAAGTGAAACTGAGGGCTTAAAAGATTTTTTGAAGAGGTTTTATAAGGAAGCAGCCCTGGTTCCTAACCTCACATAATCTATCAAGCTGCATATCGTAATTGAGGCATTGCAGCCAGGATCAGCTTTCGCTCTTTCATTAGCAAAGAGCCCCCCAGCAACTTTTGAGGAGTTCAGGAAAAAAGCCTCAAAGTATGTGAGCATAGAGATGCACTTGGAGGCAATGGCTGCAAAGAAAAAGCCACCAACACCATCTCCCCAAACCCAGAAGGGTAAGGAAAAGACGAGGTCAGAACGCATGGAGAGGCCATTCACCAATCCTAAGGTGGATAACCACCCTCCTCGACCTCGAGAAAGGCATGTCAATTCCTTCAGCCATTATGCACAGTTATCTGCCAGACCATCTCAGATTTTGAGAGAGGTCGGATGGCCAGTTTTCAGCACATATGGCATCAGGAGACCAGCCCCTATGAAAAGACCAGGAAATTCACGAAAGTACTGTGATTTTCATGAACAAAATGGTCATTCCACTGATGAATGCCAAGCTCTAAAGAACGCGGTTGAGACGCTAATTAGAGAAGGCAAATTGAAGCAATACCTGTTCAAAGAAAAATCCTTTGACAGGGCAGAACGGAATGAGAAAAGAGAAAGAGATCCCGACGATGGGGATGACAACAACCCCAGTCCGGTTCGAAAGTTCTCTGCTGCAGAGAAGCAAAAAGGTGTAATGACCGATAATGCAGCACAGAAAGACAGCATGCCCCAGCAACAATGTCAGGGCCGACGTGAAGTCATTGACATGATTGCTGGAGGGTTCGCTGGAGGAGGAGCTTCAATTACAGCCCGTAAGAATCATCACAGAATGATTCTATCTGTGCAAGGGAAAGTCAAAGACAATCGCCCTTACAGAGGAGGAATTGAGGCTCCCATAATCTCTTTCTCTGACGAGGATTTTGGCCCAACCATTCCTGGTGGTGACGATGCTGTAGTCATCACTGCTGTGATCGCCAACAAGGACGTCCGAAGAATCCTTGTTGACCAGGGAAGTTCCTGCGATGTTATTTTCTATAATTGCTTTGAAAGAATGGGTTTTAAAGACTCAGATTTACAGCCTTACACGCAGGAACTAACAGCTTTCAATGGCGCAAAGCAACTAACTAAAGGGTATCTTGACACCGTTATCTCGTTTAAAGGCGAACCAGGAGCCAGGACGGTTAGGTCTCGGGTGCTAGTGATTGATGTCAAATCACCATTTAATGGCATCATAGGCCGTCCTACTCTGAATGCAATGGAGGCAGTTGTATCAACCCCACATCTCCTTATCAAGTTCATTGACAAGGATAATGCTGTGTCATCTATACGTGGTGATCAAGAGATGGCTAGGTACTGCTACAACCTTAGTCTCAACATGACAAAGCTGGACGCCTCCAATAAAAAGAGGAAACTTAATGATGCTGGAACATCGGCTGAATCCGTAAGTCTTGTCGACCTGGACCCTAGAGCGGATTTGAACATTGATCCGTTCAACCCATCAAAGCCCACACCGGATGGAAATTCCAGGGACATTGTCTTGGGAGATTCTCCAGAAAAGATCACCCATATCAATGACAAGCTAGATACTGAAATAGAGCAGCGACTGCTGGCTCTCTTACAAGAGTTTAAAGACCTCTTTGCATGGACTGCAGCCGATATGCCAGGCATAGACCCTGAATTCTGCTGTCATAAACTTTCTGTCTATCCAGAGACGAAACCTGTGGCCCAAAAGAAAAGACGATTGGGCCCAGAGAAACAGAAAGCAGCTTGTCAGCAAACTGAGGAATTGCTGAAGGCCGGATTTATCAAGGAAATCCGATATTCCTCTTGGCTTTCGAATGTGGTGATGGTCCCTAAATCCAATGGTAAATGGAGAATGTGCATTGACTACGTGGACCTCAACCGCTGCTGTCCAAAAGATCCTTATCCTCTTCCTAATATAGATCGGATGGTAGATGATTCCTCTGGTTACCAATACCTGAGCTTCATGGACGCTTATTCTGGTTACAACCAAATTCCGATGTGCGAAGAGGATCAAGAGAAGACAGCTTTCATAAATGATCGTGGTGTCTTTTGCTATACAGTCATGCCCTTTGGCCTGAAAAACGCTGGGGCGACATATCAGCGCATGATCAACAAGGTTTTCGAAGGTATGCACACCAAACTTGTTGAAGTATACATTGACGACATAATAGCAAAGACATCGGTTGGTGGCGATCATATTGAAGACCTGCGCCAAGTATTCACCCGTTTGAGACAATTTAACATGAGGCTGAACCCAATGAAGTGTACATTTGCTGTCCCTGCTGGGAAATTTTTGGGTTTCATGTTAACTTAACGTGGTATAGAAGCCAATCCAGGGAAGTGCCAAACGATTCTAGACATGCAAAGTCCTAAGAATCTCAAAGAAGTCCAATCCCTGAATGGCAAGGTAGCAGCTTTGGCACGATTCATGCCGAAGATGGCTCACAGGTCGCTCCCCCTGTACAAAATACTGAAAAAGTCCAAGAAATTTGAGTGGGGACAGGAACAAGAAAAAGCTTTCCAAGAGCTTAAGGAGGTGTTGTCCAAACCTCCCATTCTCACAAAGCCTGACCCCGAAGACACACTCATTCTGTACTTGGCTATTTCAGATGAAGCTTTGGGCGTTGCCTTGATAAAAGAAACTCCTGATGGACAAAGACCGGTCTATTTCACTAGCAAGACCTTGCAAGGTGCTGAGATCCGGTATCAAAAAATTGAAAAGGCCGCCCTCGCTGTTGTTTGGGCCTCACGACGGTTGCGTCCGTACTTTCACGCCCATCCAATCATAGTGAGAACGGATTTGCCACTCCGTTCTGTCTTAATCAAGCCCGATCTTGCTGGGAGGATGATCAAATGGTCTATTGAACTCTCTGAGTTTGATATATCCTACGAACCCCGCAGCGCTATTAAAGCTCAAGTCCTGGCTGACTTTATTGTGGAAATGACAGGGACTGATCCGGATTACCCTCGAGTCCATTGGACCATTTACGTTGATGGTTCATCAAACCAAAGAGGCTCTGGAGCAGGTGTAGTTCTCGAAAGTGATGACGGAGTACACCTGGAGATCTCCCTTCGTTTCAATTTCAAAACATCCAACAACCAGGCTGAGTACGAAGCTTGCTTGGCCGGGCTAAGAGCTGCAATTGACATCGGAGCTTCTGAGGCGACACTCTGTAGCGATTCACAGCTGGTGATTTCGCAGATCTTAGGAGAATATCAAGCTCGCGAACCTCAACTCCAATTATACTTGAACTGTGTCAAGGAGTTGACTGAGAAATTCTCAAAGGTGGAGTTCAAGCATGTTCCACGTGAAGAGAATACGAGAGCAGATATACTCTCCAGGTTAGCAAGCACTAAACGACCGGGTAGCACCACTACTCTGGTTCAAAGCACGCTAACGTCGCCCAGCATCCCTCTTTTCCCTTCTCTAAACGCCATAATGACTGACTCCCTTTACGGAGATACATGGATGGCTCCTTACATCCGTTATTTGGCTGATGGACAGCTACCCACAGATGAGAAGGAAAAGACGAGGTTAAGGAGAGAATTACCGTATTTCACTATGATTGATGGTAATCTCTACAGAAGGGCACTCTCTGTGCCCTATTTAATTTGTCTCAAAGAGGATGAGGTGCAAGGTGTAATGGAGGAAGTGCATGGAGGACAAAGTGGACACCACGCCGGAGGAAGAAGCTTAATGCGAAAAATCCTCAGAGCTGGATACTGGTGGCCCACAATGAAGCAAGACTCCATTGACTTCGTCAAAAAATGCGACGCTTGCCAAAAATTCTCTAACCTACACCACACACCGGCGGAAGAACTCTTCACATCCGCTGTTCCATGGCCTTTCTACCAATGGGGATTGGATATTTTGGGCCCCTTTCCAACTGCTCCTGGGGGCATCAAATATCTCATTGTAGGGGTCGATTATTTCACTAAGTGGATAGAAGCAGAGCCGGTGGTGCATATTACTTCAGCCCGAACTCGCCGTTTCATGTATGAAAACATCATAACACGGTTCGGGGTCCCAGCACGGATTGTCACAGACAATGGCACCCAGTTCACGGATAGAAAATTCACAGATTTGCTTGAAGGGTTAGGAATAACCCAAATATTCTCATCCGTCGAACATCCCCAAACTAATGGTCAAGCTGAAGTGGCCAACAGGGAGGTGCTTAAGGGACTAAAGAAGCGCCTTGGTGAAGCCAAGGGCGGATGGACAGACCAGCTGTGTCATGTCCTATGGGCATATCGGACAACGCCTCATTCATCCACCAATGAATCCCCATATCGCCTAACATACGGGGTCGAGGCAATGATACCTGTGGAACTGCAAATTGCTTCCACAAGAGTTAAGTACTTCTCTGAAGAAACCAACAATGCTAACTTGGCATCTGAAATGGATGTCATACAAGAACTCAGAGAAGACGCTTTCATCAGAGATCAAGCCATCAAAGCCAAAGTTGCTCTCCGGTACAACAAACGAGTCCAATCAAGGACTTTCAACGTTGGAGATTTGGTTTTGAGGAAAGCAAGTATAGGGAACAGATTCGCCCATCAAGGCAAATTAGCCCCAAACTGGGAAGGCCCATACAGGGTATCCGAGGTCACTGGCAAAGGCTCTTATCGCCTTGAAAACCTTGATGGCACTCCAATCCGAAACAAATGGAACACCCAAAACTTGCGCATCTACTATAGCTAGCTGTTAGAACCATTTACACTCTCCTATCCTTATCTTGGATTGAATACTGGAGAATTTATTTTCACAGCTACGCTCTCCTTGTAATTCTTATTTTTGATTTAATAAGAATCTCTCATAACAATTTAACTCTTTCGAGTTTTTCTTATGCTGTGATTTTCAGTTTATCCGGTGTACAAAAGCATATTCAGGACGGATGATCTCAGCTACTTATTCTGTAGTTGACGATGTAACTCTTCGAATATGCGCAACGCACAAGAACAAACTCAGGACGGATGATCTCAATTACCCATTCTGTAATTGACGATGTAACTCCTCGAGTGTGTAAATATTGAAGGCCCAGATTGTAGGATTAAACCGAACTCTGGGTACGGTTAGTAAGTTTGGCTGAACACCGGTGAAGGCTCAGATTGTAGGATTAAACCGAACTCTGAGTACGACTAGTAGGATAAACCGAACGTCGGTGAAGACCTGAGTTGTAGGATTAAACCGAACCTCAGGGCATGGGTTGTAGGGCTGGTCCTTCTTCAAGGCCACAAACCGAACCCCATTCGAAGACTACATGGGTTGTAGGGCTGGTCCTTATTCAAGGCCACAAACCGAACCCCATGCGAAGGCTTGGGCGCAGTAAGCTGGTTTTTCTTCAAGACCACGCTGAACCCCAAGTGACGGGCGCAGTAGGTTCAGGATTAGCCCTGATCTGAACCCCGTATTGAAGGCTCGGATTGTAGGATTAAACCGAACTCTGAGTACGACTAGTAGGATTAACCGAACGTCGGTGAAGAATCGTCATTGGGTAAAACCAAAGACCAATTGAAGAACGGCTAGTAGGATTCAACCGAACACCAAATATGACATGGACAGTAGGATCAAACCGAACTCCAAACACAACAAGTAAGTTATACTGAACTCCAGATTAATACTTTCTTATGAAGTTCTTTATTTGGAAGTTTTATAACTGACTCATGAACTCCGACACAAACAATTCACTCGGGTACGCCACAATCTAAGGCATATTCACCTGAAATCTCTCAGTCGGAAATATTTGAGGAGGAATGTCTATTTTAAATCCTCACTCTTAAAAACTCTCACGAGAAAATTTTACTCAGAGTTTATTCAAAGTGATAATCACCCAATGATACTGGGGGACAACATCAACGGTTTAACGAATATCTTGAGGAATGAACTCTCGTCTAAACGATCTCACAATCATTCCCCTTAAGCCGTTCTTGTAACAATGATGTGTTCCCTGACAAGCGGTGATCTTATTGAGAAATCCATCTCGCATGTATAAGTCCGGTATGGAGATTTTGTTTTACAAACCGATCTTCATTACTTAAATTCGGAATGATTCAATACACATGCGATCCCTCTATTAAAGTTGTTTTTCACTAAACAAAAATGGAGGTAAAAAACCCTTTTATTGATTAAATGAGAATTACAATTCGTATAATAATCCGGAGCTGATCCCGGAACACAGCGAATTTGAATCAATAAAATGAAAAAGGAAACAGGGAAGGGCGCTACTTTCTCTGGCTTGAATCTCCTTCTTTCCCTTTGCCTTTGCCTCCGGCCTTGCCTTCTTCAGTGCGAGAGCTCGTTCCTGTGCTTATGGGCTTCAGGAATGAAGGTCCCATCGATTGGCCTGCAGGTAAAGGAGCGAACTTATAAGGAGTGCTAGGCGGACTTTCATGACGCTTATCAACTATGGCCACCAGTTTCCCTTGATGAAACTCATAGAACGGGTCAATACCATTCAGATTAAGTTTCACCTTGGGATTCCGGTATTGAATTTGACGAACAGCCAACCCAAAGGATTCCTTGACTGCCTGATCGCACATATCCACAGCCTCGTCAAATTTTGCTTTTGTGTCCGCCAACTTTGAGAGCAGCTCCTTCTCCTTACGCGACCAATCTTCGGTTCCTCGAGCATAAACAACTTTGACTTCCTTAAGCTCCTCTTCCAGCTTTGAAGAGCGTTCCTTCTCCGCACAAAAACCGGAGTGGAGGTCGGAATTGATTTTCTTTTGATCAGCTACTTGGGCCTCCAACTCCTTGGCAAGATGTTTTAGCCTGACAATTTCTTCATCCTTCTTATATCCTTCCTCTTTGGAAGCTTCTAATTTACTTTCTAAACGAAGGATGGTTGCCTTGTCCTTAGCAGCAGCAACGCTAAGGTCATTAACCTTGCCAACCAACGAGCTCAGCCTCTCATTCTCTTCTGGAAGCTTGCGAACCGATCTTAGGAGCCCGGATAATTCTGCCAGGTGCTTCTGTCCGGCATCGCAAGCTTTGGCTACTTCATCGCTCATCAATGAGGGCTTCAGCTTGTACGGAGTCTCAGGAACGGCCTCAGGAACAGAACCCTCGTATACCAGATATTGTGCAAGACCGGAGCTACTTTGAAGGGGGCGAGTAACTTTTGGTGCAAAGTAAGTCGTTATTGGCTTTGCACCATAGGTGATCCCGTCGCCAGGAGCATCCGGAGTGGACCCTACATCCAGAGCGGATCTTTCCACTTTCTTTCCCTTTGAAGGCTCCGGATCAGCACTCTCACTTGAAATTTTTTGTTTTTTCGGAGAGGGTTGACGATCCGAGGTCCTTGAGGAACCGCGTTTTATAGTTTTCTTCTTTTCTCCGACCTTCTCAGCCACAACCTTCTCAGATCCGCCCTCCAGTAAGGGAATATCGTCACCAGCAGATGAGGTTAAAATGATGGTCTCCGCTGTGGCTTTCTTCGAATTCCGTTTCGCCTGAATGTCATTTTCAGCTGCCACGGAATTCGCTCCAGCTTTGAGCCCTTTCAGTTTTTCCATCTCTGGAGACGCAGCTTCAATTTCAACTGCAAAACCAAGCAACACGGTTAGAAATCAACTACTTCAAGGCATGATGCGATAAAATATGAATATTAGCAGGAAAATTACGCAGATATTCCTCGCGGGTAGACCACGATCCTAACAAACGCCTGCAAGAGAAAAATTTATGCGAGGCGGTGTAAGATTGAAGGGCGGAAAGAACGGAAACTGAAGACGGGCTTAGTTCATCCTCCTCAGTATAGTACGCCTGGGAGGTCAGCAAAAAGTGTTCATGCGTCCAAGCCACTGGGAACTTCGGAAGCCCATCTTCAGTTAACCAAAAAACTGACTCGTCAGGGTGAACGCTAATCTTCGTGAAATAGGACTTGAATGAATGTCCATCAACTTTGGCGGAGTCAGTGTACGCCTCAAAGTTGATAACCTTTGAGAGAGTCCAGAGGGATATCAAGCTCACTCCCCCCTTCTCTTTATTTGCACGACGGACCACTTGGGCAAAATAAAAGAGCATGGCCACCGTCGGCTTGAAGTTGAAGTGCTCCCCAAGCACTTCAAGAGAGCGGACTAATCCCCATCCGTTGGGGTGAAGCTGTGAAGGAGCGCAGTCCAGGAATCTCAGAACCCCCATCTGAAACTTCGAAAGGGGAAACCGCACACCAAGGTTCAAAAATAAAAAGTCATACATATACAAGGACCTTTCGTCCGGGATATGACAAATTCGATCGGATGGCAACGGGGCTATCACCACGAAGCACTTCTTGTATTTATCCCTCTTGAAGACCGTGAAACGCGGCTCCAACTCCGCTCCCCCCTCTTGAGCATGAACTGATGCTATTTCACGAAACTCCTCAGCCACCCAGCTGAATGGGCGTTTCTGTTGGAATTTCACCCAATCTATCCGGTGTGCAACCACATTGCAGAGGCCGGATTGGGTCTTCAAGATATGCTTCTCGGAAGGGGATTCCCCTTCAGACGACTTCCTCCCAGTAGCTTTCTTTGTCACCATTGTGAAAGCCTTGATGCTGCGATAAAATTCCACATCATCAGAGACATATAAATCCCCACTCTCGACACTCTCACTAGAGGAGGAAGACCCTGAAGAGGGTATAATCACCCTTCGCCTTTGATATTGCGACCCCTCCCTCTCTGTATTTCGTGATCTCGACTGAAGGATCACTGGAATCCTCCCACCATGAACGCTAGGGTTTTGAGTCAAAGCCCTTCCTCCTCTTCCTCTAGGGCCAACGCCACTGAAGCTAACACCCTTCCTAGGCATTCTCAAATATTGAAAAGAGAAACTGAGAACGAAGGGAAAGTGGTTACCTTAGATAGTGAATTGAAATTCACAGAGGTGGATACGAAGAACTTCTTGGAACTTTCGCAGAGATTCGTCAAGGAAGCAAGAAGAAATGGTAACTGAGAATTGCCAAATATGCCTATATCAGGGCACCAAAATTTTTCAAATACCCATTAAACATAACCTGTCGTTTACCCCCAAACGACTCCCCGTTTAGTGGACCAAAATTGTCATTTAGTACATCAAGGCGCGAAAATGCCATCATTTTGTCTCAGAGCCATCGAAATGGGCCTATTAAAACCAAATATTAGGCCCAACAAAACTATGCGTGACAGTTACTAAGACATGCACACTTAATGCAATAATGGCGCGCCCACGTGAATTAAGGCATTAAATGTCCAATCATTAGAAACGTGGCCACCATTACCCGAATACCAAGGGTTGCGAAATTCGATAAACTTCTGATATTTCCATTGTCGAATCCGCCCTTAAAATTTCATCACTACGGAACATGGTTCCCAGAACGGATATTTACACTTCGGTGCAAATCCGAAATCCAGACGTACTATGATCAATATAGCTCATATGAGCAAGTCAACTGCTTCCTCACATCAGCTAGGGGGCTAGTAGAGGTAAGACTCGGATTTCGGATGGAGCGAAAATTGGCAATTGAATCCGCACTCCCTTGATTGGAAAAATTCACCAGGACGGATGATCTCAATCACTTATTCAGTGATTCGATGATGTAACTCCTGGTACGAAGAACTCCAATAATCACACCAGGACGGATGATCTCAATCACTTATTCAGTGATTCGGTGACGTAACTCCTGGTATGAAGAACTCCAATAATCATTCCAGGACGGATGATCTCAATCACTTATTCAGTGAGTCGACGATGTAACTCCTGGTATGAACAATTCTCATCATCATTCTGAAAGTATTCACTCAATCCGTATTCCTACGATTGAAAAATATCTCCAGGATGGATTATCTAAACCACTTAATCTGTGATCTGACGATGTAACTCTTGACGATGGGTACTTTTCCAGAACGGATAACCTCAGTCACCCATTATGTGATATGATGATGTAACTCCTAACGCGGTGTACCTGCCCAGGACGGATGATCTCAATCACCCATGCTGTGATCTGACGATGTAACTCCTGGCGCCATACACACCCAAAGGACGGATGATCTCAATCACCTAATATGCGACCTGATGATGTAGTTCCTGGTATCGTACACATCCCCAAGACGGATGATCTCAATCACTTATGAAGTGATTTAATGATAAAACACCTGGCATGATCAATACTCATAATCATCTTTATGATGGAAAATTCCGAAAGTCAGTCCGCACTTTCGCTTTCTAGTGGTATTCTCCCAGGACGGATACTCTTTATCACCTATTCTGTGATACAACGACGTAACTCCTGGTGTAGAAAAAACTCCCATCATCATCCTTATGATAAAGGACTCAAACACCACTTCCTTGCAGTTCCCTAAACTTGGAACAATATTATCATCTCCTGTAAGAATATTACGGATTAGAAGCAGTCATCCGTCCTGTTACACTACTTTGCTAAACAGCGGATCGACCCATCTTTCCCCAAAAGAATTAAGGATCACGCCCCAAAGACAGGCACCTTCTTCTTAATACACACTTGGGGACATGTATATATTTATCCGTTCTAAATTTTATTCGTTGTTTAATCTTCCGAGGCTATTATTTCAATCCGGCCTTAAGATTAATTATACAGAACGGATTAGAAACGATTTAAATATACATGAAACGACGAAGACAAATTTCTTCAATCAAAACTCATTCATTGAAATGAAATTACATACAATAGTTTAAAATCCGGAGTTGATCCCGGTACACAACTATACATGTAAATGAAAACAAAACTACTGAGGAGGAATCTGTTCTTCAGTCTTTTGTGCCTCTTCAGCACTGGGCTCTTGTGCTCCTTCCTTTAGAACCTCCGCAGGAGTCTCGCCTCCAGGAGCCTCAGCCCTTTCTTCAGAAGAGGGAACCTCGGACGCAGGAAAGACGTAGTCAGGTCCCATGGATTGACCCTCAGGAAGAGGAGCCAAACCATATAAGGACGTCGGTGGATCTTCGTGACGACCATCCACCACTGCGACTAACTTTCCCTCATGGAATTCATAGTACGGATCCATCCCATAAAGGTTAAGTTTCGCAGTGGGATTGCGGTAGAAGACTTGGCGTATGGCTAGGCCGAAGGACTCTTCAACAGCCCGGCTACATATGTCAACAGCTTCTTCTCTCTCAGCTTTCGCTGTAGCCAATTCTCCCCGCAACTTAGACAGCTCCTCACTGGATATCTCGGGCTCCACTTTCCTAGCCTTCAGTCCCTCTATCTCAAGAAGGAGCTTCTTCTCCCTTTGAGACCACTCCTCAGCATCAGCCTTATTTTTATCCTGGCTGCTGCGGAGTTCTTCCTCCTTCTCTGCCACTTTGCCTTCCAAGTTTTTAAGATCGCCTTTGAGCTTGAGATTCTCTTTAGTTACGAGATCCCCAAACTCCTTAGACTTGTTAAGACGATCTTCCATTAACTTCAATGCGGCTTTGTCCTTGTCTGAGGAAAGGTTGAGCTCTTCTAATTTGTCACTTAGCTCCTCAACCTTGTCGACGTTCTTAGCCAACTCACTGACGGAAGATAGCAATCCAGCAAGTTCGGCTAGCTGCCACCTTCCGGCCTCATACGCTTCTTCAATTTCTTTAACACTAAGCGTAGGCCGGAGTTTATACATCGGTGGTGGAAGAGTGGCAGGAGTAGAACCTTCGTAGGAGAGGAAGGGGGTGAGAAACGAGGTCGTTGGGAAGGAGGTCGGCCCTGATCCAGAAACCCCAGCAGCAGTGCCTTTATTGAGACCGGAGGAAGCACCAATCCCTTCCGAGGTTTCAACGGCTTTATCCTCCGAAGTCCTTTGCTTCTTGGACTGACGCTTCGAAGGATCATTCTGGATCTTTCTTCTCCTCTCAGTAACTGGAGGCTGACCCGAGGCTGCGCCAACATCGGACGTACCGCCCTCAACCAGTGGGATGTCCCCTTCAGCATCCGAGGTCAAGATGATTACCTCAGGACGATCCTTAGTTGAGGGCCTGGGCTTCACCTCATTTTCATGAGTAACAGATTTACCAGCCGCCTTGAATTTCTTCAATTTGTCCATTTCTGGAGTTTGCTGTTCTATTTCACCTACATGAACAAACACAAGATGTCAGCAACTACAAATATTCTATACATATTTGATAAAGGAGAAAAGATAGAATAAAACGAGAAGTACGCAAATATTCCTCCCGGACTCCGCTTGAGCTACTTAGCAGACGCCTACACGAAAAGACGTGACGACCTGTAGTGTGCGATTCAAGTGCGAACAACACTCTCGACGTCTCACGTGACAGATCAGATTGATCAGTGTAGTACGCGTGTGAGCTCAAGAGGAAATGTTTGTGTGTCCAACTCAGGGGAAATTTGTCAACGTCCTCTTCATCCTTCCAAAATTTTGGATTGCCCTTCTTAATGGAGATGCGGGTGAAGTAAATCTTGAAGGACTTCCCGTCAACCTTGGCAGAATCTGTATAAGACTCAAAGTTCACAAAGGAACAGAGAGTCCGGAGAGTCACCAGACCAACTCCGCCCTGCTTGTTTGCTCTCTGAACTACCTGAGTGTAGTAGAACAACATCGCTACAGTTGGCGTGAAATTGAAATGTTCACCAAGGACCTCCAGAGCCCGGATGAGGCCCCAACCATTGGGATGAAGTTGAGAGGGTGCACAGTTCAGGAACTTCAGGACGCCCATCTGGAGTTCGGTTAGAGGAAAACGAACTCCCAGATTATGGAAAATAAAGTCATACATGTATACAGAGCGGTCATTAGGGACGACGTGGCATATCCGCTCTGTCGGAAGTGGTGCATAAACCCTATACCACTTCTTTGTCTCTTCATCCGTACTCAAAGAAAACCTCGGCTGGATCCGGGATCCCTCCTCATCCGCATGTCGGGAGGCCAACTCCTTAAACTCACTAGACACCCAGCAGAAAGGCCATTTAGCCTGAACCTCCTCCCAATTTAGCCTCGAAGCAACTACGCTGTAGAGACCTTCTGCTGTTTTCGAAATGGCGCTATCTCCAGAAGATCCTTCTCCAGTTGCCATTGGAAATATCTAGACCGAACTCCTTAATCTACGATAAGAAATAAAATGTCGTCAGAAAGTTGCAATCATTACTCACTGCATTTTGAAAGCAATTACAATCAGAGGGCGACTCTGAGAAGGGAAAGGTCACTTCCCGCAGTGAGTAAGATCCCCTTTCTGAGCGACGCGGTTCAGTCTTAGGAAGAATCACAAGGATTCTTCCCCACGACTATTAGGGTTGAGGGAAACTGATTTCCCCCCCTTTAGATGAAGCCTACTTTCTATAACTACGAGTAGCAAGTCAAAGCGAAACTAAAGCGACAAGGAAAAGATAGTTACCTCAGATGACAGTGATGAATTTGAGGAACGAAGAAACCCTCGCAATGTAGGTGATAAACTTCCTTGCAAAATTTCTGCAGAGTTTCGTTGAGAAAGCAAAAGCAAGTGGAACCCAGGATCCACTAAGTATTCCTTTTATAGGAAACAAAGAGGACCGGTTACCTCCTCTTGAAGTTGTGTCGTTCTCGATAAAACGTACCTGTTCACAAGCGAAACGACACAACCGTTCCAAATTCTTGGGCGCCAAAACGATAGCAACTCAGCAAAGGGCTATCCACTGGGCCCAAAAGTTTTGAAAACTTCAGGCCCATTAAGCCCAAAACGACGGTTAATGAGATTTTCATCTCAGACATAATAATTGCCTGCCCACGTGATTAAAAGCATTAATGTCTAATCATGCAACGCAATTTACGCTTTACAGCCGTTACACGAACTTCAAGAGCTTTCAATTCCAATAAACTCTTGAAATTCTCACACAACGAATCTTTGTCTGAATCCGTTGTGACAGTACCGAAAGGTCTTTTCTATTAAAATCAGAGCGGTTCTTTACGAATGACAACAGATGCTAAGGAACTGTTACACACGTAAGCTTACCGATATTAAGACCTCTCGCAGGTTGAGTAGCTTATGTGAACAACTATTCAGTCCCTCACACAAGCTAGGGGACATATGATCCGGTCTCAATACCGGTATCCGATCTGCTATACATATTTCAACGTCTTTGATAAGACATCTACGTGTAACCGGTGTCATCGGTATACATCCGAACTGTAATTCCGTATCAGGCGTTCTCCCTATACCGGTTGTTCAGGATAACACCATGACATCGGACAATACACACGTCACTGTGCTAATGACAAGGATTGTTGCTACAGGGATCGATCAATAATTCCCTACACTACGAGCCAAATTTTGCTCACGGGAATGGTCAACTTGTTCCCTAATCCTAGTCTACATTCTCTACGCTCAATATAAAATAGCCACTTGACCCAATCATGCAGGTAAGTGCGCAATATAATAATGCTAATGGGAGTTGGTGGTTCCCCACCAACGAGTCCTCGTTAATCGAGCCAATCAGGTATATGAACTCACTTCATGATTGAAGGGGGGGTTCTTCTTCAGCTCTTTTACGACTGATTCCTCTCTGAATACATTCCTTACTTGGAATATAATCACTGACTTGAGCGTCGGAGAATCTTTGCAGGTGACACCACCATTCGCCCACTTCAACGCGTTAGGTCGGTGTAAAGGATCTCCAGGACGTCCACTCCGCTTTCTTCACCCAAGGACAACGGATACATACATCGGATACACATACATCCGGTCTACTAGACGGTATTGACATACTATTCGTGACTGGCTTGAGATCGGATCTATTGACCCCGGTCCAGGACAGATCAACTTTATTGCGTTTGTGTGTTATGTGGCACAGAGCCACTGCATGATTGCATGATATGGGCAGGTATTGTGTTATATGTATGCTTGAATGGTATGTAGAGTGTGATTGCATATTTAATTGATGATGATGATAATTATAATACTTGATGATGGTGGTAGTAATTATATGTGATGTGTGAATTATGACGAATTGAGGCATGGAGCCATTGATGAGTGAATGATGAATGCTATGGGCAGGTTCTATTACAATGCGTGAATGTGGTGTGTGATGTGTATGTTAATAGTTTGAGGAATTGATTAATTTAGTTAATTATGCCTATAAGCGGAAATGGTGGATTTAAGGAACCGAATATGTGATTTTGAGACCCGGTGGGTTTCGGGACCCTTGGAAGGTGTCAATAGGTTCCCTAAGGCATTTAGAGTCTGTGTGCATTGGCCTTAGGCCATTTGGAACCCATTTAGGGTGTTTGGTGCAAGGGTTTTGCACCAAGATGGGTTAAACTGTATTTCACGCATAACTTGCACATATGTTAGAATTTTGGTGAATGGTCGGCGCCAACAGTTCCGGAATAGGGAAAACATGTGGCCCGTGAAGTTTCGTGGCAATTGGACCTAAAATGGGCCAACTAGGTAGGTTAGAAGTTGGCCGGTTAGCCTAAAGTGTGTAACAACATCAGGTCTGTTACTGTCATGCCCACGCTACGCGTGAGGCTGACGTATAGCGTGAGGTGCGTAGAACAGGACTGACGCTACGCGTGGGGCTGGCGCGCAGCCCCTGTTTCAAGTTTTTGAATCCTTTCAACTTAATTGGGTTCTTGAAGTTTTGAGATGTCATATAATTATTATTTTGAGTCTGTTTAATAAAAATAAATATTATTCGGGATTAAGGTATAATTAAATTAATTAATTGTAAAAAATTTATTATGAAATTTAATTAAACAGATAGAAATAAATATAAATTAACGCAGGACGCCACATGATGAGCTAGAGACATCTATCAGACCACAAAGGCAATGAAGACTACCAACCAAATTGGATGATTATGATGGGTAATGAAAATAAATACTTTGATGAAGAAATTATAAGCTTTGCTTTATTTACATGTTGTGAGCTGATGACTTTTGAAGAGGTGGTAAATGATTAGAATTAGAGAAAAGCCATGGACGTTGAGATTCATGTAATTGAGAAAAATGAAACGTGGGTGTTAACAAAGATATCGATGGATAAGAAGCGTATTTGAGTAAAGTCGATGTACAAACTCAATGGTGAGATTGATCGTTTCAAAGCAAAGTTGATGGCAAAAAAGGTATAAGCAAAAGCCAAATATTGATTATTTTAAGGTTTTTGGTCCTATTATGAGATTAGATACAATTCATATGATTATATCTATCTCAGCTCAAAATATACCAAATGAATGTAAAATCTACTTTCCTAAATAGTACTTTGGAAGAAGTATATGCTGAGTAGTCTACAAGTTATGTGATTGGAGGAAATGAAGATAAAGTTTACAAATTCAAGAAAGCAATATGTGGCTTGAAACAAACACCAAGAGCTTTGTATAAGAAGTTGATTCTTACTTTGAACAAAATGGTTTCTAAAATTGCTAGTTTGAGCACACTTTATATATTAAATTTTTTAAGCCTAAATATACTCTTATTGTGTGTCTTTGTATCAATGATCTAATTTTTACTACCAACAATCTCATGATGATTACATAATTCATAGAGGCTATGACAATAAATTTTGAAATGATAAATTTGGGCCTAGTGTCCTATTTTCTTAGCATTAAGGTCATTTAACAAGAAGGATTTTTTTATTTCTCAAAAGAAATATGCTAGTGTTATTTCGAAAAAGTTTCAAATGAAGAATTCAAAGCTAGTTTTCACACTAGTTTATGAAGAAAAGTTAAAGGTAAGAAGATTGATCCATCCTACCACAAGAGTTTAATTAGAAGTTTGAGATATTTGATTACAACAAGGTCAAATATTGTTTTTGGAGGAAGATTGATAAGTAGATTTATGGAGGAGCCACGTGTCATTTACAAGGAGTCAACAAAATTATGAGATATATCAAAGTTCCTATGATCAAGGGGATTTTCAAATATTATCTCATTAAAGAACAAATTACAAATATTTTCATCGAGCTATTAAAAGTTGAGTTATTTTGCAATTTGAAAAAAATGTTTGAAATGATAAACTTGAAAGCTCGATCTAAGAGAAACAATATAAGAAAGTAAATAAAAGCAAAAAAGAAAGGAAGAAAAAAAAGATGAACCAAAATATTTTGCTTCATGGATAAGAAAATACAACTAATATTAAAACTCTTAGGTGTTAAGTGTTTAATATTTTATTGCTAAATTTTGCCTATAAAAGGGTGAACTTGTATCCCTTTTTGCATCAAATTGTGATTGAAATATTGAGTAAAAAATGTCCTATTTTCTCTATCATTTCTGCTATGTGTGTGAAACAAATTTTTAGTGTTATAATAACCAACTGATATAAACAACGACTGACTTCTCACGTGAACAGAACCAGAATCTAATATGAATGATTCTTTGCATTTGATAATGGTAATTGTTCATTAGTGGAACGTCAATCCCTAAAGAATTGTCTATATATTAAGAGCGTTTGGTTTGGTTTTACTTTCAATTATCAATTATATGCCATTCTATTTCTTGTAAAAGAAATTATAAAAAAAGTTTGTTTTTAGTACTTTTTATATAAATTTCAAAAAGGAAATAAACTAAATTAATTATTTTATTTTGGGTGCTGGTATAATTTAAGGTATTCATCCTTGATCATGGTTAGGGATAGAAATACGTTAGGTTGGGCTATGTTTTACATGGTTTGACCTGACCTACGTACTTTTTTATATCAGATGCTTAAAGGTTCGGGCCTAATTGCAACACTTGACCTAGCTAGCATTTTGAAAAACTCTCACTTAACTTGTGATCTGTCCTGAACCGGGGTCTAGAGATCCGGACTCAGACCAGTCACAAATAGTATGTAAATACTGTATAGAAGACCGGATGTATGTGTATCCGGTGTAGGTATCCGTTGTCCTTGAGTGAGGAGAGCGGATTGGGCGTTCTGGAGATCCTTCACACCGACCTAATGCGTTGAAGTGGGCGAATGGTGGTGTCACCTGCAAAGATTCTCCGACGCTCAAGTCAGTGATTATATTCCAATGAATGTATTCAGAGAGTAATCAGTCGTAAAAAATGAGCTGAAGATCCCTCACTTCAATCATGAAGTGAGTTCATATACCTGATTGGCTCGATTAACGAGGATTCGTTGGTGGGGAACCACCAACTCCCATTAGCATTATTATATTGCGCACTTACCTGCATGATTGGGTCAAGTGGCTATTTTATATTGAGCATAGAGAATGTAGACTAGGATTAGGGAACAAGTTGACCATTCCCGTGAGCAGAATTTGGCTCGTAGTGTAGGGAATTATTGATCGATCCCTGTAGCAACAATCCTTGTCTTTTGCACAGTGACGTGTGTATTGTCTGATGTCATGGTGTTATCCTGAACAACCGGTATAGGGAGAACGCCTGATACGGAATTACAGTTCGGATGTATACCGATGACACCGGTTACACGTAGATGTCTTATCAAAGACGTTGAAATATGTATTGCAGATCGGATACCGGTATTGAGACCGGATCGTATGTCCCCTAGCTTGTGTGAGGGACCGAATGGTTGTTCACATAAGCTACTCAACCTGCGAGAGGTCTTAATATCGGTAAGCTTACGTGTGTAATAGTTCCTTAGCATCTGTTGTCATTCGTAAAGAACCGTTCTAAAATTAATAGATCCGACCTGTCGATGCGGCCACAACGGATTCAGACAAAGATTCGTTGTACGAGAATTTCAAGAGTTTATTGGAATTGAAAGCTCTTGAAGTTCGTGTAACGGCTGTAAAGCGCGAATTGCGTTGCATGATTGGACATTAATGCTTTTAATCACGTGGGCAAGCAATTATTACGTCTGAGATGAAAATCTCATTAACCGTCGTTTTGGGCTTAATGGGCCTGAAGTTTTCGAAACTTTTGGGCCCAGTGGATAGCCCTTCGCTGAGTCGCTATCGTTTTGGCGCCCAAGAATTTGGAACGGTTGTGTCGTTTCGCTTGTGAACGAATGCGTTTTATCGAGAACGACACAACTTCAAGAGGGGGTAACCGAACCTCTTCGTTTCCTATAAAAGGAATACTTAGTGGATTCTGGGTTCCACTTCGCTTTTGTTTCCTTAACAAAATTCTGCAGAAATTTTTCAAGGAAGTTTGCTGCCTACATTACGAGGGTTTCTTCGTTCTTCATATTCATCGTTATCATCTGAGGTAACTATTTCTTCCTTGTTGTTCTGGTCTTCTTAGTTAAAGAAAGTAGGCTTCATCTAGGGGGGAATCAGTTTCCCGCAACCCTAATAGTCATGGGGAAGAATCCTTGTGATTCTTCCTAAGACTGAATCGCGTCGCTCAGAAAGGGGATCTTACTCACTGTGGAAAGTGACCTTTCCCTTCTCAGAGTCGTCCTCTGATTGTAGTTGCTTTTAAAATACAGTGAGTAATGATTACAACCTTCTGACGACATTTTACTTCTTATCGTAGATTAAGGAGTTCGATTTAGAAAATCCAAATGGCCACTGGAGAGGGAACCTCTGGAAATAGCGCTATTTCGAGGACAACTGAAGGTCTCTATAGCGTTGTTGCTTCGAGGCTGAATTGGGAGGAGGTTCAGGCTAAATGGCCTTTCTGTTGGGTGTCCAGCGAGTTTAAGGACTTGACCTCTCGTCATGCGGATGAGGAGGGATCCCGGATTCAACCGAGGTTCACGCTGAGTACGGATGAAGAGACGAAAAAGTGGTATAGGGTTTACGCACCACTTCCGACAGAGCGGATATGCCATGTCGTCCCTAATGACCGCTCTGTATATATGTACGACTTTATTTTTCATTATCTGGGAGTTCGTTTCCCTCTAACCGAACTCCAGATGGGTGTCTTGAAGTTTCTGAACTGTGCACCCTCCCAACTTCATGCCAACGGTTGGGGCCTCATCCGAGCTTTGGAGGTCTTGGGTGAACATTTTAATTTCACACCAACTGTAGCGATGCTGTTCTATTACACCCAAGTAGTTCGAAGGGCAAATAAGCAGGGTGGAGTTGGTCTGGTGACTCTTCGGACTCTCTGTTCCTTTGTGAACTTTGAGTCTTATACGGATTCTGCCAAGGTCGATGGGAAGTCCTTCAAGACTTATTTCACTCGCATATCCATCAAGAAGGGGAAACCAATATTTTGGAAGGATGAAGAGGGCATCGACAAATTTCCCTTGAGTTGGACACACAAACACTTTCTCTTGAGCTCCCACGCGTACTACACTGATCAATCCGATCTGTCTCGTGATACGTCGAGAGTGTTGTTCGCACTTGAATCACACACTACACGTCGTCATGTCTTTTCGTGTAGGCGTTTGCTAAGTAGCTCAAGCGGAGTCCAGGAGGAATATTTGTGTATTTCTCGTTTTATTTCACCTTTTCTCCTTTACCAAATATATATAAAATATTTATAGTTGCTAACATCTTGTGTTTGTTCATGTAGGTGAAATAGAACAAGAAACTCCAGAGATGGATAAGTTAAAGAAATTCAAGGCGGCGGGTAAGTCCGTTGCTCGTGAGAACGAGGTTAAGCCCAGGCCCTCAACTAAGGATCGTCCTGAATTAATAATATTGACCTCGGATGCTGAAGGGGACGTTCCGTTGGTTGAGGGCGGTTCCTCTGCCGCGGATGTAGCCACGGGTCATCCTCAAGTTTCTGAGAGGAGAAGAAAGATCAAGAATGACTCAGTGGGAGGCCCGTCCAAAAAGCGCAGAACTCCGGAGGATAAGCCTGTTGAAACCTCGGAAGCAGCAGCTGCTCCCTCTGGAGGTAAAGGGATTGCTGCCGGGGTTTCTGGGGCGAAGCCGACCTCTTTCCCAACTACCTCGTTTCTCACCCCCTTCCTCTCCTATGAGGGTTCTACTCCAGCCACTCTTCCACCACCGATGTACAAACTCCGGCCTACGCTCAGTGCTAAAGAAATTAAAGGAGCGTGTGAGGCCGGAAGGTGGCAGTTAGCCGAACTCGCTGGAATGCTTTCCTCAGTCAGCGAGTTGGCTGATAACGTCGATAAGGTTGAAGAGCTGAGTGACAAATTAGAAGAACTCAACCTTTCCTCGGAAAAAGACAAAGCCTCCATAAAGTTAATGGAAGATCGTCTCAACAAATCTAAGGAGTTCGGAGATATAATGACTAAAGAGAATCTTAAGCTTAAAGGCGACCTCAAAAACTTGGAAGGCAAAGTGGCAGAGAAGGAGGAAGAACTCCGTAGCAGCCAGGATAAAAATAAAGCTGCTGCTGAGGAGTGGTCTCAAAGGGAGAAGAAGCTCCTTCTTGAGATAGAGGGACTGAAGGCTAGGAAAGCGGAGTCCGAAGTATCTAGTGAGGAGCTGTCCAAGTTGCGGGGAGAATTGGCTACAGCGAAAGCTGAGAGAGAAGAAGCTGTTGACATATGCAGCCGGGCTGTCGAAGAATCCTTCGGCCTAGCTATACGCCAAGTTTTCTACCGCAACCCCACTGCGAAACTTAACCTTTATGGAATGGATCCGTTCTATGAATTCCATGGGGGAAAGTTAGTCGCAGTGGTGGATGGTCGTCACGAAGATCCACCGACGTCCCTGTATGGTTTGCCTCCTCTTCCTGAGGGTCAAACCATGGGACCGGATTATGTCTTTCCTGTGTCCGAGGTTCCCTCTTCTGAAGAAAGGGCTGAGGCTCCTGGAGGGGAGACTCCTGTGGAGGTTCCTAAGGAAGGAGCACAAGATCCTGGTGCTGAGGAGGCACAGAAAACTGAAGAGCAGACTCCTCTTCCATAGTTTTGTTTTCCTTTGTATGTATAGTTGTGTGCCGAGATCAACTCCGGCTTTTAACCATTATATGTAATCTCAATTCAATGAATGAATTTCATTTAAGAAATTTGTCTTCATCGTTTCATGTATATTTAAATCGTTGCTAATCCGTTTTGTATGATTAACCTTGAGGTCGGATTGAAACAACTATCTCGGAAGATTAAACAACAAATAAAATTTAGAACGGATAAATATATACATGTCCCCAAGTGCGTATTAAGAAGACGGTGCCTGTCTTTGGGGCATGATCCTTAATTCTCTTAATTCTCTTGGGGAAAGATGGGTCGATCCGCTGTTCAGTAGAGTAATGTAACAGGACGGATGACTGTATTTTATTCATGTTATTCTCACTGGAGAAAACTATGCCGTTCATTGTAAGAGTATTGTTCCAAGTTTGGGGAACTGCAAAGGTGTAAGGAAGTGGTGCTTGAGTCCTCCATCATAAGGATGATGATGGGAGTTTTTCTACGCCAGGAGTTACGTCATTGTATCACAGAATAGGTGATAAAGAGTATCCGACCTGGGAGAATACCACTTGAAAGTGAAAGTGCGGACTGACTTTCAGAATTTTCCGTCATAGGAATGATTATATGAATTGATCATGCCAGGTGTTTTGTCATCAAATCACTTCATAAGTGATTGAGATCATCCGTCTTGGGGATGTGTACAGCACCAGAAGTTATATCGTCGGATCACATAATAGGTGATTGAGATCATCCGTCCTTGAGGTGTGTATGGCGCCAGGAGTTACATCGTCATATCACAGAATAGGTGATTGAGATCATCCGTCCTGGGCAGGTATACCATGTCAAGGAGTTACATCGTCATATCACGTAATGGGTGATTGAGATTATCCGTTCTGGAAAAGTACACAACACCAAGAGTTACATCGTCAGATCACAGATTAAGTGATTTAGATAATCCATCCTGGAGACATTTTTCAATCGTAGGAGTACGGATTGAGTGAATACTTTTCAGTTTTCAAAAGCTTTCATCGTAAGAATGATGATGAGAATTGTTCATACCAGGAGTTACATCGTCGAATCACTTTATAGGTGATTGAGATCATCCGTCCTGGAATGATTCACACCAGGAGCTACATCATCGAATCACAGAATAGGTGATTGAGATCATCCGTCCTGGAATGATTATTGGAATTCTTCATACCAGGAGTTATATCATCGAATCACAGAATAAGTGATTGAGATTATCCGTCCTGGTGAAGTTTTTTAATCATGGAGTACGGACTGAACAAATTTTCGAATCCGAAATCCGAGTAATACCTCTACTAGCCCCCTAGCTAATGTGAGGAATGAGTAGACTTGCTCATATGAGCTATATTAATCGTAGTACGTCTGGATTTCGGGACTACATCGAAGTGTATATGTCCGCTCTGGGAACAAGGTTCCGTAGTGATGAATCTCCTAAGGGCGGATTCGACAATGAGAATATCAGGAGTTTATCGAATTTCGCAACCCTTGGTATTCGAGTAATGGTGGCCACGTTTCTAATGATTGGACATTTAATGCCTTAATTCACGTGGGCGAGCCATTATTGCGTTAATTCGAGTAACTGTCACGCATAGTCTTGTTGGGCCTAGTATTTGGTTTTAATAGGCCCATTTCGAAGGCTTTGTGACAAAACGATGGCATTTTCGCGCCTTGAGGTACTAAACGACAATTTTGGTCCACTAAACGGGGAGTCGTTTGGGGGTAAACGACAGGTTGTGTTTAATGGGTATTTGAAAAATTCTTGTGCCCTGAAAAAGGCATATCTAGCAATCTCAGTTACCATTTCTTGTTGCTCCCTTAACGAACCTCTGCAAAAGTTCCGAGAAGTTCTTCGTGTCCGCCTCTGTGAATTTCAATTCACTATCCTTAGGTAACCACTTTCCCTTCGTTTTCTGTATCTCTTTTCAATATTTGAGAATGTCTAGGAAGGGTGTTAGCTTCAGTGGCGTTAGCCCTAGAGGAAGAGGAGGAAGGGCTTTGACTCAAAACCCTAGCATTCGTGGTGGGAGGATCCCAGTGATCTTCCAGTCGAGGCCACAGTATACAGAGGGGGAGGAGTCGCAATATCAAAGGCGAAGGGTGATTATACCCTCTTCAGAGTCTTCCTCCTCCAGTGAGAGTGTCGAGAGTGGGGATTTGTATCTCTCTGATGATGTGAAATTTTATCGCAGCATCAAAGCTTTCACAATGGTGACAAAGAAGGTTACTGGGAGGAAATCGTCTGAAGGGGAATCTCCTTCTGAGAAGTATATCTTGAAGACCCAATCCGGCCTATGCAATATGGTTGCACACCGGATAGACTGGGTGAAATTCCAACAGAAACGCCCATTCAGCTGGGTGGCTGAGGAGTTTCGTGAAACACCGTCCGTCCACGCTCGGGAAGATGAAGCGGAGCTGGAGCCGCGGTTTACGGTTTGGAAGAAGGACAAATACAAATGGTGTTTTAAGGTGTTCGCTCCCCTTCCATCAGAACGGATATGTCATACACCGGACGAGAGGTCCTTGTACATGTATGATTTTTTATTTCTGAACTTGGGCGTGCGTTTCCCTTTTACGAAGTTTCAGATGGGAGTCCTGAGATTCCTGGACTGCGCTCCCTCGCAACTTCACCCTAATGGATGGGGGTTAATCCGTTCTCTCGAAGTGCTTGGGGAGCACTTCAATTTTCAACCGACGGTGGCTATGCTCTTCTACTTTTCTCAAGTAGTCCGTCGTGCAAATAAGGAGAAGGGGGGAGTGAGCTTGATATCTCTCCGGACTCTCTCCAAAATAATCAATTTTGAGGCGTACACTGATTCGGCCAAAGTCGATGGCCGTTCTTTCAAGTCCTATTATACGAAGATCAGCGTCCATCCGAATGAACCAATTTTTTGGTTAACTGAAGATGGGATTCCAAAATTCCCAGCGGCTTGGACGCACGAACATTTTTTGTTGACCTCCCAAGCGTACTACACCGAGGAGGACGAACTGAGCCCATCCTCGATCTCTGTTCTTTCGGCTCTGCAATCCTACACAGCCTCACACCAATTTTTCTCCTGCAGGCGTTTGTTAGGACCAAAGTCTACTTGCGAGGAGTATTTACGTAATTTTCCTGCCATTCTTCATGCGTTATTATGTCATGCCTTGAAACTTTTGATTTCTGATTGTGTCTTTTGATTGTGCAGGTGAAATTCAGAGCGAGTCACCAGAGATGAATAGGCTAAAAGGACTCAAGGCCAGAGAGACTTCCGTTGCGGCTGAAAATGACATTCAGGCAAAGCGGAATTCAAAGAAGGCTACTGCTGAGACAATAATATTAACCTCGTCTGCTGGTGACGATATTCCTTTACTCGAGGGCGGATCTGAGAAGGTCGTCGAGAAAAAGAAGAGGACAAAGCGTGACCCCTCCAAGATCTCAGACCGTCAACCTTTGCCCAAGAAACCAAAGACTTCAAGAGGGGTTATTGAGCCAGAGCCCTCTAAGGAAAGGAGAGCGGAAGAGCCCACTCCTGATGCCCCAGGCAGTGTAATCACTTATGGGCTGAAGCCAATAACGACTTATTTCACACCCAAAGCTCCTTGTCCTCTTGAAGGTAGTTCCGGCCTTGTTCATAATCCGGTGTATGAGGACTCCGTTCCTGAGGGCGTTCCTGATCCTTCATACAAGGTGAAGCCCTCGTTGAAGAGTAAAGAAATGATCAAAGCTTGTGACGACGGACAGAAGCACTTGGCTGAATTGTCTGGGCTTCTCAAGTCGGTTCGTGAGCTTACAGAAGAGAACGAGAGGCTCAGCTCATTGGTTGGCAAAGACAAGACGAACATCCTCGATTTAGAAAGAAGACTAGAAGCTTCTAGAGAAGAAGGACAGAAGAAGGATGAAGAAATTGCCAAGCTGAAGAACCTTGCCAAGGAGCTGGAGGGTCAAGTTCTTGATCAGAAGAAAATCAATGCTGACCTCCATGCCAACCTTTGTATGGAGAAGGAACGCTCTTCGAAGCTAGAAGAGGGGTTGAAGGAGGCTAAGGTCGTCCATTCTCAAGGAGTGGATGATTGGTCACGTAAGGAAAAGGAGGTGCTCTTAAAGTTGGCAGATTCGACTGACGAAGTCAAGACCCTGAAAGCAGACTTGGACGATGCTGTAAACATGTGTGATCAAGCAGTCAAGGAGGTTTTCGGGTTGGCAGTTCGTCAAGTGCTATACCGGAATCCCAAGGTGTCAATTAATCTGAACGGTATTGATCCGTTTTATGAGTTTCACCAAGGGAAACTAGTGGCCATCGTTGATAACCGTCATGAAAGTCCGCCTAACACTCCTTATAAGTTTGCTCCTTTACCTAAAGGCCAATCAATGGGACCTTCACTCCTGAAGCCCATAAGTACAGGAACAAGCTCTCGCACTGAAGAAGGCAAGACCGGAGGCAAAGGCGAAGGGAAAGAAGAAGATTCAAGCCGGAGAAAGTAGCGCCCTCCCTGTTTCCTTTTTCATTTTATTGATTCGAATTCGCTGTGTTCCAGGATCAGCTCCGGATTATTACACGAATTGTAATTCTCATTAAATCAATAAAAGAGTTTTTTACCTCCATTCCTGTTTAGTGAAAAATAACTCTAATATAGGGATTGTATGTGTATTGTGTCATTCCGGATTTAAGTAATGAAGATCGGATTGTAAAACACAATCTCCATACCGGTCTTATACATGCGAGATGAATTTCATAATAAGATCACCGCTTGTGAGGGAACATATCATCATCACGAGATCGACTTAAGGGGAATGATTGTGAGATCGTTTCATCGAGAGTTCATTCCTCAAGATATTCGTTAAACCGTTGATGTTGTCCCCCAGTGTCATTGGGTGATCAGTACTTTGAACAAACTCTGAGTGAGACTTTCACGTGAGAGTTCTTGAGAATGAGGATTTAAAATAGAAATTCCTCTTCAAATATTTCCGACTGAGAGGTTTCGGGCGAATATGCCTCAGATTGTGGCATACCCGAGTGAATTATTTTTGTGTCGGAATTGATGATTCAGAATTCAAAGCTATAAAACTTCCAAATAAAGATCTTCACCAGAAAGTATTAATTTGGAGTTCAGTATAACTTACTTGTTGTGTTTGGAGTTCGGTTTGATCCTACAATCCATGTCGTATTTGGCGTTCGGTTTAATCCTACTAACCGTTCTTCAATCGGTCTTTTGGTTTTACCCAATGACGATTCTTCACCGACGTTCGGTTAATCCTACTAGTCGTACTCAGAGTTCGGTTTAATCCTACAATCTGAGCCGTCAACACGGGGTTCAGATCAGGGCTAATCCTGAACCTACTGCGCCCGTTACTTGGGG
This sequence comes from Clitoria ternatea, assembly GCA_037962975.1. Classification (NCBI taxonomy): domain Eukaryota; kingdom Viridiplantae; phylum Streptophyta; class Magnoliopsida; order Fabales; family Fabaceae; genus Clitoria; species Clitoria ternatea. The sequence continues at coordinate 71,125,999 of CM075676.1, forward strand.
TTCAGCGTGGTCTTGAAGAAGAACCAGCCTACTGCGCCCAAGCCTTCGCATGGGGTTCGGTTTGTGGCCTTGAAAAAGGACCAGCCCTACAACCCATGTCCTGAGGTTCGGTTTAATCCTACAACTCAGGTCTTCACCGACGTTCGGCCAAACCTACTAGTCGTACTCAGAGTTCGGTTTAATCCTACAATCCGAGCCTTCACCGGTGTTCAGCCAAACTTACTAACCGTACCCAGAGTTCGGTTTAATCCTACAATCCGGGCCTTCAATCAATTAGACACACTCGAGGAGTTACATCGTCAATTACAGAATGGGTAATTGAGATCATCCGTCCTGAGTATGCTCTTGTGTGTTGCACATATTCGAGGAGTTACATCGTCAACTACAGAACAAGTAGCTGAGATCATCCGTCCTGAATATGTTTCTGTACACCGGATAAACTGAAAATCACAGCATAAGAAAAACTCAAAAGAGTTAAATTGTTGTGAGAGATTCTTATTAAATCAAAAATAAGAATTACAATGAGAGCGTAGCTGTGAAAATAAATTCTCCAGTATTCAATCCAAGATAAGGATAGGAGAGTGTAAATGGTTCCAACAGCTAGCTATAGTAGATGCGCAAGTTTTGGGTGTTCCATTTATTTCGGATTGGAGTGCCATCAAGGTTTTCAAGGCGGTAAGAGCCTTTGCCAGTAACTTCGGATACCCTGTATGGGCCTTCCCAGTTTGGGGCTAGTTTGCCTTGATGAGCGAATTTGTTCCCTATACTTGCTTTCCTCAAAACCAAATCTCCAACGTTGAAAGTCCTTGATTGGACTCGTTTGTTGTACCGGAGAGTAACTTTGGCTTTGATAGCTTGATCTCTGATGAATGCATCTTCTCTGAGTTCCTGTATGACATCCATTTCGGATGCCAAGTTGGCGTTATTCGTTTCTTCAGAGAAGTACTTGACCCTTGTGGAAGCAATTTGCAGTTCCACAGGTATCATTGCCTCTACCCCGTATGTTAGACGATATGGGGATTCGTTGGTAGATGAATGAGGCGTTGTCCGATATGCCCACAGGACGTGGCACAGCTGGTCTGTCCATCCGCCCTTGGCTTCACCAAGGCGTTTCTTGAGTCCCTTTAGCACCTCCCTGTTGGCTACTTCAGCTTGGCCGTTAGTTTGGGGGTGTTCAACGGATGAGAATATCTGGGTTATTCCTAACCCCTCGAGCAAATCTGTGAATTTCCTATCCGTGAACTGGGTGCCATTATCTGTGACAATCCGTGCTGGGACCCCGAACCGTGTTATGATGTTTTCATACATGAAACGACGAGTCCGGGCTGAAGTAATATGCACCACCGGCTCTGCTTCTATCCACTTAGTGAAATAATCGACCCCTACAATGAGATATTTGATACCCCCAGGAGCAGTTGGAAAGGGGCCCAGAATATCCAATCCACATTGATAGAAGGGCCATGGAACAGCAGATGTGAAGAGTTCTTCCGCCGGTGTGTGGTGAAGGTTAGAGAATTTTTGGCAAGCGTCGCATTTTTTGACGAAGTCAATGGAGTCTTGCTTCATCGTGGGCCACCAGTATCCAGCTCTGAGGATTTTTCGCATTAAGCTTTTTCCTCCGGCGTGGTGTCCACATTGTCCTCCATGCACTTCCTCCATTACATCTTGCACCTCATCCTCTTTGAGACAAATCAAATAGGGCACAGAGAGTGCCCTTCTGTAAAGATTACCATCAATCATAGTGAAATACGGTAATTCTCTCCTTAGCCTCGTCTTTTCCTTCTCATCTGTAGGTAGTTGTCCATCAGCCAAATAACGGATGTAAGGAGCCATCCATGTATCCCCGTAAAGGGAATTAGTCATTATGGCGTTTAGAGAAGGAAAAAGAGGGATGCTGGGCGACGTCAGTGTGCTTTGGACCAGCGTAGTGGTGCTACCTGGTCGTTTGGTGCTTGCTAATCTGGAGAGTATATCCGCTCTTGTATTCTCTTCGCGCGGAACGTGCTTGAATTCCACCTTCGAGAATTTCTCTACCAACTCCTTGACACAGTTCAAGTATAATTGGAGTTGAGGTTCTCGAGCTTGATAATCTCCTAAGATTTGCGAAATCACCAGTTGTGAATCGCTGCAGAGCGTCGCCTCAGAAGCTCCGATGTCAATTGCAGCTCTCAGTCCGGCCAAACAAGCCTCGTACTCAGCTTGGTTGTTGGACGTTTTGAAATTGAAACGAAGGGAGATTTCCAGGTGTACTCCGTCGTCACTTTCTAGAACTACACCCGCTCCAGAGCCTCTTTGGTTCGATGAACCATCAACGTAAATGGTCCAATGGACACGAGGGGAATCTGGGTCAGTCCCTGTCATTTCCACAACAAAATCGGCCAAGACTTGAGCTTTGATAGCGCTTCGGGGTTCATAGGATATATCAAACTCGGATAGTTCAATAGACCATTTGATCATCCTCCCAGCGAGATCGGGCTTGATTAAGACAGAACGGAGTGGCAAGTCCGTTCTCACTATGATTGGATGGGCGTGAAAGTACGGACGCAGCCGTCGAGAGGCCCAAACAACAGCGAGGGCGGCCTTTTCGATTTTTTGATACCGGATCTCAGCACCTTGCAAGGTTTTGCTAGTGAAATAGACCGGTCTCTGTCCATCGGGAGTTTCTTTTATCAAGGCAATGCCCAAAGCTTCATCTGAAATAGCCAAGTATAGAATGAGTGTATCTTCGGGGTCAGGCTTCGTGAGAATGGGAGGTTTGGACAACACCTCCTTAAGCTCTTGGAAAGCTTTTTCTTGTTCCTGTCCCCACTCAAATTTCTTGGACTTTTTCAGTATCCTATACAGGGGGAGCGACCTGTGAGCCATCTTTGGCATGAATCGTGCCAAAGCTGCTACCTTGCCATTCAGGGATTGAACTTCTCTGAGATTCTTTGGACTCTGCATGTCTAGAATCGTTTGGCATTTCCCTGGATTGGCTTCGATACCACGTTGAGTTAACATGAATCCTAAGAATTTCCCAGCAGGGACAGTAAATGTGCATTTTATTGGGTTCAGCCTCATGTTAAATTTTCTCAAACGGGTGAACACTTGGCGTAAATCTTCGACATGATCGCCACCAACCGGTGTCTTTGCTATTATATCGTCAATGTATACTTCAACAAGTTTGGTGTGCATGCCTTCGAAAACCTTGTTGATCATGCGCTGATATGTTGCCCCAGCGTTTTTCAGGCCAAAGGGCATGACTTTATAACAAAAGACACCACGATCATTTATGAAAGCTGTCTTCTCTTGATCCTCTTCGCACATCGGAATTTGGTTGTAACCTGAATAAGCGTCCATGAAGCTCAGGTATTGATAACCAGAGGAATCATCCACCATCCGATCTATATTAGGAAGAGGATAAGGATCTTTTGGACAGCAGCGGTTGAGGTCCACGTAGTCAACGCACATTCTCCATTTACCATTGGATTTATGGACCATCACCACATTCGAAAGCCAAGAGGAATACTGGATTTCCTTGATAAATCCGGCCTTCAGCAACTCCTCAGTTTGCTGGCAAGCTGCCTTTTGTTTCTCTGGGCCCAATCGTCTTTTCCTTTGGGCCACCAGTTTCGTCTCTGGATAGACGGATAATTTATGACAGCAGAATTCAGGGTCTATGCCTGGCATATCGGCTGCAGTCCATGCGAAGAGATCTTTAAACTCTTGCAGGAGCATCAGTAGTCGTTGCTCCATTTCTGCATCTAGCTTGTCGTTGATATGGGTGATTTTTTCTGGAGAATCTCCCAAGACGATGTCCCTGGAACTTCCATCCAGTGTGGGCTTTAACGGGTTGAGCGGATTAATGTTTAAATCCGCCCTAGGGTCCAGGTCGACAAGGCTTATAGATCCAGCAGCTGCTCCAGCATCATTGAGTTTCCTCTTTTTATTGGAGGCGTCCAGCTTCGTCATGTTGAGGCTGAGGTTATAGCAGTACCTAGCCATCTCTTGATCACCCCGGATTGATGAAACAGCATTATCCTTATCAATGAACTTGATAAGGAGATGTGGGGTTGACACAACTGCCTCCATTGCATTTAGAGTAGGGCGGCCTATGATGCCGTTAAATGGTGATTTGACATCAATCACCAGCACTCGGGATTTGACCGTTCTGGCCCCTGGCTCGCCTTCAAACGAGATAAGGGTGTCAAGATACCCTTTAGTTGGTTGCTTTGCACCGTTGAAAGCTGTTAGTTCCTGCGTATAAGGCTGTAAGTCTGAGTCTTTAAAACCCATTCTTTCAAAGCAATTATAGAAAATAACATCGCAGGAACTTCCCTGGTCAACGAGGATTCTTCGGACGTCCTTGTTGGCTATCACCGCAGTGATGACTACAGCATCGTCACCACCAGGAATGGTTGGGCCAAAATCCTCATCGGAGAAAGAGATTATGGGAGCCTCAATCCCTCCTCTGTAAGGGCGATTGTCTTTGACTTTCCCTTGCACAGATAGAATCATTCTGTGATGATTCTTACGGGCTGTAATTGAAGCTCCTCCTCCAGCAAATCCTCCAGCAATCATGTCAATAACTTCACGTCGGCCCTGACGTTGTTGCTGGGGCAGGCTGTCTCTTTGCACTGCATTATCAGTCATCACACCTTTTTGCTTTTCTGCAGCAGAGAACTTTCGGACCGGATTGCCGTTGTTGTCATCCCCGTCGTCTGGATCTCTTTCTCTCTTCTCATTCCGTTCTACCCTGTCGAGAGATTTTTCTTTGAACAGGTATTGCTTCAATTTGCCTTCTCTAATTAGCGTCTCAACCGCGTTCTTTAGAGCTTGGCATTCATCAGTGGAATGACCATTTTGTTCATGAAAATCGCAGTACTTACGGGAATTTCCTGGTCTTTTCATAGGGGCTGGTCTCCTGATGCCATATGTGCTGAAAACTGGCCATCCGACCTCTCTCAAAATCTGAGATGGTCTAGCGGATAACTGTGCATAATGGCTGAAGGAATTGACATGCTTTTCTCGAGGTCGAGGAGGGTGGTTATTAACCTTAGGATTGGTGAATGGCCTCTCCATGCGTTCTGACCTCGTCTTCTCCTTACCCTTCTGGGTTTGGGGAGATGGTGTTGGTGGCTTTTTCTTTGCAGCCATTGCCTCCAAGTGCATCTCTATGCTCACGTACTTTGAGGCTTTTTTCCTGAACTCCTCAAAAGTTGCTGGAGGGCTCTTTGCTAATGAAAGAGCGAAAGCTGATCCTGGCTGCAATGCCTCAATAACGATATGCAGCTTGATAGATTCTGTGAGGTTAGGAACCAGGGCTGCTTCCTTATAAAACCTCTTCAAAAAATCTTTTAAGCCCTCTGTTTCACCTTGCTTAATCTGAACCAAGGTATGAGACGTCTTGGGCACGTCTCTGGAGATGACAAAGTGGGTTTCAAAGGCAGCTGCCATTTCCGTCCAAGAATCTATGGATCCAGAAGGCAGGCCTTTAAACCACCCGAGGGCCTCCTCAGATAATGTTCGAGGGAACATTCGGCACATCACGTCTTCATCAGCCCCCAAGTACACGGCTTCAAACACATAAGCATCAAGGTGCTTAGTTGGATCAGTTTCACCATTATACTTTCCGATGGAAAGTGGTTGAGTAGTTTAAAGGTGCTTGGGGATGCTGATGCCCATAAGTCTCCTTGAAAAAGGAACCTTCAGATTGTAAGACAATGGGGGTGCTGTTGTTGAATCTTTCTTCCTTCGGGAAGCTGCATCCTCAGAATCGCGAGTCTGTTCTCCCCCCTCAAACGTAGGGATATTTGAGTACTGAAGAGTGGTGGACTTTTCACCATCGGTTGCGTGGGGAGTGTTTCGCGTGCGAGATGATTCTTTATCCTCGCTTTGCCTTTTTTCTCTTCGCAATTCAGCGAGTTCTCTCTGAAGTTGTTTGATCAACTCATCGCGAGGATCAGGATTAGACACTGTTACTATCTTCTTTGAGCTGCCCCCATGAGAATCAAAGTTGAGTTTTCTGAAGGCGTTAGGATTGGTTCTGCCTTCAGCTTGATTCTCCATGAAGTCTTGTGCTTCGCCTTCCATTGTGGGTTACCTGCTCTGTCAAAGGATATGGGAATAACTTTATCGTGTCCCACTGGGCGTGCCAATGATCTGTCCTGAACCGGGGTCTAGAGATCCGGACTCAGACCAGTCACAAATAGTATGTAAATACTGTATAGAAGACCGGATGTATGTGTATCTGGTGTAGGTATCCGTTGTCCTTGAGTGAGGAGAGCGGATTGGGCGTTCTGGAGATCCTTCACACCGACCTAACGCGTTGAAGTGGGCGAATGGTGGTGTCACCTGCAAAGATTCTCCGACGCTCAAGTCAGTGATTATATTCCAAGGAATGTATTCAGAGAGTAATCAGTCGTAAAAAATGAGCTGAAGATCCCTCACTTCAATCATGAAGTGAGTTCATATACCTGATTGGCTCGATTAACGAGGATTCGTTGGTGGGGAACCACCAACTCCCATTAGCATTATTATATTGCGCACTTACCTGCATGATTGGGTCAAGTGGCTATTTTATATTGAGCATAGAGAATGTAGACTAGGATTAGGGAACAAGTTGACCATTCCCGTGAGCAGAATTTGGCTCGTAGTGCAGGGAATTATTGATCGATCCCTGTAGCAACAATCCTTGTCTTTTGCACAGTGACGTGTGTATTGTCCGATGTCATGGTGTTATCCTGAACAACCGGTATAGGGAGAACGCCTGATACGGAATTACAGTTCGGATGTATACCGATGACACCGGTTACACGTAGATGTCTTATCAAAGACGTTGAAATATGTATTGCAGATCGGATACCGGTATTGAGACCGGATCAACTTGAAAACTTGTTTAGAAGCTTGTTTGTAATTATACCTATTAAATAAATCTATAAACATACAAAAAATATATTAATAAACATAATTTAATAGAATATAACACAACATGTTTAGGTGTATATCAGGATAACAAATGTATAATATCAATATACTACATAATTTTCCATATAAAAAATAATTGTAATCATATTTTTATTATTATATTTGATCCGGTCCTAACACCGGCCCCCAAGAGCATGGCTTTAATGCTTTGCCAGGTCAGCATTTCGAACAAGGTAAGTACGCTTCAAATACGGAGTATATACGACGAAGGCATGTCACTCCGCCTAGGCATGTTATCCTGCCAAGGGTCATAACCCCGCCAAGGCATGTCACTCCGCCAAGGCATGTCACTCCGCCTAGGCATGATACTCCGCCAAGGATACGTCACATCAATGGCTTCAGAAAGCAAGTGGGTGTGTTAGCGGATTATGCGGAAAAGGTGATTATCCTCTCTCCTTCCTAGAGGATCGTACTCTGATAATTGACCTACCCTCCTGACACATTCTGAAAGTTGAGCCACCTTGACTGACACAATACACACGCTATCAGAGCCAAGGGACCCACCTGTATCTAATGACTCATTTTTCTCACGTACAACTATAAGAAGTATATATCAATTCGTGGGCATGGTATCGTTGTTCTAACTTACATTCTACTATTACTTCGCTTGAGTATTCACTGAGTTCATACACTCTTTTGACTTGAGCGTCGGAGAATCTTCGCAGGTGGCACCACCTTTCGCCCCCTACAACGCGAAACGTTGGTGTGAAGGATCTCCAGGACAACAAGACCGGCCTCTCCCACTGAGAGACCGGATTAATACATCGGATATACACTGTCCCGGTGTGCAAACCCTAAAAACACCTGCATTCTTGAGGCTGGTCCCACACCGGATCCTAGACCCCGGTCCAGACCAGTTCAATATTATTTATATTAATTTAAATAGGTTGATCTCTTAAATTTAAAAGGTTTTTTTTGACAGCTTGAAGTCTAATATATTAAACTAAATAGACTTTTAAAAAAGCCCAAGCTTCATTCATTTAAGAAGTCTAGCCTTATGTAGGTAGTAGTCTAGCATGTTCAAACACCTAATTACGGTAACTAATATTCTTGTTGACTTATAGGTACTCGACGAGTGGGACAACTAACTTAAAGTTTTAATGCTACAACATACTTGTAACCAGATAGTTTTATAATTAAAAATAAAAAATAAGAAAATATTTTCAAAAATAGAAATACTACATCAATTTTTTGAAACCCAACATCTATAGTTTAGTTGGACCGGGTCCATTTCCTATCTAAGAAAAAAAATGAAAACCATGTAGTGTGGGTAGGAACACCTAACATTGTAGACTGAGTAATTACATACACTATTCCAAAATTATCATCCTAGTTGTTTGGTTGACTATTGGAAAACCAAACCTCAATTTGACAAAAAAAATGATTGATTCTACTGATTTTAACTATTCAAATGGTGTAAGGGATAATATTAACTATTATATTTTCTTTTCATTTTTATAGTTCTGATTTCTTAGGGGCCATTTGGTTCCTCAACTAAAAATAGATTCTACAGTCAAACAGAGTCTTGACTGTCTCAAACAGCATAAAATCAATATCAACCCTTAAATTTTTTCGTTTTCCTAACTGTAAACTAAACACATATGATACAGACACCTGACATGATTTTCTTAGGTAAATATTAAAAGCTTTAGGGTAGTTCCTGAAATTTGGGTTTAGGTTTTCATTTCTATCGTTTAGGGTAAATATTAAAGCCTTTCTTTTTCTTTTTCATTTTTGACAAAAACCTTTCTTTTTCGACTAAACCTATTTTGAGGTTTTCATTTCTATCGTATAACCCAAAGTAATCGGGCCGGTCTTATAAGGATTCTTTCTTAAAGAGCCCAATGTATTACTTTGTTCTGTATTTCTTGGGCCTTTGGGCCCTATTAATGCAACTTCTTCACTGCTTACCAAAAATACTTTGCTAAGATGGAGTTGTCGGGTATGGTTTTGCATAGAGGGTACATAAAAGTGATAACATGTATACAAATTCAACAAATAACTTGAACAATGGCATAGAGACCAATAACTAGCTATGTGTGTTAGTTAAGAGTGTATAGAACTTGAAACCTATATGAAATCATTTTCCTACATACAACAAGGGGATTTCCATCTCAGTTCATATTGGTCCTGCTATATTTGAGTCCAAATGAACTATATTAAAAAACATATATGTTATCAACAAATGCTTTCTTGTGTGAATTCAGTTCCCATATTGATTTTAACGGCTTATAACATCAAGAAACTGTACTTTGACAAAATAATTCTGTTCAGATCGGTCTAGAATTGAAACTTGAATATGAAATAAACCTCCTGATATTAAGATGGTAACCTCTAAAAATCTTGGTGCCTACTAACTGACATATTTAAATAGATAAGAATCCTTTGCATATGGTGTGTCTAACATAAGTTATGTTCACATGTGAAATATTCATAATTGCATAGTAGAAGGAAAAGAACGAGACAGAAAAGATAACTATAAAAATGGTTCATCTAAAAATAAAATGTTTTATTTAAAATTAAATTAATCATTCCTTGAAAGTCATAAAAAGTTACATTTATAGAAATTTTAAATGAAAAGTTTGTATTTTTAATTTCTTATCATACAAGTTTTTTAGTTTAATATAAGTATTCTCTTCAAGAAAACTTTTATGAAAAATATGTAATTAGTTTCATTTATAGGGTGGAAATTAACTGTCATAGAAAAATGACATTTTCCAGTTGGAAATTTGTGGTACAAAAGAACCTGAGAAAAACAATTATCCATGTGGTCTTAATTCTTAATAGTACTAGAGTACACTACAGGTGATTCAGAGTATGAAAAGATTTATATAATTTCAGACAACATACATAACTGTTCCAATCTCTGTTTTTGTTTATATTCATGCATCTTACAAAAATGTTTAACTGATAATGTTGGTTTATCTATCATGGTGCTACAATTATTTAGGTACATGTTACCTCAGGCCAGTTGCTTGGTTGACGGGCACAGACAATGTTAATGTGTGGTTCGTGTTCAGGGACGAAAATGATCATGCAACTTTAACTTTTGTGGCACGTATGTTCAAAGGAATTAATGGCCTACAATGAGACTTCTCTATCATCAGCATTATGTAACAGACCAAACAAATATTAATTGCCTCAACCTCAATTCTTGTCATGAGGTTTGTGAATGAATCCACGTGGCCATGTACCATATCAGCATAACACTAATGTTACAATAGCATATGGTACTGTCCTATTTTGTAAGTATATATATACCTGAACCAATCCGAATTCATTATTCAACCCAACATCCAACAAGATTTGCATTGCACCTTATAACTAACTCTATAACCCTCTTTGTCCTTGTGAACTAGTCATTAATTAGAACCATGATAAGTGCAAAGAGGCTTATTGAAATGGCAAAGAAGTGGCAGAAAATGGCTACTGGAAACCGCAAGAGAATTTCATACCCAAGAAACCAAGTGGATATGCATAGTTCTTCAGCAGCAAACAAGGGTCATTTTGTTGTTTATAGTGTGGATCATAAGAGATTCGTGGTTCCCCTGAAGTACCTTAGCATGAACATCTTCAAGGAGCTTCTCAGGTGGGCTGAAGAAGAGTTTGGTTTACCATCCAATGGACCAATTACTTTACCTTGTGATGGTGTCTTCTTGGACTATGTAATGTCGTTAGTTCAAGAACGCATCACTGAAGATGTGGAGAAAGCTTTAATCACTTCCATGATTGCATGTCACCATGAGGCATCATCATCATGTTCTGATCATGGTCTTAGACAAAGCAAGGACCCTATAATTGTTTATGGCTTTTGAAGAGATTTTGATAATTAATTGCTTGTATATACACAATTACAAACATAGGTTGCAGAGAGCCTCTATTGCTTGTTCTGATCTGTGCTTCAGAACCAGTTTTGTAACTTATTAGCATATATGAGAAACAATTCAATTCTCTCATCACACAGACATTTTCTCACCAATTAAAATGAAGTCCTAATAGTGGTACAGAGCCAAAGAACGTGTCTAAGCAAAACTCTGTTTCCTTAGTTAACTAGAATTAATGCATTCATATCTAGGACAAACTATTGATTAATTAATTGCATCAAATAACAGAAGTGTTCTGTGACTTCCTGGCTCAGGCACCCACATCTTTTCTTCCAATTGCATGATTTAGGAAAAATAATCTTAATTATCTTAGTATCCTTCTATGGTTGTATGTTAACAGATTAAATAATTCAAGGACTGTATCTTTTATCAAATTAAAAAGTTAATCTACCTCTTTTTTTGGGTGAACAGTTAATTCACCTAGTTTATGCTATGTTACCTACATTTCACTCATCAAATTATGCTTCTTATATATTTTTTGGTGTATCCAAAGGTGATTCTCCCTGGAAAATTGATTGTGTTTCTTATATATTGTCTTCACCTCAGCTCAGACAATTACATGATTAATTATTAATAATCGACGTGGTATTTAGCGAATATTTCGGTTTAAAACGAATGCTCGTCGCGAGGGAAATCCCTTCAAAAAGAAAACTTGTGTTAAACTCTCAATTATGTAAGCCACGAGTGTTCTAGAAAGTAGAAAGTTTTAACTATTGAGTGGGGGACTAAAAACAATGGTTTTCATTGCAAACACGTACATCTTTCTCTTTAATTGTGCAATTTATGTTATAGAACTTTACACCAAGTTAGTTTCTCTTGAGTTGACATTTTAATATTTAGTATAACCTGATTTATTTTTAAAATGATTTAATTTTTCAATCTAGTTGAACCTATTAGATGGTTTATGAGTTGACCCATCATTTTTATAAATTAAAAAATAAAATAGAGAAAATATCTACAAATGTATAAAAATTTTAAAAAGGAAAAAAGATATCTATTGGTTAAATACTTCAAAGGCACCATCAATTATCGTCTGCTGTTTAAATCAGACTCCACTCTAAACATCATTGCTTACTGTGATAGCGACTGAGCAAGTGATCAAAATGATATGCGTTCTACTTCACGTAACCGTGTTTACTTGGGAGATAACTTAGTCTCTTGGTTAGCCAAAAAGCGGCCCACTGTAAGCCGATCAAGCACGGAGTCAAAATTTCGAAGCCTGACCACTATCACCACAGACATCATGTATCTTAATAATCTTCTCAAAGAACTACATCTCACTACAACCAAGCAACCTTTCATATGGTGTGACAACCAAAGTGTTATTCTTCTTGCAGCAAACCCAATTCTACACTCCTGGACCAAACACTTTGAATTAGATCTCTGGTTTGTCAGAGAAAAGTTGGCTAAAGGAGACATTCAACTCAAACACATTCCAAACAAGTTTCAAGTAGCGGATATTCTCACCAAATCTCCATCTATAGCCATGTTCCTTGATCTCAGAGGCAAACTAAATGTCTATCCTCACACATATGTTAGTTTGAGGAGGGGGGGGGGGGTATTGAAGCCCAACTCACTCAGGCCCAAACCAAAGGAAAATTAGTTTGTTAGGAAGCTTTTGTTTGTTAGCATTTTCGGTTTTTCTACTGTTGTTTTTCTGATTTATATAATTGTACTCCTCTCCTTCTAAATCATGAAAAATTCAATAGCCAAAATTCAATGCATTCTGTACAAATCTTCCTTGACTCTCTTCTAGTTTCCTAACACCCCTCACATTCTAATTCTATATAATATACAATCAACAAACATTATAATAATTATTATGAAAATACAAACACATTACATATTGCATAGTAAATAAATATATAATTCATAATTCATGATTCGTAATCCATAATAAATTAAAAACAATATTAAACATATTTCAAAACAACATAGTCATATGAATAAACTAATAAGGGTGTTTTAAAATATTTTTATTTGAGGTGATGATATGAATAGTTTTTTCTTTTAAAAAAGAATTAAGTGATAACTCATGAGTCAACCTAACTTATCACATATTTAACTTACTATAAATTAGATTTTGTGTAACAGACTAAAAATGTGTCAATTTTTCAACTTTGCACACCTAAAACTCATAATGAATCAAATTAACCTATGAATTCCATCCAATTTGACACTTTATTGCTTACTTGCTAAGGCCATATACCCTTATTGAAATACCAGCTCAAAGCCTACCATAGTCATAAAATATACCCTTTTCGCTTAAAAGAGTCCTTCTCCACTAAGTTTAATACATGATTAATTACACAATCAACTAATGAACAAAATGTTGGATTGAATTGTGTCAGTCTCTACTAAATTAGTTATAGTCTCTTTATTTTAATTAATTTTTTATTTTAATCTCTTAATAGTTTTTATTTTTATGTTATTTATTATGTGATTGGTTCCTAAATACACCAACAAAGAATAATATATATAAGGTCTATTTTGAAAAGTAAAAAAAGAGAGAGTTGTATTAAAGGTGTTGTATTTTAAGACTAATATTAATATATTAGAATCTAATTTTAACATATTAAATAATATAAAAATAAAATCAATTAAAAAAAACTAAAGAGCTAAACCCAAGAATTGATCAAAATATATAAACCAAAATCACATTTAACCCATAGAAGAATATGTCCTTATTTTTAAAAACAAAATTTTATTGGCTCACTTCAACAACTAAAAGGAACCCTTATTTTTATTTCAATATGTATATAAGAATGAAGTTCCGCCATTTTTTTTATATCACAAATAGAAGTTTATATGAGTCTGACAAGTAAAAGTCAGCCAAACGATTGGGATGTTTGGCACAGATTTCTCCGTTAAAGAGAAGTCATTTTTTGATTCTACGGGTCAACGGAGTTTTGATTATTTTGAACGACGTGAAGAATTAATATCAACCTTTAAATTTTTCATTACAACTCAGCTCTATTTTTTCGACTGCAAACTAAACACCCTTGATAGCCAACTGAATATAATTAACAATGCTATAATTAAAATATAACTTTTATGCAAGTTCAAATAAAAAAATATATTATTCAGGATGAAGATTTAAATAGTAACTACATTCAAATTTAAATTTCATATACAGCTTTATCACAGGAAGGAGAAATTAAAACAAAAACTAACATATTAATCCTTTTTTTATCAGCATACTAATTCCTTCTTATATAAACGTGACACCAGATTATCATCCAATAGGTGCTATATTCTTTAGATATTAATGCTGGGTTTAGGTTTACAATATCTTATTCATATGCAAGTTATACAATTAAAAATCACATATCTCTGTATTTTATTCAACAATCAAATCATGTTATATCATTAAAAGGCACATAGTTTAAAATTGTACTATTTTAAGAATAATTAAAAACATATACATGCGACGTTGTGTAATTGAGAGGAAAAGGAGATAATATTTTTTAAATTAACATGAAAATAGGCTATTATTATAAAGAAAGGTTTAGATGAAAATGTAATTCGTTTGAAATAAAAATATGATAGAACTAATATTTTGAATTCCTGTTGTATATTCTATTTATTAATGATAAGTGTCCATTTAACACATGTAGTTTAGAGTTTTTTTTAGAAATTTATGACGTTTAAAAGTTCTAATTATAAAAGTTGTTTGGTGAACATGAAAAACAATAAGCTTTTAGTTTTTAAAAAATTACTTAGTTGTCATTTTTATCTTTATATTTGTTTTAAAAATAATAACTTTTATTTCTTACATAATTAAAAACATTATATATTTTTAAAATTATTTAATATAATTTAAATTAATTTTACTGAATAGGTTTTGAATTGGTCTGAACCGGGGTCTATGATCTAGTGTGGGAACCAGCCATAAAAATTGGTGATTTGGATATTTATACACCGGTATAGTGGGTATCCGGTATTATAATCCGACCTCTCAGTGGGAGAGACCAGTCTTGTTGTCCTGGAGATCCTTCACACCAAAGTTTCGCGTTGACAGGGGCGAAAGGTGGTGTCACCTGTGAAGATTCTCCAACGCTCAAGTTAGTAGAGTGGATGAAAACTCAAGGAACACTTAAACAATGTAATAGTATGATAAGAGTAAGAACAACGTAACCTTGAATGTGTTGGAGAATATGTTATTTATAGTTGAATGTGGAAAATGAATCGTTGGTGCAAGTGGGCACAGAGGCTCTGATGCCGTGTGCAGCGTATCAATCAGAGTAGTTCGATGCTCAATGTGCGACAGAGGGTAGGTTAATGATCAGTGTACGATTCTGACACAAAAATGGGTCCGTATATCACGTCTGTAATTGTACTTTGCACCTTTCAGTGAATGATATAGACATATTCCGTTGTGCAGGATATCTATCTTGATAAGTGATAACTCCACTTATCTTATCATGACACTGAGGCAAACGGTTATACGTGACGGAAGAATGAGAACGGATCAGGTATCCGGTGTCTTAGGTGCAACCTCGGATGACTGGAGAAGGAAGGACTCCTAACATGGTGTCTTTACAGTACGGGTATTGACCTGTGATACCGGTTGACCTTCCAGAACAGCCAAGATAACGTCTTAGCATAGGGGCCGGTATCCAGACCGGATCAGGTCTATTTCAATAATTTTTTTTAAAAAAAAACTATAAGTAAAAGGAATGGGAAAATACATAAGCTATAAAGCTTAAATTGAATAATATAGAGTTGAGTTGGTCAACGGTCTCCCTACAGATTGTGCAAGTGGATACTTTATTTGAGATAAGTTAGCCCCCTTCAGCCATTTTTATGGAGAGACAAGTGCATCTCATTTTAGGCTTTGTTGAAGAAATTCATGTGTCAAGTACTTCACAAACATTTGGGCCCCAAAATTCCCCATTTCTCTACCTTTTCAATTGGCCCATCACCATTGTGACTATGGCCTGTCCATTAGTCGGCAAATGCCTACAAATTTCACAATTAAAGGCATCAACACATGCTCCACCATTTCTATTATGCAATAATAATGTTAATTTAGTTGGCACCCAATAAACCAAATAACAAGTGGCCAGTCACAAACATTTATTTTTCTCTTCAAAACATACTTTAAAATTATTTATGAATAAGATCTTTATACTGATAAAATTTAAACCAACCAATAATCTGTCACAGGTTTAATCCTTAATCAACCGGATAAATCTTTATTGACAGGTTGGCACAACATATGGCACGTAGATTTGAGACAAAGTAGGTAAGTTCATTCCCTCTACAATCTTAACCCATGTTAAACTCTACTGCAAATTCATGTATATGTCACATGCTTTAATTTCACTAACACATAAAAGCAGGCACAATATCAGCAGCATTCAAGAAATTGTCTGTGGGTCTCTGATTAATTGTGTATATAAAGAACCAACCAAAAACTTCTTAGCATCCCATATCATCATCATCATATAGTTCAAAATCTCAAAGGTAATTGACAGAAATGGTTAGTAGCAAGAAAATCATCCAGATTGCAATGAAGTGGCAGAAACTTGCTACAAAGCAGAGTAAGAGAATCATATGGAGAAAGAGTAGTGATGAAGAAAAAGAAGCAAAAGCAAAGGCAGAGAAGGGTCACTTTGTTGTATACAGCACAGATGAGAAACGTTTTGTGCTTCCTTTGTGGTATTTGAAAAACGGTATATTGAGAGAGCTCTTCAAAATGGCTGAAGAAGAGTTTGGTGTATCTAGCAACGTTCCACTAACGTTGCCTTGTGAAGGCAAAGCAATAGAGTACTTAATAACGTTGATACAAAGAAACGTTGCTAAAGATTTGGAAGAAGCTGTGTTAATGTCCGTCGCTACTCATCGATGCCAATCATATTTGGATGAACCAACCAATAATCAACATTTCATTTGCACCTACTAATTAAACTATTCATTTTAATTTATTTTTCCCTAACTTATCCATTGAATTCATTTTTCTGTTTTAATTTTGTGCTATGACAATCGTGAATAAATTATTTCATCATTCCCACATCATTGTCAAACTCTTCATAGTTACATATAGGTAAAATTCAATGCATTTTACCATTGAATGTCATGTTTATGAATTTAACGATTTATAATATAATATAATAAATAAAAAAATAAATTTCACTTCAAAAATTTACTAAATCAAGTTATTAATTGAATTTACTAAATTTTATATTATATTATAGAATTTATCAACCACAGCCATGCATAAGTTAATTACCGAAATAAAGGTAACTATTACAGTTTTAATAGTTAAAAATACATATTGAAATATATACTAAAAATTTTATTTGCTTTTCTTATAACTACAAATAAATTAAGTTGATAAAATTATTTTATAATTAAAATTTACAAATATACGACAATATAATACATATAAATTGATCTATAATAACAATAATTTATGTGGTAGGGCAGTAATGTACCACTACCAAGAAACGGATTCTATTAAAGGGAAGAGAAGAAGAAATAGCAGAAAGGAATAATTCTTAACTTTTCTTTCTTGATTCTCGTAGTGAAAATAACAAGTGCTAAATAGGAAATTGCAAAAGGGGCTAAACATAAATGGGCCATCAGAGAACCACATTTAAAAGTTGATCCGGTCCTAACACCGGCTCCCAAGAGCATGGCTTCAATGCCCTGCCAGATCAGCATTTGGAATAAAGAGAAGTATTTTTCAAATACACTACAAATACAATACGGGGTGCACACCGCCAGGGCAAGTAACGCCGCCAAGGTTCATAACTCCGCCCAGGCACGTTACCCCGCCAAGGAACGTAACTCCGCCCAGGCATGTTACTCCGTCAAGGAATGTAACCTCGCCAAAGTTGTTACTCCGCCAAGCCATAGGCTCAACTCAGGCGGAATACTGAATTTCCCACACTGCGTAGCGAGCCCATACTCACAACCCCGGCACGAGATTGACTCTGTCTTGAGAGGTTAATAATGGGAATCACGCTGTCACGCATAAAGGGAAATAACAATAAAATATTAAAGCACTAACGCTTTCCAGACAAGTTGTGATACCTACTACAATAATGGTGCTAGTAAACGGCGCAGGGACCCACTACCTTTTCAGCATTATGCCTGGAGACAAGGAGCGGGTCCTACCAATAATGCAGCACCCGTGACAGGTATATAAACCTCTCTTGAAAAGGTATAATGGATCTTTTCCCATTCTCTGAACCTTACACTCTCTTACTTGCATAATTCTCTCTGACTGTCTTTCTAAGTCTCTAAGTATTCTGAAATACTGACTTGAGCGTCGGAGAACGATTGCAGGTACCACCCCCAATCGGGTCAAGGCTGAGAAGATTCCTCCAGGCGGACTGTGACTCCGCCCCAGAGTACATTGCACTCCGCCTCAGCATACGAAGACTCTTTGTATTTATACTTATACATACATTGCTTTGTATCAAAACACACTTATATTTATATTTTGAGTTGTTCTACAAGCACACTTCTACACCCCCTGTAAAGTACAGTTCAAAAGTCATAAAACTAAGTAGCTAAGTAGTAAAATCTTTCATCCAAGAAGGTAATTTTGTTTTCCTTTTGGGCCTAACATTGGACGACCCATCAAGAATCACCTTGTCCTCAAGGTGAATGTGAGGAGAAGTTTCTGGAGCCGAAACTGAAGGGACCAGATCGACACCTTGGGCCCATGTGGAATGCTTGTCACGTGAATTGCTTGGAGAATTGAAACTGACGGCTTGGGGCGGAGTTAAAGCACGTGGTTTTTGAGGCATGAAATCAGAAGCGTGATTTGGAGAGAGGGAGTTATCATGGCAAAGTGGAGAGTTATCGGGGAAAACTGTGAGCGGAGATTAAGGGAAATTAAAATCATTTGAATGTTGGGGATTTTGAGAGATGGTATGAGAGGGGGTCTGAGGGACATTTAAAGAGAGAGTTCCACGGTAGGCTAAAGGGTGTGCGGGTTGAGGGTTCTGTTCGAAGGGGTTTGTTGGTGGTGGGGCCATGTCTTCGGGAAGAGACAGAGGAGGCAAGGGGGTGAAATGCTGTAAGGGGTCACCGTAGCAAGGCCGTAGCGGAGAGATATGGAAAACACTGTGGATTCGGGAAGAGGGAGGAAGCTCAAGGTCGTATGCTACAGAACCAATATGACGCCGGACCTGGAAGGGACCGTAAAAGTGTTTTGTAAGCTTTTGAGAGGCTCGACGGGAGACGGATTGCTGTCGATATGGCCTGAGTCAGAGAAAAACCCAGTCTCCTGGTTGGAAGGTAAGGTTTTTACGATGCTTATTCGCCTGTGAAATCATTCTCTGTTTCGCTTGTATAAGATTTTTCTTAAGGGTGGATAAGATGTTCTGTCTTTGTTGCAGTGAGGAAGACAGAGTACCCAAATCTGTACTGCCTGGAATAAAATCTGGGATGGCCGGAGGAGGGCGGCCATAGAGGGCCTGGAATGGTGTTATGCCAATTGCAGAATGCATGGTAGTGTTGTACCAATATTCTGAGAGATGCAAAAATCAGAACCAAGAATGAGGGTAGTCGCTGCTGAAGCAACGTAGGTAAGCTTCTAACGTTCTATTTAACACTCCAGTTTGACCGTCTGACTCCGGGTGATAAGCTGAGCTGAACTGTAATTTTGTACCTTGAAGTTTGAACAGGGAAGTCCAAAAGGTGCTAAGGAAAAGCCTATCTCGGTCTGAAACGATTGTTCTTGGCATACCATGGAGTCGGTGTATGTCTGTCATGAACCTTTCTGCTAGTGTAGGATCTGTGAAAGAAGAAGGCAGAGCAATGAAGTGTGCGTATTTGGTGAAACGGTCCACCACTACCCAAATAACAATATGTCCATGTGAAGAAGGTAAGCTCGTTATAAAATCTATACTGATGTCCTGCCATACCTGATTTAGGATAGGGAGGGATTGCAAAAGGCCATATTTTTTTGATGGTAAATATTTATTTTGCTGGCAAGGAAAACATGATTTAATCATATTTTTGACATCTGTTCTGATTGAGGACCAGTAGAAGGAAACAGCCAGTCTTGCAGTGGTGGGTTTAACCCCTGAGTGCCCAGACAGGGGCGAAGCATGGTATTCAGAAAGTAGTTTAGATCGCCACTCCAAGTGATCAGGTATGTAAATTCGACCTGCAAAAAAAATTAGGCCCTGTTTTATCTGGAATTGTGGTGAGGAGGCAAGTAACTTAGTTGTTAATTGTAGCCCTGTAGGTGTAAGAAGGTACTTCTGAAGTTCATCAATGAAAAATGGTACAGGGGAAGAAATAGAGTGAAGGATTGGCACTTCTGAGTGTGGGGAAGATTCGGAAAGGCTTCGAGACAAGGCATTAGCGACGCGATTGTCTTTTCTAGGACGGTATACCACAGTGTAAGTAAACCCTTGTAACTTGATAGCCCATCTTTGCTGTTCTGGAGTGTGCATTTGTTGTGTCATTAATTCTTTTAGGCTTTTCTGATCTGTGACAATTTTAAATGAATTGTCAATTAGGTATTGCCTCCATTTCTTCACTGATTCTGTAATGGCGAGCATTTCTCTGGAATAAGCTGAGAGTTGCTGTTGGCGTGGAGAGAGCTTCTTGCTGAAGAAAGCCAGAGGGATTCCTTGTTGTGAAAGGACTGCTCCCAAAGTAATGGCAGATGCATCAATTTCAACATCAAAAGGGATAGAAAAATTAGGGAGTGCTAATGTAGGGAGGTTGCACATGTATTTTTTTAATTCTGCAAAGGCCACAGAGGCTGCCATGGACCATGTAAAAGTTTTAGATTTAAGAAGGTCGGTGAGAGGAGCGGCGAGAGAGGCGTAGTGGTGTACAAAACGCCTATAGAACCCGGTGAGGCCCAAAAATCCCTAGAGTGTCGTGAGAGATCGTGGCTCGGGCCAGTCAACCATAGCCTAGATTTTTGCAGGGTCTGGTTGAACTCCTTGAGCACTAATTAGATGACCCAAATAATCAATTGAAGGGGTAGTAAAAACGCATTTAGACAATTTTACAAAGTAAGAATTCTGATATAGTAACTGCAAAACCAGTCTTAAATGAACCAAATGATCAGTAAGATTAGTGCTAAAGATAAGTATATCATCAAAAAACACTAAAACAAACCGACGTAAATATGGGCGTAATAGATGAGTCATAGCAGCTTGGAAGGAAGATGAGGCGTTTGTAAGGCCAAAGGGAATCACTAGAAATTCGTAGTGACCATCAAATGTTCGAAAGGCTGTTTTATGAGTGTCGGCTGGTGCCACTCGGATTTGATTAAACCCAGACCGAAGGTCTATGTTTGAAAAAATGGAGGCACCACTGAGCTCATCAAAAAGCTCATCGATTGTAGGAATTGGGAACTTGTCTTTGATTGTCACAGCATTTAGGGCCCGATAATCTACACAGAGTCGCCAGGAGCCATCTTTTTTTCGAAACAGTAAAACCGGGGAGGAAAAGGGGCTAGTGCTAGGCTTTATGAAACTTTCCTTAAGAAGCTCAGATATGAGGGTAGCCATGGCGTTCTTTTGGGTATATGGGTATCTCTAAGGTTTTACAGTGACAGGGGTGGTGTTAGGGATTAAAGGAATATGATGGACGTGTTCACGGAAGGGAGGGAGACCATGTGGTTTAGCAAAGACTATGGAGAATTGGTTTAAAAGGTCAATAATGGGTGGGGGGAGGTGGTTAGGAAAGAAAAGTAATGTACCAATTGGTAGGGCAGTAATGTACCACTACCAAGAAACGAATTCTGTTAAGGAAAGAGAAGAAGAAATAGCAGAAAGGAATAATTCTTAACTTTTCTTTCTTGATTCTCGTAGTGAAAATAACAAGTGCTAAATAGGAAATTGCAAAAGGGCCTAAACATAAATGGGCTATCAGAGAACCATATTTAAAAGTCCAGAAAACATAAAACTAAGTAGCTAAGTAGTAAAATCTTTCATCCAAGAAGGTAATTTTGTTTTCCTTTTGGGCCTAACATTATGTCTTAATAAGCGATTATGATTTCATCTTTTAAAAAAAAGCTATTATGGTTTATTTTAAAAATAAACATATTAATCAATGCCAAGTAAAAAAATTCCAAATGAATACTAATATAATTTTAAAGTATATCTAAAATTTTCTTCAATGTTAATAATTTATTCTCAATATGCTTTATTCATATACCTTTATATATGTTATACATCTTTTAAATAGTAGGCATTCTTTCCGTGAAATCAAATTTTTTTAGTTGGGAATATTTACATCATCATAATATTAATTTTTCTGGGCACTATTAAAAAAAATACTAGTTTAATGATTAAATAAATTAGTTGAGAAACTCTTTTTTTAGTCATTAAAATAGTTAGCAATAAAAAAAGTGGTCACTAGAAAAATGAAATAGTGACCCCAAGTAGGTTAGTCACTACTAGCCACCTATATAAATTGGCCAATAAAGCGTAATTAGTAGTCATAAAATTTACGGTCGCTTTGATAGAACCAAAGTTTGAAGGGTTTACGTCTGAATTGGTCGCTAAAATAATCATTAAAATTGTCTCTATATTAACTATGTTAACAATCAATTTATGGTGACCGCTAATTGATTTTATACATAACTATCACATTGGTTTATTTGTTTATGGTCGCTAACAGATGTTATAAGTTGGACACTAAATTAATCACTAACATTTATATTTATTTATCTTTATATTCTTATTTTTATTTTTGAAAGTTCAAGACATATAATGCATTCAACATGCCTACCTGCCCAAATCATAAATTCACCATCAAACCATACTTCCCCACATATCAAGTAACATTTGGGCATTTGCTAGATTATTACCTACAAATAATTTGCAAATTAAGACATCAATAGACATAAATGCAAGTATACAAATCCATATCCATGTTAACAAAAGTCAATGCAAAAAACAAAGTGAATTCAAATTTAACCTCTAATGATATAAAACATAAACCAAAAAAAGAGTCATATAAGGATAAATAAATGACACATCAAGTATGAGAATCAGTTGTGGGGTGGAATTTTTTCATACACAATATCTAAATTTATACAAATTTATCCTCAACTTGAATCAATCAACCGCTTAATTATACAGAATTAAATCTAATTTACTATAAATGCTTAAATGAAAAATAAAATAAACTAGTGAGATTAACAAGTATTTCTTTTTATAAAAAAATATTAAGTATTAGTTTTTTTAGAAATGTTATATATATATAAACTTCCATTAGTCAATGACTGTATTACATCATAATATTTTAAAATATTAAAAAAACAAGGGTAGAGTTGTCCACAATTAGCACAGATCAATCAAGAAGAAAATGGGTGAGCTTATACAAATAATTTTCCATTTCCCAAACACGGAAAATATCCATGTTGTGCTTGCCTTAATCGCTTTAATAACATGGGATTCACTTTAATACCTTTTCCTATTTTAATGCTCACTTCAATAATTTAATATTCTTCGTTTCTTGAATAAGAAGGTAGGTATTGGCATTTTAGGTAGGGTAATTTTATAGCTGAAAAAATGAATTGTTTTAATGAGTCAATTTAACCTGTTAACAGGTTTTAACATTTAAAATTAAAGTGTGAATTAATGAAAGTTCTTTTTGGTTAAATCGTTAGATAAATATGTACTCAACATCAGTCAAATAACTTTAATATTTCTCTTATAAAACTATGATAGTGACTCAAAAAACCTAAATTTATAGGTTGATCTAACCTGTTTGTAAAAGTAAACAGATTAAATCTCTTAAAATTAAAACTTATACAAAAATTTTTAGACCCTATCAAAAAAATCCAACCCATTTAAAACAACCCGCATCCATTTAACCAAATATAAATGATTACTACATCTAAATACCTCAACGTGACAATCACAACTATTGTAGCTTTTGTCCTCTCGATTTGGGAACAACTTCTGGAAGTAAATTTAATATAATTTTGTATTCAAGTAGGCAAATCAAAATATTTTCTTCCCATTGTATAGTGGTTTAAAAGGTATAGAAAAGGTTGTACAAGTAATCACACTATCCACGAATGAATGAATGATGGGCTTAGATTTCAAACAATAACACAAACTGATACGCCTTGTAAGATATAATGGATTCACTGATTCACACATGCTGCAGTGGAAAATGTTATGATGCAGAAACAATAAGTCCATTTGGTTTCTTAATTTTTTTTAAAAATTTTTAGTGTATATTTATCATTATCTTTTACCAGGCATACTCTTATTAATTAATTTTTTCTTCATATCTATATCTATGAGACTTTCACTTATCTATATTCATCAAAATATATATATATATATATATATATATATATATATATATATAGCAATGTTATTAAAACCGGTTCAAATTGGTTAGTTAGATTAGACGGATCGATAATTAACGATCTATCTAATCTGAATATATTTTTGGATTGAAATTTCATATTAACCAGGGAGAACTAGGTTCAACTTACTAAATTTTGTCAAAATCAACGACCTGGTTGACTTATGTTGATGAATTAATTATTTTTTCTTTTTTATCACAAAATGACGCCGTTACTTTCCTTTAAAAAATAACAAGCTTTTCTTTTGCAAGTACTTATTTTGTGTTTGATTTTGGATTTTTGAATATTTGGTGTATGAAATAGTTGAGTAATGTAGTTAGTATTTTTTTTTTCACTTTTTTATATAGATCAAGTCAATCGGTTCAATCAATAGTTCGATAACTGATTTGATTTTAATAACACTGATATGTATATATATATATATAGTGAAAAATATAGGAGTGAAATAAATTGTATAAATACACATAAATAGCACTCAAGATTAACTCTTCACTTAAGAAGATATCCATAGGTCATTTGAATTGTGAAAACAATTCTTATTTTTAGTTTTAATTATAAAATTATCATCCTGTTTCTTATTTCTAAAATTTTGTATAGAAAACACTGAAAACAACTTTTTTTTTATTTCTTAATTTCATTTTCATCTTAAAAACAAAAAACATGACAATAGTTTTATAATTAAAACTAAAAAAATTTAAAATTATAAATAAAAATAGAAAATATTTCTACAATCCAAACGCCACTAATTTTTTTCTTAAGTTATATGATCAACCAATTTAAAAAGCTATTCAGCTTTCTTAAGTTATATTTGATCATTCATTCGTAATAAAATCTAATTAACTAATATACTTACTTAGTGGATGATTTATTGAGATAAAATCAAATATTGAGATATGTTATTTGTCAAGTTTTGGTCCAACTCATCTCATAATTTCATTAGTTGTGGTCCCTTTTTATTTTCAATCTCATATAATTTCGTATCTACTTTACATTAATTCTTTCCTCCACTTTCTCATGTATTTGGTGGGTGAGATTGTTTTCAGTGTACTCCACAGATGAATTCTTAATTTATTTGAGTTAGAAATATTTATATTAAGATAAAATTTTAAAAAATTATCTACAATATTTAAATCTGATATTTATTTTTAAAAAAATAAAATATATATTATTTAAACCAATCATTTAACAGTAGAGGTTATTTATTTAATTCAGTTGTTGATAATTAAGGTTGATTATCTTTTGAGGTGCAAAAGGAGTGGCACTGGCGTTAAAGACGATAAAGATACATTTGTCCTGTAGGTGCGTGTGATACTCATACTATTTCTCTCTCTATGTCTAATCTTTCTCTTCTTTTATTTTTTACTATAAAACTGTTATTGTTTTTTAAATACATAAATAATATTTAAAATAAATTTCTTCCACCACTATTTCTTATATAAAAAAGTGTTTAATTTACTAAACCAAACATCCTCTTTAATAATATCTTTGTTTGCTTTTTGGGGTGTGCATGGTTGGTGGATTAGGGTGCAAATGGTGCCAAGTGACCACCCACTCTTTTCCAATAGTAGGAAATGGAACTCTTTAGGTATTGGAAAACCACACACTTGATTCATGTTTACTTTACAAGTTTTTTAAGAAAAATAATTTTTTAAAAAAAATTAAAAAAATAGAAAAGGTGTTTGTTTATAAAATATTTAAAGAAAACTTATAAAAAACTGAAAATTGGGTTTTTTTTATTATTCTAGAAAAAATAGAGAAGTCTTTAAAGAAGTTTTATAGGAAAACTGAAAAGTAGAAAAGTTTTTCAAGAATTTTTCTAGCAGGAAATGAAAATTTTAGAAACAAACAGAAAACTTTTTTAAAAAAACTAGAATAAACAATTTAATATCTATAAATAATTTAATATTTAAGACAAGTTAAACTCTAATTCTATATTAGAAAACAATAAATACAATTCATCTCAAAAGTTAGCTCATAAGTTAAAAGATATTTCAAATCTTATAAACACTATACTAGTTATATTTTCAGTTGATATATGACTAATTT
This sequence comes from Clitoria ternatea, assembly GCA_037962975.1. Classification (NCBI taxonomy): domain Eukaryota; kingdom Viridiplantae; phylum Streptophyta; class Magnoliopsida; order Fabales; family Fabaceae; genus Clitoria; species Clitoria ternatea. The sequence continues at coordinate 71,152,213 of CM075676.1, forward strand.
CAACATCTTAATACTCAGGAGTAGATAAAAAATGAATAAACAAATGATAAATATGAAATAAAATACAAGAAAAAGACCTCGTTGAGGAAAAAAATTATTACAATAAATGAGAAATTAAACAATATTATATTATTAAATTTTATTTAAATAATAAAAATAAAAAAGAAATACATGTAATCTTTGAAGTGATGATATGATCAGAAATTAATTTTTAATTTTCACCGTTCATATATAGTTATGGTCATATATTTCTCATGATAAGGAATCAATTTTCTGATTTGAGTGATTCCCATGTATTAAATACAGAAAATTAATTAAAATAATAGGTAATTTAATGGATGTAGTAAACAAGTCAATCTATCAAATTTACCTTTGAAAGTCTAAAAACCAACTAAATAAAGTATCTAAAATGCATGAATCTGTCATTTTCAATAAATAATTTAGAGTTAATCAAATCCACCAAACTTTCCAAATAGAAGTATCCGTTATTGTTATTCTATGTATTAGGCCTCACGTGGACTGCTCACCAGCACAATTATATTAAATATTAACATTCATTATTTTATCAAATATTAAATAAAAAATTATTTTTAATATAATTAAATATATTATTAATAAAAACAGATCTCATTTTAACGTCTATCTTTAATAAATATAATTAAATTTATTAAAGATCAATGTATAAAATAGTTATTACTTATGTGAATAACACGTGGTTTAGGATATATGTATGGTTTGTTATCACTAGTAAGAATATTATTTTGTAATTATTTTATTTTTATCAATAAAATTACACGATAAGTAATAACAAAGAAAGGGACAATGTTATTGGATTTTAACTTTTTTATAATTAATATAATATACTATAATGTATTTATATAATTATTATTGAATCGTCTAACATTGTCTGTTCTAATTTTTCATAATTAATATAATATTTAAATTTTAAAATAAAAATACAAAATAATATTCTTTTAAAAATAAATATAGTAACCAATTTAGTTGTTTTAATGTATACAATAGGATTATAAGAATGTCTTATAAATACTGAGTTACTATCATCGCAGCCGTGTTGGAATTCAACCCCCTCTCAACCTCCAAGTTGTTAGGTAACTTCTCTCAACAGACTACTAATCATAAAATTTAGGTTGCGTTTAGTATGTAATTAAGAAAATAAAGTTATAAAAATAAAAAAATCTAAATATTAATATTATTTACATCATTTAAGACAGTTAAAACTTTATTTGATTATAATTTTTTTTTTAATTGATCAAACCTAAATCTACTCTGACAAGAAACCAAACACCTTCAACTATTCAATATGCTTTGACCATAACACTCATTCCTTATGTTTAGTCAAGTTTAGAAAATGTTCATGTCATTTTTTTTCCAAACAATTCAAATCATTTTTTATTCATTTAAAAAATTCAAATCTGTTTTTGAAAAATTCTAAATCAATCGTTTTAAAATTAAAATTAATCTTTTTGCAAATAGTCCAAATTAAACTTATTTGCCATTTCAAAGTTTTCCATTTCTTTCAAATCTTAAATACATTTCCCCCAAATAATTCAAATCAAATAAATTTATTTTTTAAGATAACAATCCTTTCAACTTCCTCTTTATTTATTAAAAAAAAAATTCTTTACTTTCAAACCTCAAACATCAATTTCTTTCCAAATTAAAAGTAATGCTAAAACAATGTATAAAATCAGAGAGGAACATCAAAGTTTTTTTTATTAAGACCGTTAGGAATGTGGTGTGATTCAATTTTAAACAAAACATAAAAACTAATAGATTAAACAATAGAAAAATATTAATATATGACAAGCATGACAACATAAAGAAATGGTTTTTAAAAAGAGTATTTTGATTGGAAAATGCATAAAACGTGATAAAATTTCATTGAAATTTAACTAGGAACTGTTTCCTTTGATATCTCCCCCAAACAAATTTTGACAGCACATTAACGTAATTCACAAACATTGAAATTACTTCGTTAATACAGTTCCGTCTAGGTTCCCCTGCTATTTTGTAAAACACCTCTGTTTCTGCATCTGCAACTGCAATTTTCAAATCCCTCTTTCATATTCCAATTCTTGACGTGTGAGTCGCTGTGATTTGGTCCCTTTCCACAAGATGTATATTCAATTACAAGTGTTCATTTTGCACAAGTCTTTGAAGGAAGATAGCACGGCCAAAAACCAAACATAACCACAGTACTTAAGGATCAATAGTTTCCGAAAGGAAAACCGTTGTTCCAGGGAATTCACGAAAAGGTGAGTTAAGTTAACATGTTGTTTTTTTGGATAAACAAGGTTCAGGATCAGCCTATGCCCTCAAAACTTTATAAGTGCTTATAATTTATTTATTAATAATTTCCTCACAATGACTTATGATTTTATGATCAAATGTTTAATCTTTAACTAACTAAATCATGACTTTTACACCAGAAAGACAAGTGAAGTTAACTATTTTTATATACTTTCTAGACCGGTTGTACTAAAAATTGGTCTAAATAACCATTTTCACATTGATTATTAATAAGGACAAAGTAAATTTGGATGAGATAGAAAATGGGACTTGGCGCATGTGATTTTTATCTTAAAAATACAATAGCATTAACCTAAAAAAGAAAAACAAGTTTATTGAAGTTGAATAAATAAAATTTGGTGGGACATCCAAAAGATGGTATATGACTATGTGAGGTGGTGAGATAAGCAAGGTGATGTCATTGCCGGAGTGGAATCCACGCGTTAATGTGCATAGTATTTAAGCATATATATATATATATATATATATGACATGACTCTGCAGTTTCAGTGTTGAAAGGTGAAAGCACTTGAAAGCAGCTTCATTTGATTTGTGTGTAGAAAGTTTTGAAGGTAGGTAGGGGTTAAGAATTGTTATGGTATTATTGATTAAGAATGGGAGATAAGGGATCAGAAGTGGGTATGCTGAAACACTCAGATGGGAGGTCACCATACTTGGTGGTGAAGATTCATCCAGTGACAGATGAATCTGATGTTAAACATCCCAGAGATGACTGGCTTCCAACCACTGAATCAAGAAATGGGAATACCTATTTTGCAGCCTTCCACATTATCTCTTCCAACATGCCTTTTCAGTCTCTCATGCTTCCCCTTGCCTTTGCCACTCTTGGTTGGTATGTATTTCATTCTTTTTCCTCCATCCAACTTCTTTAATCATTTTTACAACTCGTTAACAAACAGATACTTATTTGGTGATCAATTATAAAAATAAAATTGTAAAAGAAAAAATGCTTTTTATACTATTATAAAAACAAATGATGTAAAACGATTCAATGTTTTACATATTATTTAATTCCATTATTTTTATAACTTGTATAAAAAATATTTTTTAAATCAGTTAAAAAAACCAATGTTAAAAATTAATTTTCATACCCACTATAAAAAAACAATATAACAACTAAACATTGTGGTTTTTAGGTAAAGAAAGAAGAATAGAAAATGCCTTTTAATCAATCCTAATTAAAAAACCCAAGCTAAATATCAAGACAACCCTATCCTTAAAGTCTGATTAATTTAGTGTTTGCAAGTCACGTTAATTAGATGAATAAAAATCTTATAAAAGTAACGTTAAATCAAACAAATAAAGTAGCAGACGTAAGGTTGGCAATTTTCCAGCAAGTTGACCTATGTCTCATCACAATATTAATTCCACCCAATCTTTATTATATTTTTGTTATTATTTATAACCACGAGATCTATATGTGTGCAAATAAATATAAAAGTTACTTTGTTGAAAATTCATACGGACTCAGTCTAAATTTTAATTAATTAACCAAACATGTTGACCCTTAATTTGAGAGTTTTAACAAATGTTCTCAATCAATAATTAATCACATGCATGCAAAGTCAAGTAGAAGTAAGTATACATCATTTCATGTTCTGTTCTAGATGCGTGAGTCACATTCACATATCAAACACTCATAATTAATTAACATGAAACAATGATTTTCAGGGCATGGGGTACAATTTGTTTGACAATAGCATTCATTTGGCAGCTCTATACCATTTTTCTACTTATTGAACTTCACGAATCCGTCCCCGGAGTCCGTAGAAGCAGATTCCTCTTCCTTGCCGTAGCAGCTTTCGGTAAAGTTATATTAAATTTTGCATTCGTTACTGTTATCATTTACGTCGACGTTAACTTAGGGTCCTTTTAATTACGCAACTCAGGTTTGACTAACCTAAAAATAGATCTTAAAACGAAGTAAATATCAACATTTATATTTCTCTATTTCCCCAATTGAAAACCAAACAAACACTTAGTAAAGACATAAAATAATAAATCTCATTCTCTTACTTTGTGACACTTACAGGTAAAAGGTTAGGAATGTCGGGGGTATTATTCCCAGTAATGTACCTCTCGGGAGGGCAATGCGTGACGTTTATAATCACCGGTGGTTTGACGTTGAAGCTATTATTCAGCACACTTTGTGAAAACACTTGCAACGCACGCCCCCTGACCGGTGTTGAATGGTTCTTGATTTTTACATGCCTCGCCATTCTCATTGCTCAATTGCCCAACCTGCATGCTATGACCCCGGTTTCTTTCACCGGTGGCGTCATGGTCATCTCTTATTGCACCCTCTATTGGGCCCTTTCTGTTAAGGACAGACCCGAAGGGCTAACCTACGAGTCATCTCTAAACCATCACACCTCAGTAGTGCCTAAGATCGGTGAAACTCTCAACGCCATTGGAATCGTTTTCCTAACCTTCAGAGGTCACAATGTTATGCTCGAGATTCAGGCAAGTAGTGTTATTTGAACATTTTTGCTGATATATCATCATATATGTATTTCTATAAATACCAAGAAATTAATCATCTTTGAATGTGGATATTCTAGGGGACGTTGCCTTCGAATTTGAAAGAAACATCAAAAGAACCAATGCGCAGAGCAGTGGTGATTTCTTATGCACTCATTGCAATGTGCGTGTTTCCCCTTGGAATTGCCGGATACTGGGCTTATGGAAACAAAGCAAGTACTCCTACCACATGCAATGGCAATTGTTTCAAACTCCATATATATGAATTATTTTCATCAATAACTAATCCAAAATTGATTAGTTAATGTTAATTTCAGATAAATGATGGAGGGTTAATAACAACGTTCCCGCAATTCCACAAGGAGGTAACGAAATTCGCAATGGGTGCAATGTACTTTCTATACATAATACATTGTTTGTGCAGCTACCAAGTGTATGCAATGCCAGTTTTTGACAACTTAGAAATAAGATACACGAGCGCAAAGAATCGAAGATGTTCAAGATTGGTGAGAGCATGTTTGCGGTTATTCTTTGGAGCGTTAACTTTCTTTATAGCAGTAACCTTCCCGTTCCTACCAAAACTATCAACTTTCTTTGGAGGCATGACATTGATACCAGTCACATATGCATACCCTTGTTTCATGTGGATAGCACTTAAGAAACCTCGTCCAAGAGGTGCAATGTGGTGGTTCAACGTTGTACTTGGTTGCTTGGGAATGCTTATTGGTGTTCTTTTGGTGGCTACGGCTATTTGGACTCTGCATGTCAAAGGCCTACATGCTAACTTCTACAAACCGTAGTAAAATCACTACTAATTAGGATATAATCACAATTTTTTATGCTTCGATCTATATTCGTTAACCATGGTTTGTACCCCAACGAGAACGATGATGCTTCTTCGGTTAGCGATTCATAGAACATCAATTTTCGACATGTAAATAGCAGTATGGTTTCAGCTGCTGTTATGTCGGTTGTCAAATTTTCATCTGTGCTAAGTCAAATTGACAAAAAATATACATGTGGCAAGTTTTAACAAACTGTGATCACTTCTGTTTTCAGTTTCAGTTTCACGTGCAATTTCTTTTGTCAAAATTTTCTGAAACGTGTTCTTTGATTTTCTTACAGCTCATGCATAAATACTTGTTTATGTTTCATGTCATGCATATGCATTTCATCTCCATTGTCTCGATCCTTCTTTTCATTCTCAGGTTTCCCTATGTGCTTATGCATGTGCATACTAGTTAATTAAAATGTAAAATGTTAAGAATACGACCTATATACTTAAGGCTTAAGAAAATCTTCTATTTTAAAGTAAACTTTTGAGAGAAAGATTTTAGCTGCATTTTGGGATGATAAATGGATTAAGTTAGTAGAAGGTAATTTATTGAAATAAAATTATTTTGTTAAAATAAATTTAAATGCTATTAAATGAATTTAAAAACATATAATATTATAATTATGTTAGAGGTTAAAGTTGTCTTTTTTAAAAAAATATATAATGATAAAGATGATAACTAAACAATTAATAAAGAATGCTTATATAATATTTAAAATGTCATAAGTTATTTTAATTAATTTTTTAAAAGTTATAACTTTCCAAAATATTTCCCAAATAGCTTAAGTGCTTGTTTGGTTTATAGTTAGGAAATAAAGTTGTGACATCCCTTGTCAATTTTCTCATTTTTCCCAAAATAATTTTTCACATTTAAATAAAAAATCCACCCGGTTTCAATAAAATAATGTTTACTTTTCTTAACTACATTTCAAATAGTAAAATAATACTTAAAATAGTGAATTTCGACTGAAACCGATCGGAAATACATCCATTAATGAAACAGTTATTTAGAAACAACGAAAGAAGGAAAACAAAAACGGAGTCAGGGGTCAATCACCTAAGCGAGCCCCTGCTTTGCTTAAGCGAGTGCCGGCTCGCTTGAGCGAGTGCTACTCTTAAACTTGAGCGCACAAGACATACGAGTAAGGCCAACGAGTCGAATTTCACCCGGAAGTAGGTGTACTCGGGTATCTCTTATGTGTCACTCGGTAACAGCTTACAATTTCATCACTCGGAAAACTCTTAGCTTTCATTCACTCGGACATACCCCTCATGACTCATTCCCAACCTTTGCTCAAGAATAGTTCACTCTTTCTTCACTCGGGAGCCTTCTACTCTTATCTTGGTTCACTCTGAGTTGCTCTAACCCTTTCACTCGGAGTGAGTTTCTTGGTTATTCGTTACTCAAAGAAACGAACAATACTCACTTGAGCATAAATGGCACCAATTCAATCGGCCCTTGCTCGGATAAAAAGGAATCCACTTGGCTAACTTCACCCGGTAATGGACTCTGCTACAGCAATGCAAAATTTATTCATAAAATAAACACCAATCATTTAACGTCAAGAGTTTATTTCATCATACGGCAATACTGTATCACCAACACTCGGAAAAACTCAAAATATACATATATTACATAATTTATTCAATTTCAATCGGTGTCTTGGCCTCAATCCTCCGCTTGGCGCACCTCCATGGCTCCGACCTTCTCCCTGTCACTGGTTACTAAAAATTGTAAACAACAGCAAGGGTGAGTGTTTAGCATCATAATTAATCTAGAACGGAATTTCAATAAAATACGAGTATAAACTTCGTCTGATTCCTTTATTGTCAAACTACACATTTCACTCGGCATTTACTCTCACTCGGTAATACACTCACTCAGCAATCTTAGCAATTAACACTCAGCTATTTTAGCAAATCACTCACAAGTAACTCCGCAATATATCCAACAACACTCAGCTTTATGGCAACTCTCATTCGGAAATTTTAGCAAGTAACATGCGTCAAGTATAATACCTTACCACTCGGTCATTATAACAATCACTCGGCAAATATATGAAAGTGCACTCGGCAATCATAATAATTAACATCAAACAGCCATTCACACAACAAGTAACTTTCACTCGGCAATATAGTAATTTTCCACTCGGAAAATATAACAACTCAGCAATTATAATACTTCATATTCGGCAATTATATTCAACCTCATTCAGCAAATATAACAATTTATACTCGTCAAATACAACATCATACTCATCAATTTTCACTCGGATAATATGACATCTTACTGAGCAAATACATCAAATTCTCATTCGGCAAAATCATTAATTATCACAACTGACTCACATAAAATCGACTCCTAGTATTCGGATACTAAAGGATCGGCCTTTAGCTGGGAGTCTGACTTGACATCCCGTGAACCCGACTTGGTTCACCGAGCCCGACTTGGCTCCCCCTCAACCACTGGGTCAAAGACCTCTCGGTAGCTCAACTGGGTCTGACTTGACCACTGAAGCCAAAAACAAGGGTAACATATACCGTCGGCCATCCCATACCACATAATCACATTTCATATCATCATCAATCAACAAATACAACTACCAAAAACTGGCATGTGCTCTCATCACAGGGTGACCGACTTGTCAAGCCCATCCATCACATTATCACTCGAGTGACCTGCTTGTCAAACCCGACTCATTAACAACATCACTCGGGTAACCTGCTTGTCAAACCCGACTCCACATTGCCACACAAAACACCAATTGTCACAACATTAAATATTTTAATTTCAATCGGCTCAAGCCACACACACACGATCGGAAACAGATCGGTGTCCACATACATGCATCCATACTCATTCATATACAATTCATTCGACATTATCTCAATTATCACAACATTAAATACTTCTCAAGTCACATACACACGATCAGAAACTGATCGGTGTTCACATACATACATGCATACGCATACATTCACAGCTTTCATTCAGCAACAACATCAGATATTTCTTAAGTCACCCACACACACACACACACACAATCCTAAACCGATCGGTGTGCACATCCATACATACATTCATACACATTCACATAATTTTCACTCAGCATCATCTCTTACCCGGTTTAGTCTTTCCAACAACTCGGACAGTGTCAAATTCTAATTAATTATAACTCGAACACCCCCCTTACTTCTGTTCTGAGCTTCAACAGTTGCTGGGTGCACCGTTCCACCTCCGTTCCAGCAGCAACTCCTTTAATCATCCCACTGATGGTCGTTCCAGCACCAGTTCCTTTAAGCGTTCAACCCGTGTTGTTCCACCACCTACGGGTCTGGAACCTGAAACACATCACATCGCACCACCACTCACACAGTTAAGGGCCACTCTAAGACTCGCAGCCAAATGGAGTGGAGATCGAAATAGTAGCCCCACATGCATGACCATTTGGTCCAGAAAAGAAACAAAAGGGGGCAAGACGAGAAACACAACGGTCCAAAGAACTCACCTTGAAATCACTGTCTCGGCTATGCAACTATTTCAAGGTTTGATGAAAAAGGGACTTCCTTCAAAGCTTACAGCTCTTCGACGATGGAGAAAGGAGAAGGAGAAAAGGAACAGATGAAGAAGAAAAAGAAGGTTCTCGCAGAAAGTGAATGATTGAGAGAAAGAAACCTTTATTTAACTCATGGCAACCTATTACCTGCTTAACCGGTCACTTCTCCATTCCCTTTATAATTTCTCAAATAATTTTAATTAAATCTCTCTTCTTCTAATCACACTTTTCATACTAAACCAATAATTCTTAAAAATATCCAATAAATTCCTAAAAACAATTATCAATATTTTCTGTAACATCCTAGGTTATTTTTGCATTTATTTTTATTTAAACAATTACCTCTTACGATAAATTTCTTCCTTTTCTTGAAAATTAATCGATATTTAGAGAAAACAAATTTAATTTGAACACCACGGATGAGAGAAAGGGAAATCAGGGTTTCTCGCTTGAGCGAGGCTCCTACTCGTTTAAGCGAGATTCTGGACTCTCACTTAAACGAGGTTCTATTCGCTGGAGCGAACACCTTTCACACATCGAATTATACAAGACATGCAACCGGACTCCCAAAACTTCACTCTAAAAATGGTTCTGTGAACCCAAGGAGTTACCATAGCTACCATGAAAACACATGCAAATAACAGTGGTATATTTTAAAATATAGGTTTTACATCTGATCCGGTCTTAATTAAACACAACTAATAATTATACTACGAAGTTTTTATACACACATATGACTCTATAAAGAGTCACTCAAAGTCACTCGGACCCTGGCACCGTTCTCCCCCTTGGCGCGGCTCCATGGCTCCTTCCCCCTCCCTGTCTCTGGTTACTAAAAAAAAAATGCAAGGGTGAGTGTTTGGCATTATAATCAATATAGAACGGAATTTAACGCTACACATGCATATTGATACATACACATCAAGCATCACCTGTCAAGTAAGCATACCGAAACATAATGTATTTCATGCAGTAACTATATTAAACCAACTACATAATTCCATCACATTCATCACATTCATCACAACTGACTCTCATACAATCTGACTCCTAGTATCCGGATACTAAAGGATTGGCCTTCAGCTGGGGGTCCTACTTGACACCCCGTGAACCCTGCTTGGTTCACCGAGTCCTGCTTGACTCTCCACCTCGACCACTGGATCCTACTTGACCACTGGGTAGCTCAACTGGGCACGAAAACCACGGGAGCCGGAAATGAGGGGCTATCATATACCGTCGGCCATCCCATACCACATAATCATTCAACAGTTTACCTTTTTCATAATAATGTCAATTTCTCATCACTCGGGTAGCCTGCTTGCTAACCCGACGTCACATAACACTGATCATTTCATATTAGATATCACAAGATCATACATGATAAACTCATCCACACCCGATCCTCCACTAATTAATGTACTCAGTCACACATGCACAAACATAAACACACAATTACGCTTAGCAACATTTTCCTTAACTTGTTTACGTTATTTCAATGACCTGTATAAGAAACGAGTCCTATTCTAATTAATTATAACCCGAACACCCCCCTTACTTTGGTTCCACGCTTCGATGATCTGTTCTCTGTGTCGATTCTTTCCTCCGAGCATTGGTTTCGCAGTCTCAACTCCGTCACTCAGTCTTCCGTTGCTTAGCCTACTACCTACGGATCATAAAGTACAGCTCATCACTTCAACGCCCTTAGTTCATGGATTGCATCTGGGCTCACACTCACCCGAGGAGTGGAGAACAGCCACGGATATAGCCATGCATGGCTCTTAACGGCCAAAGAATAAAAGAAATAAGGGAATTCCAATTGGAACGGATCAGTAGACTCACCTTGAAGCCTCGATCACAGGAATGAGGTTAAATTAAAGTTTAGACACAAATGGAGTCCCTCTCCAGCGCATGCAAATCAGCGTTAAGAGAGGAGAGAGAAACGAAAGAGGAGGAATAGACCAACAGCAAAGGTAACTTGTAAATAATGGAGAGGGAAGGAAGAGAATCTCCATATATATATATATAACTCCTGGGCAAGATCGTCTTTTCCTTTATTTTATTTGTATTCTTACTAAATTTAATCAATTTCACTATATTAAACTATTGTATAGTTATCAAGTCAATTATACTTATTTATTCCCTCAACGTTTAATTATTCACAATTCTCTAATACTTCGCAAGAGTATAGGCCCAATATGAATATCGGCCCCCGACATCCTAACTTAATGTTCATACCTCGGAAATCCGAGCTACAACCTGAGAGATCGGATACCTTATCTGTGCTCACCTCTTGGTTACTCATATTCGTTGTTTCAGTCATTATGAGGTTAATCCGGTCTATGACTCCGTGTGAGGCGCTCTCCTCACAACGGTTGGACCAGACCGCCTAGCCCTGCCCGCTCTTCTCCTACACTTCCAATCTTTAACTCCGCCTGCTCGTGCTTCAGATACCGACCTCGACACCGGCTTTTCCAATCTTTGGCTCGGACAGAATAAATATTAAATAAAACTTCTAAAATATTTACTAACATTTCCCATTTCTTATAATTCTCATTAAAACATCAGGGATGTTACATTTTCCACTTCACATAATTTTCTATAAATATCTGGGATGTTACAAAAGTTATGAAAAATAGAAAAATCTAAAGGTTAATATTAATCATTTACACCGTTTGATACATTCAAAACTCCCTTCTGACGGTAGGAACTTTTTTTTTGTGTTGGTCAAATTGAGGTTGGTCAACCCATTAACTCTTCAAAATATGTAAATTCTTAAAAATAAAATTTAAGCTAACGGCACCTTTTGATTTTATGGGTCAAACGGCAGCACACTTTCATTAAATGGGTGTGTTAACTAGAATGCAATGCTATGTTGGGCCAGTGTGTAGCCTTGTGGGCTTTTGCTTTATGTGAGGTGTTGACAGAAAATGAGAATAAATATGACAAATTTTTAGTTTTAAAAAAAATAACAAAGTATTGTTGACAATTATGTTACGATGTATTGAAAACTATTGGGCCCTTAACAGTAAGGCTCTGGTTAACAAATATGTATAAATAAACACCAAAAAAAAACAAATATGTATAAATAAAAATTGACCAGGACTGTAGAAAAAATCAATAAATATAATTTGAAATGTGAATCTTCAATCAAACAAATTTTATTCGGAGATATTTTTGAAATAACTTTTATATTTATTATATATTAAAAACTAATTAAAAAAAAGATGTTTTGAGAATGAAACAGTCAGATACTACAAATTGCTATACTAAAACACTTTTGCTCGAGTCGTGTCAAATTCAACTCAAATTCCGAGGATACATGCACAAAAAATTCAACTCGAATTATTGTAAAACTCAAAAACGACTTTTAGCAGTTTTGACCCCAAAAAACAGATTTGGTTTTGAAATATACACAGTAATATCTCAAAAGTGTATCGGATTTAGGAGTTTTGACACAAGTGTTGAATGAAAGGAAGACCAAAGCAAATCCCATTCTTGGTCAAGAGCATTTAGATGGCTTGTTTATACAAGCTCTTGCTTATTATTTTAGAGAACAAAACATGTGAGAAGTTGAAAATACTCAATGATATTGGCAATTGACCAAGCATCCATATATATCAAAATGAGAAGTTCTAGAACCAAATAGAGTCCAATGGAAAAGTTGGTTGAGGTTCTACAAGAAAACAAATAAACATAACGAGGCAAGGTAGAGGTAGCAGCTATATACATTTACATGTGAGAAATGTAAATAAAAGCATGATCACTTGTAGACACATGAGTTGGTCAAATTGAGAGGTTTTCCAAGTTTGTTGCCAAGCAAAGTGACAGAGCATCTGATTCTATGATAGAATTTAGACTTAACCAATCTTCCCAAGATGAAAGCTCTTGATCTCACTGCAAATGTGAGGTTCAATGGCAATGCAACACTGTCCATATGCTCTTTAGTGTTCCCAAGAACTGACACCCCACCATAGAGTGGAACCTGGTGTCCTAAAACCACTACCGCCAACTTTCTGTAACTCTTCCTCGACTCATAAAATTTCTGCATCTGTTAACCAATAATTTACACCGGTCAATACAAACTTACATTATCTATTACATGTACCACTAATCTTATCTGTTCCCTAGCTATTGTATGTCCCCGTGGTGATATACATCTTTGAGACATGTCTAGCAAACAGTATCCAAATATATAATCTAAGTCATCCATCCAAGGTATGTCCTTGAAAATGTCTAACAAAACAACTAGAACTAGTATTAAGGAATCATAGAAGTGAATCACTAGAATACAATGGAATATCGGAATCTTCGATCATACTCGCGCATCATGTTTCAGATTTCAAAGCAATGAAATCATTAAAGACTGCATTGGTCATGTAGATAGCTTACATGTCTATATATCCCGAAAGTGCAACCAAGAAAAATTCATAGCTTGCCATGTATATGTATGATATATAATAATATATTGATATTAATGAATAATTAATTAATTAAAATAAATTCTAAACCTGTTAGTTAGTGTGTATTAACTGTGTTAATTCCAATTGTTTGTTAGGATAGTTAGTTTTTTGCTCATGTCTATATAAATCATTTCTCTTCTTTTTATATTCATCGCTTATACACTTCACTCCATTTTCAACCTCAATTGCATCTTACAAAGTTAACAAAACCCAAACACTTCCCCATCGATTCATTTATGTGCGGATAAATTCCTTTGCATAAAAACAACACGCATGCATACATATCGGTAAATTAACTAATAAATTTGGTAAATTGTATAGGATGAATAATGAGTATACAATAAAAAAATATTTTATCTTGAATAGTTGTATAGAGAAATAATTGTGAATTGTACAGTGACACAAATGGGGTAAAAAAAAAGGCAGGTGGTAGAGTAGAGATGTTGAAGCGTGTTGGGTGCAGCGGAGACTAGGAATGTCTGTGGGCGACAGTGACAACATGAACAATTAATATAGTAGTAATTGTAATGCTAATTTATAATTAATGGTAAGTAGTGTAATAATTTCTGCGATAGCCACGTGATGAGAGGTATGGTGAGTGGGTGCCAGTAAAGGAATTGAATTGGTGATGGAAAACGTGATAGATAGGACCATGATGCAGAAAGGGGAGGCAAATATAGCAGGTTTTAGACCAATGAAATTAAACTCGATTCTGCGTTCCCTCAGAGCCCCGAATCGATGCATAAATTTGACCCCACCCTTGGACGTTGCGAAAACCACCATTTCTATTCTAAGCTTCCTCACTCCAAAGCTATCAACAACACTTTTTCAGACAATATTATATAATATAGGACAGTGCCAATTACAACTGGAATACTTTTTCTGTATAATAATCAATTTAAAATTGGGAAAGGTGACTGGTACCTGCCCAGAGGCTAATGGGAGCTGGTAATAGGCGAGGTGAAGCGGCGTGGAAGTAACGTGAACGCCAAAGAAGGTGGCTGGATTTCTGTACAAAATTCTCACCGTTGAGTTCAACGACAACATATCCGTTGGCACCCCACTTCCATCGTTCCCAGATTGTACATTCATGTTCTCAAACATTATGCTCTGCACCATACCAACATTACTTCTAAATTATTCCAAGTAAATAAATGGAAACAACAACAATGCAATTAATGTAGTACTATGATGAAATTAAAGTGGCTTAATCTTTAATGAGCGTAAAATGAAATGTTTGTTACCTTGACAATGACACGAGGCTTGTAGGTCTTGCTAGCGCCCCAGAGGATGAAAGAGAAGAGGGTGAAGAGGAGGAGGAAGAGGAGGAAGAAGCAGAGGCACAAGCGAACGTTGCGGGAGGAGGAGGAGTCGTGAAACTGGTCGTCGTCGTCGTCGTCGTCGTCGTCGTCGTCGTGGTCGGGGTGAACGTGGTGGTTGGGGAGAGGGTGGAGCTTCTTCCAGGAGCGAGGGTTTTTGAGGGAAGCGGAGAAGCGAGAGGTGGAGGATTCGCGGGAGTGGTGAATGGGGGAAGAGAGGTAGTAGTGGTGAGGAGGGGAAGGGAGTGGGCTTGAAGTGCCGTAAGACATTTTCTCGACGTCGTGGTTGGAAGGGCTCTGCACGTAGTACAGTGGCCGCCGCGGCGGAGAACACCGACCTGGCGACGATGATGACTGTTGCTCCACCATGCTGTTGCACGTCACCTCTGAATCCGATTTCGTGTGCATTCTTCCTCCCATTCTCTCTCTCTCTTTCTCTGTCTACCACAATCAAGTCTTCTTTCGTACTACTAATAATTTTCACCCTCACCAATCCCTTTTTATTTTAGTTTCTACACTCAACAATTAATTGCATTTAATTAAATGTGATATTCAAATCACAACGTGTGAATGTGATAATAATAATAATAATAATAATAATTCAGTATTTTTTTTATATACCAAATTTAACAAATCTCAAATATGTATATATAGAAAAGAAGAAAAGTATAGTTACAAAATGTTAAAAAAAAAAGGGAAAGAGGTTGAACTTATTTGATATTATTATTAAAATTGAATTGATCGGTTTGACTGGTTGAATTGTCAACCAGTTAAATAACCAATTTAAGTCAATTCTTTAATATTATTAGTTTTGACACATTTAATTACAATTTACTTAAACTAGTGTTTTTAACCGTTAAATTATTGATTTGGTTCTAAAAGCATTACTATTTGGTTAACATTTTCTATTTTTTCTTAGGGCATTTGTAAATAAAGAATGTGTTTCTCTAATTGTGAAAATGAATGGTAATTGGTTGAAAGGGTAGAGTGTTTGCCATTGGTTTATTGATTAAAGGGCATTGACCCATTGCATGAGTAAAGGGTATTATGGACTATTCGTGTATGGATGGAAATGGAATGGAGCAGAACACAGTTGCGGTTCCCAAAAAAGTAATATGTTTGAAGTTAGAGACGTTAAAGTGGGACCATTCTCATCAATTTTCCAATGCATTAAATATTCGGATGCCATGGTCGTGCCTTCCGGTTTTGCGCCGGCAACAAACTTGGAATTTATATCAAACTTATAATTTATGAAATATGTCAAATACTATTTTAAGGAATTTAATAAAAAAAGTTTATAAAATTATTTGAAAATACCATTAAATCTACAATCATTGTATTCTTTTTAATAAAAAAATTATCACAATACCGTTAAAACGATGATTAATAGGTCATACAACTATTACTACTATTATTTTATATTTTTTAATTTGTTATCTAAAAATATCTAGTATATATTAATTTTTATAAATCTTCTAAGTAACTTTGTTAAAAAAATAGACTAACCCGCCCCCTTTCAACTCACCAAAAACAGGGTGAGACAGGTCTGGCCTTTCACTGGGGACGAATTAATTTTTCTAACTTCTCTCATTTTGTTGGCGAGTTGATAACTTGGTCTACCAAATTTTTTTAAAAAAAAACTTATTTTGTAATGAAAATTAACAACTAAAAGATATAGTGGGTATCTAAATGAATAATTGGACTTAACATAAAAAAACAGGTTGACTTGTCCAACCCTTCTAATTTATAGGCAAATACCAATATCAAATTCTCTTAACTCACCACATATATATATTTTTTATATGTTTAAAGGCAAATCTAACATTGACAACTTTAGTTTGAAGTCTACCCTTTTAGGTTTTGGTTATAAAGTTAAACCACCACATCATATAAGTGACGAGAAGTTCGAAAAGTTTGCATGATTTAAATTTTAAAACTGAATTTTTTAATTATGAAAAAATGTCAAGGTTTCTCACAATCATGAAACAATTATTATAATAACTCTTTAATATTCGCACTTGGAATTATGACTTGTTCTCTGAAGGTAATAGTAAAACCAAAACAATGACGAAAAATTGTAATGGATTTTGAAGCAAATGAATGATAACGCGCCCCAATAAATTTAGCACTACAATACAACACCTTCCAAGTTAAAGATCTTGATTTGAAAGGACCACCGCAGGCCCATTATTATTAACGGGCTGGGCTTGTTGGCTACTTTCCTCGAACACTTTAACAAGTTCAGGATCCACATTCTCCTCGGGCTCCCAAGTGGGCTCTTCCAAATCGGCCCATTTAACCAAAAACTCCGGCTTCCTTTCATCGCCAACTCTCCGACCAAGAACCGCCTCAGCCACGGCGTACTCAAGCCCAGCCTCGTAGTCTCTAACCAAATCCTCCGCCACGAACTTCGCCTTAACCCACTCATTAGCACCGCCATCTTTCCATCTCACCAGATACTCCAAATTCTCGCCCTTTCCCCTCTTCTCGACAATCCCCTGCACCTGCGCGTACTCGAATACTGCCCCTTCCAAAACCCTAATCACACCTTCCAGTCCAATTCGGCGACCGAATTGCATCGGATTCCCCTTCGGAGTCGCACTCAGAAGCTCCTTCGCCAGATCCAGCGCCGTCCTTCCCCGGTCGTCGACCGCCTCGGGATCCGCGCCGAGATCCAGAAGCAGTTTCGCCACGCCGGGCTTCACGTACCCCGCCGCCATGTGCAGCGCCGCCAGACCACCGCCGTTGTCGCGGTGGTCAAGGTTCGCGCCGGCCTCCGCCAGCAGCCGGACGCAGGGCTCCGAACCGAGTCCCGCCACGAAGAGGAGCGCGGTGCGGCCGTCGGCATCAACGGCGTCCACGTCGCGGCCGTCGCCGGAGTCGATTATTGTTTTCAGTGCTGATTCGTCGGCTTTCTTTGCGGCGGTCCACCAGGGGGTTTCGTACTCGGCGACGACGTCTTTGGCTATGAAGTCGGAAGGGACCCAGGAAGGGGCGTGGCCGTCGGTCCATTCGATGAGGTACTCCATTCCGGTGGCGCCGTCGAGGGCTCTGCTTCCGATGATTCCTTTGACTTCGCCGTAGGAGTCATCTTCGGCGAGTTTGGGTGGCTGCTGGTGTTGCTGGTTTTGGAGTGTGGCGGAGACGGCGAGGGAGCGGATGGGTTTGTGGCGAATTGGAAGGAGGGAAGTGAATTGGGGTTTGGGATTATTGGGAGAGAGTTTGGGTTTGAAGTGAGAAGCTGATTTTGTGGCGAAAAGGGTTTCCATTAATGTGTTGTATGGTGTGTGTGAGGGGTTTTGGTGGGTTCAACTTGTGGCGGTGAGAAATGGGGTTTGGATGCATAGAGGATAAGGAAGGTGATCCATTTTGTGGCTACGATTGGATACAACAGAAGAGGTAACTGGATTTGTTTTATTCTACACACTTCATTTTTGTATTAACAGAAGCCACTACTTTGTGTGACAAGGAGAATGAAGCAACCATCCCCATTTTTTTGGATAAAAGTTTTAAGTGACTATGGTTTCTCCTCTCATCAAGACATATTTAGCTTATAACCAATGTTTATAGACGTGATTATATTAGTCCAAAATCTTTAACAAAAGTTTTGATAGTGATACTTTAAATTAGTATCCAACCAAGTATACTAGGTCTATATACCAAACTACTCAAGCTCCAGTATCCACAATAGAAGACCAAGAAACCAACGTTCCATAACCCATAAAGGGTTTATACACAACATTCGTATCAAAGCGAGCATTCGGGGTTGGACTAGAATGTTCTAGACTCTTGCGTTACACAAGCTAGTGATCTTATTAAAGCAATAAAATCAGTCATAAGCATTTCATCAGTTTTGTACTCAACACCATTTTATAAATATTCACCATTAACACACAAGGTATGTTTTCAAACTTAGAACCTATATATCAAATTATTGTTTTGTGTTGACTAATTTAAGTGTCAAACATGCCTTTTAAGGGCATATGTCCTTTTGGTCTTTTTAGACATTTGTGTAGAATTTTAATTATGTAGCGCACATCTTAGATGATGTGTAAAAAGATCTACACATCTAATCATAAATTCATAATGGATAATTTGGCATCTTTTAATGAGGTTCTAGAACCGTTATGAACCTCAATCTCATATTGGTGACCTTGTTCAATTCAACAAAACTCGAATTGACTTTAACCTTGGATTGACAATCCTGTCTAACTCAATATATCCCATAAATTTGACCTTATCCTTGAATTGGTACCTCTATCCAACTCATTATACCCCAAATGTGGTACCTCGACTAACTTATTGTACCTTAGATTACTTTACATGTCACTTGACATGATACTTATAATTGCGGAGAATCTACTAACAAAGCAATCTCCACCTTCGTACATATCCTCTACTATAAATAGAGTTGTCATACAAACACAATGGACGTTCATTTTCGCATCTCAAAACTCTTGGCACTTGTTGGTTTCATATATATTCTCGACACATTGACTTATGCACGAGAGAAACCCCCTTCTGATCCCTTAAGATCTTACATAGGTACTTGACATAATAAATGAATATAATTTTCATCTTATTTGATCAAAAGTTTATCCATTATTCAATGATTTAAAACTTGTAGGGGGTATTGGAAACACCTTCCACAATAGAGTATTCACGTTTTCAATTATACTTATGATATGTGACATGTTTAAATGTTTATCACATTATCCATAGGGGTAATTTAAAAAGATTATATTTATAAATATAAGAACTAACAACTTTGTTGGAAAAGTAAAAGTAGTTATATGTTTTCTTTTGTAAAGTGGGAAAAGTAGCTATATAATATGAATAAAAAATATATAATCCATAATTTAATTATCAGTTGTTATTTCTTTTTCTTTATTACAAAAAATGTTTTCTTTTGTGAAATTTGGCTTGAAAGAAGTACATTTACAATTTCAATACAAAAAACACAAGAAAGGTTTTGTTGTTTCTATAAACTTTTGTTTGGGTTCAACAAAAGCTTAAAACAAATTGACGTTAGCGTCACATTTTGTGAGTTGGGCTGTAGAAAACTTGACAAACAAAACGTGGGCCTGATTGTATTCAGTTGGGTTGTTTGTTACAGTGGTTGTTTGGTTCTTATTTTGGGGTTTCTTTTAGGGCTTTTTTTAAACCAAAAAAAGGGTTTTTTTATAATTCTTTTATGCTAGTTATATCTTGTATGAGTACGTTTGAACTATAATATTTATTTATTCACCAAAAAAAAAACTATAATATTTATTTGTTGACCAAAAAATCAACCGATCTTAAATATTAACTATTTTACGTGTCATCAATTTTTTTGTAACTGACGTTTTGTTTTCCATACTCGGGCTCATCCGCATCAATTAAGGTGAACAATATTCGAAATCGATTTATCATTTCATTGTCATAACATAACAAAATATGTCAATGGAAATGTCATGTGTCAATGTTGGAGCATACGCAACGGGTCATCATCGCATGTGACCCATTTCACATTAACCAAACAAGTTATGTATGAAATGAAACAACTACATATGATAATTTGGATTTGATTTTTTAAAAATAAATATGTCGGGTCATGAATTCAAACTTATTTTTAAAATAAATTTGATCTGTTTTAGTCTGTTAAAAAATGAGTCCTGATGGACTGGGTTGTTGGGCTACTAATAAATTATATTTGTCTTTAATATATATTATACTAATATAGTATTATAAAATATAAATGATTAAATTTTGTTTCCATTAATACAAATAAATTGGGTTGATTATAAAAAAAAATTGATTTTAAAAAACGTAAAATTTAGTTTTTATATCTAATTTTTTTTTAAAAAGGCTTAAAATCAGTATAAATTTAGAATAAAAAATGACATGCATAAAAGAAAAAAGAGAGTTAACCCATGGGTCATATAAAATACGGGTCGGGTCAGTGTTTTTAACTCGTTTCCTTTTTATTCGACCCGTATTAGATAAACTTAAACTGGCCTTAACCAACCTGACCCTTAAGTGACATCCCTAAAACAAACTGTGTAAAGTCTTTTTTGTTTTCGGGTAAATATAATCGTATAAAAAAGAAGTCAAATTGACCAGGTTGGCATGATTATAGAGTCAACATTATGAGGCTAAGAGTGTGAATAATTGTGATTTGCATGGTCCGATAGAGGGAGGTTCCATGTTACAATTGGTATGCCTTGCAACTCTAAACTAACGTAATCAGCCAAACATGATACATAGAATGTCCCAAAAGCGACAAAGAAATGATCATTGTATCCGCGTACAAATATCATTGTTTATGGAAATATATTGGATTGATTAAGATACCGCGTGTCACGTCAGAATTAGCGGCCATTTTACACTGTCACAGCTTATACATTGCTCATCGCTAACCGAATGGTAGTAGCAATAATATAACCACACGCACTCACCGCCACTATTTCCCACCCATTTTATTCTTCACATACACACACTTTGTATTATATAATTCACAACTACTCCTTCATTGTATCATTCATTATATTCAGTTACCTACAAGGCTTGCAACCCTTCACCTTTCTCCCTTTATATATGCCTAAAGTGTGTAACTTGTTACTCTAACTCTAATCCTCTCTCTCTTTTCTCACTTTCCTATATTTTTATTTGTTTCATTTGTTCTTTGTGAAACACCAAAGTCCAAACGTTTTGTCTTGTGCGCTCAACATGAAGGTGTTGATGAATGAACCGTCACAAGTGCGTGCCCTGTTGAGTATCTGCTCTGTGTTGCTGCTGCTTTTGGAATGCTTTTTGGTTGCTGCTGAGGACCCTTATAGGTTCTTCGACTGGAGCATTACCTACGGAGATATTTATCCCCTAGGAGTTAAACAACAGGTTAATTTATATGTCATCACTGCTTAATTAGTTTCTTTCTTGTTCTTTTGATAAATGTGCTAAATGTGTGTTTTTGCACTACTTGCAGGGTATTCTTATCAATGGCCAATTCCCAGGCCCTGATATCTACTCTGTTACCAATGACAATTTGATCATCAATGTACACAATAACTTGCCCGAGCCGTTTCTTCTGTCATGGTAACAACTATCCCTCTCTGTTTTCCTTCAGCTTTTGTGTTTTGTTTTGTTATAATTTCAAAATCCTTAATATTTTTCACTAAAATATCCAACACTAAAGAATGGTATATATATATTTATCAAAAATAAAAACAAAACTGCTACTAATACAAGTTCCAATAGACAAATCCTGAGTATCTAGTAAAGTTGATGCACACATTTAGATTAATATTCAAATTGTGTAACACTAAATTTGATTGTGTTACCAATATTTACATGAATTTATGGAACTAATTAGAGCTGTTAAAATGAATTTGATTCTCTTATTATGATGGACTATTCTATCTCATATTAAAACTGATGTGATTAGATATAAAAGATTGAAGTCTGAATTAATGAGAGTTTTTTGGTCCAATTAGAAAAAACCCACACCCAATACAAATCAAATGACTTCAATCTTTTTTTCATAAAACTAGGAGCCCTACCGATAAAAAACCTAAATTTATAAAACAAACCCAACACACTTATAAAAAATAAGTATGTTTAAACACCTTAAATTAAAACCTTAATATGAACGTTTTTAGTCCAACCTATTTAAAACAACTCGACTGTTTTAGAACTAGCCATACTGATTGCATGATAACAATTTTTTTATTGTATAAAATAAGTTATATAAATAAGGGAGTTTACAATACTAAAAAAAGGGGTGCAAGTAAAACAAGGTTCTCCAATGCAAGAAGCAATGGGTAATGAGAACACTTGTTGTGGTGTGTTAACTGGCAAAGTGGTGTCCTTTTAATTAAAGCATGGGCTGCGTGACGTGCAAAATGTCTGCTTCTTATTTCCTTTTCGGTTTAAATAGAATTAGTGTTACGCCAAATTTCCTATTCTACCAGATTTACCTTAATAGTAAGGATATTATTATAAGAAAACAAAACAGTTGTATATGTGAGTTTAGATTGAAAGCGCCGCAAAGAAGCAACCTCAAAAATTTCTGTGTTTATTTATGATGATTGAAGAGATGCCACCCTGGTCCAAAAAATAAAACATGGGTTCATTAAATGTTGTTATCCCCATCCCTTCGGCCCTTTAAATTAGGTCACGAGCCTAACCCATCTAACTTGAAGCCCACCTAACTGCAACACTATTATTCACAATTTTCACGAACCGTAGTAAAACTCTTCACGAGTTAGGCCCATCCTTCTTTTTGGGCTGATTAATCTTAATTGGTAATTGCCAGTAAAGCGGTCAATTATGATGTCATATACATAAATTCTGCAATCTTGTTCAGATCCAATATATTTATCTAGTATACTTGTATGTAATCTCATATACCCAAGTTTAGAAACTCATATTCCTTGCTCTGTTCGAACTCTGTCTTTCATGTTACAAGATGATTCCTTATATAGACAAAGAATCGAGAAACAATACACTCACTAGGATTACAAGATAAAATTACATAATAGAATTACAGAAACACGTTACACATAAGATATGGTTACATTTAAAATAAGATTACACTAACACATGATAAATAAGATAAGATTACATTCTATTAAACTAATTGAAAGCTAAACATGAATGAATACTTTTATCAATAAAATAATAAGAAGGCATGGATAAATCCAAAATAATGGAATTGAAAAAGACTAAAAAATAATAATTAAGCTCTAGTGTCTCTCTCTGGTTGTTGCTGACTTGTTTTGATATAATGCAATGCAATAGGAGTGGTGTTCAGCAAAGGAGAAATTCTTATGAAGATGGAGTTTATGGAACCACATGCCCCATCCCTCCTGGGAAGAATTTCACCTACACACTTCAAGTCAAAGATCAAATTGGAAGCTTTTTCTATTTCCCATCTCTTGCTTTCCACAAGGCTGCTGGTGGCTTTGGTGGCATCAAAATCCTTAGCAGGCCAAGGATTCCTGTTCCATTCCCTGACCCAGCTGATGATTTCACCCTTCTTATTGGAGATTGGTACCAAATCAATCACAATGTATAATCAAACATATACTCAACTTTATTGTGATTCTTCATTGGTATCAAAACATTTCTTAACATATGATTTTTATCTATTCAGAAACTGAAGGGTGTTCTAGATTTTGGACACAGACTTCCATTCCCTCAAGGTGTTCTTATCAATGGTCGTGCAAAGGGTACAACATTCACAGTTGAACAAGGTATGTAATTATTTATGTCTGTCTTTTTATATTGTCCTCTTCCTTTATGCATGTGCATTTTATATTAAGATGACAACGTTTTATTTTTCTGTCTTTTGATGAACAACAGGGAAAACATACGGGCTTAGAATATCAAATGTTGGACTTCAAAATACACTTAACTTTAGGATTCAAGGCCATGACATGCAACTGGTGGAAGTTGAGGGAACTCATACCATACAAACCACATATTCGTCATTAGATGTTCATGTAGGACAGTCTTACTCGGTGCTTATCACAGCTAATCAAGCACCAAAAGACTACTACATTGCCGTGTCCACTCGTTTCACTAACAAGGTCCTCACTAGCACTGCCATTCTTCACTACAGCAACTCTCAGCAACCAGTTTCTGGCCCAATTCCTGGTGGACCAACCACTCAGATCGATTGGTCCATCAAACAAGCTCGTTCCATCAGGTAATGCTCCAAACTAATGTTTTTATGTCATTGAAGGAACGAAGGTATTAGTTTAAACGAACAATATTGGTACTCGAACTGTAGTTAAACCGATAACAATAAAAAAATTAACTCATTAATCTCTTAACTTGTTCAACGTTCATGGTTTAAGGCTTGACTGTCAAAATGGGCGGTTTGGTCTGGTTTTGATACTCCAAATACACCTCACTTTAGTTTGTTGGTTGCATTGATTAGCACTTTTTCATCACATGTAGAATTAGTGATTAATGACCCACTTAATAATTACTTTCAAGTTTCAATTCACTCACATTGTTTCACATCAAACGTTTGAATGTTGTAGGACAAACCTGACTGCAAGTGGACCAAGGCCAAATCCACAGGGCTCTTACCACTATGGTTTGATAAGCATTAGCAGGACAATTAAGCTTGAAAGCTCTGCAGATCAAGTGAATGGGAAGCAAAGATATGCAGTCAACAGTGTATCATTCAAACCTGCAGACACTCCTCTTAAGCTAGCTGATTCCTTCAAGATTGGTGGTGTTTTCCAAGTTGGAAGCATCCCAGATACCCCTTCTGGTAAACCTATGTATCTTGACACCTCAGTCATGGGAGCAGATTTTCGAGCCTTCGTTGAGATTGTGTTTCAGAACCATGAAAGCATCATCCAGAGCTGGCACATTGACGGATACTCATTTTGGGTTGTAGGGTAAGATCTCACATCTATATGCATAATTTACAATTACATAACTTCTTAACTTAGAATCTTTGGTTTCACATTTTTCAGTCACTAACATAAATGCGTTAGCTTTTACATCTAGATCCACATTTAGTCTAGATTGATTTGGTTACCAGTTTGGAGTACCTTAACTTTGGTTGATAAGTAGTAAATTTTTTATTCATTAGCTAAACAGATTTAGATACCGCCTCGAATGACGCATGAGATCAATACTAATTAGTATATGGTATCTCGAATGAAACTTTGTTTTCGTAACTGAGTTAACAAATAACCACTAATTTACTTTATACACAATTCATGAAACTGAAATTTCAATATGGCATTTCTAACGCAGAATGGATGGTGGAGAGTGGACGCCTAATAGTCGTAGCCAGTACAACCTGAGAGATGCGGTATCAAGGTGCACAACACAGGTTAGTTATTCTTTGTTAATACATTAACATTAATTCATTCCCTTAAAAGTTTGATCATTATCCAAATGCAGCAGAAACTTGATGATGAATTTTTGTGTGACAGGTGTATCCCAAGTCATGGACAGCAATTTATATGGCACTAGACAATGTGGGTATGTGGAATGTGAGGAGTGAATTTTGGGCACGACAGTACCTTGGACAACAGTTCTATATGCGAGTATATTCACCAGTTGAATCCATCAGAGATGAATATCCAATTCCAAAGAATGCTCTTCTGTGTGGCAAAGCTGCAGGCAGAACAACAAGATCACTGTGATAATCAAATCTCAAACACATCAACTTAGCTATGTTGTAGGGACTAACTTTGTCCCATTCTTTGCAAATTCCTCTAAAATTTCTTTGTATAACTAATTATATATCACCATCATGTTGTCAACAATTTCTTTGTATCACTAGTTAATAATTTAAATACCCTCATTGGTTTATTTTTTTAAAAAAAAATAAAGAATCTTCCCGGGTGTATTAACAAATTGTTGTTTTAGTTTTATTGTAATGAAATTATGTAAACTAGTTCAGTTCATATGTATCTCTTAGTGTTTGTTTGGTAATAAATTATTTAATAGTTAATGTTAATCTAACAAATGATTACCAGATGAAAAATTTCCCGATGTCCAACGTTAGTAGTTAAATTTAAGGTCGTGTTCGGTTTTAAAGCGGTGCGATGTGTTTGATTCGATGGTGAACTCAACATGTCTTTGAGACAGACAACTCTTCTTTTAGAATTTGGCAACGTTCAAACACTTGGTTCCTTATTCGTGATTCACATGAATTTGTAATTCAGGAGCTGCTGTGTCTGTTAGAAATTGCAACTCTCCCTTTGCGTCATATTTTCAGCCAGCTTTTTTTTTTTGCATCTGAAACAGCTCAATATTATCACACAGGAATATAATGTTAAAAACTTTAAAATTGAAAAAATTTATAGTGGCTGTCAAACCAACAAACAAATAGTAACATTACATAAACTTCTTAAGCAATTAAAAAAATACATTGACACTCTCAAAATCCCACATCCCACACCACTTTATAATAAAAGTATAACCAAAAAAAAAAAAGTTTAAAGTGTTTCTAGATATTTTTCATCAATGTTCAAAATTTAGGGATACTCATTTCTAATCCAACACTACCAGTTTAATACAAAAAAGTTAGAAAGATATACCTAAACTTGGTATATTTTTCAAACACATTTCAGATTTACTCAACATTCTATTTTTCCTTGCAACAAAGCTCCACGAGCTCTCTGATTTTTCCATCACTAGCTCCTTAATCCCTCACTACATTGCACTTCCTTCACTCCCTCACTATCATATTTATATATACAAATGAGGTGGAAATTGGTGCAACCTTCTTTAACTGAACCTAACACTTAATGCTAACTTTTAAGTTATAAACTAAATTCTGGGTTTAATAAGATTTTCATTTCTAATAAACCTTATCAAAAGGGGAGGTGCTCACATAGATTCTCTAAGCATGAATTTGGATATTTCCAGTGGTTTTAGGATTATTTTATTTAGTTTAGTATACTGATTTGTAATATTTTGAACAAATATATTAAATAATGTGTTGTTTTATTTTAATATTTCCATTTAGTAAAAGTCTGGCTATAAATGGGCCCAGCCCATAATATTTTTGGGTCTGCAGTAAGGCCATGATTTATTAATTATTAAAACATAACAATTTTCTTTTTGTGAAAAAACATATTGAGACAGAGCATAGCCTAAAATATAGGTACAACTTCCTTCCTCGATAAAATCAAACAACATAAAAGAAATTAAAGGACAGGTAAACCAACATCTGAATTTTATTTGACAAGAATTTCTTTTGCCAACCCATTAATCAGTGAATTAAAATGAATATTTAAATTTTCCTTTAGAAACTTAAAAAATGCGTTTAGAAGTGTTGGAGGAGTATATTGATGAGTGAATTATAGAAAAGGCACGTCAGGGAAGAAAGTAGGGGAAAAGGATTTTCGTGACGCAAAAGATATGTGCGTGGAGCAGCGACGCGTGTGCTTTTCCTGTTATATACCAAACACTTTGGCGCACTGTACAACACTACCAACACCCTATGTGTCAATAAAACAAACCAACAAAAGCTATCCTTCCTATTGCTTCCGTTGCCCATCCCTGTTCCGCGCGCTAATACTTCCACTACACACAATGTCAGATTTCTCTGCGCCATGCCACCCTCTTTCTTCAACAATCCATATTTTGTTCCAACTTTCCTATCATCTAGGGCCGAGCAACGGTCGGACTAGGTCAGATTCGGGCCAAAAATGTTCAATCCAACCAAAACCGAGACTCTATAAAAATGGCCCATTTTCGACCATTTCCAAGCTCGGATTTAGCGGATCTCGGTTCTGTCGGTTTCGGATATATAGTCGGATTATTCGGTTTTATTTTATCATGTTTAATATTTTAAACAAAGATTTGAAACCAAAAACAAATATAGAACAGACAGGAGATGAACACAAGAAGAAGAAGAAAAATCACAGCTTGGATCTGAAAATATATTCAGATATATACAAGCCAAAGTTGCAGAAGAAAAAAAACGAAAAAAAAAAGCAAAACTTCAAACCAAGGTTAATTGCAATGGACACAACGTTTGGTCATGTGAGAACGATCATGGAAACGGTCGTGGTTTGGACGGCGCTGATGCAGGTACACAGAGCTTATGTCGCCAGAGTTAAGGCGGCGGGAGAAGTGGAGGTCGGAGGGGATGATGCGGCGGCTGAGGGTGAGGAGAAGGGATGGGGTAGGGAGTCTGAGAAACAGAGTCATCAAAAGGGAATGGGTGGGAAGAAGGAAGAGTCTGGAAAGGGAGGTGAAGGATTGAAGAAGATTGAAGAAGTTGGTGGGAGCACAGCCGTCATGAGAAGGAAGAGAGAAGTCTGAGAAGAAAGAGAAAATGATTGAATAAAAAAGATTAGGGTTTCTTTATTATGGGCCTTGAATGTTCATGGGCCTTTAAGAGAATGCATATTTCGGTTGTTAACGGATACTGCTGGGTTAAATTTTACCCATCCGTTTTCGACCGAATTTAACCATTTTTGACCGAAATTTTTATTTTTAAAATCCGAAATTGAAACCGTCCGGGACCCACATTCAGTTTTCATTTTCAGACATCATGGGCCGGACCGGTTTGCTCGGTTCCGCCCAGTCCTACTATCATCTATCTCATAATATGTACTCATATAATATATATATCGACTCCTAAAGATTAATGACACTAGACACATATAACAAATAATAATAAGTGTTTAAAATCTGAATTGATAATCAAACCTCAGTATAAATTTGCAAACCTAGGCAACTTACTTCTGAGAGCAAGATTTACTATCCTGACAAAGGTCAAATTATAAGTTAGGGTTTAGGGTTTAGAAAATATTACACCTAGGTAATACTATAAATAGAAAATATTCATTAACTCATTTGGGTTTTGTAAGGTCAATCGCAAACTTGAAGGGTATAGGGATCTCCATTATGTTTATAATACCAAACTATCACTGAGTGAACATTTGACACCAGTTACGACGAAGAATATTACTCCTTACATAAATACACGCAACTAATTACCATTACCATGTTAATTAATTAATGTGAATTTTATATTATATTTAAAATCTCATTAATCACGTTTTGATAACCCTAAAAACTAAAGAAACAGTTAACACAAGGTCCCACTCTCGGCATGGTTGTTGTTGATGAAGATGGATAGGGGGCATACCATAGTATTCCTCATACACGTATTTCGATGCACACACAGTTAACCGCCGTTTGTTACTGTTCCGCGGGTGGAATTCTTCCCTCGTAGATAAACGGGTTCTCACTCAACCACCGCATGCCACGTCAGCAAAGTGTGGACCCTACAGAAAAGGAGCGTGTCGGGTGTTGATACCTGCAAACGGCGTTTCTTTTTTAGCTTTTGCCCCTATCAAATCATTACCACCACCACCACACACTATTATGTAACGTTATCACTCTCTCTCACACACTTCACTTTCCTCTTTCATTATTTTCCACTTTACCAATTCCTCGCTCACCCTACAGTATTGGCATTGCGTGGAATGTGTGTGTGAGATCTGTACGTGACTTCAGATTTGTAGCCAACCAAACCAAGACGACAATGGAAAGCGTTTCTTCCGAAGATGGTTCCGACCGTTGCGGAAGCTACAGCCCCAGTGCTGACATCAGTGAGTCTGAGAGTTGCAGCAGCTTCTACGGCCGCCGCTACGCCGCCGAAGGACCTTCCAGCTCCGCCAACCTCTCGCCTCGTCCACTGGCCCCCGCTCACTTCAACTTCCCGCCGCTTCCTGTCATTGGCGGCAAAGACGTCGTCGTTTGGGATCACAAGCGTGACATGGATTTGTCCGGTACTCTTTCTCTTATTTTTATCCTTATTTTCCCAACCAATTAACCCTATTAAAGAGACAAAGTCTCAAAGTTGAACATACGGCATTTTCATTTGCAGAAGTGGAAATGATGAAGGAGAGGTTTGCGAAGCTTCTTCTAGGAGAAGACATGTCCGGCGGAGGAAAGGGAGTGTGCACTGCGCTTGCAATCTCCAATGCCATAACCAATCTCTCTGGTTTGTTAACTAATTTTGCTTTAAGAGTATTTAATTAATTGTGGTTTAAGGTGTGATTGTGAAATGTGAGTTTTGCAACAGCAACTGTGTTCGGCGAACTGTGGAGGTTGGAGCCACTGGCTCCACAGAAGAAGGCAATGTGGCTTAGGGAAATGGAGTGGCTGCTATGTGTGAGTGACTCCATTGTGGAGCTAGTGCCATCTGTGCAGCAGTTTCCTGGTGGTGGAACCTACGAGGTGATGGCGACGCGTCCTCGTTCCGATTTGTACATCAATCTTCCGGCATTGAAGAAGCTTGATGGCATGCTTCTTGCCATGCTTGATGGCTTTCACGACACGCAGTTTTGGTATGTTGACAGGGGGATTATATTGGGTGATTCGAAGGATTGTGATGCTTACGGTAGACCTTCGGTTCGGCAGGAGGAGAAGTGGTGGCTTCCATCTCCTAAGCTTCCCCCTAACGGCTTGTCCGAGGATGATAGGAAAAGGTTGCAGCAGTGTAGGGATTGCACCAATCAGATTCTCAAGGCTGCCATGGCTATTAATAGCTCTGTTCTTGCTGAAATGGAAATTCCTGGTGCATACGTGGAGTCCTTGCCTAAGGTAAGAAATTATTAATCCTTTGTGCCCCAATTAGGAAGATACATAGTTCTTGATAATAACTTTGGTTTGGTTATAATGTATGACTAATTTTGTGAAGTTTTGTAGTTTGAGGACTGAAATTGTGGATTAGGACCCCTCTTATCTTGGTTTTCTGTCTTTTATCCATTGTTTGATTAAAGATGCTGGAATTCAATAGTGTCTCTGATAGTATGTAGTTGGTTGAAATTCTAGATTCTTGGAAATACGCTAAAACTTGCTGCTGAAGACTGAAATGCATTTGTGTAATGTAATGCAGAATGGAAAGGCTTGTCTAGGGGATATAATCTATCGATACATAA
Source organism: Clitoria ternatea (assembly GCA_037962975.1). NCBI lineage: Eukaryota > Viridiplantae > Streptophyta > Magnoliopsida > Fabales > Fabaceae > Clitoria > Clitoria ternatea. The sequence continues at coordinate 71,183,617 of CM075676.1, forward strand.
CTGCGGATCAGTTCTCGCCTGAATGCCTCCTTGATTGCCTGGATCTTTCATCGGAGCACCACACTCTGGATATAGCTAATAGGATTGAGGCTGCTATTCATGTATGGAGGCTGAAGGACCATAAGAAACATCTAATTTCAACAAAAGCGAGACGGTCTTGGGGTGGAAAGGTGAAGGGCCTTGTTACTGATGGTGAAAAGAACCACTATCTTGCCAAACGGGCAGAGACACTCCTACAAAGCTTGAAACACCGATATCCAGGGCTCCCTCAAACTGCACTAGATATGGCCAAAATTCAATATAATAAGGTACATTTATCTCATAATATTTTCTTTGGATTTTACTCATTTTGTTTAGTTGATGATCTACAAGGTGAAGCCACTGTTTGAAATATGTTAAAAGAAATTAGTCAAGAGTTTGTGTTGAGATAAGACAATTTGGAAATATTATAGTTGGTGCATCCGGTTGAGAAATTCTTTTGTTACTTCCTGTTACCGTTAGCATTCAAAACTAGAGTTTCTTTGCACAATTAATTGGTGAGAGAATGTAAAGAACTTTGTAAGACAAGTGCTTATAGTTTCCATGAAAAATGCAGCAGAATAGTGTTTTCTCAATTTCTTGGTCCCCACCCATGATTGATTGTAGCACTTTGTGGAGCCTGATGGTTTCTGTGAATGTTTAATTGAGACCATGAGGACAAGTAACTGTAGTTACCTATTTGCTGTTATAAGCTACTTGATTATGTACAGTAACTTAGAATTGTGGTTCGGACTTTGGAGAGGTGGCTTAGTAAATTAAATAAAATAAACTTCTGTGGATTTTTCTTTTTGTTCAGGATGTTGGACAGTCTATTCTTGAAAGTTATTCAAGGGTGATGGAGAGTTTGGCCTTTAACATAATGGCTAGGATTGATGATGTCCTTTATGTAGATGATAGTATGAAGCGATGTGCAGCTGCAGATTCTATCTCTTTGTTCAGCAGGGGAGGTTTTGGTGGTCGGCCCATTCAGAAGCGAATGTCTCCTAGCCCCTTCTCAATTCAACACTCTCCATATGGCTCCCCATTTGCAACACCAACATTCTGTTCCTCCTCTCCTGTTACCGGGAGCCCTTGCAGTCCTCAAAGGACACATGCTGTGAAAAGGAATGCCCTAAAGGAGGGCACAGATTCAAAGGGCGAAAAATTGGCCACAGCTGAGTTTGAGAGAGTGTGGTCATATGCGGGGAACCTCAGTGCAAGAAGAGCATCTGGCGATGCTCCAGAAAGAGACTGAGTTCTTAAATTAGCATGACTTGTATCCATAGGTGATTATGCCTTCTAAAAGTGGATCTGGCAAAAAGCCCTTGGTCCTGCTCCCTGTATATGAGCGTCTAATTTTTGTATATTCTTAGGTAGCACGAGTAGGATTATGTTGAAAGATCATGCCAATGGATCATTAGTTTATATGTCTCCCTTCCAAGTACTAAATTTCTAGAGGTAGCCCCTGATATGCTTTTCTCTAAATGCCACATTCTAAGTAGAGTTCTCTACTAGATAACCCTTTGGAGATTCAGCATTATTCATGAATCATTGCTCTACTCGCTGCCATAACATTAAATGAAATTTACTCGGACTGAAACAGCTATGCCAACAAATCCTGAGTCCCAAAATTTACCACTTAAAGTTGAAAGCAGATATAACCGTATAAATAAATTGATCTGAGATGGAGGCTTGAAAGTTTAAGTTCGACTTGATATAAAATACAGTTGCTCAAACTTGATTCATTTAGTTAATCGAACCTATTTTAGAGTATGAGATTTCTGAGTTAGTTAAACAAACAAACATGAATGGGTATTGGATTGGATTTGGATTCATAAAGTGAACTATTGGACTGGTGTCGAGTGAGCAAATAAATTCCTTGGCTTTGAGGAGTTTTTGCTTACAAAATTCCATTTTTGGACATGAATTATCGCATTGCATGTATAAGAAACAGTCAGCAAATTCTACGACACTTTGAGTAGCTCTCTGAGCCATATCCACCAATTATAGACCTGTCCTGTGAGATAAGTAAATATCTCTGCTTTCTTTCAGATCTTAGCTTCTTGGTCGCTCTCCTAGAAAAAGGAGATGAGGCATTAAGTAGAACAATTCATGCTCATGCATGTGCCTGTGGCTGGATGGATTTGGACCACTGTTGGCCAGTGAAAAAAAGAGTTGTACCTAGTAGATTAACCTTTTCCATATAGGAAGCACCTAATGAATAAAAGCTTTTAGAATCTAGAGATTTGGATATATATATATATATATAGTAGGGTAACACGCTACAAGAGTGACCATTTATGCCTAGCCTTGCCATCCAAGTAACACAATGAAAGCTGGATTTATAGTTTCTGATAATGTTTCCCTAGATAATTCATTTACATTAAATTGAAAAATTACCATATTCTGCTGATTCTGTTTAGAGTGTCTATGGCGCAAAGCTGGCTATCATTGATAACTAATAAATAGTGTATAGTTTGTTAATATTAGGCATGTTATCTATATATATCATCTTCATTGATTGGACTCCCTTCCCTTCAAATGCAGCTGACTCTGATGCCTATATATATTGAAAGTCCTAGCTAAAGCTAAACTAGATATATAGCATCAGAAAATTAAGGACAAACAAAGTATTTTATTGTCATTTTGACATTGCTTGGATGCAGCATAATTAACAGGCAGAAACTTCAGCAACAACTAAACTGATGGCATGTGATCAGACTGAAGATTCTTGGATGACTTTGCTGAATAATTCTTATGCTAGTTCTTTTAATAATGCAATGATAGAAATATTAAATAATGAAACATAGCATTCCTTTTGGGACACCTCATGTAAGATGAACACAATTTAATTTGGAATATACACAAATTCATTTTAGGAATCTTTCCAATCTATCTAGCTATTATATATTAAACGTGAAATGCAAATTGTGGAGATGTCATTCTAAAAAGTTCAGTCTCTATTTTATTTTATTATTTTGGTCAAAAAAGCATTTTTACACAATGTATTCTGATTTCCTATTGCATAAGTTCTCCTACTATCAACTTTTTAATAGTCTTTTGAGTGTCTGTTATAGTTCATAGCATAGACATCTACCTTACTGGTTTCTGCATCTACTAATTTTCCTTTATGACATTCTAACTTTGACTGCAACACCATTATCTATCCCAGTCAAAGGTTTTATTTTAGACCTACTATGGCTGAAATAGTGGTCTTTCTTGTGCATGAAATTTTTTTAGGAATCAATGCTGAGTTTTTTGCTGGTCATCGAATCGAAGAAACGACCCGTTATTGCTTATGATCCACGTTTCCTATTCTTGAAGCTTCTAATTGTAAAAAAACATGTCATGTTCGGAACCAAATGCATTTTGTGCACCCCAAGTCAACAAAAAGTCTTGGTGATTACATTAAATACCAATTTATAGCATAAAAACTAGTCATCATATTGGGCTGGTGGCAGAAGAAGAGCAAAATGAAATTTCTGCGGTGATTTGGTTTTATGTAATTGGTCATTGTGGTATAATAAGGTGGTTTTTAAGAATGAGGGGATATGCAAAGACCAAAATTATGTTTTTAAGCGGCTTAAATTTAGAAGTTGGTCATAATTTAGAATTAGATTAAAAGGAGTTTAAATTACTTCTTTTAATGAAAAAGGGAACCACTCATTTAATGAGGTGAATACATGATTGTCTAAAAAAGCTTGCATAATGTATGCCAATGCCTCTTGAAACATATCCCACAAAGAAAACTTGGACTTAATAACTACAATGAGATATGAATCACCGATGGGATAAATCACTAGTTCAATCACAGTTTCTCATAACTCAAATTAATGAATCATATAATTTGTATAAGGTTTGGTAATTGACATGAATATTAAGTGTTAATAGTTGGCTTGAACTCCAGTTTCCACATTTTTTTAACCTTTATTTCCTTCTTCATTATCCCTATTTCAAATAATAAAAAATATAATATATAAGGTTCCATATTTTATTTTCCAATCCTTATCATCATTTTCCTTCCCCTACGTTATCCTAAAATAAAATAAAATACATTAAAATCCAACAGTTAAAAACATTATATATTTTATTGTGGAAGATACAATGTATAACAAAAAAGTAAATAATTTTTTTGTGAACATTAATTTTAAATATATTTCACTTTCTTATATGATATAAAATCGTAAGTTAAAAAATTTGTTGGGATACAAAGAAAATAAAAGGAAGAATTAGCTAGACTGAAAAGGAATCTTCTGAATTCATAGTATGAAAAATATCAGTGGCACGTTCGGTTCTTCTTTATAATTTTTCTATTAAATTTAATCAGAAATCAAATTTTAATTTATTGATTGAATAAAGTTTAAAAATATCTCAAATAATATGACACACTAATAATTAATTATTAAATAATTTAATTGATCAAATTCGATTTTTAAAATAAATATTAAAGTGGTTTTATATGATGATATTATGTTACTTTCTATTTTATGATAAAATGATGTAACCTCTGAAAATGGTACACGTTACAGTGTTAGATGAAAGTGGAGCAGATAGATAGATAAGGGTGCAATGCTATTTTGGACTTTAGTGGTCTGTTTGCATTTCACAGAGAGACCAATCCATAATTCTATACGACTTGTTTGTTTCTTGTCATAAGGAAGAGAAATTATATTTATATAATCATCTAACATATAATAAAATGAATTAAAACAATATCAAGTAATATAAATTGTATGTAATAAACAGCCTAAATATTTATATTACAAAAATATCTTAATTTGTTGTTGTAGTTGATGCTAATTTTGCTAATAATATTACTTTATGCGAATGCATAATTGTTAATTTTTATTTTAGAAAAAGAAAATGTCATAATATACTTGACTTATGAAACACCCTAAACAAGTTTGATGGAACTTAAGAAAAAAAGTTTTAAACTTGCAAAACTTTAAATTGAACACTTTTAAAATGCATCAAAATTAAGGGTAAGTTTAGTTTTCAGTCAGGGAAACGAAGTTATAAAAATAAAAAAATCTAAAAGTTAATATTGATCATTTACGCCATTCGAAAAAGTCAGAACTTCATTTGACCGTGTATCTATTTTTGGGTTGGTCAAACCGACCGGGATTGTGAAAACTCATTATTATATCAAAGTGTAATTTACATTTACTCCGATGTACAAAAGAGTAATATAACGTAAAAATATATTATACACACTCAACAAAATACAAAGCCTTGTAATTCTTTATTTAAGGAGTTGTTTACATGAAACCTACTAATTATCGTGGTGAGGAAAAGTTAATAATTAAAAAAGGTGGATGAAAAAGAATAGTCGAGAAAGAAAGCAAAACGAAAAGGTTGATAAGTGGGAGAGAGGGAGAGAGAGAGAGGATTGAAGTTTGGAGCTTTAGCTGGTGTGAGGGTCACGAGGGGTGCAAGGGAAGTCACAGACTGAAAGGAATCACAAGATATCAGTTGAAAGCTGCAGAGAATGGAGACAGGTTATGGCAGTTTCAAGAAGAAAAGTGGTGAAAATGGACAGGTTCTAGACGGTTCCAATATTATGGAGTTGGTTGGAAACCAACAAGTTTTCAACACCTTCCTCGACCATAAGTTTCACGAGTTAGACACGGACAGAGATGGTGAACTCTCTGTGAAAGAGCTTCAACCTGCTGTTGCTGATATTGGTGCTGCTCTTGGTTTGCCTTCTCACGGCACCAATCCCGATTCTGATCACATCTATTCTCAGGTTATATGTTTCTTTTCTTTCTTATTACTATAACTACTTTTGCCAATGCTGTGAGGCTGGTGGGTTGGTCTTCCACGTTGTGTTACTGGTATTAAACTCACATGCATGCATCTTCTATACTACCTCCCACATAATTCTGTTTAAGACTTAGTCATAGTTAACGTTGTTCTTTTAAGAATTATATCTCAATTATTTCAAAAGTGTAAACTGAGGACTCTTTCTATTATCTCGGTTTATGTGATCAACTTAGTCAATCTTTCATAGTCATCAAAGTCATGTGACTAATTAATTTGATTTCTTTCCTTGGATTGTGCTACATTTGGCTAAGAAACAAAAAAAAAAATCATCACACCAAAGTTTGTTAACTTGTTGCTACTTCTACTTTGAATTTTACCTCACTGTTGTTTGAAATACTGATAAGAACTAAGATCCCCGAGAGAGACCGAAAGATAAATATGTTGCCATTTGCCAAGTTGGTAATGTGGCGTATTTGCTTTAGACTTTTTTCTGTGGCTTTAGTTTTGATTGTATTCCGGATTTGTAATGTTTTCAAGTTGCTAATAAACTATTGTCAAATGTCCAAGGGAAAATAATTAACTTATCATCTTGTGATGTCATTATATCTTCATCAGATTTGTTTCGGTTCTAATGTCTGTTGTTTTTTTTTTTATTAAATTATTGTTCGTTTGTGGTTTAAGGCTTTAAGCTTTGTTTTTATCCAATGTCTTTGGCGCGTTTGCAACATTTTTTATGCACTTAATGCTTCAGATGTTGACTTCAAATGATTTTTCTAACGATGGTTTTGAGTGATACTTTTTATTTTGAATAATTTAACATGTTGCTTGAAATTAATATATATCCTTTTCGAGCAATTATAGAGCAACTTTTAATGAAAATTGTGACTTATCTTTGGTCCCAGAACCAGAAGCATCCTAATCTATTTATGATAATTTGGACCTACCCATCAAATATGATAAACTGGTCGGTCCTGTGGGACTCGGCGTTTGGTTGCAAACTTGCATTTGATTTCTCTGTTTCTGCTTAACTTTTTCTGGTCATTTTCTTGTTTTCCATATAAAAGGGAATAATCTGGTGAGTGGAATGTGGTAGAAACTAACAATAAGCTGGCATTTTGACCTCTGAAACTATTATATATATATATATATATATATATATATATATATATATATATATATATATATATAACCAATGATCCTTAAACTTCAAAGATTAGTTGACGAGGTTATTCTAATTTAGCTTATAATCTCGGATTTAAGTGTAGTCCGATGAGAATTAAGTTTCGTTAAATCTTAATAGAGAATGTTTTATTGTTCATAATAATCTTATCTTAATAGAGTTTAAGAAAAGTGTTTCAAATCCAATTAATACTTAATACTAAAAAAAATGGGGGTGAAAGTTTTGAGTTAGACTTCAGAGTGCAAAAAGTCAAAGCGCTATTATTATAGTCAATGATAAATTGTATGGCTCTGGCTGCTAGCTGCATTGTGAAGGGAAAAAAATGTCATTGTGGGGACAAGCAAAGGTTTTCTTTAGTGGAATAGTTTGGGGAAAAGCTTTCTCATTCTCACCTAACTACTAAAGATGGGCAAACAATAAATACATAAAGTATAAAACTACCTTAGTCACAAGAAAGAAAGAAAGTAGCAAATGGTTCTAAAATAACGTGACATGATGAGAAGGATTTAATTAATGGATTATTTTTCTCTTCATTCTGTTTCCCTTTAATAATGTTTTCCCATTTGGTCCATAAGATTAATTTATATTTTGTGTGAGGGAGACTTTGATTGGAAAATAAATTTGAACCAATCAAGGAGCAAGAATTGACATGGTGAATGATTTAATAGGTGTTGAATGAATTCACACATGGGAAGCAAGAGAAAGTGAGCAAGAGTGAGTTCAAAGAGGTTCTCTCTGACATTCTCTTGGGCATGGCTGCTGGACTTAAGAGAGACCCAATTGTGATACTTCGCATTGATGGTGAAGATCTTGTTGAGTTTGTTAATGGTTCAACTTATGAAGCAGATATGGTATCCATTTTCTCTCAGATTGAGTCCCCTCAAACATCACTTCATGACCTTATAATTGAAGCTCTTGGCAAGCTCTCTGTTGATCAAGGGATTCCTCCTACATCAGATTCTTGGGTACCCCATTCATACTAAAATCGTTGACCTTCTTTAGATATATGTAACAGCTTTTGTTTTCAAGAAAAATAATTGAGAAACTAAAACATGATTGAAATTTTTTTTCATTACTTGCTAACTATTAAGAGGCTAATTATATGCTGTAACAATTTATGTTGTCTTGGCTTATATATGTTTGGTTTTTTAAGGTTCTTAACAACATTGTGGAACCGGCACTGGTGTCTCAAGATGGTTCTGATATGGATGAGCCTGTTTCTCAAGAAGCATTTTTGCAGGGGTTTAAGAGAGTAGCAGTGAGTGTGGCTGGAAGACTTAAGGAGCAACCTGTGATAGTTGCTCATAGTGAGAACACCTTTGATGGAAGTGGCGTTAAGAGACTATTATCTAACAAGTTTGAATTGGACAAGGTTTGTGTTTTTATCTGTGATATATTCCTTGAAATTAATATCTTTCTTGTTCTTAACTTTTACATAGAATTCACCAATCTATGATCATGGGATGCAGACTTTGAACTCTGCTTTAGAAAATTTGCCTAAAGATCGAAATGGGAAAATGTCAAAGGAGTATCTAAGGGTGGCGCTGGACGTGCTGGCTCCATCTGCTGGTTTACCTCCAGTTGGTGCAATTGAAGAGGTATGTAGTTAACATATAGTCTTTTTCTGCTTCAACTTTTTTTAAGATACTGAACCATACTGATAAATATTGGAGCAGTTTTGAGTGTCACTTCAGTTCTTTGTTGAAATGTGCTAATTGCTTTCAACAGTTTATAATTAATGGGGAAGTAATTTGATTATGAGGAGTCAAAATTCATCCTAAGATTGAGCTATAGAATTTAGTGTCTGCTATCATGAAAATAGAGTTGTCAAAGAAAAATTTAAGAATTAATATTAATCTTTTACGTTGTTAAGTAAAAAGATTTTTTCTTCCTTTTGGCCTACCTGCATTCTACTTGGACAGGAAACCAAACTTGCTGATAGGCTTGTTTGATCATTCCCACGTGGCATGTAATTCAATGATGACCAGTAGTTAATGCTTAACCATTATGATAGATGTAGATTAGGTTGAAGAAAGGAGTGAAAAGAAGAGAGTGAAAATGTGATATGAACTTAGTTAGTAAAATAAACTCATAATAATCATATGATGTTATTCAACATCGCGAAAAGATTGAAATCCAAATAAAATGTTATATATCATTTGCCTAATATTTATGATGTTCTCTTGGTGCTTGGTGCTTGGTGCTTGGTGCTTGGTGCTTGGTTCCCTAGCCGATTATTGAATAGATTCATGTGTGTTTGATGTGGCAGATGGATAAGGTTATTGGTGAAGTGTTAAAGATGATAAATGCAGATGATGGGAAGATGGTGAAAGAAGATGAGTTCAAGAAAATGTTGACTGAAACACTGGGGAGCATAATGTTGCAGTTGGAGGGAAATCCCATATCAGTTTCAACAAATTCAGTAGTGCATGAGCCTTTAGACTCATCTTCTACTCTTCTGCAGCCATCCTCTAGTCAAACTGCACCCTAGCTCTATCTCTAGGTATATTAATTACCACTAAAACAACCAACAAATATATAATAAAATTTTTACTTATGTAAATTATTAATTCCTCCAACCATAACTTGTATTTTCTGCTGTCAAATTTAAATGTTGTGGGGCTATTTCTGAATTTGAAAAAATTAATCATCTCTCAGAGTCTCACGCTGTTTGATATTTAGACTTAAAAGAGTACATGCATAGGATTATTATTCTACTAAATGCATATATAAAGACTCTTTTGGTAACTTCTAAAGGAATGATATTAGGAAATATTAAGAAATCTATACGAAAGAAATTGTTGATTTTATCTACAAAATTGGTGAGTTTACTCTATTCTTGAGTTTTGAAATTTTCGTCACTTTCTTCTTGAGTTCTGAATTCGCCCCTTTTATAATTAATTAATCAACTTAGCTTTTCTCAGATAAATCCAATTTCAGATTTGAATTAATACTACAAAATTGATATCAAACTGTTATACGACAAAGCCAATACAGGGAACATTTTTATGAAGCAAATTAATGCACTGATTTAAAGCTGCAAAACACTTCTGATCCGGTCTGGATACCGGCCCTAAGATTAAGAGGTCATCTTAGCCGTCCTAGAGGTCAACCGGTATCACAGGATACTGACCCGGTCTGCAACTATGCCAAAGCTGAGCCTCTCCTACACCGGCCGTCCGAAGTAACGTCCGAGACACCGGATCCCTTATCCGCTCTCATTCATCCGTCACCTATAACCGTGTGCCTTAGTGTCATGATAAGAGGAGTCATTACTTAACAAGATAGATCCTCTGCACAGCGGAATATGTCTCTTTCATTCACTAAGAGGAGTAGGTACGACCACATGCGTGATAGACGGAAAAGGTGGGTTATCCTCATCCCTGTGTCAGAATCGTACACTGCTAATTGACTTACCCCCTGGCACACTCTAAGTACTGAGTCATTCTGATTGATACTTTGCACACGGCATCAGAACTTATGGGCCCACCTGCATCCAACGATTCATTTTCCACGTCCAACTATAAATAACACATTCAAATACTCATGCAAGGTGACGTTGTTCTATCTCGCATCTCACTATTGCATTGCTTGAGTATTCATTGAGTTCTTACACACTCTTCTAACTTGAGCGTCGGAGAATCTTCGCAAGTGACACCACCTTTCATCCACTCCAACGCGAAACTCTGGTGTGAAGGATCTCTAGGACAACGAGGCCGGTTTCTCCCACTGAGAGGCCGGATTACAATACCGGATACCCACTGTACCGATGTATAAATACTAAAATATATACTTTTGTGGCTGGTCCCACACCGGATCCTAGACGCCGGTCCAGACAGTTCATTGGCACGCCCGGTGGGACTTGGTAGAGTTATTCCCACTTTCTGCAGAAGTTAGTAGTCGACCATGGAAGGAGATGGATGCGATTTTGTGGATGGTCATGTGGAAGATGTGACCCATCAACAAGCTGGTAGGAGACTCGTTTCCGAATCGCCAGCAACCCACTCAAGGAGAATGGTACCAGTGGCAACCCTGACCCTCGAGATGAAGTTATAAGGCAGCTCAAGGAGGAGTTGATGGAGCTGAGAAGGGAGAAGAAAGGAGCAGGGGACAGAATGACGTCTCAAGCGGAGGATGCTCATCATGCATCCGCGAGAGAAAAATCCACGACCCTCCAATATTCGAAGATCCCTACTTACAAGGAGAGGGAGCAGACCCAGGACTCTGGTGATAGAGTCAGTACAAGGAGGAAGGAGCAGGCAGTGGTAACTTCTGGGGCATACAGACTCAGTGTTCCTTTCTCAAGGAGACTCATGAGTGTCGTTATCCCCAAGCACCTGCAAACAACCCAGCCACTTTCAATCGGAAAGTATAATGGGGAGACTGATCCCACTAAGCACCTTGATGCTTATGTGTATGAGGCCATGTATCTAGGAGCTGATGAGGATGATCTGTCCTGAACCGGGGTTAAGAGATCCGGTGTCGGGCCAGTCACAAATAATAAGAAGATTATGTCTCTGAAGACCAGTTATGTGAGTATCCGGTCTATGTATCCGATGTCTCTGTATGAAGAGAGCGGTCTGGGCGTCTTGAAGGTCTTTCACACCGTCCTCACGCGTTGATGTGGGCGAAAGGTGGTGTCACCTGCGAAGATTCTCCGACGCTCAAGTCAGTAATCGTATTCCAAGTAAGGAATGTTTTCAGATAGTAATTATAAGTCGAAAAGAAGTAGTCCCCCTCTCCATAAATGAAGAGAGTTCTTATACCTGATTGGCTCGATATACGAGGACTTGCTAGTAGGAACCACTAACATCCATTATTAAATAAATTATTATTTAATGTACACTTGCCAGTATGATTGAGTCAAGTGGCTATTTTATATTGAGCGTAGAGATAGTAGGACTAGCCTTAGGGAACAAGTTGATCATTTCCAGGAGCAGATTATGGCTCGTAGCGTGGAAAATGGAATCTTTGTCCTTGTCCCTGTAGCAATGCCTCTTGTCTTTCAGATGGTGACGTATGTGTTATCGGATATGCATGGAGTTATCCTGGACAACCGGTATAGGGAGAACGCCTGATACAGATTTAGAGTCTGGATGTATACCAATGACACTGGTAACACGTTGGATAACTGATAAAGACGTTGAAATATATCTTGTAGAACGGATACCGGTATCGAGACCGGATCAGATGTCATGTGTAGAATGTTCCCAAGAACACTGACGGAGGAAGCTCTTAGTTGGTTTAAGAGCTTACCCTCAGGATCTATAGATTCCTGGGAAGAGATGGCAGCTGCATTTGAAAGCCATTTTGTTATCTCTAGAGATATGCCAAGGACTTCACATACCTTGTGTGACATCCTAGGTCGATTTACATTTATTTTTATTCATTTGATTAAATTTTACAATAAGTTTTTTTTTTCACGATCAACGATAATAATGAAGTCATGATTCAAGATAATGTTTATGTTTCACTAAACATAATTAAATTAGTAATCATTCTTAATTAAATTGAACAAGCAAGGAAAAAGGAGAAAACTAGTTAAATAGGACAAAAGGAGGAAAAAGGGAATCAGGAGCATCTCGCTTAAGAGAGGCCCCAACTCGCTTAAGCGAGCTCATGGATCTTCGCTTGAGCGAAGAGCGAACTCGCTTGAGCGAGGTTTATATTCTATGCTTGGGCGAGCCATACTCACGCTTGAGCGAATACATTCATATACATCAGGCCTTAGTTCGCTTGAGCGTGATTTTCTCGCTTGAGCGGATTAACTCCAGTAACCTCACTAACCTGACTCGCTCTAACGAACTACTCTCGCTTAGGCGAGGTTTCTCCAGTAGCTAGTTTCCCCTTTATTCGCTTGAGCGAGCACATCTCGCTTGAGCGAATAAACTCCAGAATCTAATCCTATGGTCCTCGCTTGAGCGGAACTCAATCCGCTCGAGCTAAAACCACCCAGTAGCTGCCCCTGATACCTCATACACTTCTCGCTTGAGCGGGGATTTCTCTCGCTTGAGCGAGATCAGCACAGTGGCCATTTCCTCTATCCCTCGCTCAGGCGAGGTTATAACCGCTTGAGCGCAAAACCTCCAGAAACCACATTCTCCTAATTCTTATCTATCCCGCTTGAGCTAAATCATGCCCGCTCGAGCGAGATTTGACCAGAGAGCATAACACTGATACAAAGCCCTCTCGCTTGAGCGAGAATTCATCTCGCTTGAGCGAGAATTCATCTCGCTTGAGCGAGTTATGCAGTACATGCGAAAGACTTAGGATTTTCATACCAACCCACAAATTTAAACACTCACATGCCTCATCTGACTTAGTTCATCCACTTACCTACATTTTAATCATGCAATGCACTTCACTTCTAATTCCATTCTGCTAAATGTACATCAATCATCAATGCACTAGGCCATTCACCTATCATCTCACATCATTCATGTTTCTAATCATAGATCAAACCTGTTTATATTCATGCATCAAGTACACTACCATTGGCTTCATGCCAATATACATCAACAACATTCAGTTTTCTATTTGCTATTCATCACATTCATGACTACGATAACAGTATTCCAAATTGACTCAATACAATCCAAATTAACTCACCATGCATACACAACATCCAAGCACAACATACATAATTCACAACACACATTACACATTTAGTTCATTTCATGATCTCCTTAGCTCCTTGGCATCAATTCTCCGCTTGGCGCATCTCCGGGGCTTCAACCTCTTCCCTGTCACTGGTTACTAAAATTAAGGAAACAACAGCAAGGGTGAGTGTTTGGTATCATAATTAATATAGAATGGCAATTCAATAACAAGATACATATTCACTATTTTTAGTTTGTACCATTTATCTTACCTCTTGTCCTCAATCTCCATTTACCATTCAAAATTCGATTCCAATTCCTTTATCCCCAATTTGCCAATCACAATAAACAATTATCATGAAATACATTCATATCATCATACAATACTAACAATGCATCAAATAACACCACTGACTCTCATATCAATTCGACGCCTAGTATCCGGATACTAAAAGGATCGGCCTTCAGCTGGGGGTCCTACTTGACACCCCGTGAACCCTGCTTGGTCCACTGAGTCCTACTTGACTCTTCACCTCAACCACTGGGTCCTACTTGACCACTGGGTAGCTCAACTGGGCATAAACACCACGGGAGCCAGAAACGAGGGGCTGCACATACCGTCGGCCGTCCTACACCACATAATCACACATGTATATTCATATTTCATATATATCATAATGCAAGTGGCCATCACAAAACGCATACTCATCAATTGGGTGACCTACTTGTCAAGCCCGTCATCACAATGCCACTATAGTCATCAACTCTTCACCATTCAATTTACATTGTGCCCATAATCATCACAAATCATACACAACTTTCATTCATACACATACAATTATCATTATTTATATATTCTCATTAATTCCGTATTTAATTCACTTACTCAGTTTAATTACATTTACCTATTCTAATTAATTACGACCCGAACACCCCCCTTACCTCACTTCCGAGCTCCGACGATTCGTTCTTGATGTAATTAGCGCCCTCTCTACGCTATATCCAGCGTCCTACTTCCGAAATCAACACCCACTTCACTGTTCGATCCTCCGACGACTGTTTCGTTACCTACGGAGGTCGAAACGCAAAACCGTCAACGTTAAACCATCCTCATTACTTTAAAAAGTCATTTTCAGGCCTCTACGCACTAGAGGAGCAAGAAACAGAAGCTCACTCCTCCATGCACGACTCTTCGGTTTAACGGAGAAAACGAAAGAGCTAGGAAAGCTTAATTTAAAAGACCCATTGGACTCACCTCGAAGCCACGATCTCAAAAACGTAGTTATCTCGAAGTTTCGGCGTGAAATCGACCTCCCTTCAAGGCATGCAAGTCACGGCCAACTTAAGGAGAAGAAGAAGAATGCACGCGTGAAGTGAGGAAGAAGAAGAGGAAATTAAGATTTTAATACTCAAGGGCAGTTTGGTCATTTCCTATTTCAATTACTTTTTCCTTTAAAAGTTTTAATTAAACTTTTACTTTCACCTTTCACCTTTTTACCCCATTGTAATTTCAAATCTTACCTTCTCCTAATTATACATCATTTAATCTTTTATAATTAATTAATCAAATAAATTTATTTATTCCCACAACATTTAATTATTTCTAATTGCATTTTTAATACTAATAGTTCCCAAATTTTCAATAAATCCGGTTGGGCAATTATTAATATTTTTCGCCAATTAAAACTTTTCTAAAATATTAGGGATGTTACACCTTGGCCCAAATAAGACAAGGAGAGAATGAAACTCTGAAGGAGTTTTTGAAGAGATTCTATAAGGAAGCTGCGTTGGTGCCTAACCTCACGGAGGCTATACATCTCCATATCGTGATTGAGGCCTTGCAACCGAACTCTGCTTTCGCCCTGTCGTTGGCGAAAAGTCCTCCGGCGAGTTTGGAAGAATTCAGGAGGAAAGCATCCAAGTATGTGGGCATTGAAATACACTTGGAAGCAACAGCGGTGAAAGGGAAATCCCCAACGCCACATCAACAACAACAGAGAGATAAGGACAGGACCAGATCGGAACGCATGGAGAGACCGTTCGGTGGCAACACCTTCGATATCCCTGCTCCGCAACACCAAGAAAAACAAGTAGGTGCATTTAGCAATTATGCTCCGCTAAACTCTAAGTGTTCGCAAATTTTGAGGGAGATCGGATGGCCAACACTCAGTACATACGGGGTTAGGAAGCCGCCCCAGCTTCGCAAACATGGTGACCTTCGAAAATACTGCGAATTCCATGAGCAAAAGGGCCACTCAACAAATGAATGTCAGGCCCTGAAGAATACTATCGAGACCCTGATCCGAGAGGGTAAGCTCAAACAGTACCTTTTCAAAGAAGGGACTTTTGATGAACCAGACCGGATTGAGAAAAGGGGAAGGTATCACGAGTACGGCGATGACGATAGTTCCACTCTAATCAAAAGATTTACTACTTCTGAAAAACAAAATGGAATTATGGTTGGCGAGTCTACACAGCAAAATGTTATGCCCCAACAACAACTCTAGGGCCGTCGAGAGGTCATTGATTAGGAATCAGCCCATCAAGGCCAATAATGCCTTTCATTAATATAGCTAATTGGTAAGACAGTGTGCACTCTTTTTCCTTACTTGGGTTTTACCAAGGAGGTCTAACGAGGCATGACCCCGACTCAGCTCTTTTTCTCTCTTTTGTAATTCATAATTAATAAAAAAAATTTATGTTCACCCATTGTCTCTATAATTTTATTCGATGCACAACGCTATTGTGAACAAGATATTTTCAGGATGGGCGATCCTAACAACGTATCCATTGTTGGCGATGAACCTCTTCGAAGGTATAAAAACAGTGAACCATATGGTGAAGGCTTGGGCGTCGTAAGCTGGTCCCTTTTTCAGGCCACGCTAAACCCCGAGTACGGTGAACGGGTAAAATCCAACACCGATTGAAGAAGAACGGTGAATGGGTAAAATCCAACACCTATTGAAGAAGAACGGTGAATGGGTAAAATCCAACACCGATTGAAGAAGAACGGTGAATGGGTAAAATCCAACACCGATTGAAGAAGAACGGTTAGTAGGATTAAACCGAACACCGGTGAAGACCTGGTTTGTAGGATTAAACCGGACCTCAGGAAATGGGTTGTAGGATTGTACCGAACCCCATTCGAAGGCTTGGATTGTAGGATCAAACCGAACTCTGAGTACGGTTAGTAGGATTAAACTGAACACCGGTGAAAACCTGGGTTGTAGGATTAAACCGAACCTCAGGAAATGGGTTGTAGGATTGTATCGAACCCCATTCGAAGGCTCGGATTACAGGATTAAACCGAACTCTGAGTACGGTTAGTAGGATTAAACCGAACGCCATTGAAGGCTTGGATTGTAGGATTAAACCGAACTCCAAGTACGACTGGTAGGTTTGGCCGACGTTGAGGAAGAATCAATCGTCATCTTCATTATTGAATTCGCTCAGCAGTACTTCCCCCGAGAATTATTCACTCGGAAATATCTCACTTCAAAGTCAGACTCGTGAATTCCTTAGTCGGAAATATCTCTACCCGAAACATACTCATTCGAAGTCAAAGCCTTTCTTTGTCCAGAAGCGTTTCACCGAGAAATGTTTCACTCGGTACCATACCATGCGGGAATCGGAGATGTCTTATTCGGTGCTATCCCGCTCAGAAATGCTTCACTTGGTGTTATCCCACGCGGAAGTGTCACACTCGGAGACACCCCACTCAGGAACGTTGCGCTCAGAAACTTCCTACCCGAATGAAGACTCGGATTGTAGAACTAAAACCGAACTCCGAGTATGGTTAAACCGAACGCCGTCGAAGCATCACTCGGAAATCTTCCACCCCGGAGGGATCACTCAGAAATCTTCCACCCCGGAAGGATCAATCGGAAATCTTCCACCCGGAAGGATCACTCGGAAATCTTCTATCCGGAAGGATCACTCGGTATTTTTAATATAAGCCCGGGCACGAGCCCTCGACATAATAAAATAGAAGACTCGAATAACACACACATACTTTTACCAAATAGCACGAGAAGGCTCCAGGTAATGGAACTTCCCAGGTGAAAAGGCCAGAACCTACCTCACTTGGAATCACTCACTCAGAGTCAAATGCCTACTCGAAGTCACTCACTCAGAACCGTTCACTCAATAACGCTTGGGGACAATATTCAACGGTTAACAAGTACTACGAAGGTAAAAACATAACAAGTGTGTCGAAAACTTCAGAAGCTACATTATAGCATTTCATTTCTTACAAGTATCATTCAGAGGTACGTCATTTCCCACGTCGAAGATCAGCGGGATAGTCAGGGCTTAGACCTTCGAAGAATTCCTTTTCACTCACAGGACGGCACAACAAGCATTGTGTCAACATAGAACTTATACGTGTTTCAACAGATATTTTTACAGGTTATACCGGTATACAGACCTCTCGTGAACAGCATAGCTTATATGAGCAACTTACAGTCCCTCACACAAGCTAGGGGACAAATGATCTGGTTTGGATACCGGCCCTAAGGTTAAGAGGTCATCTTAGCCGTCCTAGAGGTCAACCGGTATCACAGGATACTGACCCGGTCTGCAACTATGCCAAAGTTGAGCCTCTCCTACACCGGTCGTCTGAAGTAACGTTCGAGACACCGGATCCCTTATCCGCTCTTATTCATCTGTCACCTATAACCGTATGCCTCAGTGTCATGATAAGAGGAGTCATTACTTAATAAGATAGATCCTCTGCACAGCGGAATATGTCTCTTTCATTCACTAAGAGGAGTAGGTACGACCACATGCGTGATAGACGGAAAAGGTGGGTTATCCCCATCCCTGTGTCAGAATCGTACACTGCTAATTGACCTACCCCCTGGCACACTCTGAATACTGAGTCATTCTGATTGATACTTTGCACACAGCATCAGAACTTATGGGTCCACCTGCATCCAACGATTCATTTTCCACGTCCAACTATAAATAACACATTCAAATACTCATGCAAGGTGACGTTGTTCTATCTCGCATCTCACTATTGCATTGCTTGAGTATTCATTGAGTTCTTACACACTCTTCTAACTTGAGCGTCGGAGAATCTTCGCAGATGACACCATCTTTCGCCCACTCCAACGCGAAACTCTGGTGTGAAGGATCTCCAGGACAACGAGGCCGGTTTCTCCCACTGAGAGGCCGGATTACAATACCGGATACCCACTGTACCGGTGTACCGGTGTATAAACACTAAAATATATATACTTTTGTGGCTAGTCCCACACCGGATCCTAGACCCCGGTCCAGACCAGTTCAACTTCAATGTGGAATGGAGATGCAGTAAGATCAACATAGAAACCTTTATACTTAAAAAAAACAGTAACAATTATAGCATTTCTATGCAACAAAACGAGCAACATTTCCAAAGTCTTAATTCAGTAAAACCAACATCAGCGTCTTACCTTGGTTAAAGCTATGAGTCATCGTTATGGCAGCCAGAAAGTGTGGTGGCTATTCACTTTGACTGGTAAATTGTTATGGATGATGATTAAGAAATGTTTGGTGCAGTGTGTTACAGAGAATCCTAATAGATAATTATTTTTTTCATTCAATGAGTTATTAAAAGAGGGATAAGTTTTTAAGAGAGTTGTTATTTTTAAATGCGTTTTTAATAGTTATAAAATAAGAGTATTTTACTTTTGGTTTTTAATAAACATTTTTTCTTTTATATTTTTTATTAAATATTTTTAAATTGGTTAATTGTTTATATAACTAACTAAATTATATATAAGGTTATTTATATGCAGTTAACATATGATTCTATCGACTTAAAATACAATTTTTAATTGTTAAAGTTGTTTTTAAAGTTTTCAAAAAATTATATTTTAACACTGTCTATTAATGCACAGTTGGACATATGAAAATCATATTTAAAAAAAGGCCCTATATTCCTTTATTTTAGGAGATTGGGTTCATTTATTTCTAAGTGTTTTTTTAAAGCAATTTCTTTAAATACTTTCTTTAACAAGTAAGTTAGAGTTGCTTCTAAATAGAAATTTACTTATTTTTTGTTTCTACTTATTTTTAAAATTTTAAACAAACATATAAAAATTTAAAATAAGTATTTTTTAATTAAAAAATATTTATCTCTTAAAATAAATTTAAATAAATGAGCTTATTATCTCTATCTCATCGATTCTATTAAGTTATTTTATCTTTTAGATATTAGACCAAAATCAAAGTATGTATAAATACAACCTAGACATTTTGAGTTCTACTTTCTTTCCAATTTTATGATTTACAAACTAATCGTAAACAATACAATACACATTTATCTTTATCTCCTCAATTCTAAATTATCCTTATCTCATATTTTAAAAATTATGCTTATGAAAACTCTTGTACAAATACGGCCTCAAACTATAATTTTAAGCGACACTTAAGAGTTCTATGCATTAAGAACTCATTGTGAACAATAGACACACCACTCGGAACTTCATCAAATTTCTCTCACAAAACCTCTATCAAATTCCATTGTTTATCTAATTAACTCTCGACCCCTTTGTCTCCCTAAGTAAAGATTCGATCTTCCCTTGTTTCCACGTAATGGGCAACTACTTTTCATGCACCTTGTGGATGAAGAATGTGAAGGCCGCGAGGGTGGTTTTTCCCACAGGTGAAGTGATGCAATTCAGGGGGATCGTGATGGTTGCGGAACTCATGATGGAAAATCCAAACCATTTCTTAGTCAATTCCTGTTCTCTTCACATTGATCGAAGGTTCAATGCTCTTGATGCCGACGAGGAATTGGAGTTCGGGAACGTTTATATTTTCTTCCCCATGAGCAGAGTGGACTCCATCGTCACGGCGGCCGACCTAGAAGTGCCCTCCTTCGCCACCAAATCAGCCACCAGTTCCACCGCCATCTCCGCCCCCAAGAAGATGCCCTCCCTCTGTTATCGTTGTCGTGGCATCCTGTTAACGGCGCGGCGGAGAGTGAGTCTCTGTTTGGCATGGGGAGGGAAATGTGATTTAGAAAAAGGAGATAAAAAGCTTTCATCTAACACTTGAGATAAGAATTGAATTGATTGATTCATAAATAAGAATTGAATTGAATTGATTCATAAATAATAAGTACTCATATACAAGTATTAATCAAGCTTTCATCTAACACTTGAGATAAGAAACAGTTATAACTAGGTAACTTCTCTAGCTGAGAGCATACTAACTCAAGATAGAATATGACATTGGGAATTACATGGAAAATATGGAAGATACATCCATAAAAAATCTAATTATTCTTCTTTAATGATTAGTAGAATTATCAAACAAAGCACTTTTACAAACCTAAAAGGTCCAATTTTGATATTGACTTCTCTCAAAACTAGTTGTAATTTGTAAATACAAATGTGCATTTATGAAGTATGTGATAATATGTAGTTTTTTTTTTTTTTTGTTAAGTGATAATATGTAGTTGAATACAAAGATTTGTAAAGCTATTTGTTTGCTATGATACTTGGACTTGGAATCCTGGATTACCTTCCTCTGGTCCATTCGAAATTACAGTGTCATCATAGGCAGTTCTCCAAGAACCAATAGTCAACTTGAAGACATCATATTCTCCATCCACCCAAACCAAACCCTCTTTTGGTAGGTTGATAGACAAAGCATAATAAATAGTGCAAGCCAATAAAGGCCCAAACCAGAAAACCCAATGCCCTTTCCACAATGAACCTTCATGAAGCAATGCTGCCCCTAAGCACCTTGCTGGATTCAGTCCCACACCTGCATAGCCAGCCTGCCCAGTTACAGTTATTGACACAAACACTGCCAATGCCATGGCACCTGCCACCACCAAACATACCATTGGCAAGCCCAAATCTTTGGACCTTTTCTTGTCAAATGCCAATGTCACACCCACAAAAAGCACCACAAATGTGCAAGTAAATTCCAATAACAAAGCATTTTGTACCTTTATGCCAGAATTTACTCCATTGCCATGAACTGAACACCCTCCTAAGGAATATGTCTCCACCAATTTTGGCTCCATCACACAGTTAAGTATAAAGAAACCAAGTATTGAGCCAATGCATTGTGCTAGTACATAAATGAGAGCGCGAGTAAGGGTCACAACACCCTTTAAAGTAGCAATAAATGTGAAAACAGGACTCATATGACCCCCTGTCAGAGGAACTGTCACAATTAAGAACAAGAAGGCTATGATAAAAACTGCAAAGGGAACAAGAAGCTTAGGATCAACTTCATGTGATTCCAAACATGCAATAATTGAAGTTGTTAATGTGAACATTAGAGTTGCAGTGGCTACTAACTCTGTCAATGCTGCTTTCCACATCTGAAAGAAGACATTATTTATTAAAGAAAAGTGTTAGTATATTACAATTTTTTAATTTTAGTGATAAGAAATTGAACTACTTTTAGTTGCATATTATAGTATAAATTTCTTTCTCTTAGTGATCATAAATTGAAGTAAGTACTACATAAATTTGGAAGACTCGTGTTCAATTACCTACCTCTACTGTGAAAATTTCATGGTAACCGATTGAAGCAAGAAATTTGTGCCTCCTTAAGAACCTCTTACTACGAACCAAGCACCTTACCTCATGACTTTAAACAGGCCTCGGAAATTGTTCATCATTATCAACTACTAGGGAATTAATGGAATCAATGTGAGTTCAATTTCAACTATACAAATGGATTGGTGGATTTATATTTGTCCAATGCGGTGTTGAAGCAGCTAAGTTACATTTTTATTTCTATTTTTTAATACGAGGGTTAGGAAAATTGCATTAGGCTAAATATTATATATGGGAAGTTCTTAAGTATAACAGAAGCAATGCATAACTAAATTTATATATATACATTCAATGATGTGACATGTTACTACATTTATCTTGATTATGTTTTAATTTTATATTTAGAGTAATACATGATGTTTTTAGATTCGGTAAGAATCGAATATGTGTTAAAGAGTTTATAACAACTCATGTATATGTTCAACCAAATGAACGAACTAGTCTCATTTCTTGATCAATTAGTATATATTTAACATAATAGTCTTAAATTTTAATAATAAAACTATAAATAAATATGAAAAATTAATAAAAAGTAACTATGTTATCTATATCCTTTCTAACTCTAGCTAAAACATAATTAGCCAAATTTCCTGTGGTGATCCACTAGTTTATAGCAGGAAGCCAGGAGCCAATAATTATGCAGAAAGGTTATTTAAAAAGTAGTGTAGAATTCTTGGTATGGATATAATTTTCCTTTTAAATAACTTACTGCTTTTATATTACTAGCTGAATGTTCGAGACTATTGACAAAAACGGATTGTAATATACTTCATCTGATGAGAGAATATTCAGTGTACAAAATTAAGGAACATGGATTTAGTGTTAGACAATTTACCCTAAGAACAAAGCAATTTTATTTGGACTAATGCATCCATGTAATTAAATAAAACTCAGCAGATAACTGTTATGAACATAATTATGAAAGAATAAAGAAATGTTTTATTTTGTCTTTCTATATATATTGTTTCCTTTTGTGAGTATACTTGGTTTTCGTTTTCTCATAAAACAATAATTTTTAAAACTTATCCTATATAGAATATGAATGGCACATTGAAGGTATATGCTATCAGCTTAACGTAGAAGCATTAGATTTGGTAGCATGTATTTGTTCCGTTGAAAAATTGTTAACCGTCTAAATTTTGTTATCTAACGGTTGGAATTGAACCACGTTTGAATTGTCAATGGAAACTGTGTATTGATCCTCATTAAAATTTGACCTTATAAAATTTGATCTTAATTATTGAATGAATGGAGATAGAGTCCCAAGTGTAAAAAATCTTTATACAACTTTTTTATAATTCTCTGGAAGGAAAAAAATAGTCATTTGAATCGTTGTATGGTTAGCTCAAAAGCCAATACAGTTTCGAGCTGATTAACGGGAAAAAAATCGTTGATTTAATGAAATTTTAATTGTCTTGAATGATATGATGATCAATATTAATCATTAAATTCTTTTTATTTTCACAATTTTATTTTCTTAACTGCTTACTTAACGGATAGCAAACCAAGCTTCCAATATAGCTAGAAGCTAATTAATTAGTTAAGATTTTTTATTACTGCTATAAAGACTAAGATTAAAATAAAGGATCTAGAAGGAACATAATGATGAGTGAAAATTGTAGTGAATTAATTAAGTACCTGAGGTTTGAAAAACTCATGCGCCCCAATAGAAGCAAGAAAGTTACGCCTAAAAGAGTTGTTGGGCACCACACAGATTCCCTTGCTAGACATTGGAAGTTGTTTAAGCTGAATCCATGTGCCTGGATTTTTAGATTAAGGATTGTTATTTGGATTTTTGTTGCATTGGATTTGGATAGCATTAATCAAGGCGTAACTCAATCTTATACTAGATGGGTGACGTGAATGTCTAAGACATGGATGTATAGGTTTGTGCTCCCTTAACATTCCCCTCCTAGTCCTACCCTAACAAAAGAAATATGAGTACTTTCTAGTTCTCTTCAAATATTTTGTTTTGGCTGTCAACAAAGCCAACTTTTGCCCACGTATATATAATCCCAAATCAAATATATTAAAAAGTAAACTAGAATGTCCATGTATAAGAAGATGATGATGATGATGATGATGATGATGATGATGATGATGATGATGATGATGATGATGATGATGATGATGATGATGATGATGATGATGATGATGATGATGATGATGATGATGATGATGATGATATGGCATGTACCAACCCAAACACTTGAGGATCATATTCACATGTATAGAAATGAGTTTAGAATGACTCAACATACAAATAATCAAGCGATAACATGCATGTTAGTCTCATTATAAAGTCTTAATACCAAGATCAGAATGACCTTGTATCAAGCAGAGGATGCGAGGTGTTGGGGGCATACTGATTGAATACTGCATAGGTGTCAGAAATATTTACGTCTATGTCAGTTTTCCCCATTTTTTATGAAAAAAGTACAAACACAAGGTATAACATGGAAGATTCACACCCAACATTTATAAACATGTCCTACTCATTTACTACAATATGGGGTACATTTACCTACTCATTATTGAGCTCCAATATTGATTATTTAGTGCTGAATTAAGTATCAAAGTGTTTTTGTAAGTTACACTTTATTTCACTCCCATGACATGTTGAATAAGATCACATTAAGATCCTAAAATCCCTTATGAAATTAAAAAAAATAATATTAGATCCTCATTGTAGCCCTATAAAAATAAAAATCGATATATGTAGTATTTTAAAGTCAGTCCAAGCATAAATTAATATCAAAACTACCCTTTAGAATAGCTATAGAACAGAAGGATATAAAGATTAAAAAATTAACATAAATCTGAAATATACAGATTATCGCCCTATGTAAAAAAATTAACATAAATCTGCGAAATATACAGATTATAAGTAATTAACGTCTTTGCATTGCATGGCTACCAATTTTATTTAAAATAACAATTCTGTGTGTATTTAACAGGTTGCAAACTAATATCATATTAACATAAAATCTGCGAAATATACAGATTATAAGTAAATCCGATATTTTTTAAGAATAGGCTACTTCAATTTTAATTTTAGAAACCGGATTTGAAGCATGCCCTTAAAATTTAGGTTTTAATTTTAGAGTGGTTGCATGAAGTTAATATTTCAAAGTCACTGCATTGAACTTAGAGAGCATATTTTAGGTATATACTGGAAAATTCGGTCTTGGTAGGATCAATTTTCGTAATCCTTTGCAACTACCAAGATTGGAGGATACTTAATTTTAACCTTTTTGCGTGGAACATTTTGAATTACTTAGGTTTCATAGGTATCGTGATGTTGATATTTAATAGCTATAACACTAATTTTTGGGTCAGTTATGTATAGAATGGTAGGTATATTCACATCTTTAACACGGTTTTTAGTGGCTAATGAATAACATTTTTTATGTATAAATGTCCTCTTAAGTAGTTTTTGTTTTGTTTTATTTTTATTTTTTCTTTCAATAAAGAAATTAAAACAAAATACTATAAATAAAGACTGTTTTTATTTAATTACAAAACCAGTTTTAATTTAGTCTTTTTATGTCAAATAAAAAAATACATAACTATTTGTAAAACTCAAATGCTAAATTAAAAAATAAAATAAAATAAAATAAAATTATGATTGATATAATGTTAAAGAATAATATAAGAAGGGAAAATCAAGTAAAATGTAAATCTCTCTTGAGATTTGACAAGTATATTTGTGTTTGTAATAGTTTTGATTTGTGGTAAAAGTATTGTATCTACAAAAATTATACAATAATCCGCAAAATATATGATAATATATGCTTGTAAAATCAATGTAAAAACTATATGCAATATATTAAAAAATATGAACAAATGATTGTTGTTGGTAGATGATATTGTGGTAATGTTAAAAATATAAAATTAGAAATAAATATAAATAAAAGTGTTGGGATTATATTTCATCATTATCTCCCTCAAACATATGTTATCCTACTACTTTGTGCAATCATGCAATTAATTAAGTTAATGTAACATAAATTTCACTAACTTTGATCCCTTGGCAAATAGAATTTATTTTTCTAAAATATCAATCTTTTGTCTATTTAACGAAAGTCCTTGCATTTTGAATTGGTCTTAACAACCATTTAATTAAACTTTATCCATAGATGAAGAAATTAATTAGTATTTTATTCCTCAACCTCTTCGGAAACTCTCAAGCACACATACAGGTGAAACATTCTCTTTTTTGAAACACGCATTAGGCATATGCAAGGAAATACTATCGTTGATTAAAAGCTAAAAATCTTACAAAGTATTTAATTATATAGCTAAAAAGAGAGTAGGTTACAGTTAAACTCAACAAAAAAAAAAGTGTTCGATCACACATTTTCTTGGGGCTCACCTAAAAACAAAGAAAAAATTACAAAAGATCAATGGAGAGTTTGAGAAAATAAAGGGAAACAAAAAGACATCTCTCATCTCCAAGCCTCCCCGCAATATCAGAAAGTTTCCACACAGTTTTCTTAATTTTCCACAGACGAATGACCCATTAAAAATTGACTTAAACCTTTTTATATCACCTTTTGGATGAAAAAGAAGGATTCTTTTGCAACCTGGGCACTCAAGTGGTTGCCCAAAATTTTGCATCGGCTATTCAAGCTGCCATTCAGGTGCTCGAGTGGTTACCCCTCAAGGCTAATTTTGTCAAAAACTTCATTTTTTGTTTTTTTATGTATATTTAATGCATCGGACTTCCAAACCAAAATCCTACTATTCATAATGAAGTTCTGGACGATGTTCAAATTTTCATCTCAATTCACTGACCAACAAAGTGGCAATAGCAAATATAAAATTGTTGATTTGGAATTAAGTGGAAATGGAACTTATTCTCTTATTCTTTTTTTTCTGTCATGAAGCTTACAATTTATCAAAACACATCAAAAACATTTTGTGAGATCAAAATTGTGATAATGCTTTAAATATGCATAATAAGGACTAATTTATTAGTTAAATAAGCAATTAAACATTAATTTATAAGTAAATTTTATACCGAAAATAATATAAAATTGACATCTATAATTGTCTGCATCAAAAAGGGACGTGGGTGTGGTTTTGCCGCAGTTTTCCGAAATTGGCATGCTAATCTGATGGTTGAAGCAACATAGAGTGAGGCAAGTATATTGCAAATAGAGACCATTTTTACAGTATTTTAAAATGTGAATTTTTAGTTTTTAAGTGATTTCAAAGCAACTCGTCTAGTTTTGCATATAAATTGAAAGTTCAAATTGTTCACATTAATGATCACATGCATTTGTTGATTCTCTTGAGTCTATCTAAGATAATGTTTACTTTTGCATACAACATGAATTTATGATGTGTAATTGGAACCTAGCATGAACTTTTTCAACAAGTAAGGTGGACACTTAAGAACTCATCAATATTGTAGGGTATGATATGTCTTAGCATGAAAGAAATGATAATGTGCCTCTGCTATTTAACAAGGAATTCCTCCTTACAAGTTGCAGATACCACACTCCTGCAACAAAAATTCCATCATAGCCTATCTAACTTCAAATATCTCACCAAAAAATATGTTGTATATATGATATTTGCTAAATGCTAGCTGACAAGTTACACTATTCTCTGCTTTGGTTGACATGTCGATGTTAGAACTGTTGGGAAAAATCTGCATAAATTGACTGATAATTTTTCCCGGCGTAGCGGAATGGCGGACCGATAAAATAAGTGGTTACAAATTAAATATGAGCAAAATAAATAAATAATTAAAATGGCACCAGCAATTTAACGTGGTTCACCCTTTTGATTTGGGCTACGTCCACGGAACAAACTCCGAAATTTCTTCCACTAATAAAATTAGTAGGCGTACAAGAGGGACTTCTCTAATAAAATATTAGAGGCACAAATCCGAGATTAACCCAAAATAGTGGCACTCAAGTGTTTCCCAAACACCCCAATTAACCTCACTATTTTGTCACTCACTAATTATTTTTCGGGTAAAATATACACATGGTCCCCCACATTTTATAAAAGTCACAATATGGTCCTATAAGTTTATTTAGTAATAGTCTGGTCCCTAACGTTGTTAACTTGTGTCAACGTTTTCCTTTTTTGTAACGCTGTTAGTATGCAAGACAGAGCAGGCCTACGTGTCACCAACGTCTTGCATACGTGTCATCAACGTGGATAGATGGTGTAGGAAGAGGGAAAAGTAAGGAGACTGCTGGAATTCCCTCTCTCTCCAAAGGTGTTTCAAAACTTGTGGTCGAAGGAAGTTGTGGAGAACGTAGGAACGATTGTGGTTGTCGGAGGTATCAGAAGACATTACGTCATCAGCGATTAGCATTTCAAGTCGTGTGGACTGTCTCCATCGCAAGAGAAGGTACGCGTCTAAACAAAAGTTCTTCGTTGGGTTTATATGCATGACTGGACTGTGTATTGTATACTGTGTAATGATAGGTTTAATAATTTTCCCATTGTAATTTGCATTTGTGTTTTTTGAATTAGGGCATGGATTTGTTTCAAGTAGAGTTTATTCATGGGGGTAACTTTGTTAGGCATGGTTTTAAGTGTAAATACGAGGGTGGGAAGAGTTCTATTTGGGACATTGATGCTGATAGGTGGAGCTATTTTGAAGCATTAGGACTCGTTAAGGAGATGGGGTATATTGATGTTAGTGGTTTGTGGTATAAAGCCCCTGCGGAAGGGTGTGAACATGGTTTAAAGGAACTGAAAGATGATAATGGGGCTATGGAGATATGTAAATTGTCAAAGCAAATGGGGATGGTAGAGATATATGTAGTGCATGCCATTTCGGAGGCAGTGGTTGTTGAGGGTATAGGTTATGAGGGTGCTAGTTATGATGAACAAGTGCAGGGTGGAGATCAAGTGCAGGATGATAATCATGTGCATGGTGATGATCTGGTTCAGGACATTGAGGATCAGGTCCAAGGGGGAGTTGAAGAGGGTGCTGGTGATAATGTGCAGGTACAGGAGGGAGTTGAGGAGGGTGTTGGGGATAATGTGCAAGTGCAGGGGGGACGTGATAAGGTTGCTGGTTATGATGAAATGGTGCAGGAAGGAGTTGAGGAGGGTGCCAGTGATGATATTCAAATGCAAGGGGGAGTTGAAAGTGAGGATGACAGTGTCTTAGATATTACATTTGAGGACAGTGCTGAGGAAAGAGATGATGTTGATCTCTTTGGTAATGTGAATAAAGGTTTGGATAATGCTGATGATGGAAGGGGTAAGGCTAAAGGGAAAAGGGTTAATGTTAAAGGGAAAAAGAAGAGGAGAGCAAGGAAGTCGCATGTGCATGGGCAGGTTGATAAAGCTCAATCAGATAGAATTGATAAAGAGAAGAGTTCTGCACCTAATGTAACTTCTATGCAGGGTGGGGGTGGCTTGTCTGATTCAGAGTATATATCAGAGGAGTTGCATAGCGGATGTGAAGGTGATGAGGGTGGTCAGTCATTCTGTTCAATGTTTCCCTCTTTTAAAATGCCTGCAAGTATGAATAACTACAAGTGGGAGGTAGGGTTGTTATTTTCAAATAAGGAAGAGTTTAAAAATGCCATTGTTACTTATTCTGTTCATGATGGCAGAGATTTGAAGTTTATTAAGAATGATAAATTAAGAGTGAGGGTGCGATGCAAGAGTGAGTGTTCTTGGATGGCTTATGTTGCTAAACTACCTCATGAAGACATATGGCAATTGAGGAAGGTGTTGGATGAACATTCATGTTGTAAGGAGTTTCGGGTGCAAATGTTGAGTACAAAGTGGTTGAGCCAGAATATAGAGAATTGTGTGAGAGAAAATCTAAATATTAAATTAGGTGACATTATGAACAGGGCTTGTAGAAAGTGGAATGCTGGTGTAAGCAAGCAGAAGGCTTCAAGAGCAAGAAAGGTGGCTAAAAATGTTGTTGAAGGTTCATTCAAGGAGCAATATAGGCGACTATATGACTGGTGCCACGAGGTGTTAAGGACAAACCCAGGTTCAACTGTTCAATTAAAAGTTGATGCATATCAAGGTCAAGTTGATGACATAGAGGTCTCAAATGCAGTAACCTTTCAGAGGTTATACATGTGCCTTAAGGCTTGTAAGGACTCATTCCAGTTGTGCAGGCCCATTCTTCATTTGGATGGTTGTTTCTTGAAGGGGACTTATGGGGGACAATTGTTGGCAGCAATAGGACATGATCCCAATGATCAGATGCTTCCAGTAGCCATTGCAGTTGTTGAGAGTGAAAATAAAGAGTCCTGGACATGGTTTCTGGACCTCCTTATTGCTGACCTTGGTGGGCAAAGAGCATGTCAGTCTATCACATTTGTTTCAGACCAACAAAAGGTGCATATGACTGCAACATTTTTTTAGCTTTTTGCATAACTTGTCCATTCAAACCTCCTTATTACTGACTTGCTAATTTTTGCAGGGATTGTTACCAGCAATTGAGGAGCTCATCCCAAGAGTAGATCATAGATTTTGTATGCGCCACCTGTATAGTAATTTTAGGAAGAAGTTCCCTGGCAAACAATTAAAGGAGATGATGTGGAGAGCTACAACTGCAACATACAGTAACCAATGGGAGAGGCAGATGAGGGAGATTCGAGAAGTCAACGAGGAAGCATACAAGCACTTAATGAAGCTACCTCCACGATTTTGGAGCCGTTTGAGATTTTCCTTCAATAGCAAGTGTGACACACTTACCAATAATATGTATGAGACATTTAATGCAGCCATTGTTGCAACCAGAGAGAAACCCATCATCACTATGTTGAATGACATAAAGACATACTTCATGGAGAGATGGGCCAGTAACAGAACAAAAGTGCTGTCATGGGAGGGAGATATTCTGCCTAAAGTCATGAAAAGGTTACAAAAAGAGAAAACATACACAAACAACTGGATGGCAAGGTTAGTACCATGTTTAGTAAGTCTCAATTAGGTCCTCTTTGTTTTCAATAAGTTTTTAAGTAGTCCCACATGTTCTTTAATCTGGTCCTATGTGTTCTTTTTTGTTTACAGGTGGTCAGGGGAGGATATTTATGAGGTTAGGCACACCAGCAGGGCAGGTGAGCAGTTGGTTGTGAATCTCAGAACAAAGGAGTGCTCTTGCAGGAGGTGGCAACTGACTGGCATACCTTGTTGTCATGCCATTGCTGGAATGAATGTGGGCAATAACAGGCCTGAAACCTATATACCTCCATATTTCAGAAGAGATCTATATGCCCAGGTTTATACCTCAGTCATATACCCTTGCAATGGTCAATACTTGTGGGAGAAGACCCCATATCCAGATGTCATCGCTCCATCAATCAGAACAATGCCAGGAAGGCCAAAGAAAGCAAGAAGAAAGGGTCCTGAGGAGATAATGAAGAATTCTTCCCAGTTGACAAAGAAGGGACTGGCTCAGAAATGTAGCAATTGTGGTCAGTTTGGCCACAATAAGAAGACATGCAAGTTTCCAAGGCCACCAACTGCTGCACCCCAGAATATACCTGAGTCCACAACTCCTGCAGGCCCAACCCAGACTCAGACCACTATTCCACCAGGCCCATCCCAGTCTCAAACCACAACAGGCCCATCTCAATCTCAGACCAGCACTCCTGCCCAGACTCAGAACAGCACCACGGGCCCATCCAACGGTCATAACCTAGCAAACCTCAAAAGGAATAGGACATTTAATGCACCTTTTAAACCACCAAGACAGTGTGAGACTCAACAGTTAGCAGAGGCACCATTATCCAAAAGGCCCAAAATCACAACTGCATCGTGTACTGGTGGTGTCATTTCTGGACCAGGTCGTTTCACAAGGTCACAGGCCAGGAGCTCACGGGGAATTACAACCAGGTCAGAAGCAAGGGCTGTGACAGCACTACCCATCCAAGCTGCCATTAGACCGAAGCTTGTGGTTAGGAGAAAAAAATAGACAACAGAACTTGTATTTAGGAGGCTTTTGTTGGAACTAATTTAGATTCATGTCATTGATGTTTTTATTTGGTTGTAATTCACAACGTTGGATTACTTGACAATTGCTGTTTTTGGTTCTGATTTACATTTGTAATTGACAATTCCTCGTAATTGACAATGTTGGGTTGCTTCACATTTGTTGTTTTTGGTTCTGATTTACATTTTTGGAACTTCATTTTGCTTGACAATGTTGGAACTGATTGACATTTGCATAGGTATCATATATTGACTTCTTATTTGCTATTCTTATTCATGTTAATTGTAATGAAAAGGTTCCCCTTTATTGGCATATTTGCACAACAAATACACCAGTAAAATCAAATTTGCACAATAAATAACCACCAAAGTTACTTTCATTAATTTAAGCAAAGGCAGATACATTTGTAGTACAACCTCAACCCCACCAACACACCAACTACTCAGTACAATTCTCTGTCCTTTTTACCCCCAACCATGAAAAAAACCATAAATACAAACCAACAATTCACAGCAAAGCTAACACCTAGGATCACAAGCAGTAATTTATTCATCTTATTTAGCTTCTTCAATGCTCCTTGCATGGACACTAGTTTCCTCCTCAATCTTAGTATCAACAACTCTTTGTCAACCATAGCCACATCTCCCAATTCTTTCCATTCAAAAAAACCGCAACCTTCACCATCCTGCAAATCAAATGTATAATTAACCAAAACCCTAAACCATAAAAAAAACCTTATTTTCTAACACTTTTTTTTGTTTATACCTTGTATTTTTTGCAGCCCCAAAAACGTCTACCAAAATTCTCACTTGTCTTTGCAGTGCATAACACAGCTTCCTCGAGACATCCACAAATTGGAACTTCAACCCCACTCACTGTCCTTCGATTGATCCAACTCGTCCCACTCGTTCCACTCCTCGAGAATGAACCTTGGGAATCCATACCAAAAGAGATGGACAAGCAAAAAAAATGCCACTTGCAGGTTCAGATGGAGGATGAAGATGCACAACGAAGCCTCAGAAGCAGATGGAGAAGATGATAATGAACCAGATGAAGAACACGATGGAGATACAGATGGAGAAGAAGATCAACTTTAATCCAAATGCCCTAGTTTCCTTTCTCTTAAAAAGAAACCCTCCAACGGATCTATTGCAAAAAAAATGCCATGTCACCTACAACTCATGTCAGGTCAATGACTAACCACACCCTTTTAACGGTGTTACAAAAAAGGAAAATGTTGACACAAGTTAACAACGTTAGGGACCAGACTGTTACTAAATAAACTTATAGGACTATATTGTGACTTTTATAAAACGTGGGGGACCATGTGTATATTTTACCCTTATTTTTCCCTCACTCAACAACTCATCAAAGCAATTAATTAATTTAATTAATTGCCTTGGCCTCTTAGAACACTCACGTTGGAGTTGCTATGCAATTGATTTCAATTGCTTGTGATGCATTTGCTGAAATTTCATTGCCTATTTATAGGCCTTGCCAATTGATTCTAACCACATGCATTGGTAGTGTTGTGTCCACGCTGCTTCATTTTCTTACCCACATGATTTGCAATTAATTATTATTATCATGGTTTTGTGGCCCTCCTTCTAGAGGGATCCATCAACAAGAACTCAAACTAGTACTTATTTGGTATCAGTTTAATTTACAAATGGAGATTTTTAATGGTTACTTGAAACAACCATACTCCTCCCTTTATTTATTTCCTTTCTTTTCTTCTGCGATGTATCCATTTCATGGTACCAATCCAAGGCTTTAAAGTCATTCATTCATTTGGACAGCCACCTAAACTAAGAATCTTAAATTGATAACACCAATTAGGTTGAAGCTCGCTTCTGGATGCCCTTGGTTTCCTTTGATTTTGGAGGAAGGGAACTATTTATGTGATTCTTGTTGCAGTCGTGCATATAGAGAACCAACTCAACTTTGTTTGCAATCTACAAATTCTACTCAAGAAAATGAAAAATATGACAAACACATCACTAAATCAGAATGCCTACCAAAATTGCTTGGTGGTTGAATCCAAAAAAAAACTTAAAAACACTAAGCAGAACAAGTAAAATTGAATATCCTCCTTTCCACCCCACTTGTTAATCACACATATTTTGTACTACAAGAACATGGAAATCAACAACTACATACACCATTATGCTGTGCATTAAACATCTTTACAAGCCTATTAAGTATTAACTAAGAACATAACCAAGATACTCATTATGAACTCGTTCCCTTGAATCAGATTGAATCTATTGCTAAATGAAGCAATACCCATACCTTTGATGGCACTCCATTTATCATTTAACATCCAAAAACAAGTATCCAAACCCAAAACACTAAAACACTCACCAAAATTGATGATTAATGATTAACACCTAAAAAACACCCACCACCAATCACTAAGCAACCTTGCATCCTGCAACCGCAATTTACAGGGATATCAAGGTTTTTTAACTATCTGCGACAACAATTGTGATCCCATTTGTCCATAATTGGTCAAAATATTAAAGTTTTTGATGTCACCGCAATTTAAAACACTGCTTACATGGATCATAAGTTGGGGTGATCTTGAATGATCTTCCTAGAAGGAAAGGGAACTCTCTTGAATTCATTTAAAATAGAATTGCGAATAATTTTATCAACTTTAGTGATACCAGTGAGAGAAAGAGCATCAGGGTCCTGAATAATGGGATTATGAAGAGGGTTCAAGATTTCCAAATTGGATCTAAACACCTTATCCTTCCTCAAAAAATCACTTTTCTTATCAAACCAATCACCCCAACCTTCCCTCAAAGGAGAAACCCTCTTACCCACCTTCAACAAAAGCGCGTCCTCAACACCCTTCACCTCAATCGCCTTCAACCTCACCCTCTCCTCCACCGCCACATCGTCGGAACCAAACGCGGTCCTACCACGATCCTCCACCACCACCTCCGATCCCATGAACGTTCCTTCTTCGTCCATGGAACCCTTGCTGAAGGACCTTCGGATCACGCCCTCCACGTGGTGGAAGAAGAACCCGGAGGAGTTGTCCTCGTCCAGGGGCTCGTCGTCGTCGTCGGCGTCCGCCGTGTCCTGCTCAGGCTTCAGCTTCTCGTCGACGACGTCGATGGCGTCGATGATGTCATTGCCGGCGGTGGCGTCGTTGGTGGCGGAGTCGGAGAGGAGGGAATCGTAGTTGAACTCGTGAGGGGGAGAATGCCAAATGATGCCGCTGCGAAGGAGAGATACTAACAGCAACAAAAGGAGCCCCGAAACGACGGCGCATAGGAACACGCCATAGCGGGGGCGTCGCCGGGATCGGAGATTTCTAAGCATTTTTTCTTTATCGGAGAATGTTTCTTCTTAGAAACGACGGAAATTTTTATAACTACAATAAAATTCACATGTAACCAAGTGATAGGTCGCCAACACATTATCTAACTTAATTGTCTATTATATATTTATAACCACAATTATTAAAATAGTCGTAATCATTGGCTCTTACAACTATGTAATTGCTAAACTAGTTATTCTTAATTAATTAACTAGTTATTTCTAATAAACTAACTGACCTTAATGGTTCTTAAAAATTCCAATGTATTTTCGTAAGTTCTGTAATATTATTTTTCAAGCTTAGCTCACTGTATAGCAACTGACAGCTTCTGCTATGACATTATATTATATATAAAACATGAGTTAGTGTATCAAATATTTATTAGTTGAAAAGTAAATATATGTGAAATCATTAATAAATATTTGACATGTAAACTTACTATACAATATCTGATATATAAAATAGTCATATTAGTAACAAAATTAATGATGCATCAAGTCTCTACTAACGAAATTAAAAAAAAAACTAAGAAACGTAACTAAAATATTTTAAAATATAAAAATTTAATTGACTAAAAAAAAGTTAAAGGTGTAACATAATATTTATTGAAAAGATGACACAGTGGTCTATCCTTTAAAAAATGTTCTAATAACTATGTTAAGCAAGGAAGTAACTTATGATGGATGTATCATTTTTTCCCCTTAGAAATCAAATATATGTCGTAGAAGATTTGTACTGTTTTATTTTTATTATTATAAATTATCACGTATTGTTCAACCAATAAAGTTTGACCTCTTATATAATGAAATAATGAATGTGCTATTAAAATTGTTTTAACACCAAAAAAAATGCCTCACACACATGGTGTATGTACATTTTAAAAAACATATTAATTCAGTCTAGATTAATATAAGGTTATGTAAATTAATATTCTAAAGGTATTGTTTAAGAAAGAAAAAATATTTCTTATAAAAAATTATAAAGATTACGTAGAAATTAAAATAGATGAGTTTTAATGATGTTTTAAATAAAAACTTTTTACTTTTGTTTCTTTAACTAGTACCCTTATAACATTTATTAGCATCTTCTATAAAAACTTTCTGTCTTCACTCCTATTAAAAAGAAATTATCAATGCTTCATTGGTTTGACCTATTATATCTTCAAAACAAAAGAATCAATTTGTTGCTTGGAATTTTACCTTTGACAAAAGTGAACTTAATCACGATATTTGAAGTGTCGAGGTTCATGGTTGCTGCAACTTGTGGTTGACTGGTTGGTAATAAAGGTCATTTTACCACTTCCTATCACCTCTTAACTGAGACTACTAAATTTGATAATTACAATTGAAAATCAAATTCCAATGACAAGTAATGCGATCTTCATGAAGGACTTGCCTCCCAACTAAACCACTTTTATGTCTATATTCTATAATAACAGTTGCGCACATCATGTCTCACCCATTATGAACCAAAACTCTAATGAAATTAACGTCATTGACAAGCTTATGAGATTATATATATGACTAGTCGTGCTTTCTTTACATGAATGTCTTGAGTAACATAACATTCACTGTGAAGGCATCTAGTGTACAAAAGAAGAAATATGGGAAGTGAAGGCATTATGAAAGATGTCACTAAGCAGGGGAAGGCTACCGTATTAGCTCTTGGCAAGGCTTTCCCTCACCAGCTTGTCATGCAAGAGTATTTAGTTGATGGTTATTTTAGGGACACAAACTGTGACAATCCTGAGCTCAAGGCAAAGCTAGCTAGACTTTGTAAGTACATAAAAGTTTTTGTTGCCAATGATTTATGCACTCTATTCTTTTATACCACCTTTTCACAGTTGGTCATGCATATGTTTACATTATACTCTGCATTAACTAGTACATCTTGGGATTCACATTTTTTGAATATACATGTACATATTCTGAGGAAATATAACAAGAATCCAAATACATACTTAATACCACTATAATTGTTGTGATGGAGATGATATGCACTAGCCAATAGTTATGTGTTAATAGGGTGGTTATTAGGTACTTCTGTTTTTGTCTCAAGAGTAAATGATCCACTGTGACTTTTGACTCAATATGGAATAAACAGGCAAGACAACCACAGTGAAAACAAGGTACGTGGTTATGTCAGAGGACATACTCAAAAAGTATCCAGAACTTGCAGTTGAAGGCACCTCAACAATAAAACAACGACTAGAGATATGTAATGAGGCGGTGACACAAATGGCCATTGAAGCTTCCAGAGCTTGCATAAAGAAGTGGGGTGGGTCTTTATCAGGCATAACCCATTTGGTTTATGTCTCATCTAGTGAAGCTAGATTACCTGGTGGTGACCTTTACCTAGCCAAGGGGCTAGGACTCAGCCCTGAAACTCAACGAATCATGCTCTATTTTGCTGGTTGTTCAGGAGGTGTGGCTGGCCTACGTGTTGCAAAAGACATAGCTGAGAACAACCCTGGGAGTCGAGTGCTGCTTGCCACTTCTGAAACTACAATTATTGGATTCAAACCACCAAGTTTAGATAGACCCTATGATCTTGTTGGGGTGGCACTCTTTGGGGATGGAGCTGGTGCCATCATGATTGGCTCTAACCCAATATTAGAGACTGAGAGGCCTCTATTTGAACTTCACACGGCTGTTCAGGAATTTTTGCCCAACACTGAGAAGAAAATTGATGGGAGGCTAACAGAGGAGGGAATAAGCTTCAGGTTAGCAAGGGAACTTCCTCAAATAATTGAAGACAATGTGGAGGGGTTCTGTGACAAGCTGATGGGTGTTGTTGGATTCCAGAACAAGGAATACAACAAGCTGTTTTGGGCTGTTCATCCAGGAGGGCCTGCAATTTTGAATCATATAGAGAAGAGGCTTGATTTGTTGCCAGATAAGCTGGATGCAAGCAGAAGAGCTCTCATGGATTATGGCAATGCTAGCAGTAATACCATTGTCTATGTGTTGGAATATATGATAGAAGAACGTCTAAAGAACATAAAGAATGACCAAGAAGATCATGAATGGGGCTTAATACTTGCTTTTGGACCCGGGATTACATTTGAGGGAATTCTGGCCAGGAACTTGTGTGCTTAAACTCTTGCACAAATGTGCCGCAAAGCTTACTGACAAACACTGTTATCATAGGGTGATCAAGAGAACTTCTAATAAAAAAACTTAACCACAAAATCCTTTTGGAGGCATGACTACTTCCAATATGCTCATATGATGAATGATTTATTTTCGATCTAGTAAATGTCGACCGAAGAACTATCCTGAACTTCTTGGACAACTTTTCTTTTGTTTCTTTTAATCAGCCAGTTTGAGGCAAACAATAATCTGATCCAAAAATTATTCCCGTTCAAAACCATTTTTTAATCAGGGCAATATCTGAATTTGTGACATCTGCTTATTATGTTGTATTGCAGAATTGACACCTTGACTTGGGCATCAACCATTTTTCTAACATGTGTCCGATACATTTTTAAACAATACAAAAATAAATATTTTTAAATGAAAATTATATTAAACCTACATTAAAATTAATACTAAACTTCATTAATTACAATTTCCGACAAACAAATTTTAAAATTTGTATAGTTTAAGATATGTTATGAGACACACATAAGAAAAACAATTCAATCAAAAGCAATTACAAACGGCTAGCTGTGCTTTATTTCCTTTTATGTTGTGTCCTCTTTTGTTTCCTTTTATGTTGTGTATGATTTAGAATCTAAGATGACCCAAAAGGAGAAATTGAGCCCGAGGAATAGTTATAACAAGAATTAAATTTCAGGAGTCTAAGCAAACAGAGGCTTTATGTGTAAGGCATTTCCAACTATAAATAACCGAACCTTAAACATAAATATATTTAGTTTTCTTTCATTCCCAACTTTACACTCCACCAAGGAACCAAACAAGTGTGTCAACACAAAATGTAATCTAATAAGGGTAACCAACCATAATGCCTGATTATGTTAAAATTAAATGTGAGTACACACCAAAGCACAACTTCAATCACACCACTCCAGAGGGAAGACGTAGAACAAGCTGTCCTCCGAAAACACTGCAATTAAATAAACAATAAATACCATGAGGACAACTGGAAAAGTGACATTCTGGAAAGATCTAAAGAGTAAAGACAATCAGCAAAGGGTGTAAAATGAATGTCCTGATAAAGAAAGAGCTATATTATGAACTAAACCAACCTTTTGACATAATAGTAACAGAAATCTGCTAAGATGAAGGTCTGGACAATTTCTGATATGAGAACCATTGATGGCCATAAACCATAACCCAATGCTACCAACAAATGTCCACGGGTATCTAACACCTGTTGAAAGAAATAGTAAGTTAGCAGGAGACCTACGGTTAGAAAATTCAGTAAGCTACATCATTGTTTTAGAAAAAAAAAAAAAAGTAGAGCTAAGAACAGCAGTGACCCTGTAATTGGATGCCTATGAAATTGGATGAAACATAATTTAGAAAATAAGAACATACTAACATTCAAAAAGAAATTCAGAAACAGGCAAACCATGATGTCTTAGTTGTACTCCTTAAAATGAAGGAGAAAATGGAATTTATAAAAAAAAATGTTCACATTAGGTGTTCCCAAAAAATGTGGTCTTAGGGATAATAATCACCAGCACACAAACAAGTGGCCATCAAATTTGCAAATGAAACAAAGAATTGAGTAATGAATTCAATTACAAGTTTTCATGAACACACCTGAAGAACCCAATGAGCACAGCTTAAGAATCGGGCAACACCCAGTGCAAACACATAATGAGCTGTGAATGGCTCAACAATCTGAAAGTGTAAAATGAAACAAGTTGAAGAGGAAAAATAGAATTAGATCCCATGCATGAAAAGTTGAGCATAGGTTTGTACGTTAAGAAACTATACCTTGGTGTTCTGCATGACCCGCAGTTGGGGTAGTACTGAAACAGCTTCCAGATATACACAGAAAGCCCAGAAAACTCTGTTCAATATATGATGAGAAGTTGATGGATGAATAAGCAAGGCTAACACAGCACAGGGTATCACCTGCATTCAAATTTCAAAAGTAAATTGCATCAAGCGGCCAACTCTGATGTAAGGTAAATGCAAAAGTTGCAAGCAATGAGTAACAAATTCATAGATTTATGGAGAGGAATAAATAACTTAAATCCTTCAAAGTAAACATACAAGTAAAGGAAAGGAAAAAGAAAGCCACATTCAAATATGGACTGCAGCAATTCTTATTTGATGCCATGGCAAGTGGCTCCATCAAACAAGAGTGTCAGAGTAAACCATGTAAGAATAAACCCACACCCCAGTCAAGTGTGAGGGGAATATGATGAGTTTGAAGCCTTTGTTCTCAGAATCATGACCACCATTAAAAAATTAGCAACAGAAACTCCAACTTTCCATGATATCTTGTTATTATTTCACATTAAACGATTCTCCCATTTCACTCTACAGATCCAAAAAAAATTATCTTATTCATCCAGAAGGACATTTGCCTTGATATCATAAAGAAAATATGACTATTTCAGCGTCAGCAATGTAAACTACCATCCCTCAAACTATGACCTATTAAAATGTGAGATGTTTCATAGGTCACGGCTACCATCTAAGTGTCTGTTTGGTAATCGAGTTGTAGAAATAGAGTTACAAAAAAGGCACCATTAAATGGTTAATATTGATCTTACATATCGTTCTAGACACCATCTAAGGGCCTGTTTGGTTCCATTGGTCAAAATGTGTTTTCTAATTTGTTGCACAACCTCACAACATATTGGATCAATATTAATCATTAGATTTCCATGACTCTATTTTCACAACTGGTTACTAAACGGGCACTAAATCCATTTAGCCAATAGATCAAAACCTGTGTCTAACAGTAGGTTTCCTAACTGAAAACCAAACAAACACTAAAGACAAAATACGAACACCCAAACTTATGAGGTGAAGCGAAAATGCTTCACCTACAAGACTTAATAAAACGTGACCCTCCAATAGCTTGTACTTTGAGGATGTTAAAATGGGTGGAACAACTAAGGGTACTTAGTATTAGTAGCTTACCACATAATAGATTGCAAAATTATCCTTCTCCTCCATGTAACTAGCCCTGAGTTTAAACCTAATCATATATATAACCCAGATTGTTGTTGCGAAAGTGGCGAAATCAAGTATGGTGTGTATATCATATTCCATGACAAAACTGCAGTAGAGCCTAACAGCTAAGAAAATTGCTGTTAAGTCCTGGGATTTGAGTGATAAACCTGAAAACACCATTCAAAAAATGTAATTAAGCAAAGCGTGTGTTTTTAAATTATAATTAAGGAAGAGGGAATTGAAATGATAATAACTAAGAAGATGGACATAAATTAGGGTTAGGGGAATGAACCGGCGCAAGTCTTCTCCTTGATGAGTTTGTAGATGAGAACGGAAATTCCGAGAGAGTGGACAGCCTCGGCGGCGACGAAGAGGTTGTCGTGATCGTGAACGATGAAGCGGAGGAGGACGAGGGCGGCCATGCCGGAAATGACGGCGAGGAAAGCCTTGACCTTTGGGGGTTGACGCTTCACCCATGTGGTGATAGCGTAGATCGACGTTCTCTGAGGTCTCATGTGGATTGGGATGATGGAATTGCAATTCCCTCTCTCAAACTGAAATTGTTTCGGTTACTATGAAATTCCACGGAACTCAACTCTTCCCAATCTTTCTTTTCAAACTCTCAGAAGAACTGAAGAAAGGAAACCCAAATGCATACCAACACGACACAACTAGCGGTGGGAACACCATTGGATTTTATGCTTCAGCCTTCTTAAATAATGTTTGCTACTAATAAATTTCATTTATTTATTTGGTCAGAGTAGTTTTATTTTTAATATAATTTTTTGTTACATAATAAATTGAGGTATTTCTGTTACATAATTAATTTATTATCATAATTCCTAAAATTAAAGTTTTTAAGGTTGTATGTTTTATTGGTAGTATATGTATATGCATTGCTTCAAAATAGATAACCCTTAATAAAGATTCGTATATTTAATGTATGGAATTGGAATTTGAAATTATAATTTCAAAACTAATTTTTATAAAATTAGAATTGTTATAGAACTCCTACTTCTATATTTGGATTGTATAAAGAATTACAATTCTAAGTTAAAATAAGGGTTATGGTGACAACAACAATAATGATAGTAATGATGGTTATGGTAACGGTGACAGTGCTAATAGCAACAATGGTAGTGGCAATGGTGACGATAAGGAGATGGCAGTTATAGTAACAATGGGGGTGACAATGGTGGTAGGTGGCGACAATGACAAAAGCATTGATGATAGTAACATTTGTGATGACAACAAAGCAAGGAGTGAGTAATGGTGATAACAATAATGATGACAATAGAGAGTAAATAATGATATTAATTATAATGTAGTGCTACATTAAGAATTAGTAATTCAATGAATATGAGTTAGGAATTGAAAAAAGTTTATTTTAGTTAGATTTTAATTTATATAATTGACTCTCAAAATTATAATTCTAATTTTAAGATGACTTTTGGATATTAAAATTAAAATTTTAAGTTTCATTACCATTTTCAAGATTTAATTTCATACTTAATTGTGTGCACTAAACCGTTATAAAATAATACAAGATATTCGTTTATATTTAAAGTAATAAAAAAATATTATATATATATATATATATATATATATATATATATATATATATATATATATATATATATATCATTAGCACTCTTCAAATGCTTGTTGACACGAGTCTATATACATTCATTAATTATTTTTTCAATTTTCCTTAGACAATGTCATTAATGAAAATAAATAACCATTATAAATGTCAAGCACTAGAATTATATACATTTGAATTTGAATAGTTGAGTCTTTGGTTGGAAAAAAGTCTTTAATTTTGCAAATATACAATTTCGACCATGACAACAAGTTGACCCAAATAGTCATTAATAACTCAC
Organism: Clitoria ternatea; assembly: GCA_037962975.1. Taxonomy (NCBI): domain Eukaryota; kingdom Viridiplantae; phylum Streptophyta; class Magnoliopsida; order Fabales; family Fabaceae; genus Clitoria; species Clitoria ternatea. The sequence goes on from CM075676.1 coordinate 71,227,002, forward strand.
AGTCCTCAACTCCAATTTTGTCTACTTTTCGGTATTGTTCAGATTGGGGGGAATTTAAAAGGAAAAAATCCAATGGAAATAAATTAAATAAAAATTATGGGTTTGGATGAATTGAAAGACAAGAGAAAAGTAAATTGTAACATCCTAGGTCATTTTACATTTATTTTTATTCATTCGATTAAATTTTACAATAAATTTTTCACAATCAATAATTATAATTAAGTTATAATTCAAAATAATGTTTATGTTTCACTAAACATGTTTAAAATAGTAAACAGACTCAATTAAATTAAACAATCAAGGAAAAAGGAGAAAACTAGTTAAATAGAGCAAAAGGAGGGAAAAAGGGAATCAGGAGTATCTCGCTTAAGCGAGGCACCAACTCGCTTGAGCGAGGTTTATATTCTATGCTTGGGCGCGCCACACTCACGCTTGAGCGAATACATTCATATACATCAGGCCTTAGTTCGCTTGAGCGAGATTTCCTCGCTTGAGCGAATTAACTCCAGTAACCTTACTAACCTGACTCGCTCTAACAAACTACTCTCGCTTAGGCGAGGTTTTTCCAATAGCTAGTTTCCTCTTTATTCGCTTGAGCGAGAACATCTCGCTTGAGCGAATAAACTCCAGAATCTAATCCTATGGTCCTCGCTTGAGCGAAACTCAATCCGCTCGAGCTAAAACCACCCAGTAGCAGCCCCTGATACCTCATACACTTCTCGCTTGAGCGGGGATTTCTCCCGCTTGAGCGAGATCAGCACAGTGGCCATTTCCTCTATTCCTCGCTCAGGCGAGGTTATAACCGCTTGAGCGCAAAACCTCCAGAAACCACATTCTCCTAATTCTTTCCTATCTCGCTTGAGCTAAATCATACCCGCTCGAGCGAGATTTGACCAGAAAGCATAACACTGACATAAAGCCCTCTCGCTTGAGCGAGAATTCATCTCGCTTGAGCGAGTTATGCAGTACATGCGAAGGACTTAAAGTTTTCATACCAACCCACAAATTTAAACACTCACATGTCTCCTCTGACTTAGTTCATCCACTTACCAACATTTCAATCATGCAATACACTTCACTTCTAATTTCATTCTGCTAAATGTACATCAATCATCAATGCACTAGACCATTCACCTATCATCCCACATCATTCATATTTCTAATCATAGATCAAACCTGTTTATATTCATGCATCAAATACACTACCATTGGCTCCATGCCAATATACATCAACAACATTCAGTTTTCTATTTGCTATTCATCACATTCATGACTACGATAACAGTATTCCAAATTGACTCACCATGCATACACAACATCCAAGCACAACATACATAATTCACAACACACATTACACACATAGTTCATTTCATAAATTCCCTTCGCTTCTTGGCATCAATTCTCCGCTTGACGCATCTCCGGGGCTTCAACCTCCTCCCTGTCATTGGTTACTAAAATTAAAGAAACAACAGCAAGGGTGAGTGTTTGGTATCATAATTAATGTAGAATAACAATTTAAGAACAAGGAACATATTTACTAGTTTTTGTTTGTACCATTCATCTTACATCTTGTTCTCAATTTCTACTTACTAATTAAGGATTCAATTCCAATTCTTTATCTCCAATTTGTCAATCACAATGAACAATCATCATAAAACATATTCATATCATTACACAATGTTAACAATACATCGAATAACACAACTGACTCTCATATCAAATCGACGCCTAGTATCCGGATACTAAAAGGATCGGCCTTCAGCTGGGGGTCCTGCTTGACACCCCGTGAACCCTGCTTGGTCCACTGAGTCCTACTTGACTCTCCTCCTCAACCACTGGGTCCTACTTGACCACTGGGTAGCTCAACTGGGCATAAACACCACGGGAGCCAGAAACGAGGGGCTGCACATACCGTCGGCCGTCCTACACCACATAATCACACAAGTATATTCATATTTCTCATATCATACTGCAAGTGGCCAGCAACAAAACACATATTCATCAATTGGGCGACCTACTTGTCAAGCCCGTTATCACATTGCCACTAAACTCATCAAATCATCACAATTCTCATCACGTCATCTTCATAGTCATTACAAACCGCACTCAATTTACATTCATACACATACTACTATTACGCATTATCAAATCTCATTATTTCCATGTTTCATTCAATGACTTAATTCAATCATACTCACCTATTCTAATTAATTATAACCCGAACACCCCCCTTACCTTGATTCCGAGCTCCGACGACTCGTTCTTGATGAGATTGGCGTTCCCTCGACGTTATGTCTAACGTTCTACGTCCGAAATCAACACCCACTTCACCGTTCGATCCTCCGACGACTGTTTCGTCACCTACGGAGGTCGAAACGCAAAACCCATCAATGTTAAACCATTCTCATTACTCTAAAAGCCATTTTTTTTTAAGCTTCTACACACTGGAGGAGTAGGAAACCAAAGCTTACCCCTCCATGCACGACCCTTCGGTTTATCGGAGAAAATGAAAGAGCTACGAAAGCTTAATTTAAAAGACCCATGGGACTCACCTCGAAACTACGGTCTCAAAAACGTAGTTATCTCAGAGTTTCGGCGAGAAACGGTCTCCCTCTTGGAGCATGCAGCCACGACAAGCTTGAGGAGAAGAAGGAGAAGAGGTATTCGCGTGGAGGTGAGGAAGAAGGAAGAAAAGAATTTAAAATTTAAGGCACAAGGGCAATTGGGTCATTTCCTATTTCAATTACATTTTCTTTTAAAAGTTTTAACTAAAACTTTTACCTTTCACCCTTCACCTTTTACCCCATTGTAACTTCAAATTTATCTTTTTCTATTTACTTTCATTTAATCTTTTATAATTAATTAATCAAATAAATTTATTTATTCCCACAACATTTAATTATTTCTAATTGCATTTTTAATACTAATAATTCCCAAAATTTCAATAAATCCGATTGGGCAATTATTAATGTTTTTCGCCAATTAAAACTTTTCTAAAATATTAGGGATGTTACATAAATTGGATATAAAGTAAATGAAAATTATGTCTATTTTTTAAGATTATCTGGACGAGTGAATAAATTTTCTAAAAATATTACAATAAATTGGATATGTAGATTGATCTTTCGGGTACGAGGGACATACCTTCGGTGTGAGTATTGGGTTTATGTATTTCTTACATCGATTTAGTGAAGATCCGATCCGAGTATTATATCCTTTCAATGAGAATTTTAAGATTTTGATGTTATCCGTCCAACACACATTAGTATCTCACGTTGTTGAACGAAATAAGGTGTCACCTACACTTTGATGCTCAAGTCAGTACGATATATAATATTAGGGCTCAAGTGTTAGGGTTTTGAACGTACCCCATACATATTAAATGAGTGACATTTATAGGAGTTGAATGACAATTCTATTTTTTGTGGCACATGTTGTAACACCCCCTTATATACACGATATATATATATATATATATATATATATATATATTCTTCTTGCTTTTAAAATTTTTAGAAAGATATATATATTTATCACTTCCTATCTCGCATATACAAGGACGTATATACATCTGATTTTCTTTAAATTTTGAAAGTAAAAAGTTTCAAATTATTCAGAATGATAAAATGAACTTTTAGAAAATCATAAGTGATCAAAGATTACAATATCATATCCAAAGAATAAGGTTTATTAAAGTTTAACCTTTACCTTGAATTACAATCGTCCAACTTAATATTGTATTAAGGTAAACTAAAACTAAAGATTTAATACCTCTACTTCGACTGTAACCAATCATTTCTTTATCTTCAAACCATGTGATTTTGAATCCTACTCTTGTCATATTTCTTCTCCTAATCCGATTGAGGATGAGACCAATTTACCCTCTTGTAATTTCATCCTTTCATCTTGAACTTCTAGCTATATATCATATAACATATATTTTGGACACAAAATTCAAACAAGAAAGAATAAGAAATAGAATATAATACTTTACAGATAAGACATAAGCAAAAGGGTTTTCACAATCTAATAAAATAATATCATTCATAATCTCATACACAATTAATTATAATTGTAGGGTTTTTATACGCATAACAATCATACTTTCATTCACAGCCATTCACACACAGCCATTCACACAGAATATCACAATCACGTGTATGACATGTAATGCTTTTAATACTATCTCATTCAGTTTATGCATGTTGGCCCTTAAAGTTTTAGTTTGCACTGTTCCATAATTCCGGATAATAACATAAATGCCTTCATAGCATATGAACAGCTCAACTAGCATGAAAACACTTAGAGACTAGTAAGACTGGGAAAGTTTTTATTGTGAAAGTACTTGACACTAGGGAGCGACCCCAGGTCACCTGAAGCACCCTTTCACACCCTCTCATCCCAAGGCTCGCAATTAAGCCTCCTCTAATGTATCCTCGGTTTCTATAATCCGTCCCCAGGCAATATCACATCTCATTTCTCTTTAATGATTCACGATGCATGAACTACTCGCATATTTAGTTGGTTAAGACTTTTAGAAACTCAATTATTAAATACCATAAAGGTTCACAAAATCATCTCATTAAACTGTACATTCCCATAAGTTCTTCTTTGAACTTCTGTTATACGAAAACAAATTTAGTACAGTTTGCAAATTCAGATCTCACCAAAATTGAGTTTCCAAGTCTTAAATATCTTAAAACTTTATCTTAAAAAAACTTCACATATTTACATAATCTTTCCAAATTTTGAATCTTAACTAAATTGAGTTTAGAAATCTCGACTATAACAAAATACCCTTTAGTTATTTCATTAAGGAAAACCAATTTAAATTTCTGATTTCTAAAAGAAAATATATGTATATTTTTTTAAAAATCATTAACTAAGAATACTTAAAACTATAAAAATTTTATTTAATTCAAGAATTAATTATCTCAACCTTTGATTTTCATAAAATAACTTCTTTCTAATACTAGATTTTATTCTAGAGATTAAAATTAAAGTTAATAAAAATTATTTCTAAGAAGAAATAAAAGACTAAAATAATGATAAAACACTTTCTCTTAGAATAAAAATTTAAAGAGTAAGGTAAGAAAATTCTTACTGAGTTTTAACTTTCCGTCATGCTTGCTATATGCTCAAACTTCATATCACAAGGTCAACAATCATTCATTAACCATAATTAAGTATTGTAATGTCATCAATCACAATCAAATATCATCAATCATAAATATTATCAATCATAATTACATATCATCAATCACAGTCTAGTATTATAAATCACAATATCATTAATCAAAATCAAATATAGTTAATTATAATTAAGTCAAATCAACTAAATATCACTCATAAATATAATTCAAATTTTAATGGTTATTTAAATTAGCAGAGTTGATTTTGAGTCCTTATAGTCCATTCATCACACAGGTTTATATAAGTCCATATATATAATCGAGTCTTGGCATAGGTATAGTTCAGTCCACAGGTCATAATAGTCCAAGTCCTTACATAGGTTCAGTCTAGTTCGCATAGGTTATCTAGGTATTTACATAGGTATTCAGATCAAGTTACACAAGATACTCAATTTAAAATTTATTATATATTTTTTAAGCTAAACAGTTATTATTTAAAATAATAATATTATTAAATTTTAAAGGAATAGGGGACTCCTCCCATTATTCTTATGTCTTTTTATATTATATTCCTATCTCACTTCCTCTTACCTCTTGTATACTAATTCGTTATTGAAAATCCGTGTGCGCTTCGTCTCCGAGTTCTAAAACATAGCAATTTCATTTTAATATAGTTACAAGATGAAAATTAAGATTACTACTTAAAGCAGAAATGGTAAATTTTGAATATTGAATAGTGAATAGTAAATAGTAAATCGTGAATAGTAACTATAAACAGTAAAATGTGAATAGTAACGGTAAATAGTAAATCGTAAATAGTAACGGTAAATAGTAAATCGTGAATAGTAACGGTAAATAGTAAAACGTGAATAGTAAAGGTTAATAATAACAGTAAATAGTAATTTACTATTTGAATAGTAATTTATTATTGAAATAGTAATTTACTATTAAAGTAGTATTTTACTATTTAAAATAGTAACTTAAAATAATATTATTTCCAGTATAATAATATATTTCTAAAAATGATATGAAAATAACCCTAAAAAATATAAAAGAGAGGTATTCTTACATTAGGATTTTAGCAGAACCTTCTTCCAAAAAAATTTATTTCTCTCTCTTACTTCTACCACTATCTCACTAGCACTACTATATTAAGAAAACTTAATCTGAAATTGTGAATTCTAAGGAAGAATTCCTTCGGTATTTATAGGAAAGAAAATTACTATGCATTCTATTATTTTAATATAAAAGTACTGTGCATTTTTTGAAAATTCAATCCTGGTTACTGTGCACCTTTTGAAAATTTCATACATGCACAGTGTTTTGTATAGTAAATGTCGGCTAAATTATTAAGCCAAATAGTAACCTTTCACTCGGTATATTTTAAATATTCAAAATCAGTACTTTTTGAAATTTAGCGATATTATATCAGTTCTCACTAATTTTAAGATAAGTAATATAAAGTTTAAATTTTAAAAATCTAAAATTTTCTGTTAATAAAAATTTATTCGTATATTTTCGATTTTTTTACAATTGGTAAAAATTAAGATTTTATTCAAACCGATAATTTTTAGATAAGTCTACTCGAAATGGATTTTAGAAAATTTTCTTATAATTTAAATGCACTTTATTGTAAATATTTTTAATTTTAAGTAACTTTATATGAATTTAAAATTATTTGAAATATATTATTTTATTAAAATATTTCAAAAAATTCAAAAAAAATTCCAGAAAATCATAAATATTATGTAGATTAAAAAATTCTAAAGAACCATAGTCTAATTCCTTCAAAATTTTATTTTAAAATTCTAATAAGAGTTAAATCACAAATATGTAAAAACATAAATATAAAAACATAAAATAAAAGTTGTGAATAATAAATATATTTAAAATTCTTAATATAATTTCATTAATCAATGCATACTAATTAATTCATTTTAAAATTCTCATTCATAATAATAATAATTATTATTATTTTATTTTAAAAAACAAATAATTAAATGTAAATTCCAAAATTTTATAAAAATGATAATAATAAACTAACTTATAGTAAGTATTTCTCATGAAAGATATATTAATATCTATTTTCTATTTGTGTTGAAAATGGGATGTTACAACTTTACTCCCCTAAAAGAAATTTCGTCCTCGAAATTTGATATTGTTAATAAATCTTAACAAGGCTAAACTAAGTGAATAGTTCTAAAATATATTTCTAGTTTCCTTGACAATTGTGTACCTTTTCCTTAACATTGTCATTTACCTTCTTTTAATCTTATCAGTATATTTTTTTTACTCCAAAATATTACCCGTCTTAATTTTGTCAACCATGCTCATCATAAATTGATGGTTAACTCTAAACACCTCAATAATTACATTTCTGAATCTATTAAAACCTTACTTAATATAATCTATAACATCCATTAATTAAAATTCCTACTCGTAACATAGTAAAATGGACTGCTAAGAATTAATTACTAGACAACTAGTCGTTGGACTAGCCATTTATGACCGTTGCAAACTCTCTCTCCCTTGCTTGCTTATAAATTCTCATTCTATTCTCACCTCCTATCACAACTTCAAGGTCTCATAGTTTCTATCTTCTATCTAATTTCTTCAATCTTTTCCCTCAAGTAATATTGTACTACTCGATGGCCAACCTCCCTAGAAGTGATGAAGAACGAAGGCGAGATGGACTACAGTTTGTGGTAACAAGTGCCTCACTTCTTATAATCATTATGGTGATTTCTCTAGTTTGGATATTTTTTGTATTGCCAAAACTCTTAGACCTCTATCTATGATGTACTAGATGTTCTACTTTATTTTCCTTAATGTAATCGTGTATAATAAATTATCCTAGTAAGAAAAGATAAATATGTCTTAGTCCATGTTGTACTTGTTTATCTAGTTAAATCCTTGTGTTCTTTGCTTCATGACAATCCAGGATATGTAATCATTTCTTATTGTCTTCTATAATGAATTAAATATTCCTTAACTAAGTGATTGCACATTCCATCATAATTGACTATAACCATTACATAGATTTGATAATTTCTCTAATCTTAAATGATCATAAATCACTATTTTGACTTAGAAATACTCACTTGAATTTTTGTTATGGATAGTTAAGATTTATGTAACCCACTTCACAGGAACTGTGCTAAATTAATAAGTAAGGGTTCATATCTATTTACCCATGGTTCACTAACATATTTCTTTATTTTAAGTCTATCATTATATAACAATTATTTATATACGGTATATGTATATTCACTTTACAAAATTGATGACTAAAAGAAAATAACTTGATATACATGTATCAAATTGTTGGGTATCCAAAGAAAATATTTTATGACACAATTTCTTAATATTAAACTAATATCGATATCTCCCAAAGATCTATGATATTTATTTTTGATCATTTATTGACATATTTATCACTAAAAAAATTCAAAAATATATGGTTTATTACATTCGATGCCACAACCATAAAAGTTTCATTAATTCATATATATATATATATATAATTATCATATATTATTTAATTACAGACATTGTAAAGGAAAAATTTCATCAAAATAAACAATTAACATGTCTTATATGTCATATAAAAGAAGAACCAATACAAATAGTCAGAGATATAATTACTAGTACAATCATTTGTCATACTAAATAAATTAGTGAACAAATTACCATATTTCTTTTATAAAAAATACATCCACATATTTTTATTTAAAATATATCATCCAAGGAAAAATTATAATCCCAAAAAAAAAACTATGATTCTATCTTAAACAATTTGTTATACTAGTTTGGGATTATAACAGTTATCTACCCATTGGATTCTAATTCATAAAAGTATCTTTACGAATTTAAGGATATGGTAAGGAATATCCTAATAGGATTTATTGAGTCTGTCTCCACTTCTCCATATACCACATTAATATAGGGTTAGATTCATTGTTTTTAACATCCTTCATTTGACAAGTCTTTCACTGCTTACTGTAAATTATTTGGGGTGATCAATCCTAATAATTCATAACTAAGTAGTCAAAGTCATGACAGGTCTAGTCTAAAATTCATGCCAAAATATTTCTAAAGATCTCCTATTGTCTAATCTCCTTTGTTGTCCCATATCATATTATAAAAGAAACAAATGTTTGAATATTTCATTATCACATATTAATCAAAGAATCAAACACCATACAATACATTTGGAATAAAAGGAAATAACTGCATTAGTTAATTTACCTTATTATTCCACCATACATTAATGTAACACCCTTAATTTCGTTATTTCTTATTTAAAATAAAATTTCAAAGGAATTTGATTATAGTTCTTTAGAACTTTTTGATTGTTATATAATTTATAATTTTTTAGAATTTTCTTATTTTTTCTTATTTATTTATTTTTTATTATTATTTATTTTTTTTAGAATGATAAAAATACCCTTAACCTTTCATCTAATAACCAAAATACCATTACTGACATCATCGCTTACATCATCGCTTACATCATGAATAGTAAAATAAATAATTAAATAATCTTAAATAGTAAAATTTTCTTCCTATAAATAGATGGCTCATTTACAACATTTCCACACCAAAAATTAGAGAGAGAATCTAGAGAGATAGTGCGTAAGAAATTAGTGGGGAGTAAATTCTTTTGGTAAAAAGAAGTTCTGCTGGAGGTGTAAGGTAATAACTTTCTTCTATATTCTTTTTATAATTTTAGTTTTTTTTTTAGCACTCTTAAACCATTGATATACTAGTACTATTATGAATAAGTTACTATAGTAAAAATAATTTACCACTGTGTTATTTTTACTATTTACCGTTACTATTCAAAAATTACTATTTACCGTTACTATTAATGACTTACCATTTACCGTTACTATTTATTATTACTATACATATTTACTATTTATCATTCTGATAGCAATCTTAATTTTCATCTTAAGCTTATACTGAAATAAGTTAGTATTAATATTTTGTTAGAACTTGGAGGCGCAGAGCGAATTCACTTTTGGTAGCAAATCAAGGTAAGGGGGGTGAGATTAAGGATATAATATGAAAATACATAAGAATATTGGGAGGAGTCCCCTACTCCTTTTAAACATAATAATATTATTATTTTAAAATAATAACTTTTAACTTAAAATTTATAATAATTGTTATTAATAAATTAAGCATCTTGTGTAACTTAATATCTAAAATATTTAAGAACTTGAACTATTATGACCTATGCGGACTGGATTGAACCTATGCAAGGACTTGAACTATTACGAACTTGACTGAACCTATGCAAGGACTTGGACTATTTATGACCTATATGGACTGAACTAGACCTATGCAAGGACTGGACTATCTTGGATTTACATAGACTTGTGCGAGGAATTGACCATAGAACTTAAAACAAACTTTATTAATTTAAATAACCATTGAATTTTAAAATTATCATATTTATAACTGATGCTTAATTATTTGATTTGATTATGATTGTTAATATTTATTTATGTTTTATGATGTTTGATTGTGATTGATAATGTTTGATTATGATTGATAATCTTGTACTGTGAAGTTTGAGCATATAGCAAGCATGACGGAAAGCTAAAATTCAGTAAGAATTTACTTATCTCCTACTTTTTTATTTACTTATTCATATTTATTCAAATTACTTTTAAGAAATTTCTTAGATTTCAATAAAACTACATGAGTTTTTAGAAATCTCTTTTATATTTTAATATATATGTATATATCTTTACTAAAATTTAGATTTTTTTTAGTTAGTTTATTAAAAAGAAAAAACGAGAAATTATTTTATAAAAATAAATTTTTTACTAATATTTTAATATATACATATACATATTATTTAAATGTATAAAAATATTATACAAAATTTTCAAGTACTAAGGTTTTAAAGATTGATAATTCCAAATTCGAGTTTTTAGAAATTGATTTTGAATTGACCTATAAACTTTCTAAAAAAGGTTGTGAAATATATTTAAGGCTTTGAAACTCAAATTTATAAGGAGATTTGATTTGTGATTTGAAAAGGAACTGTACTAAAATTCTATGTGCGTATTTAAGAAGTTGAAAAAGTACAGTTTACTAGGGTGGATATGTCGTGATTCGTAGGCCCTGATAATATAATTGAGTTTCTAAAAGCCTTAACCAACTAAATACGCGAGTAGTTCATGCATCATGAATCATTGAAGAGAAACAAAATGATATTGTCTGGGGACGGATTATAGAAACCGAGGATACATTAGAGGAGGCTTAATTGTGAGCCTTGGGATGAGAGGGTGTGAAAGGGTGCTTCAGGGGACCTGGGGTAGCTCCCTAGTGTCGGGTACTTTCACAATAAAAACCTTTTCAATCTGACTAGTCTCTAAGTGTTTCCATGCCAGTTGAGCTGTTCATGTTATTATTATCCGGAATTATGGAATAGTGTAAACTCCTGGTTGGCCCAGTACAAATTAAAATTTAAGGGGCCCATATATATAGATAAGTTATGATAAAGATATGGCATATCATTCATACATTCATAAATTGATTGTGCTTGTGATTGTGATTGATATTATTATACTAGTTTGTGAAAACCCTTTATTGCTTATGTCCCATTTGGGAATATTATATTCTGTTTCTCACTCCTTTCTCTATGTTTTTGTTTCATATGTTTTAAATTAATGGTTCATACAGAGGGAAGGATCGAAGAACATTGACAGTATATATAGCACGTTCTAGAAAGGGAGCTCGGTATGAATACCGTGGTCCAATGAATAAATAATGTCACTAGGCAACTGCTCTTGGGCCATGGAGTTTCCTCTCTTTCTTATAATGTTTAGTGTTTATTTTCTTCGAATGAATGTACAAATACTTTATAAAGTTTTAATAATATTGAGGTATTTCAGAAATAATGTATATAATTTATTCCGATAGTTTCTTTTTGACAAACATATCTTTAGTAAAAAAAAAATTATTACAAATTTTTCTAGAATTTATTAAGGTGTAACAGAGGGTGTTACAAAGTGGTATCAGAGCAGTTAATCCAATAGGCCTGGGGAAAAGGTCTATCTTGCTTTGTCTGTAAACTCTGTATAGGTGATAGAGAATAAAATATCCGGCTTGGTAGTAACTGTGATTGATGTGACAAATCTCAGTTATTGTGAAACAGGAAGCTAATGGCTGGAAACGATCTTGCTGGAGTTGTAAAACGCTTAATCAATGCAATGGGAGCAGGTGAAGGTCAAGGTAACGATGCCTTGAGAAGACTGGACCTATTCAAAAAGTGCAATCCACCTTGTTTCAAGGGAGGATATAACCCTGATAGAGCACAAATCTGGATTCGAGAGATAGAGAAGATCTTTCGAGCATTGCAATGTAATGAAACTGATAAGGTAGTCTTCGTTACTTATGCCTTATCTGAGGATGCCGAACATTGGTGGGATAGCACGCGTAGATAATTCAAAGTCAACGACATGGAGATCACTTGGGATTATTTCAAGGATATGTTTTTGGAGAAATACTTTCCAGCTGATGTTAAAGAGAAAAGACAATTCGAATTCCTGTCACTGACCCAAGGAAATATGGCCGTTGGAGAGTACTCATCCAGGTTTGAAGAGCTATCTCGTTTTCATTCTCATTATAATGATGCTACTAATGAAAGAGATCGGTGTGCAAAGTTTGTAAATGGATTGCGGCCAGAAATTAAGGAAGCTATACGAATGCAGGAAATCCGTGAATTTTCTGTATTGGTAAATCGCTGCAGGATCTTTGAAGAAGATCATAAGGATAGAATGACCAAAAGTCGTGAGCCCATTCACAAGGCAGGAGAAATAAGAAGTGGAGGACCTCACAATCACCAAAGAAGAGACTTCAGGAGAAATAAGCCTTACCAAGCGCCATTTCGCCGGTTTGGAGCAGCATCTGTTCCTAACAGACCCCAAGCTTCAACTGGAAGCTATTACCCAACATCTGCACCAAATTTTAAATGTGTTGTCTGTGGAGGACCCCATTTGAAAAGGGATTGTCCTAAAAACACTTATGTTTGCTTTAAGTGTAACAAACCAGGTCATCACATCAAGGATTGTCCGGAGATGAAGAGGGAAAACTCTGAAGGTGCAAGTACAAGCATAAATACTCAAGGAGGCGCGCACAGTGCAGTCGGAAGGCCGAAGGCAAAAGGAAAGGTTTTTGCAATCACTGGAGAAGAAGCATCTCATTTTGATTCCATGGTGGAAGGTAAGTGTATCATTAATAAGATTCCTTTAATTGTTATGTATGACTCAGGTGCATCACATTCCTTTATTGCCAATGACTATGTAGAAAAACTAAAGTTACCTGTGATAGAACTGCCATTTGACTTATCTGTACATACTCCTGGAAATAATCCCATTGTCACTTCTAAAGCCTGTTGGAAATGCCCTATTGTCATAAATGGTAGGGACTTTAAGGCCAATCTTTTCTATTTACCCCTTTCTGGCTTAGAAGTTATTATTGGGCTAGATTGGTTGTCTGACAATCATGTTCTAATAGATTGTCATAATAAAACCATAATGTTTAAAGAACCAATGAATTTGAATCCTGAGGATTCGAGATTTCTAACCGCCAACCAAGTGAGTGCCTCTTTAAAAGGAGGGGCTCAAGGATTCATGCTATTGCTTTCAATGAAAGGAGAGCAAGAATCAAAAATCAAAAATCTGCCGGTTGTGTGTGAATTTCCTGACGTTTTTCCTGAAGATATCTCTGGTTTACCCCCAGAAAGGGATGTGGAATTTGCCATTGATCTAGTACCTGGAGTTGGACCCATTTCAATTGAACCATACCGAATGTCACCTCTAGAATTAGCAGAGTTAAAGAAACAACTTGAAAAGATGATAGAGAAGCAGTTTATACGACCCAGTGTATCCCCCTGGGGTGCACCAGTGTTGTTGGTTAAGAAAAAGGATGGTAGCATGAGGTTGTGTGTAGATTATCGGCAACTGAACAAGGTGACGATCAAGAACAAATATCCTCTGCCAAGAATTGATGACTTGATGGATCAGCTGCGTGGTGCCACGGTGTTCTCCAAAATTGATTTGAGGTCTGGATATCATCAGATAAGGGTGAAGAAAGAAGATGTACCAAAAACTGCTTTAGAACACGCTATGGCCATTACGAATATCTAGTAATGCCTTTTGGTGTAACTAATGCACCAGCCGTATTCATGGATTACATGAATAGGATTTTTCATCCATATCTAGATAAATTTGTAGTAGTGTTCATTGATGATATATTAGTGTACTCTAAAGGCAAAGAAGAACATGTTGAACACTTGAAGGTTGTGTTGGAAATCCTGAAAAAGAAACAACTGTATACAAAGCTGTCGAAGTGTGAATTCTGGTTGGAAGAAGTGAACTTTTTAGGACATGTAATTAGTCAAGGAGGAATAGCTGTAGACCCTTCCAAGGTGGAGGCAGTTTTAAAATGGGAGAGACCAACCACGATCATTGAGATTAGAAGTTTCTTGGGCTTGGCTGGATACTATAGGAGATTCATTGAAGGATTTTCAAAGCTAGGATACCCATTGACCAAGTTAACACGGAAAGGACAACCTTTTGTGTGGACGACACAATGCGAAAATAGTTTTCAAGAGCTGAAAGATCGACTTACTTCTGCGCCGGTGTTAGTACTCCCTGATCCACATCGAAGTTTTGAAGTTTACTGTGATGCGTCTAAACAAGGACTAGGAAGTGTACTCATGCAAGACAAGAAGGTTGTAGCCTATACGTCGCGCCAATTAAGGAAACATGAGATTAACTACCCTACCCATGACTTAGAATTAGCCGCTGTAGTCTTTGCCTTAAAGATTTGGAGGCATTATCTATACGGTGCAACATTCGATGTGTTTAGCGATCATAAGAGTCTCAAGTATTTATTCGACCAAAAGGAGTTAAACATGAGGCAACGGAGATGGATGGAGTTCTTAAAGGATTACGACTTTGAGTTACAATACCATCCTGGAAAAGTGAACGTAGTAGCTGATGCTTTAAGTCAAAAGTCTCTGCATGCGTCCACAATGATGATTAAAGAGCTGGAATTGATAGAAAACTTCAGAGATCTTAACCTAGCAGTAAAGGTTAATGCTAACAGCTACAGATTAGGAGCGTTGCAAGTGACAAGTGAATTCCTGAGGCAAGTTTTAGAGGCTCAAAGAGATGAAGAATTCTTGCAAGAAAAGAAAGAACTCTTGAAACAAGGAAAAGAAGTCGAGTTCAATGTAAGAAGTGACCAATTGCTGAGGTATAAGGATCAAGTGTGTATCCCTAATCAAGAGGAGTTGAGGAAAGCAATTCTGGAAGAAGGCCATAAAAGTTATATGAGCATTCATCCCGGAGCTACTAAAATGTATCAAGATTTGAAGAAGTTATTTTGGTGGCCTAGAATGAAGAAAGCAGTGGCAGAGTACGTAGCTGCATGTCTAATTTGCCAGAAGGTTAAAGTGGAACATCAAAAACCCCCTGGAATGCTACAATCAATGGAAATACCAGAATGGAAATGGGATAGCATTACCATGGATTTTGTGACTTCTCTACCTAAAACTCCATTAGGACATGATTCAATATGGGTAATAGTTGATAGACTAACAAAGTCTTCCCACTTTATTCCCATCAATATTCGTTACTCTATGGAGAAGTTGGCAAAATTATACATCGAGGAGATTGTGAGATTGCATGGAATTCCTTCAAGTATCATTTCTGATCGGGACCCTCGTTTTACATCATAATTCTGGAAGAGCTTGCATAAGGCTTTGGGAACAAGACTGCGTCTAAGTTCAGCATATCATCCTCAGACGGATGGACAATCAGAAAGAACAATCCAATCTCTAGAGGACTTGTTACGAGCTTGTGTGTTAGAGCATAAAGGAAGTTGGAATCAATTCTTACCATATGTGGAGTTTACTTACAACAACAGTTTTTATGCTAGCATTAGCATGGCACCTTTTGAAGCATTATATGGAAGAAAATGTAGGACCCCACTATGTTGGTTTGAGACTGGTGAAAACTTGATGCTAGGACCAGAGTTGGTACAACAAACCACGGATAAAATCAAAATAGTTCAGGAAAAGATGAAGGCAACACAGAGCAGGTAGAAAAGTTACTATGACAAAAGAAGAAAGCCGCTCGAATTTCAAGAAGGTGATCATGTATTCTTGAAAGTCACACCTATGACTGGGGTCGGTCGGGCAATGAAATCTCGAAAACTAACTCCTAGATTTATTGGTCCATATCAAATAATTCATAAAGTTAGTCCTTTTGCCTACCAAATAGCCTTACCACCTTTTCTTTCTAATATCCATAATGTTTTTCATGTGTCAAACTTACAAAAGTATATATTTGATCCTACACATGTTATTGAACCTGATGTCATACAAGTTAAAGATAATCTTACATATGATGCACCACCTATCAGAATAGCTGACAGAAGAATAAAGAAACTAAGAGACAAGGAAATTCCACTCGTGAAGGTCATTTGGAGTGAAACGAGAGGGGAAAATGCTACATGGGAACTAGAAAATGAGATGAAAGAGTCTCATCCCCAATTGTTTTACTAAAAAAAAAGTGTAAATTTTGAGGACGAAATTTTTTTTAGGAGAGTAGAGTTGTAACACCCCTAATTTCGTTATTTCTTATTTAAAATAAAATTTCAAAGGAATTTGATTATAGTTCTTTAGAACTTTTTGATTGTTATATAATTTATAATTTTTTAGAATTTTCTTATTTTTTTTTATTTTTTTTATTTTTTTTTATTATTTATTTTTTTTGAGAATGACAAAAATACCCTTAACCTTTCATCTAATAACCAAAATGCCATTACTGACATCATCGCTTACATCATCGCTTACATCATGAATAGTAAAATAAATAATTAAATAATCTTAAATAGTAAAATTTTCTTCCTATAAATAGATGGCTCATTTACAACATTTCCACACCAAAAATTAGAGAGAGAATCTAGATAGATAGTGCGTAAGAAATTAGTGGGGAGTAAATTCTTTTGGTAAAAAGAAGTTCTGCTGGAGGTGTAAGGTAATAACTTTCTTCTATATTCTTTTTATAATTTTAGTTTTTTTTAGCACTCTTAAACCATTGATATACTAGTACTATTATGAATAAGTTACTATAGTAAAAATAATTTACCATTGTGTTATTTTTACTATTTACCGTTACTATTCAAAAATTACTATTTACCGTTACTATTAATGACTTACCATTTACCGTTACTATTTATTATTACTATACATATTTACTATTTATCATTCTGATAGCAATCTTAATTTTCATCTTAAGCTTATACTGAAATAAGTTAGTATTAATATTTTGTTAGAACTTGGAGGCGCAGAGCGAATTCACTTTTGGTAGCAAATCAAGGTAAGGGGGGTGAGATTAAGGATATAATATGAAAATACATAAGAATATTGGGAGGAGTCCCCTACTCCTTTTAAACATAACAATATTATTATTTTAAAATAATAACTTTTAACTTAAAATTTATAATAATTGTTATTAATAAATTAAGCATCTTGTGTAACTTAATATCTAAAATATTTAAGAACTTGAACTATTATGACCTATGCGGACTGGATTGAACCTATGCAAGGACTTGAACTATTACGAACTTGACTAAACCTATGCAAGGACTTGGACTATTTATGACCTATATGGACTGAACTAGACCTATGCAAGGACTGGACTATCTTGGATTTACATAGACCTGTGCGAGGAATTGACCATAGAACTTAAAACAAACTTTATTAATTTAAATAACCATTGAATTTTAAAATTATCATATTTATAACTAATGCTTAATTATTTGATTTGATTATGATTGTTAATATTTATTTATGTTTTATGATGTTTGATTGTGATTGATAATGTTTGATTATGATTGATAATCTTGTACTGTGGAGTTTGAGCATATAGCAAGCATGACGGAAAGCTAAAATTCAGTAAGAATTTACTTATCTCCTACTTTTTTATTTACTTATTCATATTTATTCAAATTACTTTTAAGAAATTTCTTAGATTTCAATAAAACTACATAAGTTTTTAGAAATCTCTTTTATATTTTAATATATATGTATATATCTTTACTAAAATTTAGATTTTTTTAGTTAGTTTATTAAAAAGAAAAAGAAAGAGAAATTATTTTATAAAAATAAATTTTTTACTAATATTTTAATATATACATATACATATTATTTAAATGTATAAAAATATTATACAAAATTTTCAAGTACTAAGGATTTAAAGATTGATAATTCCAAATTCGAGTTTTTAGAAATTGATTTTGAATTGACCTATAAACTTTCTAAAGAAGGTTGTGAAATATATTTAAGGCTTTGAAACTCAAATTTATAAGGAGATTTGATTTGTGATTTGAAAATGAACTGTACTAAAATTCTATGTGCGTATTTAAGAAGTTGAAAAAGTACAGTTTACTAGGGTGGATATGTCGCGATTCGTAGGCCCTGATAATATAATTGAGTTTCTAAAAGCCTTAACCAACTAAATACGCGAGTAGTTCATGCATCATGAATCATTGAAGAGAAATAAAATGATATTGTCTGGGGACGGATTATAGAAACCGAGGATACATTAGAGGAGGCTTAATTGTGAGCCTTGGGATGAAAGGGTGTGAAAGGGTGCTTCAGGGGACCTGGGGTAGCTCCCTAGTGTCGGGTACTTTCACAATAAAAACCTTTTCAATCTGACTAGTCTCTAAGTGTTTCCATGCCAGTTGAGCTGTTCATGTTATTATTATCCGGAATTATGGAACAGTATAAACTCCTGGTTGGCCCAGTGCAAATTAAAATTTAAGGGGCCCACATATATAGATAAGTTATGATGAAGATATGGCATATCATTCATACATTCATAAATTGATTGTGCTTGTGATTGTGATTGATATTATTATACTAGTTTGTGAAAACTCTTTATTGTTTATGTCCCATTTAGGAATATTATATTCTGTTTCTCACTCCTTTCTCTATGTTTTTGTTTCATATGTTTTAAATTAATGGTTCATACAGAGGGAAGGATCGAAGAACATTGACAGTATATATAGCACGTTCTAGAAAGGGAGCTCGGTATGAATACCGTGGTCCAATGAATAAATAATGTCCCTAGGCAACTGCTCTTGGGCCATGGAGTTTCCTCTCTTTCTTATAATGTTTAATGTTTATTTTCTTCGAATGAATGTACAAATACTTTATAAAGTTTTAATAATATTGAGGTATTTCAGAAATAATGTATATAATTTATTCCGATAGTTTCTTTTTGACAAACATATCTTTAGTAAAAAAAAAAAATTATTACAAATTTTTCTAGAATTTATTAAGGTGTAACAGAGGGTGTTACACATTAACGCTCATACTTAAATAATATCAAGCAAGACTTCAGAATGGTCAGTCTCTGAAAATCACTGCAATAACATTTTTCAAGTAATAGGCTATAGAGTTTTAACTTATACTTCTTACAATCTTAAAAACTAGTTCTTTCTTCTTTCTAACTTATCTTCACCTGATTCTTGTCATTCACTCCAATAATAAGATTTCCTCCTCCGTCAATCATAAAATCTTTTGACTAACTTAACCATCAGAGTACACTAACAGGCTAGTAAGACCATACCCATGCCGATTTGGATTGAACTGCTCTGATACCATTTTGTAGCACCCCCTTATATACACAAGATATATATATATATATATATATATATATATATATATATATTCTTCTTGCTTTTAAAATTTTTAGAAAGATATATATATTTATCACTTCCTATCTCGCGTATACAAGGACGTATATACATCTGATTTTCTTTGAATTTTGAAAGTAAAAAGTTTCAAATTATTCAGAATGATAAAATGAACTTTTAGAAAATCATAAGTGATCAAAGATTACAATATCATATCCAAAGAATAAGGTTTATTAAAGTTTAACCTTTACCTTGAATTACAATCATCCAACTTAATATTGTATTAAGGTAAACTAAAACTAAAGTTTTAATACCTCTACTTCGACTGTAACCAATCATTTCCTTATCTTCAAACCATGTGATTTTGAATCCTACTCTTGTCACATTTCTTCTCCTAATCCGATTGAGGATGAGACCAATTTACCCTCTTGTAATTTCATCCTTTCATCTTGAACTTCTAGCTATATATCATATAACATATATTTTGGACACAAAATTCAAACAAGAAGGAGTGAGAAATAGAATATAATACTTTACAGATAAGACATAAGCATAAGGGTTTTCACAATCTAATAAAATAATATCATTCATAATCTCATACACAATTAATTATAATTGTAAGGTTTTTATACGCATAACAATCATACTTTCGTTCACAACCATTCACACAGAATATCACAATCACGTGTATGACATGTAATGCTTTTAATACTATCTCATTCAGTTTATGCATGTGTGCCCTTAAAGTTTTAATTTGTACTAGGCTAACTAGGAGTTTACATTGTTCTATAATTCCAGATAATAACATAAATGCCTTCATAGCATATGAACAGCTCAACTGACGTGGAAACACTTAGAGACTATTCAGACTGAGAAAGTTTTTATCGTGAAAGAACCCGACACTAGGGAGCGACCCCAGGTCACCTGAAGCACCCTTTCACACCCTTTCATCCCAAGGATCACAATTAAGCCTCCTCTAATGTATCATCGGTTTCTATAATCCGTCCCCAGGCAATATCACATCTCATTTCTCTTTAATGATTCATGATGCATGAACTACTCGCATATTTAGTTGGTTAAGACTTTTAGAAACTCAATTATTAAATACCATAAAGGTTCACAAAATCATCTCATTAAACTGTACATTCCCATAAGTTCTTCTTTGAACTTGTTATACGAAAACAAATTTAGTACAGTCTTCAAATTCAGATCTCACCAAAATTGAGTTTCCAAGCCTTAAATATCTCAAAACTTTCTCTTAAAAAAAACTTCACATATTTACATAATCTTTCCAAATTTTGAATCTTAACTAGATTGAGTTTAGAAATCTCAACTATAACAAAATATCCTTTAGTTATTTCATTAGGGAAAACCAATTTAAATTTCTGATTTCTAAAAGAAAATATATGTATATTTTTTTAAAAATCATTAACTAAGAATACTTAAAACTATAAAAATTTTCTTTAATTCAAGAATTAATTATCTCAACCTTTGATTTTTATAAAATGACTTCTTTCTAATACTAACTTTTATTTAGAGATTAAAAATAAAGTTAATGAAAATTATTTCTAAGAAGAAATAAAAGACTAAAATAATGATAAAACACTTTCTCTTAGAATAAAAATTTAAAGAGTAAGGTAAGAAAATTCTTACTGAGTTTTAACTTTCCGTCATGCTTGCTATATTCTCAAACTTCATATCACAAGGTCATCAATCATTCATCAACCACAATTAAGTATTGTAATGTCATCAATCACAATAAAATATCATCAATCATAAATATTATCAATCATAATTACATATCATCAATCACAGTCTAATATTATAAATCACAATATCATTAATCAAAATCAAATATAGTTAATTATAATTAAGTCAAATCAACTAAATATCACTCATAAATATAATTCAAATTTTAATGGTTATTTAAATTAGTAGAGTTGATTTTGAGTCCTTATAATCCATTCCTCGCACAGGTTTATATAAGTCCATATATATAATCCAGTCTTCGTATAGGTATAGTTCAGTCCATACAGGTCATAATAGTCCAAGTCCTTGCATAGGTTCAGTCTAGTTTGCATAGGTTATCCAGGTATTTGTATAGGTATTCAGATCAAATAACACAAGATACTCAATTTAAAATTTATTATAATTTTTTTTAAGTTAAACAGTTATTATTTAAAATAATAATATTATTAAATTTTAAAGGAATAGGGGACTCCTCTCATTATTCTGTGTTTGAATATGACTACAGGTTCAAGGATTTTGATAATGATAAAGGACTCTTGAAGAAATTCTTGCAAAAACAAAGACTTAGAATCAGACCCAGAAAAACTACGCAACTAATCGATTAGGGAGTATAAGCTAATCAATTAGATAGCTTCTGTTTCACATGCAATCGATTACAAGACCTCAGGCAATCGATTACAGAGCCTCTGACTTGCAACTAATCGATTACTCCAATAGGCTAATTGATTACCAATATCAAAAATTGAATTAAATATATCAGGTATACATGCTAATCGATTACAGGACTTCAACCAATCGATTACCAAGCTTCTGGAACGACAATAATCGATTACACATGTGTGCTAATCGATTACCAAGATCAAGAACTGAATTAAATGCATCAGGGGTTATAGCTAATCGATTACAGTCCAAGATCTAATCGATTATAATCATTCTGACTTGAAACTAATCGATTACACAGAAAGGGCTAATCGATTACAGCACGACCTGGACTGAAAAATTCGAAATGTAATCGATTACAGCTTAATGAGTAATCGATTACGATAGTGGGAAAACACTTTTTAGTGGGAAACCAGCTCACATCTCCATCACTTCTCAAATGCCCACTGACTTGCAACGGCTAGGGACTTTACCAAGTTCTGAAATGGCTCTATAAATGCAAGAGGAACTCAAAGCACAAAACAACAAGAAGAAGCAATCAATCCTTCATTCCTTTCTTGTGCTTAGTGTGTTATCACTCTTGTATATTCTGAGATTTCATTTGTATATCCTCTCTTGTTGAGAGTTAGATTTTGTGTGAGTTATCATTTGCTTATCCACTCTATTAAGAGAGTTACTTGCTTGTAAACACTACACCAAACACCAAAGTTCGCTCTAGGTTGAGTGGTTACAAAGGTTGGGGTTCAACCTTTGGGATATTGTGAGATTGAGAGATTGGGTGGGGTGCCCTTGTACTTGTGAGGATTGGGTTCTTGAGTGTGGGACACTAGGAAGCCGCAATTGCTCAAAGTTGTATCTCTAGTCTACAATAGTGGAAATTCTCTAAGTGGGTTGCTTAGAGGCGAGACGTACACCGGGGTTGGTGGAACTCGTTAAATTGGTTTGCAAGCTCTTCTCCCTTACTCTTTTACATTCATATACTGCACTTAATTGATTTGTGTTGATTGATTGTGGTTTGGATACTTAAGCTTGCTTGACTTAGTTAACTTTGAACATTGCATACCAAGTGTTTGATAAATTGTCTTAGCCATATTTACCTCTTGTTTTGCATTGTCTTTTGCATTATACTTGACCTCACTTGCATTATTTTTGAACTTGTGATAAAAGAACTAATCTCAAAGGCATTCCAAGTAAAGTTTTAAAAACTCAATTCACCCCCCCTCTTGAGTATTGAGGCCACTTGAATAACAAGTGGTATCAGAGCTTGACTCTTGGTAGATCAAGCTTAACAGCTTCAAGAGATAAAGATGGCCTCAAGTTCTCTAAACCTTTTTCCCGAGGGTGGCGCCATAAATAGACCTCCCGCTTTCAATGGGGAAGGCTATGCTTTTTGGAAGGAAAGAATGAAAATCTTCATTCAATCTATTGATTTAAGAATTTGGAATGCAATTGAAAATGGTCCTTACACGCCAATGCATACTGTTGATAATAAAAATATTGAAAAATCTATGGATGAATGGACTAGTGATGAGGAGAAAAAAGTACAATACGGCTATAAAGCTAAAAATCTCATCACTATGGTATTAGGTCCTCATGAATTTTTCAGAATAATGAATTGTAATTCTGCTAAGGAAATATGGGATACCCTTCAAGTAACTCATGAAGGAACTAGCGATGTTAAGGATTCTAAGATTAGTACTTTAACAAGTCAATATGAAAGTTTTAGAATGAATTCCAATGAAACTATTTTAGAACTTTAAAAGAGATTTACTTTGATTATTAATCATCTTATTACACTTGGTAAATCTTATACTAACAAGGAACTTATCCACAAAGTTCTAAAAAGTCTTACTAGGGAATGACAACCTCTTGTTATGGCCATTAAGCAATCTCCCAATATAAATGATATGTCTCTTGCCACTTTGTTTGGTAAACTCCAAGAACAAGAACAGGAATTGAAAGACTTGAAACAAGCGGAGGAAGAAGAAAAAGTCTCTAAGAAGAAAGGCCTAGCTCTCAAGGCCACCTCCACACATGAAGAAGAATCTTGTAGCAACCTTGATGATGAGGAGGAATTTGGATTGTTTGTGAAGAGATTCGGAAAGTTTATGAAGAACAAACGATTCCAAAAGAATTTCAAACCTCAAGGTAAGAGACCTATTTCCAATGAATCATCTTCTTCACCTAATTGTTTTGAATGTGGCAAGGAAGGGCACTTCAAAGCGGATTGCCCAAATCTCAAGAAGAAAGGCAAAGAGAAAAGAGGAAGAAGAAGAGCTTACATCGCATGGGATGAAAATGATGTAAGTATCTCCGATGATTCAGACAATGAAGAAGCAAATCTTTGTCTAATGGCCAATCACTCTGAAGAGGAAAATGAGGTAAGTCTCCATGACCTAGATAAAGAAGAATTGCTTGATGCTCTTAATGAATTGTATGATAAATTTACAAAAGTCTCTAATAGGCTCAAGTTGTCTAGAAAAACAAGCGATACTCTAGAAATGCATCTTATGGAAGTTTGCAAAGAAAATGAATGTTTAAAAGAAAAGTTAGAAAATGTCCAAGCATGCTCTAAGAGTAAACCTTGTGAATTTGCTAAGAAATGCATCGATCTAGAAGAGAAGGTCTTAGACTTAAACAAGACCTTAGGAAGATTCACTAATGGTAGGGATAATTTAGATGCACTTCTTGGAAAACAAAGTTGCATGTTCATTAAAACCGGATTAGGATATAATCAAGGATCACATGCTAGCAAGAAAGAAAAACATTACAAAAGTTTCTTTGTACCACCTAGTAAATCATCTACACCTTTCATGAAATGTAACTATTGTGGCTTCAAAGGACATAATGCATCTAATTGTAATGTTAGAAAGCTAGGACCAAAGGGTGTGAGAAAAGTATGGGTTCCTAAAGGAACATTGCCACAAGCTAACATTAAAGGACCCAACATACAATGGGTACCTAGTTCTCTAAATTAATCTTGTTTTGTAGGTATGCTTCAAGGCAAGCAACACCCATTGGTATTTGGATAATGGGTGTTCAAAACACATGACGGGAGACAAAAACAAGTTCATATCATTTACTCCACGAAACAAGGGATTCGTTACTTATGGAGATAACACGAAGGGAAGAATACTAGGAATCAGAAATGTCGGTAAAAACTCTTCCACTTCTATAAACGATGTATTATATGTTGAAGGACTTAAATATAACTTGCTTAGTATTAGTCAATTATGTGACAAAGGCTATAAAATTGTTTTTGAATCAAATGGTTGCATAATTGAAAATAAGCTAAACAAGGAAATAAAATTCGTTGGTCAAAGAGTTGATAATATTTATATGATTAATCTTGATTGTCTTGCTTCAAATGATGTGCAATGCTTCATAACTAAAGAGGATGAATCATGGCTATGGCATAGAAGAATTGCTCACATTCATATAGACCATTTGAATAAACTCGTTTCGAAAAATTTAGTAATTGGCTTACCAAAATTGAATTTCGAAAATAAATTCTGTGACGCATGTCAAAAGGGAAAACAAGTAAAGGTTTCTTTTCAAGCGAAAAATGTTGTTACAACAAATAGACCTTTACAGCTTTTACATATGGATTTATTTGGACCTTCAAAAATCAAGAGTTTTGGTGGAAACTATTATGGTCTTGTGATTGTGGATGATTATTCTAGATATACATGGACTCTGTTTCTTACTGATAAACATGAGGCATATCATGCATTTAAGAAACTTGCCAAGATCATCCAAAACGAACAAAATTTGAAAATAGCATCCATTTGAACTGATCATGGGGGAGAATTTGAAAACCAATTCTTTGAAAAGTTTTATGAAAAATTTGGCATTGATCATAATTTTTCGGCTCCAAGAACTCCACAACAAAATGGAGTAGTTGAAAGGAAAAATCGATCTTTAGTGGAGCTCGCAAGAACTATGATAAGTGAGAGTAACATTTCAAAACATTTTTGGGCCGATGCGGTAAATACCGCTTGCCATGTTATGAACCGATGTTTAATAAGGCCCATATTAAAGAAAACCCCCTATGAACTTTATAAAGGAAGAAAACCAAATATTTCTTATTTTCACATATTTGGATGCAAATGCTTTGTTTTTAAACAATAGAAAGGATAATCTCGGCAAATTTGATGCAAAATCTGATGAAGCAATATTCTTAGGTTATTCACCTACTAGTAAAGCATTTCGACTCTTTAATAAACAAACATGTACAATTGAAGAGTCTATACATGTCAAATTTGATGAACTTAACCAAAGTCCTCCGAGAAAGGAAATTGATGATCTTGTAGGTACCTTCCAAGAAATGAACTTGGAAGATGAAGAAGGAAATAAAAATGAAGGAGATACAACACAAAATGAAGAACCTCAACAAAAGGAATGGATCACCTTAAAGAATCACCCCTTGGGCAATATCATAGGTGAAATAACAAAAGGCGTAAGTACTCGAAACGCTATTAGAAATGCATATAATCATTTAGCCTTTGTATCACAAATAGAACCCAAATGCATAGATGAAGCTATTATTGATGAACATTGGATGTTGGCCATGCAAGAAGAATTGAATCAATTTGAAAGAAATAAAGTTTGGGAATTAGTGCCAAGACCCAATGATCACCAAATAATAGGAACAAAATGGGTATTTAGGAATAAACTAGATGAGAATGGCATAATTACTAGGAATAAAGCTAGGCTAGTAGCTAAAGGTTATAATCAAGAAGAAGGAATTGATTATAAAGAAACATATGCACCCGTAGCTAGGCTAGAAGCCATTAGACTACTATTAGCCTTTGCATGTTGTAGGGACTTTAAATTGCACCAAATGGATGTCAAGAGTGCTTTCTTGAATGGCTACATTCAAGAGGAAGTGTATGTTGATCAACCTCCAAGTTTTGAAAACTATCAATTTCCAAATCATGTTTTCAAACTAAAGAAAGCCTTATATGGTTTAAAACAAGCTCCAAGAGCTTGGTATGAAAGATTGAGCAAATTCCTTTTAGAAAACAACTTTGAAAGAGGCAAGGTTGACACTGTAACATCCTAAAAATTTTATTCTCATGTATAATCATTTTGATTTAGACCATCAATGATATTATCCATTTTATCTCAACTTTATACATAAATTTTTGGTTAGGACAATATCTTCAATTTAACCTTTTACCATGGTAAATAATTTTAACTTTATACCTTTGGTAAAAGTTAATCAAATAATTTATTACCTATTTCCTTAGTTATTAATTTCCTTGGCTTTTCCAATTACTCTCATCAAATTGCCACATACTCCACTCAAAATGCGTCATCTTGTACACATTCTAATTGTTAGTTAGAGTCTGAATTTGGAAATGTGGTTAACTACAAAGTTGTTCCTCTTCTTCTTATTTTTCCAACAAGACCAAATTTGTTAAATTCCATTAAGATATGAGAGAGATATGCCCAAAATACCG
The DNA here is from genome assembly GCA_037962975.1 of Clitoria ternatea. NCBI lineage: Eukaryota > Viridiplantae > Streptophyta > Magnoliopsida > Fabales > Fabaceae > Clitoria > Clitoria ternatea. The sequence continues at coordinate 71,254,744 of CM075676.1, forward strand.
AAATAGTGTCAGAATTGATATTTTACTTCAATCATATCATCTTGTACATATTTTAATACCTTGTTAGAGTCCGAATTTGAAAAAGTGGTAAACTACAAAGTTGTTCCTCGTTGTCTTAGATTTCCAACAAGACCAAATTTGTTAAAATCCATTAATATATGAGAGACATATGCCTAAACTACCAAAACAGTGTCAAAATTGATATTTACTTCAATCAAACAAACTACATTATGTAGGCTGCGGAAATGGTCAACAATCCAGCTCATTTTTCTCACCTAAAACCTCCATTATCACCATAATTCATGCACCTAACATCCCACTATAATCCCATTATGAAAATCTTGTCCCCCACTTGTCATTTGCATCATTAAATCAACACTACATCTTGTTCCCAAGTCTGAATTCTTAGAACAAGCTAAAGTTAGTGAAGTCTCTCTCTTATTTTCTTTCACTTTCTCCATCAAGTTCACTCTTGATCTGAAGCTAGGACAATAATACAACACTTTCAACCACTTTAGGAACCTCCATAAAGGTAAGAGGGGATAGGGTTGTGAATAATTATGAAATGGGTAGAATTGTATGCTGTTCTAGGATTCCAGTTTTAATTTTGTATCTTGTTGCTCAGTTTTGAGATTGAAAACGTGTGAATTTGATTCTGACTTCTTCATAAAAGTTGTAGATCTTTTTGTTATCTGAATTTTGAGACCTGAATCAATTAATTTGAATATGTATAGCAAAAGTTATAGCCAAAATACTACAGCATGTCTGAGTGGAATATTTGTTCTATGTTCTGTGTATATATTGATATTCTGGGAATTTTACATGCATAATCAACCTTTGATGTCTTCACAAAAGTTGTAGATATTTATGTTATGGATCTATAGAAAGTGGTTTCAAGTTAAAAGGATGTCTGTAGCTTTCATTATACCTAAAATACTGAAGTATGCTCAAACTAAAAATCTGTTAACAATGAAATACGAATATTATTTTTAAAACTGGGAATTTTGTGATGAGAATTAATGTTCAGTGTCTTCATAAAAGTTATAGATATTTGTGTTAGGAGTAATTTAAAACTAGTCCCATGCCAAAATTATTTTTGTAGCTCCAGAAACGTTGAAAATACTAACATATGTACGTTTTGAAAACTCTCTTTGAGGCAGTTCTGTATTCTGTGAATAAAAGGTGTTTCTGTTTGGAATATGAAATTATGGTCTTCATGAAAGTTGTAGATAATTCTATTATTGAGCTATAGAAAGTGGAATCACATAAAAAGGATTTGATTTTCTCATGTTATGGCTGTTTTACTAACGTATGTCGCTGTTGGAAATGCTGAAATTTACTTACAATGGTTATTGTGGATGAAAAAAATATTTTCTCTATGAGTAACAATTTATTATTGAATTCTTGAGATATTATGAAGTATTATGGATGTTGATGAGTGTCTAATGAGTATTATACAGTTTGTGTATTTTGGTGGTGAATAATTATGAATGACTAAATTAAGATATATATATGAATGCCTTGCGGTTATTGATACATGTGGTTGAAACAGTAAATCCATGATTTTGAAAATTATTATATATGATGTGTCCCTTTGAGGACTTGTGGTTTTTCCAAGAGGTTTTGGAAATGTTGATATCATGGTATGTTAAATGGTAAAAAGAATTAAAGGCATTCATGCATCATAAGCATTTGGACGCACCATGGAATTTAGGGGTTCCATGATTGCCTACCCTGGTGGGGGGTTACTCTATGATGAGTTTAAGCCCTATTTTCGCAGGAGCCATGGAGTGTAGGGATTCATGGTTATGCTAATTCCTACTTGTGCACTTATTTTCGCAGGAGCCATGAAGGTGTAGGGATTCATGGTTATGCTAATTCCTACTGGTGTCTCTATGAGACTTTTTACTGCAGTATTCCCACCAAACCTAATGGATCCAGCATGACATCATTTAACTAATTTAAGATTTATTAATTATAAATGAACTTGTTTGGCATATTCATCATATCATTACACCTTGTTGGTTGTGGTTGTGCAATTTTATTTATTTTATATTTATTCTATATTCTGTCTCACTCTTACATTAATTTTTACAGTGAATGCTACACAGAATGAAGAGTGATGCCATGAATGGAGTTTACGTGAATTATTGCTTGGAATTTGACTTTATTTTTAATTTGATGGGTTGTAATAATATAATGTTTCATGTACTATATTTTTCTAAATCGTTTCCGCTATATAAATATTTCATGACTTTTATTATTCGCGACTAGTATGATAATAATCCGCGTTTATCAACTTTTACATGACTTATTACAAATTTCAAAAATGATTTTTAAAACATGAAAAATTTATTCGAAAAATTACACGGGATGTCACAGACACAACATTATTCATAAAACACAAAAAGAATGACATACTATTGGTGCAAGTATATGTTGATGATATAATTTTTGGTGCTACTAATGAGTCAATGTGCAAGGAGTTTGCTAAGTTAATGCAGGAAGAATTTGAGATGTCCATGATGGGGGAACTTGCTTTCTTCCTTGGACTACAAACCAAGCAAACAAATGAAGGCACATTCATTAGTCAATCAAAGTACTGCAAGGAATTGCTTAAGAAATTCAACATGGACAAGGCAAATGACATTGCCACACCTATGGGCACTTCATGCTACTTGGACAAGGATGAGAAAGGTAAGGATGTTGAACTCACAAAGTATAGAGGTATGATTGGATCCTTACTTTACTTAACCGCTAGTAGACCAGATATCATGTTTGCTGTTTGTATATGTGCAAGATATCAAGCATGCCCAAAGGAATCACACCTAACTGCAGTAAAAAGAATAATGAAATATCTTGTTGGAACTCAAAATGTTGGTCTATGGTACCCCAAAGGGGTTGAATGCACTTTAGTAGGATACTCTGACTCTGATTTTGCAGGATGCAAGCTTGATAGAAAGAGCACAAGTGGAACATGTCACTTGCTTGGTAGTTCTCTTGTATCTTGACATAGCAAGAAACAAGTGAGTGTTGCATTATCAACAGCTGAGGCAGAATATGTTGCAGCTGGTAGTTGTTGTGCTCAAATCCTTTAGATGAGACAACAACTTCTAGACTTTGGAGTTATGTTAGATCATGTACTGCGATAATACTAGTGCTATCAACATTTCAAAGAATCCTGTTATGCATTCAAGAACCAAACATATTGAGATTCGACATCATTTCATTAGGGATCATGTACTAAAGGGTGATTGTGTGCTTGAACATGTTGAAACCTCTAAGCAATTAGCAGATATATTCACCAAACCCTTGGCTAAAGACCAATTCATTCATATTAGAAGAGAGTTAGGAATTCTTGATATAACCAATTGTGTTTGAATGATGAATGATTTTGATAAATTTCTTGATTCTGATTATGTTTCAATAAGTTAGTAATATTCTAAGAAATAACTCATTAGATTTCCAGTCCTCTGAAATGAAATCTGTAAAACCTTGGAATTTTTGAGTCACCTAATCGATTACAACTTGAGAGACAATCGATTACCAAGCTTCTGTTTTGTGCATACTCGATTACCTCTTGATCCATAATCGATTACAACGCCTCTGTTTTAGGTCCAGAACGTTTCAATTTTTCACTAATCGATTATCATCTTCTCTTAATCGATTAGGACGATTCTGTTTCTTCACTAATCGATTATTCAACTTCCCTAATCGATTACACACTGCACGAAACGATTTAAATTCCTCAGTAACAGTGACCTAATCGATTACCTATGCCTCGTAATCGATTAGCATCGATTCTGCGACAGTCAAACACTGTTTTCCAAGGCCTGCTCGTTTCCTATTCCCATTCAACTCCCAATAAACCTCTCTCTCTCCTTTCTAAACCTACTTTTTCCTATAAATACATCCCTACTCATCTTCTCTTCTCACACTACCTCCTTCACTTCCTCAAGCCTCCAAAAGCTCTCACTCTCTTCTCATCTTCTTTGCCTCTCTTCTTTCCTTTACCATGTCTTCCTCACGCAATGTCAAAAGGGCAAAGTCCTCCATGGCCCAAGCCAACAATCCCCTTGATTTCTCCAGGTTTTTCTCAAACCATAGAGACCTTCAACACTTTATCAATCACTTTTCTGAAAAAGACATCATGACCCCCCACTACACCATTGCTGAAACTTTTGATAACCACAGCCTCACCTTCACCCAATGCCCCCACCACTACAACCTCTTCCCCTTTCTTACCCTCAAGGAAGAACTTTACTATCTGGAACTCATTCGGGTATTTTACTGTAACCTCAAGCTTGTCAATGGGGTGATAGAATCAAAGGTCAAAAATGTGACCATCAAACTCACAAATGCCCAGTTAGCGGAAATTTCTCTTCTGCCTCTCAATGATGCAGAGTTCGATGGAGGAGAGCCTGAGGATGAATGGGGTTTCAATGCTCTCACTGTCCGGTAATCTTTATGGAAAGCTGATCGCCCAAGGAGCAACCACAAGCTGGTGGGCCACTTGACCATGAACAACCGCCTCCTACACTTCTTCTTGGTCAAGATGTTGGTTCCCCGTGGCGAAAATTATGCTTTGGTAGAAGAGGATGATGTCCTCTTGATATGGGCTATGCTGAACTAAAAAGCGATAAATTGGGTTCAAATGATCAAGCTCCATATGCGCCAAGCCAAGGAGCAGCAAAAACTTCCCTACGCCATTCTACTCACCAAAATCTTCAAACATTATGGAGTAGACTTGGCTGGAGAGTTGCCAGAAAAAGTGCCTCCAAAGGCTTGCATTGGCACCCATCACCTCACTAAGATGGTTCTTGTCTTTCTGCATGTGGCTTGGTATTCAAGGATGGAAGGCTATCATGCCAACATTACCTTTGAAGATCCTGCTACTGATGAGCCAGTCCCTCCTCCTCCTGAACCACAAGCTGCACCGGAAGGCTCCTCTGATCCGTTTGCATCTCTCTATGCTCACCTTGACCGCCACTTTGACCGCATCGAGAACTCTCTTCAAGAGTTTTCCATGACTGAGCAGCAGCATTATGAGATAATGCAGCAGCGCTGTGATGATTTGTCTCACCAAATTTCTGAGCTTAGATTTTTCAATCCGGATAACTAGATCCATTTTTCATGTTTTTACTGAATGTGTTTTGTGTTCTGCATTAGTTTTGTTAAATCTGCATAAGTTTTAATATTTCCTTTGATGTACTTCCCTTAAGTTTGAATTGAATAAAAAGTTTGTCTTTCATTATATGCCTTATTTGCTTTATTATTTTTGATGATTCCAAAGGGGGAGAAGAAATAAGAAATAATTGTTCATTTGTTATGCTAAATGATTAATTATATCTAAGCGGTTAAATTCTTTTTAAGTGGTTAATAGATTCCTAAAGATAGGGGGAGATTTATTTGCTTAAGAGATAAAAGAGATAATGTTTAAATGCAAAATCTGATAACATTTTTAGAGATAACATGCAATCTGGTTAAGAGATAGAGATCATGCAGAATTCAAATGTTTTTGCAGAGATAAAATTAAAAAAAATCTTGTTGTTTAACTAATAACCCTCAAGAGATGAACATGGTTGTCATCATCAAAAAGGGGGAGAATGTGTTTGAATATGACTACAGGTTCAAGGATTTTGATAATGACAAAGGACTCTTGAAGAAATTCTTGCAAAAACAAAGACTTAGAATCAGACCCAGAAAAACTACGCAACTAATCGATTAGGGAGTATAAGCTAATCAATTAGATAGCTTCTGTTTCACATGCAATCGATTACAAGACCTCAGGCAATCAATTACAGAGCCTCTGACTTGCAACTAATCGATTACTCCAACAGGATAATCGATTACCAATATCAAAAATTGAATTAAATATATCAGGTATACATGCTAATCGATTACAGGACTTCATCCAATCGATTACCAAGCTTCTGGAGCGACAATGATCGATTACACATGTGTGCTAATCGATTACCAAGATCAAGAACTGAATTAAATGCATCAGGGGTTATAGCTAATCGATTACAGTCCAAGATCTAATCGATTACAATCATTCTGACTTGAAACTAATCGATTACACAGAAAGGGCTAATCGATTACAGCACGACCTGGACTGAAAAATTCGAAGTGTAATCGATTACAGCTTAATGAGTAATCGATTACGATAGTGGGAAAACACTTTTTAGTGGGAAACCAGCTCACATTTCCATCACTTCTCAAATGCCCACTGACTTGCAACGGCTAGGGACTTCACCAAGTTCTGAAATGGCTCTATAAATGCAAGAGGAACTCAAAGCACAAAACAACAAGAAGAAGCAATCAATCCTTCATTCCTTTCTTGTGCTTAGTGTGTTATCACTCTTGTATATTCTGAGATTTCATTTGTATATCCTCTCTTGTTGAGAGTTAGATTTTGTGTGAGCTATCATTTGCTTATTCACTCTATTAAGAGAGTTACTTGCTTGTAAACACTACACCAAACACCAAAGTTCACTCTAGGTTGAGTGGTTACAAAGGTTGGGGTTCAACCTTTGGGATATTGTGAGATTGAGAGATTGGGTGGGGTGCCCTTGTACTTGTGAGGATTGGGTTCTTGAGTGTGGGACACTAGGAAGCCGCAATTGCTCAAAGTTGTATCTCTAGTCTACAATAGTGGAAATCCTCTAAGTGGGTTGCTTAGAGGCGAGACGTACGCCGGGATTGGTGGAACTCGTTAAATTGGTTTGCAAGCTCTTCTCCCTTACTCTTTTACATTCATATACTGCACTTAATTGATTTGTGTTGATTGATTGTGGTTTGGATACTTAAGCTTGCTTGACTTAGTTAACTTTGAACATTGCATACCAAGTGTTTGATAAATTATCTTAGCCATATTTACCTCTTGTTTTGCATTGTCTTTTGCATTATACTTGACCTCACTTGCATTATTTCTGAACTTGTGATAAAAGAACTAATTTCAAAGGCATTCCAAGTAAAGTTTTAAAAACTCAATTCACCCCCCTCTTGAGTATTGAGGCCACTTGAATAACATATTCTTATGTCTTTTCATATTATATTCCTATCCCACTCCCCCTTACCTTTTGTATACTGATTCGTTATTGAAAATCCGTACGCGCCTCGTCTCTGAGTTATAAAACATACCAATTTCATTTTAATATAGTTACAAGATGAAAATTAAGATGACTACTTAAAGCAGAAATGGTAAATTTTAAATAGTGAATAATAAATAGTGAATAGTAATAGTAAATAGTAAAACGTGAATAGTAACGGTAAATAGTAAATCATGAATAGTAACGGTAAATAGTAATAGTAAATAGTAATTTACTATTTGAATAGTAATTTACTATTGAAATAGTATTTTACTATTCAGAATAGTAACTTAAAATAATATTATTTCCAGTATAATAATAGATTTCTAAAAATGATATGAAAATAACCTTAAAAAATATAAAAGAGAGGTATTCTTACCTTAGGATTTTAGCAGAACCTTCTTCCAAAAAAATTTATTTTTCTCTCTTACTTCCACCACTATCTCACTAGCACTACTATATTAAGAAAAGTTAATTTGAAATTGTGAATTCTAAAGAAGAATTCCTTCGGTATTTATAGGAAGGAAAATTACTATGCATTCTATTATTTTAATATAAAAGTACTGTATATTTTTTGAAAATTCAATCCTGGTTACTGTGCACCTTTTGAAAATTTCGTACATGCATAGTATTTTGCATAGTAAATGTCAGCTGAATTATTAAGCCAAATAGTAACATTTTACTCGGTATATTTTAAATATTCAAAATCAGTACTTTTTGAAATTTAGCGATATTATATCAGTTCTCACTAATTTTATGATAAGTAATATAAAGTTTAAATTTTAAAAATCTAAAATTTTCTATTAATAAAAAATTATTTAAGATTTTATTCAAACTGATATTTTTTAGATAAGTCTACTTGAAATAGATTTTAGAAAATTTTCTTATAATTTAAATGCACTTTCTTGTAAATATTTTTAATTTTAAATAACTTTAAATGAATTTAAAATTATTTAAAATATATTATTTTATTAACATATTTCAAAAAATTCAAAAAAATTCTAGAAAATCATAAATATAATGTAGATCAAAAAATTCTAAAGAACCATAGTCTAATTCCTTCAAAATTTTATTTTAAAATTCTAATAAGAGTTAAATCACAAATATGTAAAAACATAAATATAAAAACATAAAATAAAAGTTGTGAATAATAAATATATTTAAAATTCTTAATATAATTTCATTAATCAATGCATACTAATTAATTCATTTTAAAATTCTTATTCATAAATATATTATTATTATTATTTTATTTTTAAAAATAAATAATTTAATATAAATACCAAAATTTCATAAAAAAATGATAATAATAAACTAACTTATAGTAAGTATTTTTCATGAAAGATATATTAATATTTATTTTCTATTTGTGTTGAAAATGAGATGTTACACATGTCAATACTTTTGCTTAAAGCACGAGAAAATTCACATAGATGTAAATATTCCTAACACATTTGCATGTACCTTGACCTCTATTCAATACCAAATCATATCAATAGCGGTTGTTGCGACTCTACATGGAAACAATACTATATGGGTCATCTTGATATCGGATGTAACTATACAAGTACTTGTATGGAGCCGTGCCATATTGAATGTACTATTCACTCTACGGGTATGAGTCTTGGGATATTGAGGACAACAACAACAACAAGAATTTATTTAACCAGTGCAATTTTACATAAAATTTAATAAATAAAAGAAAAAAGTTTTCATTAAAAATATTATTAATGCCTAATCACATTAATTTCTAAAAAATCTTAGACAATTTCCAATAAAAAATTCTATTTTTAACTACTTATGTTTTAGAAGTGTACATAAATTAGACAAATCCTAATAGTTATACACAAATGATTAAACATCAAAATAAAAGTTACAAAAGATAGGGTTAAAGTGTAAAATTGTAAAGTTGGCAAGATTCCCCCCTTTCCTTATATTTTCATGCCATAGGTAAAATAAAATATTATATATTAGTTCTAATTAATCATAAAATAACACATATAAATAAATATTATATTATATTTTTATGTATTTTGAATCTTTATCAACTTTTACATTGTTAAACACTCATTAAATGACACTAAATAATGTGATAATCTTAATCATATAATATTTTTTCTATGGAGGAAAATTTTCGGTCAAATCCACAATCTTATTTCCTTCTTATCCAAATAGCAAAAAAGATACAATGTTAATCATATTTTCTCATCTCAACTTTTATTTTATGCATAAAAACGAAACGTTAGTATTACTTGAAATGGTCATTACTTTACTACACCTAACAGTTTTCGTAGAGAACAGTTATTGACTCCTATAGTTAATCTTTGTTCTTTATAGTGTTTATATATATATATATATATATATATATATATATATATATATATATATATATATATATATAGTATTCATTTTGTATGAGATGCAATCACTATGCATATGAATTTTACTTAACATAAAAAGGATTGAAAAGGATTTAGATTTGATACAGCATCAAATAGCAGAATGAATTATGTATCTCACATTTTGTAGTGTGATGTCAGCAACTATCAGCAGAACACTACAGTTTATGTCTAGTGCCTTGAGAATCAGAATCTAAGTTGTAACAAGGCATGTGTCACTCTGCATCTAGTTGTACATACCATCCACTAAGAAATTCATCTCAAAGCCATGATGCATCTTGAGACAAAGACTTGGAGCATCTTTTCAGTGTTAAAAATCAAGTTACAAAGTCCATGAATTTGATCTTCTGAGTACAGGCCTTAGGTGTTTATCTTCCTCGAGTGCCACCATGCCCAAATGTGATGGATCATCAAGCATCATCCTAGCCACCAAGTAACCAGCAATGGACCAAGTTTGACATTTACGAGCCTGCTTCCCAATGTAACGACCAAGCTTTCCATCATAGTATTCGGGCCAGTTGTCCTTCACCAGTCTAGTTTCAGCAATCTCTAGTGCACGTTTTGCAATATGAGGTCTTCCAGTCTTTATAGAGGCCGCAGCAAGAAGCCATATAAGAACTGTATCCACCACAACAATTCAAATTGCATATCACAATTCTCTCAAAGGACATCATAAGCAAAACATCGGAAACAATCTTGTTTAAATCGAGAAGATTCATATTATGATAAAATTCTTTTTATCTATAAGGTTCAAACTCAAGACCTTATTCAAGAAATACTAAGTATGTAGCACATTAACTACCTGTTGGTATTATATTCACTTATCTAAATAGACATAATCGTTAATGTTTTCCAATAAAAGTCTCGTGTTAACTAGTTGCCGTAAGAGCAGAAGAATATCAACCTGGCCAAGATCCTCCATTGTGGTAACTCCATCTAGTATTTTTTGGGTCACATCCTGTTATGATCCGCCATTCATGGTTTTCAAGGGCTGGATAACAAACTTTTAGAGGCATCTCACCAATTAACTCCTGCCACCTTGATTCTATGAGATCCATGATTGCAATGGATTGCTCATTAGTAGCCAAGCTGGACAATATTGCCATGCAATTTCCAAGGCAAAACCAACGGAAATCCAGCCTAGCAGGACTGACATTCCCAATGAAGTAACCACCATGAAGAGGCATGAAATCAAAAATCCAATCAGGTAGAGAGTCAGGGATGACATTGAACTTGTTCACTGCTGTATGCGAGTACTCTTCTGTTTTGAAGCGATATACATCATTGAGTTGCTTCAAATCCAACCAGAAATAGTTTCTCATATGATATCTCAAGGCATGCAGGCGTTTGGCAATTCTCTCCATGAACTCTTTCCCTTCAGTGTCTTGCTTAAGAAGTTGTGAGGCACATCTTAAAGCCATGAAGAAAAGTGCTTGGATCTCAATTGGATAACCATATACACCCTGAAACCATTTGTCACAAAAATGAATGAAAGAAACACATTGAAACAGTGTGGATGATTTTTCACTAGATACTAATGACTCATTGTTAGTGTCTTGGCAATGCATAATATGATGGCCTAGTTCTGTAAATTTTTGAACAAACTCACCATTCTACGATCAATCATGCAGCATCCATCAGCACAAAGTAGAGTTGGAAATGTGTCAAAGCCCTCTGAAAGGCATAAGTTCAGAATCAAGCGCATACCCTTTTGACATTCAGGCATTTCAGCCAAGGAAGTGTCTCCTGTAGACTTTGTGTATGCACGAAGCAATATAATCCACCAAAATCCAGAGTCCACAGGAGCAACCCTGCCTATTGCACTTTCACCAAAATCTGCTATCAGGGTCTCATAATTTCTTACCGGATCATGGAATACTTTAAAACTTGCTGGCATTACCCCCTCTCCTAGATGGAACCTATCAATCATTTTCTCCCATGATTGAAGGCGAAGAGTCTTTAAGATAAAATTTTTAACAATGTCTGGTTCACCATTCATCAGAAATGCCAAAGCACTTGGGAAAAAGTCTCTTACAAACACCTATACACAAATATAATACTATAGGTAAACTCTTCATAGCAACTCAAATGTAGTAGAAATGATCAAATATACATAATAATCAAAGTCACTGATCTAGCATGACAATTGCAAGTTAAAAAGAGCAAAAGGGGGGATAATCAGAGAAAAAGGTCATCTCATTCTAAACTATCCATGAAAAACAAGATACTGTAACCAAACTCAAGAGTCTATGAATTACTCAGAATTTCACCATCATTGCCTTTGTACATTACACAAAACTAAAGTTGATTTAATTTTTCAAACCACTCACACCCTCCAAAAAAGCAAAGAATGGATGCAAATAGGATATGACAACATCTTAGCACCTGATCATAATTAACCTTCTCATCAGAATTATCCAAAGCAGCAATTGTACCAACCGGCTGACCACGAAAATATACCAAGGAACGCCTCAGAGCTTCCCAACCTTCAGATAGTATTGGATGTGGATCCAATATCAATGATCTTGGAATATTCATACCTGATTTTGGAAGAAGAGAAACTGCATTGCCAAGATGCTCTACTGGGTATGAAGAGTTCTCAACAATTTTGGACAAGGGATGTGGAGAACATATCGTGGAAAATTCACTAAAAGATCTTTCTTCATATGATTTGCATCTTTCTATTGGCCTTGGCTTGTCTAACACTTTTGAGAAATCAACTTCTTCCACTTCGGCTTCTGCCACACTACACAGTGTGTCTGAACTTCTATCACTTCCATTTTGACACCAATCCATGGGAAAAGAAGATATCTCCCAAAATCTTAATGGTGACAAAAAGGTACTGTAACTGCACTAGTAATTATCAAAATCCTGCAGTTGAACCATCATGCAAATCAATGAGATAAAACTCTCATGAACTTCTAAATTACTTATTTTGCAATGCTTTAAAGGCCAGGTAAAACTTCCCTTAAGATCCAAAAACTGCATTATTTTATGGATTCCAAAAGCAGACCTTTAAAAGTTCATTCATTGGTCTTGTTATCCAAGCAACTGTGATTTTTATTTTGATTAGACAAACATTTATGTGTTAGTTTTTGTTAGAAGTGTCAGAGTAGGATTCGAATTTACGACCTCTTCCACGTCCCTTATCCATTCCTCTTTCTCCAACAAGTAAACTAATCTTATATCTTTCCACCAAGCAAAACCACACCAAATTAACGATGAGTTATCTGACAGGTTAGATTTCAATTAGTTTTAATCATCACATTATGAGAAAATAAATTACTACTTGTTTATAAAACAAACAAAAAAAGAACTCATTCATGAAGAACTATATACACACACAAAGACATGGTAATGTATGTAGGTGTCCACAATCCAAAGAATTACAAATACAGGTGGAAAATAACAAAGAGAAGAAAAGAAACGGATAATAATGATAAGAAAGAATTCAAGATTTGCCCGAGGATTGGAATGATGAAATTATTAGAAGTACCACATCATCTGTTTCATAATATTTCGCATGTTTTAGATACCTGTTGGTCTGTCAGGCTTCATTGGAGGAGGGCGGAAGAAGCAAAAAAGAGTGTTGATGCATTCCACATAAGGCAAGTTAAGAAGGCATTTTGCATAACATGGTAAGAGGAATAGGAAGTGAAAATTAGAATGGAAGAACTAACCTCAGAAGTTGGAGAGAGAAAGAGTGTGTGTGTTGAGTGTCATGCATGTAGGAGAGGAGAACTGAAAACAAGACAAAGAACAACAGAGCAATTTGGCTTTCTTGCTTCAATAATGCAACGCTTTGTACGTTTCGGTATTATTGTTGTGATGATGTGCATTTTTGTACGGAGGGGCTCATGTTTTGCTCGTGCATTCTTTGGCCAACTTTTTTATGGTAGAAACTTTGGTTATAAGTTGGCCCACGGTGCTAAAGAATCAAAAGATGTTTCAGTGATCAATAGTTATATGAATACTAAGATCTAACGAAAGTCTTTATATTTGAGATTCTTACATTCGTATTCTCACACCATTTTTTATGCATGGATAACAATTTAGGTGAATTTGATTTAGTCCTCCATTAAGATCAAAGTATTTCTCAATGCTTGATGAATGAGATTTGAATATGTATCATTTCACTTCGTAATCAACTCTAAGCTCTGTTGACCAACTTTTTTTACAATAAAATCCTTTGAATTTAAACTTAAAATTTTGTGTAAACTATTCAAATTCTTTACTACTCAACTTAGATGAAGAGTCCTTTAAGAGGGTTATGAGTTCAATCATTAGTAAACACATTTTTCGGTATAGTGCAAAAGAGTCATGACTAATGATTCATTTGGATGCATAGATGAGATAGAGGGAAATAAGAATGAAATTAAAGGAAAAGTATGTTGATTGGATTGAGAGAAACATAAAAGAAAGAAGTGTTTAAAGAAATATTTTCTTGTTTGGATAGGTAAAAGGAAGTAGATGAGTATAAAATAATTATATGAGAAATAAACTAAATTTTATGTATAAAAAATTAATTTTTATTATAATAAATTTTAATATATAAAAATATTTTAATTATTTTATAATTTTTAATAATATTTATAAAATTATTAATATTTACTAAATAAAAATCTCATCATATTTCCTTCCATATAAAGAGGGAATTAATTTTCACTTACCTTACTTTCTTATTTCCTTTATTTTTTCATTTCTCTGTCCCAATTTCCTTTCTTCCTTTTACCTCAAACCAAACAAATCACGAGTTTAGAGCTCAATTGCCTCTGAATGAGAATATATGTGGTTAACATTAAAAATAATCTCTTAATACTTGATTGGTTAATGGGCTTCTTCAGACAACTTTTTTTTGTGTTCTGATCATATCTCTTTTTTATCAAACATATACTATGTTCTAATTACCAATAAATTTTGGTACATCTAGTAAATAATTTGATCCTTTAAACGTGTTGTTAGGGTTCGAATCATGTTATGTACATGGAAAATAACTTTTTTAGGTTAAAAAAATTATGATATCACCCTAACATTTATTATTCTTACTTTTATTTTACATTTGTTATTTATCTCTTTTCTATTCTCATGTTATACTTTGGTTTTCGTGTTTTTGGTGGAAATAACTTATGTGATAAACAAATAGGTGAAAATAAACATTTAGTCCTTTATGTTTTAATATTTCCCATGGTCCAGTCATTTAAGTTTCTTTTTTGTCAATTTGGTCCTTTAAGTTTTGAAATGTTTCAAAACTATCCATTTGCTTTAGAGTTACTCTAAAGATTAACCTAATTTTTACCCAAAAAAAAGATTAACCTAATTGTTGACTGGATGTTAACGATGACATATGGCCATGTGAGTTGTCACTTGTGAATCGTTATATCAAATTAAAACTTTTGGTTGTTGGATAGATTTCAATATGACCATTGTTATTCCCATTTTATAAAACAACCATTAATGGTAATATCCAGAGTTCTTGTCCTCAAAATATCTTACCTCCTTTTCTTTAAGTATGTGATTTCTATTTTTGGTTCTATAATTTTTTTCCTCAAAATCCACCATTGAAGGAGGAGTGAAAGAGATCTCAATGATAACAATGATGGATTTTTATCATTAAATGATATTTTATAAGTTTATTAAGAAGAGAATAAAAACAATCATAATGGCCAGAAATCATCATCTAATTCAATGATTCATAACACCGTTAATAGTTTTAATAAAAATATACAGATTTGAAAATGTCTTAAAAGTTAAAGGACTAGATTGACAAAAGAAAATAAACTTAAAGAATCTTATCATAAATTACTTGAACTAAATGTTTATTTTTGCTAAAAAATAATTTAAAACTTTTCTCGTTGTGGTAGAACTATTTTTAGTTTTTTACATGGTGGACTCATACACAAAGCCATCAAAGTCAGGAGTTTAAGCATACTTGTGGAATTTTAATTAACTTGAATCATAAATTCGATTTTGAGTTTATCTTGCATTAAAATACTTTAAAAACTATTTATAGATAAAAATATATCATAAGTGCAATAGAGACACATAACATGGATAATTTGACACATAAGTTTTCATTTAAATAAACTTTGAAAGTAAGATTCATCTAATGTTACTGATTAATTTGTTAATAGATATACAATTATTTTTTACCTAAGTTGTAATGCAAAAATCAAACAATAGTAAGCGTTTGATTTAGTTATGTTATTCATTAAGTCTTACTAATATGTTGCATTTATATAGGTTGTAAAATAATGTGTGCCTTGCATAAAACAGTTGTTTTTGGTTAATTGATAGCAAAAATTTCTATGTAATTTCAAACTCTAGCTCGTTTCTTGATTAAAGAGTACATGCGAGTTTGCATAAATTTATCAAATCTATTTGAGTTTACGAAGAAAAGAGTTTATTAGTAAGTTATCTAGATGTCTCTACCTAGAATTTGTAAGAGTTTAAGATTTAACTCAAATGTTCACAACTATGTTCATACGGGTGTAATGAGGGTTTTTTACTATAAGTATGAAGCGGCCTTAAAACTTGACCTAGTTGTCCAACCCATCAAAGTGCCTACAAAGTCAACAAATAGACTAATCATCATTATTGATGTGGAAACCCTGAGTTATATCTACACATAAAAAAAGGATAAAAATCATTTAAAAAGACCATGAAATATGACATAGTGGTAGCTCATTTCGTCCCTTAATTATATGTGTAAGGGTTCAATCTCCATTAGTAGGAATGGAGGGATATTTCATGGCTGTCTGATAACCAATTCGTCTCAGCTTAGCTTCAAGGAAGAATTAGTGTCCGTTTGGTTTTCCAGTTGAGGAAACGAAGTTGTGGAAATGGAGAAATTTAAGGGTTGATATTGATCCGAGACAGTCAAAACTCCGTTTGACCATAGGATCTATTTTGGGGTTGGTCAAACTCAAACCCCAAACCGAGTTGGGTAACCAATCGGACCCTTATTGATTGCATCTAGTTGTTGATACCATTGGGAGATACGTAATCATAAAAATAAATAATGGATAATCACCCGCACAATATGAAAAAAAGATAAAACTAGCTCATGAGGAAAAAAGAATTAAGATAAAACTTATGTTTGAATATGTATTTCAGGTTGCATAATTTTGATAATGACAAAGAGATCAAAAAGCAATTGAAGAATCATGGCCAAGAGAACAAGTGTTTATAAAAGAACACTTGGAAGGATAAAAACAGAGGAAAACAACATCAGACCTGCAAAAACACGAAGCCTAATCGATTACAGGACCTCAAATAATCGATTACTGAAGTTCTGTCAAATACCTAATCGATTACCTCATCAAACACTAATCGATTATGAAGTTTCTGTTTGTCACCTAATCAATTACACCAAGGAGGCTAATCGATTACCAAGTTGAGAAAATGAATTAAAAGCATCAAGTGCATCTTCTAATCGATTACAAGGATGACATAATCGATTACCAATGCTCTGTAAAGCCACTAATCGATTACAGTTAAAGAACTAATCGACTACAGAGTTTATGTTTGTCCAATAATCGATTGCACATGAGTCATAATCGATTACCATGCTACGTAACACAATTAAATGCATCAGGTGCCACTCAGAATCAATTACAAGGTCAAGAACAATCGATTAGCAGGGTTCTGTCTCTTAGCTAATCGATTACATGGTAAAGGCTAATCGATTACCAGGTCAATTTCACTGAAGAATTCAAAGTGTAATCGATTATAGCTCGAGGCCTAATCGATTACACTAGTGGCAGAATTTGGGGAAAGCGTTTTTAAGTGGGAAACCAGCTCACTTCTCCATTATTACTCCAATGCCCATACTGTGCAACGGCTCTGAAGACTTTAGGGCACCTCTCCAAGGCCTATAAATGCAAGACTCATTCAAGCTACTCCAAGCATCCAAATCCATCAAAGGGAAATCAAATCTTGAGTCTTGTGAGTTCTATTTCTTTGTGTAGTTTCATTTTCTGAAACTTAGAGCTTATATTTGTAAATCCTCTCTTGTGATAGTTTAAAAATTGTGAGAGCTTTCATTTGTTTATCTGCTCTATTGAGAGAGTTTATTGATTGTAAAACCAAACACCAAAACACCAAGGTTATTCACTCTAGGTTGAGCGGTCACAAAGGTTGAGGTTCAACCTTTGGGTATTGAGAGTTTAAGAGATTGGGTGGGTTACCCTTGTGCTAGTGAGGATTGAGTTCTTGAGTGTAGGACATTAGGAAGCTGCAATTGCTCATAGCTTGTATCTATAAACTTCAATAGTGGAAATCCTTCAAGTGGGTTGCTTGAAGGCGAGACGTACACCGGGTTGGTGGAACTCGTTAAATTGGTTTGCAAGCTTCTCTTCCCTACTCTCTTGCATTTACATATTGCTTTTGGCTTGATTATTGTTGTTGATTGTGAAAGTCCCTCTTATATTTGCTTGAACAACTTGTGTTAAAATGTTGCACACCAAGTGTTTGATATATTGCCTAAGTGACATTTCATATTATTTTACATTGATTCTTGCACTACACTTGCTATCTATTGCATACAAGTATATTTTATGAAAGAGGAATCAATTTTAAAGGCATTCTAAAGAAAAGTTTTTTTAACACTCAATTCACCCCCCCCCCCCCTCTTGAGTATTGAGGCCACTTGAATAACAAGTGGTATCAGAGCTTGACTCTTGGTAGATCAAGCTTAACAGCTTCAAGGGAACAATGGCCTCTAATTCTCTAAATCTTTTTCCTGAGGGTGGTGCCACAAATAGACCTCCTGCTTTCAATGGGGAAGGCTGTGCTTTTTAGAAAGAAAGGATAAAATTTTTTGTACAATCTATTGACCTTAAAGTGTGGAATGCAATTGAAAATGGTCTTTTCATACCCATGCATATTGTAGATGGTAAACAAGTAGAAAAATTGATGGATGATTGGACTAGTGAAGAAGAAAAGAAAGTCCAATATAACTATAAAGCCAAAAATCTAATCACCTTAGCTTTAGGCCCTGATGAATTTTTTAGAGTAGTTACATGTAAATCCGCCAAGGATATGTGGGATACCTTACAAATAACCCATGAAGGTACAAGTGATGTTAAAGACTCTAAGATTAGTACCTTAACTAATCAGTATGAAAGCTTCAGATTAAATTCTGGAGAAACAATTGTTGATATGCAAAAGAGGTTCACCCTTATTATAAATCATCTCATTACTCTTGATAAGACTTACACTAACAAAGAACTTATTCATAAAGTGTTAAAAAGTCTTACCAGGGAATGGCAACCTCTTGTCACCACCATCAAACAATCTCCAAGCATCAATGAAATGTCTCTTGCTATACTATTCGGTAAGTTACAAGAACAGGAACAAGAGTTGAAAGAATTAAAGATGGCAGAAGAGGAAGAAAAGTCTTCTAAGAAGAAAGGTCTAGCTCTTAAGGCCACTTCTATCAATGAAGAAGAATTCGGTAGTGAGCTTGATGAAGAAGAAGAGTTTGGACTATTTGTGAAACGTTTCGGAAAATTTATGAGAAACAAACGCTTCTAAAAGAGCTTCAAACCTTAAGGTAAGAAACCAATCTCAAATGAAAATTCTTCCTCACCAAATTGCTTTGAGTGTGGTAAGGAAGGGCACTTCAAGGTGGATTGCCCAAATCTCAAGAAGAAGAACAAAGAGAAAAGAGGAAGAAGAAGAGCTTACATTGCTTGGGATGAAAATAGATAAGTAGCTCAGACGAATCTGAAAACGAGGAAGCCAACCTATGCCTCATGGCAAATCATCAAGATGAAGATGATGAGGTAAGCTTTCTTGACTTAGATAGAGATAAATTGCTTGATGCATTTGAGAAATTGTATGACAAGTTAGTTAAAATCTCAAACAAGTATAAGTTATCTAGGAAAACTATTGATACTCTTGAAATGCATCTTGTAGAACTTGGCAAAGAAAATGAATGTTTGAAAAAGAAATTAACAAATGTTCAAGCATGCTCCAAGAATAAACCTTGTGATTTTGTAAAGAAATGTGACATCCTAGAAACTAGGGTTTTAGACTTAAATAAAACCTTAGAGAAGTTTACAAATGGTAGAGATAATTTGAATGTATTACTTGGAAATCAAAGATACATGTTTGACAAAACCGGATTAGGATACAATTCTACCAAAAAGGAAAAGCATTACAAAAACTTCTTTGTACCACCTAGAAAATCTTTATCATCATTCACTAAATGCAATCATTGTGGTGCTAAAGGACATAATGCTTTAAATTGCCATATTAGAAAGCTTGGACCAAAAGTGGTAAGAAAGGTGTGGGTTCCCAAAGGGACATTACCACAAGCTAACCAAAAAGGACCCAACATAAAATGGGTACCAAGTTCTCTAAACTAATTTTGTTTTGTAGGTATGCTTCAAGGCAAGCAACACCCATTGGTACTTGGATAGTGGGTGTTCAAAGCACATGACGGGAGATATGAGCAAATTCACAACATTCACTCCTAAAAGAAAAAGAAGCGTCACTTATGGGGATAATACCAAAGGAAGAATACTTGGTATTGGAAACATTGGTAAAGATTCTTCTACTTCAATTAGTGATGTATTATATGTTGAAGGACTCAAACATAACTTGCTTAGCATAAGTCAATTATGTGATAAAAGATATAGAGTATTATTTGAGTCTAATTGTTGCATAATTGAAATAAGCTAAACAAGGAAGTTAAGTTTGTTGGTAAAAGAATTGATAATATTTACATGATTGATGTTGATAGTTTGTCTTCAAATGATGTGCAATGCTTCATGACTAGAGAGGATGAATCATGGTTATGGCATAGAAGAATAACACATATACATGTAGACCATCTAAACAAACTTGTTTCTAAAGAATTAGTAATTGGTTTGCCAAAGCTCAAATTTGAAAATAAATTTTGTAATGCATATCAAAAAAGAAAACAAGTAAAGACATCTTTTCAAACTAAAAACATTGTTTCTACTTAAAGGCCTTTACAACTTTTGCAAATGGATCTATTTGGACCTTCCAAAATCAAAAGCTTTGGTGGTAATTACTATGGTCTAGTAATTGTAGATGACTATTCAAGATATACATGGACCTTGTTTCTTCATATCATGCTTTAAGAAACTAGCCAAGGTTGTCTAAAATAAACAAAATTCAAAGATTGCATCCATAAGAACCGGTCATGGGGGAGAATTTGAAAACCAATCATTTGAAAAGTTTTGTGAAAAACATGGTATTGAACACAATTTTTCAGCTCCTAGAACTCCACAACAAAATGGAGTGGTTGAAAGGAAAAATAGATCTTTGGTGGAGCTTGCAAGAACCATGTTAAATGAAAATAACATTGCGAAACATTTTTAGGCCGATGCGGTAAATACCGCTTGTCATGTGATGAATAGATGTTTGATTAGGCCTATTCTAAAGAAAACCCCCTATGAACTTTATAAGGGAAGAAAACCAAACATTTTCTATTTTCATATATTTGGATGCAAATGCTTTGTAATTAACAATGGAAAGGATAATCTAGGAAAGTTTGATGCTAAAGCTGATGAGGCAACCTTTCTTGGATATTCATCATCAAGTAAATGTTATCGAGTATTTAACAAACAAACAAACACTGTTGAGGGATCAATTCATGTGAAATTTGATGAAAGTAGTCATAACTCCCTGAGAAAGGAAGATTTTGATGATCTTGTAGGCACTTTCCAAGAATTGAACTTGGATGACAAAGAAGAAGACAACAAAGAAGGAGACACAACACAAAGTGTGGAAACTAAACAAAAGGAATGGATCACCTCAAAAGACCATCCATTGGACAACATTATAGGTGATATCACTAAAGGTGTAAGTACCTGACGCTCTTTCAATACTTACAATCATCTAGCGTTTATATCTCAAATTGAAACTAAAACCATTGATGAAGCTATTATTGATGAACATTGGATGTTGGCCATGCAAGATGAGCTAAATCAATTTGAAAGAAATGAAGTTTAGGAATTAGTGCCAAGACCCAATGATCACTAAATAATAGGTACTAAATGGGTGTTTAGAAATAAACTTGATGAAAATGGTATAATCACTAGAAACAAGGCTAGGCTAGTAGCTAACGGATACAATCAAGAAGAAGGCATAGATTATGAAGAAACGTATACACCCGTAGCTAGGCTAGAAACTATTAGATTATTGTTAGCCTTTGCATGTTGTAAAGATTTTAAATTGTACCAAATGGATGTCAAGAGTGCTTTCTTAAATGGATACATTTAAGAAGAAGTATATGTTGATCAACCCCCTGGTTTTGAAAACTATTAATTTCCAAATCATGTTTTCAAACTAAGAAAAGCATTATATGGTTTAAAACAAGCTCTAAGAGCTTGGTATAAAAGATTGAGTAAATTTCTTTTGAAAAAACAATTTTGAAAGAGGAAAGGTTGATACAACATTATTCATTAAGCGTAAGAAGAATGACATACTATTGGTGCAAGTATATGTAGATGATATCATTTTTAGTGCTACTAAAGAATTACTTTGCAAGGAGTTTGCTAAGTTAATGCAGGATGAATTTGAAATGTCCATGATGGGAGAACTTACATTCTTCCTTGGTCTACAAATTAAGCAAACCAAAGAAGGTACATTCATTAGTCAATCCAAATATTGCAAGGAGTTGCTTAAGAAATTCAACATGGACAAGGCAAATGAAATTGTCACACCTATGGGCATTTCATGTTATTTGGATAAGGATGAGAAAGGTAAGGATGTAGAACTCACAAAGTATAGAGGTATGATTAGATCCTTACTTTACTTAATCGCTAGTAGATCGGATATCATGTTTGCTGTTTGTATGTGTGCAATATACCAAGCATGCCCAAAAGAATCACACCTTACTACTGTAAAAAGAATAATGAAATATTTGGTTGGAACTCAAGATGTTGGTTTATGGTACCCCAAAGGGGTTGAATGCACTCTTGTTGGATATTCTGATTTTGATTTTACAGGATGTAAACTTGATAGAAAAAGTACTAGTGGTACTTGTCACTTGCTCGGTAGTTCTCTTGTTTCTTGGCATAGCAAGAAACAAGTAAGTGTTGCATTATCCACAGCTGAGGAAGAATATGTTGCAGCTGGTAGTTGTTGTGCTCAAATCCTTTGGATGAGACAACAACTTATAGATTTTGGTGTTATGTTAGACCATGTGCCTCTCAAATGTGATAATACAAGTGCCATTAATATTTCTAAGAATCCTGTAATGCATTCTAGAACTAAACATATTGAGATTAGACATCATTTCATTAGAGATCATGTGTTAAAGGGTGATTGTGTGCTTAAACATGTTGAAACCTCTAAGCAATTAGCTGATATCTTCACCAAACCACTTGCAAAGGAGCAATGCATACATATAAGGAGAAAGTTAGGAATTTTAGACATTTCAAGTTGTGTTTAAATGTTGATTGATGATTCTTTGACTTGTAATATGTTTGATGAGTGAAACATTTATTGATTGATGAAACAAGCATGTTCTAATCCATGAATATTGAGTCTGTGATACTTTGTGATTGAAGAACATGTGTTTTTAAGCATTTCTGGGCTATCATAATCGATTAGATAGCTTTCTCCAATCGATTAGAATCGTTCTGTTCCTTCCATTATCGATTAGATCACTTCAACTAATCGATTATAGAGTCTCTGTGTTCCAGATAATCGATTAGCATACATGCCAAATCGATTAGAGACGCTCTGTCTTCCAGCTAATCGATTACATACTCCTCTTAATCGATTTCAAAGGTTCTGTTTTTAATGCAATCGATTACCAACCTGGCCCAATCGATTAGAACACCTGACGATTCAAATTCTGAAAGGGTGTAATCGATTACGAGTACCCTGTAATCGATTACGAGTGTATCAGAAACGTGATTTCTGTAGAATCCATGTGCAAATCGTTGGCCCAATCCACACTCACCTCTTTAAACCCTATTTCTCATCTCTAAACCCTATTTTCACCCTATAAATAACCTCTCATTCACCTCTTTTACCTCACACCACCAATACTTCTCCTTCCTCCAATCTCTCTCAAGATTCCCAAAGGCCTCTCAATCTTCTTCATCTTTTCTTCTCTAGTCACACAATGTCTTCCTCTAGGAATGTGAAAAGAGCTAGGTCCTCACTTGCCCAAACCAATAACCCCCTTGATTTTTCAAGGTTCTTCACCAATCCTAGAGACCTCCAAAACTTCATCCAAAAATTCTCTGAAAAGGATATAATCTCCCTTCACTACATCAATGCTGAGATTTTTGACCATCCTAGCTTCACCTTCACCCACTCTCTTCACCACTACAATCTTTTTCCTTTCCTCACTCTCAAAGATGAGGTATACTACCTAGAACTCATGCGAGTCTTTTTCTGCAATTTAAGGCTTGTTGATGGGCTACTTGAGCCTAGAGTTAAGAATATGACTCTAAGGATCACAAATGCACAACTTACGGAAATTACCCAACTTCCCCTCTCTGATGCTGAATTTGCTGGTGGAAATCTGGAGGATGAATGGGATTTCAATGCCATCACTGCTCGCCAATCCTTTTGGAAAGCTGACCATCCCCGAAGCAATCACAAATTGGTAGGTCATCTTACTATCAATAACCGCCTCCTTCACTTTTTCTTGGTTAAGCTCTTGGTCCCCCGTGGTGGAAATTATGCCTTGGTTGAAGAGGATGTGTAACATCCTAGGTTAATTTACCTTTTTCTTTTCACACGGCAGATTATTTCCACAATAGATTTTTCACGTTTAATAAAAATTTAGATCTTAATATAAAATGATATCTACTTTCCTCAATAAACAACCCACTCGGCCATGATATAAAATAATATTCACTTCTTTTAGTTACCTTATAAATAATAGAATCATACTTAGTGTAAGTAAAACCGATCGAAAATAAATCTTTTAGTAAAGGTATGTTAAAAATAATAACTGATCGGAATTGATTCAGCTTGGCCTTGATATAAAATAGTATTTATTTAAATATATTCAAATAATGATAAGAGCGTACACAAAATAATGTTCGATTGGGAACGCCTCTTCTAATAAAATGGAGTTAAAACAGCAGGAGAAGAAGAGGAAGAAGAAGAAGAAGGAGAAGAAGACAGGGGTCACTCGCCTGAGCGAGACCCAAAGGTGTTGAGGTGAAGTCCGAGAGTCGCTTAAGCGAGTGCCGACTCGCTTGAGCGAATGCCACACATTAAGCCTGAACAAAACGTACATGGGAACTCACATCGGGGTTTCACCCGGTAAAAGGGTTTACTCGGCAAAAGGGTTTCACTCGGAAAACACTCAACTTCCATTCACTTGGGCATACCGCACTTGACTCATTACTACCCTTCACTCAGAAAGGTTCGCTCAGTCACAACTCCCTCGGGGATAATCCAACCCCTCTACACTCGGTAAGAGTTTCTTCGGATATCCTCACTCGAGAAGATACCCTAACCTTACTTCTCTCGGAAGAAGCTCTCTCGGCCATATTTTACTCAGGAACATTCTCACCTTCCCTTGGAAGCACTCTAATTTTCACTCGGTACATTTTACTTTTCTTCACTCGGAATCATTATGCACATTCTTCACTCGGAATCATTATCCTCTTTCCTCACTCGAAACATTCTCCCAGCCAATCTCACTCGGGACAATCTAACCTTCTACCCAGAAGGGGATCTCTCGGTTATTCTTCACTCGGGAATGAATCTGCTAGTTAATAAGCTGCCACAGCAAACATGAGAAAATATATACCAAGCATAATATAATATAAATTCGCATCCGATTCAATTTAAATTGGCACACAGGTAATATTATACACTCGGAAACTCCTTATACACACATATACTCTACACAATCACTTAAAATCACTCGGGCCTTGGCATCGATCTCCCCTTTGGCGCGACTCCATGGCTCCGGCCTCTTCCCTATCACTGGTTACTAAATTGAAAACAACAGCAAGGGTGAGTGTTTGGCATCATAATTAATATAGAACGGAATTTAACAAGTTATATATGTATATATAAGTTCCGTCCGATTGTATCTTCGTCCCTTTTTCAAATTATACTCGGCATATATATATATATATATATATATATATATATATATATATACAAGTCTCATTCGGAAATCATAGCAGTTCACTCAGCAAATACATCGACAGCATTCAACAAAGATATCAATTCATACTTATCAAATATATCAAATTTTCACTCGGAGATCTATCAAGTCACACTCGAAAATATAGCACATTGCACACGTTAAGCATATCAACTCAACTTAGCTATTATATTAAATTCATCAATAATCACCACTGACTCTCATACAATCTGACACCTAGTATCCGGATACTAAAGGATCGACCTTCAGCTGGGGGTCCTACTTGACACCCCGTGAACCCTGCTTGGTTCACCGAGTCCTGCTTGACTCTCCACCTCGACCACTGGGTCCTACTTGACCACTGGGTAGCTCAACTGGGCACAAAAACCACGGGAGCCAGAAATGAGGGGCTATAACATACCGTTGGCCGTCCTACACCACATAGTCATACATACAGTTCACATTTCATATGTCATAAGTGGCCATTAACATCAATTCCTCATCGCTCGGGTGACCTGCTTGTCAAACCCGGTTTCACATTACAACACCGATCATCACAACATTAAATATTTCAAACTCATAACATGATTAACTCGAGCCACACACCCGATCTTCATCTAATCGGTGTCCACAGTCACACATGTATAAACACACGCACACAACAATATTCAATAACATTTTCTTTGTAACATCCTGGTTTGGATTTAATTACCGATTAAGGTTAATTACAGGATTAAGATTATTGATTGAATAATAATAATAATAATGCCAGGTAAAATTACATATGTGCCCTTGGTGGTGAAAAAGGATTTTCGGTCCCCTCTCTCCCTCATTAATCACGCTGATGTGATTAGCATTGAATGAAGATGTGATTGTTGATTGAGAGGGGTGCTGGCACAAAACAGAGCAATGATAATAGCTTCACTTTCACGTTTTCCACCCACTCTCTGCCCATTTCACTTTGGTACTCTTGGGTTCTCTCCAGAATTTCTCTGGAGAATCTTCCCCTTCTTTGTTGTTCTTCTTCTTCATCATCTTCTTCTTCTTCCACTCGAACGCTGAGTAGAACCATGAGTGGGAAGAGGGAATAGCGTGGTGGAGAGAACAGCATGGTGCTGAGTGTCTTGGAGGCTAGGATCCTCCACTGATCTGCCAAAACAGTGATGGGTGCTTGGAAACATGGAAGTCCTTCATTGTTGGTAAGGACTGGGCTGTTCGAGTGTGGGAACAGCTTTAGAATCCTCCACTGGACTGAGTGAGGACAGCGTTGTAACTTGGAGGCTTGGCATGGAGTGTCTTGGTGGTTGAGCTGTTCAAGAATACGAGTGGCTCGGTGTTCCTCCAAAGCTGAGTGCCATGGAGGATGACTAAAGCAGGTCGTTCTGTTGAGAACGAGTGACCGAAGGACGATCGGTCAGAACTGAAAGCTCGAAGAGCTGCTAGAATCTTCATTCCAGGTAGGGGGCTGATTTACATCTCAAATGTATGGTTTATGGATGGGTTCCGGGTGAAATTACTTCACTGTGTTGTGTTGTATTTGTAAATGTGTTGATTGTTGTATGCCGATTGAGTGGTAGCCCGGATGTGTGTTGTTTATGAACTGTGGTGCATGATGATGTCCGTCCATGAGATGTATGTTGATAAACATGAAGGTGCCGAGTGAATGCATGTGTGTTATTATGATTGCCGAGGGCATTATACTGAGAGAGTTGATAAATATCCATGTGTTTATATTAAAATGCATGTTGATGCCGAGTGCATGAGTTTGTTATACTGATCCCCATGTGTGATTGTGTTTAAATGCATGAGATGCTTGTCATTATACATGCGAATGCTAGGTGCATAAGATGGGGACTGTTGTGATGATTCCCGTGTGGGATTTTATGTTAAAAAGCATGTGATGCATGTGATGAATGGGTGAATTGCCGAGTGCATGCAATGCTGTGTGAATTCCTTATGATTATATGATGAATATGAAATATAACAAAAGACCTTGGGTTGGACTCAAGGCAATGTCGAGTGCATTGGCGTTGGACGCCTGATGGATAAACCGTATGCATCTGATTCGCCATTGGAAATGCCGAGTGCATATAGCGTTGGATGCTTAATACTGAATCGGAAATCAGATGAATACGTGTGAAATATAATGAAAGACCTTGGGTTAGACTCAAGGCAATGCCGAGTGCATTAGCGTTGGACGCTTAAAGACCTTGGGTTAGACTCAAGGCAAGCCTACCGAGTTGGACTCGGGGCTGCCCGTAACACTTCCGTTGTCGCTTGGAGTGACTGTGTTACATGTGAGAGCAAACGGTTTGGTACCAGTAAAATGGCCGGATCAACTTGGAGCTGAGAAAAAGGCTTGGAGCCTATGTTGCAACAATAAAAATAAATAATGAATGATCGGATCTGACTGAAATGTTGTGTGCACACTTATAATTGTTATTGAGCTCAATATGATTTGTATGTATATGTGGATATGTTATTGAGAATAACATCATTGATATAGTTTGGAATTGATATGAGTATATCCGAGTGGATAAATGCATGTATACTGATGCTATGCCCAGTGCACACTTATATCCGAGTGGATGAATACATGTATACTGATGCTATTGCTGAGTGCACACATATACTGTTGATGGGCTCAGGTGGTTGTATATATATATATATATATATATATATATGCGTAAATATGGATGTGAATAGCATGATTAATATAGCGATGAATAATTGGAGTGAATTCCAACTGAGTGAATATATGTACACTGGTACTATTGCCGAGTGCAAGGTGATATTATGGCCGTGAATATATGTGGTTGTGAATGATGTGAATTACTCAGTCTTGATTGAATTGCATGAATCCCGAGTGGATGATGTTATTAGAGTATTTATATTGAATGGCAGGGTGTATTATTGCTGATTGAATAATGTCATTGTATGGTTGAGAATTGAGGATTAAATCCGAGTCAATAACTATCATTTAATATGTAAAAGCTCACCCCTACTGTGGCTATATTTTTCAGTATATGTAGGTCGGACTAGGAATGATGAGATAGCCTCAAGTCGAGTGATGAGCACTTAGATTGTTGAAGTGCATGTATAGTATATATTGTAAATGCATATGTTAAAGCCTCGGCCGGCTCTCATGTAATCCGTTTGTTTAAACATATTTATATGGGTTGGCTATCGGGAATGTGAACAAGTATACACATATATACATATATATATTACATTGACAAGATGTTACTTGTATCGACTGAGATATGTTGTCGAATGAATAATGCTAAGTCCATAAATTCTGAGTGGAATATAGTTGGGAGAGCCGTTTTTGAGTGAGGCTTTGGTGTGTGTGGGCCTTATCCGAGTGATAAAGGCATAAGACAGTTCCGAGTAAGATGTACTCGAGTGGACTACTTCCGAGGGAAGTCTAGTCCATATGTTACCGAGTGAAAATAGCTGAAGGAATACTCCCGAGTGAGAAATCCCGAATGAACTTATCCCGAGGGAAGAGTGATCGTGACGGTTCTGATTGAGGTGTATTCTAAGGGTCCTCTTCCGAGTGAACGAGGCTATATATATTCCGAGTGAATGTTATATATTCCGAGTGGCTAAGTATTGAATAAGTCCGAGTGAGACTTAACTTGGTGAATTCCTCCGAGTGATGTGAGGACAGAGGAATCCCAAACGAAACTTGATTGTGGAGACTCCTTCCGAAGGAATGGAGGTTATGGTGATCTTCGAGTGAGGAAGATCAAAATATGCCGAGTGCAGAATGGATAATGTACCTCCGAGTGAATTGAGGTTGACATATACCGAGTGGTATTGGACTGGGGAAACAATCCGGGTGAGGGAAGGCTTATAGACTCCGAGTGGAGTAACCGTGGGAATCATTTCCCGAGTGGAGATTAAGACGCTTCCGAATGAAGCATGTATGTGGGCTTACTGAAATAAATTATCTGGCTAAGTGTGAGTATACCGGGTGAAGCATGACCCGATGAGGGGCAATTTCTGAGTGACTTAAGCCCAATTCCGAGTGACGGAATATCCGAGTGAATGGGTCCGCTTCAGCGAATGAGGATTCGCTCCAGCGAGAAAAGGGCTCGCTCAAGCGTTGTATTCCGTTGTTGTACGACCGAAGCTGGGTCTTGTCAGCATGTGGCATTTCTGGTCGGCTTTCACTTGCCGACTGCCTTGTGATCGGTTTTCTGTTTTCCCTTACCTTCATCCTATTTTTCTTACCCGACCCTTATTCTAAGCCGATTTGTGGACGTTTGGAACGTTCTAAAATTTGGAAAAATTTTCCCTAGTCTCGGTTTGGGTTTATTTAAGTTGGGTTGTTTCATTCTTACTCTGTTTATACCGCTCAATGGCTCGGATAGGAAGTAAGTCCTATTCTAATTAATCATAACCCGAACACCCCCCTTACCTCGGTTCCAAGCTTCAATGATCTGCTCCTGGTGTCGATCTCGTCCTCTGAGCACTGGGTTCACATTCTCACCTCCGTCACTCAGCCTTTCGTTGTTTAATCTACTACCTACGGGTCAGAATGCAAAACCCGTTAACTTAACACCCTCGGCTCTAAGGGCCATATTTGAGCTCACACTCACCAAAGGAGTGGAGAACAGACTTGTATACAGCCATGCATGGCTACTTGGCTACCAGAGAAACGAAAGGGATAAGGGACCACAAATAAAACGGATCAGTGGACTCACCTTGAGGCCACAGTCACAGAAATGGGGTTCGATTAAAGTTTTGACACTAACGGAGTCCTCCTCCGGAGCATGCAACTCAGCAACGAGAGAGGAGAAAATGAAGAAGAAGGAGAAATAGACCAAGGAAGAGAAAGAAGGAGTAGTTCTCGTGAATAATGAAGAGGGGGAGAGAAAGAACCTCCTTTTATATAAGGCTCAGGGGCAAGACAACCTTTTCCCCTATTTCATTTGTATTCTCATTAAAAGCTTTAATTAATTTCACCACATTGGACTCTTTTTATAATTAACCAACCAACTACGCTTATTTACTTTCATAACGTTTAATTATTCATAATTGTTTAATACTTCATAAGAGTATTGACCCGATCTGGATACCAGCCAACCGATATCCTGGCGTAGTGTCTACACCTCTATAATCCGAGCTAACGCTTGAGGGACCGGATACTTCATCCGTTCTCACATCCTTGATACGTATATCCATTTGCCTCAGCCATTATAAGAGGTTGATCCGGACTATAATTCCGAGTTAGGCATTCTCCTCACACCGGTTAGTCCAAGACCACACCAGGCACACCGGATAAGCATCAGTCACAAGACAGCACATCTTTGACCGTCCTCCAATGTACAACCGATCTCCAACACCGTTTGGTCCTCACATCTGAGGCCGGCCTGACACCGGATTTCTTGACCCCGGTTCAGGCAGATCAAGTATTAAATAAATCTCTAAAACATTTGTTAATATTTTCCACTCATCATAATTTTTATTAAAATATCGGGAATGTTACAGGATGATGTGCTCTTGATGTGGGCTATGCAAAATGAGAAAAAAATTAATTGGATTTAGTTGTTGAAGTTGCATATGCTCAAGGCCAAGGATCAGCAAAAGCTTCCATATGCCATCCTCCTCACAAAAATTTTCAAAGCTTTTGGTGTTGACCTTGCTGGAGAACTTTCTGAGAAAATACCTCCAAAGGCATGCATTGGCACCTATCATCTCACCAAGATGGGTATCATCTATGTCAATGGAGCTTGGCTCTCCAAGATGGAAGGCATTCATGCCAACATTCCCTTTGAAGATCCAGCCAATGATCTTGCCCCTCCTCCTCCTGCAACTCAAGAAACACAAAGCGAACCATCTGCTCCCGTTGACCCCTTTACCTCTCTCTATGCTTATCTCGATCGACGCTTTGAAAGAATTGACAACACTCTTCAACAATTTCAAATAACCGAGCAACAGCATTTTGAGCTCATGGAGCAATGTTATGAGGAGCTCTCAAACAAAATTTCTAAAATGTGTTTTTTAAGTCCGGATAATTAGATCCTTCTTGTTTTGTTATGTTTGTTTCCTTTTGTTATGCAATTTCAATTTTTGCACTTTGCTTTTGTAATTTCCTTTATCAATGAATAAATGAATGTTTTCCTTTACTTATCTCTCTGTGTTATAGTTTATTATTTTTGATGATTACAAAAAGGGAGAAGAATTAGAATTATTGTTCATATTGTTCATCTTATTAAAGAATTAAAAATCAGTGTCCATCTATTTTAGATAATAAACAAGTGGATTAATAACAAACAGCTAACACATATTGATTCTTAATTGGCTTTTAATTCTATATAATTATTAACTGGAGCAACAAAAAAATGTATGCATAAACTCCTTAAGAAAGGGGGAAAAAACTTTATTTGGACTAACACCCTCATGAGATGAACATTGTTTGTCATCATCAAAAAGGGGAAGAATGTGTTTGAATATGTATTTCAGGTTGCATAATTTTGATAATGACAAAGAGATCAAAAAGCAATTGAAGAATCATGGCCAAGAGAACAAGTGTTTATAAAAGAGCACTAAGAAGGATAAAAACAGAGGAAAATAACATCAGACTTGCAAAAACACGAAGCCTAATCGATTACAGGACCTCAAATAATCGATTACTGAAGTTCTGTCAAATACCTAATCGATTACCTCATCAAACACTAATCGATTATGAAGCTTCTGTTTGTCACCTAATCGATTGCACCAAGGAGGCTAATCGATTACCAAGTTGAGAAAATGAATTAAAAGCATCAGGTGCATCTTCTAATCGATTACAAGGATGACACAATCAATTACCAATGTTCTGTAAAGCCACTAATCGATTACAGTTAAAGAACTAATCGACTATAGAGTTTCTGTTTGTCCAATAATCAATTGCACATGAGTCATAATCGATTACCATGCTGCGTAACACAATTAAATGCATCAGGTGCCACTCAAAATCGATTACAAGGTCAAGAACAATCGATTAGCAAGGTTCTGTCTCTTAGATAATCGATTACATGGTAAAGGCTAATCGATTACCAAGTCAATTTCACTGAAGAATTCAAAGTGTAATCGATTACAGCTCGAGGCCTAATCGATTACATTAGTGACAGAATTTGGGGAAGCATTTTTAAGTGGGAAACCAGCACACTTCTCCATTGTTACTCCAATGCCCATACTGTGCAACGGCTCTGAAGACTTTAGGGCACCTCTCCAAGGCCTATAAATGCAAGACTCATTCAAGCTACTCCAAGCATCCAAATCCATCAAAGGGAAATTAAATCTTGAGTCTTGTGAGTTCTATTTCTTTGTGTAGTTTCATTTTCTAAAACTTAGAGCTTATATTTGTAAATCCTCTCTTGTGAGAGTTTAGAAATTGTGAGAGCTTTCATTTGTTTATCTGCTCTATTGAGAGAGTTTATTGATTGTAAAACTAAACACTAAAACACCAAGGTTATTCACTCTAGGTTGAGCGGTCATAAAGGTTAGGGTTCAACCTTTGGGTATTGAGAGTTTGAGAGATTGGGTGGGTTGCCCTTGTGCTAGTGAGGATTGAGTTCTTGAGTGTGGGACATTAGGAAGATGCAATTGTTCATAGCTTGTATCTCTAAACTTCAATAGTGGAAATCCTTTAAGTGGGTTGCTTGAAGGCGAGACGTACACCGGGTTGGTGGAACTCGTTAAATTGGTTTGCAAGCTTCTCTTCCCTACTCTCTTGCATTTACATATTGCTTTTGGCTTGATTATTGTTGTTGATTGTGAAAGTCCCTCTTATATTTGCTTGAACAACTTGTGTTAAAGTGTTGCACACCAAGTGTTTGATATATTGCCTAAGTGACATTTGTACATTATTTTACATTGATTCTTGCACTACACTTGCTATCTATTGCATACAAGTATATTTTGTGAAAGATGAATCAATTTCAAAGGCATTCTAAAGAAAAGTTTTTTTAACACTCAATTCACCCCCCCCCCCCCTTGAGTATTGAGGCCACGTGAACAACAAAACTAACTTGTAAAGTGTGATAGATCAAATTATGGACTTGGCTGTGATGGACCACTATCTTCGTGTCCATGTATGGTCACTATGATGTGTTTATAATATTGACCATCAGATTCAATAATTTAATATTTAATAGTGATGATCGTTAATGAACATTCGTAATATATCATGTCTATACAAGATTCATTTGATTTTTGTTGGTTTGTTTTGTTTATAAGTGTTAGGTAAAATGGTCTTTGATTGAATTTATGTAAACTTAATTCCATCACGAAGCTTGGAACTTCTTGTTCCTTTGGCTCCAGAGGGTTGTTGACTTTGGCATTTTATTTTTTTTTCCTTATTCTTTATCATCAGGCCATAATCAATTTAGTTTGGGTCTTTGTAAAGAAAAATAAAAATATATTTTTCTTTCTTAATTAATTGTTTATTGTGATAACTTCAGTATGGTAATGATGTAAGTGGTTTGACATAAACTCATCAGTCGTGCATGCTGGAGAAGAAGCAGTCGTGGGTGGTGATGGTGCAGAATTTCATCAACCACGACGAAGTTGAAGCAAAATAACAGTGAAATTCTCAATGTAACCCTTACTTAAAAATACAATATTCTTTTGTATTCTATCTTTTAGTATTCTAATAAGCAAAATAACAGTGAAATTAATTATTTTTACTTATATTTTAAACCGTAGTATTTCCTAAAACAACCAATGAAAGTTGATTAGACGAAAATTGAACTTATGATAAAAAAAGTGGCATGCCCTAACCATGGTCAATCTGTATAATCATCCAAACTTTTATTTACCAATTTCCCCATAAATCATATTATGTTTATTTACTTAAAAGTAAAATAGGTATTTTTTTTGGTTTTTAAACAAATTTTTTAATGGAAAAAAGTATTACCTTGTGTATAAAATTATGATTCATGTATTAAATAACTAACTTTCTATTTTTTAAATATAAGCTACAAACCAAGAAGCAAATTGTCTAAGTTTGTCTAAAAGATCTGTCTAAGTTAAACGAGCTTCCTACTTATTTCCTTACAAGGAAAGTCAAATGACAAGGTCAATAGAAAGATTGACAAAGGACAAATATGTTTTCCAATATTTTTAAAAGCTTTTTACAACTGTCATATCTTTCTTAGATGAAAGTGTTAAGGAATCCCACAACGACGAAAACACATAGGATTCCCATATAGATTTGCAAACCGCATGTTTCAAAGCATAAACAAATAACAAAATTATGTTTTAAGATTCACACCTTTTGCATATGCAAAACAAGGTTGTTTATTGATACAATCTTAGTCTTGTCTTTAAGAGTTAAAGCGAGCAGTCCAACCAAAAATTGTACCTATGAATGCTAATTTGATAGTACACAACTCTCCTAATTGTTACAAGAATATGTGTGTATTTTTTAGAGCAATTGACTATGGGAATTCCATGCTTTATTTACATACCTAAATCCGACCTAATGAGCTCTATAGTGATTAGGCTTCTGACTCATTTTGAATGAGTTAGACATAATAGTTTTATTTTAGTTCAACTAAAATAAAAGTTATTTTCTAGTAGACTTACTTTATGCGTGTGAACCTATAGAAAAATACTCGTTCATATTAATAATAAACCATGTTATTATTAATATAAAATAAGTGCAGTTTCTATTAATGCATC
Organism: Clitoria ternatea; assembly: GCA_037962975.1. NCBI lineage: Eukaryota > Viridiplantae > Streptophyta > Magnoliopsida > Fabales > Fabaceae > Clitoria > Clitoria ternatea. Next base: position 71,290,017 of record CM075676.1, read on the forward strand.
ATTGTGTCTAGATATTATTTATCATCGACATAAACTATGAGTGGTAACCATTTTACACGTTCATTCCTTTTATCAGTTGGACTCATTGTCGTCGTCATCCGTGTATGACTCAATTAATTTTACTTGATACTAAAGTACTCGAATAAATATCTAATGTTTATTCTCCCTATCACGACCATGCATTTCTTTAGTCTCCCTTCATCAAGTGACCATATCAAGTAAATATTTGATATCGTCCATATCCATTATACGTGAGATCAAATCATCAATACGCTCTCAAACCAATCTTTAATGAGTTTATATGTTCCCATGTAAATACTTGACTAAAAACACTTTGAACTGTTCTTTACTGGGGGTGTAAAGGTGTGATTGTCAAACAATTCAGAATATATAAGTTATATGAAATCTGATATGAAGAGGTCTTTATACAGATACAAATACGGAGTACTCTTGCATACAGGGGCGTAGTACAATGCACTCTGTGGCGGTATAGTAGTCCGCCTGGAATAGCCTCCTTTGCCTTGACACAGTTGTTGGTTGTACCTGCAATTATTCTCCGATGCTCAAGTCAGTATTCAGAAATACCGTTCAGACTTAGAAAGCAAATCCAAGAGAACTATGCAAGTATGAGTGTAAGGTTCAGAATTAAGGGTTTTTTCTTGTATACCTTTTTGCTGAAGTTTATATACCTGTTACTGGTGCTCTATTATTGGTAGGACTCATTCCTTGTTTTCAGGCATAATGCAAGAAAGGTAGTGGGCCCATGCGCCGTTTACAAGCCCCATCACTGTAATGGGTATTTCCACTTACTTGGAAAGCGTTAATGCTTCATTATTTTATTTGTTGTTCCCTCTTATGCGTGACAGCGTGTTTCCCATTTTCAACCTCTCAAGACAGAGTCAATCTCGTGCCGGGGTTATAAGTATGGGCTCGCTCGCAATATGAGGATTTCAGTATTCCACCTGTGTTAAGCCTATGGCTTGGCAAAGTAATGTGCACTGGAAGTGCTTTATGTACATGATCCGGTCTCAATACCGGTATCCGATCTGCTATACATATTTTAACGTCTTTGATAAGACATCTACGTGTAACCGGTGTCATCGGTATACATCCGGACTGTAATTCCGTATCAGGCATTCTCCCTATACCGGTTGTTCAGGATAACACCATAACATCGGATAATACACACGTCACTGTGCAAAAGACAAGGATTATTGCTACAGGGATCGATCAATAATTCCCTGCACTACGAGCCAAATTCTGCTCACGGGAATGGTCAACTTGTTCCCTAATCCTAGTCTACATTCTCTATGCTCAATATAAAATAGCCACTTGACCCAATCATGCAGGTAAGTGCGCAATATAATAATGTTAATGGGAGTTGGTGGTTCCCCACCAACGAATCCTCGTTAATCGAGCCAATCAGGTATATGAACTCACTTCATGATTGAAGTGGGGGATCTTCAGCTCATTTTTTACGACTGATTATTCTCTGAATACATTCCTTACCTGGAATATTATCACTGACTTGAGCGTCGGAGAATCATTGTAGGTGACACCACCATTCGCCCACTTCAACGCGTTAGGTTGGTGTGAAGGACCTCCAGGACCTCCAGGACGCCCAGTCCGCTCTCTCCGCTCAAGGACAACGGATACCTACACCGGATACTCATACATCCGGTCTCCTATACGGTATTTGCATACTATTTGTGACTGACTTGAGTCCGGATCTATAGACCCCGGTTCAGGACAGATCATTGGCACGCCCGGTGGGACACGATAAAGTTATTCCCATATCCTTTGACAGAGCAGGTAATCCACAATGGAAGGCGAAGCGCAAGACTTCATGGAGAATCAAGCTGAAGGCAGAACCAATCCTAACGCCTTCAGAAAACTCAACTTTGATTCTCATGGGGGCAGCTCAAAGAAGATAGTAACAGTGTCTGATCCTGATCCTCGCGATGAGTTGATCAGACAACTTCAGAGAGAACTCGCTGAATTGCGAAGAGAAAAAAGGCAAAGCGAGGATAAAGAATCATCTCGCATGCGAAACACTCCCCACACAACTGATTGTGAAAAGTCCACCACTCTTCAGTACTCAAATATCCCTACGTTTGAGAGGGGAGAACAGACTCGCGATTCTAAGGATGCAGCTTCCCGAAGGAAGAGAGATTCAACAACAGCACCCCCATTGTCTTACAATCTGAAGGTTCCTTTTTCAAGGAGACTTATGGGCATCAGCATCCCCAAGCACCTTCAAACTACTCAACCACTTTCCATCGGAAAGTATAATGGTGAAACTGATCCAACTAAGCACCTTGATGCTTATGTGTTTGAAGCCATGTACTTGGGGGCTGATGAAGACGTGATGTGCCGAATGTTCCCTCGAACATTGTCTGAGGAGGCCCTCGGGTGGTTTAAAGGCCTGCCTTCTGGATCCATAGATTCTTGGTCGGAAATGGCAGCTGCCTTTGAAACCCACTTTGTCATCTCCAGAGACGTACCCAAGACGTCTCATACCTTGGCTCAGATTAAGCAAGGTGAAACAGAGGGCTTAAAAGATTTTTTGAAGAGGTTTTATAAGGAAGCAGCCCTGGTTCCTAACCTCACAGAATCTATCAAGCTACATATCGTTATTGAGGCATTGCAGCCAGGATCAGCTTTCGCTCCTTCATTAGCAAAGAGCCCTCCAGCAACTTTTGAGGAGTTCAGGAAAAAAGCCTCAAAGTACGTGAGCATAGAGATGCACTTGGAGGCAATGGCTGCAAAGAAAAAGCCACCAACACCATCTCCCCAAACCCAAAAGGGTAAGGAGAAGACGAGGTCAGAACTCATGGAGAGGCCATTCACCAATCCTAAGGTTAATAACCACCCTCCTCGACCTCGAGAAAAGCATGTCAATTCCTTCAGCCATTATGCACAGTTATCTGCTAGACCATCTCAGATTTTGAGAGAGGTCGGATGGCCAGTTTTCAGCACATATGGCATCAGGAGACCAGCCCCTATGAAAAGACCAGGAAATTCCCGTAAGTACTGCGATTTTCATGAACAAAATGGTCATTCCACTGATGAATGCCAAGCTCTAAAGAACGCGGTTGAGACGCTAATTAGAGAAGGCAAATTGAAGCAATACCTGTTCAAAGAAAAATCTCTCGACAGGGTAGAACGGAGTGAGAAGAGAGAAAGAGATCCAGACGACGGGGATGACAACAACGGCAATCCGGTCCGAAAATTCTCTGCTGCAGAAAAGCAAAAAGGTGTGATGACTGATAATGCAGCGCAAAGAGACAGCCTGCCCCAGCAACAACGTCAGGGCCGACGTGAAGTTATTGACATGATTGCTGGAGGATTTGCTGGAGGAGGAGCTTCAATTACAGCCCGTAAGAATCATCACAGAATGATTCTATCTGTGCAAGGGAAAGTCAAAGATAATCGCCCTTACAGAGGAGGGATTGAGGCTCCCATAATCTCTTTCTCCGATGAGGATTTTGGCCCAACCATTCCTGGTGGTGACGATGCCGTAGTCATCACTGCAGTGATAGCCAACAAGGACGTCCGAAGAATCCTTGTTGACCAGGGAAGTTCCTGCGATGTTATTTTTTATAATTGCTTTGAAAGAATGGGTTTTAAAGACTCAGACTTACAGCCTTATACGCAGGAACTAACAGCTTTCAACGGTGCAAAGCAACCAACCAAAGGGTATCTTGACACCCTTATCTCGTTTAAAGGCGAGCCAGGGGCCAGAACGGTCAAATCCCGAGTGCTGGTGATCGATGTCAAATCACCATTTAACGGCATCATAGGCCGCCCCACTCTAAATGCAATGGAGGCAGTTGTGTCAACCCCACATCTCCTTATCAAGTTCATTGATAAGGATAATGCTGTTTCATCAATCCGGGGTGATCAAGAGATGGCTAGGTACTGCTATAACCTCAGCCTCAACATGACGAAGCTGGACGCCTCCAATAAAAAGAGGAAACTCAATAATGCTGGAGCAGCTGCTGGATCTGTAAGCCTTGTCGACCTGGACCCTAGGGCGGATTTGAACATTGATCCGCTCAACCCGTTAAAGCCCACGCCGGATAGAAGTTCCAGGGACATCGTCTTGGGAGATTCTCCAGAAAAGATCACCCATATCAACGACAAGCTAGATACAGAGATGGAGCATCGACTACTGATGCTCCTGTAAGAGTTTAAAGATCTCTTTGCATGGACTGCAGCCGATATGCCAGGCATAGACCCTGAATTCTGCTGTCATAAATTATCCGTCTATCCAGAGACGAAACCGGTGGCCCAAAAGAAAAGACGATTGGGCCCAGAGAAACAAAAGGCAGCTTGCCAGCAAACTGAGGAGTTGCTGAAGGCCGGATTTATCAAGGAAGTCCGGTATTCCTCTTGGCTTTTTAATGTGGTGATGGTCCATAAATCCAATGGTAAATAGAGAATGTGCGTTGACTACGTGGACCTCAACCGCTGCTGTCCAAAAGATCCTTATCCTCTTCCTAATATAGATCGGATGGTGGATGATTCCTCTGGTTATCAATACCTGAGCTTCATGGACGCTTATTCAGGTTACAACCAAATTCCGATGTGCGAAGAGGATCAAGAGAAAACAGCTTTCATAAATGATCGTGGTGTCTGTTGTTATAAAGTCATGCCCTTTGGCCTGAAAAACGCTGGGGCAACATATCAGCGCATGATCAACAAGGTTTTCGAAGGCATGCACACCAAACTTGTTGAAGTATACATTGACGATATAATAGCAAAGACACCGGTTGGTGGCGATCATGTCGAAGATTTACGCCAAGTGTTCACCCGTTTGAGAAAATTTAACATGAGGTTGAATCCAATAAAATGCACATTTGCTGTCCCTGCTGGGAAATTCTTGGGATTCATGTTAACTCAACGTGGTATCGAAGCCAATCCAGGGAAATGCCAAACGATTCTAGACATGCAGAGTCCAAAGAATCTCAGAGAAGTCCAATCCCTGAATGGCAAGGTAGCAGCTTTGGCACGATTCATGCCAAAGATGGCTCACAGGTCGCTCCCCCTGTATAGGATACTGAAAAAGTCCAAGAAATTTGAGTGGGGACAGGAACAAGAAAAAGCTTTCCAAGAGCTTAAGGAGGTGTTGTCCAAACCTCCCATTCTCATGAAGCCTGACCCCGAAGATACACTCATTCTATACTTGGCTATTTCAGATGAAGCTCTGGGCGTCGCCTTGATTAAAGAAACTCCCGATGGACAGAGACCGGTCTATTTCACCAGCAAAACCTTGCAAGGTGCTGAGCTCCGGTATCAAAAAATCGAAAAGGCCGCCCTCGCTGTTGTTTGGGCCTCTCGACGGCTTCGTCCGTACTTTCACGCCTATCCAATCATAGTGAGAACGGATTTGCCACTCCGTTCTGTCTTAATCAAGCCCGATCTCGCTGGGAGGATGATCAAATGGTCTATTGAACTATCTGAGTTTGATATATCCTATGAACCTCGAAGTGCTATTAAAGCTCAAGTCTTGGCTGATTTTATTGTGGAAATGACAGGGACTGATCCAGATTCCCCTCGTGTCCATTGGACCATTTACGTTGATGGTTCATCGAACCAAAGAGGCTCTGGAGCGGGTGTAGTTCTAGAAAGTGACGACGGAGTACACCTGGAAATCTCCCTTCGTTTCAATTTCAAAACATCCAACAACCAAGCTGAGTACGAGGCTTGTTTGGCCGGACTGAGAGCTGCAATTGACATCGGAGCTTCTGAGGCGACGCTCTGCAGCGATTCACAGCTGGTGATTTCGCAAATCTTAGGAGATTATCAAGCTCGCGAACCTCAACTCCAATTATACTTGAACTGTGTCAAGGAGTTGGTAGAGAAATTCTCGAAGGTGGAATTCAAGCACGTTCCGCGCGAAGAGAATACAAGAGCGGATATACTCTCCAGATTAGCAAGCACCAAACGACCAGGTAGCACCACTACGCTGGTCCAAAGCACACTGACGTCGCCCAGCATCCCTCTTTTCCCTTCTCTAAACGCCATAATGACTAACTCCCTTTACCGGGAAACATGGATGGCTCCTTACATCCGTTATTTGGCTGATGGACAACTACCTACAGATGAGAAGGAAAAGACGAGGCTAAGGAGAGAATTACCGTATTTCACTATGATTGATGGTAATATTTACAGAAGGGCACTCTCTGTGCCCTATTTGATTTGTCTCAAAGAGGATGAGGTGCAAGATGTAATGGAGGAAGTGCATGGAGGACAATGTGGACACCACGCCGGAGGAAGAAGCTTAATGCGAAAAATCCTCAGAGCTGGATACTGGTGGCCCACGATGAAGCAAGACTCCATTGACTTCGTCAAAAAATACGACGCTTGCCAAAAATTCTCTAACCTTCACCACACACCGGCGGAAGAACTCTTCACATCCGCTATTCCATGGCCCTTTATCAATGGGGATTGGATATTCTGGGCCCCTTTCCAACTGCTCCTGAGGGCATCAAATATCTCATTGTAGGGGTCGATTATTTCACTAAGTGGATAGAAGCAGAGCCGGTGGTGCATATTACTTCAGCCCGAACTCATCGTTTCATGTATGAAAACATCATAACACGGTTCGGGGTCCCAGCACGGATTGTCACAGATAATGGCACCCAGTTCACGGATAGAAAATTCACAGATTTGCTCGAGGGGTTAGGAATAACCCAGATATTCTCATTCGTTGAACACCCCCAAACTAACGGCCAAGCTGAAGTAGCCAACAGGGAGGTGCTAAAGGGACTCAAGAAACGTCTTGGTGAAGCCAAGGGCGGATGGACAGACCAGCTGTGCCACGTCCTGTGGGCATATCGGACAACGCCTCATTCATCTACCAACGAATCCCCATATCGTCTAACATACGGGGTAGAGGCAATGATACCTGTGGAACTGCAAATTGCTTCCACAAGGGTCAAGTACTTCTCTGAAGAAACGAATAACGCCAACTTGGCATCCGAAATGGATGTCATACAGGAACTCAGAGAAGATGCATTCATCAGAGATCAAGCTATCAAAGCCAAAGTTGCTCTCCGGTACAACAAACGAGTCCAATCAAGGACTTTCAACGTTGGAGATTTGGTTTTGAGGAAAGCAAGTATAGGGAACAAATTCACTCATCAAGGCAAACTAGCCCCAAACTGGGAAGGCCCATACAGGGTATCCGAAGTTACTGGCAAAGGCTCTTACCGCCTTGAAAACCTTGATGGCACTCCAATCCGAAATAAATGGAACACCCAAAACTTACGCATCTACTATAGCTAGCTGTTGGAACCATCTACACTCTCCTATCCTTATCTTGGATTGAATACTGGAGAATTTATTTTCACAGCTACGCTCTCATTGTAATTCTTATTTTTGATTTAATAAGAATCTCTCACAACAATTTAACTCTTTCGAGTTTTTCTTATGCTGTGATTTTCAGTTTATCCGGTGTACAGAAACATATTTAGGACGGATGATCTCAGCTACTTGTTCTGTAGTTGACGATGTAACTCCTCGAATATGTGCAACACACAAGAGCATACTCAGGACGGATGATCTCAATTACCCATTCTGTAATTAACGATGTAACTCCTCGAGTGTGTTTAATTGATTGAAGGCCCGGATTGTAGGATTAAACCGAACTCTGAGTACGACTAGTAGGTTTGGCCGAACGTCGGTGAAGACCTGAGTTGTAGGATTAAACTGAACCTCAGGACATGGGTTGTAGGGCTGGTCCTTTTTCAAGGCCACAAACCGAACCCCATTCGAAGATTACATGGGTTGTAGGGCTGGTCCTTTTTCAAGGCCACAAACCGAACCCCATGCGAAGGCTTGGGCGCAGTAGGCTGGTTCTTCTTCAAGACCACGCTGAACCCCAAGTAACGGGCGCAGTAGGTTCAGGATTAGCCCTGATCTGAACCCCGTGTTGAAGGCTCAGATTGTAGGATTAAACCGAACTCTGAGTACGACTAGTAGGATTAACCGAACGTCGGTGAAGAATCGTCATTGGGTAAAACCAAAAGACCGATTGAAGAACGGTTAGTAGGATTAAACCGAACGCCAAATACGACATGGATTGTAGGATCAAACCGAACTCCAAACGCAACAAGTAAGTTATACTGAACTCCAAATTAATACTTTCTGGTGAAGTTCTTTATTTGGAAGTTTTATAGCTTTGAATTCTGAATCATCAATTCCGACACAAAAATAATTCACTCGGGTATGCCACAATCTGAGGCATATTCACCTGAAATCTCTCAGTCGGAAATATTCGAAGAGGAATTTCTATTTTAAATCCTCATTCTCAAGAACTCTCACGTGAAAGTCTCACTCAGAGTTTGTTCAAAGTACTGATCACCCAATGATACTGGGGGACAACATCAACGGTTTAACGAATATCTTGAGGAATGAACTCTCGATGAAACGATCTCACAATCATTCCCCTTAAGTCGATCTCGTGATGATGATATGTTCCCTCACATGCGGTGATCTTATTATGAAATTCATCTCGCATGTATAAGACCGGTATGGAGATTGTGTTTTACAATCCGATCTTCATTACTTAAATCCGGAATGACACAATACACATGCAATCCCTATATTAAAGTTGTTTTTCACTAAACAGGAATGGAGGTAAAAAACTCTTTTATTGATTTAATGAGAATTACAATTCGTGTAATAATCCGGAGCTGATCCCGGAACACAGCGAATTCGAATCAATAAAATGAAAAAGGAAACAGGGAGGGCGCTACTTTCTCTGGCTTGAATCTCCTTCTTTCCCTTCGCTTTTGCCTCCGGTCTTGCCTTCTTCAGTGCGAGAGCTTGTTCCTGTACTTATGGGCTTCAGGAGTGAAGGTCCCATTGATTGACCTTTAGGTAAAGGAGCAAACTTATATGGAGTGTTAGGCGGACTTTCATGACGGTTATCAACGATGGCCACTAGTTTCCCTTGGTGAAACTCATAAAACGGATCAATACCGTTCAGATTAATTGACACCTTGGGATTCCGGTATAGCACTTGACGAACTGCCAACCCGAAAGCCTCCTTGACTGCTTGATCACACATGTTTACAGCATCGTCTAAGTCTGCTTTCAGGGTCTTGACTTCGTCGGTCGAATCCGCCAACTTTAAGAGCAACTCCTTTTCCTTACGTGACCAATCATCTGCTCCTTGAGAATGGATGACTTTAGCCTCCTTCAACCCCTCCTCCAACTTTGAAGAGCATTCCTTCTCCGTACAGAGATTGGCATGGAGGTCAGCATTGATTTTCTTCTGATCAAGAACTTGACCCTCCAGCTCCTTGGCAAGGTTCTTCAGCTTGGTAATTTCTTCATCCTTCTTTTGTCCTTCTTCTCTAGAAGCTTCTAGTCTTCTTTCTAAATCGAGGATGTTTGCCTTGTCTTTGCCAACCAATGAGCTGAGCCTCTCGTTCTCTTCTGTAAGCTCACGAACCGACTTGAGAAGCCCAGACAATTCAGCTAAGTGCTTCTGTCCGTCGTCGCAAGCTCTGATCATTTCTTCGTTCCTCAACAAGGGCTTCACCTTGTACGGAGGTTCAGTAACGCCCTCAGGAACGGAGACCTCGTACACCGGACGTTGAACAAGAACGGAACTACCTTCAAAAGGGAAAGGAGCTTTGGGCGCGAAATAAGTCGTTATTGGCTTCGCCCCATATGTGATAACACCGCCTGGAACATCCAGAATAGACCCTTCCGCTCTCCTTTCCTTAGAAGGCCCTGGCTCAGCAACCCCTCTTGAAGTTTTTGGGTTTTTGGGCGAGGATTGACGGTCTGAGATCTTCGAGGGGTCACGCTTTGTCCTCTTCTTTTTCTCGACAACCTTCTCAGATCCGCCCTTGATCAAAGGAATATCGTCACCAGCAGACGAAGTTAATATTATCGTCTCAGCAGTAGCCTTCTTCGAGTTCCGCTTTGCCTGAATGTCATTTTCAGCCGCAACGGAAGTCTCTCCGGCCTTGAGTCCTTTTAGCCTATTCATCTCTGGTGACTCCCTCTGAATTTCAACTGCAAAATCAAAATAACACAATCAGAGATAAAAAGGTTCAAGGCATGGCATAATAATGCATGAAAAATGACAGGAAAATTACGTAAATACTCCTCGCGAGTAGGCTTTGATCCTAACAAACGCCTGCAGGAGAAAAATTGATGCGAGGCTGTGTAGGATTGAAGAGCCGAAAGAACGGAGATGGAAGATGGGCTCAGTTCGTCCTCCTCAGTGTAGTACGCCTGGGAGGTTAGCAAGAAATGCTCATGCGTCCAAGCCACTGGGATCTTTGGAATCCCATCTTCAGTTAACCAAAAAACTGGTTCATTCGGATGAACGCTGATCTTCGTATAGTAAGATTTGAATGAATGACCATCAACTTTGGCGGAGTCAGTGTACGCCTCGAAGTTGATGATCTTGGAGATAGTCCGGAGGGATATCAAACTCACTCCTCCCTTCTCCTTATTTGCACGGCGGACCACCTGAGAGAAGTAGAAAAGCATGGCCACCGTTGGTTCAAAATTGAAGTGCTCCCCAAGCACTTCAAGAGAACGGACTAACCCTCATCCGTTGGGGTGAAGCTGCGAAGGGGCGCAGTCTAAGAATCTCAGGACCCCCATCTGAAAATCTGTAAGGGGAAAGCGTACGCCGAGATTCAGAAACAGGAAGTCATACATGTACAAGGACCTTTCGTCCGGAGTATGACAAATCCGATCTGATGGGAGCGGAGCTAATGCCTTGAAACACCATTTATATTTATGCTGCTTCCAAACCGTAAAGCGCGGTTCCAGCTCTGCTCCGTCCTCACGAGCGTGCACGGATGCTGTTTCACGAAATTCCTCAGCGACCCAGCTGAATGGGCGTTTCTGTTGGAATTTCACCCAGTCTATCCGGTGTGCAACCACATTGCATAGGCCGGATTGGGTCTTCAAGATATACTTCTCAGAGGGAGATTCTCCTTCAGATGATTTCCTCCCAGTAACTTTCTTTGTCACCATTGTGAAAGCTTTGATGCTGCGATAAAATTTCACATCATCAGAGAGATACAAATCCCCACTCTTGACACTCTCACTGGAGGAAGAAGACTCTGAAGAGGGTATAATCACCCTTCTCCTTTGATATTGCGACTCCTCCCCCTCTGTATACTGTGGCCTCGACTGGAAGATCACTGGGATCCTCCCACCACGAACGCTAGGGTTTTGAGTCAAAGCCCTTCCTCCTCTTCCTCTAGGGCTAACGCCACTAAAGCTAACACCCTTCCTAGACATTCTCAAATATTGAAAAGAGATACAGAAAACGAAGGGAAAGTGGTTACCTAAGGATAGTGAATTGAAATTCACAGAGGCGGACACGAAGAACTTCTCGGAACTTTTACAGAGGTTCGTCAAGGGAGCAACAAGAAATGGTAACTGAAATTGCCAGATATGCCTTTTTCAGGGCACGAGAATTTTTCAAATACCCACTAAACACAACCTGTCGTTTACCCCCAAACGACTCCCCGTTTAGTGGACCAAATTTGTCGTTTTGTACCTCAAGGCATGAAAATGCCATCGTTTTGTCACAAAGCCTTCGAAATGGGCCTATTAAAACCAAATACTAGGCCCAACAAGACTATGCGTGACAGTTACTAAGACATGCGCATTTAACGCAATAATGGCTCGCCCACGTGAATTAAGGCATTAAATATCCAATCATTAGAAACGTGGCCACCATTACTCGAATACCAAGGGTTGCGAAATTCGATAAACTCCTGATATTCTCATTGTCGAATCCGCCCTTAGGAGATTCATCACTTCGGAACCTTGTTCCCAGAGCGGACATATACACTTCGACGTAGTCCTGAAATCCAGACGTACTACGATTAATATAGCTCATATGAGCAAGTCTACTCATTCCTCACATTAGCTAGGGGGCTAGTAGAGGTATTACTCGGATTTTGGATTCGAAAATTTGTTCAATCTGTACTCCATGATTAAAAAACTTCACCAGGACAGATAATCTCAATCACTTATTCTGTGATTCGATGATATAACTCCTGGTATGAAGAATTCCAATAATCATTCCAGGACGGATGATCTCAATCACCTATTCTGTGATTCGATGATGTAGCTCCTGGTGTGAACCATTCAGGACGGATGATCTTAATCACCTATAAAGTGATTCGACGATGTAACTCCTGGTATGAACAATTCTCATCATCATTCTTACGATGAAAGCTTTTGAAAACTGAAAAGTATTCACTCAATCCATACTCCTACGATTGAAAAATGTCTCCAGGATGGATTATCTAAATCACTTAATCTGTGATCTGACGATGTAACTCTTGGTGTTGTGTACTTTTCCAGAACGGATAATCTCAATCACCCATTACGTGATATGACGATGTAACCCCTTGACATGGTATACCTGCCCAGGACGGATGATCTCAATCACCTATTCTGTGATATGACGATGTAACTCCTGGCGCCATACACACCTCAAGGACGGATGATCTCAATCACCTGTTATGTGATCCGACGATATAACTTCTGTTACTGTACACATCCCCAAGACGGATGATCTCAATCACTTATGAAGTGATTTGATGACAAAACACCTGGCATGATCAATTCATATAATCATTCCTATGACGGAAAATTCTGAAAGTCAGTCCGCACTTTCACTTTCAAGTGGTATTCTCCCAGGTCGGATACTCTTTATCACCTATTCTGTGATACAATGACGTAACTCCTGGCGTAGAAAAACTCCCATCATCATCCTTATGATGGAGGATTCAAGCACCACTTCCTTACACCTTTGCAGTTCCCCAAACTTGGAACAATACTCTTACAATGAACGACATAGTTTTCTCCAGTGAGAATAACATGAATAAAATACAGTCATCCGTCCTGTTACATTACTCTATTGAACAGCGGATCGACCCATCTTTCCCCAAGAGAATTAAGAGAATTAAGAATCATGCCCCAAAGACAGGCACCTTCTTCTTAATACGCACTTGGGGACATGTATATATTTATCCGTTCTAAATTTTATTTGTTGCTTAATCTTCCGAGGCAGTTGTTTCAATCCGACCTCAAGGTTAATCATACAAAACGGATTAGCAACGATTTAAATATACATGAAACGACGAAGACAAATTTCTTCAATCAAAATTCATTCATTGAAGTAAAATTACATACAATAGTTCAAAATCCGGAGTTGATCCCGGTACACAACTATACATGTAAATGAAAAGAAAACTACGGAGGAGGAATCTGTTCTTCAGCTTTCTGTGCCTCCTCAGCACCAGGCTCTTGTGCTCCTTCCTTTGGAACCTCCACAGGAGTCTCACCTCCAGGAGCCTCAGCCCTTTCTTCAGAAGAGGGAACCTCGGACACAGGAAAGACGTAATCCGGTCCCATGGTTTGACCCTCAGGAAGAGGAGGCAAACCATACAGGGACGTCGGTGGATCTTCGTGACGACCATCCACCACTGCGACTAACTTTCCCCCATGGAATTCATAGAACAGATCCATTCCATAAAGGTTAAGTTTCGCAGTGGGGTTGCGGTAGAAGACTTGGCGTATGGCTAGGCCGAAGGACTCTTCGACAGCCCGGGTGCATATGTCTACTGCTTCTTCTCTCTCAGCTTTCGCCGTGGCCAATTCTCCCCGCAACTTGGACAGCTCCTCACTAGATACTTCGCACTCCGCTTTCCTAGCCTTCAGTTCCTCTATCTCAAGAAGGAGCTTCTTCTCCCTTTGAGACCACTCCTCAGCAGCAGCTTTATTTTCATCCTGGCTGCTACGGAGTTCTTCCTCCTTCTTTGCCACTTTGCCTTCCAAGTTTTTGAGGTCGCCTTTAAGCTTAAGATTCTCTTTAGTCATTATATCTCCGAACTCCTTAGATTTGTTGAGACGATCTTCCATTAACTTTATGGAGGCTTTGTCTTTTTCCGAGGAAAGGTTGAGTTCTTCTAATTTGTCACTCAGCTCTTCAACCTTATCGACGTTGTCAGCCAACTCGCTGACTGAAGAAAGCATTCCAGCGAGTTCGGCTAATTGCCACCTTCCGGCCTCACACGCTCCTTTAATTTCTTTAGCACTGAGCGTAGGCCGGAGTTTGTACATCGGTGGTGGAAGAGTGGCCGGAGTAGAACCCTCATAGGAGAGGAAGGGGGTGAGAAACGAATTGGTTGGGTAAGAGGTCGGCTTCGCCCCAGAAACCCCGGCAGCAATCCCTTTACCTCCAGAGGTAGCAGCTGCTGCTTCCGAGGTTTCAACAGCCTTATCCTCCGGAGTTCTGCGCTTTTTGGACGGGCCTCCCACTGAGTCATTCTTAATTTTTCTTCTCCTCTCAGAAACTTGAGGATGACCCGTGGCTACATCCGCGGCAGAGGAACCGCCATCAACCAACGGAACGTCCCCTTCAGCATCCGAGGTCAATATTATTAATTCAGGACGATCCTTAGTTGAGGGCCTGGGCTTAACCTCGTTCTCACGAGCAACGGATTTACCCGCCGCCTTGAATTTCTTTAACTTGTCCATCTCTGGAGTTTCTTGTTCTATTTCACCTACATGAACAAACACAAGATGTTAGCAACTATAAATATTTTATATATATTTGGTAAAGGAGAAAGGGTGAAATAAAACGAGAAATACGCAAATATTCCTCCCGGACTCTGCTTGAGCTACTTAGCAAACGCCTACACGAAAAGACGTGACGACGTGTAGTGTGTGATTCAAGTGCGAACAACACTCTCGACGTATCACGAGACAGATCGGATTGATCAGTGTAGTACGCGTGGGAGCTCAAGAGAAAGTGTTTGTGTGTCCAACTCAAGGGAAATTTGTTGACGCCCTCTTCATCCTTCCAAAATATTGGTTTGCCCTTCTTGATGGATATGCGAGTGAAATAAGTCTTGAAGGGCTTCCCATCGACCTTGGCAGAATCCGTATAAGACTCAAAGTTCACAAAGGAACAGAGAGTCCGAAGAGTCACCAGACCAACTCCACCCTGCTTATTTGCCCTTCGAACTACTTGGGTGTAATAGAACAGCATCGCTACAGTTGGTGTGAAATTAAAATGTTCACCCAAGACCTCCAAAGCTCGGATGAGGCCCCAACCGTTGGGATGAAGTTGGGAGGGTGCACAGTTCAGAAACTTCAAGACGCCCATCTGGAGTTCGGTTAGAGGGAAACGAACTCCCAGATAATGAAAAATAAAGTCGTACATATATACGGAGCGGTCATTAGGGACGACATGGCATATCCGCTCTGTCGGAAGTGGTGTGTAAACCCTATACCACTTTTTCGTCTCTTCATCCGTACTTAGCGTGAACCTCGGTTGAATCCGGGATCCCTCCTCATCCGCATGACGAGAGGTCAAGTCCTTAAACTCGCTGGACACCCAACAGAAAGGCCATTTAGCCTGAACCTCCTCCCAATTCAGCCTCGAAGCAACAACGCTATAGAGACCTTCAGTTGTCCTCGAAATAGCGCTATTTCCAGAGGTTCCCTCTCCAGTGGCCATTTGAATTTTCTAAATCGAACTCCTTAATCTACGATAAGAAATAAAATGTCGTCAGAAGGTTGTAATCATTACTCACTGTATTTTAAAAGCAACTACAATCAGAGGACGACTCTGAGAAGGGAAAGGTCACTTTCCACAGTGAGTAAGATCCCCTTTCTGAGCGACGCGATTCAGTCTTAGGAAGAATCACAAGGATTCTTCCCCATGACTATTAGGGTTGCGGGAAACTGATTCCCCCCCTAGATGAAGCCTACTTTCTTTAACTAAGAAGTAGTAAAACAAAACAAGACCAGAACAACAAGGAAGAAATAGTTACCTCAGACGATAACGATGAATATGAAGAACGAAGAAACCCTCGTAATGTAGGCAGCAAACTTCCTTGAAAAATTTCTGCAGAATTTTGTTAAGGAAACAAAAGCGAGTGGAACCCAGAATCCACTAAGTATTCCTTTTATAGGAAACGAAGAGGTTCGGTTAACCCCTCTTGAAGTTGTGTCGTTCTCGATAAAACGCATTCGTTCACAAGCGAAACGACACAACCGTTCCAAATTCTTGGGCGCCAAAACGATAGCGACTCAGCGAAGGGCTATCCACTAGGCCCAAAAGTTTCGAAAACTTCGGGCCCATTAAGCCCAAAACGACGGATAATGAGATTTTCATCTCAGACGCAATAATTGCTTGCCCACGTGATTAAAAGCATTAATGTCCAATCATGCAACGCAATTCACGCTTTACAGCCGTTACACGAACTTCAAGAGCTTTCAATTCCAATAGACTCTTGAAATTCTCGTACAACAAATCTTTGTCCGAATCCGTTGTGGCCGCATCGACAGGTCGGACCTATTAATTTTAGAACGGTTCTTTACGAATGACAACAGATGCTAAGGAACTGTTACACACGTAAGCTTACCGATATTAAGACCTCTCGCAGGTTGAGTAGCTTATGTGAACAACCATTCGGTCCCTCACACAAGCTAGGGGACATATGATCCGGTCTCAATACCGGTATCCGATCTGCTATACATATTTCAACGTCTTTGATAAGACATCTACGTGTAACCGGTGTCATCGGTATACATCCGGACTGTAATTCCGTATCAGGCATTCTCCCTATACCGGTTGTTCAGGATAACACCATAACATCGGATAATACACACGTCACTGTGCAAAAGACAAGGATTGTTGCTACAGGGATCGATCAATAATTCCCTGCACTACGAGCCAAATTCTGCTCACGGGAATGGTCAACTTGTTCCCTAATCCTAGTCTACATTCTCTATGCTCAATATAAAATAGCCACTTGACCCAATCATGCAGGTAAGTGCGCAATATAATAATGCTAATGGGAGTTGGTGGTTCCCCACCAACGAATCCTCGTTAATCGAGCCAATCAGGTATATGAACTCACTTCATGATTGAAGTGGGGGATCTTCAGCTCATTTTTTACGACTGATTATTCTCTGATACATTCCTTACCTGGAATATTATCACTGACTTGAGCGTCGGAGAATCATTGCAGGTGACACCACCATTCGCCCACTTCAACGCGTTAGGTTGGTGTGAAGGACCTCCAGGACGCCCAGTCCGCTCTCTCCGCTCAAGGACAACTGATACCTACACCGGATACTCATACATCCGGTCTCCTATACGGTATTTGCATACTATTTGTGACTGACTTGAGTCCGGATCTATAGACCCCGGTTCAGGACAGATCAGTACATGTGTACAAGTTTTTAATACTTTCCGCCTTGGCGGAGTAATAGGCCTCGGCGGAGTAATAAGCCTTGGTGGAGTCACATGCCTTGGCGGAGTCACATGCCTTGGCGGAGTCACATGCCTTGGCGGAGTAACATGAATGTCCTTTTGGGCATGAACTTCGTTTAAAAGATACTTACACAATAAGATGTGACATATTCCGCCTAACTAAATCGCTTTCTTGGCGGAGTAGTGAGTACGTCTTTAAGGTATGTACTCCGTATAAGAGTAGTTATAGGGAATTTGAAACGTACTTCTTCTGTTCGAAATACTGATATGGCAAAGCATTAAAACTATACTCTTGGGGGCCGGTGTTGGGACCGGATCACACTTTAAGAATAGTTCTCACATACTTACTATTTCAAGGATAAACAAAATTAAAATAATTTCAAAACTAAAAGACTTATTTTATTGACAAACATAAAATGATACAATAAAAAGCATAATAACTCCTAGTGCATATACCAACAAAAAGCTTTATTTCTCTTATAGTGTCTTTTTCCGTGAAGCCTATATAAAGAAGTTCTTCAAATAGTGCATCACATAACACAGTACAACACAACAACTTTGCTTATCAAACGAAATACATAAGTTGTGTAAAAATCTCTGATATCTCTCTAGTAAAAAATACTTTAAGCTTTATTCTTTTTCATATCCTAAATAATCAATTTAGTTTTTTAAGCCCATACACACCTAAAGTCCTATAAATACTTGGGAGCCTTCTCTTATGTATTGAAGTTGGTCGAGCTTGAAGAAATTTGTTTAAGAAAAAATACCTGGGTAGTTATCCCGAAAAGGTAAAGTGTGTGAAGAATACTTATGGATTGCATTTAATTAGCCTTTTAATTAGTAATACAAAATCCAATTGTGTTTGAATAAGGACTGGATGTAACATTAATTTAGAGGGGGACTAGTATAAAAATGGTTTGCGTGTTGTTCTCTTCATTGTTTAAATTTGCTTTGTTATTTTTCTATTTTAAATTATCTTTTGTGAAAATGTAGAGAAGTATCCAAATATTTGTTTTTCAAAAAAAATTATCAAAAATTTATTCTGACTATTCAATCATCCTTCTAACATGTACTCCTATTACCTTCAATGTCATTGGATGACCATACTATTTGCATGAGTAAATATTTATAAATATATTTTAGACTAAGAAACATTAACATAATTACTATTATAGATTATATGAATATACCACATATAGGTATACATGTTAGAATGATGTTGTAACTTAATATGTAGTTTCAAATTGGAGTAATAGAAAATATTATTTTATACTTTGATTAAATATTGGTTGGGAGAATTTTTTATCATATTTGCCCAAGTCCAAATAGGATTAAAAAATTACATGGATATAAAGATCATTGAAGTGAGTTTTACCTTTTTCAATAAAGTTTTTTTTTTCTATACATACGACATGATTTAAACTTTTAACAACATAGTTAAATGACTTAACTATCTGCCAATTATGTCAAACATTAATATTAC
The DNA here is from genome assembly GCA_037962975.1 of Clitoria ternatea. Taxonomy (NCBI): domain Eukaryota; kingdom Viridiplantae; phylum Streptophyta; class Magnoliopsida; order Fabales; family Fabaceae; genus Clitoria; species Clitoria ternatea. Next base: position 71,308,793 of record CM075676.1, read on the forward strand.
CAAACATATAATTATGTAAACTCATATTTCTCTCCATTCGATTCTCACAACAATTAACCAAACATATACTATGATCATTTTCCCCTTCTTAACTTAATTATGAAAATTTAGAATTATTATTGTTATTTTTTATTTGCTAAAAAAATGTCATATGTGATAACAAAACATGTATCACCTTAATATTTATTGCAAAGAACTTAACGATTAAGGCATGAAGGTAAATCTAATTAACCTAGAAACATGAAAGCTAAATACAAACAATTTTTGTACCGAAAATTAACTTTAATTTTGAAAACGTATATTTTAGCCTACCACTTTTTATTCTTAATTTAATACAATCATATTTTGTAAAGTTTATTAAAATAAAATATTAATGAGGAGATACTAGATAAGAATTTAAAGACCCGTTTAATATTTAGTGAAAAAAATGAATTATAAAAATAAAAAATCTAATAATTAGTATTAATTATTCATAATTAAAACTTTTTTAAACTAACAAATATATATATATGTATATATATTTTTATTAGTGAAACCAGAACAAATATATATGTATATATATTTTTATTAATCAAACAACCCCTAAACCCTTTGCGCCATAGGGTTTATGACAATAGTAACGAAGAAACCCTCCTTCAGGACGACGAAGATGGCGAATTCAGAAGCAAACCCAAAGATGCAAACTCGTAAGCGAAAGCAGGGACCGGAGGCCCAACCTCAAACACCTTCCAAATTGCACCGTTTCGATTCCACTCCCTGGAACAACCTTCAACTCATACTCCGCATCCAAGACAAACACCACGATCTTCACAGGTTACCTTTTTTTTTGCTTGCTTAACTCGTATTGATATTATGACACAATTTCAAGCATTCAATTCGATGGGTTTTTTTGCCCCTTTTCCTCAGTGAGTGTGTTGTTGCAGCAAGGTCAATGAAGCATTCAATTTTGTGCTCTCAAGAGTGGACAATGGCGTTGGCTCTGATCAGGATTCTGATACTGTAAAACTGCCAAGACTGTTATATAACCTTAATGATTGGATCATTACATTGTTGTTCCCTCCTAATGGAAAGGAAAACTGGGGTGAGGGGAAGACGCCTAAGCTTGATGGAATTGAAGCATTCATGGATCTTCGTTGTTGGGAGATATTCAGGTTCTGCTTGCACGAGTCTTGGAAGTTCTGCATCTCGTTGAGTATGTCCCGGAACCTCCTACAGACTCTTCAGTTTATTGCCAGAAATGCTCTGCCACTGCTAGAGAATTCAGGAGAGTTTTTTATAGCTGAGGAAATGTATAAGTTGTATGATACTGCTCTTGATTGTGTTTCGTTGGTGTTCTCGTCTCATGGTGGATTGTCAAATGAAAACTTGGATTTGTGGGTTGAAACAGCCAAGGTGGTACTGGAACTTGTGCTGAAAATGTATAGCAAGAACCTTGATGGCAGTGATGTGGGTGCTTTCGCACTACGGTTTTTGTGGTTGGTGCTTTCGCCATTCTCTAAGTTTTTGAAGGTCCATCCGGCTAGGAAAGGATTTCTTAATTTTGTGGAAAAACTTCTAGAACCGCTGTTGCATTTGTCAGGTGAGTTGCGTCCTCGGGTTAATGGAAGTAATCCCATTTGGACGGGGAGATTAATAGAGGTGGCAGAAGAAGTTCTCTCTCATGGGCTTTTTCATCCTGTTCATATTGATGAATTTTTAAACTTACATGGTTCAGAAAAATATGTTGATTCATGTAATGATGAATCTAAAGAATTAACAGCAACTATTAAGAGTTTTCCTAGACATTTATTTGATGTACTGAACAAAATTATAGCTAGAAAAAATGCTGCTGCAATGGGTAGTTTAGGTTTGTTATTTCACTTATATGTTAATTCAGCAAGAAAATTCAAGGAAACTTCAATGCTGTATGAAGACAGCAAGGCAACGTATAATATGAATGATACAAGGCAACCAGTGCCTGGGGAGCATGGCAGCTCAAATAATATCTCTGCGGACACTCAGAAATCACTTTTTAATTTTTTTGTATTGATTATGGAACCTCTCTTACTTAAAATTAATACCTATATTCAAGCTCAAATAGATGCCAAACCCCTGTTATTGGACCTTCATGGTATACTCAAGTCTATTGGTAATTTGCTTGCTAGTTTTATGCAAGAGAAGGTTTATGTGAGAACAGAGGACACATCGGGGGGAGCTTGTCTTAATTTCTTGAAGGAAATCTTTAGTACACTGACAAATAGTTATACTAGTGTGCTCATCATGTCCAACTACAATGCAACTAACAGGATGGACATATTTATTTTATGTGCCAATGAGATACTAGTTGCTATGGGGTATCTTTTGGAAATTGAATATGAGGTTATTGGAGAAAATTTGGTAAACTTATGGCTTCTTATGTTGTCATGCTCTGCCATGAATTGCAATTTAGTGAGTGATTTTGATCAATGCTCGTTATCATCCACCATACCAGCTCTGGGGTGCCAAATAATTAACCTCTACAGTCAACTTCGTCAGGTTGGTCTCAAAACCCTGATTACTGCTCATTTATACTGCATATTTTAATTCATAGATCCCAGTAGAGCAACTCATGTCTTAGTAGTTTTGCATCTACTGCATCCTCTTGGTTGTTTTATTACTTTGTGTCTTAGTCACATGGTGAAATTCTAGGTATGATTGTTTAACAGAGGGGAGGGCAATGAAGGGTTTGAGTGAGGGGGAATCTTTCAGAAATTGTTATGTTCACCCTACATGGTTTTATTCAGATTATGTGGTATTTTGTCTCCCGCCCCAAAACAAAAAAATAAATAAATTGGATATCAGGCATGTCTTGACATATTTGAAATGATGTAGGTGGAAATTGCTATTTTATCATTGTGCAAAGCAATTAGGCTGATTATATCTCATGAGGGGAACACTGAAGAGATACATTCTGGGTTGTTGACATTTCTGTCCAATAAAGTTCATTCTGAATCAGTTGAAAGGCTGTTATGCTCACACAACTTCATCCATGGCATTTATAAAGCTGTTGGATCTATTCCAGAAGGGCAAGTTCGTGGTTGTATTAGACAGATAACAGATGATATATCAGAATCACTGAGGTGGATGAAAGGTTTCTCTCCGTTGGTTGATGGCAAGAAATTGCAGATTTTTAGTCTGCAAGTGGAACTGTTGGGTAGAGGGCTGTCTAGACTGTATTGTTTAGTTCTTGATTCAGTCACTATCACTGAAGGCAACAGCAGTCTTCTTGGAATTGCTGTAAAAGAACTAATGGCATTAATCCGTCCATACTTGAGTATTCTAGTTGGACAACAACCAGATACAATCTGCAAGTTCTTTTCTTCTGTTGTAGGAAAAACTGTTGATCAGGTGGTTGGAAAGGGAAAGGTTTTAAAGAAATTTGGTAGGTCGAGTCAATGGGTCCTTGTGTTCTTTTTTCAGTTGTTTGTTTCCTGCCGGAGCTTGCATAGGCAAGCAATCAGCCTTATGCCTCCTAGTTTATCAAAGAAGATGTCTGTGGAGATGGGGGATTACACAGCATATTCAGCCTTTGAATTGATGCAGAGAATCGATGAGATAGGCAGTGATTTTTTTTCTTGGATTGTTCAACCTTCTTCTTCTCTCCTTGTTGTTATGCAATTTATTTCAGATATATATCTTAAATATGGGTCAGACGATTCTTCTCCTTTGATATATATATTTCAATCTATGGCACTTCAAAGGCTTGTTGACTTGAATAGGCAGATGATATTATTCAGGTATTTGCAAAAGAAGAGTTACAGATCACGAATCAAGGCACTGAAGGAAGAGGTGGTTGGACTTACTAATTTTATTATGGAAAACTTGGATTATGTAATTTGTGAAGATGTGGTTTCTGTGGCTCCTCAAAGCAATGGGTGGAATCCAGAGGTTTATGTTGCAAATAAAAAATCATTGCCAACAGTCATTTGGTCAAATCTCTGCAAAAATATTGATATTTGGGGCAACCATGCTTCCAAGAAGCAATTGAAAAAGTTCTTCTCACATTTACTTCATACTTCCTTTCACTGTGTAACAAGTAGTTGTCAAGAGCCAGGTGTGCAAGACATTGACAAATGCAAGCTGCTCAAGGGGGTCACTTTCTCACAAATATCGTCCGAACTTCTAAATGATTCACTTTTGTATGAACAAAATGTAAGATGCTTTGGTTACATACGTTTCCTTTTTACCCCTCTCACAAAAGCATGCTCATAAGTAACTAATAAAGAATTGCATATTAATTTTTCCCAGTGTTTGTCTCAGCTTAGTTCAGTTTTCTATGAACATCTTTTATTTTTTTACCGTTTAATGCTCTAGCGTTACACTTTGAGTTAGAAGCAGACTTATACATGGTATTCATTTCATACTGTTGCTTTAGTTTGCTCACAGGAGTCTGGCCTCAATCTTTTGCCGTGCTTTAGAGAAATCTGTGCTGCCATTATTTAGTAATACTGCATCTGCTGATGTCAATCTTCAGTCATCACCTGATTGGCCTGAGTTTTTAAGTGTCCTTGCTAAGTCATCACTGGTTGTTGATGAAAATAAAGAGGTTCCAGTTTATTGTTCTGCAGTGGGGAAGTCAATCTCTCATTCATGTGACAAGCTTCCTGTAGATATCAGCAGAAAAGGAAAGACTTCCCCTCTTACCGACAAAAGTTTCAGAGTTTGTCACCATTTGCTTGATCTCTTTTGTTGGATGGCAGATATCAATGAAAGATCATTTTCTCAGATTGTGACTTGTGTATTCAATCTTGAAAGGTACATTCGTCTCTCTGTTGGATGCCACCTTATGTCCTCATGTGTTTAATTTGTGTGCAGTTAAAATAAAGAATTTGTATAATACAGTGCATAGCGCTAAAGAGTTCAAAAATCTAAATGCCAAAAAAGTGGCCCATTTCTTACAATATTATTGTAAGTCTCATATTAACTAGAGATATGACCAATTAAAAGTATATAAGGTGATGGTAATCTTCATCCTATGAGTTAGTTTTTAGGATTAAGTTAGGCCTAATACCCAAATTTAAGATGATATCATAGCGTATCTTAGACCCATTATTGGGTCATCCGTATTTGTCCATGCTCCATTCCTGAATGTGAGAGGATGATTTATAAGTCCCACTGGCTACCCGTATTCATCCATACTTCATTCTTGAGCGTAAAAGGGTGTGTTGAAAGTCTCACATTGACTAGAGATATGGCCAATTAAAAAGTATAAAAGGTGAGGGTATCTTCATCCTATGAGCTAGCTTTTAGGATTGAGTTATGCCCAAAATACCCAAATTTAAGAAACATTATAAACAAAAATTCACAGGCCATTAAAACTTTCTGTTACCAATTTGTTAATAACCCCAAGTACCTCTCCCACAAGGGTTTTACCTTTCACAGTTGACCACTTGCTCAACTCCCAAATGCTAACAATTCACTAATTCAGAATGTCTTTTACTCCCATAATCCCACTACAACTTCCTATCTATTTGTCTAAATTTCCCCCTTATACTAACCAACTAACTAACTCCTCTTAGTATCCCTAGCTAATTTTGCCTTCCCTTCTGTCCTAACTCCTAACACAATTACATATACAAGGACTGAGGATAAAGTCTCTTTTGCTTTGATCTGTTGCACTTCAAAGCTAGACTTACTATTGCTTTCAAATGATTTTACTTTGGCAATAAGAACCTAGAGGGGGTATAATTAGTGCAACTTATTCATGTTATATCTTAAAGAACAAGAAATTAATTGGATGAAAATGCATAACTATCTCTCTATGACCAGAAATTTTTCAAAACTTGCTTGTGATACATTCCTTTTTCCTTGATAAAGAGATCAAGATGAGAGAAAGAAATTCAGTAACTGTGAACATGTGATATTAGAGATGTCTTAGACATGTTCTTTAGTTGTTTGCTCCAATGATTTGCAAAATAAAAGATTAATTCTCAGTTTCTGTCTGCTTAAACTCTGCAGGCTTCTTGTCAGTGCCTTGCTACATTTTCAGAATACAGTGTCCCTGGATTATTATTGTGAGTATTTAAGATTATTTGTCTCTTGTCGGAAGGCCTTGAGGTATATATTATTAGGACTTTGTGAGAAGGCGGACACTATCCAATCCTCACCAGAATTCATTTTTGAAAGTTCATTCCCTGCTTTATGGCTTTCAAAGTCATTATCTGTGGTTGTTGGAATTAAGGAGGCATTTTCAGCTGAAAATATTATTCCATTTAAATCTTTGTTGTTTTCATTAATGGATCACACATCATATGTCTTGTTTGGCATAGGAAAATATCAAATTATTCATGTTCTTTCTATTAATAAAGAAGCTGAGATGCCCTGTGAAGAGATCTCTAATCATCAAATTAGCCAGGAAGAGAATCATTTTCTTCCATCTTCTCAGAACATTAATTCCCCCAAGCTTGAGGCATTCAAATCCTTAATCCTTATGACAGAGAGTTTGAAAGAGCAGATGCAAAGCTTGCTTGTTTTCGTCAAGGATAGCTATGTCAATGTGGGATTTGGTCTTACTTATGAATGCCTTAATAGATTGTCCTCTGCTGTTTCTTGCTTTAATGGAGTTTTGTGGGGTCTCACATCTTTCATGGGCCTAACAGATGCAAAAGATGGTGATGAGAAGGAAAAAGTGTTGATGTTGAATAGTGAACATGCCTCCAAACTAAACAGTTGTATTTTCTCTCTTGTGGAACTTATTGATTTTGTTGTTAACAAATTGCTTGTTGAGAATAATCAACTCTCCAAAAGTTTACATGATACAGAGAGTTTTGAAAAGTCAGTCCTCAACTTATCTTTGTCGGGTACAAATTGCCCAGTTCTTAAAGCTAATGCTTCAGCTGGTACACATAAAGAATCTAAAGATGCAGCTGCTTGTTCCTCTTCTTCCCCAGCAGTTGTTTATGTCTCCAAAAATGCCAGTGATTTTGAAAAAAAGTTGAATCCAGAAAGTGAAAATTCTGTTGCCAGTATTTTGGCTAGGGTGGGTTTCACTGGACCACAGAGTCTGAATAAGGCTTTGTTGAAAAGCTTGGTAAAAGGTGATCACCCTGAAGTAGCTTTTTTACTTAGACAATTGTTAATTGCTTCCTCGTCTCTTTTGAGGCTAAATTTGCAGAAGGGTGATTGTTTCTTGCCTTCTTACTTTGTACCAACTTTCATTGAAATTTCACAAGTCTTGTTATTAGAATTCACAGAGATGGTTGTGGTCCCACAACAATCTGCCTTTCTTTTGTTAGATGGTGCTCTCAGCTATCTGAGAGAATTAGCGAGTTTCTTTCCTTTCACTGATCCAAACTCGTCTAGGGAAGTTCATACAAAATTGATAGAGATTCACATGAGGGCAATAGGAAAGACCATTTTGTTGCAAGGAAAAAGGGCAACGCTAACCTTTCATGAGAAACAGTCAAATACCAAGACACTTCATAAAGGATCAGATGAAGCTTATTCTTCTACTGAATTCTATTGCTTTTGCTTGGATGAATTCAAAACTAGATTGCGGATGTCCTTCAAAGCATATATAGATAGGCCATTGGAGTTGCATCTTTTGTCTACTATACAGGCCATTGAGAGAGCTCTAGTTGGGATTCATGAAGGGTGTACTATGATCTATGATGTAAAAACTAGTAAAGACGGGGGGGAGATTTCATCACTTGTGGCAGCTGGCATTGATTGCTTTGACATGATTCTTGAATTTGTTTCAGGTAATAAGAATATCTGCTGAGAGCACATACTACGTCTTTTTTCAAAAAAAAACTTTTCATTTCATTGTTTTAAAGTATGCAAATTACATCCTTTCTCTAGTCCCCTTTTGGTTATACTTAAGGTACATCAATACTATATTTTCATTCCCTTCAGAAATTTTGTAATAAATATTAAATGGAAATATTTTTACTGTGTTCTTGTAGTTTTGTTCAGAAAACAACTCTACACTCATTTGCTTATGAAATCATTTGTGGATATTATATTGATTATTAGGCTGAATAATAACAATCATGGGTCAAATAATATAGCTTGCTTATGTGAAGGTACGCTGGGCAGTGAATTTATATCAATGCACACAATTACTTACCTTGTTTTAATCTGTTCTTTTCTAAAACAAAGCTGACAAGACTCGGGTCCTTATAATACTTGTTATTTTATCCTATATGCTCAGATATATTATGCATGTTATATGCCATTACTTCTGGGGGATTTGTGACTTCTCCTGTAACTATTTCTATCAATATGTTGTATGGGGATTTTATCCTATATGCTCAGATATTTCACATTGAATAACCCTTAAGTAAACCTAAATTGACAAATACATGGATTATCATATTGACACTGATTACATTTGATTGATTGCTACTATTTCTACCAATATATTGTATGTCTTAGATCAAGTCAAAGTAAAATGTTGAATAGGAAAATGCGTAGATATTGTCATTATTCCTTAACATCTTTTTTCTTTTCTTTTTAAGGTCGAAAAGCCTTGAAGATGATTAAAAGACACTGTCAGAGTTTAGTAGCTGCTGTTTTCAACATTATTGTGCATTTAAAAAGCCCGCTTATTTTTCACGTTAATTTGACATCTGGAACAGTTGTCAGTACTCCTGATCCTGGGGCAGCCATTCTCATGTGTGTTGAAGTGCTCGTTACAGTTTCAAGGAAACATGCTCTATTGCCAATGGATGTGGGTCACTTGTTACATATCCCTGCAGTACTTTTTCAGAATTTTCTTCAGCTTAGAATTAGTAAAGCTTCTGGTCCATCAGATTCATTGATGGTTTCAGAAGAGCATAGTTGTGATCCAGTAGAGAGAGTGAATTATTACCATGTAGATCACCAGTTCTCAGTTAACCTATTTGTTGCATGTTGCCAACTGTTGTGTGCCATTATCAGGCATCGTCCAAGGTATGTTTCATATTTTTCATCTTTTAACTCACTTTGACCAAAGTACAACTTCACATATTATTAAATGGCTAGAGATGGAACAAATTTGCAATGGAATAAATGTTTGATGTATTTGGATGGCATTTTTGTGCAGTCTGCTACCCTTTTATTTCAATCCTGACATTTACATGTCATATGCCTAATCTTTAATTCCAGCTTGTGCATTCTGCTTATTTTATAATCTTTCCAGTGAGTGCAAGCGGTGTGTAGCACATCTTGAAGCGTCTGTTGCTGTTCTCCTTAATTGCTTGGAGACTGTTTTAGATCATGAATCATTGGTGAATAAAGGTTGTTTTTCTTTAGAAGAGGGAGTGAAATGTGCTTGTTTTCTTCGAAGAGTTTATGAAGAGGTTTGTGGCAGTGTGTTTGTACCTTTATAATTCTTTATTAACATGAAGACATAAGTGACATCTTTTAACATGTATAATTTTCCTCTAAATTATTCCCTCCACCCTGCCTTTTCAAAGCCCAAATACATTTTAAGCACAAATTGCTTGTACACTTTTGCATTCTGTTAATTTTTTCCTATAGAGCATTCTGTTAAGATTAATATTGACAATAAACAGGGGTTAGCTGGATGTGAAGGGTGACAAATTCCAAACCATTATGTAATACCTGTGTCCAGTTTAATGCATTTGAATTTGACCCTGTTATTAGTAAGGTCATTTTGCTTCCTTTTGTGGAATATTGTGAGTAGACTGGTTATTTCTTGTTAGAATGGCGAGCCTAACTCAACCAGAAAACTAGCTTCTTAGTTAAGTGTTGTTTCAAACCTTATAAGGTATATATTGATCATATTCCTAGTTGATGAAAGACTTATTTTAACATACTCCCCTTATGCCTAGAACTGTACATTTAGTATGTGAAGTTTTGCAGCTCTAGACTTCTATGTGTGACCCAACATTTAAGACAGGTCACGTTTTGATACCATGTTAGAAATGTCGGGCCTAACTCAACTCAAAAGCTAGTTTATGAGTTTAGGGTTGTCTCAAGCCTTGTAAGGTGTATGTTGACTATATTTCTAGCCGGTATGAGACTTATCTTAACATTTCTAGTACTAAAATTGGATTTTGACATGGATGCCAATGCCTAGCCTCACATTGTCATGAAAGATATTGTTTTCAATTCATTGAAATTGAGCATTTTTTGGTTGAAGAAAAAACACGAGAAAAATAAACTTTAGCCCTTTATTTTCCTTTTGCTTATCCAGGTTGTTTTTTTATAATCATGATGCAGATAAAACAGCAGAAGGATATATTTAGCCGGCAATGTTCTTTATTTTTATCGAATTACATATGGGTTTATTCAGGATATGGTCCCAAAAGAAGTGGCATCAGCAGGTTATATATCCATATCATTGTTTACTTGTTTCTTTTTCCAGTAAAGCTTACCAGTTACAATTTACATTTCAATCACACATTCCCCTTTTCTATTTATGACATTCATTAAACTTTGTCCATCACAATATGCCTCAAAATACCTTAGATTGAGCCATCTATACGAAGTTTCTCTTGCATATATTTTGAACTGCGTATTACAATTTGTATCAATGGAGATGAAATTTGATAGGCTGGGTAGACTTCATCAGAAAAATGTTACCAGCGTTCATAGTCATAATCATTTGATAATGGACCCGTTTGTTTAAGCTTATTAAAAAAGTGATTATAAAAAAGCGCTTCTTTTATAAAAAACACTTATCTCTTAAAATAAGTTTAAACAAACGAGCCCAATATTGACTATTGTTTGTTATTTGCAGAGAAGTAGATGAAACTCTAAGACCAGGTGTCTATGCTTTAATAGATGCTTGCTCAGTTGATGATCTTCAATATCTTCATACTGTTTTTGGAGGTTAGTAATTTTGACTTGATCAGATTCTGGGAAATGAATTAAGGTTAGAATCTAATTTCAATCTGTGTTTTGTAGAGGGACCTTGCAGAAATACCCTGGCAAGTCTTCAGCATGATTACAAACTCAATTTTAAATATGAAGGAAAAGTTTGATCTCAAAATTCTGTTGGTGGTAATTCTTTGTGCACTCTCATTTTATTCCTCCATAGAACTCTTTCCACTGATGTAAAGCCAATACTGCACCCGTGAAGAAAGTTGTTTATGCAAATTGTATTACTAAACCAGATTCAACACCCTCCATTCGTAATGGGCCATTTTTCTTGTAGATGCCTGCTTTATATTGTTTTAGATGAATTTCTTGGACTTTTTAAATGCATCATCCGAACACACACATGGGGTTTGGAAGAAAACATTAAACTAGCAACTGTTTAGTAAGATAATTATTTTTCTAATAATTTGTTTCTTTTAATCTTAGATTGAAGGAATGGTTTACTTTTTTGTTAATCAATCCAGTGTTTTTCCGACAATATGGTGCTCATGCAGTCATTTTAGTGACCGCATTAGCAATTCCAATATACAGAAATTGGCTCACTCGGTCTGGAGTATATAGTATTCGTTATTGCTCTATTGTATAGTAGGCAATGTGTCAACATCTTTTTGTCATAGGAGATGTATTGTTAAATATGATTGAAATTTAATATCCAAGCCTATCCCTGACCCCTTTATTGACAGGAGCCCCCCTCCCCCCAATTAGAAGTATTCTCGTTATTTTTTAGCATAAAAAGTTGTCACTATATCTGATGTTGCATGTAATTATTTTATTTCTTTTTTTTTTCTATCACAAATTTCAAAAAATGCTCTTCAAATTCATAAGGGAAAATAAAAGTTATTGTTGTAAAGCAAACATTAATAATGAATTCGGAATGTGAATTAGAGATTATAACCACCTTCAAGGTAAACAAGCCACAAGGTCCTGTTTCTGTTTGCTTGTGCATGATCGTGGAGTTGGTCTTTACGGAAGGAGTGCTGTTTATAAGATTTGTTGGGGGAGACAATAATCACCCACTTCATTCCAAATGCCTTCTCAAAAATGACCTTTGACAACTATGCAGAATAAGATTGTTTGTAATTTTGTACCAAATTGAAATTTCATAATGATTAGCTTCCAAACGCCCCTGTTAGTAAGCACCTAGTTGACCCCACATTTTGGTATATGTGATGTGATGATAAATTGATAATGTCGTCATTCTCACGGAATGAGGACCTAATAGATAATATGAAAAGAGCAACTACCAAATGTTGTGTGGATGACATTAACATGTATAATATGTTCGTTTGTTCTAGTTGAGATTCCCATTTTTATAAAATAAAATTCCGTGTAGGTAGAGCCTTTTCTTGCTATTGTATGTTTTGACTTTGTCATTCTGAATCTCTTGTATAAACCTTCTCATTTTCTCAGGCTTTCAATGGGCTACTACTATTGTAAACCTAGGGCATGTGATGCTCACACCCCAAATATTGTTCTGATCTTGGCTGTGGCCTTGATTCTTCTCTGCGCACCAAAGCTCTTTTCAAGTGAACCAGAGGTAGAAGAAGAAACGACCAATTTCTCACCATTTGTGGCACCAATACTTGTGGTGTTACTCCTGCTTTTGCTATCGTTGTTAGGAAGTTCAAGGAGACGAGTTTGCGTCAAGCCACCATATTGTCGGTGTACGAATGCCTGCTCCTGTTACTGGTGATGTTTTTGCAGCAGTTTGCTTCTTGATGAAGATGAATGGTGTTGTGTTCTATGTATGTTATCTTAAAGTCCCAGGCCAAAATGATGTCCATGTTCTCGGTGCATCACAGATTTCATGATACTAATGTATTTCTCGACGGTAATTGTAATGTGTTCCTATTTATTATATTCCCACGGGTAAAATCAGGTTGTAATCTCATGGGTAAAGTCACCTTATAATTTATGCTTGCTATATTTTATTGATTGATTTTTCTTGCTTGCTTTAGCGTTTATAAGTGATGATTTTTTACTTGGTTAAATGAAGGAGAAAAACTATGAATCATATCAATTTGGGTCCTTAGCAGATAGATTAGTGTTGGAAAGAATGCATTCTTCCTTTTTATTGCAGTTGCAGATAGTTTAATATGCGGTCAACCATAACCAATCAGAATTACAATTGTGGGCTCAACACGAAGGTTTATGTGAGCAGTGTGCGGTAAAATGAAATATCATCTTGATTTAGAATATTATAAGTTTTTTTCAGTAGTAATTGAAGACATATTATAAGGTATTTACAATAACTCACATACCTACGTAACTATCCGAGTTAGATTTTTTTGACATAATATTAAAAGGTTGTTTACCTAGGGCTCATTTCAAAAAAAAGAAATCAAGACTCATAAATATAGATATTAAACAAAATAAGCACAATTATTTTGAAAGTAGTCTAGATGAACTTAATTTGTGTAAACAGAAGTTTTCCAGGAAAATGACCGATTGTAATCCATGAACATGTTAGAATTTATCAGAGAGAAAGTCAAGAAAAGTAAGAAGGAGAGGGAAAGGGTGAGCTTATTTCATAGAAAGTAATGGCCTATCACCCATCACTTAATAGGGGTTCATATGGCCCCACACTAGCTCCATTATTTTTAATGATAGCTATTCTGAATTAATCTAATGCTGTATCAGCATTTTAGTGGACTATGCAAAATTGGCAGAAGTTAAACTTCAGCAGCACAGTAGTTTACAGAATGCACTAAGACGTTGGATGGAGACATCTAAAAATGGGGTTAAAATGCAAATAATGTTGCTTCAGGTATATTTTTGGTTCTAACATAGTTGGTGACACACCACTTGTGTAAGAAATGGACGAAAGTGACACCAAAGAAAAACATACTCTTCATATCCACACTACGCTCAGACCGTTGATTTGAATGGGTATCACTTTGTTTTTATTTTTCTTTTTAAAGTCAGGATCAATTTAAGTAGAAGCTCTTACTAGCAATAATCACTGCTGCGAATAAAACTTCACTGAACATGTATTTAAACCTATACAGTAATTATCTTCGTTTCAAACATGTTTACTCACCTGATGTTTTTAACCAATCTCTATGAACTATATGCTATCTTCGTATGTAACTTTACTAAAATTTCATTTCATCTTAGCTCTTGATTTTGAAAAAACATTATTCACATTAATCCTTAACTTTGATGTAAAAAGAAATCAATTTTTTTATTTTCAAAAGTCAGAAATTATTGTGGAAAAAAAGGTTAAAGGTCTTGTTTTAATACTTGTTTGGCAACCAATTGTTTAAAAAACGGTAATACAAACAGAATCATTTAATTATCAACATTAATTTTGTATGGTATTTAAAATTAGTCAAATTTCAGGTCAATTGCTTTCCCATCTATTAAGCACACATACCCTTGGCTGTTAGGGGCAAGTAGCAACACTCTCAAGGGGCATTTATAAATTATATCCCAACCCATCAGGTCAAAATCTATTAATTAAAATTTGAAAAATAACACAGTCGACTCTACAGAGTTGTTATGGTATTGGTATGTTGTACCATACCTTTATCCTTTTTCAGGTTGGGATTCTATCACCCCCTTTAGTATATTGTACCAGATAATACTAGCTTTGGTGTTCTGACTTATCCCATATCAATCAGATCCACACATCAAACGTTGGAGAATTATATAGCACAACAGAGGTCCAGAAGTAGGCCACCCACCAAATCAGGCAATCACTCAACTGTTTGGTTTTGCAATCAATAAAAGAAACAACCCTTCAAGCTTCTCACTTCTAAATTCTGATACCCCAAAAAGACCATCAAATTCAATGGCTAATGATAGAAACAGAGGCTCCTCTGTTTTTGATGGGTTCACTCTGAATCCCCTGCCATATCCTGTTCTGTTAATCTTAGCGGTGATCTTCATCTTCCTTGGCACTTCATGGTACTTTTCTTATGAAGAAGCTGTTGAAACTGCTGAACAACAACTGGGTTGGTTACTATTTGCCACCCCAGTGGTGCTAATACTCATAGTTCGTTGGTTATCATCAATGGAAAATTCAGAATGGTTCTCTGGGCGCAGGAGAACCCACCAAAGCACATCAGAAGGTAGCTCCCCGTGGGGTGTTGCTGCTTTGATCGTGGTTTTGCTCATACTGTTGCAGTATCAGTCCATCTTTCTTGATAGCTGGTTTGTTTGAGTTCGAATTCTTGTTTTGTTTTTCTGTAGGTTGGTTTTATTTTTTCCTGAGATTTCTAATTTTTAGTTTTTACTGTTATGATGAATATGTGATAAAAATCCTTTAATTGTTGTAAGTATATAGATGCAGGGATAATGGTGCTTGTATGAATATGAATAGTGCTCAAGGTGCTTCTGATATGTATACGTTGTCCCTTCTAAGTGATAGCTGAGATTTTCTTAATCTTTTTATTGAAGAAGAAGGTTGCTACTATTTACCCAAGTTCTTTCACAAAAGCGACATCATGAATCTTCACAAAACAAAACAAGTATTTCTATTTCTATTGCTTGATTTGAGAAGCTTCATACAGTTCAAAAGAAGGGGAAGAAACGTAGCGCTCATGAATATGCTTGTCCTTTTTGTTATAAAATTAGGAATAAGCTTGATTATTTGCACTGGTTTTTTAATTGATATTTACTCTGCATCAAATTTTTTAAAATGTCCAAATTATTTTAGAAAATATTTTTTTATTTTTCACTTACTCAGTTCAAATCATAAAAATTAGATGACTTTATAATATCATGAATGCTCACACGTCTAACCAATTCTTACACAATTTCCAGTTGAAAAATTTTATTTTATCTCTTATTACATAGACTAGACAGAACAAATTAAATTACCATACAATTTCAAATATCTTTATATAAATAAAAATATAGTTGCAGTTAAAACAATAGGAAAGCATAGTAGTGTCTTAAAAGGGAATAAGCACTTTACTAAATTTGTTCTTATTTATTAACTTTGCAAAATGTTGACAGGTATTAAAAGTTCAGAGTTTACATTTTAAAAATTATTAAAATTTATCCACCTACTCTAATTTTTAATTCATTTCTATATACTTTATAATAAAAAAAATCTATATTTTATTTCTTTAAACAATACCCTTAAAACATTTACCACACTCATTAACTTTTGTGATCTAGGTTCTCCTCTGCCAACTGAAAATTCAGTGAAATAAAAATGATTTCCTTTATTATTTTAACTTTGAAGTTCACACCAAGGTGACTCGTGAAGCAAGAAGAGAAAATATTAGCTGGTGAGATTCTTAATTTCGCCAGCAATTACTAACACATGAAGAACTAAGGACTCCTCTGGGATAGGATCACATGCAAGTCACTCTCATATGAAATATATGATAATTATAGCAACTATATATATTTTGAAGTGAGTCCAAATAAGAGGTTATCAAAATTTAAATTGCAGCAGGTATGGAAAGTTATAAAGAAAGAGCTGCACAAGTGAATAAGTTGAAGGAACACTTGGATGCTCTAGAGATGGAAGTGAATATTGGGATATGGATGCTGACCTAGAACATGGTGTCACTGATTGAATAATTAAATGCAACTCAATAAAAGATCACTAAAAATGGATAACAATAACTAGTATTTTTATTTAAGTTTAAATAAGATATATTTTGAAATATATTATTTAAATCTAAATAAAAACAATAAAAAAGAAAAGAGAGTTAAGATATGGTTATTGTTATTTTCGAATAATCTTATTTCCCACCCATATATAATGGTAAAATGGTATTAAAGATAGTAATAGTAAGTTATTTGAATTTATTAACTATATATAAAGGGTATTATGTTATAGGTTTTTGAGTAGCTTATAGCGTATGATTCTTTAGAAAATTTATTAAAATATAATTATTTGTAAAACTAGTTTAAATTGTGTTAGACATATAATATTTTAATTATGTGAGAGATAAAAATTATCATTAAAAAAATAAAAAATAAGGTAAAAAAATAATAACTAAGCAATTAATGAAGGAGCTGTTACCTTTTAAAAAATCATAAACTTCTTGGTGTGTTTACTAAACAAATATAATAGTTTCTAAAAATTATAAGTTCGTTATGTCAAATAGATACAAAGTCTCACTTTTATTATATAAACACACTTCTCATTTTTTTTAGCTTAATACATTATTTTTACTTTTTATAAACTCTCAATTATATTTTATTTTTTCTCTGAGCCATATTTCCTAACAAATAAGGAAAGTTCTTCCCTTATGTCTCTAGAAGAGAAAGACCCTTCTCTCCTCCGTTTTCCTTTGTTAGTGTAATTATTTTTTAAACATATTAATTAAAATTTAGAATGTATGAAAATATTTTTGATTTTGTGTTACTGTTAAGAAGTTAAAGTTATTAGATAAAGTAAATTTGAAAGAGAAATGTGTAAACATTAAAAATTCTTTCAAACTTAGTAATTGCTCATTGATGGGTTAGATGTATTTCCAAAAATAAAGATCTAATAAAATACAAATAAAAAATAATATTCCTATTGACATTCTAAATTATATAAAATGAATTGATATTTTCCCAAATAAAAATTTTGTTTATAGAATAATAATCACAATTCTGTTAATCATTGCTTCAACTTACAGAAGTTTTATGAAATTAAAATTAATAAATATTTATTCAAAATCAACCATTTCTCAACGAAAATAAAATAAAATAGTTTTTTTGTCAATTAGAATAAATGTTAAATAAAGCATCCATTTGACACACTTTGAGAAACTTATAACTTTTCAAAAAGTTATTAGAACTATTTGGCGAACACAAAAAATAAAAAACTTTTAGTTTTTAAAAAATTATAAAGCTATATGAGATTATAAAAGCTCTTTCTTTATAATTTTGGCTCAGATTAATAAACCTAAAATAAAAAATTGATATCTATCATGGCATGGAGGGCGTTTCATGCACTCTTAGAGTCAGATATGGAAGTGTTGCAAAGCGACTATGAGTTAGAGGACAAGGATGAAGAGAGTTTGCAAGTCACAGGCTTTCTACTAAGGACAGGGCTAAGTTATGTCATCATTGTTAAGCCTTTGGGTAATGAAACTCTGGAATCCGATGGGAGAGACAAAAATCATTGATCTTAGGAATGACTACTTTTTGATACACTTGCATGACATTACAGATTACTGTGTTGGATAGTTATAACTCACTACCTAATTGTCCAAAGGTAGAGGTCAGAGTTTTTTCCCTTTGAAGATATGCATATGATAGGATTGTAGTGTGGATACATATAGCTAGGCTTCCTGTTGAATATTATAAGAAAGACTTGCTTTGGGAGGTGCATACTGAGGATTAATAAGAATATTATTTGCCAGATAAACCAAATATTGTGGAGGTCCTCAATTGGTTTGTTTTGGATGTGGGAAGTATGACCACCGCAAGAAGAATTACCCTTCTTAAATATGGCAAATGGAGGTGTTGGGGTTAAAGATAAGAACCGAGGCAAGATCACTTTGGTCCAACGTAAATCTTAAGAACTGAAACAAATTAGCCCATACCAAATACATAGGGGATATGGAAGAGGGAGGTTAGTGCATGATGAGACAATGATTAGAAGAACCAATGGTTTTAAGTTCTATACTGTGAAGATGTGAAAATATAGCGTACCAACAAAATGTTGGGAATCCATTAGGGAAACATCTTCCCTAACAGAAGCATGGGGCGGTAGTCATTGGGCGTAAACCTCATCGACTTTAAATGTATGTAAGAGATTGTTAGAAGTATGTATTAAGAATTTATACATGATGTATCATTTTAAACAAGACATTTCTGTTAAATAGCTTAACAGACTTTATTAGTCCCTTAGTTAATATGAGAATTATTCCTAAATTGTCATTTGTCAAGTACTTGTACAGAGATATATAAATAGGTTAATACTAGAGACTAATGTATAAGTGTACTGACCATTTGATATCACAAATCATGAATATGGACAATATTAAGTCTACACACAGGTACACATTAAGAGTGGTGGTATACTAGACAAGCCCACTGTAACACCCTCGTTTAAATAAGATAGACCCTTCTATAGGATCATCCTATTTAACTAAGAGTGTTAAAAGTTTTCAGAAAAAGTGAATATTTTTTTAAAAAAATAAAGGCAGATTAGTGGAAGCAAGTAGTAGATAATTCACATAGTCGTTCACAAACTATAAGTAATTGTACTCTTAATAGAATGGGGCACACAGGCACCCTTAAATAATTATACAGTCATCCATTGTCTTATTATTCATAAATATTCAACTACATATATCCTTCTTTTAATGAGGGCTCTCAGTTGGTTCAACGTATTGCTGTTCTTCGTATTCCGGTTCTTGGTTTCCTATTATTCATCAGAAAGGGTGAGTATATACCCCAGACCCTAAAGGTTCCCGGTGCGGACATATCCAGACAACAGATAATATAACATCAATCATACAATTAACATATTTACAACTATAACAATCAATAATGTTGTCATGGAATGCATGAGTTAGGTTTATTATAATCTATCTTTATTTAAGTCTCATGATGCATGTGGGCCCAATAAATCAATCCACCATCACCATTATCTCATTCTTTGGAAGTCATCCTGCTCAAGTTGCCTCTTGGGCACAGCGTTTCCATTCTAGAGCGATCGGAGCTCACCAAGTCCCATATTCATTATTTAATCATCATAAGGTACGAATGAACTCACAGGTTCTAATCATTATTGATCTGTCCTGAACCGGGGTCAAGAGATCTGGTGTCGGGTCAGTCACAAATAGTGAAATGATTACGTCTCTGAAGACCGATTATATGAGTATCCGGTTTACGTATCCGATGTCTCTGTATGATGAGAGCGGATTGGGCGTCTTGGAGATCCTTCACACCGTCCTTACGCGTTGATGTAGGCGAAAGGTGGTGTCACCTGCAAAGATTCTCCGACGCTCAAGTCAATGACAATATTCCAAGTGAGGAATGTTTTCAGAGAGTATTTGTTTTTTAAAAAATAGTTGAAGATCCTCCTCTTCATTGATGAAGAAAGTTCATATACCTGATTGGCTCGATATTCGAGGATTCATTAGTGGGGAACCACTAACCTCCAATAACGCTGTAAATTATTATTTTATTACGCACTTGCCAGTATGATTGGGTCAAGTGACTATTTTATATTGAGCGTAGGGAGTATAGGCTGGTCTTAGGGGACAAGTTGATCATTCCCGTGAGCAGATTTTGGCACGTTGGCAAACTGTCAAAGACGTTGAAATATGTCTTGTAGAACGGATACCGGTAACTAGACCGGATCAATTATATATTATCTTGGGACTTGGCTCTACACGATCATAGTTACATTCCGTCATTTAGTCAAAGTACACCAGAATTGCATCGTCTGACCCGGCTTCAAGTGCGACTCTGATGCCATTGGGTTTCCGTCCCGGTTGTACTCCCAAGATTCTCCTTGGAGATCGAACGTGAATGTCCTCCAGCGTACCAGGTGTATGCTCTAGTTTTACTCCTTCAAAAATATTTTCATGATGCAAAGATGCATTATTTTTATCATTTGATCCTTGGGTATTTATGTGTTTCCAGCCTCATAATATTTATTCTCAAGTTCTTGGGTTCCACCAGTTTTTCATATGTTGTAGGTCATTTTTATT
Organism: Clitoria ternatea; assembly: GCA_037962975.1. Classification (NCBI taxonomy): domain Eukaryota; kingdom Viridiplantae; phylum Streptophyta; class Magnoliopsida; order Fabales; family Fabaceae; genus Clitoria; species Clitoria ternatea. Next base: position 71,329,261 of record CM075676.1, read on the forward strand.
ATTATTCTAGAAAATATATCGGTTATATCTTAGCTAAAATAATGTTTCGTTTAAAGAGTAAGTAATAATGTTCCTTCTTTCATTATTCATAATTAAACAATAATAATATTAGTAACAATAATAAATAATAATAATCATAATAATCATAATAATAATAAATCATATCCATAATTATAAGTTCCTTATTTCATTATCCATAACTAAACAATAATAATATCAATAATAATTATAATAATAATAATAATAATAATAATAATAATAATAATAATAACGATACTGATAATAATATTAATAATCATATTCATAATTATAATTATAATTGTAATCATAATCATAATAATAACAGTGATATAAATGGTGACCCTTCATCATTATTTCCTCGTTCATCTCATTTTTCAAGACTTCCTTACTAGAATCCACATAGACACCCATGGTTCTTAATATTTTCACAATTCAATACCGATCATATCCATTTTATCATCATGGTTAATAATATCACACAGCCAATTAATCATATACATATCAATAAAAATATATAAAACAAATATATAAGCATTTAAGAATTTAATTTAACAGCAATTCCCGAACCTGTCCTGGAAAGGTAAGGACCAGAAGTACCTTAGCCCTTTCCAAACACTCGGTTCCCCCCAGATTACCAGAGAATATACCCCTCTGACCTTAATGGAAGATCTTAGATTAGTTAAAGGCGTTCCTTATTGTCCTTGCTTCAGCTCACGATGACTTAACGAAGAAAAGGAAAATGAAAGAGAGAGATTTTACTAATTTTAGTTGTTCTAAGAGTTCAGACTTGGGAATGAGTTGTGGTATCGATTTAATAATGTACAAGACAAGTGGGGGACAAACTTTTTTGTGACTGGAGGTTAGGTGCGTTAATTATGGGAATATTGGAGATTTTAGATAAGAAGTGAGCTGTATTTTGACCATTTCCGCCGCCAACTTGCATGATTGGAGTGCATATATTAAAATATGCAATAGATGATATGATTGGAGTAAAAAGGTGTAACTTTCCCTGCAGTTGGCTCGTTTGTGATAATCCTTTTTGGATTTATGTGAACTAGTGGACCGGTCATTAGCAGGAGCGAACCTTTTGGTTAGGAATGGCGTCTCGGTCCCAGCCCTGTTCCAGTCGGTTTCTATTGATCATGTCCCCTATCAATTCAGACACTGGTTCGGCTTATCTGTTTCTGAGAAGTTTCCATCAGAGTCTCTCGTTCAGACTTGCTCCGCTCGGAAGGGAATTCACTCAGAAGTGTTTCTGCTTGAGACACTCGGTCAGCTTTTCCTTTCTCGGAATGACTCACTCGAAAATGTCTCACTCAGACTCATCTTTTTCAGAAATATCTCACTCAGATATCTCTGCCCGAAATTGTTCGTTCAAAGTCAGCCACTGTTTATTCAGAATTGATTCACTCGGAAATTATCCACTCGGCTATATTTCTGACTGAAAAGTACTTATTCGAAGTCAGTCTTTCTTCACTCGAAAATTCTTCTCTAGGAGGTGCATAACTCGGAAATCATATGATTGAAAGGATCATTCGGAGTTTTGTCACTCGGAAATCTTATAACAGAGATCATTCGGAGTTTTTGTCACTCAAAAAATCTTATAACAGATCATTCGGAGTTGATCAGTCCTCTCAGAAATCTTTTGGGAATTTCACTCGGAGTCGAAGGCAATTTCGAGGACGAACCCGAGCACAAGCTCTCAGCAACTTTAAGACATCCGAGTACGAATAGGTTGATGGGGTTCATCACTCGGATACTTATTTCCCCCAAAAACTTTTCACTCGGAAAAGTATTCATTCGGAGTCAACCTTTCTCTGTTCCAGAAGTACCTCACTTGAAATGACTGACTCGGTATATATTTCACTCGGCGTCAGGAAAGTTACACTCAACTCGGAGATAACCCACTCGGATATTTACTACTCAGAAATATCTCGGTCCAAGAAGTACTCATTCGAAATCAGTTGTTCTTCGTTCGAAAGTACTTCTCTCGAAAACATTTCAATCGGAGACGTTTCATTCGGGAATGAGTCATTTGAAGATGTTTGACTCAGAAACGAGTCATTTGAATATGTTTGACTCGGAAATGAGTCATTTAAAGATGTTTGACTCGGAAACGAGTCATTTGAAGATGTTTGACTCAGAAACGAGTCATTTGAAGATGTTTGACTCGAAAACGAGTCATTTGAAGATGTTTGACTCGGAAACGAGTCATTCAAAGACGTTTGACTCGGAAACGAGTCACTCAGAGGTGTTTGACTCGGAAACGAGTCAATCAAAGATGAGTCACTCGGACCTTTCACCCAGAAGTGGTTCTCTCGGACACACTTCATTGAGAAATGTCTTCAAGGTCAGGACTCCACTCGGAATTGGTTCTCTCGGTCATACCTCACTCGGAATTTCTCTCGGTCACTTGGAAACATAACCTTCACTCAGAATTTCTCTCGGTCACTCGGAATAGATCCTTTTTTCCACTCGGACAGTCTTATTTTAGACATTATTCACTAGGAAAATGGATAATATCATTAATGGTCTAGATAAATTTCATGATTTTACACAAGAATGAAATTTCTGGGATATTACAGACTACCCGCAGGGTATTTTATTTACTTATTACCACTTATAGAACTTCCATACTTCAAAATTTACAAGATTAAGACTGCTACTAAAAACAGGGATGTTACACTCTCCTCCCCTTTTGGGAATTTCGTCCCGAAATTCAAAGTTGAAATAATTAAGGGTACAATTCTCTAATCTTTTTCTCAATTTCCTAAGTAGCGTCCCCATCATCTGACTGACTCCAAACTACTTTGACCAAAGAGATTTCCTTGCCTCTTAGTTGTTTTAGACGTCGGTCAACAATCTTAACCGGTGATGCTTCAAAGGTAAGGTTTTCTTTCAGAACAAACTGATCAGGACTCAGAACATGATCAGAGCTTGGTACATATTTACGGAGTTGGAAAACATGAAAGACATTATGAAGGTTTGTTAGCTCAGGTGGCAGAGCAATACGGTACGCATTGGTTCCTATCTTTTGCAGAATCTGATAGGGTCCTACGTATCTGGGACTTAACTTCTTGGCCTTTAGAGCTCTTCCTACACCAGTGGTAGGGGTAACTTTGAGAAATACATGGTTTCCTTCCTCAAATTCTAATGGCTTCCGGCGTTTGTCGTAGTAACTCTTTTGTCTATCTTGTGAAGCTTTCATTGCCATTTGGATATTTCGGAATTGTTCGGTAGTCTTCTGAACAATCTCTAGTCCAATTATCGTCTTTTCACCTGTCTCACACCAACACAAAGGTTTACGACATTATCTTCCATATAGAGCTTCATAAGGGGCCATTCCGATGCTAGCGTGATAGCTGTTGTTGTAAGTAAACTCAACAAGTGGAAGATATTCTTGCCAACTTCCCCCATGTTCTAAGACACAAAGACGTAACAAATCTTCAAGAGTTTTGATTGTCCGTTCTGATTGTCCGTCTGTCTGTGGGTGATATGCGGAACTTAACTTTAGACGAGTTCCTAGGGCTTGTTGTAATCGTACAATTTCCCTTATATAGATCTGGGTGAGTTTCTCTAGAGAATACTTCATATTGACAGGGATAAAATGAGCGGTCTTTGTTAATCGATCCACGATTACCCAAATAGCATCATATCCAACTGATGTTCTGGGAAGTCCGATCACGAAGTCCATAGAAATCTCATCCCATTTCCATTTCGGTATCTCCAAAGGTCGAAGGATCCCACTTGGTCATTGTTGTTCCGCCTTTACCTTTTGACACATCAGGCAAGTTGTTACATACTCAGCGATATCCTTTTTCATTCCTTCCCACCAGAATATTTTCTTCAAATCCTGATACATCTTGGTTGATCCTGGGTGGATACTGTATTTACTTTTGTGTGCCTCATCTAGGACGGATCTTTTAAGATCTGTGTTGACTGGAATATAGAGCCTTTGTTGATACCTGATCACCTCATATTCATCTTTGCTAAATTCTGAGCCTTCTTCTTTTGTCTTTCCTGCTAGACCTTGTAATTCCTGGTCATTGGCTTGAGCTTCCTTAACTTGTTCCAGGAAATCATTTGAAATTCTTAGCATTCCAACCATAAGGCTTCCCCTTTTAGGTGTTACTGCCAAATTCAGATCACGAAATTGTTCAATCAATTCCAACTCTTTTGTCATCGTATATGATAGGCGTAGAGCTTTCCTGCTGAGTGCATCAGCTACAACATTTGCCTTTCTAGGATGATATCGAAGTTCAAAATCATAATCTTTGATGAATTCCATCCACTTACGTTGTTGCATATTCAGTTCTTTCTGGTCGAATAGATACTTTAAGCTTCTATGATCACTAAAGACTTCAAAGTATGTGCCATATAAATAGTGTCTTCAAATTTTTAAGGCAAACACAACTGCAACAAGTTCCAAGTCATGTGTAGGATAATTGACTTCATGTGGTCTTAGCTGTCGTGAGGCATAAGCAACAACCTTTCTTTCTTGCATTAGAATACATCCTAGTCCTTGTCTTGACGCATCATAATACACTTCATATGGCTTGACAGGATCTGGCAAAATCAAGACAAGTGCACTAGTGAGTCGTTGGCGTAACTCCATAAAACTACTTTCACATTTGTCGCTCCATTCAAATGCTTAATCTTTAGGTGTCAACCTAGTCAGAGGTGCTGCAATTTGAGAGAAATTCTCGATGAATCGACGATAATATCCAGCAAGTCCAAGGAAACTGCGAATTTTTGCCACATTCTTGGGTTGTTCGCACTGTAGTACAACTTCTACCTTTGTAGGATCCACAGCAATTCCCTCTTTAGAGATGACATGTCCCAAAAATTTTACTTCAGTCAACCTGAATTCACATTTTGAAAACTTGGCGTATAATTGTCTTGCGCGCAACGTATTTAGAACAATTCGAAGATGTTCTTCATGTTCTTTGTGGCTCTTGGAGTAGACGAGAATGTCGTCAATGAATACCACTACGAATTTATCCAAGTATTCATAGAAGATCCGATTCATGTATCCCATAAAGACTGCAGGTGCATTGGTAACTCCAAAGGGCATGACAAGATACTCATAGTGCCCATATCGAGTCCTGAATGTTGTTTTGGGTATATCATCTTTCTTCACCCTGATTTGATGATAGCTTGATCGCAGATCAATCTTTGAGAAGATAGTGGCTCCTCGTAGTTGATCCATCAAATCATCAATCCTTGGAAGAGGGTATCGGTTCTTAATCGTAGCTTTATTCAACTAACGATAGTCAACGTACAAATGCATACTGCCATCCTTCTTTTTGACTAGTAGAACTGGTGCTCCCCAAGGTGAGACACTGGGTCTAATCATTCCTTTCTTTAAAAGTTCTTCGATTTTCTTTTTGAGCTCACTTAGTTCCTTAGGTGACATTCGATAAGGAGCAATAGAGATTGGTCCCGCGCCCGGTATAATGTCAATACTGAATTCAACTTCTCGCTCTAGAGGTAGCTCTCGTATATCATCAGGAAAAACTTCTGGAAATTCCTGAACAACAGGAATTTGATCAATTTGAGGAGCGGCCTTGCTTTCAGTATCAGTAAGGATCATCTATAGTTGGACTTCTTTTGTTGGGATTACCTTTTCTGAGCTAACAGGACAAGAATCAGTGACTTGGTCACATTCAGATGTAGTAGACCCGAGAGAGATGGATCTATTATGACAGTCAATAAGGGTATGGTTGGAAGCAAGCCAATTCATCCCTAGAACAATATCTAGATCAATCAAAGGTAAACATATCAGATCTACTTGGTAAGCTTTCCCTTCGATGTTAAGAGGACATTTCAAACACATGTAGGAAGGGCAAATGGGCTTATTGGCAGCAGTCGTGACAATCATCTTATTGGGCAGAGAGGTTGTAGGTAGCTTTAAATGTTTTACACAATTCTCAGATATGAAAGAGTGAATGGCTCCAGAATCATATAATACATTTAACAGAGTACTTCCTATAAAGCATGTACCTTGCACAAGGTCATTCCCTTGTGATATCTCCGCACCATTCATAGTGAGTACTCTAGCATTTCCTCCTTGTCTTCCAGCCGAGCCATTTCCAGGCCTTCTAGGATTATTGTTTTGATTGGAGTTATTGTTGCGGTGAACATTCACTGTCCTCGGGGCATTATTTGCAGAGGTATTTGTAGCAGGTCCTCCATTTCCTTGGCCTGTTGGTCGTACTATCTGCCTTTGAGTCATCTGCTGATGGCTGTTCGTATTTCTGTACCAACATTCAACATCGCGATGTCTAGCCCGTCCACAAATTGTGCAGATTTTACCTCTTTTAGTACAATTTACTGCCATATGTGGTCCTCCACAGATATAGCATTTCAAGTTCCGACTGTTCCCTTGATCCCTTGAAGGAATTCGGGCGGCTGAGTAAGATGGTCGGGAATGTGGTCAATCTGCTCGAAAATCTCTTCTTTGTTGTCGGTCTGGCATACGTTATTCTGGACCATAATTAGACGTTCTAGGTCGTCGAAGATTAGAAGTATTCTCAAAGATACGACATCAGTCAACCAAATTAGAGAATTGAGTGATTTGTTGACAACATATAGCTTGACGGATTTCCTGTCGTAGCCCTGCTTCAAATTTTGCGCATCTCGACGCTTCTCCCATTTGGGTGTAGTAGGGACAACATTTGGCCAATTCATCAAACTTAGAAGCGTATTCCCCAACTGTCATATTACCTTGTTTCAAATTAAAGAATTCCTGCTTCTTCTGCCTCCTTATGTCTTCAGGGAAGTATTTAGAGAGAAATTCTGCCTTGAATCGTCCCCAAGTGATAACGTGTCCATCAGTTGTTAATCTGATTCTAGCATGGGTCCACCAGTGCTCTGCTTCCCCAACCAACATGAAGACAGCAAAGGTTATCTTGTCCTCATCAGGGCATCGCATAGCGGCAAAAATCTTTTCAAGGTACTCGATCCATAATTGTGCTCCTTCTGGATCAAAGCCTCCCTTGAATTGCGTAGGATTGTTTCTCTAAAAGTCAGCTAGTCCTTGGCTCTGCCTAGTAGAGGCATGAGGTAATTCTTGTCGTTCTATTACCTCCACGATTCGAGTAAGAAGTTCCTCCATGACATGATCATTGTTTCGGCGAGCCATTAGGAAATTGCTGAAAGAATATCAACAAAAGGTTTTAGGGTATATGTTATGTGGAGAATTCCACATAGGAAATTTAGTCTTAGATGTTTTATGGATTGTTCAATATTTCTATCAGAGCACGTGGAATCCTAGTGGTCCACTTCCCAAGCTTAATGAATTGACTATGCTCTGATACCACCAATGTAACACCCTCGGTTAAATAAGATAGACCCTTCTATAGGATCATCCTATTTAACTAAAAGTGTTAAAAGTTTTCAGAAAAAGTGAATATTTTTTTAAAAAATAAAGGCAGATTAGTGGAAGCAAATAGTAGAAAATTCACATAGTCATTCACAAACTATAAGTAATTGTACTCTTAACAGAATGGAGCACACAGACACCCTTAAATAATTATACAGTCATCCATTGTCTTATTATTCATAAATATTCAACTACATATATCCTTCTTTTAATGAGGGCTCCCAGTTGGTTCAACGTATTGCTGTTCTTCGTATTCCGGTTCTTGGTTTCCTATTATTCATCAGAAAGGGTGAGTATATACCCCAGACCCTGAAGGTTCCCGGTGCGGACATATCCAGACAATAGATAATATAACATCAATCATACAATTAACATATTTACAACTATAACAATCAATAATGTTGTCATGGAATGCATGAGTTAGGTTTATTATAATTTATCTTTATTTAAGTCTCATGATGCATGTGGGCCCAATAAATCAATCCACTATCACCATTATCTCATTCTTTGGAAGTCATCCTGCTCAAGTTGCCTCTTTGGCACAACGTTTCCATTCTAGAGCGATCGGAGCTCACCAAGTCCCCCATTCATTATTTAATCATCATAAGGTATGAATGAACTCATAGGTTCTAATCATTATATATTATCTTGGGACTTGGCTCTACACGATCACAGTTACATTCCGTCATTTAGTCAAAGTACACCAGAATTGCATCGTCTGACCCGGCTTCAGGCGCAACTCTGATGCCATTGGGTTTCCGTCCTGGTTGTACTCCCAAGATTCTTCTCAGAGATCGAACGTGAATGTCCTCCAGCGTACCAGGTGTATGCTCTAGTGTTACTCCTTCAAAAATATTTTCATGATGCAAAGATGCATTATTTTTATTATTTGATCCTTGGGTATTTATGTGTTTTCAGCCTCATAATATTTATTCTCAAGTTCTTGGGTTCCACCAGTTTTTCAGACGTTGTAGGTCATTTTTATTATTATTCTAGAAAATATATCGGTTATATCTTAGCTAAAATAATGCTTCATTTAAAGAGTAAGTAATAATGTTCCTTCTTTCATTATTCATAATTAAACAATAATAATATTAGTAATAATAATAAATAATAATAATAATCATAATAATGATAATAATAATAAATCATATCCATAATTATAAGTTCCTTATTTCATTATCCATAACTAAACAATAATAATATCAGTAACAATTATAATAATAATAATAATAATAATAATAATAATAATAATAATAATAATAATAACGATACTGATAATAATAATAATAATCATATTCATAATTATAATTATAATTGTAATCATAATCATAATAATAACAGTGATATAAATGGTGACCCTTCATCATTATTTCCTCGTTCATCTCATTTTTCAAGACTTCCTTACTAGAATCCACATAGACACTCATGGTTCTTAATATTTTCACAATTTAATACCGATCATATCCATTTAATCATCATGGTTAATAATATCACACAGCCAATTAATCATATACATATCAATAAAAATATATAAAACAAATATATAAGCATTTAAGAATTTAATTTAACAGCAATTCCCGAACCTGCCCTGGAAAGGTGAGGACCAGAAGTACCTTAGCCCTTTCCAAACACTCGGTTCCCCCACAGATTACCAGAGAATATACCCCCCTGACTTTAATGGAAGATCTTAGATTAGTTAAAGGTGTTCCTTATTGTCCTTGCTTCAGCTCACGATGACTTAACGAAGAAAAGGAAAATGAAAGAGAGAGATTTTACTAATTTTAGTTGTTCTAAGAGTTCAGACTTGGGAATGAGTTGTGGTATCGATTTAATAATGTACAAGACAAGTGAGGGACAAGCTTTTTCGTGACTGGAGGTTAGGTGCGTTAATTATGGGAATATTGGAGATTTTAGATAAGAAGTGAGCTGTATTTTGATCATTTCCGCCGCCAACTTGCATGATTGGAGTGGATATATTAAAATATGTAATAGATGATATGATTGGAGTAAAAAGGTGCAAGTTTCCCTGCAGTTGGCTCGTCTGTGATAATCCTTTTTGGATTTATGTGAACTAGTGGACCGGTCATTAGCAGGAGCGAACCTTTTGGTTAGGAATGGCGTCTCGGTCCCAGCCCTATTCCAGTCGGTTTCTATTGATCATGTCCCCTATCAATTCAGACACTGGTTCGACTTATCTGTTTCTGAGAAGTTTCCATCAGAGTCTCTCGTTCAGACTTGCTCCACTCGGAAGGGAATTCACTCGGAAGTGTTTCTGCTTGAAACACTCGGTCAGCTTTTCCTTTCTCGGAATGACTCACTCGGAAATGTCTCATTCGGACTCATCTTTTTCACAAATATCTCACTCGAATATCTCTGCCCGAAATTGTTCGTTCAAAGTCAGCCACTGTTCATTCATAATTGATTCACTCGGAAATTATCCACTCGGATATATTTCTGACTGAAAAGTACTTATTCGAAGTCAGTCTTTCTTCACTCGAAAATTCTTCTCTCGGAGGTGCATAACTCAGAAATCATATTGATGAGGACACCCCTTACCAATCAGGGGCACTTCAAGGAATAGGAGGGCCAATGACAAGATCCAAGGCCAAGAAGACCAAAGCCACCTTACAAAGGCTAATTCTCACCCTCCTAGAAGACATAACCAAGGAGCCACAAAGGACATCCAAACTTACTCATTTGATCATGTGGAAGGATGAACAACAAAGGGCCTAGCACAAATGGCCTAGCCTCAAGAATAGGGTAGTGTAGGACTTGAATGACCTGTGTTCAAATCCTACCTAGACCCATTTTTCTTTATTTCTTTTTCCTTTGTAAGTTTCAGTTTTTGCAACTATATTTCAGCATTGTCCCACTAAGACTGGTAGTGGAGTAGTGTGTCTTTTGTCTTGTTTAGCCAAGTTATACAAAACTGAATGGAGGTAAGAAAAATGGACAGAAAGTTGATTAATGAATTTTTCTAAGTTTTGTAAACTTAGTGGTGAGTGTGATGCTCTTGGTCCTTGTGTGAAGCAAGGTTGATTAGCCATGCACTAGTGTGACACTTGTGTATGAATGCTAGTCCATTATGGAGGTGTGATGCTGTCCATCTTTATCATTTTATTTCATGCGTTTTTGTTTTTATTCTACCCTTGTCTTTCCATTGAATTTTAAAAAGAATTCTGAACTCTAAAAGAATTAAAACAAAAAAAATCAAGGAACCTTAGTTCAATTGCCAAGTTGCGTTAGTTGACATGTTATTGCGTTATCTTCCATTAAAGTGAGCAATTGAAAATCACGTGTGAATGAGTTAGCTTGAACCTTCAATCTTTCATGGAATCTAAATCCTAACAATCTTGGTCAAGTTGCAAATGAATTTCTGGTCCTTATAGCAACCATAACTTTCTCAATTCAATCTTCACTCTAGATTTCACCATTTACCTTGTATTGTGTACGTTTGGTGTGTCTTCTCCCTTTTTGTGGCAGCCGTTCAAATCATCTAGAAATCAGCCCTTGCCGGTCCTCAACAAGATCCACATCACATATGACTGAAAGGATCATTCGGAGTTTTGTCACTCGGAAATCTTATAACAGAGATCATTCAGAGTTTTTGTCACTCGAAAAATCTTATAACAGATCATTCAAAGTTGATCAGTCCTCTCAGAAATCTTTTGGGAATTTCACTCAGAGTCGAAGGCAATTTTGAGGACGAACTCGAGCACAAGCTCTCGGGAACTTTAAGACATCCGAGTACAAATAGGTTGATGGGGTTCATCACTTGGATACTTATTTCCCCCAAAAACTTTTCACTCAGAAAAGTATTCATTCGGAGTCAACCTTTCTCTGTTCTAGAAGTACCTCACTTGAAATGACTCACTCGGTATATATTTCAGTCGGCGTCAGGAAAGTTACACTCAACTTGGAGATAACCCACTCGGATATTTACTACTCGAAAATATCTCGGTCCGAGAAGTACTCATTCGAAATCAGTTATTCTTCGTTCGGAAGTACTTCTCTTGGAAATATTTCAATCGGAGACGTTTCATTCGGGAATGAGTCATTTGAAGATGTTTGACTCGGAAACGAGTCATTTGAAGATTTTTGACTCGGAAACGAGTCATTTGAAGATGTTTGACTCGGAAACGAGTCATTTGAAGATGTTTGACTCAGAAACGAGTCATTCGAAGACGTTTGACTCGGAAATGAGTCACTCGGAGGCGTTTGACTCGGAAACGAGTCAATCGAAGATGAGTCACTCAGACCTTTCACCCAGAAGTGGTTCTCTCGGACACACTTCACTCAGAAATGTCTTCGAGGTCAGGACTCCACTCGGAATTGGTTCTCTCAGTCATACCTCACTCGGAATTTCTCTCGGTCACTCGAAAACATAACCTTCACTTGAAATTTCTCTCGGTCACTCGGAACAGATCCTTTTTTCCACTCGGTCAATCTTATTTTAGACATTATTCACTCGGAAAATGGATAATATCATTAATGGTCTAGATAAATTCCATGATTTTACACGAGAATGGAATTTCTGGGATATTACAGACTACCCGCAGGGTATTTTATTTACTTATTACCACTTACAGAACTTCCATACTTCAAAATTTACAAGATTAAGACTGCTACTAAAAACAGGGATGTTGCACCCATCATGATAATATTCCATGGATCGTTACATGAATGTCATAAACTATTTTTGATGTGATAATGGTAAATGTAGTCCTTCGACTTGAAGTTACTATGATTCCTACATAAAGAATTAGTTACTTTAATGCAATCAAAAGTCATTTGTAACAAGATAGTCGTAAAAGTTATAATTAGATAATGGACAAACTATGCAGAGACATGTGAGTGATATAGATGAAATTTGTCTCTCTTATGTAATGGGAGTAATATTTATGAGCCTCTTAATGAAATGTGACTTAAAGAAATGCACGGTCATGCTAAGGAGAATAAATATTGGATATTTATCCAAGTAAAGTTTACTTTGGTATCAAGTAAAATGAATTTGACCATACAATGATCTCAACGACCATGCCTTGGATGCAATTAAATATCATGACAAAATGATCAAACATATAAAGTTTATCACTTATAAGTTATTTTGATACTTATACTTTGATAATGATGTATTGCTAGATATATATTTAATATAAACTAAATATATTTCGTATAGGTCACTCACATAGAATAAGCCCATTAGATGATAATTTTCATTTTAGTTTGATTAAAATTAAAAATATTGGGTCTAACTCATTTAAAATGAGTAAAGAGTCCATTCACTAAAGACTACTTATTAGATCAGACCCGATCTCATAAATAAAGCATAGGATGCTCATCAGTCGCACTCTTATGATACACAAAATTATGTAAATATTGTGAAAGTCGTACTCTAACGAACTAGCATTCAGAACTGTGAATTATGATGAAAGCACTCACGTGGGCCCCTTAAGGAATAGACTATTACTACTTCGAGACTTTCTTGTTTTACACCACAATAAGTATTTCTTTAACATAATTTTTATTTGTTATTGCTTTGAAACACGTAGTTTTAAAGACTTATGGGAATAATTATATTTCTACTGCCTAACATTTAGGGATTCCCTGACGGGTAGTGCTTTCCATTGGTAATCTATGGAAGACTTTCAAGAGTATATATAGACATTTGAGCTTATAGACCTAAGGTTTAAAGGTTTATGGTACACTTAGGAGCATGAAGATGTTTTGAAAAGGTTAAATCACGAGTTTTACAATATAGATTGATAGAATCTCTTTTCAAAAGAAGTTGTCTATCATTAATCACTTATGAAGAATGACCAATGTCCATTAATCTTAAGAATGATGAGTAGTGATAGTAGGGTTTGCCAAAACTGGCCTTTCAGATTCAAGGTCAGTTGGCTGATGGATGAGACATTTAAAGGAGTTGTGTGGTTAGCTTGAGTTTATAGGAGAAGTTGGAATGATGTGGTTAATGATTTCCAAACTTATAATAGACTGGATTGAGGTTTTTTAGAGGACACATTAAAGGAGGTTGGTTTGGATGATGTTGTGTTGGAGGACACATTGAGAACTACTCCCTAGACCTTAAGATCTTTGGGTAAGGTTGCGACAAAGTGATTACTGCTATGGGGAGCAATTAGTACCTTGAATCGAGTCTTGACAAGAAGCATTGGTGGTGTAGAGGAATATATGTAAGGTATGAGATGATGTTATGAATTAATTGCATTGGTTTATGCATGATGGGAGAAGGACAAGATTTAGGGCTAACAAGGACTGCCCTTAAAAAAAGCGCTTGAAGTGTTTGCTTCCCATTTTTTACTGGAGGGCTTTAAAAGCTCTGATTATTTTTATTATAAAAATGGCTATTTTTTAAATTAAATTTTATTTATTTATTGTTAGAATCAAATAATATAAAAATAGATATAATATTTTAAATATTTTCTTATATGTTTTTACATTTTATTATAAAATTATATATAAATAATATACATAAACTAAATTATCTTAAAACTATTTTTTAACTAACATAACAAACATAACACTACCACTACTACTATTCAATTATTTAAAAAAATCAAAATGACAACTGCCACGTAAAAACGACCAATGAAAATCGATAAACCCGACATCTAAGCAAGGATAGGAGTACGGAAATACATGGAACGACACCGTTTCGGAAAAGGTGTTTCCCGAACATGCACATCATTGACCTTTCCGAACACATTACAAATCTCTGGTTTTGAGGATTGAAATTTCACACGTTCCAGTTTTCATTGTAACCCTACCATCACCATGGCTTCCCTCCACACCCTTTGGATTTTCTCTCTCGCTCTTCTCCTCCTCGCTTCCCCTCTCCTCCCAGGTCCTCTAGATCTCTAGATCCACCTTCAAGCATACAATTTTTCAGCAAAGGATCCTATTTTTACTTACCTTTTTCATCTCTGATCTGTTTTGTAATTCTTCATTTTTAAAATTTTCTTTTGGGTATCTGATCTTTGTTGGGACCATGTGTTTTGGTCTGCTTTCATTGCTTACACTGCATTCCCCTTTTCAAGTTAGAGACAGTGAAAAAAAAGATCCCTTTTTTTTTTTTTGTCTCGGGCATTGTATAATATGGCACTTTGCTTATATATTGGAACCAATTAGTTGCATTTAAATAAATTCAATGTTTATAATTTTTTTAATGTAGCTTTCAAATTGAATTCATGATTTCATAGTGGTTCCAATGTTGAATTAGATTCACTTATGAGGGTGGGAAATGGTGTGAGTGTGATATGTTTTATCTGTAACTATGTAAAAGATATATGTTTGTTAAATCAGCATCTTTTTGGCTAGTGTCTTGATTCAGCTTGTTTCTTATTCCTTGCTATTTACTTATTTATCTATTGCCACATTGGATCTCACAAATAACTCGATAAGCATGAATTATTGTATTTTGTGCATGGGGTTGATTGGACGTGGTTCTCTCTATTTGTTAGTTGCTAGGTGTCAGTCAGATGATGCTGCGGAGACCACTGAGGAATCGAGTGATATTGGCATCGTTGGTGATGATGCTCAAGGTTATGACGAGGGAAACTTCCCCTCTGCTCCAGGAACTGATACAGTTTGTGTATTTCCCAAAAATAGTGCAAGATGTAAGAATCATTCTTTCTGGTGCCCAAAAATATGGTTCATAGATTAAAGCATTCTGTTGTTTTGTTTGATAGTGAATTGAATTTGTTTGTTCTTGTGAATATGGTGCAGTGGTTACAGCTGGGGAAGAGACAGAGTTACTTGTTGGTGTGAAAAATGATGGTAACTAAATCTTAGTTGTTTTTCAGCTTACAGTTTCTTGCTTTCAAGCTTCTCACCTGTTTTGCTTGTTACTGTTCAACAGTTATGCCTGTCATGTCTTCATGTTTTGTGATTCTTTTACATTATTTTCTTGACAATATTTGGGGGCATGGAGTAAAGAAAAAATAGAGGTCTTCATGCATTAGCAGCAGATTTACTGATTTTGCTAATTGTGGACTATGAAAACAGGGGATGAAAGCTTGAATGTTATTGCAATCAGGGCTAGTGTTCACCTTCCTTTTGATCATCGTATGCTTGTTCAGAATCTTACGACTCAGGTAATAATTAGCTATTAGATATCCAAATTAATCATAGCTATTTACTCGGAAGCAAGAACTATGCTGCCCCTATTACTATGATTAGTTATGCTTGAGAAAATTTGATGAAGATTCTATGGATTTTAGAACCAGCACTAGGAAAATAATTTCAAACTTTAGTATTTGTGTGGTTGCTCTAGAGTTTGAAGATAAAACATATTAGTATTTTTCCCCTTGAAAGACTAGGTTTTAGAATACTAGAAGTCTTAACTGTTAATGTTCATTTGACAAGGATTGTTATATTTGCCCTCTATTTTGGCAATGGCTTTTCAGATTTGTGAATATTATAGATCTGATTTCCCCGCTGCTGTATGCCTAATGAAGATGTATTTGTGAATCATGAAATATGCAAGCCTATTAGTTTGTCATACTAGAATTAGATAGTAACCAATCATCTAAAGTAGTTCTGCAAGTCCATTTGAGAACATTGAATTACAATGAACCAATTACTTGGCCAGCTGATTATTCTTCAATGGGTCATTTGCACATTGCACATGCTTTTACCTTGTGAATGGGTCATTTGCACATTGCATCAGTATTCAGCTCATTCTGATTCAGTAAAGGGTATTGCATGAATATTTTAGAGACAAGCTTTTGTTTTAATTGCAGGGTTTCAATAATGGCTCCGTACCAGCCTTGGCACAGGCTACTTTCCCATATTTATTTGCTGTCAGTAAGTACTTGCAGGTATGTGGTGGTGAATGCTTTTAATTTTTCAATGAGTAAAGCGTCACTAGGGACTATTATACTCAGTATGCCTAATGTTTTTCTGTGATGCAGCCTGGAACTTTTGATCTTGTGGGCACTATTATATATGAGATAGGTGATCATCCATATCAAGGCACCTTCTTTAATGGAACTGTTGAAGTTATTGAAGCTGGTGGTTTCCTTAGCATGGAATCTGTTTTTCTTGTTACTCTTGGGGCTGCTCTCCTCGTCCTCTTGGGGCTATGGATTCATGGTCAAATACAACACCTATCTAAGGTACCAAAATCTTTATTTTTTCAATTAAGGTGTTGTCAAGAGTTGCCTTCACTTTTAATGGTGCTCAATTGGTCCTGATTCATACTCAGACTTCGTACATTTTTGCTAACTATGATATCAGAAGTTATAAGCCAAAGAATGTCTTATTCTTTTGCTCTTTAATTATTTTTTCTAACCATGTTTTGTTACGAATATGTTACTTCTAAAAGGGTTTATGACACTTCCTGAATCCATGGTTGATTCAGAATATTATGGCTAAACATTTTGCTAACTGGGATTTGGCAGTGTATTAACTTCTACGGGATACCCTATATTCATTAATATAATACATCATACTGTAAATTGTGCTTTGCGGGAGATTGTAGATGGCCCAGGATTAAGGCAACCTTAAAATAAGCTGCAGCGAAATCATATTTGCATGGTTTTAAGCTATAACTGGTATCACCTTGGTTTGAGTTCTCACCCATCTAAAGCAAGGGAACTCATTTGCTCCTAGAGCGAATGTGAGTTTTCTCTTGATTTGAAATGATCTTCTAAGGCAGGTCTTAGATAGTCATCAGATGCTACACACACACAGCTATATATATATATATATATATATATATATATGATTGAGATTTTAATGTAGAGAATCTAAAGCTTTTATGTACCAATGGATTATTGGTTCAATTGGTACATACTTGATTCTTTTTACGCAAGGTTTGGGGTACAAACTTTATTTATTGATAGAAAAAATCCTTGTTGAGAGTTAATCTCACTATGATATGATATGATATAAATGTTCCCAACTCAAACAAGATTGTTTTCAATGGAGGACACCTTTAAATCAAAGAAAAATAAGCTTTTGTTTTTCATCAAAGCCGGTTATTTGGTTTCTCTTTCTGGTAATCTAATTGCTGCACATGAATATTTGATCAGAAAACAAAGAGGGCTCCAAAAGTTGAAGTTGGGACTAGAACTACTGATGCTTCAACAGATGAATGGCTAGAGGTAATGTACTTATGCTTTATACAAGGTATATTGGATGCCATGTTTCATGTTTCTGAAATCTCTTTGTGTGCCCAGGGAACTGCATATGCTCAGTCTTTGTCAAGCAAGTCAAAGAAGAAGAAGTAGATAACCAGCTTCTCAAGTTCAGCCACACAAGACTCACTCTACCATGAATGGAGTACAGAATCCTGTAACAGACTAGGTTTGAGTTTGAGAGAGCACGAGGAGATAGTTCCAAATTTTTGGCTAAAAGACCTACCTTTCTGTTGTAGCTTAAAAAGAGTTTGTGTTTTTTCTTCTTAATTCTCCTTCCATTGAGGTGACCTTTTTTTTCTAAATTGAACTAACATGGATCTGAGTTAGGAAGGATGCAACAACAGCTTTTGAAATGTGGCAGAATTTTTGTTAGATAATGTTAATTTTACCTTTTTTTTGTGTTTATTGGCAAGTTTGAAAATATGGTTTCTAGTGCATGTCTTCCCTGGTTTTATATTTATTGTGATGAACCCGATTTGTGGGAAGAAGCTGTTAACGTGGGATTGGTTGAACGTGGGGATGTGGCTAGTATTGTTTTCTTCACACTTAGCATTATACTGTTATATGTGTGGAAGTTAGATTTTGGACACTGTTTGGATCATAGAAAATAAGTACAAAAACTAATGTGGAGGATAAGTCAGATCTTGGACACTATAATTTTAAAAAATCAACAATAATTGTATGCATGTTATAGACGTATGGATCATATCGCCGATCGAGTATTTTTGTTAACTAAATTTTTCAAGTTCTAACAAATTTGAAGGTTAGCCTGTGTTAGAACATCTTTATGTTTTACAACATTTTTATCTAAATTAGACTTGTCGAATGACCGGTTGAATCATGTATTAATTAGGTGATTAATTTAAGTTAACCAGTCTAGTCTTGTTTTATTTATGATTTGTTTGAATTGGTATCTTTACCGTTTTATAAGTAGTTTGATTTTAAAACCATTTATAAGGGTTTAATGATTAGTTTGATTTTAAAACCATTTTAGAAACAGTGTAATAGTCTTTAATCCTCATGTAAAGTTAAAGCTACACTTTTAACACTTAATTATTCAGTTTGGTATATGGTTTAGAAATGGTTTAGTGGTCTATATTTATGATGCAAATGTTAAAGCTACATTATGGACTCGTCTTTTTAAACTTATTTTAAGATATGTATTTTTTAATTAAGAAAGTATTCATTTTAATTTTTATGTGTTTATTTAAAATTTTAAAAATAAGTAGAAATAAAAAAATAAATAGATTTTTGTTTATTTTAAAAAGCTATTCTAATATGCTTATAAAAAAAAGTATTTTTTTAATTAAAAATAAATTTAAATAAATGGGCCTTATATCTCATTTCCAAACATGCACATAATCCTTTCAAAGTGAGACTTTTCTGGTTGTAGAAAACACAAACTATTTTGATGGTGAGAAAAGTAAAGGAAAACAGAAAGTAGAACCTTTGTTGGTTTTGAAAGAAACTAATGGAAATAAAATTCTAAATTTGAATGCAAATTGTTGGAGTGTTGGGTGGGGATGGCACATATCTTACTGAATTCTTGAGATAAGAGGTTTTCACGGTAAGGGTGTTTGTGGGGTAAGGTGAGGTTGAAGACAACTTGGATTTGGGGTGACAAAGCATTCAAGAGACACGTTGAGAATGTAGTTAAAAGGAAGCGTCCTTAAAAGGAACAATATTAATTAAGGTAGGTGTGAAGGGTTTGGACAAAATACATGTAGATTTTGTATGTTTTCTTCCTTCTATTGAAGAGTAAAAGGTGAGTGTAGAATTATAGGTTTAGTGATTGTCTGCTACGCAGTTAAAAGTTATGAAAATAGAAAAATATAAAGATTAATATTTACGTTGTTTGAGACAGTTAAAACTCTGTTTGACCGTAAGATTTTTTTTAGGTTGGTCAAACCGAAGTTTGATCAATCCAACAGGGAATCAAATGGGGCCATATGATTTTATAATTAAAATTAAAATTTTATATTTTTATCACTCGCGTGTTAAAGATGGCCATTAAACCTCACTTTTGAATAGAGAACTGTATATAAATACCTATGTAGATTTTTATCTCTTATAAGATAATAATTTTTGGTGAATAATTTTAGTTTAGTAACAAAAATGATTGGACTTTTTAGGGAAATTTTAGATAAATTTAGTTTTAGAGATTCGTCCGGTTCTGGGTATGTCTCAAAGTCATGAACATTTATAAATCATTTATCAACAAAGTCTTTACATTGGTAGGATTTTAACTCATGGCCTTAGAATTAAAAAAAGAAACTTCTATGAGAATATATTTTAAGAGTTAAATGAAAGTGGTTAATGTGTAATATTCATTTAAGTTTGGACCTCTATGTAATATTAACAAATCTCAAGAGAGATTTGTGATTAAAAAAAACTATCTTAGCTCATTTTACTAATATTATGTTTGGATAAAGATATTGAAGGGAGAGAATAAGAGGAAACAAAATTTTTAAAATTTGAATTAATGTGGGAATGGGAGGATTTTTTTTTTGAATTTTTGTCTCTATAAACCAACTTTTTCTTTATTTTATCTCCCCCCAAATCAAACAAAGAAAAATACCTAATTATTGGAGTTTTTATTGTCTCCATTTTATTTTTTCTTTTTTTTTGCACAATGTTTTAAATTAAATAAGCTAAATTATAGAATTTAAACAAAGCTAGCAACATGCAACCCTTTAGCTATCTTTGTAAAATATACATTATTGATGTTAAAATGTTCTTTTTATTCACTATCCTCCTTCTTTCCCTCAACCTTGAGTAAAATAACACCAAATGAAACCTTTTCTTCAATTCCATATCAATTTTATTTCATTTCATTTGTTTTCTTTTGCCAAACATAGAGAAATAATTCAAACATAGTTATTAACTCTTCGGTATTAATTAACAATTGAAAATAGGATATTACGTAAAATGAATTTAATGTTGCATTTTTTTTATTCCTCAAAGTGTTCTAAATATATCTTTTGCTGCAAAACTTTTACGGATTTATCTTTATAGTTTATTTTTTAAAATTAATTGGCACTTTGGAAGAGTTAATTTATTTTGAATTTTGTTTTAAAAATTAAAATACATATAACTAAAGAACCTTGTGGATTATTTTAAAACAAAATTAACAAAAGTTACAAATTTTAAAATAATTAAGAATTTGTATTTAGAAATACATGTAATATTTATCAAGTTTTCTTATGGTTTTTATTAGATAAAGTATAAAATAACACATGGTGTGTTGCAATGATGTATGATATAGACATGCAATCTTTTTTCATATTTTATAAAACAAAAAATGTTTATTTTTAATATATGTAGAATCAGTAAATTATCTGTAAAAAATATTTTCTTTACGTGAATATTTAAACTACCTATTAATAGAAATTTAAAGTAACATAATTTATAATCATAAAAGAGAAAATGTTAATATGTAATAAAATTAAAGAAAAGAGAAATAAAGGGAGAAAAGAATTGAAAACATAAATAAAATATAAAATATAAAATATTTAAACTAAAACAATCATTTGGACTATATCGTACATAATAACCTCACCGTACAAAAAATTATTATATAGGCCATTTGATTAACACTTCAAAAACGTGTATTTCAAATCACAATTTATATGTGTACAAACTAAAAAACATAATTTATATATCTGTCAACTCTGTCACGGCAAATAACTGACAGCTGATTGTGTCTGCAATTTATCGGCAAGTTTCTGTAACTCAATGCTTCATATATATTATATGAGAAATATTTTTTATGTGAGAGTGAGAGAGACAAATTTGAGTCGTATAACCATACAATGGATGGTTGAGTATGTGAATTTTTTAAGAAGTGTGATCTTTTAAGTGATCATGTGACTTTTAAAAACTTTTAATCTCAACCACTCATGTATGGTTATATGGCCCAGATTTGCCCTTTTCACTCTCATATAAGAGGACATTTCTTATATATATATATATATATATATATATATATATATATATATATATATATATATATATATATATATATATATATATATATATAATGAGGATGTATGTTATGAGAAAGGTTCTTTTAGGTAAAAGTGAGAGAAACGAATCTAGGCCGTATAACCATGTAATGGATGGTTAAAATTAAAAGTTTTTCTAAGTCACACAATCACTTAAAAGGTCATATGAATTTTTAAAAAACTCACATGATTAATCTCAATCATCCATTGTATGTTTGTATATGGCTTAAATTTACTCATTTCATTATTACATAAGAGAGAGTCTTTGTCATATGATATATCCTTATATGTTTTTTATACAATTGTTTGATAATCTTTTTAACTATTAAAAAATAAAACAAAATACTATTTTAATCTTTTGAAATATGAAGATTAATATAAAAACATCATAGAAGTTTTCTTGTTGTCGAAGAAATTGAGTTTCAAAAACATCATAAAAGTTATAACGATGTTTAATCACATGGGGGCAACTTCATGGATTCATTGTACTTATTAAATGCTTCCAATATTGGGTTTCATAATTACAAGGCACTAATTAAGATTATTACTTTTTTGATATTGACTAATTAAGAAATTTAAAAGTTTATAATTTTTATATATAAAAGGTTATATTAGATTTACCCTCAAAACTTAAGAGATTATATTAACATTAATGTTGAATAAAAAAAATCATTTTTGATTTTTCACCATGGTCATATAGCGCATAAAGTATTAATATTTAAACTATGTTGAGTGAAAGGATTTTTTGTTTCATTCATCATATATGTTTCAAATGACATACTCAATTTCTTTTAATTATTCAGAATTGAAGTATAAGCAGTAAGGAATACAAAGTAATAATTTAAACTCAAACCTGACCATTTATTATAAACAGACTCAGTCATTGATCAACCAACCTTAGAAAAATATTCTATCGTCAAACAGAGTTTTAATTGTCTCAATAACGTGAAAAATTAATATTAATTTTTAAATTTTTTATTTTCGTAACTCCGTTACGGTATTTAGTTGGAGGGTAGGATTAGCCATTAACGTAGTATAGCTATACTAGAATAAACAAGTATTGGAATGATGGAAAGTGATTGGCAAGGGGAATACTTTAGTATATATTAGCAAAATGTCACATTTGTTTCTATAATTGATAGATCTATGTTTGCTTTTGACACAAACTGAATTGAGTATACCACGTAGAACCGTCACTTATATGTAGCCAGTAAATTAATGAAAGAGATTGATAGGCATTTTTCCTGAACAATGAATTAAATCTGGAAATTGAGATGGAACCCAGAAACGGGAAAAACGGCTATTAAATATAAATAAGATAATGATGGAGGAAAAGTATCCCATGAAACAGTTAGCATTTAGTTAATGTGTTTTTTCAGAAAAATAAAATAAAAGAATATTTTAAGAATACGTAGAAAAATAAAAAACATGTTTATATATCTAATTTTTCAAAGAAAATGTTTGGAAAATAAAAAATGTGGCATTCCAACTTTTTTCAAAAGAACAACCATTATTTAAAAAATTGTCTAAAATAGTTTTCTGAAAATTTCTAGCGTAAAAACTAGCGAGTATTCCAAAATGGAAATAATGTACAATAGGATATTACAATTTTTTCAAGATGTGAAGGAAAAATAAAAATTAGTTGCATTGTGAACTTTTTCTCTAGCTTTTCAAACTGAAAAGTTAATATAATATTTAAAAACATTTTTATAATTTTTCATACTTTTTTAAAAATAAAAATTTTTAAAAACTTCTAAAAATTTGAAAAATATAAACCGTAAAAATATTGTTATAACTAAATACACCTTAAACTTCACATTTTCTTTTTCTACTTTTACAACAACGAAGCTTATGACAAATGTGAGTCATAGAAGTGCTATAAAAATTTATAATATTAGTGTAAAAGGTTGCATTGCAATTAATAGCGCAGTCATGAGTATTATCTTTCACCTTCAGCAACAAATTAAACTCAACAGTTACCAAAACTTAAATTAAATTAAACTCAATAGCAACAAATTATGTGCTATTCTGCAAACAATATACATAAATATACTAGAGTTTTCAAAATAGTTACTTTCGTGTAACTTTTTGGTTAATAATATTGCTTTTATATTGTCAAAACTATCATGTTGAAGATAAATATTGATAATTCAGAATAACTGAGAGATTATTAGATAATCTTATTTCTTCATAAATATATTTTAAAAAAAAATATTTTATTTTTAAATTTAGAAAACTTTGTAGACTCATTAAAATTGTCAAAACAAATAATGAGGTGTAACGTAGTGATAACTTACTTTGTTTATTAACTATATGTTCGGTAACTATTTGACAACTGTCTCGTATAAGTTCAATATTGATGAGAAATTGATAATAGGACAATAGACTAATCCGATTTTGAGAGCTTTGTTGTGACTGTGTATTAAAATTAAACTCAGAAATTAAATGCCGTATTTTTACATGTAGCTTCCAATTATTCCTTTTCTATATATCTTTGCTGTTTTATTAATAATCAATATATATTTGACCAAAAATAAACCATTACCTATTTGACATTTTTGGACTGCAGATGGAAGATTAAATGCTAATAATTTGGTGAGTCAAATTTGAAGAACTACAGGTGTATGTATACTTGACTGTGTGGTCATGTAGTGTGTTTCTTCTGTCAAAGTGGCAGGAACAGCTCTATTTTCACCATCATCTATAAATTTGGTACAGTTGATGATGTTAAAGAATAAGTTGACTTGAGTTGAGTGGTTGGCCTTAACCACGGTGAATAACCAACCGCACAAGTCAAGTTGAGAAATTCTGTTGGGCTGATAGTAAAACATGATCACTTTCACGTGTAATTGTGAAGAGTAGTATTGGAATTTTTTGTCTAAACAATGAGCACTTGAGTAATGTAACGTAAAAAGCATTTATTAGTGCCATTTAAGTAGGTTGTGACAGATATTTCACATAAAGATGTGAGTTTGGCTGTATGGTTGAGAAATCTTAGCATTCAATGAATTAGAAATCAAGTTTTTTTTGGTTTATGGAAGCAGGTGTATGCACGTTATAGTCTTTTTCCTTGAGGATCCTTCTCACCAATTGGTCCCTTACACCATGTGATCTTCTTAATTTCAGTGTCGGTGAGAATATCCAGCATTGTTATATATAATTAGCCTCACTAGTCTACAACAGTATACCATAACAGTTCTCTGTTCTTCTTTCTTTTTCTCTTTAGTTGTTGTTGCTTATTGAAAATAGGAACCGTGATTGCGGTTCCTTATTATTATGCAGTTTTTCACAGGGCGCCAAGGAGCACTTTTGTGCTTCTGGTTGTCTGTGTTTTTTGTGGTAGTGAGCTTTTGCCATGGTGATCATAGTACAGTTGAGTTTGTTGGATTTGGAGAATGTGCAGATTGCAATGAGAAAAATATTAAAACTAGCCAGGCTTTCTCAGGTACATCATAGTACATGCATAATCTATTTTTGAACGGTTTGTATCAGTAAACTTGTGACAATACTGAACAGGTACCCATTTTATGTGTCCAACAATGTTGTGGGGTATACATTTTTACTATGTAAAACGTGGCAGATTTGAAATACCCAGTGAATTTTTTTATCTATTTTGAGTTTTGACTTGGAAACCGATAATTTCAATTAAACATGCATGTATACCATAATGCATGGTTACTGTCATGCTAATAGCACTTGATTGGTTTTAAATTGGACTGGTATAAGCCAAATGCTAGATTATATGTATAATAACAATAACAATGCATGTGCATTAATTACTTTGTGTAGGGCTACGTGTGACAGTAGAATGTAAGGGAGCAAATGGGTACCTTGAAACAAGAGGGGTTGGTGAGCTTGACAAAAATGGTAACTTCAAAGTATCTCTTCCCCATGAAATTGTGAAAGCTGGTGAGCTCAAAGAGGAATGTTATGCTCAGTTGCATAGTGCTTCAGAAGCACCTTGTCCTGCCCATGATGTCTTGCATAACAACAAAATTGTCATAAAGTCAAAAGCTGATGATGAGAAACACACCCTTGGTCCTGCTGATGGGAAACTCAAGTTTTCATCAGTGACTTGCCCTTCAGCATTTTTTTGGCCTTTCTACAAACATCCATTATTGCCTAAGCTTCCTCATCCACCTCTCACACTCCCTCCACTTCCACCATTGCCACCAAAGATTTTCCACAAGCACCCTCTCCTTCCTCCACTTCCTTTCCATAAACCTCTCCCTCCCCCCATCTACAAGGAACCTCAACCTCCTCCTGTGCCAGTTGAGAAACCTCTTCCTCCTCCTGTGCCAGTTGAGAAGCCTCCACCAAAGCCTCCTGTTAAACCTTGCCCACCAAAGGAGAAGCCACCTCTTCCACCCAAGCCACCAAAGGAAAAGCCTCCTCTTCCTCCAAAACCACCAAAGGAGAAGCCTCCTCTTCCACCTAAACCACCAAAGCCTCCTGTTATTAAACCATGCCCACCAAAGGAGAAGCCTCCTCTTCCACCAAAACCACCAAAGCCTCCTGTTATTAAACCATGCCCACCAAAGGAGAAGCCTCCTCTTCCACCAAAACCACCAAAGGTTAAGCCCCCTCTTCCACCTAAACCACCAAAGCCTCCTGTTATTAAACCATGCCCACCAAAGGAAAAGCCTCCACTTCCACCAATTGTTAAGCCTCCGCTTCCACCAGTTGTTAAGCCTCCACTTCCACCACTTCCACCAATTGTAAAGCCTCCACTTCCACCAGTTGTAAAACCTCCACTTCCACCAGTTGTTAAACCTCCACTTCCACCACTTCCACCAATTGTTAAGCCTCCACTTCCACCTCTTCCACCAATTGTTAAGCCTCCACTTCCACCTCTTCCACCAATTGTTAAGCCTCCTCTGCCGCCATTCCCACCAAAGGAGAAACCCCCTCTTCCACCGCTTCCACCAATCATTAAGCCCCCCCTTCCACCATTCCCACCAAAGTATAAGCATCCACTTCTACCACCAGTTCCAATCTACAAGAAGCCACTTCCACCTCTTCCTCCATTCCCAAAGTTGCCTCCATTCAAGAAACCCCCACTTCCTAAAATCCCTCCAAAACACTTTTTCCATCACCCTAAATGGCCTCCACTACCTCCAAAGAGCTTCCTCAATCACCACCACAAGTTTGGGAAATGGCCTCCACAATCACCTTTGTCTGCCCACCCTTAGGCCATATAGCAAGCAGAGTTAGATGAGTCTTTGATCTATAAAATATATGCATGCATGTTAATTTTCTGTCTTCTTTTGTTGTGCTTTCGGTATCATCAAGGGCTAGGGAATTATTGTATTGTTGCAAATAAAGCCTTCGAGGGATGTGAACAGAAGAGCATCAGATAGAGAAAACAAAAAGTCAACAACAGTTATTTGTGAGAAGTTTGACGTTGAGTGTGATCAATTGTTGTTCTCGGTTGAAGATATCTATGTATGTTTTTTTTCTTCCACGTGTAAATAAATGCAGTATGATTGTATATTCAACTACCCGTGTCATGTGTTAAGCTTCCCAGTTTGAATTAAGAGTTATGATTTATAAATAAAATTAATTTTTCTCTCGGGTTCAAAATTTTGTGTTGTTATTTAAGCTTAACTACACATTTAGTTTTATTTAATATATAGAAAAAAGAGAGTTATAAAAATAAAAAAATCTAAAGTTAATATTATTAAATAATGTGAAAATTAATATTAATTTTTAATTTTTTCTATTATCATAACTTTGTTTTTTAATTTTATACCAAACCAACACTTAATTTTTTTTTTTCAGTTTTTTCTATACAAACCAAGTAGTGTATGTAGACTAACATGAAAAAAATTACTTCTCACATTTTTTTCCACACTCAATAATTTTCATCATTTTAAGGTAAAACAAAGTATATTATTTACTGAGATCATATACTGTTTGCTTTAAGAAAATAACATAATGTCTATTTTGCTCTTATAATTATGATTAGTCATGGTAAGAAAATTCATAACATGTTACTTATTATTATTTTTAATTTGTTCATTCTTTTATATTTACTACAAAATTCTTAGATTTTATCTATTAAATGTAATTTATATACACATATTCAAATACTATAACGTAATAATTGACTCGTGCATCACACAAGTTATACGCACAAGTCACGCAATTAATGGAATACTGTGATAAATGAGTATCCTGTAACATGTTAAATAATTTTTATGGAAAAAAAACAACTAAAAGAAAAAATAATAATTTGTACTATTTTTCACAAATTGAATAACATATTTTTACACTTTCTCATGTTTTTTCATACAATTTTCTAACGATTTTAATGCGTCAAAAGAAAGCTTAAATCTTAGAAGGTAAAAGTATACTTTTGGTTACTTTTATTTTTTGATTTGATCATTTACCTATTTTTGTGGTCATTTGTGTTCTAACTTTTCTTAAGTGCCAGTCTTCTTAAATTTTTCGGTTGCAGAAAAAAATAATCTTACATATTTTTTTTCTTTTTTTTTTGTTAGCTTCCTTATCACCTTTTTTTTTCTTCTTCTCATACTTGTCTAACCACTAAACCATCATTAAGGTAAATCAATTATCCATCATTTATAACAACCAACCTTTAGAATACTATTGAATTCTCCAGGTTAGACACACAAAACCTTTGAAGGATGAGAAATATTTATGTATTTAAAAAATCAAACAAAGCAATAATGGTAGCATTAAAAAAAGGTCAAGATAAGAAAGAGAAAGAATGAGAACGAAATGTTGAAAGTCATGGAAAGGAGGGGTAGAAGAAGAATGAGAGGGAGGTTTGTAACACCCTCGGTTAGATAAGACAACCCTTCTATAAGATCATCCTATTTAACTAAGAGTGTTAACAGTTTTCATAAAAAGTGAATATATTTTTATTTATTTTTTTAAAATAAAGAGATGGCAGATCAATGGAAGCAAATAGTGAATATATCACATAGTCATTCACAAACTCACAAATAATTGTACTTGAACTGGTCTGAACCGGGGTCTAGGATCCGGTGTGGGACCAGCCACAAGAATATAGGTGTTTTTAGGGTTTGCACACCGGAACAGTGAGTATCCGGTGTATTAATCCGGTCTCTAAGTGGGAGAAGCCGGTCTTGTTGTCCTGGAGATCCTTCACACCAACGTTTCGTGTTGCAGGGGGGCGAAAGGTGGTGCCACCTGCGAAGATTCTCCGACGCTCAAGTTAGAAGAGTGTAAGAACTCAGTGAATGCTCAAGCGATGTAATAGTAAAGTGTAAGTTAGAACAACGTCACCTTGCATGTGTATTGAAATGAGCTATTTATAGTTGAACGTGAGAAAATGAGTCGTTGGATACAGGTGGGTCTCCTAGCTCTGATAGCGTGTACATTATGTCAATCAGGGTGGCTCAACACTCAGAATGTGTCAGGAGGGTAGGTCAATTATCAGAGTACGATCCTATAGGAAGAAGAGAGGATAATCACCTTTCCGCATAATCTGCTGGCACATGTACTTGCTTTCTGAGGCCATTGACGTGACATATTTTGCTACATACAGTATCTTCGCTGATAAGTTATTAGGGGCTCTTATCTCGCTGTGACTGAGAAACTAACAGTTATATAAATGTTCTGTGAAAATGAACAATGATCTGTTATAGAGAAAATAAGTGGGGCGGTTGTGAGATGAGAACGGAAGGCCAGACATCGGATATCCGGTGTGGTAATGTTGAACCAGGACACCGGTTTTCCTTATATGAGGTCACTCTGACGTCACAAGATCGGGGGCCGGTATCCAGACCGGATCAGTACTCATAACAGAATGGGGCACGTAGGCACCCTTAAACATTATACAGTCATCCGGTGTCTTTGTCGTTAATAAATATTCAAACTATATAAACTCTATCTTTAATGATCGTTCTCAGTGGGTTCAGCATAGTGCTGTTCTTCACACTCGGGTTCTTGATTTTCTAATTCCTCTGAAAATTGTCAACAGTAAGGGTGAGTATAACCCAAGACCCTGATTGGTTAATCCGATGCGGACATAATCCAGTTAACATACAATATCACATACATCATACAATTAGCATATTCACAATTATAACAATCAAGCATGTTGTCATGGAATGCATGGGTTGAATTTATTATGATTTATCTTTGATTAAGTCTCATGATGCATGTGGGCCCAATAAATCATTTCTTCATCTCATTTTTGGAATATCTCCATTCCAATTTTTTTCTAGAGCGATCAGGGTCCGCCCAAGTTCCATATGGTACAAATGAACTCATTGGTTCTCACCATTGATTTATATATTCTTGGAACTTGGATCCCTACGATCATAGTTACATTCCGTCATTTAGTCAAAGTACACTAGAATTGCATCGTCTCACCCGGCTATCAGGCGCGACTCTGATGCCATTGGGTTGCCGTTCCAGTTGTACTCCCAAGATCCTCATGGGGATCGAACGTGAATGTCCTCCAGCGTACCAGGTGTATGCTCTAGAAATTTTCTTCTTCAAAATATTTTCATGATGCGATATGCATTCTTTTCATCTTTTGATTTCTTGGGTATCTATGTATTTCCAGTCTTATCATTTTCATAGGCTCTTGATTTCCATCAACTATTAAAACGTTGTAAGATATTTGTTCTTATTCCAGAAAATATATCAGATATATCTTGGTTAAAAATTATATTTTTATAAGAGTAAAATAATACATTCTTTATGTAATTACTCATAATTAAAACATTAATAATGTCAATAACAATAAAGCTAAACTTCCCAATAATTTAAAAAGGATTAAAGAATAGTTTCTAAATGAAAATCCAAGCGAAAAACATTAAAAACAGAGTTTTCCAAGTGAAACAAGGTTAATTCCAAGTGAAATAAGTATGATTCCGAGTGGAATCATACTGAGAAGAGCTTTCTAAACGATCTAGTTAAAAATCCGAGTGAAATTGCACTGGAAAGCTGTTTTCCGACTGAAACAGGCCTGATTCCGAGTGGAAATGATTTTTCCGATTAAAACAAGTTATATCCGAGTGAAAATGTTGATAACTAAGCTTTCTGAATAAAATAAGTTTAATACCGAGTGCAATCAATAGGATTCCGAGTGAAATAAGTAGGATTCCAAGTAAAATCAGGCTGAAGTGAGTTTCTGAATAAAGTAAACATAAACTCGAGTGAAATCAGACTAAAAGTTTTCTCAGTGAAGTTAAAAATGTTTCCCTAGTTAAAAGTGTTTGAACAAAAGGTTTCTGAGTAAAATACATATGATTTCCGAGTGAAAAATGAAGAGAAATTTACCTCAAGCTCCAAGTTATCCCAAGCCCTAGTATGCACACGAAAATGAAGAGAGAATAAGGAAATAAGTCATATCTTGTTTCCCATTTTATAACAAACAGGATCTCTGTTCGGGCTCAATACTAACTTTAAAAATTATTCTGAATATAGATTCGGATTCCCAGTCATTTCTTAATAGCCCTGACTAAATGGTATCTCAATCGGAGATACTTGGTCCGACACCCAGATTCTAACCGGGTCTTATTTTAACTCTTAAAGTCCTAATAATATTTGGCGGATCTCCTGTCGTAGTCCTCTTTTGAATTATGTAAGACTATTCCGCTGAAAGTTAGTCAGTCCTTGGCTTTGCCTAGTAGAGGTATGGGGTAATTCTTGTTGTTCTATCGTCTCCACGATTTGAGTAAGAAGTTCCTCCATATCATGATCATTGTCTTTGTGAGTCATTAGGAAATTGTTGAAAAAAATATCAACAAAAGGGTTCAGGGTATATGTTATGTGGAGAATTCCACATAGGAAATCTAGTCTTAAGAGTGTTATGGACTGTTCAATATTTCTATCAGAGTACGTGGAAACCTAATGGTCCACTTCCCAAGTTTAATGAATCGACTATGCTCTGATACCACCAATGTAACACCCTCGGTTAGATAAGACAACCCTTCTATAGGATCATCCTATTTAACTAAGAGTGTTAACAGTTTTCATAAAAAGTGAATATATCATGGTAGAGGGTTTTCCGAATTAAATAACTACGTTTCCGAGTGAAAAATGTTCTGCCTGAATGATTCGGTTGGTTTATTGTAAAACAGATATTTACTTCAAAATCTGTTTGAAGTATTATAGATGATCCGGTCGGTTTGAGCCTCTAATTCATGAATTTGACTTCTCTTTCATAATTTCTTGCTGGAATTCTCATAGATACCCATGATACTTAGTATTTTCATAGTTCAATACAGTTCATATCTTTTCACAATTCAACACTAATCATATCCAATTAATCATCGAAGTTACTGATAAACAATGCAATTAATCGAACATATTCACTGAATCATGATTAATAATGAAACACAGCCAATTGAACATATTCATAGTAATAAAGATACATAACATGTTAATCAAAAATTCCTGAACCTGTCCTGGAAAGGTGAGGAATAAGATTCCTTAACCCTTTCCTTCACACAGTTTTCCCACAGAGCACCCAAGAATATACCCCCTTACCTTGATGGAGTTCCTAGATGAGAGGAAATGTTCCCTTCTCTGTGTTGCTTTAGATCCGCGTGAGAAAGATAAGGAAGGAGAGAGGAAGAAACTTGCAGGAAGAAGGAATGATAACAGAGGTGTATCTGTGGCTATGTTTCGTGTGTGTGTGTATTCTTAGAATCATAGCACTGGGTTAATAATAAGAAAGTGAGTGGGAAACATTGGTTGGAGAATTAGGTGGGATAATAGAACCTTTTGACTCCTTTCACAGTCAGCTTTGCATTTGATTGGAATAAAATATATAAAGGTATTATAATGGATGCATCTTTCCCTTGTGATTGGTTTGTTGTGCCACTCATTTTTGGATTTATGTGATTAAGTGGGCTGACCACTAGCTGAAGTGGAATTAAAAGGTGTTCAGTGTTGGAGGATTTGAAGAGGTCGGTATTGCATGTGAGGACGGTATTGAGTGTGAGGGGCGGTGTGGAGTGAAGTAGGGAAGGACGGTGTGTGAAGGAGTTAAGGGACACCGTTTGTGGAAGAGGGCGGTGTTATGTGGGAGAATAGGTCGGTTTTGGTAAACACCGCCTCAGAGTTGTCCGGTGTGCACACCGGTTCTAAGGACGGACAACCTTAAGTAGTTAACCGGTGTGGGGTGTTAATCCGGTCTGCAACAGGTACGAAAGGAAAGTGGCTGCAGGAGTCATCTCGCTCAAGCGAATTCCGACTCGCTTGAGCGAGTCATGATGTCCTCGCTTGGGCGAAGTATAGAAGCTGAGCGAAATACCTTCTCGCTCAAGCGAAATCCAACTCGCTTGAGCGAGTCATCATATTCACTCGGAATTCCTCTAAAACCGACCCAAGGACTCGGGTTCCACTCGGTAAAGCCTTCCAGAGCCGACTCCTATTTAAATGGGACATTTACTCGGTAATTCTCTCAGAGCTGACTCGTCTCTTACTTGTTCTTTCACTAGGCATTATATCCTAAATCCGAGTCATTTCTGATGGTTCTCACTCGGTTAAATCATTCCAAGCCTAGTCCTTTCTCACTCGGTAATGTACTTCAAAAACCGACTCCCTTTCATTTCTTTCCTATCATTCTTCTACTCGAAATTTTCATTCCAAATCCGAATCTCTACACACACTGTTCCACTCGGTAAAACTCATCCACTTACTCGGAATACTACTTCTCATACCACTCGGTGTATTTAACTTCAACACAATCGGAAATGTACTTCACATTCATCACTCGGCATAGACTTACATTCCTCACTCGGAGAATATACTTTCCTTCCCTTGGAAGTTTACTCAGTTCCATACTTCCACTCAGGAAAGTCACACGTAAGATCCACTCGGAAATAAGGGTTTTCTCACTCGGAATTCATAAACCTTCTTCACTCGGGTTATCACTCAATCAAATACCACTCGATATGCATTTATTCACTCGGGTGAGTTAAGTCCCACTCGGACTTGTTCTGAGTCTCATCCACTTAGGATTTAGAATCTCATTCACTCGGTTTAGGTACATCATTCACTTAGAATATATTCCCAATCAAAAACCATTATTACAACCCTTCCCTCAGAAGAGATTCACTCGGATTTTACCACTCAGGAGTA
Organism: Clitoria ternatea; assembly: GCA_037962975.1. NCBI lineage: Eukaryota > Viridiplantae > Streptophyta > Magnoliopsida > Fabales > Fabaceae > Clitoria > Clitoria ternatea. Next base: position 71,362,929 of record CM075676.1, read on the forward strand.
TTTAAATTCTTCCCCACTCAATTTTCACTCGGATACTCATCTCTTAGGTACAAATACACTATCCTTCCTCAAAATGTGTTTCAATCGGAATCCTTTAAGGTCTTTATCACTCGGAAAAAGAGTCATAAACATAGCCTCACCCAATAATGGCTCTAAACCTTATATATTCTACTCGGATTGGGCTCCCATTTCTATATTCCACTCGGAATTCCATATTTTCAGGGAGGTTTTGCTCAGAAACAAAGAATCAAGGGTGTTTTGACTCGGAATTTTCACCTAGAAGTGGTTTTCTTGTACACGCTTCACTCCAATTGTCCCTGAGGCCAAAATTCCACTCGGTAATATCCCTCTCAGTCATGTTTTACTCGGTCAACATAACTTTACACTCGGAACTTTATCCCTCACTCGGATTTTCTTTTCTATCACTCGGATTTTCTCTCTGCCACTCGGAACAGAGCCCTTTTCACTCAGATTTTTGCATAATTTCTCTAATGGTCCATATAAATTCCATAATTACATATAAAAATGACATTACAGACCATCTACAGGGCATTTATTCACTTATTACTACTTACAGACCTTCTAAACTTCAATTTTTACTAAATAAGACTGCTACTAAAAACAGGGATGTTACACTCTCCTCCCCTTTTGGGAATTTCGTCCCGAAATTCATGGTTGGAATAATTGAGAGTACAATCCTCTAATCTTTTTCCTCAATTTCCCAAGTAGTGTCCCTATCATTTAACTGACTCCAAACTACTTTGACCAAAGAGATTTCCTTCCGTCTTAGCTGTTTGAGACGTCGGTCAACAATCTTAACCGATAATGCTTCAAAGGTAAGATTTTCTTCCATAACAAACTGATTAGGACTCAGAACATGATCAGGGTCTAGTACATATTTGCGAAGTTGAGAAACATGAAAGACATTATGGAGGTTTGATAGAGCATTGCAGTACGCATTGGTTTCTATCTTTTGCGGAATCTGATAAGGTCCTACGTATCTGGGACTTAACTTCTTGGCCTTTATAGCTCTTCCTATTCTAGTGGTAGGGTAACTTCGAGAATTACTTGCTACTAATATACCATTATAAGGCATCATTCTCCAAAATTCATTATCAAGTCCTAAACTTGTCTAAATCCAATTTACACGTTTGTATTAGGCTTCGGGAATTCCTCTCCCAAAACCAAGATTCTTTAAATCTTAATGCTCTAACCACACCTAACAATAACAATACTATGATTCCTTAGCCTTAAGACCTCCAATTCATCACATGAATCATTTAATCATCACTAAAATTTATTCAAACTCACTATAAACCTCTAGGTTTCATCTAAAATCATCACCAATTCAACTATGGCTTACCTATTCATTAACTCAAGTATCTTAATCCACTATCAATGGTTTGCAACTGTTTTTTTTTAACATCATCATAACATCAATAGTCTAAATTAATTCTTCCAATTACATACTTATTTATATACACTCCTTTCCCAATCCTCAATAATCAACACTTAATGCCTCAGATATTCATTTCCTCATATATAATCATTCTAGAGTATTCAAAGCCATTAAAACCATCAACTTAGTTTAAAATCCTCAAATCACTACACTTAAGGTTTTTCATCAAATTCAATGATCATTACTAATAATCACCAATCTTTATTATTAACAAAACCCATACACACATTATCATGGGTTTTCACTAAAATCATTTTTCCTAACATTATTACTCATTTCCTTAAATCCTAGAGTTAGGGTTCCACTAAAATCAAACAATTACCATTAACAACTATCATCTTTCATCTCAAATCTTGAAATTTTCGTATACCATTTCACATCCATCCTAAAACACACATAAGTATATCCCACCTTTTGGGTTTTGCATGAAAATGGTTCCTATTCCTAAATCCATTCATAAGGCATTTTCCTAGCCACATAGAAATCAAAACCTAGGCCACAAACATCAAACGAGTAGAGAAATTTACCTCAAGCTCCAAGTTATCCCAAGCCCTAGTATGCACACGAAAATGAAGAGAGAATAAGGAAATAAGTCATATCTTGTTTCCCGTTTTATAACAAACAGGATCTCTGTTCGGGCTCAATACTAACTTTAAAAATTATTCCGAATATAGATTCGGATTCCCAATCATTTCTTACTAGCCCTGGCTAAATGGTATCTCAATCGGAGATACTTGGTCCGACACCCAGATTCTAACCGGGTCTTATTTTAACTCTTAAAGTCCTAATAATATTTGGCGGATCTCCTGTCGTAGTCCTCTTTTGAATTATGTAAGACTATTCCGCTGAAAGTTAGTCAGTCCTTGGCTTTGCCTAGTAGAGGTATGGGGTAATTCTTGTTGTTCTATCGTCTCCACGATTTGAGTAAGAAGTTCCTCCATATCATGATCATTGTCTTTGTGAGTCATTAGGAAATTGTTGAAAAAAATATCAACAAAAGGGTTCAGGGTATATGTTATGTGGAGAATTCCACATAGGAAATCTAGTCTTAAGAGTGTTATGGACTGTTCAATATTTCTATCAGAGTACGTGGAAACCTAATGGTCCACTTCCCAAGTTTAATGAATCGACTATGCTCTGATACCACCAATGTAACACCCTCGGTTAGATAAGACAACCCTTCTATAGGATCATCCTATTTAACTAAGAGTGTTAACAGTTTTCATAAAAAGTGAATATATCATGGTAGAGGGTTTTCCGAATTAAATAACTACATTTCCGAGTGAAAAATGTTCTGCCTGAATGATTCGGTTGGTTTATTGTAAAACAGATATTTACTTCAAAATCTGTTTGAAGTATTATAGATGATCCGGTCGGTTTGAGCCTCTAATTCATGAATTTGACTTCTCTTTCATAATTTCTTGCTGGAATTCTCATAGATACCCATGATACTTAGTATTTTCATAGTTCAATACAGTTCATATCTTTTCACAATTCAACACTAATCATATCCAATTAATCATCGAAGTTACTGATAAACAATGCAATTAATCGAACATATTCACTGAATCATGATTAATAATGAAACACAGCCAATTAAACATATTCATAGTAATAAAGATACATAAAAGCAACATATAGAAATTAAAACATGTTAATCAAAAATTCCTGAACCTGTCATGGAAAGGTGAGGAATAAGATTCCTTAACCCTTTCCTTCACACGGTTTTCCCACAGAGCACCCAAGAATATACCCCCTTACCTTGATGGAGTTCCTAGATGAGAGGAAATGTTCCCTTCTCTGTGTTGCTTTAGATCCGCGTGAGAAAGATAAGGAAGGAGAGAGGAAGAAACTTGCAGGAAGAAGGAATGATAACAGAGGTGTATCTGTGGCTATGTTTTGTGTGTGTGTGTATTCTTAGAATCATAGCACTGGGTTAATAATAAGAAAGTGAGTGGGAAACATTGGTTGGAGAATTAGGTGGGATAATGGAACCTTTTGACTCCTTTCACAGTCAGCTTTGCATTTGATTGGAATAAAATATATAAAGGTATTATAATGGATGCAGCTTTCCCTTGTGATTGGTTCGTTGTGCCACTCATTTTTGGATTTATGTGATTAAGTGGGCTGACCACTAGCTGAAGTGGAATTAAAAGGTGTTCAGTGTTGGAGGATTTGAAGAGGTCGGTATTGCATGTGAGGACGGTATTGAGTGTGAGAGGCGGTGTGGAGTGAAGTAGGGAAGGACGGTGTGTGAAGGAGTTAAGGGACACCGTTTGTGGAAGAGGGCGGTGTTGTATGGGAGAATAGGTCGGTTTTGGTAAACACCGCCTTAGAGTTGTCCGGTGTGCACACCGGTTCTAAGGACGGACAACCTTAAGTAGTTAACCGGTGTGGGGTGTTAATCCGGTCTGCAACAGGTACGAAAGGAAAGTGGCTGCAGGAGTCATCTCGCTCAAGCGAATTCCGACTCGCTTGAGCGAGTCGAGATGTCCTCGCTTGTGTAAAGTATAGAAGCTGAGCGAAATGCCTTCTCGCTCAAGCGAAATCCGACTCGCTTGAGCGAGTCATCATATTCACTCGGAATTCCTCTAAAACCGACCCAAGGACTCGGGTTCCACTCGGTAAAGCCTTCCAGAGCCGACTCCTATTTAAATGGGACATTTACTCGGTAATTCTCTCAGAGCTGACTCGTCTCTTACTTGTTCTTTCACTAGGCATTATATCCTAAATCCGAGTCATTTCTGATGGTTCTCACTCGGTTAAATCATTCCAAGCCTAGTCCTTTCTCACTCGGTAATGTACTTCAAAAACCGACTCCCTTTCATTTCTTTCCTATCATTCTTCTACTCGAAATTTTCATTCCAAATCCGAATCTCTACACACACTGTTCCACTCGGTAAAACTCGTCCACTTACTCGGAATACTACTTCCCATACCACTCGGTGTATTTAACTTCAACACAATCGGAAATGTACTTCACATTCATCACTCGGCATAGACTTACATTTCTCACTCGGAGAATATACTTTCCTTCCCTTGGAAGTTTACTCAGTTCCATACTTCCACTCAGGAAAGTCACACGTAAGATCCACTCGGAAATAAGGGTTTTCTCACTCGGAATTCATAAACCTTCTTCACTCGGGTTATCACTCAATCAAATACCACTCGATATGCATTTATTCACTCGGGTGAGTTAAGTCCCACTCGGACTTGTTCTGAGTCTCATCCACTCAGGATTTAGAATCTCATTCACTGGGTTTAGGTACATCATTCACTTAGAATATATTCCCAATCAAAAACCATTATTACAACCCTTCCCTCAGAAGAGATTCACTCGGATTTTACCACTCAGGAGTATTTAAATTCTTCCCCACTCAATTTTCACTCGGATACTCATCTCTTAGGTACAAATACACTATCCTTCCTCAAAATGTGTTTCAATCGGAATCCTTTAAGGTCTTTATCACTCGGAAAAAGAGTCATAAACATAGCCTCACCCCAATAATGGCTCTAAACCTTATATATTCTACTCGGATTGGGCTCCCATTTCTATATTCCACTCAGAATTCCATATTTTCAGGGAGGTTTTGCTCAGAAACAAAGAATCAAGGGTGTTTTGACTCGGAATTTTCACCTAGAAGTGGTTTTCTTGTACACGCTTCACTCTAATTGTCCCCGAGGCCAAAATTCCACTCGGTAATATCCCTCTCAGTCATGTTTTACTCAGTCAACATAACTTTACACTCGGAACTTTATCCCTCACTCGGATTTTCTTTTCTGTCACTCGGATTTTCTCTCTGTCACTTGGAACAGAGCCCTTTTCACTCAGATTTTTGCATAATTTCTCTAATGGTCCATATAAATTCCATAATTACATATAAAAATGACATTACAGACCATCTACAGGGCATTTATTCACTTATTACTACTTACAGACCTTCTAAACTTCAATTTTTACTAAATAAGACTGCTACTAAAAACAGGGATGTTACAAGGTTGGTGGCTATCAGAGGAGGAAAGTAATAAAAGATGGTGAAAACATTAATAATGATAATGTAATTAATATGGAGAAGAAATATCTTGCAACCATTAGCTTAATTAGTAAATCTTAATAGAAACACAATAGTAATGTTAAAAATAGAAAAAATAATGAACTCTGATTTTTTTTCTTTTATCTTTTTCTCTTAAGCCAATGTTGGTTTTTTTGGGAAGTAATCTTATTCGAAATGAGAATATCGATATTATAATTTAGCTAATTAACTATCCTAACGAAGATTTTTTCCATACACAAAGCTCAAACCTGAAACCTTATTTAAAGGGAATTAAGCATACACCACTTAAACCAACCCTCTACCGGTCTAATGTGTCGTTAAAATAAATAAAAAAATAATAAACAAAATAAAATAAGTACAAATTAATTCCATGTCATCATCCTCTCCCTTTCCTCCCTTCATTGTCTTTTTCACCTTCCCCACCACCACCTTGAACCCTCGCCCATTCTCCATTCCATAAACACGTTTGATTTCACCCTCAACTTTATTTCAATTTTGACATTTTTAATGTTATTCTTCTTGATCCAGGATCATAGAGAGGCCACACGCGGACCACATCACCGTTCAACAAACCCTAGTCTCTTTTAACAATGACTGGAAGCATCCCCTCCATTTTTTCGATTGGGTCAAAGCTCATTTCCATACTCACCATTCCAAATACCTCTAACCTCATGATTGACATCCTTGACAAGGTCTTTGAATTCAACCTCTACTGGCACCTTATTCGTCGCATGCATAACCACCATTCCTCTCCCACCAACCACACTCTCTGCAAGTACAAGCACATCCTCAAAGCTTAAAATCTAGTTTTTAGCAACAACAAAAACGCCTTACTCCACACTCAGTGATCAAAACAAATAATACTTTTCTACAAAACTAGCAAATAAAACACATTTGATCTTTAAAACCCATGAACAAAATGTAATCTCCACAATAATATAACACACTTCTAAATTACAAACTACCAAGTAACCTCTTTTGGATGTAATTTAAAATCTTAAAAAATGGAAATAAAGAAACAAATAAGAGAAGGATAGGGTGAGGACAGTGATGGAATGGGGCAGGGGTAGAGATAACAGTGAGAATGAGTGGTAGAGAGTAGAGAGGGTGAAAGGAGAAAGGGAAGGGATAATGATGTGGAGTTGAAGTTTTAGTTTTTAACTATATTTTAATTAGTTCTTTTTTTATTTTAATGACACATCGCCAATATTTTCATGTCACATCGTCAATTTAAAACATACAACATTGCTTTAAAACCTTTTGAAAACATGAAAGGTTGGATGAAAACTTTTAAAACTTACAAGATGAAACGAAAACAAACTCCAAACATTTAGAACCAAATAAGTAATTTAGCCATAAAAAAGACCTTACAATTATTATAGTTAACTCTGTCTTTAGATAAAAAAAAATATATACTGAGCATTTTATCCCTAAACCTGTTCAAAGTAAATTTAACACCCACGTATGACGTTCTTCCATTTGTAACACACATTGTGAATGAGAGATAAAATAGTAACATTATGCATAAAAGTCAATACAAAGGTATAATAAAATGTGAGTTATGTCTAATCCCAGCTAAAAATAAGATTATCCACTAATATTCGGGGGCACTAACTCAAATGCATCAAAACTGAAGAGAGGAATGAAGAAAACCTTATTAAACAAAGCTCTGAGGTCCTTGAATGATGAAATTTCCATCTAGACGTTTTAGATCTCTCTTCACATCCCAAGATACCGATAAACATGACTTGATGTCTTTTATATAGTTACTAAATGTAGGCTAATTTACACATTTGGTTTTTTATATTTTATGTTTGATTCGATTTGAACCCTTGCGTTTTCTTAAAACTCAAATTGGTCCTTAATTCTATTGAGTGATTTAACAAAACAAGCAAACATGACCTATACATGGCACTAGCGATGTTTACTGATGTTGAGTTGGTCTTATCCATTCCTAAACGACATCGCCCAGGCTTATATGGGGTCCCATATGTTTGTTGTCCGACTTAAATTAGCCTGTTGTATTTCACTTTAAGTTTAAAATGGTTTTCACTAACAAAGGTTGGTCTAATTGGTTAACAATTTAATTTATATTTATGAGAACTCACATTTAAATCTTACTTATATGGGTATTTTGTTGATGAGTGGTATATAAGTTTTTCTATAAGTATTCTAATAGTTTAGAGACAAACTTAGAAAGAGAGGTTGAATAAGTCTGTAACTCTTTTGTGAAAAATAACCTTTAAAAAATGGCAGCAGACCTTAACAAACAAAGAACCAGACTTAAAGAGACCAGAGACAAAGAGAAATGTCACATCAGATTTATATTGTTCACTCCCAAATGATGAAACTGTGTCTAGTACTTTCAGACTCGAAGGATTTTTACTATGTAAAAACGTATTTTTACACAAACTACATTTTCCATACTTCAAGTATTGTTGACTCTAGTCACTTATGACTTAACACCTAAGTATTTTTTCAACAAGTCACTTCTAACTCAAAAACTCAAGTATTCGTTCTAAAGCTTCTTTAGGCTAAAATGTTTCCCATGAGAAACTAAGACTGGCAACACACCAGACTTTGACACAGGAAATGATAAGGTGTTTGTGTTTGATAACTTAGTGTACAATAGACTTGGGCTTAAGAATAGATACACTGAGTTGAAGAACAAAGACTAAGTCTGCAAAAAGCAATTATAAGAATTGAGAATAAGAGTTTCTGTTTTTGATTGATTATTCACGCTTGGTTCTACTCTTCAAAGTCTGAGGTCTCTTCTTATTTATAAGTCATTTTAAATAGTTGTTATTGTTTGAGAAGAGATAGCTGCTTGAGCAGGCATACTTAAGGGAGAAAAGATAAAGACAAAGGTATGGTTCAAGAATTATAGATTTTGCACTAAAACAAAGTGCTTTGAGCATTGCATTGTAAAAGTCACTTTTGTTGTCTTTCGTCTATCATGGATTCTTGCAAAAAAAAGGCTTAGTTGACCTTCTAAAGCTTTGACTCAAGAATTGATCTTCGTCGACTTTTTGTGTGACATCCTGGCGCTGTTGAGGGTGGGGAGTGATCGCCGGTGCATGGACACGGACAAGGAGCGGCTCCTGGCAGGCTTCCAGCGGGGAATGTGACATCCCGGGCACTGTTGAGGGCGGGGAGTGATCGCCGGTGCATGGGCACGGACAAGGAGCGACTCCTGGCAGGCTTCCAGTGGGAGGGACACATGAATGAATTGAATACATACCGGAATGAGAGGGATCCAAAGACTGTATAGGTATGGGACTATACAGTCGAGGATAGCTTAAAGAAATGAATTCGTACTACCTATACCAACAAATGCATTAGCCTTTTCGGTAGCCTATCACTTAAGAACTCCAAAGTTAAGCGTGCTTAACTTGGAGTAATTCTGGGATGGGTGACCTCCTGGGAAGTTCTCAGGAAATGTGTGAGTGAGGACAAAAGCACATTGGAAAGGACTCGTGTTGGTCTGTGGGGCGAGTCGTTCATTCCTGAAAAGCGGCCGGGGCGTTACAGTGGTATCAGAGCCTAGCCTCTCCTAGTACGGTATGGTTCGAGGACGAACCAGGCGGAAGCTGGTGGGCATGTGACATCCTGGCGCTGTTGAGGGCGGGGAGTGATCGCCGGTGCATGGACACGGACAAGGAGCGGCTCCTGGCAGGCTTCCAGCGGGGAATGTGACATCCCGGGCACTGTTGAGGGCGGGGAGTGATCGCCGGTGCATGGGCACGGACAAGGAGCGACTCCTGGCAGGCTTCCAGTGGGAGGGACACATGAATGAATTGAATACATACCGGAATGAGAGGGATCCAAAGACTGTATAGGTATGGGACTATACAGTCGAGGATAGCTTAAAGAAATGAATTCGTACTACCTATACCAACAAATGCATTAGCCTTTTCGGTAGCCTATCACTTAAGAACTCCAAAGTTAAGCGTGCTTAACTTGGAGTAATTCTGGGATGGGTGACCTCCTGGGAAGTTCTCAGGAAATGTGTGAGTGAGGACAAAAGCACATTGGAAAGGACTCGTGTTGGTCTGTGGGGCGAGTCGTTCATTCCTGAAAAGCGGCCGGGGCGTTACATTTTGATTTGCGTAAAACAATTTCCTCGATTTTCTCTTTATGCGAACTTTGGTATTCGAACTTGTTTTCTTTCCTATTTTAGGTTGGAAGTAGACTTCCTTGAAGAAAGCTAGGACTGAAATATCTTCAAAATATCCTTAAGTAGATTGAATCAGCATCAAAGAACCGTTCTATGTAAAAGGGGGTATGAGTTTGATAATTTAAACCTTTGATAGTTAAAGTTGAGAGTGATGTACGTGTTGAGTCTGAAGAGTGAATTTCATGAAGATTGTGACTCAACTGTGACGATCCGCGTCAATTTACCTTTTATTTACACCGGTTAATCATTTTCGCAATAGATTTTTCGCGTTTAATAAAAATTCAGGTCTTAATATAAAATAATATTTACTTTTCTTAAACATACTGAAAATAATAACCGATCGGAAATGATTTAACTCGGTCTTAATATAAAATAGTATTCACTTAAGTACATTCAAAATAATAAAAGCGTACGCAAAATAATATCCGATCGGAAATACATCCTTTAATAACGTGGAGTTAGAAACAACGGAAGAAGAAGAAGACAGGGGGTCATTCGCCTGAGCGAGACCCTGATGCGCTTAGGCGAAATTCGAGGAAGTCGTTTAAGCGAGTTCCGACTCGCTTGAGTGAATGCTACCTCGGTGAACCAGACTTACCAGGAAAACTCACAAGTCGGGGTTTCACTCGGCAAAAGGGTCCACTCGGTCATCTCTCCCTCGGGCATAGCTTAACCTTCACTTTGCTTAAAAAAGGTTCACTCAGATATACCTCACTCGGGAACACTCTTATCTTTCTTCACTCGGAAGCACTCTAGCCTTCACTCGAAAACATTCTACTCTTTCTTCACTCGGAAGTAATTCTCTCGGCCCTATCTCACTTGGAGACATCCTAACCTTCCACTCAGAAGAGGATCTATCGGTTATTCTTCACTCGGAAAGGGACGAGGGATACACACTGGAACGAAACAGACACCAAACCAAACCAACCGGCCCTCGCTTGGACAAGAATAAATCCACTCGGCGAGATACGCCCGGTAATCGACTATGCTACAGCAATGCAAATTCACTCATAAAATAAACACCGATCACATAACATCAAGAATTTATACTCACGTCAATCAACATACCGATTAAAATTTAATTCAACATATAGGCAACATGTAGCATCACACACTCGGAAAACTCATTATATACATATATTACACAATTCATTCAAAATCACTCGGTGCCTTCGCATCAATCCTCCGCTTGGCGCACCTCCAGAGCTCCGACCTCTTCCCTGTCACTGGTTACTAAATTGAAAACCACAACAAGGGTGAGTGTTTAGCATCATAATTAATCTAGAACGGAATTTAAATAACAGATTACGAGTATAAACTCCATCCGATTGCTTTATCCTCAAATTGCAAGTCACACTCGACAATTAACTCACACTCGGCAATATATCCATTAACACTCGGCATTATAGTAATTCACACTCGGCAATATAACAATTCTCATCCGGTAATTTTAGCAAATCACTCAGCAATTTTAGCAAATCACTCAGCAAGTAACTCATTCGGCAAGTATAACAATTTACCACTCGGTAAATATAACAAATCACTCGGCAAATATATGAAATTACACTCGGTAAATACATCAAATCATACTCAGCAAATATATCAATTCTCATTCGGCAATTATAACAAACTGCACTCGGCAAATATAGTAAACTGCACTCGGCAATTATAATTAATCACATACACATCACAACTAACAATCCAATTGTCATCACTGACTCTCAGACAAAATTGACGCCTAGTATCCGGATACTAAAGGATCGACCTTTAGCTGGGAGTCCGACTTGACATCCCGTGAACCCGACTTGGTTCACCGAGCCCGACTTGGCTCCCCCTCAACCACTGGGTCATAGACCTCTGGATAGCTCAACTGGGTCCGACTTGACCACTGAAGCCAAAAACAAGGGTAATACATACTGTCGGCCGTCCCATACCATATAATCACATATCATATCTCAATCATTACATATCATCAACAAACAACAGATGCAACTACCAGAAACTGGCATGTGCTCGATCGATTTGTCAAGCCCATCCATCACATTATCACTGGGCGACCTGCTTGCCAAGCCCGTCATCACATTGCCATCATTCACCGATTATCACAGCATCAAATATTTCAAATTCAATCGGCTTAAGCCACACACACACGGTCCTAAACCGATCGGTGTCCATACACATACATGCATTCATACATATTCACATACAACTCATCCAGCATCATCTCTTACCCGGTTCACAATCATTCCAACGACTCGGACAGTATGTCCTATTCTAATTAATTGTAACCCGAACACCCCCTTACCTCAGTTCCAAGCTTCGACAATCTGCTCCTGGTGCCAATTATGTCCTCTGAGCACTGGGTTCACTGTTTCTCTTCCGAATCTAGCACCAGCTCCGTCAATCAGCCTTTCGGTGTTCGATCTGCTAACTACGCGGTCGGAATGCAAAACTTGTTAAATTCGCACCACCCACACAATTTAACGACCATTTTCGAGCTCACACTCACTAGAGGAGTGAAGAACAGACCCGTACCCCACCATGCATGGCCATTCGGTCAAAAGGGGAAAACGAAAGAGACAAGGTAACAAATGCAAACAGTTCAATGGACTCACCTTGAGACCACGGTCACGAAAATGGGCTTATCACACGGTTTTAAAGCGAACAGGACCTCCCCTCAGAACATGCAACTCGCAGTGATGGAGGAAGAAGAAGAAGAACTGAAACTGAAGTAGGAGAAAAAAGCAGACGAAGAAGGAGAAAGAAGTAGTGGCTCACGTGAATCTGATTGATAGTAAGAGACTGACTGCCCTCTGCCATGGTCAGTTATATCAAAGGCGTATGAAGCGAGCATTTGAAAAGAAAGTACGACCCCGACAGTTCCAAGAGGGAGACTTGGTGCTCAAGAAGGTTTTGTCAATGCATAAAGATCTCCGAGGCAAATGGACTCCTAACTATGAAGGGCCGTATGTCGTGAAGAAAGCTTTTTCCGGAGGTGCTCTCATACTCACCAACATGGATGGGGAAGATCTACCAATGCCTATAAACGCGGATGCAGTGAGAAGATACTACGCGTAAAAAAAAAAAGAGAGAGGCTCGCTAGGTTGAAAACCTGAAAAGGCGACCTAGGCAAAAGTTAGAGCAATTGATGGGGTCGAAAATCCTAAGAAAGCGGCCCAGACAAATTCACACCCTATAGATTCAACACTGCAATGCCAATTTTCCAAATCATAGACAGGGGGATGGGTCTAGAACATCGAAGCCATTGTCAAGTCACGCCCTCGAAAGCAAAATCAGAAGATAAACAAGAAATCATGGAAAAGACTAGAATTTTGTCGCTCTCATGAAATCGATGGATGATCTAAAAGGCCTTCCCTTCCATCCTTACCATCAATTCCTCACATCTTGTCATATTTTTGCATTATTATTGTCACCTGTACATATCTATTGTTCATAAATAAAAGGTTTCCTTTCTTCTCACATGTGTTCATGACTAGAATGAATAAACAAGTTTTGCCTAAAAAAGAATTTCTTAAAAAATGAGTTTTGAGAAGAACGAAAACACAAAGTTATGGGGAACGAAGTGGACACCGTTGCCAGATCTTACCTCAAGCAAGCTCAACTAGCTCTGCGAAACAACCTCAATGAAGTCAGAAGTAATAATTATTTTGGCCATGAGTTACTTCAACGCCTGTCGCCAAGGGAGTCCGCCTGTAAGTTTTTAATTAGTTTTGTGTTTCTCTGTTAAAGGATGGCCGGGAACCATGATCCCCGAGATGTGTGGTTGCCCAACTCTATCCTCAACAGACCTTCGGCATGTCCGCAGTAAACCCCAAGTCTATTCTCTTTCACCCAAAGGGGTATTACCCTGAATCACCAAATTTTCTCCCCCAGTGGAACCATAATCGCTAAAAACTACACTTCCCAAATACTTCCCCAGTGGGACTACACTTCCTAGCCAACCCAAAACTGGGGCATCTCCCCAGATTCTTCTTTCAGTCAAGGGGCAGTTCCCCAAGATTTCATCCAATCAAACCAAAACTGGGGCATCTCCCCAGATTCTTCTTTCATTCAAGGGGCAGTTCCCCAAGATTTCATCCAATCATGTCAAGCTAGGGCATCTTCCCGGGATTATTCCTTCATTCAAGGGGCAGTTCCCCAAGATTTCATCCAATCATGTCTAACCGGGGCATCTCCCCAGGTTTATTCCTTCATTCAAGGGGCAGTTCCCCAAGATTTCATCCAATCATGTCAAATTGGGGCATCTCCCCGGGTTTATTCTTTCATTCAAGGGGGAGTTCCCCAAGATTTCATCTAATCATGTCAAACTGGGGCATCTCCCCGGGTTTATTCCTTCATTCAAGGGGCAGTTCCCCAAGATTCCTTCAAATCTTGCCAAACTGGGGCATCACCCCAGGTATATCCTCTCAATCAAGGGGTAGTTCCCCAACAACCCACAGTCATGTCAAAATGGGCCATTCCCCAAAATTCATTCTCTTGCATTCAAAAGGCAGTTTCCCAAAGACTCGCAGTCATGACAACCGAGGGTCAAACCCAACCTTTACATTTCCTGCCAACAGTGAGTTAATTCGGACGAGACGTCCTGTTAACTTCCCCAACCTTTACATTTCCTGCCAACAGTGAGTTAATTCGGACGAGACGTCCTGTTAACTTTCCCAACCTTTACATTTCTTGCCAACAGTGAGTTAATTCGGATGAGACGTCCTGTTAGCTCCCCCACCCTTTATCTTCTTGTCGCCGATCAAATGGCACCCTTTATCTTCCTGTCGCCGACCAAATGGCACCCTTTACCTTCTTGTCGCCGATCAAATGGCACTCTTTACCTTCTTCTCGCCGATCAAATGGCACCTTTACTTTCCTGCCGCCGATCAAATGGCACCCTTTACCTTCCAGTCACCGATCAAATGGCACTCTTTATCTTCCTGTCGCCGATCAAATGGCACTCTTTATCTTCCTGTCGCCGATCAAATGGCACCCTTTATCTTCCAGTCGCCGATCAAATGGCACCCTTTATTTTCCTGTCGCCGATCAAATGGCACCCTTTACTTTCCTGTCGCCGATCAAATGGCACCTTTACTTTCCTGTCGCCGATCAAATGGCACCCCTTTACTTTCTTGTCGCCGATCAAATGGCACCTTTACTTTCCTGTCGCCGATCAAATGGCACCTTTACTTTCCTGTCGCTGATCAAATGGCACCTTTACTTTCCTGTCGCCGATCAAATGGCACCTTTACTTTCCCGTCGTCGAACAAATGGCATCCTTTTACCTTTCAGTCACCAAAGAAGGCATCCTTTTTCTCCCGGTCGCCGAATGAGGCACCCTTCTGCTTCATGTCATTCAAAGGATAATTCCCAGTTAACCGCTTCTTGCTAAAAATTAGAGCACTGCTTCACTTCTTTTTTCCAGATTTAGGACAAAAAAAAAGAGAGAAAAAAGTGAAACGGAAGAGGAAAATGCTCGTCTTTAAAGAAGAAAGGTCACACTAACTCGTGATTGCCCACACCGTCAGTCGCTATACCGATCAAGAGGTCCCACTTGGCCCCCTACATCGGTGTTCATATCTTTACTTCCTTTTCACTTCAAAAACACAGAAGCTTCGTGTTTCTTTTGTGAAAAAGAAGTAAAGAGGGGCATCTGTGAACACCTCTTTTGGTCCGGTCCAAGTGGAATGAATATTTTTTATACTGAATTCCAATCCAGAATGGTCAGATTCGAAAAGAATGGCTCCAAAATAATCAGAACTGAGTAAAATAACTCAGAATGAAGCTTTTCCAAGTGAAATACAGCCCTGTGGGAGGCAAATCCGATTGGAATGACTAAAAATGATCACATCTGAACAGGATGACTCAGGTTAAAGCATTTCCGAGTGGAATACAGCCCTGGTGGGGATAAATCCGAGTGAAAAAACTCAAAAATGGTCAAATCTGAGTCAAAATGAAGCATTTCCGAGTGGAATGACTCAAAATTGATGAAATCCGAGTGAAATGCTCCCCTGTTGAAGTTGAATCCGAGTGGATAGCTTCCCTGCCAAGCCAATCCGAGTGGATTATGCCCATTTTCAAGAGAAGTCTGAGTGGAATGACTCAAAATTGATGAAATCCGAGTGGAATCACTCAGAATGAGTCATTTCCGAATGAAATGCTCCCTGCTGAAGTCAAATCCGAGTGAAATATGCTCCTGTTGGATCAAATCCGAGTGACATTACTCAGAATGAGTTAAATCCGAGTGACATTACTCTGAATGGAGAAAATCCGAGTGAAACTACTCAGTTTTGGGCATATCCGAGTGGAGTATGACCTGTTGGGTGGGAAATCCGAATAATGACTCAACAATGGACCAATCCGAGTGGAGTATGACCTGTTGAATTCAAATCTGAGTGAAATGACTCAGATTAGATGTAAATCCGAGTGGATAATTCCCTTTCAGATGCATTCCGAGTGGAGTATGCCAGTTTACAAGCCCTGATTGCAAAGAATGTCAATTCCGAGTGAAAGGAATGCTGATTGAAGAAAATCCGATTGAAAGTGACCAAGTTCCATTCGGATTAAGAGCTCACAAGGTCAGTTCCGAGTGAAACCTTCAAGCAGTTAACTTTTGGGTCACTATTGAAGACATTCCGAGTGAACATTCCAAGCAAAGACAAGATCCGAGTAGCACGCCTCCGATTGAAGTGATTCCGAGTGAAACACTGATTCAATCATTTCTGAATCACCCTTTAATTGGTTCCTGAGTAAAATACTATTCAATCAATTCTGAGTAAAGTTTCCACCAGTTTCCGAGTGAAACCATTGTGAAGAGTGAATTGATGTGTGAGCACATCCGAGTCACATTTCACACAATACCGAGCCATTTCAGTCAGCACCGAGTGAGCCATCCTTTTCCCAGTTCCGAGCCCCTTTCTCACTCGACTCCGAGTGACTTTCCCCCATTCCCAAGTGAGCCATCCTTTTCTCAGTTCCGAGCCCCTTTTTCACTCGATTTCTGAGTAACTTTTCACCCTTCCCGAGTCCTTTTGGCCAATCAATTCCGAGCCCCCATTTCCACCATACTTCAAACCTCCATCGAGCCACTTTTTACCCGTTCCCGAGTCATCTTCCTCTCATCTCCGAGTCACACTTCACCTATTTTAGTCGGTTCCGAGTCATTTGTCACTCGGATTATGGAGAGGAGTTGGAATCCGAGTCAGTTTTCACTCGGTTCTGACTCAATTGCCCACTCAATCCAATTGCACAACACCAACATGATTTTCCCAGTCGGATTTTTCCCCTTTTCCCACTCAGAATTGACTGAGAGTGTGATCCGAGTCATTTACACTCGGATTTCCAACATTTACACTCGGATTTCCAACATTGTCACTCGGAATTCAACAATTTCACTCGGAATTCAACAATTTCACTCGGATTTCCAACATTTTCACTCGGAATTCTTCCATTCTCACTCGGATTCCCACCAGGTCCCCCTGTTAAACCGTGCTGACTTGGATTCCACCACCCAAGTGGATCCAGGAATCCTGGGGGTGGCAGACAAGTGGCCAACAGGGGCGGAAGTGGGGGAATTAAAAATTCCCACCCAGCCGTTGTCCCCCACTTCACTCTGAGTGGAGGCCTTAGCTGGCATTCCACTCGGAAGTGGAAGCCTGAGCTGGCCTTCCACTCAAACCAGCCTATAAATAGGCAAGGAGCTGAAGCTTTCAGCCCTTACACACACCTTACAGACTTACACACACATCACGGAGACTTACACACACAGATACGCATCCAGCACCCTCCTTCCTCTCTTCATCAGCCAGCCGTTGTCTCCAACAGCCACGCCGTCCTCTCCCCTCAACACAACACCGCCCAACACTTCATTCCTCTCAGCCAACACCGTTCAACCAACCGTCCTCTCCAAAACCGACCTCCTCATCCCTTCACCTACACACCGTCCCAATTCCTCTCACAACACCGTCCTCTCCCCTCAAGTACACCAAATCCAATCTCCTCACTCCACTCAACTCCAATACCGTCTCTCTTCTCACTGTCTCACTCGGTAAATCACTTCTCACTCGGTAAGCTCACTGTCTCACTCGGTTTCTGCTATTTCCACTCGGTTTCCTCATTTTCACTCGGTTTTTCCTTGTCCTCACTCGATTTTCTGCTTTTATCACTCGGTTTTACCATTTTCACTCGGTTTTTCCTCTTTCTCACTCGGTTTCTGCTATTTTTACTCGGTTTTTGCCATTTTCACTTATTTTTTTCACTTCTCCCACTCGGTTTTCACTCATTTTTCCTCTATTTTCAGAATTTATTGTTTCCCTTTCTCTTTTGTAGCTTCTACTACCTTTTTCCTTTCGTTCCATAGTAAAATATAATAAAGAGAAATAAATGCTTCCTATGTTTTCTTTCAAATCTAAATAAAAATCAATAAAAAGAAACAAATCATTTTTAAACAATGTGTCGTACGGGAGCACTCCCGTCTACACAACCTCTTTAGGATTCGTACACGTGCGAAGAACTTCGCCTTGTACGAGTTCCCCACCTCAGTGACATCCATCATCATCTCCCAAGTCTTTTCCTAAAAGAACAACACTCAGAACTACGTAACCCTGATTTCTTGATAATTCAAGAATACGTAGGAGCAGGACTTTAACTCCTGTCAGGCCCATCTTTCTTATTTCTTTTTGCTGATTTATTTCCTTACTTCCACGTTTCTTTCATAAATGGTCTTTTTTTGGTTACTTCCGTGAAAATCAATTTAGACGTGACGTCTTGTTGGTTTCCCCTAGTTTTTACTTAAGCCTCGCCATAATTCATAGGGGAGGGATACTTAGGACGAGACGTCCCGCTTATCTCTTTCCTATCCCTACTTTTTTATTTCGAGGATGTATAATTTAGGCGTGACGCCTTATTAGCATTCTTTTCCCCTCTCTGTCTCATATCGAAGTCGAGTTTAATTCGGATGAAACGTCCCATTGACTTCGCTTCGACATTCTATGTTTGTACAGTTCTCTCACTCCATTCTGTCGTTTTTAAAATAAAAAATACAACAATGAAAGGGAAGAAATAAACCATCTTTTGTAAGGCTATTTATGTTGCGCATTTTCAATCTTGGTACTGTTTTTGACAGGCGATGTAGGGTACTAATACCTTCCCTACTCGTAACCGACTCCCGAACTTGAATCTCAATTTTTTTAACTAGTGCTTTACTGAACCTAGTTTTTTCCAATATTTTTCCTATGGATAAAAATGTCGGTGGCGACTCCCTGTTTCAATCCACCCATCCTCTCTCTTCTCGTCGCGCCGTCGCGATCCAGGTTGCGACAGATGGCGACTCCGCTGGGGACGCTTAAGAGAGTCAGGCCAGTTTGGTTGAAAGCGCATTTTTTTATATAGCCTTTGTTTAACTTGGATTTCTTCCCCTTGTTTTTTTATTTTCCGTTAATTGTTGTGAATGTTCATTATTATTTGCATCTTTTTATTCGTTTTATTGTCCATGTTCCGTATGATTGTTGAACCCTAGGGTAGAAGACTATGTTACTTTTCTGCAATCATTGAACCCTAGGGTAGACGACTTTGTATATTTGTTCTGTGTTTGTTCTCTGTGCATAATGGGGTAAGGTAAAAAGGTATTGAATGCCCTTTCACACACTACACTCACAAATTACTCGCACACACTTATGAGTGGCGCCCTATACCCGGGCCCCAAATGAAACTTAAGTTAGGAGGGGTTGGTATACGGAATCGTATAGGATGTACTTCCTATCCGGTGATCGTGAGAACCCCAACTAGAGTTCGACCTCTTGTGACATACGCACCTAGTGGTTCTTCACTGTTGTGTCCCTGTCATGGGTAGGATCTTGGCTCTGGTAACCTTCTAGAAGTCTAGTATAAGCCACCTGGTGTGAAGAGTCACTTTTAGACAAGCCCTAAGGTCCAGAGAAAACCTTCAACAAAACCTGACTTAGGCCACGAAAGGGCAAACTTTACTTTACCTTATGTCATTTTCACTTTCCTGTTATCAAAAAGGGATTATCTATCATCCAAAGATTCGCTTAGTCTTGGAAAATTTTTTGGAACACACAAGTATTCTTCGGGTGAATAGATGATCCTCTCTCTTTTTTGTCATGTATCTCTGAGTCTGAAGTCATAGGTTCTCCTAATCGTCAAAGGAAAAATCCAAAAAATTATACTTCATTTCCCTCTGGTTGAAGTGGCAATGACGATTGGGAAAACCTACGACTTTTGAGCTCGTATAACTGATTCCATTCTTTGTCTTGATATTCGCAGGGGACGATTCCGAATTTGTCAGTATTTCTAAGACAGTATGGAAATTAACATGGGACATAGTAATTGTGATATAGGGGTGACTGAATTGAAGAAGTTATTGCACCTCAAGGCTAGAAAGGTCAATACTGACAGTTTACAAGCACTAGGGAAAAAACTGAGCTTGACACAAAAGATGACTTTCGCAAGGAAGTATGGGAAGATCCTAAAACTCTTGGAGGTAGACGTCCAAACAGAAGCCATCACAGCTTTGGCACAATTCTATGACCCACCTCTCCGCTGTTTCACTTTCCAAGACTTTCAACTGGCACCATCCATAGAAGAATTTGAACAAATATTGGGGATGCCAATGGAGGGACAGATTCCTTATCGCCATTTGGACCATCACGCGTCAATCACTTCTGTCGCTCGTATTTTGAAGGTCCATCCTGAAATGTTAAGAGGAGTGCAAATGAACAGAAACCAGATTCCCGGATTTACTAGGGAATTTCTGGAGAAACACATGCGTGTCCTGGCAGAGAAGGAAGAATGGGAAGCTTTCATTGATACCTTGGCTCTCACTATTTACGGAGTTGTCTTATTCCCTAACTTAGACAACTACGTAGATTATGATGCTATAGGTGTCTTCACCGCTCGCAAGCACAGATTGGAAAATCCCGTCACAGCAGTGTTGGCCAATGTCTATTGCACCTTGGATTTCTGCCATACCCAAGGAGGAAAGAGGATTATTTGTTGTTTGCCTGTTCTATATGTATGGCTCACATCCCACGCTTTTCATCAACTATGCAAAGCCGAGTGTCCCATCTCTGATTTAAAATTGTGTCAGCTGACAACTAAGAATGGGCGTGAGTGGGCTAATCACCTTGTAGGCCTTACAGCAGAAAAGGTGAGACGGTGTCCTCAATGGCTAGAAGTTGAGTCCATCGTTTATAGCTGTGGAGGATATCCAAATGTTCCTCTAATGGGGACACAAGGCTGCATCAATTATAATCCTGTTATTGCTAAGCGGCAGTTGGCTTATCCTCTACTTGGGCCGCCGAACGAAGCACTACTTACTCCTTTCGTTCTGTACTATGCGAATGGGAATTACACCTCCACTATTCGGGACATAGCCAATGCCTGGAAGAAGGTCCATAGGATGGGCAAAGAATTGGGAGCACGAAGCCACGCTGTGAGAGTTGAATACTTAGATTGGGTGGTGAACAGAGTCTCCATCGTGAAATTGCCTTTCAAGAGCCCTTCATACCAACCTGAGGACACAGTTCCTCCGCCATGCATTGTGGAGGACAAGGTTACCATATCACTAAAGGCCCAAGTAGAAGAGCTAAAGGCAAGGAATCAAAAATTGGAAGAAGACCTCCTGAAGTGCCAACAAGAGTGCGCCCTCCATAGGAAAGAGAACTCTGAAGGAAGGCATGCTATCGAAGAAATGCGGAAAAAGAGAAAAATTGATGAAGATTACAGAATAAAACAAGATCAATGCCTTCGGGCGGCCAATTCGCAGTTGAAGATGAAGGGTCAGCAGAGCGATGCTGTATTGGCCGAAAAACAAATTTTAAAGGACATGCTGGTACAATCCAAGGAGAAGGGAAAGGAGGCGTTGATGCAAAAAGAAATGCTACAAACCCAAGTCCACAAATTGGAGCAACAGCTTGATGAAACGATGAGAGCTTATGAGCAAGAAATACATGCTGAACAGAAGAAAACCCTTGACGCCGAACGCCGCTGCCAAGAAGCCACACGAGCTTTGGGGACAGAGTTAGCTCAACGGGATGAAGTCATTCACTTATGGATGGACCGTTTCGCCAAGTTGGCATACCTATCCAATGGAATCTTTGAAGATTTTCCCTCAATGTTAAAGCAGGCTGAAGGCATGGTCAATCCCCTATCCACCCCAAAGGAGATATCATCATTTTTGAACTATTGTCAAGAAAGACTTTGCAAAATGAAAGTCATGATTGCCCAAGCTAGGAATGGCTGAATATTGTAACCGTATCTTTCAAGTAACATTGTACCTTTACAGATGAATGGAATGATGAATCAATGTGCCTTCACAGTAGTCTCATGTTAATTTCCAATATACTGTTATACTAAGTACTTTTGAACGCGACGTTCTGGGGAAAGGTCAAGGAATACGTGTCAAATTCGGAATCGTATCCCGCGAATGCCCATTTATTTTTTATTTTTCTTTTATCCTCTTTAACTGTTCCCTCTATTTTTCTAACCATTTGCCGTGACTCTTTAGACACTACGGGTAAGCATCCCTACGCGACCAGGCTCAGAAAGAAACTCATGGCCGAAATAGAGCAAGAGAATGAAAACCTGCGAGCTGAGGTTAATCAATTGAAAGAACAAATGGCTGAAATGGCCAAGATGTTTGAAAGAAGGATCGCAGAAAGGGATTCTTTAGCAGAAGTTGAAAATGCTAGGCAGCAATCTCCCATTCTCCAACACGCTCAAGGTCATGCTGGGGAACCGAGCTCAAACCCTCCAGGGCCTACTGTTACCGTTCGCCTTAGTAAGCCGAACCCTGCTCACGTTCAACAACACTCTTTTGTTGATAAAGAAGGGAATGTTGTACCCTTCCCACAGTATGGGTTACCCCCAGGCTATTTCCCACCACTCCAAGAAGAGCCAGATTATCAGGAAACAATCCTTCACGCGGCTCAACCAAACATCCCACCTGTCCGAAATCCTCAAACGATTCCGGTCCATACACAGGCTGAACAACCACAAGCTGCCCAAGCCACAGCTGGACACCAAACCTCAATTCTGAATGAGAGCCCGGCGCATGTTGACCGACCAGTCAAGAGTGCTAGTCACTATATCGTCACAGGACCAAGTACTACCACTGCTGCTACCCAGGAAGGAAGATTAGAGTTCTTGGAAAGGCGATTAAGGGAAATGGATGGGAGGAATCGATTTGGATTAGGAAGTGCTGCACAACTCTGCCTAATTCCTGACGTTGTTATTCCTCCCAAATTCAAAACACCTGAATTTGATAAGTATCGGGGGCTGACATGTCCGAGAAACCATCTTACCATGTACTGTCGGAAGATGGCTTCGCATGCTTCCAACGACTCTATGCTCATCCATTGTTTTCAAGATAGTTTGGCTGGAGCGCCTCTAACCTGGTATAACCATCTTGAACATTCTCGTATACGCTGTTGGGAGGATCTAGCAGATGCTTTCATGCAGCAGTATAAGTACAATTTGGACATGGCGCCGGATAGAGTACAATTGCAGAACATGTCCAAGAAAGACAACGAGACATTCAAAGAATACGCCCAATGGTGGCGCGAAGTAGCAGCGCAAGTTGACCCACCTTTGTCTGAGAAAGAGGTGATCTCGACATTTATTGACACACTCCAATCGCCATTCTATGACAAGATGATCGGAAGTATTTCCTCCCATTTCTCCGATATCGTCACTATCGGAGAAAGAATAGAAAATGGCCTCCGGACAGGGAAGATCGCCCGAGGCCCAGCTGGGGTTAATGCAGCAAGAAGACCCTCCCAAGGAGAAGGAAAGAGAAGAGAGGGAGAGACTAATCTAATCTCCCATAATCAGGGAAGAAACCAGCCGAGGCCACCCACCCCGGTCGCCTTTCCATCAACCTATCATAATACACCACATCCATATGTGGCCGCTGTTCAAACACCACATCCACCACATTTCCGCCCACCTGTCATGCGACCGCCTGCACCACTACAGGCACCATATCAACCACCACAAGCTCCGTACCAGCAGCCACAAATGAACCCGCCGAATCCAAATCAGAGAAGGCAAAACAACGACCGTGCCCCACCGCAATTTGATCCAATTCCCATCACTTACACAGAGCTTCTCCCTTACCTCATCGAAAACACGATGGTAGTACCCTGCCCTTTAAAGCCACTTCAGCCGCCGTATCCTAGAGGGTATGACCCGAACGCACGGTGTGATTACCACGCCGGTGCACCGGGACATTCTACTGAGAACTGCTTGGCACTGAAGTTTAAGGTAAGGGACCTCATTCGGGCCGACTGGATAAGCTTCAAAGAAGGGAGCCCAAGCGTGACAACTAATCCCCTTCCAAACCATAAAGGATCGGATGTCAACGCTATAGAAGGGGATGAAAATTGCATTTCCAAAGTAGAAGACATCCAGATGCCTTTGGAAACAATACACTCCCATATGCTGAAGATGGGATTAGTAGAGGGATCGTGTGGTGAAGAGCATAATGACCTTCAGTCCGCAAAACGAAGGGACTTCCAGGAAACCCTTTAAAGACTCATGAATGCTCGAGTCATAGAGGTCTGTAGGCACCGTGAAGGACAAATAAATGTGGTACAGGAACAGGGTAAGGCACGAGTTTCGAAACCCCTGGTCGTATACTATAACAAGGATACGCCAGCGGCTTCGGCTCCTGCCAAGACTGTCTTCACAGTAAGGGCACCAACTCCTTTCCCATTCCAAAGTTCCCACGCTGTGCCATGGAGGTACAATACAGATGTGGTTGTCACCAATCCAGAGGCAGTCAACTCCATACCATCCTCCTCTATTACAAACATAACCGGAGTGGGAAAAATGACACGGAGTGGAAGAATATATACACCACCTGAGCCCAAGCAAGGCAAGACTACCGGAGAAGGAAAAATTGGAAAAGAAGTAGCCTCTGGCGAAACAAAGGGGGCTGTGACTGAAGAGGAAGCCCAGGAATTCCTGAAGTTTATTCGCCATAGTGACTACCAGGTGTTGGACCAATTGAACCACACCCCTGCGAAAATTTCCCTATTGTCTTTGCTAATGAGTTCTGAACCACATCGAAACACATTGATGAAGGTGTTGAGCGAGGCGCACGTGAAGAATGATTTACCCGTCAAACAATTTGGGGGCATAGTGGGGCAGATCGTTGCCAATAATTACTTGACCTTCACAGATAAGGAAGTACCTATTGAAGGAAGGGGGCACAACAAAGCCCTTCATATTTCTGTGAAATATCGGGATTATATCTTGGCAAAAGTACTTGTGGATAATGGATCTTCTCTAAACGTCATGCCAAAATCCACGTTGGCAAAATTGCCTTTCGACGGAACATACATGAGGCCTAGCTCTATGGTTGTGCGGGCTTTTGATGGGACACGTAGGGAAGTCATTGGAGAAATTGAATTGCCTATACAAGTCGGGCCTTGTACTTTCCAGGTACTCTTCCAAGTAATGGATATTGCGCCCGCCTACAGCTGTTTATTAGGGCGACCGTGGATCCATTCGGCAGGGGTGGTCCCCTCCACGCTGCACCAAAGACTAAAATTCATCATCGACAACAAGTTGGTGACTGTTTCTGGGGAAGAGGACCTTTTGGTCAGCAAACCCATATCCGCTCCATACATCGAGGCCGCCGAGGAAGCCCTCGAAACATCCTTCCAAGCCTTGGAGATTGCCAATGCAACAAGCATTGTGAAAATGTCCTTCCCCAACGTACCTCTAATGGTGACGCTGAACATGTTGCGAAAGGGGTACCAACCCGGAAAAGGATTGGGGCAGGATTTAGAAGGCATAACCCAACCGGTGAGTCTCCCGGAGAATAAAAACAGATATGGTTTGGGATATAAGCCTACTGTGACGGATAAGAAAAGGGTTGAAGGGGAAAAGAAGGGGAGGAGAGCTGCTCGCCTTACTGGTCAAGAGATCAACACTGCAAGAATCCCTATCTGCGATCTCTATCAGAGCTTTAAGAGCGCCGGAGTGATATATCCGGATCAAGTTGCCATGGTGGAGAATGAGTCTGACCTCAATATGGAGCTGGTATATGCTTGCCATCCAGATCAAGAGCTGAGCAATTGGGAAGTCATGGAGTTCCCTACAACCATTAACGTTCTATCAGAGTAATCACTGTATTTCATAATTTGGTGGTCCCCTTGCTATGCCCAAGGCTCCGGGACCCATTTTGTAATAAGGGCAAAACTTGTTTACTTTGTTTTTGAAAATCAATGAACACATTTTTATTCCCCATCACCTCATCTTTGTGCATTCTCTGTTTCTTAAACCTTTCACTTGTTTGCTTCTTTTTTCACTTTATAATATAACCCGAATGCAGATCCAAAAATGATTTCCCTGAGAACGATGAAAACCTGGATTTATTTCATGACCCTGTTTATCCAAATGATTGCGTCTACGAGGAAAGTGAGGAAGACTTTGGACCCTCATCTGAATTGACGAGATTATTGGAACAAGAGGATAAGGAGATCCGCCCACATCGGGAGGAAATTAAAATCATCAACCTTGGAGGTGAAGGAGAAGATAAAATGATCAAGATAGGCACCTGCCTGAGTAAAAACCAGCAAGATGAATTGATTGAACTGCTACGGGAATTTTGGGATGTGTTCGCTTGGTCATATCAAGATATGCCAGGGTTGGATAACAGCATAGTGGAACATAGATTGCCTCTGAAACCAGAGTGTCCACCAATTAAGCAAAAGCTGCAAAGAATGAAACCGGAAATGCTTCTAAAGATCAAGGAAGAGGTCAAAAAACAATTCGAAGCCGGTTTCTTGGCCGTAGCCAAATATCCATAATGGGTAGCCAACATAGTCCCGGTCCCAAAGAAGGATGGAAAAGTGCGGATGTGTGTGGACTATCGAGATCTAAACAGGGCCAGCCCTAAAGACGATTTTCCTCTTCCACATATTGACATGTTGGTCGATAACACAGCCCAGCACTCCATTTTCTCTTTCATGGATGGTTTCTCCGGGTACAATCAGATCAAAATGGCACCCGAAGACATGGAAAAAACCACGTTCGTTACTTTGTGGGGTACTTTCTGTTACAAAGTAATGTCCTTTGGTTTGAAGAACGCAGGGGCAACTTATCAGAGAGCAATGGTCACTTTATTCCATGATATGATGCACAAGGAAATAGAGGTCTATGTGGATGACATCATTGCAAAATCCAGAACCGAGGAAGATCATGTCCGCGACTTAAGGAAATTGTTTGAACGGTTGAGAAGGTTTAAGCTTAGATTGAATCCTGCCAAGTGCACGTTTGGCGCAAGGTCAGGCAAACTGTTGGGTTTCATTGTAAGCAAGAAAGGAATTGAAGTGGATCCCGACAAGGTCAGGGCAATCCTAGAAATGCCGCCTCCTTGCACAGAAAAAGAAGTCAGGGGGTTCTTGGGAAGATTAAACTACATCGCTCGATTTATCTCACAATTGACATCGACCTGCGAGCCGATCTTCAAGTTACTCCGTAAGAACTAACCGGGACAATGGGATGAGGACTGCCAAACGGCTTTTGAGAAGATTAAGCAGTACTTGAAAGAACCACCAATATTGGTACCACCAACCCCTGGGAGACCATTGATTTTATACATGACGGTACTGGATGAGTCCATGGGCTGCGTATTGGGTCAGCACGATGAAACAGGAAAGAAAGAACATGCCATATATTACCTAAGCAAAAATTTCACTGATTGTGAAATTCGATACTCCGCATTAGAACGAACTTGTTGCGCGTTAGCATGGGCTGTGAAGCGTTTAAGGCAATACATGTTGAGTCACACTACCTGGCTAGTCTCTAAGATGGATCCTATCAAATACATCTTTGAGAAGCCAGCCCTGACCGGAAGGATTGCTCGATGGCAAGTGCTGCTGACTGAGTACGACATAACGTATGTCACCCAGAAAGCCATAAAAGGGAGCGCTTTGGCTGACTACCTAGCCCATCAACCCATAAGTGATTACCAACCAATACTGTTTGACTTCCCAGACGAGGATATTTTAGCATTGTCCGACGAAGAAGAAGGCAGTAACAAGGACAAATGGATTTTAAGATTCGATGGAGCTTCTAATGCTTTGGGACATGGAATCGGAGCCATTTTGATTTCACCAAAGAAAGAGTTCATACCTGTCTGTGTCAGGCTATGTTTCGATTGTACCAACAATGTCGCTGAATATGAGGCGTGCTCCTTAGGGATCCAAGCGGCATTGGATATGAAAGTAAGAACACTGGAAGTCTACGGAGACTCTGCTTTAGTCGTCCACCAGTTGAAAGGTGAGTGGGAAACCAGAGATAGCAAGCTTCTCCCCTATCACGCCCACATTATGGAAATGATCAGAGATTTCGAAGAGATTTCTTTTCATCATGTTCCTCGGGAAGATAATCAAATGGCTGACGCTTTGGCCACTCTTGCTTCAATGTTCAGAGTAAACAATGACTATGACGTACCCCTCATCGAGGTAGAAAGGCGTCACGAGCCCGCATACTGCCAAGTAGTCGAAGAACAGTCGGATGGAAAACCTTGGTATCATGACATTAAGAGGTATATCCAGCGGC
This sequence comes from Clitoria ternatea, assembly GCA_037962975.1. Taxonomy (NCBI): domain Eukaryota; kingdom Viridiplantae; phylum Streptophyta; class Magnoliopsida; order Fabales; family Fabaceae; genus Clitoria; species Clitoria ternatea. The sequence goes on from CM075676.1 coordinate 71,391,217, forward strand.
AAGAATACCCTGACAATGCCACAGAAAATGACAAGAGAACCCTGCGACGGCTCGCCATGGGGTTTTTCTTAAATGGAGACGTGCTTTACAAAAGAAACTATGATTCTATCCTTCTTCGTTGTGTTGATACCGCTGAAGCAAATAGAATCATGAGGGATATCCACGAGGGATCTTTCGGAACCCACATCAATAGGCATGCCATGTCAAGGAAAATCTTAAGGGCTGGTTATTTTTGGATGACCATGGAAGCAGACTGCTTCGCCTATGCTCGGAGATGTCATAAGTGCCAAATATATGCTGATCACATTCACGCCCCCCCCCCGTCATCTCTAAATGTCTTGTCAGCACCATGGCCTTTTTCGATGTGGGGCATGGATGTCATTGGTCCCATTGAACCAAAGGCTTCAAACGGCCATCGTTTCATTTTGGTCGCCATTGATTACTTCACAAAATGGGTGGAAGCAGCTTCATATACTAATGTAACCAAAGGTGTTGTTGTTAAATTTGTCAAGCGTGAGTTGATATGTCGGTACGGCCTACCGAGTCAAATCATCACAGACAATGGTACAAACCTGAACAACAAAATGATGAAGGAGCTTTGTGAGAGCTTTAAGATCTCCCACCATAATTCTTCTCCATACCGCCCAAAAATGAATGGGGCAGTCGAGGCAGCGAACAAGAATATCAAGAAGATAATACAGAAAATGGTGATAACCTATAAAGACTGGAACGAAATGCTTCCTTTTGCTCTGCACGGTTATCGTACCTCAGTCCGGACCTCGACTGGGGCAACTCCATTCTCTTTAGTTTATGGCATGGAAGCAGTCCTACCTTTTGAAGTGGAGATTCCTTCCCTCCGAGTAATCATGGAAGCCGAATTGGTTGAGGCCGAATGGATCCAGACTCGACATGACCAATTAAATCTGATTGATAGTAAGAGACTGACTGCCCTCTGCCATGGTCAGTTATATCAAAGGCGTATGAAGCGAGCATTTGAAAAGAAAGTACGACCCCGACAGTTCCAAGAGGGAGACTTGGTGCTCAAGAAGGTTTTGTCAATGCATAAAGATCACCGAGGCAAATGGACTCCTAACTATGAAGGGCCGTATGTCGTGAAGAAAGCTTTTTCCGGAGGTGCTCTCATACTCACCAACATGGATGGGGAAGATCTACCAATGCCTATAAACGCGGATGCAGTGAGAAGATACTACGCGTAAAAAAAAAAAAAGAGAGGCTCGCTAGGTTGAAAACCTGAAAAGGCGACCTAGGCAAAAGTTAGAGCAATTGATGGGGTCGAAAATCCTAAGAAAGCGGCCCAGACAAATTCACACCCTATAGATTCAACACTGCAATGCCAATTTTCCAAATCATAGACAGGGGGATGGGTCTAGAACATCGAAGCCATTGTCAAGTCACGCCCTCGAAAGCAAAATCAGAAGATAAACAGGAAATCATGGAAAAGACTAGAATTTTGTCGCTCTCATGAAATCGATGGATGATCTAAAAGGCCTTCCCTTCCATCCTTACCATCAATTCCTCACATCTTGTCATATTTTTGCATTATTATTGTCACCTGTACATATCTATTGTTCATAAATAAAAGGTTTCCTTTCTTCTCACATGTGTTCATGACTAGAATGAATAAACAAGTTTTGCCTAAAAAAGAATTTCTTAAAAAATGAGTTTTGAGAAGAACGAAAACACAAAGTTATGGGGAACGAAGTGGACACCGTTGCCAGATCTTACCTCAAGCAAGCTCAACTAGCTCTGCGAAACAACCTCAATGAAGTCAGAAGTAATAATTATTTTGGCCATGAGTTACTTCAACGCCTGTCGCCAAGGGAGTCCGCCTGTAAGTTTTTAATTAGTTTTGTGTTTCTCTGTTAAAGGATGGCCGGGAACCATGATCCCCGAGATGTGTGGTTGCCCAACTCTATCCTCAACAGACCTTCGGCATGTCCGCAGTAAACCCTAAGTCCATTCTCTTTCACCCAAAGGGGCATTACCCTGAATCACCAAATTTTCTCCCCAGTGGAACCATAATCGCTAAAAACTACACTTCCCAAATACTTCCCCAGTGGGACTACACTTCCTAGCCAACCCAAAACTGGGGCATCTCCCCAGATTCTTCTTTCAGTCAAGGGGCAGTTCCCCAAGATTTCATCCAATCAAACCAAAACTGGGGCATCTCCCCAGATTCTTCTTTCATTCAAGGGGCAGTTCCCCAAGATTTCATCCAATCATGTCAAGCTGGGGCATCTTCCCGGGATTATTCCTTCATTCAAGGGGCAGTTCCCCAAGATTTCATCCAATCATGTCTAACCGGGGCATCTCCCCGGGTTTATTCCTTCATTCAAGGGGCAGTTCCCCAAGATTTCATCCAATCATGTCAAACTGGGGCATCTCCCCGGGTTTATTCTTTCATTCAAGGGGGAGTTCCCCAAGATTTCATCTAATCATGTCAAACTGGGGCATCTCCCCGGGTTTATTCCTTCATTCAAGGGGCAGTTCCCCAAGATTCCTTCAAATCTTGCCAAACTGGGGCATCACCCCAGGTATATCCTCTCAATCAAGGGGTAGTTCCCCAACAACCCACAGTCATGTCAAAATGGGCCATTCCCCAAAATTCATTCTCTTGCATTCAAAAGGCAGTTTCCCAAAGACTCGCAGTCATGACAACCGAGGGTCAAACCCAACCTTTACATTTCCTGCCAACAGTGAGTTAATTCGGACGAGACGTCCTGTTAACTTCCCCAACCTTTACATTTCCTGCCAACAGTGAGTTAATTCGGACGAGACGTCCTGTTAACTTTCCCAACCTTTACATTTCTTGCCAACAGTGAGTTAATTCGGATGAGACGTCCTGTTAGCTCCCCCACCCTTTATCTTCTTGTCGCCGATCAAATGGCACCCTTTATCTTCCTGTCGCCGACCAAATGGCACCCTTTACCTTCTTGTCGCCGATCAAATGGCACTCTTTACCTTCTTCTCGCCGATCAAATGGCACCTTTACTTTCCTGCCGCCGATCAAATGGCACCCTTTACCTTCCAGTCGCCGATCAAATGGCACTCTTTATCTTCCTGTCGCCGATCAAATGGCACTCTTTATCTTCCTGTCGCCGATCAAATGGCACCCTTTATCTTCCAGTCGCCGATCAAATGGCACCCTTTATTTTCCTGTCGCCGATCAAATGGCACCCTTTACTTTCCTGTCGCCGATCAAATGGCACCTTTACTTTCCTGTCGCCGATCAAATGGCACCCCTTTACTTTCTTGTCGCCGATCAAATGGCACCTTTACTTTCCTGTCGCCGATCAAATGGCACCTTTACTTTCCTGTCGCTGATCAAATGGCACCTTTACTTTCCTGTCGCCGATCAAATGGCACCTTTACTTTCCCGTCGTCGAACAAATGGCATCCTTTTACCTTTCAGTCACCAAAGAAGGCATCCTTTTTCTCCCGGTCGCCGAATGAGGCACCCTTCTGCTTCATGTCATTCAAAGGATAATTCCCAGTTAACCGCTTCTTGCTAAAAATTAGAGCACTGCTTCACTTCTTTTTTCCAGATTTAGGACAAAAAAAAAAGAGAGAAAAAAGTGAAACGGAAGAGGAAAATGCTCGTCTTTAAAGAAGAAAGGTCACACTAACTCGTGATTGCCCACACCGTCAGTCGCTATACCGATCAAGAGGTCCCACTTGGCCCCCTACATCGGTGTTCATATCTTTACTTCCTTTTCACTTCAAAAACACAGAAGCTTCGTGTTTCTTTTGTGAAAAAGAAGTAAAGAGGGGCATCTGTGAACACCTCTTTTGGTCCGGTCCAAGTGGAATGAATATTTTTTATACTGAATTCCAATCCAGAATGGTCAGATTCGAAAAGAATGGCTCCAAAATAATCAGAACTGAGTAAAATAACTCAGAATGAAGCTTTTCCAAGTGAAATACAGCCCTGTGGGAGGCAAATCCGATTGGAATGACTAAAAATGATCACATCTGAACAGGATGACTCAGGTTAAAGCATTTCCGAGTGGAATACAGCCCTGGTGGGGATAAATCCGAGTGAAAAAACTCAAAAATGGTCAAATCTGAGTCAAAATGAAGCATTTCCGAGTGGAATGACTCAAAATTGATGAAATCCGAGTGAAATGCTCCCCTGTTGAAGTTGAATCCGAGTGGATAGCTTCCCTGCCAAGCCAATCCGAGTGGATTATGCCCATTTTCAAGAGAAGTCTGAGTGGAATGACTCAAAATTGATGAAATCCGAGTGGAATCACTCAGAATGAGTCATTTCCGAATGAAATGCTCCCTGCTGAAGTCAAATCCGAGTGAAATATGCTCCTGTTGGATCAAATCCGAGTGACATTACTCAGAATGAGTTAAATCCGAGTGACATTACTCTGAATGGAGAAAATCCGAGTGAAACTACTCAGTTTTGGGCATATCCGAGTGGAGTATGACCTGTTGGGTGGGAAATCCGAATAATGACTCAACAATGGACCAATCCGAGTGGAGTATGACCTGTTGAATTCAAATCTGAGTGAAATGACTCAGATTAGATGTAAATCCGAGTGGATAATTCCCTTTCAGATGCATTCCGAGTGGAGTATGCCAGTTTACAAGCCCTGATTGCAAAGAATGTCAATTCCGAGTGAAAGGAATGCTGATTGAAGAAAATCCGATTGAAAGTGACCAAGTTCCATTCGGATTAAGAGCTCACAAGGTCAGTTCCGAGTGAAACCTTCAAGCAGTTAACTTTTGGGTCACTATTGAAGACATTCCGAGTGAACATTCCAAGCAAAGACAAGATCCGAGTAGCACGCCTCCGATTGAAGTGATTCCGAGTGAAACACTGATTCAATCATTTCTGAATCACCCTTTAATTGGTTCCTGAGTAAAATACTATTCAATCAATTCTGAGTAAAGTTTCCACCAGTTTCCGAGTGAAACCATTGTGAAGAGTGAATTGATGTGTGAGCACATCCGAGTCACATTTCACACAATACCGAGCCATTTCAGTCAGCACCGAGTGAGCCATCCTTTTCCCAGTTCCGAGCCCCTTTCTCACTCGACTCCGAGTGACTTTCCCCCATTCCCGAGTGAGCCATCCTTTTCTCAGTTCCGAGCCCCTTTTTCACTCGATTTCTGAGTAACTTTTCACCCTTCCCGAGTCCTTTTGGCCAATCAATTCCGAGCCCCCATTTCCACCATACTTCAAACCTCCATCGAGCCACTTTTTACCCGTTCCCGAGTCATCTTCCTCTCATCTCCGAGTCACACTTCACCTATTTTAGTCGGTTCCGAGTCATTTGTCACTTGGATTATGGAGAGGAGTTGGAATCCGAGTCAGTTTTCACTCGGTTCTGACTCAATTGCCCACTCAATCCAATTGCACAACACCAACATGATTTTCCCAGTCGGATTTTCCCCCTTTTCCCACTCAGAATTGACTGAGAGTGTGATCCGAGTCATTTACACTCGGATTTCCAACATTTACACTCGGATTTCCAACATTGTCACTCGGAATTCAACAATTTCACTCAGAATTCAATAATTTCACTCGGATTTCCAACATTTTCACTCGGAATTCTTCCATTCTCACTCGGATTCCCACCAGGTCCCCCTGTTAAACCGTGCTGACTTGGATTCCACCACCCAAGTGGATCCAGGAATCCTGGGGGTGGCAGACAAGTGGCCAACAGGGGCGGAAGTGGGGGGAATTAAAAATTCCCACCCAGCCGTTGTCCCCCACTTCACTCTGAGTGGAGGCCTTAGCTGGCATTCCACTCGGAAGTGGAAGCCTGAGCTAGCCTTCCACTCAGACCAGCCTATAAATAGGCAAGGAGCTGAAGCTTTCAGCCCTTACACACACCTTACAAACTTACACACACATCACGGAGACTTACACACACAGATACGCATCCAGCACCCTCCTTCCTCTCTTCATCAGCCAGCCGTTGTCTCCAAAAGCCACGCCGTCCTCTCCCCTCAACACAACACCGCCCAACACTTCATTCCTCTCAGCCAACACCGCCCAGCCAACCGTCCTCTCCAAAACCGACCTCCTCATCCCTTCACCTACACACCGTCCCAATTCCTCTCACAACACCGTCCTCTCCCCTCAAGTACACCAAATCCAATCTCCTCACTCCACTCAACTCCAATACCGTCTCTCTTCTCACTGTCTCACTCGGTAAATCACTTCTCACTCGGTAAGCTCACTGTCTCACTCGGTTTCTGCTATTTCCACTCGGTTTCCTCATTTTCACTCGGTTTTTCCTTGTCCTCACTCGGTTTTCTGCTTTCATCACTCGGTTTTACCATTTTCACTCGGTTTTTCCTCTTTTTCACTCGGTTTCTGCTATTTTTACTCGGTTTTTGCCATTTTCACTCGTTTTTTCACTTCTCCCACTCGGTTTTCACTCATTTTTCCTCTATTTTCAGAATTTATTGTTTCCCTTTCTCTTTTGTAGCTTCTACTACCTTTTTCCTTTCGTTCCATAGTAAAATATAATAAAGAGAAATAAATGCTTCCTATGTTTTCTTTCAAATCTAAATAAAAATCAATAAAAAGAAACAAATCATTTTTAAACAATGTGTCGTACGGGAGCACTCCCGTCTACACAACCTCTTTAGGATTCGTACACGTGCGAAGAACTTCGCCTTGTACGAGTTCCCCCCTCAGTGACATCCATCATCATCTCCCAAGTCTTTTCCTAAAAGAACAACACTCAGAACTACGTAACCCTGATTTCTTGATAATTCAAGAATACGTAGGAGCAGGACTTTAACTCCTGTCGGGCCCATCTTTCTTATTTCTTTTTGCTGATTTATTTCCTTACTTCCACGTTTCTTTCATAAATGGTCTTTTTTTGGTTACTTCTGTGAAAATCAATTTAGACGTGACGTCTTGTTGGTTTCCCCTAGTTTTTGCTTAAGCCTCGCCATAATTCATAGGGGAGGGATACTTAGGACGAGACGTCCCGCTTATCTCTTTCCTATCCCTACTTTTTTATTTCGAGGATGTATAATTTAGGCGTGACGCCTTATTAGCATTCTTTTCCCCTCTCTGTCTCATATCGAAGTCGAGTTTAATTCGGATGAAACGTCCCATTGACCTCGCTTCGACATTCTATGTTTGTACAGTTCTCTCACTCCATTCTGTCGTTTTTAAAATAAAAAATACAACAATGAAAGGGAAGAAATAAACCATCTTTTGTAAGGCTATTTATGTTGCGCATTTTCAATCTTGGTACTGTTTTTGACAGGCGATGTAGGGTGCTAATACCTTCCCTACTTGTAACCGACTCCCGAACTTGAATCTCAATTTTTTTAACCAGTGCTTTACTGAACCTAGTTTTTTCCAATGTTTTTCCTATGGATAAAAATGTTGGTGGCGACTCCCTGTTTCAATCCACCCATCCTCTCTCTTCTCGTCGCGCCGTCGCGATCCAGGTTACGACAAGGAGGATCACCCCTCTTAAGAGGATTAACCTTATTACAACGTTGCTAACTTGCATCACCTATTATTCGTCCATTCCCTTTTCGATTTATTTTATAATCCTTTCTATTTACTTATACCACTGATGTTTCCATATCTTTGGTTGCTCGACGTTACTAGCATACCATTACTTGCTTACTAACCTTAAGCTCGATACAGGACAATTTATTGCAACAGTTTATTCCTTTACTTAAAGAATTTTCATACTATCCATCAAGTACATTCAACACCCGAATGAACAACTAATATCTATCGTCATTCTGACCAGGTAGAAATGTATAGGGGATTCATCCTTCCTAAGAATAATCATATCAGAGCATTCGTCCACTTATTTCATTCTATGTAATATTAAACTCCATTATTCAAACAAACTTATAGCTACCAACACACTTACTATTCTCATTTCACCACAGGATTTAACCTCCTATTGGAAAATTAGCACCCCGAGTCCCAGAAGTGTTGGCTCGGTTACTATGCCCACTCGGTTACTGCCTCTGTGGGTAATCGGGCCTAAGACGTCCCGGTTGTCCATGTTGGAAACAACGATATGACCAGCCAGTGTTTTGCAATATGGCTCTCCTAGCCACAATTATAGCACGCTCGGCTACCCGACTGACTACCAGATCGGCCAGTAGAACTCCGACTAGATAAGGAAGAAGATGTAGCGGAAAACTTACCGCCACGAAAGAACTGACCCATTTTCTTGAAACTGGATCCTCTTACCTTCACGACCTCTTATCTTCCGACTGAAAGGTCCTCTGTAATTGCACTTCCTCGGTCAGCCTATCCTTATTCACCAGAGTCGGATAATCATAAATCACAATCGGCATAATCACACTACGAAGTCTAATTCACAATCCCGCTTCATACTTGGCATACTTACTACTCTCGGTTCCTTCCAGTGAGAAAGAATGATAGAAGTCACATAGCTCATCAAACTTAGTAGTGTGCTCGGCCATTGACACTCGGCCCTGTTCCAACCTCAAATTCTATTTCCTTTCGGATTTTAGAATTATCCGGGAAGTACTTAACAAGAAACCTCCTTCGGAAATTCACCCACACCAGCGGTTCACTCACCGTATTCATCTGTACCTTGGTCCTAGACCATCATATCCTAGCCTTGTCCTTCAACCGGTAAGTCGCAAACTGTACTTTCTGCTCCTCCGAGCACTCGAAATACTCGAGTTGATTCGGTTTCTCTTATCCAAACATACACCCCACCGTAGTCATGCCCTCCTTTGTAAGTAGGGGGATTCCTTTTCAGGAATTTATCAAGAGTGGGACCAGATTCGGTCCTACTCATCAATTTGGAAAACCTCAAGAAGAAATCATCTCCTCCACTAGAATTAGTTTCCCGGCCATAAAGTAATTCTATAATGAATAAACACATCACCATTAATAACTAATGCTCTACCAGGGAGTCGGATATTTACCTCATACTCATAATACAACGCCGCTGGAGTGCCAAGGGAATGATGCCAAGCTACACAAACAACCACAAGCACAATGCAATAGAATGCAAAACAGCCCAGTATAGGACTCACACAAATCACTGGGTTCACCCATACACTCGGCTCTAGAAAGAACCGCACTGATACCAATTGTGACGACCCGCGTCAATTTACCTTTTATTTACACCCGGTTAATCATTTTCGCAATAGATTTTTCGCGTTTAATAAAAATTTAGGTCTTAATATAAAATAATATTTACTTTTCTTAAACATACTGAAAATAATAACCGGTCGGAAATGATTCAACTTGGTCTTAATATAAAATAGTATTCACTTAAGTACATTCAAAATAATAAAAGCGTACGCAAAATAATATCCGATCGGAAATACATCTTTTAATAAAGTGGAGTTAGAAACAACGGAAGAAGAAGAAGACAGGGGGTCATTCGCCTGAGCGAGACCCTGATGCGCTTAGGCAAAATCCGAGGAAGTCGCTTAAGCGAGTTCTGACTCGCTTGAGCGAATGCTACCTGGGAGAACCAGACTTACCAGGAAAACTCACAAGTCGGGGTTTCACTCGGCAAAAGGGTCCACTCGGTCATCTCTCCCTCGGGCATAGCTTAACCTTCACTTCGCTCAGAAAAGGTTCACTCGGATATACCTCACTCGGGAACACTCTGATCTTTCTTCACTCGGAAGCACTCTAGTCTTCACTCAGAAACATTCTACTCTTTCTTCACTCAGAAGTAATTCTCTCGGCCCTATCTCACTCGGAGATATCCTAACCTTCCACTCAGAAGAGGATCTATCGGTTATTCTTCACTCGGAAAGGGACGAGGGATACACACTGGAACGAAACAGACACCAAACCAAACCAACCGGTCCTCGCTCAGACAAGAATAAATCCACTCGGTGAGATACGCCCGGTAATCGACTATGCTATAGCAATGCAAATTCACTCATAAAATAAACACCGATCACATAACATCAAGAATTTATACTCACGTCAATCAGCATACCGATTAAAATTTAATTCAACATATAGGCAACATGTAGCATCACACACTCGGAAAATTCATTATATACATATATTACATAATTCATTCAAAATCACTCGGTGCCTTGGCATCAATCCTCCGCTTGGCGCACCTCCAGAGCTCCGACCTCTTCCCTGTCACTGGTTACTAAATTGAAAACCACAACAAGGGTGAGTGTTTAGCATCATAATTAATCTAGAACGGAATTTAAATAACGGATTACGAGTATAAACTCCGTCCGATTGCTTTATCCTCAAATTGCAAGTCACACTCGGTAATTAACTCACACTCGGCAATATATCCATTAACACTCGGCATTATAGTAATTCACACTCGGCAATATAACAATTCTCATCTAGCAATTTTAGCAAATCACTCAGCAAGTAACTCATTCGGCAAGTATAACAATTTACCACTCGTTAAATATAACAAATCACTCGGCAAATATATGAAATTACACTCGGTAAATACATCAAATCATACTCAGCAAATATATCAATTCTCATTCGGCAATTATAACAAACTGCACTCGGCAAATATAGTAAACTGCACTCGGCAATTGTAATTAATCACATACACATTACAACTAACAATCCAATTGTCATCACTGACTCTCAGTCAAAATTGACGCCTAGTATCTGAATACTAAAGGATCGGCCTTCAACTGGGAGTCCGACTTGACATCCCGTGAACCCGACTTGGTTCACCGAGCCCGACTTGGCTCCCCCTCAACCACTGGGTCATAGGCCTCTGGGTAGCTCAACTGGGTCCGACTTGACCACTGAAGCCAAAAACAAGGGTAATACATACCGTCGGCCGTCCCATACCATATAATCACATATCATATCTCAATCATTACATATTATCAACAAACAACAGATGCAACTACCAGAAACTGGCATGTGCTCACAATACAGGGTGACTGACTTATCAAGCCCATCCATCACATTGTCACTGGGCGACCTGCTTGTCAAGCCCATCATCACATTGCCATCATACACTGATTATCACAGCATCAAATATTTCAAATTCAATCGGCTTAAGCCACACATACACGATCCTAAACCAATCGGTGTCCATACGTATACATGCATTCATACACATTCACATACAACTCATCCAGCATCATCTCTTACCCGGTTCACAATCATTCCAACAACTCGGATAGTATGTCCTATTCTAATTAATTATAACCCGAACACCCCCTTACCTCGGTTCCAAGCTCCGACAATCTGCTCCTGGTGCCGATTACGTCCTCTGAGCACTGGGTTCACTGTTTCTCTTCCGAATCCAGCACCAGCTCCGTCAATCAGCCTTTCGGTGTTCGATCTGCTACCTACGGGGATGGAATGCAAAACCTGTTAACTTCGCACCACCCACACAGTTTAACGACCATTTTCAAGCTCACACTCACCAGAGGAGTGGAGAACAGATCCGTACCCCGCCATGCATGGCTATTCGGTCAAAAGGGGAAAACAAAAGAGACAAGGTAACAAATGTAAACGGTTTAATGGACTCATCTTGAGACCACGGTCACGGAAATGGGCTTATCACACGGTTTTAATACGAACAGGACCTCCCCTCAGAACATGCAACTCGCAGATGGAGGAAGAAGAAGAACAGAAACTGAAGTAGGAGAAAGAAGTAGACGAAGAAGGAGAAAGAAGCAGTGGCTCGCGTGAATAATGAGGAAAGAGAAAAGGGAACCACCTTTATTCAAGGCCCAGGGGCAACCGGTAACTCCCCCAACCGGTCACTTCCCCATTCCCATTACCATTTCATTAAACATTTTAATTAAATTTTTATCTTCTTCTAATCACACCTCATTTATAATTAACTAATCAAATAAATTTATTTACATTCATAATATTTAATCATTTATAATTGTCCAATAATTCATAAAAATATCAAATAAATTCCTAAAAATACCCAATAAATCTCTAAAATATTTATTAATAATTTCCGCTACACATAATTTTTTTTAAAATATCCGGGATGTTACATCAACAGTCCTGAGTTTGGAATAGGCACAATTAAAATATTGCCTTGTAATAAACTTGAGTTGCACAAACTTGGATAAAGTTGATTTTGTCCCATGTAGACTCGATTTGAAAAAGACTTGAAATATTTTGCATTAGTCATCGCAGACTTTAAATGATGGACTTCCTTAACATATGCATCACAGACTTTGAAACTCGAAACACTTAAATAGAAAAGTTAAATAGCACACAGACTTTATTTTATTAAATGTCTTGTTGTGTGTTATTAACAAATCTTGAGGTCTTTAACTTAACATTTAAAAACTTTCAAAGTCCCTTTTGAAACAGACTTGGTTCTGACATATTCATCAGACCTTACAGCATATTATGCTTTAACCTTTTCAATACTAGTTCACATAACTATTTTTCCATTAAAAAGGGTTAAAATGGTGTGCCAATGTTTATTATTGTTAGTGGTCTAGTAAGTAGGTGTTCAAGGTTGTGAACACCAGTAAAACATTACTTTGCTATTAATTTTCACTTTTTTATTGCTAGTGATAATGATGACTCAAATATGGTCCTATATTAGTTTGCGTTGTCAGCTGACACTTTTTTCATACATGTTTATCTTTATTAAATTCATTTGCAATTAATCTCCTAAATCTAACATAATAACAAGGTTTTGTCTTAAATGGTCCCTGTTATTTTGGGACCATAAGTAAATAAAACAATTTTAAACTTAGATATATAGTAAATCAATATAAATAGTCTATATTTAAACCTTTTACCGTGTATTCCTGTTACAGTTAAAATAAATTCATACGTCTTAGTGGTATTTTAGTTTGGCATACATGTGTGACTTTAAAATATTAATTTTGGTTTGTATGTTGGCACCAATGGTCTAATGAAGGGGAAGGTGGCTGATGAAGGTCATCAGAAAATAAAGGTTACAAGGGATTGAAGTGAGGTCATTAATGTTATAAGTAGTAACTCAACGATGACTCTAAATGAGGTTTCAAATGCTCTTGAAGGTGATGCAATGGCTTAAAATTGTGATCAAAACTAACATGGAAGGGTGGTAGAGAAGTTTTCAATAGAGGTAAAGAATTTCAAAGATAACAAAGAGCATTTAGATCCAAATACGATTAAGCGATGGTGACAATCCTGACACATGAAGAGGCTTTGTGGTCAAAGAAGACTTTGGGGGTTGAGAAGAAATTGACAATGACGGTGAGAAAATGGCAATCATAGGCTTGGTGGAATGGAAATTAAAATTTATCCTCCTTTGATCTCCCACTACTTCTCCATTCACACTGTAAGTCCAAATCAATTCTCTCTTCCCGTTTTCTTCTATTTTCTCACAACACTCCCCACACGTAGTTCTAAGTCTTGACAGTACTACCAATTAGTCACTTGTTTCATAAGGAATGTTCCACTTGGCAATCTTTTCTTTTCTCTTTGGTTAATGAGTTTAGTTTATTTGCCTTCATAGAAAGTTGGATTGCAGGAAAAGAAAACTTTGCCTTGAAATGGCCATAAAAATAAAATTAACAAATTCCACACTTGAAAGTGCTCATGAGTTTTTTCTTGTTCTTTTGTCAACTTCTTGTTCATTAATTTTTTCTAATTAAAGAATTTACCAAAAAGAATTATAATAAAAGAATTGATTTTTATATAGTTTTTGTGTTATTATTTCTCTCTTAACCTTTTTCTAATGAGCTTTGTTTGACTATGGAGCCATTTTGTGTGCTCCATCTTATTTTCAAAGTGATTGAACAAGGGAAGGAGAAGCAAAACATAGGTGGGACTATTCATTAACTATACTTGATCTTTTTAAAAGTTTCATGCATTTAAATAGCTTAGTACCACTTCACCATACACACCAAACCATATGTATATCCTAGCCACAGGCTAACCTTCCATTATCGGTCATGTTGCTTGATTGATTCATGGTGGAGCAATAACCATGATCATTATAGCAAACACCTAATAACAATCCACCAAATCATGTTGACATGTTCCATATAAAATTTACCTTACTTATTTCACACACATGAAAGGTTGAGATATGTAAGGTTTCACAAACTACCTAAAAAAATAAGACATTAAATACCAAAAACTTTGTTTTCCAATGAAGTTGTTAAAAGTGCTTAGTTATTAACAAACTTCTCCATTGTTCAACTAATGTATTTGATCTCAAGGATGTACTCTCAATACCACCTATAACAAGACACCAAAAAACGCACATTAGAGACCATTTAAAACTTAAGGTGAAACATGAAAGATCAAATTAAACCCAAATGCTATGGTTGTGGGTTGAAGAAGAGTAGATCAACATCGATAAATGTTAGGAGTTGTTTCGTTTCTTTCTATTTTTTAGTTTTCAGTTTTAATTATAAAACTATCATCATATTTTTTTCCTATATTTATTTTTTATACAAATTTTAAAAAATAAAAAATATGATAACAATTTTATAACTATAATTTGTAACATCCCTCACAATTTAGGAAAATTTACGTGTAGTAGAAAATATTATTAATTGTTTTGAAATTTATTCGGTATTTTATGAATTATTAGCCAATTATGAATAATTAAATATTGAGAATATAAATAAAATCATTTGATTGGTTAATAATAATGTGGGGTCCGACTAAAGGAAGAGAAGAGTTTGAAGGGGAAAACGCTTGAGCGAATGGGTAAAGGAAAATGGGATGGTAACCGGTTGGGGAGGTTACCGGTTGCCCCTGGACTTTAAAAGACTTCTTTTCCCTTCTCTTTCATTTATCATTCACACGTGCGAGCCACTGCTTCTCTCCCTTCTTCTTCATATGCTTCGGTTCTGTTTATCTTCTTCTTCCTCCTCTATCGCTGAGTTGCATGCTTCAGAGGAGGACTCTGGTTGCATCAAAACCGAGCAATAAGCCCACTCCGTCACCGTGGTCTCAAGGTGAGTCCACTGATCCATTTGTATTTGTGTTTCCCTGCCCCTTTCGTTTCTCTGTCAACCGAGTGGCCATGCATGGCTGTGTGTGGGTCTGTCCTCCACTCCTCTGGTGAGTGTGAGCTCGAAGGTGGTCCTTAGAGTTGAGGATGGTGTAAAGCTAACGAGTTTTGTATTCTGACCCGTAGGTAGCAGAGCGAACACCGAAAGGTTGAGTGATGGAGCTGGTGCTGCAGTCGGGAGTGAGACAGCGAACCCAGTGCTCAGGGGACGTAATCGGCACCAGGAGCAGATTATCGAAGCTTGGAATCGAGGTAAGGGGGTGTTCGGGTTATGATTAATTAGAATAGGACATGCTTCGTGTCCGAGTTGTTGAAATGAGTGAACATGGTAAGAAAACGTTGTTGAATGACAGTTTGGTGTATGTTTGTGCATGTGTGAGTAAGGACACCGATCGGTTGAGGATCGGGTGTGTGTGTGGGTGACTTATGAGAATGATTTTAGAATGGTTAATGTTGTGACAATCGGTGTAGTGGCAGTGTGAAGCCGGGTTTGATGAGCAGGTCATCCAAGTGACGAGTGTTTGTTGTTAATGGCCACTTATAACATGAGAAATGTGAATTATATGTATGATTATGCGGTGTGGGACGGCCAACGGTATGTTTAGCCCCTCATTTCCGGCTCCCGTGGTTTTCGTGCTCAGTTGAGCTACCTAGTGGTCAAGTAGGACCCAGTGGTCAAGGTGGAGAGTCAAGCAGGACTCGGTGAACCAAGCAGGGTTCACGGGGTGTCAAGTAGGACCCCCAGCTGAAGGCCGATCCTTTAGTATTCAGATACTAGGCGTCAGTTTGTATGAGAGTCAGTGGTGACAATTAAATTATTGATTGTGATGTGTGTGTGATTAATTGTACTTACCTAGTGCTGTTTGTTACATTTTAAGAGTATGAGTTGATATATTGCTGAGCGAAATTTGTTATATTCACTGAGTATGAATTGATACATTTGATGAGTGATTTGCTAAAATTATCGAATGAGAATTGTTATATGTACAGAGCGTGATTGGTTATATTGCTGAGTGCAATGTGTTAAATTTACCGTGTGTGAGTTAACTGCCGGGTGTGACTTGTATTCTGAAAATAAAGCAATCGGATGGAGTTCATACTCCTTTTATTATTTAAATTCCATTCTAGATTAATTATGATGCCAAACACTCACCCTTGCTGTTGTTTTTCTATTTAGTAACCAGTGACAAGGAGGAAGTCGGAGCCCTGGAGGCGCGCCAAGTGGCCAAGGCCCGAGTGACTTTGAATGAATTGTGTAATATATACATATGTGTATAATGAGTTTTCTGAGTGTGTGGTGTCACATGCTGTGTGCTGAATTGAATTGAATCTGATGTGAATTCATGTTATATTATGACTGGTATTTACTTTCATGTGTGTGTTGTAGCCAAATCGACTCCCGGGTAAATATTTCCCGAACGAATTGAATTTATCCTTGTCCGAGTGAGGGCCAGTTGGTTTGATGTCTGTTCGTTCGGGTGTATCCCTCGACCCTTCCGAGTGAAGGAAGAGCAGAATAATTCCGAGTGAAGAAAGAATGGGATGTATCCGAGTGAAAATTAGAGTGCTTCCGAATGAAGGTGAGAAGGTTTCCGAGCGAGTTATGGCCGAGAAAGTCTCTTCCGAGTGAAGGGGAGTTGGGGTGTCTTCCGAGTGATATAAAATTGAATGAATCTTTTCTGAGAGCTGTATAGGTAAGCTGTTCCTGAGAGAGAATTGATCGAGTGGACCCCTTTGCCGAGTGAAACCCCGACTTGTGAGTCTTCCGGGTGAATCTGGTTCGCCAAGTAGCTTTCGCTCAAGCAAGTCGGGACTCGCTTGAGCGACTCCCTCGAACTTCGCCTAGGCGCATCAGGGTCTCGCTCAGGCGAAGTACCCTCCTGCCTTCGTTTCTCTTCCGCTGTTTCTAACCAACTCTATTTTGTGAATGTATTTATTTTCCGATCGGTTACTGTCGTTTTTTGTATGCCTTATTTATTTTGAATGTATTTAAAAATGGTAAATATTATTTTATATTATTCTATATTAAAACCGAGTGGATTTGTACTAATGCGAAAAATTAGTGTATAAATGATTAACCGAGTGAAATAAATGGTAATTCGACTTAGGATGTCACATAATTAAAATTAAAATGAAAATAAAAACAGAAAATGCCACGTATACATTCTGTTAAATTGCAGAGTCCACAAATTTAGGGACTGATCTGAATAAAAGAAAACATAAGGGTGCAAAGTAAAATGATACGTGGGGAAAAATGATATAAACCAAGAAAAGGCACAGAACAGAGTCAGAGTGAGAGCTCTCAGAAAGCGCGAAAAAGAAAAAAAATCAAATGAAATGATTAAAATAAACCCTTCCATACCATACCCTGGGTTTTTGAGGTGTTAGGGTTTTACTTTTTCTTCGTCTTCTTCGTTCTCGTTCTCTTCTTCAACAATGGCCGATACCAGCTCCATCGACGCCTCTCTCTGGTGGGAGTCGTTCACTCTCCTCCTCACCGAGCTTGAGAATTCCTCCTCCTCTTCAGATCTTCCACCAAATTTGGTACACTTTCAATCACACTCTGTGTGCTTTCCACTGCGTCTGAATTTGTGCATTTACACGAATCATTTTGCTGTTTATTTAGGCGAAGAAGTTGAAGGACAACCATGGCTGGTTCGTCGACACACTCTCGCGCTTCAAATCGCCCAATCAGAATTCAAAGGAAGCTTTGAATGCTAAGAAGTTGAAAATTGGATCTCACCAGCTCACTATTCAACCTCACCTGAAAGATAAAGCTTTGCAGATTAGCTCCTGCCTGGTCAGTTACTTCGTTTTTTGTGCTTGCTTCCTTACACCGTAAACCTTAATGATCATTACTATATCATAAGTATCGTTGTGATTTTTGTTTATTTCAGCTACTAGATGAAGTTCAATCATACATTCTTGTCGAAAGGTCCATCAAGCATAGCAATGTAGCTGCTGATTCCATGGATCTAGAGTTTATTCACATGGTTAGTAGCTCAATCTGCCTTCCTGCGTTTATTTATGACATTGATGTAGTCGACTACTGATTTTTACCATGGTCACATGTTGCATTTATTGAGAAGGATTTGTCTTATCCATTATGTTTTAACTAGCAACTTTCAAATAAATATATGTGGACTGTCTGAGGTCATAGTTGGAGGATTCCCTATTGTTTTATTTTTATGTGACATTCGTCGTTTGAGGCTTGAGAGTAGCGGTTGGGACTTTAGAGGTTTAGTGTATAATATATAATGGTTTATACTTTATACTTTATACTTTATACTCATGATCACAATGCATTTTCAAGTTACACATTGGACGCTGGTTGAAGGTTTAACATCCATTTTTTTGAGTGTGGGAGAGCACGATTAGTTATCTTATGAAATAGTAATCCCTGATTATTGATTCCATTAATTCCATATTTATGTGTTCCTTACCTTTGAATCTCATTATATGATATACTCGTGCAGTTGCACACATTTGTGTCTTTTTGTTCTTTCGACTTGAAACCGTTATGGGTTTTCCTGTTTGTCTTGTATCATTAGTGGGTTCTTGTGATAGGACCCAGAAGAAAAAAGAGGGACATGGTAATAGTTAGTTAGGTGGTTGGATGCCTGTTTAGTTTTAGAATCTAGAAAGGTAGAAGGGAGGCATTTGGGAATTTAGATGTGCAAACTGAGCAAGGGCAACCCTTTGTGAAGGGAATCCCTTGGCAGGAGAATTCCATCCTTAGGTCCCTTGTTTGTAATTTTATAAATATAAATACCAAACTATTCTTTTATCCTTTATTTGTTTTTCTAATCTCTCTGAAAACCCAGAAACTGTTTCTAGGTTCCTAGCAGTTTTTGATATTAATTACACTTTGCTTCTTTAGATTGCCTTTGTTGCATATATGATAGAGTTCAAAATATATTGGTATTTTGGCTGGCAGCATCCAAACTTTACAAGGTATATAGTTTACGGCAGAGTTCATGTGGAAAATTGTTTGCTCAGTGTGGGATGGGATTGCAAACAGTATACTCTGTGTGCTACTTGCTTCTAATTCCCTTTTTATGATTTCTTTTTTTTTTTTTGAAGATGTTAATTCAATATTACAAGGAGCGACAGTGCTTGCTGAAGTGCATCAGGTGGATTCTCATGCATTCTAGTAAGTGTCATGACTCATATTTTTATGGCCATTGAGTACTTGCTTTATTAATTCTCTATATTGGAAGACACGCCTTCATGAGCACATATGAATTCTGTTTGTATAGGTTTAGTAGACATTACCACTTTATCTTTATTGGTTCTTCTCACTAATGTTACTTTGGCTTTGGTTCTACATGCAGTACACATGGGTATTGTGTCTGAAGACAATACTGTGAAGGAAGAGGCAAGGAAGTTGTTTCACGATGGACTAGAGAGTAAATTAATATTGTTCTTTGAAAGCCTTTTGTCTTGTAGTTACTCAGAGCAAATGGTATGTCCAGTCTCCATGTATTACCCTCCTTCTATAATTTTGCATGATCATATTGTATGGGTAGCTAACTTGTGTTGGCATGTGAGCCTCTTGGAACTTTGATGTAATTCTTTTAATCTACGTGCATGCTGTAAAACTAACAGCCAAGTCTTTTTTCATGTTCTTGATTAGCGTTTGATGTGTCTCCAACTCCTGGGGGGTTGTAATAGTGTATTATCATAGGGAGTGTGTGAACTACTAGACATTCAAACAATTCTCTCCTTTCATCCTTTGATGAGATTTTTTCTTTGTCTTCGGTTGGCATCTCCAACATAGTTATCAAAAGTGTAATAGCGCCAGGGAAGGCCAAAGTGGCATTGGCTGCTACAGTTATGCAGTTCTGGGGTGTTTAGATGTTGCAGCTGTCGCACCCTGTTTTGTGGGCCAAAATTCAGGGTTTTGTGTCCCAATAGAGGCATTACAAGGAAATGGGTGGGCTTCATGTTTTTGCCCCCTAAACTGCACCATTTTAAGGATTTTTAAAGGTTAAATGTGACTTATCTCCTATTCAAAGGACCAAACAAAACCTCTTTCTTTTTTATTTTTTTCCCATTTTTTAGAAATTGATTGAGCCTAACTCCTCTATAAAGCTAGCTCAAGAGAGGAGGATCACCCAACTAGGCAAGCCTTATAAGGAGATTTTAGCCCGAACCTAGCCAATGTAGAATATCTTAACATACCTCCCCACCAAGGACTGATTATTTGATGTGTCAAGTTTGTGGGGTTGGCCATATCTGGATGCATTAAGATTGGGTAGGTTCTAATGCCATGTTATAAATTGACTGGGCCTAACCCCTCTCAAACGCTAGCTAACAAGGGGATGATTACCTCATGCATTTAAAGGAGTATTTAGGTCATATTCCTACTCAATTTAAAATATCTCAACATGCTTGTTCTTCTCTTTTCTTTTGATGATGTCAACCCCTCCTACTTCTCTCATTTATGTTGTGACCTATTTCTGTCAGATACACCCATTGCCAACATCTTTTCCAGCAACATCCTTCTCTTCTCTATTTTCTGTGGTTCTGCACTGGTGTTCTGTTCTATGTTGTTTCTTCAATGCAACAGTAGAAGCAAGTAGCAAGCAACCGTCTAAATTCTGGAATGTTTTGGATATTTGTTTCCTTCACTTTTTCTTGTTACTTGTATGTATGCCTAAGACCTATAAAATTTTAGGGTTTTTGTAGCATTTTGTGTGTAATTATGCACATGTGTATGGATTATATGTCTATATAAATAACTTTCAAAATAACAGTCATCCCTTAAGTGTTTTTTAGGTTGGCTGCTACGAAAGATTGATAACTATGATCTGATCTTCATGATATCGGTTGAAAAATTATTCCTTGATGACTCAATATATGTGAATTGTGGAATGTTTGAAGGATGTTGATCTTTTTACTATATGGGCCGAGGAGACTCTAATTGAAGACAACTTGGTTTTAGACATTCTATTCCTGGCATATTATGACTCGTTCTGTACCTGTAGTGGTAAAATATGGAAGAAATTTTGTTCGCTTTACAAGGTATGTTGATCAACATCTGCTGGTTGGCACTTGATTTTTGTTGTGATAGTTTCTTGAATCAAATCGTCTTTTGGACCCAGGGGATTTTAGCTGGTGATTATAACTTGGGAAAGCTAGCAATTACTACAGAAGCACAACAGTTGTCTTATCATGCCAAAGTTCAGCTGCTGCTTATTTTAATAGAAACCCTGAACTTGGAGAATCTTCTTCAAATGGTTCATGATGAAATACCTTATAGGTTAGCCTAGTATTTATTTGCATTATTATTGTTGTTGAAAGTCTCACATTGACTAGTGATATGACCAACTAAAAGTATATAAGGTGAGGGTAATCCTCATCCTATGAGGTAACTTTTAGGATTGAA
This sequence comes from Clitoria ternatea, assembly GCA_037962975.1. Lineage (NCBI taxonomy): Eukaryota > Viridiplantae > Streptophyta > Magnoliopsida > Fabales > Fabaceae > Clitoria > Clitoria ternatea. Next base: position 71,412,577 of record CM075676.1, read on the forward strand.
TTAGGTCTGATACCCAAATTTAAGATAGTATCGAATAATCAAAACCTATTCTAAATCCGTTATTGGGCCACCTGTGATTGTGAGGATGTGTGTTGTTAATCCTATATTATTGGGCCACCTATATTTGTCCACGCTCTAGATATTCATTCCTAGGTGTTAGAGGGTGTGTTGAAAGTCCCACATTTACTAGTGATATGAGTATATAAGGTGAGGGTAATCCTCATCACATGAGCTAGCTTTTAGGATTGAGTTAGGTTCGATATCTAAATTTAAGAAATATTAATACTTCTAATTTATGAAGAAAACACATTGTCGAACAATTTGGTTAAACCAATTAAATAGTATTGGGAATTGCTTGACCTCAATTGGAAACCTCTGTTTTGTTGCAATAACTTGCTGAGTGCTGAACTGAATGTGGTCTGCTCGACTTTGGCTTGAATCCCGAATAAATTCCTATGCTATAGAACATATCTAAGGCAATCATGAGATGTGTTCTGTTCTCTGAGGCTTGCCTTTGTTAACCATGTTGTTTCATTCATTAAACAATTATGATTTTCAATCTTCAACTAGATAGAAATTGCATACTTTGTGCTATTCTGTTCTTCAGTGAACTCTAGCAAACTCTTACCTTGAAGGCTCTTGTTTTCTTGCCTTTTGGGATGGGGATCTTCTGAATAGTGAAGTTATTTGATACAAGTCTTTGTTAGAGCTCTTCGATTTTTCTTGCAATTGAATTCTATTTATAATTGTTAAAAGTCCCACATTGACTAGAGATATGCCAATCAAAAGTATATAAGGTGGAGGGTAAACCTCATCCTATGAGCTAGCTTTTAGGATTGAGTTAGGCCCAATACCCATATTTAAGATGGTATCAGAGCCTATCCTAGATCCGTTGTTGGGTCACTCATGTTGTCCACGCTCCGTTCTTGGGTGTGGGGGTGTTCTGTAAGACCCACGGGCCACTCTTATTCATCCACTTTCCATTCCTGAGCGTGAAGGGTAGCCACCCTTATTCATCCGTGTTTCATTCCTGAGTGTGAAGGGGTGTGTTAACAAGTCCCGTGGGCCACCCGTATTCATCCACACTCCATTCCTGAGTGTGAGGGGGTGTGTTAAAAGTCCCACATTGACTAGAGATATGACCAATCAAAAGTATATAAGGTGGAGGGTAAACCTCATCCTATGAGCTAGCTTTTAGGATTGATTTAGGCCCAATACCCAAATTTAAGAATAATGATTATTGATATTTTTTCCTTTTACATTCGTTAGCATTTGGTATGGACAATTCCTGTGATAGTTGATTTGTGATATTTCATGTCTGGAACTGTGAATTTTGAGTTGAATTCTTCATTCCCAGTGCAGTGCAGTGAAATACATTGCCTGTTTTATTATTGTTGAAAGAGAGGGAAACAAGAAAACATGTTATGAATTCCATGTGTTGTGATCACAAAGGAGCTATTGCATTTATAAGAGATTGTACATAGTTACAGATAATACAAATATCCTAATTACGACCAATAGAATCAATCTAATTAATTATAGAATAATTCTAACAATTATATTACTTATATAGCCTGACATAAATTGATTGTGTATTTTACAATTGATTTCTTAAATTAGCAAGTTTTTTTGAATGTTGCAAAATCTGTTTGGATTTCCCAGGAAGGGTGTGTCTATATTTTCCATGACTGATGTCCAAGAGATGGATGCATTGGTTTCTACTTTCAATACTTTCGAAATGAATGAAGCTGGTCCTCTAGTTCTTGCATGGGCGGTATTTCTTTATCTTCTGTTGACACTTCCAGAAAAAGATGAAAACAATGGGCTTATGGTATGTGGTTAAGTTGTATGTGAAATTTTGTTTGGTACTTCTCATGTGCGTGTCATACAAAATTGACCCTTTTTCTATTCTCTGTATTCAGGAGATTGATCACATTGGTTATGTTCGTCAAGCCTTTGAAGCTGGTTCCTTGTGTTACTGTCTCAAAATTCTTCAGTGTGACATCTTGAAGGATTATGATGTGCGTTATTCAGACTTTGGTATCATAACTTGTTATAGTGGATGAACTTTTGTTAAACCTTGACTGATTCCAATCCTTGACTGATTCCTCTCTTTTCTTATTACAAAGCATTTTCTATTGTACTAACTTACGTTTATAGTGAGCAAACTATAATGAATATTTATATTCATATTATGTTGGTAGTCTAATGTATATATTATTAAGAGCCTGTTTGTTTTGACTTTTTACATTTGAAAAAGATAACTTATAAAATTTTTTAATGTGTTTGCTTAATATTTTGATTTTTTTTTTTGAAAATTTGAATATTTATATTCAGTGTGTTGGTACTCCTATGTATATATTATTAATCAAGAGCCTATATTTTTGACTTTTTACATTTGATAAACCATATTTGAAAAAAATTTAAGAAAAAATTCTGATTTATGATCATTTCAAGAAGCTCATGAAAAAGGTTTTAATTATAACTATTTTTTTAAAAAGGTAATCCTTGTAATTGCAATCAAACAAAAATAGCGTCTGCTTTTTATATAATCTCTAATATATAAATCACTTTTTTTATAAAAGCTTAAGCAAATGTGGGTCAATGTGTTCTTCTATATAAATCATTACACAATAAATGGTTTTCCCCCTTCCATTCAGGGTCCAGTGTCTGGTTATCGCAGTGTTTTGAGGACATTCATATCTGCATTTATTGCATCTTATGAGATCAACCTTCAGGTATGGCTGTAAAATCTTAGGTTGTACTTTTTAGGAGATTATTTGTCTTTCTCATTTGATATGCTTCAACAAATGTACAGCCTGAAGACAGTACCTCCACCTTGATACTGGATATTCTATGCAAGATTTACCGTGGAGAGGTTTGGATGTATAACCATCGTCCTTGATTTCTCTCATCGCTCCAATATCATATATATGCTAGTGATCATTTATCAAGTCTAGGACCGTGTTCCTTAACTTTCAGGAATCACTATGTATTCAGTTTTGGGACAAAGAAAGCTTTATTGATGGTCCAATCCGGAGTCTTCTTTGTAACCTAGAGAGTGAGTTCCCTTTCAGAACAGTAGAACTCATACGACTCCTGTCATCCCTTTGTGAAGGGACTTGGCCTGCAGAGTGTGTGTAAGTTAATAAAGAATTCATGTGTTTTCTGTCATCTCTTATCAGAATAACAGTGCCATTGGTCTCTTGAATTTAGAGGCTCATTTTTGTTTCTTCTATTGTCATTTGCCTTTCATACTGATGCAATTTTTTAACAGGTATAACTTTCTACATAGGTCTGTTGGTATGTCATCCTTGTTCGAGTTTGGTAGTGATTCACAGGTAGTTGATGTCTCTTGTATAGTTGAGGCACGACAGGCTGTGCATGTCCCTGGGGCTGAAGGTTTCTTTGTGCCTGCTGGAACTCGTGGGCGTGTCTTGAAAGTTGTTGGAGAGAATACTGCCCTTGTACGATGGGAGGTGAATTATCCAAATATTGTTACTATGCTTTAATTTACATTTTAAAATGTTGATTGTTGTACCTATGATGTCCTCTGACAATAATTTTCCTTCACAAATGAATTTCAGTGGTCTGGAAATAGATGAGTTCTTCTTTTCCTTAAAATGTTATTGGTTCTAGTATTTCTTTTCTGTCTCCCGTTTGCCTTGGGATAGGATTTGAATGACCAATAACCTGAAAGTTCTACCAAATGCCAATCATCTTGTTCATAAAGGTCGTAAAAGAAATTCTTTGTAAATTATTTGGTGAATAGTTTGCAATCTGAAATATTGTTCTTTGGTGATAATAATAAAATAAACGCTAGTGTTTCAGTTTCCAATCTTCCAAGTGTTGTTTAGTTTTCAATTACATAATTGTCCCATCAATATAATCTCAATTTCTCGATTCATGCTGACAAAATCTGCATTTGTTTTCTAGAATTCACCATCAGGAATGTTTGTCTTACTACTACGTTTGGCCCAAGAGATGCATTTAAATAGCAAGGAGGATGTAGTTTTCACTCTTGACCTGCTTAGTAGATTGGTGTCATTCAACACTGTAAGTTGGTTAAAATTTAATTGAGCATTTATTTTCACCTTGGTTCTTTGGAAGGATATAGTCACTGCTTGGTGCTTGCTGCATTCATGACTGATATATGGATGCTTAATAGAGAATTGAGTATTGTGTGTCTCATGATGTCATTATGTGATGATATTTGAAGGTTGTAAGTAGTATTTTTAATGAAAAGATCTTTGTGTCAATTGTTCTGGCAGTAACCTGTGTCTACCTAGTATATACAGTTCTTGATTCTCTTGCTATATGCAGGGTGTTTGCTTTGCTGTGATGGACATTAGCAACTCTCTGCAATTTCATGCTGTTGGCTTGATGAATGTGCAGGTTGAAAAGAATGTCTGGTAAATTATTAAATTTGAATGGTCATGCTTTTATATATGTATTTTGATTGATTGATTTTATATTTATTTTGCTTATCCATTGACTTGTTTGGTATTTGTTATTTTTAAAATGATTTACTTTCTTCATCTTTACAGGGTGGTTGAGATAGTTTGCAATCTAGTAAAAAACCTGCCTCTGAATTCCTGCGGTGCTGCACTTACATCAATGGGGGTCAAGATTTTGGGGACTATGTTGATTTGGTAATTGAACTTATTCTTCCGTAGAAGTTGAACAATTTGTGCTAATCTATTATCTAATATTATCTACATTTATATCTCTCATGTCCTGAGTGAAAAACTTATATTTTGGTGGATTGTTTAAGGCTTTTCTTCCTGTTGGCTCTTGTTTATTATTATTATTTTTTAGTTAGATCATCATTTGGTTTTGAATTGATACTGGTATCAAGAAAAGGCTAACTAATTCATTTCCGTTTTGATCCAGTTCTCCTTCTAATGTTGCAGCAGTCACTCTAAATGCAAATCTATTTGATATCACTTTGCAGACAGCTGTGTTCAGTGTAGGCAGTAACAGCTTGTCAAGGTAGAGCCTTGTTTTTAAAATAGTGTGTCCATATACAAACAGGCAACCTACAGCCTTCACAAGATTGGTTTGAACTTATGTGCATACATAAAAAAGAAATGGATTATGCTAATATTTTGACTTATGCCTTCAAATTGTCTCTTACAATTTTCTGGTGGCCATGTGGTGTCATAGTAGCTTATTGTTTTGAGTTTACTTTTACAGAATGTGAATTTACATCTTGCAATTATTCTGTCTTTGTACAGCGGATCATGGTTGCTTTCTTGCAAACTGGCTAGGATGCTTCTAATTGACTGTGAGCAAAATAGCAATGACTTCCCCTTGGCAACATCAGGTATGGCTAACATTGATTTCTAATCCGTTTTATTGTTTTAATGATATTTTATCTCTGGTTGTTTATCTCTTGCATTCTTGTGCTTATTTAGCTTGCTTTGAAACTTGGTATACATGATAATAGGTGTTATGTTTTGCTAATGTTTGTGATATTTGTGGCTTCTTTTTTCCTGTTTTTTGATACACCGGCAGCCTCTTCAGAATTAGGGGTAATCTATATGTGATACTTGTTTTGAAAGATTTTGCAAGTGTTAGTACTTGCTACCTTAGACATAATTCTAATAAGATGCTATGCTTTACTGCAATATAACAAATTTACCACAGCAGTAATGTAAAATGGAAAAAAGAAAAAAAAGAAAGACTGTAATCCACTCTTGCACTTAATGAAAATATACTGATTTATATCTATGATAATAGAATATTTTGTTCGAAATGCTATTGTGAAGTTCTGTGCTATATAATATTATATCTATTTTCTCCCTAGTCTTAAGTTTTAATCTGAATCTTGCAGTGCTGGAGTTCACCCTACAGCTTGTAGAAACAGGAGTTGAGCATGATGCCCTTCTGGCATTGATCATTTTCTCCTTGCAGTATGTCCTAGTCAATCATGAGTATTGGAAATACAAATTGAAGCATATTAGATGGAAAGTAACATTGAAGGTATGTACTGCTTCTGTTTGAAGTCTAGCATTTTTGCACTCAGTTTGATTAATCTTTACTGGAACATTTCTAGAACTCCTAGTAACTCTGGTCATCACTGAAAGATGAAAGAATTTGAGCTTCAGCAAGAAAATAAAGGAAGATGTGAGGAATTTTGAAAAGTAAAAGACAGTAATGGCGAAGCTATTAAGTGTGCTTTTCATGGCGAAGCTATGATGAATGCCTCTTGATGAATTTTATTGTTTCTACTTTCTAGTGGTCCTCTGTTAGCATATTTGTTGATCAGGAATGGCCTCTGTTTTAATATCTTAACTTGTTATATTGTGAATTATTTGATGCAGCTTTTACTACTGATGTTTGAAAGGTATTTTCGGGATAATAAATTATGTGAATTCGTTTTTGGTACTCTGAAGGTGTTGTCAATCTCATTGCTAGCACAATGAGGCATGATTATGGAAAATTATAAATTTATAATGTTGGTTTTGTACGATAAAGATTAAAATATTGTTACTCTCAATTTTTAAATTTGGATATTGGACTTAACTCAATCCTAAAAGCTAGCTCATAGGATGGAGATTACCCTCACCTTATATACTTTAAATTGGTCATATCACTAGTCAATGAAGAACTTTCAACACAGCCCCTCACACCTATGAATGAACATCTAAAGCGTGGACAAATACAGGTGGCCCAATAACGTGGGATAGCACCCCCTTACGGGTGGCCCAACAATGGATCTTTAGATGGACTTTGATACCATCTTAAATTTGAATATCGGGCCTAACTCAATCCTAAAAGTTAGTTCATAGGATAAAGATTACCTTCACTTATATACTTTTAATTAGTCATATCACTAGTCGATGTGAGATTTTTAACAAATACTATACTGTCTTGACTGGGATACTATTGCAGGCTCTTGAGTTGATGAAAAAATGCATCATAGCAATGCCTTACTACGGAAGATTGGGTGAGATCATACGCAATGTGTTGTTCTCTGACTGTTCCATCCATAACACACTTTTCCAAATTGTTTGCACCACTGCACATGGTTTGGAGGTGACAAACTTTCTGTGTTTATCATCCATTTGTTATTTTATTTTGTTATTCCTATATCTTATTAACAAATGTATTTCCTTTTAACAGAAGTTGCATGCAAGCCGCCTCTTTGATCCAATGGAAATCGAAGGGTTACAACTTGCTATAGGTTCTGTTTTGGATATTCTCTCAGTCATGTTGACCAAACTTTCTAAGGTATGGAGGAAGACCACAAGGATTTTATCTTGAATGATGATCATAAATTTGTATGGTTTTATTAGTTACTTACAGAAATTCATATGTTCTGATGATTTTGAAAATTTGAATTGATTGATCATGGAATATCATTGTTATACAAAGAATTTTTAAACATTGTGTTTATATTATAAATAAATACTTTTCTCTATTGTCTTCTATCATCCATGACATACTCTTTCTTAATTATTATTGATACTTGACTTATATCAAAATACTGAAAATCATTGTATTGTCCAGGATACAGCATCCAGCTTTCCTGTTTTTCTCCAAGCAGTGTTCTCAAGCACAACTAAACCAGTTCCTGTCATTAATTCTGTTATGTCCTTGATTTCATACTTTCAAGATCCTGTAAGTACACAATCCTTGTTCTAAGTGGATTACCATTATATTGCTGATTCTTTTTACACCCTACTTACTGTGAACTGCATGTATGAAGTGGTGGTAATGAGTTTTTGTTGAACAATAATGTACATCTGCTTCTTTGTGTTCTCCTCTTTCATCAATTAGAGGTCTTAAGTTTCTATATACACTTCTTCATTATTCTTATATTGTGCTATATATCTTTAACGGCGTTAGCTTAGCTGCATAAGGGAAAGGGACTGGTATTGATCATATTTGTTTCAGTTTTCATGCTTGGATTGTTGATTTGTCATTTCTCTTATCTGTGCTGATTTACCATTCTTTTATTTGGATGCTTGTTGACACATAGTCTCATATACATTCCATCTCGCATTTGATGCTAGTGGGCCGTATGTATCTCTGCTGATAGATTATTTGTTACATTTCTTACCACCTTTTCAATGAATATGTACTTGTTGATACCTGATTTTCTGACGTCTTGTTTATGTAGGCCATCCAATTCGGTGCTGTCAGGCTATTTTCAATGTTATTTGCCATAGCAGATTGTATTCAACCATTTACATATGGAATCACATGCTTTGCTCCTGCTAATGAAGAGGTTTGGGGTGTTAGTTTCATCTTCGAATTTATTGTTCTTCAATTTTATTAATGAATATACTAAACTTGAGTTTTTCCAATTGGTCTTAGATCATGGATTTGAGACACTCTGCGAGCTACATACTGCAGGAGCAATCAGTATCAAATGAGAATCTCTTTGTTGCAATAGTCAATCTGTTTACTTCAGCTGCACATTACCAGGTTTGCATTCTGTTAGAGTATATCAGTTGTATGATAGAATATGTGTTGGAGTCTAATTAGTTCAGATTACTAGCTGTATAACAAACTAGTACTTGGCACCAAGACCAATGGCCCCCCTTGTCAATATTAATTGCTGCACCCAATTACCAAATTCTTTGTGAAAATCAGAATTATCCCTCTCTTGAATTCTAAAATATAGTGAATTAAAGAATTGAATTTCACATTTTGTGAAGTTATGTGATTGCTTACATTCTTATTGGGATTTCTTGTTCTGGCATTAAATTATTTTGTAAATTTCAAATTGGATTCAAAATTTTGCTTCTCTATTTTCTTGGAGAAATATGTCCACTGTTCCTAGGTTTATGAGTTAAAGTGTAATAGTAGTAGTTTATTATTGTTGAAAATCTCACATTGTCTAGAGATATGGTCAATTAAAAGTTTATAAGGTGAGAGTAATCCTTATCCTGTGAACTAACTTTTGAGATTGAGATAGGCCCGGTATCCAAATTTAACATGGGATCAGAGTCTATACTAGATCTGTTATTGAGTCACCCGTATTTTTCCATGCTCCATTCCTGAATGTGAAGAGGTGTGTTATAAGTCCCATGAGCCACTTGTATTTGTCCACGCTTCATTCTTAAGTGTGAGAGGGTGTGTTGAAAATCCCCAGATTGTCTAAGATATGACCAATTAAAAGTATATAAAGTGAGGGTAACCATCATCCTATAAGTTAGGTTTTATGATTGAGTTAGACTTGGTTTCCAAATTTAACAATTACTGATTACTTGCATTAGAAATTCATTTGATGTTTGTTTCTTCTTTTGTTATCAGTCACTTTGATAGTACAAATCTATGATTCTATGTCAAGCATTCCCAAATATTCAAAATGGTTTTAACCAAAAGGAAATGTGGACACTGGACATGGTGTTTATGACTTTGGCAATCTTGGAATGCTGTGAACATTGATTTAAATTGTGTCAAAACTCTTTCCGCTTTTTATTTTATTTTTCAGGGGAAGGGGCCTCACTTGCTCTTCCACCATATCCGGCTGTTTTCAGTCACCATTTTCTTATTTGACATTTCTTTTTGCAGCCTTCTTTTGTTGTTGCTATGTTTACTCCTGAGGAGAACAATGAAGACCACTTGACCACTGGTGATGCAAAGCTGCAAAAAAGTGAAACTTCTCTTGTACCAGTAGTTTCGAAAAGATCGAGTCTAGTAGATGCGCTTATGCACTATATTGAAAGGGCAGATGAACTGATCAAGAGGTTCAAACTGGATTTTTTTTTTTGGGGGGGGTGTGGGGTGGATTCTTTCCTTTTTCTTCTTAGCTTTCTTTCTTTTTGCTGGTAAGCTTGTTGGTTGTCATGCTTACTAAATTTGAGTAAGTTACTCATTGTATTTTTTTCTCATGTCTCCAGCAATCCCCGCATATTGCTTTGTATACTTAACTTCATGATTGCCTTATGGCAAGGGGCTCCCCAGTATGCCAATCTATTGGAATCTCTAAGAAGGCATGGAAATCTCTGGAAACATTTGGGCAGTGCAATCTCAAATATTGCTAGCAGTGAAATTCCCCAACTTGAGAGTCTGGAAGAAAAAGATGCCCTCAATTTGGCATACAGTTTCCACTGCCAATCTGCCATACTGGGAATCATGGCATATGAATTATTCTTGCAGAAAAAGTTGTCGCATGCAGAGTCACTTGTGAAGGATGCAGCTGAATCTAAGGACAAGGAACAAAACGCCACAACTGAAAAATCTAAAGCCACCGATGTACATGATCTTAAGGGAATATGGTCTTCATGGGTCAAAGATTCTGTTTTAGAGAAACTAATAAAGTCATATACTTCCTGTGGATATGATAGTGATGTATATTATGGTGCAAAGGTTAGCTTGATGTTACTTTCCTTGTTGATTAAATGGGAATGATAGTCTTTTATGTGATTGGGTTAATTTTGTAGTGATTATGTTTAATTGCAATTATTAGCATGTGCTAAGTCATTGTATTTGTTAATTGGTAAACTTTCAACATTCAATACATGATCCTTTTTTTCCTTACTTTTGAGTCTGTACAATGTACGTGGTGTTTTGCATAATGCAAATCAAAATATAAAAATTATTGTTTAATTATGTTTGTATGTGATGCGATTATAGATGTGTTATAAGCTTTTCTACCCCTTTATTTACTTCCAGCATGTGGTGTATATTTATATGTGTAAGTGCATGTAAATTTTCAGGTTGCCACCAGTTTATTCTCTGTTCATGTGATGATGAAATTGGCTGTTAGCGACTCTGGGAGTTTATCTGTGTTATTGCTTCAGAAGATTCATGAAATTCTGATGAAGGTCCAACATCTAATCTATTTTCTTCTATGGAAGGCACTTATTGTTATGATTTACTATGTAATGTGGTTAAGGATGTTAAGCTATATATCTGTATCTGTATATAATCTTTATGGGTATGTTAGGCTTCAAGAAGTCAACTTTTATGGCAATGTATGGTTTGCATATTGAATTACACCATCTGTTTTCAGATGGCTATTTTGTCAACATTTTCTAGTTTCTAATAGATACAATGTTTCTTCTTGCAGTTGAGCATTCATCCTGCTTTCTCTGAATTGCAATCTCAGTATTCACAACGTGGTTACAGGTTACTAGACTTTCTTCTATTTTTTTAGTTCTTCATCGAAGGGTTTTCTATTTCATTCACACTTTATCTGTCACTGTCAGTGTTGGAACACCAATGAACAATTCATTTCACTTTGCATACAATCATGCATGCCCTTCTCCTGGATAATAAATCAACATTTAGAGCACTCTGACTGATTTTTCTATCATTTAAAATTGAGAGACTTATAATTAAGGAAACAACATGTTTGAGGAAATCCTCAGTACTTATAATTTGAGTCAAGATTCATGCCTTTTCTTTTCACTATACATTTCTTGTCTTGAATTATCTTGTCTAACTAAAACAGATGTATATTTTCTTTTATGTAAATTGATCATAATTTCGTTGTGTTTTTCTTGATTTGCAGTGAGGGGAAGGAACTAAAAAAACTGATACTCAGTGACCTCTATTATCATTTACATGGAGAGCTCGAAGGGAGAAAAATTGGTATTGGACCATTCAAAGAATTATCCCACTATCTTGTTGAGTCAAACTTTTTGGGAACCTATCAACATCAGTTCAATGAAGATTCTTTCACAAAAAATGCCTTTACGAAGAATGTGTACTTGTTTGACCTTATACACTTGCAAGCTGATTTGAGACTAAATGTGTGGGATTGTTCTGATTGGAGAACATCCAAAGAGATTGCAGAAACCATGTTACATTTCCTGCAGGATGCAAACTCAGTTATGTTGCTTTCGAGTTCAAAGCTTTCTGCATTAAAAGGACTGATAGCGGTGTTGGCTGTCTACCCTGATGATGTGAGAATTTAAAATTATGATTTCCTTTCATTGCAATTCCCTGTTTAAAATGATAGAGTTGTAAGTTATAAATGTTGATATGTTCATGCGGTTGGCCAACTGCTCTGCTGCCTCTTCCTTATAATCATGAATTTGATCCTAGCAGTTGTCTTATGCTTGATTTTTATAGGGGGGAAGTACGCTTCTATTTTAATAAGAAGCAATATTTAAAGATTCTAAACATTTTTCCTCGTCTTATTATGATTAAAATTCAAGGGCTGATTATTAGAAAATTGTTTGGATAATTATTCCTCTCTGCTATGGCTAGTTGGTTTTACCATGGCTAATAGAAGTCATTTGCAGTGTTCTTTGCTTTATAATTTAATTGCTTGACTGCAGAATCTAACAAGAAGACCAATAAAATTGTCTTTTTGGGGTGGGGAGGGGGGTGGTGGAGTTTAGTTGATTATTTGGGGAAAGGTATCAATTTGTCAATAATTTCCTGATGATTTCTGTTAAGAATGGAAAAAGATGTTGCATTGAAGTATTAAATACATAGGGGGGAAAGCAAAATCTGACTGTAAATTAGAACTGTTTTGGTGTGAAAACTCTAGAGCTTAAACATTGATGTTCCGGTTTTCATGTACTTTTCTTAGTTGTAGCTTGTCACTGTTTAATGTTCATTTTTCACATGATCCTGCAGTCACTTGGGAAAACTACTACTGGTGAGAGGATCCCGGATGAACTCATATTCACTTATTTAGATGATATATGCCAATCATTCCTTGCGACCATTGAGACATTATCACCTGTTGTAGATGCTTCAGAGGATATTCTCAATTTTCTTGCATGTCAAGTAGAATTACTCCTACAGTTGACAAGAACTGCCTGCAAAAGCCTATCTGTACATGTATCTCTACTTGTTTTGCAATGTGCAAGTTCAGGTCTTAAACTATTGGGTGAACTTAAACCGTTACCTTCTGAGGCTAATGTGATTATGAAACTTTTACTCACATTGCTGCTTTTGGTACTACAGTCCAACTCTCTCAATGCTTCAGGTGGAGCAACAGACGAGGGTCCTGGTGAGGACTTGTCAAAAGTTTCAAATGCAACCCTAGGACTACTACCCATTCTTTGCAACTGCATTGCTACTTCTGAGCATTGCATGCTATCCCTGTCTGTTATGGACTTGATACTGAGAAGCTTCTTGACACCCAGGACTTGGTTACCTATCCTGAAGAATCATCTCCAACTACCACTTGTTATGCTAAAACTCCATGCTGAAAATTCTCCCACCACTCCAATAATGCTGAAGTTCTTTTTGACCGTTGCACAGGTTAGAGGAGGTGCTGAGATGCTTTATTGTTCTGGGTTTTTGTCATCTGTGAGGGTGTTGTTTGCAGAATCTGGTGAGGCTTTCTCAAGAATTGGCAGTGAGAATCTGGGCAGCTCATGTGAAAAATTCAAAATACCTCAAGACATTTGGGGACTTGGATTAGCTGTGGTTACTGCTATGATTAAATCCTTGGGAGACAATTCTTCTGGCACTGCTATTGTGGACAGCATGATACCTTACTTTTTTTCAGAGAAAGCTCATTTTATTTTAAATTCTCTAAATGCCCCAGACTTTCCTTCCAATGATCATGACAAGAAAAGGCCTCGGGCACAGAGGGCATGGATATCTTTTGCTAATCTTAAAGAAACAGAGCATACTTTGATGCTCATGTGCGAGCTAGCAAAACATTGGAATTCATGGATTAAGGCAATAAGGAATGTGGATAGACAGCTTAGAGAAAAGTGTATCCATCTTTTAGCCTTCATTAGCAGGGGAACCCAACGTCTTGGTGAATTGTCAAGCAGGACTGCCCCTCTTCCGTGTCCACCTACTGTGAAGGAGGATTTTGAAATTTGCTTGAAACCTTCATATGTCAATAGCAGAAATGGATGGTTTGCTCTTACACCACTTGGATGTGTACCAAAATCAAAGATCCTGTCTTTCTCAACTGCATTAACTATCTATGGTAAACCAACTCAGGGTTCTGATCCTGTTCCAAAAACAAGGTTTTCTGACACTGTTGCTGTACAGGTATACAGAATTACATTTCTTCTTTTGAAGTTTCTCTGTTTACAAACTGAGGGTGCTGCTAAAAGGGCTGAGGAGGTTGGGTTTGTTGATCTTGCACATTTTCCTGAGCTTCCAATGCCAGAAATCTTGCATGGACTGCAGGTACCTTGGACTTCACGAATCACTTGAATATATTGTTTACATTTTTATAATAATAATATACTGAATTATAGAAGCATGCAAAGTTTTGTCAGTGGATTGTGCTCTTCAGCTGCCTTGGTTTACACCGGAAAGTAATTGTTTTGGAACGTTTGAATCCAAGAAACAAATAGTAGGATGTCTTCTGAGCTTATTTCCATTTGGGTGCAGGATCAAGCAATTGCTATTATTACGGAGCTCTGTCTAGCCAACAAACTGAGTGTCTCTGCAGATACACAGAATATATGCTACTTGATGCTGCAAATACTTGAAATGGCTTTGCACTTGGAACTTTGTGTTCTACAAATATGTGGCATAAGACCTGTTTCAGGGCGTGTAGATGATTTTTCAAAGGAAGCCAAATCTCTATTTAGTGGTAATATTATTGTTAAATTTGGGTGTTGAGCCTTAATCTTAAAAATTAACTTAGGATGAAGATTACCCTCAACCTTATATATTTTCAATTGGCAGTATTACTAATTAATAAGAAACTTTCAATAATTATTTTGTAGCACCTGTTTGGTTTTATTGCCCTTTTTGTTTTTGTTTTTCAATACTTGTCTTCTGAAGACGTGATAAGTATTTCTCGATGTCTTTTGCAGCATTGGAGGGTCATGATACTGTTCTAAAAGCGTCCAGCAAGTCTCTAAAACAGATGATATCGTGTGTCTATCCTGGATTACTGCAAGCAGAGAATTTCATCTGAGATTTCCGTAGACAAAAGAGCACATTATTAATTGTACAGAATTTCATAGTGCCAATTAATCACCTTTCTTCTTCCGCTTTATGTAGCTAGATATTCCTTGTGCTGATAAATAAATGTAAATTTTCTGACCGTTCTTTGTGCATCATATTCATAACTTTTTTCCTTTTAGGAGAAAAGGTTGTCGCCACTCATAAGCGATGGGATAATTCATAAGTAGTGTGTTGCATGATTGTCAGTAGAAATGAATACTTTCTGGCTATGGCCATGCTCCGTGCCACGGTGAGTCAGTGATGGTGATCATGCCTAATGCTGCCTTGGTTCCGCTTGACCAGAACCTATTCAGAAGGTAGAAAAGTTTGACTCAATATTGCTCAGGTCAAATACTTGATTTTAACTTTTAATTCTGTTGACCGAGGAAAAAAATACTTGATTTTAACCAGTTAGACGTCAGTAGTATGCAAATCATGGTTCAGAGGATTTACTTCGTAGCATCTGTTATTAACTTATTTTTCTCGTTGCATCAATGATTATAAATATAACCAAAGCTTATAGGTCTGCAATTTTATTGTAATTTTAAGAATGTTTGAAATACTTTATGGCTGGGTGATTTCTCAAACTTTGGGTACTGAACTGACATTGTATGTGATTCGTGACTTGAGATTTTATTAAATCATCCATTCTTTGTGTATTGGTCGACATGAGAGTTTTTTATTTCACCGTGAGATACCATTATCTATCAATATAAACTGCGTATTTTTTTTTTAATGAAGCGGTTAATATAATTTAGATGGAAAAGGGTACACATCACATTATTGGGAATAGGTTATAGGTTCCAACAAATTAAAAAGAAGCAAATTGCTTGGTAGAAATTCTTTAGGTGAGAATATAAGAACATATGAAAAGAGGGATATAAAGATGATGTTGGATGAGTGTGGAAGCAGTTACAAAATGGTCAAAATAAATTGTTAAAATATCCTGCAACAAGTATTTATGAAAATGCCTTAATTCATAACACTAAATAAACAAAGATTTAACAAAAATAAATGAGATAATAGCAAAGCAACATGTAACATAAAGATCTACTTTTACATTTGAGATGAAGTAAAACCTTAGCAGTGTTCAGAATAGTTTGAGAGAGAAAAAACGGTAGGCAATCCATCATCATCTATAATTGTTATTGTCTTTTAGTTTTTGGTCGTCAGTCCAGTTATAGTCTATAAGTTCTGTGACAATAACTTCACCGATTAACGGGCTTTGCTCTTTATAATTGATTTTGAGGGCCAGCCTCAGATCAAATCTTTCACACCTACATTACAACACATCACTTCAACTTCTTTTCTTTGTTTTTATATTTATTTTTCAGTAACCTTTTCTTATTTTTTAGAGCAAAGGTATATCAGGTTATTTCCTTGATTTGCAATAACGGTAAGGTTATATTTGATTTGATAACTAATATACTACTCTTTTTTTTCTTAAAATGAATAAATATTTTTCTTATTTTTTTGAAACTATATATAAATTTATTATGTCAGAAATATTTTTATATTTTCATTTATTAAGGATGTCTATTAATTGATAATCACAGAAAATTTCCTTAAAAATATAGAATTGTCTCATAAATATAATATGCTGTTAAAATTTGAACTCTCGTTAATATATTTATAAAACACAATCATTTGTAAACTATCAAAATATTTAGTATCTTATACATCAGTGTTTAAGGACATTAAAATAGTTTTTTTAATTAGTAATTATGAAAATTACCTAAAAATAAGAATGAGTAAAAACTTTCCATTTGTATATTCTTAACTGGTGGCCTTTACGTGTTTGCATTTTTCTTTAAAAAAAAGTTTTGGTGATCGAGAAATTTCCCGTTTTATTTGTATAAAAATGTAACAAAGTTCCCTTGTTCCCTAGGTGGATGTGGTCCCTCGAAGAGCTTAATCCTTGTCCACATTCATTTGTCGTACACTCCTCACATCATCGTGTGATTCTCACGCAATCTCTACCCCCACAAAAACATTTTATTCTCGCAACGGATATAAATATATTAAACAATTTATTTTCATGGGGTAAAATTATTTTTAAAGAAAGCTCGAAGCGGCGTCGTTTGTTGCGGACTGAAAAAGTCCACACTCATAAAAGTCATGTGCATAATGACAAGAAGCATATCCGTGACCTAGGATCCCCTCACTAACCCTAGTCAACACCAAACCCAACCATGGTTACTCCACTTTACCCACAGCATGCCACGTGTCCCAATCGAACGGTCACTTCCGTTGTTATTCCGAAGCACGCGCCATTATAAATATCACTCACTCCTCTTGCCCACAGTTCAAACCCTAATTCCTTTTTTCTTCTTCTTAAGTGTTAAGTGCACCGTATCACCCTCTCTCTGTCATCATGCCAAACCCAAAGGTCTTCTTCGACATGACCATCGGCGGCCAACCTGCCGGTCGCATCGTGATGGAGCTCTTCGCCGATGTCACTCCTCGGA
Source organism: Clitoria ternatea (assembly GCA_037962975.1). Taxonomy (NCBI): domain Eukaryota; kingdom Viridiplantae; phylum Streptophyta; class Magnoliopsida; order Fabales; family Fabaceae; genus Clitoria; species Clitoria ternatea. The sequence continues at coordinate 71,429,889 of CM075676.1, forward strand.
CCGCCGAGAACTTCCGCGCCCTCTGCACCGGCGAGAAGGGAGTCGGTCGCTCCGGCAAGCCTCTCCACTACAAGGGATCCTCCTTCCACCGTGTGATCCCTAACTTTATGTGTCAGGGTGGTGACTTCACTGCTGGAAACGGCACCGGTGGTGAGTCGATCTACGGCGCTAAGTTCGCTGATGAGAACTTCGTGAAGAAGCACACCGGCCCTGGCATTTTGTCCATGGCTAATGCTGGGCCTGGAACCAATGGATCTCAGTTCTTTATCTGCACCGCAAAGACGGAGTGGCTTGATGGAAAGCATGTGGTGTTCGGTCAAGTTGTTGACGGAATGGATGTGGTGAAGGCGGTTGAGAAGGTTGGGTCAAGCTCCGGCAAGACCTCGAGGCCGGTGGTTGTTGCCGACTGCGGTCAACTCTCTTAGACTGACGATGTTGACTCCATTAGCCTGTGGTGGTGGTGGCTCTGAATCTGTGTCTTCTATTTGGTGTCGTATTTTGGTTTTATGTCGTTTTAGGGATTGTGGTGATCTGGATCATATTGAACCCTTCCCCTTTTTCGTCTTACTTTTTCTGATATCAGTGTCGATCATCAAGAAGTCGAGTCTGTTGTGAGAAACCATAAAAAATGATGAGCTACCTTCAATAAAATTAGGGTTATTTGCATCTCTCTGTCTACATATGAACATATGTTTCGTTCTCTGATTATAGTATTAATTAAATAACACCAAAAATACGTTAGAAACTGTGGCCTTTTAATTGGAATTATTGCAACAGAAAAAAGAAAGAGCAGTTAAATTGGATTTCTCTTCCGTTAGAAGATATTGGGTTTTGATTGAGGGCACTCTTTTTAACGGATAAACACAACTATGTTAATCTGAAGAATTTGATGCTCAGAATCTGATCTATCTAATCTAATTAGTTGACCCGTACCTGAAGAGTTTTTGTGATTGTTAATTAATTTTTCTCTTGTTCAATTGGCTAAAATGGTAATTGACCCTTCAATTTATGTGCCTAGGCTTATGTCACTTGTAATGAATCTTGAAAAGTTGATTCAGAGTATTGATTGATGTAGGTGACACGTGCTTGTGTCTGGATCTGGGTACATAGCCGTGTCAGGATTATGTGAACCCAGAGAGCATTGCGATTCAAAATATCTGGTGCCTCTGGGATGAGATTAAAATTATATGTGGATGTGGCGTCCCACCACCGCACGAGTTTCTTTATTTTATTTTATTTTAATTTGTGGGTATATTTTGTTGATGATGGAGAGAGTTCATTGTTGGTTTTCATTTCCTGGATTTTCTTTTGGCGTTTCCTATAGATATGGTTGTTGTTTGGTCATATGTAGTTACTTCTGTCACTGTTTGTGATCTACTGCCATTCTTGTTTTCTAAATTTGAGTAGTTTTCTCAGCATATTGAAGGGATAAACATCATGTTGTACACTCCAATAACCTTTAATTGGAGTTGGAAAAATAACTGAAACAAACTGACAAATCTGTATTATCAGATTTCTTGATGATTGTAAATTTTAATTAATCGGAATGAGCAAGGAAATAATTGTGAAAGACTTCAACTTGATTACGGATAAATGTGACCTAAGTTGTGGCCCATTCATTCATGCTGAGAAGGAATTAACAACCTTTTCTATACAGTGTTCCAGTTCCAGGCTTCCAGCATGGACCTAATTACTAAACGCCATCTGAATTCTTCTAAGTCATCTTTTAGTAGGTAACCCAAAATTAATTCTCTCATGTCATAAAAATTGTTGAATGATTTATTTCTTTCAATAGAATTGTTTCAGAAAACAATGTAAACAAAATAATCTGTTTTTAGTGATAAAAGAATAGCACAAGCTTCTATATGTATGATTAAAATTCAATTTTCTACCATCTATTTAAAATATTCAACTACTCCAAATTATAGTAAATTTTATTGATATTCTCGCTGCAGAGGTATTTGGAAGAATTTACTTAAATTTGTGATAATATTTATATTTATAATATTTTATAAGACCTTTTCTTTTAAAAGTATTTATGATAATGTTTATCAGAAATTAATATATTTAAGTCTACATATACTGGTCACGAACGACTTCAAAAAATAAAACTATACACTACAATTATATATAAAAGCTATATATTACATTTATGAAATTATTAAATTTTTCGTAGTGTAAATCAAATTAAAATATAATTAGTAATTTTTCATCATATTAAATATGTTTAACAAAGCAGTGGAATGTAGCATAGAAAACATAAAAATTTTCAGTTTCCATCTTACTAAACACATAAATTAGAAGTGTAACTTCGATAATTGCTTGTAGTTAATTAAAAATACATATACAAGGTTAGCAAAGTACATGTTCCAATTGGTGCGTTGAGGGGAGGTTCGCCCAAAATAACCGAATCGAGTGTGAGTGTCTTTCCTCTGAAACCCTAAACATTGAATCTGAAAATGGAACTGACATGGTTGAGTGCCATTCTGGTGGGTGCTGGTTATCTCGCGTTGGGTTACTTCATTGGTTCTCAGTATCCTCCCCGTTTTCTTTTCTCTTCTAAATTATTGACTAAACTTAAAGATGCTGACAACCACAACCACAACCACAACAATAACAAGAATCGTTCCAAGTCCAAACCCAAGGACCCACTTGAGATTGAACAACTCGCTCAAATTCTCGATGATTTTAAGATGGTACTCTTCAAAATTCCCTCTTTTTCTCGTTATCCACCTGCTCAATCTTTCTGGGTTGCCTAAAAAATTGTTCCTTTTTCTGCAGATACTCGTTGTTAGAAATGATCTCAAAATGGGTAAAGGAAAGATTGCTGCTCAATGCAGGTATGTAATCCTTTTTAATATTAGCTTTCTTTATTTGAAACTTTGACTGAAACTTGTGTTATTCTGGTCGTGGAAGCACACCAACATTGAGATTTCCATTAACTTGCTGTTTTTATTCCCTTTTCCTTTCAATGAACTTCGAAGGAAAAAAGCAATATTGATGAATAGTTCGACCTCACTACTACTTTGTTTTTCTCTCATTTTCTAGTCATGCAACGTTGGGTCTCTATAAAAAGCTCCTTAATCGAGCACCAAAGGCTTTGAATAGGTACTTCTGTTACCTTGGTTGTCCTTTCAGGTCACCCTGCATTGTGTTTAGAACTTATTCTGAAGTTTGTTAATGTCTATGTGCAGGTGGGAGATGTCTGCACAGCCTAAGGTGGTTGTTAAAATTGAAAGTGAAGAAGATATGCTAGACTTGCAAGTAAGAGTTTTTTGTGGGCAATTTTGTGCTACATTAGCTCAGTAATCAGTTATTGTGTTATCTATACTATGTAAGATCTGTATTGGATAATTGCCTGCTACACTAGCTCTCTGTGTCGACACTTGAACTAGCAAAACAAAAGGAGAAAAAATGAAAGCAGATTTGGGTTGGGTTGGTTGTTTTTCTTGTAGTCCATGGATGTAAAGGAGGAGTGGAGGGCTGTGAGGGAAAAAGTTAGTGGTTATGGAGCAATGCAAGGCAGGGAAGTTTTGGCTCTGCCATGAAATTGTTGTCTGCAACTTGAAACTTAAAATGTCTTTACTTACTCGCAGCTGTAAATGTTATGGTTAATCTTCTGAGCAACATATGGAAATTGCAAGGGATACCTGGGATTGTGAACGCAAAATGAGAGCTTTTCAATAGTAGTGTGTAATTTTGGGTTGTGCATGATGAATGTGCTGGGAGAGGATTTAGGGAAAAGAAAATTTTGATGAAAAAAATGCTGAACTAAGAAGAAATAGAAAACATGCAACTGCATATATATTAGGCTGAAATGCTTATTTGAATAGAATAATTTGACTAATGTTTAGACTCAAGTGGATTGTATGTAAAATACAAAAGATATTGTTCAGACTTTTGAGTTGCGAAAATGAAGAAGTGGGAGCTTTGGAAGAGAATGTAACTTGGGCTATAAACACTGAGTGACCAGGGAGAGGGGGGTATAGCATAAAACTTGATTAACCAAAAAAGATGAATGTTTAAGAACTGAAAAGTAAATGAGGCATTTTGTATTATTTAACTTTATTTTATTAGGCTAGGATTCTATATGCTTTTCTTAATTTTGTTTGTCCTTTATTATATTATACATAATAACATAGAAGCCAGCTTCTTTGGATGATTTACTAATTTTTGTTAGCAAGAGTAGTTATCTCGTGAGAACATAGATTATAATTTATAAGATCTTTTATTTTAACAGAAAATATTACCATAAGAAGTTTCTTTTAATAAAAAGAGAGAGCGTGTTTAAAAAACTTCTATTATATTTCATATTTAGATTCACCTTTCTCTGAGATGCTGTTACTACGTGTTTGTGTTCTTCACATTGATTCTAGTTTTTTTATGATGTACTGATCTCCAATCTAGAATCGGGTTTGTTTTGGTAAAACTGTTGTTTGATGCATTAGGAAAGGGCTAAATCTCTGAAGTTGCCCACCCACATCACAATCGATGCTGGGAGAACACAAATTGCACCAAGTGAGTATTTGAAACTCCACTTAATTTGTTGCTAATAGATTTCTATTGTCTGCCACATAATTTGAATTCTTGCCACTGTTAATGTGTGTGGCTGAGGGTATATTTGTGTCGATGTTGGTTACATTGTGTCTGACTCTGTCTGCAATAGCTGAAACTAGACATAGTTTTACAGCATTACCCCAAAATGAAATGATCATCCCATGTTTCTTTTTTTCTGATATTGAACTTCGAACTATGCTAAAAAACAAGGTGCAGTTCATTCATGCATTCTAAAAGAAAAGCGTCACTCGGTTTTTTGGACTGTCTGAAAGTCTTTATCCCAAGCAAGAAAAGATGATATTCTATTTGTTGGGTTTGTATAGTGAAGACTTTTTTATATATCTAATGCTTATGATTGTTAATTTATTTAATTTTTTCTCTTTTTCCCCAGACTCCAGAACCGTGATGGCAATTCTTGGTAATACTCTCCTCTAATCAGCATATCTTTCTTTGTAATACAAATTTTGTGTTTCCCTTTTTTTTCATTTGTTTTTCATAGCTTAATTTAGTTTGATTTGATCTGATATTGATTTGCAGGACCTGTTGAGGTGGTCGATGAGGTAACAGGTGGATTGAAACTACTATAACGTTCTGAGTGTTTCATGAAGGATAACTAACAGATTGAACGCATTGGACATTATTACTATAGAGAGGCCTTCTGAAGATTTGCCATGTTCTTTACCCACAAAAGGATTTGCAAATTAATCTTAATTGACAATTATGATGATGATGATGATGAAGAAGAAAACTTTCTTTGAAGATGCTCACCAAAATACTGTTGAATCTTGAGTAATTCAGTTTGTATGAGATACGTTGTAGAGTTCGTTGCCCATAACATTTATTCATGGTGGTGCTTTTATTGTTGTGGAAGGTGATGAATATTTTTCAGCCATCAATACTGAATTTGGATATGCAATTTAGAATAAGAAAATATTGGGAATATATGAAAAGCATACATGGATTCAGGTTGTGTCTAGAATAACTTATAAGAAGCGTATGAAAGTAGTCTACAACTATCATAGCTTACTTTCATAAACTGTGCTATGTTTTCATAAATTGTTTAAAATAACTTATTCTAATAAGTTATTTTCAAATTATTTTAACAAGTTTTACGATTAAATCTATAGTATAATTTCTTATATAAAATTAACTTATTATATATACTTTTAATTAAGTTATGTGCATATAAATGTATTTTTAATTATTGACTTGATTAAGGGATTAGTGTAGATTATAGATGTTCATACTTTAACTTGATTTAAGATATCCCTATAATCGGAAGTCATGAGACTAATATCTTATTTTTGATCGTGAGCATACTAAGTAGTAAGAGATTGACTAAGGAATTTTTTCTATTCACAATAATCTAGGATTGAACTTTTGATTACTTGTTTAAGAGACTAGATGTTGAATTATCACATCAATTCAACGTGGTTCACTCTATTCTTTGAGATCGCGTAAACCTTTACTCATGAGAAAAATAATAAATAAAAATATATCTTTTTCTTTTACGCTTATTTAAAGTCTTCATAAATGTCTTTATATTTTTTGTTGTTAATTTAATCTTTTACATTTGTTAAAATTTGCAAAACTTTTCTAAACTATACTCTTCACTAACTCTATCAAGTTATATGTTAACGTGACAAAGTGATGAGACGAATTGTTATTCCTTTAAACAAACTGTTGTTTTGGGTTGAAAGATCAGTATTTAAAATAAAAAATTTAATGGTATATAAAAACAAACTAGAGGACAAGGGATTAATTAAACCTAATATTTTTATCAAAATAAAAAATAGGTAAACATTTAATTTAGCTTTTAAGGACATTTGGTATACGGTATCTTTTTATATTTTTAGGATAAATTTCTTTTGAAAATTAAAATACTAATATTGATGATGTCAATGGTAGTGGTCCTAATGTTGATGACAATTTTCTATCACAATTTACAATAGAATTTTGTCAAATGGGTAAAAACTACAATAGAAAAGTTAACTTGTTTATTCAAAAGTGTTTAAGTCCAGAACAATTCTGTTCGAGTTCGAAACATCTATATGAAGTTAATGAAGATTTTCTCATCCATAAAACTTGGAGCCGATATCTTGTTTAAGAAATATCAAATATGTACATTCTGAATTGATGATTCATTGATGATCACTTTTAATTGTTTTGTAAATGTTAATGAAAAATTATGAAAGGATGATAAAAAATAAAATGGAAAAAAACACACTAAAGTTAGCATTTTTTTACAAAGTTAGAACTAACAGATTTTTTTTAAATACCAATGATTAAATTGCCTAACCCGTATAATTTCAAGAACTAATATTTAATATTTGGTACAAATTTTGCACTCTTCACCTTCAATGAGCCAAACAAATTTTGTATCAATCCTTCAATAAGCAGTCTATACTTATTCTATGTAAGTACCGATCTTGACTAGAAACATAACTGCTTTGCCTTTGAATATTACACCAAGTAAATTGAAAATAGAATTAAATTAAACAAAATAATTTCCTGCAACAAAATAAGCCTCGCAACTAGCTTCAAATCGAAATTGTAGTGTCACGGAATTCTAATGAGAAGTGTTGTTGCTTAAATTTTGCTTCCTCTCTGTAATATTCAATTCTTTGAGGGTTTCCTCCACCAGTTTTCCTTTTGCTGCTCTTAATCATCAATGGATATCCTCTACGGAAAGAATTTGACACAGTTTATATACAATACAAGATGAAGAAACTAATTATAAGTGATACATATTTAGTAAATTGCTACTAAACATAAATGTAGATAAAATTTGTTCCACTTTGCAAACACTAACATTTTATAGGGTTTTTCTGATTTGGGCATGACCCTGTATCTCTGGGATAATTTATGCAGACACTTCCACATTTTCAGGCTTCAGAAGCCACCTTCAACTTCAAGAATCAACCTCTCATTTAGATTCTGCATATTTTGCCTCGGTTTCACCCTTCTCAATGGATCATCATGCAACTGAAATCTGTGTTGTGCTTTCCATCAACACAACAATCATATATCAGAAAGTCGCACAAAACCAAATCAGGCTCTAAACCTTTGTTTAGAGCATGTTATACCACAATTTAACTACTGCTCTGGTGTTAACCCTTCTGCAATGCTCGTGAATTTTGTCTTAGCTTCACCCCTCTACTCAACATGTCATCACGCAATTCAAATGCCTTGTTTACCTCCCCATTAACACAACAACCATATATTAGCAAGTTATATGCAACCAAATCTGGCTCAAGACCTTTGTTTAGCATAGTATCCCATAATTTAACTGCTGCTCCTACATTGCCACTTCTACAATACTCATAAATTAGAGTTGAATATGTAATACAGTCAGGAAAAATACCATTTTCAGTCATTTCAAAAAGAACTTTGGTGGCTTCATGAACTCTGCCCAATTTGCATAAGCCACGGATCATAATGTTATATGTTACAGTGTTTGCTAAAAGCCCTTTAAGCATTGCTTGGTGAAGCCCTATAGCATCTTTCATATTTCCCTCCTTTGTAAGACGGTCAAGAAAACAACCATATGTGATTGAATTGGGAAGGACATGCGAACCCAGCATTTTTTCAAAAAGAAGACCTGCTCTGTCCATTTCACCTGCTTTGCATAAACCATTCATCAAAGCAGTGTAAGTCACAACATTAGGAAAGCATTCCTCAGTAACCATCAAATCCCAGCATTCAAAAGCTTTCTTAAAAGATCCTTCTTTGCTGTATGCATCAATCATACTTGTATATATCACATCATCAGGTTTCAATCCTTGGTTGTGCATCTCTTTCAAGAAACCAAAAAATGTTTTCCTGTCTAGTTGCTTCAGAGCACCATCAATAAGAACAGCATGGCAAACTAGATCCATGTTGATTCCTCTTTGAATCATTTCACAAGAAGCACTCATTGCCTCCATCAATCTTCCTTCCTGGCAATAGCCATGTAGAAGTGCACTATAGCACATCTCATTTAACTTTATGTTCTGCTTGTGGAGTTCATCAATAAAATCTTTAGCTTCAGAAATCCTACAAGTAGAACAAAGGCCACTGATGAGAGGTCTGTAGGTATATGTGTCAGGAACAAGGCCCTTTTGGAGCATGTCTTCAAGCAATGCAAAGGCTTTATCAATGCTACCATGCCTACAATACCCTTCAATCATAACATTATATGTCACCTCAGTTGGCTTAATTTTCCTCTCCACCAATTCATCAAAAAGCTTGGATGCTTCAGCCATCTTATTTGTGCTGCAAAGCCCAGAAATAAGTGCGGTGAAAGTATAAACATTTGGAGTAATTCCTTTCTCAATCATCTCATCATATAGCTTAAAAGCTTTTTCTACTCGTAGGTCTTTGCAGTACCCACTGATTAACGAAGTGAAGGTTGTAGCAGTTGGCTCCACCCCTTTATTGATCATCTCAGCAAACAGAGACTCAGCAGCACTCAAATCCCCAAACTTGCATTGCCCATTTATCAAAGAGTTGTAGGCATACACAGTTTCTCTTATACCATCATCTATCATTCTATAAAAATAAGATTTTGCAACATCCAACCTCTCCCTTCTGCAGAAGGAATCGACCAGAATAGAATACGTAATACCATTGGGACACAAGTTCATCAAACACATATTATCATAAAGCAACTCTGCCTTATCCAAATCTCCACCTTTACACAACGAGTTGATCAATGCATTATAAACGAACAAATTCGGCACAAAACCAAATCTTCCTGCCTTAACAACCAAATCATAAGCATCATCAATCTTTCCCTGCCTTCTTAACCCATCCACTAACCCCGACATAGCAGCCTCGGTTGGAGCAAGCCTCAATCCAATCATTTCATCCAAAACCTGCATTCCAGCCTCAAATTGTTGCGCCTTACAAAAGCCAAGCACTAATGTACAGTATGTAACCACATCCGGCTTCAGACCCTTTTCCCACAACGAACTTTTAACCTCAACAGCTTCCCAAACTCGATCACCCTTGCACAGCCCATGAATAAGGACATTATAAGTAACAACACTCAAATCAAACCTATTGGATTCCATCCACATAATCTTTTCCTTGGCTCTAGCAAAATCATTCAATTCACAAAGGCTCCGAACCACGGCGGAACAAGTATAAGGATCGGGTCGAACACCTGCATTCACAGACTCATCAAACAATTCCCAGACCATTATAAATTTCCTAATCCTCAAAAGCCCGTTTAAGAGAACACTCAAGGTTCTAACTTCAGGCAACATAGCGTTGGCAAACATGAGTTTAACAATGACAACAGCATCAAAAACTCTTGAACTCTGCACGTAACTCTGAACGAGTAAATCGAAACCCAGAGTGGAGGAAAACTTACATTGCCTGTGAGAGCATAGAAAGGTGGAAAAAACGGATTTTGGGTGAGACCCACGAAGGAGGAGGGTGTGCAAGAGGGAGTTAGCGGGCCAGAAGAGGCTTGACTGAACAAGGGCATGGACCAAGATGGCGAAGGAGGTTGTGGAATGGTTAATGTTTTTGTGCAATCCGAGGAAGTTGAAGAACCTCAAAGCTAACTTGGAATCGTCCAAGGTGTTTATCAAGACTTGTTCCACGTGATGGGGCCTCAATTTAGATGAAACGGAAGCGTCGTTGAAGGCCACCTTCCAACTCTGGTTTCCTCGAACGATGTCGCAGAGGAACGACACGAAACAAGCGTCGTTTTGGTCGTCTAATTTGGATGCGGAGAAGTGTCTGAGGAGAAAATGGGCGGTGGCTGAGAGTGGCTTGCGACCAATTGGGAGCTTCATCAGAATTCATTCGCCGGTAGCCACCGCCACACTCACACACACGAGACGGGGATCGGTCTTGGGTTTCTTAAGCCTATGTTTGGGGGAGAACAGAAGTAGAACGTATTTTCTATTATTTAGTTTAAGAAAAAATTAGATACAAAAAATTTAAAATTTTGGTTTGGTTGGGCAAAACTAAGGATAAGATAGTTGAAAAAATTAATTGAAAGCTAAATTTGATACCTGAAAATAGAAAGTTGATAATTTAATTAATTAAATTAAAATATATTTAATAAAATTAACTAGTTGGTAAATGTAAAATTATATAAAATATATATTTTTCAAATAGATATGGATGATATTTTTAAAAACTATATTAGTGATGATAAAAGTGTAAAAAAAAATTCCAAGTTTATAAACTCAAAAGTTATTTTAAATAGTTTTTTAAAAAATGACAAAAGTTGTAACATCCAAAAAAATAAAATAAAATAAAATTTAAATCTATAATTTAATTAATACAATTAATGAAATTTAGGTGGAATATTGATATTATAAAATAATCTATAACATAGTTAATAACTTATTAGATTGGCTTAATAAATTACAATTTTGCTACTTGAAAATTCTAGGTGTTTAATTAGACTATCTCACTAAATTTATTAAAATCCCAATTTCAAAAACCCTAAAGACTAATTTTAATTCCACAGAGGAATTCACTCTCTTATACTTTCTATTGTTGTTTGTTATTCCACTTTCTTTGTGCTCTTCTTCCCCTTTTCTCCTTCTAACACATCCACCATACACCACACTTTCTAAATTTTTCTTCCTTGTCTTTGATTAATCACTACTCTTGCTTGCACCTTACAATTCTTGACCAAGGGCCAAACCGCGGCACCCATAGCCATTGAGGGAGTCTTGTGAGCTTGGGTTGCTATTTTATAGCCTTAAAAGTGAGGGGTAGTGTTTGGAGTCATTTCGACGCAATTTCAAAGCATCGGAAGTTATCGTGTATGATCAGAAAGTTTAGCAGTAAGTCGGTAAGTCGTACCTTGCCAAAATGGTGTCGGTTGTTCTAATTAAGTGTTGTGGTATGTTTAAGATAGCGTTTGGGTGCCTAAATATAGTTATTCGATATTTTTAGGATTTGTTGTGAGAGCTCGATTGTGATCGGAAGTGGAAAATCAAAGCCGGAACCAGTTCAGGCATGTTTTTAATGTACGAGAGGGATTTACTATTCAAACAATAGATAAGAATTACCAATCGAGTAGTTATGAGGTTTCAAAATATTAATTTTACAATATTGTATTGTTTAAGGAATGATTTATAATTGTTAACTTGGTCTGGAGTAGATATGTGAATATAATCGATATTGATAACCTTGTTTGTGACTGTTGATGTTTTTAGATTTATTGATTGAATGTTAAACCATGTGTATATTGGTGAATGTTGGATAATGATTGTTATTTTAGTATAATATTGAGGTATGGAGATATGATTATTGAGGTATGGTGATATGATTGATGAGGTGAGTAAGCACATGGTGTATATGAATCATATTGTGATGTCATGATAATTGTATCAACACAAAGATTTGCACATTTCATGCACTGTTGTATTTCATGACATCATATGTATTTTAGTGCTTTGATTCACCAGGAGACTACCGATATAGTGCTACGATTCACTGTGTAGTTCTCGAGTACCCTCGATTATAGTGTTACAATTCACTGAGTGGTTAGCCAAATACCCCTCATTATAGTGCTACAATTCACTGAGTGGGTTATCCTGACACTTGCTATGTTAGTTGTTTAAGTGGATCCACATGACATGCTTATATGCATTAAGAAATTTGATTAAAGATCATGAGTTGAACATATTGCATTGTTGATGTTTTGTGGGTACTTGGTGGAAAATGTGATATGAGTTATGGGGGTTGATGTAATTGTATGGTTGATGCAAACCAATGTATGACTATGTATAATTTTACATATAATGTTATTTGGAATTGTTATATATTGCTTTGGATAGTACTTATAACACCCCTGATTTTCTGTACTCGAATCCCGATGTGATCATCATAATTAATAAAATTGCGAATAAATTTTTCGCGTTTGAAAATATTTCCAAGACACCACCATGATCACATCAAGACCCAAATCACAGAAAACCCAAGAGTGAGATTAAATAACCTAAAGCTGGATCGATAAATAAATTGCCCATAACGGTATACGAAAATAATAGAGTTTACAGTGGAAGATTATGTATACCGGGCACACGCCTAGTCCCATATATGACGGTATGAGAAAAGGCTCGGCAAAGCATGCAATGACATATCATAAGCCTAATAGACAACCATCATCATTTTACATAACTACATAAACATGCAATGCCTAAGATATGATTATATTTATACATATACATTCGGGAATCTTCTCCCGACTATCTCAATCATCAATGAACATCATTCAATTTCAATCTTTCTAATATACAACTAATTATCTCTTACATTCTACATATATATTCACCCTCCACAAACTCAAGAATTATCTTATACATACTCAAAATCTCTAAATCATCTACATTCTCATAATCAATTCATTCATTACACAAGAATTCATAAATGATGCCGGCCAAGGCACTTCCTCTACCACTATTTACCTTCACCCAAGCTTTAATTAAAATCCGAACTCATCCCATGGCAACTTGCATCATAATGCTAAAAAGGAGACCACATGGGAGAGTGGGTTATACATTCAAAATGACGAATAATATATATATATTGTGATCATGTGTATATGCATACAACGTCATGTGTGCTTTGCTATCCAATCATCAAATTATCATTCATATATCATCTCATTATTATAATAGGCATACAAGCCTCATGAATCGCAATTCATATCATAAATAAGCACAACATATACACAATCACATACATTATCTCTTTGCCACTTATCAACAAGGGCACTCATAATCATTATCATCATTATTTCATTATGGCTTTGCTCAATACCTCCTCGCAAGGGGTTTCTCATCACTCGTGGTCATCCCATCTCAAATGCCATGGTCTTAAGGCTAATGCATATGTCAACTGTTTAATGCATATGCAACTGATCCGATTTTCAAATTCAACAATAATCACAATCACTTAAATTATCATCATCACTCAGGGATACACCCTTCGTGGCACCTCGCAAGGTGATTTATTCAACAACAATAGGACAACGTCCTCTTCACTCCGGGATATACCCTTCGTGGCACCCCGCAAGGTGATTCACTTCACAATAATAATCACAATACCATCATCACTCGGGGATACACCCCTCGTGGCACCCCGCAAGGTGATATATTCAACAATAATTACGATAACATCGTCTTCACTCCGGGATATACCCTTCGTGGCACCCCGCAAGGTGATATATTCAACAACTATTCAATAACAATAGGACAACGTCCTCTTCACTCCAGGATATACCCTTCGTGGCACCCCGCAAGGTGATATATTCAACAATAATACATATCAATGCCATGTTATGCCATGAATGCAACAATGCAATAATGCATGTGCCCAACAACCTCGCAAGGATAGCTCACCCTCTCAATTAGGGTATATTTTAATTTAGCATTTCAATAATCATACATAATCGTTTTTAAAGCCCTTCAAGGCACATCATTCAAATAATTGGCATCCAATGGCCACAACCATCATTCATAACAATCCACACATGGATATCAAAAGGCATAGCAAACAACCATAATATCAAGCCATACATGTATCAACAAGGTGTTCTCGAAATATATATATATATATATATATATATATATATATATATATATATGCAACCATCATTGCCTCACACACATACAAGTCAATTACTTGTATCAACCACATTATGTTTACATCATTAGATAATATTCATCAATGTTACCACACACTTATTTGGTGGGCTTTCCTCACAATATTTATCACCATTGTCTTAAAATGTATCATATAGCCTCATTATTAAAATTTTCTCATCATCCCCTCTTATCCCACTCTTAGTGGTGAAAACATCACAATTAAATTGACCCGAATACCTTAATTAATTTTATTTCCCCATGGTGGCATATCATCAGTAATTACCACACATACATTTCCATAGATATCTCATAATATGAGGGAATGAGGCTCGACATCAGTTATTGAGGAAATCAGCAAAATCCCAAGTTTTGGGTATCTCGCTCAAGCGAGATTCACCTCCGCTTGAGCGAGATGAGGGCAGTTCACCTAAGCGCCCCAAGTTTCCCTGAACAGAAGGGGGTTTTAAGTATCAGACCCCAGTCTCGCTTGAGCGAACCTACCTCGCTCGAGCGAAATCCTGCTAGTATCATGTTTCCATGTATCTCGCTTGGGCGAGACACCATGCACCCAGCCAATCGCTCGGGCGAAATTACTCCAGTAAGGAATCCCACTACATTCACTTGAGCGAGGCACCCACTCGTTTAAGTGAAATCCGACCAAAGGTTGTCTTTCCCATCACTCGGTTTTGCACTCGACAAATTCAATCAAAACCGACTCATCTTGCTTGGTTTTCTACTCGTTAAAATCAATCAAAACTGACTCGTCTCTCACTTGGCCTTTCACTCGGTAATTTATTCCAAATCTGAGTCATCTCTTAATCAGCCTTTCACTCGGTAATTTCATTCCAAAACCGACTCATCACCTGATAGGTCTTTCACTCGGTGAATTATTTCAAAACCAACTACACACTCACTCGGGTTTCCACTCAAGAAAATAATCCAGACCGAGTCTTTTCTCACTCGGTTTTCCACTCGGTAATTCATTTCAAAAACCGACTCGTCACTTGATAGGTCTTTCACTCGGCGAATTATTTCAAAATCGACTACACACTCACTCGGGTTTCCACTCGGAAAAATAATCCAGACCGAGTCTTTTCTCACTCAGTTTTCCACTCGGTAATTCATTTAAAAAACCGACTTCCTTTTTCATTTTCACACGAGTGAAGTTATTCCAGAATACTTCTGGACAAACACACCATGTATCCCCAATCAGTGCCATCCCCACTCAGAATTACACACACAGAGGGACTCCACTCGGAACGAGTTACTTTGAACTCCGGAATTTCCACTCGGAACACCACTACCCAGGGTATCATATTGGGAGACCCTTCACTCGGAATTATGCGCACTTCCTCACTCGGAAGGTTCTGTCTCGGACATAGCCCACTCGGAATTTCACTCAGAAATTCACTACGTCATAGAATTATTTTCTAAGGTTCCCACTCAAGTGAAATTTCGTCCGGAATCCCACTTACTCACCATATACTTGTCACACTCAGTCAAAACACAACCATACCAGTCACTCACTTGAGTGAGCACCATCCCAGCATCAGACTTCACACTTTCGCTCAAGCCACTCATACACACTTGGGCGAAAAATGTACAGTGACCATTTCCTCACTAGCTCGCTCAAGCACGGCCATGCCCGCTTGAGCGAGATTCGTCCAGTAACTCCCCTGATTGCATAATATGCAGCTCGCTTGAGTGGACGTCCCACTCGCCTAGGTGAGATTTGTCCAGAAGCTATAATACTGACACAAGGGATCCTCGCCTGAGCGGGATCCCGCCTCGCTTAAGCGAGAATATCAGAATATGCGCAAGAAACATGAGAAACTCATAACCAAACATACCAAAACTTATACCAGCCAAAATTCATCAAATCTAATATGGCAAATACATCATATTAGGCATTTAAAACCTGTCCCAGACCTTTATACCCATTAACATCCAATCCAATCTATTAATCATGTCAAATTCAAACTTGTCATCATCTTATATGAATATACATTTTTATGTCAATTCCACACATATTTTCACACATCATCCTCAATAATCATCAACTTGCCATTTCAATTGATTCAATACATATACATGGCAAGGCAAGCATGAGTATTCATCACATACAACAATCACTATCGAATTTACTCATGCAATTTGAATGTTAACTCCTCTCCTACCTCGAGGGAAGAGCCGAAACGGTTCCAATGCTCCGGAAGCTCCATCGCATCACCCGGAATACGATCTACATACCATACGCAAGTATATTCACATAATTAATAACCATCATAATTTTAAATACTTGCTAGCTTATCATAAAGCTCAACCCCAAGTCCTAGACTTGCTAAACACCAACATATGCAGTTGTGTTAGGCTTCGGGAATTCCTTTCCCAAAGCCAAGATCCTCTAGATCATAAAAGGCCAACTAAACCCAACAACATCACCATCACATTGTTACTCAGTATTCAACTTAGCTCTCATATCCTTCAATAACCATAATGGTTTAGAACCTCATCAAGTCACAATCTTTTCACACCAATCCCTCACATTCCACATTCATAACAACACTCATCATTAAATATCATTCTCCAACATCATTAAACCTACATTCTACACACATCTCACACTTTCCCCAATTTATTAGAGTTAGGGTTTCACTAAAACCCAACAACACCATAAATGCTCATTAATTTTCCACTCATCCAAGTATTAATTTCATGCACCTATAACAACCCACCATTAATGCCATAATAACAACACCCCACCTTAGGGTTTCCTCATTTAAAGCTTCTCCCAACAACCCATATGCCATAAATACTCCCCCAAATACCAAGAACCCAAAATCTAAGGCATAAAGCTCATGAAAATGATGAGGAACTTACCTCAACCAAGAGACAACCATAAGCTTCCAAGAGAGGGAGAGAAAACACGAAAGTGGAGGAGAAGAGGGGAGAGGAATTCCAGCCACAAGCTTCTCCTTCAAGCTTCAATGAAAACGAAAGTGGTGGAGGAGAAGAAGGCTCCACATGGCTTTGGTTTTCGGAGAGAAAAGAAGAAGAGGAAATGGAGAAGGGAAATAAGGGAAGAAGAAGAAGAAGTGTCATTGCCAAATGAGGGCAAGAACCCAACGAAAATAAGAAGAGAAGAACGGGCTTTTGATTTTAATTTTTAATTCACCATTAAAATTTCATCATTTTAAAATAAATAGGCTCACAGTTCGGGCTCAATACTAATTCCAAAAATTATTCCGAATATAGATTCGGATCCCCAATAATATTCTCAACAGCCCTGACCAACGACATCTCAATCGGAGATACTTGGTCCGACACCCATATTCTATTCGAGTATAATTTCATCTCACATAAGCTCAATAAATTATAAATATCCCTAATAAATCCCAATTTAATTATTCCAATATTTTTGGGACACAAATCAACTCACATATAATTATTTATTATTGATTCTCATCAATTATTCATTTTATAAAATTCGGGATGTTACAATACTCACCTCTCAAATCGTGGTTTCAATGAGCCAACAAAAAGATGGTGATGCTGGAGTGTGATTCTAGTGGCAGGAAGTGTGTTGGTGATGCCATAGGAGTGTCCTTGGAATATATGTGTGATCGTTCATCTATATAGAATGTTTATGTTTGAATATAATGCTTATGCTCTTGAATTAAATTTATAGGATCTATAGCCTTTTTGAATGAAAATGTGTAATGAAGCATTTGTGAATGGTTATGTTTTATGTGATGTCATTTGTTGCTACCCAATTTTGTCCGGGTCCATTTAAAATTTCCAAAAAAATAAAAAAAAGTAAAAAATAAAAAATAATTTATTTTTTATAAGAAAAAATGAACCTGTGGGCTTGTTTGAATTTTAAATTATTGATATAGATTTTTAAAATTTTAAATCCCTATTAGAAACATAAATTTTTGAACTTCTAGACTCAAAATTTAAAATTTAACAAGGAGGTTTAAAATTTAAATTTCTTACGGGATAAAATTTTAGAAGATTAGAGAAAGAAAGAGATAAAATTTTTATGAGATAAGAGCTTTTAAATATGTATATTATAAGATGAGATATAGCTTTGAGATAATTTTTTTTTTGAAATTAGTTTTTTAATATATATAATAAAAGTTTACACACAAAAAACATAAAAGAGAAAAGATTTTTAGTAACAGAAAAAAAGGATCACGTGGATTAAGGAAAGATTTATATTAGGTACGCACCAAATAAAAGGGGAATTAGGTTTCATATTATATTATAATATAATATACTAATCACAAAAAGGAATAGGATTAGATTAAATTATTATTATATATACATGTAACGCTATTGAAAAGAAAAGGGGATCCCAATATGCTAAACACGGAAAACGCATCAGGGGTATTATATTTGTATATTATTATATATAAAAATAGAGGAAAAAACAGAAACGGAATAAAAGATAAGGCACGCAGCAACAAAAATTTTTCAATGGGCTATATATATAACACGTTCATGTTGGAGAAGGGAGAGGTCCAACCGCCTAGAAGAAAGGAAAAGCGCAGAGAGTAAAAGACGAGAGCGTGAAAAATAGATATTGTGAGCATAAGAGGACACGCGGTTCAGGGGGGAGTAAATCATATATATTGGATGCAAGGCACAGTGAATGAGAGGAGATCCACATTGAGAAAAAAAGAAAAAATTGAATAGAGATCGGGAGAGGATATTCACACACTGCTACAAAGGAAATAATTGAAGGATCTACGTGAAATTCAACAAGAAAATTGACGTTGTAAGGAAAAGGGATTGACGTAGAAAAAAACAATTAACCAACAAGGTATTTTCTCCTTTTCCTTTCTATTTGTTTGTTGTGATTGCTATGTAATCTTAGTCTCTTAAAGAATTAAATTATGAATCTTTTTCCCTTTAGGAATATTCTAATAATTAGTATCATCGAGTGCCTGTTAGTGTTTGCTACTAAGTAAGTTTAGAGTATTACATTTGCAAAATAGGGAATAAAATTAATGTTGGTATGTGCTTAAAATTAGAATCTTTATGCTAGGGTTAATTTAGACAAGATATCTCATTAGCCTATGTTTAATTTCTAGACCATAAAGTATTTTTGTGATGCCAATAGGTAACAAAAATTAATATAGTCACATTAGGGATCAATTTGGACGAGACGTCCTGTTGGCCTAAGTTTTCAAATAAAATAAGTCTTTAGTTGTCCTAGAATTAATTCCGTCCATGAAAAAATATTTTAATAACAAATTTAGGGTCTTTATAGGTTTTTTGGACGGGACGTCCTGTCAATCTATGTAAAATTTCCTAAAGTAATTTAGACCATAAAACACTTTATTAAT
This sequence comes from Clitoria ternatea, assembly GCA_037962975.1. NCBI lineage: Eukaryota > Viridiplantae > Streptophyta > Magnoliopsida > Fabales > Fabaceae > Clitoria > Clitoria ternatea. The sequence goes on from CM075676.1 coordinate 71,449,402, forward strand.
ATCAATAATGTAATAAAATCAAAATATCTTTATAGATTCTTTGGACGAGACGTCCTGTTAATCTAGGTCTTCAAATAAATTTTTCATTCTTAAATCAATCTAGATTGTTAAGTTTTCCCTCTAAACATATAATAAAATTAATAAAACCTTAAGGTTTTCTTTTTTAAAAAAATAACTTACTTCGTATTTTTTTAAAATAACCTAAAAAAATACGTAACCCTGATTTCCTCTAGCGCTTGGGGAATACGTAGGACCAGGAAAAATTATTCTTATGGGGCCCAAATTAAAAATAAATATATCTCATTAACTCGAAAAATAAAATTATAACACATTTTAATGATAAGTTGATTAATTTGGACGAGACGTCCTATTAATCGCAAAATTTTTAATTTTTAAAATTATTAAATAAAAAACAAATCCATAAGGCATCTATAAGAGGTTTAAATTATAAATTAGTAGGATTATTCAAACTTAAATAATTTAGGGTAACCGTTTAGAACAGACAGTGTGGGGTGCTAATACCTTCCCCACCTGTAATTAGACTCCCGAACTTAAAATCTCAATTTAGGACCAGTATCCTTCACGTTAAGGTTTTTCTGATGTTTTACCTTAAAAACATTAGTGGCGACTCCATGATTTCCGGAGGGAACTCGAGAAACTTATTTTCTTTTTACGGTCGGTCTGCCGCCGCGATCTAGGTCACGACATCATTAAACTTATAGCTTTTGGATGTAAGTGTGTAATTAGTCATCATATGAATTGGGCAATAAATTGATATTGGATAATGTAGAATTGATGTTCTGATTCCTTGTTTATGATGTAATGAAATTTGTATGATATGGGCAGGTATTGTGGAATTAGTTGTGGGTTTAGATCCCTTGATATGTGATTCAATGGAGCAAGAATGTTATTGGCATGTGTGACTTATGGATTTGATGTGTAGTGTAACACCTCCTTATATACACGAGATATACATGTATTCTTCTTGCTTTTAAAAAAACTTTTAGAAAGATATACACATATTTATCACTCTTTATCTCGCGTATATAAGGACATATATACATGTGATTTGCTTTGAATATTGAAAGTAAAAAAATAGTCTTTCAATATTTATCCATAATGACAAAAATAATTTATAGAAATCATAAGTGATAAATTATTACAGTATTATATCCGAATAAGAAAGTTTATCAAAGTTTAACATTTGCCTTATTACAATTATTTAACTTGATATTGTAATAAGGCAAAGTAAAACTAAACTATACCTCTACTACAACTATGACCAATCATTTCCTAGTCCTTGACTCATCGAGTTTTGAAATCCTACTTTTGTCATATCTCTTCATTTATCTGATTGAGGATGAGATCACTTTACCCTCTTGTAATTACATATCCTTCCATCTTGGACTGCTAGCTATATATCACATAACACATATTTTGTACACAAAATTCAAACAAGAAGGAATGAGAAACAAAATATAATACTTTACAGATAAGACATAAGCATAAGGGTTTTTATAATCCAATATAATAATATCAATCACAATCATATACATAATCAATTATGAATGTAGAGTTATAACAATTATACTTTCATTCACAACCACCTATATAAAATGTCACAATCACATGAATGTCATGCAATATTTTAATACTACTATTGTAACATCCTGTTTTTAATAATAGCTCTATTTGTAATTTATGAAGTATGGAATGCTTGTAAGTGTTTATTAATGAATAGAAACACTTTATGAATAGTTTATAATACTCCAAAAATTTCATTTTTGGGTATAATTATAGAAATTACATAGATCTATTTTGATAAGATCCAATTTCCGAATGAAAGATTGAAGGTAGAGGAGTAAATTGAGTGAGATTGGAAGAAACATTATAATCCGTTCTGACCTCCAAGGCTAGGACGACCTCAAGGTTCCAAAGGGGAAGAACGGATAACAATAAATGCCACATCACACCGGACAACCGGTGTGGATAGGATTATCTTTTATGTTGCACACCGGATCAACACTTTACCAAATGAGCTGTAGGACGGATAACTTTGAACCGATATTCAAGACCGGAATTGAGTCCGTCCAAGAAAAGAAGATAACTATAAAAGGGTACGGTTTTCCTAAGTGGAAAGCTTACTAATTGTCCACAAGACTGAGTGACGTCTTGCTGGTTGCTGGACGGTATAGTTTTCCGAGCTGTTGGCTCTTGGACGTTGTTACTTGCTTACTGAATAGTTGGATGGTAATTGAACTGTTCCTTTAGGCGGAGTCACGTACCTTGACGGAGTAAAACTTAGGCGGAGTCACGTACCTTGACGGGGTAAAGCTTAGGCGGAGTCACGTACCTTGGCGGAGTAATGAACTTAAACGGGGTCACACATTTTAACAGAGTAATAAGCATAGACGGAGTCTCATGCCATGACGGAGTCATAAGCATTGACGAGGTCTAATGCCTTGGCGGAGTAGAAAATTTAGGCGGGGTCATACGTCTGGCAAAGTCATAAGCATTGACGGGGTCAAATGCCTTGGCGGAGTAACGTGAACGTCTTCTTGATGGGCATTCTTAGGAATTACTTATACACTAAGATGTATCAACACCGCCCTTCATAATCAACACCGCCCTCACACCCTACACCGCCCCATATACTTAAGACCGCCCTCACACCCTTCACACTGCTCTCACACAGCTGACTTCAGTTCAGGTGACACCGGATGAATTTAGTTCGGATTATCATTAATGAACACTGGACGGCTTCAAAGATGGTTAACTCAGCTTTCCCTAGAACGGATGTACACACCGAATGATTTTGAGCCGATGTACAAGACCGGATACTCAACCGGACCTGGAAATGGAATTCTGGTCGGTTTTGAAGTGCAGAAGTAACTTTTTGACCCTTTTCTTGTCTTTTAGGCAATATTTTAATATCTTTTAATCCCACTAATCACACTAGTACGTAGGACGGCTAGAGATGAGCACTAAGATAGCCACCTTCTATTATTAATTCTCCATTATCTCCACTAAGTTGCAATCACGGGAAAGCTTGTCTCCCCACTTGCTTTTGCATTATTAAACTAACATACCACTGATTCTGAAACTCCCAATTATTCTTCTCCATCAACACACCTTCGATCTGAACCAGGACAGCCAGGAGACCTCTTTTCCAATCAGCTAAAAATCTTCAAACCAAGTAAGAGGGGACAGGGTTGTGAATATTTATGAAATGGGTAGAGTTGTATGCTGTTCTAGGATTCCAGTTTTTAATTCGTAACTTGTTGTTTAATTTTGAAGCTGAAAACGTATGAATTTGACTCTGACTTCTTCATGAAAGTTGTAGATCTTTTTTCTATGTGAATTTTGATACCTGATTCAATTGATTTGGATATGTATAGCAAAAGTTATAGCCTAAATGCTACAGCATGTTCGTATGGAAGATTTATCCTTTGTTTTGTGTATATATTGATTTACTGGGAACTGTACGTGCATAATCAGCCTTGGATGTCTTCATGAATGTTGTAGATAATTAAGTTGTGGATTTTTAGAAAGTGGTTTCACATCAAAATAATTTTTGTAGCTCAAGTTATGCTCAAATTACTGATGTATGTGCAAGCTGAAATTCTGAAATTTTAGAGTTTTGGAAAATCCGAATCTTGTTTTCAATACTGGGAATTTTGTGGTATGAATTAGTTGTTGGTGTCTTCATGAAAGTTGTAGATAACTACGTTAAGAGTATTTTAGAACTGGTTTCATGTTAAAATCATTTGTGTAGCTCTAAAAACGTTGAAAATACTAATACATGTACGTTTTGAAAACTCACCTGGAGGCAGTGTTGTATTTTGTGAATAAATGGTATTTTTGCTTAGAATTTGAAATTATGATCTTCATGAAAATTTTAGATATTTGGATTAAGATTAATTTAGAACTGGTTTCATGTCAAAATCACGTTTGTAACTCCAGATATGTTTTAAATAATAATCTGTGTACATTTTGGAAAACTTATCTTGAGGCAATATGATATTTCGTGAATAAGTAGTACTTCTGTTCAGAATTTGAAACTGTGTTCTTCATGAAAGTTGTAGACAATTATGTTATTAAACTACAGAAAGTGTAATCACCTAAAAAGGAGTTGTTTTGCTCATGTTATGACTGTTTTACTAATGTATGTCGCTGTTTGGAAATGCTGAAATTTACTTATGATGGTTATTATGGATAAAAATGATGTTCTCTCTATGAGTAATGATTTATTTTTGAATTCTTGAGTGATCATGAATTATTATAAATGCTGTTGAGCGTCACACAATTAGAATATTATGATGGTGATTAATTACGAATGACATAATTAATTTATATGTACATGAATGCCTTGTGGTTATTGACAAGTGTGGTTGAAACAGTAAATCCATGATTTTATGAATTATTATGTCTATTGTGTCCCTTGAGGACTTGTATTATCCAAGAGGTTTTGGAAATGTGAATATCATGGTATGTTAAATGATAAAGAGAATTAAAGGCATTCATGCATCATAAGCATTCGGACGCACCATGGAATTTAGGGGTTCCATGATTGCCTACCCTGGTGGGGGGTTACTCTATGATGAGTTAAGCCCTATTATGTTGTGTGCCATGGAGTGTAGGGATTCATGGTTTATGCAAAAGTCCTACTTTGATATGGTGTACTTCGGTACTTAAGCGCCATGAAGTATAGGGATTCATGGTATATGCTAAAGCCCTATTTGTGTCTCTATGAGACTTTTACTGCAGTATTCCCACCAAGACCAAATGGATCCAGCATGACATCATTTGACTAATTAAAGATCTATTAATGGACTTGTTTGGCATATTCATCATATCATTATGAATTGTTGATTGTGCTTGTGCAATTTTATCTATTTTATATTTATTCTATATTCTGTCTCACTCTTACATTAATTTTTACAGTGAATGACACGCAGAACGCAGAATGATGCCATGATGGATGTTTAATTGTTTTATTACCTGAACTTTGAATTTATGGGTTGTAATAAATATAATATGTCATGTACTATTATCTTCACAATCGTTTCCGCTACTCAAATATTTTCTTGAATTTAATTACGACTAGTATGTATGATAATTTTTCCGCTGTTATTAATTGTTATATAAACTCTGAATTAAATTTATAATTTTTAAAATGGTCTTTCAAAAAAGCGAAAAAAAAAAATTTATTCGGAAAATTACATGGGACGTTACATGTTGGTATCAGAGCATTTTCAAAAATTCAGGACCAATTGTTATGACATGAGCTATTTCTCGACATAATATGTGAAATGTTTGATTTCTTACTTGATAACATGCTAAAAGTGTACTATATGATTTGTGCCTGACTGATTAATTGTGAAAAGATTTGTTTGATTTCCTCTTGATAATATGATAAATGTGTTATATGATTGATTGCTTAACTGATAAACTGTAGAATAATGATAGTTATATAGTATTTATATATGATATATTATCCCTTAGAATTGGTATAAACCAAACTACGAATATAGGATGGCAAGAAACAACAACAACAACAACCACGATATGGCAGCAGCTTTCAACCGCTTAGCTGAAGCCATAGAACGACAAAACCAACCAAGGAGCACTGGAGAACTCCATGGGTTAGACCGCTTCTTGAAGAGGAAGCCTTCGCAATTCAAGGGAGGTTACAATCCAGAGGCAGCATACTTATGGGTTAAGGAAATGGAGCATATTTTCCGAGCCTTGCCCTGCACAGAATTTGAAAGGGTGGAGTGTGCCACTTATATGATGGTCGAGGAAGCAGAAAACTGGTGGATACATGCCAGAACTCGTATGATTGAAACTGACAGACCTTTGAACTGGGTTAACTTCAAAGACTGTTTCCTAGAGAAATATTTTCCGGCAAGTGTGAAAAACCGCAAAGAGCTGGAATTTATGGAGCTGAAACAAGGCTCGATGTCCGTTGGAGAATATGCTGCAAAGTTTGAAGAACTAGCTCTCTTTTACCCTCCTTTTCAACAGGCTGGTGCCGAAGAATCGAAATGTGTTAAATTTGAGAACGGACTGAATCTGGAAATCAAAGAGGCGATTGGGTACCAAGAAATTCGGAATTTTCCTATTCTGATCAACAAATGCAGAATCTTTGAAGAGAATCACCAGGCCAGACTGGCACATGAAAAAGCCAATAGACAACTGAAACCTCAGTCAGTTGATTTCAAAAGAAGAGGATCGTTCTATCCAAATCGCTCCAGAGGCGGATCATCATCATCGTCATCTTTTGATAGACGCAATAACATGAGGTGTCTTAAGTGTGGAGGTAATCATCATGTACGTGATTGTAACAGACGTCTTGAAGAAGTCACTTGCTTCTGATGTAACCAAAAAGGACACATCAGTCCAAATTGTCCGCAGAATAATCAAAACAACAACAGGAACACTATGAGTGAACCAAAAGGCTCTAGTTATCAGAGAGGCCGAGGAGAAGACACACGTACTGCCCAACCTCCAAGACAGAACAAGGAATCCACAGATCAGAGGTTGCAACAAACAGCTGGGAGAGTCTATGCCATCAGCGGTTCAGAGGCAGATCAAGCTGATGACCTCGTACAAAGTAAGTGTGACATTAATGATACAGTCCTATCTGTGTTATTTGATTCTGGTGCTACGCATTCTTTCATTTCTGATGAGTGTGTTAGACGCCTTCGATTACCTGTGAAGCCTATGACATATGATCTGATTGTTTCTACTCCCACCGGTACACAACTTAGAACTGCTAAGATGTGTAACGAATGTTCTATACTCATAGAAGGTAGACGTTTTCTTGTCGATCTTGTTTGTTTACCTTTGAAGGATCTGGACGTGATTCTGGGGATGGACTGGTTATCGACAAATCGAGTCTTGGTGGATTGTCACAACAAGACCGTGATATTTCCATCAGAAAATCTAAATTCTGACAACCTCAGGACCTATGTACTACAAGGTGAAAGTCAATTGTTTGCTTTATTCACTCTTTACAAAGAAGATGGTGAACCTAAAGCAATTGAGATACCAGTTGTTTCTGAATTTCCTGAAGTATTTCCTGAGGATGTCTCAAGTTTACCTCCAGAACGTGAGGTAGAATTCTCCATTGATTTAATTCCAGGAGCAGAACCAGTGTCTAAAGCTCCGTACCGTATGGCACCAATCGAACTGGCTGAACTGAAGAAACAAATTGAAGAGTTACTGGAGAAGCATTTCATCAGACCGAGTGTGTCACCATGGGGAGCGCCAGTGTTACTCGTCAAGAAGAAAGATGGAAGCATGAGGTTATGTGTAGATTATCGTCAACTGAACAAACTGACGTTGAAGAATAGATATCCTCTGCCCAGAATTGATGATCTGATAGATCAATTGAGAGGCGCTGCAGTATTTTCCAAGATTGATCTACGATCGGGGTATCATCAGATTCGTGTCAAGTCTGAGGATATTCCAAAGACAGCCTTTAGAACACGATATGGTCATTACGAGTACCTTGTGATGCCCTTCGGAGTGACCAATGCCCCAGCCGTATTCATGGATTACATGAATCGAGTATTTCATCCCTACTTAGATCAATTTGTCATCATTTTCATTGATGATATTCTGATCTATTCAAAAACTGCAGAGGAACATGAAAAGCATCTCCGAGTGGTATTGCAGATTCTGAAGGAGAAGCAATTGTATGCAAAGTTATCAAAATGTGAATTCTGGTTGAAAGAGGTAAAATTTCTAGGCCATGTAATCTCAAACGAAGGAGTATCTGTGGATCCTTCTAAAATAGAAGCTGTGGTAAACTGGGAGAGACCTACTTCAGTCACTGAGATACGAAGTTTCATGGGATTAGCTGGTTATTATCGGAGATTCATTGAAGGGTTTTCTCAAATTGCCCTACCAATGACTCGGCTAACCCGAAAGAATCAACCTTTTTCTTGGACACCAGAATGTGAGAAAAGTTTCCAAGAACTGAAGTTGAAGCTTACATCTGCTCCAGTCTTAATCTTACCTACTCCACAAGAAGATTTTGTGGTTTATTGTGATGCTTCCAAAATGGGCTTAGGATGTGTTTTGATGCAGCAAAGAAAGGTGGTAGCTTATGCATCTAGACAATTGAGACCACATGAGATGAACTATCCAACGCATGATTTAGAATTGGCAGCAGTGGTATTTGCCCTAAAGATCTGGAGACACCATTTGTATGGAGTCAGGTTTGAAGTATTCAGTGATCACAAGAGCTTGAAGTATTTGTTCGATCAAAAGGAATTGAACATGAGGCAGCAAAGGTGGATGGAGTTTCTTAAAGATTATGATTTTGATTTGAAGTACCATCCAGGAAAAGCAAATGTGGTGGCAGATGCACTAAGCCGAAAGTCCATTCATATGGCATTTTTGATGATAAAAGAAATGGAGATGATAGAACAGTTCAGAGATATGAACTTGGGTGTAGAGATGAAATCTTCAAGAAGTATGACTTTGGGGACTTTGAAGATAACCAATGATTTCCTGAAACTGTTAGGCGAAAGACAGAAAGAAGATTTGTCATTACAAGAGTTGAGAGAATTACAGGCGAATGGAAAAGATATGGGACTACAAGAAGGATCAGATGGAATATGGAGAATCAGGAATAGAATTTATGTACCAGAGGATGTTGATCTAAGAAAGACGATTCTAGAAGAAGCGCATAAAAGTATGTTGAGCATTCATCCTGGATCAACTAAGATGTATCAAGATCTGAGGAAAAGCTTTTGGTGGCCAAGGATGAAGAAAGAGATAGTTGAATATATGGCTTCATGTCTGGTGTGTCAAAAAGCCAAGGTAGAACACCAGAAGCCATCTGGTGAACTACAACCATTAGAGATTCCTGTCTGGAAATGGGATGATATCTCAATGGACTTTGTGTCAGGATTACCAAGAACACGTTCAGGGAATGATGCAATCTGGGTTATTGTAGACAGATTGACAAAGTCTGCTCACTTCCTTCCAATGAATATGAAGAACTCTTTACAAAAATTGGCACAGTTATATGTGAGGGAGATCGTAAGACTACATGGTGTACCATCTAGTATTGTGTCAGATAGAGATCCAAGATTCACTTCCCGGTTCTGGGGAAGCTTGCATCAGGAATTGGGTTCCAAGCTTCGATTAAGCTCAGCTTATCATCCCCAAACAGATGGACAGTCAGAGCGTACCATACAAAGTTTGGAAGACTTACTGCGATCTTGTGTGATTGAATATGGTGGTAGTTGGGAGCAGTTTCTTCCATTGATTGAATTCACGTATAATAATAGCTACCACAGCAGTATTGATATGGCTCCATTCGAAGCATTATATGGTAGGAAGTGTCGAACGCCACTTTGTTGGTTAGAAACTGGTGAAAGTTTGGCGTTAGGACCTGAAATTGTGCAGCAGACTACTGAACAGATAGAAATGATCAGAGAAAAGATGAAGGCATCTCAAGACAGACAGAAGCAGTATTATGATAAGAGAAGGAAACCACTTGAATTCCAAGTTGGTGAGCATGTATTTTTGAAGGTTTCACCTCACAAAGGGATTGGTCGAGCCTTGAAGAGTAAGAAATTGAGTCCGAGATTTATTGGACCATATGAGATCCTAAAGAGGGTCGGTACAGTGGCATATCAGATTGCACTTCCCCCTCACCTGGCAAATCTGCACAATATATTTCATGTATCACAGCTGAGGAAGTATGTACAAGATCCCAACCACGTGTTTGCTACTGATGATATTGAAGTTAGAGAGAATCTGACCATCTCCACAGAACCTACACAGATCCTAGAAAGATCGAGCAAACGTTTGAGGAACAAGAATGTACCACTGGTAAAAGTTGCATGGAAACAAGGAACTGATGTAACTCTGACTTGGGAGCGTGAAGATGATATGAGGACACAATATCTAGGATTGTTTCACTGAGGAGCGCGTTAAATTTCGAGGACGAAATTTTTATTAGGGTGGGAGAATTGTAACATCCTGTTTTTAATAATAGCTCTATTTGTAATTTATGAAGTATGGAATGCTTGTAAGTGTTTATTAATGAATAGAAACACTTTATGAATAGTTTATAATACTCCAAAAATTTCATTTTTGGGTATAATTATAGAAATTACATAGATCTATTTTGATAAGATCCAATTTCCGAATGAAAGATTGAAGGTAGAGGAGTAAATTGAGTGAGATTGGAAGAAACATTATAATCCGTTCTGACCTCCAAGGCTAGGACGACCTCAAGGTTCCAAAGGGGAAGAACGGATAACAATAAATGCCACATCACACCGGACAACCGGTGTGGATAGGATTATCTTTTATGTTGCACACCGGATCAACACTTTACCAAATGAGCTGTAAGACGGATAACTTTGAACCGATATTCAAGACCGGAATTGAGTCTGTGACGTCCTACGTCAATTTACCTTTATTTATATCCATTTAATGAATTTTCACAATAAATTTTTCACATTTAATAAAATTTAATTATTTCTCATTTCACAATAATATTTATTTTTACTAAACATACTCAAATAATAATTATATAGTTTGACAAAACCTTAGAGTGCCTCTAATTTAGAAAACAGTCAAAATATGAAACAGGGGCCTGACGCTGCGCGCCATTCCCACGCGTAGCGTCAGCCCTCTGCTGCGCACCTCACGCTACGCGCCATCCTCACGCGTAGCGTGGGCATGACAGTGACAGCACCTGATGCTGTTACACATTCAAACCTTTTTACCAACTTCTAACCTGTCCAATTGGCCCGTTTTAGATCCGATTGCCACGAAACTTCACGGGCCACCTGTTTTCCCCATTTCGGAACTGTTGGCACTGTCCGTTTGCCAAAATTCCAACATATGCGCAAGTTATGCGCGAAATGCATTTTAACCCAATTAGGTGCAAAACCCTTACACCAAACATCCTACATGGATTCCAATGGACCAAAAGCCAATGCATCTAAATCCTAAATGTCATGGAAGACCTATTGATGCATTCTAGGGTTTCTCACACCCACCGAATCTTAATTTCACCTATCCTGTTCCTTAAATTCAATATCCAACTATATGCATAACTTATCTAAATCAATCCAATCATCATCCTAACATCAATCACATAACATACATATCAATCATGCACCAATGCAACACCTGCCCATCACATTCAACATTCACACATATCAATGGCTCCGTGCCATAATTCATCATCATCAATACGTCATCAAACCACAACATGCAAAATCATGGCAAGTTCATCACACATACTTTATCATCTACCACCCACCATATTAATACATTACTTATTACACACTTAAACACATACACTCAAAATATTACATTCATTATATACATCTTCATTCCTTGGCATCAAACTTCCTCTTGACGCATCTCCGCAACATTAGCATCCTCCCTGTCACTGGTCACTAAAATTTAAACAACAGCAAGGGTGAGTGTTTAGAATATCATAATTAATATAGAACGAAGTATTGAACTTAACAATACCTACTACTCTTTGTTATTACATAATCTCTTTCGGTTTCCTGCACTTATCCACGTCAATACAACTACACACATACATATCAATCTTTAACTTACTAAAGTCATGCTTTCATTCATTCACATTACACTTTCAATTCATAATTCATTTTCCATCATCAATCAATATACGATTCACATAAGTCACAACTGACTCTCATGTAATTTGACACCTAGTATCCGGATACTAAAGGACTGGCCTTCAGCTGGGAGTCCGACTTGACATCCCGTGAACCCGACTTGGTTCACCGAGCCCGACTTGGCTCTCCACCTCAACCACTGGGTCCAACTTGACCACTGGGTAGCTCAACTGGGCACAAAGACCACGGGAGCCAGAAAACGAGGGGTATACATACCGTTGGCCATCCCATACCACATATTCACATATCATATCTCATAATCATAGCATATCATCAACAAACCACATGTGCAACTACCAGAAACTGGCATGTGCTCACAATACAGGGTAACCGACTTGTCAAACCCATCCATACAATGCTATTGCATATGTCATCAATAATTCAAAATTCCACATTTTTATTCATAATCAAATATACATACACCATTCAAAGTGGAAATATTACACATACATTTCACTTCCATCATTCCAATCTTTATTTCATCATATAATCAATTCAATCAATATATTTCTTTCATATTCAACCATTTAATCTCATTCCACATACTCATATATTCACAATTACTATATTCAGTTACCTTGTAGTATTTATGACAACTCTTATTAAATTCTTAAACTTCCCATAATCTGTTTTCTTATCAATTCTAATTAATTATGACCCGAACACCCCCCTTACCTCTATCCCGAGCTCCGACAGTTTGCTCAAGGGGTGGATAGCGTCCTACAGCCGCTGGATTCACCGTTCCTCTTTCGCTTCCGACGTCCTCTTTGTCAATCGCTTGCCTAACACTCGTTCCGGCACCTACGGTCACCGAAACATCAAATTAGTTAGTACGTTACCTCCCTTATACTTCCAAACTCATTACCCAAGCTTCACAAGTCACTGAAACTCAGAATCAAAACCCCAATCATCACATGCAAACTCGGATTCCATGAAGGGAAGGAGAAGAAACTAAAGATTAGAGGTCCTAGATGCCTTACCTTGGTTCCAAATTGCTTAAAACCACCAAGAATCCAAGTTTCCCTCAAAACCCTAGCCAAATCGCCTCAGAGAAGAGAGAAAAATGAAAGAAAGGGTTTACAGGTTCTGTTCTGTGTGACCCTGTTATAAAACAGATCGCGACGCTGGCGCTACGCGTCAGCATGGCGCTACGCGTCAGCTCACTAAATCACACCTGACGCTACGCGTCCCATCCACGCTACGCGTCAGGGTCCTGATGCCATTTTCCTTAAAATTTCATTTAAAACTGCTTTTCCCCACTTAACATTTTATAATCCATTTTCATTATAAGCCAAATAATAATTTACTCATTTCCAATTTATTTTCTATTATCAAAACATCTGAGATGTTACATCCACTCCCCCTAAAAAGAGATTTCGTCCCCGAAATCAACGTACCTTATTGGAAAAGATTTGGATACAACCGCCTCATCTCAGATTCCAATTCCCATGTATACGTCACTCCATTTATATTTTGCCACTTCACTTTTACCAAGGGTACTTCTTTGTTTCTCAATCGTTTAGTTTGATAACTTTCAATACAAATAGGTGCGATCTCCACAGTCAAATCTTCTTTCAACTCAATGGAATCTTCAGGTACAATCATTGAATCACAGGGAACATATTTTCTTAATTGTGAAACATGAAATACATCGTGAATGTTTGTCAATGCACGAGGAAGATTTAATCTGTATGCTACTTCACCAATTCGTTCCAATATTTGGTAGGGTCCAATATACTTTGGATTAAGTTTCTGGCTCTTCATCACACGGCCTACACCTTTAGTAGGTGACACCTTCAGGAATACCCAATCTCCCACCTGAAATTCAAGTGGCCTATGACGATTGTCATAGTAACTCTTCTGACGATCTTGTGCAATTTTCATCTTTTCACGAATCATTATTACCTGATCATTCATTTCCTGAATTAATTCGGGTCCCAAATGGATTGCATCCCTATCTTCATTCCAACATAAAGGCGTACGACACCGTCTTCCATATAAAGCTTCATAAGGAGCCATCCCAATGCTACTATGATAGCTATTATTATAAGCAAATTCCACCAATGGCAGGTATCTCTCCCATGAACCACCTTGCTCTAGTACACAAGCCCTAAGCATATCTTCCAAGGTCTGGATTGTACGCTCAGACTGGCCATCTGTCTGAGGATGATAAGCTGAACTCAACCTCAGTTCAGTACCCAATTCCTGCTGTAAACTCCCCCAGAATCTGGAAGTAAACCGAGGATCACGATCCGAAATAATACTCACAGGTACACTATGCAACCTTACCATCTCCGAAATGTACAGTCTAGCCAACCGGTCCAATGACCATTTCATATTCATAGCCAAGAAGTGAGCACTCTTGGTCAACCTGTCCATAATTACCCATATTGCATCACAACCAGAACGAGTACGAGGTAACCCGGATACAAAATCCATAGTAATGCTTTCCCATTTCCATATTGGAATCTCCGGGGGTTGAAGTAAACCTGGAGGTCTCTGATGTTCGACCTTACATTTCTGACATATCACACAAGATCTTACATATTCAATTATTGCTTTCTTCATTCCCGGCCACCAGAATTCTTTCTTTAAATCATGGTACATTTTAGTGATACCAGGATGGATACTTAAAGAACTTTTATGCGCTTCAGCTAATACAGCTTGTCTGAAATCACCCTCTGTGGGTACCACTACACGGTTCTTAAACCGCCAAATTCTATCCTTACCTTTGGTTAATCCCATGTCTTTGCCTCTTGCTTGAGTGTCAAGCAATTCCAGCAACTCTTCATCATCCTCCTGAGCCACAGCTAAGGATTCTAAGAATTCATTGGAGATTTTTAACATTCCAATTACCATCTGATCTGGGGCTTGAATGGATACCCCAATATTCATATCACGAAAGTCTTCTAACAATTCTTGCTCCTTGCCCATCAAGAAAGCTGCATGTAATACTTTTCTACTTAAGGCATCAGCCACAACATTCGCCTTACCAGGATGGTATTTCAAATCAAAATCATAATCCTTAAGGTATTCCATCCATCTCCTTTGCCTCATGTTTAATTCCTTCTGATCAAACAGATACTTCAAACTCTTGTGGTCACTGAATACCACAAAACGAGATCCATACAAGTAATGTCGCCAAATCTTCAATGCGAATACTACAGCAGCGAGTTCCAAATCATGAGTGGGATAATTCTGTTCATGCTGCCTTAATTGCCTAGAAGCATAAGCAATTACCCTATCATCCTGCATCAGTACACAACCTAAACCAAACTTAGATGCATCACAGTATACCACAAATTCTTTCGTTACATCTGGTAATGCAAGCACAGGTGCAGTAGTCAAACACCGCTTCAGCGTTTGAAAACTCAGTTCACACTTTTCCGTCCACACAAAGGGATTCTCCTTTCTTGTCAATCGAGTCAAGGGTAGTGCAATGCGGGAAAATCCTTCAATAAAACGGCGATAATAGCCAGCTAATCCAAGAAAGCTCCTAATTTCAGTCACTGATTTAGGCCTTTCCCAAGCCATAACTGCTTCAATCTTGGATGGATCAACAGACACACCATCACAAGAGATTACATGCCCCAAAAATTTCACACTTGCTTCCCAGAAATCACACTTCGACAATTTAGCATACAACTTCTTTTCACGTAGCACTTGTAAAACAATTTGAAGATGTTGTGCATGCTCTTCTACAGAATTTGAATATACTAGAATGTCATCAATAAACACCACGACAAATTGATCCAAGTAAGGTTGAAAAATCTGATTCATATAATCCATAAAGATAGCTGGAGCATTGGTTACTCCGAAAGGCATTACAACATATTCAAAATGTCCATATCGAGTCCAGAACGCCGTTTTCAGAATATCTTCCGACTTCACCCTAATCTGATGATATCCAGATCTCAAATCGATCTTAGAAAACACCACAGCACCTCGCAACTGATCCAACAAATCATCAATTCGTGGTAAAGGATATTTGTTCTTAACCGTCAATTTATTCAATTGTCGGTAGTCAATACACATTCTCATACTGCCATCCTTCTTTTTCACCAACAACACCGGAGCGCCCCAAGGTGAAGCACTCGGTCTGATAAACCCCTTGCTTAGCAACTCATTTACTTGTTTCTTTACTTCAGCCAACTCCACTGAAGACATTCTATAAGGTGTACGGGACACAGGTTCTGCCCCAGGAACTAAATCAATAGCAAAATCAATCTCCCTGTTTGGAGGCAATTCCGGAATGTCTTCCGGGAATACATCAGGAAAATCACACACCACTGGAATATCTGCAAGTTTAAGATTATACCGCCCTTCTGAAGTTAACAGAATAACATAAATTACAGAAACATCACTCACCACATTTTTAGTGTCCAATTCCTGAGAGAAAATTATAGTCTTGCGATAACAGTCCACCATAACATGGTTAACAGACAACCAGTCAAGACCCAGAATAACTTCTAAATTCTTCAATGGCATACATATTAAATTCACCAGGAAAGATCGGTCCTCTACTTGCATAGGTAATTCCTCACACATAGTAGTCGCTCGAAATGTAGAACCAGTAGGAGTGGAGACATTAAGAGCATCCTTCATTAATACCACCGGCAAACCAAGCCGCCGAACACAACTCTCAGAAATAAAAGAGTGGGTTGCACCAGAGTCATAAATAACATTTCCAAGATAGTCATGAATAAGACACTTACCCTGTACCAAATTATCATTTCTTGAGACTTCAGAAGCATCAAAAGCAAACACACGTCCAGCCATAACATTCTGAGTACCACTGGACTGAGCATCAGATCGCCTATGGTGTTGGCCTCCACGGCTACCGCCGCCTCGGCCTCCACGCTGAAAATTCCCACCACGGACCATAGAAGCACTCGCCCGATTACCACGTCCTCCCTGCTGCTGCCTCTGTGGACAGTCGGGCCTAAGGTGTCCAGGTTGTCCACACTGGAAACAAACAGTTTGATTTATAGGACAATGTCTAGAGAAATGACCTTCCTGACCACAATTATAACAAGCACGACCACCAGAACGACCAGTAGATCCACGTCCAGAAGAAGAAGAAGATGTGGCAGAAGACTTGCCACCATGGAAAAACTGACCCATCTTTTTAAAACTGAATCCTTTAGCCTTCAATGGTCTCTTGTCCCTTGACTGGGACGCTCTCTGTAACTGCACTTCCTCAGCAAGTCTGGCCTTATTTACCAGAGTAGGATAGTCACGGATTTCCATAGGAACAATGACACTTCGGAGTTCAATTCTTAACCCGGATTCATACTTTGCACACTTACTACCTTCAGTTCCTTCAAGAGAAAAAGGATGATAGAAATCACATAGTTCATCAAACTGTGACGTGTATTCAGCCACTGACATCCTGCCCTGCTCAAGTTTTAAGAATTCCATCTCCTTACGGATTTTATAATTATCTGGAAAGTATTTAGCAAGAAATCTCCTCTTGAAATTCATCCACATCAATGGTTCATTCGCCGCATTCATCTGAATTCTAGTCCTTGACCACCATACACGAGCTTCATCTTTCAATTGATAGGTAGCAAATTGCACTCTCTGTTCTTCAGAGCATTCAAAGTATTCAAATGTTTGCTCAATGTCACGCAACCATATATGCGCCCCATCATAATCATGTCCTCCTTTGTAAATAGGTGGATTCCTCTTCAAAAATTTATCAAGGGTGGGACCAGAATCAGTCCTCCCCATCATTTGAGAAAACCTCTCAAAGAAATCATCACCACCAACAGAACTACTTCCTTCCGTCATATTTTTGTTCTACAATATCCCAAAACACATCACCATTAATAACCAATAATTGACCAGGGAGTACAAAATTACCTCATGTATAGATACATAACAAGATGCTGCCCGGAGTGCCAAGAGAATGATGCCAAGTCAACCTGTTAATATGTAAACAATCACAAGCATAATGCAATAAATGCAAAACAGCCTGATATAGGACTCAAACAATCCCCTAACTCTGCCCATTTTCCCGGCTCTAGAAAGAACCGCTCTGATACCACCTGTGACGTCCTACGTCAATTTACCTTTATTTATATCCATTTAATGATTTTTCATAATAAATTTTTCACATTTAATAAAATTTAATTATTTCTCATTTCACAATAATATTTATTTTTACTAAACATACTCAAATAATAATTATATAGTTTGACAAAACCTTAGAGTGCCTCTAATTTAGAAAACAGTCAAAATATGAAACAGGGGCCTGACGCTGCGCGCCATTCCCACGCGTAGCGTCAGCCCTCTGCTGCACACCTCACGCTACGCGCCATCCTCATGCGTAGCGTGGGCATGACAGTGACAGCACCTGATGCTGTTACACATTCAAACCTTTTTACCAACTTCTAACCTGTCCAATTGGCCCGTTTTAGATCCGATTGCCACGAAACTTCACGGGCCACCTGTTTTCCCCATTTCGGAACTGTTGGCACTGTCCGTTTGCCAAAATTCCAACATATGCGCAAGTTATGCGCGAAATGCATTTTAACCCAATTAGGTGCAAAACCCTTACACCAAACATCCTACATGGATTCCAATGGACCAAAAGCCAATGCATCTAAATCCTAAATGTCATGGAAGACCTATTGATGCATTCTGGGGTTTCTCACACCCACCGAATCTTAATTTCACCTATCCTGTTCCTTAAATTCAATATCCAACTATATGCATAACTTATCTAAATCAATCCAATCATCATCCTAACATCAATCACATAACATACATATCAATCATGCACCAATGCAACACCTGCCCATCACATTCAACATTCACACATGTCAATGGCTCCGTGCCATAATTCATCATCATCAATACGTCATCAAACCACAACATGCAAAATCATGGCAAGTTCATCACACATACTTTATCATCTACCACCCACCATATTAATACATTACTTATTACACACTTAAACACATACACTCAAAATATTACATTCATTATATACATCTTCATTCCTTGGCATCAAACTTCCTCTTGACGCATCTCCGCAGCATTAGCATCCTCCCTGTCACTGGTCACTAAAATTTAAACAACAGCAAGGGTGAGTGTTTAGAATATCATAATTAATATAGAACGAAGTATTGAACTTAACAATACCTACTACTCTTTGTTATTACATAATCTCTTTCGGTTTCCTGCACTTATCCACGTCAATACAACTACACACATACATATCAATCTTTAACTTACTAAAGTCATGCTTTCATTCATTCACATTACACTTTCAATTCATAATTCATTTTCCATCATCAATCAATATACGATTCACATAAGTCACAACTGACTCTCATGTAATTTGACACCTAGTATCCGGATACTAAAGGACTGGCCTTCAGCTGGGAGTCCGACTTGACATCCCGTGAACCCGACTTGGTTCACCGAGCCCGACTTGGCTCTCCACCTCAACCACTGGGTCCAACTTGACCACTGGGTAGCTCAACTGGGCACAAAGACCACGGGAGCCAGAAAACGAGGGGTATACATACCGTTGGCCATCCCATACCACATATTCACATATCATATCTCATAATCATAGCATATCATCAACAAACCACATGTGCAACTACCAGAAACTGGCATGTGCTCACAATACAGGGTGACCGACTTGTCAAACCCATCCATACAATGCTATTGCATATGTCATCAATAATTCAAAATTCCACATTTTTATTCATAATCAAATATACATACACCATTCAAAGTGGAAATATTACACATACATTTCACTTCCATCATTCCAATCTTTATTTCATCATATAATCAATTCAATCAATATATTTCTTTCATATTCAACCATTTAATCTCATTCCACATACTCATATATTCACAATTACTATATTCAGTTACCTTGTAGTATTTATGACAACTCTTATTAAATTCTTAAACTTCCCATAATCTGTTTTCTTATCAATTCTAATTAATTATGACCCGAACACCCCCCTTACCTCTATCCCGAGCTCCGACAGTTTGCTCAAGGGGTGGATAGCGTCCTACAGCCGCTGGATTCACCGTTCCTCTTTCGCTTCCGACGTCCTCTTTGTCAATCGCTTGCCTAACACTCGTTCCGGCACCTACGGTCACCGAAACATCAAATTAGTTAGTACGTTACCTCCCTTATACTTCCAAACTCATTACCCAAGCTTCACAAGTCACTGAAACTCAGAATCAAAACCCCAATCATCACATGCAAACTCGGATTCCATGAAGGGAAGGAGAAGAAACTAAAGATTAGAGGTCCTAGATGCCTTACCTTGGTTCCAAATTGCTTAAAACCACCAAGAATCCAAGTTTCCCTCAAAACCCTAGCCAAATCGCCTCAGAGAAGAGAGAAAAATGAAAGAAAGGGTTTACAGGTTCTGTTTTGTGTGACCCTGTTATAAAACAGATCGCGACGCTGGCGCTACGCGTCAGCATGGCGCTACGCGTCAGCTCACTAAATCACACCTGACGCTACGCGTCCCATCCACGCTACGCGTCAGGGTCCTGATGCCATTTTCCTTAAAATTTCATTTAAAACTGCTTTTCCCCACTTAACATTTTATATACCATTTTCATTATAAGCCAAATAATAATTTACTCATTTCCAATTTATTTTCTATTATCAAAACATCTGAGATGTTACAGAGTCCGTCCAAGAAAAGAAGATAACTATAAAAGGGTACGGTTTTCCTAAGTGGAAAGCTTACTAATTGTCCACAAGACTGAGTGACGTCTTGCTGGTTGCTGGACGGTATAGTTTTCCGAGCTGTTGGCTCTTGGACGTTGTTACTTGCTTACTGAATAGTTGGATGGTAATTGAACTGTTCCTTTAGGCGGAGTCACGTACCTTGACGGAGTAAAACTTAGGCGGAGTCACGTACCTTGACGGGGTAAAGCTTAGGCGGAGTCACGTACCTTGGCGGAGTAATGAACTTAAACGGGGTCACACATTTTAACAGAGTAATAAGCATAGACGGAGTCTCATGCCATGACAGAGTCATAAGCATTGACGAGGTCTAATGCCTTGGCGGAGTAGAAAATTTAGGCGGGGTCATACGTCTGGCAAAGTCATAAGCATTGACGGGGTCAAATGCCTTGGCGGAGTAACGTGAACGTCTTCTTGATGGGCATTCTTAGGAATTACTTATACACTAAGATGTATCAACACCGCCCTTCATAATCAACACCGCCCTCACACCCTACACCGCCCCATATACTTAAGACCGCCCTCACACCCTTCACACTGCTCTCACACAGCTGACTTTAGTTCAGGTGACACCGGATGAATTTAGTTCGGATTATCATTAATGAACACTGGACGGCTTCAAAGATGGTTAACTCAGCTTTCCCTAGAACGGATGTACACACCGAATGATTTTGAGCCGATGTACAAGACCGGATACTCAACCGGACCTGGAAATGGAATTCTGGTCGGTTTTGAAGTGCAGAAGTAACTTTTTGACCCTTTTCTTGTCTTTTAGGCAATATTTTAATATCTTTTAATCCCACTAATCACACTAGTACGTAGGACGGCTAGAGATGAGCACTAAGATAGCCACCTTCTATTATTAATTCTCCATTATCTCCACTAAGTTGCAATCACGGGAAAGCTTGTCTCCCCACTTGCTTTTGCATTATTAAACTAACATACCACTGATTCTGAAACTCCCAATTATTCTTCTCCATCAACACACCTTCGATCTGAACCAGGACAGCCAGGAGACCTCTTTTCCAATCAGCTAAAAATCTTTAAACCAAGTAAGAGGGGACAGGGTTGTGAATATTTATGAAATGGGTAGAGTTGTATGCTGTTCTAGGATTCCAGTTTTTAATTCGTAACTTGTTGTTTAATTTTGAAGCTGAAAACGTATGAATTTGACTCTGACTTCTTCATGAAAGTTGTAGATCTTTTTGCTATGTGAATTTTGATACCTGATTCAATTGATTTGGATATGTATAGCAAAAGTTATAGCCTAAATGCTACAGCATGTTCGTATGGAAGATTTATCCTTTGTTTTGTGTATATATTGATTTACTGGGAACTGTACGTGCATAATCAGCCTTGGATGTCTTCATGAATATTGTAGATAATTAAGTTGTGTATTTTTAGAAAGTGGTTTCACATCAAAATAATTTTTGTAGCTCAAGTTATGCTCAAATTACTGATGTATGTGCAAGCTGAAATTCTGAAATTTTAGAGTTTTAGAAAATCCGAATCTTGTTTTCAATACTGGGAATTTTGTGGTATGAATTAGTTGTTGGTGTCTTCATGAAAGTTGTAGATAACTACGTTAAGAGTATTTTAGAACTGGTTTCATGTTAAAATCATTTGTGTATCTCTAAAAACGTTGAAAATACTAATACATGTACGTTTTGAAAACTCACCTGGAGGCAGTGTTGTATTTTGTGAATAAATGGTATTTTTGCTTAGAATTTGAAATTATGATCTTCATGAAAATTTTAGATATTTGGATTAAGATTAATTTAGAACTGGTTTCATGTCAAAATCACGTTTGTAACTCCAGATATGTTTTAAATAATAATCTGTGTACATTTTGGAAAACTTATCTTGAGGCAATATGATATTTCGTGAATAAGTAGTACTTCTGTTCAGAATTTGAAACTGTGTTCTTCATGAAAGTTGTAGACAATTATGTTATTAAACTACAGAAAGTGGAATCACCTAAAAAGGAGTTGTTTTGCTCATGTTATGACTGTTTTACTAATGTATGTCGCTGTTTGGAAATGCTGAAATTTACTTATGATGGTTATTATGGATAAAAATGATGTTCTCTCTATGAGTAATGATTTATTTTTGAATTCTTGAGTGATCATGAATTATTATAAATGCTGTTGAGCGTCACACAATTAGAATATTATGATGGTGATTAATTACGAATGACATAATTAATTTATATGTACATGAATGCCTTGTGGTTATTGACAAGTGTGGTTGAAACAGTAAATCCATGATTTTATGAATTATTATGTCTATTGTGTCCCTTGAGGACTTGTATTATCCAAGAGGTTTTGGAAATGTGAATATCATGGTATGTTAAATGATAAAGAGAATTAAAGGCATTCATGCATCATAAGCATTCGGACGCACCATGGAATTTAGGGGTTCCATGATTGCCTACCCTGGTGGGGGGTTACTCTATGATGAGTTAAGCCCTATTATGTTGTGTGCCATGAAGTGTAGGGATTCATGGTTTATGCAAAAGTCCTACTTTGATATGGTGTACTTCGGTACTTAAGCGCCATGAAGTATAGGGATTCATGGTATATGCTAAAGCCCTATTTGTGTCTCTATGAGACTTTTACTGCAGTATTCCCACCAAGACCAAATGGATCCAGCATGACATCATTTGACTAATTAAAGATCTATTAATGGACTTGTTTGGCATATTCATCATATCATTATGAATTGTTGATTGTGCTTGTGCAATTTTATCTATTTTATATTTATTCTATATTCTGTCTCACTCTTACATTAATTTTTACAGTGAATGACACGCAGAACGCAGAATGATGCCATGATGGATGTTTAATTGTTTTATTACCTGAACTTTGAATTTATGGGTTGTAACAAATATAATATGTCATGTACTATTATCTTCACAATCGTTTCCGCTACTCAAATATTTTCTTGAATTTAATTACGACTAGTATGTATGATAATTTTTCCGCTGTTATTAATTGTTATATAAACTCTGAATTAAATTTATAATTTTTAAAATGGTCTTTCGAAAAAGCGAAAAAAAAAAATTTATTCGGAAAATTACATGGGACGTTACAACTATCTCATTCATTTTATGCATGTGGGCCCTTAAAGTTTTAATTTGCACTTGGCCGACCAGGAGTTGACACTGTTCCATAATTCCAGATAATAACATAAATGCTTTTGTGGCATATGAACAGCTCAACTGGCATGGAAACACTTATAGACTAGTCAGACTGAGAAGGTTTTTATTGTGAAAGTACCCGACATTAGGGAGCGACCCTAGGTCCCCTGAAGCACCCTTTCACACCCTCTCATCCCAAGGCTCGCAATTAAGCCTCCTTTAATGTATCCTCGGTTTCTACAATCCGTCCCCAGGTAATATCACATCTCATTTCTCTTTAATGATTCATGATGCGTGTATTGAGTTGGTTAAGACTTTTAGAAACTCAAATAATAAATACCATAAAGGTTTCCAACATCATTCCAAAAAATTGTACATTTCCATGATCTCTCCTGTGAATTTCTGTTATACAGAAATAATTTTAGTACAACTTTCGAATTCAAATCTCACCAAAAAATGAGTTTCCAAACATTAAATATCTTAAAATTTTCTCATAGAAAACTTAACATATTTACATAATCTTTCCTAAACTGAATCCTAACAAAATCAAGCTGAGAAATCTTAATTATATCAAAATATCCTTTAGTTATTGCCTTGGGAAAAATCAAAATAATTTACTTTAAAATTCTAATTTACTAAAGAATTTAATTCTTAAAATCATTAAAAAATACTTAAAACTATAAATTTTTCTTTCATCTAAGAAATAATTATCTCAACCTTTTTATAAATTATTTTTCATAAAATAGTTTCTTTCTAAAATGAATATTAGATTTTTATCCTAAATATTAAAAGTAAGATTGATAAAAATAATTTAATTTAATTTAATTATTTTTTTGAAAATAAAAGACTAAAGTAATTATAAAATACTTTTTTTCTTAGAATAAAAACTTAAAGTGTAAGGTAAGAATATTCTTACTGGGTTTTTAGCTTTTTGCCGTGCTTGCTATATGCTCCAACTCCACATTTCAATATCATCAATTACTCATTAATTTACGCATCAATCACAACCAAATATTGTCAATCACAATTAAACATTATCACTCACAATCAATTTTTTTATCACAAATAAATATCATCAATCATAAATAGATATTATCAATCAAATCAATTAAATATTATTCATAAAAATCATAATTCAAAGTTTAATAGTTATATAAATTAATAAACTTAATTTTCAAGTTCTTATAGTCCATTCCTCGCATAGGTCTATGTAAGTCCACATAATCCAATCCTTGCATAGGTTTAGTTTAGTCCATATAGGTCATAATAGTCCAAGTCCTTGCATAGGTTTAGTCCGGTTCGCATAGGTTATCTAGGTCTTTGCATAGGTATTTCAGATCAAGTTACACAAGATACCTAATTTAAATTTTATTGTAAATTTTAAGTTAAATAATAATTATTTTAAAATAATATTATTATTCTTAAATTTAAAAGGAGTAGGGGACTCCTCCCAGTATTCTTATATCTTTTCATATTATATTCCTATCCCACTTCCCTTACCTTTTGTATATTGGTTCGTTATGGAAAGTCTGTGCGCGCCTCGTCTCCAAGTTCTAAAATATACCAATTTCATTTTCATATAGTTATAAGATAAAGATTCAAATTACTATTTGAAACAAAAGGGTAAGTAGTAATTATGTATAGTAATGGTAAATAGTAAATTTTAAATAGTTACCATGAATAGTAACGTTAAATAGTAAAATGTGAATAGTAATATTAAATAGTAAAGGTAAATAGTAAAATATGAATAGTAACAGTAAATAGTAAAACATAAATAGTAACAGTAAATCATAAAACGTGAATAGTAATGGTAAATAGTAAAACATAAATAGTAACAGTAAATAGTAAAATGTGAACAGTAAAGGTAAATAGTAACAGTAAATAGTAAAACGTGAATAGTAAAGGTAAATAATAACAATAAATAGTAAAATGTGAATAGTAACAGTAAATAGTAACAGTAAATAGTAATTTACTATTTGAATAGTGATTTAATATTTGAATAGTAATTTACTATTCGTAATAGTGATTTACTATTGACATAGTAATTCACTATTCAGAATAGTAACTTAAAATAATATTATATTTAGTATAATAATAGATTTATAAAACGATATAAAAATAAACCTAAAAAATATAAAAGAAAGTTATTCTTACCTTATAATTTTGACAGAACCTCCTTCAAAAAAAAATAATTTTTCTCTTTGACTCCCACCACTATCTCTCTAGCACTACTATATTAAGAAAATTTAATCTGAAATTATGAATTTTTCCTTCAGAATCCTTCGATATTTATAGCAGAAAAATTTATTGTGTATTTGAATATTTTATTATAAAAGTACTATACAATTTTAAAAATTTTCTTTCTGGTTACTGTGCAACATTTGAAATTTTTGTTCATGTACAGTGTTTTGTATAGTAAATGTTGGCTGAATTATTAAGCCAAATAGTAACCATTCACTCGGTATATTTTAAATATTCAAAATCAGTCCTTTTTAAAATTTAACGATATTATATCAGTACTTAATAATTTTATAATGAGTAATATAAAGTTTAAATTTTAAAAATCTAAAATTTTTTGTTAATAAAAATTTATTGGTACGTTTTTATTTTTTTTACGATTGGTAAAAATCAAGATTTTTCTCAAACCAATTATTTTTAGATAAGTCTACTTAAAATGGATTTTTAAAAAATTTACTTATAATTTAACTTTACTTTCTTTTAAATATTTTTAATTTTAAGTAACTTTATATGAATTTAAAAGTATTTAAAATATATTATTTTATTAAAATATTTCAAAATTTTCAAAAAATTTTAGAAAATCATAAATATTATGTAGATCAAAAAGTTCTAAAGAACCATAGTCTAATTCCTTCAAAATTTTATTTTAAAATTCTAATACGAGTTAAATTATAAATATATAAAAACGTAAATATAAAAACATAAAATAAAAAATGTGAATAATAAAGATATTCAAAATTCTTAATATAATTTCATTAATCAATGACTACTAATTAGGCCATTTTAAAATTCTTATCCAAAATACATATATATTTTTATTTTATTATTTTGTTATTTTATTTTATTTTTTAAAACAAAATAATTAAATATAAATACCAAAATTTAATAAAAATAATAATAATAAACTAACTAATAGTAAGTATTTATCATTAAAGATATATTAATATCTATTTTCTATTTGAGTATATGTAGCATAACCTATTGAGAGCATTGTGCATAAACATGTGGAATCATGAAACTTGGGTAGCCATATTTTGAGTTAGAGAGTCTTTGGACCCTTGGTTGGTTGCTATTAGTCATACACCATATATGTGATGTATTGGCAATGGTTGGGATCCAATATGATTGCTTTTGATGGGGTTGTGTTGGCCACTTGGCCTTAAATTGTGTAAAATGAATTTTACTGTATAAGTCCCTTAATTTTTGGAATTTTAAGCTAAAACCAGTTGTAACAACTCACATTTAGGTGCTAGATGTGGTGTGTGAAGTTTTGGTAAGGAATGGAAACCTTTTGAGTGAATTGAGGGGTAAGGTTATTGAGTTAAAGGGAAATTATGTAGAAAATTCTGCATAATTGGTGGAAAATGCATGAGGATAACATGCTAGACACATATACTTGTTAAAACTTTATTATAATGTGGTAGGTTAGGAACTAGGCTAAGAAATCAAGCTTAATAATGGTGAGATTGCATCCATAAAGGTCCAAGCATTGCATGGATCAAGGCCACAAGGCAAAAATATGTTGAAAATGGGGCAACAAAGGTTAATCCACGGCCAGTAGGCCCTTCTGTCTTTGGTTACAAATTTTTTCGCATGAAGTCGGAGAATTCCACCGTCAGCGGGAAATTCCCACCGCCCGTGGGAAATTCTCACTGCCAGTGGATTCCACTAAGTGCATTTTTTCCGCGTTTTGTGCCATGATCTGATCCCTTATGGCCTCTTATGCTTAGTACTTCATCAACACAACTCTTGTACCATTTCTTGACATTTCCTTACAAGTTTTAGGCTTCCGCTTGCATGAGATATACTTGGTTCTATATTGTATTTTTGCTTACTATCACTTTTGAGTTCGCGTGCATTTAAAATGATGTTTGTCACCTTAGGGGTAGACTTATACTTGTATTACAAACGTCAAACGTGAAAAATTTCCTTTAAAAATTTAAATACTAGGAATGGACTTCACACAAGTTACTACTTTTAAGCTAGTAAATTAAATTAAATTGCCTCTAATTTAATCCAAAGAAAGTGATCAAGCCCGAGAGATCAGAGAGATATGATATGTGTGTATTCCAACCCTAAGATATTTGAGGTCCACTATAGATTCAGTGTAACATGCAATAATGCCAAAAGGGATTAAAATGAGTGTGTCATTTAAGGCGTCTCAAATGCTTAAATTAGTAGATGTCGGAATAAAGAGTTTTAAGTGGTAGTGAGTGAGAGAATGAATATACCTTTACCACTAACAATTGTTATATTTACAAGGGAGTATGTAAATGGATGTATTTATGCCTTTTTAAATAATTTTAGGGATCTTATTAACTGATGTAGTACTAACTCCGGGATATAAGGTGCGAATATCATAATAAATAACTAAAAATAATAATTAACAAAATTAAGTATGCACATTAAAAAAATTAAAACAAGTGAAGTTAAATAAACGCCACTACAAAGGTTTATCTTTTTTTTTTTCCTTTTACTTCTTAATTTTCCATGGCCTCTTGTTTCCTATATCATTGTAGGAGGCCTTTTTCTACAATGTTTCATTGTTTCCATGTCGAGCTTGATGTTGTCCACTTGTATTGTTCTCCATTTAGATAATGATTCTAGAGTATTGGCAATTCGTATGTTACCACTTGACTCTCCATATAGCTAGCAATTCAAGTGGGTGGGCCTAAAAAGGCAGGGTTTTATCAGGCTGCGGGCCACTTAAAACTGGGTCAAAAAGGGCCCGTAAAAATTCGGGCCTTGAAATTAAAGGCCCTAACCGAGTCCTTAACGGGTCGCGGGCCACTTCGGGCGGTCCGTTTTAAAAAAAGTTAAAAAATAAATTTATAAAAAATTAAAACTCTATCCAAAAAAATTAAAACTACGTTTTTTTTGCGGAACAACTACGAACATTTGTAATATTTTTTTAAAACATTTCATAAATGTTTATCATTAAAGTTCATAACAAAAGTATTAAAAAGTCCATATTCCATACATACGGTGAGAGGGGAAGTAGAAAGAAATGAAGAAAAATCCTAACTAAAAGAAAAACTCCAATAATTTTTATTTTTTTAAAAGTACTCGTGCCAGCCCGTACTCGACCCATTTTTTTGGGCTTTTTTAGGGTCAGACTTTCTTTCCTGCTTATTAATTTTAAATTTTGTTTTTAGGCCCTGGCATGATATTTTTTCGGACGGGTTCGGGGCGACCCATGCAGACTAGCCCATTAAGCCAGCTGTCCATGCTAAGGATTTTCCTATTTTCAGTTTCAAATTCAAAATGGAAAGCTTAATTAGACAACAAAATCATGCAAATGGAATTAGAAGTATAACTAAACATTAGATATGTGTGAATGAAATGCAGCAAGACAAGTTTCAAAAGTGAAAAGCATCATTATTTTCTTTTACACACCTGAAAATCTTGGATGCAATCATTTCTGGAGATGAGGAAAATACAAGATAAAGATAACATGTTTGTTCAACTTCCACAATTCATTTTTCATTTTCAATTTTTTTTGCCATTTCCAACATGCCATCCCAATTAAAAATGGTATGTTTTCTCCCACAGGAGCACCACTTTGTTTCAATGTCTGAATCACATTAACTATCGAGACAGAATAAGTTACCATGACACTAATTATCAAAATAATCCCCATTAATGAGTAAGGTTCAAACCATCACTCTTAGAATAAGCTACATACTAATGATTACCTCAAAAAATTGAAGTACAAGTTCATCAACCAACAACTAATGCAATGAAAGTCAACACTATATGGATTAAGATTTAATGTTTTCTCATTACCACGGTAAAGACAAATTGGATAAGAATAGCTAGCACTGCTCACACAACATGTAAGCTACATAACAATCTCTGTAGCAGTCGCGGCACATCAAAATACCTATGGCACTTTCTTACTGGAATTTCCTTGTCAACTAAACTCAATGTGGATTGTGGTAGCAGTGAGAAATTCTGATATGAGATAAATCAAATGTAAATATATTGAGCAAACAATACATACATGCACAGAAGAATGGTAAAACCACTTAACAATTAAGATTTTGAGGAGAACACATGTAAAGAGAATAAAACGCAAGAAATGGATCAACATGATATCTGAAGTTAACCTCCAAATTCCACTTACTTTTCCCAAGCTTGTTATCTGGATCACATGAAAAGACATTACCCTTTATATTGATTCCATATTCAACTGTTCCTTTCTCTCCCCGTGCCATCTTACGCCAGAACTCCTTTTCCACATATGAAGACGAAAGACCCTCAAAACTACAAAACTTGTTGAGAAAGGCCTCGTTTGCATTCATGATAAGTGTATTTTCTGACAAAAATAATAATAAAGACAACAATTAATTTCATCACAAGCCATAGTCAATAAAATGCTTAGAAGCATGATCATAACATTCTTTTAATTATTCTTATACCTACCCTTCATAGAAAATGTTATATTGTCTTTCTCATTCCACTTAGAAAGCCGAAGAGGCTGCACATTAGTTTCAAACTTGAAGTCATTTTTCTCTTTGGTTAAGACAACAACAGCAGGAATAGAAGCATTATAATTGGAGAAACGATTTTGCATATGCCTGAGAACACACAAGGGAACTCAGAGGAATAAAAAATAGAAATCCAGAAAATACATGCCTAATACTCGGGGTGTTCATTATCCAGTCCAATCCAAAAAATCCGTTCAACCGAACTAAAAAAACCGATAACTGAAATAACCGATGTTTTTTAATAGATTGAATTGGATTTCGGTTTCATCTTTAGGAACTGATCCAATCCAAACCGATCCAAAGTTTTTTTTACTATTAGTACTACTATGTACTTGTTATATAGAAGCCTAATACATTTCCTTTGTTTCTATAATTCCTAAAAAGTAAAATAGTTTAAGTCCAAATGATAATGCCCAATGTTTCAATTTTATAATTCACACGCAAAATAGTTTAAGCCCAAATGATAATGTCGAATTTCACGCTCAAATTAGAAAGAAAAAATCTTTGTTTTGCTTTGCTTGTCTATTATTACTGTTAGTGTGTGATTTTTATAGTAAGTGATTTATTTTTAAGGTATTATCTAAAAATCAAAATCCAATCCAATCTAAACCGGTATATATCGGTTCGAATTTCATGGTATTTCCTAACCGATCTAATCCAAACCGCATAATGATTTCTTATTGGATCGGATGACTTTTAGTCTCAAAACCGATCCAATCCAATTTGCGAACACCCCTATCTAATACTACTATACTAGTTAGTAGTTACTACACATAAGCATATGAAATGACTATGTTGTGTGCTTCGTCTGAATACTACTATTTTTTTATTAACCACAATTAAGTTTTATACCGTTAAATGGTGAAATAAGAATGTTGGTAGCAAATATGACACATCAAATAACATGTTACATCAACAAATAAGTGTTGAGTCTACACAAGAACATATAAAGTTTCATGAACAATTAAATTATTTTGATTAATGATATAAACATTAAATTGTTTGAAGTTCTAACGTTTTATGGCTACATAAGTTTTGCATAGAAACCGTGTCTAATGCCAATGAAGCAACTTGTTTGATGTCTAAAGAATAACAATCGTCTGAAAAATGTGTCATCTCTAACACACAAAGTGAGTTAGAAGAATAAAGAAGCATCTTATGTCACAATTCAAGCCTCTATGCATCAAATGGAACTTCTAACCGTTGCATAACGTATATTTAAAGATAACATCTTCAAGAAAAGTTGGTCAAAGCTAAAGACCTCTCACATACTATTCTCACAATTATGGAAATAAGCAGAAGCATAAGAATTTCAGGCGACTAAACATTCTCTTAGTACATCTCTAATTGTTGGTCCAAGTCGTCCCCAATTGGCTCGGCGTGCTTTTCAAGTAAATCAACCTCTTTCTCTTTTCATCACAACGACTTTTTTCAAAACCTATATAAAGGAGAAGTTGTTCATCTGTTATACTTGTTGAAATTGAGCTTTTATAAAAAGAAATCAACATCTTCCTGTTGCATTCTTGATTAGTTTCAAAGAGCTTGTTAACATATAATTTTTCGTACTTTAATATTTATGTAAACAACTTCCATAAAACGTTACTTTAAAAAGGAATATTTGTTGCTTGTTAACCTGAAGAGGTTAAATGCAAGAAAAAAATACTTGTTGTAAATTTAAGTGAAGAAAGAATATTTGTATCATTATACCATGAGTACATGCAAACTTTTTTCTATTTATCTGAAGTTTCTTAAGACTTTTCATCAAAAAAGTTTTAAAATAAAGTTTTAACACACATGTGAACATTCAATAAGAGAAACTCCAATTACAAATAAAATTAGAATTTTGTGTTAAGAAAATAAAAAATAAGTTTAAATATAACAAAATTCTCCAAGTTACATCCTAATTTTAATTTTTATCATTATAATGAATACAAATTAACAATTAAAATACTATATGTGTTTTCTTAAATATCAGAAGGCATAAGCGGAACCCTAGTAGTGTGCAGAGTTGTGAGTGTGCGGCTATGACGCGACCTTTCGGTGTGAAGAAGGCGCGGAAGCGAAAGAACGCCGAACCCAAATACGACCGCGAACCCGAAGAAGACGAACAACAACCACCGGAGGAACCTTCTGTGGAAATCCAACAACCAACACCAACACCTTCCCAAGATAACGATGAACTCATTGGCATTCCAATTCCCCCGAGCGAAACCAACACTCCGAAACCCAACGTCATTTTCATTCTCGAAAAGGCTTCTCTGGAAGTCGCCAAAGTGGGTAAAAACTTTCAGCTTCTGAACTCCGATGAACACATCAATTTCCTACGCAGAAACAACAAGAATCCTGCTAATTACAGGCCCGACATTACTCATCAGGTTCCTCCTCCACTTTCAATCACTATCACTATTTTTTTCTGATACCTGTAATTTATAGAATATGAAATTGTCTTTTATTTCGTTCATTTATTCAGGCCCTTCTATCCATTCTTGATAGCCCCCTCAATAAAGCTGGGAGGTTGAAAGCTGTTTACATTAAGACTGACAAAGGTGTTCTCATTGAGGTTAAACCCTACGTTCGTATTCCAAGAACATTCAAACGATTTGCTGGTGTCATGTGTATGTTTGTTTTACTTACCTCTTTCTCTCATAAGGAAACACTCGTGTATATTCGTCATCTAGATTGTATGAGTCGTGCACTATAACTTTTTGAACCTCTAAAAACCTCAATTTAGTCCCGACTTCACAAAACGGCTTTCAATTTAGTCATTAAGTATAAAATGACAATGAAAAATCGGTTTTTGTAACATGGGCTAGTTTTTCTTGCATAAAATAAGAAATTTAAAGGTAAACTTCTTTATTTAAAATTAAAATTAGTGTAGTCTTCATGTGATTTCTAATACAAGTTTAACATAACTTCTAATAAATTTTTTTCCCTTTTTTGATATCTTGTGTTGACAATATTAGAGAAACCTAAGAAAAATAAAGGATGGAATGATTAAAATGAATGATATTTTGTAACGTCAGAAATTAATTTGAGGTTTTAAAATCTTGTATGATGCATAGAATCTCCAAGACTAGCTTGAGAGTTCATTCTTGATTCATTTTATCAGGTTTGTTTGAATATGCTTTCATTTGTTGCTCCTTAGCTAAACTTCAATGCATTGCAGTGGAACTGCTTCAAAAGTTAAGCATATCTGCTGTGGGCAAGCGTGAGAAACTTATCCGCACCATCAAAAACCCTGTAACACAGTATTTGCCCATTGGCTCGCGAAAATTTGGTAATGCTTTTCAACATCATTGGTTGGGTTCCTCACACTTTGTGTTCATTCCTGTTTATCTTCCCTTCTAATAAATTCTTTTTATTAGAATATTTGAAATGGTAGAGGTGATTGATTGCTTTGGATTTTAGGTCTATCACATAGTTCAGAAAAGCTCATAGAAATGTACGACTATGCAAGGACTTTTCCCAGCGATATGGAGCTTGTCTTTGTGGTACTCTCACAAGTTCTGTTAATTTCTAGTTTGCTATGCCTTGTCTTGGCAGATATTTAACATTTGATATATATTTATTTATTTTAGGTAGGAGCAATGGCCCATGGGAAGATTGAGCCAGACTATACAGATGATTATATATCAAGTATGTTTATCAATGATTCATTATAGACATTTTTCCTTTTCTTCTTGGTAACTATTTATGTGCTTGTGATAGTCACTTTTGGTTCCATGATCCATTGATATTCTGTTGTTGAGTCTTCTGCCTTGGGTGCATTATCTGATTATTGTGTCCCTTTATGTATGAAAGGTTGATTTTTTTTTTAAAAAAAGTGTTATCATTGTTGAATATCATAGGTTCCTGTTTGATGTTTATAATTTGAACTTAATTAAAATACATGGAGAGTGTAGAGGTTTTTTTATACTAAGCCAATCAATCATAAATTGTTATGTTAGAAAAAATTATTGATTTTCTTTTGTCTGATATATCCTGTTCATACTCTAATCAAGATGAACCACTTTAGAAGATAAAGTTTTCCCTACCTACCAAAATTTCATGAAACTATTGACAAAAAAAAAGAGATTTATTAGAACTACATTCATTGTGACTCGAACTTGAGACCATTATGTAAAATAATTATATTAAAAGTCAATAATGATTTCCAATTGGTTGATATTATAAAAATGGTTACACTGACAATGCACCACAATTAAACTCTTAAAATTTTTTGATCAAATTTCATAACAAGAATGATGAGTTTCATGAAATTTTGCAAAATTTAGATTGTTGGGGCATGCTGCCACCTGGTTTCCATTCATATGGCTTCCTTTGTAACAAAAGGAAAATGTTTTATGCTAAGTCTAACTTTAAGTGCATGTTTTGTAAAGATAACTTATAACTTGTTAAGAAGCTTCTAGCTTTTTAAAAACTAATAGAGCTGTTTGGTAAATACAAAATAAGAGGAGCTTAAGTTCCCAAGTTTTGAAAAGCTACCTTGGGCATCTTATAGTTTTTCCCTCTCATTAATAACTTAGTTATCTTTTTTATCTTTATACTTTTAACTTTCCCCCTCACATAATTATAATATTTTATTCTTTAAAGTCATTTAACACAATCTAAGCTAGTTTTATTAAACAACTTTATTTCAATAAGCTATCTAAAAAGCTATAAGCTCTAAGTTGCCTGAAAAATCATAAGCTCTATAATCTTGTTTTACCAAATAGAGTCTAACTATCTAATGCAGGTTTAAGAGGTTGGACTTTACTAGCTTAAATAATGTTGGGGTATGCACAGATCTGCTCAGCCTAGCAGAGTAGTATTCCACCTTCGTTACGTTTTATGAAGAATAATCACAATTCTCGTAACTAATTAATTTGTGACATTTTTAAATAATAAAATGGCCGCATATAGAGAACTGAAGTCGGATACTTTTTTCAAGCCAAAAAATTGTGTTTTGTATTACTTGTGTTCAAGTTTACATTTAGCCCTATTAGAATGGTTAAACGTTGTGGTTAAATCAAGTAAAAGCAGCTGATACATGGAAAGGATCAACCGCTCAACAATGAACCATTTTCATTTCTTAAAACTTACTGAATTTATGCAGAATGCTACATCATACAAGGGCTTAACATGCGACCGGTCAGGATATATTCTAGTTTCTTACTTCATCTTGTTCCCTGATTGCAGTTTCGGAGTACCCTCTAAGTGCTGCTAACTGTATTTCAAGGATTTGTGGTGCCCTTGAGCTAAACTGGAGAATATTGTGATTTAAGTTCTTGCCTGAGGATGCAATTTACTAATTTGAGTACCATAATCAATTTTTGTGTAATATCAAGGATAGGCCTTGCCCTGGCAGCCATGTAGGAAATACAAGATTAGTTATTTATTTCCGAGGTATTTTTTAGTGTCTGTTGTCTTGGACCAGAGTGGTTTTTCAAAACTGTATTTGTATTAAATATGCCTACCATGCTTAATATATTATTTTGCTTTTTTTTTGGTCAGAATATATTATTTTGTTTGAGGATACTAAAGTAAAGCGCAATCTAAATGTTGCTCTGTGAGCTGATCTACATGGTTTAGGAGTCAGCATTTTTTCCTTTCTTCAGCCCATTGTTATTATAGGAAAATGCTTACTAGAATCCCTACGGTATAAGTTAAGGGTCTGCCTATGCAGGGTATTCTCTGCTGCTGCAAGAATATGTTTAGGCTTCACTGAAGGGGCTTCCTTACCTCGTTTTTAATCTCGTCCTCTTATCTTACAGTGTTGGCACTGTCCATGTTAGATAGTTTCTCTGCTTAGAAACTTTTCTCATGACTTCCCTCCAAAAAAACCTATGATTCCCACCGTAGAAAATTTTCTAATAATATAAGAGAAGTTGTCAAACTGGCTTATAATAATATTTTTTCATACTTTCTCGCAATGCAAACACCCCATAAATGCATCTTTAGGATGATTTATTCTTTAGTTTATAATATGATATGATTTTGGTATGTATGTTAACTTTTATCAAAATTTGATTATTATCTGATTTTTATATTATAGCTAGTTTTAAAACTCATGAGACGCATGATATATTTTTCTTTTATGATTTATTTAACATTTCAACAAATTTTACCTCAAATTGGATGAAGGAATTCATGAAAAATACTAAATTCGGATCAATTTTGTTACTATCTAATAGCCATATTTATTGTTTTGATTAAAAATTACTTTAAAAAATAATTTGAAAGTTTTGTTAATATACTTTTTCTGGGACCGGTTCTGTTAATATCTAATAGTCCTATTTATTGTTTTGATCAGAAAGACTTTGAAAATACTCCAAACTACTTAAAAAGTTTTGTTAATTATAAATGCAATATCTGACAGCCATATTCTTTTGATTAAACAGAAAAAAATTGAATATAAGGAAGTTGATAATGAATAATCCATAAAACTTGTTCAGTCATAAAATAATATAACAAATAAAATACTGAACAAAACATTAAATACCATAAAAGGAAAACTGCAATAAATACTACTCAACTTTTATTTTCTTATTTTATACTCATCGATTAATATCAAGTTATTATAAATAATTTTATACATTTTCTTTTAGTTTTAACACAAAATGATCAATTATCATGAACAATTCAAACAAAATAAGTTATTTTAAAACCATTTTTTACCTAAATAACTTAAACATACATACTAATCAATTAATTATAAATGTAATCAATTCTTGAATTAATCTCTTAAAATAATTCATACCAAACACACAAGTTAGCAACCAAAAACAAAATAGTTGTCTCATTTGAATATTTTTTTCCATAACCAAAATAAAAAGGGAGAGAAAGAAGGAAGGAAACGACGTCGTTTGGCTTGTGGTTCTAGAGAAGAGTGAAGTGCGAGTGAAAGTTATATCACCTACGCGTAAACCAAGTGGCTAAGGCATCGCCCCCAACCCATCCTTGTAAGCATAGCATGAAATTTCCAAACTCAAATCACATTCAAATTTAGTAGATCCGATTAACTCTCCACACACCCACCCACCATGGTCTCGCCGGCGACCCAATCGCCGACCCAGCAGTTCCTCAGCTCTGTCCTCTCCCAGCGCGGCCCCTCCGCCGTCCCCTACTCCGAGGACACCAAGTGGCTAATCCGCCAGCACCTCGTCGCTCTCACCACCGCCTTCCCTTCCCTCGAACCCAAAACCGCCACCTTCACCCATAACGACGGCCGCTCCGTCAATCTCCTCCAAGCCGACGGCACCATCCCCATGACCTTCCAAGGCGTCACCTACAACATCCCCGTCGTCATCTGGCTCATGGAATCCTACCCTCGCCATCCTCCTTGCGTCTACGTTAACCCCACGCGCGACATGATCATCAAACGTCCCCACCCTCACGTTAACCCTTCTGGCTTAGTCTCTGTCCCTTATTTGCACAATTGGATCTACCCTTCCTCCAA
This sequence comes from Clitoria ternatea, assembly GCA_037962975.1. Taxonomy (NCBI): domain Eukaryota; kingdom Viridiplantae; phylum Streptophyta; class Magnoliopsida; order Fabales; family Fabaceae; genus Clitoria; species Clitoria ternatea. The sequence goes on from CM075676.1 coordinate 71,487,137, forward strand.
TTTGGTCGATCTCGTTCTCTCTCTTAGTCTCCTCTTTGGTCGTGACCCACCCCTTTATTCCCAACGTAGACCTAACCCTAACCCTAATCCCAATTTTCAATCTTCTTCCTCAAATTTGTCCAATTCCTCATCTGGGTACCCCCAACACCAACACCCACACCCACACCCTACTCCTCCGTCCAGGACTTACCCTCCTTCACCTTACGCGTCTTCTCGGCCGCCGCCGCCTCACACCGAGGATCCCACCGAGGTTTTCAAGCGCAACGCCATTAATAAACTTGTGGAGATGGTGCATAACGATGTTACCGGGTTGAGGAAGACCAGGGAGGCTGAGATGGAGGGGCTTTTTGGCTTGCAGGCGGTCTTGAAGCAGCGGGAGGAGAATCTGAACAAGGGTTTGAAGGAGATGCAGGAGGAAATGGAGGCTTTGGAGCAGCAGTTGCAGGTGGTGTTGATGAACAGTGATGTTTTGGAGGGTTGGTTGAGGGATAACCAGGGGAAGAAGTTGGGGGGTTTGGAGAATGCCGAGGAGGCTTTTGAGTGTGTTGACGTGTTGTCCAAACAGATGCTTGAGTGTACTGCCTCTGATTTGGCTATTGAGGATACTCTTTATGCTTTGGATAAGGCTGTTCAGGTGGGGGCTGTGCCGTTTGATCAGTACTTGAGGAGTGTGAGGGCACTGTCCAGGGAACAGTTCTTTCACCGTGCTACGTCCGTGAAAGTTAGAGCCGCACAGTTGCAGGCTCAGGTTGCTAATATGGCTGCTAGGAGTCAGCATTATGGTAGCTGAGAGAGGGCTTGAATTGGTTTTGTGTTTGAAGGAGAGGGTGATTTGGTTGATGAGATGCTACATTGTGGGTATGTGATTGTTTTTTCACTTTAAAGTCTGTGCTTATGTCAGTAGCATAAATAGTTGGTCACCCTTATAATTGCAGCCTTCAACAACTTTGAATTTGTTAAGCTGATGCAGAGGCTGTACCATTGTTCTTATACATACTTAATAATGATTTTCTTGAAATTTTTGGTTTATGGGGCTGTTAGCTCTTGCTTTTTTATTGTTTAGAAGTAAGTATACATGCTTATGGATGATCATAGGTTTGTCACACTTTGTATTTTCAAACAATGGGTATATTTATGACGGATATATATTTTGGCTCATGCTTCTAGGGAAGTCTAGCCTTGCCTGGCCTGTTTCAAATTGTTTATACAGAATAGCTGGATATCAAGACTTTGTTTGCATTGCTGGTAGAATTTACTTGCATTTATTAGATGGGAAGTGTTTGAGAAGAATTGAACATTGGAGGCTTCTTTGAGAAGAAGGAATAGTGATGTTATTGGCTTTACCTTGCTCAGTTGATCTTTGTCTGATTGTAAATAATTGCCAACGATAAGTTAGACCTTTGCTTCACTTGTATTGATCTAGATTGCATACATAAATTTGGTACCAAGCATTTGGAGTTTAAGCATTTCATGTAATGTAATTATATGGGCAATTGAAAATAATTTATGGCATGGATTGGTATTTGCTTCATGCGTGAGCAAATATATTTTGAATTTGCTAAATTAGGAAAAGGAAAAAAAATTAAGGAGGGATTGCTTGAGAAATTGAAGTGCACTGCTTATCTTGTAAAAACAAGTTATGTAATTGAACTTGGTGTCGCTGTGAAATAAAAGAAACATATTGGGACAATGATAGATCTGAATGTAGCTGTCTGTATGTTTCAATTGCCACATTGCTGTGTATCTGTGATCTAGTAATTGTCTTGTTAGAAATTCTTGAGGAATTGTAGATTGAGTATAGAGAAATTATTAAGAATTGCTTCCATATAGAAAAGAAGAAATGCACATGAAGACAGAATCCTCCTTGAAAATGCCATAAATGAATCATCAGTACTAACATGTGCTTCAATATGCGAATCCTCCTTATCCTGAATGAATGTACTCGTCAAAGGTCTAACTTACGTGCGAATGTGAGTAATTTTTATATTCACCTTTGCTTCAACACATAGAAACAGTCGCATTGCTGAACTCCTGTATGTATATATTGCTGCATTTTGCGTATGTGTGAACTTTACTAATTTTTATGTTCACTTAGATTGTCTCTACCCGCTGCTGATTGTTAGGTAAACTTAATTATTTGCTATTAAGTGATTACGTGGAATATAAATTTAATTATGTACTACTCCTTCCGTTTCTATTAATTCTTCAGAAAGAGAAGAAATAAGCATATTAAAAAATGTAATTAATATTGTTAATTGTTATAAAACAATTTATTGCTTTGTTATTTTATCTTTATCCCTTTCTTTTATTTATTGCTCTTAACTTTTTTTATTTTTTATATCAATAAGGGTATTATTGAAAGAGCAACAATGAATATACTTATAAAATTTTAAATGAACAATTCTAAGTAGACAATTAAATAGAAACAAAAAGAGTATCAAGTAATCTATTGTAAACCTTCTATGCGAGAAAGATGATTCGTGATTAATATTTGTGCTTTGTTCTTTATGATCCCCAGAGAGCATGTGATGGAGATGTAGTTTGTTATGATTAATCCAATTGAGCATGTATATCATGTAGTGTCTTGGGCCAGTGTTAGGAGTGTAATAATGTGTAGTGCTTCAGAAAGTTTAGCCGTGTTCAAAAAGAGGGAATTTTGTTTTGTTATTTCTGGAGTTAAAGTGTTATCACCTTAATATAGAGTTAAAATTTAAAGCTTGTGTGGTGGGAAGTAGAAATATTTACAAAACTATGCAGACACGTACACTTTTCTTTTTTGGGTGAGAGACACGTACACTTGAATCACCTCCATTGGTCATATGGGCTGTGTTCATAGGTAACCACAAGGGAGAAATGAATTGCCCCCTAAAGCCTAAACCCTTAGGTAACAGTTCCTTTTCTTGGTTCTGAATTTCTATGCAGTGCTGGAAATACACCTAGTTTTTAGCTTGCTCTTACTTTTCATCTTCTTGGTTACTAATTCCGGCTTAAGCCTCCTGTTAGAATTTTGTGTGCAACAAAAAGGAGTTTCTTTATGTTTTTTCTAGTTAAAACTCATACTTGTAAGACATTGATTAAGTAATTGAATTTTTAGGATCCGTTTGAATTATAAAAATGTTTTCTGTTTTTATTTTTTGTTTTTAATTTTAATTATAAAACTGTTATCATGTTTTTCTGTTTTTAAAAATTTATATTAAAAAAAGTAAAACCATTCCCTATACAGGAAATAGGATGTCAGTTTTGTAATTAAAACTGAAAAACAAAAAATAGAAATAAAAAAGGTTTAAACGGACCCATAAGCTGCATATATACTCACAAGTGGGAAATAAAGCAAATGTGGAACACAATTAAGACAACAAAGCATTTTAATTAAGGAGTTGGGTGAGAGGCATCCATGGCAATGCTACGTAGGCCTTCTTTGGCAGTCTAGTAGAGTCCCGCATTCTCTGGTAGAAGTCCCACTCGAGTAAAACTGGATAGCAGACCCACCTGCATCAATGGGAAACTAACACTGGTTAGTTTGCAACAACTTTCTATATTGCCTCCGCAGTATTAGTTGGTACTGTCTCATAGCCCCTAATTTGATATGCAGGAGAGTTTGCCTCTTTGTTTTTGTCTGAAGTCCCATTAACTGCCGTGTAGGGGTAGTTTGCCTCACTTGTTAATGAATTCAAAACCATCTTCCATGAGACTTCCCTCACACCCATGATCAACACTATCACAATCCACTAGCTCATGTTCTTAGACGGACTTATTTGGTGTACACCTTCTGTTGCAGCAACAGTTGAGAATACCCAGCAGTTTTCTTGTTTTAATCATAAAAACCAAAATTTGCTTAATGCAATCGTTCTGTTAACAAATGCAAATTAACATTGAAAAGGAAAAGCTCCTTGTCTTACCACATTGGCCTTGGTCCTTGATAGCTTCTTTCTGCCTCCAGGCTGGATTGTAGTAGGGATATCATTGACGTTCTCGTACTTAGAATGTGTTTGTGCCTATGTTGTATGGGACAAATATGGAAATGAGGACAAGCATGAGATACCTTACCTTACCTCCTCCAAATATTAGAAAGTCAAATATTTAGGTTTGGCCATCTATTAATGAAGAAAACTTTACAGTAAAAAAAACAAAACAAACAAAATAAAGAAAGTTGGCTGACATTATAAAATTTGGAAAATAATCGAATAATTATGTATCAAATTGAGAGGGAAAAAGAGAAGAGTCATTGGCTCTGCATTGACCAGATCAGTCAAATAACTTCCTTAAATTCGTATTTTAGATGCCACAAATTTTACTATCAGATTATTTGTAATGTGTTGTATTTTGATTGGTATAATTAATATAAAATAGTGAAGTTTAACTTTATATGATGGTAAACTTTAAAACATAAATTATATTTTATAAAATTAAAATAATAATTACTCTCTTAGACTTATATTTTTATAAAAAGATATTTATAATTTGAAAATTAGAATATCTTAACTTATTTTAGAAAACTAAAATTAGAGGATATTAATATGTTATGTGAATTATTTGATCTACAGCCATATCAAATAATTCGTATAACATATTAATATGTTATAGGAGGTTAAACTTTAACATCAAAATACGTTCATACTCACACTAAAAACTTAACATGTAGGCAACTTTTTTAATAATTTCAACTTTCGCAATGATAATTAATCTAGTAAATTGAAAAAAATGAAGATTGGAAAGGGCCATTAAGATGTAAATAAATATATTCTTTTGACATTTCGTATCAGCTTTTGTCTGCTACAATTGTGAATCTAAAGTGATTGAAAATGTAAGTTTACATTCACACATAACCATAAGTTGAAATTAAAAGCAAGCTTGTGATTCGTGACATAATTGAACTCTTTAATTAAGCTGTAGGATAAGAGGAATCCATGGCAATTCCACATAAACCTTCCTTGGCAGCTATGCCTCTCTTCATCATTACATATCCTTGTTCACCCCATTGTGTGCCCCAAGAATTCTTCACTAGCCAATATTCCGTACCATTAGCTGTACCATAACCAACTGCAGTAACACCATGGTCTAACTCAGTTCCACATTCTCCTGCGTAAATCCCACTTGAGTAAAACATGAAACCTGCACCACTAGCATCAATAGAAACTGATACTGGTTGGTTTGCCACAGCTTTTTGGAGTGCCTCTTCGTTATTAGGAGGAACTTTCTCATACCCTTTAATTTGAACTACAGAGCTTGTTGCTTTGTTACATGTCCCATCAACGGCCTTATAAGGGTATCTAGCCTCACTAGTTATTCCACCATTCTTTATGATGAATTCAAACCCATCTTCCATGTAACCCCCTTCACACCCTTGGTCTACACCTTTTCTGTCACAATCCACTAGCTCTTGCTCTGAGAGAGACACTAGTTTTCCTGTAGTTATTTGGTGGATACCCTCTGTTGCAGCCACTGTTGAAAATGCCCAGCAGCTCCCTAGTTTTTCAAACAAAATTAAGTACTAAACATTAATTACAATGAAACTGAGTCACATTCAAAATAATAATGATAATAACATTGGGACATAATAAAGTACTTCTATGATGTTGTTTATCTTACCACATTGACCTTGGTTTTTGATTGGAGTAACAGCTCCTTTTTCCCTCCAGTCTATGGCTGCAGGAATAGCAGTGACATTTTCATACTTAAATAATGTTGTTCTAAACTCAAGAGGTCTCTTGTATCCATTACGGGAAGCCTTAAACTCTTCTACTGTGAGGTCAGCTAGATGATTAACTCCAAGCTTGTAAAGCTTGTTACCAGCAGCATTGAATGATTCAATGAAATCCACATTGTCCTTGAATATCAAGAAACGTTTTTCCTTCTCTGCTGCATCCTTGTACACTTTGCCATATCTTGCCATCCATTGTTCATGTCTTTCTCGCATGGATGTCTCATGCAGATTGCGGCACATCACCTGGGAAATCCCAACTGCAAGGAGGAGGAACAGAGTTAACAAGTACTGTTTTTGGCTTGAAGCCATTTTAGTGGTTAATGAGTTTTGGGAGAGAAACCTTAGTGATGAGGTGTGTGTTGTAGAGAGAAATGTAAATTGGTATGCATTGAAGGGAATGACTCTGATGGTTTATATAGAGATCACAGACTTGATAGTTCATATTAAAGAATTATTGATATGAATAAGGTTGCTTTCTGATTGAAGATCCTTGCCCCGGAAAGTTGCATTTGATGTAGATATGGATATATTCTCTCATTATTATTATTATTAGATAAATTCTTCTATCTATTTTCGGTAAATCTAAGTGTGTTACACCAACTGAAAATTAAACACTGATCTTTTCAAAACCTAATAAAGGGTTTTGTATATTTTAACAAAGTTTTTTTTATGCACATGATAAAGTTTAAATCCTTAACAACATATTTAAAAAACTTGATATTTATTAACTAACAAGTGTGCAAAGCTTTGTTAATATCAACTCTTTAAGCTACTTGGTCGAAATTCATTAAACTAATGACTAGTGTTTTGTCCTCTATGTCAGAAAGCAAAATAACCGCCAACATAGAACACACAAGGAGTTATTTAAGATTAAAGAAGATCCTTTATTTTTGTTTTATTCATATCTGCTCATCTCATGGTGATGGAATTCACATATAATGCTTGACTGCTGAAATGAAGTTGTCAGACATTTTTATATTATGTGTGTTAAACAGAAATATGTTTGACACATATATCAGTATTGGAAACAGAATTCGAATCTAAATACATACCATTTCTCTCATTTTCCTTCACTGTTATTCTAAATAGATTAGAAAAATGTGTTAGTTGTGATAACTGTTGAGTAATGCTACTGTTAATGCAGTCAGGATAACGAAACATGATGCTTGCATACTGCTAACTGCTTGATGGGCAAAAGCATTTCTTTCACGATTCAATTATCATTACATGAGTTATGGTCCATTGGAAAAAAAACCAATTAACATTTTATGAGTTATGGTCTAAGGAAAAAAATAATAATAATGAACCTCCGTGATTGAATTTCTCGGCCAAGAAGTTGAGCCAAGATTTGTAGATGTGCTATCATACAAGAATTACGTAAAACTAACAAACTCAATGATTGATTACGTACGGGACATGAAATATATTCAAATCAAAATATTTTTCAACAAAAGATAACTTCCTTCGTCCATGTTACAATGACAACGAGTTTAGAGTTTAGGGTTTAAGATAAAATTTCCAAACCATCAATCCATAAAAGTCGGCGCGGATTCGGAAAAGATTTTAAAAAAAATGAGTTTGAAATCATACAATCTATTATCATCCTTATGGGTTTTTACCGGTTTCGGAAAAATAAGTTCCATATTTTACTATGCTTTTTTATTTTTTATTAATTTTAATAACACAAATATTCTATGAAAAGTCATATATATTTAATAAATATTAATTAATATTTAAAAATAGATCTTAAAATATAAAAAAATAATAAACTTAAGAGTTATGATATATTTTAAAAAAATATTTTAATTTTTTCATTTAAATATTATTATTTAAATTTACTTGATTTTCAGACTAGGCGGTTTCGAAGGCGAGTGTGAAATACAACATCACAAATCAAATTTTGCATAATACAACAACACATTTAATTTTGTAAAACATATCCGTATGCATGCGTGCTATACCTATTTTGGGAAAAACATTTTTATTTAAGTTTTTATGTATTAATTTTTTGGTGTTTTTTTCAATAATATAGCATTAAAAACTATTTGTTAAAGGAGGCAATTTAAAAACAAATTACCAGTGTTGGGTTGTTTTAAACTAAGTGGCGCATAACTTTTAAGCGCTTGTCTAACACCTCCACAAACTTAAGAAGGGGTATAAAGGAGTGGTGATTTGAAGGGTAATACCGCCAAAAAGAATTAACAAAGGCGCTTACAAATAACAAAGAGATTATGTGGTTTAAATGCTCAAACATATCATGTGTCTTTATAACTTTTTTTAAAAAGTTTATAATTTTTTAAAATTTATTAAGGTCTTTTTAATTCATAAGTTAAGCATATTTTATTTTAAATTTTTTTTATTTAATATATTAAATATCTTTTAAAAGGTGTGGCCACATAAGTAATTAGAGTGTCTTGTTGAATCACAAATTCATAGAAATTTCTTGTGTTATTATTACCATAGCAAAACTCAGAGTAGAGTTAGGGTTGTATGAGTTTTGAAGATGTGAGATATACAAAAATTCATTAGTTGCCTCAATTTTTTTAAATTAATATAGTTGATTAGAACATATTAATTTTGGTTGAATTGTCACTTAGACTTATTATTGACAAGCTGACACAAACAATTTTCAGATCAACATATTTAATTATCTAAATTAAAATTTGTTTTTGATGAACCTGGATTACATTTTGCTGTATAATTGAGCTATTAGATAAAGAAGGTTTAGGTGCTTAATGGGCAGAGTCAAAACTACATGTTAGATGAGATGGGAAGAGTGACCAGCTAAAATGGAACATCTAGTGAGGTCTCACGTGTTTTGTGTTACCTTACTAAGACTATATATATATATATATATATATATATATATATATATATATAATTGAGGTGTCAAATAAAATTATATTGGGATTGACTTGACTACTTAAAATAGGAAATAAATCAACCTATACGTGCATGAGTCATTACTAATTAAGTTAGATATCTCATTTAGAAAATTCTGGTTAAATAAAATAATAGGCTATAGGATCTCAAGACTACAATTTATAGGTTACCTACTATAATTTTATTATTTTTATTTTTATAGAAGTATATGATAAAGAAAAGTAATATCAATCTAAAATTATATAGTTGGTCTTAGTAAAAGTTGTAGATATAGGAAATATTGCAAGTTAAATTTCAAGGACAATTTTTGTAAGAGGGAAAATTGTAATATCTAAATTTTAAGTAATTAACTGATAAATAATAGAGTTATAAGTAAATTTTTATGGTAGTACTAGATAATTAAATGAGATTACAATTATTATTAAATAACAAGAGTGATAGTAATGGTTTAAAGATATCTTTTTAGTTTAAGATATCTATTTAAATAAGACATAGATGGCGATAATATATTATGAGATAACATACAAAAAAAATATAATTTGAGCTTCACCCAAAAAGTTTAATAAGTATGAATGAGTCTCTTAAAAAAAAGGTTTAGGGTTTTTTAGTTTCCATAAGCTTAACCCTAAAGAGAGAGAGATCCTAAAATTTCACCAACCACATGAATTTGATAGAATCTCATTGGATCAAAGTTTAAAAGACTCTAACATGATAAGTTCTCAATAAAAACTTTTAGGATATATTTATGTTTAGGTTCTTTTTAATAAACATTTATCTTGTTATTATATTATATAATTGTTGATGATTACCTCTATTGTAACACCCTCTGTTACACTTTCATAAATACTAGAAAAATTCATAATTTTTTTTACTAAAGAAATGATTGTTAAAAGGAAACTATCGCAATAAATTACATACATCATTTCTGAAATACCTCATAAATATTATTAAGACTTTATAAAGTAATTTTACATTTATCCGAAGAAAATAAATATTAAACATTATAAGAAAGAGAGGAAACTCCATGGCCCAAAAGCAGTTAATAACTTTATTTATTCATTGGACCACGGTATTCATACCGAGCTCCCTTTCTAGAAAGTACTATATTTACTGCCGAGATTCTTCGATCCTTCCCTCTGAACCATCAATTTAAAACATATGAAACAAAAACACGGAGAAAAGAGTGAGAAACATAATATAATAGTCTTGAATAAGACATAAGCAACAAAGGGTTTTCACAAACTAATACATAATAATATCAATCAATATCACAATCACATACACAATCAATTATGAATGCATGAATGTTATGCAATATCTTCATCATAACTTACCAATATATGTGGGCCCTTAAATTTTAATTTGCACTGGGCCAACTGTAACACCCCCTTATATACACGAGATATATATGTATTCTTCTTACTTTTAAAAAAAAACTTTTAGAAAGATATACATATTTATCACTCTTTATCTCGTGTATACAAGGACGTATATACATCTGATTTCCTTTGAATATTGAAAGTAAAAAAAAAATTGTCTTTCAATATTTGTCCATAATGACAAAATAATTTATAGAAATCATAAGTGATAAATCATTACAATATTATATCCGAATGAAAGAGGTTATCAAAGTTTAACCTTTACCTTGTTACAATTATTTACTTGATATTGTAATAAGGTAAAATAAAAATAAACTATACCTCTACTACAAATGTGAACAATCATTTCCTAGTCCTTGAACCATCGAGTTTTTGAATCCTACTCTTGTCATATCTCTTCATCTAATCGATTGAGGATGAGACCACTTTATCCTCTTGTAATTATATATCCTTCCATCTTGGACTGCTAGCTATATATCATATAACATATATTTTGGACATAAAAATTCAAACAAGAAGGAGTGAGAAACAAAATATAATATATTACAGATAAGACATAAGCATAAGGGTTTTCACAAACTAATATAGTAATATCAGTCATAATCTCATATACAATCAATTATGAATATAGGGTTTCCACATACATAACACTTATATTTTCATTCATAACCATCCATATAGAATGTCACAATCACATGAATGTTATGTAATGCTTATGTTACTATCTCATTCAGTTTATGCATGTGGGCCCTTAAAGTTTTAGTTTGCACTGGGACAACCAGGAGTTTACATTGTTTCATAAATTCTGGATAATAATAACATAAATGCCTTCATGGCATATGAACAGCTCAACTGGCGTGGAAACACTTAGAGACTAGTCAGACTGAGAAAGTTTTTATTGTGAAAGTACCCGACACTAGGGAGCGACCCCAGGTCACTTGAAGCACCCTTTCACACTCTCTCATCCCAAGGCTCACAATTAAGCCTCCTCTAATGTATCCTCGGTTTCTATAATCCGTCCCCAGGCAATATCACATCTCATTTCTCTTTAATGATTCATGATGCATGAACTACTCGCATATTTAGTTGGTTAAGGCTTTTAGAAACTCAATTATTAAATACCATAAAGGTTTACAAAATCATCACAATAAACTGTATATTTCCATAAGTTCTTCTTTGAACTTTTGTTATACTGAAATAATTTAGTACAGTCTTTAAATTCAGATCTTACCAAAATTGAGTTTCTAAGCCTTAAATATCTCAAAGCTTTCTCTTAAAAATCTTCACATATTTACATAATCTTTCTCAATTTGAATCTTAACTAGATTGAGTTTTTGAAATCTCCACAAAATATTCTTTAGTTATTTCGTTGGGGAAAACCAAAATAATTTACTTTAAACTTCTAATTTCTAAAGAAAATAATTTAAAATCATTAACTAAGAATACTTAAAACTATAAAAATTTTCTTTAATTCAAGAATTAATTATCTCAACCTCTGATTTTTATAAAATAGCTTCTTTCTAATACTAGATTTTATTTAGAGATTAAAAATAAAGTTAATAAAAATTATTTCTAAGAAGAAATAAAAGACTAAAATAATTATAAAATACTTTCTCTTGGAATAAAAATTTAAAGAGTAAGGTAAGAAAATTCTTACTGAGTTTTAACTTTCCGTCATGTTTGCTATATGCTCAAACTTCATATCACAAGGTCATCAATCATTCATCAACCACAATCAAGTATAGTAATCTCATCAATCACAATCAAATATCATCAATCATAATTGCATATTATTAATCACAGTCTAATATTATAAATCACAATATCATTAATCGAAATCAAATATAATTAATTATAATCAAGTCAAATCAACTAAATATCGCTTATAAATATAATTCAAATTTTTAATGGTTATTTAAATTAGTAGATTTGATTTTGAGTCCTTATAGTCCATTCCTCGCACAGGTCTATATAAGTCCATATATCCAGTCTTCGCATAGGTATAGTTCAGTCTAGACAGGTCATAATAATCCAAGTCCTTGCATAGGTTTAGTTCGATCCATATAGGATATAAAAATCCAAGTCCTTACATAGGTTTAATCCAGTCCGTATAAGTTATAATAATTCAGATCCATGTATAGATATTTCAGAATAAGTTACACAATATATTAAATTTATTATAAATTTTAAGTTGAGAAGTTATTACTTTAAAATAATATTATTATTAAATTTAAAAGGAGTAGGGGACTCCTCCCTTTATTCTTATGTCTTTCATATTATATTCTTATCTCACTCCCCCTTACCTCTTGTATACCGATTCGTTATTGAAAATCCATGCGCGCCTCGTCTCCGAGTTCTAAAACATACCAATTTCATTTTAATATAATTACAAGATAAAAATTAAGATTACAACTTAAAATAAAAAATGGTAAATTTTGAATAGTGAATAGTAAATAGTAACAGTAAATAGTAATAGTAAATAGTAAAACATGAATAGTAACAGTAAATAGTAAATTGTGAATAGTAACAGTAAATAGTAAATCGTGAATAGTAATGATAAATAGTAAAACATGAATAGTAATGGTAAATAGTAAAACATGAATAGTAAAGGTAAATAGTAACAGTAAAGGTAAATAGTAACAGTAAATAGTAATTAACTATTTGAATAGTAATTTACTATTGAAATAGTATTACTATGCAGAATAGTAACTTAAAATAATATTATTTCCAGTATAATAACAGATTTTTAAAAACGATATGAAAATAACCCAAAAAATATAAAAGTGAGGTATTCGTACCTTAGAATTTTAACAAAACCTTCTTCCAAAAAAAATTATTTCTCTCTCTCACTTCCACCACTATCTCACTAGCACTACTATATTAAGAAAACTTAATCTGAAATTGTGAATTCTAAAGAAGAAATCCTTCGGTATTTATAGGAAAAAAAATTTACAATGCATTCCATTATTTTAATATAAAAGTACTAGGTATTTTTGAATTTTTTATTCCTGGTTACTGTGCATCTTTTGAAAATTTCATACATGCACAGTGTTTTACATAGTAACTGTCGGCAAAATTATTAAGTCAAATAGTAACCCTTCACTCGGTATATTTTAAATATTCAAAATGAGACCTTTTTGAAATTTAGCGATATTATATCAGTCCTCACTAATTTTATAATAAGTAATATAAAGCTAAAATTTTAAAAATCTAAAATTTTCTGTTAATAAAAATTTATTGATACGTTTCTGATCCAGTCCCAACACCGGTCCCCAAAAGCATGGTTTTAATGCTTTACCAGATCAACATTTTGAACAGGAGAAGTACGTCTCAAATACCTTATAATTACTTTTATACGGAGTACATACCGCCAAAGCACGTTACTCCGCCATGGCATGTAACTCCGCCAAGGCACGTAACTCCGCCAAGGCACGTTACTCCGCCAAAGCTTATTACTCCGCCAAGGTGGAAAATATTGAATATTTTATACACATGCATAAAGTATTTCCAATGCATACTACTCCGCCAAGCCATAGGCGGAATATTGAATTTCCTATATTGCGTAGCGAGCCCATACTTATAACCCCGGCACGAGATTGACTCTGTCTTGAGAGGTTGAAAATGGGAATCACGCTGTCACGCATAAAAGGGAACAATGAATAAAATAATAAGGCATTAACGCTTTCCAAGCAAGTGGAAATACCCACTACAGCGATGGTGCTCGTGAACGACACAGGGACCCACTACCTTTCTTGCATTATGCCAGAAAACACGGAACGGGTCCTACCAATAATAGAGCACCAGTAACAGGTATATAAACCTCAGCAAAAAGGTATAAGGGGATCCCCCCTCAATTCTGAACCTTACACTTTTACTTGCATAATTCTATCAGATTTGCTTTCTAAGTCTTACAGTATTTCAGAATACTGACTTGAGCGTCGGAGAATAATTGCAGGTACCACCACCAATTGTGTCAAGGCAAAGGAGGTTACTTCAGGCGGACTGTCACACCGCCCAGAGTGCATTGTATTCCGCCCCAGTATACAAGGATACTCCTTACTTGCACATTTACAAATATCTCCTTGTACCAGATTGACATTACATGTACATTTTGAATTGTTCATCAACCATACTTTTACACCCCCAGTAAAGAACAGTTCATTGGCACGCCCGGTGGGACCTGTAAAATTGGTAATCCCACAACCCTTGAGGAATTTCCATCACACTCATCATTAATGGAGAGACCAGGACCAGAAGTGCAGAATGAGGATTCTCCTCCACGCAATCCTAGACGTCTCAACTTCGACAACGATGCTCATAAAAAAGCAACGCATGTTGACTCTCCAGATCCGAGAGATGATATGATTCGAATGTTGAGAGAAGAAATCGCAGAGCTTCGTCGTGAAAAGGCGAACCCCATGCACGAGAAAGCTGGCCCTGCAAGACAGCCACACCATGAATTACACGTACAGGAGGAATCAAGTACTCCTAACTACTCTCGCATCCCTACTTACATGGAAGAGCAACGAAGCCTCCCACTGGCAAATGCTCAACATCAAGAAGGAAGGAGAGCAGGTTCAAATGCACCCCCCTCGGGATACAAGATGAGTATCCCATTTTCTAAAAGGCTCATGAATGCACATGTACCCAGACATTTGCAAACTATGCAGCCCATTTCTATAGGAAAATACACTGGGGAAACAGATCCTTCTAAGCATTTAGATGCTTACATCTACGAGGCTATGTTCTTAGGAGCAGAAGAGGATGTCATGTGTAGAATGTTCCCCAGGACCCTCACAGGTGAAGCTCTTAGTTGGTTCAAGAGCTTACCTTCAGGTTTCATTGATTCATGGGAGGACTTGGCCACAGCTTTTGGCAGCCACTTCGTGATTTCTAGGGATGCGCCTAGAACCTCTCATACCTTGGCTCAGATCAAGCAAGGTGACAAAGAATCTCTGAAGGATTTCCTTAAGAGATTTTATAAAGAGGCAGCCACGGTTCCTGATCTGACAGAAGCAATCCAGTTGCATATCCTCATCGAGGCTATGCAGCCAAAATCACCTTTTGCTCTGTCATTGGCAAAGGGACCTCCATCCACGATGGAGGAATTTCGCAGGAAGGCGTCCAAGTATGTGGGTATTGAGATGCACCTGGAAGCCACTACATCTCGCAGTAAACCACCCACTGCAGCTCCACATCATGACAAAGACAAGGAAAAATCATCCAAGAATGACAAGTTCCACCAAAAAGACAAAGTAGGGAACCAACCCTTCAAACAACAAGATAGATATGTGTTCAATTTTGCTCATTATGCACCCCTGAACACGTCATATGAACAAATCTTGCGTGAAATAGGATGGACTACCCTCAACGTTTATGGGATCCAACGTCCACCTCCAATCAGGCGCGGTGGAAACCCAAAGAAATATTGTGAGTTCCACGAGTCAGTTGGCCATACCACGGAGGAGTGTAAGCAACTCAAAAACACCATTGAGGTGCTTATTCGTGAAGGCAAACTGAAACACTATTTGTTTAAGGGTAAGTCTCATGATGAGCCAGAAAAGTTTAAAAAACGACATCGTGATCGTTCTCCGGATCCTGATAATACTCGAGAGCCAAAACGTACAGCGGCAACAGAAAAACAAAAAGGCGTTGTTCTGGAGTCCGCCCAAAGGGAACCAAGCCCTGAACCCAGATCGCGGGGCAAAAGGCAGGTTGTAGATATGATTGCTGGAGGCTTCGCCGGGGGCGGACCCTTAAACACCGCCAGGAAAAATCATCATCGTATGATTTTGTCTGTGCAGGGCAAGAGCAAAGAATATCGCCCATTCAGGAACGGGGTCCAGACTCCGCCTATAACCTTCACAGATGATGATTTTGGCCCTACTATTCCTAAGGGAGATGATGCAGTAGTGATTATTGCGGTAATCGCTAATATGGATGTAAAACGCATCCTAATTGATCAGGGAAGTTCCTGCGACGTTATCTTTTATGACTGTTTTAAACGCATGGGGCTAACTGATGCTGATTTGCAGCCTTATACACAGGACCTTACAGCCTTTAATGGCGCCAAACAGCCCACTAAAGGCTATTTGGACACAAGGATTACTTTTGATGGTGAACCTGGAGCAAGGACTGTGAAATCCAGGATTCTTGTCATTGATGTTAAATCTCCATACAATGGCATCATTGGGCGGCCTACCCTGAATGCCATGGAAGCCATCGTTTCAACCCCCCACTTGTTAATCAAGTTCATTGATAAGGATAATCAAGTCTCATCTGTAAGGGGTGACCAGGAAATGGCTCGTTATTGTTACAATTTGAGTCTTAACATGGTGAAGCTTGAAACCATGTCTAAGAAAAGAAAATTGAACGAAGGAAGCAGTGCGGCGGCATCCGTCAATTTGGTGGATCTTGACCCCAGGGCGGAGTCTTCTGTAGACCCACTGAACCCTTTGAAACCAACTCCTGATGGTGGTTCCAAGTCTATTGTTTTAGGCAGCACCCCGGAACAAATAACAAACATCAATGACAAACTGGAGGCTAACATGGAAGCAAGACTAATTGCACTTCTCCTTGAGTACAAAGAGATTTTTGCTTGGACCGCTGCAGACATGCCTGGCATGGATCCTAACTTTTGTTGCCACCGCCTGGCGGTGTATCCTGAAACTAGGCCAGTGGCACAAAAGAAACGACGTATGGGTCTTGCTAAGCAAAAAGCTGCTTGTGAACAAACGGAGGAGCTCCTCAAGGCGGGGTTCATCAGGGAACTCCGTTACTCCTCCTGGCTGTCCAACGTGGTTATGGTACAGAAAGCCAATGGCAAGTGGCGTATGTGCATAGACTACGTTGACTTGAATAAATGTTGTCCCAAGGATCCATACCCTCTCCCCAACATTGACAGATTGGTTGACGATTCTTCAGGATACAAGTATCTATCTTTTATGGATGCTTACTCCGGTTACAACCAAATTCCAATGTGTGAGGATGATCAAGAGAAGACAGCATTTGTTAATGACAAAGGGGTCTTTTGCTACAACGTCATGCCATTTGGGCTAAAGAACGTCGGGGCAACCTACCAGCGCATGATCAACAAAGTTTTTGAAGGTATGCACACAAAGCTGGTAGAGGTTTATATTGATGATATTATAGCCAAAACCCCGGAGGGAGGAGACCATGTTGAAGACCTACGCCTCATTTTTCAACGCCTACAGCAATACAACATGAGACTCAACCCATTAAAATGTACATTTGCTGAACCAGGAGGCAGATTTTTGGGTTTCATGTTAACATAAAGAGGCATAGAGGCTAATCCTGATAAATGTCGTGTAATGCAAAAGTTGCAGAGCCCCAAAACATTGAAAGAGGTACAATCCCTCAACGACAAAATCGCTGCTCTAGCACGATTCATGCCAAAAATGGCTCATCGCTCTCTTCCCTTGTACAAAATGCTGAAGAAGGACAAGAAATTCAGTTGGGGCCCAGAGCAAGAGGCGGCCTTCCAAAGCTTGAAAAATGTCTTGGCCAGCCCTCCAATCCTGGTAAAACCAAGCCCAGGTGAGCAACTCATTGTTTATTTGTCTGTTTCAGATGAAGCGCTGGCAGTGGCTCTGGTCAAGGAGACAGTTGAAGGCCAACGACCGGTGTACTTCACTGGTAAAACACTGCATGGTGCAGAATGCCGTTATCAGAAGATTGAAAAGGCAGCACTTGCAGTTGTTTGGGCCTCACGACGCCTAAGACCATATTTCCATGCCCATCCCATCCTGATTCGCACAGACTTGCCACTTCGTATTATACTGTTCAAACCAGACCTGGCTGGAAGGATGATCAAATGGGCCATAGAACTCTCTGAATTCGACATATCCTACGAACCAAGAACTGCTATCAAGGCACAAGTCCTAGCAGATTTCGTAGTTGAGTTAACAGGTTCTAGCCCAGATGCAAATCACTCACACTGGACGGTATACGTAGATGGGTCTTCCAATAGCAAAGGATGTGGAGCAGGAATTGTTGTGGAAAGTGATGACGGGGTACACCTTGAAATTTCACTGCACTTTACCTTCACTACGTCTAACAATCAGGCGGAGTATGAAGCCTGCTTGGCCGGACTCAGAGCAGCACAAGATATTAGGGCCAAAACTGTCACCCTATGCAGTGATTCTCAATTAGTAATCTCACAAATTCTTGGTGAGTATCAGGCTAAAGAACCTCTGCTACAACAATATCTAGACTGCGTCAATGAGTTAAAGCAACGCTTCGATGAAGTCACTTTCAAGCATGTACCCCGTGAAGAAAATACACGTGCTGATATCCTCTCCAGGTTGGCTAGCACAAAGAAGGCAGGATGCACAACTACGGTTGTACAAAGTACCTTGGCGGAGCCAAGCATTTCCTTTCTTTCCTCAGCATATATGATTAAAAGTCGCTCTTTTGATGATAATTCTTGGGTAGCACCGATAGTTCGTTACCTTGTTAATGGACAATTACCCACGGATGATCTTGAGCGACGAAAACTAAAGAAAGAAGCACCTTACTATACACTCCTAGACGGACAGTTATACCGCTGAGGAATCTCTGTTCCTTACTTAATATGCATAAACGAAAATGAGGTGCAAGCTGTGTTAAAAGAAGTCCATGAAGGGCAATATGGACACCATCCAGGGGCACGTAGCCTTATGCGGAAAATACTCAGGGCGGGGTACTGGTGGCCCACCCTGAAGCATGACTCCGCCTCGTATTTTCAAAAGTGCGATCAATGTCAACGATTCGCAAATCTCCACCATACTCCGGCGGAAGAAATGTCATCATCAATAACGCCTTGGCCTTTCTATCAATGGGGCATGGATATCTTGGGTCCATTCCCAACTGCGCCTGGCGGTATCAAATACTTGATAGTTGGTGTTGATTACTTCACCAAATGGATTGAAGCAGAGGCAGTGGTGCATATTACATCAGCCAGGACTCGCAGATTCGTATATGAAAATATCATTGCACGTTTCGGAGTCCCTGGATGCATAGTCACTGATAATGGCACCCAATTCACAGATCGTAAGTTCACTAAACTCCTGGAAAATCTCAGCATTACGCAGATTTTCTCTTCTGTGGAACACCCTCAAACCAATGGCCAAGCTGAAGTTGCCAATAGAGAAATCTTGAAAGGCCTTAAGAAACGCCTTGGTGAAGCAAAGGGAGATTGGGCAAATCAATTATGCCACGTTCTATGGGCATATAGAACAACCCCTCACTCCACCACAAATGAATCTCCATATCGGCTGACATATGGAGTCGAAGCTGTTATTCCCATTGAATTGGCAGCCCCATCAGCTCGAGTCCTCCATTTCAACGAAGAAGCCAATCAACAGAACCTCACCCATGAACTCGAGGTCTTGGCGGAGTTGAGAGAGGAAGCCTTTGTAAGGGACCAAGCTGTTAAAGCAAAGGCCGCCAAACGGTATAACATACGTGTTTCTGAACGCCGTTTCAAAGAAGGAGATTTGGTCTTGAGAAGGGCCAATATCGGTAACAAATTTGCACACCAAGGCAAATTGGCACCAACATGGGAAGGTTCATACCGAGTCATCGAAATTCTGGGCAAAGGCACATACCGCCTAGAAAACTTAGATGGCACTCCGGTCAGGAATAAATGGAACATTTTAAATTTACGCATATATTACAGCTAGTTGGGTAATATGGTATGATCTTTTCCTCCTAACTCAAGGTTCTTCCTAGATATACTTTCCTTGAGAAGGTTTTGAAGAGACATACCCCAACTCAGCCCTTTATGTAGTTCCATTATTAATGAAATGCCTTTCTACATTCAATCTTCACTCTAACTTTGAATTGATTATCCATGGCAGAACTTGTTCCCATGCAGATAAGACAACGGCTCCAAAAATTGAAGCATAGATGCATAACTCTTTTCCATAAAGATCAACCAAAATGCAACACAGCTTCACAAACGGAGTCAACAAAAAACTCCTTGGGGGGAAAGGATTGGTGTCACAGCTATATGCTGCACCATACCGACCCTAAGGTACAAAAAACTCCTTGGGGGGAAATGATTAGTGTCAAAGCTATATGCTGCACCATACCGACCCCAAGGTCCTGCAGGCCGCCTGTGGAAGGAATCGGTGTCACAGCTATATGCTGCACCATTTCGACCCCAAGGTACTGCAGGCTTCTTGTGCAAAGAATGGGTATCACAGCTATATGCTGCACCATTTCGACCCCAAGGTACTGCAGGCTTCTTGTGGAAAGAGTGGGTGTCACAACTATATGCTGCACCATACCGACCCCAAAGTCCAGCAAATTTCCTACGGAAAGGATTGGTGTCACAGCTATACGCTGCACCATACCAACCCTGGATTCAACAATTGTCACGTGATCAGGAGATACACTCCAGTCCAAATTCAAAAGGATGAACACTCCATCCAAAACTTGGCTCCGCCTAACTAGCAATATTTTACGGAGTACATAATCAATAAACTCAAGCACTGTCAACAAGTTCAAGTAAGTTCAACACTTGTAAAAATTGTGCTTCATTGAAATTCCTAAGAGGCTACTCCGCCTACTTACGGAATTATACTTCATTGAAATTCCTAAGAGGCTACTCCGCCTCCTTACGGAATTATACTTTATTGAAATTCCTAAGAGGCTACTCCGCCTCCTTACGGAATTATACTTTATTGAAGTTCCTAAGAGGCTACTCCGCCTACTTACGGAATTATACTTCATTGAAATTCCTAAGAGGCTACTCCGCCTACTTACGGAATTATACTTTATTGAAATTCCTAAGAGGCTACTCCGCCTACTTACGGAATTATACTTCATTGAAATTCCTAAGAGGCTACTCCGCCTACTTACGAAATTATACTTTATTGAAACTCCTAAGAGTCTACTCCGCCTCCTTACGGAATTATACTTTATTGAAGTTCCTAAGAGGCTACTCCGCCTCCTTACAGAATTATACTTCATTGAAATTCCTAAGAGGCTATTCCGCCTCCTTACGGAATTATACTTCATTGAAATTCCTAAGAGGCTACTCCGCCTCCTTACGGAATTATACTTTATTGAAATTCCTAAGATGCTACTCCGCCTCCTTACGGAATTATACTTTATTGAAATTCCTAAGAGGCTACTCCACCTCCTTACGGAATTATACTTTATTGAAATTCCTAAGAGGCTACTCCGCCTCCTTACGGAATTATACTTCATTGAAATTCCTAAGAGGCTACTCCGCCTCCTTACGGAATTATACTTTATTGAAATTCCTAAGAGGCTACTCCGCCTCCTTACGGAATTATACTTCATTGAAATTCCTAAGAGGCTACTCCGCCTCCTTACGGAATTATACTTCATTGAAATTCCTAAGAGGCTATTCCGCCTCCTTACGGAATTATACTTCATTGAAATTCCTAAGAGGCTACTCCGCCTCCTTACGGAATTATACTTCATTGAAATTCCTAAGAGGCTACTCCGCCTCATTACTGAATTTGTTTCATTGAAATTCCTGAGAGGCTACCTCGCCTCCTTACTGAATTTTACTTTGCCAAATTTCAAAAAAGGCTATTCCGCCTCGTTATACTTAGTCATATTTCATTAAGTCCTCAAATGAATATTCTGCCTTCTTAATATCATTTTACAAGGCATAAATACGATGGACTCAAACATTGCTTATATGAACAAGTATAGACTTACAGAAAATATATTTTATTGAATATTGTCAAAAGTTGATAAAGATCCAGAGCCTATCCTGGAACAAGGCAATATCATTAAAATTCAAAGAAAAACAAAACTTGCAAACGGACTCCGGAGCTAGTCTTCAAGGCTCGGATGGCACCCCCTCTTATTGGGCGGAGCTGGGCTGACTTTCACCAGGCTTGGATAAACTTTGCGAGGGGGGCAAGTCTGCCAGGACATACTCTACATTGGGCGCAGGAACATGACCCCCCTGAACAGGCACCATCAGTTCGCCATTGATGAATTCATAGTAAGGATGAATGCCTGCAGTGTTGAGAGCAACGCCTGGGTTGCGATAACGGAGTTGGCGAACAGCCATGCTGAAAGCATCATCAATTGCCGCCTCAGCTGCATCCAAGGCAGATTGTAACTCCTTATCAAGCCTCTTACTGGTAGCATCTGAAGTGGCTTTTTCAACTTGCAGCTCTTGAACCTGTTTTTCAAGGTTACTGTATGCAGTGGCTGTTTGGTCCAACTCCGCCGCCCAGGCGTCTTCAGCAACGGTTTTATTTATTTCAAAGGAAACCAACCTCTGCTGAAGTTCGCTCACACCTTCGCCCAGTTCTTTGTTCTGCTAATTCAGATCTAAAATTTGTTGTTTCAGCAGAACATTATCAGCCTTCACCTGGGATAGTCCGCCCACCTCTTCGCCCAGTTTTACATTCTGCTCCTTCAAGCCAGAAACTTGCTTTTCCAGCAAGACTTTATCAGCTCTCACTCGAGCCAGCTCCTCCTCAAGCTTCTTTATATCAGAGTCGGCGGTGTCAAGGTGTTTATCTTTGGCCTTGATCACCTCCGACAGCTGTTCGTTGTCGTGCTCCAAGCTGCGTATCTTTTCCACAGATTCATGAAACGATTCTTGAAACATGGCGGCCTCTGCAACAACTTCAGCGATGCATGGCACAGAGGCAAGGAAACCATCAATTTCTGCGAGGTGCCACCTTGCAGCTGCAGCAGCGTCTGGAATCTCTTCGAAGTCGATGTCGGGGCGGAGGATGAAGTCCGGATCACACCTCTCCGACTGGCGGGATCCCATATTTGTAAAATACAAAAAGGGATTCAGTCGAGACCCCGCCAGAGGCAAAGAGACGGATCGCCTGGATGACTCCCCTGGAACATCAATAAGGAAAACTGGTGTCCCTCGAGTAGCCAAGTCCAGGGCGGGACTCTCAGCTGGGTGGATTGGAGAAGCTTGAATTCCCTCCGCCTCTTCCCCCATGACACCTTCTTCAAGGGCGCCTTCCACACCGCCCACATCAGCAGCAATACCCACAACAGCAGCATCAGCTGATGCTCCTTCCCCTATCTTCTTCTTGCCCTTGTTCTTCTTCTTTAGCAAGGGTTGGGGATCCACTTCCTCTTCCTCTACCTCAACAGCTTCTGGTTCTTGGCGTTTTTTAGAACGCCTTTCAACATCAACTGTTGAGGACCCTGCACCACCCTCCAAAGTCACTATATTAGTGGATGCAGGGAAAGGAAGAGTCTTTGTCAGAGCAGCAGCCAAATTCCTCCTAGGCTGCACGTTGTTCTCTGCGTCAATTTCCTTGCGACTCATGCGAATCTGCTTGATACGATCCATCCCAGGGAATTCGGCGATCTCTCCTGCAAAATAACATATATGAATACGGTTAGAAGATGCAGGAAAAAATAGAAGTAATATTCAATCAACATGGGAATTTACAATGATAAAATATTACTTAAGTATCCCTGAGCATCCCGCCCAAGCAGCCTTCGACACAGAATCAACTTATGGACGGAGTTGTACTCCTTCAACGTCCGGAGTACTTCCACAGAAGCAGCTGATAAAGCACTCTCCTCAACTTCATACGCTTGTTTAGTCAGGAGGAAGTGCTCATGCGTCCACGCTACTGGGAATTTATCAATTCCCTCCTTATTCCGCCAGAAGACGGGCTTGTCCTTCCTAACGGAAACCTTCACAAAGCTCATCCTAAAGTGAAGTCCGCCTTCCTTGGTGGAGTCAGCAAACGCCTTTAAATTTAAAATCTTCGGCTCCGCCCGAAGGGTTACAAAGCCCATGCCACCAGTTTTCACATTCACTCTCCTCATGATGCGGCAGAAGGCAAAGAACAACGCCACAGTGGGCGTAAACTCCAGATGTTCAGCCAGTACCTCGAAGCTGCGAACTATCCCCCAACCATTAGGGTGCAGCTGAGAAGGGGCGCAATCCAGGAATCTAAGTACGCCCATCTGAAATCTATTCAGTGGAAAGCGCACCCCCAATTGGGTAAATAAAATATCATACATATATATGGTACGCTCATTTTGAGGACGATGGCATATACGTTCGAACGTCTTGGGCGAACGAATGATGAACCTCTTTTCATACCGTTCATCCTTCCAAATTGGCACAGACAACTCCATCACCCCTCCACTCGTTGTTGCATGACGAGAGGAAGCATCTTTAACATCTTCCTCAACCCAACAATAGGGGTCAGTCTCAAGCGTCTTTTTCCAGTCCAATCCATGCAACACAACATTCTGACATTCTGCCATCGTTATCACTTGTGTGTGGGAAATACCTCCTGATACAAACGAATGTACAGCATTACTAAAATACTCCACGCTGCTGTAAAACGTCGAATCCCTCCCAGTATAGAAAGCCTCATCTTCACTCTCAATATCCGAAAACATGGGACGGACAGAAACCCTAGAGCATGACTCTGACTTTTTTCCTCTCATCCTCGCTTCAACAAACGCACATATAAAGAAAACAGAACTAACCCAATGAGAATAAAAACAGAAAACAGAGAAAGAAGAAAGTTACCTTAAGTTTCTGAAGAACTGAAGAACTGAGAACAACAAACAACTTGCGAGAAAGTAGCGTCCCAAAAGCAGTTTCAGCACAAAAACGCAAGGTAGAAGACGAAGCAAATCATTTCCTCTCCCAAGAGTTTACCTATTTATAGGCATGGCTTGGGGAGAAATAAGCGGAACCTCAAAAACTTCAAAGATGTGTTTACAGCCATTGGATGAATCTCACTACGATTCCTTTGATTCTGAAACCGATAGATAATCTAAGGGCAGGTATTTCCTGGGCCGCATTTTCAAAATCCAAGGCCCATGGTAATAACCTCAAAAACGTATTTCAACTGCCATCCCACGCATTTATGTCCCATCATTGGAATGGCAATCGTTACGAGGGCATACGTGGCAATGAGATATTGAAGCGACAAAACGTGGTTTCGAGGTGCTTTAATGACAGGCGTGGAAAGTAACGACAAAAGCAATAAATGCATGAAAACACTTGTCTGTAAATCCTGAACTAGCAAATGCCGCCTAAACCCATGCCTATAAAAGCTAAAAGTGTTATAGCTTATTAAAGTAACTCCGTCAGTCACTATAACAAGCTAGGGGGCATATGATCCGGTCCACAATACCTTATAATTACTTTATAATTACGTTACTCCGCCATGGCATGTAACTCCGTTACTCCGTCAGTCACTATAACAAGCTAGGGGGCATATGAACAGGAGAAGTACGTCTCAAATACCTTATAATTACTTTTATACGGAGTACATACCGCCAAAGCACGTTACTCCGCCATGGCATGTAACTCCGCCAGGGCACGTAACTCCGCCAAGGCACGTTACTCCGCCAAAGCTTATTACTCCGCCAAGGTGGAAAATATTGAATATCTTATACACATGCATAAAGTATTTCCAATGCATACTACTCCGCCAAGCCATAGGCGGAATATTGAATTTCCTATATTGCGTAGCGAGCCCATACTTATAACCCCGGCACGAGATTGACTCTGTCTTGAGAGGTTGAAAATGGGAATCACGCTGTCACGCATAAAAGGGAACAATGAATAAAATAATAAGGCATTAACGCTTTCCAAGCAAGTGGAAATACCCACTACAGCGATGGTGCTCGTGAACGACACAGGGACCCACTACCTTTCTTGCATTATGCCAGAAAACACGGAACGGGTCCTACCAATAATGGAGCACCAGTAACAGGTATATAAACCTCAGCAAAAAGGTATAAGGGGATCCCCCCTCAATTCTGAACCTCACACTTTTACTTGCATAATTCTCTCAGATTTGCTTTCTAAGTCTTACAGTATTTCAGAATACTGACTTGAGCGTCGGAGAATAATTGCAGGTACCACCACCAATTGTGTCAAGGCAAAGGAGGTTACTTCAGGCGGACTGTCACACTGTGACGTCCCATGTAATTTTCCGAATAAATTTTTTTTTTGCGTTTTTAAAAGATCATTTTAAAATTCATAAATTAAAATCAGAGTTCACATAAAGGTCGATAATAGCGGAATATTATTATGCATACTAGTCGTGAATAATAAAATTCAAGGAATAATTACATAGCGGAAACGATTTTAAAAATAACAGTACATAACACGTTGTATTTATTACAAATCATAAAATTAGAATAAATTAGAAATCCAAGCAATAATTCACATAGGCATCAACCATAGCATCACTCTTCATTCTGGGTGGCTTTCACTGTAAAAATTAATGTAAGAGTGAGACAGAATATAGAATAAATATAAAATAAATAAAATTGTACAAACACAATCAACAAACCATAATGATATGATGAATATGCCAAACAAGTTCATTTATATTTAATAAATCTTTAATTTAGTCCAATGATGTCATGCTGGATCCATTTGGTTTGGTGGGAATACTGCAGTAAAAGGTCTCATAGAGACATCGGTAGGAATTAATACAGTCATGGATCCCTACAGCCCCATGACCAACACATCGGTAGGAATTTATACAGTCATGGATCCCTACAGCCCCATGACCAACACATCGCAAAAATAGGGCTTTAACTCATCATAGAGTAACCCCCCACCAGGGTAGGCAATCATGGAACCCCTAAATTCCATGGTGCGTCCAAATGCTTATGATGCATGAATGCCTTTAATTCTTTTTATCATTTAACATACCATGATATATCAATTTCCAAGACCACTTGGAAAACCACAAGTCCTTAAAGGACACATCATATATAATAATTTTCAGAATCATGGATTTACTGTTTCAACCACATATATCAATAACCGTAAGGCATTCATGTATATATATATTTAGTCATTCATAATTATTCACCACCAAAATACACAAACTGAATGATGCTCATTAGACACTCATAAACATTCATAATACTTCATAATCACTCAAGAATTCAATAATAATTTGTTACCCATAGGGAAAATATCATTTTTATCCATAATAACCATTATAAGCAAATTTCAGCATTTCCAACAGCAACATACGTTAGTAAAACAGTCAAAACATGAGCAAATCAAATCCTTTTTATGTGATTCCACTTTCTATAGCTCAATAACATAAATATCTACAACTTTCATGAAGACCATAAATTCAAATTCTAAACAAAACATCACTTATTCACAGAATACAAAACTGCCTCAAAGAGGATTTTTAAAACGTACACAGGTTAGTATTTTCAACGTTTCTGGAGCTACAAAAACAATTTTGGCATGAAACTAGTTCTAAATTATTCTTAACACAAATATCTACAACTTTCATGAAGGCACCAACCACTAATTCTCACCACAAAATTCCCAGTTTTAAAAATAAGATTTGGATTTCATAGTTAACAGGTTTTCAGTTTGAGCATACTTTAGTATTTTAGGTATAACGAGAGCTAAAGACATCCTTTTAACTTGAAACCACTTTCTATAGATCCATAACATAAATATCTACAACTTTCATGAAGACATCATAGTCTAAAAATGTATGTATAATTCCCAGAATATTAATATATGCACAAAACATAAGACAAGTATTTCAATTGGACATGTTGTAGTATTTTGGCTATAACTCATGCTATACATATCATTTCATTGTTAACAGATTTTTAGTTTGAGCATACTTCAGTATTTTAGGCATAACTAGAGCTACAAACATCCTTTTAACTTGAAACCACTTTCTATAGATCCATAACATAAATATATACAACTTTCATGAAGACATCAAGGTCTAAAAACGTATGTATAATTCTCAGAATATTCATATATGCACAAAACACAAGATAAGTATTTCAATCGGACATCCTGTAGTATTTTGATCATAACTCATGCTATACATATCCAATTCAGTCGGTTCAGGTCTCAAAATTCACATAACAAGAATATCTACAACTTTGATGAAGACACAAATCACTAATTCTCACCACAAAGTTCCCAGTTTTTAAAAATAAAATATGTATCTTAAGTTAACAGATTTACTGCTTGAACATACTTCAGTATTTTAGGCATAACTCAAGCTACAAAAATCATTTTGACTTGAAACAACTTTCTACAGATCCATAACACAAATATCTACAACTTTCATGAAGACATCAAAGGCTGATTATGCATATATAAGTCCCAGAATTTTAATATATACACAAAACATAGGATAAATATTCCACTCGGACATGCTGTAGTATTTTGGCTATAACTTTTGCTATACATATTCAAATTAATTGATTCAGATCTCAAAATTCAGATAACAAAAAGATATACAACTTTCATGAAGAAGTCAGAATCAAAATCATACGTTTCAAAAAGATATACAACTTTCTTTATTAAGACCAGAGGGAGCACCAGCTGCTTCCGAGGTTTCAGCAGGCTTATCCTCCGGAGTTTTGCGCTTTTTGGACGGGCCTCCCACTGAGTCATTCTTGATTTTTCTTCTCCTCTCAGAAACTGGAGGATGGCCCGTGGATTCATCAGCGGCAGAAGAACCGCCCTCAACCAACGGAACGTCCCCTTCAGCATCCGAGGTCAATATTATTAACTCAGGACGATCCTTGGTTGAGGGCCTGGGCTTCACTTCATTTTCACGGGTAACGGATTTACCAGCCGCCTTGAATTTCTTCAATTTGTCCATTTCTGGAGTTTCCTGTTCTATTTCACCTACATGAACAAACACAAGATGTCAGCAACTACAAATATTCTATATATATTTGGTAAAGGAGAAAAAGTGAAATAAAACGAGAAGTACGCAAATATTCCTCCCGGACTCCGCTTGAACTACTTAGCAAACGCCTACACGAAAAGACGTGACGACCTGTAGTGTGCGATTCAAGTGCGAACAACACTCTCGACGTCTCACGAGACAGATCGGATTGATCAGTGTAGTACGCGTGCGAGCTCAAGAGGAAATGTTTGTGTGTCCAACTCAGGGGAAATTTGTCAACATCCTCTTCATCCTTCCAAAATTTTGGTTTGCCCTTCTTAATGGAGATGCGAGTGAAGTAAGTCTTGAAGGACTTCCCATCAACCTTGGTAGAATCCGTATAAGACTCAAAGTTCACAAAGGAACAGAGAGTCCGGAGAGTCACTAGACCAACTCCGCCCTGCTTGTTTGCCCTTCGAACTACCTGAGTGTAGTAGAACAGCATCGCTACAGTTGGCGTGAAATTGAAGTGCTCCCCAAGCACTTCGAGAGCTCGGATGAGTCCCCAACCGTTGGGATAAAGTTGGGAGGGTGCACAGTTCAGAAACTTTAAGACACCCATCTGGAGTTCGGTTAGAGGGAAACGAACTCCCAGATAATGAAAAATAAAGTCATACATATATACTGAGCGGTCATTAGGGACGATATGGCATATCCGCTCTGTCGGAAGTGGTGCGTAAACCCTGTACCACTTTTTCGTCTCTTCATCCGAACTCAGCGTGAACCTCGGTTGAATCTGAGATCCCTCCTCATCCGCATGACGAGAGGCAAGGTCCTTAAACTCGCTGGACACCCAACAGAAAGGCCATTTAGCCTGAACCTCCTCCCAATTTAGCCTCGAAGCAACTACGCTGTAGA
The DNA here is from genome assembly GCA_037962975.1 of Clitoria ternatea. Taxonomy (NCBI): domain Eukaryota; kingdom Viridiplantae; phylum Streptophyta; class Magnoliopsida; order Fabales; family Fabaceae; genus Clitoria; species Clitoria ternatea. The sequence goes on from CM075676.1 coordinate 71,516,659, forward strand.
GACCTTCTGCTGTCTTCGAAATGGCGCTATCTCCAGAAGATCCTTCTCCAGTTGCCATTGGAAATATCTAGACCGAACTCCTTAATCTACGATAAGAAATAAAATGTCGTCAGAAAGTTGCAATCATTACTCACTGCATTTTAAAAACAATTACAATCAGAGGGCGACTCTGAGAAGGGAAAGGTCACTTCCCGCAGTAAGTAAGATCCCCTTTCTGAGCGACGCAATTCAGTCTTAGGAAGAATTACAAGGACTCTTCCCCACGACTATCAGGGTTGAGGGAAACTGATTCCCCCCCTTTTTGTTGAAGCCTACTTTCTATACCTAAAAGTTGCAAACCAAAGCGAAACTGGAGCAACAAAGAAGAGATAATTACCTCAAATGACAGTGATGAATTTGAGGAACGAAGGAACCCTCGCAATATAGGCAGCAAACTTCCTTGCAAAATTTTTGCAGAGTTTCGTTGAGTAAACAAAAGCAAGTGGAACCCAGAATCCACTAAGTGTTCCTTTTATAGGAAACGAAGAGGTTCGGTTACCTCTTCTTGAAGTTGTGTCGTTCTCGATAAAACGCATTCGTTCATAAACGAAACGACACAACCGTTCCAAATTCTTGGGCGCTAAAACGATAGCGACTCAGTGAAGGACTATCCACTAGGCCCATAAGTTTCGAAAACTTCAGGCCCATTAAGCCCAAAACGACGGTTAATGAGATTTTCATCTCAGACGCAATAATTGCCTGCCCACGTGATTAAAAGCATTAATGTCTAATCATGCAACGCAATTCACGCTTTACAGCCGTTACACAAACTTCAAGAGCTTTCAATTCCAATAAACTCTTGAAATTCTCACACAACGAATCTTTGTCTGAATCCGTTGTGACCGTACCGAAAGGTCGTTTCTATTAAATTTAGAACGGTTCTTTACGAATGACAGCAGGTGCTAAGGAACTGTTACACACGTAAGCTTACCGATATTAAGACCTCTCGTAGGTTGAGTAGCTTATGTGAACAACTATTCAGTCCCTCACACAAGCTAGGGGACATATGATCCGGTCTCAATACCGGTATCCGATCTGCTATACATATTTCAACGTCTTTGATAAGACATGTACGTGTAACCGGTGTCATCGGTATACATCTGGATTGTAATTCCGTATCAGGCGTTCTCCCTATACCGGTTGTTCAGGATAACACCATGACATCGGATAATACACACGTTGCTGTGCAAAAGACAAGGATTGTTGCTACAGGGATCGATCAATAATTCCCTGCACTACGAGCCAAATTCTGCTCACGGGAATGGTCAACTTGTTCCCTAATCCTAGTCTACATTCTCTATGCTCAATATAAAATAGCCACTTGACCCAATCATGCAGGTAAGTGCGCAATATAATAATGATAATGGGAGTTGGTGGTTCCCCACCAACGAGTCCTCGTTAATCGAGCCAATCAGGTATATGAACTCACTTCATGATTGAAGGGAGGGGCTTCTTCAGCTCTTTACGACTGATTACTCTCTGAATACATTCCTTACTTGGAATATAATCACTGACTTGAGCGTCGGAGAATCTTTGCAGGTGACACCACCATTCGCCCACTTCAACGCGTTAGGTCGGTGTGAAGGATCTCCAGGACGCCCAATCCGCTCTCCTCATTCAAGGACAACGGATACATACATCGGATACACATACATCCGGTCTATTAGACGGTATTGACATACTATTCGTGACTGGCTTGAGATCGGATCTCTTGACCCCGGTCCAGGACAGATCTCGTATGTATAATTCTCAGAATATTCATATATGCACAAAACACAAGATAAGTATTTCAATCGGACATACTGTAGTATTTTGATCATAACTCATGCTATACATATCCAATTCAGTTGGTTCAGGTCTCAAAATTCACATAACAAGAATATCTACAACTTTGATGAAGACACAAATCACTAATTCTCACCACAAAGTTCCCAGTTTTTAAAAATAAAATATGTATCTTAAGTTAACAGATTTACTGCTTGAACATACTTCAGTATTTTAGGCATAACTCGAGCTACAAAAATCATTTTGACTTGAAACAACTTTCTACAGATCCATAACACAAATATCTACAACTTTCATGAAGACATCAAAGGCTGATTATGCATATATAAGTCCCAGAATTTTAATATATACACAAAACATAGGATAAATATTCCACTCGGACATGCTGTAGTATTTTAGCTATAACTTTTGCTATACATATTCAAATTAATTGATTAAGATCTCAAAATTCAGATAACAAAAAGATATACAACTTTCATGAAGAAGTCAGAATCAAAATCATACGTTTCAATCTCAAAACTGAGTAACAAGTTACGAAAATAAAACTGGAATCCTAGGACAGCATACAATTCTACCCATTTCATAATTATTCACAACCCTATCCCCTCTTACCTTGATGGAGGATCCTAGAGTGGTTGAAAATGTTCACTTATTGTCCTAGCTTCAGATCAAGGGTGACTTTGATGGAGAAAATGAAAGGAAATGAGAGAGAGACTTCACTAACTTTAGCTTGTTCTAAGAATTCAGACTTGGGAACAAGATGTAGTGTTGATTTAATGATGCAAATGACAAGTGGGGGACAAGCTTTTCATAATGGGATTGTAGTGGGATGTTAGGTACATTATTATGGTGATAATGGAGATTTTAGGTAAGAAAAATGAGCTGTATTGTTGACCATTTCCGCAGCCTACATAATGGAGCTTGTATGATTGAAGTAAACAACAAATCTAACACTGTTTTAGTATTTTGGGCATATCTCTCTCATATCTTAATGGATTTTAATAAATGTGGTCTTGTTGGAAAGCTAAGACAACGAGGAACAACTTTGTAGTTTATCACTTTTTCAGATTCGGACTTTAACTAGGAGTTAAAATATGTATAAGATGATATGATTGAAGTAAAATACCAATTCTGATACTGTTTTGGTATTTTGGGTATATCTCTCTCATATCTTAATGGATTTTAACAAATTTGGTCTTGTTAGAAAGCTAAGACAACGAGGAACAACTTTGTAGTTGATCATATTTCCAAATTCAGAGTCTAACTAATAATTAAAATGTATACAAGATGACGCAATTTGAGTAGAGTATGTGGTAATTTGATGAGAGGAATTGGAAAAACCAAAGGAATTAATAACTAAGGAAATAGGTAATAAGTTACTTGATTAACTTTTACCTAAGGTATAAAGTTAAAATTATTTACCATGGTAAGAGGTTAAATTGAAGATGTTGTCCTAACCAAACATTTATGTAGAAAGTTGAGATAAAATGGATAATATCATTGATGGTCTAAATCAAAATGATTATACATGAGAATAAAATTTTTAGGATGTTACAATTCTCCCACCCTAATAAAAATTTCGTCCTCGAAATTTAACATAACACACTCCTCAATGAAACAATTCTGGGTATTGCGTCTTCATAGCATCCTCACGCTCCCAAGTCAGAGTTACATCATTCCCTTGTTTCCATGCAACCTTCACTAATGATACGTTCTTGTTTCTCAGGTGTTTAATCGACCTTTCTATGATCTGTGTGGGTTCTGTAGGGATGGTCAAATTTTCTCTAACTTCAACATCATCATTAGCAATCACATGAGTGGGGTCTTGTATATACTTCCTCAATTGTGATACATGAAACACATTGTGCAAATTTGCAAGATGAGGAGGAAGTGCAATCTGATACGCCACTGTACCAATCCTCTTTAGAATTTCATATGGTCCAATAAACCTTGGACTCAACTTCTTACTCTTCAATGCTCGGCCAATCCCCTTGTGAGGTGAAACCTTCAAAAATACATGATCACCAACTTGGAATTCAAGTGGTTTCCTCCTTTTATCATAATAGTGCTTCTGTCTATCTTGGGATGCCTTCATCTTCTCTCTGATTACTTCTATTTGTTCAGTAGTCTGCTGCACAATTTCAGGTCCTAATGCCAAACTTTCACCAGTTTCTAACCAACAAAGGGGCATTCGACATTTTCTACCATACAATGCTTCGAATGGAGCCATACCAATACTGCTATGGTAGCTATTGTTATACGTGAATTCAACCAGTGGAAGAAATTGCTCCCAACTACCACTATGCTCAAGTACACAAGATCGTAGTAAGTCTTCCAAACTTTGTATGGTACGCTCTGACTGTCCATCTGTTTGAGGATGATAAGCTGAACTTAATCGGAGTCTTGAACCCAACTCCTGATGCAAGCTTCCCCAGAATCGGGATGTGAACCTCGGATCTCTATCTGACACAATACTGGATGGTACACCATGAAGTCTCACAATCTCTTTCACATATAATTGTGCCAACTTTTGTAGAGAATTCTTCATATTCATCGGAAGGAAGTGAGCAGACTTAGTCAATCTGTCTATAATAACCCAGATTGCATCATTTCCTAAACGTGTTCTTGGTAATCCTGACACAAAGTCCATTGAAATGTCATCCCATTTCCAGACAGGAATCTCCAATGGTTGTAGTTCACCAGATGGCTTCTAATGTTCCACTTTGGCTTTTTGACACACCAGACATGAAGACACATATTCAGCTATTTCTTTCTTCATCCTTGGCCACCAAAAGCTTTTCTTCAGATCTTGATACATCTTAGTTGATCCAGGATGAATGCTCAACATACTTTTATGCGCTTCTTCTAGGATTGTCCTTCTCAGATCAACATCATCTGGTACACAAATTCTACTTTTGATTCTCCAAATTCCATCTGATCCTTCTTGTAATCCCATATCCTTTCCATTCGCCTGCAACTCTCTCAACTCCTGTAGTTACAAGTCCTCTGTCTGTATTTCACCTATCAGCTTCAGAAAATCATTGGTTATTTTCAAAGTTCCCAAAGTCATACTTTTTGAAGATTTCATCTCCATACCCAAGTTCATGTCTCTGAATTGTTCTATCATCTCCATCTCTTTTATCATCAAAGATTCCATATGAATGGACTTTCGGCTAAGTGCATCTGCCACCACATTTGCTTTTCCTGGATGGTACTTCAAATCAAAATCATAATCTTTAAGAAACTCCATCCATCTTCGCTGCCTCATGTTCAATTCCTTTTGATCGAACAAATACTTCAAGCTCTTGTGGTCACTGAACACTTCAAACTTGACTCCATACAAATGGTGTCTCCAGATTTTCAGAGCAAATACCACTGCTGCCAATTCTAGATCATGCGTTGGATAGTTCATTTCATGCGGTCTCAATTGTCTAGAAGCATAGGCAACCACTCTTCGTTGCTGCATCAAGACACAACCTAAGCCCATCTTAGAAGCATCACAATACACCACAAAGTCTTCTTGTGGGTCAGGCAAGGTTAAGACTGGAGCAGATGTAAGCTTTATTTTTAGTTCCTGGAAACTTCTCTCACATTCTGGCGTCCAATCAAAAGGTTGATTCTTCTGGGTTAGACGAGTCATTGGTAGGGCAATTTGAGAAAACCCCTCAATGAATCTTCGATAATAACCAGCTAATCCCAGGAAGCTTCGTATCTCAGTGACTGAAGTAGGTCTCTCCCAGTTTGTTACAGCTTCAATTTTGGAAGGGTCCACAGACACTCCTTCGCTTGAGATTACATGACCTAGAAACTTTACTTCCTTCAACCAGAATTCACATTTAGACAACTTGGCATATAACTGCTTCTCTTTCAGAATTTGTAATACCACTCGAAGATGCTTTTCATGTTCCTCCCACGTCTTAGAATAAATCAGGATGTCATCAATGAAGATAATAACAAACTGATCTAAGTATGAATGGAACACTCGATTCATGTAATCCATGAATACAGCTGGGGCATTGGTTACTCCGAAGGGCATCACAAGATACTCGTAATGACCATAGCGTGTTCTGAAAGCTGTTTTTGGAATATCCTCAGACTTGACACGAATCTGATGATAACCCGATCGCAGATCAATCTTGGAAAATACTGTAGCACCCCTCAATTGATCTATCAGATCATCAATTCTGGGCAAAGGATATTTGTTCTTCACCGTCAATTTATTCAACTGACGATAATCTACACATAATCTCATGCTTCCATCTTTCTTCTTGACAAGTAATACTGGCGCTCCCCATGGCGACACACTGGGTCTGATGAAATGCTTCTCTAATAACCCTTCAATTTGCTTCTTTAGTTCTGTCAGTTCAATAGGTGACATGCGATATGGAGCCTTAGATACTGGTTCTGCTCCTGGAATTAAATCAATTGAGAATTCTATCTCACGTTCTGGTGGTAAACTTGAGACATCCTCAGGAAATACTTCAAGAAATTCAGAAACAACTGGCATCTCGATTGCTTTAGATTCACCATCTCCTTGTGGAAGAGTAAACAAGGCAAATAATTGTCTTTCACCTTGTAAGGCAAAGAGTTTGAGATTGTCGGAAGTAAGATTTTCTTCTGATGGGAATATCACAGTCTTGTTATGACAGTCCACCAAGACTCGATTTGCCGATAACCAGTCCATCCTTAGGATTACTTCCAAGTCCTTCAAAGGTAAACAAACAAGATCTACTAGAAATTTTTTACCCTCTATGAGCACAGAACATTCGTTACACACCTTAGTAGTCCTAAGTCGTGTACCGGTGGGAGTGGAAACAATCAGATCATATATCATCGGCTTCACAGGTAATTGAAGACGTCTAACACACTCATCAGAAATAAAAGAATATGTAGCACCAGAATCAAATAACACAGATAAGATAGTACCATTGATCTCACACTTACTTTGCACGAGGTCATCAGCTTGGTCTGCCTCTGAACCGCTGATGGCAAAGACTCTTCCAGTTGTTGGTTGTAACCTCTGGTCTGTTGACTCCCTGTTCTGTCTTGGAGGTTGAACAGCTCGCGTGTTTCCTCCATGACCTCCCTGATAGTTAGAGCCTCTTTGATTATTCATAGTGTTGCTGTCGTTGTTTTGTCGGTTCTGTGGGCAATTTGGACTGATGTGTCCTTTCTGATTACAACGATAGCAGGTAACATCTCCTAGGTATCGGGTGCAATCGCGTATATGGTGATTACCTCCGCAATTATGGCACCTGATATTCGTATGATTGCTGCGTCTTTGAGAAGATGATGATCCTCCCTTGAAACGATTTGGATAGAATGTCCCTTTCCTTTTGAAATCAACTGACTGAGGTTTCAGTTGTCTATTGGCCTTTTCATGTGCCAATCTGGCTTGGTGATTTTCTTCGAAAATTCGGCATTTATTGATCAGAATAGGAAAACTCCGAATTTCTTGATATCCTATCGCCTCTTTGATTTCAAGATTCAGCCCATTCTCGAATTTGACACATTTTGATTCTTCGGCACCAGCCTGTTGAAAAGGAGGGTAAAAGAGAGATAGTTCTTCAAACTTTGCAGCATATTCTCCAACGAACATTGAGCCTTGTTTCAGCTCCATAAATTCCAGCTCTTTTCGGCTTTTCACACTCGCTGGAAAATATTTCTCCAGAAAACAGTATTTGAAGTTGATCCAGTCCAAAGGTCTGTCGGTTTCAATCATACGAGTTCTGGCATGTATCCACCAGTTTTCTGCTTCCTCAACCATCATATAAGTGGCATACTCCACCTTTTCGAATTCTATGCAAGGCAAGGCTCGAAAGATGTGCTCCATTTCCTTAACCCATAGGTATGCTACCTCCGGATTATAACCTCCTTTGAATTGTGATGGCTTCCTTTTTAGGAAGTGATCTAACCCGTGAAGTCCTCCTGTACTTTTTGGTTGATTTTGTCTTTCTATGGCTTCAGCCAAGCGATTAAAAGCAGCTGCCATATCGTTGTTGTTGTTGTTGTTGTTGTTGTTGTTTCTTGCCATCCTACATTCGTAGTTTGGTTTATACTAATTCTAAGGGAAAATATATTGTATTATAACATAACTATAAGTATTCAACAGTTTATCAGTTAAGCAATAAATTGTATAACACATTTATCATATTATCAAGCAGTAATCAAACAAATCATTTTATCAGTTAGGCACAAGTCATATAGCACATACTTATCATATTTTCAAGCAAATAATCAAATAATTCACATAGTATATCAAGAATCAATACATGTCATAGCAATTGGTCCTGAATTTTTGAAAATGCTCTGATACCACCAATGTGACGTCCCATGTAATTTTCCGAATAAATTTTTTTTTTTGCGTTTTTAAAAGATCATTTTAAAATTCATAAATTAAAATCAGAGTTCACATAAAGGTCGATAATAGCGGAATATTATTATGCATACTAGTCGTGAATAATAAAATTCAAGGAATAATTACATAGCGGAAACGATTTTAAAAATAACAGTACATAACACGTTGTATTTATTACAAATCATAAAATTAGAATAAATTAGAAATCCAAGCAATAATTCACATAGGCATCAACCATAGCATCACTCTTCATTCTGGGTGGCTTTCACTGTAAAAATTAATGTAAGAGTGAGACAGAATATAGAATAAATATAAAATAAATAAAATTGTACAAACACAATCAACAAACCATAATGATATGATGAATATGCCAAACAAGTTCATTTATATTTAATAAATCTTTAATTTAGTCCAATGATGTCATGCTGGATCCATTTGGTTTGGTGGGAATACTGCAGTAAAAGGTCTCATAGAGACATCGGTAGGAATTAATACAGTCATGGATCCCTACAGCCCCATGACCAACACATCGGTAGGAATTTATACAGTCATGGATCCCTACAGCCCCATGACCAACACATCGCAAAAATAGGGCTTTAACTCATCATAGAGTAACCCCCCACCAGGGTAGGCAATCATGGAACCCCTAAATTCCATGGTGCGTCCAAATGCTTATGATGCATGAATGCCTTTAATTCTTTTTATCATTTAACATACCATGATATATCAATTTCCAAGACCACTTGGAAAACCACAAGTCCTTAAAGGACACATCATATATAATAATTTTCAGAATCATGGATTTACTGTTTCAACCACATATATCAATAACCGTAAGGCATTCATGTATATATATATTTAGTCATTCATAATTATTCACCACCAAAATACACAAACTGAATGATGCTCATTAGACACTCATAAACATTCATAATACTTCATAATCACTCAAGAATTCAATAATAATTTGTTACCCATAGGGAAAATATCATTTTTATCCATAATAACCATTATAAGCAAATTTCAGTATTTCCAACAGCAACATACGTTAGTAAAACAGTCAAAACATGAGCAAATCAAATCCTTTTTATGTGATTCCACTTTCTATAGCTCAATAACATAAATATCTACAACTTTCATGAAGACCATAAATTCAAATTCTAAACAAAACATCACTTATTCACAGAATACAAAACTGCCTCAAAGAGGATTTTTAAAACGTACATAGGTTAGTATTTTCAACGTTTCTGGAGCTACAAAAACAATTTTGGCATGAAACCAGTTCTAAATTATTCTTAACACAAATATCTACAACTTTCATGAAGGCACCAACCACTAATTCTCACCACAAAATTCCCAGTTTTAAAAATAAGATTTCGATTTCATAGTTAACAGGTTTTCAGTTTGAGCATACTTTAGTATTTTAGGTATAACGAGAGCTAAAGACATCCTTTTAACTTGAAACCACTTTCTATAGATCCATAACATAAATATCTACAACTTTCATGAAGACATCATAGTCTAAAAATGTATGTATAATTCCCAGAATATTAATATATGCACAAAACATAAGACAAGTATTTCAATTGGACATGTTGTAGTATTTTGGCTATAACTCATGCTATACATATCATTTCATTGTTAACAGATTTTTAGTTTGAGCATACTTCAGTATTTTAGGCATAACTAGAGCTACAAACATCCTTTTAACTTGAAACCACTTTCTATAGATCCATAACATAAATATATACAACTTTCATGAAGACATCAAGGTCTAAAAACGTATTGATCCGGTCTCAATACCGGTATCCGATCTGCTATACATATTTCAACGTCTTTGATAAGACATGTACGTGTAACCGGTGTCATCGGTATACATCCGGATTGTAATTCCGTATCAGGCGTTCTCCCTATACCGGTTGTTCAGGATAACACCATGACATCGGATAATACACACGTCGCTGTGCAAAAGACAAGGATTGTTGCTACAGGGATCGATCAATAATTCCCTGCACTACGAGCCAAATTCTGCTCACGGGAATGGTCAACTTGTTCCCTAATCCTAGTCTACATTCTCTATGCTCAATATAAAATAGCCACTTGACCCAATCATGCAGGTAAGTGCGCAATATAATAATGATAATGGGAGTTGGTGGTTCCCCACCAACGAGTCCTCGTTAATCGAGCCAATCAGGTATATGAACTCACTTCATGATTGAAGGGAGGGGCTTCTTCAGCTCTTTACGACTGATTACTCTCTGAATACATTCCTTACTTGGAATATAATCACTGACTTGAGCGTCGGAGAATCTTTGCAGGTGACACCACCATTCGCCCACTTCAACGCGTTAGGTCGGTGTGAAGGATCTCCAGGACGCCCAATCCGCTCTCCTCATTCAAGGACAACGGATACATACATCAGATACACATACATCCGGTCTATTAGACGGTATTGACATACTATTCGTGACTGGCTTGAGATCGGATCTCTTGACCCTGGTCCAGGACAGATCTTTGGCACGCCCGGTGGGACACGATAAAGTTATTCCCATATCCTTTGACAGAGCAGGTAATCCACAATGGAAGGCGAAGCACAAGACTTCATGGAGAATCAAGCTGAAGGCAGAACCAATCCCAACGCCTTCAGAAAACTCAACTTTGATTCTCATGGGGGCAGCTCAAAGAAGATAGTAACAGTGTCTGATCCTGATCCTCGTGATGAGTTGATCAAACAACTTCAGAGAGAACTCGCTGAATTGCGAAGGGAAAAAAGGCAAAGCGAGGATAAAGAATCATCTCACACGCGAAACACTCCCCACACGACTGATGGTGAAAAGTCCACCACTCTTCAGTACTCAAATATCCCTACGTTTGAGGGGGGAGAACAGACTCGCGATTCTGAGGATGCAGCTTCCCGAAGGAAGAGAGATTCAACAACAGTACCCCCATTGTCTTACAATCTGAAAGTTCCTTTTTCAAGGAGACTTATGAGCATCAGCATCCCCAAGCACCTTCAAACTACTCAACCACTTTCCATCGGAAAGTATAATGGTGAAACTGATCCAACTAAGCACCTTGATGCTTATGTGTTTGAAGCCATGTACTTGGGGGCTGATGAAGACGTGATGTGCCGAATGTTCCCTCGAACATTGTCTGAGGAGGCCCTCGGGTGGTTTAAAGGCCTGCCTTCTGGGTCCATAGATTCTTGGACGGAAATGGCAGCTGCCTTTGAAACCCACTTTGTCATCTCCAGAGACGTGCCCAAGACGTCCCATACCTTAGCTCAGATTAAGCAAGGTGAAACAGAGGGCTTAAAAGATTTTCTGAAGAGGTTTTATAAGGAGGCAGCCCTGGTTCCTAACCTCACAGAATCTATCAAGCTGCATATCGTTATTGAGGCATTGCAGCCGAGTTCAGCTTTCGCTCTTTCATTAGCAAAGAGCCCTCCAGCAACTTTTGAGGAGTTCAGAAAGAAAGCCTCAAAATACGTGAGTATAGAGATGCATTTGGAGGCAATAGCTGCAAAGAAAAAGCCCCCAGCACCACTTCCTCAAACCCAGAAGGGTAAGGAGAAGACGAGGTCAGAACGCATGGAGAGGCCATTCACAAATCCTAAGGATAATAACCACCCTCCTCGACCTCGAGAAAGGCACGTCAATTCCTTCAGCCATTATGCACAATTGTCTGCCAGGCCGTCTCAGATTCTAAGAGAGGTCGGATGGCCAATGCTCAGCACATATGGCATCAGAAGACCAGCCCCTATGAAAAGACCAGGAAATTCACGTAAGTACTATGATTTTCATGAACAAAATGGTCATTCAACTGATGAATGCCAAGCTCTAAAGAACGCGGTTGAGACGCTAATTAGAGAAGGCAAGTTGAAGCAATACCTGTTCAAAGAAAAATCCTTTGACAGGGCAGAACGGAATGAGAAAAGAGAAAGAGATCCAGACGATGGGGATGACAATAACCCCAGTCCGGTTAGAAAATTCTCTGCTACAGAGAAGCAAAAAGGTGTGATGGCTGATAATGCAGCACAGAAAGACAGCATGCCCCAGCAACAACGTCAGGGCCGACGTGAAGTTATTGACATGATTGCTGGAGGGTTCGCTGGAGGAGGAGCTTCAATTACAGCCCGTAAGAATCATCACAGAATGATTCTATCTGTGCAAGGGAAAGTCAAAGACAATCGCCCTTACAGAGGTGGGATTGAAGCTCCCACAATTTCTTTCTCTGATGAGGATTTTGGGCCAACCATTCCTGGTGGTGACGATGCTGTAGTCATCACTGCTGTGATCGCCAACAAGGACGTCCGAAGAATCCTTGTTGACCAGGGAAGTTCCTGCGATGTTATTTTCTATAATTGCTTTGAAAGAATGGGTTTTAAAGACTCAGACTTACAGCCTTACACGCAGGATCTAACAGCTTTCAATGGCGCAAAGCAACCAACTAAAGGGTATCTTGACACCCTTATCTCGTTTGAAGGCGAGCCAGGAGCCAGGACGGTTAGATCTCGGGTGCTAGTGATTGATGTCAAATCACCATTTAATGGCATCATAGGCCGTCCTACTCTGAATGCAATGGAGGCGGTTGTATCAACCCCACATCTCCTTATCAAGTTCATTGACAAGGATAATGCTGTGTCATCTATCCGGGGTAATCAAGAGATGGCTAGGTACTGCTACAACCTTAGCCTCAACATGACAAAGCTGGACGCCTCCAATAAAAAGAGGAAACTTAATGATGCTGGAACATCGGCTGGATCTGTAAGCCTTGTTGACCTGGACCCTAGAGCGGATTTGAACATTGATCCGTTCAACCCATCAAAGCCCACACCGGATGGAAGTTCCAGGGATATCGTCTTGGGAGATTCTCCAGAAAAAATCACCCATATCAATGACAAGCTAGATACTGAAATAGAGCAGCGACTGCTGGCTCTCTTGCAAGAGTTTAAAGACCTCTTCGCATGGACTGCAGCCGATATGCCAGGCATAGACCCCGAATTCTGCTGTCATAAACTTTCCGTCTATCCAGAGACGAAACCTGTGGCCCAAAAGAAAAGACGATTGGGCCCAGAGAAACAGAAGGCAGCTTGTCAGCAAACTGAGGAGTTGCTGAAGGCCGGATTTATCAGGGAAATCCGATATTCCTCTTGGCTTTCGAATGTGGTGATGGTCCCTAAATCCAATGGTAAATGGAGAATGTGCATTGACTACGTGGACCTCAACCGCTGCTGTCCAAAAGATCCTTATCCTCTTCCTAATATAGATCGGATGGTGGATGATTCCTCTGGTTATCAATACCTGAGTTTCATGGACGCATACTTTGGTTACAACTAAATTTCGATGTGCGAAGAGGATCAAGAGAAGACAGCTTTCATAAATGATCGTGGTGTCTTTTGTTATACAGTCATGCCCTTTGGCCTGAAAAACGCTGGGGCGACATATCAGCGCATGATCAACAAGGTTTTCGAAGGTATGCACACCAAACTTGTTGAAGTATACATTGACGACATAATAGCAAAGACACCGGTTGGTGGCGATCATATTGACGACCTGCGCCAAGTATTCACCCGTTTGAGACAATTTAACATGAGGCTGAACCCAATGAAGTGCACATTTGCTGTCCCTGCTGGGAAGTTTTTGGGTTTCATGTTAACTCAACGTGGTATTGAAGCCAATCCAGGGAAGTGCCAAACGATTCTAGATATGCAGAGTCCTAAGAATCTCAAAGAAGTTCAATCCCTGAATGGCAAAGTAGCAGCTTTGGCACGATTCATGCCGAAGATGGCTCACAGGTCGCTCCCCCTGTACACAATACTGAAAAAGTCCAAGAAATTCGAGTGGGGACAGGAACAAGAAAAAGCTTTCCAAGAGCTTAAGGAGGTGTTGTCCAAACCTCCCATTCTCACAAAGCCTGACCCCGAAGACACACTCATTCTGTACTTGGCTATTTCAGATGAAGCTTTGGGCGTTGCCTTGATAAAAGAAACTCCTGATGGACAAAGACCGGTCTATTTCACTAGCAAGACCTTACAAGGTGCTGAGATCCGGTATCAGAAAATTGAAAAGGCCGCCCTCGCTGTTGTTTGGGCCTCACGACGGTTGCGCCCGTACTTTCACGCCCATCCAATCATAGTGAGAACGGACCTGCCACTCCGTTCTGTTTTAATCAAGCCCGATCTCGCTGGGAGGATGATTAAATGGTCTATTGAACTCTCTGAGTTTGATATATCTTACGAACCCCGCAGCGCTATTAAAGCTCAAGTCCTGGCTGACTTTATTGTGGAAATGACAGGGACTGATCCAGATTACCCTCGAGTCCATTGGACCATTTACGTTGATGGTTCATCAAACCAAAGAGGCTCTGGAGCAGGTGTAGTTCTAGAAAGTGACGACGGAGTACACCTGGAGATCTCCCTTCGTTTCAATTTCAAAACATCCAACAACCAAGCTGAGTACGAAGCTTGCTTGGCCGGGCTAAGAGCTGCAATTGACATCAGAGCTTCTGAGGCGACACTCTGCAGCGATTCACAGCTGGTGATTTCACAGATCTTAGGAGATTATCAAGCTCGCGAACCTCAACTCCAATTATACTTGAACTGTGTCAAGGAGTTGACTGAGAAATTCTCAAAGGTGGAATTCAAGCATGTTCCACGTGAAGAGAATACGAGAGCGGATATACTCTCCAGGTTAGCAAGCACTAAACGACCAGGTAGCACCACTACGTTGGTTCAAAGCACGCTAACGTCGCCCAGCATTCCTCTTTTCCCTTCTCTAAACGCCATAATGACTAACTCCCTTTACGGAGATACATGGATGGCTCCTTACATCCGTTACTTGGCTGATGGACAACTACCTACGGATGAGAAGGAAAAAACGAGGCTAAGGAGAGAATTACCATATTTCACTATGATTGATGGTAATCTTTATAGAAGGGCACTCTCTGTGCCCTATTTGATCTGTCTCAAAGAGGATGAAGTGCAAGACGTAATGGAGGAAGTGCATGGAGGACAGTCTGGACACCACGCCGGAGGAAGAAGCTTAATGCGAAAAATCCTCAGAGCCGGATACTGGTGGCCCACAATGAAGCAAGACTCCATTGACTTCGTCAAAAAATGCGACGCTTGCCAAAAATTCTCTAACCTTCACCACACACCGGCGGAAGAACTCTTCACATCCGCTGTTCCATGGCCCTTCTACCAATGGGGTTTGGATATTCTGGGCCCCTTTCCAACTGCTCCTGGGGGCATCAAATATCTCATTGTAGGGGTCGATTATTTCACTAAGTGGATAGAAGCAGAGCCGGTGGTGCATATTACTTCAGCCCGAACCCGTCGTTTCATGTATGAAAACATCATAACACGGTTCGGGGTCCCAGCACGGATTGTCACAGACAATGGCACCCAGTTCACGGATAGAAAATTCACAGATTTGCTTGAAGGGTTAGGAATAACCCAAATATTCTCATCCGTCGAACATCCCCAAACTAATGGTCAAGCTGAAGTGGCCAACAGGGAGGTGCTGAAGGGACTAAAGAAACGCCTTGGCGAAGCCAAGGGCGGATGGACAGACCAGCTGTGTCATGTCCTATGGGTATATCGGACAACGCCTCATTCATCCACCAATGAATCCCCATATCGCCTAACGTACGGGGTCGAGGCAATGATACCTGTGGAACTGCAAATTGCTTCCATAAGGGTTAAGTACTTCTCTGAAGAAACCAACAATGCTAACTTGGCATCCGAAATAGATGTCAAACAAGAACTCAGAGAAGACGCTTTCATCAGAGATCAAGCCATCAAAGCCAAAGCTGCTCTCCGGTACAACAAACGAGTCCAATCAAGGACTTTCAACGTTGGAGATTTGGTTTTGAGGAAAGCAAGTATAGGGAATAAATTCGCTCATCAAGGCAAACTAGCCCCAAACTGGGAAGGCCCATACAGGGTATCCGAGGTTACTGGCAAAGGCTCTTACCGCCTTGAAAACCTTGATGGCACTCCTATCCGAAACAAATGGAACACCCAAAACTTGCGCATCTACTATAGCTAGCTGTTGGAACCATCTACACTCTCCTATCCTTATCTTGGATTGAATACTGGAGAATTTATTTTCACAGCTACGCTCTCCTTGTAATTCTTATTTTTGATTTAATAAGAATCTCTCATAACAATTTAACTCTTTCGAGTTTTTCTTATGCTGTGATTTTCAGCTTATCCGGTGTACAGAAGCATATTCAGGACGGATGATCTCAGCTACTTATTCTGTAGTTGACGATGTAACTCCTCGAATATGCGCAAGGCACAAGAACATACTCAGGACGGATGATCTCAATTACCCATTCTGTAATTGACGATGTAACTCCTTGAGTGTGTTTAATTGATTGAAGGCCCGGATTGTAGGATTAAACCGAACTCTGGGTACGGTTAGTAAGTTTGGCTGAACACCGGTGAAGGCTCGGATTGTAGGATTAAACCGAACTCCGAGTACGACTAGTAGGATTAACCGAACGTCGGTGAAGACCTGAGTTGTAGGATTAAACCGAACCTCAGGGCATGGGTTGTAGGGCTGGTCCTTTTTCAAGGCCACAAACCGAACCCCATTCGGAGAATACATGGGTTGTAGGGCTGGTCCTTCTTCAAGGCCACAAACCGAACCCCATTCGAAGACTACATGGGTTGTAGGGCTGGTCCTCTTTCAAGGCCACAAACCGAACCCCATGCGAAGGCTTGGGCGCAGTAAGTTGGTTCTTCTTCAAGACCACGCTGAACCCCAAGTGACGGGCGCAGTAGGTTTAGGATTAGCCCTGATCTGAACCCTGTGTTGAAGGCTCAGATTGTAGGATTAAACCGAACTCTGAGTACGACTAGTAGGATTAACCGAACGTCGGTGAAGAAGAACGGCTGGTAGGATTAAACCGAACGCCAAATATGACATGGACAGTAGGATCAAACCGAACTCCAAGCACAACAAGTAATTTATACTGAACTCCAGATTAATACTCTCTTATGAAGTTCTTTGTTTGGAAGTTTTATAACTGACTCATGAACTCCGACACAAACAATTCACTCGGGTACGCCACAATTTAAGGCATATTCACCCGAAATCTCTCGGTCGGAAATATTTGAAGAAATTCTATTTTAATCCTCACTCTTAAAAGCTCTCACGAGAAAATCTCACTCAGAGTTTATTCAAAGTGATAATCACCCAATGAAACTGGGGAACAGCATCAACGATTTAACGAATACTTTGAGGAATGAACTCTCGTCTAAACGATCTCACAATCATTCCCCTTAAGCCGTTCTGGTGACGACGATGTGTTCCCTCACAAGCGGTGATCTTATTATGAAATTCATCTCGCATGTATAAGTCCGGTATGGAGATTTTGTTTTACAATCCGATCTTCATTATTTAAATCCGGAATGATATAATACACATGCATTCCCTCTATTTAAGTTGTTTCTCACTAAACAAGAATGGAGGTAAAAAACTCTTTTATTGATTAAACGAGAATTACAATTCGTGTAATAATCCGGAGCTGATCCCGGAACACAGCGAATTCGAATCAATAAAACGAAAAAGGAAACAAGGAAGGTGCTACTTTTTCTGGCTTGAGTCTCCCTCCTTCCCTTTGCCTTTGTCTTTGGTCTTGCCTTCTTCAGTGCGAGAGCTTGATCCTGTACTTGTGGGCTTCAGGAGGGAAGGTCCCATTGATTGACCTTTAGGTAAAGGAGCAAACTTATAAGGTGTGTTAGGCGGACTCTCATGACGATTGTCAACGATGGCCACCAGTTTCCCTTGGTGAAACTCATAGAACGGATCAATACCGTTTAAATTAATTGACACCTTGGGATTCCGGTATAGCACTTGACGAACAGCCAACCCGAAAGCCTCCTTGACTGCCTAATCACACATGTTTACAGCATCGTCTAAGTCTGCTTTCAGGGTCTTGACTTCGTCGGTCGAATCCGCCAACTTTAAGAACAACTCCTTTTCCTTACGTGACCAATCATCCATTCCTCGAGAATGGATGACCTTAGCCTCCTTCAACCCCTCTTCTAGCTTCGAAGAGCGTTCCTTCTCCACACAAAGATTGGCATGGAGGTCAACGTTGATTTTCTTTTGATCAAGAACCTGACCCTCCAGCTCCTTGGCAAGGTTCTTCAACTTGGCAATTTCTTCATCCTTCTTCTGAGTTTCTTCTCTGGAAGTTTCTAACTTTCCTTCTAATTGGAGGATGATTGCCTTGTCCTTGCCAACCATTGAGGTGAGCCTCTCGTTTTCTTCTGTGAGCTCGCGAACCGACTTGAGGAGCTCGGATAACTCAGCCAAGTGCTTCTGCCCGTCGTCGCAAGCTCTGATCATTTCTTCACTCTTCAACGAGGGCTTCACCTTGGGCGAAGATTCAGGAACGCCCTCAGGAACGGAGCCCTCATACACCGGATGTTGAACAAGACCGGAACTACCTTCAAGAGGGCAAGGGGCTTTGGGCGCGAAATAAGTCGTTATCGGCTTCGCCCCATATGTGATAACACCACTTGAGATATCCGGAATAGACCCTTCCGCTCTCTTTTCCTTAGAAGGCCCTGGCTCAGCAGCCCCTCTTGAAGTTTTCGGCTTTTTAGGCGAGGATTGACGGTCTGAGGTCTTCAAAGGATCACGCTTTGTCCTCTTCTTTTTCTCAATAACCTTCTCAGATCCGCCCTCGATCAGAGGAATATCGTCACCAGCAGATGAAGTTAATATTATTGTCTCAGCAGTGGCCTTCTTTGAATTCCGCTTTGCCTGAATGTCATTTTCAGCCGCAACGGAAGTCTCTCTGGCCTTGAGTCCTTTTAACCTATTCATCTCTGGTGACTCGCTCTGAATTTCACCTGCAAAATCAAAAGACACAATCAGAGACGTAAAATTTTCAAGGCAAATGACATAATAACGCATGAAGAATGGCAGGGAAATTACGCAAATATTCCTCGCAAGTAGACTTTGGTCCTAACAAACGCCTGCAGGAGAAAAATTGGTGCGAGGCTGTGTAGGACTGAAGAGCCGAAAGAACAGAGATCGAGGTCGGGCTCAGTTCGTCCTCCTCGGTATAATACGCTTGAGAGGTCAACAAAAAATGTTCGTGCGTCCAAGTCACTGGGAATTTTGGAATCCCATCTTCTGTTAACCAAAAAATTGGTTCATTCGGATGGACGTTGATCTTCGTATAATAAGATTTGAATGAACGCCCATCAACTTTGGCGGAGTCAGTGTACGCCTCGAAGTTGATGATCTTGGAGATAGTCCGGAGGGATATCAAGCTCACTCCTCCTTTCTCCTTATTCGCACGACGGACCACTTGAGTGAAGTAGAAAAGCATGGCCACCGTCGGTTTAAAGTTGAAGTGCTCCCCAAGCACTTCAAGAGAGCGGACCAATCCCCATCCATTAGGGTGAAGTTGCGAGGGGGCGCAGTCCAGGAATCTCAGGACTCCCATCTCAAACTTCGTCAAGGGGAAACGCACGCCCAAGTTCAGAAATAAAAAATCATACATGAACAAGGACCTCTCGTCCGGTGTATGACATGTCCGTTCTGATGGAAGGGGAGCGAGCACCTTAAAACACCATTTGTATTTGTCCTTCTTCCAAACCGTAAACCGCGGCTCCAGCTCCCCTTCGTCCTCCCGAGCGTGGGCGGACGGTGTTTCACGAAACTCCTCAGCCACCCAGCTGAATGGGCGTTTCTGTTGGAATTTCACCCAGTCTATCCGGTGTGTAACCACATTGCATAGGCCGGATTGGGTCTTCAAGATATACTTCTCAGAAGGAGATTCCCCTTCGGACGACTTCCTCCCAGTAGCTTTCTTTGTCACCATTGTGAAAGCTTTGATGCTGCGATAAAATTTCACATCATCAGAGAGATACAAATCCCCACTTTCGACGCTCTCACTGGAGGAGGAAGACTCTGAAGAGGGTATAATCACCCTTCGCCTTTGATATTGCGACTCCTCCCCCCTGTATACTGTGGCCTCGACTGGAAGATCACTGGGATCCTCCCACCACGAACATTAGGGTTTTGAGCCAAAGCCCTTCCTCCTCTTCCTCTAGGGCTAACGCCACTGAAGCTAACACCCTTCCTAGCCATTCTCAAATATTGAAAAGAGATACAAAAAACGAAGGGAAAGTGGTTACCTAAGGATAGTGAATTGAAATTCACAGAGGTGGACACGAAGAACTTCTTGGAACTTTTGCAGAGGTTCGTCAAGGAAGCAAGAAGAAATGGTAACTGAGATTGCCAAATATGCCTATATCATGACACAGAAATTTTTCAAATACCCACTAAACACAACCTGTCGTTTACCCCCAAACGACTCCCCGTTTAGTGGACCAAAATTGTCGTTTAGTACCTCAAGGCGCGAAAATGCCATCGTTTTGTCACAGAGCCATCAAAATGGGCCTATTAAAACCAAATACTAGGCCCAACAATACTATGCGTGACAGTTACTAAGACATGCGCACTCAACGCAATAATGGCGCGCCCACGTGAATTAAGGCATTAAATGTCCAATCATTAGAAACGTGGCCACCATTACTCGAATACCAAGGGTTGCGAAATTCGATAAACTTCTGATATTCCCATTGTCGAATCCGCCCTTAAAATTTCATCACTACGGAACATGGTTCCCAGAGCGGATATTTACACTTCGGTGCAATTCCGAAATCCAAACGTGCTATGGTCAATATAGCTCATATGAGCAAGACAACTGCTTCCTCACATCAGCTAGGGGGCTAGTAGAGGTAATACTCGGATTTCGGATGGATGCGAAAATTGCCTAATCCGCACTCCCATGATTGGGAAAAATTCACCAGGACGGATGATCTCAATCACTTATTCAGTGATTCGATGATGTAACTCCTGGTATGAAGAACTCCAATAATCATTCCAGGACGGATGATCTCAATCACTTATTCAGTGATTCGACGATGTAACTCCTGGTATGAACAATTCTCATCATCATTCTGAGAAGTATTCACTAAATCCGTAATCCTACAATTGAAAAATGTCTCCAGGACGGATTATCTAAATCACCTAATCTGTGATCTGACGATGTAACTCCTTGACATGGTGTACCTGCCCAGGACGGATGATCTCAATCACCTATTCTGTGATATGACGATGTAACTCCTGGCGCCATACACAGCTCAAGGACAGATGATCTCAATCACCTTTTATGTGATCCGACGATATAACTTCTGGTGCTGTACACATCCCCAAGACGGTTGATCTCAATCACTTATGAAGTGATTTGATGACAAAACACCTGGCATGATCAATTCATATAATCATTCTTATGATGGAAAATTCCGAAAGTCAGTCCGCACTTTCGATTTCAAGTGGTATTCTCCCAGGACGGATACTCTTTATCACCTATTCTGTGATACAACGACGTAACTCCTGGCGCAGAAAAAACTCCCATCATCATCCTTATGATAAAGGACTCAAACACCACTTCCTTGCAGTTCCCTAAGCTTGGAACAATATTGTCATCTCCTGTGAGAACATTACGGATTAAAAGCAGTCATCCGTCCTGTTACACTACTCTACTGAACAGCGGATCGACCCATCTTTCCCCAAGAGAATTAAGAAAATTAAGGATCACGCCCCAAAGACAGGCACCTTCTTCTTAATACGCACTTGGGGACATGTATATATTTATCCGTTCTAAATTTTATTTGTTGTTTAATCTTCCGAGGCTATTATTTCAATCCGGCCTTAAGATTAATTATACAGAACGAATTAGTAACGATTTATATATACATGAAACGACGAAGATAAATTTCTTCAATCAAAACTCATTCATTGAAATGAAATTACATACAATAGTTCAAAATCCGGAGTTGATCCCGGTACACAACTATACATGTAAATGAAAACAAAACTACGGAGGAGGAATCTGTTCTTCAGTTTTTTGTGCCTCCTCAGCACTGGGCTCTTGTGCTCCTTCCTTTAGAACCTCCGCAGGAGTCTCGCCTCCAGGAGCCTCAGCCCTTTCTTTAGAAGAGGGAACCTCGGACGCAGGAAAGACGTAATCAGGTCCCATGGATTGACCCTCAGGAAGAGGAGCCAAACCATACAAGGACGTCAGTGGATCTTCGTGACGACCATCCACCACTGCGACTAACTTTCCCCCATGGAATTCATAGTACGGATCCATCCCATAAAGGTTAAGTTTCGCAGTGGGGTTGCGGTAGAAGACTTGGCGTATGGCTAGGCCGAAGGACTCTTCAACAGCCTGGCTGCATATGTCAACAGCTTCTTCCCTCTCAGCTTTCGCTGTAGCCAATTCTCCCCGCAACTTGGACAGCTCCTCACTAGATACTTCGGACTCCGCTTTCCTAGCCTTCAGTCCCTCTATTTCAAGAAGGAGCTTCTTCTCCCTTTGAGACCATTCCTCAGCGTCAGCCTTATTTTTATCCTGGCTGCTACGGAGTTCTTCCTCCTTCTCTGCCACCTTGCCTTCTAAGTTTTTAAGATCGCCTTTGAGCTTGAGATTCTCTTTAGTTATGAGATCCCCAAACTCCTTAGACTTGTTAAGACGATCTTCCATTAACTTTATGGCGGCTTTGTCTTTTTCTGAGGAAAGGTTGAGCTCTTCTAATTTGTCACTCAGCTCCTCAACCTTGTTGACGTTCTTAGCCAACTCGCTGACGGAAGATAGCATTCCAGCAAGTTTGGCTAACTGCCACCTTCCGGCCTCACACGCTTCTTCAATTTCTTTAACGCTAAGCGTAGGCCGGAGTTTGTACATCGGAGGAGGAAGAGTGGCTAGAGTAGAACCCTCGTAGGAAAGGAAGGGAGTGAGAAACGAGGTCGTTGGGAAGGAGGTCGGATTTGACCCAGAAGCCCCAGCAGCAATTTCTTTATTAAGACCAGAGGGAGCACCAGCTGCTTCCGAGGTTTCAGCAGGCTTATCCTCTGGAGTTTTGCGCTTTTTGGACGGGCCTCCCACTGAGTCATTCTTGATTTTTCTTCTCCTCTCAGAAACTGGAGGATGGCCCGTGGATTCATCAGCGGCAGAAGAACCGCCCTCAACCAACGGAACGTCCCCTTCAGCATCCGAGGTCAATATTATTAACTCAGGACGATCCTTGGTTGAGGGCCTGGGCTTCACTTCATTTTCACAGGTAACGGATTTACCAGCCGCCTTGAATTTCTTCAATTTGTCCATTTCTGGAGTTTCCTGTTCTATTTCACCTACATGAACAAACACAAGATGTCAGCAACTACAAATATTCTATATATATTTGGTAAAGGAGAAAAAGTGAAATAAAACGAGAAGTACGCAAATATTCCTCCCGGACTCCGCTTGAACTACTTAGCAAACGCCTACACGAAAAGACGTGACGACCTGTAGTGTGCGATTCAAGTGCGAACAACACTCTCGACGTCTCACGAGACAGATCGGATTGATCAGTGTAGTACGCGTGCGAGCTCAAGAGGAAATGTTTGTGTGTCCAACTCAGGGGAAATTTGTCAACATCCTCTTCATCCTTCCAAAATTTTGGTTTGCCCTTCTTAATGGAGATGCGAGTGAAGTAAGTCTTGAAGGACTTCCCATCAACCTTGGCAGAATCCGTATAAGACTCAAAGTTCACAAAGGAACAGAGAGTCCGGAGAGTCACTAGACCAACTCCGCCCTGCTTGTTTGCCCTTCGAACTACCTGAGTGTAGTAGAACAGCATCGCTACAGTTGGCGTGAAATTGAAGTGCTCCCCAAGCACTTCGAGAGCTCGGATGAGGCCCCAACCGTTGGGATGAAGTTGGGAGGGTGCACAGTTCAGAAACTTTAAGACACCCATCTGGAGTTCGGTTAGAGGGAAACGAACTCCCAGATAATGAAAAATAAAGTCATACATATATACTGAGCGGTCATTAGGGACGATATGGCATATCCGCTCTGTCGGAAGTGGTGCGTAAACCCTGTACCACTTTTTCGTCTCTTCATCCGAACTCAGCGTGAACCTCGGTTGAATCCGAGATCCCTCCTCATCCGCATGACGAGAGGCAAGGTCCTTAAACTCGCTGGACACCCAACAGAAAGGCCATTTAGCCTGAACCTCCTCCCAATTTAGCCTCGAAGCAACTACGCTGTAGAGACCTTCTGCTGTCTTCGAAATGGCGCTATCTCCAGAAGATCCTTCTCCAGTTGCCATTGGAAATATCTAGACCGAACTCCTTAATCTACGATAAGAAATAAAATGTCGTCAGAAAGTTGCAATCATTACTCACTGCATTTTAAAAACAATTACAATCAGAGGGCGACTCTGAGAAGGGAAAGGTCACTTCCCGCAGTAAGTAAGATCCCCTTTCTGAGCGACGCAATTCAGTCTTAGGAAGAATTACAAGGACTCTTCCCCACGACTATCAGGGTTGAGGGAAACTGATTCCCCCCCTTTTTGTTGAAGCCTACTTTCTATACCTAAAAGTTGCAAACCAAAGCGAAACTGGAGCAACAAAGAAGAGATAATTACCTCAAATGACAGTGATGAATTTGAGGAACGAAGGAACCCTCGCAATATAGGCAGCAAACTTCCTTGCAAAATTTCTGCAGAGTTTCGTTGAGTAAACAAAAGCAAGTGGAACCCAGAATCCACTAAGTGTTCCTTTTATAGGAAACGAAGAGGTTCGGTTACCTCTTCTTGAAGTTGTGTCGTTCTCGATAAAACGCATTCGTTCATAAACGAAACGACACAACCGTTCCAAATTCTTGGGCGCTAAAACGATAGCGACTCAGTGAAGGACTATCCACTAGGCCCATAAGTTTCGAAAACTTCAGGCCCATTAAGCCCAAAACGACGGTTAATGAGATTTTTATCTCAGACGCAATAATTGCTTGCCCACGTGATTAAAAGCATTAATGTCTAATCATGCAACGCAATTCACGCTTTACAGCCGTTACACAAACTTCAAGAGCTTTCAATTCCAATAAACTCTTGAAATTCTCACACAACGAATCTTTGTCTGAATCCGTTGTGACCGTACCGAAAGGTCGTTTCTATTAAATTTAGAACGGTTCTTTACGAATGACAGCAGGTGCTAAGGAACTGTTACACACGTAAGCTTACCGATATTAAGACCTCTCGTAGGTTGAGTAGCTTATGTGAACAACTATTCAGTCCCTCACACAAGCTAGGGGACATATGATCCGGTCTCAATACCGGTATCCGATCTGCTATACATATTTCAACGTCTTTGATAAGACATGTACGTGTAACCGGTGTCATCGGTATACATCTGGATTGTAATTCCGTATCAGGCGTTCTCCCTATACCGGTTGTTCAGGATAACACCATGACATCGGATAATACACACGTCGCTGTGCAAAAGACAAGGATTGTTGCTACAGGGATCGATCAATAATTCCCTGCACTACGAGCCAAATTCTGCTCACGGGAATGGTCAACTTGTTCCCTAATCCTAGTCTACATTCTCTATGCTCAATATAAAATAGCCACTTGACCCAATCATGCAGGTAAGTGCGCAATATAATAATGATAATGGGAGTTGGTGGTTCCCCACCAACGAGTCCTCGTTAATCGAGCCAATCAGGTATATGAACTCACTTCATGATTGAAGGGAGGGGCTTCTTCAGCTCTTTACGACTGATTACTCTCTGAATACATTCCTTACTTGGAATATAATCACTGACTTGAGCGTCGGAGAATCTTTGCAGGTGACACCACCATTCGCCCACTTCAACGCGTTAGGTCGGTGTGAAGGATCTCCAGGACGCCCAATCCGCTCTCCTCATTCAAGGACAACGGATACATACATCGGATACACATACATCTGGTCTATTAGACGGTATTGACATACTATTCGTGACTGGCTTGAGATCGGATCTCTTGACCCCGGTCCAGGACAGATCTCGTATGTATAATTCTCAGAATATTCATATATGCACAAAACACAAGATAAGTATTTCAATCGGACATACTGTAGTATTTTGATCATAACTCATGCTATACATATCCAATTCAGTTGGTTCAGGTCTCAAAATTCACATAACAAGAATATCTACAACTTTGATGAAGACACAAATCACTAATTCTCACCACAAAGTTCCCAGTTTTTAAAAATAAAATATGTATCTTAAGTTAACAGATTTACTGCTTGAACATACTTCAGTATTTTAGGCATAACTCGAGCTACAAAAATCATTTTGACTTGAAACAACTTTCTACAGATCCATAACACAAATATCTACAACTTTCATGAAGACATCAAAGGCTGATTATGCATATATAAGTCCCAGAATTTTAATATATACACAAAACATAGGATAAATATTCCACTCGGACATGCTGTAGTATTTTAGCTATAACTTTTGCTATACATATTCAAATTAATTGATTAAGATCTCAAAATTCAGATAACAAAAAGATATACAACTTTCATGAAGAAGTCAGAATCAAAATCATACGTTTCAATCTCAAAACTGAGTAACAAGTTACGAAAATAAAACTGGAATCCTAGGACAGCATACAATTCTACCCATTTCATAATTATTCACAACCCTATCCCCTCTTACCTTGATGGAGGATCCTAGAGTGGTTGAAAATGTTCACTTATTGTCCTAGCTTCAGATCAAGGGTGACTTTGATGGAGAAAATGAAAGGAAATGAGAGAGAGACTTCACTAACTTTAGCTTGTTCTAAGAATTCAGACTTGGGAACAAGATGTAGTGTTGATTTAATGATGCAAATGACAAGTGGGGGACAAGCTTTTCATAATGGGATTGTAGTGGGATGTTAGGTACATTATTATGGTGATAATGGAGGTTTTAGGTAAGAAAAATGAGCTGTATTGTTGACCATTTCCGCAGCCTACATAATGGGGCTTGTATGATTGAAGTAAACAACAAATCTAACACTGTTTTAGTATTTTGGGCATATCTCTCTCATATCTTAATGGATTTTAATAAATGTGGTCTTTTTGGAAAGCTAAGACAACGAGGAACAACTTTGTAGTTTATCACTTTTTCAGATTCGGACTTTAACTAGGAGTTAAAATATGTATAAGATGATATGATTGAAGTAAAATACCAATTCTGATACTGTTTTGGTATTTTGGGTATATCTCTCTCATATCTTAATGGATTTTAACAAATTTGGTCTTGTTAGAAAGCTAAGACAACGAGGAACAACTTTGTAGTTGATCATATTTCCAAATTCAGAGTCTAACTAATAATTAAAATGTATACAAGATGACGCAATTTGAGTAGAGTATGTGGTAATTTGATGAGAGGAATTGGAAAAACCAAAGGAATTAATAACTAAGGAAATAGGTAATAAGTTACTTGATTAACTTTTACCTAAGGTATAAAGTTAAAATTATTTACCATGGTAAAAGGTTAAATTGAAGATGTTGTCCTAACCAAACATTTATGTAGAAAGTTGAGATAAAATGGATAATATCATTGATGGTCTAAATCAAAATGATTATACATGAGAATAAAATTTTTAGGATGTTACAATTCTCCCACCCTAATAAAAATTTCGTCCTCGAAATTTAACATAACACACTCCTCAGTGAAACAATTCTGGGTATTGCGTCTTCATAGCATCCTCACGCTCCCAAGTCAGAGTTACATCATTCCCTTGTTTCCATGCAACCTTCACTAATGATACGTTCTTGTTTCTCAGGTGTTTAATCGACCTTTCTATGATCTGTGTGGGTTCTGTAGGGATGGTCAAATTTTCTCTAACTTCAACATCATCATTAGCAATCACATGAGTGGGGTCTTGTATATACTTCCTCAATTGTGATACATGAAACACATTGTGCAAATTTGCAAGATGAGGAGGAAGTGCAATCTGATACGCCACTGTACCAATCCTCTTTAGAATTTCATATGGTCCAATAAACCTTGGACTCAACTTCTTACTCTTCAATGCTCGGCCAATCCCCTTGTGAGGTGAAACCTTCAAAAATACATGATCACCAACTTGGAATTCAAGTGGTTTCCTCCTTTTATCATAATAGTGCTTCTGTCTATCTTGGGATGCCTTCATCTTCTCTCTGATTACTTCTATTTGTTCAGTAGTCTGCTGCACAATTTCAGGTCCTAATGCCAAACTTTCACCAGTTTCTAACCAACAAAGGGGCGTTCGACATTTTCTACCATACAATGCTTCGAATGGAGCCATACCAATACTGCTATGGTAGCTATTGTTATACGTGAATTCAACCAGTGGAAGAAATTGCTCCCAACTACCACTATGCTCAAGTACACAAGATCGTAGTAAGTCTTCCAAACTTTGTATGGTACGCTCTGACTGTCCATCTGTTTGAGGATGATAAGCTGAACTTAATCGGAGTCTTGAACCCAACTCCTGATGCAAGCTTCCCCAGAATCGGGATGTGAACCTCGGATCTCTATCTGACACAATACTGGATGGTACACCATGAAGTCTCACGATCTCTTTCACATATAATTGTGCCAACTTTTGTAGAGAATTCTTCATATTCATCGGAAGGAAGTGAGCAGACTTAGTCAATCTGTCTACAATAACCCAGATTGCATCATTTCCTGAACGTGTTCTTGGTAATCCTGACACAAAGTCCATTGAAATGTCATCCCATTTCCAGACAGGAATCTCCAATGGTTGTAGTTCACCAGATGGCTTCTAATGTTCCACTTTGGCTTTTTGACACACCAGACATGAAGACACATATTCAGCTATTTCTTTCTTCATCCTTGGCCACCAAAAGCTTTTCTTCAGATCTTGATACATCTTAGTTGATCCAGGATGAATGCTCAACATACTTTTATGCGCTTCTTCTAGGATTGTCCTTCTCAGATCAACATCATCTGGTACACAAATTCTACTTTTGATTCTCTAAATTCCATCTGATCCTTCTTGTAATCCCATATCCTTTCCATTCGCCTGCAACTCTCTCAACTCCTGTAGTTACAAGTCCTCTGTCTGTATTTCACCTATCAGCTTCAGAAAATCATTGGTTATTTTCAAAGTTCCCAAAGTCATACTTTTTGAAGATTTCATCTCCATACCCAAGTTCATGTCTCTGAATTGTTCTATCATCTCCATCTCTTTTATCATCAAAGATTCCATATGAATGGACTTTCGGCTAAGTGCATCTGCCACCACATTTGCTTTTCCTGGATGGTACTTCAAATCAAAATCATAATCTTTAAGAAACTCCATCCATCTTCGCTGCCTCATGTTCAATTCCTTTTGATCGAACAAATACTTCAAGCTCTTGTGGTCACTGAACACTTCAAACTTGACTCCATACAAATGGTGTCTCCAGATTTTCAGAGCAAATACCACTGCTGCCAATTCTAGATCATGCGTTGGATAGTTCATTTCATGCGGTCTCAACTGTCTAGAAGCATAGGCAACCACTCTTCGTTGCTGCATCAAGACACAACCTAAGCCCATCTTAGAAGCATCACAATACACCACAAAGTCTTCTTGTGGGTCAGGCAAGGTTAAGACTGGAGCAGATGTAAGCTTTATTTTTAGTTCCTGGAAACTTCTCTCACATTCTGGCGTCCAATCAAAAGGTTGATTCTTCCAGGTTAGACGAGTCATTGGTAGGGCAATTTGAGAAAACCCCTCAATGAATCTTCGATAATAACCAGCTAATCCCAGGAAGCTTCGTATCTCAGTGACTGAAGTAGGTCTCTCCTAGTTTGTTACAGCTTCAATTTTGGAAGGGTCCACAGACACTCCTTCGCTTGAGATTACATGACCTAGAAACTTTACTTCCTTCAACCAGAATTCACATTTAGACAACTTGGCATATAACTGCTTCTCTTTCAGAATTTGTAATACCACTCGAAGATGCTTTTCATGTTCCTCCCACGTCTTAGAATAAATCAGGATGTCATCAATGAAGATAATAACAAACTGATCTAAGTATGAATGGAACACTCGATTCATGTAATCCATGAATACAGCTGGGGCATTGGTTACTCCGAAGGGCATCACAAGATACTCGTAATGACCATAGCGTGTTTTGAAAGCTGTTTTTGGAATATCCTCAGACTTGACACGAATTTGATGATAACCCGATCGCAGATCAATCTTGGAAAATACTGTAGCACCCCTCAATTGATCTATCAGATCATCAATTCTGGGCAAAGGATATTTGTTCTTCACCGTCAATTTATTCAACTGACGATAATCTACACATAATCTCATGCTTCCATCTTTCTTCTTGACAAGTAATACTGGCGCTCCCCATGGCGACACACTGGGTCTGATGAAATGCTTCTCTAATAACCCTTCAATTTGCTTTTTTAGTTCTGTCAGTTCAATAGGTGACATGCGATATGGAGCCTTAGATACTGGTTCTGCTCCTGGAATTAAATCAATTGAGAATTCTATCTCACGTTCTGGTGGTAAACTTGAGACATCCTCAGGAAATACTTCAAGAAATTCAGAAACAACTGGCATCTCGATTGCTTTAGATTCACCATCTCCTTGTGGAAGAGTAAACAAGGCAAATAATTGTCTTTCACCTTGTAAGGCAAAGAGTTTGAGATTGTCGGAAGTAAGATTTTCTTCTGATGGGAATATCACAGTCTTGTTATGACAGTCCACCAAGACTCGATTTGCCGATAACCAGTCCATCCCTAGGATTACTTCCAGGTCCTTCAAAGGTAAACAAACAAGATCTACTAGAAATTTTTTACCCTCTATGAGCACAGAACATTCGTTACACACCTTAGTAGTCCTAAGTCGTGTACCGGTGGGAGTGGAAACAATCAGATCATATATCATCGGCTTCACAGGTAATTGAAGACGTCTAACACACTCATCAGAAATAAAAGAATGTGTAGCACCAGAATCAAATAACACAGATAAGATAGTACCATTGATCTCACACTTACTTTGCACGAGGTCATCAGCTTGGTCTGCCTCTGAACCGCTGATGGCAAAGACTCTTCCAGTTGTTGGTTGTAACCTCTGGTCTGTTGACTCCCTGTTCTGTCTTGGAGGTTGAACAGCTCGCGTGTTTCCTCCATGACCTCCCTGATAGTTAGAGCCTCTTTGATTATTCATAGTGTTGTTGTCGTTGTTTTGTCGGTTCTGTGGGCAATTTGGACTGATGTGTCCTTTCTGATTACAACGATAGCAGGTAACATCTCCTAGGTGTCGGGTGCAATCGTGTATATGGTGATTACCTCCGCAATTATGGCACCTGATATTCGTATGATTGCTGCGTCTTTGAGAAGATGATGATCCTCCCTTGAAACGATTTGGATAGAATGTCCCTTTCCTTTTGAAATCAACTGACTGAGGTTTCAGTTGTCTATTGGCCTTTTCATGTGCCAATCTGGCTTGGTGATTTTCTTCGAAAATTCGGCATTTATTGATCAGAATAGGAAAACTCCGAATTTCTTGATATCCTATCGCCTCTTTGATTTCAAGATTCAGCCCATTCTCGAATTTGACACATTTTGATTCTTCGGCACCAGCCTGTTGAAAAGGAGGGTAAAAGAGAGATAGTTCTTCAAACTTTGCAGCATATTCTCCAACGGACATTGAGCCTTGTTTCAGCTCCATAAATTCTAGCTCTTTTCGGCTTTTCACACTCGCTGGAAAATATTTCTCCAGAAAATAGTATTTGAAGTTGATCCAGTCCAAAGGTCTGTCGGTTTCAATCATACGAGTTCTGGCATGTATCCACCAGTTTTCTGCTTCCTCAACCATCATATAAGTGGCATACTCCACCTTTTCGAATTCTATGCAAGGCAAGGCTCGAAAGATGTGCTCCATTTCCTTAACCCATAGGTATGCTACCTCCGGATTATAACCTCCTTTGAATTGTGATGGCTTCCTTTTTAGGAAGTGATCTAACCCGTGAAGTCCTCCTGTACTTTTTGGTTGATTTTGTCTTTCTATGGCTTCAGCCAAGCGATTAAAAGCAGCTGCCATATCGTTGTTGTTGTTGTTGTTGTTGTTGTTTCTTGCCATCCTACATTCGTAGTTTGGTTTATACTAATTCTAAGGGAAAATATATTGTATTATAACATAACTATAAGTATTCAACAGTTTATCAGTTAAGCAATAAATTGTATAACACATTTATCATATTATCAAGCAGTAATCAAACAAATCATTTTATCAGTTAGGCACAAGTCATATAGCACATACTTATCATATTTTCAAGCAAATAATCAAATAATTCACATAGTATATCAAGAATCAATACATGTCATAGCAATTGGTCCTGAATTTTTGAAAATGCTCTGATACCACCAATGTGACGTCCCATGTAATTTTCCGAATAAATTTTTTTTTTTTGCGTTTTTAAAAGATCATTTTAAAATTCATAAATTAAAATCAGAGTTCACATAAAGGTCGATAATAGCGGAATATTATTATGCATACTAGTCGTGAATAATAAAATTCAAGGAATAATTACATAGCGGAAACGATTTTAAAAATAACAGTACATAACACGTTGTATTTATTACAAATCATAAAATTAGAATAAATTAGAAATCCAAGCAATAATTCACATAGGCATCAACCATAGCATCACTCTTCATTCTGGGTGGCTTTCACTGTAAAAATTAATGTAAGAGTGAGACAGAATATAGAATAAATATAAAATAAATAAAATTGTACAAACACAATCAACAAACCATAATGATATGATGAATATGCCAAACAAGTTCATTTATATTTAATAAATCTTTAATTTAGTCCAATGATGTCATGCTGGATCCATTTGGTTTGGTGGGAATACTGCAGTAAAAGGTCTCATAGAGACATCGGTAGGAATTAATACAGTCATGGATCCCTACAGCCCCATGACCAACACATCGGTAGGAATTTATACAGTCATGGATCCCTACAGCCCCATGACCAACACATCGGTAGGAATTTATACAGTCATGGATCCCTACAGCCCCATGACCAACACATCGCAAAAATAGGGCTTTAACTCATCATAGAGTAACCCCCCACCAGGGTAGGCAATCATGGAACCCCTAAATTCCATGGTGCGTCCAAATGCTTATGATGCATGAATGCCTTTAATTCTTTTTATCATTTAACATACCATGATATATCAATTTCCAAGACCACTTGGAAAACCACAAGTCCTTAAAGGACACATCATATATAATAATTTTCAGAATCATGGATTTACTGTTTCAACCACATATATCAATAACCGTAAGGCATTCATGTATATATATATTTAGTCATTCATAATTATTCACCACCAAAATACACAAACTGAATGATGCTCATTAGACATTCATAAACATTCATAATACTTCATAATCACTCAAGAATTCAATAATAATTTGTTACCCATAGGGAAAATATCATTTTTATCCATAATAACCATTATAAGCAAATTTCAGCATTTCCAACAGCAACATACGTTAGTAAAACAGTCAAAACATGAGCAAATCAAATCCTTTTTATGTGATTCCACTTTCTATAGCTCAATAACATAAATATCTACAACTTTCATGAAGACCATAAATTCAAATTCTAAACAAAACATCACTTATTCACAGAATACAAAACTGCCTCAAAGAGGATTTTTAAAACGTACACAGGTTAGTATTTTCAACGTTTCTGGAGCTACAAAAACAATTTTGGCATGAAACCAGTTCTAAATTATTCTTAACACAAATATCTACAACTTTCATGAAGGCACCAACCACTAATTCTCACCACAAAATTCCCAGTTTTAAAAATAAGATTTGGATTTCATAGTTAACAGGTTTTCAGTTTGAGCATACTTTAGTATTTTAGGTATAACGAGAGCTAAAGACATCCTTTTAACTTGAAACCACTTTCTATAGATCCATAACATAAATATCTACAACTTTCATGAAGACATCATAGTCTAAAAATGTATGTATAATTCCCAGAATATTAATATATGCACAAAACATAAGACAAGTATTTCAATTGGACATGTTGTAGTATTTTGGCTATAACTCATGCTATACATATCATTTCATTGTTAACAGATTTTTAGTTTGAGCATACTTCAGTATTTTAGGCATAACTAGAGCTACAAACATCCTTTTAACTTGAAACCACTTTCTATAGATCCATAACATAAATATATACAACTTTCATGAAGACATCAAGGTCTAAAAACGTATGTATAATTCTCAGAATATTCATATATGCACAAAACACAAGATAAGTATTTCAATCGGACATACTGTAGTATTTTGATCATAACTCATGCTATACATATCCAATTCAGTTGGTTCAGGTCTCAAAATTCACATAACAAGAATATCTACAACTTTGATGAAGACACAAATCACTAATTCTCACCACAAAGTTCCCAGTTTTTAAAAATAAAATATGTATCTTAAGTTAACAGATTTACTGCTTGAACATACTTCAGTATTTTAGGCATAACTCGAGCTACAAAAATCATTTTGACTTGAAACAACTTTCTACAGATCCATAACACAAATATCTACAACTTTCATGAAGACATCAAAGGCTGATTATGCATATATAAGTCCCAGAATTTTAATATATACACAAAACATAGGATAAATATTCCACTCGGACATGCTGTAGTATTTTAGCTATAACTTTTGCTATACATATTCAAATTAATTGATTAAGATCTCAAAATTCAGATAACAAAAAGATATACAACTTTCATGAAGAAGTCAGAATCAAAATCATACGTTTCAATCTCAAAACTGAGTAACAAGTTACGAAAATAAAACTGGAATCCTAGGACAGCATACAATTCTACCCATTTCATAATTATTCACAACCCTATCCCCTCTTACCTTGATGGAGGATCCTAGAGTGGTTGAAAATGTTCACTTATTGTCCTAGCTTCAGATCAAGGGTGACTTTGATGGAGAAAATGAAAGGAAATGAGAGAGAGACTTCACTAACTTTAGCTTGTTCTAAGAATTCAGACTTGGGAACAAGATGTAGTGTTGATTTAATGATGCAAATGACAAGTGGGGGACAAGCTTTTCATAATGGGATTGTAGTGGGATGTTAGGTACATTATTATGGTGATAATGGAGGTTTTAGGTAAGAAAAATGAGCTGTATTGTTGACCATTTCCGCAGCCTACATAATAGAGCTTGTATGATTGAAGTAAACAACAAATCTAACACTGTTTTAGTATTTTGGGCATATCTCTCTCATATCTTAATGGATTTTAATAAATGTGGTCTTGTTGGAAAGCTAAGACAACGAGGAACAACTTTGTAGTTTATCACTTTTTCAGATTCGGACTTTAACTAGGA
Organism: Clitoria ternatea; assembly: GCA_037962975.1. NCBI lineage: Eukaryota > Viridiplantae > Streptophyta > Magnoliopsida > Fabales > Fabaceae > Clitoria > Clitoria ternatea. The sequence goes on from CM075676.1 coordinate 71,552,123, forward strand.
GTTAAAATATGTATAAGATGATATGATTGAAGTAAAATACCAATTCTGATACTGTTTTGGTATTTTGGGTATATCTCTCTCATATCTTAATGGATTTTAACAAATTTGGTCTTGTTAGAAAGCTAAGACAACGAGGAACAACTTTGTAGTTGATCATATTTCCAAATTCAGAGTCTAACTAATAATTAAAATGTATACAAGATGACGCAATTTGAGTAGAGTATGTGGTAATTTGATGAGAGGAATTGGAAAAACCAAAGGAATTAATAACTAAGGAAATAGGTAATAAGTTACTTGATTAACTTTTACCTAAGGTATAAAGTTAAAATTATTTACCATGGTAAAAGGTTAAATTGAAGATGTTGTCCTAACCAAACATTTATGTAGAAAGTTGAGATAAAATGGATAATATCATTGATGGTCTAAATCAAAATGATTATACATGAGAATAAAATTTTTAGGATGTTACACACACCGCCCAGAGTGCATTGTATTCCGCCCCAGTATACAAGGATACTCCGTACTTGCACATTTACAAATATCTCCTTGTACCAGATTGACATTACATGTACATTTTGAATTGTTCATCAACCATACTTTTACACCCCCAGTAAAGAACAGTTCAGTTTCTAATTTTTTAACGATTAGAAAAAATCAAGATTTTTCTCAAACCGATAATTTTTAGATAAGTCTACTTGAAATGGATTTTAGAAAATTTTCTTATATTTTAACTTTACATTCTTGTAAATATTTTTAATTTTAAGCAACTTTATATGAATTTAAAATTATTTAAAATATATTATTTTATTAAAATAATTCAAAAATTTCAAAAAATTCCAGAAAATCATAAATATTATGTAGATCAAAAAGTTCAAAAGAACCATAGTCTAATTCCTTTAAAATTTTATTTTAAAATTCTAATAAGAGTTAAATCTTAAATATGTAAAAAAACAAAAATATAACAACATAAAATAAAAATGGTGAATAATAAAGATATTAAAAATTCTTAATATAATTTTCTTAATTAGTGAATGTTAATTAAGTCACTTTAAAATTTTCATTCAGAAATATTTTTATTTTTTTATTATTATTATTTTAAAAAAACAAATAATAAAAATATAAATACCAAAATTTAAAAAAAATGATAATAATAAACTAACTTATAGTAAGTATTTCTCAAGAAATATATATTAATATCTATTTCCTATTTGTGATGAAAATAGGATGTTACACCAACTAGGAGTTTACACTGTTCCATAAGTCTGGATAATAATAATATGAACAGCTCAACTGACATGGAAACACTTAGAGACTAGTCAGATTGAGAAAGTTTTTATTGTGAAAGTACCCGACACTAGGGAGCTACCCTAGGTCCCTTGAAGCACCCTTTCATACCCTCTCATCCTTAGGCTTGTAATTAAGCCTCCTCTAATGTATCCTCAGTTTTTATAATCCGTCCCCAGACAATATCATTTTTTTTCACTTTAATGATTTATGATGCATGAACTACTCGCGTATTTAGTTAGTTAAGGTTTTTAGAAGTTCAATTATTAAATACCATAAGAGTTTACAACATCATTTCAATAAACTGTACATTTTCTCAATTCTTTGAATTTCTATCCCACAGAAATAAATTTGGTACAGTTTTCAATTCTCACCAAAATTGAGTTTCCAAGCCTTAAATATCTCAAAACTTCTCATAGAAAACTTTACATATTCTTTCTCAAATTAAATCTTAACAATATCGAATTTAGAAATCTCAATTATTTCCAAATATCTTTAGTTATTAGGTTGGAACAAAATAATTTTCTTTTGAAAATTTTATTTTACTTATAGATAATAATTTTTAATTTATTAAAAAAATACTTAAAATTATAAAAATTTTCTTTAATTCAAGAATTAATTAATTCAAGCTTTTTATAAATTAATTTTCATAAAATGACTTCTTTTGAAATAAATACTAGATTTTTAAAGATTAAAAGTAAAATTAATGAAAGTAATTTCTAAGAAGAAATAAAAGGCTAAAAAATAAAATAATACTTTTTCTTAGAATAAAAATTTAAAGAGTAAGGTAAGAAAATTCTTACTGAGTTTTAGCTTTCCGTCATGCTTGCTATATGCTCAAACTCCATATCACAAGATCATCCATCACAATCATAAATAATTAACAATCACAAAAATAATCAATCAAAATCACGTCAATAAAACATCATTTATAAATATTATAATTTAAAGTCTAATGGTTATTAATATAGTTGATTTTGAGTTCTTTTGGTCCATTCCTCGCATAGGTCTATGTAAGTCCATATAATCTAGTCCTTGCATAGGTATAGTTTAGTCCATATAGGTCATAATAGTCCAAGTCCTTGCATAGGTATAGTCTAGTTCATATAGGTTATAAAAGTCCAGGTCCTTGCATAGGTATGTTAGAGTTAGTTACATCAGATATTTAATTTAAAATTTATTAAAAATTTTAAGTTAAAATGTTAATATTTTAAAATAATAATATCAAATTTAAAAGGAGTAGGGGACTCCTCCCATTATTCTTATGTCTTTTCATATTATATTCTTATCTCACTCCCTCTTACCTTAAATTGTTACCAAAAGAGAGTTTGCTTTGCGCCTCCGATTTCTAGAAATATTAATACCAATCTTATTTCAGTATAGACATAAGATGAAAATTAAGATTACTACTTAAGCAAAAATGGTAAATTTTGAATAGTGAATAGTAATAGTAAATAGTAAAACGTGAATAGTAATAGTAAATAGTAAATCGTGAATAGTAACGGTAAATAGTAAATTGTAAATAGTAACAGTAAATAGTAAAACGTGAATAGTAAAGGTAAATAGTAATAGTAAATAGTAATTTACTATTTGTATAGTAATTTAATATTGAAATAGTATTTTACTATTCAGAATAGTAACTTAAAATAATATTATTTTCAGTATAATAATAGATTTCTAAAAACGATATGAAAATAACCCTAAAAAATATAAAAGAGAGGTATTCTTACCTTAAGATTTTAGCAGAACCTTCTTCCAAAAAAATTTATTTCTTTCTCTTACTTCTACCACTATCTCACTAGCACTACTATATTAAGAAAACTTGATCTGAAACTGTGAATTCTAAAGAAGAATTCCTTCGGTATTTATAGGAAGGAAAATTACTATGCATTCCATTATTTTAATATAAAAGTACTGTGCATTTTTTGAAAATTCAATCCTGGTTACTGTGCATCTTTTGAAAATTTCATACATGCACAGTATTTTGCATAATAAATGTCAGCTGAATTATTAAGCCAAATAGTAACCTTTCACTCGGTATATCAGTCCTTTTTGAAATTTAGCGATATTATATCAGTCCTCACTAATTTTATAATAAGTAATATAAAGTTTAAATTTTAAAAATCTAAAATTTTCTGTTAATAAAAATTTATTGATACGTTTCTAATTTTTTAACGATTGGAAAAAATCAAGATTTTTCTCAAACCGATCATTTTTAGATAAGTCTACTTGAAATAGATTTTATAAAATTTTCTTATAATTTAACTTTATTTTCTTATAAATATTTTTAATTTTAAGTCACTTATATGAATTTAAAATTATTTAAAAATATTATTTTATTAAAATAATTCAAAAATTCCAAAAAATTCCAAAAAATCATAAATAGTACGTAGATTAAAAAGTTCTAAAGAATCATAATTTAATTCCTTTAAAATTTTAATATAAAAATAAAAATAGGGGTGTTACATCTATTATTTTCATGATACACATGTAACGACCTATACATATTCCCTACATTATTTTTGTTTTTCTAATGAATATAATTAGCGAAATCATAATTATGTTTTATTGTTTATTTATGCACATGATTTGATTTCAAGTATGTACGTATATATACTAAGCGTAACTAATGTGCATGATGCATGATTTCATGTAATATACATATGTTCCATTGGTTTTCACCCTTTAAGATTTATATATATGCCTATCTGTATGCTAGTTTGAAATTATTATAACTAGCATATTAAAAGGTTAAGTCAAAAGTTGAAGCTTTTTCTTTTTCTTAGAGAACAGGTCAATGCGAATCAAACTTTTTAACGGGGCTAATATAATCAAAAGATAAATGATTAAACTTTATTTTAGAGACAACATTAATACAACCAAAATAAAATAAGACATAATAAGCAAAAGGAGATACCATTTGCTATGAATGAAGTTTTCTAGTCACGTCGAGAAGTGGAAGATAAATAATAGTAAAAGACTTTTTTATTTTGTTTAGGAGAATTATTTATAACTTTCACCCGAGTTAAAACTAAAAATATCGTAGTTTAAAAGTTTTTAATATTACTATTGTCATTAAGTTTTACTTACTATTATTTTATCATAAGATTTTACATCCCCAAATTGTTAGGAAAAGTCTTCGAGTTCCTATTACTTTTTAGAATATAATGATAAGCAGTTACAAAATAGACCATTCAAATATAAATGAAATTTTCTAAGTTTCTAATTAATTGTTTTACAATATAAAATTTTTCCATAAAAATATATAAATATGTCTCTTAAAAATCAAATATATCAATAAATTCAAATAGAAAATGCAGTCCTAGGTTCCTTCCCTAAAGCCTCTCTGCAACATATCATCCACCATACATGTATTATATCTCAAAATATTCCCTCCCATTGTCTATAAACCCCCCATGACTAGGACAAGGCTAATGTTCTCCAAGTTTTTGGTCAACCATTTCTGACAAAAGCAATGTTGCATAGTACATGACATTTTGAGTCTTGATTTAATCCTACGGTGGGTTGTTGTGCATTTGTGCACGGAAATCGAGGCAATAATAGGTAACAAGAATTCTGTAACTAGTTAGGAAAAAAGTTAGCAATTGTTGGTTATTAAATTGTGGAAGGCGTTTTCATAAAATCACGTTCCGGGTTGGTGCAAAGAGCCATTGTGGAATGCGTAGACATAGAAATCAAAGGGAGCTGAGCGTGAAATTGGTCATGGATTACAAGAAGCAAGCAAAAATCTCAGGGGTGCTCTCGCCAATTGTGCATATGAAGACGTTGTGGAAGAAATGACAAATGAGGTCTCTGTTTAAAACATGAGGGGATGAGGGAATTACATAAATCACAAGCATGAAGAGTAACATGCAGAGCATCAAACACAGAGAAGACACAAAGGCACACAAAGGTGAGAAGGATAAATGGGGCTCAAATGAAAGGCAAGGTAGTTAAAATCGGAATTCTAGGTTGAATCGTAAAGGGTCCCAAAAATCGTAAATCGTAAAATCGTATCGTAAAATTTTAAAAATTCCTATATATACATATAAATTCTTATATTCTTATATATGCATAAAACTTTGGGTTTTACTTGGGTACCCTCTCTAAATTGAGGGTTTCAATACCCCTAGCCACATGTCATGCCATGTGTGAAAATTGTGTGTAATTTAAGTAGAATTGATGCCCTTAGCCACGTGTCATGCCACGTGTCGAAATAAATGATACGGATTAAAATAATGCTAAAATTTGATAGTATCAAGACTTGATCCCATAACACATGGGAAAGAAACAAAGAGTCTTATCACTAAGCTACTTAACACATTTAAAAATTATAACGTAACTATATAGTTATATTATATTTGTAGAATGTATATCTGTTAATAAAATTTATTAACGAAATAAACATTTTTGTCTTTTTTATTTAGTATAACAATTAAAATCAAAATTAATGAACAAAAAAATGTAGGAATATTTATTTTCAAAATAAATTTTATTAACGGATATATATTTTACGAATATAATATAACAATATATAGTTATATTACATATCTTAAATGTAACCTAGTGGTGAGACTACTCTTCCATCTCCTGCTCAAATCGAACGCTTTAAATACTATCTTAGAATCCAAACAAAAATGATGACTTGGAAAAATATGTGACATAGATTGAGTTGACACATGGCTAGAGACTAATACATGTGACATAAATTCAATTAACACATGACTAGGTGCTAGGAGCATTATAGCCCTCAATTAATGCGCTTAGCAACCGGTCAAACTGTAACATCCCGAATATTTTAGTAAAAATTATGATGAGTGAAAAATATTAATAAATGTTTTAGAGATTTATTGGGTATTTTTATGAATTATTATTAAAATAAAGGCAATTATGAATAATTAACTATTGTGGAAATAAATAAAATTTATTTGATTGATTAATTTTAAAAGGGTTAATGAAATTATAAAAGAAATGGGGAAGTGACCGGTTTGCCCCTGAGCTTTAAATAAAGAAGGTTCATTTCTCCCTTCCTCATTATCCACGCGACTACTTCTTCGTCTGTTTCTTCTTCTTCTTCTGTTTCTTCATCTTCTTCTTCTTCTCCTCCCTCGTTGCCGAGTTGCATGCTCCAGGGGAAGGCTTGTTTCGTGTCAGAACTTCGAGTAAACCATATTTCCGTGACCGTGGTTTCAATGTGAGTCCAATGAACCGTTTGATTTGAGTTATCTCGTCTCTTTTCACTTTCAACTCCCTGACTAAATGGCCATGCATGGCGGAGTAAGGTTCTGTTTTCCACTCCTCTGGTGAGTGTAAGCTTGAAAATGGTCTTTAGACTGTGAGGGTGGTACGACGTTAACGGGTTTTGCATTCCAACCCCGTAAGTAGCGACACGAACATCGGAGGACTGATTGACGAAGCTGGTGCTGGATTCGAAGGTGGAACCGTGAACCCAGCGCTTAGAGGACGTAATCGGCACCAAGAGCTGATCGTTGAGGCTTGGAATCGAGGTAAGAGGGGTGATCGGGTTATAATTAATTAGAATAGGACATATTTTAGGTCCGAGTCGCTGAACTGATTGTGAACATGGTAAGAAATAATGTTGGATGAAAGTTGTATGTGAATGTATGTGTATGAATGCATGTATGAATATGGACACCGATCGGTTGAGGATCGTGTGTGGCTTATGATGACAGTTTAAAATACTTGATGTTGAGATAAATTGAAGTGTATAGTGTCGGGTTTGACAAGCAGGTTGCCCGTTTGATGAGTATATGTGTTGTTGATGGCCACTTATGATATGATGAGAAATGTGAATATGTATGATTGTGTGGTATGGGACGGCCGACGGTATGTATAGCCCCTCGTTTCTGGCTCCCGTGGTTTTTGTGCCCAGTTGAGCTACCCAGTGGTCAAGTAGGACCCAGTGGTTGAGGTGGAGAGTCAAGCAGGACTCGGTGAACCAAGCAAGGTTCACGGGGTGTCAAGTAGGACCCCCAGCTGAAGGCCGATCCTTTAGCATCCGGATACTAGGCGTCAATTTTGTGTGAGAGTCAGTGGTGACAATTGATGAATTGTTAGTATTGTGATGATGTGTATGTATTTAATTATATTTGCCGAGTGTGAATTATTATATTTGCCGAGTGTAAATTGTTATACTTGTCGAGTGTGAATTGTTATATTTACCGCGTGTGAATTGTTATAATTGTCGAGTGTGAATTGTTATACTTGCTGAGTGTGAATTGTTATACTTGCCGAGTGTGAATTGTTATATTTGCTGAGCGTGAACGGTTATATTTGCCGAGTGTGAATTGTTATATTTGCCGAGTGTGAATTGTTATATTTGCCGAGCGTGAACTGTTATATTTGCCAAGCGTGAACTGTTATATTTGCTGAGTGTGAATTGTTATATTTGCCGAGTGTGACTTGCAATATGATGATAAAGTAATCAGACGGAGTTTATACACGTATCTTGTTATTTAATTTCCATTCTAGATTAATTATGATGCCAAACATTCACCCTTGCTGTGGTTTTCAATTTAGTAACCAGTGACAGGGAAGAGGTCGGAGCCCTGGAGGTGCGCTAAGCGGAGGATTGATGCCAAGGAACCGGGTGATTTTGAAATGAATTATGAGTGTAATATATATATATAATAAGTTTTCCGTATATGTGATGCTACAACATGTTGTGTGTTGAACTAATTTTGAATCGGTATGTTGATTAATCGGATATGAATTTATGTTGATATGTGATCGGTATTGATTTTCATGAGTGAATTTGTGTTTGCTGTAGTAAAGTCGATTACCGGACGAATCTCGCCGAGCGGATTCAGTCTTGTCCGAGCGAAGGCCGGGGGAATTGATCTTGTGCCTATTTCGCTCAAGTGAGTATCTCTCGTCCCCTTCCGAGTGAAGATTAGAATGTTTCCGAGTGAATATTAGAATGTTTCCGAGTGAAGATTAGAATGTTTCCAAGTGAAGATTAGAATGTTTCCGAGTGAATATTAGAATGTTTCCGAGTGAAGATTAGAGTGCATCCGAGTGAAGATTAGGATGTTCCCGAGTGAGATATGACCGAGTGGACCCATTTCCGAGTAAAAACCGATTTGTTAATTTTCCTTGCATGTCTCGTGTTTCACTCAGGTTTGAAATGTAGGATTCGCTCAAGCGAGTCGGAACTCACCTAAGCGACCTTCTCGGGTTTCGCCTAAGCGAATGAAAGTCTCGCTCAAGCGAGTGACCCCTGTCATCATCTTTCTCCTTCCGCTGATTCTAATCAATCCCATTTTATTAATGGATCTATTTCCGATCGGTTATTATTTTGAGTATGCTTAAGAAAAGTAAATATTATTTTATATTAAGACCTAATTAATTTTTATTAAAGATGAAAAATTATTACGAAAAATGATTAACCGGGTGTAATTAAATGGTAAATTGACGCGGGTCGTCACACAAACTAGTCACTCGTAGATAGTTAACATTTTAAAATATTTATATTTTAAAATTTAAGTGTAACAAGGTTTGATCCCCTAACGTATATATAAGAGATGGAAGATGAGCCTTAGCAAATTAAAGGATATATCATTAGTTTTTTTAGGAATAGATACCTACAGTCACGTGTGTGAAGCAACTAGAATGGATGCCTCTAGCCACGTGTCAACTAAATTTATACCACATGTATTAGTCTTTAGCCATATGTCAACTCTGTCCATGCCACATATTTTTCAAAATCATCATTTTTGTTTAGATTCTAAGATAACATCTGAAGTGTTTGATTTTAGTAGGAAATGGAAGAAAAGCCTCACCACTAGGTTACATTTAAGAGATGTAATATAATCATATATTGTTATATTATATTTGTAGAATGTATATATATTAATAATATTTATTTGTAAAATAAATATTCTCGCCCTTTTTTCATTCATTATTTTTATTTTTTATACAAAATGAAAAAAAGACAAAAAAATTAATTTCATAGATAAATTTTATTAACGGATATACATTCTACAGATATAATATAACTATATATAGTTGCATCATATTTTTTAAATGTGTTAGATAGTTTAGTGGTAAGGTTCTTATTTTCTCTCCAATGTGTTGTGGGATCAAGCCTTGTTATATTCAAATTTTAGCATATAAAATGTTTTAATGCGTTGACTATTTATGAGTGATCGATTACTAGACACAATCATGTTCATTCATCCTAGTTGCTTAAATCACACATAATTTCGACATGTGGCATGACACGTGGATAAGGGCATTAATTCTAATTATTTAAATCACACATAATTTTCATATGTGGCATGACACATGGCTAGGGGTATTGAAACCCTCAATTTAGAGAGGGTATCCAAGAATTTCTCTAAAACTTTTAGGATATAAAACACTAAAGATTTAGTTTAAACTTAAATAAATATTAAATAGAGTTTATTTTTATGGGAAAACCTTAGAAATATGAACCACGCCCCGTTTTATGATTGTAAAATTTTGAATGCCTATTAACTTTCTTTTACTCATTCCAAGAAAATAATTATTATTTCACTTATTGAAAAACTGAAAAGCCATAGTTTCTCTCTCTCCTTTCATCCTTTATTTCTTTTCTTTTAAAAAACTGAAAAGTCATCCTTTAGTTTCTCTCTCTTCTTCTCCATTCTTTTCTTTTCTTTTCAAAAACTGAAAGGTCCATCTTCTTCCTCCTATCTTCTATGTTGGAAACGTGAGCTACAAGAAGCTGGAAACCTGAAAACACGAAAGCAGCAGTTGGAATAGAAACACAAAAACAGAGCACGGGCTACAACAGCTGGAAAACACGTATTGCAGATGAACGAAGAAGACGAAGCTTGTTCAGTGACCTCTGACTCGGCGACAACGGTGGCTGCTCGACAGAGAAGACGTTCCGCGGTAACAGAAGCGAATCGTGTGGCCTGAGAAGGTGAAAACGCAAGTCCCGGTTCTAAAAACCGAGTTAGGGCAAAAGATGGTTCCCCTCAAAATTGCATCCCCCCTCCAAGTCATGATTTTCACGACTTTTATGCCCAGAATTATGATTCACCTCCATTTGCTATTCTACATCCGACTTGAATCGTCGGGCCAAAAAAAATTGCAGAATCGCAATTTGTGCTACTAAAATTACGACTTTAGCTACAATGATGAAAGGGACACCAGACGTAAGATGGAGAGAGATAGGAAATACAAAATTATGAAATTTACATTAAACTCCCTCACCCACTCAACGGGTTGCCATTCCGCAAGATAGACCGTCCATTTAATCAACACACGCAAACTCCCACGCTAAGATAATCAGTTTTTATGAGAGAGAAGTTGACCAAACACTTGGAGGACATTAGAATTATCTCCATGACTACATGCACTCAAAACTGCAGTAAAGGTCACTGCATCCGGCCTCACCCTGCTTCCACCATCACCGTGCCATTCATTCCACAACCATCATCATGGATGACCACGTGATCTCATTTCTCTGTGACATTCTATCAACCACCTTACGTGCACACTTTAAATGTCCGCACTCGGCATACATGTTTACCTAAGTATTCAAATTTCCCAAATCTAAGGAAAACCCATTAACCAAAACAGCTCCATGGACTTGTTGCCCAAACCTCATAGCCGATAAGCCGGCGCAAGATTTGAGAACAACGGGTAAGGTGTGACGATCAAAGGGTTTATAAGCAAGAAGCATTCGACGAAAGAAGAAAAGAGATTGGGACAACAAATTGAGAGAAGAATAAGATCTTATAATGGAGCTAAAGAGGAAAGTGAGTTGGCGATTGATGAAGGAAAACAGAATATTGGCTTCATGCAATTGGGCACATGAAAAGCCTGCTTCTGATGAAAGAGGGTGCCATCACACACACATCACAAATAAGCACATGGCCAATTCTGCAGTTATTTTTAACTTATGAATTTTCTAATCATTTATTAATATTACATTTTTTACCAAGTTTGTTACCGTGTTAAGAATTTAACTTGTGATTTTAAGATTACCGATTTAAATTCTACCATCAATATAAAGACTTAGTTAATGGGTGATTTGTAAGTGTTTGTTAAATTTTAAAATATGTTTTGACTATAGAATCATCTAAATTTTATTACACAAGAAAATAATTACTTTTTCGTGTTTGAGTCAAATATGATTATTAGGAAGAATTTAACAAGCTTTAATAAATTACATTTCTTTTTACGCTATAATTTGTTATTCCCATCAATATTTATAAAGGTTTTTGTTTTTCCATTAAAAGAAAAATAGATAAGTGAAGAAGAAAGTTTGAACATAAAAAGAAATGGAGGGAAATTGTTTAACTATAAATAAAAAGATTAAATTAGACACTGCATATTAAAAAATCTAATTAGCAGTGGGGATAAACAAAATTATAGTGTTAATATAATGAGACTCCAAACTCCTGGTCCTTGAATTTGAGACCTTAAACTAAAATTACTTGTTACGAGATGATGTACCAGTTATTTAGCATTTGGAGAATATAATGCAGAGTATTAGAAATGTGGCATAAGAGATCCTTAAAAATACACGGCTTTGGTTAACATTCTGCCAAATTTGGTTATGAGTAACAGTTAGATTTGGTTAGTTCCGATTTTTGGATTTGGTGTATTGTACTGGGTATTTGGGTATTATTTGCAGGATGGAAATGATTCACTTTTATTTGCATCATCATCGCTGTCAATGTCATATCTAACTTGACCACTATGACAGCATCAGCATATATATGAATAGAAGCTCAGAGAGAGGGGACATATCTGCACACTGCAGATATACATATTTTTGTAGTATGAGCTCTCTGCATCATAATATAAAAAATCCCAAGATACCTAGTCTATCAACTAAGTTAGAGTTGAATTAATGAAGAAAATAAAGTAAGAGTTAAAAAATTATTTTCATAATTAGTTACCAATCAGATCCTTAATAAAACTTCAAACTCGATATTCCCCATATTTCATTAGTTTACTTACTGAACCTATTAAAAAAAACTATGAAAAGAAATACTGCAACAAAAGAAATATAAGAAAAAATTAATAAGCATGAGATTGGTTGATTACAAAGTATATATGTGAAAACTAGGATTTTTTTTTGTAATATCTAGTTTATTAAAAATATAAGAAATAATTATAAAAGTGGTTAAAATTATTATATATTCTTGATATTGTATAGAGGGGCATTTAAGTCAAAATGTTAAAACAGAAACGAAAATTATTATATAATATGGGTGAACTTTCTCATCACCTTTCATGAGAAAATAAAAATCTATGAATCTCATCATAGAAGATTTTCCCATAATGATATATGAGATTAAAGTTGTTAACTAAAGAAAATAATCCTATGGTAGATTATTTTCATTGTAAAGAAGTGGCTGGAGTATATTCTACTGAAAGTCCAAAAGTCAAAAGCATAAGCAGATCATGTTAACACTAGATACAAAGAAAAAACACAAGATTGGACCATTGGTTACAAGAAAGGTGAAGGGAGAAGTAAAGCAGATCATGGCCTTTAACACTTGTAACACAAACTAAACAATAAAAAGAGAAAAATAGTAGCTAGCCAAGAGCACAGAAAGAGATTGCATGAGTAAGTTGAAGGCTTTAAGGGGGGTTGCCGGAGCCACCGTTATGATGCAGCGGGTCTGGACCTGAAGGAACCTGCCTCAACTCCCAACCTAGTGATTTTCCAATGCTTGATGTTCCTTGCAGACTGCCTTTCAAAGAACCCCTCTTGTCCTTCAAAACAAACACCACCACCTGCAAAAAAATACAACAATTGTACGTGGTCATGAAAATCTAAAAGTTAATAATAATTTATCACGACATTTGGAACAATCAAAAGTGTGTTGTGTATTTACTTGGTATACATAAGTCCTTTGTTAGAGTGACAAACGTATACCTTCCTGTTTCGAATCTCCTTAGCACCAAATGCAGAAGGGTCCCTCGTAAGAAGCAAGCACAAAAGCATCAATGAAATCACAGAGGTGAAGATAAACTTTGACGCCATTACTAGAGGGAAATATGTTAATAAGGTATCAAGTAAGTGTACTCAGAGATACTGAAGAACAAGAGCAAGCTAAAGTACATATTTATAGCGGTGTCAATAATATTTTGAAGGATGTTGCACCGCTAAAAAAACACATCTTACTGTACGATACATAAATATGTTATTAATTAAAATTAGCTTTTCAAAAACAAAGATAAATATTGGTTTATTTTAAAACATTTGAATACAGACATCAGAATGAATATATATATTAAAAAATCAAGAGTTATTGTAGACTCTTGCATATGTTTAGTTCATAAACACACAGGAAAAAAATAATATAATATTAAAAATTTACAAAGATATTTTATCAAATAAATTAAATTTGTATAAAAGTTATTTTATGTATACAGTGTTGAATTTTTAATTATAATAATCATATTAAATCTTGATCAAATGAGTACTTCTTAACATAAAATTCCAAAAATATATCCTAAAAAAAGCCATGATATTGAAATATAAAAATATAAATTAATAACTAACTGATAACTTTATCACCCTTATTATATTATTTTATTGAAATATAATAATAATAATATTCAGTGTAATTATATTATTTTGATTGACTTTTATTAATAAGTTTATATTGTCATACAATTCAAATCTTCTAAAAATTCACAATCTTTTTGAAAATTTCATATTATTTCATTTGGGATAGAGATTAAAAAATATTAATTCACTTAACATTAAACTAGTTTTTCTTGTTATAATTTATCCTTTATCATAAAATATTTTAAACAAATCATTAATTATAAAAAAATTAAAATCAATCATAATCAATTTACAAGGAAAAAACTTATTGAGATTTCAATTATGCGAATTATTCAATCAAATATAAGGAAAAGGTACAAGTGCAGCTATAGATTACCTCACCACCACCGCTGCTTAACTTAACGCAGCAATGAGCTTTACATTCGTCGCTAAAAACTCTATTCAGCGACGGTATTAGCGGGAAAAAAACGTTGTGTATATTTCAAACCACCTAAACCCTATATATGGAGGAAGATAATAAAAATATAACTTCATAAAAAGAAAAGGAACATGTAACGTAACAAATGAAATTATTAAGGAGATTTATAGTGATAGATAGATGTGCAGTATCTTTGACTGCGCCGTCTTATGTGGTTGTGGAGCCACCTGAATATAATCTGCATCCAATGCTTTCGTCATTTGATTCCAATGCTCTTATGCCTCTCTGCAACTCTTTTCTTCCCATGTCAGAACGTTATCTCTCACGATATTCTGTAAACTAATGGCTTCTTTATTTTAATTTTTAGAAGTTATTTTGAATGCATTTCATTCATGTCTCTTTTGGTATCTTTTTCTTATTCTCTTGGGAATAAAAGAAAGTATGTATTTGATTGATACAAATAACTAACAAGTAAAATTTTATTTTATTTTTGACAATTTAAAGGTGTGTTTTGAATGCAGATTTGAGTATCTGGACTTTCTCTCTTGTTGTTGAGGTGTGCAACAGTTTAAGGGAAAAGTATCCATGATTGTTGTACCATTGGGAGTAAGGGGACTAGTAGGTAGAAAAGGGTGGCAACTGGCAAGGGAACATTTAATTATCATTTATTTATTTTGAATTCATCGTCTCTATCCCATGACAACAACAAGTCATGCCTAAAGAGAAAAGATTGATGCACTTCTTGATATATTTGGCACAAAAAAAAACACATTATAGCACATTGTCTTTTATTATTATTATTAAGTATTTTTTAGGACGATTCTTCCCCAAATGATGGGCATTGGATTAAGGGCAAATCTTACCTTTAGTATCAATCTATCTACCAGAAATTCCTACATTTGAAGGACTATATAGCATTTGTGATTGGGAGGGGTGCTAACTATTGAGCCAAATTGAAAACAAAAAATTTGTAATAGTTTTTGAAAGGTAGAAGAAATAGAAAGAAAGAAGAAAAATATGCACAAATTCTTGAAAATGCTTTTCTTTAGGCTTAATTCGCCACCAACACTATCTAATTTTGGATGAAAAATGGGTTCATTGACGAATTTCCTACAAACAATGAAGAATATTAAGGTTGTTTTGCACTTCCAAGACTTAAGCCATGACGACAATGATATTTACAAAATAATAGTTTGCTTTTCTCCCTTATACACCAAAGACAAAAGTAAATGAAATTGTAAATGTAGAGAATGAAGTAGAAACCATAATGAATTCTATCTGAATTCGATTACCATCCCTAACCTGGATGCACCCCCACAAATCTGGAATCCTCTCAATCACTTTAAATGGTGAAGTGGATCCGTAACAGAAACATAAGTTCTGAATTGGGGGTTCGATTCAATTTTTAGGGATACCGGGGCTGCAAATAAAATGATCTATTTCAATAGCTCAACGTCAACTCTTCCCTTTACCAATCACCTTCAATGGAGAATTCCATTGATTTAGCTTCAAAATCATGGTTCCAGTGGTCACTGCTGTGTGGTATTTGATGGCTGTCGGTGTTTCATGACTTGGAATTCCATTGAGATAGGAATTTGTAAAATATTTTTTAAATTTGGTTTAAGAGGGGTGTTGATCGTCATTTCAACACTCATTCATTTGAACGCAATTAGAATGAAATAAATTGTTGCCTGGTATAATTGCATAAAGAGAGGTCCACAATTTCTTGCTAGAAAATGGCGTTTAACAGGGCTACTGTTAATCCACGTGCTTCATAACAAAGATCAAATGACAAAAACATTGTTTCAAAATCTGCCTGAAAAATTAAGATGCTATCCCATAAAGATCAAACAGTTGACAAAATTGTAACACGCTTCTAAGTGAACTCAATCTAACTAAACAATTGTCTGTGCCTTATTAAGGATCACTCCCTCGTATTTCACCTGGAACCACTTCATAGCATCCTCCTTTGTGACACGGTGCTGAATCCCAACACGGGACTTGCACCTTCGGCGACGTCCAACACGATAACCAGGGCGCTCCAAGACAACATAGAAATCCATTCCATAAATACCAGTTGAGGGATCATACCTGAAACAGAGCCAAGGGTCAAGGCTCAGAAACAGGTCAATAGTTTCACATCTTGACAATCAAAGAAATGGAAAGTGTAATCCAACAAACATCAGCAGAATGAACCAAGAATCAGTTGACATAAACACAATGGAATGAATCCAAAAATGAAAGATTTGACATATCATTTTAAAGCCAGTATGCAAATTGCAAAATCAGTTAACTTAAACCTAACATAAGCAAAAGGCATTTTACCAATCAACCTAGCTTGTGTAAGCTCTGGTTCCTCCAATATATCAAGCCATAGAAAACAGCTTTGGTTCAAGTACAGAAACACCCATACTAAAGCCAACTACCATTTGGTTCAAGTCAAATATGAGTATAAGTGAAAGAGGTATGTTATTACATATCTAAAATTCTGAATATGGATGTTTGTATACAACAACCCATGTCAAGTCATCAACTTCCATTAAGGCTTGAGGGAACAATTTCAGATAAACTTTACAATAAGTAATATATGAGAAAAAATTAAAAGAATTACAAAAGTAAAATGATTTTATGCTATAAGTTACAACTTACTTGATTCATTATAACTTGTGAAAAAGTTACATAATAAGAGGATGAAAAAGTTAAGTGTGTGCATAACTTAATTTTACAGGAGTAAAGTTTGATTCATTTTACCTCTTCAATTCATTTTATTTCTTCTCTAATATGTACTTATTGCAAAGTTTACCCAGACTATCAAAATATAAAATTCAAGACTTTTTATTCAACTTACTTGATTCCCAAATCAATATGTTCCTGAATACCAAAGCCAAAACACCCGGTATCACTGAAGTTCCTCCTAAGAAGTTCATATTCCTTCACCTTCAAACCACTTTCCAAAAGTTGCATTGCCTTGTCACCTCTAACAGTCACATAGCAAGCAATCTTCTCATTACGTCTAATCCCAAAGGAACGGACAGTGTACCTAGCTGTAAAACAGAGGGGAAAGAACATAAAAAAAAATAATCAAGCATCAGAAACAACCATAGACATCCAGTATAAAATATCCATTACATATAATTATTCAAATAGACTCTTTCTGTTTTCTGAATTTGAGAGCAAGGTATATTTAAGCAGGAGGAAACCATATACTTGGGGGATCCCAAAAAGGATTAACACGATACTAGAATCATAATCCATTTAACAGCATTACCGAACAACAAACTACACTACCCTAAAGTTAGTCTTTTTCTAATCAAACTCATTACACTAGCAAACTATATTCTTAAAAAATGGATAGAAACCCAAAAATGATCAAATTAATAAAACACAAACAGTCTTCAGAATAACAAAAATTCGAAATGCATAACCAATTAACAGCATTACTGAATGACCCACTAATAATTTTAGTTCAGAACTAACCTTTGGAAAACACTGGGGTTTGGCCACTAAGTTGCTCCAGCACCTGCAACACAACAAACAAGATAAAATTTAAATTGAAAAAATGATATAAAATAAAAAAGTGAAAGCAAAGAGAAAAGTGAGGGAAACCTTGGCGGCTCTGGTGAGACGATCACCACTCTCGCCAACGGAGATGTTGAGGACGAGCTTCTGAACCTTGATCTCCCTCATTGGGTTCGAAAGTTTCTTCTCTGAAGCCTACGGTGGTTCAGTTCATTCCAATTCATCACAAGGACAAAAATTAAACATTACAGATTGAAGATTCGAGTTTGTGAAGAGTTGAATTTGATTATGAAAGAAGAAGAAGAGAATAAACGAACCATTGGATTTGGAGGCTGCTGGGTTGCAACGTTGCGGCGAGAGGGAAGAGAAGAGTTATGAATCAAAACCCTAAGTACAGAAGCTTGTGAATATATAAAAGGATGATTAAAACGACAACGTTAGACAAGGCTGTCATGTAC
Organism: Clitoria ternatea; assembly: GCA_037962975.1. Taxonomy (NCBI): domain Eukaryota; kingdom Viridiplantae; phylum Streptophyta; class Magnoliopsida; order Fabales; family Fabaceae; genus Clitoria; species Clitoria ternatea. The sequence goes on from CM075676.1 coordinate 71,570,346, forward strand.
AAGTTTGGGCCTGTGTTTCTTTGGTGAACAATTTTTGGGCCTGTTCTTAATTTTCATAATTTTTAAATTATTTTAATGTAAGTTCTTAATTAATCAGAAGCAGAAAAAATAACTTTTAAATTATTTAATGTAAGTTCTTATTTTAAAATTTAAAACTTTATCAAACTAAGGGTTTTGCTGATCGTTGTTCCCCTGTACACATTAAAAAAACATAAATTATTTCTTAAAAAAAAACTTAACATAATTTTGTACTTTTTGGTTTTTAAGATAAATTTAACAGAATTTCTTAAACAAATTTTGTACTTTTGGATTTCTTTATACGCATTAGAAAAATTAAATAATTAACATTGGTGATATATGTTAGCCGATCCAATTTGAGCCAAACCTATTAACAATACAAAAAATATAATATCCATAAAATAAATTTAAATTTATGGTTTAGACTCACAGGGATAATGTTTATCATTGACATAAAGCATTAAAAACAAGGTATAAATCTTGATTCTCACCTTTCACCTTTCTCCTTCCTTCTTTTTACCATTATTCTAAATAATAAGAAAATAAAATTCAAAAAGTTCACATCATCACTTGTTAATGTTGGGATACATTTACAATAAGAATAAATACTATATTCACCTTCAATAAATTGCAAAATGAAAAAAAAAAGAATAATTAGGCATTTGATTCCTATGGATTTTCTTGTTGGAATTAACCTAACATTTTGGATATGTCCCTTGTCATTAGTAATTTTTTATCCATCATTAATTTAACTAATAAAATCTAAGTTAATAATATTATGTGTTGCAACTTCCATCAACCAAACCAACAATTAACAAAAGACTTAAGCTACACAAACCCTAATAGAAGCTTGCATGTGTTGCATAGAGTTCTGAGCTTAACCAAAAAAATACAATCTCCCGTAAAACCCTAATTATGGTTAGCCATCATAATATTTTTGCAATCTCCCCTAAAATTCTAACTAATATACAAGTTTTTTATTTATGGGTTAAATCTAAATATTTTCAAAATCTCTATATTAACTTGGGGTAAAGAAACATTTATAGGACAACAAACTCAATCAAGCCAAAAAAATCACATAAAGCGCAATAAGAATAATTAGTAACATACTTGTCTCCCGTTATTAAATTTCAATTTTGTATTTTAACTTGTAATGACCTCATTTCATCATACTTCCCTTACACCTGAATACAAGTAAAAATAATTAACTTTCCATTTATCAAAATTATTGATTAAAATCATAGTTATTTAAAATAATGTTATCGATATTTAATAAACCTCCAAAAAATATCGTCAATCTTACTTTTGGAGAAAAAAAATATAGTTGACTTACAAATACCTCTAAGAAAAATGCATTTGTTACCTAAGCATTTACTAACATTAAGAAAAAATTTCTTATGTTGGAGACAACCAAAAAAACTTTAAATTTTCACTAGTGGTCAAAATTGGATGAAGTAATTTTATATTTGATCAATATAATAAAAGCATCGAGATTCAATTTTTAGGAAATTACATAAACTACCTAATTTAGTGTCCATACTGGCCCCCACAAGGAAATGACATTGGAGGGGTCAAAAAGATAAGAGCTCCATAAAAGCAAGAGTCAAAACATATCGACCTGCATGCCTTGTAAATGGACATCAGTCAAAAGATTGTCACTATGTTAGGATCAGAGGACTTGCTTTTGAGCAACAACCGCAGGCCTGTCAAGAGTCAAATCACTAGTTATATCTCATGGAGAATTATAAATACTATGCATTTATTAGTAGATAGACATGTATTTACCTTTTCCGCATTAATCTTTGCTTAATCACTCATTTGCTCCGCTGTACCGTGTAATAACTTGAGCATTTGAGTGTGTTCGCCGACTGGTACACCCCCAACTCATCCTAGCTCACCTCGGACCAAGATATTTAGACAGTGAAGATTGAAGGACACGGTATTCCCCACTGGACCTATGTTTATAAAATACCAAATTTGTAACATCCCGGATATTTTCAAAGAGATTATGTGTAGTGAAAATATCAAAAATTGTTTTAGGAATTTATTTGACATTTTTTTTAGGAATTATTGGGAAATTATAAATAATTAAAGGTTGTGAAAGTAAATAAAAATCTAATTGGTGGATCAATTATAAAAAGAGTAAATGGAGCGTGATTTGAAGGAGAGAGGAGTTAGCTTAAACGTTTAAACGAAACAGTAATTGGTAATGGGGAGGTAACCGGCTAGGGAGGTTACCGGTTGCCCCTGGGCCTTGAATAAAGGTGGTCCCCTTTTTCTCTTTCCTCATTTTTCACGAACCATTTCTTCTTTCTTCTTCTTCATCTGCTTCGGTTTCTGTTCATCTTCTTCTTCTTCCTCCATTGCTGTGAGTTGCATGCTCCAGAGGAGGACTCTGTTCGTATCGAAACTGAGTGATAAGCCCATTTCCGTGATCGTGGTCTCAAGGTCAGTCCATTGATCTATTTGCATTTGTGCTCCCTTGCCCCTTTTATTTTCTCTGTTAACCGAGTGGCCATGCATGGCTGTGTGTGGGTCTGTTTTCCACTCCTCTGGTGAGTGTGAGCTCAAAAATGGCCCTTAGAGCTGAGGATGGTGTAAGGCTAACGCGTTTTTGCATTTCGACTCCGTAGGCAGCAGATCGAACAATAAAAGGATGATTGACAGAGCTGGTGCAGGAATCGGAAGTGAGATGGTGAACCCATTGCTCAGAGGGTGTAACCGGCACCAGGAGCAGATTATAGAAGCTTGGAACTGAGGTAAGGGGGGTGTTCGGGTTATAATTAATTAGAATAGGACCTACTGTCCGAGTCGTTTTAATGAATGTGAACCAGGTAAGAAATGATGCTGGAAGAAAAATTGTATGTGAATGTGTATGAATGCATGTATGTATGTGGGCACCGATCGGTTGAGGATCGTGTGTGTGTATGACGTAAGAAATATTTGATGCTGTGATAATAGAGATGATGCTGGATGAGTTATATATGAATGTGTATGAATGCATGTATGTGTATGGACACCGATCGGTTTAGGATCGTGTGTGTGGCTTAAGCCGATTAAATTTGGAATATTTGATGCTGTGATAATCGGTGTATGATGGTAATGTGATGACGACCTTGACAAGCAGATCGCCCAGTGACAATGTGATGGATGGGCTTGACAAGTCGGTCGCCCTGTATTGTGAGCACATGCCAGTTTCTGGTAGTTGCATTTGTTGTTTGTTGATAACATGTAATAATGAGATATGATGTGATTATGTGGTATGGGACGGCTGACGGTATGTATTACCCTGTTTTTGGCTTCCGTGGTCAAGTCGGACCCAGTTGAGCTACCCAGAGGTCTATGACCCAGTGGTTGAGGGGGAGCCAAGTCAGGCTCGGTGAACCAAGTCGGGTTCACGGGATGTCAAGTCGGACTCCCAGCTGAAGACCGATCCTTTAGTATCCGGATACTAGGCGTCAATTTTATGTGAGAGTCAGTTGTGACAATCGATGAATTATTAGTTGTGATGTGTATAATTGCCGAGTGTAAATTGTTATAATTGCCTAGTGTGAACTGTTATAATTACCGAGTGTGATGGCTATATTCGCTGAGTGATTTGCTAAAATTACCGAATGAGAATTATTATATTTATCGAGTATGATTGGTTATATTGCCGGGTGCAATTTGTTAAATTTACCGTGAGTAAATTGTTATGTTAGTCGAGTGCAAATTGATATATTTACTGAGTATGAGTTGATATATTTACCGAGTGAAATTGATATATTTGCTGAGTATGAGTTGATATATTTGCCGAGTGAAATTGGTATATTTGCTGAGTGAAAATTACTATATTTGCCGAGTGAAAATTATTATATTTGCCGAGTGAGAACTGCCATATTGTTGAGTGAAATTTAACATATTTACTGAGTGAGATTTGCTATATTTGTTGAGTGAAAATTACTATATTTATCGAGTGAAAATTACTATATTTGCCGAGTGAGAACTGCTATATTGCTGAGTGAAATTTAACATATTTACTGAGTGAGATTTGCTATATTTGCTGAGTGAAAATTACTATATTTGCCGAGTGAAAATTACTATATTTGCCGAGTGAGAACTGCCATATTGCTGAGTGAAATTTAACATATTTACTGAGTGAGATTTGCTATATTTGCTGAGTGAAAATTACTATATTTGCCGAGTGAAAATTACTATATTTGCCGAGTGAGAACTGCCATATTGCTAAGTGAAATTTAACATATTTACTGAGTGAGATTTGCTATATTTGCTGAGTGAAAATTACTATATTTGCCGAGTGAAAATTACTATATTTGCCAAGTGAGAACTGCCATATTGTTGAATAAAATTTAACATATTTACTGAGTGAGATTTGCTATATTTGCTGAGTGAGAATTATTACATTTGCCGAGTGAGAACTATTATATTTACCGAGTATGAGTTGATATATTTACCGAGTGCAATTTGATATATTTGTTGAATATGATTTGCTATATTTGCCAAGTTCGATTTGTTATAATTGCTGAGTATAACTTGATAATTTGCCGAGTGCAACTTGTTATATTTACCGAATGAATTATTATACTTGCCGAGTGTGAGTTATTTGCTGAGTGTGACTTTCAATTTGATAATAAAGAAACTGAACGGAGTTGATATACATGTAAACTATTAATTTCCGTTCTAGATTAATTATGATGCCAAACACTCACCCTTGTTGTGGTTTTCAATTTAGTAACCAGTGACAGGGAGGAGGTCGGAGCCCTGGAGGTGCGCCAAGCGGAGGATCGATGCCAAGGCCCGAGTGATTTTGAATAAAGTATAATATATATATGTATAATGAGTTTTCCGAGTGTGTGATGCTACATGTTGTGTGTTGAACTAAGTGTGAATCGGTATGCTGATTAATTGGATGTGAATTTTTGTTATATGAATGGTATTAATTTTCACGAGTGCTTGCTGTAGCAGAGTCTATTACCGGGCGACTCTTGCCTGAGCTGATTTATTCTTGTCCGAGCGAGGAACGAGGGGAATGTTCCGAGTAAAGAAAGAGTAGACGTTTTCAAGTGAAGAAAGAGTAAAGTTCTTCCGAGTGAAGGTGAGAATGTTTTCGAGTGACTTATGCCCAGGAGAGCCTCTTCTGAGTAAAGTTAGAGTATTTTCCGAGTGAGAATGCCTGAGGGAACCCTTTCCGAGTGAAGAAAGGTTAGATTGTTCCCGAGTGAGCTATGACCGAGCGAACTATTCCTGAGTAAAGGTTAGAAATGAGTCAAGTATGGTATACCTGAGTGACTGAAAGTAGAGAGTTTTCCGAGTGAACCTTTTCCGAGAAATGTGAGGTTAAGCTATTACCGAGTGAGGGATAACCGAGTGGACCTATTTCCGAGTGAAACCTGAATTGTTGGCTTTCTTTGTATGTCTGGTTCGCTCGGGTTTAATGTGTGGCATTCGCTCAAGCGAGCCGGTGCTCGCTTAAGCGACCCTCTCAGATTTTGCCTAGCCGATCAGGGTCTCGCTCAGGCGAATGACCTTCCTGCCTTCGTTTCTCTTCCGCTATTTCTAATCAACTCTATCTTATTAATGTATTTATTTCCGATCGGATATTATTTTGTGTACGCTCTTATTATTCTGAATGTACTTAAGTGAATACTATTTTATATTAGGACCAAGCTGAATCATTTCCGATCGATTATTATTTTCAGTATGTTTAAGAAAAGTAAACATTATTTTATATTAAGGCCTAGATTTTTATTAGACGCGAAAAATTAGTTCGAGAAATGATTAAACGATTGTATTAAATGGTAAATCGACTTGGGATATCACAAAATTTATATTGAATCGGTGTAATATACAAGTGAGAGTGAAATTTGATACTAATTACGAGTGGTCTACCTTACCCCCTGCATACCGGTCAAGTCACTACCTAAATTCTCATACGGTCAATCTTGATATTTTATGGGCCTGTGGTAAATAATAGATAAAGGCTTGTATACATACAAATTTAAATTTTAATACTAAATATATACACTACAAAAGTACACAAATAATTTCATAAAAACTAGCAAATATTACCATTTAATTTGAAAGAAACAATGTCTTATATTTTTCTATTGTCTCAACTCATGTGTCATCCTTCGTCATTGACACGCTTGTTACCTCATCCATCCATGTCACCAATGTAAAATAATTTTTTTAAAGAAAAATATCAAAACCAATTATTTTTACACTTTATATTTATTGGCTTAGGGACACTATTGGACTACCCTCATGGTCAGACTTAATCAAATATTATTGACATACAAAATAAGTTCTTAATATTAAATTATAGAAATTCTTAGTTATCTTAAGCAAAAAGAAACAATAAATTATGATAACTTTGGAAAAAACGTAGCAAGATAGAAAACTTGAAATCCTTTAGAGAGACTTGATGAAATTTTGGGGACAACTTTACAATATTTTTTTAAGAATGACAGTAAAAAATTATGCAAAAACTCAACCGCTTGATATGGTCATCTTTTTTCATGGGCATTAGACTTTAAAATTTTATTAAAAATTCATCTATTGAAAAAAATTATAAAACTTTCACCACTAAAAAAAACCTGTTAGCGACGGAAAGAATTGGTCGCTAATCCATGCCAAGGCCGTCGCTACAACCCTTAGCGACGTCATCTCAGACGGGACACCCGTCGTCGCTAAAACCTTCGTCAAAAACACATCAGCGACCACAGGTACACCGTCGCTAACATATTGACGGCATAATGCCGTCGCTAAAATGGTCTCTGCTTCGCTGACTGCAGCCGTCGCTAACTGTTACCGTACAGCGACCTTAGAAACTCTGTCGCTACTAACAGCCACACTGCGACCACCATATGCCATCGCTATGGTCTGACATATAGCGACCGACGAGTCCGTCGCCAAATGTGGCCTTCCAGCGACCAAGCTCCGTCGTCGCTATGGTTACTCATATAGCGACCATGTACTCCGTCGCTAATTCTTGCCTACCAGCGACCGTGTACTTCGGTCGCTGAGGGAAGACATACAGCGACCACTATCCGCCGTCGCTATTTTTACAATATAGCGACCATCTTCCGCCGTCGCTAATGGGAATTTTTTAATTTTTTAAAAATTGGTTAAAAATTTATTTAATTTAAGTTTAAAAATGTAGATTAATATTTTGTATTTTGTATTGGCTGATAAAATTTTATAATTAAATTTGAATAATTTTTTTAAAATATTAAATTATTATTAAAAACAAAATAATGATAATAATTTATTTATCAAATAGGTTGAATTATTATTGATAATTACAATAAGGCTTTTTTATTTAAATTTAATTACCAATAAATATTGACATAATAAATGAAGAATGACAAAATAAATACTGAATGGAATATCTATAAATCAAATATACAATGTGTATAAATAATAAAAATACAATCATGGTGGTGGGGGATCCTGGGGTGGTGGTGGGGGCGCCTGGGAAGTGGGGGGAGGTAGCCTCGCCATCAACTGCATCAGTAGCTCCTGCTGCTGAGCAAGTTGCCGATGAGTCTCGGTGTGCTGCTCCTCGGCCCGCTGTCGGTCCGCCTCGGCCTGCTCCTCCAACAGCTGCCTCTGACGTCGCTCCTCCTGTAGCTCGTCATTCAGGTTTTGAATTACCCGAACAACCTCAGTCGGGAGAGCAGAGGAAGAGGAAGGCCTTTTTTGTAACACCCTCGGTTAGATAAGACAACCCTTCTATAGGATCATCCTATTTAACTAAGAGTATTAACAGTTTTCATAAAAAATGAATATATTTTATTTTTTTTAAAATAAAAAGATGGTAGATCAGTGGAAGCAAATAGTGAATATATCACATAATCATTCACAAACTTACAAATAATTATACTCATAACAGAATGGGCATGCAGGCACCCTTAAATATTATACAGTCATCCGGTGTCTTATTATCATTAATAAAAATTCTATCTTTAACGATCGTTCTCAGTGGGTTCAGCATATTGCTGTTCTTCATACTCGGGTTCTTGATTTCCTAATTCCTCTGAAAATTGTCAACAGTAAGGGTGAGTATAACCCAAGACCCTGATGGTTAATTCGGTGCGGACATAATCCAGTTAACATACAATATCACATAAATCATACAATTAGCATATTCACAATTACAATAATCAAGCATGATGTCATGGAATGCATGAGTTGAATTTATTATGATTTATCTTTGGTTAAGTCTCATGATGCATGTGGGCCCAATAAATCGATTTTTCTTCATCTCATTATTTGGAATATCTCCATTCCATTCTAGAGCGATCAGGGTCCGCCCAAGCTCCCATAAGGTACAAATGAACTCATTGGTTCTCATCATTGATTTATATATTCTTGGAACTTGGATCCCTACGATCATAGTTACACTCCGTTATTTAGTCAAAGTACACTAGAATTGCATCGTCTCACCCGGCTATCAGGCGCGACTCTGATGCCATTGGGTTTCCGTTCCAGTTGTACTCCCAAGATCCTCTTGGGGATCGAACGTGAATGTCCTCCACTGTACCAAGTGTATGCTCTAGATTTTCTTCTTTAGAAAAATATTTTCATGATACGGAATGCATTCTTTTTGTCTTTTGATTCTTTGGGTATTTATGTGTTTCCAGTCTCATCATACATATTCATAAGCTCTTGAATCTCATCAATTATTTAGACGTTGTAAGTCATTTTATTGTTGTATTTGAGAAAATATATCAACTATTTACTGGTTGAAATTATACTTTGTAAAGAGTAAAATAATATATTCCTTATTTAATTACTTATAATTAAAGTAATAATAATAATACTAGTTAATAATAGTAAGAATAACAATAATAATAATAATAAGATTCATAATATTAATAACAATAATAATAATAATAGGAATAAGAACGATAATAATAAGTGTAACGTCCCAATAATTTAAAAAAAATTAAGGAAGAGTTTCTAAATAAAAATCCAAGTGAAAAGTATGAAAAACAAGGTTTTTTCTGAGTAGAACAAGGGTAATTCCGAGTGAAATAAGTATGATTCCGAGTGGAATCATACTGAGAGAGGTTTTCTAAATGAACTGGCTAAAAATCTGAGTGAATTTGAACTGGAAAGCTGTTTTCCGACTGAAACAGGTCTGATTCTGAGTGAAAATGTTGGAAACCAGATTTTTCCGAGTAAAAATGAGTTTGAATCTGAGTAAAAATGATTTTCAGAGTAAAATGGTTTAATTCCGAGTGAAATAGATACTGAAAACGATTTTCTAAGTGAAATACCTTAAATTCTGAGTGAAAATGAATTTCTGAGTGAAATAAAATATGATTCCGAGTGGAATCAGTATGAAAAGAGTTTCCTGAGTAAAAATGTTTGTGAATCCGAGTGAAAATGAATCTTTGAGTGAAATAAAATATGATTCCGAGTGGAATCAGTATGAAAAGAGTTTCCTGAGTAAAAATGTTTGTGAATCCGAGTGAAAATGAATCTTTGAGTGAAATAAAATATGATTCCGAGTGGAATCAGTCTGAAAGGAGTTTTCTGAATGAAATTAAGATATGTTCCGAGTGAAATATGTTTGAGGAAGATTTTTCCGAGTAAAATTAAACTGGGAAGATGTTGTCCGAGTGAAAGCAGACTGGGAAAAGTTTTCTGATTGAAATAAGGTTGTTTTTCGAGTGAAATTACTAAAAAGAGTTCTGAGTGAAAATAATTATGTTTTCTGATTGGAATAACTACAATTCCGAGTAAAAATGATTGAGAAGAAGTTTTTCAAGTAAGAGAGAGGGTTCTGTCAGAAATATATAATGGTTTACCGAATGAAATCATGTAAAACCGATTGTATTTATATAAAACTAATTGATTATATAAAACTGATTGGATTATATAAAACTGAGCTTGTTATCATTTATTTCATCTCCTGTTTACAATTCTTTACTGGAATACACATAAACACACATGATACTTAATATTTTCATAGTTCAGCATCAAACATATTCACTCAATCATCAAAATTTATCATAATCAATACAGATAATCGAACGTATTCATTGAATCATGGATTATACAGCCAATTGAACATGTTTATAGTAATAAAAATGTACATAAACATACATAAAATTAAAACATGTTAATCAGCAATTCCTGAACCTGTCCTGGAAAGGTGAGGAACAAGGTTCCTTAACCCTTTCCTTCACTCGGTTTTCCCACAGAGCACCCAAGAATATACCCCCCTTACCTTAATGGAGTTCCTGGATGAGGAGAAAATGTTCCCTTCACTGTCCTGCTTCAGATCCGAGTGAGAGAGGAAAGGAATTAAGAGAGAGGAAGTTTGTTCGTAGAAAGAGGAAGAAGAGAGAGCTGGTGTTAATTTCAGCAGGTTCTGAACTTGGGAAAGAATGGTGGCATTGATTAATAAAGAGGAGACAAGTGGGTGACAGCTTTTCGTGAGTGGGCTGCTAGTGGAGTGTCAGTGGAGGTAATGGACAATTAAATAAGGAGGTAGGCTATCTTAGTGCCCATTTCTGGTTGCCTACAAGCTATAGTGCGCATGATTGAATTAAATAAATTAAAATAGACACTGAAAGACAAAATTGGAGTCAACACGTCAATTCTGACACTTAATACCGAGTGAAATTCCACTCGGTCAGCCATAATTAAACTAATCTCCACTCGGAAGTAGTCCAGTAGAGTATATCTCACTCGAAAGAGGAGTCATACCCATAGACTCACTCGGAAATGGTTCAGCCTCCTACATTTCTCTCGGAATGGGCTCCCACTACCATTTTCCACTCGGTTTCCTAATCATACACATACGAAACCATTCGGAACCCTTCCCAAATAATTCCACAACACATTCCAGTCGGTAGGAAACATCAAATCAACATAAACATAAGTATATATGTACTATTTCACTCGGAATACTTCAATCAGAGGAGTTTCCTTCGAAAAAGGAAGCATTTGGCAAGGTTTGACTCGGAAACGAGCCTTTCTAGGGTGTTTTGACTCGGAATTTCACCCAGAAGTGGTTCTCTTGAACACACTTCACTCCAATGTCTCCGAGGCCATGATGTCACTCGGTAGTAGCCCTCTTGGTCATGTTTTACTCGGAAAGCATGGCACTTACTCGGAATTCCATCCTTCACTTGGAATTTATAATTATTCACTCGGAATTCCTCTTTGTTACTCAGAACAGGGCCCTTTTCACTCAGAATTTGCATAATTTCATTAATGGTCTATATAAATTCCATTATTATGCACAAAAATGAAATTTTTGAGATACCACAGACCATCTACAGGGTATTTATTGACTTATTCTTACTTACAAACCTTCCATAATTTAAAATTACAAGGGTAAAACTGTTTCTAAAAGCAGGGATGTTACATTTTTCGCCAGTTGCGTGCCGACGCCACCCAATCCAAATACCCTCCCTTTCTTGTTCACACCGCCAACAGCCTCCATATAGATGGCATTGTCGTCGGAACAAGATAGGGTAGGAGGAACCTCCCCTTCAGGAGTGGAAGCCACCAGGTCCGCCTCCTTCTCGGCCCTCCTGGCCTGATACGCCTCCTGTAAATTCAAAAACAATGATAGGATTAGTAAGCTGGTTTGTAAATTATAAGCATGTGTCAGTTAAAAGTAAATACCATAAGAAGAACGGTAACTTAGTTGGCAGAACGGATGTTAAAGAGCTGTCAAAAGGAATTTCCGGTACGTCCATCGACATCCAGACTCCTCCAAAGCTGTATAGCTCATATGAGCAACTTAACAGTCCCTCACATAAGCTAGGGGACAAATGATCCAGTCTGGATACCGGTCCTCAAAGTTATGACGTCACACCGACCTCCTAAGAAGGAGACCGGTGTCCCGGGTCAAACAGCGCCACATCGGTTATCCGTTGTCCCTTCATCCGTTCTCATTTCATCGGACGTTCTACTCATTCTGACTACAACAGATATTCAATTAATTTTCACGGCACGTCTATATAACTGTTTGCTTCAGGATCACTGTGAAATAAGAGTTCTTTATAGCTTATCAGTGAAGACGCCCCGCATAGCGGAATGTGTCAATGTCAATTATCTCAGAAGGCAAGTACATGTGTCAGCGAAATATGCAGAAAAGGTGATTATCCTCCATCCTTGTTACAGGATCGTACACTGATAATTGACCTACCCCCCCTGACACACTCTGAGTACTGAGCCACTTTGATTGACACACTTCACACGCTATCAGAACCAACAGGCCCACTTACACCCAACGATTCATTTCCTATGTTCAACTATAAATAGCACAATCTAAAACACATGCAAGGTTACGTTGTCCAAACTCATCTTTTTACTATTGCATTGCTTGAGTATTCACTGAGTTTATACACTCTTCTAACTTGAGCGTCGGAGAATCTTCGCAGGTGGCACCACCCTTCGCCCTCTTTCAACGCGAAACGTTGGTGTGAAGGATCTCCAGGACAACAAGACCGGTTTCTCCCACTGAGAGGCCGGATTACTACACCGGATACCCACTATATCGGTGTGAAAACCCTAAAGTACCTGTACTCTTGTGGTTGGTCCCACACCGGATCCTAGACCCCGGTTCAGACCAGTTCAAATTATATCAGGAGTACAACAACAGACAATCTAGGGAGACTCCCAAAATTTCGGCAGAGTCTCCCCTGTAAATGTAACATTTCCAAGTTTAAATAGTTACCCTGTTACAAATAGAAGAGTGCCCAGTATAATTCAATCTATACTAGTACTAATTAAAGTAACATACAATAAACCAACAAGTCTTTCCACTAAAGTTTAATATAAAGTACCATACAAATAACATAAAAGTATTTGAGCTTTAGTCACTTACTCGTCTCCGGCCGAAACGGGTACCAACATGGGCAGAGGGGATGCCGGAGGTGGGGTGGCCTGATGGCCATGATCCTCTAAGCCACCAACTCCAGGAGTCTGCTCTGGGGTGGTCAGCTGTGGGGGTGATGGGGTGGTCTGCTGTAGTGGTAGTGATGGAGTGGTCTGCTGTAGTGGTGATGGAGTGGTCTGCTGTGGTGGTGATGGAGTGGTCTCCTGCCCTGGGGTGGGAGTCCCCAGACGGGATGCCGGGGTCCTGGACCCCTCACCCCTACTGAAGGGCAGTCGACGTCCCGTCATCTGTGGATAAAATCATGAAAAGAAAGGTTAGTCTCAGGATATATATAAACCTATGTATATGTGTTTAACAACTACATACTCTGTGTCTGTGTCTGTTTCAGTTTCAAATTCCCCCTCACTTTCAGTGTCACTGTGGTTATCTGTTTGAACAACTTCATCAGTATCCAGATCAGCCCTAGACCGTTTTGATCGAGAGACAAGGTCTTTGTCAATGTGTTCACCCCCCGTAGTGGCGAGTGTCTCATCCATTACGACTGGATCAATGTTGAACAACAAATTGGCATCGTTCAGCTCGTGTGGTGCAAGCTGATAAGCATCATCGACCTCCTCGGAGACATTGTCAGTGATCTGACTTCGGGCCTTGGCTTGATTACTGCATACCAGTCCCGATGTCCTCCCGGGAAGTCTGTGTAATAAACCTGCTCAGCTTGTTGGGCAAAAATGAAGGGATCAAACCCTTTATATCTACCATTCTTCTTGACCTCAACTAAGCCGTACTTGTTGTCAACCTTTGTTCCAACACTGATTGTGTTGTCGAACCAATCACATTTGAATAGAACAATATCTCTTCTTAGTCATCCAGAGAACGAAACTTCAACAATCTCCATCAGCACTCCGTAAAAGTCTTCTTCCAACTGTCCGGCGGTGCCTCTAACACAAACCCCATAGTTATGGGTACGCATCCCTTCACTCCATTGAAGATTATTAAACTTGTAGCCATTTACGTAGTAAATAGGCCATTTTTTAACAGTTTTCACCGGCCTCCAAGAAAGGGCTTGGAGTAAAGAATCTTCAATATGGTTGTTAGGGTCTTGTATCTATGTACAACATAACAAATAGGTCATTGTTAGATACCGGGAGTTAGAAGCAAAGATAAAAAACACTCGGTATACGGGTCTTACGTGTTGTGCGAACCAACCAACGAACTTGGATGACACCTCACTATGAATTTGGTCATCGGTTAAATCATTTTGCTCAAGTTTTAGCATATCTGTATATAAGCTATTCAAAGGAAACAAATTTAGATACTATAAAAGCTAGGTTTAGAATGTAACATATAACTTTTATAACTTACTCAAGAAAGGGTTCCACTTCTGGGCAATTTAGAAGAATGTACAAGTGAGCCGCCTTTCGATCTTTCTCATCAATGTAACATTTTGTGAGCTTGCCCCCCGGGTGACCAGGATAGTTGAAAATTTATGTTTGTTCATCAAACCCTGTGCGGCTGGCTACCCCAAGATTGCGGGGAATTCTACTCATTCTACTTTCTATCTTCGTCAGAAAATAGAAAGAAGCAAAGGTTGTCATTTCTTCGACTAAGTATGCCTCATAAATTGATGCTTCAACACAGGCTTTGTTCGACACTTTATCTTTTAAAGAGCGTAAGAATCTTCAACATCATTAACAAGTGTTAAGTTAGAAAATACTATTATAAGAAGTGTTTGCAAGGAAATTAAAGAGTTCTGGTGTCACCTTTCGAATGGATACATCCAACGATACTGCACCGGGCCACCAACCCAGGCCTCGTACGGTAGATGGATAGGCAAATGCTCTATCGAGTCAAAAAAACTTGGTGGGAAAATCTACTCCAACTTACAAATCAATATCGGGATAGTTTCTTCCATCTTCACAAGTTTCTCCACAGTCAACGAAGTAGCCGTCAACTCCTTAAAGAAGTGACTCAACTCCACCAACGGTTTCCAAATAGGCTTCGGTAAGGCATGAAACGCGTATGAGAGTAGTTGTTGCATAAACACATGGCAATCATGACTTTTCATGCCAAACACCCTGCCCTCCTTCACGTCGACACATCTACTCAAGTTAGAAACGAATCCGTCAGGCAGGGTCAACCCATTCATCCAAATACACACAAAATCTGTTGTGGTCTAGTTAAAGCATATTTTGCATGGGGTTTAAACATTCTTCCACGTCCCGCATCCCTCAATTCCAACTCCTTCCTAGAACACCAAATCGGAAGGTCTAGATGACTCTTCTCGTTGTCCTTTGTTCTCCCCTTGATGTCCATAACAATGTCAAAAATATTCATGAAAACATTACGTTCAGTGTGCATGATGTAACACCCTCTGTTACACCTTAATAAATTCTAGAAAAATTCATAATTTTTTTTTAAAGATATGATTGTTAAAAAGAAACTATCGGAATAAATTATATACATTAATTCTGAAATACCTCACAAATATTATTAAAACTTTATAAAGTATTTGTACATTCATCCGAAGAAAATAAACATTAAACATTATAAGAAAGAGAGGAAACTCTATGGTCCAGAAGCAGTTACTTATTAATATTATTTATTCATTGGACCACGGTATTCATACCGAGCTCCCTTTCTAGAACGTGCTATATTTACTGTCGAGATTCTTCGATCCTTCCCTCTGAACCATCAATTTAAAACATGTGAAACAAAAACACGGAGAAAGGAGTGAGAAACAGAATATAATATTCTTGATTAAGACATAAGCAACAAAGGGTTTTCACAAACTAATACATAATAATATCAATCACAATCACATACACAATCAATTATGAATGCATGAATGTTATGCAATATCTTCATCATAACTTACCTATATATGTGGGCCCTTAAATTTTAATTTGCACTGGGCCAACCAGGAGTTTACACTGTTCCATAAGTCCGGATAATAATAATATGAACAGCTCAACTGGCATGGAAACACTTAGAGACTAGTCAGATTGAGAAAGTTTTTATTGTGAAAGTACCCGACACTAGGGAGCTACCCCAGGTCCCCTGAAGCACCCTTTCACACCCTCTCATCCCAAGGCTCGTAATTAAGCCTCCTCTAATGTATCTTCGGTTTCTATAATCTGTCCCCATACAATATTATTTTATTTCACTTTAATGATTCATGATGCATGAACTACTCGTGTATTTAGTTGGTTAAGGCTTTTAGAAACTCAATTATTAAATCCCTTAAAGGTTTACAATATCATTTCAATAAACTGTACATTTTCTCAATTCTCTGAATTTCTGTCCCACAGAAATAAATTTGGTACAGTTTTCAAATCTCACTTAAATTGAGTTTCTAAGCCTTAAATATCTAAAAACTTTATCATATAAAACTTTACATAATCTTTCTCAAATTAAATCTTAACAAAATCAAATTTAGGAATCTCAATTATTTCCAAATATCTTTAGTTATTAAGTTGGAAAAAATAAAATAATTTTCTTTTTAAAAAAATTTTGTTTTATTAAAAGAGAATAATTATTAACCAAAAATACTTAACATTACAAAAATTTTCTTTAACTCAAGATTTAATTAAATAAATTCTCATAAAATGTTTTCTTTCTAAAATAAATACTAATTTTTTTATTCTAAATATTGAAAATAAAGTTAATAAAAATAATTTCTAAGAAGGAATAAAAGATAATAAAATTTAAAGAGTAAGGTAAGAAATGCTTACTGAATTTTAGCTTTCCGTCATGCTCACTATATGCTCAAACTCCATATTACAATATCATCAATCAAAATCAACCAATATCAATCATAACTAAATATCATCAATCAATCAATCATAATCAAATCAATTAAATATCATTAATACATATCATAATACAAAATTTAATGATTATTAATATAGTCAATTTGAGTCATTTTGGTCAATTCCTTGCATAGGTATATGTAAGTCCATGTAATCCAGTCCTTGCATAGGTATAGTTCAGTCCGTATGGGTCATAATGGTCCAAGTCCTTGCATAGGTATAGTCCAGTCCATATAGGTCATAATGGTCCAAGTCCTTGCATAGGTATGTTAGAGTTAGTTTAAACCGGATATTTAATTTAAAATTTATTAAAATTGTTAAGTTAAAAAGTTAATATTTTAAAATAATAATATTATTAAATTTAAAAGGAGTAGGGGACTCCTCCCATTATTCTTATGTCTTTTCATATTATACTCTTATCTCACTCCCCCTTACCTTGAGTTGTTACCAAAAATGGATTTGCTTTGCGCCTCCGATTTCTAGAAATATTAATACCAATCTTATTTCAGTATAAGCATAAGACGAAGATTAAGATTACTACTTAAAACAGAAATGATAAATTTTGAATAGTGAATAGTGAATAGTGAATAATAAATAGTAAATTGTGAATAGTAACAGTAAATAGTAAAACATGAATAGTAACAGTAAATAGTAAAACATGAATAGTAACAGTAAATAGTAAATCGTGAATAGTAACGGTAAATAGTAACAGTAAATAGTAATTTATTATTTGAATAGTAATTTACTATTAAAATAGTAATTTACTATTGAAATAGTGTTTACTATGCAGAATAGTAACTTAAAATAATATTATTTTCAGTATAATAACAGATTTCTAAAAACGATATAAAAATAACCCAAAAAAATATAAAAGAGAAGTATTCTTACCTTAGGATTTTGGCAGAACCTTCTCTCTAAAAACTTCTCTTCTCTCTCTCTCACTTCCACCACTATCTCACTAGCACTACTATATTAAAAAAACTTAATCTGAAATTGTGAATTCTAAAGAAGAAATCCTTCCGTATTTATAGGAAAAAAATTTACTATGCATTCCATTATTTTAATATAAAAGTACTATGTATTTTTGAATTTTTTATTCCAGGTTACTGTGCATCTTTTGAAAATTTCATACATGCACAGTGATTTGCATAGTAATTGTCGGCAAAATTATTAAGTCAAATAGTAACCCTTCACTTGGTATATTTTAAATATTCAAAATGAGTCCTTTTTACAATTTAGCGATATTATATCAGTCCTCACTAATTTTATAATAAGTAATATAAAGCTAAAATTTTAAAAATCTAAAATTTTCTGTTAATAAAAATTTATTGATACGTTTCCAATTTTTTAACGATTGGAAAAAATCAAGATTTTTCTCAAACTGATAATTTTTAGATAAGTCTACTTGAAATAGATTTTAGAAAATTTTCTTATAATTTAAATTCACTTTCTTATAAATATTTTTAATTTAAGTCACTTATATGAATTTAAAATTATTTTAAAAAATATTATTTTATTAAAAAATTCTAAAATTCCAAAAAATTCCAAAAAAATCATAAATAATACGTAGATTAAAAAGTTCTAAAGAACCATAATTTAATTCCTTCAAAATTTTAATATAAAAATAAAAATAGGGGTGTTACACATGACATCAATGTTGTGTCTTAACAACAAGTCTTTCCAATATGGCAAATCCCACAAGACACTCTGCTTCACCCAGTGGTGTTCCTTACCATAACCCGCAAACTCCTTAACACTCTTGTCCCAGATGTATGGATACTCTTCGACCCTTTGCCAAACCCGTGCACCGGAGAACCTACGGGGTGGAGGTTCATTAACAACCTTGTTCTTCTTAAAAGCGGTTTTGTTTCTCCTAAACGGGTGATCCAATGGTAGAAACTTTCTATGACAGTCAAAGAAACTTGTCTTGCCACTAACAGGGAGTGATTCCCCCCGGTATGTTCCATGCATACAGGGCAAGCAAGCTTCCCAGACGTTGACCATCCAGAAAGCATACCATAGGCCGGGAAGTCGTTAATAGTCCACATCAAAATAGCACGCATCATGAAATTGTTCTTCAAAGACGCATCGTATGTCATTACCCTGACATCCCATAATTGTGATAACTCTTCAACCAACGGTTGCAAAAACATGTCTATGTTCGCCTTTGGATTTTTGGGTCCTGGAACCAGTATAGATAGAAACATGACCTCCCTCTTCATACACATATCAGGAGGCAGATTGTATGGGGTCAGTATGACTGGCCAACAAGAGTAAGCTCTTCCGTATTGACCGAACGGGTTAAACCCATCAGTACATAAGCCAAGTCTTACATTGCGCGGCTCGCCAGAAAAGTCCGGATATAGCTCATCCAAACACTTCCATGCTTTCCCGTCGGAAGGATGGCAAAGAAACCCCTCTTGTGTTCGGTTCAGAGCATGCCAACGCATGTGTTTTGCCGTGGACAATGAGGCATACAGGCGTTGAAGACGCGGTGTTATAGGGAAGTACCACATTTTCTTCCTGGCCGTCCGGGTTACCTTCCCTCTCCTTTTAACGGTCTTGTAGCGTTCCTCATTACAATGCAGACATTTTGTGACACTCTTATCTGTAAACTCATTTCTGAACAACATATATCCACCAACACAACACTCTATCTTCACACAAGCCAACCCCAAGTTTGCCACTTGTTTCTTAGCATGGTACAGGTTTGCTGGCATTCTATGATTACTAGGTATGGTGGAACCCATCAGATTGACCATCCTATGAGGCTTAAAGCAGCTAGGGAGGCGGATAACTCAGTGTGACTGTTGCACCCGTCCCACAATGGAGTCTGAGCCGCCGCTAACAAATCATAAAATCTCTTCACCTCCGGATTAGGATCCTCCTCTACATTATTAGAGTCTCCATGACCTGCTTGGTCATTATGTTCCAGCAAACGCCCGGTGAAGGGTCCAACATGATCCATCACCATTTGTGCTATGTTCTTGTACGTATCCCTGTTTCTTCCAACCTCATAGTAAGACTGTTGCACGGTTACATCTGATGGTCTAGGCGGTAACTGCTCACCATGGTTGTACCAGCAGTGCTATGTTTCCATGAACCCTTTCTCAGTTAGGTGGCACATGACATCATCCGCGTATTCAAAACTCATGCATTTGCACCTTGAGCACGGACAACAAATTTTCTGAGTCGCTTCAAATCCAGGCGTGTTTGCCGTAGCGAACGGAATGAACTCCAATAGCCCCATCATAAACTCCTCAGTCACTCGTCGACTACGATCTAGTCGGTTGTACATCCATCGGCGATTTGTCGGTACCTCCATTTACAATATCTAAGAGGCATGATTTTTGTTACTTTAAATTGCTCCAATTTTATTTGACTATCGGTTGTGAATCACTCTCTATGTCTTTGATGTTGCAAATTGGTGGGGCCCTATCCCATTCGGGATGAATATGCAACCATCCGCAACCCATTGATGTTGTATATGGTCTATCTTGTGTCGTTGATGTTCATTTGAAATTTTGGCAGCATTTCGCATTGGTCCCCGAGTACACAGAGATATGTACAGTATGAAACACCACACGCACACATGCACCCTGGGGACAATACGAAACACCATAACGAAAAGTTCAAATGAACATTCAACTTCTCAAGATTGACCACATACAACATTGATGGGTTACACCCTACTGGTTACAAATTCATACCAAACTGTCCAACCGAGACAATTCAAGATCCAACACAACACGGTACGTCAACCGGTTGTTTTGAAACTTGAACGGGAATCTAATGGCTACACACACGACTAAACCCTACATTATTAAAGTTGAGTTTTATTTTTTAAGTTCCCTAACAAAGGGACCCTACCAAAATTTTAGCAGAGTCTCCCCTATAAACTAGACATTTTCAATTTTTTTACAACGCCCTGTTACACACAGAAAAGTTCCCAGTACAGTTCAATATATGTGCAACGCATTGTATATGAAATTGAGGGAGGTAATTACCATAACCTAGTGAGCTCTGCTCTCCACTAACAAACAACATTACATATGCATAAAAAATCATGTTATCAGCACACAAAACCAATGCCTAATGAGCTCTGCTCTCCACTAACAAACAACATTATACATGTATAAAAAATCATGTTATCAGCACACAAAACCAATGCCTAATGAGCTCTGCTCTCCACTAACAAACAACATTACACATGCGACTAAAATCATTAAATCAGCACACAAAACCATTGCTTAATGAGCTCTGCTCTCCACTAACAAACAATAATCGCCCAGCATACACATAATGAGAAGGTCAGTGTTAGGGGATTACCTGGGGAAAAAGTAAGCGATGAATATAAAGCTGTCGATAGACGATCAGAGACCACGCGTAACGTGTGCTAGTCTGCATGACAATGTCAAAAATTGGTTGGACAGTTACAAGTAGCAAGGAAACTAAACAAAGAGAGACACGTAAAGCAAATTATAGATTACACAGCAATGACTTCTTAGTGATATAAAGACTTGGGATCCACGTGAGAATGAGTCCATGAGAGACGCAACAGAGACTACATTTGCATTATTAAACATTCTTAAAATAACATATGAAGTAATTAAGTATGTTTGCGAGGTCAAACGCTAGATTTTTCAAAGTCCTTGAGGGGGAGATCGAGAAATAGAAAGAAAATGAAAGTGATATACCTTGTTGAATTGCTCCAATCATCTCTCTCAAGTTCTTTCTTACCAAGAGTCATTGGCTGCACTAATTGTTGGCAACTATGGGAAAGAATTCACTCTTATTTTCATGCTCATACCGAAGCCAAGGCAAGGCAGCTTCGTCATGAACTCAGGAACACCAAGAAGGGATCACACATAATTTTAGAGTACTTGCTTTGGATTAAAGCCCTTGCTGATGCTCTAATCTCAATAGGTAACTGATGCTGAAATCCCGAGTCATTAAATTGATGGTAAAATCTTAGTAAAATGAAATATGACTCTCGGATTCACACTTATGGCAAGCGCACCAGTCGTTAAAATTGTAGTATATTTGATCGTCTCACAGGGATTGTGGTAAATACCTCAATCTAGGACTAGTACAAGCTGAACCAACAGAAAATACATGCAATTCATTCGATTTTTATGGTTTGAGTGTTTTATAGTTGTTTTTATATTTTGAGAAACAGAGTTAAGATGAAAAGTGGAAAGTGATTAAAAGAAAACAGGTCAGGATTGCTTCGGCTCACAATTTCCTCAAGAAACATGCAATTCAGTATAATCAAACTTCACAATCTAGAGGACAATCCGCTTGTGGTCATTCCCTAATTCCTTAGGTGAAAGACACTAATTCTTAAGCAATGAACCTTAATTCCTTAAGTGCTCGATTAACCTAAGAATCTAATGCGAATTTGGAGGTTGAACTCTAACTATTCACCTAAATTGATTAGGCCTGAACTAGTTAGAAAGCTGGAAGTTACCTAAGCTTCAGCCATGATTCCTCACTGGTGAAGTTCTTCATCCGTTCTGGATTTGTCAATCCAGCGATTCTGCTCCACTCCTCAGCTTGTTCGCCTCAAGATCTTCGAAGCCGATCTACTTGCTCACAGCTTCAAGATTCCATTGTTCACCTTCACAATCCCAACCTTAGGGATTTAGAACTCCATAGACTTCGGTTCCATCGAAGGATTGTGGAACGTCATGGAGGAGAGAGTTTAGAGAGATGAAAAAGGTAGTGAGAGATTGGAAATGGAAAAATGAAATTGTATATTACGTTGCTCTGTTCTCTACACACACACACTATTCTTAGTCTTGCTACTGCTATAGAGTATGTACAACCTATTTATAAGTTTCTACCTAACTAACTTAACTAATAACTTCGGACCACCTCAGCTAATGACTAAAACTAATTACACAGTTTACAGAGTAACTAACTAATTACAGCTCAGCTCTTAACAGGATCCAGCTCATCCTTAGCTAATGTACAGCTCAGCTCCAGCTAATTGACAGCTCTCTTCTTAAGTTAACTTGAGGTTTCAGTAGTAGAGACGAAGGCAATGGAAGCGGAACAGTACTGCACCAAGTGTGTTATTGGAGGGAAGGAACGGTATTTAAATTACTGCCTTGATGCTTCAGCTGCTGAGTATTCGCTTAGGCGGATTAAGCTTCGCTTGGTTGAGTCCGGATTAACCTGCAGTGTTTCTTTCTCTCTTGGGCGTTATGGCAAAGCTTGGGCGAGGACGGACTCTTAAAGTTATGCTTGAGTGAGTCCGGATTTTACTTGAACGGATTAAATAATGACTAAGCACATCGGTTTCGTATGTAGCATTCCAATCTTCTTCTCTTTTATAACCGGTGTCTTGGGCGTTGTCTTCTTAAGTAGGCTTGGGCGGAGTCTTGCTTTGGGCGGAGTACTTATCTTGGGCGGAGTACTTATCAAATCAGTATTCTGTAGTTGGCACTCGGGTTCTTCATGCAATATTCCGAGTCCTTGTTCTCTTTTGGAGTCGGTGTCTTGGGAGTCTTCTTAAGTTAGCTTACTTGAAGTCTCGCTTGGTCAGTATTTGGGCTCTTTTCAGTCGGATTCAGGAAGTCTCACTCAGATTTATCAATTTCTGCTCGGATTTGTAGGATTTCACTTCGAAATTTTCTTCTTATCTTGAGTCCGCCCTGTTCCTGCACCAATAAACAGCTACTTGCCTAACAATTATACGCTGGCTGCTTAGTGAATTTATAAATACTTCAAAATTCCTTATTTAATTACAAGTTTCAATCGGTTTCTTACATAGATAACATACTTTTGAATTAATTAACTACAACATAAATTCTTATCAAATTATTAAATAATAATAATAAAACTAATCAATAGTTAGTAAATTATGTTAAATAACTAGTGGAATAATTAAGTCTTTTCAAGACTTATCACATCCCCAAACTTAAAACTTTGCTTGTCCTCAAGCAAATATTCAGATTAATTATCAATCAGTAATTGATCAACACAGTCAATCTTTCCTTAACTTAGTTCATACTATAATTATTGAATACCGATCATGCTTTCTTCTTGCAATTTCTAAAAGTATAAAAACTTACACCTCCTTTGGAAGACAAGTTGCTGATGCTTTCCTCACTGGTCGGTGTTTAACTCTTCTCTCGGTGTGTAGGGTAAATAAAATGCACTCAGCACCTGCATACTTGTTAGATAAACATAGGCTTGCAACAGTTCTAAACATCATGAAATATGCCAACTCAATCGGATCAGTAAGGGCTTTTTAAGCTTATAATGGGGCTCGGCTACAGGCTCAATTATTGTTTTTCCGAGTCATAGATAGGTTACAAGATGTGTCCACTGATGCTTTGCCTCGATTCTAACTTACTTGCCTTCTACTAACAACTCTCTTAACTTTTCCGACTGGATGCCTATTTAATACTTTCGGCGCTGTTTTGCATTTCCTTTTTCTTTTAGTCCTTCGGACTTCTCTCTTTTTTTTTCTTTTTTCTTTCTTTTCTTTTTCCATCTTCTTCCGATCGAAGAAAATTTTTTCTTTTTGGTGCTTTGCACCTCTTTTTCTTTTCAGTACTTTGTTCCTTTTTCTCTCGGCTTTGCCTTTCTTCCTTTTATTTTTCTACAAATTCATCCATAATTAAGCTCAGAGTGTGTCCTTAATTACTGTTAGGCACACTCTTCATCCCCAAACTTAGAAATTGTTAGTCCCTAGCAATAAGCAAAAATCGAGCCATTCACCAGTGAAACATCCAGGGGTAATTTAATCGGGTTTTTCTTGGATAACTAGGCTTGTAACGTTGGGTATATAAATAGAATGAAAAGGTCTCAGGCTCAAACATATTATTGGGTCAAAGGATGATTAATATATTAGGAAGGTTATTTTTGGCCTTGGCTAAATAATCAAAGAAGGCCTTCATCATTTCCGATTGGTTGACATACGACAATTAGCAAGAACTGAGGCAAATTCTGTCTCACTAACCAGCATGCAAGCTCACTCGGAAAAGATAAAACAGGCTCAAAAGCTCATATAATTATAACAGTTAATCAGCCAGTCTTGTCCCCAAACTTAGTGCAAAATCATACATCTAGAATGCTAACTAGCATACCGAGTAAACATTTTAACTAAGGATGAACAATAGTTATGGTCAGAGATCATGAGTTAAGCAAAAACCGATCAATTAATTTATCTGACTACAGCTTAACAAATCAGCAAACTTTTTAAATTATGAAGATGGATTTTGAAATTAAATATAATTATCATATTTTATCAAATAAAGACTCGAAAAAAATTAAATAAGGAGTCGGGATACTAGCATACTTCCCTGTTACCTGAATGGCAGTGCTTGGAAACGCATAACCGGATCGGGACTCATGGATTTTACCAATACATACGAAAAACGGAATAAAACAACAAATTGACATGAAAGTAAAATTTCATTACATAATTAAAAATAAGATACGTTCAGTGTTCAGTAAGCAAATACAATAACTTTAAACTAATACATAAGAAACATTATAAAAACGTGGCACCACTGCTTAAACATTTTGGGCTTCATCGTCCTTGTCCTGCTGGGGGAAAATCGTGAATCCAATGGAAGCTAACCACGCATCCCTATCAGGTGGTGCTCCCATTCCCGATGAATGCTCAACCCTCAGCTTCGAAGCAATCTTCCTGAGCATCTGATCGTGGTTCAAAACCCGATCGTAAATTTCAAGTTGCATCTTCTTCACAACCTGCAATTCCTGTAATATTAAAAGAATGTCAGAGGAAGAAGAAGATGAACCAGCTCCTACAAATTGCTTGGGACGTTCTATTTCTGCGGTTTTAAAGTTCTCAGCACAGTTTTCATCAGCTTTAATGCTTTCCACCTCTGGTGACTCATTTTCCTCACTGGCAGGAGGGACATTCCTTTGCACCAGAGGAGATACATCCCCTTGGTTCTGACTTCGACTAGGGACCTGGACAGATGAATCAGAAATAGTAATGGTGGCCACTTCTCTTTCAGCATCTAATTGTTTCCTTCGCACACTTCCTTCTGCGAAGTTTGGTCTAGGTTTCTGTAAAAGTCTTTGAGATCTTCTCTTCATGATGAATGTTAAAATAACGATGATAAACAACCTAATCAAACAAAAATAAGAACAGAAATGCAAGAGAAAAACAACAAACCAAACTGTAAGATGCATGGCTTATGAACAGTGGAAAACAATAATGATGAAACAAGAAGATAATAACCACGAACTGCGAAGTGAAAGAAGTGAAAAGGTGATACCTTTCTCAGAAATCAGAAAGTGTCGTTTCGTCTTCAGCTCAAGTTCAACACAGGTACTGAAGGTTGGAAACTGAAAGGACTTTTTCTTTTATAACGAAGAATTCAATTTTCTAGAAACGCATAAATGCGGTCAACTTTAATTATTACTTTTATTAAATGCATTACTACTGTTATTATTATTATTATATTTATTTATTTATTTATTTATTTATTACATATATTTTATTTAATTTTTATTTATTTATTATTATTTTATTTATTGTTTTTGAATACTCAATTACTAGAGGGGTAGAAGATCGAGGAAGAGTGGGATGATACCAATGTGATGCCAAATGGACATAGGAGAATGGAAGATGGATAAATGAACAGGCCGTAGCAAATGAAAAATTTAAATACCTGAAATAGAGTGCATGAAAAACGAGTGAAAAATGTAATGGAATACGAGTGAATCAAGAGACGAACAATAAAAGAAACGAATAGAAGTATGAACGAATGAATGAAAACTCAAGTAAATAAATGAAAGGGGTGAAAGGATGATAACCGAGTAAGAATGGAAATAGATACCGAGTGATTGAATAGTTGATCAACGAATGAGGTGAACAACGCAAGTCCGAGTAAATGAAAGGGAAAGAATGAATGCATAATTAAAAAGTTAACTGACGGGTGAGGAACGGAAAAGAGGGTGACCGAATGGGAATGAGGAAAGGGTATACCGATCACCGATCGATGAAGGAGATGAGCAAATGAAGGAACCGAATGAACTAGCGAGAAATCTAGTGAATAAGGAACTGAGTGATGAAAAAGTGAACAAACACTGAATGAAAAGGGTACCGAATGGATCACAGAATGAGTGAAAGAATGAATGAAGATAAATGTATGAGAACCGAGTGTGACAATGAATGGACGAGTGAACAACCGTCGTGAGGTATGAGTGAACAAAGAAGTGCGTGGGAGAAAGAATAAATGGGAGTAAGGCTGAGTGAAAGAAAGGACGAGTGGATGAAACTGAGTAATATAGATCGGAGATATGAAGAATGAGTGAATGACAATGAGAGTTCGGGCGAAGAATAAAAATGATAGGAGTAAAAATGGAATGAATGAAATACCGAGTAAATGAAAGACCGGGTGAATAAAACGAATACAATGGAGAAACTTAGGGAATGAAAAACGCGAAGACAATCAATTGAGTGCGACAATCGCGAATGAAACACGAGTCAATGAAAACGAAAAATCGACAGCGTGAGAAAACTGAGAAAGAAAAATAAGTGGAATGAAACAACGGGTAAATGAATACCGAGTGGATTAAACCGGGTAAAAGTGAAAAAACGAATGAACAAACAGCGAGAGGTCGGACAAATATAACAACAAGTAAAAGGACAGGAAAGAATAGCTAACCGACCGTGTGAACAAAGATGAGTGAAGGATAGACGAGAAAGAATACTGATTGAATGAAAAATGAGAAAATGAAGACGAGTGAAGGATTTACTAGGGAATGAAGAACCGAGTGAATGAAAGACCGAGTGGGAATGGAGAAAGATACCGAGTGATGGAGATACTAAGTGGTAACGGATGAGTGGAAGAGTAAACAAAACAACGAGTACAGAGAAGAAATGAGCAAATGGAAGAACCAATGAATAAAAGACGAACAGAAATTTATGAACAAAACTGAGTGAATGAAAAATAAGTGGAAAAACGAATGGATAAAAGAGAGAATGTGATAATGAAAGACTGAATAATAGGTGAGGAATGAAAAAGAAAGAGTGACCGAGTGGATGAAGAATGAATGAAAGAACGAATGAGAATATTCCGAGTGAAGGAGATGAGTGAAAGCAAGAGCGAGTGGAAGAAATCGAGTGATCTAGTGAGAAAACAAGTGACTGAAAAAGAGACTGCAAAAAGAGACGCATGAAAGAGATACCGAGTGGGGGAACCGAGAAAGAGTAGATTGAAAGAACAACTGGATAAAGAGATCAGGCGAGGGAATAAGAAACTGAGTGACGAGTGAGTGAAAAAAAAATTACGGAGAAATGGGTGAAAGAATGAAGAAGAAAGAGTAGATTGAAAGAACAAGTGAATCAACGACTGAGAAGAAGAATGGATAACAGACTTCATGAAAAGAAGGACGAGTGAAAGATAAATGAAAGAAGCCGAGTGGAAGAAACCGACTACTAGAGAAAGCTGAGTGGATGAATGAATAACAGGCCGCGTGCAAATGAGACTAATGGATACAATACTGATTGTGACGACTGAGGAATCCGAGTGGTGAAAAGCCGACTGAAATAAGTCACTTTTCACTATCTGACCCGTTCATTACATCAACGATCAGAATTCTTTCCAAGTCTTCCTTTTTATTCGCAGCAATTTATTGAAAAATACCGAGTGAAGTTCAGTCGAGAAGAAGGGTTACGACGAAGTAACAATTATCCGAGCGTACTATTTTCACTCAACTTAGTACAATTTTTCCTCTAAGTGCGAAACAACAATCAGCATTGGCTCGCCTAAGCTACCAGTGCTTCGCCTGAGCGAAAATAGAAAAAATCAACTCGGATTTCCTTCTTCAACTTCACACTTTTATTTTATTCAAAGTTCTAAAAAAACAATCGGGACATAGGGCTGCCTCCCTAGAGCGCTTCCTTAAGGTCACTAGCTTGACCTTATTGTATTTAAGAAGATGGTTTCAGTGACAAGGAGGTTTTCTGCCTATCAAACTCTCCTCCAAAGTAGAGTTTGAGTCGCTGGCCATTCACCTTGAAAAACCGATCGGTAGTCGGATCTTTTAGTTCGACTGCACCATGAGGAAAAACCTCATTTATAGTAAAAGGCCCGGACCACTTGGATCTAAGTTTTCCAGGGAAGAGTTTCAGTCGGGTATTGAATAACAAAACCTGATCGTCCTTCTGAAACTCTTTCTTATTAATTTGCTTATCATGCCATTTCTTTGTTTTCTCCTTATAGATGGAGGCACTTTGATAAGCGTTGAGTCGGAACTCCTCTAATTCATGGAGTTTCAAAACTCTTTCCTTCTGAGACTGGTCACAGTCCATGTTTAATAGTTTTGTGGCCCACCACGCTTTGTGTTCCAACTCCACAGGGAGATGGCAAGCCTTACCGTACACCAGTTGATACGGGAACATGCCAATCGGAGTTTTGAAAGCTGTTCGGTAAGCCCACAATGCATCGTCTAATTTTACCGACCAATCTTTTCTGGATTTTCCGACCACTTTTTCTAAAATTCTTTTTATTTCTCTATTTGACAATTCGACTTGTCCACAAGTCTGTGGATGGTAAGGAGTGGATATCTTATGTAAAACCTCATAGTGACGCAAGGCTTTTTCCATTATCTTATTGCAAAAGTGTGAGCCCCCATCACTAATAATAACTCTCGGAACTCCAAACCTAGAGAAAATATTCTTCTTAATGAACCTAAGCACAACCTGTGCATCATTGGTTCTGGTCGGAATTGCCTCCACCCATTTGGAGACATAGTCCACAGCAACCAGAATGTATTCGTTGGAGAACGACTTAGGGAAGGGTCCCATGAAGTCGATACCCCAAACGTCAAATAATTCCACAATTAGAATATTCGTCAAAGGCATGCCAGCTTTTGTGGAGAGACCTCCACTCCTTTGATATTTGTCACACCTTTTGACATATTCCTTAGAATCCTGAAAGATAGTTGGCCAGTAAAAGCCACTCTGTAATATCTTCGCTGCGGTACGGGAGGCACCATGATGGCCTCCATAATAAGAATCGTGGCAGTGCCAAAGGAGCCTTTCTTGCTCGGATTCAGGCACACAGCGCCTGATTACTCCATCTATGCCTATTTTAAACAAAAATGGATCATCCCAAAGAAAAGCCTTACTATCATGAAAGAATTTTTTTCTCATTTGGGATGTCCAACCATCAGGTACCACTGAGGCACTTTTAAAGTTTGCCATGTCAGCGTACCATGGCCCAGTCATAATGGCCATCAACTTTTCGTCTGGAAATTCTTCTTTTATCAAGACAAAATCCGACTCAGCTTCCAGACGAGACAATTGGTCTGCAACCGAGTTCTCTACCCCTTTTTTGTCTCGTATTTCTAAGTCAAACTCTTGAAGTAGCAGAACCCACCTAATCAATCTCGGTTTAGACTCTTTTTTAGCTAGTAAATACTTGATTGCCGAGTGGTCTGTATATACAATAACTTTGGCACCAATCAAGTATGCACGAAATTTATCAAATGCATACACCACAACAAGCATTTCTTTTTCAGTCGTGGTGTAATGTATTTGATTTTCATTTAACACTTTACTAGCATAATAAATCACATGAGTTAATTTCTCTTTTTTCTGACCCAGTACAGCTCCGATTGCAAAGTCACTTGCATCACACATCAATTCAAACGGTAAAGACCAGTTGGGTGATGCAAGGATCGGAGCTGAAGTCAAAC
This sequence comes from Clitoria ternatea, assembly GCA_037962975.1. NCBI lineage: Eukaryota > Viridiplantae > Streptophyta > Magnoliopsida > Fabales > Fabaceae > Clitoria > Clitoria ternatea. Next base: position 71,600,736 of record CM075676.1, read on the forward strand.
TTTGTTTTAATTTTTCAAATGCCTTGACACAGTTGTCATTAAATGCAAACACCTGATCTTTCACAAGCAAATCTGTCAAAGGCTTAGCTATTTTTGAAAAATCTTTTATGAATCTTCTATAGAACCCAACACAACCTAGAAAACTCCTTACTCCTTTCACATTGATCGGAGGAGGAAGTTTTTCAATAATTTCAATTTTTGCTCGGTCCACCTGCATGCCCTCAGCAGAAATCCTATGACCAAGGACTATCCCTTCCTTAACCATAAAGTGGCATTTTTCCCAGTTAAGAACGAGATTAGTCTCTTGACATCTCATTAGCACTTTAGCTAAGTTGCTGAGGCATGTATCAAAATTACTCCCAAATACCGAGAAGTCATCCATGAATACCTCAATAAATTTTTCTACCATATCCCCAAAAATTGCCAGCATGCACCTTTGGAAGGTTGCTGGAGCGTTGCACAAGCCGAACGGCATGCGCCTGTATGCAAAGATTCCATAGGGACATGTGAAGGCAGTCTTTTCTTGATCCTTCGGGTCAACCACAATTTGGTTATAACCCGAGTACCCATCAAGAAAACAATAGTACTCATGTCCTGATAACCTCTCTAGCATTTGATCAATAAATGGAAGGGGGAAATGATCCTTCCGAGTAGAGTTATTCAGCCTTCTGTAATCAATGCACATCCTCCAGCCTGTAGTTGGCCGAGTGGCAATGATTTCACCCTGGTCATTTTTTACAGTCGTCATTCCTCCCTTCTTGGGCACCACTTGGACTGGGCTAATCCAAGTGCTGTCTGAGATCGGGTAAATGATTCCTGCATCAAGGAGCTTGACCACTTCTTTTCTCACTGCTTCCTTCATAATGGGGTTCAGTCTGCGTTGTGGCTGAACAACAGGGGAATAGTCATCCTCCATCAGGATTTTGTGCATACAAAAAGATGGACTGATTCTCTTCAAGTCAGAAATGTTCCAGCCAATGGCAGATTCATGAGCTTTTAATACCCCAACTAATTTATTCTCATCCTCTTCTTTTAAGTCGGAATTAATAATTACAGGATGAGTGTCATTTCCTCTCAGGAAAACATATTTTAGATGAGAAGGTAAAGGTTTTAAATCACATTTTTCTTCCAAAAATTCCTTTTCTTTCTCATCTTCAGTAGTTTCCAAATCATTTTTCTCTTCTAAATCACCTACTTCTAAAACTTCCAGTAGGTCCAGTATTTCCGAGTGAGAGTCAATTGACTCGGTCTCGGAATCAAAGTCATCCTCTAAAAACGTTTGTAAAGCCTCTTCCTTAGTTTTTAGCAGTAAGGGGGTTTGGTAATTTTCAACCTCTTCAATCATTAAGCAATCCATCCGTTCAGTCGGATGTTTCATGGAATTGAAGACGTTAAAAATTACTTGTTCCTCCTGAACTCTCAGCATGAGTTCGCCCTTTTCCACATCAATTAATGCTCTACCAGTAGCTAGGAAGGGTCTACCTAAGATCAAAGGGATCTCTCGGTCAGCTTCCATGTCCAACACTATGAAGTCTGCTGGAAAGATGAATTTATCAACTTTTACTAACAAATCTTCCAGCATGCCTTGGGGATATTTAATGGATCTGTCAGCCAACTGCAAGGACATGCGAGTCGGTTGCAAGTCATTAATTCCCAGTTTTTTCATTAAAGATAGAGGCATCAGGTTTATACTGGCTCCTAGATCACAGAGAGCACTTCCTACATGAACATCCCCTATTGCACAAGGTATTGTGAAAGATCCAGGATCTTCTAGCTTTTGGGGGAGTTTCTTTTGAATGATTGCACTACACTCTTGAGTGAGAGTAATCATTTCATCCCCCCTAAGCTTCCTTTTCTTAGACAATAGTTCTTTTAAAAATTTTGCATAAGAAGGCATCTCCTGCAATGCCTCAGCAAAAGGGATATTAATGTGAAGTTTCTTAAAGACCTCTAAGAACCTAGCAAACTTCTGCTCCTCTATTTGCTTTTTAAAGCTGTGCGGAAATGGAGCATTCCTTAGTTTTTCAGGAGTCAGCTTAGAAGCTTCCTCCAGGATCAAATCAACCTTTTTCTTTTTCTTTTGATGGACTTTATTTTCTTTTTCTTTTTCTGATTCATTTTTAATTTCTGCTTCATTTTTATTATCCTGCTCGGTTTCCTGTATTCTTTCCTTTCCTTTTTCTGAGCTTATTTCTTGACTCAGAGATGGAGAAATAATTTTTCCACTCCTAGTAATTATGGCTTTGCAATGTTCCCTTGGATTTACCTCGGTATCTCCAGGGAAATTGCCTGCTTGCCTCTCAGCTAATTGTTTAGAAAGCTGTCCTACTTGATTTTCTAAATTCCTTATGGATGCTTCCTGATTCTTAAAACTGGCCTGAGTGGCCTGGATAAACTGAGAAAGTACATTCTCGAGTTCGGATTTTTCTTTAACAAGAGAGTGAGAGGGTTGTTGTGGTTTATTTGTGGGTTGACTTGGTGGTATATTCTGATTCAGATGTGGACCTTTCTGCCAGGAAAAATTGGGGTGGCTCCTGTAATTAGGATTAAAGGAATTAGAAGGATAATTCCTTTGATACTGTTGCTGCCCCATATAATTCACTTGCTCGGAAGGCACAACTGGATCACACATTCCATTTTTATGATCTCCACCACAAAAATCACAACTGATCATAGAAACTTGGCTCGGCTTTTGGAGTTCTGAAATCTGAATGCTTAATTTTTCCAAAGCCCTTGCTGATGCTCTAATCTCAATTTTAGAGTACTTGCTTTGGATTAAAGCCCTTGCTGATGCTCTAATCTCAATAGGTAACTGATGCTGAAATCCCGAGTCATTAAATTGATGGTAAAATCTTAGTAAAATGAAATATGACTCTCGGATTCACACTTATGGCAAGCGCACCAGTCGTTAAAATTGTAGTATATTTGATCGTCTCACAGGGATTGTGGTAAATACCTCAATCTAGGACTAGTACAAGCTGAACCAACAGAAAATACATGCAATTCATTCGATTTTTATGGTTTGAGTGTTTTATAGTTGTTTTTATATTTTGAGAAACAGAGTTAAGATGAAAAGTGGAAAGTGATTAAAAGAAAACAGGTCAGGATTGCTTCGGCTCACAATTTCCTCAAGAAACATGCAATTCAGTATAATCAAACTTCACAATCTAGAGGACAATCCGCTTGTGGTCATTCCCTAATTCCTTAGGTGAAAGACACTAATTCTTAAGCAATGAACCTTAATTCCTTAAGTGCTCGATTAACCTAAGAATCTAATGCGAATTTGGAGGTTGAACTCTAACTATTCACCTAAATTGATTAGGCCTGAACTAGTTAGAAAGCTGGAAGTTACCTAAGCTTCAGCCATGATTCCTCACTGGTGAAGTTCTTCATCCGTTCTGGATTTGTCAATCCAGCGATTCTGCTCCACTCCTCAGCTTGTTCGCCTCAAGATCTTCGAAGCCGATCTACTTGCTCACAGCTTCAAGATTCCATTGTTCACCTTCACAATCCCAACCTTAGGGATTTAGAACTCCATAGACTTCGGTTCCATCGAAGGATTGTGGAACGTCATGGAGGAGAGAGTTTAGAGAGATGAAAAAGGTAGTGAGAGATTGGAAATGGAAAAATGAAATTGTATATTACGTTGCTCTGTTCTCTACACACACACACTATTCTTAGTCTTGCTACTGCTATAGAGTATGTACAACCTATTTATAAGTTTCTACCTAACTAACTTAACTAATAACTTCGGACCACCTCAGCTAATGACTAAAACTAATTACACAGTTTACAGAGTAACTAACTAATTACAGCTCAGCTCTTAACAGGATCCAGCTCATCCTTAGCTAATGTACAGCTCAGCTCCAGCTAATTGACAGCTCTCTTCTTAAGTTAACTTGAGGTTTCAGTAGTAGAGACGAAGGCAATGGGAGCGGAACAGTACTGCACCAAGTGTGTTATTGGAGGGAAGGAACGGTATTTAAATTACTGCCTTGATGCTTTAGCTGCTGAGTATTCGCTTGGGTGGATTAAGCTTCGCTTGGTTGAGTCCGGATTAACCTGCAGTGTTTCTTTCTCTCTTGGGCGTTATGACAAAGCTTGGGCGAGGACGGACTCTTAAAGTTATGCTTGAGTGAGTCCGGATTTTACTTGAACGGATTAAATAATGACTAAGCACATCGGTTTCGTATGTAGCATTCCAATCTTCTTCTCTTTTATAACCGGTGTCTTGGGCGTTGTCTTCTTAAGTAGGCTTAGGCGGAGTCTTGCTTTAGGCGGAGTACTTATCTTGGGCGGAGTACTTATCAAATCAGTATTCTGTAGTTGGCACTCGGGTTCTTCATGCAATATTCCGAGTCCTTGTTCTCTTTCGGAGTCGGTGTCTTGGGAGTCTTCTTAAGTTAGCTTACTTGAAGTCTCGCTTGGTCAGTATTTGGGCTCTTTTCAGTCGGATTCAGGAAGTCTCACTCGGATTTATCAATTTCTGCTCGGATTTGTAGGATTTCACTTCAGAATTTTCTTCTTATCTTGAGTCCGCCCTGTTCCTGCACCAATAAACAGCTACTTGCCTAACAATTATACGCTGGCTGCTTAGTGAATTTATAAATACTTCAAAATTCATTATTTAATTACAAGTTTCAATCGGTTTCTTACATAGATAACATACTTTTGAATTAATTAACTACAACATAAATTCTTATCAAATTATTAAATAATAATAATAAAACTAATCAATAGTTAGTAAATTATGTTAAATAACTAGTGGAATAATTAAGTCTTTTCAAGACTTATCAGTAACCCTGTTCCTTTTGTAGATCAGCTTGATGCTACTTGATGGATTACGAGAGGAGTATGATGCCCTTATCACAATCATTAATAGGAAAACAAAATATTATAATATTACTGGAATTGAACCCCTTCTTCTTTGTTCACAAGAGGCTAGATTAGAGAATCAACGCGCAGTACTTCCAATAACTCCCTATCTAAACCTTGGACAACACCCCTCATCCTTAAATCTTGCTCACAATCCCTATTTGATGAATCCCACACAACCCATCAAACCCAGCCTCACACTTTCCCAATTCTTTTACACCTTGGCCATGTTCAAATCTTGCTCACAATCCCTCTTTGATGAACCCTACACAAAACCCATTAAACCCAGCGTGACACCCCCTATTCTTTCGCACCTTCGAATTAACATCCATCATCTAATCATGGCTCATCTCATTCTGGTTCTCATGGTTCCAGAGGCAGATCTTCCTTTCATGGAAGGGGATACTATGTTCGTGGTGCTAGACCTGCTTCACAATGTTAAATCTGTTTCAGAGTGGGCCGGGTAATTTCTAACACCGAGTCGCCTACTTGACTCGGTATAATCTAGCCCAAACCCGTGAGACGGAAACGAAACCGAGTCCACGTCTCGCCATTCCGCGTCGACGATTCCACGTCGTCTCTACCAGGAGGCGAGTCTGTTGCCGTTCCAGCACGGGGAGGCACCGTTAGACGTAGAATCAGACGATTCTACATCTTGACTCGTGAATCTAACAACACTCCCACATTATCCTACCCCACCTCTAGCTCCTCTTCCACAATGACTCCTAGCCTATATTGCAGGTCCTCACTCTATTTCAGAACAGTCCACTCAGGCTTGGGGAGGTTACGTAGATATTACTTATCTATGATAAATAGGCTTCCATGCATATTATCTCGAATTTCGTATTCCATGAGGGGACTAAGCATATTGAAGTTGATTGTCACTTTGTCAGAGAGAAAATCATATCTAGTGAAAAAAATTTACTAATTTTGTTAATTTCAACAGATTCATATATTCACTAAGTCACTAAGGGGTCATTGGATCAACCACTAATAACACTGCCACCACCAAGGTTAAACGAACAAGGAGAAGTGTCTCACTAGGTAATATTCATCATTGTCTTTCAACTCTCAATTATTCCATTTTGCATCTACATATCCATGTTGAAGTAAAATGGGTTTTCATTAAAGCGACACCAGACATCGATGGACAGGATGATATAAAGCTTATTTGTGGGACAAGAATTAGACGTATTGATTTTTTATATTATGCAAACTTGCACAGGTTGGATAATACCTATAAGGAAATAAATATATAATTCTAAAAGTAGTTCAAATGTAAATTTACATTCAGACTTCAGCTGGTAGTATATTTTATTAGATTATATAAATTCAATCAATACATCTATCTTTTTTTATATCATGAAACTAAAGGAACATATAGACATATTTTTTTTAACATTTATGAATAGCAGGAGAAGCTTATCTGACTTATCTCTTATCATATTCTGTTCAGAACAGTCTATAATCAAAATACGGCTGAGAGAGTATCCAACTAAAAAGTTCTCTGCCAACATTTTACACTTAAATAAAGATCCAGAAGGTCAAAAACATATTGTTGTCATAATTCATACCCAAATTGTTTTTTTTATAAAAAGAAGAAAAAATCCATCACATAGACTTTTAAGTCAGGATACATAAATATAAATATAACACAATCTAACAAAATCATCAAGCTGCCTTTACTTAGCTCCTTCATTTGTCCAATATTACTATTATTAACAAAAGCTAAATAAAACATCCAACAACAAACCTAATATTTAATTTTACCAACATTAATATTTAATTTTACCAACTCTAACACAAATGAACTCTTAACTATTAACATATAGAATAAGGGAAAAATGAAGCTGAATAATTATTGTATTGTATACCTAAAAGAGAGGAAGTAGTTTACAAACTTGAAAAGTAGAGGAAACACAAACAAGCTGAAGCAAGAGATCCACAGTAGGCCTGCAACCAACATGAGAATAATCATCATCACAAACACCACCTTCAGGAAGTAAAATAGAAAATGCAACAAATTTTAATTGATTCAGGTTAACAAACCGATTGAGTAGCAGAATTTTCAAAGTTCTACATAGGTTTATAAACTAATGATAATATTATTTATCAAAAAACAAATTAATGATAATATTATTATGTTGTAGGTCAGTATGTTCTAAATTAGAAGGTGAATTTTCTGAAATAAGTTCAAGTCAACAACCTACGTTGGAGGGGATCAGGAAAGCAGAACCAATTACTGGTGTCACAGTTATGAATAAGGAAACTTTGTCAATAGATATTATGGATCAAGATGACAAAACCATGGCCTGTATTACAGAAGAATGGAAGCAATTAGTTGTAAACGAAGACCCCAAGTTGCACTCTCCATCTTGTATGCCCAAAGCTAACTTGGGTCAGTCGAGTTTACTAGGACTGTTTCTTAATCTGGTAACTAGAAAAAGGCAAATCAGATATGATGATGTATTTAGATGCAAATTAGTCAGTTTACACTAACATTTTCTCTAACTGGAATAGGTAAGAAAAGAAACTCTTATGGAACCTTCATAATTGATATATTTCCAAAATCACTCCTTACAAATGGCTGCAGTGGATTATCTTGTCTCCCTAGAAAGTGATATATTTATTCCAACATATGATGGCAACATGGCTAAAGTGTGAACAGTGGTGATAGCAATTGTTCATGGGTCTTTTCTGTTAAACTAAAGTTAGTGTTCTTAATAGGTTCCAGAAAATTTCCTTCAATCTGAAAATATTCTATATTTGATGACTAAGTTTTGGCCATTATATGGAAGTTTTTGTTCACCTTACAATATGATAAATCAGATTTCAGATAGAACTGAAACCAGAGACATAAAATGACCACATTAGTGGACCTAATTATGGGCATAAATCAGTTTTTATTCTATATCTAATTATGGACCTAGCGAGACTGTTTGGGAACCACATACACATAAAATGACCCAATTAGTTCCTTCAACAGTGTGAATACATTCAACACAATTTTATTTTGTTCTTTATTCTGAACCAGAAACAGTGTCTCTAATCTTCTTCTTTCTTATTGTTTTTCTCCATCTACCTCTTCCCTTTTTGGTGTAAGTTTCAGAAGTTGGGAAGAGGGCTTCTCTTTTAATAAAACAGAATCATAGCAATTGTAATAAGCATATAAAACTACCATCAGAATCAATTAAAAAAGGGGACACCAACAGTAAGAGCAAAAACTAGAAACACAATCAAGGTCCTCAGAAAAATCAAAACGCAATGTCATAAATTTTAACTTTACTAAACACAACACAATAGCAAGTTAAACTTCTACCACCCTAAGCTTGAAAAAAACCAATGTCAGGGAGTTAGAGAAGGGATTCAAACCTGACCACAGCAGAGCCGTGAGGGAGACAATCGTGAATGTGTGTGACGGAGACAATGGAATGGTGACCCCTGTGTGTCAGCCGTGAGGGAGCCAATGGAGAGGGGAGAGAGACAATGGAAAGGTTAAGGAGGACCGCTGCACCGGTAAGAGGGAGTCGTGTTCGGTGTGTCTGACGGCTGCACCAATAGTTATATCAAACAATGGAGTTATAAAATTGGAACCATGAACATCCGTAGAAGACCTCGCAGGAGTACAATTTTCAATTACAAACCATGAAAAGGCCACGTTATGTATGTTTTATTTGCAAGTTAACAAAATGAGTCATAAAGGTATGTTTTAAAACAATAATAAAAATAAGTGATGAGAGAGAGGTACGGTAAGGGCAATGGCAAGTGGTGCAGCCGAGGAAGAGTCATCAGAACAAATTGGCACAATGAACATTGGGACAAGGCACAGATACTTGAGGAGGGGAGTCTTTATCGTTATTAGAAGGGGTCAATATCATTCTACTTCAATAATTTTCCAAACAGTTGCCACGAAGAACATTTGTGGTGGGAGTTCTCAAAAATAGGGCGAGCATGGGATGTGATCATACCAAGACGGAGGAAGGGGCGCGGACACATGTTTGGATTTCTTTGATTCTCATAGGTGTCAAACATTGGTGACTTAGAAAGGAACCTAAACACAATTTGGATTGATAGTATAAACATGGTAGTCAAAATCGGGAGTGGAATCCCAAAATCTTACGATTTTGTGATTTTTGACAAGGATTTCGATCAAGATCCCAAGGAAAATCGGGATTGGCCAAAATCGGAGTAAAATCGGGATTAAGATCCCAAAATCGGTAAAATCCCAAGATTTTACGATTTTGTTGGGATCGGGCAGAAACCTTTAAAATCCATTTTAATTGGGTGACCCAGAAAAAAGACCCGATTACATTTGGGCACCCTTCTTCCTCCTTTCTCACTCGCATGCGACTTCTCTTTTCTCACTCTGCTTCCAGCGCGACGCGACTTCATCCAACCTTTGCTTCTTCTTCTTTGTTTCTTCTTCGCGTCTGGTTTGTTGTTCCTTCTTCTTTGCGTCACTCTCTGCTCTGTTCGTGCGCTCTCTGCTCTGTTCGCGTCTCTCTCTGCTCTGTTCGTGTCACCCTCTGCTCTGTTTGGGTTCTATTCTTTATGCTTCTCTGTCTTCTTCGCAGCAATGGCTACCGTAGGAGGGAACTCAAGAACAACATCAACAGGAGGGGAAGGAGGCAGTTCTGGTGGTTGTTAGATTAGATATAAATGCTACTAGGATTATGCTTTGATTAACATTGCTGTTTGTGTATCTAATGAATGACGAGTTATGGATTTTTATGAAAGTTTATGATGTTTTCTCCTTACATTTTTAAAAACGCCTAACATTGTATATAAATTATCTTGTTCAACCTCTTGGCATCAAAAAGGGACAGCAAAAGGAAACTTCAACAAGAGAATCGGATAAATACCCATGTTGAAACAATTAATGTGAATGTCATTTTTGTCTTAAGAAATCTGATTTCATGCCTTTGTTTTTACCATTTGCCTTATTTCTATCTCTCGTTGACTTGATATCAAGAGCTTAATTGATCTTGAGGGATTTGTGACTGAGTGAAATCCTATTTGAAAAAAATCCATCCAAACCAGAAAAGTACCCATAACCAAAAATAGAATACACAAAAACTAAAATGGCTTTTAACAACAGTTCTTAGCCTCCACCTCCAGTATTAACATAAAACAGTGTTAGCACAGTGACAGAGACACACTGTCACTCCAGTAGAAGAAATATGGGTTCCCACACTAGTTTCTTTGGAACACTAGTTGAAAAAGCAAGTCTAACTACATATACATGATTAAACCTTAAAACAACGACTCATTGGTTTGTCACAAGTACGAGATATATTAGAGCTGAGCTATTCATTCTGTCAAGAGGTGCATACTTCGTATTAAATGACTAAAATTGAAACAACAATGCAGCAGTTTATATGCCTTATATAGAAAATCTAAACGATCACAGACAGTTCAATCGAGCAAATAACTTAAAAGCTGTTGTGCGTATAATGAGAAAATAAGAATTATTAAAATTAATCCCTCTTACCAATCTTAGCACATCCATTTCAATCAATCCGAATTGAATGCTGAGCAATGCAGACTATGATCAGTAACAAGAGGAATCAGAAACTGAGCTCGTTACCTGAGATGATGTGGTTTCTTCGTGTTCAGGATCAGACACAACACGACAATAGTATCGTGTTCTTCCTCCTCAACTTTCAGTTCTTCGTCTTTTTAAGTTTGCATATATGGGCCCAACAAAAATGTCAAAAAACCCATAGGGGTAGAGTATTATTTTCACATCATTCAGAATACAAAGGCAAGGAACAAGGAGGCAAACCTGGCCACGAAGGGAAAGCGTACCCACCGGTGAGGGAATGGGTGCCGACGAACTCGCACGGAGAAGGAGACAGAGGGAGGGAGGGAGGGAACGACGGAGAAGAGATAGAGACGGAGGGTGACGGAATGAGCCGGGGAAGGGAGGGAGGGAGGGAGGGAGGGTTTGGGGAAGGAACGGAGGGACGGAGACTGGTTGAGGAAGTCAGAGAAAGGGAGGGACTTGGAGGGGCTCAGGGAAACAGAGGAGGGAGGGAAAGTTAGGGCAACTGATTTGGGGAGAGGTGCTGGTCGAGTATTACTGACAGTTAGCGACGGTAAAAAGTTCCGTCACTAATCCGCTGAATATTAGTGACGGCACCAAATCTCCGTCACTATTCCTGAGTATTAGCAATGGCAAACTCCTCCGTCACTAATCCTAAAATTATTAGCGACGGTATCATCCACACCGTCACTACTTTCCTTTTTAAAAAGTAAAATTATGGAGGGAAGACCAGAAATAATAGCGACGGCCATATACACCGTCACTATGACAAAAGCTAGCGATGCAGTCAGGACGTCGCTAAAGGTTGGAGGGAAACTCAGCGACGGTAAGCACCGTCGCTATGATTTGGCGCCATCAAAAAACCTTGGAGGGAAACAAAAAAATGGAGGAGGTGAAAACGAGCGACCGATGCAGCGACGAGGGTGGATTTAGCAATGGCAATAGCGACGGTATATTTTCAATTTTTAGCAACCACCTTATTTTTGGTCGCTAATGGAGTCGCTAAATTATTTTTTTCCCTTTTTAACTAAGGGGTCGCTAAGGCGGTCGCTAGTTAGCGACGGTATTATGGTGGTCGCTAATTCGAGGTAGCTGTTTAGGGTTTTTTTAGTGGTGTTTGGGAATAAGAAGATAGTGTGTTTCTAAGCTTTGCTGCAAAAAAATATGCAAAAATCCGAGCTATAAGTACCATTTTATATTTATTGGGATTTTATACTGAATAATTTTTAAAAAAAAGTATGTCCCTTCCCTTGGAGAAAAGTAATGAAACTTTGGGGACAACCTTATAATATTTTTTTAAGTATGACCATAAAAAATATGCAAAAATTCAACTACTCAGTATGGTCAACTTTTTCGTGGGCATCAGCCTTCTAAAATTTTATTAAAAATTCATTCGTTGGAGAAAACTTATGAAAGTTTGAGAACAAGAAAATAATGTGTTATAAGCATTGATGTAAAAAACATGTAAACATTCAAGCTCTAAGTACCATTTTCCATTTATTAGGATTTTACACTAAATATTTTTTTTAAAAAAAACTTGTCTCTTCCCTTGAATAATACTGATGAAACTTTAGGGATAACATTATAATGTTTTAATAACCATAACCCTAAAAAATCATGCAAAAGTTTAATTTTCGATATGGTAATCTTTTTCATAGGCATTAGCCTTCAAAATTTTATTAAAAATTCATCCGTTGGAAAAAATTATAAAACTTTGGGAACAAGAAGATAGTGTGTTACTAAGCACTGCTTCAAAAAATTGAACTCTTCGTACCATTTTCCATTTATTGGGGTTTTATATTGAATTATTTTAAAAAAATTGTCCACTCCCTTAGAGAAAACTTATGAAACTTTAAAGATAACCTTACAAAGTCTTTCTAAACATGATCACAAAAAATCATGCAAAAATTCAACCACTCGAAATGGTCATATTTTTCGTGGCATTAGTCTTCAAAATTTTATTAAAAATTCACCCGTTAAAGAAAAATAATGAAACTTTGGAAAGAAGAAGATAATATGTTTTTAAGCATTGCTATAAAAGACCATGTAAAAAGTCGAGTTCCAAATATCATTTTTCATTTATTAAGATTTTACACTGAATATTTTTTTAAAAAAAGTGTCCCTTCCCTTAGAAAAAACTCAAAACTTTCGGGATAGCCTTTCAATGCCTTTCTAAGCATAATTGTAAAAATCCATGTAAAAATTCAACCACTTGTTGTGGTCATGTTTTTCGTGGGCAACAACGTTCAAAATTTTTATTGAAAATTCCTCTGTTGAAGAATAATTATACTATGGGAACAACAAGATAGTACGTTTATAAGCACTGTTATAAAAAACAATGCAAAAATTCAAGCTTTAGGTGCCATTTTTCATTTATTGGAAATTTACACTGAATATTTTTTTAAAAAATGTGTCATTTCTCTTGGAGAAAGCTGATGAAACTCTGAGAATGATCTTATAATGTCTTTCGAAGCATACTTGTAAAAAATCATGCCAAAATTCAATCTTTAGGTATGGTCATCTTTTTTGTGGGTATTAGCATTTATAATTTTATTAAAAATTCACCCGTTAGAGAAAAATTATGAAACTTTGAGAACAAGAAGATAGTGTGTTTCTAAACTCTGCTGCAAAAAACTATGTAAAAGTTCGAGCTTTAGTTACTATTTTCCATTTATTTGGATTTTACCCTGAATAATTTTTTTAATAGAAATATGTCCATTCCCTTAGAGAAGACTAATGAAACTTTGGGGACAGTCTTACAATGCATTTGTAAGCATTATCGTAAAAAATATGTAAAAATTCAACCGCTTAGAATGGTTATCTTTCCTGTGCAATGCCTTCAAAATTCTATTTAAAAATCATCCATTGGAAAAAAATTATGAAACTTTAGTAGCAAGAAGATAGTGTGTTTCTAAGCACTGCTGTAAAAAAAACTGTTCACACAAAGAGCGTAAAGCACAAAACCCTAGAGAATTTCCCCTAGTGAGTAGGTTTATTATTTCTCAATATGTGTCACTTGCCTCCAACATACGTACAACAGATGCTTTTATACCTAGGTTACAAAGTGGGCCTGACCCATTAGGCCATGACCTAAGCTAATAAATTTTCGAGTGACATGGGGAGATTTGAGGGAGTAGTAGAGACCACCCCCGATCTCGTGGAGGGAACAAAAACCAAGCAAAAATTTGAATTATAGGTATCAATTTCCATTTATTGGGATTTTAAGTTGAACACTTTTTTAAAAAAAATGTATTCCTTCCCTTTGAAAAAACTGATGAAACTTTGAGGACACTCTTACAAGACCTTTATAAGCATAGCCGTAAAAAATCAATAAAAAATTTAACCCCCTAGTATGGTCATTTTTTTGTGGGTATTAGCTTTTAAAATTTTATTAAAAATTCACCCATTAAAGGAAAATTATGAAACTTTGGGAATAAGAAAATAGTGTGCTTTTAAGTACTGCTATAAAAAATCTTGCAAACATTCAAGCTGTTGGTATAATTTTCCATTTATCGGGATTTTACATTGAATATTTTTTCAAAAAAATACGTTCCTTTCCTTAGAGAAAACTAATGAAACTTTGGGGACAACCTTACAATGCATTTCTAAGCATGACCTCAAAAAATAATGCAAAAGTTCAACTATTTGATATGGTCATTAAAAATTTATTCGTTGAAGGAAAATATGAAACTTTAGAAACAAAAAGATAGTGTGTTTCTAATCAATGTTGCAAAAAAAATCATGTAAAAATTAAAGATTTAGGTAGATTTTTTAATTTATTAGGATTTTACGCTCAATACTTTTTTTAAAAAATCTCTCTTCCTTTTGAGAAAACTCATGAAACTTTGGGGACAATCTTACAATGCTTTATAAAATTAGCCGTAAAAAATGATGCCAAAATTCAACCGCTTGGTGTGTCATCTTTTTTCGCGGGCATTGGCCTTCAAAATTTTATTCAAAATTCATTCGTTAGAAAAATTATAAAACTTTGAAAACAAGAAGATAATGTGTTTCTAAGCATTGCTACAAAAAAATCGAGCTCTGGGTATCATTTTTCATTTATTGAGATATTACACTGAATATTTTAAAAAAATTGTCTTTTCCCTTAGAGAAAACTGATAAAACTTTGGGGACAACCTTACAATGCGTTTCTACACATTACCGTAAAAAATCATGTAAAAATTTATCCGCTCGGTATAGTCATATATTTCGTGTGCATTATCCTTCAAAAGTTTATAAAAAATTCATTTGTTAGAAAAAAATACGAAACTTTGGAAACAAGAAGATAGTGTTTGACCATGCAAACATTTGAGCTTTTGATACCATTTTCCATTTATTGGGATTTTACATTCAATATTTTTTTAAAAAAATATGTCTTTTCCCTTTAAGAAAACTGATGAAACTTTATGAACAACTTTATAATGCCTTTCTAAGCATGACCGTAAAAAATCATGCAAAATTCTAAACTGCTCGGAAAGGCCATCCTTCTCCCTTCAAAGTTTTTTTAAAAACTCATCTGTTGTAGAAAAATTATGAAACTTATGAAACAAGAAAATAATGTGTTTCTAAGCATTATTGTTAAAAACTATACAAGAATTCAAGCTATAGGTACCATTTTTTCATTTATTAGGATTTTTCATTGAATATTTTTATTAAAAATCTATTCATTTCCTTTGAAAAAACTGATGAAACTTTTGGGACAACCTTACAATGCATTTCTAAACATGGTTGCAAAGAATAATGTCTAAATTCAACTGCTATGTATGATCATCTTTTTCGTGGGCATAGCCTTCAAAATTTTATTAAAAATTCATTTTGGAGAAAAATTATAAAACTTTGGGAACAAGAAGATAATGTATTTCTAAGCATTGATGCATAAAATCATGTAAAAATTTAAGCTCTGGGTACCATTTTCAATTTTTTGGGATTTTACACTAAATATTTAAAAAAAACAAGTGATTTTAAATTGGATTTTGATTGGAATTAGACTGATGCAATCTATGCACACCCCTACCCACCGATTCCTTCCTAATGCATTCTAAGAAGCCAAAGAGGCCACCGCATATTAGCATATCTCTTCGACCATGTAAATCCACAAGAGTGAAAATAATTGTGAAAAAGTATTGATTGAGAGTAGCGTTTAGTGATTATGTTAAAAATGCAAACATCGTGTCGTTAACATAGTGCCATTTTCATTACGTTTCGTCAACGTCCCCACGTTTGGTGGGCTTCCTTCTCTTTTTCGTCCATCGAAGCCCATTGGAGGTTTCGTTGGCGTTCGTCTGGCTCTGTTTTGTACAAGTTGTTCCCTGCCAACGCGGTTTGGGAAAAAGTCCTCCATGCCTCTACGATTGGGAATAAAACAGAGCCCCACACACCCAACTGCGGCAGCTTCACACGGAAAGAGCGTCGATTTCATAGAAAGGAAGGAATCAAGGGTTTTGGAGGCAAAAGGAGATCTTTCCTTGGTGGAGGGAGGTCACAACCAACCAAGGGGAAAAATAGGAAGATGACATATTCAAGCTTTTGGCTTTTTAATTCAAGAATCCAACATGCAAAATTGGAAGAAGATGAAGCCAAATAGTGTTTTAAAGACACTATTGCAGGCTTGATTAAGAGGGATAATGATCCGGTTGGAAGAAGAAAGCAAGAAATGGTAAAAATGCAAGAGAGGTTCCAAGGGGAATAAGAGCACTTCGCGACATAGCAAAGAGAAATAAAAACAGAGGTTAGGCTTGTCTTGCAAGTCTAGTTCCATAAAGCATCTAGAAAAATTTTGGGGTCCAATCAAATCATGACTGGTGGCACAAGGTGACGGGTGTTGATTGGTCCATGGTAGTGAGTGAGAGCTGATGTGACACGCTTATGTGGACAGAACTTGTAAATTTTTAAAATTTATGATCCAGATAGAATTAGGAAAATAATCTAATTTGATATATATATATATATATATATATATATAATAATCTAATGTGTTTTAAAAAATAATCTAATTTTTTTTAAAAATAATCTAATTATACATAATATCATCTAATTTGTTAAAAAATAATCTAATTTGTTTAAAAAATAATCTAATTATACATAATATCATCTATATATATACATATTTACATTATTAATTATTAATATATACATATTCAATATATTTTTCACGAATACCCTCTTTTGGTAATTTTTTATCAAATTACCATTTACCCAATCCAACTTTTTCTCTAACTAAACACAATCACTACTTTCCAACCACTTTCAAAAATTTAACATCCAAACAAAACTCCATTTACAAAACCCTAGTTTTCTTAACTCCGTTTACAAAACCTCAGTTTTTTCAACTCCATTGACAAAACCTCAATTATCTCTATCAAGTTACGTTAACAGATAACCAAATGAATCCTTAGTCTGTGATTAATGTACAAGGAGGTTTTTTTTGGGTGGAAACTGTACAAGAAGGCTTAGTATTAGCATTTGTCTCTATCAGGCCTGGTGCATTGTACTTTTTGGGCTTTGGGCCCATTTGTGGTTAATTTTTTATGAAATTATTCTGTTTTACCAAAAAAAAAAAACAAAAAGAGACAAGCTATAAATGAAACTTGATTTTCCGGGAAACGTAAACCAACGCAAAGACGAAGAGCTGAAAGAGCTTGAAAGTGACCACAGAAACCAGCGTCTGAATCCAATGGCGGAAGAGGGAAACGACATCGATGAAGTGAATGAAACATTGCATGGTGTGGAAGAAGAAGAACCAGAAGCAGAAGTAGAAGCAGAAGAGGAAGATGGCGTGGAACAAGAAGAAGAGGAAGAGGAAGGAGAGTACACATTTAGATTCAAAAATGGAATGAGTCCTTTGGATTTTGTGAATAACAGTAACGATTCCGGTGTCCAAAGCTACCGGCAATTCGAACGCCTCGAATCCGAAGCCCTCAAACGAAAAGCGACTCAACAATGCCACAGGTTACTTTCCCGTGCCCTAATTATTTCCATCTGATTGTTTCGTTTTCGTATATTGTCGAATTTTTAAACTTAGTATGTGCTGCATTGTGCTGTTTACTTTCAATTTCAAAATAGTCAACCTTGTTTAGTTATATACTTCAATCAGTGCTCTTGAAATGGCTTCAACCATGTATTTAGCTAATTAACTTACTCTATTGATTGAATACTGCGTATGTGCTAAAAAGAAAAGTGAAATAAAGGGCTGTTTGGTTTAACCTGTTTTGTGTTTTTTATTCTACGTTTTCACCTTTAATTAGCATGAATACCTTTTTTTCTGTTTTTAAAAAATTGAATAGGAAAGTGTGAAAAAGTTAGGGTTTGTTTGGTCTGAAAATTGGAAAAAAATTGTTTTATGTTTTCTCTTTTAATTATAAAAGTGTATCACGTCGTTATATGTTTCAAAAGTTTGCCAGAGAAATAATGAAATCAGGAAAAAAGTTATTTTCAATATTTCTTGTATAATTTTAAAAAAAATGTGGTAATTTTGTAATTTAAAGTGGAAATAGAACATGAAAACAAAAAATACTCTCTCAAACCAAACAGTTCCTTCGTTGTTTCTTGTATAAACTTTTAAAAACTAAAAACAAGGTGATGACTAAAATATAGAAGTGAAAACAAGAAATGAATATTGAGAACATTTTCTGAAACTAAACAGCCTGTTGTTAGCAATGAAACTTCATGTTGATAGAGAAGGAAATGTTGTAGAGACAGGGAGCTAGTAAAGATTAATCTTGATTCTACAAATAACATGACATTAAAATTCAATGAGGTAGTAAAGATTAATCTTGATTATGAATTCAGGTACTACAAGTATTGAACTGCTTTATATGTAGCATGAGGATCAAATAACTCACTGTGATCTTCTACTTTTATATGTTTGTTTGGCTCATATGTTATTCAATGTCTCTAAATGCAGTGAAGAACCTTCTAAAAAGGCAAGGGAAGATAATATTTCTGAGGCAAGCATGGCTGAGATAATGGAAGCAATCTATGGTCGGCACAAGAGATCTAGAAAGGTATGATAGATATTTGATCAGTAACATTTGTAAGAAATCAGACATCTCATAACACAATAATTTAGGTCTCCATAGTATATTATGTTAGCAGCACTTATGTACACATGCTTGCTTTAGAAGATAAACTAGTAGTTCATCATCATTTCAGGTTGCAAAGTATACTTTATTTCATTTCATTCATTATCCTGAAAGGCTGACAACCTTTTGCTAATTCCTTTAAGAAAGGTAGATTACAAAATTTAGACTCTAGCAATGGAATGCATATCATTGGAGAATATAGTGTTATGATTTTGGAAGAAAATTCAGGATTTATGTTCATGCCAATAACCAATTGCATTTTTGGCCCATAACTGTTTATAAGGAGTCTACATTTTTCAATGCACTGTAGCTTTGCCGCATGCTTTAATCCCCTTGGTTCCCCGTTTTCATGAATTTTCCGTTTTGGAAATAGGTTTACACTAGTTTACTTTTGCACCTCTTGCTTTATAAGCCCTTGGTCTTTTATTTTCTTATACACATAATACCCTAGAAAGGATGTGCATGAAAATGCGAAACAAAAGCATTTTTCAGTTACAAGTTATATAACTTCTTTTCATTTTTAGCATAACTTACCAGGCACAATTTCTCTCTCAATATTCTTTATTCACCTGATGCAGCCTAAAAAAAGAGGTAGGCGAAAGGGATCAAAGAAGAAACTTGACCCTAAGCTAACACGAATGCTGGGCGATGCCACACTTCACTATGCATGTGGCCATTATGACAAGGTAAGTTTTTCCCTCATGTCACAATTCTTTTCCTAAGCTTCTGGCACTAGCGTTTGCTTATCACTGTCAGTGTTATTTTGTATTTCTGAGGGGAAAAAATGGTGGATAAGTGAGTTTACTTCATTGATATCTTGTTTGAGAAAGCTCTTCTGCTATGATGAAGGGCCTTAGTAGATGGGATAGATGATAATGTTTCCCTTTTTAATCTCCACTTTGTAGCATGAGCATGATCACCTGATACAACCTGGGGTATTAGATGCTTCTGTGTTTATTTGGTGTACTTTTTAGATCATTTTTTTTTTGTAATCTAGCATGGTTTATTGCTCAAAATATATCCACTTTCTGATAACTAATAAGAATTAAGAAAATCCAAGTTCATCACCTTAACGAGTAATTCACCCTAACTCATTTGTGATCTGGCTAATGTTTTCTGTCTTGGTTTTTGAAGAGACTCCAGCAAAGCATATTAGGTGGAAGTTACATTCTTGTCTACTGAAATCTCAAACAGTTTCCATTTCTTTTCATCTCAATTATGTTAGATGTCATAAGAATTGGGTGTTGATTTTTTTTTTTTCTGATTTTGCATGCTTTCGATGTGTGTTTGAGTTTGACATACATTAATTGCTTTAGGATTTTGTGAATCAGTTATGCTTTGCTTTGCTCTGTTGATTTTTTGCAGGCTATAGCTGTGTTGCATGAAGTTGTTAGGCTGGCGCCGAATTTACCAGATTCGTATCATACCCTTGGACTTGTCTATAGTTCACTTGAGGATTATAAAAGAGCTATGGACTTTTACATGATTGCTGCTCATTTGACTCCGAAAGATTCATCCCTTTGGAAATTGCTTTTTACTTGGTCCATGTGAGTTGGATCCTTAGTTATGATGGCACTGTTATTTTTGTGATGTTATTCTTCTGGAAGACCTCAGCTGCATGAATTTTTATTCCTATTCTAATCATGAATGAAAGTGAGGATCAAATTTTATAATGTAATGTTTCCTTAAAATAAATGACCTGTGTATGAAGTGTAACCGTATTAGAAATGACGGGCCTAAGTAACCCATCTCAAAAGCTGGCTCGAGAGTTGAGGGTGGGGTGGCCCAACATTCGGGTTCTGATACCATAATAGAATCAGAGGAGACTTAGGAAGAGAGAAGAGAGAGAGAACTTGAGAGAGAAACTGGACAGAAACAGTATTTTATTCCTAATGAAGGGAAAGCACAACTTATACATTTATACATGAAGCATGTGTAACACGCCTGGTATAGCATACAGAACAAACTAACTCCTAGCAGAAATAGCTATAGACTAACAAATAACAATACATTCTATACATACTCTAACAGTGCAATAAATAAATAATACTGTTCATAAGCAACTTCATATTCCATCTGAAGATAGCATCCTCTTTATTTATAATTTCACCATTTTCATTTATGCATTAATTTTACAAATAATGCTTTTATATATATGAAAGAATTAGTTTAATTACCAAGTTGCGAACCTGTTTCAAATGCAGAGAACAAGGTGATATTGGTCAAGCCAGTTATTGTCTTTCAAAAGCAATAACAGCAGATCCTGCAGATGTTACTCTTAAAAGCCATCGTGCCATGCTTTATGCTGAACTTGGAGATTATCAAAAAGCTGCTGTGGTATATGAGCAAGTATATCAACTCTGTCATGAGAATGTTGATGCACTGAAAGAAGCAGCTATGGTTGGTCTTTTGTTGTGACCCATATGTACATGCATTTATTTTTCTATAAATTCAATCCTTTGTTAAATCTTTTGTTTTGTTTTTTATTATTTTCATAAAATGGTCATGATATGCCTTTATGATGCTTTATAATGCATGTATCTGCTTGTATATTATCTTGGGGAAGCTAGCATCTTTGTCAGGGGGTAAGGGTGCGCATAAGAAAAATATGATGCTTGGGAGGGTGAGGTAAAATTCAGAGAATTTTATTTTTCCAAATGGTTCTAAGTACATGTTTAAAACTATTTCTTTTGAAGTAATTTTTATTAGACGTTGGGTCATACAATAATGTAGTTAGATCTAAGCATAACACAAACTAAGAACAAATTGAGCCAAACCAAAATCAGGCCAGTTTGATTTGTGAAGTTACTAATTTTGGGCCAAACCAGGCTGGCTGATCTATTTTGGGCAGAAATCAAGCCAGCACTGAATTATGGTGGATTTTTGGCTTGCCAGCATCTGTATTGACAAAACTGGTTCATCCTCAGCTGAAATCATATTTGGGAGTACCGTTCTTGAGGAACTGTTGATATTTTTATTTTGATTCAAATATTTGTTTGTTAACTTTCAATGTCGAATTGAATTTATACTGTTTTCTATTAGTTCTACCAAAAATGTGGTCAAGTTGAAAACTCTGTTCGTGTTCTTGAAGACTATCTTAAAAGTCAACCCAATGGAGCAGATGCAAGTGTAGTTTATCTACTGTGCACCATATTTATGGCAACTAAGGCGCATGACAGAGCTCTTCAGTATGTTGAACATGCTCAAGTGTTAAATACAGGGAAAGAGTTACCTTTGAATTTGAAAGTTAAAGCTGGAATCTGCCATGTTCATCTTGGAAACATGGAGAAGGCTCAGGTGTGTTTTGCTTGATCATTGCCGCTTTTAATCTTACTTGGTTGAATCTCAGATATCATGCTAGGTCTGATTTTCCTTCCTTCATTTTGTGCATTTTTTCTTATGTCCTAATCAATTTGTGGATAAAAGATCTTGTTACTTATCCATCATAATATCTCCATCCATTTAATATACCCTTTTGAATTTTGGGTTTTGTAGAAGATTTGGAAGTAACTTTCTGCTGATTTTCCAATGTTATGGATATTTTTGTCCTCTTTTGCCCACAATTTTTCTTATTACTCCTTTTTAAAACCATCTTTTCTTCCTTCTTATAAAAAGCCTTTTTTTCTTTTGTGAAACTGGAAAAAAACGTTCAGGCTATTTGTCTTTGTTCTCCTGTACAAGTTTTTCTTTTCCCTCACTTGTCTTCCATTTCCACAGCCCTAGTATATCATTAATTTTTGGTAATATTTTCTATGCTGTGTTCATTTGTATGTATTAACATTTTCACATGATCACCAGGATTTCTTCAATGATTTGAAACCAGAGAACGCAAGCGAGCATGTTGACATGGTTACTGAGATTGCAGACTCATTAATGAGCCTTGAACATTACAATTCTGCATTGAATTATTATCTGATGTTGGAAGGAAATTGTGGAAATGGAAATGTATGGTAACTCATTCCTATATGTGTAGTAATTCTCTAGTTAGTGTTTAATTTTGTGTTGCAGTTTGCTTGAGTGGTTGACTTTAGGATTGTTAGCTCATATAATGGTATGGGTGGTCTAGAGTTTGATCCTTAACGTCCCCAACTCCCCATTCTAATTAAAGGAAAAATCATTTTAGTGGTAGGTTAACCCAAAATAGCTTAAGCTTTTAGGCTTGTTGATTCATAGAAATTTCTATTCATTGCCCCTATCTTGCTTAATTCACACTATTAGAAATGGTGGACCTAACTCAACCTAAAAAAGTTAGCTCATAAGACGAGGATTACTATTACCTTATATATTATCAATTGGTCATATCTCTAATTAATATTAGACTTTTAACACACCCTCTCATGCTCAAGAAAGCGGACTAATATGAGTAACTTAATAACGTGGAACTTTTAACACCCTCTTCACAGGAGGCCCAATAGTAGGTCTAGGATAGAGTTTGATCTAGGTAGTTAATCCTGAATTGCAGAGTGTCTTGGCAAACCCCAAAACTGGGAAATCGTGATTGCGGTGCGGATCGCAGGTGAGATTCTATCCTATTGGGGGATAAAAAATAGAATTAAAAAGATATAATCTAGATAAGTACATATGCTGGAAATTTACAAAACAATGTAAACACATCAAAATTGAAAATTAAACACATCAAATTGCATAAATCCAAATTGAAAACAATCATAATGCATGTCCTAGGTATCCAAAATAAAGGAAAAAAAGAAAAAAAAGCCTTCTAAGGCAGCAAAAACAACTAGGATAAGAACTAGCAACTAGGAAGTACAAAATACAGTGGTGGCTGGAGGACAACCACTCACCAGGGACGGAGGAACCAAGATAAACAAAGCAGTGAAGGCACTCTGAGACCAAAAGAGGAGATGAGTGAAGGAGTGGTGATCACAACGGTCAATTGAGATGCTTGTCGTTGCCGACGCAATGATGGAGAAGGGGCAAGGCCAGCAATGGTGGACATGAGGGTGGGAGGGAGACGAAGGGCAAGAGGCTAGAAACAGAATGGCGTATGAAATATAAGTGCGCGACGAAAGGTTTTATTTTTAATTATGTTTAATTCAAAGTATTTTTAATAAAAAATAGTAAAATAAGTTTACCAGGGTATTTACAAAAATACCCTTAATGAAACAAGAAAAAACAACACCGTTTCCTGGTGTCTTCCCTGTTGCGAATGTGAACAGGGAGCCCTGGACCTGCAAAGCCACCCCCCTGAACCACGAAGCATGTGATAGGAAACTCAACCGAGACGACATCCTTGTAGTGTCAGACTACCGCGACATGACATTGTATCACGATCTCGGTGCGATCGCGTGCAATTACTTACTTAGAGTCTAATACCATCTTAAAGTTGGATATCAGGCCTAACTCAATCTTAAAAGTTAACTCAAGAGTTAAGGGTTGCCTCAAACCCTATAAGGAGTATTTTGATCATATTTTTATCTGATGTGAGACTTATCTCTTATCTTAACACCCATCCCTCACGCTCAAGAATGAACATCTGCGGGTGACCCAACATTCAGATTGATCCGGCAATATGATATAATAGAAAATGATGGACCTAATTTATCCCAAAAATTAGCTCATAGGATGAGGATTATCGTTATCTTATATATTCAATTAGCCACATCTCTAGTCAATGTGGGATTTTCAAGACACTCTATGTATAAATTAGAAACATAAATATTCTATTAAACTGTAGAAATGATCTTATCTAATAGTCTGAAACATAGATAATCTGATGCTGTTATTGAACTTATTTCTTGCAGGGTCCTCTGTTTCTGAAAATTGCTAGGTGTTACCTGTCCTTGAAAGAAAGGTCACAAGCAATTCACTTTTTTTCCAAAGGCAAGGTTTTATTTCCAATATGAATGGTATTTAATTTATGTTTAGTGAAATTATGGATATTTGGTCTAACTCAATCTTAAAAGCTAGCTTATAGGATGAAAATTTCTCTCATCTTATATACTTTTAATTGGTTATATCCCTAGTCAATATAGTACTTTCAATGTGGCATATTTTATCCATCATTTTCATAACTTGAGGATCTTGTAGAGTTGTAGTGGGCATTTTTCTGGTATAGGATATAGACAAATTTTGAAAATTTAAGATAATCGGATTTGGAAACTGGGCCATTTGGAATTAATAATTTATCAATTATGATTGATTATTTGAAATTTAATAACTCCTCTTTCATTTTTATATTCTTTTGATTGGGGATAAACAGGAGTGTGTCAAAACTCAAAATGCTAGTAAATACGTATCACATCCTGTTCTGACTTGGAGTTGAGAATTGATTTCAGTTAGAACTTAGAAGAGCATATTTTAGGCTTGTATTTTTACACTAGATGCATGTAGATCAAGTGGTGGTGAAGTAACACTCCTTGCTGTTGCTTTCTGATGATTGTTCAACCTGGATAGGTCTTGCTGTGCTTTCTTGTTGCTCTTATAATTTTCATATGCCTTGGTTGCTAAACAAGGTTTTGTTTCAGCTCTAGAAATTCTACAAGATGATGTTGATGCACGTATTACTTTGAGTTCCCTTCTGCTTGAAGAGGGAAAAGAAAATGAAGCCATTTCTTTGCTGTCTCCTCCAAAGGATTCTGGTACTTGTTTCCTTTCTTTGTGACCATGGTTCTTCGATGGAGATTTTAATGTGAAATACATGCAGACTCTGGAGAAGCACATTGCGAAAACTCAAATAGATGGTGGGTTGATGTAAGAATAAGACTGAAGCTTTGCAACATATATAGGAATAAAGGGATGCTTGATGATTTTGTGGATGCTATTTTCCCTTTGATACGTGAATCACTGTATGTAGCAACCCTTCAACAGAAGGTAACATTTGAGAAACTAAAATTTGGGCTCTCACACACTCACATGTACTCACTCATTCATGGTCAAATAATGATATGTAGATGCTCTCAGACAACTCCATGGACATGCATGGTGCTTGCTTTAAGAATGTTTAACATGTTGAATCCTTGATTAACTAATTCTTCAAAATTGATTGTTCTGATAAAAAAGTTTTCAAAATGGATTGCTCCTGCTCAAAAGGTTTAACTGGGGACTCTTCAAGCCATAGCATTTTTTGGATCCACACCTCCAAACAGAACAATGTATGTTTTGATCTTGTCCGTAATGGAATAGGAAGAATCAGTAGGGCTTGTTAGAATATATACTACTGAGTTAACCTTAGTATTACTAATCTTGTAGAAGCTTAACTATAGTTTGGTTTGATATTCTGTTGTAGCTTCTCTATAAGTATAGAGACCCTTGTGTAATCAATTGAGTCAGAATATACAATAACAGATTTCAGTTTCTCTGACAACCTTCTCTCTCTACAATGCTTTCTCTCTCACTGTACAATTCTAATAGGACTTGGTTTTTAAATTTTTTTTTTTTAGAATGTTAAGGTAGGTTAACTAGCCCTGGTATTTTGTGGATAAGGTCATGCAAAGGAAGAGTTTCTTGTTTAGCTGTATCAGTGTATAGTGCTGGCTTGGCTAGTCCTTACCACAGGGGATTATTATCCCCAGTCATGCCTTATGTGTGACAGGGTTAGTTAACCCATATGAGCTGTCATCAGAGTGATGTGTCACTCAAGCCAGCTGTCACCCCATTGCCTATAAGTCTAATTGATATCTCAATATAACAGAATAATCTAATTCGGTTGTAAATCATTTTCAGTCTCATAGTGCAACACAATACTCTCTCAATCTCTTTGTTTCTTACTCTCTTGCCTCCTTCTCTTAGAAGCTGGAGATAGAGGAAAGCTTTTTTGAATTTTAATCATGATTGGTCAAACCACAGGCTCCTAAAATAATTAGAAGAATGAGTGTTAAGTGTGAACATAAGGGCTCTAATAAAAATTCAATACATCTTCATGTCATCTCTGTTTGTGCTGTAGGGTAAATCAAGAAAAAGAAAGTGCCTCACCAGTTATCAAACAAAAAAGCGCCTCACCAAAAGAGATCTGGTTGAAAGGGTTAGGGTGGTGGATGGTCCAGAAAAGGATAATGTATTCCGAGGATTTAGGCCAGTGGCTGCACCGTCTGATTTGTGAGTGTTGTTTCTTACAATATAATAATCATATTTCTAATTTTAGTGATATGTTCACTCAGGTGTATTAACATTATGGGTAATTTGTCCTCTAATTCTATTGAGTATGAAAAATTATTAAACAAAATTGTATGAGTTTGCATTGAGCCTTAAAAGGTAATAAATGATGATTAATCGGGAAATTGGTTTCTAGTTGATAGATTGCTGTTGATTAGGGTTATAATTGAGAGTTAATTGGTTGATAACTATACAATTGTATATTTCTTATTGCTACTAAAACTATGGATGTGGACAAGAGACAATGCAGGCTTCAGTCTACATACGTTCTCAAGTTAGGGTGCGTTTGAATACATAATTAAGAGCTTATACAATAAGTTGTTTTTATGTAAAAGTTTATACTACAAATTTGATAATAAAACTTGTTGGAACAAGTTTACACCAACAAACTTATTGAAATGTCAAAAACAACTTATACAAGTTATAAGTTAGTTTCATAAGTTCCTCATAAGCTCTTCCAAACGCACTCTTACATTCCCCCTCCGCCCACATTTTTTTCTATTTTTAATTGCCCATCAATTTTTTTGGTTACTAAATATCTTTATTTTGAAAGAGTGTGGTCTCATGCAACTTTAATGGTTGAACTGTGTAATAATCCACTACAATTTCTCTTTGAATGTTGGCCCTCACTATATTTGGCTAGAAAGTTAAAAAAAAATTATCATGTTGTTTTATGAAATTAGGTCGAAAGCTTCCAGGGCAAAAAAGTTGCTCCAGAAGAAGGCAATCCAAAAGGAGAAGAGAAAAGCTGAGGCACTGGCTTTGGGAATTGATTGGTTAAGTGATGATTCAGATGATGAGCCTCAGGTAATTGATTTGGTGTTGTTCACTGTCATTTCCAGAACAAATATCTTGATGTTCATTGTTAACTCTCTTTTGTGTATCTTGCATGGGATGCTTTTAGACAGAGAACAGAGAACCTCCATTGTGTAATCTTCTCATAGATGAAGAGCATCAGCAGCTAATCATTGATGTTAGTACTTTTATCTATTTTCTCTTCATCCCTCTTCCTGTCTTGTTTGACCCCCTTCGTATTATTGTACAGTTGTGCAAGGCATTAGCATCCTTGCAAAGGTATTGGGAAGCACTGGAAATTATTAATCTCACTCTAAGATTGGCTCATACGTCGTTGTCTAGTGAGAAGAAAGAGGAGCTTCGTTCTCTTGGTGCTCGTAAGTCCCGAACCCTGACAGGCTTCTATTTCTAAAAAATGTAGAATTTAGTTCCTGTTTAATGTTTATTTTGTGTTTCTTTCTCCTTCAGTTTAGATATTTCTGTTATTACAAGTCATAATATGAATATCCTTCTAAAGAGAGAATATTAATATTAATTTGCTGATCTAGGGAGATAAAATGCTCATCTTGCTGATCAAGTAACTTTTTGTTCTCCGCAGAAATGGCATACAACACCACAGATCCAAAGCGTGGGTTTGATTGTGTAAAATACATTGTTCAACAGCATCCACACAGTGTTGCTGCTTGGAATTGTTACTACAAGGTTACCTCCAGGTAAATTTGTGTATGCAAGATTCTTGGCAAAAAATTGGTTAAGTTTTGTAATTTGATGTAATAGTTGGATTTGACGATAGATTTACTACCCAAACAAAAATAGGACCTGATTGTTCTAAAATTTCATTTACTTGTTTTCTCGTGATTAATAGATTGGAAAACCGAGATACAAGACATTGCAAATTTGTACGTTTTATGCAAGGAAAATTTGCAGATTGTGTGCCTCCTATCCTCATTTCTGGTCATCAGTTTACGGTATTTAGTCATCATCAAGACGCAGCTAGGAAGTATCTTGAAGCTTATAAATTGTTGCCAGAGAATCCCTTGGTTAATCTATGTGTTGGTAATTTTTATTTTTGTCATTTCATGGTTTTTTATGGGCTGCTTTCTTAAGCTAAGGACAAGCAGTAATTGATTTGTTATTTTTCAATGTTTCTCAGGAACTGCCTTGATCAATTTAGCATTGGGTTTCAGACTTCAAAATAAGCATCAATGTGTTGTACAAGGTTTAGCATTCCTCTACAATAATTTGAGAATCTGTGAGAACAGCCAGGTTTGTTTGCCCATCTTTTCATGAATTTATTTGTGCCCATTTAAGAAGAAAGTATTTTATTGATAATAAAAATAAAAATAAAAAAGGAAGATATCTGCTTTATTCATACACTGGATTATCTAGGTTCCTTTACATTCTGTACAAAGTTCATATCCAGTGAAATTATGCATATGTATCTCTGTTGTTAAATTACAAAGAAAACTTACACCACATAATCAATCATGACTTTGAGTCCAGTTCAGTGAAATATACAAACAAATAAACATTAAGGTAACTAGTGTAGCTTCTGACTTATTAAACTTGAGCAGGTTGATTAAACTTAAGGTGAGTTTCTGACTTTGTTTTAATACGGTGAGACTGAAGTAAGCAATTATTAGGCTTTGCAGGAATCGTTGTACAACATAGCTCGGGCATACCATCATGTTGGTCTAGTAACTCTAGCAACTACTTATTATGAGAAAGTGATTGCTATACGCGAGAAAGACTATCCAATTCCAAAACTTCCCAACGAGAATCCAGATGTCATCGAAAATGTTAAACCTGGTTACTGTGACCTTCGCAGAGAGGCAGCTTACAATTTGCATTTAATCTACAAAAGGAGTGGAGCTCTAGATCTTGCTAGGCAAGTTCTGAGAGATCATTGTACCTTGTGACAGAAATCATATTGCAGTACAGGGTCAGTGCTCAGTATATGCAACTATATTATGTACAAATAGTTTTGCAAACGCAAACGCAAATGCAATGCAATATAATTTATTAAGTTTCTATTCAGAATGGTTTTCCTTTTTGCAGTCGCAGTAAATACTGAGCAGAAGTGATTCAAAGAATTCTTCAGTGTTAATTAAGTTTTTTTTTCTTTAAAATTTTTCTTTTTGTAAATTGAGATATCGGCTTTTGGGCGTCCAAGCATTAAAATCTGTGTACCCAAAAAAAATAGGAAATGTACATTTGCAAGGTAAATTTTTGACAAGTGTTGAAAGAGTGGAAAGGGAGAAAACATCATGTGTGTTTACTATTGAATTTATAAGAAATAATATATAATTACAAAATCTATAGTTATCCTAATTGAGGTTTATTACATAATATAGAATTAATTTAATTAGTTCTATTATACTTAGTTATTAATTTAATTAGTTCTATTATACTTAGTTACTTTATTTATATAAATTTAACATTCTGCTTTAAGCCATAACATATAGGTTATATGTACCAAACTTGTTTTATATATAATGAATCGGAAGACTCCTTACTGACTTAGTAAATACATCAGTTAATTAGTCGTCGGAATTTGAATTGATAAAACTAGTGGATATTTTACTATACATGACTTTCTCTTAATAAAGTGATAATCAATTTTAATATGTTTCGTCTTTTTATGGAATATTAGATTTGAGACAATATGCATGGCAGCCAAGTTATCACAGATCTGAAGCAACTGTTTGAACCTTATGAACTCTCGATTAGTTATAGCTATAACGTAGTATTCCGTCTCTATACTAGAACATTTTGCTTACTTTTTCAAGAGACAAGATTACCTCTGACCAAGATACAATACCTAGAAGTAGACCTTCTATCAATAAGAAAGTCTATTCGGTCGGCATCATAATATCCCACGACTCGAGTGTGTCCTTTGTCTTTGTACAAAAGACCCTTTCCTGGAACTCTTTTGACATATCGAACAATATGAGTCATCGTATCTCAATGTCCCTTATAAAGAGAGTTAAGAAACTGACTTACTACAAATTGCGAATGAACTATCTGGACGAGTAACGGTGAAGTAGTTCAACTTGTCAACTAAGCATATGTATCTTTTAGGATTCGAAAGAGGCTCCCCTGATTTGACAGGAGTTTGACATTGAGATACATGGCAGTATCAACTGACTTCGAATTCAACATTCATGTTTCTTCCATAATATCTATTGCAAACTTCCTTTGATATTTGATGATTCCATTTTTTGACTGTGTAACTTCTATCCCCAAGAAATATTTGAGTCTGTCAAAATCTTTTATTTGAAAGTGTTTGAAGGAATGTTGTTTCACCTGTGTAATACTGAGATGATCATTGTCTATGATGACAATGTCATCCACATACATAACCAGGTAGATGGAACTAACAGTTAAGTGGCGATAAAAAACATAATGATCAGACAGTACTGTCGAACCATGCTTTGGGGGACTGCTTGAGGCTATATAGAGATTTTCACAGTTGATGAACAAACTCAGTCCCTTGAGCAACATAGTACAGAGGTTGCTCCATGCAAACTTCCTTAAGTAGATCATATAAAAAAGCATTCTTCATATCCAACTAATAAAAAGGCTAATGACGAATAGGAACAATGGATAAGAAGAGCTGCACATGAAGTATTTTGGCAACAGGAGAAAAGATGTCCCTATAATATAGGCCAAAGATCTAAGTATAGCCTTTTACAACGAGACGATCCTTACGATAGTCAACCTTTCTGTAAGGGCCAACCTTCACCATATACACCTTCCTTGGTGGTAAAGGAACAAGGTCCCACGTCCCATTGATCTATAATAGACACATCTCATCTACCATAGCTTGTTTCCATCCTAGATAGGCAATGACTTCTCCTGTATTCTTAGGAATAGAAACAAAGGAAAAAGAAGAAAGACAATAATCATAGGAAGAAAAGAGGCATGATAACTTAAAGCAATATAGTAAGGAGCAGGATTATGAGTAGAACATATACCTTT
Source organism: Clitoria ternatea (assembly GCA_037962975.1). Classification (NCBI taxonomy): domain Eukaryota; kingdom Viridiplantae; phylum Streptophyta; class Magnoliopsida; order Fabales; family Fabaceae; genus Clitoria; species Clitoria ternatea. Next base: position 71,632,125 of record CM075676.1, read on the forward strand.
TTAAAGAGCAATGGAAATATCAAACTTAGGAGGCGAAACTAGAGGGTGTAACAGAGGAGTTGGCTACAGAGGCGAGTTTGTATTGTTGTCGGTTAGAAGCAGCGACAGTACAAGACGAGCACGACATTGATAAACCTTTAAAGACGAAGGAGAATGGTCTAGAAGAGATAGAGATACCTCCGGAGGATAAAAAATGACTGAGGTAAGTTAGTCATAGGAGGAAAAGTCTCTGATGGTGGTGCTCCATACCAAAAAAATAAAATAATTTAAAAGAAAAGGACATCAACAGATATGAAATACCTACGAAGAGTAGAAGAATAATGTAACACCCCTATTTTTATTTTTATATTAAAATTTTGAAGGAATTAGATTGTGGTTCTTTAGAACTTTTTAATCTACGTATTATTTATGATTTTTTGGATTTTTTTTGAAATTTTGGAAGTATTTTAATAAAATATATTTTAAATAATTTTAAATTCATATAAAGTGACTTTAAATTAAAAATATTTATAAGAAAGTGAAGTTAAATTATAAGAAAATTTTCTAAAATCCATTTCAAGTACATTTATCTAATAATGATCGGTTTGAGAAAAATCTTGACCAATCGTAAAAAAATTAGAAACGTACCAATAAATTTTTATTAACAGAAAATTTTAGATTTTTAAAATTTAAACATTATATTAATTATTATAAAATTAGTGAGGACTGATATAATATCGCTAAATTTCAAAAAGGACTGATTTGAATATTTAAAATATACCGAGTGAAAGATTACTATTTGGCTTAATAATTCAGCCGATATTTACTATGCAAAACATTGTGCATGTATGAAAATTTCAAACTTGCACAGTAACCAGAAACGAAAATTTTAGAAATTACATAGTACTTTTATAATAAAATAATAAAATGCACAGTAACTTTCCTGCCTATAAATACCGAAGGAATTCTTCGTTAGAATTCATAATTTCAGATTAAATTTTCTTAATATAGTAGTGCTAGAGAGATAGTAGTGGAAGTAAGAGAGGGGAATAAATTTTTTGAAAGAAGATTCTGCTAAAATTCTAAGGTAAGAATACCTCTCTTTTATATTTTTTAGGGTTATTTTCATATCGTTTTAGAAATCTATTATTATACTAGATATAATATTATTTTAAGTTATTATTCTGAATAGTAAATCACTATGTCAACAGTAAAATACTATTTTGAATAGTAAATTACTATTTAGTGTTACTATTTATCGTTACTATTCACATTTTACTATTTACTATTACTATTCACGATTTACTATTTACTATTTACTATTTACTATTTACTATTCATTATTTACTATTCACTATTCAAAATTTACCATTTCTATTTTAAGTAGAAATCTTAATTTTCATCTTATAACTATATTAAAGTGAAATTGGTATATTTTAAAACTCGAAGACGAGGTGCGCACAAACTTTCTATAACGAACCAAGATACAAGAGGTAAAAGGGAGTGAGATAGGAATATAATATGAAAAGACATAAGAATAATGGGAGGAGTCCCCTACTCCTTTTAAATTTAATAATAATATTATTTTAAAATATTAACTTCTTAACTTAAAATTTATAATAAATTTTAAATTAAATATCTGATGTAACTAACTCTGACATACCTACTCTGATATACTTATGCAAGGACCTGGACTTCCATAACCTATACGAACTGGACTAAACCTATACAAGGACTTGGACTATTATGACCAATATGGACTGAACTATACCTATACGAGGACTGGAATTATATGGACTTGTATAGACCCATGTAAGGGAATGACTATAAGGATTCAAAATCAATTTTATTAATTTAAATAACCATTAAATTTGAATTATATTTATGATCCGGTCTGAATACCGGCCCCTCAAGTTGTGACGTCAGCATGACTGTTCCAGAGGGGCAACTGGTATCACAGGGCAGTATCTTCATACTGGTTATCCGCTCTCACTTCTCCGTTCTCACTTCATCGGATACTTCATCCGTCCTCACTTCCCCGTCACGTATAACCGCTTGCCTTAGTGTCACAATAAGATAAGAGGGGTTATAACTTATCAGTATGGATACTCTGCACAACAGAATATGCCAATATCATTTGCAGAAAGGAGTAGGTACGATCGTAGGCGTGATGTACGGAAAAGGTGATTATCCTCCATCCCTGTGTCAGGATCGTACACTGATAATTGACCTACCCCCTGTCACACTCTGAGCACTGAGCCACTCTGATTGACACTTTGTACACGGTATCAGAACCTATGGGCCCACCTGCATCCAACGATTCATTTTCCACATCCAACTATAAATAGCATATTCCAATACACATGCAAGGTTACGTTGTTCTAACTCCCATCTTACTATTGTATTGCTTAAGTATCCACATAGTTCATATACACTCTTTTAACTTGAGCGTCGGAGAATCTTCGTAGGTGACACCACCTTTCGCCCACTCCAACACGAAACTTTGGTGTGAAGGATAACAATGAGACCGGTTTCTCCCACTGAGAGACCGGATTACAATACCGGATACCCACTGTACCGGTGTACAAACACTAAAATATATATACTTTTGAGGTTGGTCTCACACCGGATCATAGACCCCAGCTCAGACTAGTTCATTGGCACGCCCGATGGGACCCGATAGAGTTATTCCCACTTTTCGCTGGAGTTTGGTAGTCCATTATGGAAGGCGATGGACGCCATTTTGTGGATGGTCACGTGGAGGATGTGACCCATCAGCAAGCTGGTAGGAGACTTGTCTTTGAGTCTCCTGTAACCAACACGAGGAGGATGATACCTGTGGCAACCCCTGACCCTCGAGATGAAGTCATAAGGCAGCTTAGAGAGGAGTTAATGGAGTTGAGGATGGAGAAGAGAGGAACTAGGGACAGAGTGACGTCTCAGGCGGAGGATGCTCATCATGCATCCACGAAAGAAAAGTCCACAACCCTACAATATTCAAAGATCCCTACTTATGGGGAGAGGGAACAGACCCAAGACTCTGGAGATAGGGTCAGTACAAGGAGGAAGGAGCAGGCAGTGGTAACTTCGGGGGCATACAGACTCAGTGTCCCTTTCTCAAGGAGACTCATGAGTGTCATTATCCCCAAGCACCTGCAAACAACCCAACCACTTTCGACCGGAAAGTATAATGGGGAGATTGATCCTACTAAGCATCTTGATGCTTATGTGTACGAGGCCATGTATTTGGGAGTTGATGAGGATGTTATGTGTAGAATGTTCCCAAGAACGCTGATAGAGGAGGCTCTTAGCTGGTTCAAGAGTTTACCCTCAGGATAGATAGATTCTTGGGAAGAAATGGCAGCTGCATTCGAAAGCCATTTTGTTATCTCCAGAGATATTCCAAGGACTTCTCATACCTTGGCCCAGATAAGGCAGGGAGAAAATGAAACTCTTACGGAGTTTTTGAAGAGATTTTATAAGGAGGCTGCGTTGGTGCCTAACCTCACGGAAGCTATTCAGCTTCATATCGTGGTTGAAGCTTTACAACCTGGGTCTGTTTTTTCCTTGTCTTTGGCAAAGAGTCCTCCAATAACGTTCGAGGAGTTTTGAAGGAAAGCTTCGAAGTACGTGGGCATAGAGATGCACCTGGAAGCTACTGCAGCTAGAATGAAGCCGTTAGCTCCCTTACAACAACCATGGAGAGATAAGGAGAGGGTAAGGCCAGCGAAGCATGCCCAAAGGCAGGATTTTATGAATACTCGTCATCAACAGCGAGAGAGACGCGTCGCTTCTTTCAGCAGCTACGCCCCATTGAACTCCAGGCATTCCTTAATCCTGAGGGAGGTTGGTTGGCCCACGCTCAGTGTCTATGGGATAAGGAAGCCTCCTCCAATGAAAAGACCTGGGTACTCACGTAAATATTATGCTTTCCACGAACAGGTTGGCCATCACACAGATGAGTGCAAGGCGTTGCAGAACACGGTGGAGACTCTTATTAGAGAGGGAAAACTGAAACAGTATTTATTAAAAGAGAAGTCCTTAGATGAGCCAGACAAGACAGATAAAAGAGGAAGAGATTCAGATGATGAAGGTGATAACAGTCGTAATCTGGTCAGGAGGTTCACAGCCGCTGAGAAGTAGAAGGGAGTAATGATCAGTGGAGGAGCTCAACAGGACGGTATGCCTCAGTAGCAAAGGCAAGGCCGGCATGAAGTGATTGAGATGATTGCTGGAGGATTTGCTGGAGGAGGCGCGTCAATCACAGCTCGAAAGAATCACCACCGAATGATCCTGTCAGTACAGGGGAAGCCTAGAGACAACCGCCCTTTCAGGGACGGTGTAGCAGCACCGGTGGTGTCATTTACAGATGATGATTTTGGCCCAACGATCCTTGGAGGTGACGATGCAGTGGTTATCATCGCTGTCATAGCCAACAAAGATGTCAAAAGGATTCTCGTCGATCAGGGAAGTTCTTGTGATGTGATTTTTTACAATTGTTTCAAAAGAATGGGCTTTAATGATGCAGGTTTGCAACCATATACACAAGAGCTCACAACGTTCAACGGGGCGAAGCAACCCACCAAAGGGTATCTTGATACCCTCATTTCTTTTGAGGGTGAACCTGGAGCGAGAACGGTGAAGTCCAGAATCCTGGTAATTGATGTGGAGTCCCCCTACAATGGGATCATAGGCCGTCCCACTCTGAACGCGATGGAAGCAATCGTATCTACCCCACATCTCCTTATCAAGTTTATTGACAAGGACAATGGTGTATCATCCCTTCGTGGCGATCAAGAGATGTCCAGGTATTGTTACAACCTGAGCCTGAATATGGTTAAGTTGGAAGCATTCAACAAGAAGAGGAAGCTGAACGATGGAGGAACAGCGGCTAGGTCCGTCAGTTTGATTGATCTTGATCCCAGAGCAGAATTAAAGATTGACCCTCTCAATCCCTCAAAGCCCACACCGGATGGTGGTTTTAGGAACATCGTCTTAGGGGATTCCCCAGATAGGGTCACGCACATTAATGATAAGCTGGAGTTGGTCTTGGAGCAACGCCTGGTGGCACTCCTTCAGGAGTTTAAGGACCTTTTCGCATGGACCGCTGCAAACATGCCTGGGATGGACCCCGACTTTTGCTGTTATAAATTGTCTATTTATCCAAAGACAAGACCGGTTGCCCAGAAGAAGAGGAGATTGGGACCGGAAAAACAAAAGGCAGCATGTGAGCAAATTGAGGAATTGTTGAAAGCTGGTTTCATAAAAGAGGTCCGTTATTCATCTTGGCTCTCCAACGTAGTAATGGTGCAGAAGGCCAACGGCAAGTAGAGGATGTGCACAGATTATGTTGACCTCAACCGATGTTGCCCGAAGGACCCATATCCACTCCCAAATATTGATCGTATGGTTGATGATTCATCTGGTTATCAGTACCTCAGTTTCATGGATGCTTATTCGGGTTATAACCAAATTCCGATGTGGGAGGAGGGCCAAGAGAAGACAACTTTCGTCAATGACCGCGGTGTCTTCTGTTACACCGTCATGCCCTTTGGGTTGAAAAATACTGGAGCCACTTACCAGCGAATGATCAATAAGGTGTTCGAAGGTATGCATACCAAGCTGGTGGAGGTATACATTGACGACATTATCGCTAAGACTCCCGTTGGGGGTGATCACGTTGAAGATTTACGCCAAGTGTTCACTCGCTTGCGACAATACAACATGAGGTTGAACCCATTAAAGTGCACCTTTGCAGTCCCAGCTGGGAAGTTTCTGGGATTCATGTTAACCCAGCGTGGCATCAAGGCCAATCCTGGTAAATGTCAGGCGATACTGGATATGCAAAGCCCTAAGAGCTTAAGGGAGGTACAGTTGTTGAATGGAAAGGTGGCCACTCTGGCTCGATTTATGCCTAAAATGGCGCATAGGTCCCTTCCTCTATACAAAACGTTGAAGAAGCACAAGAAGTTTGAGTGGGGAGAGGAGCAAGAGCAGGCGTTTCAGCAACTCAAGGCCGTGCTTTCAAGCCCACCGATACTGGCGAAGCCAGATCCTGGTGAATCTCTTATCCTATACTTGGCGATTTCTGATGAAGCCTTAGGCGTAGCATTGGTCAAGGACACTCCAGAAGGACAGAGGCCAGTGTACTTCACTAGCAAGACATTCCAGGGAGCAGAGGGTAGATACCAGAAGATAGAAAAGGCCGCTCTTGCAGTTGTATGGGCTTCACGACGGTTGAGACCATATTTTCATGCATACCCGGTTTTGGTAAGAACGGATCTGCCACTCCGTTCCGTGCTTAGTAAACCGGACCTTGCTAGAAGGATAATCAAGTGGTCTATTAAACTTTCTGAGTTTGAAATTTCTTATGAACCACGAGGAGCCATTAAAGCCCAAGTCTTGGCGGATTTCGTTGTAGAAATACAATCAGGCTGAATATAAGGCCTGTTTGGCCGGCCTCCGAGCGGCAATTGATATCGGTGCAACAGAAGTGACATTGTGCAGCGATTCACAGCTAGTGATATCGCAGATTCAAAGTGAATATCAGGTTCGTGAGCCACAACTTCAATTGTATTTGAATTGTGTGAACGAGTTGAAGGGGAGATTCGATGTGCTAGAATTTAAGCATGTGCCAAGAGAAGAGAATACCAGAGCAGACATCTTATCGAGACTTGCAAGCACAAAACAGCCTGGCAGTACAACGACGGTGGTTCAGAGCACGCTGACATCGCCTAGCATTCCTTTGTTCCCTTCTCTTAACGCTATAATGGTCAATTACCCCTACGAGAATTCTTGGGTTATCCCATATATCCGTTATCTGGCTGACGGAAATCTTCCCACTGATGAGAAAGAGAGAAGAAGAGTGAAAAGGGAGTTGCCATATTTCACCATGGTCGATGGTGTTTTATACAGAATAGGATTCTCAGTGCCTTATCTCATTTGTTTAAAAGAGAGTGAAATACAAGGAGCAATGGAGGAGGTACACGAGGGGCAATGTGGGCACCACGCCGGAGGAATAAGCTTAATGAGAAAAGTCCTCAGGGCTAGGTATTAGTGGCCCACAATGAAGCAGGACTCAATTAATTGTGTGAAGAAATGTGATGCTTGCCAGAGGTTTTCTAATCTTTATCACACACCGGCCCAAGAACTCTCTTCATCTGCGGTGCCGTGGCCTTTCTATCAATGGGGCGAAGGCAGACGATTAAGGCGAAGGCAGCCCTCCGGTACAATAAACGTGTGCAGCACAGAGCTTTTAATACCGAAGATCTTGTTTTGAGGAAAGCAAGTGTGGGGAATAAATTCGCTCATCAAGGAAAATTGGCGCCAACATGGGAAGGCCCTTACAGAGTTTCTGAGGTGACTGGAAAGGGATCATACCGGCTTGAAGAGCTCGACAGAACACCAATTCGTAATAAGTGGAACACACAGAATTTACGTATTTACTACAGCTAGTTGGTAAGACGGCATGTACTCTTTTTCCTCGCTTGAGTTTTTCCCATTGGGTTTTCTCAAGAAGGTTTTAACAAGGCATGACCCTAACTACGCTCCCTTTGTAATATACATTCAATTTAATGAAAATGCAGTTCATGAACTTATTGCTCTCACCTCTCCTTTCTATGTTGTGATTTATAGCCATAGGCCGTTGCGTATAAGGACCCTCAGGACGGATGATCTCAATCACATATTCTATGAATTGACGATGCAATTCCTTGAGGGGTGAAATTGTTACTCCAAGTATGGTTAGTAGGATCGAACCAAAAACCATTTGAAGGCCCCGATTGTAGGATTAAATCGAACTCTGGGTACGGTTAGTAGGATTAAACCGAACCCCGTTTGAAGACTTGGATTGTTGGATTAAACCGAACTCCAAGTATGGTTAGTAAGATCGAACCGAAAACCATTTGAAGGCCCAGATTGTAGGATTAAACCGAACTCTGGGTATGGTTAGTAGGATTAAACTGAACCCCATTTGAAGAGTTGGATTGTAGGATTAAACCTAACTCCAAGTATGGTTAGTAGGATCGAACCGAAAACCATTTGAAGGCCCAGATTGTAGGATTAAACCAAACTTTGGGCACGGTTAGTAGGATTAAACCGAACCCCGTTTGAAGACTTGAGTTGTAGGACTAAACCGAACCTCAAGAAATGGGTTGTAGGATCTAACCTTTTTCAAGGTTGTACCGAACCCCACATGAAGGCTTGGATTGTAGGATTGAACCGAACTCCAAGTACAATCGCCGTCCTCATCTTTGAAATAATTTCCACAGGGCGGATGACTGCAAACACTGCAATACCGCATTGTAGAGATTGAATGAACTTTTTCACCCACCAAGGAGTTAAAGGTAACACTCTACAACAGATATTTGCTTCCCAAAACACTTATACTTGGGGACAAAGCACACATGAATAATTCAACTAATATTGCTTATCTGTTACGATTTTTGTTATTTCCTCCGGGGTGCAAACTATGCTTTTAACGTTAACATAGTTAAATAGAGCGGTCTTGCGATTAATACAAGGGTAAAAGCATAGCATATATGTCTAGGTTATTTGACAACCATACATTTGTCGCAAATGATAAAAGCAAAGTGAAGGAAAATTTCATTTATTTGAAGAAAAATTTTATACATGTGAGTTCATGGAAACTAGAGCTGATCCCAGTATACAACTGTAAAATAAAAGTGCAAAAATTAAGGAGCAGGTGTTTGAATCTCCGCTGTGGACACATCCATTCCCCCATCCTTGGCTCCTTCAACTTGGGTCCTTTCAACTCCGGTCTCTTGGCCAGATTGGACGTTCTCTTGAATAACATTTTCAGGGCCAGGAGTAACTGGTGGTGGTTCCATACTTTGGCCCTCCAGAAGAGGGGGCAATTCATAAAGAGAATCCGGAGGATCCTTACACGAGCCGTCACTCTTCACCACAACAAGTTTCCCTCCGTGGAACTCGTAGAATGGATCCAGCCCGTACAAGTTGAGTTTCACATCAGGATTGCGGTAGAAGACCCGACGAAGGGCTAGGCCGAAGGATTCAAAGGCTACATTCTTGCATATCTACAAAGCCTTAGCAGCCTTGGCCTTGGAAGCAGCCAACCTCTTCTGAAGCTTGGTAACCTCTTCCTCCAACGGCCCAGCGCCCGCACTCCCCTTCTTTAGTTCTTCAATCTGAGCCTGCAACTCCTTCTGAAGGGCTTCCTACTCTCCCAGGCTTTTATTGTGGCTGGCCTCCGCTGCTGCAAGATCCTCACTTAGCTTGGCGGATTTCTTCTTTTCAAGTTGGAGTTCTTCCTCCAGGAGGGGAATAGACTTGTTTTGCTGCTGAAGTTCAAAAACTTGCCGCTCCAAAGATTTGTTGGTAAAGTGAAGTTGGCTTATTTCTTCGGTCTTCTTCTCCAGTAGCTCCTTAGCCTTTTTCAGCTCTGACTCAACCCCCCTGGCAGTTTCCGCTTGCTTGGCCTCCCAGGCCTCCTTTACAGCGATGTCGGCTTCAAGTTTCTTGACTTGCTCTATATAATCCGCCTTTTCGCTTAAGGAGTCCAGCAGGCCGGAGAGTTCGTTCAGTTGCCAGCGACGGGCCTTGCATGCGCCTCTAACTTCAGCAGCTTCAAGAGAGGGGCGGAGGCAATACCTTGCCTTAGGAAGTGTGGGAGGCATGGACCCCTGGAACCAGAGGTAGGGAGAAAGGAAGGATTCTTTCGGAGGAGAGCTAACCGGGGGAGGCCCGCTCTCTAACTCTGTCTCAGAGCCGGTGTGTGAAGGAGGGGCAGAGGAAGAGATAACTGGTTTCTTCCCCTTGTCTTTCTTCATGCCAGTCTCTTATAGAGTCCTCTGACGCTTTCTTGGAGACTCCCCAGCAGAAGATTTCTTTTTGTCAGCAGCCTTAACCAGGACCCTCTTCTTCTTCTTTTTAGGGACGGGCTGATCCTGGTTTTCCTCTTCAACTTGAGGTTGCTCCTCAGGATCCTTTTCCTCAAGGAGAGGTACATCGTCCCCCACAGCGGATGTCAAGGGGATGGTGGGAGTTTCAGCCTTGAAAAAATTTCTTTTGGCTTGAACGTTGTTCTCTTTAGAAGAGGAATCACCATCCGCCAGCATAGACTTGAGGGAAAGCATATCGGTGGAAGCTTTTTCGATTTGCTCTGCAAAACAAGGAAAGTTGAATTAAAATACTGAAGGCAAAGCAGAAAATACAGAATGAATATGCAATGCCCGCAGCTAGGAAACGGATATTACGAAGATATTTATTTCGGACATCGGCACTCCCCAGGAGATGCCTGCAAGAGAACCCCTTAAGGGCCTTTGAGGCTGATTGCATGGCACTCAACACCTCCACAGAATGAGGGGAAAGTTCACCCTCTTTAGTGTAGTAAGCACGGCTTAGCAACAGGAAATGCTTGTGCGTCCAGCTGATGAGGAATTTTGTGAATCCCTCCTTGTTGAGCCAGAAGACCGGCTTGTTTGCTTGCACTCGAATCCGTGTATAGTAGTGCTTGAAAGAGCGCCAATCGATCTTCACAGATTCGGTGTAGGATTTGAAATTCACAATCCTTGAGTCACAACGGAGCGTTATGAACCCAAGACCGCCTTTCTTGTTGGCACGACGGACCACTTGGCAATAGTAGAAGAGTTTGGCCACAGTGGCTGTGAAATTGAAGTATTCCCCGAGAACCTCGAGAGCACGCACCGGGCCCCAGCCATTAGGGTGCAATTGTGTGGGGGCGCAGTCAAGAAAATGAAGGATGACCATCTGAAATTCTGTCATAGGGAAATGAACTCCCAAGTGTTGGAAGACGAAGTTATACATGTATACCGACCTCTCGTCTGGGACTCGATGACAGACTCGCTCCATAGGCCAGAGTGCAAGGATGAGAAAACGGCCCTTGTATTTCTTTCTTAAGTAGACAGGGAATCGAGCTTTAACAGGATTACCGTCCTCTCTTGCGTGGTGCGAAGCAATGTTCAAGAATTCTTCTTCGACCCAGTAGTACGGGTGCTCCCTATTTAGCCTCTCCCAATTTAGCCAGTGTGCAACAACGTTGACACACCCTTCCGCAGTTCGTAGAATCAACGTCTTTCCAGACCCGGGAATTTCCATCTTGTCTGATGCGTGTTGAAACACCTTTGTACTGTGATAAAAGGCAACGTCGTCAGAGAGGTAACCTTCAGCACTTGACCCGTTGTCAGAGCGACTGGTAGTCCTCGAGTCAAAGGAACCCCCAGGGCGGCGCCGAACCACTGGCGCTCGCGAGGAAGAAGTTTCAACCCTCTCTGAGTGACGAGGCCCAGCCACAGGAAGATTCACAGGAATCCTCCCACCACGATGGCTAGAGGGGGCACGTGAACTCAAATTCCCCCTGTTCGAGGTACCAGCGCTGCTTGGCCTAGGGCGCATGGTTGAAGTTGAAGCAACTGAAAATAATATGAAGGTAAGGGATAAGGAGGTTACCTAAGGAAGGAATAATAGAAGTAAGAACTTTGCGAAAGGAAAGAACAGTAACAGAGTCTTCAAAATTTGAGCAGAGGTTCACTAAGCTTGAAGGCGAAAGTAAGTTCCGAAACTTGCTAAGTTACCCTTTTATAGGTAACGAAGGGGCACAATGATTAACCAAGAGTCGTGCCATATACCCTAAAATGCAGCTTTTTGAATTCAAAGACGTGAAAATGGTAACGTCTCATGAGAAGTTTCGAGTGAAGCGGGCCCACAGAAGCCAAAGTCCAGGCCCGATAAGCCCAACCGACAGTTATATTCCTGGGCAATGATGGCTCACGTTTAAAAAGGCATTTAATGTCCAATCATTTCAGATGCGTTAAATGCATCCCAACAACTATTCAAATACCCAGAGTTACGATTTCTAAAAACTCTTGGGATTTCCCTCATTGCAAATCTTTGTCCAAATCCGTTGTAAGGGCATCAAGAGGGCGGATACGTAATCTGTAGAACGGTTGCACTGGTAGAATACCGGTGCATAGTTGACAAGAGTTCTGAATGGGCATCCTCAGAGTACCTTACCGGCATCCAGACTTCTTGAAGACTGTGTAGCTTATATGAGCAACTTAACAGTCTCTCATACAAGCTAGAGGACAAATGATACGGTCTGAATACCGGCCCCTCAAGTTGTGACGTCAGCATGACTGTTCCAGAGGGGCAACCGGTATCACAGGGCAGTATCTTCACACCGGTTATCCGCTCTCACTTCTCCATTCTCACTTCATCGGATACTTCATCCGTCCTCACTTCCCTGTCACGTATAACCGCTTGCCTCAGTGTCATAATGAGATAAGAGGGGTTATAACTTATGAGTATGGATACTCTGCACAGCGGAATGTGCCAATATCACTTGCAGAAAGGAGTAGGTATGATCGCAGGCATGATGTAGGGAAAAGGTGATTATCCTCCATCCCTGTGTTAGGATTGTACATGATAATTGACCTACCCCCTGTCACACTCTGAGCACTGAGCCACTCTGATTGACACTTTATACACGGTATCAGAACCTATGGGCCCACTTGCATCCAACGATTCATTTTTCACGTCCAACTATAAATAGCATATTCCAATACACATGCAAGGTTACGTTGTTCTAACTCCCATCTTACTATTGCATTGCTTAAGTATCCACAGAGTTCATATACACTCTTCTAACTTGAGCGTCAGAGAATCTTCACAGGTGACACCACCTTTCGCCCACTCCAACATGAAACTCTGGTGTGAAGGATCTCTAGGACAACGAGACCAGTTTCTCCCACTGAGAGACCGAATTACAATACCGGATACCCACTGGACCGGTGTACAAACACTAAAATATATATACTTTTGAGGCTGGTCTCACACTGGATCGTAGACCCCGGCTCAGACTAGTTCAATTTATAAATGATATTTATTGATTTGATTTGATTATAAATGATAATATTTGATTTTGAATGATGATATTTAATTGTGATTAATAATATTTAATGTGATTGATGATATTTAGTTATGATTGATAATGCTTGATTTTGATTGATGATTTTGTGATATGGAGTTTGAGCATATAACAAGTATGATGGAAAGCTAAAACTCAGTAAGAATTTTCTTACCTTACTCTTTAAATTTTTATAAGAAAAAGTATTTTTTTATCATTTTAGTTTTTATTTCTTATTAGAAATTATTTTCATTAATTTTTCTTTTAATCTTTAGAATAAAAAAATCTAGTATTTATTTCAAAAAAAAGAAGTCATTTTATGAAACTTAATTTATAAAAAGGTTGAAAGAATTAATTCTTGAATTAAATAAATTTTTTATCATTTTAAGTATGAATTAAGAATTATTCTCTCTAAGTAAAATAAAAATTTCAAAAGTAAATTATTTTGTTCCAACCTAATAACTAAAGATATTTGGAAATATTTGAGATTTCTAAATTTAATATTGTTAAAATTCAATTTGAGAAAGAATATGTAAAGTTTTCTATGAGAAGTTTTGAGATATTTAAGGCTTGGAAACTTAATTTTGGTGAAAATTGAAAACTGTACCAAATTTATTTCTGTATGACAGAAATTCAGAGAATTGAAGAAATGTACAGTTATTGAGATAATGTTGTAAACCTTTATGGTATTTAATAATTGAGTTTCTAAAAGTCTTAACCAACTAAATAGCGAGTATTTCATGCATCATGAATCATTAAAGTGAAATAAAATGATATTGTCTGAGGACGGATTATAGAAATCGAGGATACATTAGAGGAGACTTAATTACGAGCCTTGGGATGAGAGGGTGTGGAAGGCTGCTTCAGGGGACCTGGGTTAGCTCCCTAGTGTCGGGTACTTTCACAATAAAAACCTTCTCAATCTGACTAGTCTCTAAGTGTTTCCATACCAGTTAAGTTGTTCATATTATTATTATCCGGACTTATGGAACAATGTAAACTCCTGGTTGGCCGAGTGCAAATTAAAATTTAAGGGCCCACATATATAGGTAAGTTATGATGAGGATATTGCATAACATTCATGTATTCATAATTGATTATGTATATGATTGTGATTGATATTATTATATATTAGTTTGTGAAAACCCTTTATTGCTTATGCCCCATTTGGGAATATTATATTCTGTTTCTCACTCTTTTCTCTGTGTTTTGTTTCATATGTTTTAAATTGATGGTTCAGAGGGAAGGATCGAAGAATCTCGACAGTGAATATAACACATTCTAGAAAGGGAGCTCGGTATGAATACCGCGGTCCAATGAATAAATAATGTTATTAAATAACTGCTTCTGGGTCATGGAGTGTCCTCTCTTTCTTATAGTATTTAATATTTATTTTCTTTGGATGAATGTACAATTACTTTATAAAGTTTTAATAATATTTTTGAGGTATTTCAAAAATGATGTATGTAATTTATTCCGATAGTTTCTTTTCAACAATCATATCTTTAAAAAAAATTACGAATTTTTATAGAATTTATTAAGGTGTAACAGGGGGTGTTACAAAGTGGTATCAGAGTAGTTAATCCATTAGGCCAGGGGAAAAGGTCTATCTTGCTTTGTTTGTAAACTCTGTATAGGTGATAGAGAATAGAATATCTAACTTGGTAGTAACTGTGATTGATGTGACAAGTCTCAGTTACTGTGAAACAGGAAACTAATGGCTGGAAACGATCTTGTTGGAGTTGTAGAATGCTTAATCAATGCAATGGGAGCACGTGAAGGTCAAGGTAATGATGCCTTGAGAAGGTTGTACCTTTTTGAAAAATGTAATCCACCTCATTTCAAGGGAGGATATAACCCCGATGGAGCGCAAATCTGGATTCGAGAGATAGAAAAGATCTTTTGAGCATTGCAATGTAATGAAGCTGATAAGGTAGTTTTCGCTACTTATGCCTTATCTGAGGATGTCAAACATTGGTGGGATAGCATGCATAGACAATTTGAAGTCAACCATATGGAGATCACCTGGGATTATTTCAAGGATATGTTCCTGAAAAAATACTTTCCAGCTGATGTTAAAGAGAAAAGACAATTTGAATTCCTGTCGGTGACCCAAGAAAATATGATCGTGGGAGAGTACGCATCCAGGTTTGAAGAGCTATCTTGTTTTCATTCTCATTATAATGATACTACTAACGAAGGTGATCGATGCGCAAAGTTTGTAAATAGATTGCGACCAGAAATTAAAGAAGCTATTGGTAAATCGCAGCAGGATCTTTGAAGAGGATCATAAGGATAGAATGACCAAAAGTTGTGAGCCTATTCACAAGGCGGGAAAAAGAGAAGTGGAGGACCTCACCATCATCAAAGAAGAGACTTCAGGAGAAATAAGCCTTACCAAGCACCATTTCATCGGTTTAGAGCAGCATCTGTTCCTAACAGACCCCAAGCTTCAACTGGAAGCTATTACCTGACATTTGCACCAAATTTTAAATGTTTTATCTGTGGAGGACCCCATTTGAAAAAGGATTTTCCTAAAAACACTTATGTTTGCTTTAAGTGTAACAAACCAGGTCATCACATCAAGGATTGTCCAGAGATAAAGAGGGAAAACCCTGAAGGTGTGAGTACAAGCATAAATACCCAGGGAGGCGCACATAGTGCAGTCGGAAGGCCGAAGGCAAAAGGAAAGGTTTTTGCAATCACTAGAGAAGAAGCATCTCATTCTGATTCCATGGTGAAAGGTAAGTGTATCATTAATAAGATTCTTTTAACTATGATGTATGACTCAGGTGCATCACATTCCTTTATTGCCAATGACTGTATAGAAAAACTAAAATTACTTATGATAGAACTGTCATTTGACTTATCTGTACATACTCCTGGAAACAATCCCTGTCACTTCTAAAGCTTGTTGAAAATGCCCTATTGTCAAAGATGGTAGGGACTTTAAGGCTAATCTTTTCTGTTTACCCCTTTCTGGCTTAGAAGTTATTATTGGGCTAGATTGGTTATCTGACAATCATGTTCTAATAGATTGTCATAATAAAATCATAATGTTTAAAGAACGAGTGAATTTGAATCCTGAGGATTCAAGATTTCTAACCGCCAACCAAGTGAGTGCCTCTTTAAAAGGAGGGGCTCAAGGATTCATGCTATTGCTTTCAATGAAAGGAGAGAAAGAATCAAAAATCAAAAATCTGCTGGTTGTGTGTGAATTTCTTGACGTTTTTCCACAAGATATCTTTGGTTTACCCCCAGAAAGAGATGTGGAATTCGCCATTGATCTAGTACCTGGAGTTGGACCCATTTCAATTGCACCATACCGAATGTCACCTCTAGAATTAGCAGAGTTGAAAAAATAAGTTGAAGAGATGATAGAGAAGCAATTTATATGACCCAGTGTATGGGGTGCACCAGTGTTATTGGTTAAGAAAAAGGATGGTAACATGAGGTTGTATGTAGATTATCGGTAACTGAACAAGGTGACGATCAAGAACAGATATACTTTGCCAAGGATTGACGACTTGATGGATCAACTATGTGGTGCCACGGTGTTCCCCAAAATTGATTTGAGGTCTGGATACCATCAAATAAGGGTGAAGAAACAAGATGTACCGAAAACTGCTTTTAGAACACGCTATGGCCATTACGAATATCTAGTTATGCCTTTTGGTGTAACTAATGCACCAGCCATTTTCATGGACTATATGAATCAAATTTTTATCCATATCTAGATAAATTTGTAGTGGTATTCATTGATGATATACTAGTGTATTCTAAAAGTAGAGAAGAACATGTTGAACATTTGAAGGTTGTGCTGGAAATCCTGAAAAAGAAACAACTATATGCAAAGCTTTCGAAGTGTGAATTTTGGTTGGAAGAAGTGAACTTTTTAGGACATGTAATTAGTCAAGGAGGAATAGCGATAGACCCTTCCAAGGTAGAAGCAGTTTTAAAATGGGAGAGACCAACCACAATCACTGAGATCAGAAGTTTCTTGGGCTTGGCTGGATACTATAGGAGATTCATTGAAGGATTTTCAAAGTTAGGATACCCACTGACCAAGTTAACACGGAAAGGACAACCTTTTATGTGGACGACATAATGCGAGAATAGTTTTCAAGAGCTGATAGATCGACTTACTTCTGCGTCAGTGTTAGTACTCCCTGATCCATATCGAAGTTTTAAAGTTTACTATGATGCGTCTAAACAAGGACTAGGAAGTGTACTCATGCAAGACAAGAAGGTTGTAGCCTATGTGTCGCGCCAATTAAGGCAACATGAGATTAACTACCCTACCCTTGACTTAGAATTAGGCGCTGTAGTTTTTGCCTTAAAGATTTAGAGGCATTATCTATACGGTGCAACATTCGATGTGTTTAGCGATCATAAGAGTTTCAAGTATTTATTCGACCAAAAGAAGTTAAACATGAGGCAACAGAGATGGATGGAGTTCTTAAAGGACTGCGACTTTGAGTTACAGTACCATCCTGGAAAAGCGAACATAGTAGCTGATGCTTTGAGTCGAAAGTCTCTACATGCGTCCATAATGATGATTAAAGAGCTGGAATTGATAGAGAACTTCAGAGATCTTAACCTAGCAGTAAAGGTTAATGCTAACAGCTACAAATTAGGAGTGTTGCAAGTGACAAGTGAATTCCTAAGGCAAGTTTTAGAGGCTCAATGAGAGGATGAATTCCTGCAAGAGAAGAAAAAACTATTAAAACAAGGAAAAGAAGTCGAGTTCAATGTGGGAAACGACCAATTATTGAGGTATAAGGATCGAGTGTGTATCTCTGATCAAGAGGAGTTAAGGGAAGCAATTCTGGAAGAAGGCCACAAAAGTTATATGAGCATTCATCCCAGAGCTACTAAAATGTATCAAGATTTGAAGAAGTTATTTTGGTGGTTTGGAATGAAGAAAGCGGTACGTGGCTGCATGTCTAATTTGCCAGAAGGTTAAAGTGGAACATCAAAAGCCCCTTGGAATGCTACAATCAATGGAAATACCAAAATGGAAATGGGATAGCATTACCATGGATTTTGTGACTTCTTTACCCAAAACTCCATTAGGACATGATTTAATATGGGTAATAGTTAATAGACTAACAAAGTCTGCCCACTTTATTCCCATCAATATTCATTACTCTATGGAGAAGCTGGCGAAATTATACATCAAGGAGATTGTGAGATTGCATGGAATTCCTTCAAGTATCATTTCTGATCGGGACCCTCATTTTACATCATAATTCTGGAAGAGCTTGCACAAGGCTTTGGAGACAAGGCTACGTTTGAGTTCAGCATATCATCCTTAGACAAATGGACAATCAGAAAGAACAATTCAATCTCTAGAGGACTTGTTACGAGCTTGTGTGTTAGAACATAAAGGAAGTTGGAATCAATTCTTACCATATGTGGAATTCACCTACAACAACAGTTTCCATGCTAGCATTGGCATGACACCTTTTGAAGCGTTATATGGAAGAAAATGTAGGACTCCGCTATGTTGGTTTGAGACTGGTGAAAACTTGATGCTAGGACCATAGTTGGTATAACAAACCACGGATAAAATCAAAATGGTTCAGGAAAAGATGAAGGCAACACAGAGCAGGTAGAAAAGCTACTATGACAAAAGAAGGAAGCTGCTCAAATTTCAAGAAGGCGATCATGCATTCTTGAAAGTCACACCTACGACTGGGGTCAGTCGGGCAATGAAATCTTGAAAACTAACTCCTAGATTTATTGGTCTATACCAAATAATTCATAAAGTTAGTCTTCTTACCTACCAAATAGCATTACCACCTTTTCTTTCTAATATCCATAACGTTTTTCATGTGTCAAACTTATGAAAGTATATATCTGATCCTACATATGTTATTGAACCTGATGTCATACAAGTTAAAGATAATCTTACATATGATGCACCACCTGTCAGAATAGCTGATAGAAGAATATAACAGCTAAGGGACAAGGCAATTTCACTCGTAAAAGTCATTTAGAGCAAAACGAGAGGAGAAGATGCTACATGGGAACTAGAAACTGAGATGAAAGAGTCTCATCCCTATTTATTTTATTGAATAATGTAAATTTCGAGGACGAAATTTTTCTAAGGGGAGTAGAGTTGTAACACCCCTATTTTTATTTTTATATTAAAATTTTGAAGGAATTAGATTGTGGTTCTTTAGAACTTTTTAATCTATGTATTATTTATGATTTTCTAGAATTTTTTAAAATTTTGGAAATATTTTAATAAAATAATATATTTTAAATAATTTTAAATTCATATAAAGTGACTTTAAATAAAAATATTTATAAGAAAGTAAAGTTAAATTATAAGAAAATTTTCTAAAATCCATTTCAAGTAGACTTATCTAAAATTGATCGGTTTGAGAAAAATCTTGACCAATCGTAAAAAAATTGGAAACGTAACAATAAATTTTTATTAACAGAAAATTTTAGATTTTTAAAATTTAAACATTATATTACTTATTATAAAATTAGTAAGGACTGATATAATATCGCTAAATTTCAAAAAGGGCTGATTTTGAATATTTAAAATATACCGAGTGAAAGGTTACTATTTGACTTAATAATTCAGCCGACATTTACTATGCAAAACACTATACATGTATGAAATTTTCAAACTTGCTCAGTAACCAAAAACAAAAATTTCAGAAATTACACAGTACTTTTATAATAAAATAATGAAATGCACAGTAACTTTCATGCCTATAAATACCGAAGGAATTCTTCGTTAGAATTCATAATTTCAGATTAAATTTTTTTAATATAGTAGTGCTAGAGAGATAGTGGTGGAAGTAAGAGAGAGGAATAAATTTTTTTGGAAGAAGGTTCTGCTAAAATTCTAAGGTAAGAATACCTCTCTTTTATATTTTTTAGGGTTATTTTCATATCATTTTAGAAATGTATTATTATACTGGATATAATATTATTTTAAGTTACTATTCTGAATAGTAAATCACTATGTCAACAGTAAAATACTATTTTGAATAGTAAATTACTATTTAAATAGTAAATTACTATTCAAATAGTAAATTACTATTTACTGTTACTATTCACGTTTTACTATTTACGATTTACTATTTACCATTTACTATTCATTATTCACTATTCAAAATTTACCATTTCTGTTTTAAGTAAAAATCTTAATTTTTATCTTATAATTATATTAAAGTGAAATGGGTATATTTTAAAACTCGGAGACGAGGCGCGCACAAACTTTCTATAGCGAACCAAGATACAAGAGGTAAGGGGGAGTGAGATAGGAATATAATATGAAAAGACATAAGAATAATGGGAGGAGTCCCGTACTCTTTTTAAATTTAATAATAATATTATTTTAAAATATTAACTTCTTAACTTAAAATTTATAATAAATTTTAAATTAAATATCTGATGTAACTAACTCTGACATACCTACTTTGACATACCTATGCAAGGACCCAGACTTCCATAACCTATACGAACTGGACTAAACCTATGCAAGGACTTGGATTATTATGACCAATATGGACTGAACTATACCTATACGAGGACTGGAATTATATGGACTTGTATAGACCTATACAAGGGAATGGACTATAAGGATTCAAAATCAATTTTATTAATTTAAATAACCACTAAATTTGAATTGTATTTAGAAGTGATATTTATTGATTTGATTTGATTATAAATGATAATATTTGATTTTGAATGATGACATTTAATTGTGATTAATAATATTTGATGTGATTGATGATATTTAGTTATGATTGATAATGGTTGATTTTGATTGATGATTTTGTGATGTGGAGTTTGAACATATAGCAAGCATGACGAAAAGTTAAAACTCAGTAAGAATTTTCTTACCTTACTCTTTAAATTTTTATAAGAAAAAGTATTTTTTATCATTTTAGTTTTTATTTCTTATTAGAAATTATTTTCATTAATTTTACTTTTAATCTTTAGAATAAAAAAATATAGTATTTATTTAAAAAAAGAATTCATTTTATGAAACTTAATTTATAAAAAGGTTAAAATAATTAATTCTTGAATTAAAGAAAACTTTTATAATTTTAAGTATTTTTTAATGAATTAAGAATTATTCTCTTTAAGTAAAATAAAAATTTCAAAAGTAAATTATTTTGTTCCAAACTAATAACTAAAGATATTTAGAAATATTTGAGATTTCTAAATTTAATATTGTTAAGATTCAATTTGAGAAAGAATATGTAAAGTTTTCTATGTGAAGTTTTGAGATATTTAAGGCTTGAAAACTCAATTTTGGTGAAAATTGAAAACTGTACCAAATTTATTTCTGTATGACAGAAATTCAGAGAATTGAAGAAATGTACAGTTATTGAGATAATATTGTAAACCTTTATGGTATTTAATAATTGAGTTTCTAAAAGCCTTAACCAACTAAATACGCGAGTAGTTCATGTATCATGAATCATTAAAGTGAAATAAAATGATATTGTCTGGGGACGGATTATTGAAACCGAGAATACATTAGAGGAGGCTTAATTACGAGCCTTGGAATGAGAGGGTGTGGATGTAACATTCCTGGTATTTTAATAAAAATTATGAGAGTGGAAAAATATTAGCAAATGTTTTAGAGACTTATTTAATATTTACTTTGCTTAGACCGAGGTCAAGGAATCTAGTGTTGAGCTGGTCTCAATCGTGAGGACCAAACGGTGTTGAAGATCGGTTGTGCTGGGAAGAACGGAGAAAGACGTGTTGTCCTGTGACTGACGCTCATCCGGTGTGCCTGGAGCGGTCTTGGATTAACCGGTGTGAGGAGAACTCTAGCTCGGAATCATAATCCGGATCGACCTCTTGGATGGTTGAGGCAAACAGATGTGCATAACAAAGAGGTGAGGACGGATGAAGTGTCCGACCTCTCAGGAGATGGCTCGGATTACTGAGGTATGGACCCTACGCTTGGACACCGGTTGGACGGTATCCAGCTCGGGTCGATATTCTTACAAAGTAATAGGCAACTACAAATAATTAAACATAGAGAAAGCAAATAAGCATAGTGGGTCGGAATTTATAAAAGAATCCAATGAGATGAAATTGATCAAAAACTTTTAATGAGAATGTAAACAAAATGGGGGAAAAGGCTGTCTTGCCCCTGAACTTTATATAAAAAGGAAATTCCCTCTCTCTCTCTCTCTCTCTCTCTCTCTCCATTATTCATAAATCACTTTCTCTTCTTAATCTGTTCTCCTCCTCCTTCGTCTTCTCTCCTCTCGTTGCTGAATTGTATGTACCAAAAGAGGACTCCATTCGTATGAAAGCTTCAATCGAACCTCATTCCTGTGATCATGGCCTCAAGGTGAGTCCACTGATCCGTTTTATTATGGCTCCTTATCCCTTTCATTTCTCTGGTAGCCAAGGGCCATGCATGGCTATATTCGAGCCTGTTCTCCACTCCTTAGGTGAGTATGAGCTCAAATGTGGCCTAAGAGCTAAGGGGTTGAGTTAATGGGTGTTGCATTCTGACTTGTAGGTGATGGATTAGACAGTGAAAGGCTGAGGGTCGGAGCTGAGACTGCGAATCCAGTACTCAGAGGAAGGGATCGACACCGAGAGCAGATCATTAAAGCGTGGAATCGAGGTAAGGGGGGTGTTCGGGTTATGATTAATTAGAATAGGATCTGTTTCCTATCTGAGTTACTGAACAGTGCGAGTAAGGTAAGAAAGTGTTCTCGAATATTGTGGTGTACCTATGTTGTGCATGTGTGACGTATATATATATATATATATATATATATATATATATATATATCGATCAGCTGAAGATCGGGTGTGTAGTGGAGTTAACCTTGTCATGAGCTTGATATATTTAATGCTGAGAGAATGTGGATCATTTATGTGTGGATGTATGTGTATATACCTTGCAATGGCATGAAATATGTAATGCTTGAGATAATCAGTATGTTATATTGAAGGGCTTGACGAGTTGATCACCCTATGTTGTGAGCACTGGTCAGTTTCTGACAGTTGCAAGTGATAATCAGAATGATATGTTTATGTGTATGTGATTGAATGTAATTATGTGGTGGAGGATGACCAACGGTATGAATTACCCTGTTTTGGCTTCAGTGGTCAAGTCGGACCCAGTTAAGCTACCCAGAGGTCTTTGACCCAGTGGTTGAAAGGGGAGCCAAGTCGGGCTCGGTGAACCAAGTCGGGTTCACGGGATGTCAAGTCGGACTCCCAGCTGAAGGTCGATCCTTTTAGTATCCGAATACTAGGTGTCAAATTTTATATGAGAGTCAGTTGTGATGTGTATAATTGCTGAGTGACATTTGTTACATTTGCCGAGTAAAATTATTAATATTGCCGGGCGACTTATGTTATGTTTTCGTGTGAAGTTTGTCATATTGGCCGAGCGTGATTTACAAAGTCATGAGAATGTAGCTGGACAGAGCTTATTTATATTTATAACGTGTTGATTTTGTTCTATGATTATGATGCCAAACACTCACCCTTGCTGCTGTTTTCAATTTAGTAACCAGTGACAGGGAGGAAGCCGGAGCCATGGAGCCGCGCCAAGGGGGAGATCGATGCCAAGGCCCGAATGATTTTGAGTAGCTGTTGAATATAACTATGTATAAGGAATTTTTCGAGCGTGTAATGTTGCCTGTATGCTGACTTAAATTAAATCTGGTGTGAAATGACCTTGTGTTGTACTTAGTTTACGTTTTCACGAGTTTGCCGTGGCAGAATTTTACCGAGCGAGACTTGCCCGAGTCGATTCACCCATGGTTGAGTGAGGGCCCACCAGCTTAATGTTTGCTTCACCACTAGGTGAAGTTTCCACCCATGTCCGAGTGAGATTGGTTGGGAGAGAGTTCCGAATGATGAGGATTTGGAGGCGTCCGAGAGAAAATCTGAGCTCCTCTCGAGGAAAGGAAGAGTAGGGTATTCACCGAGTTAAGGCGTTCGAGGAGGCTATAACCGAGTGGTAGAGGTTAAATTATCGACGAGAGAGTTGGGACCGAGCAAAATCGTCAGAGTGAAGAGTAGTAAAGAGTCAAGTGAGGAATGTCCGAGTAACTGGAAGTTGAGCGTTTCCCGAGTGAAACCCTTGAGCCGAGTGAAACATTTTACCGAGTGAAATCCCATGTGGGTCCGCGTGTGCGTTTGTTCACCCAGTCTCTAGGTGTGGCATTCGCTCAAGCGTTTCGCTACCTCGCTTAGGAAAGAAGTGTGTCTCTCACTCAAGCGGATTTGGCTTCGCTTCAGCGAAGACTTTTGATCTCGCTCAAGCGAACCCGGTTTCGCTCAAGCGAGTGGACTTTGACTTCATATTTCTCTTCTTACGTACTTTAACAAAAATTCCTTTTCTTATTTTATTTAATTAATCAAATCGCTACTATTTATTACTTTAAATACGTGTGTTGAAAAATAGATAGCATTTTGAAACGGGGATTGATTAATTATTTGTAAACGCAAAAAATTTATTGTAAAGTTAAACAAATAAATATAAATATATGTAAAATGACCTAGGATATTACAGTGGAAGGGTGCTTCAGGGGACCTGGGGTAGCTCCCTAGTGTCGGGTACTTTCACAATAAAAACCTTCTCAATCTGACTAGTCTCTAAGTATTTCCATACCATTTGAGTTGTTCATATTATTATTATCCGGACTTATGGAACAGTGTAAACTCCTGGTTATCCCAGTGCAAATTAAAATTTAAGGGCCCACATATATGTTGGGAAACTCGTTGACTGAGGCATGTGGAATCACACTGTCCTTAAGTGTTTATGCCCCCCAGGATACAGCAGTCCTTCTATGTAATACAGGAAGCAGAACTCGCAAAAGGTAGATTTTCCGGTGTAAACCCAGAACGGAAAGTATCTCTTAAAATAGGCAAGTCAGATATGATTTCTCTAATAAAGGAAAATAAATATAGCGGAAATAAATTGGTCAATTAAATCCCGTTAATGATAAAGACATTACAGAATAAATAATTTAAACGGGAATTAATTGGCACATTTAATTATAATAACCACATCAGATATTATTTTCCATTTAAATGGAAATCGTAACTTCTGATTTTAATAAATGATTAAAAACCTTTGAAATATAAATAAAATTTCTAACAATCCCCTATATATGTCAAAAGTTTTTTTTTTTAAAAAATTAAGTTTACATCATAATGCAAATGCATCAGATCTGGTGTCTTCTGGACTATGAACCAGACCTTAGACAGATAAACTTAACTTATAGTGAATTGGTGAAACAAAACTTCTATGAACCAAAATCACTTTAATGTAAGATAGCGGTCTACCTATCACATAACACTTCCTGACTCTTTTTGTTGTTTTCACCGTTTTGCGCTAATAGGCCTTGCGTATGCCAGGTGATTCATGAGTGCTCTAGAAATTTCGCCATTTAATTTCATAGGAGCGGCCCCACTCCACACTCGCATAAGTGTTTCCATTAAGTGTATAATGCACTTTTATACACCACCCATAAGGGATATGAAAATCATTAAAAGCTTTTAAGCTTAACCATCATTCAGTGCAGTCTAGCACTTCTCACATACACCATAGGAAGCGAAAAATAAAAGAGTGCTAGCAAGACTAACTAAGTGACTTGTTATTACCTATATGAACCTCCTTCATGGGATCTCTAATCACAAAGGTTGGGTTCCCATCACTGTTAGTTACAAATGGCTAAGTCTCATTCCCCTCGGTGTTCGACTCACTAGTTTTCACTTTGTGAGACTCAAGATCAAAATAATCTTTGATCCACGATTTGTAGCTACGTTACTTAATTATAATATACATTTACATGTCTCAATATAAATATTTTTATTTGTTTTTGCCTATTGGCAATCACAATATACGCTTATTAGCCTTAAAATTTACCAAGTAAGACAATAACTTGGCCTCCATTTTTAATTTAGATGACTCAAGTCTACTTAGATGAATTCTAAGTGACAACTCCTCTTTTGAGGGTAAAATAAATTAACTTAGGAATTTATTCTTGAAAAATTAGTCATCATTGTGTCATTAAAATACAATAGAACACATAATATCAAAATTTATTCATGATAACTCTGTCAAGAATAAAATAAATTCATTTATGAATTTATTCTCGTTTAAATTATTGGATTCAATCAACATCATATTTACATCACCATATCATTAGTATGATAGAAATCTTTTCATAAATATCTCATTAAAATTAAATCCAGTAGTCTTCCTATAATTTGGACACTTGTATTAGACAAAAATCATTTTTTTAATGTCACCTATCATAAGGGATCTTATATAACCTTGATGAGAATTTTCTCCAAAATAATAATGTATTTTTAAGATATATTATCACACTTCCTTACAATCATATTTGAGCTTAAAATCACATTTATTTCATAACAATCACATATTAAGCTACTTATTAAATCATATTAGATAACATAACTTATCATAGCCTATCATGTAGGCATCAAAATAATATTTGAAACACAAATAATATCATAATCATGTCATGTGTTACACATCATCAAGTTTAATTTCACAAATCATCATAGATAGACTCATCATCATCTTTGTCCTTTTTTTTTATTAAACACATTAAATGCCATGCATATCACAAATTACAAAAACTCCCATAACAAAACATTTTTGGCTTTCAATTTTCAACGGTTAAAATGCAATAATTTCATTACATTTATATTACTAATTAATAGTAGTAAATATGAACAATACCACTATTCTTTACTTCAACAAAAATTATTATAATTTTTTATTTTCATTAACGCAAGAGTTATAAAGAATATAATTAACTTGACATTTACAAATATGTACACAACTTTATCATAAAGAATATATGACAAGGCACCACCCATACATCTTGAACAAAAAACTTTCTATTCTCTTTCTTAGGAAATACACACCATAACATATATATGTAGTCCAATATATCCAAGTATACCATATATTATTAATCTCATTTTTTTCATGTAATATCCAAAGTCTTCTCATATTTGCAACATCATACGCAATACTATAAAACAACTCAAAGTTATGTCACCAAAATAGAATTTATTTCATTTGAATAGTCATAAATTCATGTGCTTATAAACATCCATTTAGCATTTCAAACAAATAAATACATAAATGGCAAATTAACATTCATCATGACTCTTTTGCTAATTGAGTGCTAAGGTAAAGAGAATTCAACACCTTAGAGACAACAAAATGAAAAGGCATCCTAAACATATTTAGAATCAAACTCTATAGCAAGATGAGACTTTAAAAAAAATAGGTCTCTTATAAATTTGAGCATAAATTTTTAGCAAAAACAATAACTCAATATTTAGCATATAGATATATGTCATGGATCACACATAATATATTCAAATTAATTTTCAACCATAGTTTCAACATCATGATATTCATATATCAAGTAGTTCACCCATTTTTTTAACAATTAATAATACAATTATTAAATATAACAAGGAAAGAAAAAATAGATTTCATCATTATCTTTAAAAGGAATAATACATTTTTTTTATATTCTGTTCATAACAATAACAATTAGTGTAGAAAACACTCATCAATATCAATATTACTATGATTAGAAAGTTACACAAAACTAGCAAGCTATGCATATTAATTTGCCGTAAAAAAATCATTAGGAAATTTTTAAAAAAATATATTCATCCCTGTTACTCACGTCGACAGGCACATAAATTTAAAGAATATTTGTTATCACCAACTAAACAAATTGATGTCAAACAAAACCTAAGAATTATACCAAACAAATTTTAGGTCTCAAATATACTCATCATCATGTTTGCATCACAACAACCACATATATGCTACTAATTAAATCCAAATGATGAAAGAAAAACACCCATCAAATGAAATAATGGCAATTAATGGAATTTACAATGATAGACTATTCCAATGATCAAACATAGTAAAATATTTTGTCAATTTTGCAAGAGAAAAGCTTAAATTTTTAGCATAAACAATCAATAATAATATCATGAATTAAAAAAATTATCATGGGAATGCCAGAGAAATAATTTTCTCTTCTCAAATAACATTTTTATCCCTTTTAATACTTAAATAAATAAAGATATACACCATACTAAAATTAATAAAATCTCTTAGATAGTTCTATGAGATTTGGATCCATCAATATATTTGTATGTTGAAATAGGTTTTGATGAATGACAAACAATTGAAGGATCAAGAAATAAAAAGGATGTTGTACAAGAAATTAATCATAAATCATGAAGATCATCCATCAAGTTTAAATTTTTTAATCCATAAAAATGGAACTTGTTATGCCTCTTTGTCATATGTACTTCATTATAAATCCTTATGTGTGCTCTTTTTAGAATCTTTGAATAAAATCTTTTAATTATCTTGCTCTTTTTTTTATAATGCCAAAGAGGGAGAAATGATCTCTATAGATAAACATCTTTATCTATCCTTGTTAAAATGCATGATTAAGGGGAAGCCTTATAAAATATTTCTTTAATAATTTGTCATCACAAGTGGTATACTAATGCATGAAAATTAAAATTAAATTTGATAGGGGGAGTTCTATACATTGAAAAAATAATTATTATGAAACTAACACCCCAAGAGATGAACAATTGTTGTCATCATCAAAAAAGGGAGAGAATGTATTTGTATGATGAAATAGGTTTTGATGAATGACAAACAATTGAAGGATCAAGAAATAAAAAGGATGTTGTACAAGAAATTAATCATAAATCATGAAGAGCAAGTTGATTCGGGTCAAGAAATCAAGAATTAAATTGATAAAGTCCAAAAAATTGATTCAAGGCATTTATAGACAGGTAATATAATCATTAAGTGCCAAAGAATGAAAGGAATCAAAGAACCATGAGCTATATTGTCCAAAACGCATCAAAAATTAAGGAAACAGGTGCAGGAGAAGCACAGGAATCGATTCAGAGCTCTAGGAATCGATTCCCAGGTATAAAAGGAGGCAGGAATCAATTCAACTAATGCAGGAATCGATTCATTCATGTTGGAAAAGCCAGGAATCGATTCACTAAGTACAGGAATCGATTCATGATGCTAGGAATCGATTCTCCTTGCCAGGAATCGATTTATTTGCTGTTTTTGATGGAAAATAGCCTGGAGGAATCGATTCTTTGCTAGAATCATGCGCTGAATCATGAAAAATATCAGTACGCATTTTTAGAAACTCAACTCCGCTGATTCCTCTCGAAGACTCAAATTGAATGACGATTCCATTAATTAAGGCAGACAATTGCACTTCTCAAGTCAGGAAACATGGATTGTTGGCGGATTAAGTCTTCCAATGCATAAATTAAGGAACCGGTGGAAATAAATTTTTGGCAGCAAGTCCCTTGAAGCGCCTATAAAAGAAGAAGAAGTGAAGAGGCAGAAGCACACCTTACAACAATGAAAAATTCATTGCTTCCTTCTTGCTCTCTTATTCTCTCTAAGTTACTTACTCTCTGATTCTCTCTTCTTTGCAAATAAATTTTTTTGAGAGTTATTTTGTGAGAAAAATATTTTTGAGTGCTAAATTTGCATATCCTTTTCCAAAAGAAGAAAAATATTTTTCAAGTGATTAAAAAAATTGTATATCCACTCTATTGAGAGAGTCACAATTGTAAAATCACATTCACAAATTCTGAGAGATTTTGGGTTGGGTTTCAACCTTGTAATTGAGAGATTGTGAGATTGGGTGGGTTGTCCTTTTGCTTGTGAGGATTAAGTTTTTGAGTGTGGCACACTAAGAAGCTGTAATTGCTCAAAGCTTGTATCTCAAATTCTCAATAGTGGAATCCTTCAAGTGGGTTGCTTGAAGGCGAGATGTACACCGGTGTGGTAAAACTCGTTATATTGGTTTGTAAATCTCTCATCCTTAAACTCCTTTATTATTGAGATTTAATTTGCTTGGATATTTAAGTACACCATTAACTTGATATAAATTGCTTAATCAATTATTTAGATTAATGTTAAAATAATCTAAGTAACATTCTTATATTAATTGTGTTAATATTAATTATTACTTTCTAAGTGCTAAAATAACTTCGTAATTAATTTGACATTATTACTTGTTCTTTTGTGTATTATTCATATTTATTAAATTGATTACAAAAGAATTAATTTCAAAAGCATTCCAACAAAAATTTTTAATACTCAATTCACCCCCACTCTCTTGAGTAATTGAGGCCACTTGGTTAACAAGTGATATCAAAGCTTGATTCTTGGTAAATTAAGCTAACAGCTTCAAGAGAACGAATGGCCTCAAATTCTTTAAACCTTTTTCCTGAGGGTGGTGCTACAAACCGACCTCCTGCTTTTAATGGGGAAGGTTATGCTTTTTGGAAAGAAAGAATGAAAATCTTTGTTCGATCAATTGATCTAAGAGTTTGGAATGCTATTGAAATGGTCCTTTCATACCTATGCATACTGTTGATGGTAAACAAATAGAAAAACCCATGGATGATTGGACTAGTGATGAAGAAAAGAAAGTATAGTATAACTATAAAGCCAAGAATCTAATTACTCTAGCCTTAGGTCCTGATGAATTTTTTAGAGTAGTAACATGTAAATCTGCCAAAGAAATGTGGGATACCCTTCAAATAACTCATAAAGGAACTAGTGATGTTAAAGATTCTAAGATTAGTACATTAACTAGCCAATATGAAAGTTTTAGAATGAATTCTGGTGAGACGATCTTAGAACTACAAAAGAGATTTACTTTGATTATTAATCATCTCATTACTCTTGGTAAATCTTACACTAACAAGGAACTTATCCATAAAGTTCTAAAAAGTCTTACTAGGGAATGAAAACCTCTTGTTACGGCCATCAAGCAATCTCCTAATATAAATGATATGTCCCTTGCCACATTGTTTGGGAAACTACAAGAACAAGAACAAGAATTGAAAGATTTGAAACATGCGGAGGAAGAAGAAAAAGCCTCAAAGAAGAAAGGGATAGCTCTCAAGGCCACCTCAATAGATGAAAATGAATTTGAGAGTGATCTTGATGAGGACGAAGAACTAGGACTATTCATGAAGCGTTTTGGGAAACTCATGAGAAGCAAACGTTTCCAAAAGAGCTTCACAAATAAAGGTAAGAAATTTATCTTTAAAGAAAATAATTCCTCACCTACTTGTTTTGAATGTGGAAAGGAAGGGCACTTTAAAGCGGATTGCCCAAACCTAAAGAAGAAAAACAAAGAAAGAAAAAGGAAAAGAAGAGCTTATATCGCATGGGATGAAAATGAGATAAGTAGCTCGGACGAATCCGAAAATGAAGAAGTAAACCTTTGCCTCATGGCCAACCTCCAAGATGAAGATGATGAGGTAAATTTTCATGACTTAGATAAAGAAGAACTACTTGATGCTCTTGAAGAATTGTATGATAAATTTATAAAAATTTCTAATAAACATAAGTTATCAAGAAAAACCATTGATACTCTTGAGATGCATCTTATGGAGGTTTGTAAAGAAGATGAACTTTTAAAATTAGAAGTAGTAAAAGAACCAGCATGCTCTAAGACTAAACCCTGTGAATTTGTTAAGAAATGTGACACACTTGAAAAGAAAGTGTTAGATTTAAATAAGACACTTCAGAAATTTACCAACGGTAGAGATAATTTAAATGCACTTCTTAGAAAACAACGTTGCATGTTCAATAAAACTGGATTAGGTTATAATCAAGGATCACGTGCTTACAAAAAGGAGAAACATTACAAAAATTTCTTCGTACCACCTAGTAAGTCATCTATACCTTTTATGAAATGTAATCACTGTGGTCTTAACGGTCATAATTCTTACAATTGCAATGTTAGAAAATTAGGACCAAAAGCTATGAGGAAAGTATGGGTTCCTAAGGGAACATCTTCACAAACTAACCTACAAGGACCCAACATAAAATGGGTACCAAGTTCTCTAACTTGACTTGTTTTGTAGGTATGCTTTAAAGCAAGTAACACTCATTGGTACTTGGATAGTGGGTGTTCAAAACATATGACGGGAGACAAAAGTAAGTTTATATCATTTACGCCTCGAAACAAAGGTTTTGTTACTTATGGAGACAACACAAAAGGAAGAATACTTGGAATCGGTAACATTGGTAAAAACTCTTCTACTTCAATAAATGACGTACTATATATTGAAGGACTTAAACATAACTTGCTTAGTATTAGTCAATTATGTGACAAAGGATATAAAATTGTTTTTAAATCAAATTGTTGCTGAAAATAAGCTAAACAAGAAAGTAAAGTTCATTGGTCAAAGAATCGATAATATTTATATGATTAATCTTGACTGTCTTGCTTCAAATGATGTGTAATGATTCATAACTAAAGAGGATGAATCATGGCTATAGCATAGAAGAATTGCTCACATTCATATAGACCATCTAAACAAACTTGTTTCAAAGATTTAGTAATTGGTTTACCAAAACTGAAATTTGAAAACAAATTTTGTGACGCATGTCAAAAGGGAAAACAAGTAAAGGTTTCTTTTCAAGTAAAAAATGTTGTTTCAACAAATATACCTTTACAACTTTTACATTTGGATTTATTTGGACCTTCAAAGATTAAAAGTTTTGGTGGAAATTATTATGGTCTTGTGATTGTGGATGATTATTCTAGGTATACATGGACTTTGTTTCTTACTCATAAAAATGAAGCATATCATGCATTTAAGAAACTTGTCAAGATCATCCAAAACGAATAAAATTTGAAAACAGTATCCATTCGAATGGATCATGGAGGAGAATTTGAAAACCAATCGTTTGAAAAATTTTGTGAAAAATTTGGCATTGGACATAATTTTTCAGCTCCAAGAACTCCTTAACAAAATGGAGTAGTTGAAAGAAAAAATCGATCTTTAGCGGAGCTCGCAAGAACTATGTTGAATGAAAGTAATATTGCAAAACACTTTTGGGCCGATGCGGTAAATACCGCTTGCCATGTTATGAATCGATGTTTGATAAGGCCTATATTAAAGAAAACCCCCTATGAGCTTTATAAAGGAAGAAAACCAAATATCTCTTATTTTCATGTATTTGGATGTAAATGCTTTGTCTTGAATAATGGAAAGGAAAATCTCGGCAAATTCAATGCGAAATCTGATGAAGCAATATTTTTAGGTTATTCATCTACTAGTAAAGCATATCGACTCTTTACAAGTCAAATTTGATGAACTTAACCAAAATCCTCTGAGAAAGGATATTGATGAACTTGTAGATACACTCCAAGAAATGAACTTGGATGATAAATAAGAAATAAAAAATGAAGGAGATACAACACAAAATGACGAACCTCAACAAAAGGAGTAGATCACCATAAAGAACCATCCATTGGACAATGTCATAGGTGAAATAACAAAAGGTGTAAGTACTCGAAACACTA
Source organism: Clitoria ternatea (assembly GCA_037962975.1). Lineage (NCBI taxonomy): Eukaryota > Viridiplantae > Streptophyta > Magnoliopsida > Fabales > Fabaceae > Clitoria > Clitoria ternatea. The sequence continues at coordinate 71,665,431 of CM075676.1, forward strand.
TTAGAAATGCATGCAATCACTTAGCCTTTGTATCACAAATAGAACCCAAGAATATCAATGAAGCTATTATTGATGAACATTGGATGTTAGTCATGCAAGAGGAATTAAATCAATTTGAAAGAAATGAAGTTTGGGAACTTGTGCCAAAACCCAATGATCATCAAATAATAGGCACGAAATGGGTTTTTAGAAATAAGCTAGATGAAAATGGAATAATAACAAGAAATAAAGCTAGATTAGTTGCTAAAGGATATAATCAAGAAGAGGGAATAGACTATGAAGAAACATATGCTCTCGTAGCTAGGTTAGAAGCCATAAGATTATTGTTAGCTTTTGATTGTTGTATAGATTTTAAGCTTTATCAAATGGATGTCAAAAGTGCTTTTCTAAATGGTTATATTCAAGAAGAAGTTTATGTAAATCAACCTCCCGGTTTTGAAAATCACAAATTTCTAAACCATGTTTTTAAATTGAGAAAAACTTTATATGGTTTGAAACAAGCTCCAAGAGCTTAGTATGAACGACTCAGTAAATTTCTTCTAGAAAATAATTTTGAAAGGGGAAAGGTTGATACAACACTGTTTATAAAACGTAAAAACCATGACGTCCTTTTTGTACAAGTTTATGTTGATGACATAATATTTGGTGCTACTAACGAAATTCTTTGTCAAGAGTTTGCCAAGATTATACAAGATGAATTCGAAATGTCCATGATAGGAGAACTCACATTCTTCCTTGGGCTACAAATTAAGCAAACAAAAGAAGGAACTTTCATTAATCAAACAAAATACTGCAAAGAACTACTCAAAAGGTTTGAAATGGATAAAGCAAATGAAATAGCCACACTAATGAGTACTTCTTGCTACTTAGACAAAGATGAGAAGGGTAAGGACGTTGAAATAACTAAATACCGAGGTATGATTGGATCCTTACTTTACTTAACAGCTAGTAGACCCGATATTATGTTTGCGGTATGTATGTGTGCTAGATATCAAGCATGTCCTAAAGAATCACATCTTACTGTCGTAAAAAGAATTTTAAAATATGTTGTGGGTACTCAAAATGTTGGCTTATGGTATCCAAAAGGCGTTGAATGTATTCTTGTAGGATATTCTGATTCTGACTTTGCCGGTTGCAAATTAGATAGAAAAAGTACCAGCGGTACTTGTCATTTACTCAAAAGTTCTCTTGTTTCTTGGCATAGCAAGAAACAAGTAAATGTCACGTTATCAACAGCTAAGGCAGAATATGTTGCAGTTGGAAGTTGCTGTGCTCAAATCCTATGGATGAGACAACAACTTCTTGACTTCGGTGTTGTTCTAGACCAAATACCCATTAAATGCGACAACACCAGCGCCATAAATATCTCTAAAAATCCGGTTATGCATTCATGGATAAAACACATAGAAATCCGTCACCATTTCATATGAGATCACATTTTAAAAGGAGATTGTGTTCTTGAGTATGTTGAAACTTCTAAACAATTGGTGGACATTTTCACTAAACCCCTTCCAAAAGAGCAATTTATAAATATTAGAAGGGAATTAGATGATCCGGTCTTGATACCGGTATCCGATCTGTAAGACATATTTCAACGTCTTTATCAAGACATCAATGTGTAACTGGTGTCATCGGTATACATCCGGACTCTAATTCTGTATCAGGCGCTCTCCCTATACCGGTTGTCCAGGATAACACCATGACACTAGATAACATATACGTCACTATGCAGAAAACAGAAGGCATTGCTACAGGGACCAATCAATAATTCCCTGCACTACGAGCCAAAATATGCTCACGGAAATGGTCAACTTGTCCCTTAATTCTAGCCTATACTCCCTACGCTCAATATAAAATAGCCACTTGACCCAATCATACTGGTAAGTACGCAATAAAATAATAATTTAAGGCGTTATTGGAGGTTAGTGGTTCCCCACTAACGGATCCTCGAATATCGAGCCAATCAGGTATATGAACTCTCTTCATTAATGAAGGGAGGGATCCTTTTAACTCTATCTACTTACAATTACTCTCTGAAAACATTCCTCACTTGGAATATCATCACTGACTTGAGCGTCGGAGAATCTTTGCAGGTGACACCACCTTTCGCCCACATCAACGCGTAAGGACGGTGTGAAGGACCTCCAGGACGCCCAATCCACTCTCATCATACAGAGACATCGAATACATAAACCGGATACTCGTATAACCAGTATTCAGAGAAGTAATCATCTACTACTTGTGACTGACCAGACACCGGATCTCTTGACCCCGGTTCAGGACAGATCATTGGCACGCCCAATGGGACCCGATAAAGTTATTCCCATATCCTGTGAAAGAACAAGTAATCATCAATGGAAGGCGAGGCACATGATTTCGTGGAGAATCAACCTAAAAACAGGACCAACCCCAACGTTTTCAGGAAGCTTGACTTCGATTCTCATGGGGGGTAGCACAAAGAGGATAGTAACAGTTTTTAACCCCGATCCTCGTGATGAGATGATCAGTCAACTCCAGAGAGAACTCGCAGAATTGCGAAGAGAGAGAAGACAGAGTGAGGACAAGGAGTCATCTCACACAAGAGACACTCCCCATACAACCGATGGAGAAAAATCCACAACTCTCCAATACTCAAATATCCTCACGTTTGAGGGGAGAGAACAGACCCACGATTCTGATGATGGAGCCGCTCGGGGAAGGAGAGAGCTAATTACAGCACCCCCTGTAACTTACAAGCTCAAAGTTCCTTTTTCAAGGAGACTTATGAGTGTCCATATCCCCAAACATCTTCAAACCACTCAGCCACTCTCCATTGGAAAGTATAATGGCGAAATTGATCCTACTAAGCACCTTGACGCTTACGTATTTGAAGCCATGTACTTAGGGGCTGATGAAGATGTGATGTGTCGAATGTTCCCACGGACATTATCAGAAGAGGCCCTCGGTTGGTTTAAAGGTTTACCTTCTGGATCCATAGATTCTTGGGATGAAATGACAGCTACCTTTGAAACTCACTTTGTCATCTCTAGAGATGTGCCCAGGACATCTCATACTTTGGCTCAAATTAAGCAAGGCGAAAATGAAAGCTTAAAAGATTTCCTGAAGAGGTTCTACAAGGAAGCATCCCTGTTCCTAACCTCACAGAATCCATTAAGCTGCATATTGTTATCGAGGCGTTGCAGCCAGGATCAGGTTTTGCTCTCTCATTAGCAAAGAGCCCACCAACAACATTTGAGGAGTTCAGGAAAAAGGCCTCAAAGTACGTAAGTATAGAGATGCACCTAGAAGCTATGGCTGCAAAGAAAAAGCCACCAACACCACCTGCACAGACGCGGAGAGATAAGGAGAAAATGAGGTCAGAACGCATGGAGAGGCCATTCAACAACCCCAAGGTTAATAACTCTTCTCCTCGACCTCGAGAAAGGCGTGTTAATTCATTTAGCCATTATGCACCTCTGTCGGCTAAGCCATCTCAGATTTTGAGAGAGGTTGGATGGCCAGCTTTCAGCATCTATGGCATTAGAAGGCCAACCCCTATGAAGAGACCAGAGAATCCCCGTAAGTACTGTGATTTTCATGAATAGACAGGTCATTCCACTGATGAATGCCAAGCTCTAAAGAACGCAGTCGAAATGTTAATTAGATAAGGCAAATTAAAGCAGTACCTGTTCAAAGAAAAATCCTTTGACAGGGCAGATCGAAATGAGAAAAGAGAAAGAGATCCAGACGATGGGGATGACAATAACCATAATCCAGTTAGAAAATTCTCTGCTGCAGAGAAACAAAAAGGTGTAATGACTGATGATACAGCACACAGAGATAACATGCCTCAGCAATAGCGTCAAGGCCGGCGTGAAGTCATTGATATGATCGCTGGAGGGTTCGCTGGGGGAGGAGCTTCAATTACAGCCTGAAAGAATCATCATAGAATGATTCTGTCTGTGCAAGGAAAAGTTAAAGACAATCGTCCTTACAGAGGAGGGGTTGAAGCTCCAATAATTTCATTCTCTGATGAGGATTTTGGTCCTACCATTCCTGGTGGAGATGATGCTGTAGTCATCATTGCAGTCATAGCCAACAAGGACGTCCGAAGAATCCTTGTTGACCAGGGAAGTTCCTGTGATGTTATTTTTTATAATTGCTTTAAAAAGATGAGTTTTAATGACTCAGACTTACAGCCTTACACACAGGAACTAACAGCTTTCAATGGTGTAAAACAACCAACAAAGGGATACCTTGATACCCTTATCTCCTTTGAAGGTGAACCAGGAGCCAGAACGGTTAAATCCCGAGTGTTGGTAATCGATGTCGAGTCACCATTCAACGGCATCATAGGACGCCTCACCCTGAATGCTATGGAGGCAGTCGTGTCAACTCCACATCTCCTTATCAAGTTTATCGATAAGGATAATGCTGTTTCATCCATCCGAGGTGACCAAGAGATGGCCAGGTATTGTTACAACCTGAGCCTGAATATGACAAAGTTGGAGGCATCCAACAAAAAGAGGAAACTCAATGATTCTGGGACAGCTGCTGGTTCTGTGAGCCTTGTCGACCTGGACCCTAGGGCGGATTTGCACATTGATCCGTCCAACCCATCAAAGCCCACACCGGATAGAAGTTCCAGGGACATCGTATTGGGAGATTCTCCAGAAAAGGTCACCTATATTAATGACAAGCTAGATACAGAAATGGAGCAGCGATTATTGATGCTCCTACAGGAGTTCAAAGACCTTTTTGCATGGACTGCAGCCGATATGCCTGGCATAGATCCTACTTTCTGTTGTCATAAATTGTCTGTCTACCCAGAGACGAGACCGGTTGCCCAAAAGAAGAGAAGATTGGGACCAGAGAAACAGAAAGCAGCTTGCCAACAAACCGAGGAATTGCTGAAGGCTGGATTTATCAGGGAAATCCATTATTCCTCTTGGCTTTCAAATGTAGTAATGGTCCAGAAAGCCAATGGCAAATGGAGAATGTGCATCGACTATGTGGACCTTAATCGTTGCTGTGCAAAAGATCCTTATCCTCTTCCTAACATAGATCGAATGGTGGATGATTCCTCTGGTTATCAGTATCTGAGTTTCATGGATGCGTACTCAGGTTACAACCAGATTCCGATGTGCGAGGAGGATCAGGAGAAAATAGCTTTCATCAATGATCGTGGTGTCTTTTGCTACACCGTTATGCCCTTCGGCCTGAAAAATGCTGGGGCCACATACCAGCGCATGATCAATAAAGTGTTCGAGGGCATGCGCACCAAACTTGTTGAGGTGTACATTGACGACATCATAGCCAAGACATCGATTGGGGGTGATCATATTGAAGACCTACGCCAAGTATTTATCCGCTTGAGAGAATTTAACATGAGGCTAAACCCATTGAAATGCACTTTTGCTGTCCCAGCTGGGAAGTTTTTGGGTTTCATGTTAACTCAACGCGGTATCGAAGCCAATCCAGGGAAGTTCCAAACGATTCTCGACATGCAGAGTCCAAAGAATCTGAGAGAAGTCCAATCCCTGAATGGAAAAGTAGCAGCCTTGGCACGGTTCATGCCAAAGATGCCTCACAGGTCACTTCCTTTGTATAAAGTACTGAAAAAGTCCAAGAAATTCGAATGGGGACAGGAACAAGAACAAGCATTCCAAGAGCTTAAGGAGGTGTTATCCAAACCTCCTATTCTTATAAAGCCTGACCCCGAGGACACGCTCATCCTATACTTGGCTATTTCAGACGAAGCTTTGGGCGTAGCCTTAGTAAAGAAAACTCCTAATGGACAGAGGCCGGTCTACTTCACCAGCAAAACATTACAAGGTGTTGAGATCCGGTATCAAAAAATTGAAAAAGCCGCCCTCGTTGGTTTTTGGGCCTCTCGACGGCTTCGTCCGTATTTTCACGCACATCCGATCTTAGTAAGAATAGATCTGCCACTCCGCTCTGTGTTAATCAAGCTTGACCTCGTAGGTAGGATGATCAAATGGTCCATTGAACTCTCAGAGTTTGATATATCCTATGAACCTCGAGGCGCTATTAAAGTCCAGGTCCTGGCCGATTTCATTGTGGAAATGACAGGGATAGATCCAGATACACCTTGTGTCCATTGGACCATCTATGTCGATGGTTCATCGAATCAAAAGGGCTTTGGAGCAGGCGTAGTTCTCGAAAGTGACGATGGAGTACACTTGGAGATCTCCCTTCGTTTTAATTTCAAAACTTCCAACAACCAAGCTGAATACGAAGCCTGCTTGGCCGGACTACGAGCTGCGATTGACAGCGGAGCCTCTGAGGCGACGCTATGTAGTGATTCACAACTCGTGATTTCACAAATCCTGGGAGATTATCAAGCTCGTGAGTCTCAACTCCAACTGTACTTGAACTGTGTCAAAGAGTTGAGAGAAAAATTCTCGAAAATAGAATTCAAACATGTTCCACGCAAAGAGAATACAAGAGCGGATATACTCTCCAGATTGGCAAGCACCAAAAAGCCAGGAAGCACCACAACATTGGTCCAGAGTACACTGACATCGCCCAGCATTCCTCTTTTCCCTTCTCTGAATGCCATAATGACCAATTCCCTTTATGGTGACACATGGATGGCCCCCTACATCCGTTATTTGGCCGATGGGCAGTTGCCTACTGATGAGAAGGAAAAGAAGAGAATAAGGAGAGAACTGCCATACTTCACTATGATAGATGGTAACCTCTACAGAAGGGCACTCTCAGTACCTTACTTAATCTGTCTGAGAGAGAATGAAGTACGTGAAGTAATGGAGGAAGTGCACGAAGGACAATGTGGACACCACGCCGGAGGAAGAAGTCTGATAAGAAAAATCCTCAGGGCGGGATATTGGTGGCCCACAATGAAGCAGGACTCCATTGACTTTGTCAAGAAATGCGATGCCTGCCAAAAATTCTCTAATCTTCACCACACACCGGCAGAAGAACTCTTCACATCCGCTGTTCCGTGGCCGTTCTACCAATGAGGATTGGATATTTTGGGCCGTTTCCCAACTGCGCCTGGGGGCATCAAATATCTCATTGTAGGGGTCGATTATTTCACTAAGTGGATTGAAGCAGAGCCGGTGGTACATATTACTTTAGCCTGAACTCGTCGTTTTATGTATGAAAATATTATAACATGATTCGGAGTCCCAGCACGGGTTGTCACAGACAATGGTACCCAATTCACGAACAGGAAATTTACAGATTTACTTGAAGGGTTAGGAATAACCCAGATATTTTCCTCCGTCGAACATCCCCAAACCAACGGCCAAGCCGAAGTGGCCAACAGGGAGGTGCTGAAAGGACTGAAGAAACGTCTTGGTGAAGCCAAGGGCGGATGGACAGACCAATTGTGTCATGTCCTTTGGGCATATCGCACAACGCCTCATTCTTCCACCAATGAATCCCCATATTGCCTGACCTATGGGGTGGAGGCAATGATACCTGTGGAACTACAAATTGCTTCTACCAGGGTCAAATACTTCTCTGAAGAAGGCAATAACGTTAACTTGGCATCAGAAATAGATGTCGTACAAGAACTCAGAGAAGACACATTCATTAGAGATCAGGCCATCAAAGCCAAAGCCGCTCTTCGATATAACAAACGAGTCCAATCAAGGACTTTCAACGTCAGAGATTTGGTTTTGAGGAAAGCAAGTGTGGGAAACAAATTTGCTCATCAAGGCAAACTAGCCCCAAACTGGGAAGGCCCATACAGAGTATCCGAGGTTGCTGGCAAAGGCTCTTACCGCCTTGAAAACCTTGATGGCACTCCAATCCGAAACAAGTGGAATACCCAGAACTTGCGTATTTATTATAGCTAGCTGCTGGAGCAACATGCGCTCTTTTCTCCTCACTTGAGATTATTCACCGGAGAAATCATTATATCATAATCCCAGCTACGCTTTTATTGTAATTCTTATTTTTACTCAATAAGAATCTCATACATCAACTTAACTCTTTCGAGTTTTTCTTATGCTGTGATTTTCAGTCTATCCGGCATGCACAAACATATTCAGGACGGATGATCTCAACTACCCATTCTGTAGTTGACGATGTAACTCCTCGAATATGCATGAATAATTGAAGACCTGGGCATAGTAGGATTGGTCCTCTTACAAAAACCATACCGAATCTCAGGAAAAGGGCACAGTAGGATCAGACCTTTATATAAGGCTGTACCGAACCCCATTCGAAGACCCAGATTGTAGGATAAAACTGAACTCTGGATACGGTTAGTAGGTATGACCGAACACCGAAGAAGGCTTGGGCGCAGTAAGCTGGTTCTCTTTCAAGACCACGCTGAACCCCGAGTAACGGGCGCAGTAGGTTCAGGATTAGCCCTGATCTGAACCCCGTGTTAAAGACTCGGATTGTAGGATTGAACCGAACTCCGAGTATGACTAGTAGGTTTGGCCGAACGTCGATGAAGAATGGTTAGTAGGATTAAACCGAACGCCAAGAAAGACGTGGGTTGCAGGATCAAAACCAAACCCCAGTGAAAGGCTTGGACTGTAGGATCGAACCGAACTCCAAAATACAACAAGTAAGTGACACCGAACTCTAAATTTCCCAGAAGCACTTCTCCTGGAAATTCTTCAATCGGTAATACTTTCTGTTGAAATTCCTTATTCAAAGACTCGGGTCATATTTTATCAAAGACCGACTTATTATTTCCGACTCAAGAATAATTCACTCGGGCATGTCTCTATCTGAGGCGTATTCACTCAAAGCATTTCGTTCGGAAATTCTCTATTCATTACTGCACCATGAAGGAATCAGAAATATTCCATTCGGTGCCATGTTACATGTAAATTGGAAGTATTTCACTCGGCCTTTTTTCCTACTCAGAAATGCTCCACTTGGAGCTATGATATTCGAAAATGCTTCACTCAGTGAAATCGTTGAAAAGTATTCCCTTTAGGAATTCCCCACTCAGAAATACCTTCCTTTGGAATTCCTTACTCGGAAATACTTTTCCTTAGAGTTCCTTACTCGGAGACACGTCAAATTTATTGTCCGACTCATGAATTCTTTAAGTCAAAAATATTTCACTTCGGAGTTTCAATCAGCAATACTCCACTCGGGAAAATTTGCACTCAAATTGTAAGTCTAAACTCCAAGTGCGGCTGAAGAATCACTCAGAACCTTCCACCCAAGAAGGTTCACTCAAAAGAATTTCTAGTCGGAGCTCTCACTCAGAGGAATTTCCAGTCGGAATTCTCAATCAGAAGAACTCCCACTCGGTGTCCTCACTCGAAAGAAATTCCACTCAGAAATATCACTGGAAATCGTCCTTGATGAAAAATAAGACTCAGTTAAAACGTATATGCTTTTACTGAGCAACTTGAGGGGTAATGGAATTTCTCGGATGACATGGCCAGAACTAGCATCACCCGGAATCTCTCATTCAGAGTCAGTTGCTCACTCAGAACTGATCACCCAATAATGCTTGGGGACAGTATCGAACAACTAATGTGTATTCCGAGTGATGAACACTTAGTAAAACGTTCTCACAATTATTCCCCCTCAAGATTAACATCGCAAGCCGTTCTCATGACAACAACATGTTTCTTAACAACGACGACCCCCCATTATGGTACTTATAATCGAAAAGCCTAATCATCAAAGATTAAGGTGCGCCCTTTACCAGGCTTATGTATGCCAAACATATGATTTAAGTAAACAATTTCGATACAACAAAAGATATTCTATCTTTTCTATTAAACCGAGCCTTTGGTTATTTAAGTACCTATACATGAGAACTAAACTTGTTTGCTGCTATTCGATGTAATATTTACGTGTCTACATCCGGATTGGATCATTACATAGACAATAATTCTATTGAAATTACTCTCAACGGACAAACGTATAAAGCAACTTGTATTTTCATTTGATCAAATCATGAATTACATTAAAGAATTGATTCAGTAATCCGGAGCTGATCCCGGAACACAACAGATTTGAATCAATAAAAACTATAAGACAAGGAAGGAACTATTTATGTTGGCTTGTCTCTCCGCCCTTTCCTTTGCCCTTATCTCCGGCCTCGCCTCCCCCTTCACCAGCAGCTTTACTTACATCAGCACTTGTTCCTTCACCTTTAGGCCACTGGGTGATGGGAGTCAGGAGAGGAGGTCCCATTGACTGACCTATGGGAAAAGGAGCTAACTTATATATGGTGTTTGGCGGCTCCTCCTGACGATCATCAACCAAAGCTACCAGTTTCCCTCCATGAAACTCATAGAACGGATCAATACCGTTCAAATTGAGTTCCACTTTGGGATTCCAGTATTGAATCTGACGAACAACAAGCCCAAAGGATTCCTCGACTGCTTGACTGCAGATATCCACAGCCTCTTCTGCTCGAGTGTTTGCAGCAGTCAGATCCGCTTTCAAAACTTTGACCTCGTCATTCAAACTCGCCAGTTTTAGTAACAACTCCTTCTCCTTACGGGTCCAGTCTTCAACTCCTTACGAGTAAACGACCTTGGCTTCTTTCAGCTCCTCTGCCAACTTGGCCGAATGCTCCTTCTCCGTACAGAGGCTGGTGTGGAGGTCGGAACTGATTTTCTTCTGATCAAGTGCTTGGTCCTCCGACTCTTTAAGCAGGTATTTCAGCCTGGCGATCTCTTCATCTTTTTGCTCCCCTTCCTCTTTGGAAGCCTTCAACTTATTCTCCAGTCAGAGAATGCTTGCCTTATCCCTAGCTGCAGCAACGTTAAGGTCATTAACTTTGCCTGTTAACTTGCTAAGTCTTTCGTTATCCTCTGACAGTCTCCGAACCGACTTCAGGAGATCGGACAGTTCTGCTAACTGCCACTGTCCGGCGTCACAAGCTTTTGTTACTTCCTCAGGCTCTAAAGTCTTCAGCTTGTATGGAGAATCAGGGATGCATTGAGGCACTGGACCCTCATACACCAGGTATGGGGCAAGATTGGAATTCCCTGGAGGAGGACAGGAAACCTTAGGCGCAAAGTAAGCAGTTATTGGTTTGGCAACCGTCGTAGGAACACTGCTTGGGGCATCCGGTATAGCCTTTTCTATCGTCTTTCCCTTAGAAGCCTCTGCATCAACTGTCCCTTCAGAAGTCTTTTGTTTTTTGGGAGAGGGCTGAGACTCGGTTTTCTTGGAAGACTCATGTTTTGTTTTTTTCCTCTTCTCACCAACCTTTTTTTCCTCAACGTTGGAGATCGGTATATCAGATCCGCCCTCCAACAAAGGAATATCGTCACCAGCAGACGAGGTGAGTATGATGGTCTCAACAGTAGCCTTCTTGGAATTCCACTTTGCCTGAATGTTGTTTTCAGCCGCCACGGATTTCCCTCCAGCTTTAAGGCCTTTCAACTTCTCCATCTCTGGCGACTCAGCTCCAATTTCAACTGCATAATCAGAAGAACAAAAAAAAAAGAACCATCAGAAACAGAAGATATCGAGACATAAAAAGAAAGAGCATGTAAAATGACAGGAAATTACGCAAATATTCCTCGCGGGTGGTCTTTGACCCTAGCAAACGCCTGCAAGAGAAAAACTTATGCGAGGCGGTGTATGATTGAAGAGCAGAAAGAACAGAAACCGATGTTGGGGTTAACTCGTCCTCGTCGGTGTAGTAAGCCTGGGACGTCAACAAGAAATGTTCATGCGTCTAGGCCACGGGGAACTCTTCAATCCCATCTTTATTCAGCCAAAAAATTGGATCATCGGGCTTCACACGAATCCTGGTAAAGTAAGATTTGAAGGAACGTCCATCAACTTTGGCAGAGTCAGTGTAGGACTCGAAGTTGATGATCTTGGAGAGAGTCCGGAGGGTTATCAGACTTACTCCTCCCTTCTCCCTATTGGCACGACGGACCACCTGCATGAAATAAAAAAGCATGGCCACCGTCAACGTGAAATTGAAGTGCTCCCCAAGCACTTCAAGAGAACGGATCAAACCCCATCCGTTGGGGTGAAGCTGTGAGGGAGCGCAATCCAAGAACCTCAGAACAGCCATTTGGAGTTTGGTGAGCGGGAAGCGTACGCCTAAGTTTAGGAATAAGAAGTCATACATATATATTGACCTCTCATCCGGTGTATGACAGATCCGTTCTGAAGGCAAGGGAGTCAACACCATGAAACGCTCCTTGTACTTTTCTTTTTTAGAAACGGTGAAGCGAGGCTCCAACCTTGCTCCATCCTCCCGAGCATGTATGGACACCGTATCATAAAATTCGTCAGCAACCCAGCTATATGGGCGTTTCTGCTGGAACTTTACCCAGTCAATCCGGTGTGCAACTACATTACACAATCCAGAAGCTGTCTTCATGATATATTTTTGAGAAGATGCTCCACCATTAGAGGTGCTTTCTCCAGACATCTTCTTTACGGCTAGCTTAAACGCCTTTACGCTGTGATAAAAGCTAACATCATCAGAGAGGTACAAATCAGCGCTCCCCTCACTCTCGCTAGAAGAGGATTCTGAAGAGGGTATTATCACCCTTCGCCTCAAGTAGGGCGACGCCTCCCTCTCTGAATAAAGTGGATTTGAGTGGACGATCACAGGGATCCTCCCACCACGACTCGAGGACGTACGAGACAACACTCTCCCTCCCCTTCCCCTACGGCCAACATGGCTCGAGCTAGCAAAGCCTCTCCCAGACATTTAGAAAAACTAGAAGAAAAAACGAGAAGACGAAAGAGAGGTTACCTAAGAATGAAGAGAAGTGGTGATTCAAATCTCACACAAGCAAACAGGAATGTCTTCTCGAAATTTTTGCAGAGTTTCGTCAGGGAAGCAAACACTGAGTAACTTCTGAATCTATTAAGTTCTCCTTTTATAAGGAGTCGAAGGTTATGTCGTTTACAACCAAACGACACTTTTAAACGACACCTTTTTCATAGACACAAGGCTGCCGTTTCGAACATTGAGGAGCGAAATCAGCGTCAATTCGTCAAAGGGCCTCTCAAATGGGCCTCAGAATTTAAATTTCAAGCCCATTAAGCCCCTCAGTGACGGTTATAAAGATGTGCGCATTTAAAGAAATAATGGCTTGCCCACGTGATTAAAGGCATTAAATGTCCAATCATGAGAAACGTTGTAACTGTTTCCCGAATACAAAAGGTTGCAAGTTTCAATAACTTCTGGGATTCCCACACAAAAAACTTTTTGTACGGATCCGTCCTAAGAAGATCTACGACAACGGAACTTCATTCCAAGAACGGATATTTACGCAACCACGTAATGACTTTCTATAAACGACGAATATCATCCGGTATCCAAATTCATTACAGACGATGTAGCTTATATGAGCCACTTTACTAGTCCCTCACACAAGCTAGGGGACAAACAGAGTGATGACCCTGCCTTGATACCGGATTTGATAACAAAATTAAAAACTCAGTTCCATACCCTGACGGTCGAAACGTACTCCCCCAGGACGGATGATCTCAATCATCTATTCTGTGATTTGACGATGTAACTCCTGGCGTGGTGTACTTCCCCAAGACGGATGATCTCAATCACCCAATCTGTGATTTGACGATGTAACTCCTGGCATGGACAATTCCCATCATCATCCTTATGAGGAAAGCCCTTGAAATCTCAATCTGTATTCTGACGATTGAGAAGCATTTCCCCAGGACGGACGATCTCAATCACCTATCCTGTGATTTGATGATGTAACTCCTGTGATCTTGAAGGCTCAATCTGTGCTCTTACAATTGAGAGATATTTCCCCAGGACGGATATTCTCTATCACTTAATCTGTGATTTTATGTATCAACTCCTGGCGTGAACAAATTCCCATCACTATCCCTGTGATGGAAGACACAACCATCATCTTTATATGTCTTTGCAGTTCCCAAAGCTTGGAACAATACTCTCACATCGAACAACAGATTGACTTTGTGAACCTCCCTGTGAGAATAACTCCAATTAATGCTAGTCATCCGTCCTGAGACACCGCTCCTATGAACAACGGATCGACACCTTTTCTCCCCAATAGACTTAAGGATGATGCCCTATGACAGGTATCTATCCCTTAACATATTTATACTTGGGGACAGTATTCATGTATATATTTCTCCATTTCAAATTTATTTATTGTCTAATTTTCCGAGGCAATTATTTCAATCTGACCTCAATGTTTATCATACGGAAAGGATTATCAATTACTGAAACGATATATACATCTAAGTTACATTATTCTTCATGAAGTATTGAAGACAAATTTCTGAAAAGGAATTTTATTCATTCGTGAAAAGCAAGATTACATATAATCGACCCAAACCAGAGTTGATCTCGGTACACAACTTTACATACAAAAAATAGCAAAACTACGGAGGAGGAACTTGCTCTTCTGTCTCTTTTTGTCCTTCCCCTTCTCCAGGTTCTTACGTCCCTTCTTTTGGGATTTCTTCCGGAGCTTTCTCTTCAGGTGCCTCAGTACCTCCTTCAGATGAGATGCCCTCTGGTTTAGGAACAGCAGAATCCAGACCCATACTTTGACCCTTGGGAAGAGGGGGCAAACCGTATAAGGACTCGGGAGGATCTTCAAGGCGATCTTCAACCACTGCGAATAGCTTACCTCCATGAAATTCATAAAATGGATTCATACCACAAAGGTTTAGTTTCACAGTGGGATTGCGGTAGAAGACTTGACGTATAGCCAGGCCGAAGGATTCTTCAATAACTTGGTTGCATATGTCAATAGCTTCCTGCGCCTCGGCTTTTGCTACAGCCAATTCTTCCCGTAACCTCGAAAGATCTCCATCCGATCCTTGAGACTCTGTGCTCCTAGCCTTCAGTCCCTCGATCTCAAGGAGGAACTTCTTCTCCTTCTGGGACCACTCCTTTGCTTGTTTGAAATAATCCTCCGCAGCAGCTTTGCTTTTGTCTTCAAGATCAGCTTGTTTAGCTTGACTGCTAAGGAGATCTTCTTATGATTTACCAAGCATCTCTTCCTTCTCCACCAATTTACCCTCCAAGTCTTTAAGCATGGTTTTGAGCTTGAGATTTTCCTTGTTCATAATCTCTCCGAACTCTTTAGACTTGGCAAGGCGATCTTCCATTAATCTTAGGGTGGCTTTATCCTTCCCCGATGAGAGGTTGAGCTGTTCTATTTTATCACTCAGCTCGTTAACCTTGTCAACATCATCAGCTAATAAACTGAATGAGTGAAGCATCCCAGTCAGTTCTGCTAACTGCCATTTTTCGGCCTCACACGCCTCCTTGATTTCTTTAGTTTTAAGCGTGGGCCGGAGTTCGTATAACGGCTGAGGAAGAATTGCTGGAGTTGTCCCCCGGTATGAGAAGAAGGGAGTAAGGAATGAAGCAGTGGGGAAAGAGACCGGACTAGATCCAGGGACCCCAGAAGGAACACCCTTATGGAGTCCAGAAGAAACTTCAGCTGCATCCGAGGTCTCTACAGCTTTACCTTTTGAAGCTCTTGCCCTTTTTGGACTTCTTGAAGGTTTATGTTTCTTCGATGGTCCTCCTGAAGGGTCATTCTTGATCTTCCTCCTCTTCTCTGTAATTTTGGGCTGACTCGTAGTTGCGCCAACACCAGTCAAGCCACCCTCTACTAGTGGAATCTCCCCTTCTACATCCGAGGTTAGAATAATCAACTCGGAACAATCCTTCACAGAATCCTTCTTAGGCAGGATTTTATTCTCGTTAGCTACAGATTTGCCTCCTGCTTTCAAGTTTTTCAACTTGTCCATGTCCGGAGATTTTTGCCCTATTTCACCTACATACATAAATAAAACGTGTTAGCAACGAAGAAATGCTCAATACAGTTAACAAAGGAGGAAAAGAAAAAATAAAATGAGAATTACGGAGATATTCATCCTGGACTGCACTTGAACTACTCAAAAGACGTCTACACAAAAATGCTTTAAAGCGTGTAGAATATGCTTCAAGGGCGAATAACACCGTCGTCATTTCAGTAGAAAGCTCGGACTGATGAGTGAAGTATGCTGAAGAGTTCAAGAAAAAGTGCTCATGAGTCCAGCTCAGGGGAAATTTATTAAGACCCTCTTCGTTCTTCCAGAAGACGGGCTTATTCTTCTTGATTGATATCCGGGTAAAGAAGGACTTGAATGACTTCTCGTCAACTTTAGCTGAATCGGTGTAGGATTCGAAGTTCACGAAGGAACATAGAGTCTGGAGTGTGATTAGGCCTACACCGCCTTGCTTGTTAGCCCTCCGAACTACCCGAGTGTAGTAGAACAGCATCGCTACGGTAGGCGTAAAGTTGAAGTAGTCTCCCAATACTTCTAGAGCACGGACGAGTCCCCAACCGTTCGGATAGAGTTGAGAAGGTGCACAATTTAGGAACCTTAATACACCCATTTGAAACTCGGACAAGGGGAAACGAACTCCGAGGTGATGAAATACAAAATCATGCATATATACCGAACGCTCATCTAGAACAACGTGGTATATCTGTTCTGTAAGGAGCGGTGCAAATACCCTGAACCACTTTTTCATTTCCTCCTCAGCGCAAACTATAAACCTTGGCTGAATCTGAGCTCCGTCCTTATTCGCATGATGGGAGGCTAAGTTTTTAAACTTGTCAACTATCCAGCAGAAGGGCCACTTAGCCTGGAGTTCTTCCCAATTTAGCCGAGAGGCGACTACGCTATACAGACCTTCTACTATTTTCAGAACAATTTGATCCCCAGAGGTTCCTTCTCCAGTCATCGTGTGAGTAGCGTGAACAAAAATCTCTGTTCTACGATAAAAAGTCACATCGTCAGAAGGGTAATAATCATTACTCATCTCACTTTTCAGAGCGACTACAATCAGAGGACGACTCTGAGAAGGGAAAAGTCACTCTCCACCGTGAGTAAGATCCCCTTTCTGAGCGACATGACTCAGCCCTCAGAAGAATCACAAGGATTCTTCCCCCATGATAATTAGGGTTACGAGAAGTTAATCTCTCCCTAGTAAGATACATTCTTTTTGGGCAAAAACAGCAGAACAAAAGAAGACGAAAATAACAGGGGAAAGAAAAATGGTTACCTCAGATGATAAAGAAGATGAAGACTGAGAAAGGCTTCGTAAAACAAGCGCCAAGCGTCCTTACAAAATTTTTGCAGAGTTTTGCTAAGAAATCAGAAATGAGTGGAACCCAGAATCCACTAAGTGTTTCTTTTATAGGAAACGAAAGGGTTCGGTTACCAATTCTTGAGGTTGTGTCATTCACGACTAAACGCGTTGATTCACGAGTCAAACGACACAGTCGTTCTAAATTCATGGGCGCCAAAATAATATCAATTCATCAAAGGGCCTCTCCACTGGGCCCAGAAGTTTTAAAAATCGTAGGCCCATTAAGCCCTAAACGACGGTTACTGAGATTTCCGTCTTAAATGCAATAACTGCTCGTACACGTGATTAAAGGCATTTAATGTCTAATCATGCGACGCAATCTATGCTTTACAGACGTCACTCAAATTTCAAGGGTCTTCAGTTTTCAAAAAACTTTTGGTATTCTCCTGCTGCGAATCTTTGTCTGAAACCGTTATAACAACATTATGACAACGGAACGTTCAACCCTAGGGCGGTTCTTCATGACATAATAATGCTGAACAGCACACATGCATAAAAACGTTTCCTGCAAAGCTATACCAGCATCTAGACCTTTTGCAGGTTGAGTAGCTCATGTGAACAACTACACAGTCCCTCACACAAGCTAGGGGACATATGATCCGGTCTTGATACCGGTATCCGATCTGTAAGACATATTTCAACGTCTTTATCAAGACGTCAATGTGCAACCGGTGTCATCGGTATACATCCGGACTCTAATTCCGTATCAGGCGCTCTCCCTATACCGGTTGTCCAGGATAACACCATGACACCGGATAACATATACGTCACTATGCAGAAAATAGAAGGCATTGCTACAGGGACCAATCAATAATTCCCTGCACTACGAGCCAAAATCTGCTCACAGGAATGGTCAACTTGTCCCTTAATTCTAGCCTATACTCCCTACGCTTAATATAAAATAGCCACTTGACCCAATCATACTGGTAAGTGCGCAATAAAATAATAATTTAAGGCGTTACTGGAGGTTAGTGGTTCCCCACTAACGGATCCTCGAATATCGAGCCAATCAGGTATATGAACTCTCTTCATCAACGAAGGGAGGGATCCTTTTAACTCTATCTACTTACAATTACTCTCTGAAAACACTCCTCACTTATCATCACTGACTTGAGCGTCGGAGAATCTTTGCAGGTGACACCATCTTTCACCCACATCAACGCGTAAGGACGGTGTGAAGGACCTCCAGGACGCCCAATCCGCTCTCATCATACAGAGACATCGGATAAATAAACCGGATACTCGTATAACCGGTCTTCAGAGAAGTAATCATCTATTACTTGTGACTGACCAGACACCGAATCTCTTGACCCCGGTTCAGGACAGATCATTAGGCATTTTAGAAATTTTTTAATTACACTTAAAAATTCATTTTTCATTTTCTTAAACGTTTTTGTCTTGAACATATTTTAATCTTTAACTTAAAGATTTATTATATCTTATATATCTTCATATTTTTTGAATAATAATTTACTTGAGATATACATATTATCTTGAAATACACACTTTTTCAATAATTCTGTTAATAAAATCTCTTGTTTTATTTTAGTATCTACTTAATTAAAAACATATTTCTTTTACACAAAATAATCTCTTATGAACCACATGATCTCAAAAACAAATGCAAATTAACCTTTGATTTTCTTGATAATTTTATGAAACAAAATCATTGGTAAAATTGCAAAAATTTTAAAGCTCTTCATGTATTTCTATGCAATTATGCAAGTCTCGTGACTTATAAGGCTCCAGCATGGTTCTTTTCAAAGCCTTATTCATACATGTGATTGTAACTTGTCTCTTATGCCTTGTCTTGATTCCCTTCTTACAATTCAAAGCCTTTCTCGTGACATCAACAAAATATGTGAAGGATAGAACAAAATTCATATTCCCAAAGAGGCATTCACGTGAATCACCTTTCTACGCGTCAAAATTGGTAAGGAACACATGGAGGAATCGATTCCCCCTCACATGAATCGATTCCCACGTTCAAAATGCACCCAAAATGCCAAAATTTTCTCAAAGAATCGATTCCTCTCCAGGATGAATCGATTCACGCGTCAATTCCTCTATAAATCATGTTGTCTCACACTTAAGTTTTCATCCATTGCCTTTCCTCTTTACATAAAACTCCTTTATCCTCTCTAAAAGTCTTAAAGATCATAGTCTTCATTTCAACTTCTCAAATCATGGCCTCTTCATCTCAAAGAAGAAAGAAAAGGAAAGGAAATGCTGGTTCCTCATCCTCCAATATTAATGATCTCTCAAGATTATTTGATAATCAAACCCAACTCCAAAAATACCTTGAAAAATATTCTGAGAAACTTATAATGCCCCCTCATTGGCTTGATGTTCCTCTCTTTGAAGAATACGATTTTCTTGTCCTCGATGTTCTTAAGCAACAAAATTTGGTGGAATTTGTTGCTCTTAAGGAAAATTACATATATCCAGAGTTAATTCGAGCCTTCTACTCAACCTTGAAAATTTTGAATGGGCGTTGTGTCGCAAAAATCAAGGGAGTACCTATTGTTCTTGATGATAATATTCTTCATCTGGTTGGAAAGCTTCCAATTAATAACATGGATTTCTTTAGTACTGAACCTGCTCCTGAATGGGAATATAATTCCATTGATGCTCGTGCTTTTCTCCATCTATCCTCAGTCTCCAAAAGCACCGTTGGGGAGCTAAACGTTGATCATCGTCTCCTCCACTACTACTTAGTAAAAATCATTCTTCCTAAGGGCTCTAATAATGCTAGAGTGAGTGAAATCCAAACTCTTATCCTTTGGGCTATGCTCCAGGAAAAGGAAATCAATTGGATCAAACTTGTTAGAAATCACATGATTGATTCCGAAACACTCACTAGACTTCCTTATGCTGTCCTTATCACCAAACTCCTCCAACACTTCAATGTCGATCTTACAAATGAAGTAAAAGAAGCTGTTGGCCATAAAGGTAAAATTGGAAGTACCCATCTTTCAAAAATGGGTTGGTATAACCAAGATGACGCTTGACAATACTCACCGCCTCATGCACAAAATAGTGATGGTGATGAAGATCAACCACAACAACAAGCACCTCCTCCATAAGCTACTAATTCTAATGATGCTTTCTTCAATAGGTTGTCCTCTCACATTGATAACCGCTTTGACGCAATGAGTGCTCGTTTTGATAGCATGGAGAATAACATGAATGCCTGCTTCGACCAAATGGAGGAAACTATGACCACTCAATAAAATGACCTTAATCAACAATTTTCTGAGTTTAAATTTTTTAATCCATAAAAATGGAACTTGTTATGCCTCTTTGTCATATGTACTTCATTATAAATCCTTATGTGTACTCTTTTTAGAATCTTTGAATAAAATCTTTTAATTATCTTGCTCTTTTTTTTATGATGCCAAAGGGGGAGAAATGATCTCTATAGATAAACATCTTTATCTATCCTTGTTAAAATGCATGATTAAGGGGAAGCCTTATAAAATACTTCTTTAATAATTTGTCATCACAAGTGGTATACTAATGCATGAAAATTAAAATTAAATTTGATAGGGGGAGTTCTATACATTGAAAAAATAATTATTATGAAACTAACACCCCAAGAGATGAACAATTGTTATCATCATCAAAAAGGGGGGAGAATGTATTTGTATGATGAAACAAGTTTTGATGAATGACAAACAATTGAAGGATCAAGAAATAAAAAGGATGTTGTACAAGAAATTAATCATAAATCATGAAGATCAAGTTGATTCGGGTCAAGAAATCAAGAATTAAATTGATAAAGTCTAAAAAATTGATTCAAGGCATTTATAGACAGGTAATATAATCATTAAGTTCCAAAGAATGAAAGGAATCAAAGAACCATGAGCTATATTGTCCAAAACGCATCAAAAAGCATAAAAAATTAAGGAAACAGGTGCAGGAGAAGCACAGGAATCGATTCAGAGCTCTAGGAATTGATTCCCAGATATAAAAAGAGGTGGGAACCGATTCAACTAATTTAGGAATCGATTCATAGGGTTGGGAATCGATTCCTCCTTATAGGAATCGATTCATTCATGTTGCAAAAGCCAAGAATCGATTCACTAAGTACAGGAATCGATTCATGATGCCAGGAATCGATTCTCCTTGCCAGGAATCGATTCATTTGCTGTTTTTGATGGAAAAATAGCCTGGAGGAATCGATTCTTTGCTGGAATCATGCGCTGAATCATGGAAAATATCAGTACGCATTTTCAGAAACTCAACTTCGTTGATTCCTTTCTCGAAGACTCAAATTGAACGATGATTCCATTAATTATGGCAGACAATTGCACTTCTCAAGTCAAGAAACATGGATTGCTGGCGGATTAAGTCTTCCAATGCATAAATTAAGGAACTGGTGGAAATAAATTTTTGGCAGCAAGTCCCTTGAAGCGCCTATAAAAGGAGAAGAGGTGAAGAGGCAAAAGCACACCTTACAGCAACGATAAATTCATTGCTTCCTTCTTGCTCTCTTATTTTCTCTAAGTTACTTACTCTCTGATTCTCTCTTCTTTGCAAAATAATTTTTTTGAGAGTTATATTGTGAGAAAAATATTTTTGAGTGCTAAATTTGCATATCCTTTTCCAAGAGAAGAAAAATATTTTTCAAGTGATTAAAAAAATTGTATATCCACTCTATTAAGTCACACTTGTAAAATCACATTCACAAATTCTGAGAGATTTTGGGTTAGGTTTCAACCTTGTAATTGAGAGATTGTGAGATTGGGTGGGTTTCCCTTTTGCTTGTGAGGATTAAGTTCTTGAGTATGGCACACTAAGAAGCTGTAATTGCTCAAAGCTTGTATCTCAAATTCTCAATAATGGAATCCTTCAAGTGGGTTGCTTGAAGGCGAGATGTACACCGGTGTGGTGGAACTCGTTATATCGATTTGCAAATCTCTCATCCTTAAACTCCTTTATTATTGAGATTTAATTTGCTTGGATATTTAACTACACCATTAACTTGATATAAATTGCTTAATCAATTATTTAGATTAATGTTAAAATAATCTAAGTAATATTCTTATATTAATTGTGTTAATATTAATTATTACTTTCTAAGTGCTAAAATAACTTCGTAATTAATTTGACATTATTACTTGTTCTTTTGTGTATTATTCATATTTATTAAATTGATTACAAAAGAATTAATTTCAAAAGCATTCCAACGAAAATTTTTAATACTCAATTCACCCCCTCTCTTGAGTAATTGAGGCCACTTGGTTAACAATCAACACTTGATATATTCCAAATCTAAATTAAATGACAAAATTTTAGATGTATTTTCACATGCTAAAAAGATATCACACAAATTAAAAACTTAATTTCATGAACTCAATCAACTCAAAATAATTGTAAATATGCTAGAATATACATTAAAATATAAAGTAACATTCCATTTTACTAATACACAATCTCATGTTGAATTTTCAGTATTGATCAAAACCAATGATAAGTATGTTTGGAAAGTTATAATATAATATTATATTAAATTTAAATGAAATCTTATAGCAACCTTTTTTTTGAAACAGGAAATTAATTTAGTTGAAACAAAATTCAATGATCTTTCTATGTATAACTCATATCAAGCACGCATATGTCTCAATTTTTTTAAAAAGAAAAAAATTAGCATTACATGGGAATCCATTAAATTTTCTTTTGTAGAATCATAATTTTAAGACAGGACAAGGATATATTATATCACATACAGAATATAGACATACTGTATAAACTAGTACTGCATAATGAAGAATTTTTTTTAGGATTAAATTAACAATGATAACATAATAAACAAAAGCACTTGAAAATCCAAATTCATGAGAAAGGTGAGAAATATTAACTCGTAGAATGAATAAACCCTTAAGATTGTTGGGAAATTGGTTGTCTGAGGCGTGTGGAATCACACTGTCCTTAAGGGTTTATACGCCTAAGGCGTAACCCCCTAGGATACAGCAGTCCTTCTGTGCAATACAGGAAGCAGAACTCATAAAAGGTAGATTTTCCAGTGTAAACCTAGAACGGAAAGTATCTCTTAAAATAGGCAAGTCAGATATGATTTTTCTAATAAAGGAAAATAAATATAGCAGAAATAAATTGGTCAATTAAATCCCGTTAATGATAAAGATGTTACGGAATAAATAATTTAAACGGGAATTAATTGACACATTTAATTATAGTAACCGCATCAGATATTATTTTCCATTTAAAATGCAAATCGTAACTTCTGATTTTAATAAATGATTAAAAACTTTTGAAATATAAATAAAATTTCTAACAATATATAGGTAAGTTATGATGAGGATATTGCATAACATTCATACATTCATAATTGATTGTGTATATGATTGTGATTGATATTATTATATATTAGTTTATGAAAACTCTTTATTGCTTATGCCCCATTTGGGAATATTATATTCTGTTTCTCACTCCTTTCTTCATGTTTTTGTTTCATATGTTTTAAATTGATGGTTCAGAGGGAAGGATCGAAGAATCTCGGCAGTGAATATAGCATGTTCTAGAAAGGGAGCTCAGTATGAATACCGTGGTCCAATGAGTAAATAATGTTATTAAGTAATTGCTTCTGGGCCATGGAGTTTCCTATCTTTCTTATAATATTTAATATTTATTTTCTTCAGATGAATGTAAAATTATTTTATAAAGTTTTAATAATATTTATGAGGTATTTCAGAAATGATGTATGTAATTTATTCTGATAGCTTCTTTTCAACAATTGTGAACAGCTATTTCGGTCCGACCAGTTTCTCTGAACACTGGTAGTAATTAAACAAACTCAACATCATCCTTAACGCTGTCTGATGTCAAAATAAAGTGAAACATCGTCAGACACCGGCTTGGGAAGGAGACGACGTCCGATGTACAAAACAAGAGGAACACCGATCCGGGTCAGAGAAATATCGATGTGGCCAATGGAAGGGACATCATCTGGATGAGTCCATTCAGAGACCGGTGTCCATTATTATTCGAGGTGGGAAATGTTTTCATAAACCCAACACCGGACCCACGTGACACCATTCGAAGAGTCCGGTTGCCCATGCTGTGACTTGGAATCGTACCACCCAAGTCGATCCTCCAATCCTGGGAATGGTAGACAGTGAATAAAAAATTAAAACAATAAAAAAAACTCACCACCAGCCACTGTCCCCCACAACTGTTAGTGGCCAGGCTGTCACCACTACACGTATGGGTGGGTGGAAGCTTGAGCTGTCCAGGCACTCAGGCTCCAAAGGGGCTCTATAAATGCCTCAGCTGAAGAGGCACAAGGGTCCAGACCTTGAGTCCCTGAATCCTGAGAAATTACTCCGGCATTCAAAACCCAAAGTTCTTTGAGAATTACCCCAACTCTCAATTCTTCAAGTCCCTCGAAACAGAAAGCTGGTCCAAATTTATGAATCCAATTCCTAAAAGACTAGTCCTAACTCTGTTGGATTTCCTGAAGGGAAACCTTTCCCCGTCATCTCAAATTTCGTCCAGATCCCCTAACTATTCACCAGCCTTATACCTGACCCACACTGTACTCTCACATCGGATTTCCACTGAGCCCCCACACCAAACCCAGGAATCAATCGAATCAGCTTTGTCCTTGTCATTCCGGTCACTGCTGTTCCATTCTACACTGGCCCATGCCCAGACATTGGCTCTCCCAATATCTACGCCCACGCCGGTTACAATCCCTTCATCACTTTTTTGTTGTTCTATTGTTTTACTATTCTACTATCTTGTTAAACTTTCCCTTGTCTTTGTTCTTAATGCAAAAAGTAACAAAATATGTATTCAGTAACCCTATAAACCGGTGTGTGAACACCTCTTTTGGTCCGGTCCAAGTGGAATGAATCTTTTTTATATTGAATTCTAATTCAGAATGGTCAAATTCGAATAGAATGGCTCCAAAATAATCAGAACCGAGTGAAATAACTCAGAATGAAGCTTTTCCAAGTGAAATACAGCCCTGTTGGAGGCAAATCCGAGTGGAAAAACTCAAAAATGATCAAATTCGAGTCAAAATTAAGCATTTCCGAGTGGAATGACTCAAAAATGATCAAATCCGAGTGGAATCACTGAGAATGAGTCATTTCCGAGTGAAATGCTCCCCTGTTGAAGTTGAATCCGAGTGGATAGCTTCCCTGCCAAGCCAGTCCGAGTGGATTATGCCCATTTTGAAGAGAAGTCTGAATGGAATGACTCAAAAAAGTTGAATCCGAGTGGAATCACTCAGAATGAGTCGTTTCCGAAGGAAAAACTCCCCTGTTGAAGTTGAATCCGAGTGGCATCACTCAGAATGAGTCATTTCCGAGTGAAATGCTCCTGTTGCATTAAATCCGAGTGAAATTACTCAGAATGGGTCAAATCTGAGTGAAATGCTCCTGTTGCATTAAATCCGAGTGAAATTACTCAGAATGGGTCAAATCCGAGTGGAGTATGACCTGTTGGGTGGGAAATCCGAATAATGACTAAAAAATGGATCAATCCGAGTGGAGTATGACCTGTTGAGTTTAAATCTGAGTGAAATGACTCAGATTAGATGTAAATCCGAGTGGATAAATCCCTCTCAGATGCATTCCGAGAGAAAATGCCAGTTTACAAGCCCTGATCGCAAAGAATGTCAATTCCGAGTGGAACCTATCTCACTACAATCATTCCGAAATTCAAATTTCCAATTCTGAGTGGAAAGAGAGTCATTCCGAATGAAAAATGACCCTGTTAGAGGAGAATCCGAGCGGAGGATCCCCTACTGCAACCAATCCGAGTGGAAAAAGGGACTGACTTTGGATGGATGCTGCCCAAAGCTATTTTCCGAGTGAAAGGATTGCTGATTGAAGTAAATCCGAGTGAGTATCACTCGGTTGGAAGGAAATCCGAATTAAAATAGCCAAACTTCCAATTTCTGAGTGGAAAATAGGCAAAATCCGAGTGAAAATGACCAAGTTCCATTCGGATTAAGAGCTCACAAGGTCAGTTCCGAGTTGATCCTTCAAGCAGTGAAGTTCTATATCACTTTTGAAGAAATTCCGAGTGGATGCTTCACGCAGGGATGAGATCCGAGCAAAATGCATCCGACTGAAGGAATTCCGAGTGTTTCCTCTTCAATCAGAACCAAGAGTCCCTCTTCAGTCAGTCGGAACCGAGTGACACTCCAAACCAGTTGACCCTCTTCAAACTAATTCCCTCTCATCCCTCCTCAAGCCAATTACCGAGCACATTTCCACTAATTTTCACTCGTTTCCAAGTCATCTTTTACTTATTTCTGACTCATCCTCTAAAGTAATTACCGAGCTACTTCTCACCTAATCCCGAGTCCTTTTAAACCCCATTCTCACTCGGAAAGGAGTATTTTCACTCGGCTTTCTATGGAAATGCTTCATTCCAGTCGGAATTGACTCCCAATGTGGACGAATACTGACTGGGAGGCTGATCTGAGCCATCCTCACTCGGATTGACACTATTTTCACTCGGATTTCAGCCTTTTTCACTTGGATTTCAGCCATCCCCTCTCGGATTGCACATGCTGACGTGGATTCCACCACCCAAGTGGATCCAGGAATCCTGGGGTGGCTGGAAGACAAGGGGCAGAAGTGGAGGAATTAAAAATTCCCACCAGCCGCTGTCCCCCACTACCAAGGCCGAGTGGAAGCCTGAGCTGGCATTCCACTCGGAGTGGAAGGCTGAGCTGGCTTTCCACTCGAAAAGGGCTATAAATAGAGGGCTGAAGCTTTCATTCCTGGTTACACACACAATATACGCGTCCAGCACCCTCACCATTCCTTTCTCCTCCTTCCTCTATCCAGCACCCTCACCATTCCTTTCTCCTCCTACCTCTCTCCATCAGCCAACTCCGTCCTCTCCTCTCCAACCAACACCGCCCAGTATTCCTCTCCATCAGCCCACTCCGTCCTTTTCCCTCAACACAACACCGCCCAGTACTCCATTCCTCTCAGCTAACACTGCCCAGCAAACCCCTCAACACAACACCGTCCAGCAACTCTATTGTCCCTCAAGCCACAACACCGTCCCTTTCTCCCAAAACACCCAACCGTCCTCACCAAAACCGACCTCCTCACCCCTTCTCCTACACACCGTCCCAATTCCTCTTACACACCGTCCAGTATCCCCCTTCAAGTCCACCAAATCCGATCTCCTCACTCCTCTCAACTCCAACACCGTCCCTTTTCTCACTCTGTCTCACTCGGTAACCACTTCTCACTCGGTAAGCTACTGCTCTCACTCGGTTTCTGCTATTTCCACTCGGTTTTACCATCTTTTTACTCGGTTTTCCTCAATTTCACTCGGTATTTTCCCATTCCACTCGGTTTTTACCATTTTTACTCAGTTTTCCTCAATCTCACTTGGTTTTCTGCTTTTCTCACTCGGTATTTCATTTTTTACTCGGTTTCTTCCATTTCCACTCGGTTTTTCCCATTTTCACTCGGTTTTTTCCCTCTTTCTCACACGGTTTTCTCTTCTTCCCCTTAGTTTTTTTGCTTATTTTTCCTCTGTTTTCCGAACTTACTGTGGGAAATAAATGCTTCCTATGTTTTCTTTCAAATCTAAATAAAAATAAAAAAAAGAAACAAATCATTTTTAAACAGTGTCGTACGGGAGCACTCCCGTCTACACAACCTCTTTAGGATTCGTACACGTGCGAAGAACTTCGCCTTGTATGAGTTCCCCGTCTCAATGACATCCACCATCATTTCCTAAGTCTTTTCCTAAAAGAACAACACTCAGAACTACGTAACCCTGATTTCTTGATAATTCAAGAATACGTAGGAGCAGGACCTCAATTCCTGTCGGGCCCCTCTTTCTTATTTCTTTTTATTAATTTATTTCCTCACTTTCATGTTTCTTTCATAAATGTTCTTTTTTTGGTCACTTCCTTGAAAATCAATTTAGACGCAACGTCTTGTTGATTTCCCCCTAGTTTTTGCTCGAGCCTCGCCATGATTCAAAGGGAAGAGATACTTAGGACGAGACGTCCCATTTATTTCTTTCCTATCCCTCTTTTTTATTCGAGAACGTCTAATTTAGGCGTGACGCCTTATTAGCATTCTCTTCCCCTCTCTGTCTCATATCAAAGTCGAGTTTAATTCGAAAGAAACGTCCTATTGACCTCGCTTCGACATTCTATGTTTGTACAGTTCTCTCACTCCATTCTGTCGTTTTTAAATAAAAAATACAACAATAAAAGGGAAGAAATAAACCATCTTTT
Organism: Clitoria ternatea; assembly: GCA_037962975.1. Taxonomy (NCBI): domain Eukaryota; kingdom Viridiplantae; phylum Streptophyta; class Magnoliopsida; order Fabales; family Fabaceae; genus Clitoria; species Clitoria ternatea. The sequence goes on from CM075676.1 coordinate 71,693,774, forward strand.
GTAAGGCTATTTATGTTGCGCATTTTCAATCTTGGTATTGTTTTTGACAGGCGATGTAGGGTGCTAATACCTTCCCTACTCGTAACCGACTCCCGAACTTGAATCTCAATTTTTAACCAGTGCTTTACTGAACTTAATTTTTTCCAATGTTTTTCCTATGGATAAAAACGTTGGTGGCGACTCCCTGTTTCATCCTACACATTCGACTCCCTCTCTCTTTCTCGCCGCGCCGTCGCGATCCAGGTTGCGACAGATGGCGACTCCGCTGGGGACCCTTAAGAGAGTCAGGCCAGTTTGGTTGAAAGCGTATTTTTATATATAGCCTTTGTTAGATGGGATTTCTTCCCCTTGTTTATTTTTTGTAATTTGTTGTGAATGTTTGTTCTTGTTTTAATTGTATCTTGTTATCTGTTTCATTGTCTATTGTTTTGCATGTCTGTTGAACCCTAGGATAGAGGACCATATTACTTTCCTGTAATTATTGAACCCTAGGGTAGATGACTTTGTATATTTGTTTTGTGTTTGTTCTATGTGCAGAATGGGGTAAGGTAAAAAGGTATTGAATGCCCTTTCACACACTACACTCACAAATTACTCACACACACTTATGAGTGGCGCCCTATACCCGGGCCCCAAATGAAACTTAAGTTAGGAGGGGTTGGTATACGGAATCGTATAGGATGTACTTCCTATCCGGTGATCGTGAGAACCCCAACTAGAGTTCGACCTCTTGTGACATACGCACCTAGTGGTTCCCCACTGTTGCGTCCCTGTCATGGGTAGGATCTTGGCTCTGGTGACCTTCTAGAAGTCTAGTATAAGTCACCCGGTGTGAAGAATCACTTTTAGACAAGCCCTAGGGTCCAGAGAAAACCTTCAACAAAACCTGATTTAGGCCACGAAAGGGCAAACTTTACTTTACCTTATGTCATTTTCACTTTCCTGTTATCAAAGAGGGATTATCTATCATACAAAGATTCACTTAGTCTTGGAAAATCTTTGGAACACACAAGTATTCTTCGGGTGAATGGATAATCCTCTCTTTTTTGTCATGTATCTCTGAGTCTGAAGTCATAGGTTCTCCTAATCGTCAAAGGAAAAATCCACAAAAAAAATTATACTTCATTTCCCTCGGGTTAAAGTGGCAATGATGATTTGGAAAACCTATGACTTTAGAGCTCGCATGAGTTTTAGAAAGCCATGTTCCCCCCATTTTTTTTAACTTCTATCAAATCCTTGGGAGGAACATTGATCTTTAGGACTTGATAATAACTGATTCCATTCTTTGTCTTGATGTTCGCAGGGAACGATTCCGAATTTGTTAGTATTCCTAAGACAGTATGGAAATTAACATGGGACACAATAATTGTGATATAGGGGTGTCTGAATTGAAAAAGTTATTGCACCTCAAGGCTAGAAAGGTTAATACTGACAGTTTACAAGCATTAGGGAAAAAACTGAGCTTGACACAAAAGATGACTTTCGTGAGGAAGTATGGGAAGATCCTGAAACTCTTGGAGGTAGACGTCCAAATAGAAGCCATCACAGCTCTGGCACAATTCTATGACCCACCACTCCGATGTTTTACTTTTCAAGACTTTCAACTGGCACCCTCCATAGAAGAGTTTGAACAAATATTGGGGATGCCAGTAGAAGGACAGATTCCTTACCGCCACCTGGACCATCATGCGTCAGTCACCTCGGTCGCTCGTATTTTGAAGGTCCATCCTGAAATGTTAAAAGGAGTACAAATGAACAGAAACCAGATTCCCGGATTCACAAGGGAATTTCTGGAGAAACACATGCATGTCCTGGCAGAGAGGGAAGAATGGGAAGCTTTCATCGATACCTTGGCTCTCACTATCTATGGAGTTGTCTTATTCCCTAACTTAGACAACTACGTAGATTATGATGCTATAGGTGTCTTCACCGCTCGCAAGCATAGACTGGAAAATCCCGTCACAGCAGTATTGGCCAATGTCTATTGCACCTTGGAATTCTGCCATACCCAAGGAGGAAAAAGGATTATTTGTTGTTTGTCTGTTCTGTATGTCTGGCTCACATCCCACGCTTTCCATCAACTATGCAAAGCTGAGTGTCCCATCTCTGATTTGAAATTGTGTCATTTGGCAATGAAGAATGGGCGCGAATGGGCCAATCACCTTGTGGGCCTTACAGCAGAAAAGGTGAGATGGTGTCCTCAATGGCTAGAAGTTGAGTCCATCATTTATAGCTGCGGAGGATATCCAAATGTTCCTCTAATGGGTACATAAGGTTGCATCAATTATAATCCTGTTATTGCTAAGCGGCAGTTGGCTTATCCTCTACTTGGGCCGCCGGACGAAGCACTGCTTACTCCTTTCGTTTTGTACTATGTGAATGGGAATTACACCTCCACTATTCGAGACATAGCCAATGCCTGGAAGAAGGTCCATAGGATGGGCAAAGAACTGGGAGCACGAAGCCATGCCGTAAGAATTGAATACTTAGATTGGGTGGTGAACAAAGTCTCCATTGTGAAATTGTCTTTCAAGGGCCCTTCATACCAACTTGTGGACACAGTTCCTCCGCCATGCATTATGGAGGACAAGGTTACCATATCGCTAAGAGCCCAAATAGAAGAGCTGAAGGCAAGGAATCAAGAACTGGAAGAAGACCTCTTGAAATGCCAACAAGAATGCACCCTCCATAGGAAAGAGAACTCCGAAGGAAGACATGCTATGGAAGAAATGCGGAAAAAGAGAAAGATTGACGAAGATTACAGAATAAAACAAGATCAATGCCTTCGGGCGGCCAATTTGCAGCTGAAGATGAAGGGTCAGCAGAGCGATGCTGTATTGGCCGAAAAACAAATTTTAAAAGACATGTTGGTACAATCCAAGGAGAAGGGAAAGGAGGCTTTGATGCAAAAAGAAATGCTACAAACCCAAGTCCACAAATTGGAGCAACAGCTTGATGAAACGATGAGAACTTATGAGCAAGAAATACATGATGAACAGAAGAAAACCCTTGATGCCGAACGCCGCTGCCAAGAAGCCACACGAGTTTTGGGGACTGAGTTAGCTCAACGGGATGAAGTCATTCATTTATGGATGGACCGTTTCGCCAAGTTAGCATACCTATCCAATGGAATCTTGGAAGATTTTCCCTCAATGTTGAAGCAGGCCGAAGGCATGGTCAATCCCTTATCCACCCCAAAGGAGATATCATCATTTTTGAACTATTGTCAAGAAAGACTTTGCAAAATGAAAGTCATGATTGCCCAAGCTAGGAATGGCTGAATATTGTAACTGTATCTTTCAAGTAACATTGTACCTTTACAGATGAATGGAATGATGAATTAATTTGCCTTCACAGTTGTCTCATGTTAATTTCCAATATACTGTTATACTGAGTACTTTTGAACGCGACGTTCTGGGGAAAGGTCAAGGAATACGTGTCGAATTCGGAATTGTATCCCGCGTATCCCCATTTATTTTTCTTTTGTCTTCTTTAACTGTTCCCTTTATTTTTCTAACCATTTGTCGTGATTCTTTAGACACTACGGGCAAGCACCCTTACGCGACCAGGCTCAAAAAGAAACTCATGGCCGACATGGAACAAGAAAATGAAAACCTGCGAGCTGAGGTTAATCAATTAAAAGAACAAATGGCTGAAATGGCCAAGATGTTTGAAAGGAGGATCGCAGAAAGGGATTCTTTAGCGGAAGTTGAAAATGCTAGGCAGCAATCTCCCATTCTCCAACACGCTCAAGGTCATGCTGGGGAACCGAGCTCAAACCCTGCAGGGCCTACCGTTACCGTTCGCCTTAGTAAGCCGAACCCTGCTCATGTTCAACAACACACTTTTGTTGATAAAGAAGGGAATGTCATACCCTTCCCACAGTATGGGTTACCCCCAGGCTATTTCCCACCACTCCAAGAGGAGCCAGATTATCAGGAAGCAGTCCTTCACGCGGCTCAACCAAATATCCCACCTGTCCGGAACCCTCAAACGATTCCGGTCTATACACAGGATGAACAACCACAAGCTTCCCAAGCCACGGCTGGACACCAAGCTTCAATTCTGAATGAGAGCCCGGCACATGTGGACCGACCAGTCTGGAGTGCAAGTCATCATGTCGTTACAGGTCCAAGTACTGCCACTGCTGCTACCCAGGAAGGAAGATTAGAGTTCTTGGAAAGGCGTTTAAGGGAAATGGATGGAAGGAATCGATTTGGATTAGGCAGTGCTGCACAACTCTGCCTGATTCCCGACGTTGTTATTCCTCCCAAATTCAAAATGCCTGAATTTGATAAGTATCGGGGGATGTCATGTCCGAAAAACCATCTTACTATGTACTGTCGGAAGATGGCTTCGCATGCCTCCAATGACTCTCTGCTCGTCCACTGTTTCCAAGATAGTTTGGCTAGAGCGCCTCTGACCTGGTACAACCATCTTGAACGATCTCGTATACATTGTTGGGAAGATTTGGCAGATGCTTTCATGCAACAGTACAAGTATAATCTGGATATTGTGCCAGACAGAGTACAGTTGCAAACCATGTCCAAGAAAGATAACGAGACATTCAAAGAATACGCCCAACGGTGGCGTGAAGTAGCAGCGCAAGTTGACCCACCTCTGTCTAAGAAAGAGGTAATTTCAACATTTATTGACACACTCCAATCGCCATTCTATGAAAAGATGATTGGAAGTATTTCATCCCACTTCTCCGATATCGTCACTATCGGAGAAAGAATAGAGAATGGCATCCGGACAGGGAAGATTCCCCGAGGTCCAGTTGGGTTTAATGCAGCGAGAAAACCCTTCCATATGGAAGGAAAGAAAAGAGAGGGAGAGACTAACCTAATCTCCCATAATCAGAGAAGGAACCAGCCCAGACCACCTACCCCGGTCGCCTTTCCATCAACCTATCATAATACACCACATCCATATGTGGCTGCAGTTCAAACACCACATCCACCACATTTCTGCCCACCTGTTATGCGACCGCCTGCACCACTACAGGCACCATATCAACCACCACAAGCGCCGTACCAACAGCCACAAATGAACCCGCCAAATCCAAATCAGAGAAGACAAAACAATGACCGTGCCCTACCGCAATTTGATCCGATCCCCATCTCTTACACAGAGCTTCTCCCTTACCTCATCGAAAACACGATGGTAGTGCCATGCCCTCTAAAGCCACTTCAGCCGCCATATCCTAGAGGGTATGACCCGAACGCACGGTGTGATTACCACGCCGGTGCACCGGGACATTCTACTGAGAATTGCCTGGCACTGAAGTTTAAGGTAAGGGACCTCATCCGGGCTGATTGGATAAGCTTTAAAGAAGAGAGTCCAAGCGTGACAACTAATCCCCTTCCAAACCATAAAGGATCGGATGTCAACGCTATAGAAGGGGATGAAGAATGCATTTCCAAAGTAGAGGACATCCAAATGCCTTTGGAAACAATACACTCCCATATGCTGAAGGTGGGATTAATAGAAAGGTCATGGGATGAAGAGTATAATGACCTCCAGTCCACAAAGCGAAGGGGCTTCCAGGAAACCCTTCAAAGACTCATGAATGCTCGAGTCATAGAGGTCTGCAGGCACCGTGAAAGACAAATAAATATGGTACAGGGACATGGTAAGGCACGAGTTCTGAAACCCCTAGTCGTATACTATAACAAGGATACGCCAGCGGCTTTGGCTCCTGCCAAGGCTGTCTTCACGGTGAAAGCACCAACCCCTTTCCCCTTCCAAAGTTCCCACGCTGTGCCATGGAGGTATAATACAGATGTGGTCGTCACCAATCCGGAGGCGGTCAACTCCATACCATCCTCCTCTATTACAAATATAACCGGAGTAGGAAGAATGACACGGAGTGGAAGGATATATACACCACCTGAGCCCAAACAAGGCAAGACTACCGGAGAAGGAAAAACTGGGAAAGAAGTAGCCTCTGGCGAAACAAAGGGGGCTGTGACTGAAGAGGAAGCCCAGGAATTTCTAAAGTTTATTCGTCATAGTGACTACCAGGTGTTGGACCAATTGAACCATACCCCTGCAAAAATTTCCCTGTTGTCTTTGCTAATGAGTTCTGAACCACATCGGAACACGTTGATGAAGGTGCTGAGCGAGGCGCACGTGAAGCATGATTTACCCGTCGAACAATTTGGGGGCATAGTGGGGCATATCGTTGCCAATAATTACTTGACCTTCACAAATGAGGAAGTACCTATTGAAGGAAGGGGGCACAACAAAGCCCTCCATATTTCTGTGAAATGTCGGGATTATATCCTGGCAAAAGTACTTGTGGATAATGGATCTTCTCTGAACGTCATGCCAAAATCCACGTTGGCAAAATTGCCTTTCGACGGAACATACATGAGGCCTAGCTCTATGGTTGTGCGGGCTTTTGATGGGACACGTAGGGAAGTCGTTGGAGAAATTGAATTGCCTATACAAGTCGGGCCCTGTACTTTCCAGGTACTCTTTCAAGTAATGGATATCGCGCCCGCCTACAGCTGTTTATTAGGGCGACCATGGATCCATTCGGCAGGGGTGGTCCCCTCCACGCTGCATCAAAGACTGAAATTCATCATCAATAACAAGTTAGTGATTGTTTCTGGGGAGGAGGACCTTTTGGTCAGCAAACCCATATCCACTCCATACATTGAGGCCGCCGAGGAAGCCCTCGAAACATCCTTCCAAGCCTTGGAGATTGCCAATGCCACAAGCGTTGTAAAGATGTCTTTCCCCAACGTACCTCTAATGGTGACGCTGAACATGTTGCGGAAAGGGTACCAACCCGGAAAAGGATTGGGGCGGGATTTAGAAGGCAGAACCCAACCGGTGAGTCTCCCCGAAAATAAAAACAGATATGGCATGGGATATAAGCCCACTGTGACGGATAAGAAAAGGGTTGAAGAGGAAAAGAAGGGGAGGAGAGTTGCTAGCCTTACTGGTCAAGAGATCAACACTGTGAGAATCCCTATCTGCGATCTCTATCAGAGCTTTAAGAGCGCCGGAGTGATATATCCGGATCAAGTTGCCATGGTTGAGAACGAGCCTGACCTCAATATGGAGCTGGTATATGCTTGCCATCCAGATCAAGAGCTGAGCAATTGGGAAGTCATGGAGTTCCCTACAACCATTAACGTTCTCTCAGAGTAATCACTGTATTTCATAATTTGGTGGTCCCCTTGCCATGCCCAAGGCTCCGGGACCCATTTTGTAACAAGGGCAGAACTTGTTTATTTTATTTTTGAAAACCAATGAACACATTTTATTTCCCATCACCTCATTTTTATGCACTCTATTTTTCTCAAACCTTTCACTTGTTTGTTCTCTTTTCACTTTATAATATAACCCGAATGCAGATCCAAAAATGATTTCCCTGAGAACGATGAAAACCTGGATTTATTTCATGACCCTGTTTATCCAAATGATTGCGTCTACGAGGAAAGTGAAGAAGACTTTGGACCCTCATCTGAATTGACGAGATTGTTGGAACAAGAGGATAAGGAGATCCGCCCATATCAGGAGGAAATTAAAATCATCAACCTTGGAGGTGAAGGAGAAGATAAAATGATCAAGATAGGCACTTGCCTGAGTAATAACCAGCAAGATGAATTGATTGAACTACTCCGGGAATTTTGGGATGTGTTCGCTTGGTCATATCAAGATATGCCAGGGTTGGATAACAGCATAGTGGAACATAGATTGCCTCTGAAACCAGAATGTCCACCAGTTAAGCAAAAGCTGCAAAGAATGAAACCGGAAATGCTTCTCAAGATCAAGGAAGAGGTCAAAAAACAATTCGAAGCCGGTTTCTTGGCCGTAGCCAAATATCCACAATGGGTAGCCAACATAGTCCCGGTCCCGAAGAAGGATGGAAAAGTGTGGATGTGTGTGGACTATCGAGATCTAAACAGGGCCAGCCCTAAAGACGATTTTCCTCTTCCACATATTGACATGTTGGTCGATAACACAGCCCAGCACTCCATTTTCTCTTTCATGGATGGTTTCTCCGGGTACAATCAGATTAAAATGGCGCCCGAAGACATGGAAAAAACCATGTTCGTCACTTTATGGGGTACTTTCTGTTACAAAGTAATGTCCTTTGGTTTGAAGAACGCAGGGGCGACTTATCAGAGAGCAATGGTCACTTTATTCCACGATATGATGCACAAGGAAATAGAGGTCTATGTGGATGATATCATTACAAAATCCAGAACCGAGGAAGATCATGTCCGCGACTTAAGGAAATTGTTTGAACGGTTGAGAAGGTTTAAGCTTAGATTGAATCCTGCCAAGTGCACGTTTGGCGCAAGGTCAGGCAAACTGTTGGGTTTCATTGTAAGCAAGAAAGGAATTAAAGTGGATCCCGACAAGGTCAGGGCAATCCTAGAAATGCCACCTCCTTGCACAGAAAAAGAAGTCAGGGGGTTCTTGGGAAGATTAAACTACATCGCTCGATTTATCTCACAATTGACATCGACCTGCGAGCCGATCTTCAAGCTACTCCGCAAGAACCAACCGGGGCAATGGAATGAGGACTGCCAAATGGCTTTTGAGAAGATTAAGCAGTACTTGAAAGAACCACCAATATTGGTACCACCGACCCCTGGGAGACCACTGATTTTATACATGACGGTACTGGATGAGTCCATGGGCTGCGTATTGGGTCAGCATGATGAAACGGGAAAGAAAGAACATGCCACATATTACCTAAGCAAAAAGTTCACTGATTGCAAAATGCGATACTGCGCATTAAAACGAACTTGTTGCGCGTTAGCATGGGCTGCGAAGCGTTTAAGGCAATACATGTTGAGTCACACTACCTGGCTAGTCTCTAAGATGGATCCTATCAAGTACATCTTTGAGAAGCCAGCCCTGACCGGAAGGATTGCTCGATGGCAAGTGCTGCTAACTGAGTACGACATAACATATGTCACTCAGAAAGCCATAAAAGGGAGCGCTTTGGCTGACTACCTAGCCCATCAACCCATAAGTGATTACCAACCAATACTATTCAACTTCCCAGACGAGGATATTTTGGCATTGTCCGACGAAGAAGAAGGCGGTAACAAAGACAAATGGATTTTAAGATTCGATGGAGCTTCTAATGCTTTAGGGCACGGAATTGGGGCCATTTTGATTTCTCCAGAAAAAGAATTCATTCCTGTCTGCGCCAGGCTATGTTTTGATTGTACCAATAATGTCGCTGAATATGAGGCATGCTCCTTAGGGATCCAAGCGGCATTGGATATGAAAGTAAGAACACTGGAAGTCTACGGAGACTCTGCTTTAGTCGTCCACCAGTTGAAAGGTGAATGGGAAACCAGAGATAGCAAGTTTCTCCCCTATCACGCCCACATTATGGAAATGATCAGAGATTTCGAAGAGATTTCTTTCCATCATGTTCCTCGGGAAGATAATCAGATGGCTGACGCTTTGGCCACTCTCGCTTCAATGTTCAAAGTAAACAATGACTATGACGTGCCGCTCATCGAGGTAGAAAGGCGTCATGAGCCCGCATACTGCCAAGTAGTCGAAGAACAATCGGATGGAAAACCTTGGTATCACGATATCAAGAGGTATATCCAGAGGCAAGAATAGCCCGACAATGCCACAGAAAACGACAAGAGAACCCTGCGACGGCTCGCCATGGGATTTTTCTTAAATGGAGACGTGCTTTACAAAAGAAACCATGATTCTATCCTTCTTCGCTGTGTTGATACCGCTGAAGCAAATAGAATCATGAGGGATATCCACGAGGGATCTTTCGGAACCCACATCAATGGGCATGCCATGTCAAGGAAAATCTTAAGGGCTGGTTATTTTTGGATGACCATGGAAGCAGACTGCTTCCCCTATGCTCGGAGATGTCATAAGTGCCAAATATATGTTGATCATATTCATGCACCCCCGTCATCTCTAAATGTTTTGTCAGCACCATGGCCCTTCTCGATGTGGGGCATGGATGTCATTGGTCCCATTGAACCAAAGGCTTCAAACGGCCATCGTTTCATTTTGGTCGCCATTGATTACTTCACAAAATGGGTGGAAGCAGCTTCATACACTAATGTAACTAAAGGTGTTGTTGTTAAATTCGTCAAGCGTGAGTTGATATATCAGTACGGCCTACCGAGTCAAATCATCACAGACAATGGTACAAACCTGAACAACAAAATGATGAAGGAGCTTTGTGAGAACTTTAAGATCTCCCACCATAATTCCTCTCCGTACCGCCCAAAAATGAATGGGGCAGTCGAGGCAGCAAACAAGAATATCAAGAAGATAATACAGAAAATGGTGGTAACCTATAAAGACTGGAACGAAATGCTTCCTTTTGCTCTGCACGGTTATCGTACCTCAGTCCGGACCTCGACTGGGGCAACTCCATTCTCTTTAGTTTATGGCATGGAAGCAGTCCTGCCTTTTGAAGTGGAGATTCCTTCCCTCAGAGTAATCATGGAAGCCAAACTGGTTGAAGCTGAATGGATCCAGACTCGATATGACCAATTAAATCTGATTGATAGTAAGAGACTGACTGCCCTCTGCCATGGTCAGTTATATCAAAGGCGTATGAAGCGAGCGTTTAAAAAGAAAGTACGACCCCGACAATTCCAAGAAGGAGACTTGGTGCTCAAGAAGGTTTTGTCGATGCATAAAGATCACCGGGGCAAATGGACTCCCAGCTATGAAGGGCCTTATATCGTGAAGAAGGCTTTTTCCGGAGGTGCTCTCATACTCGCCAACATGGATGGGGAAGATCTACCGATGCCTATAAACGCGGACGCAGTGCGAAGATACTATGCATAAAAAAAAAGGCTCGCTAGGTTGAAAACCTGAAAAGGCGACCTAGGCAAAAGTTAGAGCAATTGGTGGGGTCAAAAAATCCTAAGAAAGCAACCCCAACAAATTCACATCCTATAGATTCAACACTGCAATGCCAATTTTCCAAGTCACAGACAAGGGGATGGGTCTAGAACATCGAAGCCATTGTCAAGTCACGCCCTCGAAAGTAAAATCAGAAGATAAACAGGAAATCATGGAAAAGACCAGGAATCTTGTCGCTCTCAGGAAATCGATGGAGGATCTAAAAGGCCTCCCCTTCCATCCTTACCATCAATTCCTCACACCTTGTTATATTTTTGCATTATTATTGTCACCTGTACATATCTGTTGTTCATAAATAAAAAGTTTCCTTTCTTCTCACATGTGTTCATGACTAGAATGAATAAACAAGTTTTGTCTAAAAAGAATTTCTTAAAAAATGAGTTTTGAGAAGAACGAAAACACAAAGTTATGGGGAACGAAGTGGACACCGTTGCCAGATCTTACCTCAAGCAAGCTCAACCAGCTCCGCGAAACAACCTCAATGAAGTCAGAAGTAATAATTATTTTGGCCATGAGTTACTTCAACGCCTGTCGCCAAGGGAGTCCGCCTGTAAGTTTTTAATTAGTTTCGCGTTTCTCTGTTAAAGGATGGCCAGGAACCATGATCCCCGAGATGTGTAGTTACCCAACTCTCTCCTTAGCAGACCTTCGGCATGTCCGCAGTAAACCCCAAGTCCATTCTCTTTCACCCAAAGGGGCATTACCCTGAATCACCAAATTTTCTCCCCCAGTGGAACCATAATCGCCAAAAACTACACTTCCCAAATCCTTCCCCAGTGGGACTACACTTCCCAGTCAACCCAAAACTGGGGCATCTCCCCAGATTCTTCTTTCGGTCAAGGGACAGTTTTCCCCAAAGACTCTTTCGATCATGTCAAACCAGGGCATCTCCCCGGGTTTATTCTTTCATTCAAGGGGCAGTTCCCCAAGCTTCATCCAATCATCTCAAACTAGGGCATCTCCCCAGATTCTTCTTTCGGTCAAGGGGCAGTTCCCCAAGCTTCATCCAATCATCTCAAACTGGGGCATCTCCCCAGATTCTTCTTTCGGTCAAGGGACAGTTTTCCCCAAAGACTCTTTCGATCATGTCAAACCAGGGCATCTCCCCGGATTTATTCTTTCATTCAAGGGGCAGTTCCCCAAGCTTCATCCAATCATCTCAAACTGGGGCATCTCCCCAGATTCTTCTTTCGGTCAAGGGACAATTTTCCCCAAAGATTTCATCCAATCATGTCTAACTGGGGCATCTCCCTGGGTTTATTCTTTCATTCAAGGGGCAGTTACCCAAGATTTCATCCAATCATGTCTAACTGGGGCATCTCCCCGGGTTTATTCTTTCATTCAAGGGGCAGTTACCCAAGATTTCATCCAATCATGTCTAACTGGGGCATCTCCCTGGGTTTATTCCTTCATTCAAGGGGCAGTTCCCCAAGATTTCATCCAATCATGTCTAACTGGGGCATCTCCCCGGGTTTATTCTCTCAATCAAGGGGTAGTTCCCCAACCACCCACAGTCATGTCAAACTGGGACATCCCCCCAGATTCATTCTCTTGTGTTCAAGGGGCAGTTCCCCAAGAACCCGCAGTCATGGGAACTGAGGGTCAACCCCAACCTTTACATTTCCTGCCAACATTAAGTTAATTCGGACGAGACGTCCTGTTAACTCCCCCAACCCCTACATTTCCTGCCAACATTAAGTTAATTCGGACGAGACGTCCTGTTAGCTCCCCCAACCTTTACATTTCCTGTCAACAGTGAGCTAATTTGGACAAGACGTCCTGTTAGTTCTCCCAATCTTTACTTTCCTATCGCCGATCAAATGGCACCTTTACTTTCCTATCACCGATCAAATGGCACCATTTTACTTTCCTGTCGCCGATCAAATGGCACCTTTACTTTCCTGTCGCCGATCAAATGACACCTTTACTTTCCTATCGCCGATCAAATGGCAACTTTACTTTCCTATCGCCGATCAAATGGCACCTTTACTTTCCTATCGCCGATCAAATGGCACTATTTTACTTTCCTGTCGCCGATCAAATGGCACCTTTATCTTTCCTATCGCCGATCAAATGGCACCTTTACTTTCCTGTCGCCGATCAAATGGCACCTTTACTTTCCTGTCGCCGATCAAATGGCACCTTTACTTTCCTGTCGCCGATCAAATGGTACCACTTTACTTTCCTGTTGCCGATCAAATGGCACCACTTTATCTTCCTGCCGCCGATCAAATGGCACCTTTACTTTCCTGTCGCCGATCAAATGGCACCTTTACTTTCCTATCGCCGATCAAATGGCACCTTTACTTTCCTATCGCCGATCAAATGGCACCATTTTACTTTCCTGTCGTTGAACAAATGGCATCCTTTTACCTTTCAGTCGCCTAAAAAGGCATCCTTTTTCTTCCGATCGCCGAACGAGGCACCCTTCATCTCCAATTAATTGAGAATGGACACTCAATCCTCTCGCCTCTTGTTGACTGAAAGACAATCCTTCTACTTCATGTCATTCAAAGGATAATTCCCAGTTAACCACTTCTTGCTAAAAATTAGAGCACTGCCCCACTTCTTTTTCCCAGATTTAAAAAAAAACAAAAAAAAAGAAGAAGAGAAGAGAGATAAAGAAAGAAGAAGAAGAGAAAAGCGAAACGGAAGAGGAAAATGCTCGTCTTTAAAGAAGAAAGGTCACACTGACTCGTGATTGCCCACACCATCAGTCGCCATACCGATCAAGAGGTCCCACTTGGCCCCCTACATCGGTGTTCATATCTTTACTTCCTTTTCACTTCAAAAACACAGAAGCTTCGTGTTTCTTTTGAGAAAAAGAAGTAAAGAGGGGCATCTGTGAACACCTCTTTTGGTCCGGTCCAAGTGGAATGAATCTTTTTTATATTGAATTCTAATTCAGAATGGTCAAATTCGAATAGAATAGCTCCAAAATAATCAGAACCGAGCGAAATAACTCAGAATGAAGCTTTTCCAAGTGAAATACAGCCCTGTTGGAGGCAAATCCGAGTGGAAAAACTCAAAAATGATCAAATCCGAGTCAAAATTAAGCATTTCCGAGTGGAATGACTCAAAAATGATCAAATCCGAGTGGAATCACTGAGAATGAGTCATTTCCAAGTGAAATGCTCCCCTGTTGAAGTTGAATCCGAGTGGATAGCTTCCCTGCCAAGCCAGTCCGAGTGGATTATGCCCATTTTGAAGAGAAGTCCGAATGGAATGACTCAAAAAAGTTGAATCCGAGTGGAATCACTCAGAATGAGTCGTTTCCGAAGGAAAAACTCCCCTGTTGAAGTTGAATCCGAGTGGCATCACTCAGAATGAGTCATTTCCGAGTGAAATGCTCCTGTTGCATTAAATCCGAGTGAAATTACTCAGAATGGGTCAAATCCGAGTGAAATGCTCCTGTTGCATTAAATCCGAGTGAAATTACTCAGAATGGGTCAAATCCGAGTGGAGTATGACCTGTTGGGTGGGAAATCCGAATAATGACTCAAAAATGGATCAATCCGAGTGGAGTATGACCTGTTGAGTTTAAATCTGAGTGAAATGACTCAGATTAGATGTAAATCCGTGTGGATAAATCCCTCTCAGATGCATTCTGAGAGAAAATGCCAGTTTACAAGCCCTGATCTCAAAGAATGTCAATTCTGAGTGGAAGCTGTCTCACTACAATCATTCCGAAATTCAAATTTCCAATTCTGAGTGGAAAGAGAGTCATTCCGAATGAAAAATGACCCTGTTAGAGGAGAATCCGAGCGGAAGATCCCCTACTGCAACCAATCCGAGTGGAAAAAGGGACTAACTTTGGATGGATGTTGCCCAAAGCTATTTTTTGAGTGAAAGGATTGCTGATTGAAGTAAATCCGAGTGAGTATCACTCGGTTGGAAGGAAATCCGAATTAAAATAGCCAAACTTCCAATTTCTGAGTGGAAAATAGGCAAAATCTGAGTGAAAATGACCAAGTTCCATTCGGATTAAGAGCTCACAAGGTCAGTTCCGAGTTGATCCTTCAAGCAGTGAAGTTCTATATCACTTTTGAAGAAATTCCGAGTGGATGCTTCACGCAGGGATGAGATTCGAGCAAAATGCATCCGACTGAAGGAATTCCGAGTGTTTCCTCTTCAATCAAAACCAAGAGTCCCTCTTCAGTCAGTCGGAACCGAGTGACACTCCAAACCAGTTGACCCTCTTCAAACTAATTCCCTCTCATCCCTCCTCAAGCCAATTACCGAGCACATTTCCACCAATTTTCACTCGTTTCCGAGTCATCTTTTACTTATTTCTGACTCATCCTCTAAAGCAATTACCGAGCTACTTCTCACCTAATCCCGAGTCCTTTTAAACCCTATTCTCACTCGGAAAGGAGTATTTTCACTCGGCTTTCTATGGAAATGCTTCATTCCAGTCAGAATTGACTCCCAATGTGGACGAATACTGACTGGGAGGCTGATCCGAGCCATCCTCACTCGGATTGACACTATTTTCACTCGGATTTCAGCCTTTTTCACTCGGATTTCAGCCATCCCCTCTCGGATTGCACATGCTGACCTGGATTCCACCACCCAAGTGGATCCAGGAATCCTGGGGTGGCTGGCAGACAAGGGGCAGAAGTGGAGGAATTAAAAATTCCCACCAGCCGCTGTCCCCCACTACCAAGGCCGAGTGGAAGCCTGAGCTGGCATTCCACTCGGAGTGGAAGGCTGAGCTGGCTTTCCACTTGGAAAGGGCTATAAATAGAGGGCTGAAGCTTTCATTCCTGGTTACACACACAATATACGCGTCCAGCACCCTCACCATTCCTTTCTCCTCCTTCCTCTATCCAGCACCCTCACCATTCCTTTCTCCTTCTACCTCTCTCCATCAGCCAACTCCGTCCTCTCCTCTCCAACCAACACCGCCCAGTATTCCTCTCCATCAGCCCACTCCGTCCTTTCCCCTCAACACAACACCGCCCAGTACTCCATTCCTCTCAGCCAACACTGCCCAGCAAACCCCTCAACACAACACCGTCCAGCAACTCTATTGTCCCTCAAGCCACAACACCGTCCCTTTCTCCCAAAACACCCAACCGTCCTCACCAAAATCGACCTCCTCACCCCTTCTCCTACACACCGTCCCAATTCCTCTTACACACCGTCCAGTACCCCCCTTCAAGTCCACCAAATCTGATCTCCTCACTCCTCTCAACTCTAACACCGTCCCTCTTCTCACTCTGTCTCACTCGGTAATCACTTCTCACTCGGTAAGCTACTGCTCTCACTCGGTTTCTGCTATTTCCACTCGGTTTTACCATCTTTTTACTCGGTTTTCCTCAATTTCACTCGGTATTTTACCATTCCACTCGGTTTTTACCATTTTTACTCGGTTTTCCTCAATCTCACTCGATTTTCTGCTTTTCTCACTCGGTATTTCATTTTTTACTCGGTTTCTTCCATTTCCACTCGGTTTTTCCCATTTTCACTCGGTTTTTTCCCTCTTTCTCACACGGTTTTCTCTTCTTCCCCTTAGTTTTTTGCTCATTTTTCCTCTGTTTTCCGAACTTACTGTGGGAAATAAATGCTTCCTATGTTTTCTTTCAAATCTAAATAAAAATAAAAAAAAGAAACAAATCATTTTTAAACAGTGTCGTACGGGAGCACTCCCGTCTACACAACCTCTTTAGGATTCGTACACGTGCGAAGAACTTCGCCTTGTATGAGTTCCCCGTCTCAATGACATCCACCATCATTTCCCAAGTCTTTTCCTAAAAGAACAACACTCAGAACTATGTAACCCTGATTTCTTGATAATTCAAGAATACGTAGGAGCAGGACCTCAATTCCTGTCGGGCCCCTCTTTCTTATTTCTTTTTATTAATTTATTTCCTCACTTTCATGTTTCTTTCATAAATGTTCTTTTTTTGGTCATTTCCTTGAAAATCAATTTAGACGCGACGTCTTGTTGATTTCCCCCTAGTTTTTGCTCGAGCCTCGCCATGATTCATAGGGAAGAGATACTTAGGACGAGACGTCCCGTTTATTTCTTTCCTATCCCTCTTTTTTATTCGAGAACGTCTAATTTAGGCGTGACGCCTTATTAGCATTCTCTTCCCCTCTCTGTCTCATATCGAAGTCGAGTTTAATTCGAAAGAAACGTCCTATTGACCTCGCTTTGACATTCTATGTTTGTACAGTTCTCTCACTCCATTCTGTCGTTTTTAAATAAAAAATACAACAATAAAAGGGAAGAAATAAACCATCTTTTATAAGGCTATTTATGTTGCGCATTTTCAATCTTGGTACTATTTTTGACAGGCGATGTAGGGTACTAATACCTTCCCTACTCGTAACCGACTCCCGAACTTGAATCTCAATTTTTAACCAGTGCTTTACTGAACTTAATTTTTTCCAATGTTTTTCCTATGGATAAAAACGTTGGTGGCGACTCCCTGTTTCATCCTACACATTCGACTCCCTCTCTCTTTCTCGCTGCGCCGTCGCGATCCAGGTTGCGACACGGTGTAGTAGTAATTTTAAGACAGTGTCGTGCAGAAGCACTTCTGCCTACACTATTCCTAAGACCCATACACATGCGAAGAACTTCGCCTTGTATGCTCTTTTTACAGTGCTCCCACACCGGATTCGTTAACTACCTTGTCTATTTCTGCCGCCCCACTCCGGTCATCGCCTTCCCAATCCACACCGGCCTTGAGTCTCAAGTTTGGACTTCTTAACGTGTACTTCCACACCGGTCATAATTCCTCCATTTTGTTTTTTTATTATTTCTGTTTCTTTTGAGATTCCTCTGTTGTTTTGTTGTGTAGTGAAAATAACAAAAACATGTATTTTTGATATTCTTGTACATTGGTAATTCTAGGTTAGTGTCGTGTAGAAGTACTTTTGCCTACACTATTTCCATGTCCCATACACGTGCGAAAAACTTCACCTTGTATTCCTTTTTACCTCTTAAACCTGAGCTGATGACAAACCTCGTGAAACTACTGTAAGACCACCTATTATTAAGAACTATGTAACCCTGATTTCTTGAAAACTTGAGAATACGTAGGAGCAAGACTTAACTCCTGTCAGGCCCACTCCTTTTCCCTTCTTATTCTCCCTTCTAAAAAATTAATTTCATTTCAACCGCTGCATAAAATCAATTTAGGTGCGACATCTTGTTGATTCTCTTCCATTTTGTCTTAACCTCAGCTGTTTTTCATAAAGATCGGGCTAATTTGGACGAGACGTCCTGTTTACCCCCTTTACCCCCCCCCCCCCCAACTCAGCGCCTTGATGAGAGAATAGTTAATTTGGATGAGACGTCCTGTTGGTATTCTTTCCTTCTTTCACACATATATCCCCATTAAAAGGCCAGAGTTGGTTTGGACGGGACGTCCTGTTAACCCATTTCTTCCCTGACCTTATATCATGTTGAAAGGATGATTAACTTAGACAAGATGTCTTGTTAGCGTCCTTCACATTCTTTATGTTTTCCCCATTAAAATCAAGGTTAATTTAGACGAGACGTCCTGTTAACCTTACTCTGATCCTTTTCATTAGCCTGTTCTGTTCCCTTCATTTCAAAAAAAAAAGAAATAAAATAGTTTTTAAGGCTACTTATGCTGTGCGTTTTCAATCTTGGTACTGTTTTTAACAGGCGATGTAGGGTGCCAATACCTTCCCTACTCGTAACCGACTCCCAAACTTGAATCTCACTTTCTCTTAACCAATGCTTTGTTAAAGATTTTTCCCAATGTTTTTCCTATGGATAAAAACATTGGTGGTGACTCCCTGTTATTTTATGACTATCTTCGAGGGTCGGCCGTACCGCCGTGATATCGGTCGCGATAGATGGCGATTCCACTAGGGACACACTTGAGAGTCAGTCCATTTAGGTTGAAAGCGCATGTTTTTCTTATGTAGCCTTTAGCTTGTTTTAATTTCTTCTTTTATTTTATTTTGTTTTGTTAATGTTGTATATGCTTGCTCTGGATTTCAATCTTTGTTTTGTCATTTATGCACTGTTGATATTTTTGCATGATTATTGAACCCTAAGGTAGGTGACTCTGTGTTATTTTTCTGTATAATTATTGAACCCTAGGGTAGACGACTTTGTTGTTGTTATCTTGTGTTTGTTCACTATGCAGGATAGGGTAAGGTACAGGTATTGAATGCCCTTTCACACACTACACTCACATTTTTGCACACACTTATGAGTGGCGCCCTATACCCGGGCCCCAAATAAAACTTAAGTTAGGAGGGGTTGGTAGCGGTGTCGTTTGGGATGTACTTCCCATCCGGCGATCGTAAGAACCCTAACTGGAGTTCAACCTTTCACGATGTACACACCTAGTGGATTCCCTACTGTTGTGATCACATCATGAGTAGGATCTTGGCTCTAGTAACCTTTTAGAAGTCTAGTGCAAGCCACCCAATGTGAGGAGACACTCTTAGACAAGCCGTAGGGCCTAGAAAAGACTTTCAGAAAAACCCGACTTAGGCCACGAAAGGGCAGACTCTACTTTACCTTACGTCATTCTCACTTTCCTTTTTAATCCAAATGAATCAATTGCCTACCCGTTGAAGGATTGCTTTATTTGGAAATAATGGCTCAATTTTAAAAAAAACACTCGGTAATCTTCGGACGGGTGGGTAATTCCCTTTTTCATCCTGTACTTCTAAGTCCTGAGTCATAGATTTTCCTAGTCGTCAAAATAAAAGAAAAAAATAAAATGAAAAATAATTTTGTTTCCCTCCAACTAGGGCATTAATGACGATTAGAAAACCTATAACCCTTCAGACTTGGATTTGCACAAGTTTTGATAATCGCTGCTTCCCCAAGTAAAAATTGCTTTGCATTAAATCTATGAGGAAATACCAGTTTCTAAACATGACAACGACTGATTCCTCTACCTTGTCTTGATGTTCACAGGAAACTATTTAGAATTTAGCAGTATCTCTAAGCAAGTATGGAAATTAACATAGGACATGACAATTGTGGTACAGATATGACAGAATTGAGGAATTAAGGCCAAGAAGATTGATACTGGTAGTGTACAAGCAATGGGGAAAAGATTAAACCTGACTCAAAAGATGGCTTTTACCCGAAAATATGGAAGGGTTCTAAAACTCTTAGAGATGGAAGTGCAAACCGAAGCAATCACAGCCTTGGCACAATTCTATGACCCACCCCTCCGTTGTTTCACATTTAGAGACTTTCAATTGGCACCTTCTATAGAAGAATATGAACAGATTATGGGGATACCATTGGAAGGACAGATCCCTTATCACCGTCTCGACCATCATGTAACCGTCGCTTCTGTCTCCCATATTTTAAACATCCATCCTGAGACATTAAAAAGTTCACAAATGAATAGAAATCAAGTTCCTGGGTTTACTCGAGAATTTCTTGAGAAGCACATGTAGGTTTTGGCGGATAAGGAAGAATGGGAAGCTTTCATGGACACCTTAGCAATTACTATCTACGGGGTTGTCTTGTTTCCTAACTTGGATAACTATATAGATTATGATGCTATCAATGTCTTCGCCACTCGCAAACACAGGCTCGAGAATCCAGTCACAGTAATGCTGGCCAATGTATATTGCACCATGGATTTCTGTCACACGCAAGGGGGGAAGAGGATCATTTGCTGCTTACCCATTTTGTATGTGTGGCTTACATCTCACGCCTTCCATCAAATATGCAAGGCTGAGTGCCTGGTTTCTGATCTTAAATTGTGTAAGTTGGCAATAAAGAATAGGCGTGAATGGGCTAATCATCTTATGGGTCTTACAGCTGAGAAGGTCAGATGGTATCCTCAATGGCTAGAGGTCAATTCAATCGTTCATCATTGCAGAAGCTACCCTAATGTTCCTCTTATTGGCATGATAGGATGCATCAACTATAATCCTACCATAGCCAAGTGGCAGTTGGCCTATCCTTTGCTTGGGCCACCAAATGAAAAGCTGCTCACTCCTTTCATTTTGTATTATGCGAAAGGAAACTATACATCTGCTGTTCGGGACATAGCCAATGCGTGGAAGAAAGTCCACAAGATGGGAAATGAATTAGGAGCGTGAAGTCACGCTGTGGGGGTAGAATACCATGAATGGGTCTTAAACAGGGTTTCTATTGTAAAATTACCCTTCAGAAGTACCTCATACCAGTCTACAAGCATTCTCGCTCCACCACTCATCATAGAGGATAAAGCCACCCAGGCTTTGAAGGCTCAGATAGAGGAGTTGACGGCTAAGAATCAAAGGCTAGAAGAAGACCTTTTGAGGTGTCAACAAGAATGTGCTCTTCAGAAGAAAGAAAACTCAGAAGAAAGACAGGCCATGGATGAGATGCCGAAAAAATGGAAGATTGAAGAAGACTACAGGGTGAAACAAGACTAGTGCCTTCATGCAGCCAATTCTCAACTAAAAATGAAGGGCCAGCAAAGTGACACCATTCTGGCCGAAAAACAGTTTCTAAAAGACTTGCTGGTGCAATCCAAAGAAAAGGAAAAGAAGACTTTGGTACAAAAAGAGCTGCTACAATCCCAAGTCCACAAATTGGAGCAACAACTTGATGAAGTAATGAGAGCCTGTGAGCGGGAGATAAATGATGAACGACAAAATGCTATTGATGTTTAGCAACGTTGCTAGGAGGCCACACGTCTTTTATAAGTTAAACTGGCTCGGCAAGACGAAGTCGTTCATTCATGGATGGATCGCTTCGCCAACCTGGCATACTTAGCCAATGGAGTCCTAGAAGATATTCCATCAATGCTAAAGCAAGCCGAAGGGATGGTTAATCCTCTCTCCACCCCAAAATAGATTTCATCATTTTTGAATTATTGTCAAGAAAAGGTTTATAAAATGAGGGCTATGATCGCCCAAGCCAGGAACGGCTGAAATGTTGTAATTCAAACCTCTTAGCGATATTGTATCTTCTTGAAAGTATGGAATAATGAACTATTTTGTCTCCACAATTGTCTCATGTTAATTTCCAACTTACTGCTTTACCTAGTACTTTTGAACGCGACGTTCTGAGGAACGGTCAGAGGATACGCGCTGAATTCAGAATTACATCCTGTGCATATCTTTCTATCTTTGTTTTACCGTTTCCCTTAACTGTTTTTTTTATTTTTCTAACAAATCTGTATGTTCCTTTAGACATTACGGGTAAGCACCCTTACGGGACTAGGCTCAGAAAGAAACTCATGGCTGAAATAGAACAAGAGAATGAGAGTTTGAGAGCCGAACTCAGTCAGTTGAAAGAACAAATGGCCGAGATGGTCAAGCTTCTAGAGAAGAGGGTCACGGAAGGGGGTTCTTCTATGGGATTTGAAGACGCCAGGCAACAGCCGCCTACCCCATGATACCCTCAGGGTCCGTCTGGAGAATCGAATCCTAACCCGATAGCGCCTCCCCTTACTGTTTGCATAAGGAGACCAGACCCTGCTGACATCCAGCAGCATACCTTTATGGATGCAGAGGGTAATACTATACCCTTTCCGTTATATGGCTTGCACCAGGGTATTTTCCCGCGCTCCAAGAGGAGCCTAACTACCAAGAGTCGATTCCTCACACCACTCAGCTAAATATTCCACCCATCTGGGAATTTCAAATGACTCAAGTCCAAACATAAACTACCCAACCTGTATACATGACCCAAGCTACTACCAGACCTCACACTACCCTATTAAACACCGACCCGACACACGTCCACCAGCCATTCGGGTATACAAGTCATCACGTTACCACTGGTCCAAGTGCTACTGCTGCTACCCAAGAAGGAAGGATAGAAATCTTGGAAAGAAGGTGGAGAGACATGGAAGGAGTGGAAGGATTTGGGATGGGAAGTGCTGCAGAACTCTGCTTAATTCCCAATGTCGTCATCCCTCCCAAGTTCAAAATGCCGGAATTCGATAAATACATGGGGTTAACCTGCCCGAAGAATCATCTTACCATGTATTGCCGGAAGATGGCATCACACACTTCCAATGACCCTCTGTTGATTCATTGCTTCCAAGATAGCCTGGCTGGAGCTGCCCTCACTTGGTATAACTATCTTGAGCGGTCTCGTATACGCTACTGGAAAGATCTGGCAGACGCTTTCATGCAACAGTACAAATACAATCTGGACATGGCACCAGATAGAGTACAATTGCAAAATATGACAAAGAAAGATAACGAGACTTTCAAAGAGTACGCCTGGCGTTGGCGTGAAGTAGCGGCACAAGTGGACCCTTTTTTGTCTGAAAAAGAAGTGGTTTCTATGTTTATCGATACGCTCCAGTCGCCTTTTTACGATAGGATGATTGGGAGTGTTTCGTCTCATTTCTCCGATATCGTCACTATTGGAGAAAGAATAGAGAATAGACTACAAACCGGAAAAATTGCCTGGTGCCCATCCGAGGAGTGGACGACGAAGAAGCCAACACTCGGAGAGGGCAGGAGAAGAGATGGAGAAACTAACTTGATCTCTTATAACCAGAAGAGAAACCAGTCGATGCCACCTACCCCCATCACTTTTCCACCGGTTTATCCTAACGCACCACACCCATATGTGGCTACAATTCAGAATCCAAATTCACCCCACTTCCGACCACCTATTATCCGACCACCAACTCCACCACAAGCACCATACCAATCACCCCAAGCGCCGTACCAACCGCCGCACATTAACCAACCACCGCACATTAACCAACCGCCGCATATTAACCAACCGCCAAACCCAAACCCAAGGAGGCAGAACAATGACCGCACCCAGATTCAATTTAATCCCATCCTCATGACCTATACCAAGCTTCTCCCTCATCTTATCAAAAATACATTGGTGGTTCCCTGTCCTTTGAGGCCACTTCAGCCACCTTACCCAAGAGGATATGACCCAAACGCAAGGTGTGATTACCATGCTGGCGCACCGGGGCATTCTACAGAAAATTACCTGGCTTTGAAGTTCAAGGTAAGGGATCTGATCAGAGCCGATTGGATAAGTTTTCGGGAGGGGAGCCCAAGTGTGACAACAAACCCTTTGCCCAACCACGGAGGGTCAGGGGTTAATGCTGTTGGGGAAGAAGAAGAATGTATTTCGAGGGTTGAGGACATAAAAATTCCTTTGGAAGTGATTCGCTCCCTCCTACTTGAAAAGGGACTGATAAAAGGGTCATGGGATGAAAAATACAATGATGAACAATCTGTGGGGCGATGAGGCTTCCAAAGAGCCCTCCAAGAGCTCATAGACAGCCACACTGTGGAGATCTACAGACGCCGTGGAGGCAAAATAAACATGGTACAAGAACAGACCGGGGTGCAGGCTCCAAAACCCCTGGTCATATTCTACAACAAAAACGCACCGGTAGCTTCGACTCCTACCAAAACTATCATTTCAGTGCAAGCACCTACTGTGTTCCCTTTCAAGGATTCGCAGGTTGTGCCATGGAAATACGGTACGGACGTGGTTGTCACCAACCCTACGGTAGTTGACTCTGCATGATCCTCTTCTGTTACAAATATTGCCAGGGTTAGAGGAATGACTCGGAGTGGGAGGGCATATGCACCTCCAGAATCAAAACACGATAAAGCTACCGGGGATATCAAAGCTGGGAAGGAAGAAACCACTGGCAAAACAAAAAGGGCTGTGTCTGAGGAAGAAGCCCAGGAGTTTTTAAAGTTCATCCGCCACAGCGAGTATCAGGTGTTGGATCAATTAAACCATACCCCGGCCAAAATTTCATTGTTATCCCTGCTGATGAATTCCGAACCACATCGAAATACATTGATGAAAGTTTTAAGCGAGGCCCATGTCAAGCATGACTTACCTATCGACAAGTTTGGAGGTATAGTGGGACACATTGTTGCCAATAACTACTTGACCTTTACGGATGACGAAATACCCACCAAAGGAACAGGGCACAACAAAGCCCTTCATATTTCTGTAAAGTGTCAAGCGTTATTCAAGTGGCCTCAATACTTAAGAGGGGGTGAATTGAGTTTTTAAAACTTTGCTTGAAATGCCTTTGAACTTGATTCTTTTAGCACAAGTTTAGAGATTATGAAAGTAAGATCAAGTAAAGTACACAAGATAATTCAAAACAAGAGGCAAATATGGATAAGGCAATTTATCAAACACTTGGTGTGCAATGTACTAAATTAACCAAATCAAGCAAGCTAAGATATGTAAACCACAATCAACCAACACAAATCAATCAAGAGCAATATATAAAAGTAAAAGAGTTAGGGAAAAGAGATTGCAAACTGATTTAACGAGTTCCACCAACCCGGTGTATGTCTCACCTCTAAGCAACCCACTTAGAGGATTTCCACTATTGTAGATTAGAGATACAACTTTGAGCAATTACGGCTTCCTAGTGTCCCATACTCAAGAACCCAATCCTCACAAGTACAAGGGCAACCCACCCAATCTCTCAATCTCACAATATCCCAAAGGTTGAACCCCAACCTTTGTAACCACTCAACCTAGAGTGAATAGCCACTCAATCCTAGAGTGAACTTTGGTGTTTGATGTTTGTGTTTACAAGCAAAAATACTCTCTCAAAAGAGTGGATGAACAAGTGATAGCTCACACAAAATCTAACTCTCAAAAGAAAGGATATACAAGTTCTAGCTCAAAGAATGATGAATATACAAGGAGTATGAAATTTCTAAGCACAAAGGTAAGTAAAGATTGATTGCCTCTTCTTGTGTGTTGTACTTGTGTTTTCCTTACATTTATAGAGCCATGGTTGAGTTGCAGAAGTTCCTAGCTGTTGCATGTAGTGGGCATCTGAGAAATGGTGATAAAATGAGCTGTCTTCCCACTAAAATGTGTTTTCCTACTATCGTAATCGATTACACCTCGAGCTATAATCTATTACATTTCAAATTTTTCAGTTCAGTTCGTGCTGTAATCGATTAGAATTCACTACCTAATCGATTAGCTTTAAGTCAGAGCCCAGGTAATCGATTATATCTTGACCAGTAATCGATTAGCTATAGCACCTGATGCATTTAATTCAGTTTTTGATGTTGGTAATCGATTATGTCATTTGGGTAATCAATTAGTGTCGTTCCAGTAGCTTGGTAATCGATTGGCATTCTCCATCTAATCGATTAGCTTATGTTCCTTATGCATTTAATTCAAAACAGAAGTTATCTAATCGATTAGCTTATATACCCTAATCGATTAGCTGCGTAGTTTTCTGGGTCTGATTCTAAGTCTTTGTTTTTGCAAGAATTTCTTTAAGAGTCCTTTGTCATTATCAAAATCCTTGAACCTGTAATCATATTCAAACACATTCTCCCCCTTTTTGATGATGACAACAATGTTCATCTCTTGAGGGTTGTTAGTTTAAATAATAATCATATCTCTAAGTTTATCTCTTGAATGTTTATCTGCAAAAACATATCTCTTAATGAATTCTACATGATCTCTTATCTCTTAACCAGATTTTTAGAATTTGCAAGTTATCTCTTAAATATTATCAAGTATGCATTATCTCTTATCTCTTAAATATATCTCATTATCTCTGAAACATTATCAAATCTCCCCCTATCTTTAGGAATCTATGCCTTTGGAGATAATTAACCACTTAGAGATAATTAATCATTTAGCATATTTGTTTTTAGCAGCCAAAATAGATGAACAATTTAGATGAACAATTATTTCTTCTCCCCCTTTGGAATCATCAAAAATAATAATGCAAATAGAGGCATGTATTGAAAGGTAAATCTTTATTCAATTCAAACTAAGGGAAAGTACATCAAAGGAAACTTTGCAGAATAAAAAAAACTTATGCGGAATTGAGAGAAACACAAAACACATTAACCAAAACATGAAAAATGGATTTAGTTATCTGGATTAAAAAAGCAAAGTTCGGAGATTTGGTGAGATAGCTCATCATAGCGTTGTTGTATCATCTCAAAGTGCTGCTGCTCAGTCATTGAAAACTCTTGAAGAGAGTTCTCAAGGCGGTCGAAGCAGCAGTCAAGATTAGCGTAGAGAGATACGAATGGATCAGAGGGGGCTTCCTGTGCAGGTTGTGTTACAGGAGGAGGAGGGACTGGCTTATCAGTAGGGGCTTCAAAAGGAATATTGGCATGATAGCCTTCAATCCTTGAGTACCAAGCTTCATTCAGAAAAACGAGACCCATTTTGGTGAGGTGATGGGTGCCAATGCAAGTCTTTGGAGGCACCTTCTCCGACAGCTCTCCAGCCAAGTCTACTCCACAATGTTTGAAGATTCTAGTGAGTAGAATAGCGTAGGGAAGCTTTTGCTGATCTTTGGCTTGGCGCATGTGGAGCTTAATCATTTGAACCCAATTTATCTCCTTTTGGTTCTGTATTGCCCACATCAAGAGGACATCATCCTCTTCTACTAGAGCATAGTTCCCACCCCGGGGAACCAACATCTTGACCAAGAAAAAGTGTAAGAGGCGGTTGTTCATAGTCAAGTGGCCCACCAGCTTGTGGTTGCTTCTTGGGCGATCAGCCTTCCATAAGGATTGTCGGGCAGTGAGAGCATTGAAACCCCATTCGTCCTCAGGCTCTCCTCTGTCGAACTCTGCATCATTGAGTGGCAGAAAAGAAATTTCCGCCAACTGGGCATTTATGAGCTTGATGGTCACATTTTTGACCTTTGATTCTATCACCCCATTGACAAGCTTGAGGTTGCAGTAAAATACCCGGATAAGTTCTGGATAATAAAGTTCTTCCTTAATGGTGAGGAAGAGGAAGAGGTTGTAGTGGTGGAGGCATTGGGTGAAGGTGAGGCTGTGGTTGTCAAAAGTTTTAGCAATGGTGTAGTGGGGGGTTATGATGTCTTTTTTAGAAAAATGGTTGATGAAGTGTTGAAGGTCTCTATGGCTTGTAAAAAACCTGGAGAAATCAAGGGGATTGTTTGTTTGGGCCATTGAAGACCTTGCCCTCTTGGTGGTTCTTGAGGTAGACACGGTGATGGAAGAAGAAGAGTGTAGAGGGAAGATAAAAAGAAGGAGAGAGTTCTTTGGGAACTTTGAGAGAGTTTAAAGGAGAAGAGATAGTGTGATTTGAGAGAGTGAATAGGTGGGTTTTTATAGGGAAAAAGTAGGTTTAGGAAGGAGAGAAAGTGATTTATTGGGAGTTGAAAGGGAGAAGAAAATGAGCAGGCCTTGGAAAACAGCGTTTGACTGTCACAGACTCGAGGCTAATCGATTACGAGGCATAGGTAATCGATTAGTTCACTATTTCTGAGGAATTTGAATCATTTCGTACAGTAGGTAATCGATTAGGGAAGATGGGTAATCGATTAGGTTGAGAAACAGAATCGTCCTAATCGATTAAGGAAGTCTGTTAATCGATTAGAGGAAAGTTGAAATGTTTTGGACCTGAAACAGAGGCTTTGTAATCGATTATGGACCAAGTGGTAATCGATTAGGCAGAAAATAGAAGCTTGGTAATCGATTAGATGTCAAGGAGTAATCGATTAGGTAAGAACCAGAAGCTTACTAATCGATTATTTCAATCTTTGTAATCGATTATTTTGCTTAAAAACGCCTAGATTTTGCTGATTTTGTTTCAGAAGACTAGAAATCTATTAAGTTATTCCTTAGAACATTTCGAACTTAATGAAACATAATTAGAATCAAGCAATTATCAAAATCATCCTTTTATTCAAACACAATTGGTTATATCAAGGATTCCTAATTCTCTCCTAATATGTATGAATTGATCTTTTGCTAGAGGTTTGGTGAAAATATCCGCTAATTGCTTGGAAGTTTCAACATGTTCGAGCACATAATCACCCTTTAATACATGATCTCTAATGAAATGATGTCGAATCTCAATATGTTTGGTTCTTGAATGCATTACAGGATTCTTTGAAATATTAATAGCACTTGTGTTATCACATTTGAGAGGCACATGGTCTAACATAACACCAAAATCTAGAAGTTGTTGTCTCATCCAAAGGATTTGAGCACAACAACTACCAGCTGCAACATATTCTGCCTCAGCTGAGGATAGTGCAACACTTACTTGTTTCTTGCTATGCCAAGAAACAAGAGAACTACCAAGTAAGTGACATGTTCCACTAGTGCTTTTCCTATCAAGTTTACATCCTGCAAAATCTGAATCAGAATAACCAACTAAAGTGTATTCAACCCCTTTGGGGTACCATAAGCCAACATTTTGAGTTCCAACAAGATATTTCATTATCCTTTTTACTGCAGTAAGGTGTGATTCTTTTGGGCATGCTTGATATCTTATACACATATAAACAGCGAACATGATATCTGGTCTACTAGCGGTTAAGTAAAGTAAGGATCCGATTATACCTCTATATTTTGTAAGTTCAACATCCTTACCCTTCTCATCCTTGTCCAAATAGCATGAAGTGCCCATAGGTGTGGCCATGTCATTTGCCTTGTCCATGTTGAATTTTCTAAGCAATTCTTTACAGTACTTTGATTGACTAATGAATATGCCTTCATTAGTTTGCTTGATTTGTAGTCCAAGGAAGAAAGTAAGTTCCCCCATCATGGACATTTCAAATTCTTCCTGTATTAACTTAGCAAACTCTTTGCACATTGTCTCATTAGTAGCACCAAAGATTATATCATCAACATATACTTGCACCAATAGTATGTCATTCTTTTTGTGCTTTATGAATAATGTTGTGTCAACCTTTCCTCTTTCAAAGTTATTTTCTAAAAGAAATTTGCTCAATCTTTCATACCAAGTTCTTGGAGCTTGTTTTAAGCCATACAAGGCTTTCTTTAGTTTGAAAACATGATTTGGAAATTGGTAGTTTTCAAAACCTGGAGGTTGATCAACATACACTTCCTCTTGAATATAACCATTCAAGAAAGCACTCTTGACATCCATTTGGTACAATTTAAAGTCCTTACAACATGCAAAGGCTAATAATAGTCTAATAGCTTCTAACCTAGCTACGGGTGCATATGTTTCTTCATAATCAATGCCTTCTTCTTGATTGTAACCCTTAGCTACTAGCCTAGCTTTGTTCCTTGTAATTATACCATTTTCATCTAATTTATTCCTAAACACCCATTTTGTTCCTATTATTTGGTGATCATTGGGTCTTGGCACTAATTCCCAAACTTCATTTCTTTCAAATTGATTCAATTCTTCTTGCATGGCCAACATCCAATGTTCATCAATAATAGCTTTATCAATGCATTTGGGTTCTATTTGTGATACAAAGGCTAAATGATTACATGCATTCCTAATGGTGTTTCGAGTACTTACACCTTTAGTCATTTCACCTATGACTTTATCTAAGGGATGGTCCTTCAAAGTGATCCATTGTTGTGGTTCCTCATGTTGTGTTGCATATTTGTCTTTGTTCTCTTCTTCCTTGTCACTTAAGGTTAATTCTTGAAGAGTACCTACAATATCATCAACATCTTCCTTTCTCGGGGAGTTATGGCGATTTTCATCAAATTTGACATGAATGGACTCCTCAATGGTGTTTGTTTGTTTATTAAAGATTCGATAAGATTTACTAGATTGTGAATATCCTAGGAAGATTGCCTCATCAGCTTTAGCATCAAACTTTCCTAGATTATCTTTTCCATTATTGAGCACAAAGCATTTACATCCAAAAATATGAAAGTATAAAATGTTGGGTTTTCTTCCCTTGTAAAGTTCATAGGGGGTTTTCTTTAGGATAGGCCTTATTAAACATCTATTCATAACATGACAAGTGGTATTCATCGCATAGGCCCAAAAATGTTTCGCAATGTTATTTTCATTTAACATGGTTCTTGCAAGTTCTACTAAGGATCTATTTTTCCTTTCAACTACTCCATTTTGTTGTGGAGTTCTAGGAGCTGAGAAATTATGATTGATACCATGTTTTTCACAAAATTTTTCAAAAAATTAGTTTTCAAATTCTCCCCCATGATCGGTTCTAATGGATGCAATTTTAGAATTTTGCTCATTTTGGATAATCTTAGAAAATTTCTTAAATGCATGATATGCTTCATTCTTATGAGTAAGAAACAAGGTCCATGTATATTTAGAATAGTCATCTACAATTACTAGACCATAGTAATTACCACCAAAGCTTTTGATTTTGAAAGGTCCAAATAGACCCATGTGCAAAAGTTGTAAAGGCTTTTGGGTGGAAACAATGTTTTTAGATTGAAAGGATGCCTTTACTTGTTTTCCCTTTTGACATGCATCATAAAATTTGTTTTCAAATTTGAGCTTTGGTAAACCAATTACTAAATCTTTAGAAATAAGTTTGTTCAAATGGTCTACATGTATATGAGCTATTCTTCTATGGCATAACCAAGTTTCATCCTCTCTAGTCATGAAGCATTGTACATCATTTGAGGATAAACTATCAATATCAATCATGTAAATATTATCAATTCTTTGACCTACAAACTTGATTTCCTTATTAATCTTATGTTCAATTATGCAACAATTTGATTCAAACAAAACTCTATATCCTTTGTCACATAATTGACTTATGCTAAGTAAATTATGTTTTAGGCCCTCAACATACAACACATCACTAATAGAAGTAGCAGAATTTTTACCAATGTTTCCAATGCCTAGGATTCTTCCTTTGGTGTTGTCTCCATAGGTCACACTTCCTTTTCTTTTAGGAGTGAATGAGGTGAATTTACTTATATCTCCCGTCATATGCTTTGAACACCCACTATCCAAATACCAATGGGTGTTGCTTGCCTTGAAGTATACCTACAAAACAAGATTAATTTAGAGAACTAGGTACCCATTGTATGTTGGGTCCTTTAATGTTAGCTTGTGGTAATGTTCCTTTGGGAATCCACACTTTTCTTATGACCTTTGACCCTAATTTTCTAACATTGCAATTTGATGAGCTATGACCTTTGAAACCACAATGATTGCATTTCATAAAGGGTGAAGATAATTTCATAGGTGGCACAAAAAAATTTTATAGTGTTTTTCTTTCTTGGTAGAGTTGTATCCTAGACCGGTTTTATCAAACATGCATCTTTGGTTTCCAAGTAATATATTTAAGTTATCTCTACCATTAGTGAACTTTTCTAGTGTCCTATTTAAGTCTACAACTTTGGTTTCAAGAATATCACATTTCTTTACAAATTCACATGGTTTGGTCCTAGAGCATGCTTGAACATTTTCTAATTCATCTTTCAAACATTTATTTTCTTTACAAACTTCAATGAGATCCTTTTCAAGAGTGTCAATGGTTTTTCTTGACAATTTGTATTTACTAGAAAGTTTGATAAATTTATCATACAACTCTTCAAAAGCATCTAGTAATTCATTCTTATCTAAGTCAAGGAGGCTTACCTCATTATCTTCTTCTTGGTGATTTGCCATTAAGCAAAGATTCGCTTCTTCGTTTTTGGACTCATTGGAGCTACTTACATTGTTTTCATCTCACGCGATGTAAGCTCTTCTTCTTCCTTTTTTCTCCTTGCCTTTCTTCTTAAGATTTGGGCAATCCGTCTTGAAGTGTCCTTCCTTGCCACATTCAAAACAATTAGGTGAGGAAGATGATTCATTTGGAATAGGTCTCTTACCTTGAGGTTTGAAGTTCTTTTAGAATCATTTGTTTTTCATGAACTTTCCGAATCTTTTCACAAACAATCCAAATTCTTCTTCTTCATCAAGGTCACTACATGCTTCTTCTTCATGTATAAAGGTGGCCTTGAGAGCTAAGCCTTTCTTCTTGGAGGACTTTTCTTCTTCCTCTGCTTGCTTTAAAACTCTTAGTTCTTGCTCTTGTTCTTGTAGTTTTCCGAAGAGTGTGGCAAGTGACATTTCATTGATACTTGGGGATTGTTTGATGGCAGTGACGAGTGGTTGCCATTCCCTGCTAAGACTTTTCAAGACCTTGTGCATAAGTTCTTTGTTAGTGTAAACTTTACCAAGAGTAATGAGATGATTAATTATAAGAGTAAATCTCTTTTGCATTTCTACTATGGTTTCCCCTGAATTTATTCTAAAACTTTCATATTGACTAATCAAGGTACTGATCTTGGAGTCTTTTACATCACTAGTACCTTCGTGAGTTACTTGTAAAGTATCCCACATTTTCTTAGCGGATTGACAAGTCATTATTCTAAAAAATTCATCTGGACCTAATGCCATAGTGATGAGATTTTTAGCCTTATAGCCATATTGCACTTTCTTCTCTTCATCACCAGTCCATTCTTCCATAGGTTTTTCAACATTTTTATCATTGACAGTATGCATGGGTATATAAGGACCATTTTCAATAGCATTCCAAATTCTTAAATCAATAGATTGAATAAGGATTTTCATTCTTTCCTTCCAAAAGGCATAACCTTCCCCATTGAAAGCGGGAGGTCTATTTATGGCACCACCCTCGAGAAAAAGGTTTTGAGAACTTGAGGCCATCTAATCTCTTGAAGCTGTTAAGCTTGATCTACCAAGAGTCAAGCTCTGATACCACTTGTTATTCATGTGGCCTCAATACTCAAGAGGGGAGGTGAATTGAGTTTTTAAAACTTTGCTTGAAATGCCTTTGAACTTGATTCTTTTAACATAAGTTTAGAGATTATGAAAGTAAGATCAAGTAAAGTACACAAGATAATTCAAAACAAGAGGCAAATATGGATAAGGCAATTTATCAAACACTTGGTGTGCAATGTACTAAATTAACCAAATCAAGCAAGCTAAGATATGTAAACCACAATCAACCAACACAAATCGATCAAGAGCAATATATGAAAGTAAAAGAGTTAGGGAGAAGAGATTGCAAACCGATTTAACGAGTTCCACCAACCCGGTGTACGTCTCGCCTCTAAGCAACCCACTTAGAGGATTTCCACTATTATAGATTAGAGATACAACTTTGAGCAATTGCGGCTTCCTAGTGTCCCACACTCAAGAACCCAATCCTCACAAGTACAAGGGCAACCCACCCAATCTCTCAATCTCACAATATCCCAAAGGTTGAACCCCAACCTTTGTAACCACTCAACCTAGAGTGAGTAGCCACTCAATCCTAGAGTGAACTTTGGTGTTTGATGTTTGTGTTTACAAGAAAAAATACTCTCTCAAAAGAGTGGATGAACAAGTGATAGCTTACACAAAATCTAACTCTCAAAAGAAAGGATATACAAGTTCTAGCTCAAAGAATAATGAATATACAAGGAGTATGAAATTTCTAAGCACAAAGGTAAGTAAAGATTGATTGCCTCTTCTTGTGTATTGTGCTTGTGTTTTCCTTGTATTTATAGAGCCACGGTTAAGCTGCAGAAGTTCCTAGCCGTTGCATGTAGTGGGCATCTAAGAAATGGTGATAAAATGAGTTGTCTTCCCACTAAAATCTGTTTTCCCACTATCGTAATCGATTACGCCTCGAGCTGTAATCGATTACATTTCGAATTTTTCAGTTCAGTTCGTGCTGTAATCGATTAGCTTCAAGTCAAAGCCCCGGTAATCGATTATATCTTGACCAGTAATCGATTAGCTATAGCACCTGATGCATTTAATTCAATTTTTGATGTTGGTAATCGATTATGTCATTTGGGTAATCGATTAGTGTCGTTCCAGTAGCTTGGAAATCGATTGGCATTCTCCATCTAATCGATTAGCTTATGTTCCTGATGCATTTAATTCAAAACAGAAGTTATCTAATCGATTAGCTTATGTACCCTAATCGATTAGCTGCGCAGTTTTCTGGGTCTGATTCTAAGTCTTTGTTTTTGCAAGAATTTCTTCAAGAGTCCTTTGTCATTATCAAAATCCTTGAACCTGTAATCATATTCAAACACATCAAGATCATATCCTGGCAAAGGTACTTGTCGATAATGGATCATCCCTAAATGTAATGCCAAAATCCATGTTGGCAAAGTTGTCATTCGATGGGACATACATGAGGCCTAGTTTCATGGTCGTACGTGCTTTCGACGGGACTCGACGAGAGGTCATGGGAGAGATTGAGTTGCCGATACAAGTCGGACCGTGTACCTTTCAAGTTCTCTTCCAAGTCATGGACATCACACCCGCCTAGAGTTGTTTGCTAGGACGGCCATGGATCCATTCAGCTGGGGTGGTCCCTTCCACGCTGTATCAGAAGTTAAAATTCATCATTGACAACAAACTAGTGATTGTTTCCGGGGAAGAGGACCTTTCGATTAGCAAGCCTGTCACTACCTCGTACATCGAAGTAGCCGAGGAAGCCCTCGAAACTTCATTCCAGGCTTTGGAAATAGCCAATACGACAAGTATTGCAAGAACATCCTTTCCAAACGTACCTCTAGCAGTGGCAAAAATAATGTTGCGGGAAGGATACAAGCCAGGAAAAGGACTAGGGCGTGAACTGGAAGGGAGAGTCCAACCTATGTGCCTTCCAGAGAACAAAGACAGATATGGCTTGGTATACAAACCCACAGCCGCCGACAGGAAGAGGGTCAGGGAAGAAAAAAAGGAAAGAAGGATGGCTCGCTTTACTGGTCAAGAATTCAACACCGCAAGAATCCTCATTCGTGACCTCTATTAGAGCTTCCGGAGCGCAGGGATAATGCATCCAGATCAAGTGGCCATGAATGAAAATCATCTCAGCCATAGTGCGGAGTTTGTGTATACTTGCTCACCGGGTCAGGAGCTGAATAACTGGGAAATCATTGAGTTCCCTACGACTATGGATGTTTTGTCAAAATCTGAAAACGATTCCTCTGAGAGTAACGAGAACTTGGTTTTGTTTCACGAGTCTGATTATCCGAATGATTATGTAACATCCCATTTTCAACACAAATAGAAAATAGATATTAATATATCTTTCTTGAGAAATACTTACTATAAGTTAGTTTATTATTATCATTTTTTTGAAATTTTGGTAGTTATATTTAATTATTTATTTTTTTAAAATAATAATAAAAAAATAAAAATATTTCTGAATGAGAATTTTAAAATGACTTAATTAGTATTCACTAATTAAGAAAATTATATTAAGAATTTTTAATATCTTTATTATTCACCATTTTTATTTTATGTTCTTATATTTATGTTTTTACATATTTAAGATTTAACTCTTATTAGAATTTTAAAATAAAATTTTGAAGGAATTAGACTATGGTTCTTTAGAACTTTTTGATCTACATAATATTTATGATTTTCTGGAATTTTTTGAAAATTTTGAAATATTTTAATAAAATAATATATTTTAAATAATTTTAAATTCATATAAAGTTACTCAAAATTAAAAATATTTACAAGAATGTAAATTTAAATTATATGAAAATTTTCTAAAATCCATTTCAAGTAGACTTATCTAAAAATTATCAGTTTGAGTAAAATCTTGATTTTTACCAATCGTAAAAAAATTGAAAACGTACTAATAAATTTTTATTAATAGAAAATTTTAGATTTTTAAAATTTAAAATTTATATTACTTATCATAAAATTAGTGAGAACTGATATAATATCACTAAATTTAAAAAGGATTAATTTTGAATATTTAAAATATATCGAGTGAAAGGTTACTATTTGGCTTAATAATTCTGCCGACATTTACTATGCAAAACATTGTGCATGTATGAAATTTTCAAAAGGTGCACAGTAACCAGGTTTTAAATTTCAAAAAACGCACAGTATTTTTATATTAAAATAATAGAATGCATAGTAATTTTTTTCCTATAAATACCGAAGGAATTCTTCTTTAGAATTCACAATTTCAGATTAAGTTTTCTTAATATAGTAGTGCTAGTGAGATAGTGGTGGAAGTAAGAGAGAGAAATAATTTTTTGGAAGAAGGTTCTGCTAAAATTCTAAGGTACGAATACATCTCTTTTATATTTTTAGGGTTATTTTTATATCGTTTTTAAAAATCTATTATTATACTAGAAATAATATTATTTTAAGTTACTATTCTGTATAGTAAAATACTATTTCAATAGTAAATTACTATTCAAAATAGTAAATTACTATTTACTGTTACTATTTACCTTTACTATTTACCTTTACTATTCACGATTTACTATTTACTGTTACTATTCACGTTTTACTATTTACTATTACTATTTACTATTCACTATTCACTATTCAAAATTTACCATTTCTGCTTTAAGTAGTGATCTTAATTTTCATCTTGTAACTATATTAAAATGAAATTGGTATGTTTTAGAACTCGGAGACGAGGCGTGCACAGATTTACAATAACGAATCAGTATACAAGAAGTAAGGGGAGTGAGATAAGAGTATAATATGAAAAGACATAAAAATAATGGGAGGAGTCCCCTACTCCTTTTAAATTTAAAAATATTATTATTTTAAATATTAACTTTTTAACTTAAAATTTTTAATAGATTTTAAATTAAATATCTGGTTTAACTAACTCTAACATACCTATGCAAGGACTTGGATTTTTATAACCTATACAAACTGGACTATACCTATGCAATGACTTGGACCACTATGACCCATATGGACTGAACCATACCTATGCAAGAACTGAATTATATGGACTTACATAGACCTATGCAAGGAATGGACTATAAGGACTCAAAATCAATTTTAATAATTTAAATAACCATTAAAATTTGAATTATATTTAATTGATTTGTTTATAATTATTATTGAGATTTAATTGTGATCGATATTATTTGATCGTGATTGACATTATTTGATTATGATTGATGATATTGTGATTGATAATATTTTATTATGATTGATGACCTTGTGATATGGAGTTTGAGCATACAGTTAGCATGACGGAAAGTTAAAACTCAGTAAGAATTTTCTTACCTTACTCTTTAAATTTTTATTCTAAGAGAAAGTATTTTATCATTATTCTAGTCTTTCATTTCTTCTTAGAAATAATTTTCATTAACTTTATTTTTAATCTATAGAATAAAATCTAGTATTAGAAAGAAGCTATTTTATGAAAATCAAAGGTTGAGATAATTAATTCTTGAATTAAAGAAAATGTTTATAGTTTTAAGTATTCTTAATTAATAATTTAAAATATATATATATATATATATATTCTTTTAGAAATCAGAAATTTAAATTGGTTTTCCCTAATGAAATAACTAAAGGATATTTTGTTATGGTCGAGATTTCTAAACTCAATCTAGTTAAGATTCAAATTTGGAAAGATTATGTAAATATGTAAAGTTTTTTTTAGAGAAAGTTTTGAGATATTTAAGGCTTGGAAACTCAATTTTAGTAAGATCTGAATTTGAAGACGGTACTAAATTTGTTTCTGTATAACAGAAGTTCAAAGAAGAACTTATGGGAATGTACAGTTTATTGAGATGATTTTGTGAACCTTTATGGTATTTAATAATTGAGTTTCTAAAAGTCTTAACCAACTAAATATGCGAGTAGTTCATGCATCATGAATCATTAAAGAGAAATGAGATGTGATATTGCCTGGGGACGGATTATAGAAACAGAGGATACATTAGAGGAGGCTTAATTGCGAGCCTTGGGATGAGAGGGTGTGAAAGGGTGCTTCAGGTGACCTGGGGTCGCTCCCTAGTGTCGGGTACTTTCACAATAAAAACTTTCTCAGTCTGACTAGTCTCTAAGTGTTTCCACGCCAGTTGAGCTGTTCATATGCCATGAAGGAATTTATGTTATTATTATCCAGAATTTATGGAACAGTGTAAACTCCTGGTTGGCCCAGTGCAAACTAAAACTTTAAGGGCCCACATGCATAGAATGAATGAGATGATAGTATTAAAAACATTGCATGACATTCATGTGTTTGTGACATTCTATGTGGGTGGTTGTGAATGAAAATATAATTGTTATGTTATGAAAACTCTACATTCATAATTGATTATGTATATGATTGTGATTGAAATTATTATATTAGATTGTGAAAACCCTTATGCTTATGTCTTATCTACAAAGTATTATATTTTGTTTCTCACTCCTTCTTGTTTGAATTTTGTGTCGAAAATATATATTATATGATATATAGCTAGCAGTTCAAGATGAAAGGATGAAATTACAAGAGGGTAAATTGGTCTCATCCTCAATCGGATAGGAGAAGAGTTGTGACAAGAATAGGATTCAAAATCACATGGTTTGAAGATAAGGAAATAATTAGTTATAGTCGAAGTAGAGGTATTAAATATTTAGTTTTAGTTTACCTTAATACAATATTAAGTTGGATGATTGTAAATTAATGTAAAGGTTAAACTTTAATAAACCTTATTCTTTGGATATGATACTGTAATCTTTGATCACTTATGATTTTTTGAAAGTTCATTTTATCATTATGAATAATTTGAAACTTTTTACTTTCAAAATTCAAAGAAAATCAGATGTATATACGTCCTTGTATACACGAGATAAGAAGTGATAAATATGTATACCTTTCTAAAAAAAGAGTAAGAAGAATAGATATATGTCTCGTGTATATAAGGGGGTGTTACAGATTACGCCGACGAGGAAAGTAAGGAAGACTTTGAACCTTCACCCGAGTTAACAAGGTTATTGGAGCAAGAGGATAAGGAAATTCAACCCCGTCAAGAAAAGGTTGAAACCATTAACCTGGGGGACGAAGGAGAAGTTAAAGAGGTCAAGATTGGTACCTTCTTAAGCAAGGAGTAACAAGATGAACTGATTAAGCTACTCAGGGAGTTTTGAGATGTTTTCGCTTGGTCCTACCAAGATATGCCGGGTTTGGATAACAGCATTGTGGAACATAGGTTGCCTTTGAAACCGGAATGTCCACCGATCAAACAAAAGATGCAACGAATGGAACCAGAGATGCTCCTTAAGATCAAAGATGAAGTTAAGAAACAATTTAATGCTAGTTTTTTGGCTGTGGCTAAATACCCTCAATGGATAGCAAACATAGTCCCCGTTCCGAAGAAAGATGGAAAAGTAAGGATGTGTATGGACTAAAGAGATTTGAATCGGGCTAGTCCTAAGATGACTTTCCCCTACCGCAGATTGACATACTAGTCGATAATACGGCTCAACACTCCATCTTCTTACTCATTGATGGATTTTCAGGTTATAATCAGATCAAGATGGCACCTGAAGATATGGAGAAGACCACATTTGTCACTCTGTGGGGCACCTTTTGCTACAAAATGATGTCTTTCGGATTGAAAAATGCAGGGGCAACTTATCAAAGGGCAATGGTAACTCTCTTCCACGACATGATGCACAAAGAGATAGAAGTTTACGTGGATGATATCATCGCTAAGTCTTGGTCGGAATAAGGACAGATTACTGACCTAAGGAAGCTCTTCGAGTGACTAAGGAAATTCAAAGTTAGGTTGAATCCTACCAAGTGCACATTTGGTGTGAGATCTGGCAAACTGTTAGGGTTCATTATAAGCGAAAGAGGGATAGAGGTCGATCCTGACAAGGTCAAGGCAATCCTGGAAATGCCGCCTCCTCACACGGAAAAAGAAGTCTGAGGATTCCTATGAAGGTTGAACTATATCACCCGATTCATTTCCCAAATGACAGTAACTTGTGAGCCAATTTTAAAGTTATTTCACAAGAACCAACCCGGGCAATGGAATGAAGATTGCCAAACAGTATTCGAAAAGATAAAGCAGTACTTGTTAGAGCCGCCAATCTTGGTGCCACCCATTCCTGGGAAACCACTGATCTTGTATTTGACCGTGTTAAATGAATCCATGGGATGCGTATTAGGTCAACATGATGAAACTGGGAAGAAAGAGCGCGTCATTTATTACCTGAGAAAGAAATTCACCGAATGTAAGATGAGATACTCTCCCCTCGAAAGAACATGTTGTGCATTAGCTTGGGCTGCCCGACGCTTACGGCAATATATGCTCAGCCACACTACATGGTTAGTGTCTAAGATGGATCCCATTAAGTACATCTTTGAAAAGCCAGCTTTGACCGGAAGAATCGCTCATTGGCAAGTACTTCTAACAGAATATGACGTAACATATGTCACCCAAAAGGCCATAAAAGGAAGTACGCTAGCAGACTACTTGGCACATCAGCCCATTAGTAGTTACCAACCAATGCAGCATCACTTTTCGGATGAAGATATTTTAGCTCTTTTTAAAGAAGAAGATGGTCAGGAAAACAGGTGGACCATAAGATTTGATGGGGCTTCCAATGCACTGGGACATAGGATCGGGGTCGTCCTAATCTCACCTAATAAAGAGTTCATACCCATTTACGCTCGGCTATGTTTTGATTGTACCAACAATATTGCCGAGTATAAGGCTTATTCTTTAGGGATATAAGCGGCTCTGGACGTATGAGTAAAGGCTCTGGAAGTTTATGGAGACTCTGCTTTGGTCATCCATCAATTGAGAGACGAGTAGAAAACTAGAGACAGTAAACTAGTTCCCTATCATGCTCACATTAAAGAGATGATCAAAGAGTTCGATGAAATTACCTTCAATTATATTCCGCGGGACGACAACCAAATGACAGACGCCTTGGCCACCTTAGTTACGATGTTCGAAGTCAGCAGTGAATACGAGGTGCCTCTCATTGAGGTAAAAAAATGACAAGAACCTGCATATTGCCAGGTCATAGAAGGAGAACCAGATGGCAAGCCTTGGTATCATGACATCAAAAGGTATCTCCAATGCCAAGAATACCCTGAAGGCATTACCGATAATGACAAACATGTTAGCCAAGGCCTCAGCACTCAAGAGGGGGGGTGAATTGAGTGTTTCAAATTTTTGCACGGAATCCCCTTGGAAATGGTTAGTAATATACAAATGATGCAATAATGAAGAGACAACAACTCTTATGCACATATCACACTATGACACACTTGATGTGCAATGACAATATTTAGCTTTAAGTGTGATAAACAAGCAAGTTATTGGTTTGAACAATTTATCAAACAGTTAGAGTGCATAGATTTATTTAAGAGATGATATGATGTTTCCTATGAAGATTCAGCTCATTCAAGTTATCAAACACCTTGTGTGAATGTGGGAAGTAATAGTAATCAAGTAAGTATCACACAAGACTTAATAAGAAACAATGTATTAGATATTTGGTAAGTTATAGCAATTTCCAGTTTTGAAGAACTTTACCAAATATTGATTCAAGCAAATTATCAAACACTTGGCATGCAGAGTCAAGTATTCTATTTGAACAACAACTTTGATTTAAACATTCAGCTCATGCATTTCAACAAACAGTTTATATGCGCAGTTATATAAAGAGTTCAAGGTAGAGAGAAATGCAAACCAATTTAACGAGTTCCACCAACCCGGTGTACGTCTCGCCTTCAAGCAACCCCCTTGAAGGATTCCACTATTGAAGATTTGAGATACAAGCTTTGAGCAATTGCAGCTTCCTAGTGTCCCACACTCAAGAACTCAATCCTCACAAGCAAAGGGCAACCCACCCAATCTCACAATCTCTCAATACCCAAAGGTTGAACCCCAACCTTTGTGACCACTCAACCTAGAGTGAAAAACCTTGGTGTTTTGGTGTTTGGTTTACAAGCAATTAACTCTCTCAATAGAGTAGATACACAAATAAAGGCTCTCACAAATTCTAACTCTCAACAAAAGAGGATATGCAAATTAAAGCTCACAATCTAACAACTCTTAAGCAATATGCAAGTTTAGAAACAAGAGTTGCAGAATATACAAGAGAAATCTAGTAAGAAGACCTTAAGAAGAGAAATGTTTGTTGCCTTGTGTTGTGCCTTGGTCTCCCCTCTTGTGTGTTCTTTTCTTGCTTGAATCCATGCTTCATTTATAGCCATTTTTAGGGTTTCCAGCCGTTGCACATTGTCTCCAACGGATACCTTAGCATGGGCATAAAGTGGGGGTAAAGAAATGAGCTGGAGTTCCACTTAAAAGCATTTTCCCACGTTCTGACACTATGGTAATCGATTAGCCTTCGAGCTATAATCGATTAGCTTTTAAAATCTTCAGTATTATGCAGCAGGTAATCGATTAGCATTTCTACTGTAATCGATTAGCTATGAAACAGAACCATTCTAATCGATTATTCCTTGCCTTGTAATCGATTATGATTGATACCTGATGCTCTTAATTTGTGTCTCGCAGCATGATAATCGATTAGGACTTCATGTAATCGATTAGGGATAAAACAGAACTTACATAATCGATTATGCTTGACTTGGTAATCGATTATGGTGAATGCCTGATGCTCAGTCTTCAAACTTTTAACTGGTAATCGATTAGCCTTTTATCTGTAATCGATTATGTTCATTCCAGAACCTATGTAATCGATTATCCTTCTTATTGTAATCGATTGTACCATAAACAGAGTTATGGTAATCAATTATTCCATTGTGGTAATCGATTAGTACATGTACCTGATACAATTCTTCAAGGTTTTTGATATGTTCTTGATATGTATTGACCCATGGCTTATTCCTTTGATCCTCATGCTTGTTTCCTTGATTCTTCTTCAACTTATGAGCTTGTTCTTCATGATTTAGTTCATGTCATCAACCTTGTCTTCCATAGCTCATGTTTCTTTAACTCTTTGTGAGGCATCTTCATCTTTTTGTTCTTGGCCATTGTCTTTGTGCTTGAACCTTCTTGTTTCTGAACCTTTGCCATTCCATCATCATCATGAATACTTTGTCATTCATCAAAACTACTTTGCATACTTACATATGCAACTTCATTCTCCCCCTTTTTGATGATGACAATTAATGTTGCATATGGCTTGTATTCATGTGTTGCAAATTCATCATATTGGCTTCATGGTAATATCCTTTCTTCCTTTAGGAGTCTTTGCCTTAGTCTTCACGTTTGTCATTATCAAAACCTGTTTCAACATTTAAACACATTCTCCCCGTTTTTGATGATGACAACCAATGTTCATCTCGTGGGGTGTTAGTTTCACAGAATAATGACAATCAATGTTTATATGTATTCTCCCCCTTTGTGATGTAATGGATGCTAGTGAAGTCCATTATATCAATATTGTTTAAGTGTTATTCTCCCCCTTAATCTTGTAACTTATACCAGCTTGTTTTAATCATGCAATTGATATCACTAATCCTTTCACTAATTTCTCCCCCTTTGGCATCATCAAAAAGATCATTATCTTAGTCATAATCTATGTCATCAACATATAAGCTCATTTATTTGAATAAGAGAGACTTAGAGCAAGTATTTCATATGGATTTCAAATCAAAGCTTAAAGCATGATCAATGATATATACCATTTTATTGCATCTAGAGTCAATAAGCAATCACATAATTTATTCATCAAGTAAGCATATGATTCATTGCTAACTTATTTTAATCATGTAGTGAGTATCATTTTCAAGTATGAGAGGCGTCACATGATTAAGCACACATATCATTATTTGCACAGTTGTAAACAAGTCAAATATAAGTAAGCAAGTAATTTTCTCAATTAGGATAGACACATAAGCTCATAATCACTTCTAATAAGCACATACTTTTCTCCTATTTTGGCATTATCAAAACGCACAATGATATTCTTCCAAGTAAGCATATAATTGAGTAAAAGTATGAGTACCATAAATATAATTACAGAGAAGTGAAATCAAGGATAATCATTCATGTGTATACTCCCCCTTACTACTATAATTGACACCACTTGTAAACAATATACCACTTATTAACATGTGAAATCGATTATACCAATTTGATCAAGTTTGATATCACTTGTAGGTCAATTCAATCAAGTCTGAT
This sequence comes from Clitoria ternatea, assembly GCA_037962975.1. NCBI lineage: Eukaryota > Viridiplantae > Streptophyta > Magnoliopsida > Fabales > Fabaceae > Clitoria > Clitoria ternatea. Next base: position 71,738,267 of record CM075676.1, read on the forward strand.
ACCATTTGTTTACTTTTTAAAGCATATGATCTCCTCTTGTTAATAGATACCACTATTGAAAAAATAGATACTATAATATGAATAAATACCACTCAAAGGTTAGATACCATTGCACATAACAATCCACTTGTTAATCATTTCATTAATGTTACTTGATGCATTTCTAGGTATCAGAGCAGTAATATAGAAGGTTTTTCAACAATGTATACTTATGTCTAGGTATCAGAGTAGGGATAAAGTGATATATCCAGCTCGTGAAATTTGTTGTTCATACCATTTGTTAATATGATTTGTATAATTCACAAAGCATAATGGTAGAGTAAGAATTTGATCATACCTTGGTATTTTGCAAGTTTTATACCCTTTTTCACATCCTTGTGCGGTATTTTGTTCCTTGAACAATTCTTTGTTCGCCCAGTTTGGTAGTTTGATTTGCCATTTGAGTCATCCTATATAACCTTAACAAACTCTTTGCAAAGCATATTGTTAGTGGCATTGAGTTCACAAGAGTTTGTACCAATTTTGGGTCTTTGATGCAGTATTGTTTTGGAAAGAGAGTTTTCTAAAAATGATTTGCTCACTTTTTCATGCCACTTGATAAAGAGATAACATATCATCAATAGATATCACTTGTTAAAAAGAAATGTTATAAAACTCCCCCTTAATCATGCAATTTAACAAGGATAAATATAGATGTTGATACCACTTTATTAATGCGATTTCACTTATGTCTAGGTATCAAAGCAAAGATGGAGTGATTAAAACAATTTTGTTGTACTACTCATGCATTTATGCTAGAACATGTGCCAAATATTCACTGTTTTCCATATGACTTTTGTATCTCAAATAATCTCTTCTTATCTTATGCCTATGATGTTACATATAGGTCTAGTCAAGCATTCACATATGGCATTTGTCAAATATGTAGGAGAAAGCATTTTGCATAGATAATTAGTAACGCATATAGATAAGTCACAAAAGCATATCATGGTCATCGTGTGTAATGCAAGTCATACTCTCATCTATGTCATACCATTTGTTATCTAGATGTTATGCATGATACCACTTGATGGATTTGCTAATTTAAGCTCTTGATATCAATTACTAACATTTAAGCATTCAACACAAGATTTTTAGCAATCATCATTGTTCATAATGTTATTCAAAAATTCTTTTCAATCTCAATGATGCATATTTTTCAAACTTCTTTTCACAGTCAAGATCATGCATCATCAAACATACGACATAGATAAGAATTATAATGTTGATCGAGATAGATACCACTTGCACATACATGGTATATGATCATAGCATGCATTATTACTTATCATATCATGCATTGTTTCTTAACATATCATCATGTTCATGCCTATGATGTTACAATCATGAAGTTAAAATCTAGGCAATCACTTGTTGTAACATACATGCTTTCTCTCTAGGAATATAATTGCATAGATTGTCAAAGCATAGATACACTTGTACATGCAATATATGTATTTATTATCAAGGCATAGTGATAAGCACATAATCAAGATTATGTCCTCATGATCTCTTCCTCTTACTAATTCAATTCATACCATTGTTAAAGGAAGATGTTTGTTATTTAGATACCACTAGTTAAACAACACATAAATGATACATCATCAAGAATTCATATTCAATCAAAAATTCATGCATCATTAAGAATTAATAATAACCAAGAATTCATGATATATCACCAAGAGTTCATGTATCATCAAGGGTTTAAACATTATCAAAGATTCATACGTGTTTGTGCATAATCATCTTTAATCTCAAGATTTTCATGTACCATGTTATTCAAACAGTCATTCATCAAACTCATCATCAATTATTACTAATCATCAATTACTATATACATATACATCATTGATTCTTAGGATTTCATGAGTTTAAGGGGTTCTAAGATTATTTGTTCATCCATCTCAAGATTTCATATTATTCATGCTCAATCATATATCAAATCAAAGTTAGATTTTCACACATCAAGATTCATCAAGAATGAGTGTTAACATTGATTATATGATAATTGCTTGCACCTTTTGTTGTACCACCTTTAGTGTTGTCCATTGGATTTTGTCGGTGTAATCCATCTTGTGTGAGTCACATTGAAGCTTCTTGTCCATTTCCTTGTTTTGAATGGTACCTTTTAGATGTATGATGAGTCATCATAATCTTGGCTTGCTTTAATCTTCTCCTTTGTCTTTTGGAATGGATTTTGAGATCCTTGATATCTCCTTAGGCCATGAGATTTGGTCATCCATCAATGAGAAATTGTTGCTTTAAAGTTTGCCTACAAGATTTCAAAATTTTGAGGTACCCTTTGAGATTTGGGTCCTTCCTCGTTAGTTTGGGATTTCAAGATTGTTTTGGAATCCATACCTTTCTTGTATGTTTTTGACGAGATTTCTTTATAAAACAACTAGAAGATATATGACCATACATTCCACAATAAAAACATGTTGTATCCAAAGAATAAGTCATAGTAGAATTGTAATGGTTCCTATTATGTTCTTTCCTTTTAAAGCAATTTGACATAGAGTCCTCTTTTCTTTTATGGTTTGTGCATCTTAGAGAGGATTTGGATTTTTCTTTGTATGATGTACAATGGTTCTTGTAATGACCTATTTTTCTTCTATCAAGTGTATGCCTGTGCTTTCAATAGGTGCACTTAGAAGTGTTTGACTATGTGTGAGCTTACTAAGTGCTTCTTTTAGTTATTTATTCTCATTTTCAAGAAGCATACATTTATCAATAAGCATACAATCTTCATTATTATCATTACAAGTCCTAGGAGATACATTTGAAGCTATTAACTCATCATTTTGAACTCTAAGATATTCTTTTTCTATGTGAACATCATGCAATTCTTTTTCAAGAGTCAAAATGGTTTGTTTAGAGCATGCATATTTCTTTGATAACAAGACAAATGTTTCATGCAATTCTTCAAAAGCTTCTAGCAATTCATCTTTATCAAATTCACTTTCATCATCACTAGATTCGTTTAGAGAACTTACCTCATCATCTTCGGAGTGCTTTGTTATAAGGCAAAGGTTGGTAGATTCCACTTTTGATTCCATGGTCTCTTCTTCCGAATCTATTTTGAATTCTTCATGTTTGCTAGAAAGAGTACCAATTCTTGCATCTTGATCATCATTAGTATTTCCATATATTGTTTCAAGAGTTTCCCATATTTCTTTAGCATTGTTACAAGCAATAACTCTAGAAACATCATTAGGTTCTAATGCTAATGTGATAAGGATTCTTGCTTTAAGATTGAATTGTACCTTTCTTTCCTCTTCACTAGTCCATGAGTTCATGGGCTTCATGCACTCTATATTATTAACAATATACTTAGGAATGAAAGGACCAAATTGAATAGCATTCCATACCTTGAGATCATAGGCTTGGATAAAGATTTTCATCCTTTCTTTCCAAATAGCATAGTCTTTGCCATTGAAGATTGGAGGTCTATTTAGTGTGCCATTTTCCGAGAATGCATCATATGAAGTGGAGGCCATCTTGATCTCCTGCAGCTGTTAAGCCTTGTGGCAAGAGTCAAGCTCTGATACCACTTGTTAGCCAAGGCCTCAGCACTCAAGAGGGGGGGTGAATTGAGTGTTTCAAATTTTTGCACGGAATCCCCTTGGAAATGGTTAGTAATATACAAATGATGCAATAATGAAGAGACAACAACTCTTATGCACATATCACACTATGACACACTTGATGTGCAATGACAATATTTAGCTTTAAGTGTGATAAACAAGCAAGTTATTGGTTTGAACAAATTATCAAACAGTTAGAGTGCATAGATTTATTTAAGAGATGATATGATGTTTCCTATGAAGATTCAGCTCATTCAAGTTATCAAACACCTTGTGTGAATGTGGGAAGTAATAGTAATCAAGTAAGTATCACACAAGACTTAATAAGAAACAATGTATTAGATATTTGGTAAGTTATAGCAATTTCCAGTTTTGAAGAACTTTACCAAATATTGATTCAAGCAAATTATCAAACACTTGGCATGCAGAGTCAAGTATTCTATTTGAACAACAACTTTGATTTAAACATTCAGCTCATGCATTTCAACAAACAGTTTATATGCGCAATTGTATAAAGAGTTCAAGGTAGAGAGAAATGCAAACCAATTTAACGAGTTCCACCAACCCAGTGTACGTCTCGCCTTCAAGCAACCCACTTGAAGGATTCCACTATTGAAGATTTGAGATACAAGCTTTGAGCAATTGCAGCTTCCTAGTGTCCCACACTCAAGAACTCAATCCTCACAAGCAAAGGGCAACCCACCCAATCTCACAATCTCTCAATACCCAAAGGTTGAACCCCAACCTTTGTGACCACTCAACCTAGAGTGAAAAACCTTGGTGTTTTGGTGTTTGGTTTACAAGCAATTAACTCTCTCAATAGAGTAGATACACAAATAAAGGCTCTCATAAATTCTAACTCTCAACAAAAGAGGATATGCAAATTAAAGCTCATAATCTAACAACTCTTAAGCAATATGCAAGTTTAGAAACAAGAGTTGCAGAATATACAAGAGAAATCTAGTAAGAAGACCTTAAGAAGAGAAATGTTTGTTGCCTTGTGTTGTGCCTTGGTCTCCCCTCTTGTGTGTTCTTTTCTTGCTTGAATCCATGCTTCATTTATAGCCATTTTTAGGGTTTCCAGCCGTTGCACATTGTCTCTAACGGATACCTTAGCATGGGCATAAAGTGGGGGTGAAGAAATAAGCTGGAGTTCCACTTAAAAGCATTTTCCCACGTTCTGACACTATGGTAATCGATTAGCCTTCGAGCTATAATCGATTAGCTTTTGAAATCTTCAGTATTATGCAGCAGGTAATCGATTAGCATTTCTACTGTAATCGATTAGCTATGAAACAGAACCATTCTAATCGATTATTCCTTGCCTTGTAATCGATTATGATTGATACCTGATGCTCTTAATTTGTGTCTCGCAGCATGATAATCGATTAGGACTTCATGTAATCGATTAGGGATAAAACAGAACTTACGTAATCGATTATGCTTGACTTGGTAATCGATTATGGTGAATACCTGATGCTCAGTCTTCAAACTTTTAACTGGTAATCGATTAGCCTTTTATCTGTAATCGATTATGTTCATTCCAGAACCTATGTAATCGATTATCCTTCTTATTGTAATCGATTGTACCATAAACAGAGTTATGGTAATCGATTATTCCATTGTGGTAATCGATTAGTACATGTACCTGATACAATTCTTCAAGGTTTTTGATATGTTCTTGATATGTATTGACCCATGGCTTATTCCTTTGATCCTCATGCTTTTTTCCTTGATTCTTCTTCAACTTATGAGCTTGTTCTTCATGATTTAGTTCATGTCATCAACCTTGTCTTCCATAGCTCATGTTTCTTTAACTCTTTGTGAGGCATCTTCATCTTTTTATTCTTGGCCATTGTCTTTGTGCTTGAACCTTCTTGTTTCTGAACCTTTGCCATTCCATCATCATCATGAATACTTTGTCATTCATCAAAACTACTTTGCATACTTACATATGCAACTTCAAAACAAACCTTGAGAAGGCTTGCTATGGGTTATTTTTTAAGTGGTGACATGCCGTACAAGAAAAATTATGATTCTGTCCTCCTCCATTGTGTTGACACTGTCAAGGCAAATCAAATCATAAGAGACGTCCATGAAGGGTCTTTTGGAACCCACGCGAACGGACATGCCATGTCAAGGAAGATCTTGAGGGCCGGGTATTATTGGATGACCATGGAGACAGACTACTTTGGTTATGTGCGGAGGTGTTATAAATGTCAGATGTATGCTGATCACATTCATGCACCTCCTTCATCCCTAAACGTCTTATCGGCACTGTGGCCCTTTTCAATGTGGGGTATAGATGTTATTGGGCCTATCGAGCCAAAAGCCTCGAACGGTCATTGTTTCATTTTAGTCGCCATCGATTATTTTATCAAGTGGGTGGAGGCGGCTTCATACGCCAATGTAACAAAGAATGTTGTGGTCAAATTCATCAAGCGTGAACTGATATATCGATATGGTCTACCAAGCCAGATCATTACTGACAATGGTACGAATTTAAACAATAAGATGATGAAGGAACTCTGCAAAAGTTTCAAAATCTCTCACCATAATTCCTCCCTTTATCGACCTAAAATGAATGGAGCAGTCAAGGCAGCTAACAAAAACATCAAAAAGATAGTGCAAAAGATGGTGGTGACTTACAAAGATTGGAATGAAATGCTTCCCTTCGCTTTGCACGGATACCGAACATCAGTACGAACTTCGACTGGGGCAACCTCATTCTCCTTGGTCTACGGAATGGAAGCAGTACTGCCTTTTGAAGCAGAGATCCCCTCCCTCAGGGTAACCATGGAGGCCAGGTTGGAGGAAGCTGAGTGGATCCATGCCAAGTATGACCAATTGAACCTAATTGATGGAAAAAGGCTAACCGCTCTCTGCCATGGACAGTTGTATTAAAAACGCATGAAGTGGGCGTCGAGAAGAAAGTGTGACCTTGACATTTCCAAGAAGGAGAATTGGTCCTCAAAAAGATTTTACCAATTCAAAAGGACGAGCGCGGCAAGTGGATGCCTAATTATGAGGGTCCCTATGTTGTGAAAAGGGCCTACTCCAGAGGAGCTTTGACTCTCACCAACATGGATGGAGAGGATCTGCCTATGCCTATAAACGTAGACGCGGTGAAGAAATACTTTGCATAAAAAAACTCGCTAGGCTGAAAACTGGAAAAGGCGGCCTAGACAAAAGTTAGAGCTACTTAGTGAGTTGAAAACCCAAACAGGCAGCTCAGACAAAATCAAAACCTAAAAATCCTGGCACAGTGGCACAAACCCTTCAAGCAGAATGAGAAAACCCAACAAGGGCATATGAGTCATTGTTAAATTACATCCTCAGAAGCAAAAATCAGAAGATGAACATTAAGTCGTGAGAGAGGATCAAGGTTCTTATCGCCCTAAGGATATCGTTGGAGGATTCATGAGCCCTCCCTTTTACACTCATCTTCAAATCTTTATGCCTTGTTGCATCTGTTTGTTTTACATTACTTTCATTACCACTGTACATACTTGATGTTCATAAATAAAATTTACCCTTCTTTTTGCACGTGTTCATGGCTAAATCTTATAAATGAACAAGTTTTTTTCTAAAAAAAATTTTAAAAATGAAAACGACGAAACATGAAGTTGTGGGGAACGAAATGCATCCTAGCGCCAGACCTTACTTCGGACAAGCGTAACCAACCCTGTTGGACATGCTCACCAAAGTCAGAAGTTATTTCTATTTCCTCCATGAGTTATTTCGAAGCCAACCCCCAAGGAGTTTTACCTGAAAGTCTCAATTTGTTTTGTACTACTGACTTTCCTTTTAAGGGGCGGCCAGGATCCATGATCCAGAAGCGGATGTCCGCCAGAGCTCTTTACTTATCCCAAGGGGAACACGCATTAAGAGCTCCTCCAGAGACCTTTTCCTGATCAGACTTAGGAAAACTTATTTTTTCCTAGTGGAAACACAGTCCAGTAGCCAAGTACAACCCTTCCCTGACAAAAATCCAGAATTCACCCCAAGCAAATTACCGAATCCTCTTTCTAGTAAAACCATGATAGGCGCTAGACGAGGGCCTGCCATACCTTTCTTCCCCAGTGAAACTTTCCTGGTAAGATCATTATTACCAAAACTAACGCCCATCGTACTCTTCCCACCAGACTTGTCAAACCGGGGCATCACCCCAGGTCTTTTCTCTTTTAGCCAAGGGGCAATACCCCAAGATTCTTTCAATCATGTCAAACCAGGGCAACACCCCAGGTCTTTTCTCTTTTAGCCAAGGGGAAATACCTCAAGATTCTTTTAATCATGTCAAACCGGGGCATCACCCTAGGTCTTTTCTTTTTTTTAGCCAAGGGAAAATACCCCAAGATTCTTTCAATCATGTCAAACGGGGCAGCACCCTAGGTCTCTTCTCTTTTAGCTAAGGGTCAATACCCCAAAATTCTTTCAGTACCTCAGGTCTTTTCTCTTTTAGCTAAGGGACAATACCCCAAAATCCCTTCAGTCTACCCAAAACTAGGGCATCACCCCAGGTTTCATTTCTTTTTTAGTCAAAGAGCAGTACCCCAGATTCCTTCAATCATGCCAAATTTGGGGCAGCACCCCAAACTTTCTTGTTAACCGAGAGGCAACACCCTCAACCTTTACTTTCCTGTCAACCGAGAGGCAACACCTTCAACCTTTACTTTCCTGTTAACCGAGAGGCAACACCCTCAACCTTTACTTTCCTGTCAACCGAGAGGCAACACCCTCAACCTTTACTTTCCTATCAACGGAGAGGCAACACCCTCAACCTTTACTTTTCTATTAATCAAAAGGCAACACCCTCAACCATTACTTTCCTGTTAGCCAAAAAGGGGGGAATTCTCGATTAACCGTTCCTGCTGAAACTGGGACATCACCACAATTTTTTTCCGAATTAAGGTTAAAAAAATAATAAATAAATAAAATAAAATAAAAAATGGCTTTCAAGGATCCGGTGTTGACATCGGTTCAGAGGGTTTCATTCCAAACCGACGAGGCCATACCAATGTCATAGCAGAGCAGAAGTCCAAATCCCGGGCTAGGTTAGGATAAAGATCGGTGTTGTCAATCAGTTCCACACCGGCTAAAGCTTAAAAGGGGTTTAATTGGTTTGACTTGGTGAATGATTCCAATGGACGAGATGAAAACGATGTAATTATTACCACTTTATCCAAGGATTCGATTCCTGGACGATGTGAAAAGATGAAAACGATGTTATTATTATCACCTCGTCCAAGAGTTCGATTCCTTTGGTTATGGTTTAGATGGACGATGTAAACGATGATACTATTATCACTTCGTCCAAAAGTTCGATCCCCTTGGTTAAGTGGCTTCGATGGACAATGTGAAAAGGTGAAAACAATGTGAAAAGGCCAAAAACGGTGTCGTTGTTGTTACTCTGTCCAAAAGTTCAATTGATTAGACGATGTTGTGTGGACGGTGTTGTTTCAAGTTTTCATAAGTTATACATCGGTTAAAGGTCCACTAACTTGCAAAAAAAATTAAGGAGTTAAGAAGTTGAGAAGAAACAAAGGAGTATGAAAAGTTATTCCATTAAAAGAGGAGGCACTACGGCCTTACAAAGTTTTCAAAATTCCAGAGCCTATCCGGGAACAAGGCAAGCAAAAGAAACTAATTTATACACTAGCGGTGGGGGAGCCCTATTCGACAGTAGCTATCCTCTCAGAATCTTCTGACACCGTCCTCAACTCCATACTTTGGCCTTCAGGGAGAGGCAGAGGTTCATAAGGAACATCCTCAGGTTCCACTGCCTGACCCCAGTCTATAGCATACAGGTGCCCACCATGAAACTCATAGTAGACACCTATACCGTTCAAGTTAAGTTACACAGCGGAATTCTAGTGTACAACTTGGCGAACAGCGGAGCTGAAGGCGACATCGGCTAATTCTGAGAATTCAACCATCTCCTCCTCCCTTTCTTGCCGTTCTTGGACTTGGGCCTCCTTCACAGCGGTGACCTCAGCTACAAGCTCCTCGTTCTTCTTCTCCACCTTGGCCCGTCCAGCCAAGGCTTCGTCTAGCTTAGCCTGAAGAGCTTTAAGAGCGTCCTCTGAAGCCTTGTGCTTGGCCTCAGCCTCATTCACCCTCTTAGAAGCTGAGTTGTACGCCGTAGTGAGTTCGGCCAAATCTTCCTGGCTTTTTACCAAAGCAGTCTAGGCCTCCACTCTTAGGGCTTTAGCCTTTTTCATCTGGTCTAGGCATTGTTTGGCCTCGAGACTGGAGTAGTAGGATTTACCCTAGGATTGAAGGACCCCGGCCACCTCGATTAAGTTGAAGATGGCTCCCTTGATAGCACACCTCGTCTCAGGAGCAGGAAGATCGTCCTTCAGCTTAAAAGGGATTTGGACACGTGGAGGTGTCTCCCCGATGCATTGCAAAAACTCCGAAATGCTGGAGTTATAGTGGGGGGCGTTCTCATCGGCTAGCTGAGTCCGGTCCAGGGCATTGTCATCACCGGCAGCCGCCTCCTCCTCACGCCGGGCCTCCACCCCGGCCTCAGATCTTTGGGCCTTATGCTTCTTGGCCTTAGAACTTTGACCAGTGTGGGCACGCTTCTTATTTGGAGCCCCCTCAGCTGGACCCAGGGCCAGACTCCCAACCTTGTCAGCCGGGATACTAACCATTTTGGCCGTTGTGCGCCTCGGAGTCACCCTATTCTCCACATCGGCAGCAGCAACGTTTCTGGCTTCGGCTTGTTCTCGGAGTTTCTTCAAAATGTTGATCCGATCCATTTCGCCTAAAAAAAGAGCCGTTGTTAACACCGGAAAAAGACGATGTACAAAAATAATAAAAAAATAAAAAATATATAAAAAAAAATCTACCTAAATAATTATCCCGGTGGGACTTCTCCCCGAGAAGGTTTTTACAGGAAATTTTGGCAAGGTGTTAAACCCAATTATAATGTTGCAGAAAACTTGCTAACTTTGTTTTACTGTTGGGTCTTTTAATTGGCAAGCCCACCAATCGTTTATAGTTTTCAAAATTTAGATATCATTCCACTGGGATTGAAAATCCAATAATTACAATAATTTTCTAGTTACTATGGTAAATTTATCGAAACCTATTCACAAAAGAATAATTTATATACAATTTATACAATATTTATAAGATTGCATAGCTGAATTGTTCATGTGGTAAAAAGAAAATAATGATCTATCTAAAAAGTTGAGTTGCAATTTAGAATAACTAAGATACTTGAGAATAAAACACAGATAAACAAATTATGTTGGAATTTGGATCCCTAATCTAGAATAACAATGGAGGAACTCAAGACATGCATATTTAATCATCAAGTTCATATTATTGCAGCTTAAAATCATTATAACCGATCTCTTGTGATATAAATTCTAAGTATTCACTGTAAAGTCCGATCCCTCGTGAGCTTTCTCAGTAAAAACTTGCATTAAGTCCTGGCCGTATGGCAACAATAATCACCAATTCTATCCCTAGTAATTGGTATATTAAGAGTATTCCAACTTTTATTTTTGTTAAATCAAGTTTTAATAAGGCATGAATAATCATTCTCCCGTTTGACATTCACACTAATAAAACAAGTTTCAATACACATGAAAATCATTCTCCCGTTTGACATTCATACTAAAAAAAGATTGAAATACTAACATGCACTTGAATCATAAACATGCAGAGATCAAATTCACAATATCATAATCAATAGACTAGTTCACTAGTTCCAACATAAAAAAATTAGTTACATATGGTGAAAGTAAAAACAACACTTACAGTGATTGACATTACAAAGGCGATGGAAACTTCACGGTACAACGATCACAATACTATACAACACTCTCAAGTATCTATAAAAACTATTCTAGAACTACAAACTCACAAAAGAATCACTCAAACAAGAGTGTATAAGAGAAGAAGAGAACTCAGAATGTGGGATGAGATGATTAGAAGTGTGGAGAATGGCCCTATTTATAGGGCTGAGGAAGGGTAATGACGCTACGCGTCAGGTCCCTGACTCAGCCTCCATTAATCAGCTCGAAGTGGCCATTATTGTATAATTATTTTAATTAATCATGCCCAGACAGATGTGCCTTGTCCCCCAATTCGGCTTGGACACTTGTGGGTAGTGGAGGGGTCATTGGCTAAGTGCTTGACCACCTGTGAGTGGTGTCCACGCACGCGTAGCGTCAGCATCAGAAGTTCCCACGCTACACGTGGTGTTGATGCTACGTGTCAGTTGTAACACCCTCGGTTAGATAAGACAACCCTTCTATAGGATCATCCTATTTAATTAAGAGTATTAACAGTTTTCATAAAAACTGAATATATATTTTTTTAAAATAAAAAGATGGCAGATCAGTGGAAGCAAATAGTGAATATATCACATAGTCATTCACAAACTTACAAATAATTGTACTCATAATAGAATGGGGCACGCAGGCACCCTTAAATATTATACAGTCATCCAGTGTCTTATTATCATTAATAAAAATTCTATCTTTAACGATCGTTCTCAGTGGGTTCAGCATATTGCTGTTCTTCATACTCGGGTTCTTGATTTCCTAATTCCTCTGAAAATTGTCAACAGTAAGGGTGAGTATAACCCAAGACCCTGATGGTTAATCCGGTGCGGACATAATCCAGTTAACATACAATATCACATAAATCATACAATTAGCATATTCACAATTATAACAATCAAGCATGATGTCATGGAATGCATGAGTTGAATTTATTATGATTTATCTTTGGTTAAGTCTCATGATGCATGTGGGCCCAATAAATCGATTTTTCTTCATCTCATTCTTTGGAATATCTCCATTCCATTCTAGAGCGATCAGGGTCCGTCCAAGCTCCCATAAGGTACAAATGAACTCATTGGTTCTCATCATTGATTTATATATTCTTGGAACTTGGATCCCTACGATCATAGTTACACTCCGTCATTTAGTCAAAGTACACTAGAATTGCATCGTCTCACCCGGCTATCAGGCGCGACTCTGATGCCATTGGGTTTCCGTTCCAGTTGTACTCCCAAGATCCTCTTGGGGATCGAACGTGAATGTCCTCCACTGTACCAAGTGTATGCTCTAGATTTTCTTCTTTAGAAAAATATTTTCATGATGCGGAATGCATTCTTTTTGTCTTTTGATTCTTTGGGTATTTATGTGTTTCCAGTCTCATCATACATATTCATAAGCTCTTGAATCTCATCAATTATTTAGACGTTGTAAGTCATTTTATTGTTGTATTTGAGAAAATATATCAACTATTTACTGGTTGAAATTATACTTTGTAAAGAGTAAAATAATATATTCCTTATTTAATTACTTATAATTAAAGTAATAATAATAATACTAGTTAATAATAGTAAGAATAACAATAATAATAATAATAAGATTCATAATATTAATAACAATAATAATAATAATAGAAATAAGAACGATAATAATAAGTGTAACATCCCAATAATTAAAAAAAATTAAGGAAGAGTTTCTAAATAAAAATCCAAGTGAAAAGTATGAAAAACAAGGTTTTTCTGAGTAGAACAAGGGTAATTCCGAGTAAAATAAGTATGATTCCGAGTGGAATCATACTGAGAGAGGTTTTCTAAATGAACTGGCTAAAAATCCGAGTAAATTTGAACTGGAAAGCTGTTTTCCGACTGAAACAGGTCTGATTCCGAGTGAAAATGTTGGAAACCAGATTTTTCCGAGTAAAAATGAGTTTGAATCTGAGTAAAAATGATTTTCAGAGTAAAATGGTTTAATTCCGAGTGAAATAGATACTGAAAAAGATTTTCTAAGTGAAATACCTTAAATTCTGAGTGAAAATGAATTTCTGAGTGAAATAAAATATGATTCCGAGTGGAATCAGTATGAAAAGAGTTTCCTGAGTAAAAATGTTTGTGAATCCGAGTGAAAATGAATCTTTGAGTGAAATAAAATATGATTTCGAGTGGAATCAGTATGAAAAGAGTTTCCTGAGTAAAAATGTTTGTGAATCCGAGTGAAAATGAATCTTTGAGTGAAATAAAATATGATTCCGAGTGGAATCAGTCTGAAAGGAGTTTTCTGAATGAAATTAAGATATGTTCCGAGTGAAATATGTTTGAGGAAGAGTTTTCCGAGTAAAATTAAACTGGGAAGATGCTGTCCGAGTGAAAGCAGACTAGGAAAAGTTTTCTGATTGAAATAAGGTTGTTTTCCAAGTGAAATTACTGAAAAGAGTTCTGAGTGAAAATAATTATGTTTTCTGATTGGAATAACTACAATTCCGAGTAAAAATGATTGAGAAGAAGTTTTTCAAGTAAGAGAGAGGGTTCTGTCAGAAATATATAATGGTTTACCGAATGAAATCATGTAAAACTGATTGTATTTATATAAAACTAATTGGATTATATAAAACTGATTGGATTTATATAAAACTGATTGGATTATATAAAACTGAGCTTGTTATCATTTATTTCATCTCCTGTTTACAATTCTTTACTGGAATACACATAAACACACATGATACTTAATATTTTCATAGTTCAGCATCAAACATATTCACTCAATCATCAAAATTTATCATAATCAATACAGATAATCGAACGTATTCATTGAATCATGGATTATACAGCCAATTGAACATGTTTATAGTAATAAAAATGTACATAAACATACATAAAATTAAAACATGTTAATCAGCAATTCCTGAACCTGTCCTGGAAAGGTGAGGAACAAGGTTCCTTAACCCTTTCCTTTACTCGGTTTTCCCACAGAGCACCCAAGAATATACCCCCCTTACCTTAATGGAGTTCCTGGATGAGGAGAAAATGTTCCCTTCACTGTCCTGCTTCAGATCCGAGTGAGAGAGGAAAGGAATTAAGAGAGAGGAAGTTTGTTCGTAGAAGGAGGAAGAAGAGAGAGCTGGTGTTAATTTCAGCAGGTTCTGAACTTGGGAAAGAATGGTGGCATTGATTAATAAAGAGGAGACAAGTGGGAGACAGCTTTTCGTGAGTGGGCTGCTAGTGGAGTGTCAGTGGAGGTAATGGACAATTAAATAAGGAGGTAGGCTATCTTAGTGCCCATTTCTGGCCGCCTACAAGCTATAGTGTGCATGATTGAATTAAATAAATTAAAATAGACACTGAAAGACAAAATTGGAGTCAACACGTCAATTCTGACACTGAATACCGAGTGAAATTCCACTCGGTCAGCCACAATTAAACTAATCTCCACTCGGAAGTAGTCCAGTAGAGTATATCTCACTCGAAAGAGGAGTCATACCCATAGACTCACTCGGAAATGGTTCAGCCTCCTACATTTCTCTCGGAATGGGCTCCCACTACCATTTTCCATTCGGTTTCCTAATCATACACATACGAAACCATTCGGAACCCTTCCCAAATAATTCCACAACACATTCCAGTTGGTAGGAAACATCAAATCAATATAAACATAAGTATATATGTACTCTTTCACTCGGAATACTTCAATTAGAGGAGTTTCCTTCGAAAAAGGAAGCATTTGGCAAGGTTTGACTCGGAAACGAGCCTTTCTAGGGTGTTTTGACTCGGAATTTCACCCAGAAGTGGTTCTCTTGAACACACTTCACTCCAATGTCTCTGAGGCCATGATGTCACTCGGTAGTAGCCCTCTTGGTCATGTTTTACTCGGAAAGCATGGCACTTACTCGGAATTCCATCCTTCACTCGGAATTTATAATTATTCACTCGGAATTCCTCTCTGTTACTCGGAACAGAGCCCTTTTCACTCGGAATTTGCATAATTTCATTAATGGTCTATATAAATTCCATTATTATGCACAAAAATGAAATTTTTGAGATACCACAGACCATCTACAGGGTATTTATTGACTTATTCTTACTTACAAACCTTCCATAATTTAAAATTACAAGGGTAAAACTGTTTCTAAAAACAGGGATGTTACATTCTCCTCCCCTTTTAGGAATTTCGTCCTAAAATTCAAAGTTAAAACAATTGAGGGTACAATTCTCTCATTTTCTCCTCAATTTCCCAAGTAGCATCCCCATCATCTGTCTGACTCCAAACTACCTTGACCAAAGAGATTTCCTTACCTCTCAGCTGTTTGAGACGTCGGTCAACAATCTTAACCGGTGATGCTTCAAAGGTAAGGTTTTCCTTCAAAACAAATTGATCAGGACTCAGAACATGATCAGGGCTTGGTACATATTTACGGAGTTGGGAAACATGAAAGACATTGTGAAGATTTGTTAGCTCGGGTGGCAGAGCAATACGGTACGCATGAGTTCTTATCTTTTGCAAAATCTGATAGGGTCCTACATATCTGGGGCTTAACTTCTTGGCCTTCAAAGCTCTTCCTACTCCAGTGGTAGGAGTAACTTTGAGAAATACATGATCTCCCTCCTCAAATTCCAATGGCTTCCGACGTTTGTCATAGTAACTCTTTTGTCTATCTTGTGAAGCCTTCATTGCCATTTGGATCTTTTGGACTTGTTCTGTAGTCTTCTGAACAATCTCTGGTCCAATTATCATCTTTTCACCAATCTCATACCAACATAAAGGTGTACGACATTTTCTTCCATACAAAGCTTCATAGGGGGCCATTCCGATGCTGGCATGGTAGCTATTATTGTAAGTGAACTCAACAAGTGGAAGATATTCTTGCCAACTTCCCCCATGTTCTAGGACACAAAGACGTAACAGATCTTCAAGAGTCTTGATTGTCCTTTCTGATTGTCCGTCTGTCTGTGGATGATATGCGGAACTTAACTTTAGGCGAGTTCCTAGAGCTTGTTGCAGGCTCTTCCAAAATTGTGATGTGAAACGAGGATCTCAGTCAGACACAATTGCAGTAGGTGTTCCATATAATCGTATGATTTCCTTGATATAGATCTGGGTGAGTTTCTCTATAGAGTACTTCACATTGATAGGAATGAAGTGAGCGGTCTTTGTTAATCGATCCACTATTACCCAAATAGCATCATATCTAGTGGATGTTCTGGGAAGTCCGGTCACGAAGTCCATAGCAATCTCATCCCATTTCTATTCTGGAATTTCTAAAGGTCGAAGGGTCCCACTTGGTCGTTGTTGTTCCGCCTTTACCTTCTGACACATCAGGCAAGCTGTCACATACTCAGCGATATCCTTTTTCATTCCTTGCCACCAGAATAATTTCTTCAAGTCCTGATACATCTTGGTCGATCATGGGTGGATACTGTATTTACTTTTGTGGGCTTCATCAAGGATGGATCTTTTAAGATCTGTGTTGACTGGAATACAGAGCCTCTGTTGATACCTGATCACCCCATGTTTATCCTTGCTAAATTCAGAGACTCCTTCTTTTGTCTTTTCTGCTAGATCTTGTAATTCCTGATCATTGACTTAAGCTTCTTTGACTTTTTCCAGAAAATCATTTGAAACTCTTCGCATTCCAACCATAAGGCTTCCTCTTTTTGGTGTTACTGCCAGGTTCAAATCACGAAACTGTTCAATCAATTCTAACTCCTTTGTCATCATATATGATAGGCGTAAAGCCTTTCTGCTGAGTGCATCAGCTACAACATTTGCCTTTCCAGGGTGATATCGGAGTTCGAAATCATAATCCTTAATGAATTCCATCCATCTACGTTGTCGCATATTCAACTCTTTTTGGTCGAATAGATACTTCAAGCTTTTATAATCACTGAAGACTTCAAAGTATGTGCCATACAAGTAGTGTCTCCAGATTTTCAAGGCAAACACAACTGCAGCTAATTCCAAGTCATGTGTAGGATAATTGACTTCATGTGGTCTTAGCTGTCATGAAGCATAAGCAACAACCTTTCTTTCTTGCATTAGGACACATCCTAGTCCTTGTCTTGACGTATCATAATACACTTCATAGGGCTTGGCAGGATCTGGCAAAATCAAGACAGGTGCACTAGTGAGTCATTGGCGTAACTCCGTAAAACTGCTTTCACATTTATCGGTCCATTCAAATGGTTGATCTTTACGAGTCAACCTAGTTAAAGGTGCTGTAATTCGAGAGAAATTCTCAATGAATCGACGATAGTATCCAGCAAGTCCAAGGAAACTGCGAATTTCTATCACATTCTTGGGTTGTTCCCAATTTAGTACGACTTCTACCTTTGTAGGATCCACAGCAATTCCCTCTTTAGAGATGACATGTCCCAAAAATTTCACTTCTGTCAACCAGAATTCACATTTTGAAAACTTGGCGTACAATTGCCTTGCACGCAAAGTATTTAGAACAATTCGAAGATACTCCTCATGTTCCTCATGGCTCTTGGAGTAGACGAGAATGTCGTTAATGAATACCACTACGAATTTATCCAAGTACTCATGGAAGATTCGATTCATGTATCCCATAAAAACTGCAGGTGCATTGGTAACTCCAAAGGGCATAACAAGATACTCATAGTGCCCATATCGTGTCCTGAATGCTGTTTTGGGTACATCATCTTTCTTCACCCTGATTTGATGATAGCCTGACCGTAGATCAATCTTTGAGAAGATAGTGGCTCCTCGTAATTGGTCCATCAAATCATCAATCCTTGGAAGAGGGTATCGGTTTTTGATCGTAGCTTTATTCAACTGACGATAGTCAACACATAACCGCATGCTGCCATCCTTCTTTTTGACTAGAAGAACTGGTGCTCCCCAAGGTGAGACACTGGGTCCAATCATTCCTTTCTCTAAAAGTTCTTCTATTTGCTCTTTAAGTTCACTGAGTTCCTTGGGTGACATTCGGTAAGGAGCAATAGAGATTGGTCCCGCGCCTGGTATAATGTCAATACTGAACTCAATTTCTCGTTCTGGAGGTAGCTCACGTATATCATCAGGAAAAACTTCTGGGAATTCTTGAACAACAGGAATCTGATCAATCCGAGGAGTGGCCTTACTTTTAGTTTCAGTAAGGATCATGTATAGTTGGACTTCCTTTGCTGGAATTACCTTTTCTGAGCTAACAGGACAAGAATCAATGTCTTGATCACAGTGTGCTGTAGTAGACCCGAGAAAGATGGATCTATTATGACAGTCAATAAGAATATGGTTGGCAGCAAGCCAATTCATCCCTAGAACAATATCTAGATCAATCAAAGGCAAACATATCAGATCTACTTGATAAGTTTTCCCTTCGATGTTGAGTGGACATTTCAAACACATGTAGGAAGGGCAAATGGGCTTATCGGCAGCAGTTGTGACAATCATCTGATTGGGCAGAGAGGTTGTAGGAAGCTTTAAATGTTTTACACAATTCTCAGATATGAAAGAGTGAGTGGCTCCAGAATCATATAATACATTCAATAGAGTGCTTCCTATAAAACATGTACCTTGCACAAGGTCGTTCCCTTGTGATATTTCCGCACCATTCATAGTAAAAACTCTGGCATTTCCTCCCTGTCTTCCAGTCGAGCCATTCCCAGGCCTTCTAGGGTTATTGTTCAGATTGAAGTTGTTGCCACGGTAAACATTCTGCATCCTTGGGGCATTGTTCGTAGAGGTGTTTGTAGCAGATCCTCCACTTCCTTGACCTGTTAGTCGTACTGCATACCTTTGAGTCACTTGTTGTTGGTTTTTATTATTTCTGTACCAACAGTCAGCATCACGATGTCTAATCCGTCCATAAATTGTGCAGACTTTACCTCTTTGGTTCCCCTAATCCCTTGAAGAATTTCGGTTGGCTGAATAAGGTAGTCGAGAGTAGGGTCGATCTACTCGAAAATCTCTCCTCTGTTGTCTGTCTGGCATACGTCGTTCTGGTCCATGATTAGACGTTCCAGGTCGTCGAAGATTAGAGGTATTCTCAAAGATGCGGCATCGGTCAACCAAAGTAGAGAATTGAGTAATTTGTTGACAACATATAGCTTGGCGAATTTCTTGTCGTAGCCCTGCTTCAAATTTTGCGCATCTTGACGCTTCTCCCATGTGGGTGTAGTATGGACAACATTTTGCCAACTCCTCAAACTTAGCAGCGTACTCCCCAACAATCATATTACCTTATTTCAGATTAAAGAACTCCTGCTCTTTCTGCCTCCTTATGTCTTCAGGGAAATATTTAGCGAGAAACTCTGTCTTGAATCGTCCCCAAATAATGACATGTCCTTCAGTTGCTAATCTAATTCTGGCATGAGTCCACCAGTGCTCTGCTTCTCCAACCATCATGAAGACAACAAAAGTTATTCTGTCCTCATCAGGGCATCGCATAGCAGCAAAAATCTTTTCAAGATGTTCAATCCATAATTGTGCTCCTTCTGGATCAAAGCCTCCTTTGAATTGAGTAGGATTATTCCTC
The DNA here is from genome assembly GCA_037962975.1 of Clitoria ternatea. Taxonomy (NCBI): domain Eukaryota; kingdom Viridiplantae; phylum Streptophyta; class Magnoliopsida; order Fabales; family Fabaceae; genus Clitoria; species Clitoria ternatea. The sequence continues at coordinate 71,758,180 of CM075676.1, forward strand.
TGGAAGTCAGCTAATCCTTGGCTTTGCCTAGTAGAAGAATGAGGTAACCCTTGGCGTTCTATTACCTCCACAATTCTGGTAAGAAGATCCTCCATCACATGATCGTTATTTCGGCGAGCCATTAGGAATTTGCTGAAAGAATATCAACAAAAGTATTCAGGGTATATGTTATGTGGAGTATTCCACATAGGAAATTTAGTCTTAGGAGTGTTATGGACTGTTCAATATTTCTATCAGAGCACGTGGAAACCTAATGGTCCACTTCCCAAGTTTAATGAATCGACTATGCTCTGATACCACCAATGTAACACCCTCGGTTAGATAAGACAACCCTTCTATAGGATCATCCTATTTAACTAAGAGTATTAACAGTTTTCATAAAAAGTGAATATATTTTTTTTTTAAAATAAAAAGATGGCAGATCAGTGGAAGCAAATAGTGAATATATCACATAGTCATTCACAAACTTACAAATAATTGTACTCATAATAGAATGGGGCACGCAGGCACCCTTAAATATTATACAGTCATCCAGTGTCTTATTATCATTAATAAAAATTCTATCTTTAACGATCGTTCTCAGTGGGTTCAGCATATTGCTGTTCTTCATACTCGGGTTCTTGATTTCCTAATTCCTCTGAAAATTGTCAACAGTAAGGGTGAGTATAACCCAAGACCCTGATGGTTAATCCGGTGCGGACATAATCCAGTTAACATACAATATCACATAAATCATACAATTAGCATATTCACAATTACAACAATCAAGCATGATGTCATGGAATGCATGAGTTGAATTTATTATGATTTATCTTTGGTTAAGTCTCATGATGCATGTGGGCCCAATAAATCGATTTTTCTTCATCTCATTCTTTGGAATATCTCCATTCCATTCTAGAGCGATCAGGGTCCGTCCAAGCTCCCATAAGGTACAAATGAACTCATTGGTTCTCATCATTGATTTATATATTCTTGGAACTTGGATCCCTACGATCATAGTTACACTCCGTCATTTAGTCAAAGTACACTAGAATTGCATCATCTCACCCGGCTATCAGGCGCGACTCTGATGCCATTGGGTTTCCGTTCCAGTTGTACTCCCAAGATCCTCTTGGGGATCGAACGTGAATGTCCTCCACTGTACCAAGTGTATGCTCTAGATTTTCTTCTTTAGAAAAATATTTTCATGATGCGGAATGCATTCTTTTTATCTTTTGATTCTTTGGGTATTTATGTGTTTCCAGTCTCATCATACATATTCATAAGCTCTTGAATCTCATCAATTATTTAGACGTTGTAAGTCATTTTATTGTTGTATTTGAGAAAATATATCAACTATTTACTGGTTGAAATTATACTTTGTAAAGAGTAAAATAATATATTCCTTATTTAATTACTTATAATTAAAGTAATAATAATAATACTAGTTAATAATAGTAAGAATAACAATAATAATAATAATAATAAGATTCATAATATTAATAACAATAATAATAATAGAAATAAGAACGATAATAATAAGTGTAACGTCCCAATAATTAAAAAAAAATTAAGGAAGAGTTTCTAAATAAAAATCCAAGTGAAAAGTATGAAAAACAAGGTTTTTCTGAGTAGAACAAGGGTAATTCCGAGTAAAATAAGTATGATTCCGAGTGGAATCATACCGAGAGAGGTTTTCTAAATGAACTGGCTAAAAATCCGAGTAAATTTGAACTGGAAAGCTGTTTTCCGACTGAAACAGGTCTGATTCCGAGTGAAAATGTTGGAAACCAGATTTTTCCGAGTAAAAATGAGTTTGAATCTGAGTAAAAATGATTTTCAGAGTAAAATGGTTTAATTCCGAGTGAAATAGATACTGAAAAGGATTTTCTAAGTGAAATACCTTAAATTCTGAGTGAAAATGAATTTCTGAGTGAAATAAAATATGATTCCGAGTGGAATCAGTATGAAAAGAGTTTCCTGAGTAAAAATGTTTGTGAATCCGAGTGAAAATGAATCTTTGAGTGAAATAAAATATGATTCCGAGTGGAATCAGTATGAAAAGAGTTTCCTGAGTAAAAATGTTTGTGAATCCGAGTGAAAATGAATCTTTGAGTGAAATAAAATATGATTCCGAGTGGAATCAGTCTGAAAGGAGTTTTCTGAATGAAATTAAGATATGTTCCGAGTGAAATATGTTTGAGGAAGAGTTTTCCGAGTAAAATTAAACTGGGAAGATGCTGTCCGAGTGAAAGCAGACTAGGAAAAGTTTTCTGATTGAAATAAGGTTGTTTTCCAAGTGAAATTACTGAAAAGAGTTCTGAGTGAAAATAATTATGTTTTCTGATTGGAATAACTACAATTCCGAGTAAAAATGATTGAGAAGAAGTTTTTCAAGTAAGAGAGAGGGTTCTGTCAGAAATATATAATGGTTTACCGAATGAAATCATGTAAAACTGATTGTATTTATATAAAACTGATTGGATTATATAAAACTGATTGGATTTATATAAAACTGATTGGATTATATAAAACTGAGCTTGTTATCATTTATTTCATCTCCTGTTTACAATTCTTTACTGGAATACACATAAACACACATGATACTTAATATTTTCATAGTTCAGCATCAAACATATTCACTCAATCATCAAAATTTATCATAATCAATACAGATAATCGAACGTATTCATTGAATCATGGATTATACAGCCAATTGAACATGTTTATAGTAATAAAAATGTACATAAACATACATAAAATTAAAACATGTTAATCAGCAATTCCTGAACCTGTCCTGGAAAGGTGAGGAACAAGGTTCCTTAACCCTTTCCTTCACTCGGTTTTCCCACAGAGCACCCAAGAATATACCCCCTTACCTTAATGGAGTTCCTGGATGAGGAGAAAATGTTCCCTTCACTGTCCTGCTTCAGATCCAAGTGAGAGAGGAAAGGAATTAAGAAAGAGGAAGTTTGTTCGTAGAAGGAGGAAGAAGAGAGAGCTGGTGTTAATTTCAGTAGGTTCTGAACTTGGGAAAGAATGGTGGCATTGATTAATAAAGAGGAGATAAGTGGGAGACAGTTTGTCGTGAGTGGGCTGCTAGTGGAGTGTCAGTGGAGGTAATGGACAATTAAATAAGGAGGTAGGCTATCTTAGTGCCCATTTCTGGCCGCCTACAAGCTATAGTGCGCATGATTGAATTAAATAAATTAAAATAGACACTGAAAGACAAAATTGGAGTCAACACGTCAATTCTGACACTGAATACCGAGTGAAATTCCACTCGGCCAGCCACAATTAAACTAATCTCCACTCGGAAGTAGTCCAGTAGAGTATATCTCACTCGAAAGAGGAGTCATACCCATAGACTCACTCGAAAATGGTTCAACCTCCTACATTTCTCTCGGAATGGGCTCCCACTACCATTTTCCACTCGGTTTCCTAATCATACACATACGAAACCATTCAGAACCCTTCCCAAATAATTCCACAACACATTCCAGTCGGTAGGAAACATCAAATCAACATAAACATAAGTATATATGTACTCTTTCACTCGGAATACTTCAATTAGAGGAGTTTCCTTCGAAAAAGGAAGCATTTGGCAAGGTTTGACTCGGAAACGAGCCTTTCTAGGGTGTTTTGACTCGGAATTTCACCCAGAAGTGGTTCTCTTGAACACACTTCACTCCAATGTCTCCGAGGCCATGATGTCACTCGGTAGTAGCCCTCTTGGTCATGTTTTACTCGGAAAGCATGGCACTTACTCGGAATTCCATCCTTCACTCGGAATTTATAATTATTCACTCGGAATTCCTCTCTGTTACTCGGAACAGAGCCCTTTTCACTCGGAATTTGCATAATTTCATTAATGGTCTATATAAATTCCATTATTATGCACAAAAATGAAATTTTTGAGATACCACAGACCATCTACAGGGTATTTATTGACTTATTCTTACTTACAAACCTTCCATAATTTAAAATTACAAGGGTAAAACTGTTTCTAAAAATAGGGATGTTACATCAGCTCTCCAGTTCTTCAATTTTTCTCTTTAAATTCTTCACATTTTTACTGTAAAACTAGAGAAAATTGATCTAGGACAGATTATTTCCAACAACATCCATTTATTGAATTTAAAACCTAAATTTCTAACAAATTTACCAAATTCTTATTCTTTTTACAAAATTTTTATTAAAGATTTTATTGTAAATTTGAGGACTAACACAAGGACGGAGTACCCCTTTAGAGCGTCCAACACCTTCTTGGACTCGGTTGACAAGACACTCTCACTGACGGAGTAAGCATTATTGGTCAAGAGGAAGTGCTCGTAAGTCCAGCCGGTATAGAACTTCCTGGAAAAATCTGAATTCTCCCAGAATACAGGTCTTCCTGCATTAACCTCGACCTAACATAGGAGTGTTTGAAGCTAACTCTGTCCGTCTTGGCCAACTCGCTATAGCTCTCAAAGTTCACCACCTTGGCGTTACACCAGAGATTGATAAAGCCAAGGCCGCTGCCTGCGTTACCCTGGCGCATTACCCTATAGTAGGTAAGAAGAGAGCGATGGTGGGGAGGAAGTGGAAGTACTCCCCCAGTACCTCCAAAGATTTCACCAAGCCCCAGCCGTTGGGGTGAAGCTGGATGGGAGAGCAGTCCAAAAACCGGAGTACTCCCATTTCGAACTCCGTGAGGGCGAAATGGATGCCGATCCTGGAAAATAACATCTCGTACATGAAAATATATCTAGACCCCGGCTAGTGGCAAATCTGTTCCAAGGTCAATGGGCAAAAAACGGTGAAATCATCTTCATGCTCCTCGCCGGAGTGAATGATGACATCCTCGATAGTGACATTGGTAGCATCCTCAGCATAGCAGGAGATGATGTTTCTGGGATCTTCATGAATCCAGAAGTAAGGGTCCTTGGCCTTCTTAGCAAGCCAATCAATTTGGTGTACGATAACGTTAGTCTCAATGGCATTGGTTACGACGATGGGGACACCGGTGGAAGAGTTTCCAGAAGAAGCCATGTAGACGGTGTGGCGTAAAAACGGTATGCAACTGTAAAAAGCCACATTATCAGACAAATATAGATCGGCACTGCTGCCACACTCACTAAAGCCCAAGTTAAAAGAGGACGACGTGTGGGATCTAGACGATGTATCTAGTTCCCTCGTTTCCTATAACGGCAATGTTGAGAAACGAGTAGGTCCTGAAACTGTTGGCCGGTGTGAAACCCCAGAGGTAGCTTCATGTTGGCGATGCTGACCCCGGCTTGTGACTCTTCCCGGCTGACGTCGGGATATGATTGGAGGTCCAAATAGGACCTCGACGGAGTCACTGCTTGAACCGTTGTCCCCCATACCCTATCTAAGAATGGAAAAAGAGAAGGAAGGTATGGAGGTACCTGCTGAGACGATGCAGGCTGTTCTTTTGGTGCGAGCCAGAGTGTTGTGTGGACACCGAAAGGTTCGAACGTCAGAACAGTAGAGTTTCGGAATGAAAAGTAAGTGAAAATGACTGACCCCATGCCTGCTTTTATAAGGAGTGGGGGGTCAATTCCAGAACGTTCCACATTCCGGCCCAGGCTCATGAAAATAGGCCCATTCCTTACGATGTTCCACATTCCGGAGGAAAGACGCAAAAATTCAAAATCAACATGATGAATCAAATGGTGACACGTGTAAAGGACCACTGAAACTGTTGAAGAACACCGTCCATCCAAAAGGTCATATCGGCCTAAAGTTCTTTATACATCGTCACATCGTAGGGGTCCATTGGGCGATAATTACTTGATTCCAACATCGGTGTTCACGTCTTTACTTCCTTTTCACTTCAAAAACATAAAGAAGCTTCATGTTTTTCCTGCGAAAAAGAAGTAAAAAGGGGCATCTGTGAACACCTATTACGGTCTGACCAGTTTCTGTGAACACCAATAGTAATTAAACGAACTCAACATCGTCCTTAACGCCGTCTGATGTCAAAATAAAGTGAAACATCGTTAGACACCGGCTTGGGAAGGAGACGGCGTTCGATGTACAAAACAAGAGGAACACCGGTCTGGGTCAGAGAAATACTAATGTGGCCAATGGAAGGGACACCGTCTGGATAAGTCCATTCAGAGACTGGTGTCCATTATTATCCAAGGTGGGAAGTGTTTTCATAAACCCAACACCGGACCCACGTGACACCGTTCAAAGAGTCCGGTTGCCCATGCTGTGACTTGGAATCGCACCACCCAAGTCGATCCTCGAATCTTAGGAGTGGTAGACAGTGAATAAAAAATTAAAACAATAAAAAAACTCACCACCAGCCATTGTCCCCCACAACTGTTAGTGGTCAGGCTGTCACCACTACGCGTATGGGTGGGTGGAAGCTTGAGTTGTCTAGGCACTCAGGCTCCAAAGGGGCTCTATAAATGCCTCAGTTGAAGAGGCACAAGGGTCCAGACCTTGAATCCCTAAATCTTGAGAAATTGCTCCGGCGTTCGAAACCCAAAGTTCTTTGAGAATTACCCCAACTCTCAATTCTTCAAGTCCCTCAAAACAGAGAGCTGGTCCAAATTTCTGAATCCAATTCCTAAAAGACTGGTCCTAACTCTGTTGGATTTCCTGAAGGGAAACCTTTCCCCGTCATCTCAAATTTCATCCACATCCCCCAACTATTCACCAGCCTTATACCAGACCCGCACTGTACTCTCACATCGGATTTCCACTGAGCCCCCACACCGGACCCAGGAGTCAATCGAATTAACTTTGTTGCTGTCATTCTAGTCACTGTTGTTTCATTCTACATCGGCCCACGCCCAGACAACGGCTCTCCCAGTATCTACGCCCACGCC